>CM077316.1:43433643-45933643 GCA_039655065.1 Glossophaga mutica
AAAAGCTGTTTACCCTCATGTCTCAGTTCCCACCCTTTCACCCTCTTTTGAGCCAACTTCAAACAGACTCTTGGCCCCATCCTTCCATTGAAATGGTTCTTTTCAAGGAGTAGACAGAACTAGCCCCATGGGGAAACTGAGCTCCCAGTAAGAGATTTTCCCTGGACTTTCCTGCCACTGCTCACACTGTGCACCACCTGAGAGATCGCTGCTCACTCTGCCTGTGCTGATCCTGCCAGTATGGTTAAAGGGGCAGCTCCCACCAAACTTCCTGCATACAGCAGTCTTGGTTCCTTTGGACCTCCTTGGTGACATCGCAGTCCCCCTCCCAATGTGGCTGTTTGTGTACACCTTATTTCCTCTAGTGGAACATGACAGCAAACCTTGGTATTACTCAAAGCGTGTAAGAGAAGCCTGTTAAATACTTCCTGGGAGCAGGTTCCTTGCTCCCAGTAGGTATTCAACACATGTTCATTGAATGAGGAACACAGAGGCATCACAGAAGATGAAATCTCAGGTACCTGCTACCAGAGCCCCTTGTTGCAGCTCAAATGGATGAGATCTGAAGGTTCGCTGTCATCAAAAGTGCACGCTGGCCCGTCTCCAGAGGGCATCTATCCCGTCCTGGCTTCTGCTTCAAAGCTTCCCCTAAGTCCTGGTCCCAGGTCTCTTGATCTTTCCCTGTTTGCTCATTAAACTTGATTCAAAACATGAAAAGCTCCAGGACTGAATATTTCTCTAAGGCCATGTTTTCTTAATGCAGCAATTGCAGATAAACCTAAAAATAGTGCAGAGGTTGCCGATTCAAGGCCAGATAGCTGTAGCGCTTGTTTAGGCCCATAACCTCTGTTCACAGATGACATCTGCGGTCAGCTTCGGCAGTGCTCAGAATATCAGGAGAAGTAGATTATGTCTCTCGGAGACAGCATGATCTTCAAAGAGTTCCACAGCTCTTCTGGAAACAACCATTCCTGTGAAAATAGTCTGGTCTAGAGTCCTGAGTGTGGAGTGAGGTGATTAGTAACAAAATCGGCCACCATTTTCTGGGTTCTCACATGTGTCAAGGACTGTGCTGAGTGTGTTTGTCTGCATGGGGCATCTCTTCTAATCCTCAGTAACCCTCGGAGGTGATACTATTATTGACCCTGTATTACTTATAAGGAAAATGGGGCTTGGAGAAGTTAAGTTACTGGACTGAGATCTTACAGCTATTGAATGGCAGAGGAGGTGACCAAGCTGAGATTCCTCCCACAGCTTAGTAGCGCTCGAGTCTGCACTACTAACCACCTTACCTTGTTGTTTCCTAGGATACCTCAAAACGTTCTTGTCTTTCTTCGCAGAAAGAAAGCAGGCTGACCCCTACCTGCTGCATTCAGTGGGGCTGCTCGGAATGAGCTATCAGTGATTTTTATTAAATGTCGTATATAAAGATTCATATTTTTGAGGAACAAAAGAATAGAGGTTGTCACATAAGCTATTGGAACTACAAGAACCTGAGGACTTGGCCTACAGCACATGCCTGTGTGGCAGGCCAAGGTTCCAGGATTTAGCAGGATTATTTGTCAAGTTTTATGAAGCTACAGCCAGAGGGGTAAGGAAAGTTAGGGAACACAGAAACGCAGTAATGTCACCAACTTCAAGTTCCCATAACTGTCAAGTCTAACAGACATTTCTTTGTTTCAGTGGAAATTTTAATTGTAGCAAATGTAAGTGACTCATTCCTATGGAAGTACTTTTAAAGAAGGAACTGGAGTCAGAACCAAAAAAAGGAACATGGAAACATAAAATAAAATGTTAAAACTAAGTCCAAATAGCCCTGGCCAGGTGGACCAGTTGGTTGGAGCATCATCCTATACACCAACAGGTTGCCGGTTAGATTCCTGGTCAGGGCACATACCTAGGTTGCGAGTTCAGTCCCCAGTCGGGGAGCGTACAGGAGACAACTGATTGATGTTTCTGTGTCACATCGATGTTTCTCTCTGTCTCTGATCAAAAGGGCTGCTCCTTGTCATTCCCTGAGACTTCAGACTCCTTACACTGGAGCTGCCCCATTCAATACAATGGCCACTGTCCACAGGGCTAGTTAAATTTAAATGCACCAAAATTAAAAACTCAGTTCCTTACGTGCACTGGCCACATTTCAACCATTCAGTAGCCACAGGTGGGTAGAAGTCATCCCATAGGAAAGCACAGAGTATAGAAAATTCCCATCTTTGCAGAAAGTTCTGCTTGGCAGTGCTAATCCAGACTTTGCGGGGAAATTCCAACAGGTTGACTTCACTGAATGTAGCCCACACTGCATCCAGGCTTCAACCAGCCAACCTAGCAGACGATTCACACCATTCCCAGATGCTCAAGCCACATACTAAGCCTAGAATCTCGGGGAAGTAAACTCCTATTGATAAATGGGGCTCAATCAACTCTTCCATTTCACTTTAATGGTCAAACACCTTTAGAATTCATTTATATCCATGCTCCCCACACTCCTGCCAATGCTGATTGGTGAGGTCTTGGAATTCTTTTGCTGTATCAATTTCCTTTCCCACCTCAGGTCTTATACCTCCTTGTCTGGGCTGTTACTGGATTTCTTGTTATGAACATGGAGGGTAATGAGGGTGGTGTGGGTGGGTCCTACAAAGACCGGTGTCCCCTGGTGCCAGAACTCTCTCTGGTGCTGTCATGGAAAGGTATTTCTATAGAGAAAGACTTTTTCTCTCAGGTGGGAAGAAGGTTTCCTTCTATCAGAAAGCAAGGGGTCCTACGGAATAGGGGAGTTCCAAGTTTTCAGCCTCACAAACCTCAGGGTCCCACTGCTTCTCCCACACATGCCCCTGTCTCAGCATTAGAGACTGGGCAAGCGTGCAGTCGGTCCTGTCGCCCTACGACCCATACAGCACAGCACTGCGTTCTCAACCGCATCTGTCTGTCCCGCTACAATAAGAAATGAAAGATTCCTTCACAGCTGGTATAAGTTTTTGAAAGAATCAGACACTAAAACCTTCCCTGAGTCACTGGCAGTTTTCTAGAATGTATCTAAGGATGGTTCTGAATAACCGTAAACCTTCCTCATCACTGAAATCTTCTAATATGTACTCTACACACCACTCAGCATGACATTCATTCATTCTAAATAATTCTGATTACTGTACATTTCAATATTTTATGTGTGTGTTTGCTACTCTTTTAACCATATCGTAAGCTTACGAGGACGATAATCTCAATAGCATTTAGTAAATTTGTGTTTTCTAAACTCCTGAGGACCTTCTTGCTCACTCTGGCATATCAAGACAGGCAAGTGGCAGTGGCTGGGCCTGGGGACCCTCAAGCATGTGGGCTGGCAGGTGGGGGAGGCAGGTCTGGCGGGAGCCTGGCCGTGGAGCAGCCAGACCAGGAAGGGCCTCCATGGGCCCCTGTGGTGCAGCTGAGTTTTCCTGGTGCAACAGCCCCCCAGGTGCTCGGTGCCCACAGACTCAGACTGTCTGCCAGCTCTGCTAATCATTCACCCCCTTTGGCTCCCTTCTCGGCTACCTGTGGGCAGTGTCCAGTTTGGGATGTGTGATACCTATCTTCAAAGTCAAGATCAGGATGTTCATGTTTCAATGAACAACATGTAGCGTTGGTATCTGGCCAAGGTGGGGGTCTGAGCGTCCCACACGAGTCCTGAAGTGGGGCTCCTTGTCCTCATCCGTGCCACTTCCAACCTTGCTTTGCTGCTGGGTCAGTGCCACTATTCTCTCTCCTCCTCTGGCCACTGGCTCGCAGACGCCAGGAATGGTTAAGAGGTGGAGATACAAGTGGTGGTCAGGAGACTGCCTGCTTGTCCTTCACTGTCTACTATGCCCCTTAAACCCACAGCTCTGACATGCTGGAGAAAACACTTCTAGTGACCCGAAACAGTCACTTTGGGCACCTTGAGTCTGCTCTAGGTAGAGGTGGGCTACTCAGAAATGCACACGGGCTCTTTGTGATGGTAAATACTTAGTGGACAATGGACTCGGCCACACGGAGGGCCACTTCCCCTCAGAGCAGCTCACTGATTTCCCAGAACAAAGGCAAGAACCAAAGAGGGTCCCAGAGCTTCCTCCTTCGTGGTCCACTCTGTCACAGGGTCATCCTCGTGGCTGCCCTTCGTACCTCCTCTCCCTGAGTGTCCAACTCTTCAAGGTTTTCTGGGTGTTTTGGCCACTAGCTAAAAAGGAAAAATTGGGTAGTAAAAAATCACTCCTTTCCTTGCAGTAATCCCCATGTTTTCCTCTTCCTCCTTCACCCTTTATCCTTCTACTCCACCTCCTCCTTTTCCCATCCCTTTCTCCTCCTTCTTCTTGTCCTCTCCCCCTCCCACCCCCACACCCTCTTCAGAGAACACAGATGCCAAAGCTCTTTCTTTCCTCGAACAGAGAAATCGAAGCTCTGTAATTAGGGGGAAATTGGGCTGGAATCCTGGTCTCTCAATTTCCAGTCATTATTTTTTCCATTTCACAGCCATGCCTTCCTAAAGCTGAGATTCCACAGCAGAATGTTAACAGTGGTTATTGTCAGGTTTGGAATTGCAGGTGCTTGTTTTTAATCTCATTTTTGCTTATGGATTTTTCCAATTTTTTTGTGAAGACTATGTATTAATTTTGCATTAGCTTGGGTGAGCTTGCTGCTATAGTAAACAAATGTAAAAGTTTCCACTGCTTAACCAAAAAAAGCTTATTTCTTGACCACAGATAGTCCAAAAATGAGTGTTTCTGACAGTGTATAGGCCTCCTAGAAGGAGTTATCCAGGAAGCCTGTTCCTTCCATCCTGGGGCTCCTCTGTCCTCAAAAAATATAAGACTTTCAAATAAGCTGTAATGTCCTGTCTGAAGCCAGAAGGAAAGAAAATAGTGCAGAAGAAGAGAGTATGCAAGGGACATTTTTATAGGAGAGGCCAGAAAGCTACACACACACACACACACACACACACACACACACACACAGATAGAGATAGAGATAGATATAGATATCTCATTTCCATTCATACTCCATTGGCTGGAACTCAGTTGGCAGGCTGCATCTAACTGTAGGCATGGCGGGAACTGTAATTTATCAGCATACAAAGGAAGCAAAGGAAATGAACACAGTGAATTGCTAGCCAATCTATGCCATACTTATGGAAGGAAAAGGGAAAAAAGTTAAAGTTACAATGGAATAAGGAAGTCAGGTCCCTCCGTAAAGCTAGCTGAAGCTCTCTCTCTTACAGCATTTTCACACTCAAATCCCCACTCTCCCATTGATAAGAAATGGCCTTCATCCTCACGGGTATGAACAGACTGAATTTTTCTGACATAAGTGGGTATAGGAAAGGGAGATACGTGGATGAGACTGAGGGCTCAGAGGCTGTGACCTGGGTGTAAATTCTCCTCCTCCCCACTGGGGGCACTATCAGCATGTGGGTGGTGCTGCCTCTCTGCCCCACAGCATGGCTTGTGTGGTGAGGACAGATGATTATGGCGAAGACTGTGATGTCAGCATGGTTCATATTGAGTGATGAACTTCCTCTCCCTTCAGCACAATTATCACGCCCAGAGAAACTCCTATTCCCCGTACCTCCTGCAATACACCCAGAACCACTTGTGTGCCCAGGGCATGCCTCGCATTCCCTGTACCTTGTTCTCTACCATCACCTCTAAATGAAAACGCTCGCCTTAGACACAGTCCCTCAGATGCAGCTGGTTCTCCTCTAGGGCTTAGGACACTTTCTACAATAGCAAATGTACTTAAAGAGAAAATAAAGCTGACGAGCTAACGCACATTAACAACAAGTAGCTCATTGAATCTACTTGTCTCAATATCTCTGCATTTACCAAGAAACTACACTGTAACATCCCAAAGTTGATCTCAAATGTGGCTCGTCGGGTTCACATATTGTTCAGTGGAGAGAGATTTGGGGGCAGGTGAGGGGCTTTCTGGGTGGTTCCCTGAATCTGTCTGTTACAGAAAAATAAAGAGGCCAGGCAGATGCTCAGTATGTGTGTGCTTGAGCTCACCCCCCCCCCCAATATCTATAAACTTTTGTGTTCAGGAAGAATATCTTTGCTTCCAATATATGAACAAAGACACGAGTAAGGAACCTTAACAGATGTGTAAATATTTGTGCATAACCCCAGCTTTATCCGGATAATCTCCCTGTTCCTCTACACCCTGGGGCCGAGCAGACATGGGAGAGAGGGACAACTGCGACCAGCAACATCTCAGAGGCCCAAAGACAGAGCTCATGAGAACACACACCCTCACAGGTTCGTACTAGGAAACATTCATCTTCCTTCTTTGGCAGAAGTCAGTTAGTTCTCAGTGTACTAGAATGGAATGTAGCAATGAGACTCTCCTTGCCAAAAGTGTCGGCTCCTGTCCAGAACTTTCCATTCTGTCTGGGAGCAGTGGGCAGAGAGAGATGATAAAAGTAAGTAGACATTAGCTCTTTATTTAACAGCCCAATACTCGAGGGCGTCCTCAAAAGAGAGGAGTACAGAGAGGTGCTAAGCTCTGTTTTTCACTCTGAAATCAGACAGATCTGTAATTCATGGGAAAGTTCAGTGGTCATATATACCCAGGGCTATATCTTTTCTCTTATGGACTGCACCAGGCAACAGTGGTCTTTAAGACCAGGATAGTCGGTGACTCTTCCTGTCCTCCCAGGAGTAAGGGAAGATGGGCCAGGCTGTGGGAAATAGCCTATGGAGGTTGGGTGAAGATAGTGACTGGCTCCCTCTTCACGGTTTATGTGGTCTTCTGTCTTGATGATGGAATGGTACTGATGAACAGGAATGTGCCACCGAGGTTTATGTACCCCAAAGAGTGGCAGCACCTCACCATGTTCATCCTTCTCAGCCTCAGTGGCTGTGCAGATGTCATGAGCAAGAACCTGCTGCCTCGGAGGTGTGTGCTCCTAGAAAAAGGTGCCCTGGTGCTGACCTTCCATGTGCTCCTGATGCTGTTTGTGTCACATGTTAAAGATTCAACAGGGGTGGAGCTGCAGGTGCACTGTCTACTCATCTTGGTGGTGTTCCTGCTGATGCTGGTGTTGACCGTGGAGCTGTGGGCTCCCAGCGCATTTCCCCTCTTATTGATCGAGACCTTTCTGTTTCTGATGATGGGCTCCTGGCTGGTGCAGGCTGGCTTTATTCTGTACAGACCAGTCACTGGCTATCCGTGGCAAGATGATGACATCAGTGACATCATGTTTGTCACCACCTTCTTCTGCTGGCACACGATGACCAACGCTTTGTGCCTGTTGGGAATCTATGGCATCTCTTCCTTTTGGCACCATCATTGCAGTCCCAGCTCAAAGCTGGCCAGGTCCAAAGAAGCGCCATACTGCATGAGCACTGAAGGACCCGCCTACACATTGCTGCCGGAAGTGGAGCACTCAGAGAAGGATGACCAGGCTCGCCTCCTCCCAGAGAGCTCAGCCTGAGACAGGGCCTGGGAGGCCCAGCCCACTGTCCACCCCACCTTCCTCCTTGTGGGTTCTCTCAGACATGTGCATTGTACCCTCTTTGGTCCCCAAGTGAAGGTAATGGCCATGAAGGAGAGCAGCTGGTCTTCATCTGCTGGTACCTGTCCCTTAACCTCTAATTGCTGAGGGGATGAGGAGAGAGGGGGCTGAGAAAGGGATGCTGATGGGATTGGAGTGGTGGGGGGAGGAGGACCAGGGGAGTAGAGAAATGTGCAGGAGAAGCCATGGGGTGAGAGAGTGCAGTGCAAGGGGGGGCTTTGAGGGGGGCGCAGAGTCCAGCTGTGATGCCATCTACCAGCTGCTTCCCCAGGCTTTTACTTGAGGAATAAAGACTTCTCTCTCACAAATCAGAACTGCAATGGTACGTGTTTCTGTTTGCCAACTAAAGTGATTCACCTTGTGAAAACAGATATGATATAATTCACTTCTCTGACCGGGTTGAAGAAATAAGAATCACACACACACACACACACACACACACACACATTTAATTTTTGTAGATTAGCATTGTTTCAAATTTTGCACATAAAGTGAGAATTAATATTTTTATATCAGAGTGTTTCAAGTCCCCATAAGCCAAATTTCCACTAAGTGCTACCACAATTCGTATTCTTGACTTCCAATCCAGCCAAGGAAGGCCTGGCTACTCGATTGCGTCCCACCAGCCCCACCAGCAATCCACTAGATCCTAATTTAGCCTGCCCTACACTCGTGCCTTTGCCAAGGCACGCTGCACACTTTGGGAAAAGCCATCCCCAGCCACATACAAACTACACAGTGTAATTTTATATCTGGCATTACATCTCCTTGCACTGATGCCACCGAGAATCCTTCCTCCAGAAAATTCTCATATACCCTTTTGATCTGGAACTCTTCGGCAACTCATCTACATCTGCCTGATTTTCCCCACACTGCTGATACATTCCTCGTCCCATTTCTCACAGTGTCTCTCACAGGGATGTTCTGTCTTACCCACTGAGGGTAGTTTCATTGAGATCAGAGAATTTGTCGTATCCCAGTCACCTCATTTGCTCTGCATGTTCCAGAGGAATATAATAGTGTCCTCTACACATAAGGAGTAAATTGCTTTACCAGCTTTCATAATACACTGTAAATATTAAATAATTAATGCTGTGGTGTTGGAGCAAGCAAGTAACATCGGCCTATAGATCAGCATAGTGTAATGTCACAGACACTCTAGAAATAGAAATAGAGCGTGAGAATTACATATATGTTAAGAAAGGGCTCCTCGATTAACGTGAGAAATAAGCGGCTCTCCATCTGCGGGGAGAAAACCCTTAGTTTCTACTTCGGACAACATGCAAGGAAAGAATCGTAGGTGGATTGGAAAGTTAAACATAGACTATCAGAATGTTTTAAAGGGAGGTATATTATAATAAAAAAACATGAAAAACTTTCTTGAGCAAGAGAAAAATTCTCAAAAGAGCTTTCCCATGACTCAAAGATACAAGAAAAAGAAACGAAAGAAAAGGAACCCTGTGAAGAATATTTTCAACACATTTAACAGACGGAAACAATCAGTACCTAGAATATATAAAGATGTTCTAACATTGACAAGATGCAGCTTAATAGAAAAAATGGGCAGAAGATATAAATGTTATGTCTTAGAAAAATAAGAAATGGCTGATAAACATACACACACATAGATGCTAACCTAACCAATTTTGAGAAAAAGCAGGATTAAGTAATGTAGGATCTTTCCCTGGCGGTGTGGCTCAGTGGATTGTGGGCCAGTCTATGAATCAAAGGGTTGCCGGTTTGATTCCCAGTCAGGGCACATGCCTGGGTTGCAGGCCAGGTCCCTAGGAGGGGGCACTCAAGAGGCAACCACACATTGATGCTTCTCTCCCTCCCTTCCCCTCTCTAAAAGTAAATAAATAAAATCTTTTTTAAAATTCTAAAAAAAAAAAAAAGAGCAATGTAGGGTCTTTTTTCACTATCAGGTTGTCAAAACCTGTCAAAAAATATTAAATAAATGATACTATCCATTGCCAGAGAAGGTATAGGGAAAGGGAATCATCGTACACTGCAGGTGGCAATGTAAACTGGTCTGTTTTCTTGAAGTCGGTTTGGCAGACTGTGCCACAATTTAAATGCATATATCCTTCAAGCAAACAATTCACTTCTTGCCACCTGCAGTGGACATCTGTCATGTGAGGCTAATGACATCTTTGAAACAGCCTCCCAACATTTTGATCAGTCTCCATTTTGTCAGGCCTGCCTTCCTGGTAGATTCTTGTTTTTAATCTCTGGCCTCCCTGGGAGCTAGCTGCGGTCCAGGCATGTTAGCGATTAGACACACCCACTTAAGACTTGGACTCTAAAGTGAGCCATGCAAAGCAAGGAGCTCTGCCTGGGGTTTCTGCTCTGTAGCAGGAGTACTGGCAATAACGGCAGCCTCTGTTTTCCATCATCCCGCTGGTTTGCCCCGTAGTTCTGGGGTCAGTGCCAAAAGCAGCAATCTAAGCCCAATTCGACAGTGCAGCAATTCTGAGTCCTTCAAAGTGAAACTGGAATCTCCTTCTCTAGCCCTCTCAACGATTCTGTGAACTAACCCCTTTATTTTAATAATTTTCTTTCTCTTCAACTAGCCAGAATGGACTCTTGCTGCCTGTAGCTAAGAACTCTAATATGGCTTCTTTTTTAGAAACACTCATACATCTGCGCAAAGAGCCTGTACAAGAATGGGCACTGAAGCACAGTTTCCATAAAGAACTTTAAATAGTAAACGTGTGCCAATAGGGGAATGGTGAAGTGAATTGCGAAGTACTATTCAGGAGCTAAAAGGACCAGGGGAGATCTGTATGTCCTGACAGGAGAAGATCTCCGAGAGGAAGTGAGAACAGCTAAATGCAGAACATGGGGCATACCTGATCCAGGTTGTGGAGGCAGGTGCGTTCTTGTGAATTTCATGAGGTCCTAAGTTTCCCCCGACACCTGTCAAGAACAGTTACGACTGTAGGGCAACCAGGAGAGAGGGCATGTTGACGAGTGTGGTGACTTGTTTCTCTTAACGTACCGTCTACCTCCATTTGAATGATGATGCAGGTAGATTTTAACCTATACCTAATGTGACCATATAATTTAACATTCAAACGTACATTTAGCAGTATTAATTCTTGCACCTGGACAAGAAGTAAAAACTAAACTGCTCCAGACAAGTTGGGATTTACGGTTGCCCTGCCGGTAGCCTAAAAACAGACATGCTGTGCATATTTTTAGTTGTCCCCCAAATTCATCTTTTCCCTCCACCCTGCTCCGTCTCCCAGGGGACCACCCTGGTCTGCAGCACATCATTGAGCCCCCTTATCCTCTGGCTTGAGGCAATGCTAAGCCACTGAAGAGCCCCAGCAGGGAAATGGAGAAGAGAGTGAAATTAGGGGTTTTATTCTCTTAGCTCCTGTCCCTGGGGTCACCTGAGGCTGGCAGTACCCCAACACCGTGATACCATCTGTATTAGCTTCCAAATTTGGTGGCTTAAAAATGGAAATTTATTCTCTCACAGTTATGGAAGCCAGTGTTGTTCCTTCTAAAAGCTCTTGGGTAGCCCTGGCTGGGCAGCTCAGGTGGTTGAACATCATCCTGTACACCAAAAGGATGTAGGTTTGATCCCTAGTCAGGGCACGTATGGGAGGCAACCAATTGATGTTTCTCTCTCACATTGATATTTCTCTCTCTCCCTCCTGCTCTAAAATCAATAAATATCCTTGGATGAGGTCTTTCTTTCTTTCTTAAATAAAAGCTCTCAGGTAGAATCTGTTCCATGTTTCTCTCCTAGCTGCTGGCAATCCTCGGCTTCCCTTGGCTTGTAGACCATCACCCCAATCTCTGCCTCCATCTTCACGCATGGTCTCCTCCTCCATGTGCCTCTGGGTCTCAAATCTCTCTCTGCCTTTCTCTCATAAAGTCACATGTCATTGGGTTCAGAGCTCACCTTAAATCCAAATTGTTTCATCTCCAGATCTTAATTCTATCTGCAAAGACCCTTGTGCCAAATAAGGTCACATTCATAGGTTCCAGGGTTAAGACTTGGAAATATGTTTTTAGAGACAACCACTCAACCTATGACACTGTCCCTGCCCATACAGGGAAGTTCTGTCCCTTGTCCCTTGGGGCTTGGAAGCAGTAACAGCTCCGACCGTGACTCAACTATCCCCTGTGGTCTCCTTACACCCTGCCCATGCCTATGTAAGAAGGACCTTTTCAAGCCCTCCTTGACCGATCCCAATTTGGGCTGCCATCTGTTTCCTACTGGGCCCTCTCTGAAACACGAGTAGGGTAATTGCACGGGAGGCTAGACGTTTAAAGAGAATTCATCTGCAGATATTTGGAACAATGACAAGAGAAGAACTTTTACAGCTGAGTTTCCCAAAAATGAACATAGAGGGAAGGAGACTAATTTTGTAAACAGGAGGGTAATAAATTAAAGGGCTCTTCCAAATTCAATCCAGATGCCCAGAGGATTAATTCCTTCCTTCCTTCCTTCATTCAAAAATCCTAAATAGCTATTATTTTCCAGGTACTGGGCAGAGGTTAGCGATACAATCATGAGAAAGATACAAAGACATACACAATTATATTCTGATGTACAGTAATGAATGAGAAGAAGATTAGATGGTGCAGTAAGCAGAATTCTAACATGGTCCCCAAGATTCCTGCCCCTGGTGTACACACTGTATAATCCCCTCCTCTTGAGTGTGAGTGGGACCAGTGAATATAAGGGAATATAACTCTCATGATTAGTTATGAATCAGTTAAGTTTGAATCAGGGAAAAGGGAGATTGTCCTGGATGGGTCTGACCTAGTCAGGTGAGGTCTTTACAAGAAGGTGAACCTCCAGGGAGAGGCACCCTTGTTGGCCTGGAGGAAAGCAAACAGCTAGGTCATGAACTTCCTATTGGGGGGCACATGGCGAGGAACTGTGGGCAACTTCTAGTTGCTGAGAGCAGTCCTTGACTCACAGGCAACAAACAGGAGCTTCAGTCTTGGATCTGCAAGGAGCTGGTTTTTGCCAGCATTCAGGGAGCTTGCAAGAGAATCCTGAGCCTCAGATGAGAATCACAGCCCCAGAAACTTTGATTTCAGCTTGCTGAGATTCTGAGCAGAGGGCTCAGCCAACCCACGTTGGACTCCTGACCCATGGAAACCATGAGATAATATGTTTGTGTTGCTTAAGGTCCTACACTCATGTTAATTTGTTTCATGGCAGTAGAAAACTAACACAGGTCGTATCAGTTTTGGGTGAAGGTTTATCCAGCACCGGTCAGGGATGAGAAACACTAGTTCGTTAAGATGTGTGGTCTTGTTACAAAATGGGAATGAGAAGCTCCAGGCCCATTAAGTTCTTACACTCTGTGTCTATAATCATAAGGCAGCCTTTGTGAATTTAGTTTCCTGGGCCCCCGAAACAGTGGTTGGGTCGGAGTGCAGGAGACTTCTAGACTTTGAGCTGCTGAAGGCACAGGAGGAAGTTGGGTGGGAATAATCAGTGTAACCCTCTGGATGTTTGTCACATCAAAATTCGTAGGTAGGAATTGAATTTATGAGCTTTTGTGGGCCTCTTGAAGGCTTGGTCAACAATGTTATTAATTAACTGATTAAAAAACAGATAAACCTTTAAATCGCATTGGCTTAACACAATGGAAGGGTATTTCTACCACACTCCTGAAGTCAAATGCCAGTATCCTAGTCAGTAGGCAGCCTTCTGCTTGGACTTTCAGAAGCCAGACTCCTCCCATCCTGTGACTGTGTTCTTCTCCAGGCCTCGCAGTCCTCTGTGTTCAGCCAGGGTGAGGAATAGGAGGGAGGTTTCTATGGGCCACAGCCTGAAGCGGTGTACGTCACTTCCACACACGTTCAACTGGCCCAGACTCACTGAGAAGCTGGGAAATGTGGTCTCTGGCTGGGCAGGAACTTCCTAGCAACCTTCTATGTTGTCGGAGGGGAGCGAGAATACTCAGTGGTCAGATAGCTGTATCTCCCACAGGGAATTTTGAAATTCGCAGTGGGGATTCCCAACGTGCAGAATTAAGCATCCTAAACAAGAAAGAACGAAGCCTAACTCCTAATTTGGGGATGCATATTCTACTTTGGAAGAGAAAAGAACTATGGGAAAACAGACTGAGGGTCCTGAGTTCTGTCCTCAGCCTAGTCAGAAGGGGAGAAATAGGTCTAACAGAGTACGTGCTTCCACCTTGCCAAAGGTTTCCAGAAGAAAAAAATTACAGCTGTTGAAATGTGGCTGTTGAAAAGTACTTGAAATCAATTATAGAAACAGTGAACCCCATGTCATGGTTATACAGTGAAGTATAAAGCTCACAGTATAGAAAATTTCATAAAGGAAAATTATGAGCTGGTGTGCCAGGAAAATAAAAAACATATATGCCCCTTCAAGCTAAGAAATCAGAAGGTCGTTTTCCATCTCTTGCAAGCCTTGTTCTGGTACATCAGTGACAAAGTCAAGGCTTAGAAGCCCTCACTTGAAATAAGATGAAAGTTCATTGCAGGGACACTTGCTGGGTCTGACCTTGGGCTAATTTCCTGGAAGGCGCTCCGAGTGGCTCTGCTCTGGCCCCCCCATCCCTCCGACCCCACACTGCCAGCCTTCTCTCTTCCTACAGATGTGTCTCTGCCTGGCTGCAAGGTGAGTTGCAATCATTTTCTGATGCTGACGATGACGATGGCCTCCCTGCACAGAAAGGAGATAAAGTAAAAGGTACTGTTAGACAGCACCATAGTCAAGCCCCCCACCCAATGAGGAGGTTACAGTGTGGCTCTCTAGACGCCATTTCTGACCAAATGTGGCAGCTACTAACCACAGGTAGCTGCACATCGCTGTAACCAGGTTTGTTCGAAGTGAGATGTGCTAACGGTACAAGATGTATGCTGGAGTTTGAGGCCTTAGTGTGAAACAAAGAATGTAAAACACTTTGTTTATAATTTTCACGATAACACTTTAGATACATTGGGTTAAATATACTACCTCATTAAAATATATCTCACCTTTTTATGCTTTTCTACTGTTAGAAAATTTGAAATTACACATGACATTTGATTTCCACGGAAGAGAAGCAGTCTAAATAGTTTTCTATGTCTGTGCTCTATGTTTGGGTGTGTGCAGTGATTTGTGCCTTTAACTAAACTGTAAGCTCTCAGGATTAGAACTATGATCTATACTTTTCATATGTCCTGCTGGACTCAGAATTCACAGAGTCTAGGAAGTTCATGTTTTCTAAATTCCTGAGGACCTTCTTGCTCACTCTGGCATATCAAGACAGGCAAGTGGCAGTGGCTGGGCCTGGGGACCCTTAAGCATGTGGGCTGGCAGGTCGGGGAGGCGGGTCTGGTGGGAGCCTGGCCGTGGAGCAGCCAGACCAGGAAGGGCCTCCATGGGCCCCTGTGGTGCAGCTGAGTTTTCCTGGTGCAACAGCCCCCCAGGTGCTCGGTGCCCACAGACTCAGACTGTCTGCCAGCTCTGCTAATCATTCACCCACTTTGGCTCCCTTCTCGGCTACCTGTGGGCAGTGTCCAGTTTGGGATGCGTGATACCTATCTTCAAAGTCAAGATCAGGATGTTCATGTTTCAATGAACAACATGTAGCGTTGGTGTCTGGCCAAGGTCAGGGCCTGAGCAGGGCTCCTTGTCCTCATCTGTGCCACTTTCAGCCTCCCATTGCTGTTGGGTCAGTGCTGCTGTTCTCAGCTCCTGGCTGCCAGGAACAACCGGGGAGACGAGTGTGCGAGCTGGCATAAGGTCTGCTGCCCCCACTTCCCTTGGACCACAGCCTCAAAGCACGAGAGGCAACATTAGGAGTGGCCAAACGCAGCCCCTTGTGAGGCCTGCAGACGACGTGCTCTCTGGCCCAGCCCCGCTGATACCTGGAGGAGCAATGGACCCTATGCTTCCCCCAGAGCAAATCTGAGAACCAGAGAGGATCCCTGCAGCTCTCCCCTCCCCGACGCACAAAATCTGCCACTTTGACTCTCCTTTCTCTAAGCGCCGAGCTCTACAATGCTCTCCAAGTGTTTTGAAATGTCACCAAAAGGGAAAAACAGACAGGAAAGATACTCACTTTGGTACAACAGTATCCACACCCCTTTGTGTTCACGTTAATAGAAAGTTCAACATTGAGGGTTTTTTTCTGATAAGGGGTATGGCGTTCAGCAAGTCAAGGGAGAACTTGGTTTTAGAAGCCGCATCTGACTTCCCATCAATGCATCTTCCACTCCCTCATGCTGCCTTCAGAAACTGCTTCTGCACCTCAGGGGTCACCTCCAGGCTACGGGATTACAGATGATTTTAAATGTTCTCCTTTTTGCCTAGATATTTTATCTAGTTTTTCTATGATGACTATGCATTGAATAAAAACACCTAAAATTAAAAGTTAAAATATAGCAAATTCCTTCAGAAAGCAAACTTACGCTTTGTTTTTTCTACTTGCCCTCACACTCAAATCCCCAGCCCCACCAAATCTCTCAATAGCAAGAGGCAATCTGAATTACTGCCATCCTCAACGGCAGAGAGAGATTTCATTTGTCTGGAATTAAGCAGACGAGAAAGCGAAGGTATATGCTCAGAGGAAGTGCTGTGTGATCCGGTGTGAATTCTCCTCCTCTCCACCAGGGGCGCTGCAAGCGTACAGGTGCCGCCTCTCTGCTCCACAGCATTGCTGTGAAATAGATGATTTTGCCGGTGACTGGGATGTTAGCACAGTTCCCGCTGAGTGATAAACTTGCTCTCTCCTCGGCACTCCCAGAGAAACTCCTACTCCATGTACCTCCTGTAATACACCCTGGACCATTTGTGGGCTCGGGTCATGCCGCGCATTCCCAGCACTTCGTTTTCCACCATCCTCTGCCCTATACTCGTCTGGCTGTTACCCAATATCTACAACTCTGTCTCCGAAGGTACATCAGACACTAGTAATGGAGAAATGAAGCTGATGGGCTGATTCACATTCAACTACAAACGGCCAACACCAGCTCACTGGAGCCACTCCTCTCAACAGTATGTGCTTTGAAGGATCATATCTTAACCCTTTGCATCAGTTAGGGGTGCATCATGGGAGCACAGTGACACGGAACATGGATGTCCTGTGGCGATCAGACCTTACACATTTGTAGTGAAGAAGTCTGTGGAAGGCTGTTGCCTGTCTGCGGTGTGATGGGCCTGTGGTCATTTCAGGTCAGTGTGGCAGCAGCCAGGAAGTAGTATATGACACGCAGGTAGGGAAGAGCAAGGACACACCAAACCGCACGAGGACAAAAATGGAGCCCGTGTCTGCCCCTCGCCACCTCATACTTCAGGGGCAGACCACCTGCAGAACAGCTCGTGCCCTTCACATTACGAGCTAAAGGCCTGCCCGGCTGCTGGCCATGCCAAGGCGGTGAGCCAGCTGACCAGTAGCAGAAAGCACAGGTTACAGTGGTAGCTGGTCCCTGCACCTTCAGAGTGTGCTTAGGGTGCTGCTTCCCTCTCACCTCCAGATCATCAGGTAAATGTCTGTTTTAGCCAGCTCAACCTAGAACCATGCAGCAAAGGGAATTCTGGGAAACATGGCCCAAGCTTAGGTTTCTGCACTGCAAAACTAACACTGTCCCCCAAATCATATCGAAATGTAGTCTTTCAGCTCCTGCGGAGATGTTGAAGTCGGGGCAGCAGGTGGGGCAAGATGTGAGGAGGTAAGGGGAGAATATGAAGGGAGCTTTCTTGGTCATTTTCAAGAATGTGTCTAAGAGAAAAGCCAGGTAGATGAGAAGTATGTATTACGTGGTTATATATCCAAATGTTTATAGATTGTGTGCATGGAAAGAAAACCTTACAATTGGACCCACGTTATGTCTGAGGGGTACTGAAGGATACTCAAGGGTGTGTGCGCGCCCAGGCTTCCTCTGGATATCACAGCGAGCCCTATCCCCCGCCCCATGGTCCTCTCTCCTTCTGCTCTGAGAGCTGGGCATCACAAGGGGACACAAGCCATGGGAAAAAGGGACAAGTGTGACCAGAAGCACCTCTAGGGCCACAGAGGGGACCCCCTAAAAGCACATTCACCAAGTTTCTTCTTTGGCAGAAGCCAGTTCCCAATGTGCCAGAATGGAACGGAACAATGAGGCTTTACACCACCAAAGGTGTAGGCTTGATTCAGGAAACATTTCCTCTTTGTGGGGGTGCAGTGGGTGGGGTGAGGTGATAAAAGTTGGTGGAAGGCAATTCTTTCCAAAGCCCAGACCTTGGAGTGGCCCCAGGGGGTGTGGACGTGCCGACTGGCTCTCCTCTCCTTCGTTAGGCAGGTCTACAGTTCAATGGGAACCTTCATTGGTCATGTGTACCCAGGGCTGTTTCTATTTTTGTACGGACTGTATCAGGCAATAGTGGTCTCCAAAGCTGTGTTTGTCAGTGACTCTCTCCTGAATTCTTCCTGTCCTCCCAGGAGTAAGGGAAGATGGGCCAAGCTGTGGGAGCTATCCTACAGAGGTTTGTTGAAGATGGTGACTGGCTCCATCTTGATAGCTTATGAGATCAGCTGCACTAAAGGCAGGCTGACCCTGATGAACAGAGAACTGCCACCAAGGTTTATGTTCCCCAAACAGTGGCAGCACCTCACCATGTTCTTCCTCCTCAGCCTCAGTGGCTGTGCAGATGTCACGAGCAAGAACCTGCTGCCTCGGAGGTGTGTGTTCCTGGAAAGAGGTGCCCTGGTGCTGACTTTCTACGTGCTCCTGATGCTGCTGGTGTCACACGTTCAAGATTCAACAGGGGTGGAGCTGCAGGTGCACTGTCTACTCATCTTGGTGGTGTTCCTGCTGATGCTGGTGTTGACCGTGCAGCTGTGGGCTCCCAACACATTTCTACTCTCACTGATCGAGACCTTTCTGTTTCTGACGATGGGTTCCTGGCTGGTGCAGGCTGGCTTTATTCTGTACAGACCAGTCACTGGCTATCCATGGGAGGATGATGACATCAGTGACATCATGTTTGTCACCACCTTCTTCTGCTGGCACATGATGACCAACGCTTTGTGCCTGTTGGGAATCTGTGGCATCTCTTCCTTTTGGCACCATCGTTGCAGTCCCAGCTCAAAGCTGGCCAGGTCCAAAGAAGCGCCATACTGCATGAGCACTGAAGGACCCGCCTACACGTTGCTGCCGGAAGTGGAGCACTCAGAGAAGGATGACCAGGCTTGCCTCCTCCCAGAGAGCTCAGCCTGAGACAGGGCCTAGGAGGCCCAGCCCACTGTCCACCCCACCTTCCTCCTTGTGGGTTCTCTCAGACATGTGCCTTGTACCCTCTTTGGTCCCCAAGTGAAGGTAATGGCCATGAAGGAGAGCGGCTGGTCTTCATCTGCTGGTACATGTCCTGTCCCTGAACTTCTAATTGCTGAGGGGATGAGGAGAGAGGGGGCTGAGAAAGGGATGCTGATGGGATTGGAGTGGTGGGGAGAGGAGGACCAGGGGAGTAGAGAAATGTGCAGGAGAAGCCATGGGGTGAGAGAGTGCAGTGCAAGGGGCGGGGCTTTGAGGGGAGCGCAGAGTCCAGCTGTCATGCTGTCTACCAGCTGCTTCCCCAGGCAAAAGTGACTGCCTTTTACCCGAGGGAATAATGATTTCTTACCATTCAGAACTGGAATCATTCAAGTGTCATCCTGGTAAAGAAGGGCAGGTACTTCTCTTTGCTCACCAAAATGGCACCATCACGTGGAAGCGTGGAAGTGGCACAAACAGAATTCGTAATTGGTTCATGCAGGTTGAAACTGTGCTCTGTCCGCCACCACCCCCTAAAACGTTTAAGGATTGGCTTATTTGCAAATTCAAATGAATAAAGTGAGACTTACTAATGCTTTAATATAGTAAAACGGCAATTTTTATAGAATCCAAATGTTCAGTATCTCCCCAACTTCCTACTTTCGTACTCCTATTCCAACCAAAGCCATTTCACCATCATCACCTTGGCACGTGCAATTTACTAGATCCTCTCCATGAGTCTTGGCAAATTTCACTCCCTTGCATCTCCAAGGGATTGAAAGCCATTCCACAATCACATTTTTATCATGCTGGGTACACAGCAAAAAACCCACCTCTACCTTTACCCCACCAAGCACCCCCAGGAAGGCCTTCTCCACTCTGACTCCTTTCTTCTAGAACTCCGAGGCACTAACACTAGACCCACCTGGTTAATTTGTTCATACAGCTGACATGCTTTGCTTTGTTCTGTTTCTGAAATCATTCCCCCTTGGGGAGGCCTCTCCTCACCACCTAAAGGCTAAGGACTTGGCCATACCAAGTTACGCACTTTCCTATGGGCGAGCCAACCATATGCTGCTTGATAAAGCTGTATTTCCTTCCAGGACCTCTGCCTACCCTTCCTTTCAAAAGTGTTGCTGGACAGGTCCGAGGTTCTGTGAAACTCTGGGAGACACAATCATCCTAAAGCCTAAGGCATCTCATGAGTCATGGGCCCACTCTCTTCCTCATTCTTGGGATAACAAAATCCCCTATTCTGTGTCCGCACTGTTTACTGTTAATTGTTTTTTAATTCTCACAAGCATTTCTATGAGGAAGCTCTAGGTCTACTTGCCCAAGTTTTATAGGTTACTATGAGGCAAGACAGGACCCCAAGGGCAGCTGTGTCTGACTCAAGCTAGTGACTGTCCTCTGGGTCACGGTGATTTTGCTAATGGCAATGGAGAAGGGAGTGATTCTCAAAATGAAATTGCTAGAGAGAGAAAAAGGAGAAGGAAAGCAAGCCACACAGAGTAAATATGGTAGACCCCGGTAAAGTCGTCTACGTCACGCTTCCGGTCCGCCACCCAGCCCTGCCCCCAGGGTTTCCTTTGAAGAGAGTCCGCCTGACTCTCAACTTCTGCCTGGGTCTTAAATTTCTGGGCTCAGATCTGAGGGCTCAGGGTAAGACTTGCCCGTGTTCCCCTGACTGTTGGTTCCTAGACTCTTTTCAATGACCTTTCTTGGGGGACCTCCTTTCTCATCACCTCTCACACACACTGATGGGAGAAGGCTTAGAAAACCACATATGCAGCACTGGCCAAGTAGCTGAGTTGGTTAGAGCACTGTCCCAACACACTGAGGCTTCGGGTTCGATCCCCAGTCTGGGGCACATGTAGGAGTCAACTGATAAATGCATAAATAAGTGGAAAAAACAAAGTGATGTCTTCAAACAAAACAAAGCAAAAAAACCCACATGTGGTGCTTCCTGCCCATTTCTAGTCAGTTGAAACATAATTTTATAATTCTAAACACGTGGTAATCAATTGATACCCCCTAAGGTAATAGCTCTTAAATATCCAGTGTAGCTATTCATTTACTATATTTGAGATGTGACAGGGCGATCCACCCCTTGAAGGCCAGTCTAGAAACAACTGCCTACTCTTCCACCTGGAGGAAGACATGTAATTCTCACAACATTCCACCAGAGGGCACTACGTTCACACTACCCCAGCCAAACCTCTGGCTCTCCAACCTGGTAAACAAGTCTCTCAACAACCGGGTTTAAAAGTGGTGGGGTAGAGAAAAGGTCAGGAAAAATACAGAACCAGTCTAAGTTAAGTATTGCCCAAGCATCCAGAAAACATACCCCAGGGCTGTTTGTTTCCCATTAAAACCTGGCATGTGAATGGGAAACACACAGGGACTCAAATCAACTACAGGGATGGGGTTGAGGGAGGAAGGACACAGGATCCAGCTGAGGATATCTTCGGGAAAAGCACCAACTAAAAAGGGCACACTCTGATCCAAGTAATGTTTTGACCGCAATGCTCCATCTCCTAAATGTTTTCACAAGCTTCAACAATGCTCCCATCAATCCAGAGAAAAACAAAGATAGACCCACATGTACATTGAGAATAAGGAACAGATTTTATCTATGAATATCCCAGCTTCACAAAAGTGAAACTAGCAGCAGAGTATTGAATATGAAGTACGATCTCCAAAGAGTCCTTAGAATCTGCCGTAAAGCCCTTCTGGTTTCTGGTAATCTAGCTGTTCAGAGAATATATAGAATGTTCACAATATGGAAGGCACTAAAACCCACAGTGTAGGATTTAGAGGTAAACTGATGGGTCCCTGCACTTGGGACTTCCCTCAGTGGGTACAGCAGGGATTTTGGTGTTCTAGAGGTGCTGGTCCAGGAATGCATTGTCCCCAGCCTGACACTACAGAAAGGGAAAGAAATGGTCTCACATGGCAGTTACACCTTGGAAACATACAGGCTGTGAAATACTGCAGAGACTTCAGCAAGCTCCTGTGAGTTACTGAGGCCTCAGTTTCCTCATCTTCAAGGCATAAAAATGTGATGATCTAGTTCTAGAATTGCACGGCTTTAATTTTCTCAATAGGACTTATCTTCCCACGTTGTTAGCTAAGATGAACTTCATTCTTCCCAACTCTCCAGGCAAGTTCCCAACTGGAGACAAGGCTCGGAGTAGGGCTCACACAGACCCAAACCTTCAGCCCTAACATGCAGTTTGGGAATGGAGTTTCTCCTGTATTCGAGTGATTCCAAGGGGCCTTCAACAAGACTCAAACCAGGCTAAAGAAACACAGCTGAGATTTGAACTCCTCGTTGCCTAACATGAGCTCAAGAATATCTAACGGTCAGAAAGGATATAAAGAACAAATTCTCCGTGTTAGGTACTGAACTGCGGTAGAAGCCGGTCTTTCCTCCTTTAATTGTGGAGTGAAATTTGAAAGCTTGGCCACTGGCAGCTTCTTCCCTAAATCTGACTTAAGAGTAATGACATTAACTTCCAAGACTGTTTTTCTTTTTTTTTTTGATTTTTGCTTTAGCATTATACGATGATTTATTCTTTTGGAAAGAACTGGTGTTAGTTTATTTAAAAACAAAAATAGTTTACAGTTTTGGTTGGGTTTCCAGGGTATTTCTGAAGCCTGGGTCTCAGCTATGTGCCTTTAGCCTGATTAAAGAGCTTTGCTGAATGCCTATTGAAATCATCCAGACATAGGGAAAACTGCATTTTTCAAATGACATGTTATGGCTGAAGTTTTGGGTCTGTCTGAGCCCTACCCCAAAGCTTCTCTCTAAGGAGTACAAGGCAACCATGAAGAACCCTGGGGAAGGTACCTCAAACAGCCAGATGAAGGGCTTCCAACCTGCAGAGAAAGAATGGATTCTTCAAAAGAGACAGAAATTGAGTGGTAAACTCACAGGCAAAACCCATCCAAGACAAGGCCTTTATTTCAGGCAACAGAGCAACACTGAAGAAATGCTTTCAGTCCCTAGCCCACTCTTTGGATTTGGAACAAATTATTTACCTAAAATATTGCTCTCCCACTCCACCTACCCCTTGGACACAGTGACTATGCTAAGAGGCAAAAACCTGACTTGGTGGGGGGAGGGGAACGGGGGTGGATTTCAATTTGGGGAAGAGGAAGAACAGAGGGCAGCGGACACAGCAAAGCCAAACTGGATGAAACAGGCTGTTCTACTTTTAACTTCTCCAAAAGTAGTCTGGGTTTCTGGGGGCGAACCAGTTCGTAACAGGCCGTTTTCTGCTTTTTCTTCCCTCATATGCTTTTAAGCTTCCCTGGTCGGTCCTTGTACCCGTTGGAGCATGATTTCCGTTGGTTAAGTAAGTGTAGGGTGGACGGAGGAAGACAAGCCTCTTGTTCCCTTTGGAAAGACTCAGCAGTCATGTATTATGCCGCTAGCCCTCACAAAGTATGTCCCTGGTCACATGAACGGATCAAAGCAAATCCACTTCCATTCTTGGAAAAGCAGCTCAAAGCGCTAGTCCTCTTGGTGCCACTGTCCTTTCTGTGTGTTCAACAAACATGACTTCTTGAACACTCTGTCCTGAATGCCCCTGGGAGAAACAAGATGAAAAGGCTACTTTAACGAGGTTAAGAAACCTAGCAAATAGGATGCCATAAGCTAAAAAAACTACACTTGTTTGTACTATTCCACTTACCATTATGTTTGCCATCCCCATCTCAGATGCTGGATGGAAGTGATGAGTATAACAGAAGGCTCTGGATTATGCTTAGGAGTTTGGCGTCTGGAAACCAACATCTTTTTACACAAGAACATCACCTTTCACTTCCTCCACTCCCCTCTTCAACCACTTAAATGCAAGGCTTCCCAGAAAGAAATGGAAGGAAGACAGCTGTTAGCAGGTCTAAGCCCACTCTCATAAAACCAACAATGGAGCATCACAGAGTTAAAACGTTGTGTAGACTAGGTTGTATAGGAAAAAAATCCAATCTCTTCAGATTGTTTTACCCTATATTAATCATACTACTGTTTTCCAAACACTATGTTCCAGGTACTATCCTACTTTATTTGTATATATTGTCACAATTAATCCTTACAATATTTTGTAGACAAGGAAACTAAGGTTTCATGCAACTAAGTCACTAAGCCAGCACAAAGCTGTTAAGAGGTCAAGCCCAGACGTAAACCTAGGCTTGTCCAAACTGAAGCCCAGCCTTCAACAACCGCAGGCAGCAGAGAAACAATATGGAATCCCTTACACTGGCAAGGCGCTTTGCCCGGTCCAGAATGTCACTGTCCGAAATGTACCGAAAGCCCTTTTGAGATGAAGGCTGCATCTGTCATTCCCAAGTACTACAGTGTTAGACACACTCTTCGAGGGGAGGGATTTTGACCGAAGAAGCCAAGTTTGTGTGTGTGGTTGCAAGCAACATTTATTTTCCATATTTGTGGTACAAAGAATAATCAGAAGAACAAACTTCCTCCTTTTCTCTTCCAAAGGCACTGAGAATGACCTGCTTGTCTTCAACCGGAAAAATCTCAAAGTCTCAAACACCGAGGATCCTGAAAGATGCAATCAAGGCCAGATACCATGAGGGTGATTTCAGGGAATAAAAATAGAGAATGATTAAGTAATAGAACTGATATATATATATATATATATGTTCTATGGTGTACATATACAATATTTCTATACATCATCTATTATGTGTGTACCTACATATACACACATAAGTACTGTGATCTGTTGAAGGCCTCCATTTCATGACTGTGTTCACCTATACATTTTCTCCACCATCACAGCAAGGCTGAGGAGGAAGGGGTACTGATTCTCATTTTCCAGGTTAAAAAGAAGGTGCAATAAATCACCTGAAAGAAAGCAAAACCAGGAGGGTCTCCTTAAGGAACCCTACATTTTCTACCTACCCTGGGAGTAGGCAAAGGCCTCCTGTTCCTTTCAGCTGCCCTTGGGGAAGTTTGCACACAGAACTTCAAATCTGGCGGGCAGCTCTAAAGCTCCTCTCTTGAAGACCTTTATTTGCAGACAAGAAAACTTGGGCCCAGAGGCACTGATGAGAGGCTTGCTTTAGGTCTAACAGAAGGGAATCAGACTTTGTTTCTGCAGGTCTCAGGTTCCTCTCTTCGTGGATAATACTATAAACACGGCACACTGATGACAAAAGGGAGATCGCAGACTTCTGGTAGCTTCCCCAAACCCACCGAGAGCGGGCTCTTCCAGGCCTACCTCCACATGCCCAGGGCTTTCCGGCCCCTGCGCCCTTCTCAACTTGGCACGAGCACCAAGAAGGGGGCTGGAGGCGGGGTGGTTCTCTAACAGTAAAAGGCAAATTTATGTTCCGGTGGGTCAGAATTTCCTCAGGGACCTATGGAGCATGCAGGAGGACCTCCTGAAAGAGAGGACTCTTTTGCAACATGAGCCAACCTGAAGTTTGCAGGGGCGGAGGCTGCAGGCGGCTTGTTGGATGCTTCCAGACCCGGGTATAGGCTCCGGGGACGCTCAGCGGTGGCGAACGAGAGCGAAAACAGGCGGGGTCCTTCCCGGCAGGAACTCGCCCCTCCTCCGGCAACCGGCCCTTCTTTCCGCCCCGCCCCTCCCCCCACCAGCACCCCCTCCCCTGTACCGGCGCCCCTCCCCCACAGCCCTTACCCTTTCTTTCTTCCCGGGCGCACTGGCCCCCTCCCCAGCGGCGCCCGCTCCGCTTGTCGCCCAATGGTCGCAGTGCTCGGGCGCGCATCAGTCGATCCGCCCCGGCTGCCCGCCGCTGGGAGCCAATCAGGGCGCTGGGGGCGGCCCGGGCCACCGATAAAGGGTGCAGGGCGGCGGACGGCCCTCCAGAGCCGAGGATGGGAGAAGAACTGAGGGTTTGAGTAGCATTTCCAGCTTCCTCTCTTCTCTTCCTCTCCATACCTCGCTCTCACGGCCTGCCCGCCCTGCCGCCTGCTCGCCCTCCAGGTAAGCGGCTCGCCGGCCCGGGGGATTCGGAGGTGACGCAGGCCGCCCCTGCAGCCTCCGGAGCCGCACCTCCTGGCTTTGGGGCTTGGCCCCCTCCCACCTCCTGGCCCTAACTGGAGCCTCGGCCAGCGGGCAGTCCCGCGGGCCTGCGCCGCCTTGGCTTGCGATGGGTCTGGGTTGGCAATGGTGGGCCGCGCCGCTAGCCAGGATTTGAGGAGGGCGGGGACTTGTTTTGATCTTCCTTTGGCTGCTTTCGGCCCAAAGCGCCGCCCCTGGAGGTCGCTCCGCGGTGTTCTGTGCGTGGTGGCTGTAGTGGCTAGGTGGCTCCTGGCGTGAGCGCGCCTTCTTCCTCCGCGGTGGCAGGCCTTGGCAATAGTCATGATCTTGGTGATCTTCTAGTCGCCTCCGTTGAGACAAGTGACTGTATTAGTGCGGTCAGCTCTGGTCTCGGTCCCCGTGACCTGCCACTGTGACTGAACAATGGGGACCCCAGGCTTGCGGCGTGCTGGGGGCGCGGCTAGTGGAGAGGCCTGGTCTGGCTGGGTAGAGTCGGCGGCGTCTCGCTGTCCTCCACCCGACGTCCCCGCGCCCCCTCCCCCCCACCCCTCCAACCTCTGCCCTCGGAGGGGTATGGCGCCCTCGGCCAGGCCCTGAGATCCGGACGGGGGCCCAAGGGGCGGGGCGCCAACTTTCCAGACATTTCAGTTGGAAGGGGTTGCACTCAAAGTGGATTATCCCAACCGCCCCGGGGGTGGCACCGGGGGATCCTCCCCCAGCCGCAAATCCACGAAGAAGGCATCAAAAGAAAATGAAGACGACCAGGAGTCGCGGACCTTAGACGTCCCCCCCAATTGTTATGGTTTTGTCGCCTATTCTGTGAACCCGGGAGAGAAATCGCGAATCAAGGTTAAGAGCTTGAGCCACCAGCCTGCGTTTTCTGGCATGTCCCGGTGTGATCCCGATCGCTCTCTGAGTCCCTCGCCCCCTTCCTCTCCATGTTCGATTCCCTCTCCGTGTTTGAGTCCCCCTCCGTGTCCCACTTCCTCACCCCGAAAGCCCCGGTCCGTGGACCAGCGAGAGCCGGACATGGAGGACAGGCGCGAATGCCACTCCAAAAGGAGAAGGGCCAAAGAGGGCAACCCCAAGGATACACCTGACCTTTCGTGGCTGTGGTGAGTGAGGAGGCAGGGAGGAGGACCCCGAGCCAGCTGCCGCTGCAGAAACAACTCAAAACTGAAGAATCCCATTTTTCTCCCCCACTGGGTCAACTAGCTAAGCACTCGGTGGCACCAGTTAATAAGACTAAACAACGAGGCTGTTGGCGACCAACTCATCTCACAGAAAAGAACGGACAATCTGGCACCGAGGCTCTAGGGAGAAAGTGTGCCTTGATGTTAGGGAGTAAAGTTGGAGGCTGGGTTGTAGCTTTTAGTAGGAGCCTGAGGGATCAAGGAATTGTTGTTCCTTCTGGGCTTAGTAGGCAGGGATGGGGATGGGAGTGGGATTTGACCCGCCCAGCCTTCTAGACTGGCCAGACAAACAGGAGGCAAAAGGCGACTTGACAGATGCAGTCCTCTTCTCTCCAGGGAAGGGTGAAGCGTTTGGAAGAGGCAGTTATGTTTTCAGCTGGGTAAACATGGACGGTTGCCCGTAGAAACTTTGTCACTGTACTTCAGAGTTGCCCAAGTCATAGGAGGAGAACAATATGTTCCCTTTCTAGCCACCTTGGGCCGCTGACAGGGGAGGGAGGGACGACAGAACCGTTTCCTCTCGGGTTTTGTGGCTTCAGAGTGTCTTCTCTTTCCGAGGTTTTGCAGTGGTGGCTTACATGCAGTTTCTAGCATGCCTCGGCTTTTGAAACTCCACATCTCTTTCGTTTGGAATTTTTCAGTGGGAATTTCCTAATTCCTTGAAAAGCTCTAGTGGAATCTCAGAATGTCATTCCCGAATGAGCATTTTGGCTCCAGCTGATGGAAGTTACGGCAGGGTGCATCTGAGAATCCAACTCCGACCAGCTATTTCTGCATCTTGGTGATAGAATGACTACAGTTCTTTTAGGGAGCTGCCAGCCTCTTAAATCCTGGCTAGCCCCTTCATCCTGCCTACCATGTGTGGGCGTTGTTCCTGAGGTTTGGAGGGGCCTTCAATAATTGACATGCCCAGTACCATGCCAGGCAAAGGGCAGACTCATGCCAAGACCGTAGCAGCCAAGCCTTTCTGTGGCTGGATTTTACTTGTATTAGGAGACCACACGTGTTCAGTAAACTTGTGTTTCTGAACTTCTCTATCAGCTTTTTTGGTTTTGGGTGTTTTCCCCCTTAGTGTCTTCACATTAAAGGGAGAAAAAAAGTTCCCCTGCCTTGGCTGCACTGAGAAAATAGAGCTTAGCCCTCACAAGTGTAGATTCTAGTTTGAGGAAGCCTATAAGGAGCTTTTTGTCTAATATAGAACTGTAATCCCCCTGAAAACAGAATAAATAAATGCACCATTGAGTCTGTGACTTCTTGATTCCGTTGTTCTTATTCAGAGAGTCCTGCAGAGGATCAGTTTGGAATCGGTGTTCTTAATTTTTTTTCCCCCCTCACTAGCACATCTTCCAGCATGGCCACCTCAGCGAGTTCCCACTTGAACAAAGGCATCAAGCAGGCGTACATGTCCCTGCCCCAGGGTGATAAAGTCCAAGCTATGTACATCTGGATCGACGGTACTGGAGAAGGACTGCGATGCAAGACCCGGACCCTGGACAGCGAGCCCAAGTGTGTGGAAGGTGAGAGACAGCGGAGTGGGGAGTATGGGCCGGGCGGAAGCCGCATCCGGGCGGGCAGCGGCCGGAGCCCAAGCCTCTAGATTTGGCCTCTTTATTATTCCGTTTGGAAAGCTTTCCAAAGGCAGGGCGTTTCAGTCCTCATTCAGTCAACACGAAGCTCGGATACTGCCTCAAAGCAGGACAATGGACCCCTTTCTTTAAATGGAATCTTGCGTATAAGCCAATATAGAGGAGACAAAAGACGAAAAGTCTGCTTTGGAGGGTAGAGGGGGGCTCGAGACTGCTGACTTGGGTGTCCTTCCTTAGTTGGCTTAAGGCACCCCCAGGAACCCGGTTGAAAACCACTGCTTCAACCTGATGGAGACACTTACTGTACAAACTTTAAGTAACCATTTTTGAACTCATATCACTGGGGTTCTAGATGGCAAAGCAAGCACCCTGAAGTGGTTTCTTCATCAGACTAGCTGTTCACTTGTGTGTTGCCACTTTTGGAAATTTTTCAATTGCCTGTCCCTCTAGCAGTTATGGCATGAATTGTAGCCCTCATTTTTTTTGGTCTAGAGTAAGCCATAGCCCTCCTTTGGGAAAGGGATCAGAGGAGAAAAACTGTCACCTCTTAACTACTTTTAGGATTGCTTCCTCTTCTGAAAACTTCACTCGAATGAATGAGTGACCATAACATAAGGCGTCCTGCTTTGTGGCGAGTATTAGGCAGGCACTGGGCAAGCAAAGGTGTATGAGTCTGGTCTCCACCTTTGGGGATCTCGGTCAGCCAGGGAGAGGAAGAAACTGGTCTTTAAACATAGCGGGTGAAGGGGAGAATGATGTGGAAGCATCCCTGAACACGTCATCCTCCTGCTTGTCTGTTTCCTCATCTACAAAATCAGGACATGGCTTAAGCCACAGCCGTCCGTATATGCAGTGGGGGAATGAATTAGACAAGGAAGCAACACACGTGGTCTAGTGGGGCAATGGAGAATCTTTGTTTCTCCTGTTTCAGCATTTTAAATGACGACTGACTCCCTGCTGATGTCAGAATATTTCACTATGTCTCCTTGTTGTCCAGTGGTCTTCTTTGGGGAGGAAATAATCCTTCTTGGGTTTTTCTGGTGACTCTTATTTCTTTTAAAGAAGTGGTGCAAGGGTCTTACTAGAATCCCGGACCTCAGGGCCACGTGCAGACACCAGGGTGTTGGAAGTGGCCAGGGTGTTGAAAGTGGCAGTCATGCATCAGTGACTTTATGCAAAATAGGGTGTAGATCTTCAGAGGTGTAAAAGCCAGCAGGGAATTGTGTGCTCGCCTGGGAAGCTGTGCATTTTTAACTTGATTTTTCCCTTTCTTTTGACCCCAGAGTTGCCCGAATGGAATTTTGATGGCTCTAGTACTTTGCAGTCTGAAGGCTCCAACAGTGACATGTATCTTATTCCTGCTGCCATGTTTCGGGACCCTTTCCGCAAGGACCCCAACAAACTGGTGTTTTGTGAGGTCCTAAAGTACAACCGAAAGCCTGCAGGTGCGTATAGGAGAGATGCGGATGCCCCCTCCCCAATTCACAAATACTGTGAAGGAGAGGGAGAAGATACTGCAAAATTAGTAAGAAAGTTCATACGTGCCAATAATTGAGAGCAGTTTGACATCATCTTTTGGTTGCTACTTCATTCCAGGCAGCTAGTTTTCTGGTCTGTCCCCCGACTAAAATGTGAGCATCTTTGTTCCTTGATATGTGCATTTGCCTCGAGGTCTGCTCTAACCGCGCCTTTGGGGTTTGTCCAGTATGCCCCTCGCTCCCAGTTCTCAGCTATTCATCTTTCGAAACATTTTGAAATGTCACTTATGTGAAGTCTCTTGCTACGCTTGGCCAGTGAGACCTTTTGGCAAGTCTCTTAATGACTCCGGACCTTAATTGCCTTTGTTTTGAGAGGCGGTGTCATGGTGGAAAAGGACGTGCGTGCTGATGCCAAGACAGCCACAGGTTTCCTGGTTCTGCTGCCTGCCTTGTCACCTGGGCAGGCCACCCAACTTCTCCGAGCCTTGTTTTCTCACTTGTAAAAGTGGAGGCTTAATAGTACCCTTCCAGGTTGTTACAAAGACTCACTTGTAGGTTCTCCTTCCTATAGAGCTCTTAAAATGGTTACTGGGACATTGGTAAGCAGCCTAGGATAAGTCTGTATTTCCTTATTTTGAAGTCCCCGTCCAGCTTAGAAATTGTTTCCAGTTGAGCTCATCTCATTTGAATGTTTTTCTTTTGCACTGGCCAATACTGTACTTAACTTAGCACTTCATCTTCTCACCTGGAAGAAGGTTGTTCATACACAAATGATTTCTTTCAATAGAAAGTATAGATTTGGCTCTAAAAGCCCAAGAGACTAGGAATAAATCTGACTCTAGAAGCAGCTGTCTCGTGAATAGAGGGTTTTTGAGTACCAGACATTCGGTACTTAGGAGGTAGCTGGTATGTTGATAAGGTAAAAACTTGCTCTGTTCCGGATCCACTGTGTGTGACTTGATTTTAACTGAAGTCTTTCGGGAATCTCCCCACAAATGTTTAATTACGGCTTCTCCCATTTTTCTCTTTTACGCTGATGGGCCATAGAAAGGTTCACACAGGCTCAGGGTCAGTTCAGCTTTTACTCAACATTTAGGCCGCGCGGATTTGGAAGAACTTCCTTTTTCTCCCCATCAGCACCGAGATTCAGTATATTTGTCCATCTATCTCTAAAGGCGTATTAACTCTGTTTTCGTTTTTTCTAGAGACCAACCTGAGGCACACCTGTAAACGGATAATGGACATGGTGAGCAATCAGCACCCCTGGTTTGGAATGGAGCAGGAATATACTCTCATGGGCACCGATGGACACCCCTTTGGTTGGCCTTCCAATGGCTTCCCGGGGCCCCAAGGTAAGTCCCGCTGATGAGAGTTGAACCTGCTCCTCCTCTCCAGCTGCTTGATTGGCGAAGCAAGTCTCTTTCCCCGGGGATGGTAGTGATTCCTTGTGGGTCAACACGCTATGGAGTGTCCCTAAGACTGGCTGGAATAATACTTGCACTCTGGTTACTCAGATCCAAACATGAATGTTTAGCCATTGACGTTGAGGGAAAACCTTGGGCTCCACTCAGGTGGAGTCCCCTGCCCCACTGCCCTCCCCCAGGTGAAGGCAGAGTCAGTGGTGATTCCAGGGAGCCAGTGTTCAGAGCCTTCTGATGAGTGACCCTGGGCCACTCTTCTTAGGTGGAAAGGGGTGTTCTCTTAACATTTCTTCTTGTGTCTCCGCAGGTCCATACTACTGTGGCGTGGGAGCAGACAGAGCCTATGGCAGGGACATTGTGGAGGCTCACTACCGGGCCTGCTTGTACGCTGGCATCAAGATCGCAGGGACAAATGCTGAGGTTATGCCCGCCCAGGTAAATGGCTCTGGTCAGCCGCTTTCCCCTCCTCTAGGCAAGTGGGGACTTTCAGTAGCAAGGGCTACTGATGCTCCCCTTCTTGACCCAAAACCTAAGAGGTTGGGTGGACTAGAGGGGAGAGGGGGTTTTGGAGCTTCTGAGCGGGGCGAACAGGTAGCTTTATTTTCAAGGCCAACTTTCTTGTTCTCTAGTGGGAATTCCAGATAGGACCCTGTGAAGGAATCGAGATGGGAGACCATCTCTGGGTGGCCCGGTTCATCTTGCACCGAGTGTGTGAAGACTTTGGAGTGATAGCAACCTTTGACCCCAAGCCAATTCCTGGGAACTGGAATGGTGCAGGCTGCCACACCAACTTCAGCACCAAGGCCACGCGAGAGGAGAACGGCCTGAAGTGAGTGCCTTCCCCTGCTGGGGTCATCTTCTCTGTGCAAGAATACTTGTGAAGGATTTTATGTTTGCAGATGAGTAAGCTGGACCTCCCACTTTGGACCTGAGCTTTTTCCACTTGGCTTCAAAAATTGTCTTCTAACCCTATCATTCTGTCCCTTTTTGAAAAGGGCCAGAAATACTTCAGGAATAAGGATGCTGATAGGGAAAAGTTGACGTAGATGAATGGCATTTGAAAATCTTTAGTAAGAACCAAGTAACGATACAAGCATGTGAATGAACTTAATGCTTATGGGTTGGAAAAGGTCTTTGATTAGGATCTTTTCATTCAACAAATATCATCTGCTGTGTGTCCGGCGCTGTTCTGAGCATTGGACACACCAGTAACGAGGCAGGTGTTTACTCTGCTGGAGCCATGTTGAGGTGAATTGGAAACTGGAAAAAGTCTTTGATAGAGACATTACTCCATTCTTGGCGTCCGAGCCCGCTCTTGCCCTTGAAAGACAGACTTCCTGGTGACAGGCTGGACCCTCATCTTTTGTGTTTCCTTTAGGTACCTTGAAGAGTACATCGAGAGGCTGAGCAAGCGGCACCAGTACCACATCCGAGCCTACGATCCCCACGGGGGCCGGGACAATGCCCGACGCCTAACTGGATTCAACGAGACCTCCAACATCAACGACTTTTCTGCTGGCGTGGCCAACCGCAGCGCTAGCATCCGCATTCCCCGGGCTGTTGGCCAGGAGAAGAAGGGTTACTTTGAAGACCGGCGCCCCTCTGCCAACTGTGACCCCTTCGGGGTGACAGAAGCCCTCATCCGCACGTGTCTTCTTAACGAAACTGGCGAGGAGCCCTTCCAGTACAAAAACTAAGTGGACTGGACTCACAGCCATCAAACCCCTTCTAATTCTTCAACCCGCTCCACTCTCGCGCCACCCCCTGCCCCCTCAATTGTCATAATAGCCGTAACTCAAAGGGCAGAGCATCAAGGTCTTTTTTTATTCCTCCTGCCCAGTTAATATCTCTTGCTTTTTTCTGGCCAGTTTACAGAGGTCAAGTTCTTAATCTCTTCTCTCTCTCTCTTTCTCTCTCTCTCACACACACACACACCCTTTTCCCCCCTATCACTGAAGCTTTCTAGTGCGATAGTGGGGAGGGGGCGGGGAAACATAACCACTGCTTCACTTAATCAGATGTTTGTCCAACAGGCGTTAGCTATGCGGACAGTGAGTATAGTGTTTGTGAAGGGAGGGGGAGGACCTTTTTCTTCTTTGAGGTAGCTGAAGGGGGTTGGGGGCTGGGCTTTTACTCTGTGGCTACTAGGTTAGATATTCCCCCTTGGTGGAAGTTCCACTTCTTAGAAGGCTGTAACCAGATTTCTCATGAAAGGGAGAATTAGGAGAGGGGAGCGAGGGTGGCAGGCAGGAAGGTGCCCCTCTCTGCTGTGCTTCCTGGGCCTGGGGCTAAATGCCCTCTCTTGAAGACAAGCTCAGCGCAAAGGAATGGGATGGATCGCTCTACCTTAGAAGAAAAAAGCTCTCATTCCTTGGTCCTCCACCTATAACAAATCAGAGTAGTATTTTTATATTTAAATGCAAAAACAAAAAAATTATATATATATGGGTGTGCGGATATGTGTGCTTTTTCTAAAGGAGAGAAACCATTCTGGTCACCAGGAGCCAAATTGGAGGCTAGTAGTCTGGTTCGAAAAAGGCTCCTTTTGAGTGGGGGGTGAGGGTGGAGATGCTTGAAGAGTTGGCTGTTAGGGGCTGTTGAACCCTCACTACCATTTAAGGGTTTCTTTGTGCCCTGCCCGCCCTTCGGGACAGGATAGGCGCTGCCTGGTTAACAGGAAGGAGCACGGATGGCAGCCGCGGTCACCCGAGCCCCCTGGCTTTGGTGTAAAGACACACGTGTGCACAGGGGTTTAGAAATAGGAGTTGGCTGGTCAACTTGAGCATGTATGTTACTGACGGGGGTGATGGGTTCTTTTCCGGGGGACAGCATGTCACTAAAGCAGGCCTTTTTGATATATTAAAAATTTTTTAAAAAGCAAAAACTTTAGATTTTAATCATATTGGTAGGGATTTTGAAGACTTTGTTTTGCAGAATTGCTCGTTTGCTTCTACTGTCCCCTTCTCTACTTTTAGAGGGGAGGGGACAGGACTGGGGTCAAACGCTGGTAATTTTGTATCTTGGTGTCCGTTCTGAGTGAAAATATTCCTTTGTTAAGGTTCCAAGGAGGTTTCTTTTTCTTTTATAATAAAAAATAAACCCCACCTTCATCTCTACGTCCTCCCTACCATTCCTGGCTGTTTTTGTGTTGGTTGCGGTAGACCAGCTGTGGGTTTTTTTTCCCTTGCCCTGACGACATCTCATTGCCATGTACAGTATGTTCAGAGTTAGGTAACTCTTTGTTGTAAACAAATTTAACTACCCAGAGCAGCTCTAAGTCAACCTAACATAAGATCTAACTTGATTTTTTTTTTTAGTCCCTATGTGCCATTTTATTCTTTCCTACCACTGATGGGAAGGTTTTTAAAGAGGCAAAGTAAGCTCGGGTTTACCTGTTCTTAGAATGAAAAGTCTTGAGTCATTGCCAAGCAGCTCTTCTCTGTACCTTGGGTATGTGGTGGCTCTGGATTAAGGCATATCCCAGCCCTAGAGTTTTAGGATACAGACCCCTCACCCATCCACCCAAGCCCTGTGCTCTGGAGCTTTTCTTTGATCTACCATACTGTAACATTGTTTTGAACACCCCTCTGGCTTAATTTTATAGCAGCATGAAGTATGTGTGTTCTTAACTGGTCTTGCGTTCATCCTCTGTCCAGCTGCCAGTGATTCATCTCAATAACAAATATTGACCATGTTGCTGCCCTGGTTAAAGCTTTCTGAGGCTGGGTATGCTCCAGGCCAGCCAGCCCAGGTATGTCCTGGATAGACCTTTACTTGCACTAGACCCTTGAGCTGCTGATGATTCATTCCCCAAAAAACTCCATGTTGATACCTCTGTGCCCTTGCTCCTCATCCCTTTACCTGGAATTTCTCCCACCTTATCCTGCCTTATTCCTGCCTTAGTTCAACTCTACACCAGGCTGGGTAGGAGCTGCCTCCTGCTCCATAGTTCTCTGCACATGACCTCTAGCAAAAACACAACTCACCCAACACTCTAACCCAAGGTGCCAGGTAGTGTGGGCAATAGTAATTACTGTTTTTAAAAGGTAGTATCCTCAGTTTCAATGTTACTGGGACCTGTTACAGCGAACAAATGACAGTTTTCTTTGGGCAAGTGCGTATTTTGCTCGTCTTAGGTATTTAGATTTTTCTTGGATGGTTGGTCCCTGACATAATTTGATTTTCAAAGCAGGATGATCTTACCTGTTGGTTTGCTGGGTGTGGTCCCAGTTTGTACCTACGGTTTCAGCGTGATTGTTAAAAGTGCCCTCATTGTTTTCCTGGTGTTGCTGATAAATTACGTGGTGGTTCTTACTCAACTGAAGCTCTTTGTCCTCTCCCCAGGCTTTCCTGGGTCAGCCCTACACTTCTTGGAGGAGAGTGTTCACACAGTGCAAGTACTCGATGGAGGCAGTGACTTGAGCACTTTGATTTTTTTTTCCTCATTGTAACCAATTGCCTGACAAAAATTACATGGAAGAGAATTCTAAATTAAAATGATTTAGGTGGAAACAACTAGAATTAGTTTTGACCAACAGGTCACAGTGCAATTTCCTTGTATGTTACTGGGTTACATGATACTTTATCAGCAGCCTTAGAGAGAGACCAATATTCACAAAATGAGGTCTACACATTAAGCATGAGTTACTCTAATATTTCATCCTGCCGATCATTGGATAAGAGCTAAATGATGACAGCACAAGCTAAGAGGAACGGTTCCTGTGGGGGTGGGGGAGGAGGGGTGTGCAATTAACAAGTCAGATCTGCACTCCTGGGCAGAATGGCACACTCATGGAAGAAAGAGGTTCCTAGGCAAACACTTGATGCTGGGGCTTCACCAGTCTCGCCAAAGGCTGCACTTATATCGTTCCAGCTGCTGCTTGGCCCTTATACCAGTAAGGTGCAAAGTCTGCAAGGTAACTTGCTACCCTGCAGAAAGCTCATCACTCAACAGAACTTTCTGACAACTCCATGGAGGCAGGGATCCTGCTTTTTGTTCCCAGGATTGTATCCCCAGACCTGCCATGGTGCCTGCAGTACTTGTTTAATGAATTCTTTTTCAGTATCAGTTTTGAACTAACTGTTGGGTGGTGTCAAACCCTTATGAGGTCTCAGCCATCTGGCTGTGTTTTAACCCTGGTCACGGCACTAAGCAAAGTTCTGTTGTACCAAGCTTTTCTGCTGGCTTGGTGAATTCTGGCTGAAGGTGGGCTACCAAGAGCCTCATGTTGCTTTATGAGTTATATAAAGTGGCAATTCATCATGTAATTCCAGGGGTTTCCAGTAAATTGCTACTGTAAATAGTTTGAGTGGATTAGGGCCCTGCCATGTTATAGCCTTTAGCTCAATCACCAACCACTCATTTTTTTTAAAAAAAGTCATGCTTGATTTTCAAATATTCAAATATGTGTTCATTCTCATAGGTACAGTATAAACACAGTATATTTTGGGTTTATGATGTGCACATATTAGGTACACCATACAGGTATCCTACATGAACCTTTTGCCAAAGAAATATCTTATGAAGAAGAATGGAAGCAGGACACCAAAAGAATTCACTGGGCTGAGAAGCTGTTGCTAGGCGTGGGAAGGCGGGGCATAGAAAACTGTTCTTATTCTTCAAGTGTGGTTCTACCTCGAACCACCCATTCTAATTCTGCCCTCTCCAGAGCTTCATAGACAGGAGGTCCTTGCGCACTGTCAACTATCTGCCTATAATTCATGTCCCAAAGGCCCTCAGATATAAGGGGGTGGATGGTGTCCTGTGTTACAGAGGAAGTGTCCATGCAATTTCCGTTATTTGATGAATAGCTTTTGGCAGGTTGTCCTCTTCCTCGTGGGTCTCAGGTTGAGTTACTTGCATTGTCTTGAGATTGTAACTTGTCTCAGCTCGCTCAGCTCCTCCACCATATGGCTTCCTCAGCACATCTGCTGGCTTAACCTCCAGTGGGCACACGCTAAATCTAAACTCTGCATGGAAGCCTTTCTGCATCTGCCTTTCAATAAAGATTCAGAATAACTGCTCCTTTGTGACTATTATACTGCTCTATAGACATTAAATGGAAGAGGTATTCAAGAGTCTCCGAATATAATAAATAAAATGGGGCCCAACTAGGCACTATGTTGGATGTTTTGGTGCAAACATATGAATGAGGAGGTCAAGGGAATGGAAATTCTTCTTTTCCTCTTCATGTCTCTCCTCCTCATAAAGCTAAAGAAATGTCATTGGCATCAGCAAGCAGTATGAGACTTTGGGTTTTATTGCTTTGTATACTAGCTATTCTCAGATGAGTTTGTGAGCTGTTTCAGCAACTCTACTCAAATAATACTATAGTACCGCATGGGAAGGGAGGAGGTTTTTCGTGGAAGAAGTGAACCCTTGTCTGGGGTCTGGGAAGAATTTTCAATACATTAGGAGCTACTACTAGGAGAGAGCCAGTGCAGTAGGAGAATCCACTTCCCTAGGGCTTCCTTCACAAGAGAGGATCACGAAATAAATGTAAGGGGATTTCCCCGGCAAAACGAGCTACCACCAGATTCATTCCTAGGTGGGCTTAGGATCCAGAAACTGCCAGCCTTTTACCATTTTTATAGACTAGCTCACTTAAGGCACTTACCCAAGTAAGCCTTCATTCAGTAAATATTTGTTGAATTAAACTGTCAGAGAGAGGTCACTACCAGTATCACTGGCTAAACGAAGTGAATAGGACCCTGGGGTGGGGTGGGGGTGGGGGCAGTTTATTCACAAGCATCCGTCTTAGATGTTGACAGTTCCCACTCCTGCAGTTAACCCCAAATTCCCTCCTCTTCCTGATCCCAAATGCAGGATGAACAGTTTACTCTTTCAGTTTATTCTCCTTTCCCTTGGGAGGAAACAGGAACATACTCAAGCTAGCTGGCATTAAACAATTTACTTCCACAGAAACTTATATCATCCTTACAGAATCAGTCTGAGATGAGTTACAGACATCCCTGAAATTCTCTCCAGATTGAGATGCATTGATTGGCTGCCTCTCGCATACCTCCAGCTGGGGACCTGACCCTCAACCCAGGCGTGTGCCCCGACTGGGAATCGAACCGGCAATTTCGGTTCACAGACCTGTGCTGAATCCGCTAAGCCACACCAGCCTGGGCTTAAAATGCAGCATTCTTTGAAGGAAAAAAAGACTTACGAGGCAACATTTTCGTATGAGTAGTAATAGAAATATTTAACCATAAAGTGATTAATGTTGGTTACTGCTTTTCCTTTCTCCAGCCCCCAAAGCAGGAGGCTGCTCTGGGCACCATCCAGGAAGCCTGGAGCAGGGAAGAAAGGCATTGTCTACAGGGATCAAAAGAGCCCCAAAGTGAGGGTTTATGCATGTGAAGTTGATTCTCAGATTGGACTCCTATAGGCCTTCCAAAGCCAGCTCTAACATCTGCAAGTCCAACCCTGCATGGCCCTCTGTGAGATGGCTCCCTCCCATCAAAGATGCCCTTGGTGGTCACTGTAACCCCATTTCACCCGAATTTCAATGTTTGGAGAGGACAAACACACACAAGGTGATTGATTCCCTCCTCGCCCTAGGCTAAACTTTCTCTAATCCTTAAAAAAATGACTTGAAGGACAAGTTCTTCTGCTACTTAAGAAACACAGGCAAGTCCTCAGCAGAAAGAATGTAAACCCAGAAACCACCAAAGATTTCTATGTTCTTGCCATGGGAACCCCAGGAGGGGCACTAAGGGGCCGCATTAATATTTCTGCTTTAATAATCAGGATCCGGGAGCCAGGGACATCATCCCAGGGACAATGTTAAAATAATGGCTTTCTAGAAGTTTGAAAATACTCATATAGCCTTGCCCCTTTGTCTATACAACTATTGAAAGAAAACAATAAACACTTTCAGGGGCTGTTCAATGCATGTGACTATTGCAAAGTTTTTAGGAGAGATGCTGACTGAGAATTCCAGAGATGGAAACAGAGGGTGGAAGGAATGGAAGATTCTTGCTCTAGTCCTCACATTATGTAACCATTGAGTCTCTCTTTACCAGCACCCACTCCCTCCCTTGTCTCTCACATGTTCTTCCTTTTCCTTTCAAGGGACTGGAAAGCTCCAAGACCTGACTGAGTTAGTCTCAGCAGAGACTTAGATACACGTCCTGCACTTGAAACATGTAAGCCCTCTCCTGCTGATCCGCCTTGCACAGAGTCCAAGAAAGCCAAGAGGTGCCAAGCACCAGGTGTTTTCTTTTGACTCTGGTTTTCCCCCAGCCTGGCATGGCAGGCAGCAGGAGCTATTTTGCTTTCATAAGCCATATTATGTAACTAAGATCTTGAACAGCAATGCTGAGCCAACTTAGAGGTCACAACGGAAGGCGGCGGCGGGTGGGCAGAACAATCAACGAAATAGAGAATACGAAAAGAGAGCAGGAAGGGAGAAGAAGGGAGAGAAAACAAACATAATTTGTACTACTTGTTCAGGTGTCCTTGGTCTCCCGTGACAGGATAGGCTACCTGAAAAGTTATTTGCCCCTCACTTTAACTCGGCAAAGGGGCAGCCCTTAGTTCCCAATCTGTAAGGAGATCGCTGAGTGCCAGCTGCCTGTAGGCATCACCCCAGGGCTCATCAGTGTCCCTGTTGGGGACTGCAGCAGCCTGGTGTGTTGCAGTACGGAGTGTTCCCAGTGGAAAACAACAAGCATGAATTGTCTGCATTCACCCAGCCTCCATGCCGACTACATGAGTTGGTGGGTGAGGGAGCCCCCAGGGGCCTGGAGACCTGAAGCCTTTTTCTTTTGTATTTTAGAAGATGCTAGCCCAACTATAGCTCACTTCCAAGAAGTTGACTATACACACCAGGAGCAGGTGCCACAGATACTTGTTTTGTTTTGGGGAGGCAGCAAAAGTTATGCTCAGTAACTGAGTTTGTATTCACCAGTAAGTGATTTATTTAGCACAGGTTTGCTGTAGGAATTTCACAAGGCAATAGCAGGCAGGATAATATTTCTTAATAAGCAAAATTTAAAAATAACATATTCCAAACAAATGACAGACTAATCACACTATTGTTCTAGGCATGGGGAGGTGAAGCAATAGAGTTCAAAGTTAATATAATGTGTACCTGTTTATACCACGAGGCACTCAGGAGAGTCAGTGTCCTACCAAGAGCTGATTCCAGCTGCCAGCACAGAAGTAAAAGTCCTCTGTTGCTAGAGCACGTTGCTAGGAAACAAAGACGCCCGTGTTGGTAGGCAGACTGATCTCTTCCTAGGGGTTTCGCAGGAGGCTTATCACCACCATCTAAAAGGAATGTCTCACCAGGACAGGAAAGAGTGTTGTAAGGGTTTTTGAAGGGTTTTTTGGTTAGGGAAGAGTCACCTGACCCAAACTGAAAGTCTCAAATACTCCTCGAAAACTGTCAGTATTTATAGCCTAAATGTCCCCTTGCCGAGTTGCATCTCCATGTGCTCTTACAGATAAGCTTCTGGTGAACCCCATAGCTGGGCTGCTGACTGCTTATCAACGACAGCAGATGTAGAATGATGACACCTTGACATGACTTCATCCCTACATAACAGCAGTGTGGCATAACATCCTGACACAACTTCACACACATCAAAGCATCACTGGGTTCTCTGTTCCCTAGCAGCGCGCTCTAGCAACAGAGAACTTTTATTTTTTTTTCCCCCTGGCAGCTGGAAATCAGCTCTTGGCTGGACACCGACTTTCCTTAGTGCCTCCTGGTGTAAAAAGTATGGACCCCAAGAAGAATCATTTGAAGTGATGAACCTCGAGTAGGAATTTGGCTGCTGAGATGGACTCTTCACTGTCAACCGAGGGCCCAAATTTTATAAATAATAAAAGCCTAGGGACCGTTTGCTGGTGGAGACTGCTCCTACGTACTCTGTATACAGGGAAGAACCTCAGCCGGAACTCTCAACTTGCCTGCACTGTTCCCTGCGGGTCTAGTCTGAGTCAACCACTCTAGGGAAACCCCACATTGGTCTTTTGATCAGCGGCCTGAGACCTGCCCCATCCAATCAGAACTGCACATCTATATCCTTATTTACATAGAAACCGACCAATCAGAACTGCTCTATAACGACCAATCGGAATTGCAGGATTCAGACCAATCAGAACTCAACGAATTTGGAAAACGTATTTGCATAAAATCGGACCAATTGGGAACTGGGGTGAGAGGAAACTTCATAACAGAAGCCCTTCCCGTGGGTCACACGCACTTTTGTTTTTGCGAGAAGCTTCCGGCGTTTGTGTGCCTCGGGGGCCGTTTCACCTGCTGTGGGTCTCTCCTTCACTATACTAGTTCCAAGTGTAACAGAGTCCGCTCTTTTGTTTTGACTTTTTGGGCCATGGCCTCAGCCTTAGTCTAGAAACTTTGTTCTTGCTGCCTTCTCCTTCGCGTTCATTTCAATATTTCTACCTCAGGGAGGCTCTTCTTTTTACCACAGAGAAGCTGTTTCTGCCACAAGAAGGCAGGTTCTTTCTACCTCACTCGGGGAAACCGGTTTTTTCTACCTTCCTAGGGGGTGCGATTTCTTTCCGTCGCACTCAGGGCGGCTTCGGGGCTCCTCCGTGTTCTCCCTTAGAAAGTGGAATCCTCCTGTTATATTTTAATTAAAACTGACGGGGAAGCGACTTCCTGCAGGCTTGGACAGGGGAGAGAAGAGAGGAGGATGTTGAAGGGACCGTGTCATATCCATACGGCTTCCCTTTGTGATCTGAAGAGACTGAAATGGAAGGATTTTGAAAGAGCTGCCACGGGGGCTAAAATGGCCAGGTGGACTAAGGAGGAAAACCAAGAGCCTGGATTTTGCATCATGACTCTCGGTTTCCGGGGCCTCCCACATCTAAGCACTAGGAGCGAGAAGGCAGCCTGCGGCCTCTTCAAGAGAGCCCTAAAAGGCAGGGGGAAGGAGGTTCAGCTAAAGAAAGGAACCTGGAAAGAAACGAAGGACGAAGTCCTTCGGACAAAAACGCCTCTAGAACCGGAAGTGGTGGCCGCTCTGCAGCTCCTGTGCTCCTTGCCCGTGTAAGTTTCTGCATTTCAAAAGGCCCAGGACTCATTCTCACGCTCTTTGTTTTCAGTTGGTGGGGAGTCCTGAGACTCAGCTAGAACTCACCTTTCACCTCCCGTCCACTTTTTCCTCAAACGTTACAACCGTATAAAAGGTGGTCCTCTGAAGTTCCGCACAGACCAAGGAGTTCTGTGTCCCTGGTGCCACTGTCTTTCCACAAGGGCAGTAAGGGGGGAGACTAAACTTCTGGAATCAGGGCCCCCCACTGTAGACCTAACTGCATAATCTTAGGAGGAAGGGAGTGTGTATTTTTAAGAACCATCTCACATGATTCTTCTCCATCAAGTTCAGGAAATACCGATTGGCTTGGAGATGAGCAAAACCCTGGTGTTTCGTTCTGAGGACCTGGGTTCACTCTTCATCATCTGGCATCAACTCAATCTCATCAGGAGTCATTTCTGTACTTGGAGCGTGGAGAGCGTACTATACCCCAAGCTGCGAGAGGGAGCTTGTTGCTGCAAAGCCTAGCCTCCTCCCTCATGCATTAGAACTATTTTGGACCATGCTATGAATTGATCAATTACCCATTACTAAGTCCATCAAAACCCCGTCCCTATTTTTCTCAGCCCACCCAGAGCTTCGAGGCTCATCCTTTAGCTCAGGTGTCTCATGCCTATGCTACTCCGCATGTCCTCCAATGCGGGCCAATTTATTCCTCCCTTTCCCACCCCTGCCCCTTCCTCTGTGCGCTCTGAACTCCTGGCTTGTGATCCGCAGACTCTGTTGTCCTAACTTATTCCTTCCACGGCCTCGACCAGAATCTTCCATGATGAGGCTTTTCCTTCAGGGTCAGCTGTATATATGAGTCCAGAGCGTTTAGATTCCCAGGTATCTCTTGGCCCCTCCACCCCTCCCAGAGCTCACCTGACCTGGTCAATCTCTTTCGTTGTCCCCTCTTCCTCCATTGACTGGCTCCAACATCTACATTTTGGACAGTTTCTAGAGCTCCATCCTAGACTCTTTTTTATGTAAATCTCTCCCCAGGTAACCTTTAGTTTATGTGGCCCAATTATTATCTTCAGTCCAGACCTCCCCCTTGAGCTCTAGACTTCTAGACCAGACTGTGTCCTGGCCAGTCTCACCTGGCTGTCTGAAGAGATACGTCCAATGCGGAGCCCTTTATTTCAAAGCACCCTTTCTAAGATTCTTTCTCCCCATTTCTCTCGTTCCATCCACTGCTGCCCCAAACCTAGCAATTAATTTTGACATTCCTCTTTTTCATTTGGGGTGCTGTTGGGGCCCAAAGCAGGCTGCTCTGAGGTACCCCACATGGCATACTGATTATCTTGTGTTAAAATCTTAGAATTAGCAGGAGCTGGAAGAGCTCTCTTGACTCTCTGTCTCTCTCAATAGAGAAAATAAATCTCTGTGTGAAAGGCTCCCTCCTTGCTCCTGAGGGCTGAGAGACAATGTTATCACAAGAGTTATAAAATCCAGAGTCGAAAAACCGGTAGGAACACACCTTATAATTGCCTTTACTAATTTACCACTAAGCCAAACCTTGCTTAGATGCCTTTCTAATGAGCACTAACTTTCTTTGTTCTGTTGTCAATTTCTCCCAAATGCATTTCCTTTTTGTCTAAAAATGATAAGAAGATACCTAGTTCAATCATTTATTTGAACCTCATGTTATGATCTGAACATCATATTGTGATCTTTTTCCCATGTTAATCCAGGCTTCTGTCAAATTTATTACTTTCCAACTACAGCCATAAGACCTAAAGAAGTGGGGGGCAGGGGTGAAATTCTCTGACTCTCCAACAGCATGCTTTCTCCCCATCTTGTTCATCAGGAAATCCTGTAAGTTTTCTTTACAAATATATTGTGAATCTTTCCATTTAAATCCATTTCCACCCTCACATTCCTAGTTCAGGTCACAGTCATCTCTCATTTCTACTTTAGCCTTGCAAATGGCTTTTCTCTGGCAATTCTAAGCCCTACTTAATGTATTCCCAGCAGCAAGGAGAGTAATCTTTCAAAAATCTAAATCAGATTGTGCCCCATCTCTTCTACAACTTTTTAATGGAAAACCATTGTTGTGATGAAATTCAACCTCCATTCTTCGCCTGTTCAGCCCAGCATTGATCCGATCCTTCCTATTTTTACAATTTCATCTCAGACCCGAGGGCCTTATTTCCTGCACCTGGTCCCACGGTCTGCTTTCTGCCCTGTGACCTCTGAGTGTGCTGTTTCTTCAGTCTGAAGAGGATCTTCCTCAGGCTCCGAGCAGAGTTGTCTGATTCTCATAGGTCTCAACTGTCACCTTCTCAGAGAAGCCTTTCCTAATCACACTGCCTAAACCCTCTGCTGTGTCCTCTTTTTGATCCTATCTATCACATCAATCTTAAAATTTCTTTCATCGAAAGTGTCATAATTAGCATAATATTACCATACTAATCTATTTGTGTGTTCATTATCTGTGTTTCTTACAATAATTATTATTTTCAATGTGGTGTACTAGTAAGAGTTTGAGATGTGGAATTAAATGGAAGGCCTACGTTAATTTTAGGTCTCATTACTTACCTATTATGTGACCTTGGCAATTTACTCTCTCTCTGTGCCTTATTTTTCTCTTTAGTAGAATGGGGTTAATGTGGCATTATAAAATTTTTGTTAGGATTAATGAGATAACATCCATGCAGATGTTCACATTCATAAAATTATATGCCCAGTACAATCATTTTAAGAATTATTTAAGAAGCCTCTGTACAAAGTTTTTCCCTTAATTCCCACCCTCCCACCCTGTTTTTTTTTTTGTTTGTTTTTTTTTTTTTTGGCATGAGTCAAAGAAACGCTCTGGGCGCGTTCATCATGCAAACCAGTTGCGTGGATGAACACAAGGCCCCTTACTCTTGGAGAACAGGCTTCAGGGAAGGCAGGCAAAGCTTCCTGAACCTACACAGGGAAACATTGCCAGCCAGACAAGCCCAGCGAGGTCCAGGGAGAAAGTTAAGGAGATCTGGTGGAGACAACGTCACATTTTAAAGTTGTTGCATGCCAGCACTGGACTTGGGAGGCTCAGAAATGGGGCTGGCCATTGGAGCTTGGGTTGTTTACTGATTTGTTCAAAAGTCTGTATGGCTTTCTTTACTCCTAGGAGCAGAGCTCCAAATATAGAGACATTATCCTATTTCATCTAAAATCTGAGTTTCTCCCACCTCCTTTAGACCATGTCTATATGGAAGGTAACTTTTGCATAAATGGAAAAATAAACACTAGACTTGAAAACAGAAGTCCTGGGTCTGGGAGCTGGTTCTGTCAGCTACAGCATAGAAAGATGTTCTGAGCCTTTCTGGAGGGTTAGAATCACTGGCAGCCTCTCAGGCAATGTTAGAAGAAGGGAAAACTGGGAATTCCTTTGGGAGGGGAATTTGGCAAGTCATTATTTGCCAAACACATATCCTATTGACAGCAAGTCTTTAGGAATGGGTATGTTTGCATGTGTGCATAAAAACATGTACAGGAAAGGTCATTGCTCCATTGTTTATATTAGCAAGTTACTGGAACCAATGGGCTAGAGAAGTATGGTCCATTTATATGAATTATGCAGCTGTTAACAAAAATGAAGGAGATCTGTGTGTACTGATAAGGAAATTGGAGCTATATTGTTAAGTTAAACAACAAGGTGCAAAAGAGCATCTTGTATTTTACCGTGTGTGCATGCATGTGCATGTGCGTGTATAAGCACATGCACTCAGAGATACACATTCTTATGTGGTTGTAGTCATAGACTATTCCTGGAAAGATTTACAGATACTGGTGGTAGCGACTTACTTGAGACAGGAGTAGAAGAGAATTGTTTGTGGTTGTTTTTCTCTACAGTTTGAAGTTTTTTTTTAAAAATCATGCATCTATGATCTTTAAAAAAAAAAGAGTTTACACTTTTTAGCACCACGGCCCTGTATCTACAATGGCACACACTGAGTCAGTGAAGATGTCTAACCCTCTTACCATTTGGGGAAGTCACTTCATCTTGCTGAGATTTTTCATCACCTCTTACATGGTTATAATGTTGTACAGCCCTCAGGACTAAGGCCACTATGTGGACATGCCAAAGCACGTGAGTAGGGAACACAGCTGATGTCTGACAAATGCTTGCCAATCTCCCTTTCTGTCCCCCAACCACAGGTAGCGTCATCAGCACGTCATCCTTCATGGCCTGGGTTTCCTTTCTTAGGCCAGGAAAGTTGCTGTGGATGCCATGGCTATTTAAATCCACTGACCTTTCCTGCTAAAATCAGCTCCATCTTAGGGGATAGAGATGACTAAGGTTGCTGATGACCTGTGATGGGAGGTGGGGCAGGGGTGGGGCAGTGCCCTCTTCAGATCCGTGTGACCTACTGGCTCTCTTGCTCTGCAAATTTCTCTTGATAGAGATGCCTGCCAGCCTGGCTGGTAATCTCGGAGAAGATAGAAATAGCAGCGGCTCTTGGTTCCAACTCTGACCCTCTCCTTGGCCTGAAGTCCTTCTCCACTATTGCCGGAGTTTTTATTTCTTTCATTGCCTTGGCCACCTCAAGTCCTCTCCTGAAGGTCATGGAACTTTGTCAGAGCATCAGGGTTGTGCTGGCATGCTTTCCAGAGGTCATGGTCTAGAGAAACACATAAGAATAGTTCATTCTCCCCTTAAGAGGCATGGTCAGAATGTCATTGTCCTGCCTGGTTCCATCAAGCCAAGTGACCCCACCAAAGGAAGTCATGTGATTTAACCCCTTACCACAATCTCCATGAGCTCCACTTGCCCCCACCCCCATCATGGAATCTGAAGAAAAGCGGTATTTTTGCTAACTCCAGAGGGTGAACCCACTCCACACGCACTGGTACAGCCTACCGGAAGAGAAAACTCCTGGAGTGATGCTGAACTTGCTCCAGGTTGAACACCTGAAAGTTTCCACAAAGCTTTATGCAAATGCTGCTAATGTATGAGAAGCAACTTACACGGAGCTCCTTTTGATCCTTATAGCTTTTATTTATAAAAAGCTTTTATAAAGTGTTAATTTTGTTTATCAACAAGGCTGGGCCGTGGTGCCCAGATGTTTGGTCAAACATTATTATGTATGTTTCTGTGAAGGTGGTGTTGGATGAGACTAACATTTGCATTGGTGAACCTGGAGTAAAGCAGTTCACCCTTAATAATGTAGTTTGACTTCATCCAATCAAGACTGACTTCCCCCAGCAAGGCTTGAACTGCATCTCTTGTTTGAATCTCCAGCCTGCTGGCTTACTCTAGCAGATTCTGGACTCACCAAGCTTCCACAGTCACATGAGTCAATTTCTTAAAATTAATCAAAGTCTCCCTCTCTCTTACTTTCTTTATACCTGTCTATAAGATTTGTATTTACAATTTTGTCCTATGAGCAAACAAAACCTAATTAAATAATTTTCATCAACATCTTATCACAGTCAAAACAAAGAAGAACATGCACTGTAAGCACTGGGAAAATAAATGTTAAAATTAAATGATGGAATTGCATTTGGTTTTCCTGATATTTCTAAATGTTTAATAATGAAAAGGCAATTTATAAAGAAAACATTCAAAATTAATTTCTTAACAAGGACAAAATGACAAAATAGATTTTTTAAGTAAAAACAAATTTCAAAGTAAAAGCCAAAAAAATACCAGTGTGCTTGCTGTGGAAAGACAGCTTCGACTCAAACAGCCCATGCCTCTCTTTCAACCAGCTGCTGCCGCTAAGACCTCCCTCTAGGAGTGTTGCCACCGCTCACGTGTTCCCGGAGAGGAAGGCTGCGTGTCTCCCCAAATTCAGATGTGACCAACGGTCCGAGGGCAGGCCAGCTACGTGCCAATCTTGAGCTGTGTGCGTTCGACCACAGCTAGTTTTCCTCTGATTCTCACGGCTCCTCTACATGAGAGGTAGGTTACTCTCACTTAACAGATGAAGATGCTGAGGCTTCAAGAGGTAATGTGTGTATGTCACTGACTTAACGATATTTTGACTTTATGATGTTGCGAAGTGATGTGTGTGCATTACAACCCAGACTTTGAATTGTGATCTTTTCCTGGGCTAGTGATAATCAGCACCATACTCTCTCATGATGCTGGACAACAGCAACCCACGCAGCTCCCAATCAGCCACGTGCCCACAAGAGTAAACGATCCATACTCTGCAGTGTACAGTTGTTTGGATATTGTATTCTATGTTTTTGCATTCCATCTTGCTTATTTTATACCACCTGTGTCTCCTGCTTCTGGGGAGAAGGAGAAGTGGAGGGTAGTTGTGAGGCAGAGCCCGCATTTGAACCCTACTCTCCTAACTGTAGCCCCAGAGTTCTTGCCTCTATGTCCTGGCTATCTTTCCTGGAATCCCAGAATGCGCGGGAGAGGGCAACACCAGAAGTCTGGTTCATTCTAGATCAACTTTTATATCGGAGGGGGTGGGGTGTAAAAAAGTGCTTAAGACCAAAATTTCTCATACCATTTCCTGGGTCTCACCATCTCTACCTCACCAAGTCTCCATGAATTCCACATTACAACTTCCTACGCCAAACCAAGACACAGGAAGACAAGGCCCGTTTTCCCCTTAAACGCAGCAGAGGCCATAGGCTCTGACCCTCTTTGGCTAGCACCTCAGCCCCCTTCCTGACCTACAAGGTGGGCCTCTCCCCTTTACTCTTCCTCTGCCATTTCTTTATTTCACACCAAGGAAGCATCCATCTCACCTGCTCTGTCAGAGCAGGAGTGAGGTGGGGACATCCTGTTGACATTGAAAGGAGGTGGCAGGCAGGGAAGGTGGGGATAGTGGAGGAGGTAGCTTGGGAGAGTTGAGAAAAAACTGCCGAGTGGATCAATGGAATGAAAAGTAGTGGCTAAAAGCACAGACTCTCTGTAGCCAGATTGTGTGGGTTCAAATACGCGCTCTGACCCTTTACTGTTTCTGTGTGGACTCAGGTGAATGGCTCTGTCTGTCAGAATACCGCCATACATGTGCTCTGTGTCTGCTTTCACGGTCCCCACACTAGCTGTGTGACTTGGCTAACTCACTTCCTCTCTCTGACTTTCAGTTTTCTCATTTACAAAGCATGAGGGCTGAATTAGGTAACCCAAATTTCTTTTTCATTTTCAAGTTCTAGACTTCTGACCTCCCCTTAACCATTGGAAAATTGTGTGGAGTTTCTCTCGAGGTCTGGCTCTATAGAGTGTCATTTATATGATCCCAGTATCCTTGTCACTCAGTCTCTACCCTTATAACTTCATGTCTTTGGACATTACAACTTTTTTGATTTTTAAGATAGTCTAGTTGAAGTTCAAATTCTCTGGAAGATTCTAAAAGCAAAAAAGATGGGAGGATCCTAACAGCAAAAAAGGGCCAGCAGGCACCCTGGAAGGGGCGGGGGCGAGGGACACGGCTGCAGCCTGATGCACCTAAAGTTCCCATTCAGTTTGCCCCTTCAGCCCCACGGCTAGCTGCTTCCTTTGCCTAGACAGGTCTACCTTTCTCCTTTCCTCAGCTCCACAGTGTTGTTAAGTTGCTACCTTATTTGTTCTTCCCTTTCACCGCTGGACTTTAGGATAGGATGGTCCACCCCAGATGCTTATGTTGCCAGGCCACCTGGCCACATCCCACCCTCTTCGGCCTCTCTGAGCAGCTCCACCCAGTTGAGTCCTTCTCAAAATGTTCCGCCCCTTTACTGTCAGTGGTTGCCACTCTCATATCTTCTTTGGTCTCCTTTGCCTTTGAAACAGCCTCTAACCTTAGTCTAGCTGACCTTTGGCCGAGCCCAAGCTGAAGGAGTGAGTGGGCAGGCTCGGGGAGTCTCACCAGGGGAGATTGGGTCTCTCTGACAAGACCAAGATTGTCTCGAGGAGTGTAACCCGCAGAGAGTTTAGATGTCAATAGTCCATTTTGAGGGTGTGTAACATTCTCTTCCCTTCACCTAAATCCCTTTTCCACTCCACAAATGCCCCCTTTCCTTGCCTGCCTTTGAAGCAAATGTTTACAGAGCTGCCTAGGCAGGTTCAAAACAAACAGCTGCCAAAGCCCCACCCCTCCCGTTGGTGCACTTGCACTTGTCGCTGCTATAAGTAGAATGGGATCTATAGCCCCAACACTGGAGTCAAGTTGCAGATACTCCGGCTCCACCCTGTGTTTTGCCTAAGGGAGCCGGGGATTTGTAGCCAGCTCTTTCCATGTTTTCCTTTACCTTGGATGGCTCTGTCCGAGGGCCAGGTGGAGCTGGCACGTGCTCTGGGCCTGGTGGTTCCAGGAGAACTTGGAGCAGAAAAGCAGTTCTTTTACATTGCAAAGCTAGTCTAGGCTAAGAGCTTGGGGGCATCTCTGTTCTTTCCCAAGGATGAGCTGCTCTCAGCCTCACTGTACTCATGAGACTGCCTTTGTCAGTATGAACCTGACTAGGGGTTTGTTTTTCTCACGTAAGAAGTCAGAGGTCGCTGCCGGAGCTATGCATCAGTGTCAGGGTATAATTAATGTACCAAACACCTCATGTTTGTGCTTCACCATCTTTAGTAAGTGGCTCTTCTTGTGGTCTAAAGATGGCTTTTGCACCTCCCAGCATTATATCTGTATTCTAGGCAAGAAAAAGGGATGCATCATGAAGGGCAAAAGGCCAAGGTGGCACTTAGCCAGCTGCCTTGGCCTTTTTACTGCACTTTCCTGCAAACATCCTCTGCTTGCATCTCATTGGTCAGCACCATGTCACGTGACTGTCCCTGTGTGCAAAGGAAACTGTGAGTTTTTTTTAACAGAGGGACTTTGACACCTAACATCAAGTCAGGGCTCCCTTAATGAAAAAAAGGGGGAGACATGGATACATTGTAGATATGTAGCCCCGTCTGCCATAATTGGGACTCCTCCCACAGCACCCCCAAACAAGTTCACAAATACTTCCAAGTCCCAACTCTACCACCATAGATCATCTGTGCTTCCCCCTGGACTTGGACAGTACAGCAGAGCAGTTAAGGGCCTTGACTCCAGGATCAGAAACATGTGTGTTCAAATCCCTGTTCTACACTCACTAGCTTTCTGGGTTGGTCCAGTCACTCAAGGCCTCCATTTTCACACCTATAAAGTAGGAATAGTAATTGTTTCTACTTCTAGGGTTGTGGTCAGGATTAAATGATTTAATAAATATATAGCCCATGGTACCCAAGAAGAACTCAACAAATGTTAGCTATTTTTTTTCTAATTTTAATTGTTGTTCTTATACAGTTTTCTGTCTTTTACTCCCATCCTGGCCCACCACAAATGTTAGCTATTATTATTCAATTGCTGTATAGATCATACTGAAATGTATTCTGACATGTCATTTAAAAGACTATGAGCCTGCTGAGCAAAAATGCTGCCTTCTCTTCTTCACCACTTTTAAGTATGAAAGCAACTAATGTAACTAAACAAGTGACCCATGAATTCACTTGCCTTGTAAACATTGAAAACCTTACAGAGAAGGCTAAAGGCCCCTGACAACCCCATCCCTTCACCATGCCTTTTCCCAATCCTGCCAGTGAACATTGTCATCACTCTTTGTTTTTCCTTCAGACCTTTTCCTATACATTTCATATAAACTGGTGGGAAATATAAAGCGTAAAAAATTACACTTGTATCGTATTGTATGGACGATCCTTCGACTTCCTTTTCTTCCCAACTCAATCATATATCTTGGCAATCTATTCTTTTATTAGATGTAGTTTTCCCAAGTTGTCTTTTATTTTCTTTTTCCAAATTGCTTCCTGGTATTTCCTAGTATGGATATGTAGTACTATATTTATTTAGTTAATCCCCTATTCACCATTACCGAGGTCATTTCCAATTTAGGCTACTGCAAAACAGCGATGCAACTGTTACCATTGTGTAGATGCCTCTTCTGTGCATGTAGTTGCCATAAAATGCAGTTTCTGGGTTTCCGTGGGTAAGCACTTTAAATCTTTAGTAATGTTGCCAAGTAACCCTCCACTCCCTTGCAGGAATAGCTGTACCTAAGAATGTGGTGGTTTTTGTGGTGGTGGTGATGGTGGTGGTGGTTGTTTTGAATCTTTCATTTATATCTACTTGTGGGCCTAGTCCAGTCTAAGTTGGTAAATGTTAAATTGCACACTCCACCAAGATTCACACAGAGAATTTGCTATATTCTGACATTTTTTTAGGCTGTTTTCTGTGTTAGAAAACTCTGTTGAGTCTAACTAGGCTTGCACACGTGCGCTCTCTCTCTCTCTCTCTGTGTGTGTGTGTGTGTGTGTGTGTGTGTTGTTATACTTTGATCCTTTTCCACCCCTGAGACCCAGGGAGAGCAAGCCTAATTCCTGTTTCACATGATGTGCCCAGCCCGTATCAGGCTGAAATTCCTGCTCCCTCCCCCGCCATGCCCATTTAAAATTTTTCAGGGTTTTTGTGCAGATAAACGAGATAATCTTTGTGAAAGTAGTGTGAGTTCTTTTCAAGGCTGGAATGTAAGTATGGCAACAGTATGTTCTAAATTTTTTAGGGCAGATTAGTTTTCTGATAAACTCTTACTTCATATTCCGTTTTTGAATATGCAATACAGTCACATGGCTTAAAACTTCAAGATACACACTGAAAAGTTGTGCTGCCACCCTCACTCTGCATCCTCGCAGTCTCCGACTCCTTTACCCGTGCCCGCCGGGACCCGCTTCAGTGGGTTTCTTCGGTGCCGTTCAGGGAGTTCTTCATTCAAGCACTTGCAGATGTAAAAATTCCCATGTTTTTCCACCGTGTGCCTCCCCATCCTCACTGCCCCGCACTTCTTTTAATTCACATTATTATATTGAAGGTATTTCCATGTGAGACCACAGACTGCTTCCCAATAGTTACTTTTAACTCTTTCTATTATGGAAAAATTTAAACTTAGAACATAGAAAATTCAATCTCTCATAATCTCTGTCCAGCTTCTACAGTTATAGATAATATGCCAGTTTTAAATTTATTTTTCTATTTAAAAATTTTGTTGTAGTACTTTAGAGTGAATCCTTGCCAACGTGTTTCCATGTACATGTTTCTTCATCATTTTTAATGGCTGTACAGGTGCTCATTCATATAAAGATATGTACCATTATTTATTTTAACATTCCACCGCTGATGGATATTTGTTTTCATAGCATAATTGTGTTAATAAAAAGGAATTGCTATATATGTATCTATAGCTATGTAGATACACATACATGCATATACACATAAGTGGTATAATTTTTATACTATTTAAAAACTTTATAAAGATAAATTCACTAATCAAAAAAGGAAATCCTTTATCAGACCACAGTTTCAATGTGGAGTTCATTAAGTGTAATCACTGCAGGGTCTGAGCAGTACCGTGGAGGCAGGAGAAGCTCGGGCGTTAAGTACCTGCCTGTGTTAATGCTCTTCTCACATTTTCATGATTAAGAAAGCTCTGGATTTCCTGAATCCTGTCTTCTGTTTTCTTTGCAAGGCCTTTCTCAACTCACCCAGAATTTTCTCCAGAATGTCTCAGTCTCAGCCCTGTCAACATACTGGGCTGGATACGTTTTTGCTTTGGGGGTCGTCCGGTGCATTGTAGGATGTGGAGCACCAGCCCTGGTCTCTACCCACCAGATGCCAGTGGCCCTCCCCACTCCCACTTCCATTTTGATGATCAAAAACGTCCCCAGGTGTTGCCCAATGTCCCCTGGGGAACAATCTGCCACCCTTGAGCATTACCACTTCTGTCTCACAGCAGAGGGAGGAAAACTGGACAAGATGGCAAACAGCAAACAGAGAAACCTCTCATGGCCTGCTGGGTAATATCCGAACAAGGAGAAAGAACAATTAGACTGGATTATGCTTCTGTTTCATTTTCCATTTCAGGGCCAATTGCCTCTTTGTTTAAGTAAGAAGTTCTAATTTACTAGTTTAAACAAGGCTGGAGAAGGGAAGTAGGAGCAGAAAGGCTAGTGAATGAATGTACTAATTCCTCTTTCCAGCCAGTGGCCTTGGGTGATATTTCTTAGCAGTGATATATATCTCAAGTGCTATTTATCTTTTTACCTCTGATAAGTCACATTTTGTGTATTTATTCTATAATACAGTGCCTTGTTTTCTGTTGACTGTCTCCAAGTGAACTCTGCGAAGTTGAAACATTTTTTATGTGACTTGAATTTTTATCCAAGTTTTTATTAATTTATGCATCAAAAGGTCTGCGTTTCCGTCTCTATGACTCTCAGAATGTGTGTGCATCTTAGAACTGGCCACCGACTTCAGAGAAAATGGAAGAGGAGTCTGAAGGAGTCGCTTTTATCTTCCTTTTTGAGAAATAATTTGTCTTGTCTGGAGAGGGAAGAATGGAACTGACTTTTCCCAGCCTCGAGTATAAACTAAAAGCGTGCTGTCAGGTGCCTAGAGACCCTGCCTAGCTCTCAGGGTCAGTTCACTTGCCTACTCTTCTACGAGGTTCCTGGACATACTTGCTAAGGAAAACTGGTTTTGCTCATACTCTTGCTCCTACAGCGTCCTTTAAGACTGCCTGACATGGTGAAGTGAGGACGTATGTCCCCCTTTAATCTGGCCCCTTTATTTGGCTGTGGGCATGGACCCATTCATATATATCCTTGTAATTCCTAGTGTCTGTTACATTACTTCGTTCATACTAGTTGCCAAATAAATCTCAGTTTAGTTTGAATTGGTTAAATAATTGAACCCTTTCCTCTCAACCTTCTGACAACTTGAAAAGTATGCATTACTTATTCCTTTTGGAGTTTATACATTTGGGATATTCCTTCTATGCCCAGAGAAAAACATCGCTGTCATATTCAGTGAAAAGTGACTTTCACTGCCACCATCATCATTACTCTTAATAAATGCCTCTCCTATGCCAGACATTTTACACATAATCTCATCTGGTATATTGCAAAGTAGTATTCTTATGTCCATTTTTTCAGATAAGTTAGAAAGCTGAAGCTCAGAGAGGTTGAGAAACTTATCCCAGGTCACCCACCTAGTAAGTGGGCACACTGGGATCTCTGATTTCTAAATATCTGCTTTTTCTCATCCTGGCTGGTGTGGCTTAGTGGATGGAGCACAGGCCTGCAAACTGAAAGTTTGCTGGTTTGATTCCCGTCAGGGCACATGCCTGGGTTGCCGACCAGGTCCCCAGTTGGGAGTGTGTGAGAGGCAACTGATAGACGTTTCTCTCACACATTGGTGTTCTTTTCCCCTCCCTGTCCCGCTCTCTAAAAAATAAATACGATTTAAAATAAATATCTGTTTTTCCCACTGTGTCCTTTCACTACAAGATAAAGGAGAGCTTCTGGGGAAGATCCAATGTGGAGCAAAATCTTTGGTTGAAGACGTTTTTATTTTATCCCCTAGCAGAATATTTAAAACTGTGGTGGTCTTTCAGATTTCTTTCCCACAGGAGAGGATCCACTCTCTGTCAGGGTTGGAGGAACCTGGGCTTCCTGCCTGGAGAATCAGTTTGTTCGCAGTCACACACGGATCCATCGGGAAGGTCATCTGGGGAAGTAGGAACTTGTGGCGTGCTCCAGCCTCGTTCCCTCCTGTCCTGGAGGTCGTAGCTGTGGCACTGCGCAGGGACCAGTTTGGAACGGAGTTTCTGAGGGTGGGGCCGACCCTGTGAACATCCAAGCCCAAGGTTGTTTTCACGGTTTCTGCTCGGCGACCTCTTGAGCAACTCTTTTTGTAGTTTTATTATTATTATTAATATTATTATTATTATTACTCCTTTGCTTCTGGCCTATCTTGGATAGGGAAACTATATAACTTGTCCAAACTGAGACAATTTTGAGAAGAGGGTACCTGTTAATAATTGAAGTGGGCTATCAGAATTCTTCCGCAGAAACGAGGATGCATGGTTTCCCTGTTTTGGAAGTCCTATTTCCATCACATTTCAGAGACCCAGAGGTGCGTGCCTCTGACATCCTTAAACACAGAGACCATACCCGTACAGGCTGACTGGAAAACCTCGCGAGGCAGAACAGTTGACGGGGCCCTTTTCTAAGCTGTATGACCTTGGACGAGCCACTCAACCTCACTGAAATCAGTTGTTTCATGTGTATAACGGGCATGGTGGTGTTTACCTCAAGAGGCTTATGTGGAATAAATATCACATGTACTATGCATGGTGCATAGCAGTCCCTTTCTCAGCTGGGTTGGGGGCCCTGGTGGCTGGTTGGAGTGGTGGGGACCACTGGGTATCTGGTCCAAGTTCCAGAGAATGCCGGGAACCTTGAGAGGTGATTTGAGTTTTAGGTTCCTCTAATTTGAAGATTCTTGGCCCACTCATAGTTGATAGAAGTGAAGCCCACTTATTTTTATGAGTTAAGAAATACTTATCCACCAGCTGGGAATGTGGAGGGAAACAAATGAAAGCAGAGAGTATTATAAAACAGGTCCCGGTGCTGCCCTGGGGGCAGGCCAGGGAAGGGCTGCAGGGAGGCGCTGACACAAGCCTACCTTGTGACAACTGGAGATAAAATGGGAGCTAATCTCGGTTTCTTTGTTTACAGTTTCCACCAGAACAGTAAAGATCTGAAGGAAAGAGCTGCAATCCTAAACTTAAGGCTGGAGGAGGCCTCCATTTTGACCTTTTACCTGTGTCCTTGGCCTGGCAGCAGGCTTGCAGGGTGCCTCATTCAACAAGGCTCCTTCAGGCACCCAAGCCCAGGGAGCATTTTCTAGACTAGTGTGGGTTTAGGAAAGACTGTTCGGCACCCGTTTCCTTGTTAACATGCGCTCCACCTTAGGCTTCTTGTCCCTAGGAAGGAGCAAGGGGCCCCTGCTGCCTGAGACCTACTAGTGTGCTTAGAAGGTAAGATGCTGAGCCCAGTGCTTGCCTGGTCAGTGCTGATTTCCAGTTATGCTGGAACAGCTCGAAGAAAGGCAATGTGATGTCTGTTCCCTGAGACTAAGCTGAGAACACCATGTAAATGATAGTCACAGATTCCATTCAAAGGAACAAGGACTCACTGACTCTGGTTACAGCTATCAGAACAGCCCAGCACACAGCTGGGCCTTGGCTGGTGCCCGGGGTCATGGAGGTTGTCACGCACTCTTTTCTTCTCTACCTTGGAGCCCTTTCTCAAGGCCTAGAGTTGTCTCTCTGTTTTAAGCTCTCCAGGCTCCTCAGCTCTTCCAGTGGGATGAGGAGCAAACGTGCTGAAATGCTAGAAGGCATATGGCTGGGCTGCTATTTCTGGCCTGGGCTGAGCTCAGAAGTCCTAGAAAGAATGTTTCTCACACTGCTTATCTGCTGAGAGTCCAAGAGGCTTAAGGACAAACTCTGCCTAGCTGTGCCCAGCACTCATTTACACAACAGGCTTGCAGACCATTCATAAGAGAACAAAACAGACTTAACATTCCTGCTTTCCTGGGGTTGATATTCTAGCAAGAGGAAGACAGATAATAAATTATAAGCATATAAATAAATAATTGTTCAATGTCTGAAGATGTTAAATGCTATGGAAAAAAGAAGGGTAGAGCAAAGGGGATCAAGAGTGCTGGGGGAGGTTGCAGTATTAGACCCCGTGGTCAGACTAGATGTCGTCATTGAGAGGGAGATTTCAAAGACTTGAAAGTTTTAACTTCGCTCACATCTGAGGGAAGAGTGATCAAGGCAGAGGAAACTGCTAGGGCAAGGGCACAAAGATGGGAAGATGTCTAGCATGTTCCAGGAAGAGCAGGGAAGTCAGTGTAGCTAGAGCAGCAGGAGTGAAGATGAGTATGGTAGCAGGGGTCAGAGAAGCGGTGACTACGGGGCAAGCATTGATCCTACAGGGCCTTGTAAGTGATTGCAAAGACCTCAGCTTTTGCTCTAAGTGAGCAGAAAGTCATTTCAGGACTTTTGAGAAGTGGCGTGATCCCATATGTTTTAGGATCACTCTGGAACGGTGACAGCCTGCTTTCTGGATATTTCTAAACCCCTACATAACAACGGACAGAGAAACTGGAATGAAACTAAAAACCCTTGGGTGACATTTAGCTCAAAACTACGAGGGAAGACCACCTAAAAAGGAATTTATTTATAAAGAATTGTGTATCTATTCTTACATGTTTAAACTTTAGTCACCTTTACTCTCCATTAGATGCAACACCTATCAAGACTGTTTTTCCCACTGCTCAAAACAGTTTTTGAACACAATTTTGATGCTTTTTCATGCTTCTGCCATTTTTTGTTTCACCTCTTCCACATCAGGAAAACATTTCCTCTTGAGGAATTTTTTCATTTGGGGAAACAAAAAACAATAGCTCAGGGCAAGATTGGGTAACTATGGAGGGTGGGGCATGAGGGTCATGTCGTTTTTTGCTCAAAAGGTGCTGAATGTTCAGCACAGTGTGGAGAGGTATGCTCGTAAATCACCCATCATACAATGGGCAAATGTGTGAGTCTTCAAAAAAATTCACTGAAGCCTAATGCAGCCTCTCACAACAACACTAGTTGGTACACTGATACAGATGGGTTCCTAGAACACTTATCTAGGACATCATTCTATGGCCTAGTTTGTTCCCAGTTTGTACTTACCCTGTTCCATTTTCTTAAGCCCCCGTTTCTTGCTAGTTTATTTGATAGATTAAATTGAATTAGATAATATTGGTAATGGTTTAAGAAACTGTTTAGACATGAGCAATGCATGCATTTTCACAAGTGCTTTTTAAGCCATGACTTGGAGAAATAAATTATGATGGAAACACTTGTCACTTAGAAGCAGTGGGACTACTTTGCCAAAGCAGGAAGTTTGATTCTCTGCCAAACAAAGTCCTCTCATGAGTCTAGACTGAAGAATAAGCTCATGATTAATGCCCTGCAAGCATCAGAAGTATTTGCTCCCTTACAGCCCTTACCCAGACCCCTTCTGTTTCTCTTAGCCTCAGTATATTGAGCTGTTGGTTCCTTGTGGAGCCACTGAGCATGGAGAGAGAAGCATGCGGCGAGGGAGGAAGGGGCGCTGAATCTCACTCCTGCAGGACTTCTCAGGATAGAGGCTCGTGGTCTTATGTTCTGGGATCTGGGGAAGCTGGACACCTTCTCTCCGGGCCAGTCTGGACCCAGGGTTCAAAGTCATGGGTGCATGAGGAGAATACACTGCCCCTCATAATCTTTGCAGGACCCTACAGAGAGGGATAGCAGAAGAATTTGGTGATGGAAAAATTGCCTGTATTTTCCTCCACTCCCTCTTTAGCACCCAACCTCAGTTCTCTTAGCAGGTAGTGCGTGAAGCTGGGCTTCTCAGCAGCCGCACTGACAGGCCCTCCAGGCAATGGACAAGGAGGTGTGTCCAGCCAGCGGACGAGTGGACACTCACATTCGGCCTCTAGCCTTACACTCTGAGCACAATCAGTGTTCAGTTTCCAGAAGTCGTCTTTGGCCCCTGAGACAAAAAATTACACAGGAGACAAGGGTGCTAGGGTATTTGTCCTCTAGAGGAGACAGTGTGTGGTTGAAGATTTTCAGCGATGGAGCCTCCTTGCCCCCTGTGGATGCCCAAGAGGCAGGGATGGGACTTGTGAGCACCGATCCTTTACATTATGTAGGGCTTTTACTTTGAGATTTATATTGGCCCTCAGAGTATCCATAAACCTGAAATTATATAAAATTTGAATATGTGTATTTGTTTCTGGAGGTTTTGGCTATAGCTGTTTTTAGTTTTTGTTTTTGTTTTTTATCAGATTCTCTGTGTGTATGAGTGAGACCAAAAATTGTTCCTGGAAACAGTAACACTGTCCTTTGCTCTTCCTTGTATTGCCCCTATAGCGTAAAGTATGTTCTCCTTCTCACTTTCTGCTACTTTCTTGTATAATTTTTAACCATTAAAAATACTAATAAAAAACAGTAACAAATATTTGCCCAGGCATTTAGAATATCAAAACTCTCAAGGTTCTTTAAAAGGCTTCACGGAGACCCTATGAGGCTAAGAACTGTGACCACTGTATCTTAAAGAGGAGGAAGCTGAGGCTCGTCGAGGCCGGTAGATAACCCAAGGTGGATCTAGGGTTCAGCTCAGGTCTTTCTCACTCTGAAGTGTAACTCTTCTCTCACTCCACATGGAGCTGAAATAGTGCAACTTGATGCCGCTCCATCTGTAGCCAGATGCCAAGGAACTGTGTGCACAGAGAAAAAAAAGTCCCACTATGCAACAGAGACTCAGTCTTTGGTGGGAAAGGATGATTCGTTTCAGTTGCAGACAGCTTGCTTCTGACACGTCTCGCTGGGCGGTGTGTGTGTATGTATGTGCCTCAGAGGTGCTGGGAAGCTGTTATGTCAGCAGCGATTGAGGGGCTAGGGTGGAAAAATATTCCTACAAAGGAGAATATTCCCTTTCTACCAGTTCTCAGAAATGTCTCCTACCATCGCCCGTGTCCCAGTTTTCGTCTGTAAAGGGTTGAGACTGAAAGGAGCTTTGCAGTGAAGTTCAAACAGCTGCCCACTCACATTTTTCTAGCCCACAGGCTGTTTCTCTACCCAACAAACATCATCCTATGTAGGACAATCTCTTGTGGCTGTAACAATACCCTGAAGACATATCTCAGACAGTTCAGGAGTTCACATGCTTATTAAGTTCCTCGTTTGCCACCTGTGTTCTTTTTGGCCTGGCTTAACATTCCCCAGACCCGGGAGAACAGACTGCAGGAGGATTGTGCCATACTGATTTAAAGCTAAAGTTCCATGTTGTTGTTGTTCTCTTTAATCTGGACCTGCAGCCCCTAGGAATCCTGCCGAGTCATGTGCCCTCTCCTAGTCTCCTGGGGCCACACAACCTCTGGGCACAGAGAGACCCGTGTCTCTGGGACTACTGGGGGGATAGTGAGGGAGGGCCAGACACAAGGCACAAATCAGCCAGTCTCCCAGCCACAGCCTCGCCTCTCTCTTTCCTGTCCCTGGAGCTTGAACCCACTGTACAAACACGCAGAATCTGTGTTGTTATGTAAGTTTCTTGGTCCTCAAGCTGGGTGACTCAGCGTGAGGTGGTTCTCTGCTCTTTCCCAGCCCGGGGCAGCATGCTGGCTACTGCCAGGTCGGCGGCAAACTGCAATGGAAAACAAGGCCTGCTAATGGGGTCCAGCTGAGCAGTCTTCATCCCCCATGGCATCGGGTGAGGCCGGGAAGCCCATGGACACCGTCCGAGGGCTGTTGTGAACTAGCCCGTGGGTGGGATTCTTCGCTGCCATGCTCACTCCCTGTGCCCTCCTCTTCTCGCCTTCGGCTGAGGATCACAGAAGTCCCACATTTGGTTCTCCTTTGCCCTGAGGCTGCCACTTTCTGGGTCCCTGTTATGAACTGAATATTTGTACCCCCCCTAAATGAATATGGTAAAGTCATAACCCCCTAATGTGATGGTGTTAGGAGATAGGGCTCTTCGGAGGTTCAGAGGAAGTCATAAAGGTAGAATCTCCATGATGGGATTAGCGCCCTTGTAAGAAGAGAAAGAGACCAGAGCCCCCACTCACTCTGCCATGGTAGGGTACGGCAAGAAGGTGGCCATCTGTAAGCAAGGAAGAGGGTCCTCACTAGAACCCCACAAGGCTGGCACCGTGATCCTGGACTTCTAGCCTCCAGAACTGTGAGAAAATAAATTTCTGTTGTTTAAGCCACAAAGTCTGTGGTATTTGTTATAGCAGCCCAAGCTGACTGAGAGTCTCCCCTGACCGCAGTCTTCATCTCTGGGCTCCAGTGAGATTCAGGAAGAAAGCGATGCTGGGGCAGGAGGATGTACCCTTAGGTATGGCTCAACTGCACCCAAACTCTGCCCCACCTCCACCCCAGGTCCAGAGCATGGAGTAGGAAATAAACTGGGGGCACTGGTTATAGAGAGGACAGAGTCTGGCTGGTTCTGGTGTGTGTCTGGCTCTCCCTCACTTTCCCCCATGCAGGCAGGCCATTGAGTTTCCTTTCCAGGACAGGGACAGGTGCTGGCATCTGCTAGCTATGGGACAAGGAGCCAGAGACCTCAGATTCTAATACAGGCTTTGCCACTAACCAGGTGTCCAGGGTTAGGCAGGTCACTTTTTCTCTCTGTGTCCCAGGGACACCTGTCTTAGATTTGTCATTCAATAATAACCATTGTGTTGCTCTTCCCAGTGTTGGGATGTGGCACTAAACAAAGCAGCTATGGTCCCTGCCCTGTTGGGAACTGCTTTCTAGAGCGAAGGGACAGCTCGGAAACAGGTAAATAAGACAATCACTGACTGTGACAAGTGTTTCGAGGGAGAGAAACAAAGCGATGAAATACGAAATAACTTCAAGGAGGTGATGTTTATGTAAAAGCCTTCACCTACAAGCTGAGAAAGAGCCAGCCCTGTCAACCAGGGAAGAGATTTCCAGGCAGAATTATGGGCTAGAAAGGTAACAGTGCTTTTCAAACTATACAGTGCTACACAGAGAACAAGTTTAAGATGAGTTAACGCACCTTCATTCTCTACTGTTTTGACCCACATCCCTTGATCAGAGCCTAGAGTTGGCAAAACAGGCTAGTGTCCGGAATTCAGTGTTGGGATAATTTAAGTCCAACAGGAGGCCAATACAGAGACTGCTGGTGGGAGGGTGTGGTGGAAAGACGAGGGGACTAACAGTTTTGTTTTTTAGGACATGGTGATCCAATTTATACAGTCCCTTCTCCTCCCATAGCCTCGTGTCTCCAAATGCTTCAGTTCTTTGTCACCCTTCGTTCAACATTCATCTCACATTTACAGACCACCTGCTAAGAGGCAGGGGTCTTCCCCTCCAGAACGCAGGAAGTAACAGCCTCTCCTGCTTGTCTCAGGCCCGTGAGGGCTGCTTTGCCCAGACTGTTTCTGTTTGGGTCCATGTTGGCTACGGTCCATTTTGTTTGCTATTTTGCTCTTCGGCTCGATCCCTTTGGGGCTCCAGAATGTTGTTTTTGTAAATTAATGCCATTTAGGACCCAGAGGGGCCACCTAGGGGCTGGAATGTTTCAGCAGGTGCCATTGCTCTCTGGACAAATGTCTGGAGGCGTGCGGGGTGATCATGCCGGCCACCTCCCTGAGGTAACCCTAGTAGCAAAGTCCCTCAGCTGGCCAGCTGTGCACACCTCAGCACGGTGGACACGGTGAGGCTCACTGCTTCACATTCCCTGTGAGCACGTTTCTTTAGAGTCAAGAGCACTGGACAGACAGCCACAGCACTGGGGTTTCTGCCTGCCAAGCGTGGGCCTGATCTGCAGCTTTGTATCTGTTAGTCTCTGACTTCTCTATGTGGCTTTAGGGGGACAGTGGTTTTTAAACTTCAGTGGGCATCAGCATTCTCTCAGACTTTGTGAGAGGGGAGGTCTCAGACCTGCTGAGTCGGTAGCTCATGGAATTGGGGGTGGGGTAGGAATCTGCGTTTTTAATAGGTATTGAAGAGTGGTTCTGATTGCAAGTAAACTTCAGTTTGGGAAACATGGCTGTCAAAAGTGGTCACCGCTAATGCGTCCTTCTGTTCATTCCTCCCTTTGAGGGCTGGTTCCTCAGTGAGCCTTGAAGCCAGACTGCCAGATGGGGGTTCTGGAGGCAGGACCCCTCAGGGGAAGTTCTGACACTTCACGAAGTACTGGGGCCCAGAGGGCATACTCAGTAATGCTGGGTGAATGATCAGAGGGCCCAGTGACTTGGACAGAGGGGGAGGGGAATTGGGTAAACTGTTCACGACTAGTTGTGCCACTAGAATGCAAATTCCAGAAGAGTAAGGGGCGTATTCTTAATTAATCCCTGGGCCTGATACATACTAGGAATGCTGAATGAAGTAATGACACCTACTTCTCTGGCTCCCTTGGGTGAGAGAGGAGGTCTGAAAACCCATTCAGGTAGACCTACCCTATCTGTAGAAATGCCCTGTTTCCCCAAGTATCTGATTCAAACTGGCTCTGATAGGATCAATATTATATGATTAAAAACCAAAGTCAAGTTAGGACTTCAAGGTATTTGTGACATGTCACATACCCAGTGGCATGGCAAAACTTACTGACTCATCTAATAAAGTGAGTCATGCAATTTCTATTGTAGTAAGAAAGGATGGGATAGTTTATGTATCTTTCTGCACCTTAAATATCAGGGCCAGAACAGCTAGGCAATAAGAAAACTTACTAAGTAACAAACCTTATTAAAAACAAAGAAACAGCAAATTAAGTTGATAATAGAAAATCATTTTACACCCACCAGATGGGCAAAAGTTTTAAAAGTCTGGCAATAGCAAGTGTTGACAAGGATGCATGTAGTACTATGCAAACTCGAGTGGACTGATTGCTAGAGAAGAAGAGTGGGCATCCTCAAGCACAATTGTATAGGTGCCTGCAGGCTTGACGACTCAGCAGTTCCACACGTAGGCGTTAATTCTTGTCCACGTGCAACAAGATGCATATGAAAGAATGCTCACAGTAGCATTGTTTCTATGGAAGAACTGTAAAACGAGCAACCCGAATGTACATCAATGGTGGAAAAAGAAACTATTAAGTATCTATAATGGCAAAATCTATAGCAGTGAAAATGAGTAAACTATGGTTGTATATCAACGTAGGTGAAATTCAATGATATAGATTGAAAAAACCAACTCATAGAAGAATATATACATTATGATTCCATTTATTTATTTAGTTATTTCCTCACTTGAGAACATTTTTTTCGTTGCTTTTAGAGAGATAAAAAGGGAAAGAGGAAGGAACAGAAGGACACATGGATGTGAGAGAGGAACATTGATTGGTTGCCTCCTGTACATGCCTGGACTGGGGATGGTACATGTACAGACAGTAATCAAACACACAACCTATGTCCCCTGACTGGGAATCAAACCCACAACCTTTTGCTTGTGGATGATGCTCCAAGCAACTGAGCCATGCTGGCCAGGGCTCCCCCTTTTTATTTAAAGGTTAATAACAGAAGAAAAAGCGGGATGTAAAATCTGAGTAAAACTTGGTTTTATAATCTTTGTAGATTCTTTTCCTGAAATTCTCTTCCCCCAATGTAACAAATTCTCATTCTTTCATCAAGATAAAACTTAATTCACTTCCTCTTTAATGCCTTCCTCAGTGACTCCGTGTGAAGTTACTGCTCCCCCAATTCTTGACATATCTTTCCTTTGCAGACACATGATAGTACCGTGTCACAGCACTTGTCACACCATGTTGTAGATATTGGCAGTATGTCCCAGCCAGTCATGCACTAACTGCCTCTCCATGGGAAAAACAAAGAATAGAGATCTGTCTGTCTATCTACATGCACTTAAGCTTATTATAAATCTTACTGTTATAAAGAATGTATAGCACATAATTTCTAAATAATAATAAAATACACAATCTCCTTATGTGAATTCTATGTAGCCAAATGATTCTCATGAAATATTTTTACTTTCAGCAAAAGCTTGAATTCATGGCCAGTCTTATGTTAGTAAATAAGAAAAAGTGAAACAAAGACATGTCGGAACTTCATTTGTTCATCAATAATTTTGCCAAAATGAATAACAGCTTTCAAGTAGTGGTGGGATATTTTCTCAATTTTCTGTGCCATTTACAATATAGTAGCTTCAGAAATGACACACTTTGAGTTTTTATCTGCATTATTAACATTTTTTCTATCACTTAAGTCTGACAGTTAACAAAACAATAAACTAAACACTGATTTGTATTGTTTGCCGATTTCCCTACTTTCTTCTACCATGGAAAATTCAGGGGTTTGATGTGACATCCTTAAACGAGAAGTTGGAAGAAGACGCACATAGCATAGCATTATATAGTTTTTGTGCCACACATACAAGTAATCCCAAGATCATAGATAGTAGTAAAAGGTCATAAACAGTAAAATGAAGTGTTAAGTAATAGGAAACAATGAATATTACTTTTGTTTGTAATATAATTTACTCAATTGTAAGTTAATATAATTTTTTAATTAATAGCTGTGTTCAACAACTCTTAAAATTTCTGAAAATGCAGGGACTGACCTTTGTACAGCGTTTATCTGTGTGAGTCAGCTCCAAGGCAGGTCTCTGCGTGTCTCCTAACTGATACATAGCTCCTTTGCGGTGGGACACATCTTACTAGTTTTCTCTCCCAGTGACTATCATTGTCCACAGAATATAAAAGGCATTTAATAAAGGTTGGTTGAATGAATAAACAAATCTGTACATTGCAGGGCATCTTTGCAAAAGTTCTGGGAGAGGAAGTGGCCTGGTAGTGGCTCCAAGCCTTCTAGGCCTCCTTCAGGGTCTCAGTCTCTCCTACGCCTAGGATCCGTTCTTGTATGCTCACACCCAGACAGCAGTAAGGTGTATACCTGACTTACACAGCAGGGAGAAGGGCTTGTAATTGACAACCAGAGAGTAAAGGAAGCGCCCAGGGCTCTCTATCTAAAAGAAAAGGTTGTAAGACATATGTTCAAAGGCAGGCCAAGTGCTGTGTGCTGGAGTGTGTGTGTGTGTGTGTGTGTGTGTGTGTGTGTGTGTGTGTGTGTAAGAGGGGCAGTGGTGGGGGATCATCTGAATTTTCTCATGCGACTTTGAAACACATCATATTAGGCTTTCCCCCTACTGATTTGCCTTGCTTGTGATCAAACTGCATGTTTGACTTTACTGAGAATTAATACAGGTGTGCTTACCGTCAGTACATCATACAAGAGTTAAAGGAGATAGTTTGTTCCTAGCAGAAACCAATGTGCAGTTAAACGTTACGTTTTGGATATTTTGCCTATTTTAAGAATCAGAACCAGATACAAAATAGATAGCTGAATGCATCCTTGGTTCTTGCAACGCACCCCAAACAGAAACCAGCCTACAGGTGTTGCTTCGTGAGCTCCCACTGCCGTCAGAGTAAAGTCTCACTGCAGTCTGACTGCTACCTGCTGTGCCCGCAGCCCCATAGATTTCTGCCTACCTGCTCTTCCTAGTCCTCTGACACCCCAGGCTCTTCCTCTCCTCAAAGTCTTTGACAGTCCCTGTTGTCTAAATTGTCTTCTGGCTCCTTAAAAGGATGACTGCTTTTCATTCTCCAGGTCTCAGCTCAGATGACACCATCTCAGAGAACCCCTTGCTGACCTAAGTCATCCCCCCTCATTTATTTTGCCCACCACCCTATTTATTTCCTTCATCACACTTACAACCAGCTTTAATTATTTTGTTTACTTGATTATTGCTGGCTGCCCCATTAATGTAAGTTCCTTCTGGTTAAGGACCTTGTCTGTTCTGACACCACTCTCACCTCATCCTTCAGCATATTTGAAGAATGGATGAATGAAAATGTAAAAGAGGATTTCTCAAGACAGGAGGTCCCAAGCTTCACCATGTAAAGGAATCAGCTGGAAGGCTTTTAAAATCAAGACTGTTCGGCCTTCACTCCCAGAGTTCCTGATTCTGAATGTCTGGGCAGAAGCATTTGTAATAACTTCCCAAATGCAGCTAATGCTACTGGTCCAGGGACCATAGTTTGAGGGACACTGTTCGAGATCTGTACTCCATCAGAGCACATTGTTGGCCAGTCACAGGGAGGAGGCTGGTAGGGGGCTCAAGCTGAGCAAGAGCAGAAGTCAAGGTGATTGACCTCAAAGGTGCTGTGGACAAGGTAAGGGCTCTAGGACCATGGTCAGATCTCTTTCTATTCAGCGATGAGGGGCTCCTGAGATAAAAGACAGCGCTTTCAATGAGGAAACCATGGTGGACAAGCAGGTCTTTCCTTCTTCAGCTGCCAGAATAAGCAGAGCTGAATAATGGTTCTTAGGCCCCCAAATTGAACATCCATTCCATTCGTGAACTACGGTGGTGGCCTGTATTCTAAATCACTTCTGGCTTCAGCAATGCCCAAAGATCTAAACCAGAGGTTAAAAAGTGGGTAAAGGAGAAATTACCATCTTCATCCGGGATAGTTTTCCCCCACGTGTATTCTGAAGAATATTTGTTCTGTAGAGTCACACCATGACAAAGGAGTCTCATAGTCAAATGAAATGAGAGGATGCTGAAAGAAGCCATGTCCCCTTTTTGGAGACTTGCAGTACACATCTGAGAAGTCCTGTAGTCAAGAAATCAGTTTAAGATTAAGCTCAGTCTTTGGTAGTAGAAGCAAATGGCATCTCTGCTTGTAACACATGTTCTGTGGCACATTTTTAGAAAAGCACTGCCTTTGGATACCTTCTCTCTTCAAAGGGAGAAGTTTTTTTTTTTTTTTCTGGGATGGAAACTTTATGTGGGCATATAAAAATAATCTGATTCATACTAGGCAGCCTCGGGCCTCAATCCCCAGAAAGGCAGGAGAGGAAGTATCCAGACCCTTCCAGTTCTCTTCCCTTCCAGGTGTGAAGCTGCCTGGAGGTATGACCTTAGTTGCTGCCAGGGTGGGGTATGGGGGCTACTCTTTAATGGGGCAGTTGGGGTGGGAGGAAGAGGAGGAGGAAGCTCTGGGAGTAGGTGATAGGCAGCCAGGAAAAGTGCTGGCCTAGGGAACGACAAGTGGAATTTTCCTCTGAAAATCCTTTTGAACTAAGTGGATTTGAATGTTGAACCCTGGTTGCCTAGATCCCATGGCTAAGTGATTAGGTCTTCATTTTCCAGTAATGATTAACATTGCTGCAGTCACTGCAGTTTGGAGACAATTTGTGTCACTGTGGTGATGGAAACAAGGAGGAAGCCCTTCAGCAAAACCTGCTTTGCACTTCTGAGTGCTGGTGGAAGAAGAGGAACCCTAAAATATACCTGTATCAGGGAGAATTGTTCTGCTTTCAATCACTTCTCAGTGTCTTATTTTTTTTAGATTTTATTTATTTATTTTTAGAGAGAAGGGAAGGGAGGGAGAAAGAGGAAGAGAGAAACATTGCTGTGAGAGAAACATCCATCGGTTGCCTCTTGCACACCACCAACTGGGAACCTGGCCCAGAACCCAGGCATGTGCCCTGACTGGGAATTGAACCTTAGCAACCTTTAGGTTCTCAGGCTGACACTCAATCCACTGATCCACACCAGCCAGGGCTCAGTGTCTCCTTATAATCATTTAACAAAACACCCATTTGGAGCTAATGGATGATGTTTTCATTAGCCATTCTAGTGAAACTCCAGAAATGGTGCTTTTTTAAAATGAGAAAGCAGAGGCCAAGAAGCCCAAATCTTTTCAGGGCAGCAGCAGGGAAACTGTGGTCTCTCAAATCCTAACCTGTTGGAGGCCTCTGATGCCTCCTGGCACGCTGTCAGGGTCCCACATTTCACTTTGAATAAACAAGCTGGCTCTGATAACCAGGTGAGGTCAAAAAGTCATAGCTCTGGTACGGAATGCCATTTTTACAAGCCCTGCACACCCCCAGCAACCAACCAGCTCCAAAAAGCACGACTTTGATTTTTTATTTTGTTTCCAAAAGCTTTGCTCTCTTCCCCCTCCCTCCCTGGCTTCTTTCCTTCCTTCCTCCTTTCCTTTCTCTCAATGAAAAAGGAAAGGATAACAAAATATTGCTCATTTGAGAGAGGTAACAATAGAAAGCCATCAGAATGCATCTGGGAATAAAAGGAGAGCTTTCTTTTCTATGACACAGTACCTGTTACAGATTGTCAAAACAAGGGGGAACTGCAGGGATTTTCCTGACACACCCACTCAAGGACAATGGTGGCCCAAAGGCTAAACTCTTGCACAGGACTCTTAATCACAGCCCTGTCTCCTTCTACTATTCCAGGCTGGATGTGGGAACAGTAATTTCACAAGTGTTAAGTAATGTTAAGTAATTTCACAAGTCCCGCTGGAGCTCTCTCTGAAGCAAGGCATGACACGATCCTTTTTGCAACCTCTAAGTTGGAGTATCCTCTGGATTGCACTCAAGACTAAGGTAGCTTGGGTATAGTTGTGGGCTGAGTGGGGACAAGCTGACCAGCCTGCAAAGAATGGCTACTTGTCCTAAAACTAAAGGTATTGAAAACATGCTTGATGGCTTCTTGGCACTCAATCAAAATTAGTTTGCCAAAACTAGAGTGTCTGAGGTTTTGGTGATGGAGGAAGAGGGAACCGAGCAAGGTGTGGAATACTTTAGGCTCAGTGAAACCTGCCAGGACTCTTGAAGCCTCTGTGGAGCAGCATCTTTCACAAGGTGATGATGGCCAAGTTCACATTCTGGGCCTCAGTCACGCTGTGAAAAGTCGTCTCCTACAAAGGATGCAAATTGGGCTTGTTGCTGAAACAAAAACTACTCAGGCCATTCCCCTTTCAAGGGGCATTTCTCTGTTCATAGCTTAGTGTCACTGGATGCTGTGGAGCCAGTGATGCAGAGCATGGCAATGTCTGTTCTAGACAATTTTTCCCTTATCTTTGTGACAGAGGAATGTTCTATTATATGGACTTTTTAGTGATTGGCAATGTTATCAAGTATCAATTATTTATTTGTTAACCACATTCTTAAAATTAGTATGTAATGACAGGAACTGTTGATTATACCTGGGACTACAGTAATAAAATCTTCAGCCCTGGCTGAGTGGCTCAGTTGGTTTGAGTGTAGTCCCATGCACCAAAAGGTTGTGGGTTCAACTCCAGGTCAAGGCACATAGCTAGGTTGTAAGTTTGATCCCCAGGTGGGATGTGTGTTTCTCTCTCATCCATGTTTCTCTCTTTTTCTCTTCCTTCCTCTCTCTCTAAAATCAATAAGCATATCCTCAGGTGAGAATTTAAAAAATAATCTTTAATATAGAGTATAGAGATAAAGTGATGGAGAGGGCAGGGAGGATAAAAGCAAGAAAAGGGAAGGGAACAAGAGACACAGAGTTCTGCTGTTATGGTTGGGATCTCTAAAATCCTGGCAAAGTCCTCACCTAATCATGTACGTTGTTTCCTCGGGGTCCACAGTATCAATGAATAAGAGTTAAAAAGCACGGGAGAGTACCTTTTTTAGAGTAGGGGTAAGAATCTGTGTTTAGGGCCTCAAAGTGAATTCCTGTGACTGAACTTTCTCACACTGGACAGAACACAACTTGACGAGTTTCTTAGTTACAGCCACAAACAGAAGCAGTCGTCAGGACCCCCAGATTTCTAAGCACAAAAGATCACCAAATGCTAGGACTAGGGGGACTTTGGAGGTTGTCTAGTCCTTTCTCCTGCCTTTTTGCTCTCAGACAACAAGTAAATTGGAAAGGAGGAAGCTCCTGCCTCTGATTTTGTTCTAAGCATCCGGAAATGAGGACAATGTCCTGGCCGCAAAGATGCTATCAGTCTATTCTAGTGTTTAGTTTTAAAGGAAGCCATTGCCTGGATAAGAGTGATTCATTTTATTGACACATGGTACTGTGTCTGACACAGTGCTGAGCACCTCATTTAAGATTTTATTTATTTAATAAATTCTACAGTATTTCTTAGTTATATGGCAGCAAGTTACTTTGTTTCTCTGTCTCAGTTGCCTTTATTATTTATATCTATTTCCTTTTTTATTTTTTTAAATTACAGTTGACATAATATATTAAGCAGGTTGATCACTTTGTAAGTTATATAAATGTCTAATCATTGGGTTGTACACCTGAAACTGTTGACGGGAGAGACCTGGTTCTTCTTGCTGACGCATGTAAAGAATTACATATCAGCAAATCTTGTAGTATGAAATCAGTTTATTAGCGATCCGTTCCCATGAATGAGAACAGGACTGGATAGAGTAGGGGGTGAAAGGCAAAGTTTCAGGGCAAAGCGGGGTGAGAAAAGTTAAGAGTGGCTGAGGACCAGGGTGGCAAGCCCCTGGGCAGCCTGAGGCCGGGTGGCCAGAGGCCCTGTGGCCCGAGAGCCAAGAGCACCCTGAGCCCCCGAGAGAGAGAGAGCGAGTCCTTTGTTCTCAGGACTTATATAGTTGGTGGGATAGGAGGGAAAAAGTTACATATTGATTAACGGGTATATGCGGTGCCAGCTTTCCTGGGAGAATGTGATTACCCAAACTTAGGTATGTGTGGGGGTCTGTTAGCCCGAATCCTTATCTTGCTCCAGACCCTATTTGTTCATCTTGTTGTAAAACAAATACCTGACAGGAGGCAGTTAATTAAAATTGGGGCACTTTCCAAAGTTATTTATGGGCTCTTTCTGTAAGCATCAGGGACTACCTCGTAAAACAGATAGTGACCAGAGGTAGACAATTAACCAAAGTTGTTTTATGGGCTTTTTCTTTGGGCACCAGGGACCCTCTCCCACATTCCAGGCCTTGGGATGAAAAGCACAGTTTCAAAGTTTTCTTTCCCAGATAATAGAAATGTTACATAGAATTTCAAGGACTTCCCTTCTTCCTTGTTAATATAGTGTTTCTTGTGATGTCGGAACACCTGGCAATATTATCAGACCAGGCTCAGGACTGCTGAGTTAGTGTGTGAGACATGTCTCCCTCCTCCTCCCTGCCTTGATTTACCATTTATTCTACTTAATTGGTAAAAGATGTATCCTGGCAACTAGGGTGCTAAATGCTGGACAGTAACAGCATTGCAGTCTCAGAGTTCTTCCTATGCTGTCTCCTGCTTCATTTCCCCCTGAGAGACATGGTTCTCAAAAATTCTTTTTTGGGCTGCTGAGGGGTGAAGGTCCGTCTTCCGTAGCTGCTTCAGGCTTGGATGGGACAGTAGACCCTGCCTATGGAGAACCATGAAACTCTCGCCCTATTCTATCTGGAAGTTGGTGAAGAATTTCTGAGACTGTCAGGGATGCTGTATGTTGGTCAGAGGAGGGGGAGGAAAGTGTCCTTCCATCGGCCCACGATAGATGCCTGGAGCCTCCGGTTTCAGAGGTTGATAGTTGTTCGTGACAATCATTTGCAGCTTTATAGCCTCTATTCTAGAAGAAATAAATTTAGTTAGTAAGTTGATTATCATGGGTCCAAATAATAGTATTACTAGTATAATCAATAACGGTGCCACAAAGGGAAGGAGTAAAGACATGAGCCATGAATTTGAATCCCATAGAGAGGTTGAACCTTTGATTCTAGATGCAGACTCAAGGATACTTTGGATGTTTTGCTGGACTTGCCCTGACTTATTAACATAGAAGCAACACTGTTCTTTGAGGTATAAACATGTTCCTCCTGCTGAGGCTGTGAGGAGGTCTAATGCCCTTCGATTTTGGAGGGCAACTCCAGCCAATGAGTCTAGTTGCTCTTGGAGTGCTGCAAGCGTTTCCCCTGTTTTAGTCAATGACTCAGCTGTTTCCTGTGATAGGCGGTGGTGGATTCCTAATGAAGCTCCTCCTACCGCTGTTCCAGTGGCAGAGAGAATCCCAATAAGTGATATTAGAGGAATAAGGGGACCTGCCCTCCTGAAAAGATGTCCTTGCCCTCGTAATGGGAATGGGAGGAAAGCATTTTCCCATGCTATGGACACGTCAGGAAGAACATACCCCAGGGAGCAGATGCCCCTCCACTGTGAAGGGAGGGTCCAGTATGCCTGGGACCCACAGACCTAATAGACTCCTGTCAGAGGAGGTATTTCTGCCATCAGATCAATTTCTGCCAGCTTAACTGGCTGAGTTTCTACAGAGACGTATCTTCCTTTGACTAGTTGCTGGGTCCTTGGGTATTTGGTGTCAGTGACTGAACATAGCCCCAACTACGGGTGGAAAGACAAAGCCAACAGGAATAATTCAATTTTAAAGACTGTGCCATATGGTCAGGTAATTCATAGATGGTTTTAGGTGGAGAGTTAGCATAAGTGAAAGGGGTTAAGTGGTAAAATAGAAAGCTACTTATCAGACTTAGGAGTAGTCTTGTGGAAGAGGAGCATGGGGTCCTCTGCCTGCGCACAGGAGCAGGTGGCGTCATCTTGTTGTCTGAGTCGTTTTCCTTCTGAATAGGAACTTGAGGTCTTCTACTGGCTCACAGGTGTATGTGGAGTCTGGATTCCTCTGCTGGTCTGAGGAGTGATCTGGATCAGCAGGAGCCGGTTTTATCCTAGAAATATGAACCCAACCATTTCCAGGAAAGAGCCGAGCTGCTGTTTGGTAGTAGGTGGTATTAGCTCAGTAATTGCTTTTATTCTTTCTGATGACAGCTGCCTAGATCCTGGAGTTAAGATATATCCTAAATAGTTTACTTTCTGCTTAGAAATTTGGGCCTTTTTCTTAGAGACTCGGTATCCCCGGCCCCCAAGGAAGTTCAGAGTTAGGATAGTGTTGCGATCTGAGGCTTCCTTCGAGGGGCTACAGATTAAGATATCATCTACGTATTGTAAGATTGCCCCTTCTCGTAACTGTAAATCTCTTAGATCTTTCTCTAATACTCTTGCGAATAGATGGGGGCTGTCCCTAAATCCTTGCGGTAGCACCGTCCAGGTATATTGTTGATGGGCCATTGTTTTAGGGTCTGTCCACTCAAATGCAAACAAGTACTGGGAATCTGGGTGGACAGGGATACAAAAGAATGCATCTTTTAAGTCTAAGACAGTATACCATTGAGTATAGTCTGGTACCTGGGTGAGGATAGTATATACGTTGGCCACAAGGGGATGTAAGGGGACGACAGCCTCGTTAATTAATCTTAAGTCTTGGACTAACCGGTACTCCCCTGTGGGCTTAAGAACAGGGAGGATTGGAGTATTGCAGGGGGACTGACAGGGTACTAGCTGCCCATGTGTAATAAACTTCTCGATGATGGGCTGCAGACCCTCTAAAGCCTCCCGCTTGATAGGATATTGTTTCTTGTGGGGATAAATTACCCCAGGCTTTAGGAGGATTTGGACTGGTTGCGCTGTGCTGGCCTTGCCAGGAACCCCAGAGTCCCAAACTAGGGGATCTACTTCTTGTAAAATCTGTTCTGGGATATTATTTTCTTTCTTGTCTTCACAGGCTAGCATAATTATAAGAACTTTATCTGGGACCTCCTGGAACTTCAGAATAGCTCCTAGTCTGGCCAAGAGGTCTCGTCCTAGTAATGGTATGGGGCATTGTGGAATCATCAGAAAAGAATGCTTGAAAATTTGGCTCTCAAACTGACAAGTGATAGGGGGCGTGTAAAAACAAGTCTTAGATTTTCCTTCTACTCCCATAATGCTTCTTGAGTTAGAAGAGAGAGGACCAGCATATGAATTAAGGACAGAGTAAGTGGCCCCAGTATCAACAAGAAAATTAATTTTCTTACCTGCCACGTCAAGAGTCACCCGGGGTTCTTCGTTAGAGATCGAGATGCTGGTGTAGGCTGGGGCCAACCTGTTCCCCGGGCACCCTCAGTCCTCAAGTGCTGCCATGGCCATAGGAGATGACCCCTTTCCGCTCTGGGAACGGGGGCAGTCTACCTTCCAGTGCCAGGGATCAAGGTTTGTTTCTTTGCACTTGGGACATGGCCCTGGGGGTGGCTTAGTGCATTCTTTTGCCCAGTGTCCAGAGCATTTGCACTTAAAGCACATTTGATCCTTGTGCCCTCCACGCCTTTGTAGTTTTCCCAGGTTACCTTGAGGTGGCTGGCCATAGCCAATGTTGCCACTAAGAGCTAATGCAAGTAGCTTGGCCTGTCTCTCCTCTAAGTCTCGATTGATAAAGACTGAGAAGGCAACATCCATCAGTTGTGCCAAAGGGGTTTGGGGCCCCATTTGTAACTTCTGAAGTTTCTTACGAATATCAGGGGCTGCCTGGGTGATAAAGTGTTGCCCTATTAATACTTGTCCCTCTGGAGACGGTGGGTCTATATTAGTGTATTTCCGAAAGGCATCTACCAGTCTGTTGCGGAAGAGCGCAGGGTTCTCTTCCCTTCCTTGTGTTATTTCCTTGACTTTATCATAATTCACTGGCTTTTTGATACAAGCCCTCATTCCAGCCAATAAGCACTGTATCATGATGGATTTACTTCTGTTCCCTCCTGGTGTATTATAGTCCCAGTTGGGCTCATGATCTGGGACAGCCTCGGCTGCAGGCCTTGCATTGTTGGGATCTTCAGTATGTAATTGATCTGCATGTTTACGGGCCCCTTCCCAAATTAGTTGCTTTTCTTCTGGAGAGCAACATGTAGTTAGAACTATGTAAAGGTCCCTCCAGGCCATATCAAAGGCAAGGGTTAAGATATGGAAGTTATTAATAAAGCGTGTAGGATCCTCAGAAAAGTTTCCTAGCCTTTCCTTGCACTGCTGCAGGTCAGCTATTGAGAAAGGCGCGTGGACCCGAGTAGGGCCTTCTGCACCCGCTACTTCTCTCAGAGGCAGGAGGCCAGAAGAAGCAGGGAGATATGAGGCTCCACTCCTAGTGTGTCCCGCTGGACTGGGCTTCTCCTCCTTTGGTAACTTTGGATATATGGGTGAGTAGGGCGGAGGAGAGGTTATAGTAGTCGACTCAGGGGTTGAGGTTTCAGGGCTCTGAGGCTTGCTAGGTTCCCCCTGAGAGACAGGTGAGGAAGCCTCCTCTCTGTCCCCCTGAGAGACAGATGGGAAATTCTCTCTTGCTTCTCTCTGAGAGACAGGAGTGGAATTTAAAAGGGGGTCATCTAGAATGTCATTGGGAGACCCCAAGGTATACGTTTCTTTCGACCCAGAACAAAGAGATGGAGCATGAGATAACACAAAAAAAGCTTGTACGTAGGGAAGCTCCGACCACTTGCCTAGCCTCCGACAGAATAGATGCAATTGGAGTATGGTGTTGTAATTGCTACTCCCATTTTCAGGCCATGTTTCCTTCTCCCCTAACTTATATTGAGGCCAAGCTGTGTTACATAAGAAAATCAGCCTCTTTTTCTTAAGACATTCAGGGTCAAACTTATCCCAGTTTCTAAGTATGCATCCCAACGGTGATGCTGCGGGGATAGAGGGTGTATTTCCCATTTGGTCAGATCCGTGGCTCACCTAGTAAAAAAACAAACTAAAAAAACAAACCCGTCGTACTCCTGAGCCTGGAGGGGCGTCCCCCGTCGCTGCTCCAGGAGTTGACTGGTGGGATGTAGGGCGTCCCCTGTTTCTCCCACCCACAGCTACCAGACGTCTCTGGCGACACGAAGACCGAAGACCAGCGCCCTTGGGCTCCTAAAAGGCGTCCCCTTTGATCACCCAAGGTGCCAACTAGTGGTTCACAGGGCGTCCCCCGTCTCCCCACCGAAAACTACCAGACGTCTCTGGCGACACGAAGACCATGTGCTAGGCTTGCCACGGACTATCTGTATCCCCTTCGCTACTGGTGGAATAAGCAGCTTCGACTGAACTGGACCCTTTCTGCAGATCTCAAGGCTTTTTATAAGTTTGGCTCCTCGCCAGCAAGGAGTCAGAGAGAGAGAATGGCACTAGTCATTTGGTATAATTCCTGCAAACACTGGAGGCCGATACAATACTGCTTAATCCAGTAAGAGAGGTCCCTACTGTGGCAAAACACTTGCCACCTATGTGGCTCTGGGTCGCTCCCGTCTCGGGATCTATTGGATGAAAACACAGAAGTTGGGGAAGTGAGCTGGGAAGTAGGCTGAGATTGCAAACTCCAGCCTCAGATAGCAGCTCGGCTGGAAAACGGCCACATCTAGAGGAGGGGAAAAAATGCCATAAGCTTCGGTTTCCCAGCATCACGAAAACCCTAGGTGCTGAGGTGCTAGCAGCAAGACTGCCTTTAGGATGTCCTGTCCCCTGCTCTGCTCAGGGCAGAGGCTGGAAAAAACCCTACAGAGATGTCGGTCTCAGGCCTCAGGCACAGCTGAAAAAAAAAGCCTGAGTTTTCAAAGTTACTTTTTCTTACAGCATTGGAAAAGCAGGTACCCCGCTGTTTTGGGGTACGGAGTTAATTACTCTATTGTTCTTGGGACCCAGAGGAGCCCCTATGTCTAGAAGTTAACAGTGTTCTAAAGACTCAATTCCTCATTTTCTTTTCTGAGTTCTACAGTCAAGGAGGGGATGAGATTTTCCTCTTTGTACCCTTGTCCCTAGTTAACATGGGCCTAGTAGGACCAAGACCAATATGAAGCTGAAATTGAATGCAAGGCTAGAGTCAGGCAGGTAAGGAATAGCATCACTTCCTGCTGCGAAGTAAAGATCAAAGGCATGGTTTTAGAGATTAGATGGCTGCTTGGCTGGAAAACAAACACAGCAATTACTTGGTAAAGCAAATAGGCATGAGAGTAGTCAGAGATGCAAATGGAGTGGTCAGAGAAAGGAGAAAAGACTCATGAATGAGGCAAAACCAAACAAAAGGCCTAGTTAGGAGAACAGGTCCTGGAAAAGCCAGGACTTTCCACTACAGGCTAAAATCTTGCTCTCTCTTCCCAAAGACTATTCCTAAGTGGGGAACATGCCGCAGGGATGGGACTGTGAATGCTTTTACAGTGTGCCTCTCGTTGCGTGGACTTTTGCTTGCGGTTGGCGGGAAACCTAGTGTTCTTTCCCGGTCCACGTCCAACTTAACCTCCCACGGGTGTCTTTGTTGTGGCGAGCGCCCTTGTGGCTCTTAAATGCTCGACCCGTGCCCACGGGGTGCGGCAATTTCTTGAGAGAGAGAAAGCAAGACATTTGCCCAGCAGACATAACATTGCTCACCCCCACAATTTCTGCAAGGGGTATTCGGATGCAAATTGAGTTGCTAAGAGTCACCTGGGGAGAGAGATGCTGCAAGCTCACAATGGGCCAATGATTTCACCGACTTTTTCTTGGCCAGGTTCGGAGGCAGAAAGAGCTAAGGAATCCAAGTAGCGGGTCAAAGTGTGCTGCTTGTGAGCAGGGTTCCCAGAGGCCGTTACCCCTTCGGTCATCCCTAACTCTCTTACATGTCTCGGTTTCTCCCCTGTCTGAAACAGCCAGGGGGGGCTCGGAGTGCTGGGTGACCAGCCCTTATGTGCACTTCCCCGGACGAGCCGAAGTTTGATTACCGTGATTGGAGTTCCCTATGAGGCCCCTGCACGTCTCAGGGATTGACCCCAGACACCCCCGCAAGGCCCCCACTCACGTAGGGACACCCAAAGACTTGGGCCGGAGGGAGGAACTGCCTCTTGTCTTCGGAGCCCGGGCAGAACCGGAGCACTCATTTCAGATCTCATTGTTTCTACCACCGAACATAGGCCTAGCACTTTGAACTTCCCCGCCCCCACAGCGCAGCATCTCCTTAATCCCGAAGTGCGAAAGGCAGGACAGCTTTGCTGGTGAGACCATACTCACTGCGTTCCAAACGACTGGCGACAAAGGGTTGGATGCAAGTCAGGTTCCCGGGTTTCGGCACCAAATCTGTTGACGGGAGAGACCTGGTTCTTCTTGCTGACGCATGTAAAGAATTACATATCAGCAAATCTTGTAGTATGAAATCAGTTTATTAGCGATCCGTTCCCATGAATGAGAACAGGACTGGATAGAGTAGGGGGTGAAAGGCAAAGTTTCAGGGCAAAGCGGGGTGAGAAAAGTTAAGAGTGGCTGAGGACCAGGGTGGCAAGCCCCTGGGCAGCCTGAGGCCGGGTGGCCAGAGGCCCTGTGGCCCGAGAGCCAAGAGCACCCTGAGCCCCCGAGAGAGAGAGAGCGAGTCCTTTGTTCTCAGGACTTATATAGTTGGTGGGATAGGAGGGAAAAAGTTACATATTGATTAACGGGTATATGCGGTGCCAGCTTTCCTGGGAGAATGTGATTACCCAAACTTAGGTATGTGTGGGGGTCTGTTAGCCCGAATCCTTATCTTGCTCCAGACCCTATTTGTTCATCTTGTTGTAAAACAAATACCTGACAGGAGGCAGTTAATTAAAATTGGGGCACTTTCCAAAGTTATTTATGGGCTCTTTCTGTAAGCATCAGGGACTACCTTGTAAAACAGATAGTGACCAGAGGTAGACAATTAACCAAAGTTGTTTTATGGGCTTTTTCTTTGGGCACCAGGGACCCTCTCCCACATTCCAGGCCTTGGGATGAAAAGCACAGTTTCAAAGTTTTCTTTCCCAGATAATAGAAATGTTACATAGAATTTCAAGGACTTCCCTTCTTCCTTGTTAATATAGTGTTTCTTGTGATGTCGGAACACCTGGCAATATTATCAGACCAGGCTCAGGACTGCTGAGTTAGTGTGTGAGACATGTCTCCCTCCTCCTCCCTGCCTTGATTTACCATTTATTCTACTTAATTGGTAAAAGATGTATCCTGGCAACTAGGGTGCTAAATGCTGGACAGTAACAGCATTGCAGTCTCAGAGTTCTTCCTATGCTGTCTCCTGCTTCAAAACTAACATAAATCTCAATTTTCTTATATACAAAATTGATAACAAATGGAAAGGACTGCCAGGTAAGTGCTCTTCCCAAACTTCTTTGCATTAAAGAGCTGACAAGAAGAAAAACACCTCAAGGCAACCAGTATTGTGTTCCAAAGCATTATAAGAAATCGTCAGGAATTTTATACTTAAGATCTTATCTGTGGCAAAGGTAGGCCTAGAATGAATGGAGTTTGAAGGCAATCTGACTTGGTGCCTGCTTTCCAGGCAATACTGTGAAAAGATCATCTGAGAGCTGAACATCTGATATACTTTCAGAGGCAGATTCCACCACCACCCATATTCCTGATATGCATCTTATAACCCTTTTATAGTTCAGAGTTCTTCCCACTGTCTTGCTTAGAGTGTCTTTTGTTTTAGCATAAATTGTCCTCTCTTTTCTAGTCAATGAACACTGCTGTGAGACAGACTACACACATGAACTGCATAGCCACATCCAGTTACATTCAAAGTTCTGCCAGCTGCTTCCCTGGCCTGGTCAAAGTTATCTATTGTATTGAGAATATTATGGAACAGTGGGAACGGGAAGAGCTAGACCTCTTGATTCATGTGAGAAAACTGAGGCCTGGAGAAGTCTGATACCTGGCTATGATACTACAGCTAGGAGAGGTCAAGAACTGGGTTTCAACTCAAGTTTTCAGAGTCTCAAATGTAGAATTATTTTTTCTGTTCACTTTCAGTGAGGGTATCCTCTCACTGGGCATGTGTCCAGAGAAGAATTCCTCAGCCATCTCCAAGGGCCAGTTTCAAACATCAGGAGTCAGAAGACCTAGTCCCAACCTTGGTCTTCCGAACTGCTCCCCCGGAGACTGCAAAGACAGTAAAGATATTATGTGCTGTTGAGGGATACCAAATATCACAGGTGAAACAGGAATACCCCTTGGATATTTTTTTTTTTTTTTTAAGTGGAGAGGTGTTTCACCCAATTTTTAAAAGAGGGTCCAGGACCTTTAAAAAAAAAAAAAGGCTAAGTAATTCATTCATTCAGCAAATACTTTTAAAGTACTTATTGTGTGTGAGGTACTCTACTAGGCCCAGAGACTATAATAGAAATAAAACAGACATGATCCCTACCTTCATAACACTTAGAGAGAAGGACTAATGATAAACAAATAATAACGTGAAGTAACACCTGTGACAGGCTCAAAGAAGAATGAACAGCTGAAAAGCTACCTCTCTAACTAGATTTCGCATTTCTTTCTGAACTTAATATTTGAACTTTCCTCTCCTGAAAAAGTCAAACCCCTCTAGAAAGACTCAGTTTAACCTCTCAGCTGTAATTTTAAGGTGTGTAGTTAAATCGTTAAAATCCTCTGACCACTCCCCTCCCCCAATTTAAATAGGACTGTTTGCACAGCCAAGCCGATTAGATTAACCCTTCCTCCCAGCCTCTCAGGCAGGCAAGATGATTCCAGATCTCTAGAAATAAAAGGCAAGTCTGTCTGGCTAGGATCAACAACGTACTTTCCCCTTGCGGAATGTCCCTGCCACTTCCCGCTGCTGCTTGTGTAAGACCGACTGGTCTGAAAACCCAGACAGACAAACCACCAAGAAAGCTGGTGAATTTGTTAAATTTGTAAATTCTCATGATGAGGATATTGTTCAGAATTTTATCTCAGATCGTTTTTTTGTTCTTGCCGAGTAAACTTTTCATATGTGCACATCTATTGTTTAAAAATGCATGTGATTTTTACACCCCCATTTCTAATCCTTAACAAACTCACAGAACAATGAGACATTGTACAACCAGAATTGTTTCTATTTCTAAATTGGTGTTGTCCTAAATTTACCTTGGGGGTAGGCAGCACAAAGAAGGGGTGACCTGTTGAAAGTCTTACAACTCCATGGCAAAGCTGAAATTTGACTCCAGGGCACCTGATTGCTGGGCCTCTGCTCTCTAGGCACCAGATTGGATCCAAGGGCCTCACTCACATTACACACGCCTGTGCGCACAATGTTATCAGAATACTGGAGCGTCAGCTGATTAGAATTTTTAGTCCTTACTAATTCTAGAAAAAGTGTCCCACGAATAGCCGAAAGGCCTGTTCTGATTTAGAGAAAACCAGACTGGCAATTAAAAGTGAGTGCATGATTGTAATACTTTGAAGTGACAACACAAACATAAGTAAATGAAATTTAAAAAAAGATTTTGTTGAAGGCACAGCTATCACTTGGAGGGTAAATAATGAAAGGTTAAAGATGATGTATGATTAAGGTACCAGGTCAGTATCTGAAGTTCTGTTGATTGTTCAAAGGGGGCCTGAATTGGTTTGAACTCAGCTGATGCTTTCTCTTTTCCATTACCTTGCTTCCTCCCTCCATCTGCCCCTCCATCTTTCCCTTCCATCCATTCATATCTTGGGTCTGGTAGGGAGGTAACATCTCCTTTCCCTGAGAGTCTCTTTAGGAATACACTTCAGGTCATGGCATTCTAGCCTTAGAAATGAGTTAGCTCTGCCCTGGCTGGTGTGGTTCAGTGAAGTGAATGGTGGCCTTCTGACCGAGAGGTTGCCGGTTCAATGCCCAGTCAGGGCACATACCTGGGTTGTGGACCAGGTCCCCAGTTGGGGGCATGTGAGGGGCAACCGATTAACAGACTAGAGGCAACCAATCGATGTTTTTCTCCCTCTCTTTCTTCCTCCTTCCCCTTCTCTCTAAACATAAATGAATAAAATAAAATAGAATAAAATAAAGTAAAATAAAATAAATAAAAACATGAAATAAAATAAAATAGAAATGAGTTAGCTTTTGGAGTCTCAATCCCCCAGCAAGGGCATGAGAAAGTGTCAGAAAAGGAAATGGCCTGAACTGGACAGAAAGTCAGACTTTTTTCCCTGAGAGCTACTATTTCTGGACAGCCAGGCCCCAGTATCTATGCCCACTGCTGAGAAAGTTTCATGCACAGATGGAACTACATTAGGTACTGCGTCTGCACCTCTCTTAAGCCCATACAGCATTGGTCCCTTGGCTGGGGGCAGCAGGGAGGGTGGTGTCTTGCATTAGGAGAGACTGAATGTCAAACTAAATAGGGAACTCTTCCTTCACAGTTATTGTGACTCAGCCAATTCCAGGACTTAAGCTCAGGCCTGATAAATCAGCTCCAGATTTAATTCTTCTGGGAAATGCGATCTGTTGGGGATACTTATTTCTGAACAGAAATGTTACTGATTTTATTTTGGTGTAGTTGCTTTGTGGCATGCCTCCTACCACCCTTAGCACAGGGAGAAAGGGTAGTGGTCAGACGTTTGCTATCACCTAATGCACTCTCATTTTTTATGTTCTGCTTGTTGCCTGAGGCCACTGTCACACCCCTCACTCTCTTGACCCCACACATACACGACCAAACCCTCTCTTGGTTTTCAAGTTGTGACATGATTGAAATGCTTACGTGAATTTTCATATACAGTCTAGTCTTTGTATGCAGTGTGCTAAGGCTCAACATTTACCTTGAGTCAACAAGGAAGTGCTGTTATAAAATTCATTTGTTAGGATCTTATTTATATCTTAAACTAGACCAGCACCTTTTGTTATTACTGTCGTGTGTGTGTGCTTTAATGTGGTGCACATAAGCTTGCCTTTGTGACTTTTACTTTTGAATGCGTTGTTGGTTGACACCCTAGAATAGATTGCTACCCTTTCTTTAGTCAGTAAGACAAATGCACGTGCCATTTTAGGCTGGCTCACTTGTTCATTGCCGTGAGTGATTTGATCAGGGCTACCTTCCAAAAGCTTCTTTGGCCCCAGTGCATAGGCACATGCTACTCAGGAATAGAGTCCTGGCTTGGGAGCTGGTGAATTCCTTACGTATTTCAGGAGTGCATGTCCACAGGCAGACAGATAGAATGGACACATCTGCTGACTTACAACTCTGGAGACAAGTTCTTAACCAATGCCCAGGGAGCTGATTCACTGGCTAAAGTCTCAGGGACATTAAACGCCCTTGGGATATAAGTTATTGAATTTGAGAATAGATGTAGGGAAGGGGGAAGGAACCCATGTGCTTAAGTCAAAATTGTGGGTGACACATGAAAAGATACTCAATATCGCTAGCTATCAGAGAGATGCAAATTAAAACCACAATGAGATACCACTTGACACCAGTCAGAATGGCCATCATAAACAAAGCAACAAACAGCAAGTGTTGGCGAGGTTGTGGAGAAAAGGGGACCCTAGTGCACTGTTGGTGGGAGTGCAGACTGGTACAACCACTATGGAAAACAGGATGGAATTTTCTAAGAAAACTAAAAATGGATCTACCTTTTCACCCAGCAATTCCACTGCTTGGATTATATCCTAAGAACCCTGAAACACCAATCCAAAAGAACCTATGCACCCCTATGTTCATAGCAGCACAATTTACAATAGTCAAGTGTTGGAAGGAACCTAGGTGCCCATCAGTAAATGAATGGATCAGAAAACTGTGGTACATTTACGAAATGGAATTCTATGCAGCAGCAAGAAAGAAGGAGCTCCTACCCTTTGCAACAGTGTGGATGGAACTGAAGAGCATTATGCTAAGCAAAATAAGCCAGGCAGTGAAAGACAAATATCATATGATCTCACCTTTAACAGGAACCTGATCAACAAACCAAACAAACAAGCATAATATAACCAAAGACACTGAAATTGGGAACAGGCTGACAGTCACCAGAAGGGAGAGGGGAGGGAATTTCAGGGGAAAAGGGGAAGGGTTTATAGGAACAAGTATAAAGGACACATGGACAAAAACTAGGGGGTTGGAAATGGGAGGGAGTTGGGGAGGGCTGGGGTGGTGAGCTTGGGTGGGAGTAAAAGACAGAAAACTGTACAAGATCAACAATTAAAATAAAAAATTTAAAAAAAATTGTGGGTGCCATTCTTGACTTTTTTCTCCTTCGCACCCCTATTAGCAAGTCCATCAGTCCCACCTTCAAAGCGTCTTGGGAAGTCACATCTGTTTGCTTTAACTCTCATCATCTTAGACAAACCTTTGCCATCCCTCACTTAGTCAGCTCAATTACCTCCTCCAACTACTTTTTGTACATCTTCTCTTCCTGTTTTCTGATTCATTCTCTATGCAGAAGATAGAGAAATCTTTTATAATTGCAAATTACATTACATCTCATTTATGCTTAAATCCCTTCACCAGCTCTCCCTCGTTTCTAGAAATACATTGAACTCTCTTCCAAGGCCTACAGGCTCCATGTGCTGTGCTTTCTGCTAGCCTTGTCAGTGTCTTCTCATTTTACACCCCCTCCATGGTCATTGTTCTCCAGCCTCAGAGGAGAACACTCTCAGCCAGGTATTTGGATGTCTTGGGGACTTTGCTCTTACAGTTCTGACTGCTTGGAAGTCTCCATCCCACTTCTTCACCTGGCTGGTCCATTTTCATGTTGTAGGTACCCACTCAAATGCTCCCTGCTGTGAGATGCCCCAGATGACTTTCTGTTCTTCATTTCCTTGTTCAAATTAGGAGGGAGATAAAGCAAAACTCAACATCACCACCACCAACATCAATGGAAGTGCCCTGAGCCAATCCAGCTGCCTGCAGGGAGGCAAGGAAGAAAGGCTGTGATTAGGGAGAGAGTGGGTAAGCGGGGTGGTAGCAGTTTCAGCAGCCAGAGATCTTGCCACAGGCCTAGGAGGTGACGTATGCAATTTTACCAGAACCACCTTGACACAAGCAGTAAGTCACATAAACAAGGCAGAAGGTCGTGGGAACCTGACCTCAGTCAGTGCTAGTGAGACAGGATTGTAAGAAGCTAGGAAAATTCCTTGGCCAGTGCAATAGGGAAACTGAGACAGATAGTTGAACCCAATGGCCGAGCAATTCACAGCCAGGAACAGATGGTCACCAGGGGGAAGAGTGTCTGGCAGGGGGCAAAATTGGGAAAAAGAGGACCTCGCCCCCAGGATAATCTTTTATTCCCTGGCCTTTCCTCCCTGGAGATAATATCAAGGCCTGTTGTGTTTCAGCTCCAGGCCCAGAAAAGCAGCAAAACCAGGTGGGCAAAGCCAGGATCAACTTCAATGACTAACATGACCCCTTGCCCTAGCACTGACCAATCAGTGGAGACCATGATTCTGAACGAGCACACCTGAAGAACTGATGACTACTCTACTGAAACCCTTCCCTGAGACCTCCCCTAAGATTCCTGACTGCAAGAGAGAGATAAAAAGACTTTAAGACAAAGGACCCAGTGGCTCTCCCTCTGGGGAGCAACCCATGCCATTCCCTTTCCCCTCTTCTTCTCCCTCTTTCTTCTCCATAGGCACGTGTCTTGTAACTGTTAAGGCAATGAGCAGCTGGGCCTTGTCCCGGGCTAATCCTCTGAGACTATCCCCAAGGGCCCCTTCTCTGACTTCTCAGTATTCTAAGGCAGCCAAGCCCAGGCTCTCCTGTTGCTTCTTCTGTGCTAAGTTCTTTCTTGTTTTACTGTCCCAACTTTAATAAGTATATCCTCATAGGCACCTGGACTCATGTTGTGAAATCTTTCCTACACAAAGTCAAGAACCCACACACTGCAGCTGGCCCTCAGCAGACCCACTCATGGCCAGGCTCTGTCTGGTAAAACTGTGTGAGACGCTTCTATATCACCGGAGCCAAGGAGCTGCAGGAAAGTCTTCTCATTCACCTGAAAAACACGTGTTTTTGCTTGTGTGGTGAGAAAAAATGCAGAATTTGGAGGGCCAAAGTAGGGGAGAGTGAAGGAAATAACTGTAGGGATTGGGAAAGCCCTAATGATTTTTTTTTTCCTGGAGACAAAAGAGGATTAAAACTTCAAGTTAGGGAAAAGTGAAAACTCTTAGTGAACTCATTAACTGGGTTTATCTGATTAATTCTGGGGAGATTGGGTCACAATTCAATCCAACAAAACACACGCATACATATTTCTTAAGTATGCATGTTAAAACTGCTGTCAAACATTAGTATCTAAAGGACAGATGTTGACCAATTGCCATCTCCACAAGTCCCTGACAGGTGCATGTGGAGATGGGCAATTCCCCCTCATAGGAATCCTCTGTCACACTTCTGTGCCTGCTGTTTCTTTCCCCTCTGCTTCCTCCTTGGACATCTACTCACTTAGAACCCAACACTGAGGGTGGCTCAATGGTCAAACCACAGTAATAGTATAATGGGGGTGAGGGTGGCTTGGGTCTGGGCATTCTCAGAAGTCCTCTCTACACTTCTGAGTGTCTCCTCCAAGTGAAGTCTCCTCCAAGCTTTTCTCCTCCACCCCCACCCAGCCTCACCCTCAGCTTCCTCCCTGACCTCACAAACTAGCTCCCTCAGCAAGAACTGGGGTGTGACTGTCACCCCCTGCAGCGGGAGCTACAGGCCCTGGAGAAACAAGCTCAGATTGTTCAAGAGTGATAGAATTAAGTTGGGGGCAGGGATGGGAGCTAGAGGTTGGTTAAGGGAGATCAGAGAAACACAAAAGGGATTCTAAAAGATCTGGCAATGAGAAGCCTAGGTTGGAGCTGGAGGGAGAAGGTGGGGTGTCCCTGAGCTGACTTGAACTTTGCCTCTTCTCCCTGGTTTTCCTCCCAGCCCTTCTTTTCTCACCCTCAGAAGTTCTGGGAAATCTGCCAGCTCCTGGACAGGGTAGTTTCAATTCTTTATTAGAAATCCCCTTCTTGGCTCCTTTGCTTCATTCCCCTCCTACTCCTCATCTCCTCCCTTTCTCATAATGAATCTTATTGGAGCAAGCTCTGGAGGTGGGCTTGTGGTGCAGCTGTGGATTCTTTGGTGGCCTCTAAACCTGCCTCTGAGCTTGGTTCCTACAGACCTATGTGCCTGAGCTACCTCTGCTGTATAGGTTTCAACACCCCCTTGCCCTCAGGTAAAAGTAATGGCCTTCCCTAGACACAGTGCTGGACAGCAGGGAAGAAAACCAGGCCATTGGGTAGAAAGATCTACGGGCCTTTGTTCTCAGGTCACTCAGCTTTCATTGGGACTTCTTGATGAGGCAGAGGTGGAGGCAGGGCAAGGCAATCTACATTTGAAAAACAAAACATTTACCATTACTAGAGTCACATTTGTTCATGGTAACAAAGTTGTACAGCACAGCCTCAGCCAGTGTGGCTCAGTGGGTCGGGCATTGTTCCACAAACTGGAAGGCCACTGGTTCGATGCCTAGTCAGGGCACATGCCTGGGTTGCAGGTTCTGTCCCCCAGTCGGGGCACCTACAGAAGGCAGCCAATCGATGTTTTTCTCTCACATGGATGGTTCCCTCCCTCTCTTTCTTCCTTCCTTCCCCTCTCTCAAAATAAAATATAATAAAAAAAATTTTTTTAACAAGTTGGACAACACAGAAAAAAAGATCAGCCCAAATTCCACAACCTGGGGAAAACTTCTGGTATTTTGATGTATTTGTTTTTTTTTTTTTTTCCTCTGTTCAATGCCTATCTTTGTCTCGGCCTGCAATACATGGTATCTACTGTCTGATAGCCTGCTCCCCACCACCTCCACCCACTCCCACTATTGGTGTTCTTTTTTGAGTATTTGCCCATTAAAAAGTCTTCCAAATCAATGGTTGGCATTTAATGAATAGATACTTACCTTCCAAGACTAAGACAGTGTTTTTCTCCGGGAATTAGTTTTGAAGTGGAAATGATGACATTGATGACCCCACTCAGCACTATCCATGCCCCACCCCTTCCGGCCTCTGTCTGAAAGTTTATCTGGAAGTCAGGTGGATCAAACACCCTTCTCTACGAGGAGTAGGCTCTCCAGATGGGATTTGTGGGCTTAGGGTATAAGGTGGGTATGGGGGGATTGTTTATAACTGCTCATTCTCCCTCTTGCAGCTCCTGTGACCAGAGAACTTCCTTGAGAGTGGAGTTTGAACCAGTTACCTGACAGCTGGGAGCAGGGCTCAGAACTATGTGGGTGTGTGTTTTGATGCTCAGGCAAGAAAAGTGATTCAACATGAACTCTGCCAAAATAAAGCTGGCTCAGACAAGGGAGTTTTATCTGTTTTCCTGGGAGTGCCGACATGATTCTCCCACATCATGCTTTTCTTTCTGTTCCCTGGGTTGCCCTTAGTCTGGCATGTGTTCTAGAACAAAAACGCCCTTTCTATAGAGGTGGTGGCCAGCACAGCCCAAAGACCACTATCAGAGCCTATGTGTCTAGCCCCGCAAACGCACAGTTTTTTTGTTTTTTTTTTAAATAGTCTTTTGGGTTCTTTGGGGATAGCACAAGGCAGGAGAGTGGAGAGTAGGTGGGAAGGACAGCCAACAGCAGCTGGGAGACCACCTCGAAGAAATCTGACACAAGCTGCAAAGGAGAGTTCCCTGAAAAGGCTTTGGAGGCCAAGTTTCTCAGCTTCGAGGGTCAGGAGATGGACTTTGCAGGGACTGAGACCACTGGGAGTAAGAAAGAAGTGAGAGGAAAACTGAGGGTGAAGGCGAAGGAATAGAAGCACGGCTTGATGGCCCGAAAGGCTGTCCTGCTTGAGCACCTAGAAAACAAGGGAATCACAGTGGGGGAGGAAAAATAATTTCCTTCTACCTTTTTAAGTTCTTCTGGTTGGTCTAATCCATTGACATGAGACAGAGTAACAGGAGAAAATAACCAAATTTATAACATATGTACATATGGTGATAAGAAAAGGGGACCCAAGGACAAATAGGGCTATTGAGCTAATACGCCATTCTACATGAAGGAGAGGGAGGTCTGGGACTTCAAAGGAAAAGTAGTTAATTTGCAGGTTAGCTAACAGTCTGAGATAACAAGCCCAGAGCGATCCCAAGGCTGCCCATGACTGATGAATGAACGAACATCCAGACAGTGCGCGCTGCACATGAAATGCTGGTGGCCACAGAACTAGGTGAGGTCACTGAGGGCTGGGAGAGGGGCTGGGAATGCTGTCAGGGAGCAGGAGAAATGTGAACCAGACCTTGAACCTGGTTAGCATTTGGAGAAGTAGAGAGGAAAAGAAGAAAAAAATTCATGAAGCAAGGTGAGCTTAGGGGGCAGGTGGGTTTGAACATTAGAGGAAGGGTCCTGGGAGGTAAGGCTGAGAGGCAGGTTGAAGCCAGATTATGGAAAGCACTGGAAAGCAGGCTAGGGACTTCCGTTTCCATTGTGGGCAATGTCTTTTCCACTCGGTGCTCTAGGCCACACTGACCTGTCCCCACCCACACCCTGCTTTTCTTCTAATACCACTTATTCTCTAGTATTTAAAAATTTCCTTGCATTGCTTTCTCTGTTGGATATATGTGTCACACTGTGCCCTAATCAAGATTATAAATTTCATAGGATAGGTTATATAAAGATTTCCTAACTGGATATGACTCAGTGTAGTAGCACATATTAGAAGCTGAGAGGTAAAGAAGGCTGGGGGAGACTCATGGAGAAGCTGGAGTCCTACTGTTGTGACAGCCAAAGTAAGTCCCACCGCTGCGCAGCCTCCATAACCAACACATTTGAAGTCTCTCTAGGTTCATTTTAAAGCTGCTGCAGTCACCTTGATGGTTTGGGTCTCGTCTGAGTAATTTCTCTATAGACCATATTTGATGTACTTCCCATCTGTGAATACAGAATCCTCACATATAAGTGGAGGGAACACTTTTCTGCTGGAGGGTCTTAAACCTTCCAGATTCTTTGGGGTTTTGCCTGGTCAAGTTCCTTGACTTTCCTGAAAAAAAGAAAAAGTCTCATCATTTAACATGAGAACTGCTGTGTCCCCCTCACCCCCTTTCCCTCTGGAGATACTCTTCCTTTGCTGCCCCTTTTCAGCTTAATCCTGAGTAGGAAATCAACAGGGAATTTAGAGAATCAGGTGACTAAGGGCAAAAAACAAGAACTGCAGAGCAAACACGACTTGCCTGAATGTTTGCTTTGGTTTAAAGAGTTACTGGCGGTAGTATACTCACCTTTTGTTTTGCTGGGAGATTTATTTTCTTGGTAAATACCTCTTTTTGAGTAACAGTTTCTCCATGTGACCAATCAAAGAGACTCTTAAAATAGATCTGACTCTCTTCTCTGTAGATCAGCCAGGATAGTAACAGTGACCCTTGGACTATCGGTCCCACTCACGTGCCAGGACAGTGGCCAGCCAAGAGCATGTGGGCTTCTTACTGCCCAGGGCGTAGTGGTTCATTCATCTCACTGCCTTTTGAACCATGGCTTTTGGTGGCCCTGACCACCACCTTGTCGGAGAGTCCTCACACAAGCGTCTGCTGCTGCAGACACTATGAGAGACCCTCTCAGTGGGGCGTGGGCATAAACTGTCTCACAGACCTGGGGTTACTTTGATTCCGCATACACTTTTTAACCTGGTTTTCATGGCAGCAAAGGCAGCTAAATTGGGGTGGAGGTGAATATGGGACTGGAAAGAGGCCATAGCTAGTAGTTTTAAGGAACAAGGGCAAAATCTCCCCTTCTCAACAGGAGCCTGCTCCTGCTGTTTTGGGGGAGGGGGTGTCTGTAGCTGCTTCCTTGATTGAGCTCAGCAGACGCTGGCTAGCCTGAGTTTATTTCCACCTCCCTTTGCACACACTTTCACTGCATCGAGACGAGCACTTTACAGACACCCCCCCCCCTTGTCACGTACCGACACGCTGCTGTGCTGTGTCTCTCTCTCGTCTGTGTGCTGGTGTACATGTTCCTCTTTTCTCCAAAGTCCTTCCCTTTGCTCTGTATCAGGTCAATCCTTCCCATCCTTCAAGGTCAGCACAAGGTCCTTCTCCATGCAGCCTCCCCAAAATGTTGCTTTGTCTTTCTCACAATTTGGCCCTGGTTCTTGTCTCATGTTATTGGATCAGTGTTGTATGCCCAGAGAGTCTGTGAACTCCAGGATGGCAGAGATCATGTTGGATTCTTTTCGTGTTTTGCCCACGTTGCCTAAAATGCTCTTATTCCCTAGGTCCCTTATCTCCCCTTTGTCATTCACTTCTGAAACTCCCATAGTTGGTTGCACAGAGTTGGTGATTGATAAATGTTTGCTAATTGGTTGGTTTATCTATAGTCTATATTAAGGAGAACTAAATAATCATTAAAATGTTAAAAGACTCAGCGTGATCCATGACCCTTATTGGGGGTTCTTCAAAATGGGCATATCTAAACACGTAACAGACTTCACCTGCATTTCTTTTTCATTTAGTTACTGACCAAGGGGGTCTGACTCTAGCCTCTTGTTTTAGCTAGAACAATTCAAATTAGCAAACATTAAATGAGCATCTTCTATGTGTGCTTCACTGTGCTGGATCCTGGTAATGGTATCTGAGGCCCTACTCCTGGAGAAGAGAGTTGAGAAAGCCTTTATTAGTCACTTTATTATTTCGTTCTTAGGCTTAATGGGAAGTGACCACAATCACTGAGTGCAACCGCAGGCTGTTCAGGGCAAGGAAAAAGTAGGGAGGGAGTTCCAAGGGGCCAGAAGCTAGAATGGAGGATTTCAGCCTCCAAGAGCACAAACTGGTTGATTCTCCAAGTAAATACCATGGCATGTCATGACTCAAATGATCAATTATGCAAGTGGCACCACAGTCATCAGAACCAGAAGAGACCTCAAAGTGAGGCAAGCCAGCCCAAAACGCTTTCTGGGAAGCAGCCAAACCTTTAACAGTCAGGGAACAAAGTCAGTAAAGGTTTCTGAGAAGAGCTAAACTTGTTCAGGTCGCCTGAGGTGCCTGAGGGCATGAACTTCAGGGGAAAAAGTAGCAATGAGGAACCACCTAGGTGCCAGCGAGAGAGACCAGAAAGAAACAGCACGGGTGGCTGGTGAGTCACAAAATCGAAAGAGGGAAATCTCGCCAATGTCGATTAATAGCAGCTGCTTAGTCATATTGGTGTGTGCACACGCGAGTGTGTGTTGGGTGAGGGGGTGGAGCAAGGGCATGGGACAGGTTGTCTTTAACTGAGGTACTCAAGCCATTCTGTGATTTAGGGATAACAGAAGACCAGATCCACATTAAGCTCCCACTACCTCTAATGACTTATAAAAATGTAACATTTTCTCAAAACAAAACAGATAAACAACTGAGAGTTATAAAAGCATGTCAGCTCATACCCCATGATTGGCATATACTATATCTAGGGTGCAATAGCATGGTTACATAATAGTAGAATCTCATCTATTGATGGTCCACAGAGAAAAGTATGAGACCATGGTCAATTTGGACAATGTGTCTAATTTGCAAGGAACTGGAGGAAGTCAAGATGAAGAGTTATCTTGCTTACCCAAGAGCAGCGGTCAAGGGTAGGGTGAGCAAGAGAAAGTAGAATGTGAGAGTGCACTTGTCATTGCCTGTTGGTACCTTTTTATAAATACTATCTTGTTCAATTCTTTGAGGTATGTATCATCCTCATTTGATAGACAAAGAAACTGACACTCATGGACATTACATACTCTCAAAAGGTCACGTTGATGATCATTATTAAAGTCAGTTAAACAGGCTGCCTGGCTCCTAAGCCCAGGCCCGCTCTTCTCCACTGCGTGTTTTCCAGCTCTCTCTAATCCCAGCCAGGAAGGGCCTCCAGGGAGGGCCTAGTGTAATTAGGACATGGGGGAGGAGACCAGTTTTATGAGGAACTTCTTGCTCATAAAACTTTCTGGATTGCAGGCCAATCAAAAACTAACAATCAACCAACATCCCTTCTAGGTCAACTCAATACTATCCTACTTGGAACTTCTATATATATATGTTTTTTTACAAAATGATATTTCTTTGAGAAATTCACTTAACTGGGTGAGAGGTAGGTGCCATTGCCTCTTTTCCTTTGCTTTTAGCATAACCTTTCTGGTCATATCCTGGTCTCCTTGGTCTTTGCCCTCAGCACAGAGAAAGTGCTTATTTGCCCAACCTTTATACCAAATGGCTCTGAGCAGCACAGGCTCTGATCTGGACTAAGTCAACTCAGCAGGGGTAGGTGGCTTTCTACTGACACTTCCAGGAAACACCTGTGCTCCCCAGGTTTTGCTGGGCCTGTGCTGGTGGAACCAGTGCTTCGGTGGGGACAGAATGGACAGTAGCCTACTTTTCTGCAGGAAGTCCAGAAATGGTCCCACCAACTTCTCCAGGATGAACTTCAAATGCTTTTACTAACCCTTAAATTATCCTACTTCCTTTCTTCTGTCACTTCAAGTATTGGCTACACATGCTTGTCGCACATGTCTAACACTGGAGAGGAGAACAAGGAATGAGAATCTCATACTCAGTCAAGATAGTTATTCAGAGACAGGTTTAGGTTCCAAGGGCTCCTTGTCTTTTCCTCTGTTTGTCCAAAGGCTGGTCTTCCTTAGGATTGTGTTGTGGGCGTCTTCTCGGTGTACTTCTCACACTTCCCACACTTCTCAGTGGGCCATCCCATTCTTCGGTATGGCAGTGATCGCCACTTACGTGTCAGAGACTTTGAAATCTCTCTTCTCAGATCCCAGCACCTGCCTGTCCACCAGACACCTCTCCTTGGAAGTCCCTCAGGACACACGGACTGCTCTGTAAGTCACTGTTGAAGGCATGGACTGTGTACACCCTAAAGTTAGGCAGCTCAGGCAGAGATAAGCCTCTGACCTCTGGGGTTTCCCAGCTCCCCTTTCATTGTTGTTGCTTTGTGAGGCAGCTTGGAGTGGTGGAAGGAGTCACAAGTTTCCAAATTACCCCTGCGTTTAGTCCTCGCTATAACATCTCTATCTGTATTTACCTGAAGGCTACAGGTCCAACTTTGAGGCAGGCAGTATGGAGCCCCATTCAGGATTCCAGATCTGATTCAAATGCAATGTAATTCTAACGCAAGGAAGCTGGGTAGCTTTGGACAAGTCCCTCTACATCTCTGGGTCTCATGAGATAGTTGGACTGGATGACTTTGAGGTCCTTTCTAACCCTTACCTTTCAGGATGAAGCATTCCAGTGCTTCTAGGTAGGATGTTTTATTCAGACTAACTGGCTAATGGTTTTTTTGCTGGGAGGAGATACTGGAAATCTCAGCAACTTGGCAGATTTCATTGTTTGTCTGTAGCGTTGTCCAGACCTCTCTAAATGAGTCTGAGAACTAGTTGTTAGTTTCAACACTGTCCAACATTCAGACTCTTGTCATAGTAGAGGTGTATGCACAGTAGGCTTAAAGATGAAGGTAAAAATATCTCCGTCCCACACAGACACCTATTTTTGTCTGACTTGTTTATGTCCCTTTGCCTGACACATGTACTGGCAGAAGCAGCTGTTGCCTGAGCATGTGGGGCAAGTGTCTGTCTGCACAGGTGACTGCGTAAGGGAGCTGCAACGCCAGGTCGGTAACTGCTTCATGAGATGTCAGAGGCACAAGTGACACATCTAAGTGAGCTGTCATTTTTACAAGTATTCACCTTGGTAGGTGCATAGTTATTCTAAAACTGCTCAGAGGATGGGGACTCCTATTTATTTCCGATAGTAAATTAATTTAAATTTTATTCAGAGGGACGCAGGCCTTGTTGAAACAAGACAAATGTGCTCCAAACACTTATCGTCACTGTAGTCCAGTAGCTTTCTGACCACCTCCCTCCCACTCTGCTCCCCAGAGGCAATTGCATTCAAGTGTTTCGGCTCTTTTTGGTGTTTTGTACTTCCATATTTTTAAATAATATGTTCTCTTACTGCTGTCCATAGATTAATAATTTGACATTTATTTTTTTTACCATTGATGAGGTTTAAGATCTTTTATACCCTCTTCTCTTTCTCTCATGATTCCATTCCTCCAACAGAGAATTAAAAACCATATTCAGTGTTTAGATTCTTATGACCATTGAACAATTGTTCATGCTAAGCCAGTGGTGGATATCACTTCAAGCGTTTGTTTTTTCAGGTACTTTATGATTGCCTGCTTCCTCCTCCTCCTCTTCTTTTGTCAGTGACCTTTGTATTTATGGCTAAAATCCCCTACACCATTTAACATCCTCCCTATACTAATTTCCAAATTTCTCATTACTCTTGAAGCCTGCCTGCGTCCAGCTCCATTTTTTTTTCTAGAGATCTTCCTCCAGGAGCCTCTGTCCTCCAGCCCCTCTTTGGCTTGTTCTCCTGACCAGCTGCAGACCTGTGCACATGAAATCTCCCTTCACAGTCATCCAGGGACTTCCTTTATCTTCTTTCTACATTGCATCTTCTATTTCCTGGGTCTCATGCCCTCCCTGTTCTTGATTTATACCTCACTTTGTTGGGGCACATTCTCTGAGAATTCCTGAGAAAGGGCACATAGGCATTAAGTATTTTGAAATCTTGCTTTTATCAAAATGTATTCTATGCTTACACTTAACTGAGACCTTTAGTTGGGAATGTATAAAAATTTTGCTTCAAAAAATTTTTTTTGTCTATTGGCTTCTAGAGCTGTTGAGAAGTCTACTGCTATTCTTATTCCCCATTTCTTTGTCTGCAATCTATTCCCCCCCAGAAGCCTTTGTTTATCCTTAGAATGTTAAATTTCCATTATTATATACTATAGTGTGAGTCTTTAAATTTATCATGTGGTATACTCAATGGGCCTCTGTCTGTAACTTTGTATTCTTTTTTTTTTAATTTTTATTTTAATTGTTGATCTTGTACAGTTTTCTGTCTTTTATTCTCACCCGAACCCGCCACCCCAGCCCTCCCCACCTCCCTCCCATTTCCACCCCCCCATAGTTTTTGTCCATGTGTCCTTTATACTTGTTCCTGTAAATCCTTCCCCTTTTCCCCTGAAATTCCCTCCCCTCTCCCCTCTGGTGACTTTCAGCCTGTATTCTTAATTTCTTTTTTTTTTTTTAAAGATTTTATTTTTAGAGAGAGGAAGGGAGAGAGAAAGAGAGGGAGAGAAACATCAATGTGTGGTTGCCTCTCACGTGGCCCCCACTAGGGGCCTGGCCTGCAACCCAGGCATGTACCCTGACTGGGAATCGAACCTGCGACCCTTTGGTTCGCAGCCCGCGCTCAATCCACTGAGCTACGCCAGCCAGGGCTGTATTCTTAATTTCTTGTATTATTTTTTCAACAATGTCTTCTCTATCATTTTTCTGCTTCTTTTTGGAACTATTATTGGTCAGAAAAATAACTTCTTAGATTGATTCTCTGATTTTTTAAGTCTTATCCATCACTTTGCACATTTTTGAACTGTTTGGGAGACTCCTTCAACTTAAATTTTTACATCTCCCACTGAGCATCTCCCACTGAGTTATGAGTGTTGTATCTTTACAATAAACTTTTATGATAAAGCACTTTTTCTTATTCTCATGATTCTCTCTGTTGTTTTTGCATCTTACTCTTTTTTTCATGGATATCATCTTTCTCCTATCTCTCTGAAGATGCTAATGATACTAATTATATATTCATGGTAGTTCTGTGCTTTCTGAATTGCCTCTGTTTCCTCTAGCTTGTTTTATTACTGTTTCTTATTATCTCCATCTTTCATGTTGGAAGTTTTGTATCTGATGCTTCCTACTTGTCTGTTCTTAGTTCAGTGAGAATTGTCAACTAGCTGATAGGCCACGTTTTAGAGGGTCATAAAGTGACAAATGGGCTTTTCCAGACCCAGCTGGTCATACTCAGAAGACAGGAAATGTAGGACAAAGATAAGGTCATTGAAACAGGAGTCAATGAATTAGTATGGTCGGTAAAAGTTCAGTGTTTTTCCTTCTTTCATTTGGGCTGACATTTCTTGTTGTTTTGTTTCATTCCTGAACTTTAGAAATCGTCAGAGGGATCAATAAGTGATCACTATTCTGAGGTCATTTTAGATACTGTCCGAAACTTGGAGCTGGATGCAAGGTTGGAACTTCCGCTCATTGCATCTGAAGAGCACACCCTCTTCGGGGATGGGCACAGACAACCAGCTGGAAAAGATAAAAGGAAAGATTACTTGGGTATTATGACTAACCACAGAATTGATACAATTGTGCCAAGCAAGAGTAGGACTATTGTTTAGATACAAAATCCTAATGTTTTGTGATCTTTGTGTTTGACTTTCAAGGGAGCAGCTTTTTGCAATATCACTAGATGATTAATGATGTTATTAGAAAGCTTCTGCAACAGGGCAGTTGTGTGCGAGTAAAGAAATAAGTAAGGAAGTTGAAATGTCTTCTCTTCGCTCTGAAAACAAGAAGTTTTCAAATTTTAAATGAAAGGTGACAGATCTGTGCTCCCTCAGTTCCAGCCAGGCCTGCCATGCACGTACATCAAGCCCATCCCTGAGCCCAAGGGTAATGCTTCTTACTCTGTGATCTGTCTATTCGTTTGTCCATTCAACCATCTATTCTTATTCTGCCTCCTTGTCAAGACCAAGTCTGGGAAGCTTTGCTCAACTACTAAGTTCTATTGATTTCCTTTTTCCCTGAATACCTGGAGCATAGCCGTTGGCATCACACATTCTAGCTTGCAGTCATTTATGATTTAGATTGTTCTTGGGCTGAGTCTCAGACACAAATGCCTCCCAAAGGCTAGGGATTTGTAAATGAAGTCTTCTCTGTGAGTCAGCTAATAGAGAGTTCGGGGGACTGGGATGAACTGGAGAATGGGCACTCTCATTAATGGGCAGTCTTACCTTCTCTCTAGTCACTTGCTTTCTGGTGGGAACGCAGGTCAAGGGTCATATATTTCTTAGTTTTTCAAGAGATACCAGATAGCCAGCTTTTTATGTGATTTAAAAAAAAAAAGACAGTTCAATTTTACAAAAGCACTGTGTAGGGCAAAGACAATGAGTGTGTTACACTGTAGGTTGGCAGCCTCTGATGTCAGTTTTCTCTTTCCATGAGGTGATGAGCTTCTTGAGCTCCTTGTTTCTGAATTCCCCACAGCAGCTCATGCATTAACCACCATGCATAGTAGAGGCCCGATAAATGCTGGTACAGCTTTCCAGAACACCACATCCAAGCCAGACAAAATTATTTCTTCAGCTGACCCTCTGTCACCTATAGATGGTGCAAAGAAAAATCTTCCTCCAAAACTCATTTATGTATTAAAGCCTCCTCCTTGCCCCCTACTCTGGTAGGTCTTGATGCATTTGCCTGGCAGGTATAACTGAGACATTAATGTGTTCTCTGTCATCTTTGCATAAACTCTCCCTCAACCTTCCATTGCTCTAAAGCTACCACTAACAGTGTAAACTCATTGTCTTTTTTGTCACTCACCCTCCCACATATACTACTCCCCAGAAGTCACTCTCAGCAATAAGGCCACCAGTGGCCCCTCTGATGCTACATGTAAGAGTGCTAATCAGCCCTGCACATCCTCTAGCTGACTTGAATCAGTCTACAGCATTTCACACTGTTCACTATGTCCTCCTTGAAACCCCTTTGTTCCTTAGTCTTTGGGCCTCTGCTCCTGCCCGAATTTTCTTCAGTCTTCCTGATATTCCTCATTAGGCTCGCTTCTGCCCAGCCCCTTGAAAGGCCAATTTTCTGCAGGCTTCACTCTGGGCCCTTGGCCCTCTCCCTCTCCCTCCACAGATTCACCGTGGATGACCTTATCCTCTCCCATGACTCTCCTCTGCCCCTTGTCCCATGAGTGCTGATGACACTCAGTTCTACCATCTCCACTCCAGACTCATCGAATCAGCTGCCTTCTGGCAGTGTCTGTCTCCATTGATATTTCAAACTCACACATCCAGTCCAAGGCTGAGCTCATCGTTCCCAGTCTGCCTCCTGCTGCACCTCTTCCTGTGTCCCTATTCTCTGTGAGAGGCATGCTCTCACCTAGTGGTACATGCGTGAATTCCATGACTCCATCCAGCGTAGGGCTACCTAACGAGCCCAAAAGGCACCTGCTCGAAACACCAAGAAAACAAAACCAAAGAGCTAAAAAATCATTTTGAAGGAGTTTAGTGCTTAAAAAATGTGTCAAAGTAGCCAACCTAGAAAGACACAGAAGCTTTTTGAAATTCCTTATACCTCTTTTATGTCACAATATTACCTTTATTTTGAATAATGTGTACAGGAAGGTGGGTGGGCGTAACCTTTTTCAGAGCTTAGAACCAGTAAGTAAAGTTTTGACTATGGCCCTGGTCATCCTCAGCCCCTGCTCTCCACGCCTAATTGGTTCCTGAGCCCTGTTCATTTTGCCTCATTGACCCAGTTGAATCAACTCTAATGCTCTCTTAGGTCTTTTGCTGTCTGCTACATAGATTGCTATAGCAGCCTCACAGAACTGTATATCTGCTTCCTGTATGCCATGCTCTTTCCGAAGATCTTTCCAGTGCAACCTAATAAACCCAAGGGAAGTTCCGATGACTTAGCCTGGCTGACAAGGCCCTGCAGGCCCCACTTGTCCTCACTTGCCCTCCTCATCTCCTCGCACTAGTTCACTTCTAGCCTTCACTTTATTCTTCCCAGGCTCACTCGACCCCTTACCACTCCCACGTGCCTCCACGGGAGGAATGGGTCTGCAGGAAAAGTGAAAGAAATGGCAGAAGAATCTAAACTTGTGATACCCCAAAGGGAGATTAACGCCCCCACTCCCAGCTTTTCAAAGCTTCCAAAAGAGGAATAATTAATATGCAGAAATAGACCTCAGCTAAGAAATATTTTCTTTCTGCCCTAGGTCAGAAGGAAAGGTCTTCTGCCTTTTGGTCATAGCTTTTGCCATCCAATGCAGGTAGATTCGTGACTGGGGCCACAGGCACAAGAGGGTCATTGTCTTCTTCCTCTCAATGCTCCACTCAGTGTGAACATCTTCACATCACCAATCACGAGTCAGCCACTCAGCTGACAGAACCCGTGTCTGCTGTAAACAGAGCCCAGGAGAACGCTCTGTGTGCCTCTGGTCAGGACTCAGCCTGGACCAGGGAGGGTGACACTACTCACTGGAGCCCCATCCTCTCCTTTCCCCTCCCCGACGTTGTTTGCCCATTTTCACCAGAGGGCTAAAATGGGAGATCTGGGGGAGGCAGGAGAACACGGAGGAAGGGGCTGTTTGTTTTCTTCTTTGTGTTAACAATACAACATCTGTTCCCCAGCCTGGCAGCTGGACCAACGTGAAATGATGTGAGCTTTCATTGCCCACTGGATCAGAGGGTGGGGAGTGGGAGAAGGAAGGAGGAGGGTGCGGCGAGTGCCAAGGAGCCCCCGAACAATAGCAACAGCAACAATAATGAAAATATCTTCAACACTACTTGCCACGGGGCTGGGTAACTGGATGTTCCGGCTGATCCACGCATTGTAACAAATGCACTGAACAGTGATCTGTGTGCCTTTGTAGGGAATCGCCCAACTAAAAGAATAGTGGTTACCTGGTAAGTATGTCTTTCGGCTCATGTACTTTGATAGGAAACTTCTTTATTTACCCAAAAGTGATGCCAAGAGAGGTAAAGTGAGAGATGAAGCAAAAAAGAAAACAAGAATTGGAGAGAGCAGTGAGGGGAAAAAAGGACCCAGACCTCCTGGTTTCACTCCTGTCTTCCTCCTCTTTCTTCTCATTCCCTGTCTCAGGTTGGCATGCACCTGGGCTTAGGCCTTGTCTCTCCCCTGCCTGTGCTCTCAGCGTTTTCATCTAGTGTAATGACTGTAACTACCATCCAGTTTTAGGTCCTTTCTACAAGGTCCTAACTGTAAGGACAATTCCCAATTTATATCGTGAGCACAGACCCTAAACTCCAGCTTCATATACGCTAATTCCTGCTTGTCCCCAACCAGATGTTCAAAGGCGAATCCAGGCAAGCATCCCAAAAATCAGAGTCCAGTGTCCCAGGACCCAATCACCTCCCCCTACCTCGTCTGCTGATCACTCCATGCCATCATCAGTTCTTGCCTAGATTGTCACAATGACTTCCTGACCGCTTTGCTTTCACTGTGTGTTCCCCCTGCCCCACCATCACGTCTGACAGCTGGGACTCTGTGAAACTGTAACATAGACCAGCCTTTTCTCAAACTCCCAACAACTCCCTTTCTCACTCGAAGCAGGAGCCAAAGTTCTTACAATGGCCTACAGGTTCTCCGAAGTACGGCCTCCTATTACTCTCACTTTCCACACTGTTAACTCTGTCCCGCTTCGCCGGCCTCCGTTTCCAGAATATGCAACGCATACTCCCTGGCTTCTTCCAGAATTGCTCTTGTCTCTGCTTTTTGCTTTTCTTACTCTCCTATCTTTAGGCCTTTATCTGAGCATTTTGTAATCTCCCTTCTTAGTGTATTTTTCTTTACAGCACATCCAACCTAATAAGTTATATCTTCCACTTAATTACTTGTCTCATTGCCTCCTCCCAATGATGACGCAGGCTGCACGAGGGCAGGGATCTTGGTCTGGTTTGTTTTCACCTGGAACTGTGTTTTGCATATAGACGCATTCAATAAATATTTGATGAATGAACGAGTAAATAAGTGGATGCATGAACTCTGCTACTGTTTATGGCAGGATGGCTAGAGTGCTAGAGGCTCATCCCACACCTTCTCAATCAGTGAGAAAGTTCTTGCTGAGTATTTATTTTTGGGTGCAACATCTCTCCTCTCCTGATAAAACATTGGGCCAGGAAGGCAGGGTATACTCTTTATTCCTGGGGATTCATTATGGCTCTTGGGAAAGGGATTTGGGGCTGCCCTAGTGAAGGACATGAACAAAGGTTTCCATTTCAGTTTACAGAGCTTCCTCCTGCTTCTTTTTACAGATTGGCTGATATTAAGACTTCCTGGGCAAAGGCAGTAGGTTATTATGAGGTGACATGGGAACAACTGTCACTGAGTGACAGAAGAGGAGAAGGTGAAGGATGCAGGCTGTCCGTCAGGGCCTAAACCCTATCCCTCGGGAGCACACCACAGCCCTCTCCTCCGCAATCTTCCTTGGGGCCACTTGGGCCCATGGCTTTGCTTCTTGACTCATCAGCCTTCCACTCAGGCCTGAAAAACAAAGCAACAGAGTGGTCACTCCCCATGTTAACCAGAACCCCTTACATCTGCATGGTATGCAGAGAACTTCCATCTTCATTTCTTGTATATTATTTGAGAGCCAGTCATATGCAGGGAAACTGTGATAAGCATCAGTGGTATTAAGGACAGCTCTAACACAGCACAAGTGCTATATAAAATGTTAATGTGACTAAAGCAACAGTTAGTAGGCAGATATTATTCCCTTTATACATATTGGGAAACAGATTTAGAGTTTAACTTGCTCAGAAATAGCTGGGGATTTAAAAGAGCTCTGTGGATTGGATTTTGGTCAGGTGTTCTGGTGCCCCATTCAATGCTCTGACCTTTGTTTTGCACATGGTTTATTCCAAGTGCCTTCCTCAACATTTTATAAGCCTACACAAATTGTCACACCAGTTTGAGACATCCATCTACCTGATCAAGATGCAAAAGCAAAATGTTGTGTGAGCTGTGTATGGGAGAGGCAGGCTTAAAGACTGCCTGCTAAGGTTGGAGGCAGATCCAGGCTTCTTTGACAATCCGCTAAGGTCCTGCCACTCAGAAACTTATCCCAGCTCTGCTGCTTAGTAGTGTGTGACACCAATGAAGTTATTTAGCCTCTCTAGGCCGAGGGTTCTTCATTTGTAGTATGCAAGTAACGATAGTTTCTACATTAAAAGGTTGTTACAGGGATGAGTGAATGTATATTTGGTAAAATATGATACTCGTTTACTAGGACTGCCACCACAAAGTACCACAAACCGTGTGGACTATGTAAATTTGTTTCTCACAGTTCTCGAGGGTAGAAGTCCGAGATCACAGTGTCATCCGAGCTGGTGTCTGGTGTGGATCCCCGTTCTCAGCCTCTACTGCCTTTTAGGAGTATCGAGTTCTGTAAGTTCATTGTTGTGTGTGTATGATTACCCTTTCTTCTTCTCTTCTAAATGCATCTCTCTCAAGCAGCTGGAATGGTTTCTAGTCCTGGTACTTTTGTATTATTAGATTTTGGAAGATTCTAAATTTGCTTTCTCCATATCCTTTGTGATTTCCTAGAGTTTGGTGATATCCCCCCTCAACTTTTATCCTTCCAGACTGAGTGGTCCCGTGGCGCAGCAGGAAGACCTGGCCTAGGGGTCAGGAGACCTTGGTTCAAGCCTCAGTTCTGCTACAAGCCAGCCTTCTGAACCTCTGATTCTCTAGGTGAAGATGGGGAGGATGGACACAGTGCTAACACTTTATGCCTAGTGATCATTAAAGAGAATATGGTGGTTACGAGTATGGTCTTTGGAATCAAAACAGACACGTGTTTGAACTTCATTTCTGTCACTTTCTAGTTGGATGTCCTTGGGCAAGTTACTAACCTCTTTAAACCTCAGCTGTAAAAATGGGAATAATAGTAGTAACACCTTGCTTTATAAGGTGACTGTAAGACTTACATGAAATAATGCAAACAAAGTCCCCTCCAGTATAAAGCCTGGCACATCCTAAGTGTGCAAAGCCCCTTCCTGACTTCATCCTTTCCTCGAGTCATGACCCCTGGGGTGTGTCTTTTCAGACAGTTAGCATCCAGGATCACGTGCACTGTCCATTCCAGTGCAGCAAGAGTTTGGTTGTGTTTGAAGGAAGAATAACATTCACTGCTTTATTTCTGGTTCATGATGATGCTCAGCATTTTGTTTGCCTTTTTTGGCCAAAGCGGTACATTTGTCTCATGCTCTCTGCCGGGTCATAAAGAGAAAAATTCTTCAGCCAATGGAATAGGTTCACAGTAGTGAGACTGCTCAGTTAAGGCCTCGGTCCTGATCAGGATATGGAAGTTAGTGTCCCAGGTCCTGAAGATCCAGAAGATCCTTTTTAGTGGGTTTTATTGTCATGCCTTTTTGTAGCTTTTCATTATAGCAAAGTGCCAAATAATTTCCTACCTTTTCAATTTTTGTCTAACCTTCACATTACATGATATACTTATCATGTAAATTAATAAGTTAATAGCAGTATTAACCTAGAAGCATTAAATCCATCTTACGTTCCATCTACAGATAAAGTGGAAAAATAGGAAAGGTATTATACCCCCTCCTTGACAGTCAAGGCGACTACTTAATCTTAAACTTCTCGGTCCATCTGAAAGGCTGAGACATTTGATCCCTAAGTGTGAGCCACAGGTCTTGTACCTCAGTAGCCCTTGAGACAAGTGTGGGAAGAGATGCTTGATGGTGCTGGTAGTACAGCGGAGCTGCCTTAAAAGAAATGACAGTTTCAAACCAACCGAAGTAACAGTTAAGATTGATCTTCTATGTTTATTCTGCTTCAGTTGGTTTAAAAAATAAGAAATTTTAATGCAGCTAAAATTGTTTCTCTGTGTTCTTTAAAAACACTTTCGGTGTTTTGGGAAAAGTGCAAGTTTATTGTAGCTAAAGGGAGTCAAACACTCACCTAAATTTGACACCAAATGGCAGTCTATCAAGTTTGAGAAGACAGCAGTAATGTCTCTTGGGCGTCTGCAACTTTCTTGGTTAAATATCTTTACTCCCCTCACCTCTTTCTTCTATGAGAAGGCTGTCAGTTCTGGGTGTTTTGTCTAGCTGTCATTTGGTGTGTTTGTCTGGAAGTTGAACTTACCACTTCGGATGTGGATTGATGTGAGCAAAATAAAGTGGTACTTCTGCAATCCTTCTTTGGAATTATTTTTTATTTAAAAATTTTTTTTTTTAATTACAGTATACATTCAATATTATTTATTAGTTTCAGGGGTACAGTATCGTGGTTAGAGAATTATGTTACAAAGTCTTCCCCCTAATATTTCCAGTACTCAGCTAGCACCATACATAATTATTGCAATATTATTGACTATATTCCTTACGGTGTACTTTACGTCCCCATAACTATTTTGTAACTACTAATTTGTACTTCTTAATCCCTTCACCTTTTCACCAGGTCCCCCAATACCTCACCCTCTGGCAACAGCAAACTGTTTTTTGTGTCTATGTGTCCTCCATTAATCCCAGCCACCCTGGCATTAGTTTTTCAACCACATCCCAGTGCTGTAGTCAGCTAAAACCCCCTAAATATCTGCTATTTCTTTCTCCTGAATGAAAGTATTGTTCTTAAACTTCTTATTGTGAAATAATGATACCCCTCCTCCAGATTCCTCAAGTGGATGCATCTCAACTTAATACCATCATCAAAATCAGAAAGTTGATATTGGTACAATGTGTGGGTAGAGTTCCTTGCCATTCTATTTTTTTGACTTAAAGAATCTAAGTTCATTAAATAACAAACCCTGTAACTACATAAGTTTCTTCAGACGCACTCTCTTCCCCCCATGTTTGAATCATTTGTGATTATATTGTCAGAGTTGGATCCTTAAGAGCTTTTCCTTTCACTTAAACTTTCCTCTCAACATTTCTTAATACCTCCTTCAACAAAAAAGCCAGCCAACCGACCACAGAGCCCTCCCCACTTCATGTTCCCCACATCAGAGTGATGCGCCATTCACTCAATTGCTCAGGCTAAAATTTCTGGCGACATTTTTGTTCCTCCCCTTTACTTACACCCTATAGCTAATTCATTACGAGTCCTGCCCATTTTAGTTTCAAATTTATTCTGAGTGACTATGCCTTACCACCTTCTCCATGACCACCTTGGTCTAACCCATCATCGCTCGGCCTTCAACCACTGATCTCTGGGCTCCTGCCTGACCTGTCAGTCCTACTCCTGCCACAGGGAACGTAGGAAGACCCCTCACAGAAATAACTGAAGCCAGCAGCACTCTGCTGCTTAACGCCCCCAGCGGCTTTCTATGCAATAGGAGCTAAGTACTTATTCGTACAGCACTTGTCATATATCAAGGGGTGTTAGTGCTTTACATATATTAACTCATTTAATCCCCACAAAAACACACCGACGCAGGTTCTATATGGTTTACATCTTACAGATAAAGCATTCTTGTCAGAGAGAGGTTAAAAGACTTCCCCCAGGCATGCAACCAGTACATGGAAGAGCCAGGAGGAAACCGTGGGCCGCCCGGCTGAGCGAGCTCACTGTGGCATCCTGCCTCGTGCCGGTGGAAAGAAGTCACTATGCACAGCCCACACTTAAGGGGTGGGAGGAAGGTCCCCCCTCCTCAGGGAGAATTCGCTACATAAGTTATTTGGAAGTCTCCTGCATGGGAGACTTGTATCTTCGTTCATTTATTTACATCTTATGGACTCACAGATATTTATTTTACACCTTGGGTAATAATTCAGTACCACTTTGTTTTGTTGTTCATAGTATTCCAATTTTGGCCATTGGGAGGTCTTTCAGTTTGCTCCTGATCCCTTGCACATAGTCCCATTACACCCCATAGTGCGGGGTGTTTTTCTGTCTTTTGTTTTTTGTTTTTGAGCACTTCCTTACTTTCTGGCATCACAAGATGTTTCAGGCTTATCATGTATGTTTCCTGCCTTAGCTCTAGAATCAGCTGTTTTTCCAAAGGGCTTGCTCTATTTTTTAATGACAATTATCCCTATTTGACATTATATTATATATTTGTTTGTATATACTTTTTATTCCTCTCTCCCCCAACTAATCTATAATTTCCACAAGGAAAGGGACTTTGTTTTATTCAATGCTACATTCCTAGCCATAGAATAGCACCTACCTAGCCCACAATATGTGCCAAGTCACTATTGCAGAATTGGCTTCGACCTTGGGGACAGTGGTCTTTTTTCTCAGAACCTTAATTTGCCCTCCAGAAGTTGGGAGTGCACAGCTCAAAATGTACTTGTTTGGCTGTTGGGAGTTTTGGCTTTCGTGGGTAATTTTTCCAAAAAATTTTCCCATTGCTATGATCCTGGTGACTCCTCACTTGATCAAATTTAAGTCTAAATTTAAGCAGTTTTTTTATTGCTTCCCCAATTTTGTCTGCAAAAAAAAAAAAAGAATTTAGAGAAGTTCTGTTTTTAGAAGAAACAATGAGACTTGCACCAGATTTCCAGATAATGGAAAACAGTTTCTCTTGCATCCATATTTTCTATGCTGTGTTAAGATAGCATCATGCTCAGCCCAGCCATGTTGCTGCAGTTAGTTTTTCTTATGTTTAGACTTCCCCTAAATGGTACCCTTTGGACTTCAGTCCTTGAGTTCACTGGTATCTAAGGTTTGCCATGTCCACAAGGTCCAGCAAACCTGCAAAAGCCTGCCCTTCCACAGCCATGATGCAGTTGCTAGGCACTGTTCACCAAGCCTCTAGAAATCCTTAAGATTGCAGTTGCATTCTTAATGGAAATTTCCAGTTTATTTTGTTACTTAAACTCTGGTATTACTACTGAACTCTATTATGTATGGTCTCTCCTTAGCAACTTTCCTCTATAGTCTCTCTTTGCTACTCCTAATTGCCTGAATGGAATCTGATTTTGTACTTTTATCTCAACCTGTGTCCTCGCTGTTCAAATACAAGTAGAAAATTCCCCTGTACACCTGCACGAGTAACTTTTCTGTCACCTCCTTTCTTGTTCTTGTTTGACTTATTCTAACTTTGGCCAGAATTTCATCCTCTCTTTTTAGTTACAGGTTAGAATGCTAAATCCTGTGGGATGTTTAATTTTTGCATCTTCTTGGGCATATTTTCCCTTTCTACATTCTGAGATGGGCTTGAGAGGTTAATAGTAGTAAGGGCTAAGGAGGAAAGATAAAGCAGGCAAAAAGCATGTGAAATGCCAGGGTATGGGTTGATATCTTAGATAGCACAGCCAAGGAAGGACCCACTGATAAGGGAACTTTGAATAAAATTCTGGAGAAAATGAGGATCTGAAATGTGTGTTTTTCTGGGGGAGAGCATTACTGACAGACAGCAGCAGGCACAAAGGTCCTGAGGCAGGAGAAGCCTGACGCAATCTGGGAATAGCAAAGTGACCAGTGTGGCTGGATCCAAGTGAGGGAGAAGGAAATCAATTGACAATGAACTCAGGGAGATAATGGGAAGAGGAGAAGGTTATGTAGATCACAGTCAAGACTCTGTTTTTATGCTGGATGAGCGATAGGATTTCATTAGAAGTTGTGTATGTGAGTATGTCTCTGAGTGTTTCTGTGTATGTGTGAGTGCACATGTCGGGAGGCTTGTAGCTAGGACGAAGCTAAAAGAATAACTAGGGCTAAGTTTTGCCAGACTGAAGATTACACTGGCTCTTTGCCATGTGCCAGCTTTGTGAACTGAGATAACTAGCCTTAGCTTTGTCATCTGTAACATGAAGATCATAGAGGCATTTACCCTCTTGCACTTTGCAAGTAATAAAAGATAACCTTTATGTAAAATGTATTTCTTCCATAAGGCACATTACAGCCTTCTTGTGCTTGGGAACGCCAGACAGCACTTTAGCACCAGGCTTAGGGACCATTTTAAACAGTGAAATTATTGACAAAATGCACAAGAATGTGAAAGACCTAGCACCAGATAGACTGCCCAAAGGGCCCTGGTTTATAGTATGAGAGCTGGGGTAAGAGGGCAGAGCATCTGCTGGTTCAACCTTAGCTAGTAACAAGCACATCCAGAGTTCAAAGTTTTTCACTCTGCACATGTCTGTGAATGACAAAGATGATGCCACTACTATTGATTTGGGGGTTACAGATATATTTTAGTGAGTAGGTGAATTTGTAAATACAGAATTCAAAAATAAGGATGGACTGTATTTTAAAAAAATCTTGTTTACTTCAAAGTAGACTGGTGTAATCCCAGGCCCTGTGACATACATATGTCAGCAAGACTGAGAGCCCTTTATTCATTCATTGGCTTTATAAAATCCTCATGTAGAGTAATCCTTGAGGTATATTTATCCCAATGTGAAAAATGTGATTTGCAGTTCAAGTTTCTATAGTACTGGTATGTAGAGATGATTATCACTGCTTGGAACAAAGAGTCTACACTATTGGGAACACTTGGCAGATGGACATAAAAACTTGTCAGTGGTTTTTCCTAAGGAAGTTAAGGGCCCAGAAGGTGTGATCAAAGTAGTCTGTTGGGTCAGAAATTCCTTGAAGCACTGTGATCAAGAGGAAAGTAAAAACAATTCCAGCCTCTTACACAGAGCGGTCTCTTACTCTCTCGAGTCCAGACCTCACACACAGGGGGTCTCAAGATGGCTGTCCCGGGGTGGAGAGGAGGAAGAGGAAGCAAGAATGGGGTTGTTGACTGTCTACTCTTCTTCATCTTTCCTTGGTCTGTGTTTGTGCTTCCCACCATTTCCCTAGGTATCAGTCTCAGGTCTTCAGCCATCCTTGGTGCCCCTTTCCCTCATTCCCACTGATAGCCAAGCTCTATCACTTTTTATCTTGAATCTGGATCCTTCTTTCTATGCCCACAGGCACTACCTTACTCCATGCCTTCGCTAACACTCTCCACACCTATTGCCACAGTTTGCGTAGGCATGGGTGTCTAATGTTTTTTCCACTTCTGGTCTCAACTCCCTTCACGCCAAATTCCTTCTAAAAATACCTCTTACTCAAAAACCTTCCATGACTCTTCATATCTACTGATTTAAATTCAAACACTTTTGACTTTGAACTCATCTACCTCCAGTCATAGTTCTTCCCAAAGTTATTTCAGCTGCTTTTTCTAGTCTAATCTGCCATGACTTTTCTACGTGTGTTCACATACTCTAGGCAAAGTATCTTCCTTTCTATTTTCAAAATATAACTAAATTTTCCAATGCCATGCCATTACTCATCTTGTACTTTTTACCATATATAACTTCTTTTCATATCTATTATTTAAAACTAGAAACAGGATTTCTAACCTGTTTTTTAATTCTCCTCAGATAAATGAAGTTTCTGCTCCCCAGACTTCCACAGTACTTTGCTTTTGTCACTAGTGGAATTTCACATGTTTTGCTTTATCTTAATTATTTTTGTGCCTGTATCTTTCTTACCATTGTTCTCATTATAAGAGACACAACATTTCCTCTTTCTCATAATCCTTAAAGGAGACCTTGCACAAAATAGATGCTCAATAAATATTTATGGAACCTGGAGGATGTCCTTAACTATTTTATGGTGATTTGATAGCCACCTCTCTAGGAAGGAAAGGAGAAGGAGAGAGAGGGAAGCTACCAAGAGTTTGTACCTCTAGAGGTATAAGACAGGTCCATATACAAACTGGGGAACAGACTCTGGATCCATTTCTGAGAGACCACAGAAGAGTCTTAGAATTCAAGAGGAATAGAAATTAATTCCACAAACTCTGGGATAAAGTGTCAAAAAATAACTGGAAATCTCAGGAATTTCCCTGAAAAATTATCTTGAACTGCTATGGACATCCCAGAGTTTGTGGTCTTCATAGGACTTGGCTCAGAGTGATTCCAAGGTGTGGCAAAGCCACCTCAGGCTGATGACAGTGCCTTGGTCATCTCCAGTCCTTGGCTGAACCGGACCAGAGGCTTTGAGGGGAAGATGCAGGTCAGGGACCTGGTCATATTATAGCGATCACTCTCTTCTTCCCTGTCCAAGCTGTAAAACACCCAAAGTGGAGAGTACATTTCTTCTTCATTGTTTTGCCTCTTCAAGCTCCTCCTTACATCTGGCTTCTGCCACAACTGTCAGCAAAAGTGCTGACCTGTCATGAGAAAGGCTTTCTGGGGGTCATGTGGCCTGGGCTGCAGCAGTGACAGCAGTAGCAGGAAGTACAGGAAACTTCATGAGGAGGTCTGTTCTCAAACCCTTGTCAGCCTTCTTCTGCAGACTCATGAGGCTTAGAGAAATATAAGGTACTAGGGAGGTGAGTGGAACCAAGTCCCAATTCTTAACTGCCTGAAGTTCACCCATAACTGGCAAAATGACTGAAGGACAGAACTGTTAAGCTCAGCCTATGACCGTGGGGCCAGAGATGCTTATGATTCTAATGGTTCCAGAATCCAGGGAGCCCAGTAATTAGTACTGGCAATGAAAGGCCTCAAGCAGGGCTTTCTCAGCAAGCACTATGACATGTTGGCTCCTGGCAAGACACTGCTCTGGAGTCCTGGGGGGAGGGACAATGGCCTGTTTTTGTGAGGCAACAAAGTAGCAGCTTCTAAGGGGAACAGGGACAGTCTGGGTCATAGAGTAGAGCTGACTTCTGTAGAAGACTCAGGATGGGGCCCTGTGACCGCTCTTTCCATTTTGGGACAATTTAGCTAACTGATCAAAGACAAATGTAAACTTTGCAATGAGGAAGCTTGTTCCAAGCCAGCAGACTTCTGCATTTCATCACTCATTGAAAGAGAAAGAAAGAGAAAGAAAGAGAGGAGGAAGGGAAGAAGGAAAGAAGGAAAGAAGAAAAGAGCCTTTCTTTGGCAAGTGCCATTTCCTGATACAGCAAGCTCCACTCTTAGAAATGGTTGGGCTTCCCTGCCAGGGTTTGCTGAAAGTGTTGCATGAAAGCCAATACAGAGAGACTGGCCCCAAGCTGAATGCTCTGACCCATCTAGGTCCACCTAGACCCATGCCCAACTATAGCACCTTTCTTGTTTTTGGCCACATCTGATCCTCTGATGCACATGTGGAGAGCTGGAAGTTCTGGGATGCTTGGCTATCTCACATATACCAAAAAACTGGGAAAGTCACAGTGCCTACCTTACAGAAAGCATCTAATGGACCCAGTGGATGACTTTTCTTCAGCAAGATTGGCAGGTCAACCTAATTGGAAGAAGGATGAGAAGCAGGTCAAAATATGGCCAGAGACTGGAGATGGGCCTTGTATAAACTATTACCCATTGTGAGCCTAAGATTCCAAAAACTGCTTCTGCCACGTCTCTTGTCTAAAGGGGAACCCTCTCCAGGCTAACAACATGAAGTGCAGAGCTTGGTATTATCAAAGGATGACAGCCTGGAACGGGCCTGCCAGCCAGGAGGCTAGGACTGTGGTCCCAACATTGTAGTCAGTTGAAGATTATCATCTGACTCACCCCTGGGCATGCTGATAAGGCCCTCGACCTTGCGGCAGGGTTGCTTTGAAATGAACCACACATATAATTAAATTCTGAGGGTATTTCATCGAAGGAGCTGAACCAAATATATGGATACAGAAAGGTTTATGGAACTGGGGGAAGTCTCCTGAGACAGAAGACTTAACTCCCTGGTATGGATCACAGGATAGAGTATGAACTTGCTAGTGGGATGGCTCCTAGAATGATTAAAAAAAAAAAAAAGTGATGGTCCACACAGAAAAGTTGAAATGGCAGGATCATGGTGGTAGACAGTGGATGAAGGGATCAACGGGCTATGGGAGTGGCTGTGTGGTAGGGAATATGCTAGGTACGACTAGGTGATCCACTGAATGCCTGTGTTTCACAGGAGTGCCCAAAGGACAGTAGCAGAAACTGCCATAGGCCTTGGCTTTGTATAGCAATAGGAGTGATAGGACACTAAGGTAGTAAAGGCCAGGAGGCAGCCCGTAAGGTCGAGAGGTTGTAATTATTGAAAGACTAGTGAGGTCAGAGTGACGACCACAGAAGCCTGATCCAGGGAGAGTTATGTGAACAGTTCATAGAACATGGGGTTCCCAGGAGAAAGTGGATGGGGCGCTGCTCAGGGTATGACACAGTCTGAATCAGCAGAAGAAAATGAAGATGGATGAGGAGGGTGGTCATCCCAATACGATCACCATCCCTTGCATAGCTCCTAGATATTAGTCAGCCTTCAGCCCTGGGACACAGTCTGATGATGCAACACCATGAGCAGTGAACAGGCTATTTCTTTAGTCCTTTTCAAAAAGGAGTATGGCTGATTATTTGCGTAACTATATACAGAGCAAAGGGAGATATCCAGATATTTTGAGGACTGTTGGGCACAGGGTCTGAGCTGACATTGCCATCCAGAGCCCTGCAGTGTAGCCCTGGGGGTTCTGTAGGGACATACAAGGGCCAGATGTTAGATGGAATCCTAGCCAATGTTCTGCCTCCTGTGGATCTTAGTTTTGTTTTATAAAAGGATAATTTGGGAAATTACTCTTCGCATTATAATCCTCATGACTAATGTCCTTATTTGTATTTTTGGTTAGCATTGTGGTCTGAGAGCAAAAAAACAAGAGAAGTGCAAATAAGTGACCTCAGCAAAGTGGTCCCCAAAGACTAAATTATCTTAAAGGGCCCTTCTTGCCCAGGTTATAAACAGGGGGAGGCAAAAGTAGGTCTACAATTGTGCATATGAAAAATAATATACTAATTGATAAATAATAATATAAGATTAAAATCTGTGTTTTTGCATACTCACAACTGTAAAACTCACTTTTGCCTCAGCCTGTACAGGGGTAAAAGTACTTTTTATGGCCCAGAGTCCATTCATAAACTACGAACATACCCACTTCAAGGCCCAAGAAAAAGGTAGTGATTTCAGTTTTCATGCTCCCAACAGACGAACTGCCCTCAGAGGGCTGTTGTTAGCAGGGAGTGAGAGAGTGCATACGAAAATATTTTGTAAACCATGAGGTTCTAGACCTGTGTGGGTGATGATGATGGTGGTGGTAGTTATGGAGATGACGGTGATACAGACCAATTTGTTAACCTTGAATAACCTTCCCCTGCAAGGTTCTTTCTAGATGGTCTACTAGAAGCTTGGTTATGCATGTCTCTTGTTCAGCTTAGTCCCTCCTTCACAATCCAGTGGGTTCCACTCTATGGACACGATGTCAACATCAGCCTGTCTCACACACTGTGTGTCAATGTTAGTCAAAGGGTGGGGTCCAGAAAAGAAGGGGCATGACGACGAGGAAGGCCTGTCTACTGGTCCCCAGGAAAGTGTCACGGATTACTCGTCCTCATACCGCGCTGACTGCTCACTTTCTAATGGCTAAACTCTCTTGGGACAGTTACAGAGAAGTTTCCACTTTGGTGGGGAAGGCAGACATAGTAAAACGTTGCAAAAGTACACATCAGTACCCCAGGTTCGCAGAGCATGCAGCCATAATCTCATTTTGTTTGGAAGATTAAAAAAGCCTTATGGAGGCATTAGGTGTGAGGACGAACTGAAAAAATTAGAAAAAAAAAACACCTAAAGAAATGTGAGATTTATTAACCTTTCAAAGCAGTTCTTTTTTTTTTTTTTTTCCTAAATAAGAAAAGTCTCATTATTCTGGTCTCAGTGCTTCTTCCATCCCTTTTGTACCTCTTATTCTGGCAGTTGAAAACTTCTTCCTCTAGCAGTTGGGGATGTTTTCCTCCAGAGAGCTATTCCATCTGCCTGTTGATAGTGGTTGATACATCTTTGACCAAAAACAACTGCAAACAGGACAAAAATCTCAGTTCTTCAGGATCAGTGCAGGAGGTGAGAGGTAATAAATCTGACCCTCTCCCAAGCCATGAGCTGTCTGCCTAGATCAACACAAAGCAGTGCCTGGCCATCAGGCATGTCCATTGGGTCATCTCAGCCTTGTGGAACTTGATTAGTGGCATAACTGTGCTGGGGCCTGTTGATGGCTATATTTCCCTTTACAAGGATGTGAGGTGTTTGTAAGAACTCTTACAACCCACTATGGGACCATGGGGCAGACAACACGCCATAGTCTTCATCAGAGCACTGGCAACTCAGTCCTTCAATGATGGCTTTATCAGATGTTCTCTTATTTGTTTTTAGGCTCTGGAAACTTTCCCAAATGCTATTGTGTTTCATTTTGCTAACTTCATCCCACCCTGTGTGTTCTAGCCACTAGCATCTGGTACTTCTTTCATAGCGAACTTTCTCATGAGCGTTTTGGGGGGCAGAGGTAGATGTTCTTCACATTGAATCTTTTGATAGGAAGATTAGGCAGGAGTCCAGGCATCTGAATGGGCCCAAGAGAGTGCTTTGTTGTGTGAGCAGATCCTAGAGTATCATGGGCTGCATTGGGTGGAGGAGGCAGCTGGGCCAGAGACCTGGTAGAGGCTTAGCCTCTCCCTACACACCCTGGCTCACTGCAGAGTTCAATGATGGCTTCATAGTCTGTCTCCCAGGTGGCCACTGTGGCCTGTTGTAGCAGACTTCTCTGGCTTTGCAGATATAGTTCCTCATGTGAGGCCAAGACGGAGGGAGTCACCAGAAATAAGTCAAAAACAAGTTCTTATTCTATTGTGGGCATTTCTGAAGGTAAATGAAGAAGGGAGGTGAGGGGACCAAGTGTTCATGGCTGGGGTCAGGTAGTGAGAGGGAAAGAACGAGAATGCACAAGGCATCTGGGGGTGTCTAGACCCATTCACAAGAATGTGGTGAGGTGCAGAGGGGGTGTGTGTCTGCATGAACCTGAAATGGGCTCAGATGGCCACTTGTTTATTCTATAGCAAAACTTGTCCATCCATACAGTGATCTTCCACAGGAGAGAGCTATTCTTCTATTGTGTGTGTATTTTTTAATGTATGTATTTTTAAGTTAAAGATGTGTGTGCATTTTTAAAATTAAATTAGGTAATATCCACCTTTGCTAAGTCAGAGGATACCTCCTGAGTGCTCCAGGATAGACTAAATTTAGCAGGCTTTACTAATACTGTAATAAAGGTGAATAACTGAAAATTAATGCCATGACATGTGGGAAGTTGGGTTCTCTCCTGAGCTTCTGGAACATTCCATACCAGGAGACTACCTTGTTCCCAGCTTCCTAAGAGCCAGTGGATAAAGGAGGTTGCTTCACCTTGGGCAGACTGATTTGGATGACCAGATTTCATGAAGAAATATAAAACAACAATGATACATTGCTTCAGATTTGCTCAGGACCAATCAAGAGTAAATGAGTTGGAAGATCAGCAGAGAGAAAAACTCCCTGATTTAAAAAATCATACCTTATTACCTTAGTGGGTGGATCTGGACTCTGCGTATCAATCTAGTATTAAATAGGAAAAGCATTCTGTTCACGCAGGCTTGGACACAGCTGGGTGAGTAGACTGATGCCCTGAGATCCAGCTAATACTCTGTGTGTGAGGCAGCACCTTTTTTGTAGTGAGTGCTAGCAGAGCTCCATCTGACAGGGTCTTCTCAAAGGTGTACTCGTACTCAGAAGCTCTGACCACTGGCTTCATTTGATTTAAGGCATCCTGGGCCTTTCTTAAAGCAATAGGCGCCAGGAAGACACTTCCTTTGGTGTCCTAACAAACATCTCAAAAATGTCAGGAGTCTATCAGGTATCATGAGCTGGGGACTTGGGAGAACCGTATCCTCTCCTGGCCTTGTCGTTAACTGGCTGCAAAACAAGGGCAAGTAGCTCATCCTCTCTGGGCCTGGCTTTCATCACCTGTGTCAGGAGTGGTTTTCAACTAGATGACCTCTAAGGTCATTCCCAGCACTGACATTTATAATTCTGTGGTCACCTGTGTTTCCCCCATGCTACACCCAACTGTGCGTCCAAATAAGGTCAAATTGACAATAGAGTAGACCCCCCTCATCTGCGGGCATATGTCCCAAGACTCTCATTGGTTACCTGAAACTGTGGATAGCACCAAATCCTATGTATACCAAGATTTTTCCTATACTTTTCACTTAAAGGAAACACTTTAAGGCTTCTCTCCAGTGTATCCATATTGCCAGCATCACTATTCTTGTTATACATAGTGTTTGGTATACTTGTGCTTTGGGACTATATTTAAATAAAATAAGGTTATTTGAATACAAGCACCGTGATCAGTCGATTTAACAACTGAGATGGCTACTAAGTGCTGATGGGCAGGGAACACACACAGCAGGAATATACTGGACAAAGGGATCATTCATGTCCTGGGAAGCCCAGGGTGGGATGGCATGGGACTTTATAATGCTACTCGGAATGGCATGCAATTTAAAACTTATAAACTATCTATTTCTAAAATTTTTCATTTACTATTTCAGACCATGGTTGACTGCTATAGTAATAATTGTTGCTTTACTGGCTCCTCCTTCAGTCCCCTCTGTGAGGTTTCTCCCTCCAGTTTACATCCGGGGATCACGAGGGACCTCTGGCGTGTGCTCACATTCTCCCACATAGCATGTGCTGTGCATTTCCCTTTCTGCCATGTACTCTGAAGGATGCTCACTGCCTGGGAAGTCACTTGAGGACCACAGCTGCCAGTATCCTCCATGACAGTGCTGCTGTTCCCTCAGTATCCCCAAAGCTCTGTAGGCCAATGAGCTGTCACAGACTCAGAAGACCTCAATATGCCTGAAATGCCACAGCGTTGGCACAGAAGCAGATGGAATGTTCCTCCTTCCCACTTTCAGTTGCCCTTTGTTGTCCTGGCATCAGATCTGTGCTTTTTCCATGTCCTCCAACTTTGAAAACTGTTGCAGCTTCAGCTTGCAGCTTCTCTTTCCCTGGGGCCCAGGCAGAGACCTGCTGATGCCCGAGGTCCCCAGCCCTACTCCTGCCACATAAATCCCTTCCACAGTGACTCTTGCCCACCTTTCTGTCACACACACACACACAGGCATGGATCACTGAAATGGGCACTATTTAGGCTGAAGTAGGGGGCCCCCGATATGCTCTTTAAAGAAATAGAAGTTATAGGAATCCTGCAGCTATTCATCTTAAAGACTATTTGTGGAAGCAGGGAAATTAAACACAGCATCCTTGAATATATACCTCTGTATCTACGCCAGGCCTATTGTTTCCTTCATAATGACACTTTGCCTCTGGGAGTTGGAGAAAAGGCAAAGGCTGCTGTGCAGCACAATAGCTCGCTGCGGCAGGTATCGGAGGAAACGAGAACAAAGCTGTATTGTCAGAAGGCCTGAAGGCGGACTCCCAACACAGCAGAGCTCCCGAAATCACTGTGGAAAGTGTTTCCTCCATAGCTGCCTGTGGTTGTTCAACCCAGTCCTTGGTCAGAAGGGACTGGGAGAGGAAAACTACTTATCACCTGAGGGTTGTCGTTCCATTAAGAAGAGAACAACAAGATAGTGGAGTGAGTCACAACTCTGGGGAAGGCCACTGTCTGCCCTCACTTTCTGTCTCCTCCTTGACATCTCTTTCCAGGCTTCAAACTTCTTTTAATTCTGTAGGCCTTTGTCATCTGGAGAAAATGTTGATTTGGTTTAAACATGCACCTTTTTGAAGAAGCTTCTACCTGCTCATTTGATTCACTGGAGGCTCAATGAGGGTAAGAAATCCCAGAGGCAAAAGGGAGATGAAGCAAGAATCTTTAGTAGTAAATCTTTGGGCTGGAAAACTTGTCGAAGAGGAATATAAAATGGGTTCTGTGATAAATGGGAAGCCTTTAACCCTTCTGCATCTCTTGATAATCACATGGCTATCCCCAAGTGGCTTTCAATGTCCCGCTACAGGACATGGAGGCTACTGGGCTTGTGTATTTAAGCCACAGTTTGAGCAAGATTAAACTTCTCTAGAACCTATCGGGACTTTCTGGTTGAAATGTTTATGGTATTAGTAAATCAATTCCCTTTCTAAGAGTGTAGGAGAACCTGTGGAGAAATCCTGCAAAGGGAGTGAACACAAAACTAAATATGAAATGAGAAAAGGTATAGAACTTCTACTTATGAGCTAGTCAGTTTCTATAGGTGACAGCTGGCCTTGGGGATTCATTTATTCATTTAGTTTTCATTCGTTTATCCATTCACTCAACACCTATTCGTGGAACACCCTATTATGTGCTAAGCACTATGGTGTTGGTGATAGATGAATAAACAAAATTAAAAAGGGTGCTGCTTTCTCAGAGCTTGTAGCCTGGAAAGGGAGATGAACTAATATGACACAAGTAAGTTATGTAACGGTAATTATGGTAAGAGTTAGGAAGGAAAAGCACAGGGCGCTATGAAATCAAATAACAGGGGTGATGATGGGTCAAAAATTTTCCATGAGGAAAGCTGAGCCCTAAAGGATTAGCCAGATGAAGGAGAGGGGAACTAGGGGAAATGATGTAAGCAGGAAATAATAGCATGAGTGAAGAGAGAAGCAGGTGAAAAAGTGAAAAATTAAAAAAAACCATCGTAAAGGGCAAATGGGCAAAACTCAATGAAGAGAAGGCAAAACAAAAGAAAGACAAACCACAAGTGGGCCAAAATCTGCTCCAAAAAGCTGCCAGCTGTGGCAGGGGTTTGGGTACAGGGTCCCCTCCATCCAGCCTGGCTTCTGACCCTCCCACACTGATAGCAAGCGGCATTTGGTGGGAGCAGGAGGTCAAGGCCTTCACTGCCGCATCCCCCAGGTTCTACTGTAAGCTGAATGGATGCCATGAATTATTTATAAAATTATAAAGAATGGCAAATAGCATTATCAGTTGAAAGACTGGCAGGTGAGGATAAAGCTAAAATTGAGCGCCTCCGATGTGGAAGGCAATGTCTAGGCACTTCATGTGCACTATCCTTCTCAACATTGAAATAGTCTTGCTCGGTGGGCCACACACAATTTGTTACAGCTGGAGAACAGAAGTAACTTGCTCAGGGAGTTAAAGGCAGAAATCAACCAGCTCAAGATGGTCTGAGTCTTATGAATGAACATGCTCCCACAATGCTTTGCAACCTTAGAAGAAGCTGTGGAGTTATCTGGCCCCTGCTACTCTGTAGAGGGGCATGAGAGACTTCACCTAAGGCCTGGGGATTAGTGTCTAATGTAGGACTAGACTTCTGGTCCCCACTGCTAATCTATACCTCTTCCCTGCTTCTTCCTCTTTTATAAATGTAGCAAAAACCCACACTTGTGAAGGATGAGGATGCCAAAACTACTTCTAAGTTCACCATCTTTTTCCTTGAATTACTCTTTTTCCTTTGAAAACTTTAGTATTGAAAAAATGTAGAAACTTCCTATTTAAAAAAATCAGGATGATACATTTTGTATTTATGAATGAAGCAATCAGATGTTAGTTTATTTTGAATTTGGATTTTTGTGTTTCAAACTCTATTAGAGCAGGGCATGCTTATATTAAACAGCTGCTTGTGATTTTCACATCATATTCTTCAATGTTCATTTAATAAAAGGAAAAAATTAGAGTGCATTTAATTAATTAGCTTTTCTAATAATATCTTACATCCAGAGTAATATCTTAAAGCTATTGAATCAGTGAGTCAATACTGTGGAACAGAAAGATAGAAAATAGTAACCATTGCTCCACCAGCTATGAATTCTATACTTGTTATTACAGAGCTGCTTCTCATTAATTTTCACTTGCACATACCATTCCACTCTCCTGGCTTTGGATTCTGTGTCTGGAAAATGAAGGGATTATACTTGATTGTCTGAATGATCCTTTTTGGATTTGAACTTCAATAAGACAATGGGCCTTGGAGGTACAGTCACAGCTTGCCCACCCTCTCCTTCTCTTCAAAAGGCCTCAGTTATTATTCTTATCTGCAGGTCTTTTCATTTCAATTTTCAGCTCTTCCCTACTGGGTCTTAGAAACGTTAAAGGGAAACACTGGCATTTTCAATTCCTGAACCTGAGCGCCCCCTAGGCACACGGCGACAAACTGTTGTAACTGAAAATCCAGGACTGTGGGAAGCTGGTCTCTAGGGTCAGCACCAAATCCCTCAACTTCCTTGTGTGCGCTCTGAGGAAAGAACGAGGGACTTTCCTGACTTGGGCAGGGAGGAAGCTTGGAAAGACAAAAGGGCGGCAAGCTCTGTCATCAAGCAGATACTGCAGGGGCTCTGTGGGGCTGTCCCCTAACAACAGGTACGTTCAGAGTGGGAGGCGTAGGCTGGAGGCCAGCTGATGCTGCCTGTGGAAGTTAGTCAGGGGCTACACGGTGAGTGCGTTGGGGCTAAAGAGCAGCCACTTGAAAATGTGTGCTGTTCAACTTAACTACGTTCAGAGAGGACAGTCAGGGATTATTTGACACCAGTTATTTGTGTCACTTCCTGTCCCTGTAAATATCATGCATGCATTTCTACAGAGATTTTTTAAATCTTGCATACATACCATTTTTGCTGCTTTTCTCCACTTTTACTGTTTGAATACATAACTCCTACATTCATAGTCCACATACCCATTATTTTAAACCTTTATGATGTGGTTATGCCACATGGAAACCCTTTTTGAGAGGCATTGCATGTGCATGAGCATGAGTGTGCATATGGTGGGTATGCACTGTGTCTGTGTTTATGTGTGCGTTTGTGCTGTGCATGTGTGTGTGTGTGTGCTGACGGCAGTCCTGCAGGTCTAGATCCCGGATTCCTCCCTCAGGCCTGAGCATCTGTGCCAGCAAACAGACTTCCCAGATGCCCTTGAAGATTGCGCTCAAGTTTGAGAGAGCGGGCAAAGCACTTCTCGCTGCAGGTGTTTGAAAGCCTGCGAGGTCACCATGTGCCTGGGAGTGTAGACGCCCACTGCTCACGCAGAGGACGAGTGTCTGTGGTTATCAGCAGAGACAGGGCACTCAGGAAGCCATTATCGCAGGCACCAGAGGGCTTGTGTGTGTTTTTTCTCCGAGGTCATATTTTTATTCTCTATTTTAAAAAAAAGGAAAAAGGAAGTAGAAAACATCTCTTGGATGAATCAGTCATTCTCGTTAGGCCCATCGATATCCTTTAATCCTCTTCCAGAAGCAGGAAGAGGTGACACCACCCAAGTCCCCCAAATGGCCTTTTCCCCAGTTTGTTCTGGCCCCAGTTCCCTGCTGGATGTGTGCACACAGCTGGCCTCACCCCGCACGATGGGCACACCTCCTCCATATTCTTCACCGTCAGCCTGCTGCCTCCCTGACTTCTTAGATCAGGCCCAGCAAGTGAACACATTTCAGAGCACAGGGTTTTAGGTTTAAGTTTCTCTCTAAACGTGTGATGAATTAACTCCTCTAACATTCACTGAGTAAGTGTGGCCACGTGCTGGGGTAGGCATACAAGATACAGTGATGAGTGCTATAATATCGTGGCTAAGAGGATGGGCTCCAGAATAAGATAAAACTCGTTCACCTCCCATCTTCACTCCTACTCTGTGACCCAGGATAAGGCAATTTCTTTAATGCTCTGCTGCCTCACCTTAAATTTAGTTCTTGCCCCGCTGGGTTGCTGTGAGGCCAGGCTGGCATGAAGTCCACAGCAGAGGACCTGCAACAGGATGGTCAGTACACGGGAGCTGTTGTGTCGGTCAGCTCACTCAGCTTTCTTTGCAGCCTCCTTCCGGGTGGAGAGGGTGGAAAGCTGAGCACCATGTTTTCCACAGATGTCTGCAGTCAGAGTTCTCGATGTGAACTGTCTTTCACCAAGGAGGTAAACTCAGCATGAAAAGTGGAAGGCAGAGTCTGCTCTCATTTCAGACAATTTTGCTGGCAAGCAAAGCTGTGGAAGTGTGAGGATTTTTTTCTTTTTGCAGCGGTGATCTAGAGTCCACTGTCCAACTTCTTAGGCATCGAGAAGCAGGGGTTACAGCAGAGGTAGCCCCAGCTTCTTGACTCCAGCACAGCACCAGAGGTGCCACGGAGGTCGTGACCATCCTGGCAGGTCATTCCTGTGTTGTTTTTGGAGCTGTTTCTGTTGCCCTGTTCTAGAATCTGCTCCTTTAGCCTTTTGACTTAACTTTGCAAGCACTTTATCCCTTCTTACCTAATATAAATAAAGCAATTTCTATTTCCTGCATCAAATACTGACAGATACAACTATTACGATTTGTATATAAATACAAAAATTAAAATAATACCCACCACGTATTGGTTTTACCGTAAGTCCAGATGTTTACAGATGTTGTCTAATTCCATCCTCCCAGCAAACTCATATGGTCATTAAAGGGCTTAATCAGGGGTGAACCTAGGTGTTTCTGCCCAAAGGCCAGGTGCCTAACTACTAAGCCCTGCTTTGCCTTCTCTACAGGAGCTCACAGCCCAGTAAGGATGGCTACTGTGCAGTCTAAAATGCTAAAAAGAGCTATGGGTCTTGGGCCTGTGGGAGCCCACAAGAGAAAATGTCTAATTATGCCTAGGCTTAGAAGTCCAAGGTGGTGTCTGCTTTCCAACTCGATCAGGGGTCACGATCTCTAGATTCCTTAATATGTTGGGGGTCTCTGCTTCAAAGACTTAGTGGCCTGTTTTTCGAGGAACCATGCTTTAGGAACCCCAAATCTGCTTGTTTGCGTGATTTTGTGCTCAGGTGAGTCATCACATGTCCTGGGACATTCGGATTCCTTTGTCAGACTTGTTGCTGCTGGCCCTGGAGAAGCTCACTGAGCAAAGGTTTCAGCCAGGCCGAGGCAGGTGCATGTACTCACCTTCAGTGCAGCTCTCTGTTTCTCAAAAGCCACACCTTGATGAGAATGCCTCAAGGTCAGAGACCTCGCCTTATGCAGGTCTATTCTGCTATCACATTGCAGATGCTCAGTGAATGAATGAATGAATGAATGAATGAAACAGCCCCAGTGTGCAGCTGAGTTAGTCTACCTGGAGAGCTGGATCCTCTGCATCCTGTTCTCAGCTTTTTCACCATTGCTTCGGTTGCCATGGTTATACACATACCTGGCCTTGCACAGAATATACACTCTCTCCCTCTTCCCAGCATCTGGAAAACGGGTTTGCCTTTACTTGGTGCTTCCTTTAATGCCCATGAAATTATCCATCTTTTCACGGATTAAAATAATCTTCCTTCACTACAGTTTAAAAGCTTATGTGCAAATACAACAGGTTAGGACTTCCAGTGTGTTTCTGAAAGGTCTCTTGATGCTGAAACAAACAAAACCTTTTTTCAGCTGAGGGACTCAGGAGAGTTTGTGTCTCCAAATGGGAGGTTCATCTCAGTGACTAGTTTACAGCCGGCCTTCCCGCACTGCAGGCCTGGAAGCCCTGGGCTACAGAAAATAAGTGTTATTTGCATTTGTAGGCTTCACGATTTACAACAGGTTTAAATTTTTTTTAATTTTAAAAGCCAAAAAAACTCCCAACTGATCAAGATATGCAGAGCAAGTATTATTCCTGTTTCAAAAGAGTAGCTTGAAGCCAGGTCCCTGCAGTCAGTAAGGGGCTGAGTCAATATGTGACTTTGAATCAGTTGGTTTTCCAACTTTCCTGGGTACTGAACCTTTCCCAGAGCTGTTGGAACGAAGGGCGGAGCATCTCTCTTTGCTCTTCCCCTGCCTGCCACGAGCCTGAGGAGGAGCTGGCTCGGTTCTCCTAGCTGGACTCTGGAGCAGGAAGCACAAACCCACCCTGCAGCATCCGCCCAGGGAGCAGTGGAAGCAGGGATCTGTTGAGGGGTGGGGGCCAGACCCAGGGATTTCCGACTTCCTGGCTCTCAGCTTCCTCATTTCCAGGATTCACTACCACCCCTTAATTTCCAGTTATGGGTCTTATAGCATTTTATAAACTGGGCAATCAGGAGCCTGCTTATGGAGCACCTTTTCTGATTCCCAGCCCTTGGTTACTTGGCTCTTCTCCCTCCACAGTTAGACCAACACCCATGGCAACACCCTCAGCAGAGCCCTGGGCAGGTGTGTGGGGAATTGCAGCAGATTCTGGTCCCAGGACAGCTCTTAGGTGATGTCAGAGAGAGATGGAGACTGCTGTGGATGCATACCTCATATAGTCCTGGGTCGCACAGGACCTGAAACCCCAGTATTTTATAGGGGGCACAGAAACTCAGGCTTGGAAATTATACAGCATCTTGAAGATGAGATGACAGGAAGGAAGTTATAGTGGAGGTGATGAAGCACTCTTAAAATACTGAAACAAAAAATTGCATACATATAGTACTTGACAATTTATTATTATTATTAATATTAAAGAGAGGAAGGGGGGGGAGAGAGAGAGAGAGAGAGAGACCAATTTGTTGTTTTACTTACTTATGCATTCATTGATTGATTCTTGTATGTGCCCTGACCAGGATTGAATTCCTAACCTTAACATATCGGTATGATGTTCTAAGCAACTGAGCTACCTGGCCAGGGCAATACTTGACAATTTAAAATCCTGTCTCATAGATATCATTTCATATAATTGTCAATCTAACAGCCTCGTAAAGTAGGCAGAGCAGACATTTTGCCAGTTTAAGATAACAAACCTGAAGCTTGGGGTTGAGGTCATCTGATCCCAAATCTAACTCCCTAGGGAAAAATCAGGACCAATATCAAATGAGGCTACAATAATTTTTTGAAAAATCTGTAGTCCAGGTTACCCAGTTCTGGTCCTCACTTGTGTATGCAGGAGTTCAGCTTCCTGCACATTCCCCCAGACTAGTTCTGGAGGTCATCAAGAGGTTTCTCACACGTGTTCAGGAACAAGGCCACTGGAGGCTTTGCAGCTGGTGACTGCCCCAGTTCTGCTGGGCCCTATGAAGGTCACAGCACCCTGGATCACTCCCTAGGACATGCCAACACTGTCCTTGTCTCTCTGGAGCTGTTCTCTTTCCCCTGACTCCCTCAGGCCCAGCAGTTTCTGTTGGTACCTGTTTCAAGTCCACAGGCTGTCAAGGATTTGTGGTGGTCTGTGGCAGAATAGGAGACAGTGGGTCCCCCTTGGTGGAACTGCGCTTTGTCAGAGGCTCCCAAAGCAGTGTTACTGTGACTGCAGTGTCATACAATGGCCAACCTAAAAGCTGTGTCCGTTTGATGTCACCCCCATCCACTCCCATCCCTAATTCCTGGCAACCCCTAATTTCCTAATTATCTGGATAGTCATTGCATTGTTTTTATCAAGGCTTCATTCCTTTTTTATTGCTCAGTAGTATTTTTTTTATGACATGGATATGCCATAGTTTAACCAATCACCTGTTGAAGGACACCTGGGTTGTTTCCAGTTTTTGACAAATATGAACAAAACTGCTATTTTATGGGTTTTTGTGTGAATACAGGTTTTCATTTCTGTGGGACAAATGCCCAGAGGTACCATTGCTGGGTTGTATAGTAGTTGAATGTTTAGTTTGATAAGAAATTGCCGAACTGTTTTCTAGAGTAGCTGTATCATTGCTTATTGCTACCAGCAAGTAGGAGTAATCCAGTTCCTCCATTCCTCACCAGCAAGTACATTTTTGACTGACAACCCCACCAAATCCCAAGACATGCCCAGATAGGTTAAAGACCCTCAGGGGGCTCAGCTGGAGCTTGCTGGGTTTTTCTTTTGTGCCCAGCAGGCTCTTCAGTGTCCGTGCAAATTGGACTTCTACCCAGCCTGTCCCACTGTTTCTTTTGACACTTCCAGACATGCCTGAAGCTTCAGCAGTGGCCAGCACAAACCTCTGGTTCGAGCTACAGGTTCCTCTGTATTTAGCGAGATGTTCAGAGGTTTTATCCCCATAGCCCCTTGTAAAGAACTCTCCTGCCCCATATCCCCTGCTGAAAGGTAGGCCCCAGAGTCCCTTTTGGACCCACCCACCTGACATGAGGGAGGTCCTCTGGAAGTTTTGTTCAGACAATCTGCTCCTTTCTGTTGGCATCTACTATGTGTCAGACGCAGTTCTAGGTGCTTCAGATAAAATAGTGATCAAGCAAGTCCCCTTCTCTTGTGAATCTAATATTCTATGAAAAGAAAACTGACAATAAAGAAACAAAGGCAGGCCCTGGCCGAGTAGCTCAGTTGGTCAGAGCATCATCCCGATACACCAAGGTTGTCAGGTTGATTCCTGGTCAGGGCACATACAAGAATCAACCAATCAATGCATATATAAGTGGAACAACAAATCAGTGTTTCTCTCTCTCTTTCTGTCTATTTGTCTGTCTGTCTCTCTCTCATAAATACAAGAAACAAAGGGATTTCAGATAGCAATAAATACAGCAAAGACAATATACAGGGCAACATGATAGAGAGGAAGGGGATGGACTCTCTAAGGAGCTGAGCCTTTTCAGTATCAGAATTCCTAAAGGCTTCTTGTTTTTCCTAAACTAATCATTTTCATTTCTTCCACTAGTATGTTTTCTGAACCCAAGATACCATGGTTGACCTTTGCTCTCAACACTTCCTTTATTTGTTTAAGACCCTTTTATAAGCCCTGGCTGGTGTAGCTCAGTGGATTGAGCGCGGGTCTGCGAACCAAAGGATCGCGGTTCGATTCCCAGTCAGGGCACATGCCTGGGTTGCCAGGCCAGTTCCCGGAAGGGGACATACAAGAGGCAACCGCACATTGATGTTTCTCTCCCTCTCTCCTTCCCTTCCCCTCTAAAGATAAATAAATAAATAAATAAATAATTAAAATATAAAAATAAATAAAGACCCTTTTATAATTTATTCATTGATTTAAAACACATATCTCCAAATATGGAATATACACTACAGATACAGTAAAATCTGGTTCTTTTTAAATTCAACACCATGTTTCCATGAATACAGCCAACGATTGCAGGCCTTTGGTGGACCCTGTCTTTGTCAGTTTCTTGTTGTGTGTGGGCTAATATTCCCAAGTCCTTTTCAAGTGAACACTGTGAAGTCAAATGTGTCACGTGCTGTACTGGTTTCAGTGATTTTTGAAAGCAGGATATTTACATAGATATGCATCAAACTCTGTCTTGCTAGCCTCAGCCTGCCAGATTTTAATGCCATTTGAGTCTGTCACTTAACATACATATCAGCCATCCATCCTGCTGAGCTTCAGGTCATCTGTGGGTATGATAATCTGCATTTTCAGGCCAAATTTCATGTGTGGGCATTGAAGAGGACAGAACCCTGAGGCATGCCTGGCCTTCAGATTAACACAGTTTACTGAAGACCGTTTGGCCTTAGTTGCTTAGGGAGTTAGGAAGCTGCCTTGGTTTTCCCACCTTACCCGGGAGAGTGTTACAAGAGCTTTGGTAAAATGTTTTGCTCGGATCAAGCTACCTTATGTGACCTGTTTAGTAACACCATCAAACAGCCGTGAGAGTGTGATGAGACTTGTTCCAAATGATATTATGTTGGCCTCCAGGTCTGCAGTCCTCTCTGCAGTCTTACACCATCTGCCTCGAGCAGTTAGCCCAGGTTTGTTCCTGTTCTTCCTGCTCTGAGCACAACTAAAACAAAAATCTTCGTGGTCCTTAGGCCTTTTGCAAATCTCAGCTTCTTACACTGGTCTTTTGGGACCTTTTGTTCCATCTTTTGTGCTCATCTTTTTAAAATCTGAGTCCTGAACAGCCAAATTGTTAGTTTCCATGTATTATTTTTGGCATGGTTATGCACACATGCACAACAGATTGGATGATTTATGACTATATTAATAAAAATGTAATTTTAAAAAATAACCTTCCAAGCCCCTTGAGATGTCTTGCCTTTTGGAGTCACTGTCCATAGATTCATTCTCTATTTTCTATTTATTTTGTGATTTCCATGATCCTAGACTTTAACATATGCGGCTGATTCTTCCTAGAATTCTCTTTCTTAACTATATGGTCTTTAAAACGGCATCATTACCTTTCACCAGCCTCAAGAGGCCTGGCTAACAGTGTGGGCATTGGAGTCAAGTGGGTCTGGATTTCGTTGCTAGCTCTGTGACCTTGCACTAGTTCACCTCTCAGCTGTCAGTGTCCTCTTCTGTAGAATGTGGATGGCTGCCTGGGATTGTGGAAGGACTGAAGCAAGTAATGCTGGACACACAGTGAGCACTCAATGCATGTCAACTTTTATAAAGTTCTCGATAAATGTTAACTGTCGTTAATTTCATTATCCTTTTACGTTAGGATTGAATCCAGATCATCATTTCCTCAAGTTACTTCTTTTTCTTTTTTCAAAAAGGAAGAATTTACCAGATTCTTTGTTTTCGAAGTATTAGTCTTCCTGGTGTTTAAATTCCCTTCTTTATTGCTCTTAAGTATCTTATTGTGTTAGTTCTAATCTATATTTGCAAAATGTCCTCCATATTCTCAACTGCTTCCATAGTTTTATCATTTCATTTCTGTATTCTTTAATCCTCACCCAGAAGTGTCTATTCTCTGCTTTACAAATGTCCCTAACAGTGTAGATAATTCTGTTATACAGGGTGTGGCAAAAGTAGGTTTACAGTTGTTCATACGAAAAATAATACAATAATTGGTAAATAATAATGCAAGAATAAACTCTGTGTTTTGTGTGTTCACAACTATAACCTGCTTTTGCCCCACCCGGTATATTGCAGTTGTCCAACTCTTAAATTAATGGCGCTTCTTTGGGCAATGGATGCTGTCTCAGGTGATGTGTGCTCGAACAATGCATTGCACAGAGTATATTTTAGCCTTCAGTCCCTTCTCAAGAAGCCTAACTCTTTGTAAAAGTATGGTTTTCTTTTTATAAAAATGATCACTTTCACTTTTATTATCTATGCTTAGCTCATAACTGAGATCATATATTTTGGTACCAAACTTTTCTCGTCTTGTTTTTTGGGGATCTTCACCACTATTGTTCTTTCTGCTTAAAACCTGAGCTTCCCTTAATATCAAGTTATCAGTTTCTGTGAATCTTTTCTCCCTCCTCATCAAACGTTAAGGTAAAGCTCCCTTGATCAGTTTATGAACTTCCTGCCAAACACTCGCTTCCTGTTCTGTCTGTTGCCAAGAGTCCATTGCTCTATTATTATAAGCCCTGGTCCAGGAAAATAAAACCCATTTTTCAACTTGTTTATAAAGCCCTTCCAATATCTCCTATTCTCTTCCAAGGTCATTCCTTTCAGCTGGAATAGTGGACAAAATGATCCTCAATGCCCCCCAAATTGCCCCTTTCCTGTTTGTGATTTCACAGCCATCGGAAAGGTACTATTAAATGTCTTCATGCTGCATTTTCCCCTTTCAATGATGATTGGTGAAAATAGGTAGTGGTCAGCAGGCTTGGCAACTCTTGGCAGGCTTGCTCATGTTTCAGGAACCTGTGTTGAAAAGCAACAAACCTCCTGGTTTCCTGTTAGGTTCTCCTCACTCAAGTCCATTTTAGTCACATAGGCCTTCTTGCTGTTTCTTAAATACACTGGACATAGTCCTGCCTTGGGTTCGTTGTGCCAGATATCCCCAGGCCCCTCAAGGGATTCAGTGAATAAGACAGAATTTTATGCTCAGTGGAGCTTATATTCTATGAATAAGACAGAATTTTATGCTCAGTGGAGCTTATATTCTATGAGGAGAGACACAAATGAGAAATAAGCAATAAATTAAGGTAAGAGTGAGGGGTGGTGGGAGGCAATTTTAGAGGGCCGGAAAGACCTCTTTGAGGAGGTGCCATACAAATATCTGGGTGGGGGGACCTCCCTCAACAAAGGACTGACAATGTGAGTCTCTGAGGTGGGAAGGATCTTTGGTGGACCAGGAATAGCAAGGGAGCTGGCTCAACTGTTGTGGATGCAGCCTTCCTCTCTGGGTATCTTTGAAGATGCATTTCCTGTCTGCCCACATACGTGGTGAATTTTTAGAAGGTAGGGAGGCAGTACCATTGAATAGGAGCCATTGTTGTAGAATCAGAGCATGTTAAAGTTGAAAGAACTTGAGAGATCCTAAGGTCAAGTCCACCTACTACAGAAATTTCTGTCCTCCCAACATTTTCCCAAAGTTTACTCATTCAAGTTCCACCTACTTTAGTTTTCTTAAATTTATTTTAAAATTTATATTAATACCATAAATGGAAAACTAGTATCTTTTAAATTCATGTTAAAGTAAATACTTAACTATTAAAAAGTTATCCCTTGTACCACCTAAAATCATCTTCTTATTTTAGAACTTTTAGGTTTAAACTTTTTATTTCTATAAAGCTGTGAGAAACAGCCTTATGCTATATCTTTGTCTGCAGTTATGATGATCCATAGGGTAAATTCCCAGGAGTGAAGTTGCTTAATCATAAGTAATGCACATTTTTAAGGCTTTAGCTGTTAACTGCTATCTTTCCTCTCAAAAGTTTATGTAGATTTATGCTTCTACAATCAGCAGAGGAGAGTATGTTTTCCGCATACACTTGTCGAACTGCATATTTCTATTCTAAGTAATCCTTTTTATAGATTGTCTCCATTCAAACTCTGATAACTTGTCTAAGTCCTGGTCATTCTCATCCTCTATATGCAGGACACGCTTCGCCTAACAAGGATGTTCACACACAACAATAGAAATAATAGAGGTCCTCTTGTTTGTTTCTTTTAACCTTAAAATAACAATGCTGAGGGTGATTAATTATGAAATTCTAATCTTATTCAAATTAGACCAGATTATCATCCTAAAGAAAGAAAACAAGGGGCAAAATATTTCTATCTTAGCCAAGTGTCATATTGGCAAACTTAGACTTTAGTACCCACATCCACTTGTACACATGTGATTCTTTACAAATGGGATATAGTTTATATTTTATCAATTTCAAAGAATCTAAAGTTCTTCGGGGGCAAGAAGCACTGCTCTATACCTTTACTAGGAGAAGCTAGAGAACCACAGGGTGTTAGAGCTGAAAGTGGGCTCCGAGTTTCTCTAGTCCAACTTTTTTCTGCAGACGAGGAAACCGAATTCTAGGATGGGGTAGAGTCCTACCCACAGCGAAGAGCTAGTGAGGCCACTGAGCACTAGAATTCCTGGGACCTGCCTCTTCCTCCCATGCTCTGAAAGGGTAAGGACGGTGAGAAGGGAGAACGCTGCCTGCCTCATTCCGAGCAGGGTCATGACAAGTGGCTTTCTGAATCTCACATGTCACTGTGTGAGTCAGACCTTGCATTCTATCTTTCCCTTGATTGGCCTGTTCTCAGAGCTCACCCTCCAAAGCAGGTAAGTACTTGGGGACATAAAAAAAAATTTAATTGAATTAGGCATCTTCTTTTTTTAATGACATTTTTTCATGTGACAGAAACATTAAGATCACTAAAATAAGGAAATTAAATGGGAATGTAGATTTAAGAAATAGAAACCCAATTTCCAACCACCATTGAAGTAAGGCAGAGGCTGAGAATAAATATAAAACTTGACCAAGACTTTCTGGAAACAATAATGAAGGACAAAGAAAAAGAAACAAAAATGAATAAAAGGAAAAAAGAGGGAGAAAAGGAATAAAATGGGATCATTCTTTTTATCTAAGAGGAGGTGTTAAGTGATATACGGTTCTCCTTAACAACTTCACAATGAATGGAAATATGGAATTTATAGTTCTCATAACTATTTTTTATAAAAGCGGGGGGAAAAAACATGCTGAAGTACAAGCAGTACTATGGGATGTTAAGAATACTTAGAGGTGTGGATAGATATCATGCCTCTCTTAACCAAATGTTTACGAACGTGCTAACTTGCCAGGCTTTTGATAGCAGTCACTGTTTGAGGTTAGACTTTCAGTAAGGTATTCCATCCTGCTAATTACAGAGTGCCTATATTTTGGAAACAGGATGAATGGGTAGGAAGGTCAACATGCAGGGACTACTGCTTGAATACCTCCTTATGCTGGGGAACTGTCTATCTTATCTTATAAATCATTAATTCATTAATTAAATATTTTGAATGCATTAGCTCTGCCAGACACTAAGTTTACAAGGTGACAAAACCTTAAGCCCAGTACTTAAGAATTTCATTGTTCAGAACAAGTTGCTCTGCTGTTGTTGTTTGTTAAACAGGGTCACATACTTCACCTCTGCTGATGTAAGTTACCAGGGCTCTCTGTTACATGCCATCAGTCATCTGGGTGAATTGCAAGCACAACACCCTAGTCCTCTCTCAGACCCCAAGCAACCTCACCCTAATTATTCCTAGAAAAGTGCATTCTAACTCTCATGGGCTGTTTAGAAACTGCCTGCACAGCATTTTCCATACCCTCTTCTCTCCAGAGGACTTTTTGGAATCAGTGATTTGTCTAGTTGCAAAATTGCTTCTCCTCAGCCTTTCCTTTTTAGGTTTCTAAATTCTTCCCCTGGGTCCATTTCAAAACCTGTAATTGGATCATTCAGCGGCTGAGCCTGCTGTTGAGTGTCTCAGTGTCCTTCTCCATATTCATCTTGGAACGAACCCATACCAGGCCTTACTTTTCGTTGCAAAACTTGTTGATGCTTCTTATTTCAAAACCACTGCATCTGAAAAATGGCCACTCATCTCAAAGCTGCCTCCCACTTGTGTTGCCAATTCAAAATATAATTTGTGTCTACAAATCATGGTGCTTTCAAATATTGTTTTGGAAGATATTCTGGAAGGTCAGTTTAAAACCCTCAGGATCATCTTCTCTGACCACTCCCCCATGTCAACCCCAGCTCTCCTATTCTCTCTCACTTTAAGGTTCTAGGTCTGCCTGCAAATAATCTTCCCAATCTTTGCTCTCAGCCAGAAGAAATTTTTCCTGATTAGTGTGTCAGACTCTGCTGTAAAGTTGGTATTTGGGGATTGATAAACAGAAGTTATTTCTAAATGTCTCTATTTCCACTGTTCGGCAAAGCCCATTGTATTTTCAAGCTTCACCCCACACTCAGTTCCTTCTACCGGGCTCCCCCTGTTCCAACCCACTCTAGACGCATCTGGCGATGTGAGGGGAAGCAGGAGACTGGTGCCCACTGAGTGGCTGATGTATCTCAGTCCTCCCAGCACCCCTTTCTACTGCTTTGTCCAATTAACGTCCTTACTTGAAGGTTAGAATTAGTGAGGCATGTGACCTTGGGCAAGCCAATTAAATTCTGTCTCCAGCATCTCTGTTGGGGCTAGCTGATTCTGGAGGAAGAACTTAACACAATCCTGAAGCCATAGCAACAGGAGTGATATCAACAAGAGCCACTTACTGAGTGCCTACTTTACACAAGATAAAGTATACAAGTACACTTTACTTACTTTAATTCTTCAAACAAGTTTATGAGGTTCTACTTCTGAGGATCAGAGAAATGCAGAAACATCCCAAAGACATATAGCTGATAACAAGCAAACCCAGGGGTATCTGATTTCTAAGCAAATACACAAGTGTCCACCATGCTATGTTTTGGGAGAGGGAGGGGGGAAAAAGAGGACAGGTATTGTGAGAAATGGTCAGCGGGGGCTGGAGAAATCTACAGAGCAAGTAGAATGGTCAGAGGTAAGTCAGCTGAGATGAGGGAGGGTGCTCAGAGGGCCAGGTTATTAAAGTTCTGTTCTAGTCTCCCCACTTTGCTCCCAACTCTAGGCAGATAGGTTCGTACCTCCATGCATGGAGTGCCGGCCTGGCCTGGCTTCGTACTCAGTTTTGCTTGCAACAACCACTTAGACCCCAAGTTACTAAACTTTCATCTCATTGCTTTTTCATTTTGTGTCATTACTGAGCCCATGCTTTTCTGACCTCTCTGAACTTCAGCCTAAACTTCTAGAACCCTACCCCAAGCCCTACTATGCCCAGTACTTTTCTGGGGCTGCCTGAGTCTTGGTGTGCATAGGTAGGGCTTGCAGAGGTATGAAATCATTACTAGCTGTGATGGAAAAGAAAAATGGGTCTTCAGGAATAATTATTCTAAGCCGATTGAGAAGGACTGGCCAATTAAAAGGGAGGGCTTGGGCGTGGTATGAAGGCTGACACCCACAGGGTCTCAGGTCCCGCCGCCCTTGGGGAAGGAGGCCGAGTCAGCTTTGCAAAGGCAGGTACAGGGCCTGGTATGGGCTCTGGGACTGGGTAGATTTGGATTTAGGCAATACTTGGTACTTCTCCTTTCTGGCCTCAGAGAGGGGAAAATGAGGACGACTGAAACTTTGCAGGGTGGCTGTAAACATTAGAAACAACATGCACAGTGCTTTAGGCACACTAGAGAGACAGGAAGGAGGTGGGGCCTCTTATCATTCTTATTAAGAAAATAGTATGAGAAAGGCTTTTTTCCTGCCATGAGTACTCAAGCAATCATCACCATTTTTCATGCTGTTTTGCTTGTCCAAAAATTGAGGTGTGACCATTTGGTGAGTAAAAGCTGACAGTGAGCCCTGGGTGCTAAATTTCAGAATAAGCAAGTCTCTGGAGCTGGAAGCCAGCTCCTGGAGATGTTGGAACACACTGCCCAGAGCTGAAGTGAAGGAGTCTTCCAGCTTTTTACATGGGAGAGTTTTAACACCCTCCTTTTCCCTGCTTCAAAATAGAGATGCAATTATTGCCCGAGTATCACTACATCATACAAGGAAACAAAAGGAAAATAGGCCAAGATAAGTAAAGGAAAAGGACAAGTCAATTGTAGCAGAGAAAAAAAGTCAAGCAGGGCAGGACTGTAGAAGGATGGGAGTGACATGCAGGATGGGAGACCCACTAATCGTGCAGGTGACCCTATGTCCTGGTTAGCCGCTTTGTCCCAGGATGGTTTTCAATAGTGCCTCCTTTTACTCTCAGGGATGTCCAAGTGTAGATGATAAATTCTTTGGTCAACCAGTCATATGGAGTATAGAGTATCACTCACACATTTGTGTGGTGGAAAGGGGGAGCTATATGCATTTGGGCTACAATGCCTTGAATTTCCCCAGGTAGATGGATACCCAGAGAGGGAACTTCCAGAAATTTGCTCTCTGAGCAGAGGGGAGAGGGTACTTTTCTTCATATTTCCAGTAAGCCCCTCTGACTATTCCTTAGGCTCATCTGCTGGCTGGTGAAATGGAAATGGAGACAGGAGAAAACAGGAGAGTGTGGGGTGATGCAAAGAGAGTAGAATAAACCCGAGGAATCACAGGATCGCCAGTCAGTTGTTTTATGCCATGAAATCAAATGGGGAAGTGGACTGAATGACTGTGCTTCTCTGCCGCAACTCTGTCTTGCTGGAAGGCACACGTATTGCTTGACAAGTGAACCCTATTAGTCAGTGGCCTGACGTGGCCTGAGGTCAGTGTCTCTGTTGCATACTCTGCTGTTCTGATGTTCTTGGGGACTATCCTAAAAGGAGGCCACCAATTTCTGGCCGTTGTAGAAGAGACCATTTGAGTTTTTGGAATTTGTCCAAGCCCCACTGGAAGTGAGGATGTGTATATGTGTGTCCGGTGGGAGGTGTGGGTGTGCCTCCCTGATTCAGGAAATGTGAAAAGGCAACTCCCACAACTCCGGCTCCACCCAGCCAGCCCCCTGTGTTCTATTTTAAAAGCTCCGGGGTAGCCTGATCTGATGTCTGTCTATCCCCTCCCCTCCCCTCCCCTTCGTGTTTACTGGAACATTGGGTCATGGCAGTGCAGCTGGAATGCAATCTCTGGGCAATTCAGCAAGGCCGAGGCAAGTCCTACAAGGCGTCATATCATTGCACTGTTTTTCCTCCCCTCCCACTGAGTTTTCTTGGAAGTTCTGAGCCAGGCTCAGTGTGGATCTCCACAGATGCATTCCAAATCCCCAGCTGCTTGTTACTCAGCCAGTCCCATAGCCTCTCCTTTTAAATCCAGGTGCCCTGAAAGGTTAGAGATGAATAAGCCTGGACAGAGGGCTCTCTGAGACTCTTGATGTGTTGACTACCGCCCACTGTCACTCATGGTTCAGTTGGCTTCCTCTCTTAAAAAGCAAAGAGGAAAATAATCTCTGTGTGAGATGCCTTTGTGATTCAATTGAAAAGAATGAGGAGCAAACCTGTCTTCAGTCTGTGCATCTGTTCCAGCAGAGGGGACTGGGTGGTTCCAGTAAAGGGACACTTGGCCGCCCTTTCCCTTCCTGAGTGCAGATGTCACATGATTGTCTACCACCCTGATCTATCACAGTCTTGCTCCCTATTTCCCTCCAGACTTCCTGACCTCTTAATTTCTTCCTCTCAGTCTTTGTCTTTATGATCACTTCATCCTTTCCTAGGCTAGAGGAAATAATGGGGGGCAGGGAAGAAACAACTAAACACATCAACTATGTAAAAATCATATTTGCCTCAGTAAGAGCAAAAAAGAAGCCTTGCCTTTTCTTAGATTCTTCTTGCTATTGATTCTTTAGGACTGAGTCCTGGTTCTGAAAGCCCTGGTGACCTGCAGCCTCCGCATCACCTGAGAACTTGTTGGAAATGTACATTCTCTGGCCATAGCCCAGAACTGCTGAATCAGAAAATCTTGGGGTGAGGTACAGCAACCTTGAGTTTTAACAAGCTCTCCAGATGATTCTGATGTGTGCAAAGTATGCAAACCCCTTGGTAGAGGATTCTCCATGGGAATGGGGAAGGAGAAATTTGAGGTTTCTCTCTGCTTTCCAGATGTCAGAATCAGTGTGCAGAAGACAGCCTGTGTCACACTCCTCAGGGCTAGCTTATGCACCTTGCCTTTCAAAATGGAACAGGTGTGAGAGTTAATGTCAGGAGAAGGACCAGGAGATGATGGTGGCCCTAGTGGATGCACTCAGTGAGCTGGCTTCTGGGGATACCCTCTGGTCAGGGATCTGGAGCTTCCTGGTCTTCTTGTGTGTGGCACCCCTCCAACTGTGTGAGGACACCCGACACAAGTTATGCAATGTTGTAGATTCCATCACTCAGCTTCTCATCTGCTCTCAGGCAAATAAGCCAGCCACTCATTATAGATGGAAATTGTGGAGTTTATTCCTTTTATCTTTTTATTGAATTAAATCAAGAAAATAACTAGAAACACATTCTTCATCTTGCCAGTTCTTTGCTTTTTATTCTCTGAAGAGTCCCCAAGATTATTAAGAGGGTTGGGATCCATGAGTTTAGGTTGGCAATGTCCAGTTTGGCAGCTCCTAGCCATATGTGGCTATTGAGCAATTGAAATGTGGATAGTCTGAACTAAGATGCAATGAAAGTGTAAACGCACACCCTATTAGAAAGTCTTAGTAAAAAAAAAAAGGTGTAAATTATTTTGTTAATAATTTTATATTGATTTCATGTTGAAATCATAACACTTTGGATATACAGGGTGGGGTAAAAGTAGGTTTACAGTTTAGTCTTGTATTGTTACTTTCTAATTATTTTATTATTTCCAATACAAATAACTATAAAACTACTTTTGCCCCATTCTGTATTGGGTTAAATAAAATATATTATTAATGTTAACTCTACCCATTCTGTTGTATTTTTTAGAATGTAGCTACTTGGAAAATTAAAATGACAAGTATGACTTGCATTTGTGGTTCGCATTATGTGTTCATTGGACAGTGCTGGTCCGGCTAACCCGGGGCTCTGGTCAAAAGACTGTTTTGAGTAAAAGTGGTGGGTATATGAGAAGCAAGTACAAGGAACTGTGTATGGCATATTCAAATGAGGCAATGTAGCCTAAAGCATGGCAGCTAATCTGAACCTTGGAGCTATAGCCATAGCAGAGCCGAATCTGGACTCTGCCACTTACGTGGTCAAGTAACTTAATCTCTCTGAACCTTAGTCTTCTCATCTGTAAAAAGGATTGTTTTGGTTCAGATTATACCAAAAAGATGTGTACCGAGAACCATAGGAGCACAAAGGTTGGGCTCTCATACAGACTGGGCTGGGCCAGGGTATACACGGGAGTCAGGGAAGATTCAGTTGGAGGCAGTGGCTTTTGTTGAGTTTTGAGATTAATGTGGTGTAGAATATCAGTGGGGGAGACTCTAGGCAAGTCCGTCAAAAGTACAGAGCCCAAGATAGCACGGGGAATCCAGAAAACTTTCAGTAGCCCATAACCAACCCCTTTCAGCTTGTTAATAATCAGGTGTTCCCTTTAAGTGGTTTCCTTTCATTTTGTTCCAGAAGAAGCTAGGAGGGCTCTCTGATTACAGCATGGAGGTATTTTTCTCAGTTGTCCCAAGCAAGTCAATCCTTGGCCCCTGACCCAGTTAGACAAAGTTCTGCAGTTAGACGGACACACTCTCTTTAGAAAGCAACTTAGAAATCTTCTACTGTTGCTTAATCATGCCCTGGGGGCCATCACCCTCCACCCTTGGCCGTTTATCATAGGACCTCACATGTGACTCATAAAGGTCTCTCCTTTATGAGTTGTGACAGTTCTGTTCTCTATGCCTTGCTAGATTACTGGCGATGTGTTAGAAAACCTTGGAGATGGGCTCCTTGAGGGTTTTACCCCTAGGCCAGCTCCAAGAGTGGCTAACATACAGAATTTAAGAAAGAAGTGGCAAGAAATGCAGCTAGGTAAGTAAATGAGATTATGAAAATCTTTGAATGCCAAAACTGAACAGAGAGGGTCGAAGGAAGGTTAGGCTGTTGATACACAAATTGAGCCACACAGATGAAGACTTGCTTATCCCTAATTGTTCTAAGGTACAAACTGTCCTCTCATATTATGTGGGCAAAAATCCTGCCTAAAATTTCCATGGTGTCTTCTGTCATTCCAGATACATGTTTGAGCACAGAGGAAGTAGTAAAAAATATGTTGGTTTGTGGGTTTGAATGGGCTACCAAGAGTGGCTGTACAGATTTTTAGAAAGAGATCCTTTGCATTGCAAAAAGTCAGACTCTTAAAAGGCAGAAAAGGTAAAGTTTGTATGTTTATCTAGGGTCCAAGATCCTCTTCAATTCCTCCAGCCTATTCTAAAGGCTGTTTCAATTTTCCACTCCCTCCCACTAGGAGGCAACATCAATCCTACTGTCTCCTGGGACAGGGATCCTCTGTCCATAATACATAATATAAATAAGAATACAAAAAAAAATACATAATGCACACGTAAGTATATATTCCACCTTAAACTTTGACCTTGATTGACTGGGTTAATGTTGCCTCATGTCTCAGCCAACTGGCCTTCAAAGCTCAAGACAGAGGGTTATGGAACCTACAACACTCTGACCACTAACGATCCCTGAAGGAGCTGCCCAATATACCGGTAAAGACTATTTTCTGCAAAGCAGCTAAATGAGTGATTGATTCCGTAAGCAACAATTGGCAAGTTCAAAAATTACAGACTCCTGTACTTGGTAAAGAGGGTTTAGATGGACCTGGTGCTGTCTTTTCCTGTTGAGTTTTATGCAACTCTGGGTCCCTAGGGAGTTTTCACAGAAAGTCAGTTCAGGGTGTGCTGGCCTCTTGTGTTGTAGCTTTCTGATTATTTCATAATGGTTGCTATATAGTGGCACCTCGTGTTTATGCCAGTAGCTTCAAGTCTTGAAGTAAATTGGAAAGGTAATGCCCTAGAAAGCAGGCAAAGTACACTCCAAGCATGTTTTTCTCAGGGCCCAGATTTTCTGAATTACCTCTGCCAGTGGCAAAAGTAAAACTCACAGAAAGCTATGTATTTGATCATTGTTGTTGATGTGTCAGTTATATGTTGTCTGGGTGTCTCAGACTGTCTTGGAAAAGATTTGTCAATCAGTTCAACAGAACCTCTCAACACTTGTTACATCAGAGGAGTTCAGGTTATCTGAGTTACAGGATGGGACAGCCAAGGTCAAGGACATGGCCAGCCTCACTCAGACACAGAGTTTCTGTCAAAATATAGTTTTGGGTTGGCCTCCTGCTTAAGCCTGTTTAAGAAATAATTGTTTTGATAGGTGACTAGTGCAAAAAGCAAGATTATAGGCTGCTACATGTGTATAGGAGGCAGAGACCATGCGAAGTTTTAGGGGGAAACCCAGCTTTTCTTCCTTTGGGCTCTGCTGAAGTCCTTCCAGATTTTGCAAAGGCAAAGTCAGCACTGTTCCCTCAGTAAACATGTATTGAGCCGGAACTCTCACCAGGGCTGAGGACACAAGGGAAGAAGGCTGGGCGTGCACGATGGGCCATCCCTTCTGCTGCAGATGGGCTCGCACTGTGCTAAGGGACACAAACAAGGATTAGCCCTTTCCATGTGACACATCATGAGCACAGATAATAAATAGGAAGGAAATATTACTTTTAAACAGGAAATAAACGTTAAAGCAAAACAAAAACACTGCCTCTGGTTTTGAAGCTGCTATTATACTAGAAGAGTTACACATGCATATAATAAAGATGATTGATTATAATATAGGTGATTGCCAACTGTATGATATAGGTATTTTCTAAGTTACTATGTAGAAGGAGTTATTGAGAAGAGTTTAACTCTGTTTCCCACAGAGAATTTGTAATAGTAAAGACAGAGAAGGACTGGTGGACTCACCTGCCAGGAAGGCAGGGATCTTGCTTCAGGCAAGTCTTATTCATGTTGTCAACAAATATTTATTGAACACCTACCATGTGTGTTTAGCTTCTTGGGATTCACCAATTGATAAAAGGGAAGAAGTCTCCTATCCTTATAGTCTAGCAAAGAGAACAGGCAATGACCAATAAAAGTACTTATTCCTAAGCAACAGGTAGAAATCTAACTGGTTTTTTGTTGATGAAAGTGCTAAAAGCCGTAGGACATAATATCTCTTGATCCTGAAGTCCAACTAAAACAATAATATCAAAAAGTATGTTAGGATAATGATTGCCCCAAATATATTTTGACAATGGTTTTAAAGCCAATGTGGGCCAGTGGTATGCTGGTAAACACTTGACAAATGGATCTCAGAAAGAAATAATAAAAAATAAAGCCCTCATTTGTAGCATTTGCCATTTTTTTGTGGTGTAAATACTCTCACTGTGAACATTTGAAATTGCCGATGAGATGTCACTGAACACAAAGTTAGGGAGAGACATGCACAGTGGCTCTTAAGGGCCAATGCAAGCTCATCTCCGCACACCACTGACAGAGGGTTCGTAGAATAATGAAACATTCCAGATGGGAGGCACCTTGGCAGTCCACAGACTAGTATGTCTTGTTCATGGTGTATGCACAGGAAGTTTTCCTTTCAAGGCTGAAATGCAAGGTAATATTTTGGTGAAGCTTTACCCAAATTTAGGGAACCAAGTACCATATGCAGTATAACTTTGGAAATATGAGAACATAATAAAACAACCACAAAAACCTTTGACTCTTAGACTCAAAACCATATCCAGGAGGTTAAGTATCAGCATGTAAAAGAGATGCAGTGTTGCTGGCTCTCGAGGTGGAAGAATGCGGCTGCCAGCCAAGGAATGTGGGGGGCATCTAGAAGCTGAAGGAGCCACGGGAGCAGGTACCTTGATTTTAGCCCAGTGAGACTCGTGTCCGACTTCTAACCTGTGAGATAACGAATGCACGTTGTTTTAAGCCACTAGGTGGGTGGTAGTTTGTTACAGCGACAACAGGAAAGGCGTGCACAGGTGCTCCTCTACATTTCTCCCTCCAGTGACAGCGTAGGTGGGACTGTGAGACTAGCTCCGGCTCGTGGAATGTGGCTGGACCTGATGTGCACCCTGTTCAGGCCTGGTTTCTGAACCCTAGTGCAATGTGTCATAATCTCTCTCTCTGCTGGGTTAGACATCTGAATGCGGAAGGGCAGCAGAGGGCTCCAGGGAGGCTTGAGTGGACAGAAGAGCCAGTGCTTGCAAGGAGTCTGGATTTCTGAGTTACCATGTGGAGCAGCTGCATGAGGGGACTGCCCCAACCGGATGCATGAGGGTTAATCCCCTGAATTTCCAGAGTTCATTTTTCCTGTAGGAGAGCTTTTCCTGTTGTCACTCATACCAAAATTAGAGATTCTGGGACAATTTTTAAAAATACGATATTTAAGTTTTTTAAAAAAACTATCCTAAATGGGCAAAGTCAGAACTTTGTTAGGCTTCATTAGTAATTCAGTGTTTTAAAAATGTTCAGTAGCACATGAAGAGCACAGTAATTAAATTTTTATGCTTAGGGTTTGTGAAGGTCTTACCCCAGTTCTGTTTCTTTGGCCACTGAGGCACCCAGAGATGCACAGTGAAGAAGGACAGCTCATTGGACTCTTTCCGGGACTTGTGGCTCTTTCCTAAATACACTTTCTGTTCCCAGAGATTTCTCCTTTTGTTCAGGAGTTCCCTTTTCTTGGAATGTTTACCTCACCCTCTCTTTCAAGCTCAGTTCAACTGTATTTCTTCCAAGGGCCTTTCTAGATTCCCCAGGGAATAGTTAATTTTCTTCCTCCATAATTCCATGTATTTTTTACATGCTATTACATTTGTATCTGTCCTCTTTCACCAAATACACACACAGGCAGGCATTGAAATGCAACTTTAAGAAGGCAGGTGTTATTTCTTACTCACTGTCGTCTTCACCATAATATTATGCTCTGAATGCAGAAAAAGTTCAATGCATTTGTAAACTTTAATAAAATCATCTTTGGCTGGAGGCAGAGTTGGTTGGTTGGTTGGTTGGTTTATTGGTTTGTTTTACCAGATGGAGTTATATGGTGCTTTTTAAATTATCACCTAAGCCACCTGACACGGTGCTGAATGCTGGGACACAGTGGACCCTGGGTAACTATCCTATGTCATCAATGAGGACAGCTGCAAACCACATATAGTGTGTACCTACTATGTGCCAGGCTTTCTGCAGATGCCTCATGTCAGCCTGAGCCTCTGGCCAAGCCTCGTTTTCCAGGACTTCTTTATCAGGGAGATGCATAGACTCCCAGTGTTTGGGAGCTAACTGCTTATTTGTTGTTTACATGTCATGATTTTTTACTTTTAGGAACAGGCTGTTTCTATTTCTTTGACTCAGATCTCTGTGTTCCCATACCCCTGTTTATGCTGGATCTATCTTATAGAATTAAACTCAATTTAGTTTTAAAATTGTGCAAGAGATCTACCCCACCCATTTTCTTTCCACTAAAATGCAAAAGGGGTGTGTGTAGGAGCAATTTATTAAGGGGCCCTGCAGCTATTTCCAGCCCATTATTTCACCATTTCCTTATAGCTCACTGAAAAGGATTGGGGAGAGCAGGAAAGGGGAGACCTGTTCTTTCCTGAGTGATTGTTTGGCCAATTCACAGGGACTCTACCATCCCACACCCATCAGGGAAGCAGCATTTATAGGGACTCTACCATCCCACACCCATCAGGAAAGCAGCATTTGGAAGCAGCCCAAGGGCAGGGCGGGCTGTGTTAGGCTGTGATGGATGGTCCAGACTGGCAGGTGGAATTTGTCCAACAACAAGGAGAGTGTGATAGGAGATAATTGTTAGAACATTAGACTTTGAAGACAGGATCTAAGTCCTGTCTATGTATCCTGGGTATCAACATGATGACTTTGCTTAGTGACTGATCCATAAGGCTTAAATGGATGCTAAATGAATGACTGAATGAATGAATGCCATATTTTTGGTTTTTTACCCAAGCACTCTTTATAAAAGCATCTCATTCGTGTCTTATATAAATCAGGGAGTTGGCAAGGCGTGCAGACCATTGCTCTGGACTCATTCTGCTTAAGCACAAAGGCCCCAGGGACTTGGGTATTGAGTTAAAAAGCATGGGTTAGGGGATGATAGTAGAGTGGGATCTTTCTAGAACCTTTACAAATAGGGTAGAGCTCCACTTCCCTGTGTGGTTAGTCTTAGGTTTCTCTGCCATCCTTCCCACATGTTGAAAGCTCTGTGAGAACCAGGACTGGCAGTGTGAGAACCAGGATTCCACCAGGATGATGGTGAAATATTCTACAGTCTACAACTCTGGGCTCTAGTCTTGGTCCTCCAGTGACAACAGGGAAGTCGCTTAACCATATACTTTCTTCAATTTCTCATCCATAAAATGGGCATGATAATACTACCTATCTCATAAGGTTGCTATGAAGGTTAATTTATATATTATTGACATACTCATCCCAGTCCTTGTGACATAAGAAGCTCTAAATAAATGGGAGCTGTTATTATAATTAGCTCTAAGCATAGCACACAGAACTTCATAGACATTTTTTGATTGCATGAATGAAATAGGGCCTGGCTTGGAGGAAGCAGAACAAATTAGAATTAGGCAGCCTGTCAAAATTCCTTCTAGATCTGTGATTACGTTGCAGTTTGATCTTTTGTCTGGGCTTGGTTGTTTCTCCAAATGCAAGTAATTTAGGGCTCTTCATAGTAAGGAGAATGGGTATATTTGCAGGGACGATATACAGTTTTAGGAAAGCCCTCTGAAGGGATGGTTTTCAGGGGACCTGTTCTTGGCGTAAAGTGCTTTAAAGAACTTGAAGGGTGTTGAAGTCTTCATTAAGACTTCATTGTTATTCATCTTCATTAAGAGCAAGATAAGAAGAAATGGAACCTAATGGCAGGGCACTTCCTGCTAGACAGGAAGAAATTCCTATAAGTAATTTAGTCTCCTCAGGAGGGCAGGTGATATAATTTACATACAACAAAACACACTCATTTATTGGGTAAAGTTCAATGAGTTTTAACAGATGAATACATTCATGTAACTACTACCATAACCAAGGTATAACAGATTGAATTGGCAGGCATGGAGGGAGAGCTAATATCTTTGGCTGCTTTGTTTTAAACACAGTTTATTCCACTTGTCATTGGCTGAGCTGAACCTTTAAACCTGGTCTGCCTGGCTTATACATATGCTCACCCTGATGCTTAGGCTTCTCAGTGCCAGACGCTGTCAGGAACTCTCTCAGTGAGATGCTCGTGGGGCTTGCTAGTTGGCCCTGTATGTTGGAATGTAGGGAGGTGTGTGCAGCAGGTGGAAAAAAGGTGGGCGCCCTGAGATGAGCGGGTCAGCTCTGCACTCTGGAGTACAATGCAGTCACTCTTTATACGATTATTTATGGAGCATCTACTCTGTCCCAAGCATGGCATTAGGTTATGTGGGTACCATGTAGAATAAGCTAGATAACTCTTTTCTGAACAAGGCAACCTTAAAATACTCTGCCATACTCTCCATGAAAATAAATCCATGTCTGTTAAACCTTTGAGATAGTGAGTTTGGAAAACAGAGTGACATACTTATTCCTCTCTATTTTCTTATTTCAGGTACTCTCATCCCCACCCTATTACAGACTTTATCTAGCCTATCAGTAGATTAGAGAGCAGGGTCCTTCACATCATTGCCTATTTCCATAAAATTCTTTGTCATTGACTTTTGGAAAGACAGGACCAAGAGCAGCCGTATCCCCCAGTGGCAAAACGTACGGAAGCATCAGTCACAACATCCCACTGCCTGTAACCAGGTGATTGATCTCTCACATCTCTTTTGTGGGCTCTGGTTCTGAGTCTCCTTGGCAGACACCATCCATCCAAAAAAAAAAATAAATAAACGAAAATAAGTAAAAAGCAATATACATACATTCATTAAAATTGTAAAGTGTCCCAAAACAATAAAGATAATGATATGGGCTCAAGTGGGACAGAAGTTCTCAAGGCCTCTGACAACCAGCAATTGCCCCCAACCTGAGTGACCACCTCAATGTGCCATTTTCACCTGTACAGTCCAAAACTCCAGGGACTCTGCAGCAACACTTGCTATGTTCTGAAGTGCTAGCTGACAGTCCAGATGAATATTCAATTAAATGTTTTCCACCCTGAGCTGGATCCTCTATTTCACATGATTAATTCTACTTTGGGAACTAATACAAAGAATAAAGAGAAACTGGGTGCAAATGCTATTATCTTATTTCACTAAATGTAATATGCCATCAATATCTAGGTGGAAACATAGAACACTGTCCTCTTAAAAAAACAATAGAGAGAAATGAGTTGTTGAACTCTGTGGGAAGGCCAGTCCATTTATTGAATTTAGAACGGTGGTGGGCTTGGGAATAAAGGCCGTTACCCTGTTCCCCAGGTGACTTGGAACGATGGTTTGAGAAAACTGAAAAAGGCGAGCTTTAAACATTGTTCCAACCTGACATTTTGTCAGTTGACACCAAAGGAGATGGTAACCTGAACCGTAGGATCCATGATGCATCCTACGGACTCTGATGGTAGCAATTTCCGATATGTGTTCTGGAAGCAACAGTCTTGTTATTGCCCAAGTACCTGCATGAGGCAGCAGAGGGGTCCCCCTCCTTCTATACTGTCAGGCTCATCTATGAGAAGGTGAGTAGAGAAGGGAGCTAGAAACTGAGAAAGCTATAAATGAAGCGTGTTGGATGACTTTCTGAAAAATCTATGTACTGCGTTAGGCAATGTTTTGGAGCTTGTATAGATAGACATAGTTTTGTCTTTTTTTAAGTAAATTCTTAGTTTAGTTCTTGAGCTCTGTAAAATGGAAGCATTTCAATACAGTCTGACAAAAACAATAGGAGTTTTTACGGTGCCCAGTACTTGTCACAATATTATTTGTGCTTTCCCACATCATATCAGTGCTTGTCGATTGCTATGGCTGGACTGAAGTGGCCAGTAAGCACACGCTCCCCCAGAGGGCCTGCCTTCCTCCAGAACTCTCGGATGTGCACGGAAAACAACAACGACAAAGACAACAAAACAGAAACCAGGCAAGAGGTTCCAATATGCTGTTTCCCAGCTCCCTTGACAACATAGCAAGCAAGAGGGAGTCAGAAGCTGAGGGGTTCTGGAGGCTCTGAAAAGTCCAGATGACTCCACATGTGTTCTCGAAAATTACCTGACTCAGATTTGCCTCTGAGAAATTGTCATGTGGTCTGTAAACTCTCTCCTCACTGAAATATTTAGCAAGACTTCAGAGTTTCCCATTTGTACCTTTTTCCTGATCTGATTTGATTTGCTGATTCTCTGTTGTGATATCCATGGGTGGACTTTGCTGACACCCATATTCACCATTTCTGCTGAAGAGCACATATATGATCTGACCCCATCCTGCTGAGACTTGCTTGGGGCGCATGGCTCCTGCATACTCATTTTGCAGTTGATTCCTGTGTTGCCACATCGGCCTCTTCTCTCCAAGACAGAAGAGAAATGGACCTGCTTGAATGCTGCTAGCAGAGAATCTCGCCTGGTGTCAGTCAGCCCTCTGGAGCAAGCAATTTAGTGTTAACTCAAAGGCTGCAGCAACAGACACATTGCAATGTTTCTCCAACTGCAGATCGAGACCCATTAGAGGGTCTTGAAACACATTTAATGCAGTACAACGAGTATTTTATTTTATTTTATTTTTTTTCCTAAAGATTTTATTTATTTATTTTTAGAGAGGGGAAGGGAGGGAGAAAGAGAGAGAAACATCAATGTGTGGTTGCCTCTTGCATGGCCCCCCACTGAAGACCTGGCCCACAACCCAGGCATGTGCCCTGACTGGGAATCGAACCTGCGACACTTTGGTTCGCAGCCCGCGCACAACGAGCATTTTAAAGACGCCATCAAGTGGAACAGAAATGACTAGAAGGTGAAATGTTACAGAGCCCTGAGTGTACTAAGGTCATGTTATTTGGTGACGTTGTTTCAGCTATATACATTCATCAACATAAATGCTCACATTCTGTCATGATGTAAAATGCACGTCATTCTGTGGGGTTGCAATCAAAATAATTTGAAAGCTATTAAACATTAAAGTTTGATTCCATTATCTTCAAAATTCTTGTTGCTGGGGAGTGACAATTTTATCATTTATTTAGGGAACTGGAGAGAAATCCTTTTTTTTAAAAAAAGATTCTATTTATTTATTTTTAGAAAGAGAGGAAGGGAAAGAGAAAGAGGAAGAGAAACATCAACATGCAGTTGCCTCTTGCGTGCTCTGTACTGGAGACCTGGCCCACAACCCAGGCATGTGCCCTGACTGGGGATGAAACCCGTGACCCTTTGGTTTGCAGGCCAGCAGTCAATCCACTGAGCCACACCAGCCAGGGCTGGGGAGAAATTCTTTTAGTTACACATTGCCTGAACACAGTGATTTCAAGAACCTACTGTAGAAAGCCTGCTTCCATATGCTATTCAGAAGTTGCTCCACAGTTCAGCCACCTTCCTACCCTTCTGTTCTCTCCACTGCCTTAGTGGACTGCTGAAGAGGAACAGGCCTCAGAAATGGTGAGGCAAATTGGAAGGTCAGAGCAAATCCCATGCCCCTGATGACCTCCACTGAGAAACATTCACTGTCACATCTGCCTGCAAGCTTGGAACACCGCACCGTCGCATAATGGTGCTGGAGCAGGCTGCTCGTGCAAAGGCGGGCACAGAGACCTCGTCTCCTACTCGGGTGTCACTCTTCTTCATGTTTCCAACGGTTCATTGTTGTGGCGAAATGTACACAAACGTAAAATTAACCATTTTCAATTATATAGTTCGGTGACATTAAGTGCACTTGCTTTATAATGCGACCATCACCCTGTCCATCTCCAGAATTGTTGCATCGTCTCAACCAGAAACACTGTGTTTGTTAAACGATGCCCATTTGCCTCTCCCTCCCCCCTGCTAACCCTGCTCTACTCTCTGTCTCTATGAATTTGATATTTCATGTAAGTGAAATTATAATATTTATTCTTTTGAGAGTGGCTTGTTTTGCCTAACATGTTTGCAAGGTTCATCCAAGTTGTTGTGTATGTCAGAATTTCATTCCTTTTTAAGGCTGAATAACATGTCATTATATGTGTATCTAGAGGTTACTTTAAATAGTATGCATGCTTTTCCTCTGGCATTCATTATATAATGTTCATTTTGGACCAGCAGCAGAGGGGAGAATGCTGTGAAGCTACTATTTTCCATAAAAGACCTGGAGACAGTGGATCAAAAACCCCATAGCCCAAACTGTTTGGTGACTGACTCTGGGGGTTTTCAAATGTTGGAACAGCGTGTTTTTTTTTTGTTTTGTTTTTTTGTTTTTTTTTAAGAATGCCAAACTTCAACACCTGTTGAGAAGTTCCCTTTGGTGCCTACCTGCAGAAGTAGAACCCAACTTCCCTTGAAAGCAAGCTGACTCCTCCCTCTCAGGGCTGCATTTTAGCACTGTTAGTGGGAGACAGGAAGGAATGTGCCTGGTTCAGTTCCATTGTTTCTCTCATCCAAGACCCCCTGTTGTCCTTAATGTAACTTAACTGTGATTTCTAGGGCAGACGTTTGCCATGTGCTGCTCCCTTTTTCCTCACTCACCCAGGTTCTAGATGATCGAGATGCTTGGTAAGAACACGGGAAGGATGTTTGTACAGACGGAATTTTGGAAATGAGACTGGAACAGGGCAAAAATCCTCATGTTTAAGTATCTGATGTCATTGCACCCAGTGATTCAGTGACAGATGTGTTTGTAGAAGGGGGCTTGGGGAGGAGACACAGACCAGGTAGAACCACTGAGCATGTCTGTGGCATCTGAATTGTGGCTGGAGTCCTTTGCCTTTGTTCACATGCCAACCCAGTTCTGGTCACTGCTCACTAATTCTAATTGTAGCTAACATTCTTGAGCTCTTACTGTGGGCTGGGCTACTTTCTAAATGCTTTGCACTCATTCTCTCATTTAATCCTCAGAGTAACTCTATGACAGGTTCTATTATGACCCCCAACTTACAGATGAGGACAGGTTAAATAATTTGTGCAAGTCATGCAGCTAATAAATGGTGGAGTTGGGATTCCAGCTCAGGCGGTAGGGATCCAAAGCCCGCACTCTATGGCATTCTTCTCTGCTAAACTCATTTAATACTTCAGTTCAGAAGCCTGACTTGTGATCTAGCTCAGTTTTATAGATGGCTCCAAAGGATCTTATTAGCCAGTCTCTCTGGAGAGTTATTACACATACAGTAAGCACACAGCAATGCCGAGAAGAAACACTATAGGTCTTTTTCTTTATCATTTCATCCTGGAGGCAACGTCCAGTAAGTGTAGCCTGAAGATAGCTCGCTGAAGCATTAAAAGCATCAGAATTACTTCTTAAACTCCAATTAACATTAAGTTTTTGAATATCCACTAAACAGCCAGCACCATGCTGAATACTCGGATGGATACAAAGAAATGTGATCTGATCCTTACCCTTTGTTAAAAACCAGCCCCTTAGAACATGCACAGGGTAATATAAAAAGTAAGACCTTAGTTTTCTGACAGGTGGGCACTGGGCAGCGGATTCAGGGAAATCGCTATGTGTTAACTCTTAACACGTGATGCCAGCACATTTTCTCTGCACGTTGCCACCCATCTTTGTCTCTAGAGAAGAGATTTGATCACTTCCCACTTCTTACTCACTGTGTATTCCTTGCTGATCAATCCCTTTAAGAATGATAGTCTTCCTTTGGAGATTTCCTTAATTTCTTTGCCTTAAATGGCAGGACAATCCAGGACCAGAGAAGGCTCTAAGCAAAATACAGTCACTGCACACAAATATAAAAACAGCCCTGCTCAAATCTGGTCAGTATCAAAGAGGAAAACGAGGTCAATACAAACATTTCCTCTGTTCCAAAATGAGAGGAATTCCTCCAGTTTTTTGTTCACGCTCATTTCTGTTCATTTTCTGCTGCATTTCATGTAACTTCCCCAGGGTCTTATTTGGGTTGTTAGGATCAGAAATGACAACCAGTGAACCCCCTTTGACTTAAGCAAGTATTGCATGAACCTGTCATTCTTAGAGATCCTAGAATCACTCTGGAAGAGAGAACAAAACATACATTTCACTAGGGAAAGAACTAAAACCTCCCTCTTTTGAAAAATTGTAGTGTCACTTGAAAGATGCTGAAGGATACTGGGCAACTCCAAGAGGCATACACACCCTATAACCTGAATCCTGGCTTATGTGCTTGGAAGTCAGTTTTTCCCATGATCTTGTCTACATTTCAATCTAGGTGACCCCCTGAGAACAGTGTGTCCTCAGTGTGTGCCCAGCATTCATCAAAGGCTGCATAAAGTATGGTGCTTGTTAAAAGTGCTGAGTTTGGAACTCCGCTGAAGGTTTAATGACTCTGAATCTTGGAGGTGGAGCTGGAGTGGACTTTCTTTAACATTCCCAGGGTGCCTTTCCCTTTCCCTTAATCTGTCAGCCACTGAAAGGGCAGAGGGACTTCAGCCAGCTCAGACTTGGGAACAATATCGGGCAGCAGAGCATCCCTTCAGCAGGCAAGAATGATGGCTAGGGAAGGACCAGGAGGAAGCAGTGACCAGTGGCCTTTAGCTATAAAAAAGAGCCTCAGCAAATGCCAGAACTGGAAGCAAAGTCAGGCTCAAACAAACAAACAAACAAACAAACAAACAAATCCCCAGAGCCTGATTATGTCTGTCTAGAGATCCCCTGTCTTTTAATAAATTTAATGAGAAAACCAGATTTCTTTTTCCTACACTCAACACCCCTCTGAAACCCATCACTCTCCCAGCACCTTTTATCCAACCTGTACTGTACCCAAAGTGATCAAATGGAAAGTTTAGTCCAGGAAGAGAAAGGATGTGGAGCAGCAGGGGTGGGGTGGAGGTGGGGGAGACATGGGTTGTCATGGAAACCCTGCCTGCTGCAGGGTGAATGGTTTTCTGTTTGCTGATGTCCAGTTCTTTAGGGCAGACCCTGGCATTGGCAGGGGCCTGGCACCACATCCTGTTTCCAGCATCCGGCCCAGTGGCATCCACCCCAACAGGTCTCCTGGTAGCAGGCAGGGCGTCCAGGACTGAACGCTTCCTCCTGACCCCTTGTCCTGCTGCTTCTGCCCTCTCCAGCTGGGAAGTGACGGGCAACAGAGGGTGTTCCCCAATTCTTTGAAGACAGAGTCCTTGTTTTCTCTTGCATTTTATTCTTTCTTCCCTTGTCATCCAAACATGAGCCTTTGGCCATCTGCCTGTCTCCCTGCTGTCCAGCTGGCCTTACCATTCTCAGTTCTGAATTTCTTTTTAGCCCATCGGGACTACAGAGTTTGTTTTCATCCAGTTTGGTACACTGGGTGAGCTGCTGGCTCTGGTTTGTTCTCTGAAATTTTGCCTCCAGCAGCTGATTAGAAAAGCTGGCATGACCATCATCCACATGATCCCAGGAGACAGTCAATGGTTTTAGCTTATTTGAAAGACTTATTAGACTCAGGTTAGTGAAGACCAGGCTTCCATGTGCCCAGCTCCTGCTGTGTGTGGAGTTTAGGTCACCACACTGCAGACGACCATCTCACGTACCCGTTCCTCCAACTGCCGGCTGTGTTCACCTCGCCAGGCCCTTACGCACAGGCTCTTCCGTCTGCTCGACACATCCTGGCTGCCCGTTTTTGCTTTGGCTTACCAAGCCCTGAGTATATGGGCCCCTGCTTTTCTCCTTAGCAGTGTGCCGTGTGTCATGCCTCTCTCCTTTTCCTTATCTACCATGCAGCAGACACATAGGCCTTTTGCAGTTACCAAAACAGACTGGTCGGTTTTGTGCCTCGGGGTCTTTGCACATTCAGGTCCCCTGTCTGGAATGCTTTTACCGGGCTGTCCCACAGTTAGTTTCTTAGCCTTCAGGTCCGATCTGACGTCAGTCTTCAGTTGATCATTCTAACATGCCCCCTCCTTGGTCTCTATCTGGGGGGTCTTCTCATATCTTCCTAATATTTATTTACCTTTTATTGCCTGACTCCGGACTTTACTGTGAGGGCCAATGAGTCAGGGACTTTCAATGTTTCCATCAGCTCTCAACTTGGAATGCCTTGTCACACAGCCTGGTACATAGGATACTCATTAAACACTTACTGGATACATGAGAGAGGGTGCCTTCTTTCTGTCCATCCTTTCAAATTCCACCTGAAAGTCAGCTACTTCCTGGGTAAACCTTCCCTGAATACCCCACTCCCTACACCCCCACCACACACACACAGGCTCACCTCCCGGGCCTTGGTGGGGTATCTGACCCAGGTGTACCCTTACACCCTGGGCCTATCACCTTGGGCTGCATTATGGTGTCCACTGGTGTGTCCCTTTCTTCAAACAGATGATGATCTAGAAAATAGGATCTAGAAAAATATCTGACACATAAAGATTGCCTGATTTGACCAATGTTAGCTAAATAAATAAAAGAATGCATGACCATTCGGTGACATTTCAGGGATATGCAGAAAACTCAATGTTGAGCTACTACTTAGTTCAAAAGGCGACAGATAAATTTCAGAAGAAAGCTCTTATACAATTTGGTTCTCGTGTTTTCTGGTTCATTATATCTGATGATATTTCAGTAATCTAGGCAAACAATTCATCTGGCAAGGTCTTATATTAAACCAATGAGTCTTAACTCCTTGACAACTGAAATGACCTTATCATCACAGGACCTTAGGATGCTCATTCCCAAATCTTTTTTTCTTTACTTTTTGAAAAAAACCTTCACCTAAGGACATTTTTTCCATTGCTTTTGGGGCGGGGGGGAGAAAGAAATACTGATGTGAGAGAGAAACATTGATTGGATGCCTCCCATTTGCACCCAGACCAGGGATCACACACTCACAGATTGGGAATTGAACCCACAAGTTTTCAGTTATGGGATGACGCTCCAACCAATGGAGCCACACCAGCCAAGGCTCCAAAATCTTGAAACACCTGGATGAGAGTTGAATTTCACACATTTCTTTGGGCCTCAGTTTCTTTATCAATAATGAGAAGGATGGATAAGATAATCTCTAAAGTATCTTCCAGATCTAACATTTTGTGATTTTTTTTTAAAAAAATCAAGATAACTAACATTGATCTTTGAATGCTTTGAACAATTCCCAGTGTCTCTGGAGCTCACTGTGGGTGCACTAGGACCAGAGAATCCTGCTGGGAACCTCAGCTATGAGTATCTCAAGTTTGTGCTTATGACAAGAGTCACCTTCTTTCCTACATCATCAAGTGGGATATGCTTCAAAATTCTGTGTAAAAAAGAGCAGAATATGGGACCAAGTACATGGAGAGGACAAGAAAGACTTTTAGGGTATGATGTGGCCCCTTGGTCCAGCAAGGAGTGATGCTGAGGGGCTATTTCTGAGAGCACATGACCTGAGCGTGGCTGGGTGGGAGGGAGAGGACCTGGAGGGGGAAGGAGATGTGTACTAAAGTTAAGATGAGTTGAGAGGAGGAAATGCTGAGGCAAACAAAGGATGAAGAGAGGAAGAATAACAGCCAGTAAAACAAAGTAGGAAGATCGCGAACCAGCAGTGAGAGAACTACATAGTCAGCTCAGGGTGACCACCACTAGCTGGGTGAGCCTGAGCAAATCTGGTGACTTCTCTGGGTCTCAGTTTCTGAATCTGTAAAAATGGAACTAATGGCATCCTTCCATCAACACAGGACTATTTTTCAGGCTAAAAAGTGCTCAAAAAGAATTTTTTTCAATGAATGGAAGCAGAAATGATTGTGCCAAAAGGCTTATGAGCAGTTATGGAATAATATAGCAAAAAAAAAAAAAAAAAAAAAGGTACTACATTAAAGAAATACTACCTTAAATTTATAACTCACAAGGAAATGAATCCAAGAGGTCAGGAAAAGGTTTTTTTTTTCCCCCACCAAAGGCCTGGTCATATTTTTCCAATTGTTTAAAAGAAAAAAATTAATAAATGTTATCTTTATGTTACCCAAAGGTAACTTACAGGAACTGCTAGGGTTGGGCCAGAACTAGGAGTTGATTGATCAAAACATGCCTTTGATGGAGATAAATCCCAGGTAATTACAGTCCTGGGAAGGTTCACTAAACTCAAAGCCCTTGGCTAGACTACCCCTCAGTCACCCACATACCCAGCCAGGACAACAGAAATCCAAGCCACCAGTGAAACTGAATCCGGAGCCTAAGAAGACAGTTTTGAAAGAGGTTGAATAAGCTCATCACCAGATAAGAAGGGAACTTCAGAGACAGGACAGTGGCCAATAAGAGTAGATAGCTGCTGTTGTGTGTCCTCACTTTAAGGTTCAAATCCAAGCCCTTCCACAGGTAAACGGGTCAGGCTCTTCTAAAGTCGACTAAATCCATCTTCAAAGCTCCTTCTTCCATTAAGTGCCACCTTCAACTCTGGCCTTGGTCTAATATTCTGCCACCTAGTGTGTCGTATTTCCTTTCTGTTATGGCATCTCCATCAGTACTCTAGGCTGTTGGCTGGCTGCCTGAACCTCTGTGGTCCAGCACCCCCATCTCTTTGGATTGAGGTTTGCTAAATGGTCTAAGCCACATATTAGCCAAGCCCTGGTTATATGCAAATGGCCAAGGGCCCGAGGCAGCCTGCCCTCCAGGACCAGCTCTCACACTTGCCCTCTGCAGTCTGTAAACTTTTTCCATAATGAACCGGATAGCAAATATTTAGGCTTCAAAAACCATACAGTTTCTGGCTCAGCTACTCAACTCTGCTGTTGCACAAAAACTGGCTCAGACTATATATAAACAAAGGGCATGGCTATGTTTTAATAAAACTTTATTTGTGGATCTGAAATTTCATATAATTTTCATGTATCAGGAACTATTCTTCTTCCTTTCACTTTCCTCCCAATACTTTCAAGATGTAAAAACGATCCCGAGCCAGTGGGCCACACAACAACGGGCGGCAGCGCAGACTCGGCCCTTGGCTCTTCAGCGCGCTGCCCCGGGCGGCTCTGGAGTGCTGGACACGTGGCTAGTCGGAACCGAGACGTGCTGAGGGGGAAGTATACCCAGATCTCTCCAAGACTTAGTAGAAAGAAAAAGAATATAAAATCTTAATTTTACATTGATTATATTTTAAAATGATAGTATTTCAGATATATTGGGTTAAATAAAATTTTTAAAATTTTATCTGTTTCTTTTTACTTTTGGAAATATGGCTACTACAATACCTACTTTTCCATACGTGGCAAGCACTGTGTCTTTGCAGGACAGTGATGCTCTAGAGGTGGTGCCTGGGCCCTTGCTGAAGGAGCTCATGGGTTAACAGAGCCCTGGTGGAGATAATCAGGTCCAGGTCTCTCCTTCCGTGAAGGACTAGCTGAGAGGTGCAGCGCTTCCCCCAAATCTCACAGCTGGTTGCACTCGGACCCTGGTGGTCTTGTTCTATCAGCCTATGTCACTTCTGTTACGCCACTTTGACCCAAGCGGACAGATGGGGCCCTGTGCTGGCCCCACAACTCACAGAAAGTAAGCACCTTTCTATTTTGGTGTCCCCAGGTGTTGAGAACTCCCTCACAATCTTTCTTCTTTACGATTTCCAAAGTTGTCTCAAAGCCTTGTCCCAGGACTGCCGATCAGAATCCTAGAAGGGCATTTAAAAAATGCAAATTACAGGCCTCATCCCCAGAGATGTTGAATCAGTGAGTCTGAGGTAGGACCTCTGAGTTTTCAATTTTCACATGAAGCCCCTTACGAGATTCCTTATACACATGAACCTTTGAATTCTTCTACTCCAGGATGGCTTTGGAATCCTGATGCATATGACAGAGAGAAAATTTATTTTCTATGCTAGGAAAGTAGACTAGAAATTAAAATGGGTTGAAAGCCCTTATTTTGCAAGCATTATAATCTCCTTGAAAGAAAGTACTTACTTAAGTAACAATATGATTGCAGCAATAACTATTGGATAATCATGATTTCTTTTACTTCTGTGTGCACCCTCAAGTCTCTCTAAAAGGAGCAATTTTTTTTTCCTGAAAGACAGCGCTTAGGCCTTTGAATTCCTTGCAGATTGTGCCTTTCAGTGTTCTGCACAACATCAGCTGCACGTGGGTGTACAATATATTTTGAATAATGTTCACCAGAATAGTCATGGTGTGTGTGCAAGGAATGAAAGCTTTGTTGCCATGATTGACAGTTCTCCATTCCAGCATCGGCCAGAAATTCAGGCCAACTCATTGCAGACAATTTCTTTTGCCACAAAACTGTCTTTAATTTTGAGACTTTGCTGGTAGTAATGACAAAAAAAAAAAAAAAAAGATATTACGGAGATAATATCTCCATAAGATACATAATTGGAAAGAGTACCCAGTGCAGTCTTCATCTTGTACATAAGGTGTAGAGTATTTTCAGGTTAAAGTTAAGCAAAATTGTGTACCGATGAAAGAAATACCTACATTCCATTTTGACATGACAAGCACAGAGCTCTCAGCTCTGGTCCAGGAACTAGCTCAGCCTTTCCAAGGGACTTCAGTTCACTGTGCCACTGCAATTTTAAATGACCAGCAAAGTGCTGGAGATGGTCTTAGCCTTGTATAAGCCCGCAGTAATCTATTACATGGAATGTGTCAGGAATTTAGAGTTATCTAATTCTGATAAAGAAATTAAAATGTTTCCAAAAAGAAATCAAGCAAAACCACTGATTTATATATATTTGTATGCATTAACCAAGATGCAAGTGCCTAAAATAATTCAAGTCCTTAAGAAACAGACATAGACTCTGCCCTAAAGGAGCTGTAATCTAGAAGGAGAAATAGGAAATGTTTAGTATAGCTAAAATCTAATAGGGAGAGTGAAAGCACTGTATGAAGGATCCGAAGGTATATAGTCCTGTGACTATTTCACGCAAGAGTGAAATCACTTCTACCTGGGGGACATCACAAAAGGCTTCAAGGTGGGGGTAATCTGGAAACCGGTCAGAAAGTGTAGGCTGGAGCTATGAGTAGATGGGAGTGGCTGGAGAAAAGGGAAGGGATTTCCATGTGAAGGGCTGTGGGAGACTGAAGGTGCAGACAGAGGTCCCCTTACAGCTGTTGGTTTGCTTAGAATATGGGGGGACAGGAAGGAGGCACGAGATGGCGCCTTACAAAAACACTGAAAATGTGGCTTTTTGGTGTGGAAGGATGAAGTCTTAAAGTCTAACACAATAAATCTAAATAAAACCAAAAGTCCCTGTGAGGGGGAATTGGAATTTACAGATCTTAAAGATTTAGAATTCAGAACTCTGTAAAGATGGAAGACAATAGCATTAGCTCAAAATAAGAGGAAACATACAGTACAAACTAATCTGATTAAAATCATTTGTGAAAGCAGAAGACTCAGATTTAAGAGGAATTTAATTAACTCACAGAGAAAAAGACAAGCGTTTGGGGAACCCATCTCCAATCTCATGTGACTGGTGCCTTGCAGAGAGTAGGACTCTTTCCTAAGAGCCTTGACCCTAGAAGGTAATTGGTTAAAAGCTTAGGTTTGGGCTTCAGACATCTGGGTTCAAGTCCTTCTCTGTAGCATGCAAGATAGGTGAACTTGGGTGAATTACTTTGTCTTCCTAAGTTTCAGATTCATCTGTAAAATGGTGGCAGTGATGTCCATCCCTCGGGATTGTTATGTGAACCGCCATACTAAATAAGAAAATGCTTGAGAAGCGCTGAATGGAATGCCAGTACTGCACAGCAGACGCTGGCCGTTATGGCCGCTGTTTGAGTTGAATGGACCATGGGCCCCATTTGGGGTGACATTCCTATGATATAAACTGGGGATTTCAAAGGAGTCAGGAAATATGTCAGAGCTCACCTTCCTAAGGGGCCTAGGTGATGTTTTGTATGTAACATGCTCGGCAGTACACCAAAGGGCTGTCATTACTTGTATGTGTAGTGTTGAGTGGTCTGGATCACATGCCAGTTTGATTGTTGGTATCTAAAGTCTTCAACTGTTGAGCTCAAAAATCCACACAGGATGAATCCTGTCTTGTGCCTAGGGCTGGGCTAGACTCTGGGGTCTTGAGGGAAAGAGGTGAATACATCAGCTATAAGCAGGTCTTGGCCAGGCTGAAAAAACATGGCTTGAGCAAATGTGATATTGACCGGAGATTGAAATGATGGGGAGCCACAGCTGGCCTGGGTGAAAAGAGAAAGTTGAAATTGCCCGTCAGGGAGGAAAAACACCGCAGTGCTCAGCTCTTGGGAGTCGAGGAAAACAAGGGGAGGAATGGGTCAGTGGAAGAGATGGCTAATGCGGGAGCCCACAGAGATCCTGTCTGGAAATGCCGAATTCAAAGCTGAATTCCAACAAAAACGTACTCAGAGCTGGGCTGTGAGAAACAGTCCTGAGACTCTCTAAAGAAATGCCGTGGACAGAGAGCAAAGAAGTTGCCTGCACTGACTCAGGAGAGCTGGAGCCAGGTCCTCCTTCCCCTTCTAAGAGCGCTTTTGTTATGAGTTTGATGATGTCTGAGGAAATCAGTTATAATGAAATTCTCCCTGGCAACATGAGGTTGGGGCCTCTTGGGTCCCCCTGGGACCACTCACTGTGCATTCACTTCTCAGAACAGTATGCACTCTCCCAGGATGTGCTTCCCCTGAGGACCTCTGTCCCCAGTCTTTGGGGAACGCCCCCAAAGAGACCTCTGTCCTTGCCCCTAAGTGCTCCCATCAACGAGAGTTTTCTCCTTCTCCAGCCTCCTCTGAAACCCAGCCTGACCCTCCTCAGAGCCACCCTCCCCACGCTTCCCCTGAGTGCATGTATCTCGACTGGTTTGGAAGGAAACACCAGCACTCAGGAACACTCTCGACTTGAAAGAAATTAGATGGAGTCAGAAAGAAGTATGACCTTGGTAGTGACAATAATAATCACAATTCTAAACTTCCCAGGTTCCAGATAGGATAAGGCAGCAGATGAATCTACAGGGGGTAGAACATCACACCCTGGTTCCTGACTCTGAAGCCCAGTCTCATGGGAATGACTAAGGCAGAGCTGCAGCGTCAAATGACCTTACGGGTCCCACCGAGTCAGGGAAGCATGGAGATAGGGAGCATCAGGCCCTGGGCCCTGATGGACAGACCTGACTTCCAGTCTTGGACCCATCATTAATGATGCGTTCTTAACACCACTTGACCTCACTGAGCTCCGGTTTTCTCAGCTGCAACATGGAGACCATACATAAGTTACTGGGTAATTATGAACGTGAAAAAAAATTTAACCCTGTACAGTACAGTTAATCCTCAGTAAGTGGTAGCTGGCATCAGGGTCACCAAGGACCCAGGGATGTTTCTTCTAAGCTGACCAAACCCTTCAACTAATTTCAATTATCAACAAACCTTTTCATTATCTGAATCGTATGGTTATGAACTCATGTGAATAACTAGCTCAAAATTATTTTGAATATTATATAGAGATCCTTTGAAAATAAAATGAAATATCTTTGTAAGTGTTTTTCTAGACCGAGATGCAGCAGGGAATAGATGAGAAACCCATCTTCCATCACTTTCCACACATTACTAGAGAGCTCAACACATCCAAGACTAGATTTTGGAGACCGCCTCAGAGGTCTAATTAAAAGAGAATTTTGTTGAACAAAGGTGACCTTCATTATTTTGGTTAAGAATTGACTCTTAGTAATCAAACTTACTAAGATTGGTACTATTCTCTAGGGAGAATAGTTAAATATTTGTTTTTCAGTTTTCTGACTCTAAACTCTAGTGAGCAGGAATTTAAAATCCATGAGTACGACTTCAATGCTAACACTATGATGACAGATTATTATTATAGCTAAGATTCATTGAGAGCTTACTAAGTGCTGGGCCTGGCACTGCTATATGTGTTCTGCAAGTATTAACTCATGCAGTTGTCGGAAACAGCTCTGATTGGTGCTAATATTAGCTCTACTTGACAAACAAGGAACAAAGAAAATGACCCTTGGTCTCCCAGCTGCTACGCGGGGAGCTGGGACTCCAGTCCAGGCAGTCTGCACCCAGGAAAAGCCCCCAATAGAAGTAGTGCATCACCATCCTTGCAAATTCAGTATGGGCGTCCTTGACTTGACAAGGACAACAACTTATGGTATTTTCAGCTTATGACGGCTCAACTTATCAACTTAATAACAGTGCCCAAGTGATATGCATAATAAATTACATGAGATATGTAGTACTTTATTACACGGTAGGCTTTGTGCTAGATATTTTTGCCTAACTGTAGGCTAATGTAAAGTATCTTGAGCTCGTTGAAGGGAGCCTAGGCTAAGCTGTGATATTTTGTGGATTAGGTGTATTAAATGCATTTTTGACTTGGGATATTTTCAACTCATGCTGGGTTTATCAGGATATAACCACATTGTAAGTCAAGGAGCAGTTGTACACTGAGCCAAACTTTCCTGTTTTACGGAAAGATTATAAACCGTTTCATTTTTCTCATGAGGAGATTATTTTCATAAATTGGTTAGATTTACTACTATGTGCAACTTACTAAAAAATTGTCTCATATCATCATTTCTCTATATTTATTTTACACTGGCAGTAAAACTATAAAGTTTTCTTCTGGAGCAAACTGTTTTAAGTTAAAAAAAAATAGACTTCCAGGCAAGTGCTGAGGCACTCAGTGGCATTACTGGGTGTGGAGGCGTGGTCAAAACGTAGCTGGTGGACCCAGGCTCGCTCACAAGCCAACAGCCATCTCTGGTCAGCAAGCCGGGTTTTGCCTGAACATGTCTAAGCAGCAGATGACCCGAGGATGAGGCCGGGGTGCCCTACGCAAGCTCACCCTTACCTGGTCTCATGATCTTCGGAGAGGCCAGGCTCACGTCTGACATTCCTGCTCACCTCATTATCAGCTCCTGTGGAAATGTGATATGGCCAGAAGGGACTCCAGTTCCTTGTGGGGATAAATTGACTCAGGCTTTAATTGTTAACTCTTTGTGGTTCTATTGAAAATCTTTAATACTGCTCTAAAAGGCTGAACATTTTTCAGGTATTGCTCTACAGCTGATTTCTTACCTACTGCTGCCAGGAACAAAGAAAGGAGAAAATAAAGCTGAAGAAGGTGCCAGGCTCAATAAACATTGTATTTAATTATTCTTTTAAACATTTAAACCCTGCCATTATCATAGACATCACCACTTTTGTAATTTCAAATTGCATTTTGTAAGAAACTGAGAAAGGGGAGCGATAATGGCCTGGGAAGCCAGGGTGTTTACTGCCTAGAGGAACCAGGAGGCCATACCAGCCTGGCTGCACTAAGAAATGACAGCTCAGCACCGGGAATGGGGAATAAAATAAGACAGCAGCAGCGAAGCAAGAACAAAACATTTTAAGAGATCTGGCCAGAACTGGTCTGCACGAATCACACATTCCGCCCCGCCTTCCTCCTCCACTCTTCCAGAAGCAATAACAATCTTGTCTCCGGGAAGCAGCAGCAATCTGGTCTCCCACAGTGAACCTGCCTTGCGAGAGATGGAGCTGTGCACCCTCCCTGCGCTTTTCACCCGCTCTCCACCTGGCCTGCACCCACTGAAGGCAGACCACGTGCGAGGGAGGGTGCGGAGTGGAGCAAGGGAAAGACGACTCAGCAGGAAGAAAACAGAGGCAGGGAAGAAAACAAACAGAGGCAGGGAAGAAAACATACTGTTCCCGGCAATCCGATCACCTTTGTGTGAGCCTCTGGGTCATACACGCTGCGGTGCCCAGGCCCAGAGGTGAGGCCGACTAGACCAGGCGGGGAAACCCGGTGTGGTGACTGTTCCTGGGCTGACTAGAGAGGAACACATTGCTGGCGAATGGGGTCGGAGGGGTGAGAGTGTTCATGGCATGTGCCTGCAGCCTGGGTATGGGGCTGGGCAACAGGGGCGGGGGGGGGCAGGGGGGACAGGGGCAGAAGGACTGGGGATAATGCTCTATTTGTGAGCTGAGAGGCCACCTGCTGGGGTGGTCCCTGGCTGCTGCCTGAGGCCTCACAGTGAGAAGTCTGTGACAACAAAGGCTCTGGGACAAAACGGTCTCTGGCCAGCGGGGCTGCAGGCTTTATGGGACCGAGAGCACTGCAGTTCTGAGGGCCAGGGCTCAACCCCAGTGTGTGTGAGGCTGGAGGCAGACTGTCAAATGGGCTTACTTAGGAAGGGGAACAACGTTAATTGGGCACTCACTGCGCCAGGGCGCTGTGCTAGGCTCTTCTCATATACATGTTCTGAGTTTAGGGTCACAGTAGAGTTCTCACTGGAGTGGAAAATGGGGAGCAAATGGTTTTTTCCCCAGGTTACTGACACCTAGAGTTCCCCAACATCACAGCAGTGCCTTTTGAAATGTTAACTAGGTAGGAGCCCCCTGGGAATTTGGTCACTAGAAACCCACACAGCCTGTTCCCTTTTAGCTTTCAGCCAGGGCAAGGGCATTTAGAGGTGCGAGGATCAAAGTATGTCTTCATGTCTATGCCTCTGAGCTGCTACCCATGGAACTGAGGGGCCAGTTCAAATTCACCCTTCCCCCAGGGCTGCTCATACTTGGGGAGCTGCTGCTAAAATTCTCTGGCATCCTCTCCTCTAGTGCCACCTGGTGGCTCTGACTGCTAATCCTGGCCGACTAGGTGGCAATCTCTGGTTTACAGTAGCCACACTGATGCCCCCTAACCCAAGGCTGCTAGTCTTTCTCTTTGCCATTGAGCTCCACGTGATTGTCACTCTTTCCATGTCTCCACAGTCTTTGTCTGTCCTCTGCCGCTTCTTCCTCACTGAGTCACCTCCAGTGTGATTTTGCCAGTGGACCAACTTTTCCATTTGAACCTTTTTCAGTTTTCTAGAGGAGACTCCCCCTCCCTTCTCCCCCAAAGTTTTGGGACATGCTTCTGACAGTTTAGTTGTACTCTGTTTGAGTGGAACAATGTTGTGTCGCACCCTGGTTTGTCCCCTCCTACCAATACTCAATCAGTGTCCATGCCCAGGGGCTGAGACTGGGAACAGAGCTCTGTCCTGTCACAGGGTGAGTTTTCTGCCAGTCTGGGAGCCCTCCCTGAGAATGCAGGTAAGAAGAGCCTTTGCCTGGTGTTGATGTCCAACTGGTGTCTGATTCCGACTCACAGAGCCTAGCCAAGCATATTGGGAAAATCAGTCTTACAGGCAATGAGCGCAGAGGCCGAGCTTGAGTGAGAAGGGAGTCTGTCCGCAGCGGCAGCCACAGATGCACTCTGAAAGAGAAATGCCCATTGCTAAACAGCCAAGGTTAGAACCTGAGAGGCAGGGGCAGGCCGAGGACGCAGAGAGTGAGGGCCAGAGAAAGTAGACAGAGCCCAGGGTCAGGTCTGAGGAGGCCAGATGGGATCCAGGAAGAGACTGTAGAGGAGCACGAGGCACGGTGTTCAGGGGGCTCTTATCGGGCCTGCTGTGGGCGAGTTAGAAGACCTCAGATCTGGCCCAACTTACGGGGCCAAGCCTGTTCCCCAGAGGTCTGGTTACTGTTTCTCCAGGGAGGCCTGTGGAGACCTCATGTAAGTAGAACCCTCAATAAGCCACCTGATCATACATGATGCCCACAGTGGACAGAGAACGCAGGTATTTCTGGGGCCTTTATCAGACTGGTGGAATACATTGATCAACAGAGCTTTCATTTATACAGGGCCTTGTTGCAACATTAACTTGTTTTTAACCACTCACTCATTTTCATTCAACCCGTGTTTTTTGGTGTCTACTAATATGCTGGTTACAATGTTGGCTAATGGAGCTACAGGATAAAGAAGACACAGTCTTGACTATACTAGCTTACACTTTTGGAAAGACAAACATATACATAGCACAACTTTCGTATCATTATCCCCATAATTTTACAATAACCCTGGGAAGTAGGCATCACTCTGAGCACTTAGCGAAAGTGGCTGGCTGACTTGCTGAGACCTGGTTTTCTCTGCTGTGTAACGATGTTTTGGGAACATTAAAGCCAATGATGTCAGTAAAGTACTTAACATTGTCCCTAGCATATGGTAATAGTCTCCCAGATGTTATTTCTATGATGGTTATGATAAATTTGAAATTCAGAAGGGCAACATAACTGGCCCAGGGTTATCTAGCTAATAATGGAGAAAGTATGGATTCAAAGTGTGGATCTTCTGTTTCAAAATCCAGTGTTCCTCCCTTTACTCCTTACTGCCTAGTAGTAAGGTGCTGTCTTAGAGATGGACACAACAGGTGGGTAGGTGGTAAATATTTCTAATCACTTTTCTATTGTAAAGTTAATATAAAAATTATTTAGGAGGTAAAAAGGCAAGTGACTGTTGACTCACAGAATATCAGTCATAACTATGATTCTCCCCATGTACTGGAAGTTCATCTGAATCAGATCGCACGGAAGGCTGTTGTGAATTCAGTGTACAAGGTTCTCTTCTGATCAGGCTAACTGAGGCACTTGTCAGTTTGGATGAGTCACAACCCCTAGAGATTCTTTTTCAGTAAGTCCCTCTTGAGGTGCAGGAATCTCTGTTTTTAGGATTCTGGTAATAAGTAGGTCTAGAAAGAACTAGACTAGACACCCCTCAAAGGCTTCTGTTGTTTCATAGCCTTGCTTCTCCAGGGAGGAAGGGTCTATTTAACTCAAACAAGGCTGGATCTGAAAGGCAATTGAACCACGGAGGACAGGAGTCAGCAAGAAGCTGCGAACTCAGAGGAGCGATTTGAATTCTGGCTGTGGGAAGAGCCTCGCCGACCTGAGCCCTCCAGTGGCAGAGCTGGCCTTGGCCGGCCCACAGCTGCTGGCAAAAAGCCAGTTCTTGTGATAAAACAAGCAGAGTGGGTATATATTTGTTTCTGAGTTCTCAGTGAGGTCTGGATGGAGTTGATCTAGGTAACTCTCATGAGCAATTCAGCAAAATCACTGTCTTAGGCAACATGAACTAACACATTGAGAGACAAGATTTCTCCACAGTCTCATTGGCTAATCTTCACCAACACTTTGCTTCAAGGTCTCTTATTCACCTGCACTATCCTTTCAGGTAAATCTTTTGTCTGAGGGTGAGTCAGCACAAGGATAAGAGCACACAGGTGCCTTGAGCTCAGGGAGGTAAACAGCTGGGTGCAAGCCAGGCCACACGGGACCACACCTAGCCCCAGGTCCCAGGCTCCCAGCAAACAGCAGCTGCAGGTGGTATCTCCACCTCTGAGAGTGTCTCCAGACTCTACTGCCTGACCTCGGCCATAGCCCTTCTCCTCTCTGTGATGTTCTTCTCTAGATCTCTACCTCGAGTTCTCCTTGCCTAGGGCCTCTGTTGTGAAGATGACTTTCTGGCATGCTCTCCCTGGATTTAATTCATTCCCCCTTGAGCTCCTCTGCTGCCCTCCATACACGGCACCCTTCTGTGAGATGCCCAGAGCCCCAGCTCCACTGGCCTCTAGGACACAGCGCCCTGGCTAGCATCTGGTTCCTAGGTCTCTTATTTGTCTAGAGCCAAGAGCAAGGGCTGGACTCCACAGCCTGAGCAGGAACTAGGTGTTTCCACCCAAGGCAGCACAGAAACAAAAAGCCAAGAGAGCAAAAGACAAAGTGAAAGTTAGTTAGGAATGGGCAAGGAGGGCCCTGGGTTTTCAGTTTGCTGATGGGCCAGCAGCCCAAAGTGCTCTGGACTGCCTTAAAGGACGAGACCACAGGTTCTCAGCCCTCATTGCACCTTAGAATAACCAGAAGAACTTTTAAAGAAAAACGCCATGCCCAGACTTCCTCACAGAGCAATTAAGCCCAAATCTCTGGGGATGATCCTGGTGGATACACTGTGCCTCCTCTCACAACCAAAATTAAGGACAACAAAGATTTAGAACCCAAAAAACAACCAGAACAGATAGAGAATTGAATTGTACAGAAGTCCGACAACGATTCACCCAGACCGGTAAAAGGGGCGGAGTCGGCGGCTGGCAGAGAGGGATGGTGGCAGGAAAAAACAGTGGCTAGTGATCCTGGACATGCAGGCGGCAGTTGGCACACCCCAGGCTCACAGGCAGTGGTTACCAGGCACAGGGAGGCAACGAGCAGACCAAGCGAGGTGCACAAGGCGGCTGACTGAGGTCACACATTCATGCGCAGATAAACCAGGCAAAAACGGGCAGCGAGACAGACTGTGCAACCCAGGGCCCCAGCACCGGGAAATAAAGCCTAAAAACACCGATTGAAAACACTTGTGGTGGTTGAAGTGTCAGGAGAGACTCCCAGCCTCATAGGAGAGTTTGTTGGAGAGACCCACAGGGTCCTAGAACATACACAAGCCCACCCACATGGAAATCAGCACCAGAAGGGCTGAATTTGCTTGGGGAAAGCTGCGGAAGGGACTGGAATCTGAGAGAGAGCAGAGCAAGAGCTATTGTTCCCTCTTGAACCCCACCCCCACATACAGCGTCACGACCCAGCAACTGGGCTGCCCCACCCTGGGGAACACCTAAGGCTCCGCCCCTCACTACATAACAGCTGCAACCAGACCCCCCCCCCAAAAAAAACCCCACAAAAATGGCTCAAATGGGAGACCAGATCAAAGCCCCAGAGCCAATTCATCTAAGCGACCAAGAGATAGCCAACATATCAGATGCACAGTTCAAAGCACTGGTTATCAGGATTCTCACAGAATTGGTTGATTTTGTTTGCAAATTAGATGAACAAATGAAGGCTACAGTAAGTGAAATGGAGGAAAACACACCGGGAACCAATAGCGATGGGAGGAGAACTGGAACTCAAATCAATGGAGTGGACCAGAAGGAAGAAAGAAACAACCAAACAGAAAAAAAATAAAGAAACAAGGATTCAAAAAAATGAGGAGAGGCTTAGGAACCTCTGGGACATCTTTAAATGTCCCAACATCCGAATTATGGGGGTACCAGAAGGAGAAGAGGAAGAGCAACAAGTGGAAAACTTATTGGAACAAATAATAAAGGAGAACTTCCCCAATCTAGCAAAGGAAATAGACTACCAGGAAGTCCAGGAAGCTCAGAGAGTCCCAAAGAAGTTGGACCCAAGGAGGAACATACCAAGGCACATCATAATTACAGTACCCAAGATTAAAATGAAGGAGAGAATTCTAGAAGCAGCAAGGGATAAGGGGACAGTCACCTACAAAGGAGTTCCCATCAGACTGTCAGCTGATTTCTCAAAAGAGACCTTCCAGGCAAGAAGGGGCTGGAAAGAAGTATTCCAAGTCATGAAAGTCAAGGACCTACATCCAAGACTGCTCTATCCAGCAAAGCTGTCCTTTAGAATGGAAGGGAAGATAAAGTGCTTCTTAGATAAGGTCAAATTAAAGGAGTTCATCATCGCCAAGCCCTTATTATATGAAATGATAAAGAGACTTATCTAAGAAATAGAAGATAAAAAATATTACAGTAAAAAGACAGCAAACTCACAGCTATTAACAACCACACCTAAAACAAAAGCAAACAACTAGAACAGGAACAGAACCACAGAAATGGAGATCATATGGAGGGTTAGCAACAGGAGAGTGGGAGGAGGAGAGAGGGGGAAAGGGTACAGAGGATAAGTAGCATAGACGGTGGGTAGAAAATAGACAGGGGAAGGGCAAGAATGGTGTGGGAAATGTAGAAGCTAAAGAACTTATGATACATGGACATGAACTAAAGGGGGGGAATGTGGGTGGGAGGGGGTGTGCAGGGTGGAGGGGAATGATGGGAAGAAATGGGACAACTGTAATAGCATAATCAATAAAATATATTTAAAAGAGAGAGAGAATCAGGGCCCTTTGCCTGGTGTCCAGTGTCTCTTGTCTCTTTCTTTCCTGGTGATGCATGGCCAGGTCCTCTCAAAAGCAGCTCGATGGGGCAGAGAGAGCCACGGCTGTGGAATCACACACAAATTCAGATCTTGGCCACATCTCCTGCTAGCTGTGATCTTGGGCAGGCCTCGATGTTTCCGAGGTATTTTGAGAATTAAATGAGATAGGATATCTAAGCAGCCAGTACAGGTTTACGTCACATGTTAATTCCCTTCCCTGTCACCACATATAGATTTTTTGGGTCCTGCAGAAATCCTAGAAGAGATGAGATTGCCCCACATTCTGTGAGAACAGAGCTCCCATGCCATCCAAGGTGCAATTCACTGCCAACCCTTCCTAGAACCCAGTGTCTCAGGGCGTTGAACCTGGATGGACGTTCCTGTGGCTTCCTCTGTTCACAAGGCGTCAGATCCCGGCTCAGTCCAGTCAGATCTCTCCCCTCCTCCCAGCCCTGGACTCACTGTTCTTCATTCTTGAACCACAGGCTACCACACCATTTGTGCATTGTAAATACTTGGTGATGAATTGTGACTATTGTGCAGTTTAGAGAAAAAGGGGGAAACAGTTGCATTGAGGTGGGGCTGTCTGCCTGGAAGAGCTCTATAAAATTAACATGCATACTTGACTACTTATCGCTTTGCATGGAATGACAAGGTGCCTTTAATATGTTACAGGAAATATCTAGGAATATATTAGTCTTCTCCAAAATCCAAATCAACTCTGAGTCCTCAACAATACCTGCAGCTTCAACATTAATTCACACCACCCAGATATGTGGAGCATGTGACGTAAAGCTGTAATCTCTCTCTGGAATTAGCTCTGCAGTTTTCTCACCGACGCATTCTCCAGAGGCACAAACTCATCGTGACAGCTTGTGGATAGCTTGGGTTCCTCCTTTTGTTTTTCCACATTAACAAATTAACTGTGTGGATCAGCTTGGAAAAGCTGTCTAGAGAAGTCTTCTAATGTAAAAACTTGAAGTAAACGTGTTTAAAATACAATCTATGGTGGCAGATCAGCTTTTGATATTGCTCAGACTTACACAGCTGAATTAGAATCTGAGGCTGCCTCTAAGGTGATGGTGGGGTGTAGGCCAAGTGCACCAATCAGTCCTGTCTCGTGTGCCAGCTCTGGTCTGTGTATGCTGGCTTCCCAGGGAACAGTACTCAAAGAAGTTGGGAGGCCAAATCTGGGCTAGTGGGAAAAAAAAGTGCAATGATCACTTAGTGATATCTGCCATGGGCAGGACAGTATCGTGTTTTACAGCATGGGTGTTATAGCCAGAGAGACACAAGTTCAAGTTCTGCCTCTGCCACTTATTTGTAAGGTGATCTTGGGCAAATTTTTTGATCACTTTGAGGCTTCTCATCAGTAAAGTGCAGACAGATTGTAGCACCTGCTTCACAGGATTGTTATGAATATTAATTGAGATAATTTAGGTCAAGTGCTTAGCAATGTATCTGGCACGAAGCACTGAATAAATATCAGCTATTATTATCGTAAATATTATAGACCCAGCTTGTGCTCAGTATATCTGCCATCCCAGGTTCAGGCTTGTACAAGTCCTTGTAGAGACTTATATTTAAGGCACCTGTTAAAGGCACTCATAGAGGTTATTGGAACTTGTTGTTCCTAGGATATTAGCAAAATACTTTCAGTTGATGTTTGGTATTAAGTCTTATTCTGTAGATACATTTTTTTCCTGCATAAATATCAAGTGGTATCTCAGGATCACCTAGTAGCACAGACCCTTGTTGCAGGCAAATGCAGGTCTGATCTGACCTTCTAATTGGAAGCTAATTGTTTATAGGACAAAATGAAATTCCTCTTTGTCCTCATCATGGCTTTAAAAGGTTTGCTCCCGCCTGACTTCCTAAGCCGCGTCTTCTGCATGCTGTTCCTGCCTTGGACGCCTTTCCCTACATTATCTGTCTGTAGGTTACTCTCTGGAGTGCTTTACATGGGACTGGCATTATCTCATACTTGAACATTTGGTAGAACTTCCCAATGAAGCATCTTGGATAGGGTTTTCTTTGTAAGAAGATGTTTTTTATTTGAGATTGAATTTCTTTATTGGCTAACATTTGCTCATGTTTTATATGTATTTTTGAATCAGTTTTGGTAAATTATAGGTTTTATTTTTTTAACAAATCAACTTAGCTACTTATTTTATGACCGTAATACTATCAAAATATTTGGGGGAAATTTTTCAAGAAAAACTGGAAAATTACAAGTGCAATACAAATTTGTGTTTCACTTGGCAAGTTCTTGAAGAATGATTGTTATTTAGGTTTCTCAGTGTAAAGTTATGAGTAACTAGGTGTTTACAAGTTCAGAGAAACTCAAGGTTTGTAAAAATTTTCAGCCTGGTAAGATTCTGTAGTGTGGCAGGTTGCTTATTTTTTTAATGTAGATATTTTAATTTATTGTATACAGATAAGGTACAGGGTTTAAAAAGAATAAAAACCTTACTCTCCAGAACATGAGAAGACAATAAATAGGAGATAGGTACTATTATACATATAGAATATATGATCATAAAGACTATGTATATGATTTTCAACTGTATTCCTATTACACGCAGTTTTTCAATTTTCTGATCTCTTACAATGACCAATTACTTATTTGAAACCACAGAGTTGGTAGAGAACACTTGCCTTTTAAGTATCAGTTCGAAGATATAAACAGTTTTGTTAGTGGGTCTTACGTGTGTGGGAATGAGAGAACTGTTTGCAGTGTATACCTATCATGTTTCCAGCGAGTGATTTAACAGTGAGGCTTTTATGTTACAAAGCAAGTTTAAGCACTAGTTATTTCAGAAATACCACTGGAACTAGAATGACATTTATTAACTGTATTCAAGGAACATAGTAAACTAGTTGACAGCATCCTCCTGTCTCAGACAAACTCCCAGTCTGCAGAGCCAGACACTGTGGGACCCGGCACGCTGCACCCCGAGTGCAGCCCCGGCTGCCATGGGAGTGTCAGTGAAAGGGCCACCGCCACGAATTCTCAGGCATTTGGCTGACCCCTGACCCACGTGCCACACCAGAACAAACACGCAGAATGCCCCGCTCCTTCCTTTCTCTCTCGTTGTTTTGGTGCCCAAGTGCATCTGGCGCGGAGCTGCATCAGGACGGCATACGAAGCCATCCATTTCATGTCCCAACTCTGTTTCCTGTTCCAGTGAAGACACACAAGGATAATGGTCTTTTAACACATCTGGCCGTTTAGACGTCTTGTCTTGAAGACACGGAGACCGTCTAAATGGTGTTAGAAACGTCAGCTCTTTCGGTGTAGACTCGTTTCATCAAACTGCCATCTTGTTTTACACTTTGCAAGTGTGGTATAGTGGACACACTATATTTAATTAACAATTCTCCTTAGTTTTGGTATTGGGGGTTTTAATGTTGGTTAGATCTTTTGTTTTGTCATCTTGCTCTTCTTCTCAATCTTGAAATATCACATTTCTATGATGTTTATTTTCCATTTTCAGTTTTCCTGACTTCAATATTGACTTCTTGGATTGCTACCTTGGTTGCACAAGCCTCCTCAAAATTGTATCCAAATTTAACTTTTTCTTGACTCTTCATTGTTAGAATATTTATGATTGCATGTCTCATCTCTTCAGTAGACTGAGCCCCTGCCGGACTGGTCTATCATAGGTCAAGCAAACATTTTCAACAGGACTTGTGAATGGTTCAATATATACAAGGCATAGCCAATATTTAACAATTCTTTTTGGCATGTAAAATATATATATATTTTAAATCTTCATCCGAGGATATGCTTATTGATTCTAGAGAGAGAGGAAAGGAAAAGGGAGGGGAAGGAGGGATGCAGGGGTGAGGAAGAGAGAGAGAGAGACAGACAGACAGACAGAGAGAAACATTGTTTGGTTGCTTCTTGTATATGTCCCAACTGGGGATCAGACCCGAAACCTAGGTGTGTGCCCTGACCAGAAATCAAACCAGCAACCTTTGGGTGTATGGGATGACACTCCAACCAACTGAGCCACCTGGCCAGGGCCAGAGTATTTTTAATCTTGTCACTAAGTGTGCCCTATATCACTTTTGTGGGGCGTGCCTCATTAATCAAGTGTGGGCCTCCAGAAATGTCTTTTTTTACTTTTCCAGTAAATAACCTTTGCTCATCTCCTGCAATGGTCATCCAAAAGGACCCAGCTGGTTTTTACTTTGTCCTCCAGGTTCAGGCTGGGTGACTGCTGAGCTAGGAGGCCTTCTTGGCATTCTTCCTTTGCCAGCCTTCCACTCTCTCAGATGAGCTTTGTTCTCTCCTGCGATTGCTTTGGACTGAGTCCATCTGTTATCTAGAGTTGCTTTGCTATAGTATGTCTGCGCTGCTCAATGGCTTTCGACTTTTCTATCAGTTTGATATTAGAAGGTGAAGCAGGCCTGACTATAATTTCAGACGTGATGCTTCTTTTTTTTTTTTTTAATAATTTTATCTTCTTTTTTTTTTTAAGATTTTTATTTATTTATCTTTAGAGGGGAAGGGTAGGAGAGAGGGAGGGAAATATCACTGTATGGTTGCCTCTTGTGTGTCCCATGCTGGGAACTGGCCTGCAACCCAGGCATGTGCCCTGACTGGGAATCGAACTGCGAACCTTTGATTCACAGGCCCGCGCTCAATCCACTGAGCTACACCAGCCAGGGCGATGCTTCTTGATTGTATCTTATTTCTTTTTACTTCCTGAGAAGAACTGGTTTTGACACTAGATAGAACTGTATTTAATGGTAGTAATTCTTTCTCATGGACCTTTTCCGAATTGTAACATTGGAAGTGGTTTTACTGATGCCTTGTTCCCGGAGTCTTGGGCATTATTGCAATGACTTCTGATAGGAAGGCACAACAGTTGTCTGTTCTGAGGTGTAGTGCCCACAGATTTAGTGATAATCCTTTGTGAGACTATCATTTTTTGTGGGTATACTGCTAGTGTTTATAGGCTGAGGCCTTCTGGCGCTAGAGGTAGTAGTTGGAGGTTTCTTCGTTGTTGCCAAAGTCTCGTCTTTGACTTGGCCATGATAACATTCAAGCATAGGTGTCCAGAGCATGTTAGCATCTTGCTTCGGTTTTTCCTGCAGTCAGTTGCTTGTTATTATTGTTTTTAATGTGAAAATGCTTGGCTAAATGTCATATGTTGGCTTTGAGGCTCCTCTTTAAATCTTTAATTAATAACAACTGCAGAGTTTGATTATTATTCCCCAAATTATGTGTATCAATTGTGATAGTTGAATTGGTAAATTTTTTGGAAGGTTTTGGAGGAATATAATTTTTTTCATTGTTATATTGTTTTTGCTCCTGTGGGTCTACTGACATTTTTTTATCAGCTCTTTTTGTCACAAGTTCCAGAGCTTTCATCTCTTCTTGGGTCTGATCCTCAGATCACCACTCTCTCGCCTCTGGTGCTCTGAACAAAACCAGCCCCTCCGACGTGTGGGGAGCTGCAGGTCCTGTGGCACAGTCGGCGGGCTCATTACAGTGTGGGGTAGAGGATGATCTCCGATGCGACTGCTTCACATTCCCTCAAGCTGAGGCTTCGGCACTGCAGGTTGCTTATTTATCTGTTTCCTCCACCATTAATAGAAATAGAATTTTAACTGGGCAATTGGCTATTTAGCTAAAGACTTGTCGTTCCCTTAAAGGAATTCATTGGGTATGCACTCTCCGGGTACCTGGAGAGAATGAGAGGTGGGTTTTTTCCTTTGGATCCAGAAAGGGAACCATGTGTTGAAGATGGAGGAGCCATCCACTGACCCTGCACAACCAACTTCTGGACCAAGACATGGAAAAGAAATTAACTCTTTCTTGTTTAAGCCATTGTAATGTAGAGACCCATTTCACTGCCTTGAACCTGAATCCCAGATAATGTACCTAACAATGGGTGACTTGCAGGCATTGGGTTAGGGTCCCACAATGCACTGTTCTCCAAGAGTCTTGTATCCATTAGGATTTAGTTCTAACCCATCTGAGAAAAGCCAATGGGCACGTGTATCTGGTTGAAATGCCTTGTTGAATACGCACAATTTAGTCTACTTCCCCCCCTTAAAATGGAAGGTACATTTTTATTTTTCAATTAATGTAATAGCTACATAGTGAAGGTCTTTTTTCTGAAATGGTAAAGCAGTGTATTTTTGTTTAGGAAATACTTAGTTCCTCATTTTCTATGGCTTCCCCATCCTTTTAGACACTGGCACACCATTCCTTAAGAGGGAAGTTCAGATATAGCCTAGAACCATGCTTCTCAAATTTTTTTGGTTAAGGGTTGTCTTTAAATTTTTTCCAATCCATCAATTTGTAAAATGCAACCAAAGTATGAGTTACTAGAAAAAAAATCAGATTAAGAACAAAGACAAATGTAAAAGGCACAATGCTTTTATTAAATTCAACAACATAAAACTTCTCTGTCAAATTTCTATAAAAGTTTCGAAACACTATAAATTCCCGCATGTAATTGTTACAAACTAGTAAACTAACAGGTCGGGGCAGGCACCCATGCTGAGTAGCAGCGGCCCAGAACTCTCAGTTTCTAGGCTCTCAGTTTCAGATTGAATTCAGCTGATCCATGGAGCAGAAATCCTTTTGCAAGCCAGAATTTGTGGAGAAATAAAGGGTTTTTTACGTTCCAAAGTTTCCCTTCACATATCAAGAGCAGAGCTTGGAGGTCTGATCTTAGGGTTTTACTCCAAGCCATGGTATTGGGAGAAGCAGGGATTGAACTGGAGTTCCTACCCCAGAGAAAGAGAAACCCTCATCCAGTCACTGGACTCTGGGCACAGAGAGGGTCTAGGGATTCTGAAGCGAGAGTCCCTGCCATGCTCTTGAGGTTGAATCGCCTTGGGTACATAGAAAAAGTCAAGTGCATTGGGGTTAGCCATGACCTGCTTCCTTAGGTCTACCTTGGGAGGCTATAAATCAGTCAGAGATGTCCTTAGTTTGCACATGATCATGTCCATAATGGTGAGAAGCAGGGGCCCACTGCAGAGGAGGGAGGTGTCCAAGGAGATGGTCCCCATAGCACAGTCCTGGGATTTGTATGCGGTGTCAGCTGACCCAGGGGTTCTGACTTGCCCCAGTGAGGGGGCATGGATGTGTAGAGAGGCTTGTTGGATGGACAGGGGCCTGGGGTCAGAGGGAGTAGAGGATCCTTGGATCACAGTCAATGATGGGGTCCCAGTCGTTGGCAGCAGGAGCCATGGAAATACCTTAAAAGAACACAACTATCATCTAAGAATCCCCAAAACTGCAGTGTGGAGGCAAGCAGCATTGCTTCATTGATTTTGTTGTTGGAATACTAATCTCTGACTTATAAGTGTGACCACTGCTATGGCTGAGCAGATGGGTTTCAAAATTCTAAAAATTTGGCAAATATTAGACTCAAGTACAAGAACAGCGAGAGCTCTTCTAACGAAGGGCTGAGAGAGAATGAAGGTGAGGGCTTTGTAGCCCTCAGACTGGCCTGGGTCCACCCTGGCTCAGTCATTTACTTATTCCGTGGCACCGAAAACATCCTTTTTCTCAGGAGTGAAACAGACACCAACATCTGCCTTGCAGCATGGCTGTGAGGTTTAGCAAGTATGTATGGCGGTCACCAGGACCCTATGTGTGTGCCCAGTGCATAGAAAATACTCAAGAAATAAAAGCTGTTCCTGTATCGATTTGGTGGTTTGCAAGCTGCTAAGAACCTGGCACGCTTCTCCTTCTGTTCTATTTTCTTTTAAGAGAGGATTGGAAGCTTCTAATTATACCTATCCCAGGAAGTAAAAGGTTGACTGGCGTTAAACCCTTCATGTGCCTGAGACTGTGATTTTCCAGCTTCAGCATTCAGTTTTAATACTAGTTAGCATTTTCTGACAATGGACTCACAGTGCCTGTGAAAGTCTGCTTCTATTTATTTGTTTTGATTCATTTTATTTTGCTAAGGAGAATCTCTTATGCAAGGAAGAAGGTATCTTATGTCACAGGAATCATTCATCCACTCATTCACTCATTCATCGACTGTGCCTTCTTGGGGCCTAAACACCCTTCTAGCCCTTTCCCAAACCCATGTTCACTCTTCCCAAGTTCGCTTCCACAGGAACCCTGGCCCACAGCAGCCCTTCTCAAGGGTACTCCCTCACAACCTAGACTTGGATTTTTAAACTTTGCGTCACCGAACCCACTTGAACAGAATCCGATTTGCCAGAAATTAAGCTGTATCCTCCTGCCCAATGCTCTTCAGGGCATTTTTGGTATATTCCCTGAGGGTCTGCAGGCCCACACAGGACGCTAGCCTAGTGGCAGCTTTTAAGGCAAATAAGTTTCATAAGCCTGAGCGGTAGGCACATCAATCAAGCTACTGTGGTTAGAATGGCTTTAGGTGTTGCTAACCAGAGGAAAATATGCCCCAAATTTCACAAAATCTCCACTGAGTTAGAGTCCAGTGACTCAGCCACTCCATTCTCCCACAATGTCCTTGTGAGATTTAAATTTCATGGCACAAGATATGAGGCCATGGCACCGTGGTTCACTGGTGTCCTCCAGTGTCACTAGGGGAAGGAGGAGGGGTGGCGGTCTCCGCTGGCAGCAGTGCACAGTGCGGGCTCCAGCTCCTGGGACAGAGCAATCCAAGTTCCCCTAACTAAAAGGCTCCTGCAGTCTTCACCTGTTCAACAAGCAGCTAATAACAAAAGTGGCAAAAGAAAAGTGGGTTCAACTTCAAGGCTGACCAAGTGGAAAGAAACACCCTTACGATAAAAAAAATATTCTAAGATAACTGGCGAGTTTACAGAAACTAAGCAGCAGTTTGGAAACATTATATCAAGGTCAGACCTCCCCCTGGGTTACCTGGAAATCTACTTTTCTAGCCAGACAAGCTTAGGCTTATGCCAACATTTTCTCTTCTCCACCGATGAGGCAGGAAATGTGGTCAGACATAGCACACCTGGGGAGCGTAAGTTGCCATGTTTTACTGTAGTCCTTATTGGAAACTAGATATCAGAGGAGGTCAACTACTTTGTTTTTTTGAGTCAAGAATTTGTCTAAACTAGTTCGCCCAAGGTTGTTACCAACAATGAGCCAATGAATATTTGTTAAGTAACTACTTAACCTACCAGTTCCAAAAGGACCTCTCATGCACTCGCTCTGACCTGTTAGAGTGGTTGCTGGGGTGTCTGGGGTTGAGAGGGACTCTGAGGTTTTGACCATTCTCAGGAGAGAAAGCCCACTCTCATTAGTGACAACTCCAGGAGGGAAGAAAAGCAACCTCTGCCTGTCTTTGCTAACCTTGTACCAACCTTGCATTCCTCACAGTGTTGTCCGCAGGAGCTCTCTTCCTTCACCCCACCCCAATTCACCACTCCTAAAATTTGGGGGCTGCCTTGATGCCTGGCTTCCTCTGCCTCTTCGCCCCACTCAAATCTGTGTTATCAGCAAGGCCTTTCTGAAACCTTTCTCTCCCTCTCCATTCTTCCAGCCTTAGCCTTGGTCCAGGTCAGCTTTTTAGACTTTCAAAGCTGTTTTCATTTAGAGGGAAATAGTATATAGTCCAGGAGATGCCAACTGGGTGCCCAGAAATAATCCAAGTTAGCAGATCCTTGAGAATTTTACCATCTTGAGCTATAGTCCTCCCTCAGCCTCACAGGTCTAAAAATTCAATCATGACCCCCATCTGGATCCAGAGGGAAGTGATTTATATGAACCAAGATCATAGGAGACTGATGTATAAAGAATTGCAGTAAAACAAAAATGCACTTGCCTTAAAGTTCTCTGATCTGCACATTTGTCCCTGGTGAGAATCTCCATGCAAGTCAGGAGCTGATCAGAATGGGGTTTGGTGAACAGGAAGCCAAGGCAGAGAACCAGCTGTGTGGCCTAAGGGGAGCAAAGCTCTGAGGTCCCATCTCCACATTGAAATGTCTCATCGCCTTCCCCTGGGCAGTCCCGGTGAAGCACTGTCCATGTTCCACTCTGCTGGCTGTCATGCTAGCAGTGTGCCTTTGCCAAGAAGCTCTTTAAAAGCATGGGTATTGCTTTGGCTGCTGCTGAGTTGCTACATTCAGTTTGGCCTGAACAACCTGCCTTTTAATACTGAGTGCTGACTTGATTAACTCTAGCCTCACAATCTGGGGGGCTCCCCGCTTTCATGCCTGCCTAGCCCATCCCCTAGCTGCTTAGCTGGCTTTACCACCTCCAGATTTCTTTCTTTCTTTTTTTAAGATTTTTTTTTTTTTAAATTTGTCTTTAGAGGGGTAGGAGAGAGGGAGAGGAAGAGAAATATCAATGTACGGTTGCCTCTCGTGTGTCCCCTGCTGGGAACTGGCCTGCAACCCAGGCATGTGCCCTGACTTCTTTCTTTTTTTAGAAAAAAAAAATTTTATTGTTGTTCAAGTAGAGTTGTCTCCATTTTCCTGCCACTACCTAGATTTCTAATTAATTCATTTGCCTAAAAAGACCTTGAACCATCTAACAACACCTCACATTTGATGGGCCATTGACAAAGTCCTTCCACAGAGAGTGTCTCAAGAAGTCCTCACGGCGGGTAGCAGGTTAGCATGTGTTCCCACCCCATTCCACAGCCCTGGGAGCCGAGACTCGGAGAGAAACTCAGGTTCCTGCAGCTCGCTTGCCCCAGCTCCAGGCCTGGGACCGTGCTTCCTTTGCTACGGCCTTTCCCCTGTTCTTTGTCCACCAAAGATGCTGATAAAGATTTGCAGTCCCTGCTCAGAGGACTGAAATTCCTAACGATGGGTTTTCAGGCCTCCACCCTGTGCCTGACTCCTGCTTCGTATCCCCCAGATTTTTCATTCTGCTCAATCATGTGAGCCCTGTTCCCATTTTCACTTGCCCCTGCATTTCAGCCCCTGCTTTGGCAGCAGCCGAGCAGAGAACAAACAAGTTCAGAGTGTGCTTCTGGGTCCTCTTTGAGCTACACGGGGTATCAGTTTGGCAGGTCACCTTCTGCTGGCACCAAGCTCAGGACCCTGAGATGGCAAGGGACAGGGAAGGGACGAGTGGCTGGGAACTGAAGATTTTCAATGCGTGTTTGATTCTCATTTCCATTCAGGGCTTCTCATTAGGCCACCGAGGCAGTGCTGACCTGTTCCTCGTTTTGAGTTGGCAGGGCCCTCAGCCCCATTAGTGGTAATCTGCACCAGCGGGACTCCAGGGAGAGGAAGAAGGCTGAAAGGACTGGAGTTTCTGGTCCAATTTTTTAAAGAAAAGAAGAGAATGAAAGGCCCGTAAAACTTAGAAACACTCTCTTCCTTGGCTCATTCACATGGAAATGCAAATCTGATGATTGTGGACTAGGAGGTGATGACCCCAGGAGCAGGGGTCAGGGTGACCTTCCAGTCCTCTGCTCTAACCCCCTTTGCCAGCAGGTCTCCCTTCCTGAGCCGCCAGTGCCAAAGAAGAAGCACGAGTGTCCCAATTACTGAACTCGTAGCACTCAAGACCCCAAACAGTCCTTCCTGGTGCACGTACTCCCAAGTGTTGGATGCTGGGAAAAGTCATCAAGCACAAGAAGCCCCTTTGATTGCTGTATTTGTGAATGTGGAGCAGAAAAAGGACAGCAGCAATAGCATTGGCAGCAGCTGGCAAAGGGTTCCTCAGAGGGCTGCATATGCTCGGTGGGTATGAGGCTCCGGCCTGGTGGGTGTCCAAGCAAATGCAGGGAATGGAAGCTGTGGATCCTGTTTATTTTGGACTTAAAGAAACGGCTACTGAAACAAGGTCAGTGTTTTGCAACCTGAGCTCTTGACGACAGATGTAACCAGCAGTACCCCCTCTATTATTAACCAGTCTGCTTGTCACGTAACCTGTAAACACGCCTGCCCTGAGCACAGCAGTGCGACAAAACATGGGGAAATGCCAGCCTTGGCTTCAGGGGTACAACCTTCACCCACATTCAGTGGGTTCTCAGCCCACCCTACAGCCGCTTAGGGAGGCAGGCAGGGTAGGGTTAATCTTCCCATCTAGGAAATTAAGTCTCTGCGTATAAATGATTTGGCAATAATTGGCAGAGTTAAGACTCACACCCAGGACTTCTGATCAACTCTAGTACTTCTTCCTGGAATTCACTTTCCAGAAAGAGTTCAAGCTCACCCATGTGATTAGGATTGGGAAAGGGCATCAACTTTGGGCCTGGGAATAACTCTCAGTTTGAAGATAGGTTTCATAACACAGGCTCCCTGAAGACCCACCAATTGCCAGACTTTCTTTAAGAGACCTGAGCTGAGAGTCTCATCCTAATATCAATACAGGCAAACAGATATATTACGTCCTTTCGTTTACCAAGCTGACTTCCCACGCATGGTTCATTTTCCGCTTTCCATCTGGCTTCCAGATTTCAAATTCCCTTTGCTCTTCCTTCCATGACTGCATATGCTCTTTCTTTTCTTTCTTTGGGTTTATTGTCTTTCTTGCTGCCTTCTCTTCTGTTTGTTGTTGGGGACCAGAAAATATGTGTCCGTCGAAGGAAAGATAATGAAGCAGTTCAATGAAGCCACATATATGTGAATGTCCTACAAGCTCTGGGACTTCTCATAACACCGTGTGTGACGTATCTGGAGCGCACTCACCCATCCGATCAGATGGCTGTGGAGCTGCCCCAGCCTGCATGTGACCAGCCTCCTAGAGTCCTGCCTAGGGAAGAGCGGTGTTTAGAATACGGGGATTAATTCATTTTGCAAATGTGGACCCCGAGAAGAAAGATTCATTTGATGTGAATCCTGAGAAGGAATTCATCTGCTGAAATGGGCTCTCCGTGGTTAATCAAGGCCCCAGGTTTTATAATAGTAAGAATCTAGGGACATTTGTTGCCAGGCATGCCTCATGTACTCTGTGTACAGGGACGAGCCTGTGATGGAACTCCGCTGTCCACACTGGACCCTGCTCCTTTACTCTGTCTGAGTCATCCACTGCTGGGAAGCCTGTTTTGTCTTTCAACCAGTGGACTTACACCTGTCCCACCCAATCTGAACTGCACAATTATATCCTCATTTGCATCTATACCAGCCAGTCAGAACTGCTTGATTCAGACCAATCAGAACTGTATGAATTTGGAAACCTCATTTGCATAAAATGGACCATTTCGAAATCTAGGTGGGGACTTTTTTTTATAAAAGGCAGCCTCCCCTTTGTCTCAGTGGAGCTGACTTTTGTTTTCTACTGGAGGCTGCCATTCTCCCAGTTTGCAAACTGTTTCACCTAAATAAAGTCTCTCCTTTCTGCACCTCTTTGGGAATTTTGGTTTACACAAGTGAGAAATGTCTCCCCAAAGTTACATGGCTGGTCGGTGGCAAAACAGAGGTGTATTTCTACTTGTATTATTCTCTTTTTTCCCTATAATTTGAAAGATTGGATGATTGAGAGGAATATTCAGCTTCTTTTTAGATGGCAAAACAAATTCTAAAAGTCCACATCACCAGAATAAAAATAAATGAAATCAAGACTGTCCCTATTAAAGTTTTTCATGGGAAGAATCATGAATTGATCATTTTTTTAAGTTTAACTTTTTTTTTTAAGATTTTATTTATTTATCTTTAGAGGGGAAGGGAAGGAGAGAGGGAGAGAAATATCAATGTATGGTTGCCTCTCGTGCGTCCCTTGCTGGGCACTGTCCTGCAACCCAGGCATGTGCCCTGACTGGGAATCGAACCTCGATCCTTCGGTTCGCAGGCCCGTGCTCAATCCACTGAGCTACACCAGCCAGGGCTTAAGTTTAACTTTTTAAGATATGTTTGGTTACTTTCTTTTTAAAATAACATTTCTCTTATTATAAAATTTAATATTTATTGTAGAATACTTAGAAAATACAAATAAGCCAAAATTGTGAAAGTTTCAACGTTATGGTCTCATCCCTTCAAGATATCCATAAAAATGGTATCTCCTCGGTACTCGCTGCTGCGCAGGGGTGAGGGAGCAGGCGATGTGGCGTTGCGTGGAGAACTGGTGTGAGGAGACCGACAGCGCCATTCCATTCCCTGGTCTCCCCAACCCTCACTAGAGAATATAAATTCTAGAGAGGTCAGGAATCGCATGTGATTTGTGGCTCCCGTGACCCACACCCTCTGCCCCAGCCCCTGTCGTCAGGGCTGGCCCCAGGGTGGCATCGTTCAACAGGGAGAGGAGGCTGAGGCGCCGAGGCAGAGAAGACCCGAGCACAGCGCCTTCACGGCCGGCGTGGGCTGGCCTGGGACGAGTCTGCAGAGGCACATTCCCTCTGTTGCCTGGGACTAGATCAGCATCCTTGGTCCCTGTGCCATTCACCAGGTGTCAAAATCACGAGCATAACAACTCCCTTAAGTGACACACACTGTAGCCCAAGTATCACAAAAATCCCTTTATCATCCCAATCGAAATGAATACATTTCAGAGAAATGGCCACGGCATAGTAGCTGCTTCTGGAGACGCTGGAGCAATTTGTGTTTTCTACAACAATATTTTTGCTTTGTAAAAACGCCTTGCTAAATGACTGATTTAGATGCCTGATTTTGGCTGCTGGTGGGAACTACCCAGGCATCAGCCAGCCCCTCTGTTTCTCCTGCCATCAGGCCTGGAGTGTGGACCTCCTTCACTTGGCCCCTCTGATACGGGCTCTGTGTTCTGTTCCCAGCACTGGGCCTGCCCCAGGGAAGGGGCCTCTTTCCAGAGCACTCTTTCCCGCAGTCCCTGAAGTCTGTTCTGAGATAAAAGCAAGGCTTGTGCTCCACCCCCTGTGCCGAGCATCTGCTTATCACCGGGCAAGGCAAATATCATTGGAATGTTTCAAAGCGCTGCTGTTAAACAAATTCCAGTGCAGTCCAGATCACCTGGGTAAGCCTTGTGAGTGCCCACCAGTGCTGGCATTGCCAAGCACTTGAAAGCGGTCAGCAGCTTCCCTGGGGATGAGTGTCAGCCTGTCCTTTCGCACTGAACCCTGCAAGCTGACCTGGAAGAATGCACGCATCACAAGGGCTGGGATTTTTGCTTGTTTTGTCCTCTCCTCTGTTTCCTAATCCACCTGGACTGCTACCAGAATAGTACCCGAGAGAGTGCCAGGGACATAGTTGCTACTCAAGTGATGATTTTTTCAATTGAGTTAAAGTTAAACAATCTGTTCTTGAACTTCATTATAAGTGGGACCATTTGGTAGGTACTCTTTCTATATCTGCCAGATTTTTAAATTTGACAAGTTTTAGAGACTTATTCATGTCATTCCATGTATTAGTAGTTTGTTCTTTTTGATTATTGTATAATATTCCATGCACGAATATTCCATAATTTGTTGATCCATTCTTTTGTTGATATTTGGGTTTTTTTTTTTTTCCCAGTTTGGGGCTACTATGGATAAAGCTGCCCAAAACATTCTTGCGTAAGTCCTTCTGTGGGCATGTGTTTTTGTTTCTCTCGGGTGAATACTTCAGAGTGAAATTGCTAGATTATAGGGCAGGGTTAACTTTATAAGATTCTGCCAAACTAGCAATACACATTTATCAGGCCCTTTGAAACATATCCAGATAGGTTGGTCTTTCAATTTGAAATATCCTTTCCATCTTCATCAATTACAGTAAAATTAATTTTTCAGAATTGTGCCACCTCCTACATAAAGACTTCCCTGATTGTCACAATACATATATCAGCAATTTTAATGTTTAACAGATATACATTGCATATGTGCTAGGTTCCTTGTATTTTATTATTTTCTGAGGCTTATAGAGATGCAAATCAGTCCTTGTCCCCAGGAAGCTCACTGTCTATTGGAGAAGGCAGTGATGATGTAGGAAAGTGAGGTGTGCTCAGGAGGCTAAGAAGATACAGATACATAATTCAGTCTGAGAGGTTTTTTAGGACCTGACACCTCAGTTGAATCTAATAGTTGGCGTGGAACAAGAAGAGGGTGCTCTAGGCAAAGAGAACTGCAGACGCAAGGAGAAGTGAAGAAGTGTGCTTCATCTGGGGACAAGTGGGTCCCCGAGGCTGGACCACTGGGCGTGAGTGAGGGGAGGTACCAGGGAGACAAAGTAGGGTGGGGAACAGCCAAGACCCAGACCACAGAAGGCCTTGAATCAAGCCTTGTTAAGGCATCTGGACTTTACCTTTAAAACAATGGAGAACCACTGAATGATCTTTAGCAGAGGGGGCGACATAATCAGAATGAACTGCTCCCCCCTTGCCTGCTTTCCCACAGCAATTGGCTTGACCTCCATCACGCCACTTCTTCCAGTTTGCCTCTTGCTGCTGTGGTTCACACAGGTGCCTCCTCCCCTTCTGGCCCATGAGGTAAGCCTTGTGACTGTGGGTCTCTGTGACCCCACGACGCCTCCCTACACATATGTACATAGCACACACAAAATGCTCAGTGGGCGTTGGATGCAGAGGACTCAGCCATGACTTTCTAGAGACTGTCGCCCCCTCAGGGCCACTAGACTGAGGTTTCAGGATGGTGTTCACTGGGGCAGGGGTCCCACTGAAACACACCCGAGAGAAAAGCTCCCAGCCTAAGACCGAAGAAGGGAAAACATCGCACACAGCTACGAGCTCTCACAACTTTATCAGCCTCCTACCCAGAATCCCACTGAGGTATTTTTGGGGCTGTTTTACAACAAAAACCTGGGTTTTTTTTCTAGATGGAATTTCCATCTAGTGAACAGATGGCATTGTTTTCATACGAGGAGCAAAAGAATTTCATGTACTCAAACACTGAAGGCTTGAGAGAACATGGAGCAGGATAGTGATTATAGTGGGAAAAGGACTCGCTGTGTCAACAGAGAGCTAGACTCTGTACAAAGCAAGAATCCAGCCAGCAATGTGGACTCGTAGGGGGTGTCGGAGTAGCGGGGTGTGGGCACTGAGGTGGCGGGTGCTGCTGAAACAGGCCCTGGGCCAGGCTAGAAGTGTTCTCCTTCCCAGTGTAATGTTCTTGTTATGCAGGTGGCCCTGAGAATTCTGAGTTGAAAAGAGACAGTCCCTGCCCTCAGGAGGGTTTTGGCATGGTGGCTGAGATAGTCGCATAGAAGACCTGCACATAGAATGAACAGAGGCCCCTACCCCATCCTGGAGGGACCAGGAGTAAGTGCGTACAGGGATGTCACACAGGCTGTTCAGCATGGCTGAAGAGGGCTGGGAGCGGCAAAAATGAGGCCAGAGATGCAAGCTGAGGATTAGAAATGTCTGAATAGAGGGAAATATCTGAGCGAGCACATCGACATTACACAAGTCCATGCAAATTACTTCTCAAACAAGGCGTCCCCACCCAATCAGGAAGCCTGCTTGCAAGGTTGGGGCTTGGGCATATTTGCTGACAGAACCACATTGCCAAGGTCAACAGGCTGCACAAGGAAGAAGCAGTCATTTACTTGTTTAATCTAAACACATATGTAGAGCATGTGCCAAGTGCCAGGCATGGGAAGCCCCGTGATGAACCCCATATTCCTAACAAAATGACTAGCACTTGGCACTCTGTCCGAGGTGACAACTCCACAGGGAATTTGTTGAATGAATAAATGAATACTCAATTTGGACCCTTGCCCAAGGAACACACAGTCCATTGGGAGAATCAGAGAGGTAAACCAATGATTGTGATAGTGAATGATTACAATTAAGATAAAGCTGAAAAGTCATCCTAAAAATGTCTTCAAGAGCCAGCAAAGTGGGATAAGTAAACAAAGAGGCCTTCTGGTGAAAGACCATAGGGACTAGTGGAGACTACAGCCAGTGAAGAGAATGTACTCCTTCTAAAGGGACAGTTGCTACTCAGCTCCAGCAAATAAGGATCAAACAATGCTGGAAACTTATGTTTTTATCAAGCGAAATGTCCCTGTCTAGACTGGTTTCTCCCTCATGCCCAGGACTGCAGCATGATCCGCCTAGTACCTACACGGAGGTGATGGCACAGAGAGAGACATTTGTCAGCAAGCCACAAGGCCCGAAGAACTGCCTTTCTCGGTGGACACAGTGACCTGCATAATCAGAGGGCGACTCCATAGCTCTCACAGCCAAGAGGGCAAACAATGGCAGGGCCTGCCAGCAACCAGGACCCCCAGCTCCCCACCAGCCCATCGGGCTCATGTACATCTGATGAGGCCCTGACCTTAGGTCAATCTCTGGCCGTCTCAGGCCAGGACTGGGCTCCGGTGCAGCTTCTTTCCCAGAGAGGACCCATGCCCCAGTTGCTCGTTCGCTGGCTCGTTCGCCCCCCCCCCATGGGGACCTGCTCAGGGCTGTCCGTTCTACAGAAGGAACAGGAGATGGTAGTGTGTCAGACTCCTGCCTCCCCAACCGCATGAAAGCTGCTGAGCAAGCAGAGAAGTCAAAGACGATTATAAGCTGCTTCCACCTGGCTGCGTCCCCCCGCCAAACTGTTATGTAAGCCTCGGCCCAGCTCAGGCCGGGAACCAAACAGAGAGGCTTGCCATGACCAGCTCAGCACCCATAGCTTTCCTCAGATCCTGTCCCACCCGGAGCTGCCCTGCCCCGGGAAGGGGAGGGCCACAGCACCAGCCCACGGGCTGCTCTCACAGTTGTTCTGGGGTTTCCCTCTCTCTCTCTTCCAGGCCAGCGCAGAGGCCTGTGTGGGTCAGCACTAGGAATTTGCTTTGGCCTGATTCCAAGTGACTAAGGCACTTTATACTGTCAGACTGATACTCCAGGAGAGGTGCCTGTTTTTCACCCTCTGAAGGGAATGACTCACTTTGGCTGTTTGGATACCAGAGCTGAGCAAGTGATTCCTGGAGCCCGAAGTGACCTTCTGGCCAGAAAGGGCCCGACCACACTGCTCTGATGACTGCTGTTTATTTCTATTTAGGGACTTTGGGCACGTCCTTCCGCCCTAAACCACCTAAGTGGACTAATAAGAGCTTTTCTTTTGATATGTTAGTGACTTGGGTAAATGAGCTGAATTCTCATGTCTTTTTTCCTTCCTGCATCACAGGGTTAGGGCTATTCAATGGCTCCTACAGCAAGTGCGCTAGAAGTTTTAAATGTGAACTCTGACTCTGTGACATGGTATAGTTACACTGAAATGAGGTCTCAGCTATTTCATGTCACCAATGTTCAGGAGTTTATATGTTCGTATCTATTCAACACTGGGCTTCCATTTCTCTCCCTTTTGCAGCCTTAGTGACCAAATCCCATGTGAGAGACTCAGATCTCAAGTAGAAGAAACCTGGGCTTTGCAACCAGATAAAACTGGAGACACAGCTTGATCATTCAGAGACTGTGTGACCTTGTGCCCTGGCCTAAACCTCGCCAAGTGCCTGGAATCTACTGATTTCCCTTCATCTTCCTGCATCACTTTAGAAAAGACAAGCCTTCCAAAAGGCTGATTCTGGCTTTAGGGATTGGCTAATGGGGTCTGCCTCTCACTTGTCCTATCATGGGAAGGGCAAGGAGTGGGTCCAGTGTGCAGCCCCTGTCGTTGGTTAGTGAGATGGCCCCTAGAGGGAGGAACTGGTCTGGAATCTTGGGCTCAGTCCCCTTCTCCTGGCCTTCATCTCTTTTCCTATTTGCCTTGTAGGGAGCCCCTCACCAGCTAAGGGGCCTAGGTGGTTGCTCAGCCTTTTCTCCCTCTTGATGATCTGGGTGCCAGGCCTTGTAATTGATATAGATGCTTCTTCCCAGGAAGAGGACTGGCAAATTCATATTCTTTGCAAAGGCATTTGAAAAAGCTCCAGCCAAAGGAGGAATTGCCTTTTCTAGATTCCAATCCATACAAGGACTAGTCAGTAAGTCCCTGAAGCCTGATAAGAAAAGGCATTTATGGGGATGCCCCAGAAACACCATGGCAGAGAGAGAGAGAGAGAGAGAGAGAGAGAGAGAGAGAGAGAGAGAGAGAACTGTTTTTACTAAGTATCACATTGTCACTGCTCCATGAAAATAATAAATTACTCTGCCACTGAATCATCCTCAGGCCCTAACCTTCCTCAGGGACGCGCTTTGCTGCCCGCTGCTGCAGGATGGCCTTTGGCTAAAAAAATGAAATGTGGCTCTGGATTCAGGAAAGCTTGAATTCTTTCATAGGGCCAACTCTCCCAGGCCAGAGGGACGAAAATTTCCCTCTCCTGGAGTCCACTGGCCTCTGGGAGTGAACTTATCCAGCCTCTGCTGGTTTGTCAGATAAGTAGTTAAATTCATGTTGACCAGCCTGGTTCCGCTGTGATCTGAAAAGGAGATGTGGTTATCTAAACAAGTGCTGTGGTTAGGATGGGGCTCTGGGAAGTAGCTTTTTTAAGCATCTTTCTCCCTCTGCTCACCTCCTGGCTTCCTGCCTAGCTACACCACTTTGGACGAGAAGCTCCCCTCCTGGGACCTTTCAGATCCCCACCCCGAGAAAGGGGATGAGAGTGATAGGAAGCTGAATAATCTTGACGAAGGGAATTGGTTTCTTCCTAAAACGTGCTCTCCTGAATCTGGCTGGGGCGGGGCAGACAGCGGAGGCAAGCAGCCCACTGAAAGCTGTACAGAGGCTGCACCAGCTATGCCCCCCACCCAGGCACAACTAGAATGGGGTGTTTAGCTCCAGAAAACACTTCGGTGTGCCCGAGAACTAATGGAGTCCAAAGATGGGCCCAGCCTACAAGGCCGCATTCAAGAGCTCAGGCAGTTTGACTACAATTCAACAGCTCTTAGGAGGTGGGCAGAGGGGTCCGCATCAGCAACAGAGGCAGCTTAATTCCCAAAGATGCAGACAACAAAGTGAAAAAGTGTGTGTCACACAACATTTTCTCAATCATGCTTTGTCTATAAAATGAGAGCATCAGGAATCATTGACTGTACCTCTATCTCTGTACCTGTATCTGTATCTATACCTACGTCTATCTATATTTCTGTGTCTATCATCTCAGGAGATCCAGAGACATACAGACACTCCAGCGAACCATTTTGGAACTTCTGTACTAGACTGTAATCAACAACAGTTACTACTTGGTCCAATCCGAGCCATAATCTTATGTACAGTATATCAGTTGTTTCTGGAAGTTTCTAAGTATACAAAGTCTTCTGAAATATATGTGACTTTGGAGAGTAAGGTTTTTAAAATACTTTTAAAATTGATTGATTTTAGATAGAGAGGACAGGTGAGAGAGACAAATATCGATTGGTTTTTCCATTTATGTGTGCATTCATTGGTTGATTCTTGTATGAGCTCTGACTGGGGATTGAACCTATAACGTTGGCATATCAGGACAAATCTCTAACCAACTGAGCTACCCAGCCAGGGTCTGAAGTTTCTGTTTTTGTTTCTTTTTTTTAAATGAAACTTTGTTTTTTTACAACAGTATTAGATTTGCAGAAAAGTTGCAAGACAGTACAGAGAGCTCCCATGTGGCTCTCGCCCAGTTTCCTGTATGGATAACATCTTACATGAGTGCGGTAATTTTTTTTTTTTTTTTTACAATTAATGAGTCGATATTGGCCTATTATTATGAACTAAAATCCAAATGGAGCAGGGGTGTCCAACCTGCCACCCACAGGCCTCACGCAGCTCAGGATGGCTATGAATGCGACCCAGTACAAAGTCATAAATTTACTTGAAACGTTATGAGATTTTTTTTTTTGTGATTATGTGTTGCAATGTATTTAGTGTGTGGCCCAAGACAACTCTTCTTCTTCCAGTGTGGCCCAGAGATGCCAAAAAGTTGGACACCCCTGCATGGAGCCTTCACAGAAAATTGGCACTGAAGTTCCTCAGCGGTACCTTACTTAGCTCAGGCTTTCCTGTGACAGAGAGAAGCACTTTGCCGACCGCGGATCTCCCCCTCAGCTCTTGGAGTGCTCACTGGCTGTGCACTCCTGCAAAGTCTTCCGCAGCCACTGCTGTTTGGGTTAGACGCGCGCCCACCGGCTCCCAGATGTCACTCGCATGCCGTTGGATCCGTTGTGCCACCTCCCTTCCTCACTCTGTTGTGAATCGTATGGCACCTGGGACATGATAAATGCTCACAGGATGCTCGCTCGTCTTAAGGCTTTTGAGGCTTCTGTCAAAGGCTGAAGTGGGAGCCATTTGGGGAGGCACATGTGTTTGGTTGAAAGTTGCATTTTCATACTTGAAGCATAAATGAGGAAACTTTAAAGGTTCCTCTTTCAAGGATATCATGAAAGCCAGTGTAGGACTTGATGGCAACATGTATTCCGTGCAGTTGTTTCCAATCCCAGGGCATGAAATGACGTTTGTCTGAGAGCAGTTTCCCCAGGTCAGTGGGGATTCTTCTCCAAAAACTGCCCCCTGACTCATGAGGTGTTCGGTGCTGGGAGCAGGGTCCGCAGCTGAGAACGGCCTCAGGGAGGGAGTGTCCTACAACCCGCTTCCTTCACCTCTCCCAGGGCCACTGCGTGGTCTGCCCCTGCCCACATGACTAATACAAATAGTGTGCACTGTGGTTGGTTCAACCGAGGAAATGAAAGTAACTTCTTTGAGGTCACATAGTGACCAGTTTTGAAACGAGGACCAGGTCCACCTGTCAGATTCCAGAGCATTTAAGCATTGGCTGTCTTCACCTGGCGCCCATTGTAGGCCTGGTCCCCAGAAGGATGGAGCCTCCGTGGATGAGGCAGAGCCGACCAACCCAGGTCTAGGTCACGTGCACACGTATCCCGGACTGGACCACACTGGTGCCCTTGTACCATTCAGGAAACGGTCTACATCTCCTGACTCTGCTCTCCCTCATCCTGTGGTGTCCCCTGGTACTGGGGAGAAAGGCAGCATTCCAGGGCAATAGACAGGGACCTTTATTCCTTACAATGGTATGACTCGCGCCGCAGCAGAAGCCACGCTGCACCAGAGGGTTCTGGTAGAATTAATTTCCAGTGGTGGGACCAGTGCTCTGGGTCAGATTGTGCCACAGGGGACTCCAAAAATCTCTTTCAGTAGACAAGTTGGGCAAGAGCTTTCTACCAAGATCAATAGGTTTTTGCTGTTCTTTTTAAAATACATAATATTTATTATAATTTTGGTATCTTCTTGGCATGACATTTTTTTTAAAGATTTTATTTATTTATTTTAGAGAGGGGAAGGGAGGGAGAAAGAGAGAAAGAAACATCAATGTGTGGTTGCCTCTCACGTGGCCCCCACTAGGGGCCTGGCCTGCAACCCAGGCATGTGCCCTGACTGGGAATCGAATGTACGACCCTTTGGTTCGCAGCCCGCGCTCAATCCACTGAGCTACGCCAGCCAGGGCTTGGCATGACATTTTAATCTTATGTAAAACACTCACTGCATGACACTCAATTTTTTGGTTGAATTTTCAGCATTTTTGGTTCATAAGTTCAGGTAGCAATATACATACAGTTGCAATATCGATTCCTGTTCAAAGAGCCCCTGACCTCAGCAGCTAAGTATTTTCTGGTTGTGACCCTAGACACAGGCCCAGAGCGATGGCCATCCAGTCCTGGGGCTGAAGAGCACCTCGGGACAAGTGGCGGGCTGGCTGTGTCCAGGAAGGCGAACCCCGATTCTGCTGAGCATCCTGTACTTAGAAAAGACGTTGTTCTTTCCGTCTCCGAGTAATCATCTTGACTGACAGCATTCTTCCCCTGCTGAGAGGTGAGCTAGCACAGAGGTAAACTATGAGCTGATTCAGAGATGCAAACCCATCCAGCACTGACGAAAGCAGACGGAAGCACGAGGCAGCCCCACGGCGAGTGAGCCTTGCTTTTCCCTCACTGGGAGATTGTTCTGTGGATTTGGCACAGGATGCCGATCTGCGGGGGAAAGCAAAGCCCATGGATATGGTTGCCTTTCTCCTCCAAGCCAACGAGCGCCTTGTTCTTCTGCGAGCCTGCCACCGTGGGAAAACTGTGAGAGTGGCAAGTCTCCCTCTTTGTCCCCAGAGCACTTCATTCACCAGGGAGCCAGGCTGGGAACAGAGCCGCCTCTCACACAGCTCCTGAATGACTCCGTTTTCTCAGGGCGGCTTCTGCCTGCCCATTGTCTAACTGTCATGCCCTCTTGTATAGGTGTTCCCTGCTGTCCCCACTGTTATGTAACGCCTGTGCGGGGAGCAGTGAGTGAGAGCGAGAGAAAAAACCCAGACAGTAACCAAGACCGGCATGTCTTCCTGGAGGAGGAAAAACCAAATGCTAGCCATTTGTCAGCTCTTTTCCTGGGCTTGTTTGCCTGAGTGGTAAACTTGGATCACTGGCATACAAACCCTATGGCTGGCTCAAGTGAAGGCTTCTGTTTATAGCCCTGAAATGGGACATGCTGTACCCTCGTGGCCACGCTGGCGCACCTGCCACCTAGGTCCTCCCACAAGGCACTAACAAGAAATCCTACCTCCTCTCTCTTATTGCTTAGAGGGAAGGACTTTTCTCCCTCCTTGGTCACCACTTTCCATGCCTCTGTCTCCTGCTGTATCATTGGCTCACTGAGCGTCTCAGTCCTGCTCAGAGGATCACAGACATCCTTGGGCTTGCCATCAGCAATTTCCAGGTGGCCTTGACTCTCCATCGGAGTCCAGTGTAGAGAGGCAGCCGTCAGCTGGTGTCCATGAATGATGCCCCTTTCCCTCACACTCGAGTCTCCTGGATGCCATGGCCTGGGCTTGAACGTTATCTATCATCTTTTTGATCATACTACCAGTGTTGTGGTGCAATAAAGGAAGGTGAGGGCTGATGTTGGTCATCCTTTCTCTCTCTGTCCCAGCATTCCCCCCAAGCCCGTGCTGCACAGTCCCAGCCCTGCTGCCGCAGGAAGAGGCGTTATGGCGAATAGGATTCCCTGCCATCATAGGTCACAGTGCAATGCGTTACTCAGGTGTCTGTGGGGATGCTGCAGTACACAAACCTGCCGCGCGGCCACTTTCGGAGAGTATAGCACACGCAATTACGTACCGTACGCAGTGCTCAATAGTGAGAATGAATGACTATGTTGCAGTTTATGCGTTTACTATACTGTACTTATTATTTAAGGGTGCTCTTTCTACTCCTGAAAAATGGTTTGCTGTAAACAGTTTGCTGTGTTATGCTGGCAGCAGCCTCAGACATCTCGTGTTCACCGAGCCTTTTGATTGCATCATTTTCTCTTGTGCTTGATTTAATCTCGAGTTGTTTTGTACAGTGCCAGGCTGTGCAGGCGTGTAGCCTAGGTGTGCAGTAGACTGTCCCAACAGGTTTATGTAAGTGCACTCTGTGGTGTGTGCCACAATTGCCTAGTGATGAATTTTCAGAACTTGCCCCCATTGTTAAGCAGCGCACGACTGCAAGTGCAATGGAAAGAGAAGAGCGAGAGCACAGACAGACGCCAAATGGGGACGTTCTGGTCCTCAGAGAACAGGCTGCAGGACGGAGCTCTGTCTGCCTCCCTTTCATACGCATCCTGCTCACCCGTGAGCCATTCCACGGGGAGAACGGTGGATGCCTGTCTCCTCCGCCCACCCGGACCGTCTCGCCTGTCCCTCCACCCACTCTGTTCGCTCGCCCTGGTTGTTTGAGTCCTTGGCTTTGGGGACTGTCTCACAGTAGGTGCTTCTGATTCTCCTCCTTGTTATAAAAATCCATTAAAACAAAACAGAACCTTATCTCTATCTTGCTCGCTGGGGCTTCAAGTCTGAACAAATCTAGATTTGAGCCTTGGGTTTTATTCCTCAGGCTGTGACAGAGAGAGTACCGAAGACTTTAAATAAGGAAGTGATGTGATCCTGTTTCTGTTCAAGGGAAGCCACCCTGGGGACAGCGTGGAGAACTGGAAGGCAGGACACAGAGGCCGGTCGACCAGCAGGGGACAGCAGTTTTCATGGGCCCAGCTTGTCTCCTCTCTGTGCGCCTTGCTGTGTCAATTTCCCACTTTACACATGATGCTAGGATGGAAAAAAAAAATGCTGTGGGTGCAGATGACCAGCGTAGAATGTCAGGAGATCATTAATTGTTGTAGACGTCACCTTCTGTCACGGCTGGGTGAGATGACGATAGCGTTCGGTAACCTATCACTACGCTGCTTCACACGGAGCTGTTATCAGCATGCATTGCGGGTCACCTTCTCACGGACTGTGGTCAAACCCTGGTTCCCTCGTCTGGTACTTGCACACTGAGCTCCTGCTACCGAAGTGCAGGAGCTCCCGTTCATGCCAATGAAGTCACTTTGTCAGCACTGCCCGTTCATCTAGTCCTGTGAGACCCTCTGGGCTCTGCCAACATATTTCTGTCTCACCTGGCTTGGTGACGCCTGCACAGTGGACCGCCACTCCAGCGATACTTTCACTTGAGCCCTTGCTTAAAATTTTTAGAGGCCAAGAGGAGAGAGGGTAGAATATGTCATTTATACATTCAAGTAATGAAATTGTTTCACAGGCCTCTATTTTGCCCTCCTGTTCAAAAACGTCAGCAGCATCTGTTTTTTTTTTTTTTCAAACACTATGTCGACGTCTTGGTAAACCATTACGTTGGCCAGGGACACTTTCTAAATTAAACAATGTGCTCCACCTCGCAAAACCTGTTCTTGGTGAACCAGTCCTCAGTCCTGTCATCACCACTTTCCTTTCCAAAGATCCACTGACGATCCTTTTAACCAACTGTCCCAATGGTCGTTTATCAGCCCTCATCTTAGGTGACCTTTCAACAGGAGTTGACACAGATGACCCCTCCCTCCTCCTTAAAGCCCTGTCTTTCCTCACTGATCCCCAGGACACCGCCCGCCCCTGGCTGCCCTCCCTCCTTGCTGACTGCTCCTTCTTGGTCTCCCTGTGCCTCCTCCTTCTCTTCTCAGCGTCTCCACGTTGGGAGCCCGCTGAGTCCTTGGGCTTCCTCTCTTTTCTCGTTATTTTAGTCCCTTGATAATTTCCGCATTCTCTTGGGCCTACCTCTTTAACCTTGGCCTCTCCCCTGATCTCTAGACTCGTGAATCCAACTAGCCACCACATGTCTCTTCTTGGAGGCCAAACAAGCATCTCAAAGGCAACATATCCAGTGACAAGCTCCTCATCCCCACCCATCTCACAAGCCAGGGTCTCGTGCAGTTGTCCCCTTTCAGTGGATGCCACGCCATCAATCCAGCTGATCAGGCCAGAATCCCGGGGATTAACTTTGACTCCTCTCTTTTTCTCTCACCCTCATTCGTCTATTAGCAAAATCCAGCTGTTTCTGTCCAGAATCTGACTACTTATAGACCCCACCTCGTCATCTGCTTTGGCTACCGGCCTCATCGAAGCCATCGTCGCCACACAGTTTCTTACAAGAACCTCCTGGCAGGGCCCCCCGGCTTCCACCGCAGCCTCCCTTCCATCTATTATTCTAGGAGACACTCTTAGTCCTTGCAAGGGCCTGCAAAGCCCTGCCCCATCTGGCCTCCTTCCCTGTGCCCCTCTCCCCGAGTCCCTCCGCTGCAGCCACACTGGGCTCCATGCTGTGCCAGGTCCACGTCAGAATCGTTTCTTTCTTGGGCTCTTCGCACTTGTAGTCCCTTCTCCAAGAGCCACACGTCCTTAGGTTTTACCAAAATACGTTCTTGGGTCAAAGACCGTCAACACCGAAACACTCTCCCTCTAACATTATGCGTCTTCTCGCCCTATTTTCTTTTTTCCATACCACCAATCAGCACCCAACATACATACTTACTTATTTTAAAGATTACACACCGCCTCTGCCAGACCTTCTACCCTGAACAAGGCATGGATTTCTTCTGTTTTGTTCACTGCTGTGTTCCCAGGTTCCTGCATGGAGCCTGGCACCCGATGGGTTAGGTATGAAACGATGTTTGTTGGGTGGCTGTAGAGTCAGAACTTTTGCCTGGTACTGACAGCATTGAGAAAGTTCACTTCTTTTATTTTCAAAATTGCAATGTATTAGTTCACTCTGTCTTTTATACTTTTCCCTGATTATTTCAGAGACTACCAGAAGCTCAGCCATACAGTAGTAGCAGCAGCAGCAGCAGCAGCTAAGAGTTATGGACATTTAATAGGTACCAGGCTGACTGCTAAGAAGAGAAAGAATCTTATTTAAAACAGCCATCCTATGAAGTAGGTATTATTATTTTACCCCTTTAACAGGTGGAAGGGCTAAGACATAGGTCGATCAGGTAGTTTCCCCAGTGTCACACGGTGAGTGACCGAGCCAAGACTCAAACCCAGACACCTCAGCCCCCGGGCCATGTCCCTAACCACCGCGCTACACCTGCACCCGGCCCTTCCGGGGGGAGGCTTGTTCAGAACTCTGCCGTGTCGTTCCTTCGGGCCAGGTTATGCCGACTCACTCGAGGGGTTACGTTTCACTCTGGCACACTCCTTATTCTTTGGGGTTGCAGTGTGTTCCACCCTTTGTGGTTTTGGAATCATTCACCTTGGAGAAGGAGTTGACATCGACGTGGACTAGACTGCTTTTCAGTCATTCGGTAATACCCACCACCCATCCGCAGAGACAGACCTGGGTCTCTTCTGTCTGTCTGCTCACCCAGAGCTTTCAGAAGTCTTGCTGATATTTGGCAGGTGTCTGCACTCCTGACATTCCTCCTACAGCTCCACACCAGTCTTTTATATTTCATGCTGTTTTGGGTCAATGACCACTCTTTCCACCGTATGTTCATGACTGAGCTTATCTGAGAGTTTCCTGGGCAGCCACTTTTGCCGCTTATTTGCCCCTCCGTGTTTATTAAGATGGCCTTTGTAGATCCCTCCTGCCCTTCTCCCGTCCCAGGGGCCGGGGAGCTCTGGTTCCAGCGGAGTCACACTCCCCGTCCACTGTGCGGAGCCGCTGCTGGGCCGGGGTTTCCCGCAGGGATGGCATCTCCCAGCCCCGTGTGAGACGGGAGCCTTATGGTGGGGTTCTGACCAACGGAATGTGGGTAGAAGTGATGTATGTACATTGGGTGCGGGGCTAACCCCCCAAAGCCTCCTTCCTGGCTCTCTGCAGCCCTCCTCCCCACCTGTGGGCGCGAGGCCTCCACTCCTGCTGATCTTCAAGGCTGCCTGTTACCTGAGGCAGGGCCTCTGCCAGCCCGAGCACCTGAGTAGCTTTCCTGAGCCCTTTCCTGATTAGCTTTTGGGGAAATAGGAACACAGGAATTTCCATCGTTACGCCACTGAGATGGGAGACTTTGTAAATATCCAGATCTAGGATCATGTTAACGACAACAGATCACACGCATGTTTCCCATGGGCCTGCTGAAACCTCCCCGCAGTCCGAAGAACACATGAAGCCTCCGGCACTGGTTTCTTGCCTCGGCCATCATCCTGCTTCCCAGGGAAATGGGTACATTCTCTCAAGAGTCCCATTGCTGCTACGTCCGTCACAAGCCATTCTTCTCTGTCACCGTGAGGTCCACGTCGCCGTTTCCCTTCTCATGCTTTCTACCTGCTGGGAGAGAAAACTGTCAAAAGAAATGGAGGAGGCAGCTCTGTAAACAACGGGTTTGGGTTAGGGACCATGAGGATCCTCCTGAGAGAGAGGCGAGTGAGGAAGGATAGAGGCGGGAGACCAGTGTGCCTTCCTCCGAGGGATCCCGAGGCCAGCTCCAGGGTGCCTAAGAAACTTGGCTTTCGGCCCTCAGGGCCGGGCCAAGAAGCAGGGCTTCGGACCTGGACAGGCAAGAGGGAAACCAGCCGGTCTTTGGGCCTCCACGTGGGTTCTCATGGAGTCGTGTTCACTTGTCATTTGGGGTCCGGTCCTATGGACAGTGGCCCACTCCTGCCACCGTCTGTCCAATGGGCCGTCACAGCTCCCAGGGGCCCTGCTCTGCTGATACGATCCATGCTCAGCAGGCCCTGCTCCCCACTCTCCGAGCCAAGAAGGCCCATTCGAGAGCTTTCTCGGCACGCAGGGGGCGCTGTGCACAGCACAGGGCCGGGGCTCAGAGGAGGCAGTGGGGGTGCGTGTGGCAGATGTGTGAGGTGTCAGTTGGGTCAGCCAGTGCACGTGTAAGGGAACACCCAGGACAAGATGGAGCGTCGGCTGAGGCTGGCTGGGAGATCTCCTTTTTCTGTGCACGGGTCCGTTTCCGAGTCAGAGGTGGTTCCTGCCACTTCAGTTGGGCTCAGAGTACCAAGTGCAAGTTCCAGGTTCAGAATCCAGGACTGTCACAGTCAGTGGGCTTCTCCTGAGGGATGCGGGCTCCTGGCAGGCAAGAGAGGAGATGTATTTTTCTCCCAGATGCTCCAAGAGGGTTCCAGTCCTTTCAGAGGTGTCCAACCTGTGGCCCACAGGCCACGTACAACTCAGCATGGCTATGAATGTGGCCCAACACAAAATCATAGTTTTACTTAAAACATTATAAGATTTATTTGTGATTACGTGTCACAATGTATTTAATGCGTGGCCCAAGACAACTCCTCTTCTTCCAGTGTGGCCCAGACATGCCAAAAGGTTGGACGCCCCTGCTAGATCCTGCAGTGACCAAAAGGCGTTCGTTGGTCAGTGTGGTGGGCTCCGTGATTTACCTTCCACGTCCGGGTGAGGAGCCTCGAACAGAGGAGGGGAGGAAACAGCATTCCGGGCAGGTCGGGAGTCGAATATGAGGCGCCAGCTCTTTTCTTTCCCTGTGAACTTCCGGAGCCTCTGTAGAACAGAATGTGTATTTCCTTTCCTCCACCCATTGGGGCATCTCACAAATTCCACCTCTGCGCTGGGGGTTTGCCAGGGCTGCAGGAGCCCGGGGGCCACAGCCAGGTCTGGGCAGGCATGGGGGACGGCGTGAGGAGGAGGAGCCCCCATTGCTGGGTGCTGTCCCGGGACGTGGGCCGCCCTGCTCGAACAGCTGCCTCGCAGCGATGACCACGACAGTGGCACCCAGGCCAGATGCAGGGAGGACTCGCCACATCTCAAGGGCGTTTGCTGGGCCCTGGGAGGGGACGGCCTCCGGAGTAGAATTCCACATGGAACGAGACCTGGACTCGCTGTCGGGGAGGCCCAGTCGAGGGGGAAGGCGGCAGCAGGCAGCCACTACCAGGCCGGCCCCCTGCCCAGCAGGCAGAGGACTTGAAGACAGGCCTTCGTGCTCATGGGGTGGCAACTCAGAGGACGTGGCCTTTGGCCCAGCCCGTTTCTCTCCCCTCCCTGAAGGAGGAGTGCCCAAGGGGCCACACGACCACCCAGATCAGCACCCCGAGTGCAGCAGCACCACGGGGTGCTGTGTGGAGCCCCCATGTTCATTCGTTAACTCAAAAGACATCCACTGGGTGCGGGTGGTGGGCCTGGTGCCCTGGTCAGAGATGGGAAACCCAGGACAGACCTGTGAACGAGTGACCTGCCTTAAAGTTAAGAAGCAAATCCGCAAAGTGGACGCAGAGCTGGGCGGGTGCTGCACCGGGGGGGTGTGCGTGTTTGGGACGAGCCCGGAGGGCAGAGCTGCGGCCTGTTTGCCACGAGGCACTGGCCGGAGTGGTGGGCAGGACGCCTGTTTCCCTGGAATCCACCTGACACCATTCCGATCTCATTACTTCTGCCCCTCCTGGTTCCCACCCCGAGAAAGGGCATCGGCTGATGCTGACGTCAGAAATGACACATGGGGACACATGCGAGCTCCAGGACACTTGTCCCGCTACCCCTCCCAGCATTTCTGCCGCAGCCTCTTCCTGCTGCCCCCGGGACAGGCCTGACTTGAATGGATGGCAAGTAACGCCCCAGCTTTACTCTACCCTGAGCTGGGGCAGCCGGCTGGGGCAACAGGGCAGTTGCTGTGCCCCTGCAGTTGCCTTCCGGGTTACCTGAGTGACTCATGCAAGGCAGCAGGCCAGCCTGGGGCAGAGGAGGACAGTGGTGGCCCAGTGCCAGCCCAGGCCGAGCCTGGGCTGCTGCAGGGGCGGAGCCTGCTCCTGCAGGGGCGGAGCTCGTCTGTTTTTCGGAGTGCTCTGCAAGTGGCCTGATGAAGGAGGCCGTGGGGCCCTCAGGAAGAAGTAGGGAAAGCAGGGAGATACATGTTTTGGCCCGAGCTCCATCAGATAGTGGAGAAAGAGTGCATTCTCCTGGAAAATGCAGGGTACACCCTGTCCTTAAGGTGCCACTTTCCCAGACAGCAGGGGTGAGGCCAGACAAGCCACAGTGGGTGGAGTGCTGCCTGCAGTGTGGGCTGACGGCTCCCCGCCCTGTCCACCTCACGCACACCCCCTCCCGGGTGAGGCTGGGGGGCTCCCTGGTGGAGCCTTCCCTTCTCTTAGGCAAACTCAGAAGGAGGCACAGTGAGAGCAGGGAATGAGGTCAGGGTGGAGCTGAGAAGGCTGAGAACGAGATTTCTACCCACTCCGAGGGGCCTCCCCCTTCTTCCATTCTCCACCCCCACTACCCAGTCACTGTGACCTCATTAAGCAGAGGCCCCAGCTGTCCACTGAAGGTGAGAAGCTGGTCAGATCCCTATACCTCACAGTGGGACCCTGCGGGCAGGGGCAGGGACGGTAGGAAGGTATGGGAGAGTGCGGTCCTCAGGCTCCAGAAGGTGCATCTCCAAGGCACCGAGAGACCTGCATTGCACCTCTCAGCTGCTCCCTCTTTGACTTCAGGATGTGGCTTTGCTGGACCCGTGTCAGGCACGGCCTCACCACAGCTCGGCGTCGAGCACAAGCCTGAGTTTCGGGGAGCTGTGCCCACTCTGACCGCATTGTTTCTGCCTCCAGCCCTCTCTCTGGCTTTGTGCTTGGCAATCCTTGCCTGGTGCGAACTGGGGCCAGGGGAGAAGCCAAGGTCCCGCTACCCATGGACTCCTCCCTCGCTGGTGGCTGAAAGTTCCGCTGGGGAGGGAGCAGGAGCGCCAAGCAGAGACCGTTGGCCGTGATTGGCTGCTCGTCCAAGGACCTGTCACCCTCCCGGAACATCTCAGCACTGACTACAGAAGAAAGCTCTGGTAACATGCCAGTGCTCTTTTTCCCCGACCACCTGATTCATCCTTCAAGGCCCAGATCAATTTCCACCTCCACGAGGAAGACGCCGGGTCTTCTCCCTCCCCCTGCCTGCATTCTGACTTCCTTTGTCACTCCCTGCTGCCTTCTCTCCCCATGCCCTCGTGAGGCCTTGCCCCAGGAGCGGGGGCACACATCAGGGCACCCCATCCCTCAGAGATGCTTCCAAAGTAGGTGTGAAGATGCATGTGCAGAAAGAGCCATCTCACGTGGGTCCGTGGGAGGGAGTCACAGAAAGTGTCTGGAGGATAGAGGAGGAAAGCACTACCCTGACCTGAGGGGACCTCACAGGGGCGTCTGGAAAGTGACTTTCTAAACAGCAGGATTTGGATGGCAAGGGTCAGGCTAAGAAGACTTTCTGGCAGAAGAACAGCGTGGACAAGGATGAGGAGGCAGGAGGGAGTGGAGGGATATGTGGGGAGCCAACGGGGCGGGCCTCCACCAGGCCAGCTCCCTCAGGGTGGCCCAGGCGGCACTTGGGCTTTGCTCCTGCAGGCTGCACTCGCTTTGACAGCTTTCTGCCCAAGGGCACCTGTGGTCTGCAGGGAGAGGCAGAAATGACAGTGTAGTCACTGATGGTTAAACCTCAAAGTCGGCCTCCCAGGCCCAAATTTCCATGCATGGGCAGCCCTGCCAACCTGCACCCCAGTCAACGCCAGGATGCCTTCCAGGGGCCTCCACTGCACCGGGCGCTGCCGAGGAGACTGCCTGTCCACAGGGGAAGGAGCAAGCCCTACTCAGCTACCTCATGTGCTCCTCCTGAAGACTCAGCCTGAGCCCTGCAGCTGGTGCAAGTCCCATCAGGCACGTAGGGGCTGTGATCGGGCTGTAGCAGCCCAGGTCGAGGCTGACATAGGAACAAAGGCAGGGATGTTCCTTGGGGGAGCCAGTGGCTGTACCTGAACACACTGCTTGCCTTAGCAATCCAGCAGCCCTCTCCTGCTGGACACCTGGATGCATGCTGCTTAGCCTTCCCAGTGGAAGTTCTATGCAGTTCTGGGCTGGGAAGTGCTGGGCTGGGGGCCCAGCTGGGCTGGGTTTTCCTGATGGGCGAAGTAGGCTTGGTATCTGAAAGACTGGCGGATGGAGTCGAACCACACAGACGAGAATTTAGCCTGCTTACATCAGAATCACCTGGGAATTCCCAGGAGCCTTGCAGAAGCTTCCGACTCAGGGGTTCCAGGTGAGGCCTCTGAAGATTTGGGGGAATTTTTTGTTTTTGTTTTTTTCTTAAAGAAACATACAAGACCCTCCCTAGAGGAAGGCTTGGCATTAGAGAGAATTCTATCCACAATGGCTACAGAACCCTACCATGTGTAGGGCAGGGGCACCCTGGCCTCGGCTGTGCCTCAGTCACACTCGGTGGCTTAGAAAAGGTCTCCTGAGGACAGCTTCCCAGAACAAGTCCTGTGGCCTCTTCCTTTCTTACAAAGGGAGTCCCTCATTCGTAGGGAAATGCTGCCATCTGGTGGTCGCTACTAGGAACAGCTCCCATTTTCCAGATGCAGGCATTAAGCCAGGTGTCACTGCTTTACCCTGTCTTGTTTGGCTTTTAAATACCCTGTTCTGAGAACTACAGTGTCTTTCAATCTTGGGCCTCTTCTGGTGTCTCTCATTTAAGCCCATTTGCTCTGAGCAGCCACTGCCACCAGGCAGATGCTGCTAATCCATACCTCACCCTGAATTGGGCTGCAGCACTTGATGTGAACCAGGCATGTGCTGGCCCTTACAGGAGAGAATAAAGCAGAGCGTGGTGGGAAGTGGGGATGATTCACGTGGATAACTTCTGTCTGAGGTGATGTCTGAGCTGAGGCCTAGAGGAGAAGCCAGGTGAAAAGAGGGAAGGAGATTCCAGGCAAAAGGACCAGCAAGACAGAATATTCTGGCTGTTTAAATACAGAAACAGAATTGGTTTTTATAATCCACTTCTTTGCTGCCTCCAAAAAAAAGATGGAATGCAAACATTTCCCCTCAATTTCTGGACAGATTTAAAAACTAAGAGAAAGGAAAACAAGTTTTTCAGTTGTTAAAATTCTGGGTGTTAAGGGCCCCCCGGTCTATTGGGAAAGAGTGAGACAGAGGCCTGGGTTTTCAGGCAGAAGCTGTGTGACCAGGGAAGCAGGAGGCAGAGAAGGCCTCTCCCTACTAGGGCTCTCAGGCCAGTGCCGGGAGAAGGCTCTAAGTCACCAGTCCCACCCTGGTCCCTGCAGTGCCCTGGGGCAGTATCAAGGCCCCAGAGGGTCATGGCTGCATAGTGCCAGCATGCCCTGCCCTTCCAGCCTCGCAAAAACCCAAGTTGGAGAACGGCAGAGAGGCATCCCGGAGCCAGTGGACCCGCACCCCCCACACTGAAGAACCCTGATGTCTCCATGGTAACCCACAGGGACAAGTGCCCAAGGAACAGACCCCCGGAAGGACTAGAGAACCATGGTGTAGTCCCAGTGGTAGAGAAATACAAATTCACACCACAAAGAGGAAACGAAGGAACTCTGTGTTCTTGCACAGCAGGGTTTATAGCAGATTCTCACTGGTCAGGACGTGACCTCAGAACAAAATGGGAGGGTATACGCATTGCAAAGCTGGTTAATGGGGCCGTCTGGCTGGTGGGTGGGAGGCCAATTGTCCAGGACACTCTGTGGCTCTGGAGGTTCCAGGGTCCTAGCCAAATGCCTCCCCCAGGTGGCCTGTTTTGTGCTCCAGAAGCATGTGGTCATCAGCCTCCTGAATGTCAGCGCTGCACTTGTTCTGGGGCCAGATTTGATAATGCTCTGCTTCTGCTCATAATCCTTCAGCAAAAGAATGATATACCTTCTAAAGACCCCTACCCCCCCCAAAAAAAACCCCAAACAAAAAAACTCATCCTGCAGTGGCTACCCAGGTCTCAGGGCGGAGCGCACACTGGCAGAGGCCCAGTTCAGCGTCCGCATCTCTACCGCATCCCCCTCTCTCCCTCCCTCCGACTCCAGCGCCCGGCAGGCTCCTGCTCCCAGCAGCCTCTCACCGACCTGTGCGAATCCTTCAGGCATCTTGTTCGTCATCTTCTGCATCCCCACCAGCGCCACCAGGGCTGAGCTCAGGGGTTCCCTGGTGCACTCCCGCACGCTCAGGGCTTGCCCTGTCATGGCCCTTAGCACTCTCCCAAGCCACCTGCTCTCTTCTTCATCTACTTCACCAGACCGTGGTCACTCAGGGGCAGAACCTCTGTGGACCACTGTCACTTCCACAGCCTCAGCACAGCCCTGTGATGAAAGAGGGTGTTCAGCAGGGTTTCTTAGAGGAAACGACAGTCGACATGAGACCTGAAGGACTGGGGCGGGGGCAGAGGTGTGATTTTAAGAAAAGAAGAGCATGCCAGCACATGCAAAGGCCCTGGGGTCGGAAAGAACTTGGCGTACCCAAGAAGCACGCCGAGGACGCTGTGGCCGGAATGTAGAAGAAGTGAGCAGGTGACCTGGTAGCTGGTCTGTGGGGTTCTGAGCATGACAGGAAGCCACCAAAATGTGTAAAGTGGACAAAAGCATGACCCTATTATCTTCAATGCCTTCTCTTCCCCTTTTCGCTCCCACTGAATGCAGGCACTCTTCTGAGAACAGTTCCTGAAGCCAGCTCAAGGAGGCTCTTTGTGTTTCACATCCTCCTTCCACTGGGTGGGGCAGGTGTCTTCCTCATTCCTTCTTGCTGTTTTAGGGCATTTTTCCTTAAAACTTAACTGACTTTGAAGATCAAGTCACCAGCCTGCAGCACCCGGCGCCCCCTGCTGGTGCAGTCTCCCAGGAACCGCGGACCACCTCCGGCCACTGCTTTCAGGGATCCCTCACCAGCACCCTCCCCTCATCGTTGTTCTCGGGACCACAGCCCCACAGATCTGGGTCTCAGTCCCCTGGGCGCCTCTCCTCCAATGGTCTTGTTCTCCACCCCATCTCAAACACTCACTCAAATGGCCAAAGACTAACGCCTGCCTCCACCCCCATAATCTCAAGTTGGGGCTTCTCCCTCTCCGACCAGCACCTCCCAACTTGCAGGCCCACTGCTCCGAAAACCCCATCGCCAACAACCCTTTGTTACCTGATGGAGGGGTCCGCTTGCCTGTGCAGATCAAAGCCCCATAAGACACGAACGGGAGTTTGCAGCAAAGAAAATGTCAACTAAGAAACATTCAAATCTGCAGAGAGTTTTTGGTGAGTTTATTTGAGCCAAGCTGACAACAATTACCAGGAAGCAACATTTCATCAGATTGAGCAGTGCTCTGGAGAAGGCAGTTTCGCACCTTATTGTATACATTACAATCAAAGGAGGAGCCATACGGGGGTTAGGTGAAGTCCACTGCTTAGGGGAGGCAGGAGAAAGCCCAGAGAGGGACCTCTGGGAGTGGATAAAAGGGAAATGAAGGACACGCACCCCTTTTATGTAGGTGGGCAAGGGATAGTTAACAGTCAACAATGAACATGAGAACAGTTACAGTGAGAGGACTCGGAGTCTCAGCCTGTGCCCTGGAGGTTTGGGGGAAAAGGGAAGTTACACTGACATTCCAGGGGTAACTTCCTTTGGATGCAAAAAGACAATAGACTGAGTTAAGGTAAAAATGGATCTTTGTTAGAAAAAACTACTGGCCGAGGACAGGACGTGACTGACCTTCATGAGCTGCTTTTAGTGCGTAAGTTTTCATTTCAGACCATCCTCTGTGGTTACGTTGGGTCTCTGAGTTTTCACCAGGCTGCCTCCCCCCAGCTCGTCAGGTTAACATGTGGCCCCTTTCCTTCCACAAAAATAAGGGTTAATTTCAGGAAGTGGCCCTCTCCAGGTGATGTGGGGGCGCTAATGCTGAAGATCTGGCTTGCGGATGGCTTCCAGGCGACGTGTTTTACATAGGGGAAATCTTAGTCATGTGACTGCAGGAGTTAGGGCTCTGGTCTCTCCTGATGGGTTGGCTCTTGGGAAGGCGGTAACGGATCAGTGCATCTGTTCCTGACATCAGCCGGGGCGTCGCTTTGGCCAGTGTCACCGCCTGGGGGGGCCTGGAGCTGAAACACAACCGAGCACCGGATGTTATCTCTAGTTTGACCTAAACTCTGTCTCTGGGGTCGACAGACCAAAGTTCCCTCCCGAGGGTGTAATGACTAAGGGGGGATGCGCCAGGCAGAAGGAGGCAGGTGGGTCAGGCCGGTGCTGCCCGAGGCCAGTCTGAGTCAAAAGGAGAGCAGGAAGAGGTCCTACTGGAGAAATGCCATTTCCACGGGGTTACACCTTTGTCGCAGGTGGGCACAGGTAACCAGGTTCTCCGTGATCGCGGACAAAGAATTTAACAGAGCACACAGAGAGTTCGTAGCAGAAAGAGAGCAGAGTTATTAAGCGGTAGTACACTCCACAGAACATGGGAGCAGGCCAACTCGGAGCAGAGATGGACCTCAGGCGCTGGAGGGATTCTATTCTTACAGGGCGGTTATTTCCTGGCTGGTTTTGGTGGGGTTTTATTGCGCATGTACAAGTAGTTGTATTACTTTAAAGTTACCGCACATGTGGTCTCCCATGATTTTCCTCAATTGGCCACCGGGGAAGGGGGCCGAATAATGTTAACTTATGATAATGCTACTGTAATGGAGCAGGGGTCGCGTAGCATCTTCTGCGCAGGTGCATTCATGATTCGTTGTGATTCAGCGCTTTTCCAGAAAACGGGAATAACTGGTTTTAGAACAGGGTCTCTGTCTTGTACCGCCGTCCTTTATCTTAGCCCTGGGGCACCTCTGCCCTGATTATCTCCTGCCTCAGTCCAGTGGGTCCTGGGCTCTCCCACCATTTGGTTCCTCCCACTCCACTCCTGCCCTCTTGCCCCCCCTCCCCCAGCTTAAAGTCCATGATTCATCACTTTGGCAGCTTAGTTTCCTCATGCACCTTCCTCTCCAGTACTCCTCTTTCGCTTTCACTGTGTTTGCTCGGCAACACTCTAACCCTGGGGAGCTCTACTTCTGAGTCCCTGTCTGCGCCCACACTGCTGACCACTTGAGTTCTTGGCCGCCACCCTCAAGTGGGCCTGTCTCGCTGGCTGGCAGTCATGGGCCCATTTGCTCTCCCACTCTCCGAGATGAGTATTTCACACTGTCTCTTGAGAGTGCCCACACACCCCACCCCCACCCCACCCTCCGTCGCAGCCAATGACCTTGCTCCCTTTTGCCCAGGAAAAAACAGCCCCAGGGCGAGCACTTCCTCACGCCCCACCCCTGCGTCTGCCCTGCAACCTGCACCTGTGTCCCTGTCCTTTCGATTTTCTGCTTTTCCCCCGGGTGGGCTGCCTGTGCAGAAGCCACCTTGGCTTGCTCTCTGGACACTGTCCTCTCGCGCTTTCCCAGGGATGTCACCCCAGGAACTCCCTCCACTCCCCCACGTCAACTTTTCCTTCCCTCCTGGGTCAATTCCGTCAGCATACAAACATATTGTTCCTGTTTCTCGGCTCCCCTTTACACTGCAGCTCCTCCAACGAGCTGTCTGTGCGCATCGCCTACAGTCCTCTCCCCTCTTCAATCTACTCTGATCAGCCTTTGATGCGCACGTGGCTAAATCCTACGGTCGATCCTTGGTCCTCAGCTAACATGAGCTCTCAGCAGCGTTTCACAGGACGGTTCATTTCCTTCTCCTCGAACCATTTCTTCCTCTGATCTCCAGAATATCACACCCCTCTGATTTCCTTCACATCCCTCTGTTCTCTTCTCTTCAGCTCTTTTGCTGAGCCTTCCCATGGCCCCCCCTCGTTAACACTGAGTCAGTCCAAGACCCCAGACCTTGGACCTCCTCGCTGTGTACACGCTCTTGGTGACTCATGTAACCATGTGGCTTTAAATGTCTTCTATACTTTTACATCTTATATTCTATCAAGACCTTCACCTCGAAATCCAGATGCCTAGATCCAATCGTTTCTTCAATGTTTCCACTAAGAATGCGGGCAGGACCCCTGCATTTTGACCTCACTCGCTCCTAGATAACACATGGCGTTCCGGCATCGCTGTTTGTTCAGTAGGCTGTGTCTGCTTTTGGTCAGGCACCGGTCCCTGTTCTCAGGGCAGCTTCCAGCCTGTTACGGGAGCAGTTTGCTCTGGGCAGCTCACAGCATCCCTTCAGTAAAATGTTCTTACAGAGTTTATCCCTGAAGATACCTGCCTTGTCCAGGCCCACGTCCTTCCCGGGGCTTCAGCATCTGGTGACCAGTGAGGGGCAGGTAGCAAGGTTTGTGTGCTGGTTTTTAACTACAGATTCAATTTCCTTAACAGGTGGAGGGCTGTTAACATGATTTCTTCTCGAGCAAGCTTTGGTAGTGTGTCTCTTTCAAGGAATTTTTCTATTCTGTCAAAATTCCTGGGATAAAGTTGCTTCTAATATTCACTGTTACACTTTCAATATCTGTAGAAGCTACAGAAATGGTGTATGTCCTATTACTGGTTGGACTAATTGGTGATTCCTTTTTTTTTTTTTTTCACCTGATGAGTCTGACTAGAGGGTTAGCAATTGTTTTGATCTCAAAGAACCAACTTTTGGTTTTGTGGTGGAATTTGTGTCTGTTCACCAATAAAATCCTGAAGTCTAAGACAGCAACCAGTACACAGTAGGTACTAAATATTTGTCAACTTAGTTAATGCCTTCCTTTATCCCAAACCCTCTGAAGAGTGTCTGGTTTATTCCAGATAAAGGCTGTCCCTTGCATGATCTTCAAGGCCCCACACAACGGGGCCCCTTGCTGCTTCTCTGCCCTCTTCTCCTGCTGTGCTTCCGCAGCTGCCCTGGGGTCTTTGCTCCCCTCGGACATCAGCCGGCTCTCAGCCCTGGGCCTTTGCGGTCCCGTCCTTCTGCCCCAACACTCCCCCACCCCACCTCTCCTGGTGAAGAGTGACTGCTCTTTGTAAGAAGAGCCCCTGCCACCTGTCACCTTCCCCCTGCCCCGCTCCCCCGACCCTCCCAGGGGAACGCACCTGGCTGCAGAGCTGAACGGGGACACCTTGGGTCCTCCTGTCCAGAGCAGCCCTTCCTGGAGGCACCACACCGCCACCCTGACCCACACGCGCCCCACCTCCTCTGGGGTGCCATCCAAACCAGGGGTCTGTTTCTAAAGGCCGAGCACTGGAGTCGGCGGAGGCAAGTTCATCTTCCCTGGTCCAGCCACTGGCCAATTGCTGATACTTTTCATTCCAAATGCAAGATTTTCATTTGTCTTATATAGAGGATGCAATTTGTCTCCCTGTTGTTTTCAAATGCAATAACATAAAACTGTGCCAAGCTTGCCTTTGTGTTTTCACAGCCACTTAAATTTTGTCTGTGTTGTTATCTCCATCCTCCGCCCCCTGGCCCTCAGTGAGCTCTGTCTGAGGTTTTCATGGCCTGTCCAAAGAACAGACAGGCACACCGCTGGGCTGTGAGCAGGCCCAGTCCGAGGTGCGCCCTGGCCCGCAGCGCCCACAGGGACAGAGTAATGCCTCACTCCTGGAGCCCGGAGGGTTTTGGAGAGAGGTCCTCCTGGCTTGGGTTCAGTCCAGCAGCTGGGAAGGAAATGGGGAGGTGAGTTTTCACGGAAACCCCTAACGCCTCTCCTCACCTCCTGCGAACGACCTCTGTGTTCAGGCAGCCGAGCTGGATGGCTGTGAGGAGAGGCGAGTGTGTTTGCTGGGGGCCTTGGAAAGAAAAGGCCCCTGTACCCTGGCCAGCAACTGTAGGTGGTGAGGCCCAGGAGGACAGGGGAGCCAGAACTCCGGCGGCAACTCGCAAGGGAGTCAGCAGGGGGCCAGAGAGCTGGAGGCCCCATCCCTGCGCAGAGAGAGGCAGAGCCAGGGTTGCTCCTGCAAAAGCAAGGGGCCAAGGGGGCAGGGGCCAAGGGGTAGGGTGTGAACTTCCTGACAGCAGAGACTCAGACCCCTCCTTCAAGGTCCACCTCAGAAGGCCTCTGCCGGAAGCACTTCCCCAAAGCCCGGAACCATCGCAGGTGGCAGTTCTGAGTTCTCCAGCGCACCGATGTGTCCTGAGAACCAAGGAGAAGGTGGAGTGGGCGAGTTAGCATGGAAGCCCCATGGCAAGTGGTAGTCGGTTGCTATGGTTTCTGGAAACTAAGCGATGAAAAAGAAGCTGCTAGGCTGGACACCAGTAGGCAGGCGTTCGTGGGAACCGCCGTCTCCTTGGGCCGCTAGGCCCGGGAAAGGGTCTTCTGCGGAGTGACTGCCATGACCACACACACGGAAGCCGTGCAGCCTTGAGGTGGAGGGAGCGAGGGAAGGGTTAGAAAATACCAAATGTGCAGGCTCGGAAGGAACCGGGTTTGGGCTGCTTGCGTGGTCTAGTGGCTCAGAGTGCAGAGCTGACAGCTTGGAACCAAACCGCAGCCCCCCCCTTCCCCCCTGCCACAGTAACCGTGCAGCTGTGAGCTTGGTGGGGCTCTAGGACAGGGGTGTCAAACTCATCTTCACCGGGGGCCACGTCAGCCTCGCTGTTGCCTTCAAAGGGCCGAATGTAATTTCAGCTCCTTAACAGTTAAGGAGTAGTCGCATTTATACAGTCCTAAAATTATTTTGGCTATAGACTGAAAATAGGCTCAAACTACTAGAACACCTCCTTAACCTGGACACAGGGGACCCAAACTAGCAAGCAGGTTTTGATGTGGTCCCATAACCTCATTTCTACAGAGGAGGTGCAGCCCCCAGGTCTGACTTCCAGCGGGCACACCTCTGGGGAAGAATGAGTGTACTTTCGTTAGGCAGGAAGACTGGATCAGCACGTGCTGGGTCTCTTTGGAGCTGCACACCATGCTTCTGGAACACTAGGGCATATGCTGTACTATCCTGAATGGCTGAAGAGAGGTTTACTAACCCTTCACTGCCTGCCACTCGATCAAGTTCCACTGTAAGGAAAATTCTCCCAACTGGTCTTTTCTCACATCAGCTGCAAGGGGCCTGCTGGGCAGCTGCGATGGGGGCACGCGATCCGATCGCTGGAGTCACATGACCCCGGACAGACGGTGGTGTTCATGCGGGAGGCAGCAGCACGTGGAGTGGAGGAGCGGCACAAAGCAGAGGCCAGCCAGTTGCACAAACTCTGCACAAACCAGGCGGTGCCGCACCAGTTCTGCCCAGTAGAGCCTGTCCACCCAACGTGGAGGCAGCTGAGTCCGCTGTCGGCAGAAGAGCCAGGGCTGGAATACAGGTTGCCCTGGCTCAGACTGTTGCCCCAAATGATGGGCTACTCTCCTGGCTTTCTATAAACCCACTTCACACCACGGCAGATGATCTTAGGTCCCTATTACGAAATTAAAAATCAGAGCAGGGCCTTCTCTGGGATAGCATTGAAAGCTTCTCTCTGGATGAGTGTTTTTGCGCAGTTTGGTTTGCCAACATCAATTTGGATATGCCTAGGAAAAATGTTCATGTATAAGTTTCCTCTTAATATAAATGCTCCCGATGTGGACCCGAGTCCACAGTTGTCAGGACCCACGTCCTTTAAATAACAATGACAAGAGCTAACACTTACCTAGTGCTCGGGTACCAGGTTAAGTGTTTCACATATAACAACTATTTAAAATTTAAAGTAAAGTTATGGTGATTGTTATCCCCATCTTTTAAGATGAGGAAATCAAGAGACAAACAAGTTACATCACCCAAAATGTCATGGCTAGACAGTACCGTAGTAACGATTTGACACTTCACCGTTAAGTGGCTCCAGAGACTATTCTGGACCACAGGGCTGACTGCCTCTGTCTGGCCTAGAAAAATAATCTGAAATTATCAGTGACATGCATCTTAAAAGTGGGTAACCATAAATTCAAGAGAAGGTAAAGGCTGAAGCACAGCACGGGAGAAACCGTGGCGTGACTCAGGGGAGAAGACCTGTGGATTACTTAACAGTGGCTTTGGGAAAGCTTGTACTGGCAGCTGTTAATCATTGATTCTTAGAAAAACTGCCAATAAGGTGGCCTGGAGGAAGGGGTGAGAGTTAAGGAGCGAGGGTTCCTTGAAGGCCCAGCACCGTGCTATCCCACGGACTAAAGACACTTAGCGTTTGTGCTGTCCCCAGGAAGACACACCAGCAGCCCATCCTGGCGCTCAGCACTCACACACGGTTTCATATTGCGATGCACACACACCTAACAGGTGTATTACCCCTGACAGGAGCACGACAGGTCACGCAGGAGTTCCAGCGAGGTCTTAAAAGTTCTTGCTGGGAAAGAAATTTAGGGTAAAGCATCAATTCAATTGCTAGAATATCAGGCAGATGCCATTGCTAGACTCAGAACTAGACTGTGACCTACAAACTCAATGGCCCACGAAAATGTTACCAAAGATGGAATGACTCCGTGTGGCATCAAACCAGAAGAGGGTATCCTTTCAAAGTTGAGAAGGGAGCTTATTTTCAACATTAGTTGCCCTCTCTCCAGTCTACATAAAACCACGCCAGAGCCATTAAATTGTTCCATTATGGCTGAATATTTTTCTCTCTCCTCCTTATTTTCTCCCCCAACTGCTCCCCGAACCCTCGGTCAAGTTGGCTCAGAATTTCACTGTCTCAGGAGTATCAGGCACTCAGCAGATTGGCTCAGCAAAGAAATGGAGCATCTATAAAACATAAGCTCTAATTAAGATGTAGAGAAAAAGCAGACCTCTTCTACAAACAAAGAGGGAGAGGAAGTGAGAGGCAACGAGGGACACAGGGACCCTATGTGGTAGTTCAGATGAAGCGAGGGGTGAGTGGGGACAGCTGAAAAAATGGCATGCCTGAGATTTCAGGGGAGGAGTCCATACAGTCTGGTGACAAGGGAATAACAGCTACTATTTAATGAGCACTCTTTAGGGGTCAGGCACTACACTTGTTATTTCGATTCATCCTCACATTCTGTTATGGAAGACCCTCGAAAAATATTCCCACATGGGTGTGCGACAATTTCCCAGGGAAACAGATAGGATGAATAGGTCATGGCTGTTGCCTATCAGGGTTAAGCAAAGGCCCCTAAGGGCTAAGAACCAGGCTGCGCATCTGCTATGAGAAGGTGCAGCAAATCCCCAGCCTTTGGGTTTAGAAATCATGCTTGCTTACACTTGCCTTTTCCATCATTTTGGTGGTTTAAAAACATACCCACTTACAGTAGAAGCTAAAAACAGTCAAGCTGGTGGAAACAGAGTAGCATGGTGGTTAGCAAGGGCTGGGGCGGGGGGCGGGGGGCGGGGGCCAGGGGGCTGGGAGGAGATGTTGGACAGGGGGTAGAAACTTTCAGCTGTCAGATGAAAATGACCTGAGGACCTGATGGAAACTATGGGGATTGTAGTGGCTGACACTGTATTGTGTAATGGAAATGCACTAAGGGAATAGAACTTAAATGTTTTCGGGGGGAAAAAAGATAAATATGTGAGATGATGGATGAAGGGGAGGGGAGCCCTTCAATAAAGTGCACACATTGGGGTGGCCACAAAGTTCGTCTGTTTTTTCCGTAAGATGGCTCTAGCAGCGCTTAGATGTCTTTAACTTCACTGGAAACGATTTTGCTAGACTGTGTTGTGACCACTATCATGTCAGCGTGCATTTAAAAAGAAACTCAGCAAAGTTGGTGAATTTTTGTGCAGCCATTTTAATATTGAAGATGGAAGAAAATACATAATATTTTTGGCTTATTATGCTTTATTATTTCAAGAAAGGTAAACATGACTGAAACACAAAAAAGATTTGTGCCGTGTATGGAGAAGGTGCTGGGACCGATCAAGCGTGTCAACAGTGGTTGTGAAGTGTCACACTAGAGATGTCCCTCTGGTCGGTGCTGCACAGCCGGGCAGACCGGTGGCTGGCGACAGCAATCAGATCGAGACATGAACTGAGAATGATCAGTGTCATGCTGCTCGGGAGACAGCCAACATACTCACCATGTCCAAACACAGTTTCTTGATTATTCTTTCCTGGTGCTTAATTGTTATTAAAGTTTTTGTCAGCTTGTTCTATCAGTTACTAAAAGAGGTGTACATAAAAACTTCCCACTGTGATTATGGACTTGTCTAGTTCTCTCTTGTATTGACTACTTCTATTTTACATATTTTGAGACCACGGTATCTTTTCCACTTAACATGTGGGGAAAAATAAAGAAGGAAAATTAGTTGCAAAGATAACTTTAGCTCCTTTTAATAAATCAAAAACAGTGCTGGACAAATGCATACTTTTTTGCCAAATTTTTGAGGGGAAAATAAAGATGCACATTATATATGGGTACTGCTAATTCCATATCTATATAAATGTTTTTAATTATTTTATTTATGCTTATGTATTAAAAATGTAACTAACCCTAGAAAGCAATCATGACATCCATACACAAAATAATACCCTTTATAATGCAAAAAAGCAGTATCTAAGTATAAATAAATAAAAAATTGAATTGAAAAATTAAAATGAAATATTTTTTTCCCTGAAAGTTTGGGCCAAAAATGTGGGTGTGTATTATACATGGCCAAATATGGTAAGACATACTGTATATCACATTGCAGGACATTTCACATTGTAGGACACAATATCACATTGCAGGACATTTCTCCTGATACCATTTGTTATGAGTTACATCGTGTCCCCTCTCAAAAAAATAATGTTGGTGTCCTAACCTCCAGTCCTTCAGAATGCAGCCGCACTTGATGACAGGGTCTTTGCAGAATGAATGAAGTGAGCATGAAGTTGCTAGGGTGGGCCTTAATCCAACATGACTGGTGCTCTTATAAAAAGGGGACACTTGGGCACAGATATCTGACTCGTGGAGGGAGACGATGACCACCCACTCTCTCCAAGGAGAGAGGCTTGGAACAGACTTGCGTTCATGTCCCTTGGGGGTCCCTGCCCTGCAGACACCTCGGTCTCAGACTTCCAGCCCCCAGGACAGGGAGCCTGTAGGTGTCTGCTGTGGGAGCCACCCGGCTCCAGAGTTTGATTGCGGAGGCCCTAGCACACCAACGGAACACACGTAACTTACAAGATGGTTTTGTTATTTAAAAAGAAAAGTGTGTTTTCAGCAGAAGGGGGAAAATAAACCTTTTATTTTTCCTTAAAAATGTAAAATAAGGAACCAGACGTTGGGAGTAAAGTCAATCTGCTATGTAACAGAATATCATTTTCCATTTTAACAGCAAAGTTAAAAAATTTTATCTGGCATCATGAGAAAGTTTTGTCTAATAAACTTGGTGGGTCAGTCTCCTGAGCAAGGAAAACAATTCCCATGTTCTTGGAACTGCATTTTATGCTTTCCTAATTAAGGATGAGAAAGACAATTCCCAAGTTTCCTTTGGAGAAGATTGGTGCAATAAGCACAATTAACTCTAAGAGATTTAATAATAAATCACCAGATCTCCTGAGCATAGTAAATACAACCAGGGAATTATTTTAATATAGACTCAGTGTAATAATCACAAATTCAACTTCAAAGCAGCATAAATTAGAAATACCATGCAGATATATGAAACTTTTCTAGAAGCCTAATTTTAAAGAAGCTTAGTTTTCTTAGCATAGATCTTGGGACATGCTATTTTTGAGGCCATATATTATTGGAAAGAGAAGGGTGTGCTAATGTATAGGCTTAGCTGTTCTAAGATAATGTCAGCAGGATAACAGTGTCCTCCTACGAACTCTTCAAAGTACCTTGCTAGAGAAAAAAAATGTGGCTGAATAAAGAACAGATTATGCATATGGCCCAAGAAAGAACTTGAGAACACTGCAGAACTCTGCAGTCACATTCGCGGGTTTTCTCGTGAGCAATAAGCTGATCTCTCTGTTTCCCGAGAGGACCCTGACACCGTGAGCAGCTCGGGCTCTTGTCTCACAGGTTCAGACCGATGGCTGGAATACGCATTTGATAGACGGTCAACTGATGAATGAAATGAGACAAACAGTGTGACGTACTTCCAACTTCATGGGCTCTCCTGAACCCAGAGGAAGCTCATGGACAGTGAGAAATACACCGTCAGTGCAAACCCCTGACTGACACCTCATCTGATCTGATAAATGTAGGGACCGTTGGCTGCACTGATGAAAGTCTGATTTACAGTACTTAAGTTTAAGTTTTTCCAGGTCAGAATGTTGATAAAGGGCCACTTAACTCTCTTTCAGTTTCTAGATTCTTCAAAACGGAAGAAAAGAATCTTGGAACCATCATCTTCTTTGACCATCAACTTCATGCAGGAAACTCAGACAGAGGGTCATCTAACCTCTTGCTAGACACTCCAGGTGATTTGGGTGATAGAAATCTCACATATTTAATGGGCATCCCATTCCACCATCTGAGTGCTTTAGTTATTAGGAATGCTTTCTCTGTGAGTCCCAAGATGGCCCGCAGTTAAGTCTACTTATAAATCTTAATTTTGCCTGAGGGAAATGTAAGAAGTTCATCTTAGAAGTGACAGCTCTTCAGATACCTAAAGAGAGCAGTCACGTCTCCACTAAGTCTATTTCTAATTACAAAGTAAACACATCTCTATATTTCAGTAAATGCTAGGGATACTGTTAATTTTCAGTGATGGGGCTGGAGATAAGTAGGGGCTGTGGAGAAGGATTTAATTACAGATTAACTATAGAGACAAGAACCAAATTTATCTAATTCTCCTCATCCCCAAGGGCAGAATAGCTATTTTCCTGCCCTTCCCATAGTTTGATTACATAAGGCAACAAATTCCTTTTTCCACCTAAGTTACTTTCCATTGGGTTGGTTCACTCACATCGTATAGTCCTGACTAAATGTATCTCCAGTGCGGTGCCCTGGTAAACCCAGGTAGAGACATGCAGCCAACCCTAAAGGCCACTACAGACCTGTTCCTTCCCTTAACCATAATCCACATTTGGGGATCTTGCCAATTGCTAGTTGGTGGCATGTTGCTGGAGACCAAGCTGAGGATTCGCACTTAGGTGTATGTTTGAGTCTGTTTGGGCCGCTGTAACAGATTACCATTGATTGAGTGGCTCATAAACAACAAAAACTTATTTATCACAGTTCTGAAGGCTGGGAAATCCAAGGCCAAGGTGCTGTCAGATTGGATGTCTGGTGACAGCTCACTTCCTGCTGATAGACAGCCTTTTTTCTGTGTCCTCACATGGCACAAGGGAGCTCTCTATGGTCTCTTTAATAAGGGCACTGATCCCTTTCATAAACATCCCACTCTCGTGATCTCATCACCTTCCAAAGGCCTCACCTCCAAACACCCTCACATTGGACATTAGGCCTCAGCATGTGAGTGTGTGCGGGGGAGGGGGGAGGCGAGAACAGTCCGTCTGTGGCAGTGTACAAATGAGGAGATCAGAAGAGAGTGCAGCGTGGCAGGGTGCGTTTTGAAGAGGGAAGCCCTAAGCCAGCTGACCCACTTAGGAGAACAGAAGGAGTGGAAGATTGAGAAAGAGATAACAAGAGGGCCCGTCAGCAGGGAGGAGGCAGGTTCTGAACTATAAAGAAAAAGGAAATGGAAGAGGTACAGGGAGGCAGACCCTGGTTTCATTTACCCACCCGTGACAGACACGGCACTGAGAAACAGGAGGAACCACCCCTGGGGCAGGTGGTTCAGTCGGTGGCTTGGAACGAAACCGGACTAACAGCTCCTCCTCCTGCGGGAGAGGGAGAAAAGCGAAAGCAGTGGTGGAAGGGGAGAGGCAGGTAGTGATCTGGCAGGTGCTCCGAGAACCACACGTGGCTGCGAAGCACTGGAAGTGTGGCTAGTACAACTGAGGAACGAAACTTGTAAACTTGTGTAATTTTAATTAATTTTAAAACTGCAGCAGTATAAAATATATCTCCATGAAACATTTTCCCCCAGTAGCATCATATTGTTACAGAACAGAGCCGGGGGGGCGGGGGGTGGCGGGGGGTGAATGATACACTATTGCCGGATGGACCCACCCTTGTGCTCCAGAGATCCCCCGCACTGTACTAGGTTCGCCTTGCCCACCACCAGGGAAAAGGTGTCTCTCAATGCCAGAGATTGGTGAGAAGGAAAGGGGTTATTTATTTAGTTATACAAACTCAAGAGTAATGACTTAATGTCTTCATTGAGATCCCAAAGTCCTTTAGAATACCCACAAACTCACAGTCCTTCCTTCCCCCTCTGCCCAGGCCAGGGTACCGTAGCTCAGAAAAAGAAACAGAAGTCCACGGTTCTTCTCTGCCCAAGCTGCGTGGTCCCAAAAAGACGCCGCATGGCTGCTGCCGGGCCTGGGTTTAAATCCCAGCGCCCATCTTCCTCTGCAGCCCCATTCCTGACTCCTCCCACAATTGGCCACAGCTGCCAGCGTTCCCGTATTTTTTTTTTTTTCCAGCTTTACTGGGCTGCCATAGTGAGTCTGGGCAGGCATGGCCCCGTGGCATGGAGCCAATCATCTCCAAGCTCTCACGCAGGCTCTGTAACCAGGGGGCGTTGGCTCCCAGTTCCATGCTGGGTTGAAGTCACTTGCATCCCCCTGACTCAAAGCAGGGCCACAGCTGTTTAACATATCTATGAGACCAATTAAAGGTTATAGATATGTTAAATGACCATGCCAGAGGCTAGCTGCAAAGCTGTTGCTATTCAAAACAGCTCTCAATGGCCCTGCTCCATGCATCCCATCCCCCAGCTCAGACCTGTGGGGGTGAGGACATCATATATATATTTTTTTTTTTTCTAATATTTCCTGGACACCGAGTTCTGGACCCTATTACTAATCCCTGTTAGGCCCCTGCCTTGGCTGCACCCTGTGACAATATTTCCTTTAACTGTTATGTTGTCTCAGACACTATCATCGTAGTGTGCTGTGTGTGTCAGGCACGTGTCTCGTTGCTAGTGTTAACACGGAAACGAGTCACTGATCTAGTCAGCGTCAACTTTTGAGTTAGTCTGAATGGCTGTTCTCTAGGCAGCGATGTGATGTTTACTTCAATATTTTATGCAGACAGGTATGTTATAGAGGTTTCTGTGTAAACTACAATTGGTAACAACATTGAAGCATACAGAATATTCATTGTAATGCAATTGAATTATTATTCCAGGTTAAAATAAGTATTTTAAAATTTAAAGACATAACACCGGTGTGGAATCAAATGGAGGTGCAGGAGCTGATACGATGACCCGGATGGCAGGGAGAAAGAGGCCGGAAGAAGGTATGCTGCAAATTTCACAACGAATTGTGATTTGCTGAGTAAAATTTAAAAAAAACTATTGGTGAAGTAAAAAATATTTTGAGATACTAAAATGGACATTTTCAACAAATGCATAGTAAACCTGATTGAAAGAGGGTTCATTAAATTAATTAATTTCATGAGGGTTCATGAAATAAAAACTAACCAACAATGACTAAAATTTTGTCTATTTTGGTTCCTGTTAGAGAAATCATGAGAATCATTATTATTGATTTACATTATGAAAAGTTTCCATTACAACATAAACACTTGACTGCCTAGGTCATATAGGAGTTTTTCTTTCTCTTAGACCTTCAAATTTAGTTGTTCATTGAGAAGCATGAGCGGGAGATTGAATCAAATTCCTGAGCATCTTATTAAAATTAGATAGGAAAAAACTGACAGGTAGTCCATGTGCCTATTATAAGGGTCTATTAACATAACCTCGTGAGTCATTTTGGTAACTGACTCTCGTTGTAATTCTGCCGCTCTGAGTACAAGAAACTTCTCAGACCAAGCTGTGCAAGCCTGGGAAAGAGGGGGTGGCTGAGGGAGAAAGATGAGTGTACATCCACCTCACAGTGCCATGCACCAAACCCCGCAGTCACACTGGACGTTGTCTGGGCCAGAGACTGATGACATACACCTGACTCAGACGAGGAACTTCTGGGCGTATGTCCTGCTTAGCCTTAAAAAACAATAAATGCCGGTCAATGATAGTACAGTGGATAAAAAGAAGTGGAATATTCATGATTGAATCCTATAAAGAAGGGACAAAGAATGAACCCCTGCTATATGCAACAATATTAATAAATATCACAAACATAATCTTGGTTAAGAGAAGCCACACATAAAGAATACCTACTGCCTGGTTCCACTCACACAACTTTTTGTCACAGGGAAAAGCTAATCTATGATATTAACTCTCAGGACAGTAGTTACCTTTGGAGAAGGAGGGGGTTTGGGGGAGGTTACTCTAGTTCCTGGTCCGGGAGGTAGTTACATGGGTGTATGCACTTCATGAAAATCCAGGTTGTACACTTAAAATACATGGCTTGATAACACTAAGGAACTTTTTTTCCCTCTTCCTCACCCAAGGACATGCTCACTGACCTTAGAGAGAGGGGATGGGAGGGAGAGAGAGGGAGAGAAACGTCGACCAGCTGCCTCCTCTAAGCCCCGGCGGGGCACAACCTAGCTATGTGTCCTGACCGGGAATTGAACCTGTGAACTTTCCGCTTACAGGGTGACACTGACCAACTGGGCCTCACCAGCCAGGGCAAGGAACCTACTTAAATTGGAGTTTCATCCACAACAAATGATATGATACATTGAAGGAATGGAATACTCATAATTTTCATAACTTTCTGAAATTTGATTTGCATAGAACTTCCACACTCTGAGACCAAAGTGATAGATAAGATTTTGGCAAAACTGAGAGACCAATGCAAGTAGAGAGAGGACCCTGAGAAGAACATATAGGTGAGCAAACGCAGGTCATGTTCCATGACTCGTGCGAGAGGAGCATCATGGGAAAGGTGGCTGAGAAGGGAATTGGGGGCCAAAGCGGGAAGGTTTTGAACACCAGCAGGGTTTATTTTTAATGCCATAGGCCATAGAGAGCCCATGAGGATTTTGAACAGGGAAGTGACCTTCTCCCCTCCTAGTTCTTTCCAGTTTTAATAGGGTAAGGTGTGGGGAAAGTGTCCTGTATTCAGAAATGTTTTTGTCCTAGGCTCATACATTTATGCATGAACATGAATGTGCTCGTACTTAATGTGCTTACATATAAGATGAATATGTCACCCACAACAATCCAAAGAAATGGGTTCTTCTCTTTCATGAATGAGGAAGTCGATGCCTAGAATGTCTAAGTAACATATCTGAGGGCAACAGAAGGGGAACAAGGACAGTGGGACAGCTTGGCTTCCTTTCTGAGAGGGACCCCAGGAAACAGAACATAGAGGCATGTGGCAAATGATTTATTCACCGGGGGTGGGAGGTGCTGAGGAGGGAGAGGAAGAAAAGGAAACCTCAGTAGCGTTCTGCGGAGGCCACCCTCCTGGGCAAGTGGCTGGCCTGGTTTCCATGGTGATAGATACCCACCCCTGCCACGGAAACCTCATTCTCTTCTAGGCCAGGGAACCTGATTTGATCATCTCACTCAAGCTGTGGAATCGGAACCGCTCAATCCTGTGTCAGCTCCGGGCACTGCCGCTAGAAAAATGCTTTTTTATTTTAGCAGGTCATTATTAATGATCCTTCTTTCTTGTCTCAGAAATGTTCTCTTGCTTGGTGACGTGCAGGGTGAAAGAGTGTATTTTGAAATTTTCCATCTCCTTCACAGCTTTTCAGATTTGGCTCCTGTGAAAGAGAGTTGAGACAGTGGAAAATTTCCCCTGCCCAGAGTGAGATCTTCATCGCGTCGTCTCCATCTGGGTGAATCCGCACTGTGCCATTTTCCCGTTAACGTCCATGGTAGATGCGACGTCAGAGGCGGCTTGGGTTCCATTCCCAGGCCCATCTATTCCCAGTTCCGTGATTTGGAGCAAGTTAATAAACCTCCCGAAGCCTCAATTTTCTTATTCATATTATGGGATATGGTGCTAGTACTCGCTTCATAATGGAAAAATGGATGTAAAGTGCTTAACACACAGCCAAAAGCTAAATAAATGATTAGTAATTGCATATCTAGACTGTTTTTCTGGCTTTTCCATTACTTAATGGAGAATTTAATTTCTTAGTAATGTTTAACACCTATTGCTCAAAGGAGTTGGGGACTGTGCTTTAGCTAACTGAATATTATGAGTGGCAGGTTGATACACACACACACAAGTTAACATGCGATCAAGAATATTTAGGGAATGAGAGTCACAATTATACTCAAGAGGCAACTTCCCTGCAAAGCACTTAAAGCTTAGGATTTGAACTCAGTTGGCTAACTCCATTGTCTCTGCTTTAAGCTTCCAAAGATACGAACGTTGATGGGCTCTGTGCACACCCATTTTACAAATACAGAAGCTGAGGAATTCCTTTTCATCGACAAGTTTATGGCACCTGAAAACACAGACTCTCTTTATATGACCCCAACAAAGTCATTTAAACTCTCAAGCATAATTTTCCTTGTCTGTAAAATGGAGACAATTTCAATCCCTCCTGCCTGCAGTTGCTGTGACCTTTAGAGGTGACGGTCGCGGAGAAAGAACGGAGCGCAGGCTAGCACAGGGTCCGCGCCCGTTAGCGTTAGTGTAATGGATTCTCTCCGTGCTCCACCCCCTCCTTTCTACGTGCAGGGGGCCCACCCCACGCTGCTGTGCCTGTTGACTGATAACGATTCACACCTGCCCCTACTCCTGACCACAGTCCTCAACCAAACAAAAGTCTCTGTGCCCAGGAGGCAACGCCTCCTACACGCAGGGCAGATCTCAGCCAATGGCAACAGACTTAGTGGTACAAAAAGCTGCCCCCACCCCGCCCCCACCTCAAATTGGCCTTAGTTTGATGGTGCAACTGTGGCGTCCCTGTGGCATCAGACAGACAGACACTAGTCTTCAGCAGGTACCACACTCTTGTTTAAGCTTTCTACCCCGGTCCTACTCGGCTTCTTTCACTCCTCGTAACCTGGGAGCACTTCCTTGGTGGCTTAAAAGAATTTTTCTCATTTCAGTCCTAGCTGCTCAGGAACCCAACGTAAGACAACTGGCGTCAGACGTCGGCTCTAGGAAGCCAGTCCTGAGGACGTGATTCTGGAGTGGCCTCAGTCGCCGGCTGGATGGCAAAGAGGCCCCTACAGCTGAAGGTAGGTGGAGAACGAGCCTCCCTGCTCTGCTCCGTGGTGTGGCTGCTGAGACGCGATGCGCTGGAGCAGGGGTCAGGTGGAGAGCCATGGGCTGCTGGGTGCAACGTCTCTGCAATTGGACGGGTAGGGCGCTGTTTGGTGCAACGTCTCAGCTATTTGGTGGAATTGGATGGGTAGATGAAGAGAGAATTACAGACTCGGATTTACTGGTCAGAAATTTGAAGCAAAGCATGAGAGGCTCCCGCAGGTGGTGGCAGGAACGGCTGAAGCTCGGGCGCAGGACTTAATTGCAATCACGCAAAGCTCTGAGAAGGCTGAGTTCTCAGCCTAAGCAAGTCCCTTAAGTAATTGTCGAAGGTAAAGCCTCCTACGCTACCTTGGCTTGAGGGCTATACAGAGACCGCAAATAAGACCTTTCAAAACAGCGCAGGGTTCCTTTCAGAATATGTTCCCATTTCCCCTCCTGGCCACCAGACTTACAACTCGCATCAAATCTAAGCATAGCTTAATCAGCCAAGGGGGAGGCAATACTATATGTTGAAGGAGCCTCAGGAGCTAGAGAAAATGTATTGGCAGAAGCTGGGCGTGCATCTAAGAAGGCCCCTGAGAGCGTTTGACTAAGGGGGAACAGAATGTAGTAGAGGTGTTAGTGTTACAGAACAGACCGGGGGTGGGGGGTGCGAATGATATACTGTTACCGAACGGACCCACCCTTGTGCTCCAGGTGTCTCCCCACTGTACTAGGTTCGCCTTGCCCACCACCAGGGAAAAGGTGTCTCTCAATGCCAGAGATTGGTGAGAAGGAAAGGGGTTATTTATTTAAAGAGTTATACAAACTCAAGAGTAATGACTTAATGTCTTCATTGAGATCCCAAAGTCCTTTAGAATACCCACAAACTCACAGTCCTTCCTTCCTCCTCTGCCCAGGCCAGGGTACCGTAGCTCAGAAAAAGAAACAGAAGTCCACGGTTCTTCTCTGCCCAAGCTGCGTGGTCCCAAAAAGACGCCGCATGGCTGCTGCCGGGCCTGGGTTTAAATCCCTGCGCCCATCTTCCTCTGCAGCCCCATTCCCGACTCCTCCCACAATTGGCCACAGCTGCCAGCATTCCCATATTTTTTTTTTTTCCAGCTTTGCCGGGCTGCCATAGTGAGTCTGGGCAGGCATGGCCCCGTGGCATGGAGCCAATCATCTCCAAGCTCTCATGCAGGCTCTGTAACCAAGGGGAGTTGGCTCCCAGTTCCAAGCTGGGTTGAAGTCACTTGCATCCCCCTGACTCAAAGCAGGGCCACAGCTGTTTAAAGTATCTATGAGACCAGTTAAAGGTTATAGATATGTTAAATGACCATGCCAGAGGCTAGCTGCAAAGCTGTTGCTATTCAAAACAGCTCTCAATGGCCCTGCTCCATGCATCCCATCCCCCAGCTCAGACTTGTGGGGGTGAGGGTATCCTATATATATTTTTCTAATATTTCCTGGACACTGAGTTCTGGACCCCATTACAATCCCTATTTGGGCCCTCCCCTTGGCTGCACCCTGTTACATTAGGGGAAAGCCGGTGGGTGTGGGGGCACCTCACCATAGCCATAGTTAATACCCTAGCAAGGGCACAGGGGATGGCTCTCTGCTGTGCCTGGGATAGCTCTTAGGAGAGTGGAGAAAGCAATGACCTATGCAGAGTGAAATAAAAAGTGCAGGAACCGCTGTAGCAAATGGTGGAGGAAGGAATCAGCTCAGGGAACTGGGTAGAGCAGATTGGATCTGCTGTGTAAGACCACCCACCAGCTGCGCAATTCTCGGGAGGGACCAGAGGTAACTCCATGCGGTAAGGCAATAAGGAATTGCCCTGGGGGAGGCATCAGTGGTAGTGCATTTTGTGTACACATTAGTCCTGTCTGGCCATGGCTTCCTCCTGGCAATGGGATGATAGGATTCTGGGAAAGCAGAGGCCACAGGACCACAAGTATCAGAAGCCAGGGTGGATGTCGTTACGATAATAGACAGCAAGGTGAGACTGTCAGCCAGAGACTGCGAGACATGTGCTTCAGATTTAAGGACCTGTTGATTGTTAACAGGTGTGAGTAATACTGTGGTTATAATTTGCATTTCTCTGATGATTAGTGATGTCGAGCACCTTTTCATAGACCTGTTGGCCATCTGTATTATGTTGTTTGGAAAAATGTCTATTCAGATCTTCTGCCCGTTTTTTAATTGGATTTGAGTTATGTGAGTTTTTATACTTGGATATTAATCTCCTATCAGTGATATGATGTGAGAATATGTTCTCCCATCTATAGGTTGCCTTGTCATTTTGTTGATGGTTTCCTTTGCTGTGCAGGAGCTTTTTAGTTTGTAGTGCCACTTGTTATTTTTGCTTTTGTAGACTTTGCTTTAGTGTCAAATCCAAAAAAATTATTGCTGAGACCCACGTTAAGGAGCTTACCACTTATGTTCTCTTCCAGGAGTTCTGTGGTTTCAGGTCTCACTGTAATGCATTTTGAGTTTATTTTTGCTCATGGTGTAAGAGGGTGGTCCAGTTTTATTCTTTTGCATGAAGTTGTCCAGTTTTCCCAACACTATTGAAGAGACTGTCCTTTCTCCATTACATATTCTTGGCTCCTTTGTTGTAAATTAACTGATCATGTATACGGGGGTTATTTCTGGGTTCTTTTTTCTATTCCCGTGATCTATGTGTCTATTTTTATGCCAACACCGTACTGGTTTGCTTACTTTGGTTTTGTGATATAGTCTGAAATCAGGAAGTATGATGCTTCTGCTTCGTTTTTCATTCTCTTTGGCTATTTGGAGTCTTTGGGGATTTCATATAAATTTTAGGAGTGTTCTAGTTCTGTGAAAGATGGCATTGGAATTTTGACACAGAACATATTTACACATAAGATTTTGTAACAGATGAGACATCAATGAGAAAAGACAGCATTCTGCATAGCGACAGAGCTGGCCTGGGCTAACGATTTGTGGGAAGCGCCTGTTGCATAAACTCGTGGAGGGCTGGGACTTCTATGCAACTTGACTCTGCAGTACCTGGAACCAAGGCACTCATTAAATAAATACTGAATTTATTTTACTACGAACTTGTAAAAAATTAATCATAGTGGAACAATGAGAAATTAAATGGTTATCAATTTCACCACTTAGAAATAGGTGCTTATAAAGCCATCAATTACTCTGTCAGTATGGAACTGACACGAGGTCGATAGAAGTTGTACAAAGTAGTAAGACAAGCACTGAGGACTAAATGGATAAAGAAGCAGAGTTATGGACGGATAATTAATTAAAATGAAATCATTATAAAAACATACAGAAAAACACATTAAAGACAGTTCTTACCCCTAAGTTAACAAAAAATTTTCAGTCAAAATAGACAGTGCTGGCGAATGTGTGGGTAGAAAAGTAAGCATGTTCAGCTGTATTATGGATAATTGAGGAAGCTGATTTTTTAAAAAATCTACCAAGAATCATAAAAATATGAATTAGGTTTGCTCCTATCTTTGCAGCTATGGAAATCATCCTAAGGGAATATCCATCCGAGGGAAACAATCCAACATTTAAATTAAAATTTAGCCATTAATAAATTTATGGCAGTCTTATTTATAGCAAACAACAAAAGACTGGAAACCACGTCGAAGTCTAGCCTAGTGGCAAGGTTACGTACAACCTGGTATGTCTGCTCCATGGCCTCTCTGCAATCAGTTAAATGCGTTTCAGGAAAGGTGGGGAAAGGAAATTGCGGTTTTCTTGTGTAAAGTGCAAACTCGCACTGAATTCCCCTGTTTCATGCCTGGTGTTTCTGTGACTGGACTCCCTCTTACTCGGTTTCCCAGGAGAGTCCACCCCTGCCTTTGGCAGGGGTCGGCCGTCTGCGCAGTTTCGGGAAGGGGGCCTGGGAGGACCTAACTGTCCTTACACATTGGGTGGCCAAAAAGCCCCTTTAGTTTTGTCCGTACGATGGCTCTAGTAGCACTTAATTGTCTTTAACTTCATGACAATTTTGTTAGATTGCACTGTGACAGCTGTCATATCAACGCGCATTTTAAAAAGCATCAAAATTAGTGAATTTTTGTGCAGCCATTTTAATAGTGAAGATGGAAGAAGATATGCAACATTTTCAGTGTATTCTTTATTATTTCAAGAAAGGTAAAAATGCAACTGAAACACACACACAGAAAAACTATTTGTGCAGTGTATGAAGAATGGGCTGTGACTGATCAAATGTGTCAGAAGTGGTTTGCAAAGTTTCTTGGTGCTGTTGACATTTTGGCCAAATAATTCTTTGCTGCGGGGCTGTCTTATGCATTGGAAGATGTTTAGCAGCACCCTGGCCTCTACCCACTAGAAACCAATAGCAGGAGACAGCCGACATACTCCAAGTATCCAAATCAGTAAAGATATTGGTAGACATAAAAAATGTGTCTTTTATTTTATGGAGGAAACTAAACAGACTTTTTGGTCAACCCAGTAAGTTCCAACCAAGTCCCTGTTTTCAGTCCTACACTCACCCGCCCCTTTGGTGGTGCCGGGTCTCCGACTGCTAAGCCTTTCCAGCAAACCGTTAAGCGAGTCGCCTTGTCGTACTCCACTCCACAGCATCTGTCACCGCCTCTCCCTCGGGCAGTTAAACTCAGTAGAAACGAGATCTTCCAAAACTGCCACATCTTCGTACCTGTGTTTTCCTTCTGTGTTCTTTGCGGACTTACATGTTTTGTTCCTTTACTGTGACAGAAGAAGTTCTTTTAAGGAATAAATGATGAAACACCTTGTGTACCGAATGCCTAGAGATATAGGATTTGTAGCGGAAAAATCTGGAAAAAAATGACATGGAAGTGCCAACACCGCTCACCGTGGCTGAGAGAACCCTGCGTGAGGACAGCCGGAGGGTGACCAGCGGAGTGAGTTGTTCGGCCTCCCATCCACACTCCCCTCTCGGAAAACAACGAAGGTTCCACAGAGTTATGTGGGTGCTTACACAGTTCTTGGAATATTGAAGTTTAGTTGTTCAATTTCACAAGTATTTAATTCGTGGAAAAAACTACATCACTGAAACCTTTTTCCAGAATTGTTTTCTGCAAGTTGACACAAATGGTACAAGCAGAAACTAATATTTCAGCTTTTTATTGCTTTGATCTTTGATTATTTCTCCAAGCAAAACTGCAAGCATAACAAATGGACTTATTTGGAGAATGGGCTAGATGTGAAAGCTTATTATTTTTTAAAAGATTTTATTTATTTATTTTCAGAGGGGAAGGAAGGGAGATGTGTGGCTGCCTCTTCCATGCCCCCCACTGGGGACCTGGCCCACAACCCAGGCATGTGCCCTGACTGGGAATCGAACCAGCGACCCTTTGGTTTGCAGGTCAGCACTCAATCCACTGAGCCACACCAGCCAACGTGAAAGTTTATCCTTTGAATTTACTGTATTGCTACATAACCTCAGACATATTTTATAAATGTTTCTCATGTTTTTATTGTACTCACCTCTATTAGATATCTTCAAAAGGTTAATTTCTTCCCCCTTCCTATTTAACAGTGAGCCAGAAGCTGCTTATTCCCCTGGTCCCCACCCTCCCTCCTTCCCTCCTCTCCCGCCAACTGTATTATCATGAAAAAATAAAGTTTGCCCCATTATGATACTCCTGAGGACTGCAGGGAGACATAGCCCCTACTTGAGTGGAGGCAGACTTGTGGCTGAGTACTATTTTATTTTACATAAATATCACATTTATATAATCTCATAGGTATGAAATATATCTCACAAATAAAAGGTCTGGCACAAATAATGTCCCTTTTTCATTACAAAATCATAAGTACATAATTCTGTAACATAATAATATCACCCTCAGGCACACCATATGACATTTTAGGTGACATGTTCAAATTAAAACTATGAATGATGACACCCATATTCCTACCCAGGCAGGTCTGCCTTCTGCCGGACCCTGCGTGTATGACGTTGTCTGTACCCGCCCATCGGTGGGCGCTGAGGTTGTTTCCATACCTGGGCTATTTTGAACAACACTGCAGTGAACAAGGAAGCGCAGGTGTCTTGTTGGGATCTAGGTTCTATTTCCGTTGGCTACATACCAAGAACTAGGGTTTCTGGCTCATATGGCAGTTTTGGTTTTGATTTTGAGGAATCTCTACAGTTTTCCACGGTGTCTGGACCAGTTTATATCACCGCGGCCCCCTCCCAAACCAGAAGCACTCAGCATTCCCTTTCCTCCACGTTCTCACCAATGCCTATCTTTTTTTAAATCAATATCTGAAAATGAGGGATTTTGTTCACATTTTTTTCGTGTTCAAGTACAGTTGTCTCCAAATCTTTCTGATAATAAACCTCCTGACAGGTGCCAGGCGATATCTCATTATGCTTTTAGTTTGCACGTCCCCAGTGATGAGTGACGTTGAGCACCTTTTTGTGCACCTGTTGTCCTTCTGTCTTCTTGTGACAAATATTTGTTCAGATGCTTTGTCCACCCTTCGAGTCAGGTATTTGGTTTTCTGCTCGGAGTCACAGGAGCCCCCTAGATAATCTGGACAGTAACTCCTCCAGGCAGCTACGGGCAGGGGCTTCGAGGGTCAGGCCGGGACTGCCTGGGGTGTGGAGGTGCAGGAGCTGGGGTGCTGTCTCGTCTCCTGTCCGTGGCAGTTGGAAGGTCTGGGGTCTTACTGTGGTGCAGAGGTTAATCTTCCTTGTTTCCGAAGTGTGGGGCTTCCCCGCTTTGCCACTCTGAGCATGGTTGGGAATGTTTGGGGAAGTTAGGACTTAATTTAAGTATGCAGGACCCCCTTGCCACCCCAGGGAGGTGTGTTACACTCGCCTCTGCATCCCTGGTGGAGATTCTGGAGCGTAGCAGGCACCCCAACAAATGCTTGCCCATGTGAAGAGGCAGGCTGTCAGCCTTGGCTGATGTGGCTCAGTGGATTGAGTGCTGGCCTACAAGCCAAAGGGGCGCTGGTTCGATTCCCAGTCAGGGCACACGCCTGGGTTGTGGGCCAGGTTCCCAGTAGGGGCCACATGAGAGGCAGCCACACATTGATGTTTCTCTTCTTCTCTTTTCCCTCCCTTTCCTTCTTTAAAAATAAATAAAATCTAAAAAAAAAAAAAAAAAAAAAAAAAAAAAGAAAGAAAGAGGTAGGCTATCAGAAGGAAATGGACGTGCTCAGGGAAGAGTTCCTGTTTGCAGAAAGAGTTATTGTGAAATCATCAGCATATGGGTGTAGCTGAAGGCTTGGTGGGGAATAGGCTTTCACAGAAAAATAACATGGAGTTTAAACTCTTAAAGGGTGGAACTCTGGGTGGGGAAGGGGGACACAACCCTTAAAAGGCTATCCAAGAAAGACACTGAGAAGGAACAGAGCATGCGGTCTAGCAGCTGGAGGTGGGGGAGTGACCTTAGTGGCAAACGTCACTGAGAGGTCGAGTAACAAGAGACAGAACAGAGCCCTCTGGATCTGACCATTTTGAAGGCCATTGGTGATCCAAGCAAGGAAGCTTGCACAGGGTTGTCAAGCAGAGCCAGGGGCAGAGAATTGGGGACCAACTGGGGGCTGAGGAAGCAGGGGCGATTTAGACGATTGTATCAAGACTTTTACCTTGGAGGAGAGAAATACGGCAGGAGGAAACCCAAGTCCTATGAGAGTAAATTTTAAGTATATTTATGTGATAGTAGGGAAAGAATAAGGAAATATAAAAATAATGAGTGACTTCTGGAATAACCTTAAAGGGGAAAATGAGGGAATAAAAGCAAGTTGATAGGTAGAGGGAAAACTATTTGCTGAGTACTTTCTGTGTGCCAGGAATTGGGGAATTATTTTCATATACATTATGTCATCCTAACCTAACAACCACACAGCGTTGTATGTATTCCTCAGTTTACAGCTGAGAAAGTTGACCTTGGCTCAGAGAGGTTAAGCAACTTGCTCAAAGCCACACAGCTAGTGAGGTTGGAGTCAAGATTCAAAAACCAAGTCTGTTTGACATCTAGGTTCCTCCTTTTTCTAGCATGCCACACTGCCTCTACCTCTTCTCTGAGAGGAATAGGGTTGAGTAAGATAGGTAGAACTGGAGATACGTTTGAAGAATGGAGGTATTTTTTTTTCTGTTCAATTCACACATTCATTCACTAGGATCTTCTCTGTCCCCCTAATTCGATAAGAAATCGCCTCAGGGTCATCCCGAACCTTGTGAAAGCCTCAGTGCCTTCAGGACTTCCACAGACTTCCAAGGCCGGCATTTCCACGGGCTCCTCTGGGCCTCACTCATGGCCCTCACAGAGGTGGCTCAGTTGAGAAACCCTCCTGTGTTCGTGGGCACCGGATGCCTGTGTGCCATTGGACTCAACGACATTCTCACCCAGCAGCTGTGTTTGTGGTGTTATTTAAATGGGGACGCAAAGGAGAGGTACTTACCCTAGCAACACAAACAGCTTCCAGCTGAACCCAACTCACTCTAGTTCTCAAAAACCTTTCAGCTTCCCCTCTGGGATTTCTCCCTGGCTGCCTCAACCACGGGCGTCAGCCTACTTTGGCCAGCTTGACTTCCCCCTTTCCTTCACCTTTCGTGTCTCTTTACTCCCTCTGTCCTATGTTATCCTTGGAAATGCTAAAATTTTCTCGTTCTGTTGTGTCCCCACTCCCCTCTGCTGGTCTAAGCCTTCCTTTACATGTCCAAGTTCACCGGGGCACTCTGCTGATTGAACGGGTCCTCCGGGTGCTAAGATCCAGCTGCCTGGGTTTGATTTTATATAGGCCTGTGTGCTGCCAGAAGCAAGGCCGTCTGTGGAGACGGGGAGCTGGGTCTGGGACAGCAGCCGGAGGAAAGGGCCTGGGAAGGGGGGAGACGCCAGGGCGCCCCTGCAGGGAAGGGAATGCCGGGCATGACAACGGACTCCGCTGAAGCAGAGACAGTTGGATCTTTCTCTGGCAATCAGCTAGCCAAGCAGAAAAGGGCGCCAAGATGGCTGGAGCTCCTTGGGGTTGGGGGCTTGCAGAGTGATGGCGGGATAAAGACAGACACTGAGTTCTGGGACATGCTAGTGAGACAGTCGCTGGTGAGACCAGCTTTTGGGTCTTTGGCAGGGGCCAGGCGAAAGGGGGGTGACCTGGGAAGGAGGAGGGAGGGGAGAAGAGGAGGTTCCACAAGGTAGAAAAACGGGAATCGTGATGGGAAGGGCAAGACCAAGGAGAAGGCGGTGGTCAGGAGGGAGTTCAGAGTTAAGCCTAGTGGCTGGTTGGCCCTGCTGGTGCCCTGTGGCCTGGGACCTGATCATGCATGTGCGGGCTTCACCACTGAGCAGTGGAAGGCTGGGTCCTGGGTGGCCATTTGTCCCCGGAAGGCACTAGACTGTGAAAGTGGCAGTGACATAAAACAGCCCACCCCGCTCACAGAAGTGAGCTGAGAGAGGCTAATTCGGAAATCTGAGTCCCCCCCTTGGGTGCCACACACATTGCCCAGTGGCCATGCACACTGGGGCGCAAGAGCTGCTTTTCTCTCTCCCCCACTTCTCTCCCTAGCACCCCACTCTTTCCAGGGAACAGCGTTCTGTCCTGCCTGCTGCTGCACAGATGAGGGGTGGGGCGGTGGGCGCTTCCATTTCAGTTCTGCTTGAAATGGAATAGATCTCTACTCCTGAAATTCTCTCCAAGTCACGTTCGCTGGACTTTATCATCTTGTGGTCCTCCCGCTTGTAAGTTGTCTTCTTCACTTCCTCCCCACCCTCCCTCAGGCTCTCCACGTCTTTGTGGGTTTTGTTTGTTTGTTTGTGTTTTGCATTTTCACTTACTGCTCTCCCAATCAGATGTCATCTGGCAACACTATGTTGGAAGAAGAGCAGAGAGGGCCCGTCTTCCTGGGTGTTAGTTCAAGGTGAGCTGTTGTTCCGAGGCTCCGCCCGCCATCAATGAACCTGCGGTCATCCTCAGGCACACCTCTCCCACCAGCCTTAGTCTCTGTGGTCTTTGCGCCTCAGCCACCGATAGCTCGATTCTGTGTACTAGCGTGCCTGGGGCACAGTTAGGGACTACTTTAAAGTTACAACAAAACCTTCTCAGTCACAGGGTCATGTGGAGGCTTGGTGGGCGGTGCCATTCATTAGCTGTACAGCTTGAGGCAGGTTTTCAGCTGCCTTGCCCAGAAGAGAGAATCCCAAATCAGAGAGACACTTTGATAAAACGTACTGGAGAGGAGTTGAAGCTGCTCTGCCACCCGACAAGTCTTCCTGTTCTCAGTCACAGTTCAGTCCCCCGGACGCTATCTGACCTGGCGTTTCCCAGCAGACGCTCCCGGCACACTTGCATTACCTCGATCACCCTCATCTTGTCCCAGGGAGGCCACACTTGACCATGGCTCTCCCCAGAACCAGGCGACAACTTTCCCAGCTCAGCATTTAGGAGATAAGTTGGGAAAACAGTGATTGTTCCCTATTAATATTTCACCATGAATCCACATATTTCTGCTGAACTCACAAATGAACAATGAACATCTTAGGGCAAGTGCTTTATTTCTCAGCCAATGGAGTACAAACAACCCTCGACTCGTGGGCCTGCTCCTGCTCACCCTTTAAAGTGACCTCACCGGCTAGTTTGGGAACCTGCTTTCCCATCACACAGCCCAGAATAGTCTGTGACTGTGAGCAGTTTGCAGGCAGGACACGTATTTAGTGAAAAGTGGCAGGAACGGGCTGGATCTGGGCTAGCAGGAGCCTACAAGGCCACCTACTTCAGGGTTTACACACCTGGGCTCTTTGAAACATCAGGGCCCAATGAGGGGCTGCTTTCATAGCCAAGTTAATTTGGAAGGTAATGTGACAAAGTTGTTTCTTTATTACAGGGCACACTGGGGTTTTCAAGTGCTTCTGAACCTTGCGAATGCTCAAAAGGAGGGATAAAAGCATGATTCCGTATTCCCTCCAGAGCACTGTGTATTAGTTTGGGAAAGGCCGATCCAGCCCAATGCTCTCGTTTTATAGGTGAAAATGAGGCCAAAAGAAACATTTGACTTATTAGTAGCACATCTGGGGTTAGAATCCTGGCCTCCCCTTACCCTGCGTTTTGCACAGGGGTCACCGCCCAGGCTCCTGCATCCAGGTAAGAGAGAAAGAGCCAAACGAACGAGCCAAAAGCGTGAAGCTGACATCAAGGGCTTGTTTTCAGCTTCACGTTTCAGAGATCAGCGCCTGCGACTGTCAAAAATCACCCCTAACCTCCCCGGGCTCTTCGCGGAGGAATGCATTTTCCCGCACAGACGTGCAGCTCCCACATCTCTGCTCCGGGTGCGGAGATGTCGCGCCCCGCTTCATGTTTTGCTCGTGTTAGTCCAGCATCACTTCACCCCGTAAAAGGCGGGGGGCAACACTCCTTAAAGAAAGACGCTTTACGGACAAATGCAAGGCCCTTTGCTGAAACAAGCTAAAAAATAAAAGGCCGAGAAGAAGAAGAGCAAAACGTGCAGGGAACGCCAGGCAGAGCGATGTGCATGTGATGGGTGGGGGTGACTCCTGACTCATCTCCCTAAATTTAGCAATGCGGTTTAAGAAAACGAGCGCTTAAGATCTGCTTCCCAGAACTTCTGTTATGTCTTCGCATGTGTCTTATGTAAGTCTGCGCCGCAGGCCGGCTGAATAATCAGATGCGAAGGGCACAGCCCAGTTTCGAAAGAACCAGGCGAAGTTCATCGGGGAGTCTGGGAGGGGGAGACACCGGGCACAGTCCCACCTTTGCCTTTCCCATCCGTCCAGCTGTGAGGGGTCCCACCTAGTGGAAGTGACGCCTGTTCGGAGCGTCCCACCCAGCTGCTGCGGGTGCTGCTAGGATGGGCTCACCTCTCCCTCAGGAAGACAGCTGTCACAGTCGTCACTGATCCTTTCCACAAGGCGTGTCTCATTCCTAAAGGAGCTGCTCTGCCACCCACCCTCCTTCCCCAGGCAGGTCACTCACTGTCCCCTCCCATTTTCCATTCTCTGCTTCACCTGTGGCTGGGTGCAGAAAGAGCCGGGCGGCGAGCATTGTTTGGAATCTTTTTTTTTTTTTTTTTAAGATTCCTCTTCCAGCCTAGCAACAGCTTATGTGGTTTCTTCTTGGCGAGTGGTACAGAGTGGTGAGGATCCTGATGGTCCAGGCAGGATTGTGTTGTATGCTACACAGGTGACATCATTAAACGAGGTGACGTTTAAGGTGGAACAAAGGGACTGGTGCTTTCCTGCTTCCGTGAATGCCGCGTGCGGGGTCAGCTTGGAGGTCACTGGTGGGGAGAGTGGACTCGCCCCTCCAGGAGCCTCTGCAGGCGTGCTTCCCTGCTGCACCCTGCGTCAGGCCACGCCTCCCACCTGCACCCCTCTTTTCCCTCCCTCCCCATAACAAACCCTCTTTCCCCATCCGCACTCTTAACTCTCTCTTGCTTCCCCACTGAGCTTCTAGAGAGAGTCATGGATCCCTGCTGGCTGGTGCTCTGGAAAGAAGTCGATAAATTTACAGCAATCTATTAGTAACTGCTAATGACTTCATATATTAGTTGCTTAGGATACTTTACATTTTAATAGGAGAGAGCTAATCAATGCATAATGTTATTGAAATGTCTACCACGTGCCAGGCCTTGTTCTGGGGATGAATTCAGACGCCATTCCTGCTCATGGTGTAGGAGAGACACACGCAAGGGGAAGTAAGCGAACCGATGAGACCGTCTGTGACAGGGGCAAGTTCTGTGGAGGAAATAGAGCCCGGCAGCAGGGCAGAGCGATCTGGTGAGCTGGAGGGAGCGGGGAAAGAAAGCGTCACTGGGCAAATGACATCGGCGCCTCCACCTGAAAGACCTGGGGGAGGGCGTTCCAGGCAGGAGGAAGAGGGAGTGTGGAGGCACTGAAGCAGGAACCACTTGGATGGGGACAGAAAGTAGGCAGTGTCACTGAGGTGCGGTGAATGAGGAGGACATAAGTCTGGAGAGGTCAACTGGGGTCAGGTCATGGGTCACCTTGTCACCCACAGCAAGAAGCTTGGACTTTATGTAATTACAGTGGGATGCCTTTGGAGGATTTTAAGAGGGGAGTCGGCGTGACCTCATTGAAACCTTAAAAGACCAGGCCCTACTTCATGGAATGACTGTCCTAGGAGAGGAAGTTTAAGGCAGTGCGGGAAGATTCAGGAAGTGTGGATGACAGTTGTGACTGCCCAAACAGCTGACCAAGCCCCTTCACCTCATTATGTTCCGCACACAGGACATGAGGAACTTGGACCAGTGAGTGTTACCAGCCCTTTTCATGTCGTGGCACACCTGGAAATGATCGAGGATGCTTGGGCTGTCCCAGGGCTGAGGCACACGCACGGCACGAGGGAGGGGATTTCTAGACCAGATGGTCTTGCAGGCCCCTCTCGGTTCTATGATTTTAAGATATCTTGACATTTTCTCATGAATGATACCCCTCAAATCATGCCACACAGGCAATTGTCTAACTACAGGAAGGGCAATACCAATCTAGGTGACAGTGATTAGCGTGACCTGTTGTTTCACATTCTCCAAGGACCAAGCCTTGTCCACCATCGTCTTCTGGTGCCCTCTGCTGCCCACCACCCACACTTCCCAGACACGCCGGCTCTCAAGTCCCCCTTCTCTGCCACTGGGGCAGTCAGCCTCTTCCTGCAGCGGCCTGCCCAGCTCCGAACCAGTGGCACTTCAGGGGCTCCTGGCTTTCTAGTCGGCAGATTTGAGTTTCGAGCCGAGTGACAAGACCATCTACCACAATGGCTCATTGAGGCGGAGATGGTTATCATTTCCTTTCCTCTCTCTCATACTACGGAAGTTTCTTATAGAATAGGAACCCAATAGCCATAGTCTGAGGTAGCAGATAAGACACGGAGACTGGAGGTCTCTGCGCAGGAGGATGGAATATCACTCCACTACAATGAAAGACCAATGTATCAAGGCAGTGAAATGACGTCACCCACCCACAGGGCATGCTGTTTGACTCACACATTCAGCAGGGCAGATGCATTTAAACATACTTGTTGTTGTACTCCTGGGTCCTCTGAGACCTGGACTACTATGAACAAACTGATTGAAGTCCACATCGCTCACATTTAGTCCATCTCTAGACTTAAAATAGCCTCTCAAACCTTCTCATTTTCTCTCTCCTGTGTCCCCCCTTTACTCTGTGTCCTATCATGACCCCAGTCCTCGACCTCCCTTATTGCATCAGCCTGCCCCCAACCTCACTTACTTCCCTTCTTACTCTATACCATGTGTTTGCCAGGATTGCTTATGACCTTGACCATTCTCTTTATCAGTTCTCAGTCACTCCCTGAACCCTCTAGCATCACCAGAGTTACAAAACCCAGACAACCAGGGATGATTGTGACAGGGCCAACCCTGTGGCCTTGTCTGGTGAACACTGGGCCCCACTTCTGCCCAGGCTCCCCCATGAGAACCCACACCTTCACAGATAGGGATGTGTGTGTGCGCGCGCGCTGTTCCATGGAGGTGATTTTAATGGGTAATAAATAAATGTATTGAGGAAATAAAAATAGGAACTCATCACATTCTTATATAACTTTGTTCAATTAACAAGCTAGTCTTTATGCCTGTATTTCCTTCTTCCTTCTCTGTGTTGTAATCATCCTTTTATATGCCTGACCTCAATTAACAGTTAAGCATTTCTTTCTCTGTCCTATCTTTGAATCCGTGCTATAATCCTTCGTTCACAGATCTTTCTTCCTTTCCTCTTTCTTTCAGGCTCTTTTTCAACACTAAAAATATTGTACTCTACTCTTCTTACTTGCATAGCTTCTGAAGAGAAGTCCAAAATAATTCTTAACCTTTTTTTCTGCAGGTAAGATGTTTACCGCCCACCCCCAACCCCAGCTCCTTTCAAGACCTTGTCTTTGGTTTCCTGCAATTTGTGTGTAATATCCCTAGATGTGGGTTTTTTGGTATTCATCCTGCTTGGTGTTCTCTGAGCTCCCTGGCCCTCTGGTTTGGTGTTTGTCATTAATTTTGGAAAGTTCTCAGTCATTGCAACTTTAACTATTTCTTCTGTCCCTTTCTCTCTTCTTCTGGTATTTCTATTCAGTGTCTGCTACACCTTTTGTAGTTGTCCCACAGTCCTTAGAAATCCCGTCTCTCCTCTCCCCGCCCCCTTTTCATTCTTTTTTTCTGGTTTCAGTTTGGGGAGTTTCTACTGGCGTATCCTGAGACTCACTTGTTCTTTCCTTGGCCGTGTCCAATCTACTAACGAAACCATCCAAGACACTTCATTTGTTTCACTGCGAGCTCTTCATTTTGAGTATTTCTCAGAGTTTTCCCCCTCTGTGTACATTGCCCATCTGCTCTTGCATGTTGTCTGTTTTTCGCATAGAGCCCTTAACACACTAACCGTGCTTACTTTAAATGCCCCGTCTGATCATTTCAGAGTCTCTGCCATATCTGAGTCTGGTTTTGATGGTTGCTTTATCTCTTTATGCCAGAAACATGAGGATGACTTTTCTTTCATCTTCACACCCCCCAAAAAAAACTAGTGGGGCTACTAGAGGGAAAACTCATAACAGTGTGGGGAAACTCAATAAACTGGGCCTCCAGGCGTTTCAGCTCCCAAGCTAGTCTGTATTCAGTCTCTACCAATTAGTCAGTTACTCTCAAATGCCTCCCTAGTGGGTTCTGGAGGCAGCTTCTGTTCCAGGTAAGTTGTGATTCTTTGTATTCATCTGGCTCTCCAGTTTTGGGGGTGGCAGTTTGTCCTATGACCTCTATTCTCTGACTGGTTTAAGAAAAGCGATTTTCAGGGTTTTTTTTTTTCATATTTTTAAGGACTGAAGTGACTTCTAAGCTCTTCATATTTTGGACTGGCAACTGTAGGCTTCTTATTCATCTTTGAAGCCCTTTATAATGATATGGCACCTAGATGATGGCAAATATTCAACATTTGCTAAGTCAAAGTCTGAAAGAACGAATGAACGAAGCACTAAATTGAGAAACCCTTCCCCTAAAGACAAAAGGCTTATTTCCAGGTGTGCAGTGAGAGGAGAGTTACTCCTTGATCTTAAATTGAGAGAATGTTGAATTCTTAAAGATTCCTACATTTTTTATAAGAATGAGGTGCTTGCCCAAACCTTCTGGCCCATGATCAGACCCCAGCCTCCCAACTCCCTCCCCACTCACTCTGGCTTCACTAGGCACCAGGTTTCGGTACCCTGCCCTACAGACTCTCGCGAGGTTCCTACGCCCTGACCTGAATAAAAGACCTTGTACCCTGCGGTCATCCGCCATGGGCTGTCTGAATTGCCTTTCTCTCAGTCTTAATATGTATTCCTATCTTTCTTTAGGTGGCATTTATTGAGCAAGGTAGTCACACTAGGCACTATGCTACGTGCTTTTGGAATATTATCTCATTGGCTTCTCATAAACTGTGAGGTGGGTGTAATTTCTACTTTGAAAAGATAAGGAATTCTGGCTTAAAGATGACAAACTGCCTAACTCACAGAGCTAGCAGGCAGCAGAGTTAGGGGATTTTAAATCTCCTCTCTCCTTTTTCCAATCTCAGGGCCTCTATCCATTCACCCTACAAGCAAATACCAAGCACCTACGTGTTACAGGCAGAGGACTAGGTGTCTTGTGGGATACAAAGATAAATCACACATTCTTGCCTTCAGAATTACAATCCCCTCCTCGGAGCCATGGGTAGAAGAGGAAGACAAAATGGCAGAAAGAAGGATAGAAATGGCAGAAAGAGAGAAGCCGCTTTACCCATAGACATCTATACAGCAGTTTCAGTGCAAACCACTTCGACTTCTCCCCTCCGATAGTGGACTAATCTGAGACTTAGCCCTTTGGTTCTTGAGAATTTCAACCCAAGTCAGAATATCAAGAAGATCTTTAAAAGATGCTAATAAAAATATTCCACCCCCCGCAAAGAAATATGTTCCTCAACCTAGTCAAAGATAGAAAGGTCCAAGCTGGGAGGGGCTGTCCTAGAGCTCCAACACCAGTGCCACCTCCTCCTATCAGCCATGTCACCAGGAGGGGTCACCAGCCTATGACCAACTCTGGAAAGTGGTCCCCGAGGTTGCCATGCTTGCTTCCTGCCCGGACCGGTGGTAGGCCAAGTGAGACGGGGCAGGCCGGGTTAGAGCGTTGAAGACCTGCTTGTCTGTGGGCTCGGTCAGGAGCTAGTATTATACTCTCCATTAGCATCAGTGTTCCATACCCTCGTGTTCTACCTGAGCTCAGCCTCGTCAGGCTTCCCAAGTGTCCAGTTCTGTAGCTGCAATGATTTAGGTTCGGGAAGCACCCGTAGAGATGAAGATGAATGATAAAATGGGCCGATGGATGAGAGTCAGTAAGCGGAACATGAGAGGGGAGGGCATCCCAACACCTCCGGGTGGGGAGGACACTTGGAGGTCATTCAAAGTCGCATCCCTTCACAGCTACCAAGCTGAGCAGGCCTGCAAGCCTGCAGGCTCTGAGGGCGCTGGGATCTGGTTCGGATCCAAAAGCGTGATGACAGTGGTGTACCTCTTACAGCACCCTGACAGTAGGGAACAGATGGGACAAAAAGGAAAGGCTGGCTTTCTGAGCCAGTCATTCCTCCTACCAGATGAGGGACATCCCAGGAAAAGTGTTTACCTACCGTATAGCTCATTCTCCTCTTGCTTAAAAAACTGCAGACAAATATAACACTTGTCAACAACTATTTTTTTTTAATCTTTCTAAATGAAAACATGTCTGGAGGTTCTCAATATGACATCCGTTTTATAAGCCCAGATAGTTTTCTTTCTTCCAGCATCCACACAGAACTTGCCGCCTGGATTCCTACCTGTGAAGTTCTCTCTGCTTCTCCTGACACCTCTCCCAGCTCCTCACCTAGTTCCCTTTTATCAAAAGACTCAGAGCAGACAAACCTTCTCTAACACACCTGACTGTTTAGAATCAAATTTGTTACTTAATCTCTCTGAAAGTTAATTTTTGCTTCTGAAAAATAAGGATAATTGTTGCTTTATAGTTATTGCCAAATTAAATGATATAGCAGAGGTAAGAACTGGAACTCAGTATTCAGATCATAATAAGGACATAATAATTGCTAGCTGTTACATTTAGCTATTGTTGTCATTGTTACTGTTTTCATTTTTTTTTCTTTTAGATTTTATTTATCTTCAGAGGGGAAGGGAAGGAGAGAGGGAGAGAAACATCAATGTGCGGTTGCCTCTTGTATGTCCCCTGCTGGGAACTGGCCTGGCAACCCAGGCATGTGTCCTGACTGGGAATCGAACCACAATCCTTCGGTTCGCAGGCCCGCGCTCAATCCACTGAGCTACACCAGCCAGGGCTGTTTTCATTTTTTATTCATTCATATTTTCTATTTTCTGTGTCCCCATCCCCCCATCAGAAAGCTATCTCTGGCCCTGGCTGGTGTGGTTCAGTGGGTCAAGCACCAGCCTGCAAACCAAAAGGTCATGGGTTCAATTCCCAGTTGGGACACATGCCTAGGTTGCAGGCCAGGTCCTCAGTTGGGGGTGTATGAGAGGCAACTGGTCGATATTTCTCTCCCTCTCTTTCTCCCTCCCTTCCCTTCTCTCTGGGAAAAAAAAAAAATGAAGAAAGCAAGCTATTCCTTTCCTGGACTTTCCCCCAATTTCTACTTAAGGCAGCCCCATTTATAAAGTCCAGAGGTTTGCTCATGCATCAAAATGTTTTCAGTCCATACCTGGCAGTATCAAGGATGATAATGTAAATGTCATGATGTTTACTTGGGCTGGGGGACCTCAGACTCCCTTTCCAACTCATTCTAGTACAAGATCTATACACGGCAGTCTCCAGGGAAAAAAATTGTCACCGATGGACCCAGAGGCATCTTACTACCCTCCTCTACCCCAGACTTCGTGGCAGTTTGGCATAGGTTCTTACAAACTCATTAGTTGACAAAAGCAATCTAGAAGGGGCCTGGGAGGGCAGAATCCACCCCATTCCCCCTTTTATGCATCCCTCCATCTTCACCCTCTCCTGGGGCTCAGTCGCCTCCTGGCGTCATACCCAGAACAGAAGCGGGGGGACTTGGAAGCACTGCAGCCAAGCCAGGCTCCCAGAAGGCCTCTGGGGTGCCTACTGAGATATGCATAACCCTAGCCACTTAGAAATACATCTCATTATATGAAATATTTTTTAAAGAATGGGAAATAATTTATAAAGATAAAAATATCTCAGCCTGATCACAAAAGTGCAAAAATAAATTCCGTATCTTCACTGCCTGGTTCAGGAAGGGAGGAAAGACATGAGGGGAGAGAACGAGAGAGAGAGAGAAGACAAGAGAGTATGTTCCGTCTGAAGCTAAGAACAGAAACTTGACCCACCAGGGTTCTTGGGCAAGAAAGTGGAGGAGAATTTAATTTTCTGAAGACCCATTCCTTAGTTCAGAGCTCATCAAGTCATTCCCAGAGTGAGGCTTTGTCTCCAGACAATGGTGACAAGGGTATGAACATGTCTGGTGCTAGTTTCTCTCCCTCCCCAGCACCCTTCGCTTACAGGTCTCTGAAAGTAGGAAAAAAATAGAGATTTCCCAGAAGGTTCTTGCTTTCAGTATTTTTTAAATCCACTGCTTGGAGCAAGTTCTGGCTCTCCCAAGACCTCAGTTTCTGCTAGTGCCCTTGCCACCTACCACCTGCCCCAGCCCCACTGTTCCCTGCGCTGCTCCTTTTAAACAGCAGCCATGCTCCCACCCCAGGGCCTTTGCACTGGCCTTTTCCTCTTCCCTCCAAGATGTCCTTCCTTCAGAGCCTGAGAGCTGCCCTGGCAAATTTTGGTAGCACCTGTGTTCAGCTCGGATTATACAAAATGACAGTGGCCACACTGGTACTTTTAGAGATTGGCAATGGAATTACAAGGCATGAAGCAGTCTCAGAATGGAGTGGCATGTTCTCCCTTACTGGTTTCTGTCCTGTGCCTGGAGCAGCTGCAGGGCTGGCAACACAGGAAGCAGGGACATCTCCACCTGCCCTGTGCAACACCTCTGCCCCCAGTGTTTCTCTGTCCTGGCGTTCCGGCTCAGAATATACCAAGCCTGCAACAGTGAGTCATCATAGCAATGCATGGTGCTAAGCAGTTTGCACACAGTCGTAAATGCATCTTTATGTTCCTTACCAATTACCGTGAGGCGTCCTATCAGAAGCACCCATGTGCTTCCTCTGATGGATGGCCCTTCTGCCTTCCCCTTATCAGCCACCTGACCTCGGAGTCTGCCAGCACCAGGCGGTGAAGCTTGCCCTGACTGGCTGGGAAGCAGAGAGGGGGCTCCAGTCCTCCCTGCAGGCAGGCAGCATTTGTGCCCCCGCTCCAGTGTCGGAGGATGTGGCTCACACCCCGGGTCCTCCCCTAGTCAGGTCTGCAAGCTCAGGAGCACGTGTGAGCGTGTGGTCGAGCTCCGCCTCCATCACCTCTGACATAAGACAACATCGCTCACTCTGCCTGCCCCGTGGGGTCTTCGCGAAGACGGCTGCCTGCTGTACGCCAGACACTGTATCTGTTTGCATAAGTTTGTGCATCTGTCTACACATCTGTACATGGATAGGTGTGTGTATGTAATCAATGTAAATACACATATTTATACATACATGTAAGAAGTACACGGATTTGAAATGCGAAGCTTAGTGAATGTTTACACGCTGATTCACTCACAAACCACTCTCTGGATCCAGCAGTTGGGCCAGACCAGGGCTGTCCTTCCAACCAGTGACATCCAAAGGTGACGGCCACCTGATGGCTCTCACGAGAGAGTGGTCACACCTGTTCTCGACCTTCATGCGAATGGACTCCCACGGGACGCACTCTTTTCTCTCTGACTCTTCCTGAAACGCCGGGCCTGTGAGACTCGTCTACGTTGCGTGAGGCAGTCGTTCCGCACTCCTGGGCACTGTGTGGTTACATGAGTAAACTGCGTGTATCTGTTTGGGAGTTACTGTGCCTTTCAGTTATTTCTGGGTTTTGCAGTTATGCATAAAGCTGCTATAAGCATCCTTGTGCAAGTCTTGTGGGGACATGTTTTTTTTTTTAATTTCTTCTGAACATATGCCCAGGATGAAAGTCACTGGATCTTGGATTTACAGATGTTTACCTTTGGTAGAGGCACCCCAGTGGTTTCCCCAGATGATGGTATCAGCTTGCAAGTCCCCCCAGGAGTGCACAGGTGTGCTGGTGGCTTTGTATCCTCACCAGCACTGGGTGTGGCCAGCCTTCTGAGCATGTGTGCGCACACAGCAAATATCTTCTCCCTGCATCTTGCACGTTCACTCTGTTAGTAGTTCTTAACTTTAAAGAAGTCCCATTACTATATCCATTCTTTTATGGTAATTGATTTTTGTATATGGTCTAAGAATATTTAGCAACCCCAAGGCTTATGAAAATGTCATTTCTTCTAGGAATTTTATTATTTTACATTTTTTGTCTAGGTCTATGATCCATCTTAATTTTTATGGTGTAAGGGAGAAGGAGACCCTTCCTTCCTTCCTTCCTTCCACTGACATGCAGTTGATTCAATGCCATTTATTTAAAGGACCACCCTTTCACTGCTGACCTATAATAGCATCTGGGTTATAGGTCAAGTGCTGCTACTTGTGCGGGCCTATTCCTGCACTGTTATATTTTATTGTTCTATTCTTTCACCAACACCACTGAATGTTTATATTACTGTAGCTTTAAATTGGGTCTAAAAAGGGGCTTTACTCTTCTTCAAGATTTTCTGTGCTATCATAGGTTCTTTATAGTTCCATATACATTATAAAATTAGCTTATCAAGTTCTACCAAAAAAAAAAAAAAAAAAAAGGTTATCAGTGCAGTGCGTTAAGTGCTTTCCTTAATCTCTGCACAACCCTCAGAGACGGGCGCTGTTGTTCTCATTCTTACAGCCAAGGAAACCAGGTCTCTCAGAGGTTAAGTGATGTGCCCAGGGCCACGTAACTGCGGTGTCACTGTGTGTATAAAACATAAGGATGCAGGGCCAAGAGGAGATTCGTGGACTTGGAGATTGTAGAGTGCTACCCACATATAAACTGTGACGATGGCTGCATTTTCCTGCGTTAGGGGCTGGTAGCTGAAATCCAAAGGGCAAAGTAAACTGTCTCCACCCGAGTTCAGGGGGGAGGCAGAGCAGAAGATGTGGTCAGGTGAGTCGGCGCCTCTTCCGGGAAGGTTCCTCTTCTCTGACGCAGTTTTGAGTTACTGCAGCCCCTGTTCTGTGCCAGCCACCCTGTGTAATCAGTAGGCCTGCCATTAGTGAACACTGGGCCATAGAGCAGGAGGGAAATTGTTTCAGGTCTTTCAACTGAAGACTATTTTCTATGCGAGAAGGTCCAAAACATGCCATAATGGCAGACGATTTGCTGCAGAAAAAGTGTACCATGAAAGTCAGCTCTAATGGGCCGCCACGAGATGGGCTCTTTCTGTCCATTTTCAAGAGGGTAGAGTGGTCAGGGTTTGAAGTCAAAAGGAAAAGTTTCCACCTAAAAACTCCATTACCATAAAACGGAGAGTATAAAGTAAAGACACGTCATCGTTTTCAATCCTGTCAAGTTCAGGTCATCTAAACAAGGAACAGATTTGTCACTGTGGTCGTCATTGCCATTCACCCATGGAGTCACAGTGTAGAACCTGAGGAAGGAGCCATCGAAGGTCTTAAGGGAACAAGTCATCTCTGCAATGCACGTGACAAGCGGATGCCCCAAAATCATGAGCCGTAATTATCTCACGCATTCTCATGGCCACGTTGATGTTTGCTAAGATGGACAAAATGAAATGGAATGATGGGGATAGCGGACAATCCAAGGGGTGTAGGAGAAACTTTGTATAATTAGAAAAGACACAAGGCAAAAAGATGTAAACATAAATAGTAAGATTCTTTAATTTAGAAATTTTATTCATGGAAAAAACTCTGCTTTAAGTGGCAAATATTGGCGCTTATTTTTTTCTATTTTCACTCAAGGAAACACTCAGAAGTAGAAGAGAAATGTGTCTGTCTGTGTATAGGTTATGTTCTGAAAAAATGCAGCAATCCTAATAGATTTCTCTCTGTGGATTTTTCTCACCAGCCCTCAGAAGTTAATAACTGTGTCCCTGGAGAAGCACAGAAAAGAATAATAATTATAGTAAAAATAATAGCATGGATAGTTCGCCTTGAATTATACAAGAACTTTCTTATATCAAATGCAAGATGTTCCCTATCTTAACGCTGATGTCACATTAAACGTGGGTGATTTCTGGGACTAGGTTCAAATGAATCAGCTGATTCAACATTATACATAGTTTCTCTTGATGAAATAGGCCAGATAATCCCCAATTCCCTCTTCCAACCTCTTTCAAATAGGTTATACTTTTCTCCATTAAGACAATTTTCTCCACTAACACACTTTTTTCCTCTTTTTCCCTCAAATGTCGCACCACCTTAGGGTACATGTCCTTTCACACCGCGTCCCCGTTTCTGTCACTGCAGGAAATCAGCCCCTGTTTGGTGAACAAGCAACAGAGACGAAAGCTCTGGAGTGCTGCCAGTATCTGAACAAGCAAAAAATGTGGCTTTGGGGCCCATTTAACATCGAAACTTGAAGGATGCAACGTAACCACCCAATTTTATTCTTGTTTTCTTAGCTCCCAGTGATCTGATGGTGAGCCTCAGAGTTATTCGTAAATCCCAGGATTCAAAACATCGTATTTCCTATGTAGATACACTTCATAGAGTTCCTCAAGTGGAAATTACAGGCTTGCAAATTATGAGCCAGTATAAAGAAAATATATCGAACAGCATTTGGGAGACCCAAAGGATGAGCAGACATTTGAGAATGATCTAGTGCAGGATTAAGGCGATGTCAAAGAACCACCCAACAGCCTCGAAAAGTTGAAGGATGTGAACTCCATGAATTAAGAGGAAAACAGTCCCAAAGGGCAACTAAGCTGAGCTGAGAGTCATAACATGAGGTTGAAAATAGGTATAAGAAAGTTTGCAAGGACGCTGCAATATAAATATTACAAATTCACAGATTTGAAATTCACCATAACGGACACAAAGAGCAGAACTGAAGCTGTAGCGAACTGAAACCGTGGGGAAAACTGGGAAGATCTCAGAATTCAGACGGAACGCTGACGGAGAAGGCGATGCGTGTCAGTGAGAACACAGTATATGGACCTAGGATAGATGTTCTGGGACAAAAGGTCAGAGTAGATAGAACCAGTACAATTGTCCAAAAAGAAAGTAAGAGAAAAGACTTTCCGTTATCAGGCTTTAGGCGAAATTGGTAACTTTACAACCCACGCCCAGATACAGCTGCATCAACTTGTTTTTAATTACAAATTATCCTACAGGCATCAACAATCAGACTAACAGCAAATATTTTTTGGGACTCCCTAGGGCTGCATTTTCAGCAATAGTGGGCGAGGTTGTTTTCTCTCTTGATACAAACAAGAAAGTATTAAATATTCACCTGTTTGAAAGCCCCAGAGAGCTTCCAAAGCTGCGGGAATTTGCACGGCTAAGATCCTGGGAGAAAAGGGAAGCAAAGGGGGAAAGCCCAGTATTTCCTGTTCCTCTCAAGGCAGCTGTCAAGTTCAAAAGCAGCTGCTAATGGAATAAAACAGCTGAGCAGGGCTCAAGAACCACGGGGCTAAGGGGACAAACTTGCCGTTAGGAGCCCAGCTAGGAGCAAAGGACCTGGTTTTCAGCTGAGGCTCTCAGGGTCGTAGCCTGGGAATAAGCACGAATCAGGAACAGAGCTGCTCCCACAGGGACAGAAGGCTAGCTTTGCCTCGTCTAGCTGTCTGATGGCATTAAGTGATCGGGGATTGCTAGTCCTTTTAGCCTGGTGGCCCATGAGAAGAAAACCAATTGTCTCAGAAGGGACCTAATGTCATCTAGAGCCTCAACTACCTGTACAATGTTCGTGAGCAATACCTAGCACTCTGTCAGATATAACCAAGCATGTGAAAACTGAGACTGGACTGCAAATGAAGAGGAAATAAGAACAAACAACAGAAGCAGATCCATGGGAGATGCAGATAAAGAAGTTAAAAGGGAAGTTAGTGTGGACTTTAAAATAGTTTTGATTGCTATGTTGAAGGAACCAAACAAGAGGGAGAGTTTGGGCAGAAAACTAGTAACAATTTAAAAATCAAATGGAACTTTTAGAGTTGAAAAGCAGCCATAATTGAACTATACGTGGGATTAGATACAGCCGACATGGAAGGCAGATCAAATAGGTAAGAAGAAAACAAAGTAAGAATCCAAGAGAAAATGATGAAATCACAGACAAATAAGACGCACATAGGTCCTAGGGAAAAGGTCTAGCATACCTGTGATTTTAATCCCAAGGAGAAGAAAGGAGGAGGGTGGAGGCAATATTTGAAGAGAAAATGTCTGATGATTTTCTGAAACGGAAGAAAGACTGTGAGCCACACCTTGAGGAACCACAGTCAGGCCTCGGTATCTGTGACCCCCGCGGCTCCAGGGTCCCTGTGGATAGCAAGACCCGTGGTTGCTCAGGCCCCTGACATAAAATGGCACAGTGGTTGCATATGACCTACTGTGCACATCCTTCTGCCTACTTTAAATCATCTCTAGATTACTTACAATACCTAATACAATGTAAATACTATGAAAATAGTTGTTATACTCTCTTGTTTAGATTACAGGAAAGGAAAATCTGTACATGTTCGGTAGAGATGCAGCCGACATGGGCATCAGCAACAAGATAACTTTTTTGGTCAAGTATTTTTGCTGCTCGGCTGGGGAACCAGTAGGTAGGGATGGCTGCCTGGGCTGTACAATTCAAGCAAGAGAAAAACACAGAAGGTGGAAGGAGGGTATAAGGGGGATAAATGGTAACGGGAAAAATACAAAAAAAAATGTAAAAAGTACAAAAAAGATAAAGATAAATCCAGAGGAAATTATACCCAGGAACTGCAAAATAAATTTACCCAAAGTTGATCATAAAGAGAAAGTCTCAAAAGGGACCAGTGCGGAGGAAAATCGGGCTGGATCATAGCAAAGGAAAAGAATAAAAGGGAGGATTAATAGATTTTTTTACAGTAAGATTGAAAACTTGTGTATGATCAGAATATCATGAGTAAATCAGAATGTAAATGGGACATGGGGAATATATTTTTTAACACATATGACAAATAAAGGATTAATAGTCTTCACATATAAAATAGTCCTTCAAATCGGTAGAAAATAGGGAACTTACAAAAAATGCTTGAATTTACTAGACCTCAAAAATGCCTATTAAAACAATAAAACTTCATTTTCTCCATCAGATGTACAATATAAAAAGCGATGAAACCGATTTTGGCAAAGACGGAGAGGAATATATACTCTTGTTTCTGGTCAAGACTGTCAATTCAGACAAGTTTTCATCATGGCTATTTGGCCATGCACATCAGAAGCTTTAAAATATTCCTTTAACTCTTTGCTCAGCAATCTTCCAGGATTCTTATCCATAGGAAATGTTTTGACAGGAAACATTAAGTTGCAACATTAAACAAATAGCCACAACGGCAAGCAACATCAATCTCCAACTGGAGTTTATAAGGTAGTCCCTAAAAGACAGCCCATCTTTCCAGAGCGAATGCATGCCGTGGCTGATGTTCAAGACCACCTGCAGATGTCAGGTAGACTAGTGAGTGATGATGTGGTTATCATTGCTTTCCCATGCGCGAAATTACCTAAAGACTGTAATTTCACATCAGATTGTCATTTTAGTTGAGTTATTTGCATTGGCATCACACGGCCGATCCCCTTGTGCTTTTAACTTCTTTGGCATGACTTTTTATTGCAGCAGGGTTCAGGGCACAGGACCCTCAAGTGTGCCACATTGTACAGGCCAAGCTGAAGGACTTCGTGCGGGTACAGGGAGGATTTTCTGGCCTTCCTCTGAAATGGGCCGTGAGACCCTCATGTGAAAGGTGCCCTCCTTATAGCTGTAGGAAGAGCACCCTGATTTCCTAAGACGCAGGTGCACAGAGAGGCCTGTGCAGGCCCTGCTGGGTCCCCAGGTCACTACACTTCATCCATACCCTGTTGTCCTACCACGGAAATCCCAGGCTTCATCAGACCTAGCATGAAAACACTTGCGTTGAACCACTTCTTTGGATCTTCATATCTGTATGAAGACTCCTGTGTTCCGTAACATGTATATTAAGAAAATGTGTACGCTTGTTTGTTCATCTGACTTTTGCTATGGGGACCCTAGCCGAGAACTTAGAAGGGTTAAGGAAAAATACTTTTCTTCCCCATAGTTGCATAAAGTGTTCTGAAAAGATAGATTTTATCTCAATGCTCCATTATGCAGACACCTTGTAAACAGAAGACTGCATATCTTATGAAAGAACGCAAAAAAATAGGCCCTGCCACATCCCCCGCACTGAATAGAACCTCCACCACTAGAAAAGTTAGATGGCCAATTCATGCATCTGAAAGAACTCAGGCCCTGTCGTATATAATTTTTTAAATAATAAAAATTTCCAAATACGAAATGTAGGCAAATTCTTGGCATTCCTGAATGTGCTTTGAAATTATGATATTAATTCTAATTGGTGCCTAAAAGATCGCTGTTATGAGCATAGGCTTAAAAAGCACAAAATTACTATAATTTTTATATGATTGCTAATGGCCAAAATGTTTTATAATAATCTTTACAACTTAAATGAGAAGTCTTAGATTTAAACAGCAGCTTTAATATTAAAATATTATATGGACAGATATGTCTTGTCTGCTAGTAAAAAATGAATAAATAAACACGAATAACTTTTATACCATTTAATGCCCTTTCCCCCCAAGAAGCTGTTGTTAAATTAATGGTACATACCACGATCAGTGTCATCTTAGAAATGGAATGCAGTATCACAGGCTTAAGATAATCTGAACTTATTACTATCAAAGCATTAGGTATGTTTATTGCTGGGTAGTATTTATGTGTTATTTTACTTTGCTTAATAAAATAAATCAGCCATTATATTTTTTTCCTGTGTAATCATAAATTCCAGACAACAACAAAACACAATCTAGAAAATTTTGTCACCTAAGAATTTCATGCGCACGATTTACCTGATTTCTCCATAGTTCCGACAGGGGTTCTGAAAGAAGAGAAACTCGGATGGATCTTCCACCTGCTTCCTCCTCCTCCTCCTCCCCACCCACAGACTCGTTAGGCCGAGAGCCCCAAGCCTCCCAGCTCCCAGGCTGTGTCCACTTTCAAGTGGCCCCTACTTCTGTGGGGGTGGGCTGTGTCACAGATGCCTTGGAAAACCTGATGAAAGCTAAGTACCTGCTCCCCAGGAAAAAAATACATCCCTCTGTGCCCTACATCAGGGAGGTCACGGGCCGCCCCTGTGTACCAGGCCGGGCGGAAATGAGGACAGTGACACAGCCCGACATTTCAGTTAACCCTCAAAAGCAGTCAGTGGTCTGCAGACTTTTTAGCTTTAGTGCCCTTTACACTCTTAAAATTACAGAGGACCCCAAAGAGCTTTTGTCCATGTAGGTGTAGCTCTTAATTCTTACCATATTCAGAAGTAACGCAGACATTTTTAAAAAATTCATTTAAAGTAAATAATAATACATTAATATGAATAACATAAAACAATAATTTTCCAAAGACCAAAAAAAATAATTGACATTGTTTTTGTAACTTTACAAGTCTCTTGAATTGCTGGCATAGGACAGCTTGATTCTCATACCTGCCTCTGCTTTGTCTCAGGTCAGGCAACCCCTGGAAATATACAGGGCGTGAAAGGATGAGACTAAACAGGCTAATAATGTCTTCGTATTGCAGAAATAACTCTGACCTTGAGGAACCCTTAAAAAGTTCTTGTGGACCTTCTGAGTGGGTGCCTGGACCACAATTTGAGAACATTTTTCTCCAAGAAATTCCATGGAGCACTAATCCTTCAAAAGCTTAACAGCTGTTGACCCAAGAAAAAAAGAAGGAAGCACATTCAAATGGTTTTGGGAAAATAGGTTTCTATAGTATAGGATTTCTGAGACTGTTCATCAGGATGGGCAGGAAAAATACAGGTGCAGAAACATGGAGGAGCTGCTGCGTTAAGCAAGATGGCCACTAGATGGCACTGCTGTTCCACTCACAGGCCCCCTGAGCATCTGCATCAGGAATCCGCCCCTAGCTTTTGGAAACCTCAATTCCCTGGAAAGTTGGAGGATGTATGCAGTACTTTCTTTGTTTTAATTTTTAAACTTAAAGCAGTGGTTAAAAGTTGTCACAGAGAGCGATGTAAACATTTCTTCTTAGTACAAAGGACATTTTCACTTTATCCCAAACTAGGGCTTTTAGCTTATCAAAATCAACAGTGAGGTTTGGGGAGCAGCTTCCAAGTTCATGGCTCTGGGCTGGGAACCGGAGGGTTTTCTACAGTGGAGATGACAGAGCCTCTGACCTCAGAAAGTTCACCTAGAATGCAAGACAAACCAGAATGTTCTCAGCCAGCATCCCCAAGTCTGATTAATGCTGATGCCATAGTCTAAGTTAACTGGGCCAGCTGGCCATGTGTGCAGTGAGGGGTGGGACGTGTTCTGAAGGACCAATGGCACCATGTGGTGAGGGGCCCCTTATTGTGCCCATAGGCTCTGTGGGAAGCCATTCCATTGAAGAAAGGGCCTGGTGGCCATTTAGGGGTGACATGTCCCGGTCCACAGGTACGCATCCCCCAGAGCGGGAGCTGGACACTACCCCTCTTGGCTCTGTCCCTCTCCTTCACTCAGCTACCTGGCTGTGACTGCAGCTCTAGCCAGAAGACTGCTATTCAGAAGGAGCTGGACATCCCAGTGCAAAGTTTGGGAGAAGTTTGGGGCCTGAGATATCTGGCAAGGCCGTGGTGCAGGGTCTGAGGGGGGACAAGGGGAGAGTAGAGCCAGTGAGGCAGGCAGTAGGCCGGGGGAGAAATGGGGGTTTCTTCCTGGAGGGGGCAGTGGAGAGGCACTGAGGGGCTTCCGCCCGCGCGCTACTGTGGTAACTGCTGCATCGCAGACGCAAATGACAAGGTGGCCAGTGGCTATTCAAAGAGTGTAAAAAGGACAGCCACGGCTGTGTTCTAGTCAAGCTCGTTAACCCGATTGATCCTCTTAACTCCCCTATCAGGCAGGACGATTGCCACCCTCTCTCCGCAGAGCGGGGAGGGAGGCGCAAGGAGGCAAAGGGACTTGACCGACATCCCAGCCACTGTCTGCCTCCCCACACTTCTCACTCAGAAAGGGAAGAAATGGCCCTACAGCGCCTCAGCGACTCTGACCGACGTCCGTCCACTGGGTCCAGTGGAAGCCCAAAGGCGGGGATGTTAAATTCCGCTGGGACCGGGTAGCAAGAGAAGTTGTAATGAAAAAGAAGTTTATAGCCTGACAGCTGAGTTTGTGTTGAGTAAGTCTAGACAAAGGAGGGGAAAGCGGAAAGGCATTTCCAACGGAAGAAGCAGGCCGGTCCGCAAAGATACAGAGGAGGCCTGTGTCCAGACTGCAAGTGGTTATCGTTGCCCAGAGCCTGAGAAACGTGGCCACAGGGAAAGCTGGGCCGCAGGCTCCATGCGAAGGAGGTTACCTTGTTCCTGTTACGCTCAGGTGGTTAGATTCGGTCCTTTCATCACCCATGTCAAGGTCATTTAGAAGACTGCTCTCTGCATCCCAACTAGTAACCTTCTCAGGTTCTGACATGTGGGAACCTGATAAAAACGGCACCATCCGATGCATGGTTAAAAATATTCCCTTGGGACAGAAATCGCTTCGGACGAAGGGAACTATTTGCGGTTTTCACTCAGGTCTCCTCGGTATCTTTGCAGACTGGCCCCTGAGCACAGGACGTGCTCCGTCGCTGTGGTCAGCCAGTTCCACGGTGACCCCAGCGCACTGTCATCTCGCCCACACCTCTTCCTCTCGTCCACCGAAGACAGAGGCTGAAATTAAGAGATGCTGCGTGCGCAGCTCTGTCTTGGTTTCCCAGTCTCATAACCGCACTGGGTATCGATGACAGATTACGCTGGTGTGACTTCGTGAACTCGTGCTGATTTCTTATTACCCTTTTCTTCTCTAAAGCCATCCATTTGGAAGTTCGTGCTGGAATTTAGCCTAGCCAGTGAGCCGTTGTGCTACAGCCCCAGCTCTTTCCCACTCTCCGCAAGTCAGACGAACATTTGTCCATCTTAAGGACCGCAGCAGCTCTCCCGGCACCCTGGAAAGTGGCCTGAGGTCACGGCCTTGCATGACCTGGATTTTGCTTGCCTTTCCCCGTCTCCTGAGCCTCTTCCGCACCCCAGGGTGCTTCTCAGCACCACACACTGTACCACCCGTCTGCACATTTAGACACGTCATTTCTTCTGCCCTGAAGACGGTTTCTCCTTTCTCTCCACCCAAGGAAATCTTACTTACTCTTTCTTTAAAATTTCATCTAAGTTATACATATTCTTAAAAAGTCAGACAGTTACAAACCTTACTATGGAAAGTAGCGGTGCCTGGCCTTCCCCTTCTCCCTCCTTCATGCCCACTTCCCGCAGGCGCCCACTTGGGTTGCCCTGTAGCGATTCGCCTCCGCCTTGCTACACAACACACGTGCACCACCCGTCTCTTCATTTGTGGGGTTGGGAACCCCTATCGCGTTCCCGCTCTGGAGGGTGGGTTTGCTCTCCTCTCCTCGGTCTCCCACAGACTCACGCCACCCTTGTGGTTGGATCAGTACGCGGTGTTTACACAATTATGACTGCTTTCACAGCATGCTCGTGTAGGAAAGCACAATTACATTTCCTTCCTGGCACAACTTTTAATTTTCCCCGGAGTTAATAATTGTCTTGTTTCTTCATTCGAGTCGTCTGTTTGCCTACCACGGATTCCTACCTAGACGTTCTCCCACAAATGCAAATGTCCTCTCCATATATTCCCACACGCCGGGTATTGTACCAAGTTCGTCTTTTTGGACCTGTTAGCTCCCCATCTGTACTGCCTGCACTTCGGGTGTACTGAGCAGCTGTCTTTAGGATTCTTCCCCCCTCATCCTGGAAGTTCTTCCCCTCTTTCCTCGGCCGAAGCCCTTGTTTCTGCATCTCGAGTCTTCCTCTCCGAACTCCTCCCTTTGCCAGACCACATGCTGAACTAGCTTCCTAAGAAAGTACGTATGAGAGGTTAACTTTTGAAAACATGCGTGTCGGGGGATGTGTTTGTTCTACTCTAACATTTGATTGATAGTTTGGCCATGTATAGAATTCTGGGTTGGAAATTATTTTCCTTTAGACTGTCGAAGGCATTGCTCCAGTCTTTTAGCTTCCAGCGTCATTGCCAAGGAATTGGTGGTAAGGGCAGAGGAGGAAACTGAGCAAGTCTGGGGCCGTTCTTGTCCTTCATCCCGTTTGGAAGGCCTCCTGGAAGCAGGCAGGGTCTTCTGCACCTGGTGCTCTGTTATGGGGACGTGCCGTGGTGTGAGTTCATGCTCTTGCATTGCACTGGCCTTGACCCGCTCTTATGCAGCAGTTAGTGTGTTTGAGGTCTCGGCAATTTTCTTGAATTAGTTATTTGATAATATCTGTTTATGCCATTCTTTTTTTTAAGTTTCTTAGTATTCCTGGGTCATTTTTCTAATTTCATTCTTTTATTCTTTTTTATACTTCTTGTACTTTGGTCCTTTTCTCTGGAAGATTTCTTCAACTTGTCTTCCACGTGTTTCATTCTTCATGCTTTGCATTGCCAAAAGTTAGTTATTTCTTGGTTCTAGGAATGCCCGCCCTTCTTTGTAGAGTGTCCTGCTCCAGTTCACCAATGAAATTCTTCCTCTTCTAAGAATATTGAAAAAATATATAATTTTATAGGGTTTTTTTCCCTTGCATTTTTTTGGTTTTCTTCTAAATTCCTTTTTCCTTTATTTTTTTTTAATTGCTGTGGTTTGTTTTTGCCTTTGATGTGCACGAGGCTTTTCTCAAACATCTGGCAGGTCAGGGCTGCTCTCTCCAGCTTAGGAGTAGGTCCTGTAAGGCTCCAAGCTGGCAGGGGAGGGGCCCATTGACTAGAAACAGCTCACCTGTTGGGGGACCCAGCTGGGCTTTCCTACTGTGGGAACTGAAGTCTTTTTTCTTGGACTAGTCAGCCCTTGACTCTTTTCCTAGAGGACATGAGCCCAGTGCTCTGACCCTGGGCTCTCTCAGTTCTGCATGCAGACTTTCATGGACTCCCCCTGTTTCCAGGCACCTCGTGTCCCCCACCCAGCATCTCTCAGCCCACTCTCCCAGTCCCCCTGCCCTGGCGGAGGAGGCTGGCTGTCTGCAGGTAGGGGGCGGAGGGTGGTGGAGGGACAAAAACGCCTCAGGGTCTTATTGCTTCTTAGACCCGCGTTCAGCCCTTCCTTTTGCTTTCAGCTTCATCTTCGCCGTTAGAGAAAGCCCGTGACTCTCTGGGTTCTGCAATGCAGTTACCTCCCCTGGCAGCCGAGCCTGCCGCCGCCTCTGCTCTGCTGAGCCTGTCATCGAATGCCCCTCTGCTTTTGCCACTTCAAGGGAATGTGTTTGCCGTGACTTCCTTTCCTGTCCTCTTTGTCCTTAAAGATTCCTTTCTTTCCAAAAGTCCTGTATTGTCATTTTTAGGAGGGCTTAAGGAGTTAGTAGAGGTAACGTGTGTTCAGCCCACCAGTTTGAACAGGAAGCACTCGTGAATTTGTCCCGTCCTTGTGCGCCGTGACCCTCTCTCCGAGCACCCCCACACCTCCAGCGCCGGCGGCTCCCTCCTTTCCAGCTCTTCTGTATCGGGACTTTGTACACACTTCTCTCCTTGTGTGTGTGTGCGTATGGATGCATATGGATACGTATAACGCAGTTACATAAGAAGTTGGGATCCTCTTCCTGGATGATAAACTGCTCAAGTGGGGAAGTCCTGTTATCTAATTTTACATCCTCAAGATCCAGCACAAGACCAGGTACCTGTGTGAATGCACGTCAAACGGAGTGGCAACTGGATGGTGTGTTTTGTAAGTAACTTAGCTGTGGAGAGAGTTGTGCTAGAAGCAGAAAGCCCCTAAAAGAAGGTATTTTCCTAAATCCTCTTTCATCATCATCCCTGGGGGTGGCGAACAGCGGCTTACTCTTTCCTGAGGAGTTTCCTTCAGATGTGAGACACGCAGGAACTCGGTTCCCTCCCTCAGAAACAGGGTCTGGAACCAAAGGTTGGACTGTTTTTGTCAATGAGCCAAGGTACCAGGGTTCTGGAAGAGGGGGTGTTTATGATCTTCAGCTCAGGTATTGGGGGGAGAGGGGGTGATCAGGAGTGAGTGTTGTATCCTCCCAGCCCTCCTTGTATGTCCCTGGGCCCCAGAACACACTTCCCTAGGTTCTAATGAAAGCAGAGACACCCCAAACCAGGCTGGGTTGAAGAGCCTCCAGCAGAATGGAGACATTTTAAGTGACATCAACAGAGATCCAGTTAGGTGTCCCTGCCGGGAATCCAGTCCACAGTGACAGTACTGAACACCCGCCCCGGGGCTGAGTTGGTCCGTAAGTCCGCCTCTTTCTACTAGGCAGAAAATCAAGCAGCACAACTCACACTGGGGACCAAGAAGCTGCTCAGCGGCGTTAACATGCTGGAACTGGGATCTTTCCGCTGGAGAATCTAGATGGCAAGTCAGCCTGGGGGAGAGGCCTGAACAACCAAAGGTCCACGAGGTTAGGGAGGTCTCAGAAGCAAGTGCATCTGGGAGGGGCCTGAAACCAGGCGGAGTGGACAGGCAGTGCCGGGCATGCTCTTGGGCAGAATCCAAGATCTGAGGTACCAAAACCGCACCTGGGGACCAATGACGTGCATTTAATTCTGATAGGTGAGGTGAGGTGAGGATGGAAGGTGAGGCTTAAAGAAGCGGATCTGGGCCAAGCACCTAAGCTGGGCAGTGTTCTGTTCTGCTTAGCCCCCCTCGCTTTAGAAGGGCTGTTTCTGAAGATCCCAGGCTCCGGTGAGCAGCGGAAGCCCCCTGCAGTCCGACACTTCATTCCCCTGACAGCGCACCACTCCTGTGGCGAGTGTTGAGGCAGGACCTGTCCAGAAGACATTGTAAGACCGAATGAAGGGGAAACAAGTTACCATCTTCCGAGTCGTGAGTCAGGACCGTACATCTGCCTGGGGAAATACACCTGCCTGGAATCCATCAGCCTACTGGGGTCACCAACATGTGAGATGCTGGCACCGAATCCATGTAGCCTCATGAACCGGGATGACCGACCGTTTTGACATCATCAACTACGCACGTGCTGGAAGGAAGTGGGCGCTCGGAGCCAGCACAGCCCCTTCGCAGGGGGCGGGGGGGAACTGTGGCTCTGCAACAGGCAGGCGTCGCCCTCCACCCCTTCCCTCTCTTCCTTGGCTCAAGTTTCCTTCTTCTCATAGATTTAAACGGATGAAATTTGGAGGTAGAGCTGGGTGTTACTGAATTCAAATGTATGAGTTGCCCTTAGAAAACCCAGAGAATCTTAGAGGAAAAGTCAAACGAGGCCAGGAATTTTCCTAGTGGTGTGTGTGATGCTCTGCGCTTTTTATACCCCTTTGGGTGAAGAAGGCCCTCGAGTGTCAGGGGTGCAAAAACTTGGCCTCTTCGCTGCAGTCCTGGGCAGGAGAGTCACCCTCTTGAGGCTTTAGTTAACACTCTGAAAATGGGAAAAATCGTAATAGGCCGGTTACGAATGTCACCGAAGGACACAGCGAGGTTCACAGAGAGCTTGGCATGGAAGTGCCCAACACGGGCTACAGAGTGTGGTATTATCACCGCTGTCATGGCTAGAAGGTGGCGTGACCTTCTGCCCTTCCTGGGTCACTCAGGATAGATCACTATCTAAATTTGGCCAAAGAAATAAGTCTCCCAAAGAGAGTAGGGAGTAAACACTACCTTGAAGGTTGTAAGAGTCCCAAGAGGAAATAGCTATGGAAGCATTTCACGAACGGGAATGTGAGTTACTAGTATATTTTTCTGAGAATCCACGCAGTGGCGCACACAGACCCAGAATGCAGACCCACAGGGGCCTTCCATCCCAGCTCTGCTCAACCTCAGACAAGTTCTTTAGTCCTTGAGGCCCGGGGGGGGTCTCCCTCTGTCAAAGTGGTACCATGAATACGTATCTTGCAGATGGACACTAGGATTTAGGAGGGAGAAACATAGGAAAATAATTTTGCCTAATACCTTGTGCATAGAAGGCATTCCTCAATGCACATTAGCTTCTTCCCTTCCCATAGTCTCTCTTCTGCTGCCCACTCAAGAACCTCTGATGCATAATTCATAACCCAGGTGCCAGAGCAGAAAAAAAAAATTGAGAGAAGACAGAATCAAGATCAAATAACACCTCAATAGGCCGGAGCACTGAGGCTGGAAAAAATAAGCTCAGATCACACACACACGGGCGTATCTGCTGAGCACAGCCCACGTCTCGGGCTCCCGCGACAGAGGCTCCTACCGCACACCAGTTACCGGAACTCATGGTCCCACTGTGGCCAGCGCTGGTCAGACCATCCCTGGGGCACTGGGTCCCACCTTGGAATCGCAGTTTTTAAAAAAGGAGCCCTGGTGCCCCAGAACGTCTTCAGGGACACAGCTTGTGGGGTCAGCCCCATGGGGTGTGGCTAAGGAATCGAGGCACTTTAGCATGAAAACTAGGGGACTGCGGAAACACACGACAGCCATCTGTGTCATTGAAATACTATTCTATGGAAGAGAGAAGTGTTGGGCATCGTGTCCTACAGAAAGCAACATAAACCTGGAAATTGCAAGGAGCCAGCGTTGACTCCTGAAGTTTGCATTCACTCATACGTTCGTTCACACGCCAACACACGCTGGCCAATCTGAGTGAGCACTGGGTGTTAGTCATGCTCCCTGTGGGCACGTGTGCTGTAAGTGTTCAATAACCAGCTCTCCAGAAGGAAAAAAAAAAAAAAGCCTGGATTCATAGCATCTGCCACTCTCCATGGTGTAAATGCCCCCACCATGGCTGGTTCTGAGCTACCAAAGTACACGTGGACTGAGAAGAGGCGTGCCGGCCAGCTCTCCAGAGCTGGGGCAGTGGGCATCCACACGCCCCTGCTGTTGGTTCTGAGGCCGCCGAGCTCAGAGGCACAGCCCTGCATGGCAGAGACCTTCAGTTTAGTGGAAGAAGCCACGCCAATGCAGCTGCGACCTGGAGGTGCACCTGGTTCTGAGCAAGGACTCCAGTGTGACTGGGAGGCTGTGACTACGTGGCGTTGGCCGGGAGAAAAGCAGGGAGATGTGCCTTGGGACAGAGAGCAGCAGTTACAAACAGCCGTAACTGCGGGGGGAGATGGTGACTCGTTCTGCAAGCCGCCTGGCTCGGCCGGAGTGGAGCGGGTACGGTCGACTCGGGAAGGCTCACGCCGGCCGTATGTGGGAGCTAGAACACAACCACAAACGCGAGCCTGTTTCAAAGGCAGTAAGGAGTGCGCGCAAGGTTTTTGACAGGAGAGTGATGTGGTGTTATTTGCATTTTGGAAAGTTCAGTCTGAGGCGAGGATGGAAAAATGGACTGTGTGAGGTCAAGGCTGGAGGCAGAGATACCGATTGGAAACATCCCTAGGTAACTGACGCAAAGTGGTAATGGTGTGAAGGCAGTGACATTGGCAGACACAGAAGGGTCCGCATCTAGGTGATGTCAGAAAACATTGAAATACACGGGACAAGACGGCAACGGGACGGAACACAGGGTGTGGTTAGGACAGATCTGCAAGTTAGGGGGCACCTGCAGGTTCGTGGGTCAGAGGTAGCGACGACACTCACCTTGTTAGGAAAACGTTCGTACAAGAGCTTTGGAAACAGGAATTCCTGGACTCCATCCCTAGAGATTCTGCATTTTCAAAACACCCCAGGGGAAGGCTATTGGACCCAGCTTCCATCTGCCCCCTGGAACACTCACTATGTGTCAGGCACCCCCTGGGCACCGGAGATGCTGCAGTGAATAAGGCAAGCATCCTGCCTTCGGTAGAGCCTTTCAGTTGAGAGAGACCAGGATAAACAAACAAAATACTATATAGAGTAAACGATAACGTTTAGGTAACAATACAGTCGATGAAGAAAACACAGGGTAAGCGGATGGACTTGAATGGAAAGCGGGGATAGGGCTGCTATTTTAGGTGAGGTACCTGGACAGCCTTCTCTGAAATGGGGGCATTTTATGTCCCAGGACATAAAAATAAATGAAAACCTTAGAGAAATGCTGAGTTATAAAACGTGGGAAAAGGCACCGAACGTAATGTAAAAAGGGCAGGGATGGAGGGGTGGTGGTCAGCTCTGCTTTGGCCACGGCTCAAAGCGCCGACAGGCGTCTGAGTGGGGACATCCCATAAGCCGGTGGATTACATCAGAGCTCGTGGAGCCGGGCTGGCTCAGGACGTAGATCTGGGAGACACGAGGCTGTGGATGGTGGTTTAAGGCCTGAGAGCGAGTGGACTCAGAACGGGACCCAGGGGAGGACTCTGGGAAGGACAAAGAGGCAGCAGTCAGAGAAATGGGAAGAAAACCAGGAGGCAGTGTGGCCAAGGGAAGAGGGGAGTCCAAGGAAGGAGATCCAAACAGGTTCAGGGGCTGGATGGAGGTCAAGGGAGAACAAGTTCAGGAGGGGTGGGGGTTGGGGAGGGTGGAGTAGACCAAAGAGAAGAGGTGAGAAGTGGAGATCAAAGGAAGCTGGGGAAGGGGAGAAAAGTAGTGGAGCTGGCGGGAAGGGTACTGGTCTGAAGGGGAATTTTTAAGGTGGAGAGGCTGGGACAGGCATGTGTGTTAAAGGGACAGCACCAGCGAGGAGAGGAATAGTTAGGATGCTGACAGAGGAGAGAGACTGAGGTCCCTTCCCGGAGATGAGGTGGAAGGATGGGTGGGTGCCCCTGCAGGCCTGAGTCTAAGCAAGTTTCAGAGAAAATATATTGCCAACCTAAGGACTCTTACTTTGCTGTGAAGTGGAAGCTTAAGCCGTTTGCTAAGAGTGGTCTTGGCAGAGTTGGAGAAAGTGGCAAAGTGTTGTAGAACTTGTCCTTGGAAATAGCTCAGTGAGGTGACAGGACCAGGTGTCACGGCTGGCTGGTGACTCAGCTGAGGGAGAGGCCTTGCCTTTGAGGACCAGCAGTCTTCCAAGGGACAGGTGTTCATCCAAGGCACTCCAGGTGGAGGGAGCTGGGTGGCTCTGGTGCTGGGGTTCTGCCCATGAGTTTAGAGACGAGGAAGGGGAAATCAGTGCACCAACCGAGGAGGTTCTCGGTGCTTCTGGAAGGGAAATCTCTTGTCACGGGGTGACCGCGTGGTCCGCAATCACCGCAGGGCCTCTAACACCTGAGGGGCAGAGCCTAGGAATCTGTATTTTCGTAAGCTTCCTAGATGATATTAATGTACACAAAAGTTTTCGCAACCGCTCCTTCCTCGGGCCTAAAATCCCTCCACAGCATCCTGATACGCCTCTAGACCCATCGAAACATCCCCAAGTAACCCAGCCACAGGTCATGGTGTGGAAGGGAAGCCTACCCACTTGTCTCCCACCCCTAGTGTAGTCGTGCCAGGCCCTCAACACACCCGCAGCCTGCTTTGCCCCCTAGCGACGCGGAGATCCCAGGTCTCTGCGTTGTCACTGCAGAATTAGTACTGAGAGCTGAGCCCCGGACCTCCGGCATCTTCCCACAGGCCCCTCTGCCGGCCTGCAGCCCAGGCCTTTCCAGCAAGCTCCCCGCAGAGCTGGCAGGGCTCCAGCTGCCCGCCCCCCTCCGGAGGAGACTCTTCCGGGCTGCCTGTCTTTTCCCTGGCTCTGACACCCTTCCACCTGGAGTTCCCGGTGAATCCCCGCCCCCCAGCTCCCAGCGGGCCCTATCACCCCAGAGAGAGCTGGAATTTAAAAGCCAGAATTAATTAGGCAAATATCAGGCGGGCGTGAGTCACAGCAGCCCAGAGTGTTTTAGTCCGTTACCAATGGGAGCCTGCGCAGGGGGGGTGGAGCCTGCAGCACCGGCCCCCAGGGCTCACTTAGGAGCCGCCGCCGCCAGGGGGCGCCTTTCGTGGACCCATGAGCTCCAGCCAGGACTCTGCGAGGTTGTGGGCGTGTGCTTAGCGGGTATGGGACCCTCTCCCTCTGAGGGAATCTGTGTCAGAGTCTGTTCGGATAATTGGACAGTGACATAAACAACCAAGCCAAGGTGGAGTCGTGCGTGGGCTGTAAAATCGAAGCGTTCTCATTGACTGGAAGGGGCGCAGCCAAAGGGAACGTTCTCAGAGCGAACCAGCAACCTGCCCATCCTGAAAGTCTTCTCGATTTCTTTTCCAGACTCGGCTAGATGCTCATGCTGTCATTCTCTCAGCCGGGGTCGGGGGAGGGGCCCGCAGGGAAGTGGCTGCGGTTTCTTATGGATGCCTTGGCTTACAATGAGAGGGCTGAGTCCTTTTTTCCCCCTACCCACCACCCCCCCCCCGAAATCTCCCCACTTCTACTTCCCCTGCCACCAGGCTCAACCCCCAAACCAAAAACTTGGAGGAGTCTCCAAGATCCATTTTCCCACCTTTAATGAGTTGCATTCATCGACGCAGCAAAACTATTGAGAATGGTATTACATGCCATACCATTGGTAGATCAATCTACCACGAATCCTGCTTTGCCTAGTTTTAATCTATGAAAGAAATCAGGACATGCACATCCTGAAGTGTAATAAAAAGTGGAACGTGATGAAAGTACCATAAGAGTGTGGGATAAGGGTCAGGAAGACTATGATTATCCGAAGGAGTGGAGGTTACATCAAGTTGGGAAGTCAGGAAGGCTTCCTGGAGGAGGTGGCATTTGAAGCATTCGGGCTTGCAAGCCTGGCTGTCCAAGCAGGGAGGCTGCGCCTCTTCTCTGAGCTCAGAGAGTTTGTAAGTGGTGGAGTCGGACCGGTGGAGAGCCCACTTCTCCTGAAATCCACTCCAGTGACGCTTACCCACCTCATGGTGGGGTGTCCTCCCTCGGGCAGTGCAGCCTCGCAGTTTGTGAAATACTGACGCCACCCAGTACCCAGCTGGGTCTGAGGAGGTGTCCTTCCTCCGGGAACTAACAGCAGCCCCACCCTGCCCAGCCAAAGCTCTTCAGTCTCTCCTGTGCTAGTGACGGCGCCATTGCCGCAGCCGCACAAACAAGACCTTGGTGTGGAGTCAGCCAGCCTCCCCTGTCCCTCCTCACTCCCCACATCTAATTGATCACCAATTCGTGTTGGTTCTGCCTCATTAAAAATTCGATCGATATGTATTTATTGGACATCTCTGTTAGGTTCTGGGAAACAAAGATGAATAAGGCACATTCTCGAGACACCCATGATTAATGACGGAAGCCGACCTGTAAACCAAAAAGATGGTGTGATGTGTATGGGAGCAATGTGCTTTGCCGGGCGTGCTGCACAGGAGGGCAGGATCTCAGCTGGGGGAGGGGGGCCAGGACGGGCACCAACATTCAGTTTGCTAGTTCTTGCCCCTCTCTGTCCCAGTGCCACATGTCCCATCAGGCTCTAAGCAGTGACAACTGGACAATGGCAAAGCCTTTTAGTGGTCTCCTTGTCTTTAAGCCTCTACCCTTGTGTTTTCCATTCTGTTGCTGGATCTTAAAAAGGCAAATCCATTTACATACACGCTTCACCCTCCTCAAAGCTCCTCAGTGGTTTCTGGTGGTTTAGAACAAAAGCTGGCCTCTAGGTCTAGCAAACGAGGCTGGTAACAGTACGACCCTGCCTACCTTTCCAACCCTTTAGTGGACACCCCCCTGCCCCCGCAAAGCCCTGTTTATTCACTTGTAATTGCCTTCATACATGTTGTTCTCTATGTCAGGATCCACTCTTAAGGATGCGTCTTCTCAAGGAAACGCTACTTTTCTTTCCAGATTCTGTAACAGCTTGCCTCCTAGGCCCTGCCCGATGATCATCCTAGGGCACCATCGCTGGCTTCGTCCTTAGTCTTTTCTTGGTACTTGGAACTCCCCCTATCACCCTCATCTCCGCTCTTGACTACAGTGGTCCATCAGACATCTCGTTCATCACCAGACAGAAGACCCCCTGCGGACAGGGGCTGTGTCTGTGCTGCCCGGGTGGCGTTTGTCACCTAAGGATAAGTGCATAACCTGGGAATACGTACATTCTCAGAAACGAGAAGGAAATTTTGTCTAAAGCAATGAGGCAACTAAACGTGTGGAAAGGGAATTTGGTGTTGACATTACCCTTTAATTTCTTAAAGATGTTTTCTTCATCTACAATTAGCAGCAGATCATGTGGGATGCCCTTACAGCTGATCACGTGGGATGCCCTTACAGCTAGAGCAAGTAGTTGGGAAGCCTCAGGCCTCAGAGCACCCCCAGGGACACCGCATGGCCTGGCCTCTCTTTTCCATTCCGAGTTTGCAGCAATAGCTTTGTGATTCGAGTAGTTTAACACCCTGGAGCCGTGGTTTCCCCATCTATGTAATGAGGGTGATCATGATGATGATGACGAGTTGAATAATGGCCCCTGAGGGGTATGGCCCCTGAGGGGTACGTCCCCTTGGAACTTCAGAATGTGTTCTGCTTTAGATAAGGGTCTGCGCATATGTGATTAGGGATTTCTGGATCGTCCTGTTTTAGTGCGGGTCCTAAACCCAATGTGGCTGTAGCAGAGTCGGAAAAGGAGACGGAGACACGGAGGAGAAGCCCGAGAGAGGCTGCGAGAAGACGCAGGCAGAGCCCAGACGAATACATGGAATCCGCCGAGGCATGCCAGCGACTGCCGGCAGCCTCAGGAGCCAGGAGAAAATGCAAATCCTTTTACAGACACAGCCACCCTCCTTAAAGCTCCTCAGCTGGTTTAGAATAGAACCCAAACTCCAGCATGGCCCTGCTGTAGAAGAATCTGGAATGGATTCTCCCTCAGAGGCTCTGGAGGACACAAACCTGCCAACAGTCTGATTTCAGACTTCTGGCCTCCAGACTGTGAGAGAATGGATTTCTGCCACTTTAAGACGCCCACTTTGTGGTCATTTGTTACCGCAGCCCCAGGAGACACACGCAACCTTCCCTGGCCCTCCGGGGTTCGGGAAGGTCAGATGAGACGGTCCTGCAGAGGTGCCCTGTCAAGCCCTGTGATGGCCCTGTGATGGCCCTGTGATGGCCCTGTGCCACAGAGCTGGGGGTGGAGGGCGGAGCCCCCCCATCGGAGGGGAGCCCCTCCTCATTCCCAGGGGACCCCTCCCCCACAGACTCCGCAGGAGGCGTGCCCAGCTGGGTCTCTGGTGCAGCCTGGAGAAGTAACTCCCCCTCTTCAAAGTGCCTTAAGGGCCCCAGCCCACGGGTGCCATGGAGACAGAGGTCTGCAGACCAATCCATCACGCTAATTCTGAGGGTGCTTCTCACGTGGCCAATTTCTGGCTCTTTGGCCTCCGCTCCATTTATTCAGTTCAGATCATTTCCCCCGGTTGCTCAGCTGTGCTCATCTGAGCACTTTGGCCCAAGATGTAAGGGACCCGGCTGCCTCCATCGCCCCCAGGCTGGTGGAGTGTTTGTTACTATGTAGGCAGCCCAGACGCAGGGAGCAGACAGGTCCCCTTGTAAACCAGCACTGTGACCCATCAGTCATCACCACAAGTGGGGCATCACCAGCACCCATCCCGCAGGAGCCCACCTCCACGCCAGTGTGGGCCTGGCCTTGAGGGTCAGGCGGGAGATTGTTTGCAAAGCAACCACGTCTGGTCCGGTGTCGTCCTGGCAAGGTGATCACCACCATGCAGAACCTGCAGGGCTTGGAGAGCCACCTGGCCCTTCATCCCCTGCAGGGGAGAGAGGGGCTCTGTCTGGAGCACACCCGAGGGGCCATCCCCACTGCCAAGATGTCCAGGGAAGGCGTCAGTTCACTGGAGAGCATCCCTCCCCACCCCCACCCAGGATTTTATGGGAACCTGGAGGATTGATTCTTGAGGAACATTGTCTTCTATTCCTGGTACCTATGGAAACGCACCGCAGCAGGACTGAGCTGATGCAAGCGAACAGCTCTGTGGCTGCTTCTCTCAGTAATCGGAGGGCAAGGACCTCAGCCAGGGCTCTGGAAGGCTCACTGAGACCAGGCGCCTCCGCCCGCTCCTGGCACTGCACTCACACTCCGTCAGAGGCTGAGACGGGGCTCCTGGCTGGAGCGTAGGTCTCCAGTGGCAAGCGCAGTGAAAACATACCTCTCGGCATCTACCGGAGCCTCCAACAATCTTTTGTTCTAACAGGGTGAAGGAACTAAGGAGATATTCTTCCGGTCCAGCCTGGCTAGTCCATCAGGGCAGCACAAGGGAAAGGCCATTTTGGGGTCGCTGGAGGCAGGAAGCAGCAGACACTGTGTCTGAGACCAAGCTGCTTTAGGGCAAGAACTCTGTCATGCAATCTAGATGGTTCCAAATGAGCCCAGCTTTGATTTTACATCATCCATCGGGTATTAACCAGCCGCGCTGGTGACCCACGGGCCAGCTGTAACTCAGTCATTTAGGGACAGTGTTTTCAGTGCTGGCTGAACAATAGAATCACAGAATTTCTTTGAAAAATATGGCTACCAGGCCCCACCTTCAAAGATTCTGATTTAATTGGTCTGCAGTGGGGCCCAAATACGAGTGTGCTTTTAAAGCTGCCCTCGTGATTCTACTCGTGGTGTGGGAACTACCGGTGAGAAGCAGCCCTGGCCTTGACCTCACCCTTGTAACTACGAGGGGGACCGGCGTGGACCGGCTGCTGCTGGGTTTGGTCGCTTTCTCGGCAGTTGACCCACAATTGATCTAACCAACTGGCCGTTCGTACACGACCTGGGGATCGGTAACCCCGTTTTCAGCAGTTGAGAGAGACTTAAAAATCCTTCTTGGAACAAGGAAGTCATGTTTGATCCAGGGAAACCAGCCTCACATACAAGGATGTGTGAGTTCCAAATCCCCTGCTGAATTTGGATATTTTGAATTTTAGATGCAAACTAGAGCGAATGGAGTGTTCTCAGAATGAGTCAGAGCACCTCGGTGTGTTCCAAGCCACTTAAGGCCGCCCCTGGACGGAAGTGGCAGAGAACAGTGCAGGAGCTCCCTGCCGCCACGGTCACGGCGATAATGAGCAGGAACCGCATTTTCCAGTTTCCGTACTTCATGCTTTGACATACTGGGTGGGGCCTTGCCCACTCCAGAGGGACCCCCTTTCACTGGGTTAGCCAATTCCTAGAGAGGGTCAAGGTCTGGCCTCCCAGCTTTCATATGCAAATCAACCAGTCAGAGCCCCTGCCTCCAGCCACCTGCTGTGTCTGCTCTCACACCCAGGGCCAATGTTCCCGTCTCCATAACCCGAGGGGGAGGTACCAGACACTCACAGGACAGACCCGGCTGCAGAGCCTGCAAACGTTATCCAAACTAGACAGTACTCAGTGAAATCCTCTTGCTCACGTTCCCTGACTCCTCTGCCTCCTGCCAGACCCTGGGTCCCCCACCGTGGCCCCCCACCGTGGCCCCCCACCGTGTCATGGCTTGTTCTCTCGGAAGCTGTCAGTGTAGCAAACTATCTTTTGATTTTATTTATTTTTAGAGAGAAGGGAAGAGAGGGAGAGAAACATCAATGTGTGAGATCCATCAATCAGTTGCCTCTCACATGCCCCAGATGGGGACCTGGCCCACAACCCAGGCATGTGTCCTGACTGGGAATCAAACCAGCGACTTTTTGGTTCACTGGCTGGCACTCCGACCACTGAGCCACACCAGCCAGGATGCAAACTGTGTTTTCAATGGCACTCATCTCCTGGTCTGTTGGCCTTGACATACCTGAATAGTAATAAAATCTACATTTTAAAACACCTTCCTATGCCTGGAGAAAGAAGAAAACTAGGAATCAAGCCAAGGGCAACTATGAAGGAGCAGATATCCTTGTCTCGGGGGGACAGAGGGGTGAGGATGACTTTGGGTGTCCCCAAGTTTTAAACCCTGGAAAGGATTCCACCAGTCAGAATCCGATCTGTGGATGTTTGCCTAGCAGAAGGCTGCCCTGTCTTGCACGAGCCTCAGTTGCTTCCCCCGGGTGGAAGTCAGGAAGTCCATGGTGCAGTCTGTGGGTTGAGCAGCCATCTGCTTACACTAAAGGCAGTGTGTCCCGGGCGGGATGTCCAATGATAGCAAAAAACCGGCCACAGCAGAGCCCTTCTTGAGGGAAACTTTGGCATCTGGAGCCAACAGCTCTTTGCTGATTTCAGTGACCATTAAGGGAAGCTTTGAAGGTAAGGAAAAGGAGGACACTGTCCCTGATGACTCACATCCACGTGGTGCGGTGGATGTGGCGGAAGAGTGAGGTCACACTGCCAGGAGTCTTCTCGGGTTCTCTTGAGGGTCAAGGGCAGGTACGGGGGGCTCAGGTGCTGAGCAGAGTATTATGAAAGGCAGAAATGCCACTCTGGCCTGGGCTCATCTTCTCTGTGCGTAGCCACCTCTAGCTACTTGGTATCTGCCATTGTGGGAGTTTCCATGCATCCGATTTGGAAAATGAGGGAGGTCCTTTGTCTGAATTTGGTGCCTAGCTCTGATTCAAATGATGAGCTGAGAGGTTTCCCATCTTGATTTCCAGCGCTTCTGCTAACTTCACAAATCTCATTCTGAGTCTCAAACAGTGGATGAGCTCAGCCTCAATACCAGGGCCTATGCCAGATCAGCCCGTCTTCCCCGCGCCTCACCGCCCTCATCTGTTCAATGGGGAACACAACTGACCGCATATGTTGAATGAGTAGTAATATGTACACACACACACGCATATATGTGATTAAAAACAATACTTGGTACTTAGTAAGCACTCAATAAATAGCTTTCAATGACCACTAAGAAAACCACCATGTGCTAAGAAGTAGCTCATTTGATTTTGTGAGGAGCAAACTGTTCTTGACCCATGAAAGGTGAAAGGGGTCAGGGTTATTTGTCTCAGTCTTGGGGTGCTTGCCCACAAGTCTCAGGTGCTCGGGAGTAAATAATGGGGTGCAGTTGAGGAGTACAGTCGGACGGGCCCGTCAGAGCTCGTGTGGCCTCCCGGCAGCGGGGACTCTGCTCTGCCTGGAGCCCTGCACTCCTTCCGAGGCAGCCAGGTGCAGGAAGCTCAGGAATTGCAACGGGGGCAGCAGACAGACAGACAGACCTCCCGGTCAGAGCGAGCCAGGCGCAGATCTGGTCTGAGATGGGGTGCGCAGGTCAGGGCTGTCTGGGAAGGACGTTCCCTCCCTTTGCCTGGATGATTCCTTTCCTTGCCGACCAAACTCGCCACTCCTCTCCCCAGTCTGCCTTCTTTTCAGACACCGCACCGCCGCTTGGGCTGAGTGGACAGTGGGACCGGAACAGTGCATCACAGAGCGCTGTCCTGCGGTTTTGCAGTTGACGTGCCTGCCACTGTGAATGGAGCTGCTTTGTCGTGAGCTCCTCCAAGTCAGGGACTATGTCGTTTATCTGTGCATCTCCAGTGACGGTCAGAGCGCTGCCACCTAGGAGGTGCTCCGTAAGTGTCAGGGTCAGTGAATGGACTAAGGGAGCCCCTCTGAGCATGGGGTCTGAGGTGGGGGAAAGATGGCTGCTTCACACACAACTGTTCGACTGTTCGGGCAAGGTGAGTGCTGCCTGCAATTCGATCCTCAGAGCTCAGGCTCCGCCCTGTCTGGTGTGTGCAGGCCTTCGGTCAGTGGGACGGAGGTGACTTCCTATGAGGGTCTCCTCTCCAAGGCTTCCTTCCAGGGCACCTCGGGAGGTTCTGCAGCCCGATGACCCCCTGGGCATCTTCCCATCAGTCCTCCAAGTGCACAGACACTCCCCTGCTTCCACCCAGGGCATCTTCCTTCCACTCTTCAGCCACACGTCCCCTAGAATTACCTGGAAACTCACGTCTTGTGGTTTCTTAGCACAGATTCTCTCAGGGCCTGAATAGTTATTCCTTCTAAAAAATGGAGAGTCCCTAAATTCAGTTAAATACTTGGGGGGAAACCTCAGCGATTAGGAGAGAATTTACCAGAAATAGCATGACCCTGGAGAGCACCTTTGGGGCTCCAAGATCGTTTCTGGACAGAAACAAAAAGAGTTGTTTGCTTCCACCAGAGAGCACCTGCTACTCTGTAGCTATTTTAGTCTGTGAGACATACAGGGTCAGGCACAAATAACACCTCTTTTTTATTCCAAAATCATAAGCATGTAATTCCGTAACATAACAATATCACGGTTGAGCACACCACATGGCATTTTAGGTGAAATGTTCAAATTAATACTATAAATGATAACACCCATATTATTGCCCTACCAACCACACTCAAGCAGGCCTTTCTTCTGCCGGACCCTGTGTCTATGGCTCTTACTCCTTCTCCCTCTCCTCTAACCCTCTTTCGATCGGGTAAGGTCCCTGGCGCATGCAGTCTGGTCACCTGTAGTCCAGGAAGACGGGGGTGGGGGGTGTGGACCGTGGCCGTGGGTGACGGGCCTCTGCCCCAGGAAGGAAAGCAGGCTCCTGTGATGTTGTTCTGCAGAAAGTAGACACAGTCGTGTCCTTGGGCATTTCCAGCCAGTCAAGCCTGCAGGGGATGACTCCAAAACAGTCCCTTCAGGGCCCCCACGGTACTGTTTGCTCCTGCCACACCCTTTGGGGTAGACCCCCAGCCTCAGTGGCCCTGCAGGGAGACCCCAGCTGGAGAGCCCTTCCCCTGCAGCTTTCTGCGGGGGGTGCTGCCGGCAGCACTGAGATGGTGTTGCTGATTTGCAGCCACACCCCACATAGGAAGCTGCAAAGCTGGAACACACTGTAAGGCACCTCTGAGCCATTCACCAGGCTTTCGAGCATGCCTCCTGGCTCCAGGGGAGGGCGGAGTGATCGACTGTAACAGCCTGGCAGCTCGTGCACCTGCAGAGCATCTGGGTGCACCCCAGGCAGGGCCAGGGTGGGGGGGACATGTGGTCAGGAGTCGGATGGAAACATCACCCAATGAGCCCGTGGCCCAGGTGCAGCTCACAGCTCCTGAGTCCTTGCTGCATCGTCCAGCGTGAGTGTAGTAACATGTGTGCTAACACTGTTCACTTCCTCGCCTCTACAAGGGCACCCCAGCAACAGAACATCTGTTCTGCTTCTCCAAGGGACCAATCCATCACACTCGCAACACCGCCGAGTGTTCCTGAGGCGAGCTGTCTCGGGGTCACTTACAGTCATCAGCACAGAATTGAAGTCAATCTTGGCTGAATGCTTCTAGGAATACCAGAAGGGCCATATTTTGGACAGAAGTGTTCTGAATTCAAACTAACCTCTTAAATAAGTGTCAAGAAGCAAACCGAGGAGTCAAACGGTAATAATAGAGGTGGTTGAATGTGACAACACTGGACAGAAACACTGTTTGGAAACATTTTCATCTCTCCGGAAAGTGCTTACGTAGCTGCATGTGTGCATGTGTGTGTGCGCGCACGCACATGTGTGTCCTTTCCAAAGAGTAAAAGCATTGTCGCAATCCCTTTTCAATAAGATTTGCTAGCTACAGCCAAATCACTGGTTAATTTTAGTAAATCCTTTCCCTCCCTCATTCCCTTTTCCCATTCTCCCCAGCTTCTTGCTTACAGTTACAAATTTCTGAAGGCTCAAAAATGTGTCTGGCATCAAAAGCAAGACCCATGAAATAACGATGAATTGAACTTCACCAGGATTTTAAACACTGCTCTTGGGAAAACACTGTTAAGACAATAAAAAAAAGCCACACATTGGGAAAATACATTTGCAAAGCACATATCTGATAAAGGACTTGTACTGAAAACATCTGAAGAATCCTCAGAACTCAGTAAAAAAATAAATAGCCAAATATTAAGAAGGGCAAAGTATTTGTGTAGACACTTCCCCAAAAGGGTACACAGATGGCACTGTTAAGCACATGAAAAGATGCTCCACGTCATTAGCCATTAGGGAAATGCAAACTGCAACCCAGTGAAATGCCCCTGCACCCCTTTCAGAGCGTTGGAATGAAAGGCTGTGAGCGTGACGGGCATCAGCAAACACGTGGACACACGGGATCCTCACACGCTGCTGGTGGGAACGTGACATGGTGTCGTCATCACTTTGGAAAACCACACAGCCCTTTCTGAAAGCACCTACCCTGTGAGACTGCTACATGTTTTCCCGAGAAATAACAGCCTCTGTCCAGATGTCCGTACCACTTACTGCTTGTTCACTGCTCATATCGCACGAACTTGCAGCCCCAGACCGGACACACGCAAATGTCCATCAGCAGGTGAATGGACAGACAAGTAGTGGTACGTCATACAATGAAACGCTACTCAGCTGTGAAAAGGAATGGACCATGATTAGGCACAGCAACATGGGCGAATCTCAGAGTAACTACGCCGAGCGATAGAAACCAGGGAAAAAGTGCATACTGTATGATTCCATTTGTAGAAACACCCTACAAAACATGAACTAATGTGCGGGGACAGAAGCCTATCCATGCTTTCTTGGAGATAAGGCTGGGGAGAGGAGCAGGTGGGGGCGGGGATTGCCAGGCGGCAGGAGGAAACTTCTGGGAGTGAAACATATTCACTGTCTTGATTGCAGAGACGGCTTGATGTGGCGACAGTGTTTACAGTGTCAAGCCATCCCGCTGAGCACTGCAAGCGCATGTAGTTTATGGTGTGTTAACCGCACCCGAATGAAACTGTCACAGATGCCTGGGGTGGCACCCCCTGGGGTGCTTTGCCTGTGCACAGTTAGAAGTGGCACAGGTCAGCATGCCATCCCTGCACACAGGCTCCTGGGGCGTCGTGTGGGGACATCCGTGGATCACTCTGAACCTGCAGCTTGGGGCGGGGTGCAGGAGGCAGCTTGGGGATCATCTCCTGACAGCTCAGGACGCCCCGCCACACATCCAGTCTAGCCCTGGGCTCCGTGCTCATGGTTTAAAGCTGAGGAGAGTCTGGTGGAAATGGCAGTTCAGCTTCAGCACGTAGTGAGTTCACACAGAAATTAAGGAGTAAGCTGCCGTGGCCCATGTGGCTCAGTTGGTTGGAGTGTCGTCTTGTATACCACAAGGTTGTGGGTTCGATCCCCAGTTGGGGCGCATGTGGGAAGCAACCAATCAGTGCTTCTCTCACACTCTTTCCCTTCTTCGCTCTCTAAAATCAGTAAACATAATTTTTTAAAAAACTTAAAAAATATTATGTAGTAGGCTGAGATCTTAGTTCTGTGATCTGATTTGGAATTATTTCACAATTTACAAAATGGAAGGGCAATACTTATCCCACCTCTTGTGGAGGGACTATCAGCATCAAACAGTCATTGTGGGAAAATGCCGGATAACTACTTCGATGTCAGATGTCGTTATCAGGTGCACACAAGGAGAGGCAGGAGGTGAAGACCACGCGGGTAAGGATTGGTGGGCTTATCAGGTAGACCCTCCTCCTGGGTTAAGTCAGGGACACGGGAGGACAAAGGGGTTTGAGAAAGGCACTGTGGCTGGGGAAGCGCACCAGGTAAGAGCGGAAGCCCTGGGCCCGACTTAATCACTGTGGTTCGAAGACTGGAGTGGCATCCGACCTTCGCTCTAGAAAGGATGCTCTGGCTGCAAAGCGAGGAATGGGCCGGAGGGAGGGGCAGTGCTGAAGGCAGGGAGACCACGGGGGCTGCTGCGGCAGTCCAGGGGGAGATGGTCGTGTTCTGAAACGTGGTAGCAACAGTGGCGGGGAGGGGAGTGAGTAGGTGAAGGAGATCTTTAAAGGTAGAGATGACAGGTATCTGCCCAAAGATTAGCCCTAGGGCAGTAAACGGAGGGGTGGTAAAAATAATAACTGAGGTTTTTTCTTACTTGAATATTTAAATATTTGGAGGAACACCTGGCATATTCACTGAGAGAGAGAACCTGGGTAGGGGAGCGAGTATTCTCTTGTGTTTGCCGTTCGTTTCCCTGGGCACAGGCTGGGTGATGCGTTCTGTTCTGCACATGCTGAGCTTGATTGACAGTGGGGATGTCAAGTGTGCAGCTGAAAACGTGAATGTCAGTCTGAGTGGCAGATTCAAGCTGGAGTTAGAGATCTGGGACTCATCAGCCTAGTGATGGGACGTGAACACAGCAGAGCGGGTGAGAGGTTCAGGGGTAAGCAGAGATGAGAGTGGAAGGAATCCAACCATTTTAATTTTGGAAGAGGCCGAAGACTCCACAAAGGGAGGAAAAAAAAAAAGGACCATCTAGAGTTACAGATGGAAAGCCAGCAGGGAGCGCTCAGGAGGGGGGAGCCATCGACTGCATCGCATACTGTGAGAGGTCGTCCAGAGTATTGCTTTCAATTCTGTTATCCAAACTTCAGCAAGAGTGTCGCCCTGTTCGTTCGTTCATTCATTTAAACAGATACTTATTAAACCCTTACTATATACCAGATACTCTTCTGGGTCCTGGGGCTATAGCAGTTAAGAAAATAAAGATTGTATGTAAGGCAGGTTAGAATGTTCAACCAGACTGAGAAGAAGACAGCGTCCTGTCTTATTTTCTGTAATTTGGAAATCCACATCCTTGGGTTTCGGCGAACTTCAACCGTCCCAATAGCATCTAATTTATATTTTGTTTTCTTCCCCAAGAGAATATCATGAGAGACCTTGTCAGATGGCACGTCAGATGCCATATTGAAATCCAAGTATAGTACGCTTCATGCATTTTCCCGATCTCCTGGGGTAGCGGTATATGTGATGAATTATTTCTACTTCCTGGGTGATGGAATTGTCAGAAAATCAAGTTTTGAAACTTGTCAGACACTTGGGTTCAAGCCAACAAATTCAGCACAGATTGTTTGGTATCTACTGAATCCCTGCTGTGGATAAGGCGCTGTTCTAGGGACCAGGGTACCATGGTGGTCAAAACAGGCGGGGTCCCCAATTGCTCACGGAAGGTGAGGCAGGGTGGTGCTTACGGCAGATCAGGTTTCCTTGTGTGTCCTATGAGGGAGCACATACCCATGTCATGGCCTTTAGGGTATTCCCACAAGAAGGTAACCCTCTGGCGGCTCCGCAGTCCTGAAGGCATGCTCATCCGTTGCAGTGGGCATGTTAAGTAAGCAACTGTTCTGTGACAGATGAAAGTTGGGAGCTGCAGGCGGGGTCATAAGGAACATAGAGATGTTATTCTAGAAGCACAAACGTCACAGGGCAAAAAGGCATTGCAGTGGCTTCAGGCATGGGACTGACATTGAACGTGAGGGCTGCAGTGGAGACAGAACTCTTCCTGGCGGCCACTGTGAGTGGCTGTCAAGGGGCCCGCACCTCCCTAGGACAGAGTGGTGATTTCCCTCCTCCCCCAGCCTTTCCCTGTTTGAGCCGATGGTTCTTTCACTTATGTGGCGTTTTAAGAATAAGTATATCTGGACTGCTGTCCAGAACTCCTCTTCTCCCACAAAACAGTCACTGCTGTTTCATCGATGTTTCTTACAATAAGCTAAACCAGTGATGTCCAACCCTTTCATCTCACGGCACACCCAGACTAATTACTAAATTCTGTGGCACACCCACAATTCATCTTTGGCTGATCTGACCAATTAAAGGTGTAATTTTGTCTCATTCACACTGGAAGGTTATTGCTGTGTTGGCTGTTGTCACTCTTTATTTGACAGTCTAAAGGGAAAGAGGTCAGTGCCCCTGGCTAAATAGTCAGGTGGTGGACATTTTAAACACTCTCGAGGCTCACCAGAGTGCCGTGGCACACCAGTTAAAAACTGCTGAGCGCAGTTCAGAAGTTGCAATGTGTGTAAAATGCCCGTAAAACCATCACCATAATCAAGAAAATGAACACATTTCTCCCAAGAATTTCCTTCTGCTCCTCTGTAATTCTTCCTTTGCATACTTCCAGCCCCGCCCAGACAATCACGAATGTGATTTCTGCCACAATATATAGAATATCCTTTTCTAAAATTTTGTGTAAATTAAATCAGTATGTACTCAGCCTTTTTTTTTTTTTTTTTTTTTTTTTTTTTTTTTTTTTTAAGAACTAACCATGCCATTCGATCAATAGTTCATTACCTTTTATGGCTGAGTGGTGTGTCATTGCATGGCCATATGACAGTTTGTTGATAGACATTGTGTTTCAAGTTTGGGATGGTTACAAATTAAACCACTGTGAAAATTCATGTACAAGTCATTGCGTGGAGTAGTAACACACCTGCCATTTCTCTTAGGTCAGTATCTAGGAGTGGAACCGCTGGATCATATGGCAGTTGTATTCTTAACATTGTAAGAAATGGCCAAACTGTTTTCCAAAGTGGTTGCACCATTTAACATCCCCACCAGCAGCCGATACAAATTCTGTTCCTCCAAGTTCTTGCCACGGTCAATCTTTGTAAATGTCAGTCATGTTAAAAGGTATGTAACAGTTTCCCCTAACCATATTGTGCATCTTTTCATATGCTATCTGTATATCTTTAGTAAAATGTGCATATCTTTTGCCCATTTGTATTGGGCAAAAGATATTTTTTTATTATTGAGTTTTAAGTCTTTGTTATATATTCTAGATAAGTCTGTTTTCTCCCCACCCATGGCCTGTCTTTTTATCCTCTTACCAGTGTCTTTGAAAGAGAAACTTTTTTTATTTTGATGCAATTCACTGCTTTATGACTAGTCCTCCACCACTGCCGCTCTGGAAAAGCAATAGTTGGGAAAGTAGAGGCAGGAACCCGGGAGACAGCTGTCTCCTTCCCCCTTCCTCTTGGGGGTGCTGGGTCAGGCAGGGACTCACCAGGACAAGTGTATTCCCCCAGGGAACAGAATGATACTTGGCTGCTGCTCGGGCAGATGTGCTTACAGACACTTCAGACCCATACATTTTAAGTACTTAATCTACAAGAAATAATGGTAGCTCACTCTCCTAAATCCATTACAAGGGGGCTAGATAGGGGGTGTTGTGTTATGTATCACAGGAACTTCAGACAGGGCTCTCAGGCTCATGATTCCCTTCTCTTCCCTCTTCCCTTCCCTCTTCCCTTCCCTCCCTCTCTTCCATTGTATGGTGTTAGTTTTCTAGAGCTGCCATAGTAAGATGCTACCCACTAGCAGGCATAAACAATGGACATTTTATTTGCTCCCATTTCTGGAAGTTAGAAATCCAAGATCAAGGTGTCAGTGGATTTGGGTTCTTCTTGAGGCTTCTCCCCTGGGCTTGCAGAAGGCAACCTTCCCACCATGCCCTCCAACGGTCGCCCCTCAGTCTGTATTGTCGGCATGCTAATCTCTTATGAGGACGTCACGTGTGGGATGAGAGCCCGCCCATGTGACCTCAGTTTACCTTCATCACCTCTTTAAAGGCCCTGTCTCCAAATCGTCACCTTCTGAGGACTGGAGACGTGGACTTCAACACAGTTCAGCCCAAAGCACCCACAACACAGCTATCGAAGTCCAGAAATGAACATCCATTCTGTCATGTGTTCTACAGACCTAGCTTAAACCTTGCTGGCTGCCCCGGGCATGTCATTTTCCTGACTGAGCATCCCGTCCAGGATCACATGTTGCATTTGGTTGTGTCTTTAGAGTCCTTTAGTCTGGGACAGCTCCTCAGCTTTTCTGTCTGTCGTGACCTTAACACTTCCGAGCATACTGTTCAGTTATTTCATAGAATGTCCCTCACTTTGTGTAATGCCCCCCTCATGGTTACATCCGGGTTATGCCTTTGTTCAAGAATGCCACAGAAGTGATATTGTGCCCTACTCCGTGCACCCTATAAGGCAGCTCATGATGTTGATGCGTCCCATTACTGGCCACACTACCTTTGACCATGTCGTGGAGGTGGTGTCTGCCAGCCTCCTCCATGGCGTTTATTGTCTTTTGGAATGAGTAAGTATCTTATGGGAAGATACTTTGAGACCATGTACATATCTGCTTTTCATGCTTTGTCTACTAATTTTAGCTTCCATTGATGACTCTTGCCTGAACAACTATTACTGTGGTATTTGCTAAATGGTGATTTTCTCTTTCCATTTTTCTTCTACACTTTTTAACTGGAGTCTAATTCGAGGAAGCTCTTTCCTTTCTCCACCATTGTATCTGTGTGAGCTCTTGGATTTTATTTTATTCTCTAAGTTATAACCTCCGATTCCTTATTTTGCAGCTCAGATTATTCTGGTTTGGGTTAATGGGAGCTTCTTCAGTTGGCTCCAGTGTCCTTTCAGTATGGGCCCTATCATTTTTTGAGCATTTTTCTCACCTCTGACCCTACAAGGTGTTCCAGGTTCAGCTCATATCTTCCCGGCCCACGCCTTGAAATGTGCACTTTCTTCAAGGAGTTCTCATGCCTTCCGTTGAGAGTATCTGGTGGAAACAGTCCCGTTTACTAGAGAACACACACTCGCTGTGCTCACTGATGCAGGCGTATGATTGCTTCTAGGCCTTCTCAGCGGACAGAGCTACGAAATAGATGTATGAATACACACGCACACCTAGAACTATTCATACATCTATCTGAATATATGGTTAAGTACTTGAACTTATACTGATGTCTTCAATGTCAGTCAAGTCCACAAGGCTTATCCCAGCCTTTCCACTTTCCCGATTCTCAGCTGCTTTCTCCGACAAGGAGCCACCGAGCGCTCCTTACCCATAGCCTGTTGGCTGATGCATCGCACTCACATACAATAGTTTCAGAACAGCTAACCCATGACCCTGCGGGAAACAAACGCACTACAACTTTTAGGACAGTACTGGTGTACAGTGTGTTTTATCTTTTCTATTTAGCCTTAGAGTAGGTGGTCGAACTAGCACTTTCCAAAGTTACATTGGTTAGTTACCTACCTCCATCACCCCAGGTTATTGGGAAGAGGGTTTGGTTCATCCTTTTCTGTTTACAGTCCATGTGGAGTCTCCTTCCAACCACTCATTTTAATCATGTATCTGTTCTTTGAGTATGTGAGATGCTCACAGAGTTCTAAGTCATAAATATAAAAATTTTGTTTACTCAAGAAGTGTCGTTTCCCCAATCTCTCCTACCAAATTCCTGTTTTTCATCCTGTTTCTTCCCACTGTCTCTGGGTCACCAGGCTTCGTTTCCAGTTCATCATTTTTATTTTCTTTTTTCATAAATGAGCACATTCATGTGTATGTTCTTACTTTTCCCTTCTGACTCTCAAAGTCAAACACTACAGACACTCTTGGGTAGGTTGCTTCTACTCACCTAACATTATATCCTAAAAATTACTCTCGATTCATTCATAGATAACTTCTTCTTTTGTACAGTTCCACAGTACGGCATCCTATGGATGTACCACAGTTTATTTATTCACTTTGCTACATTTAAGATTCCAATACTGTGCAAGTGGAAACAATTTGCAATGAATAATCTTTCACATGCTTATTTTCATATTGCTAAGGGGTATGTAACTTCAGGGTAAATTCCAAGGACTACTTAGAGCAATTGCTTCAACTCTTGCTGAGTCAATGGAAAAGTGCATATTTACTTTTTATTATGTGATCCCAAATTCTCCTCCAAAGGGACTGTGCTAGTTTATATTCCCATCAGCAGTGCATGAGAGTGCATCACCCACAAAACGCCTGTTTTATTCTTTCTCACCTTTCTGATGGACTAGAAACGGTATCTCAGTTTGATTTCATTTGCACCAACTTTGTTTTCATAAAATCTAATTGAGTGAACTGAGCATCTTTTCCTATGTTTGAAGGTCATTTACCATATATTTCTGTGAATTGTCTATAGATATCTTACCTAGCTTTTTATCAGATTTTGGGGCTTCTCTTTTTAATTTTAGGAGTTATTTCCATATTAGGGATCTCAGCTTTTATCTGTGATGCAGCCTGCACATATTTTCTCCTGGTTTACCAGTCCCCTGGGGCTTGGTGGCGGTGGCTTGCACCATGCAATTTCTATTTTGCATATTTAAATTTATCAGCAAGGTAGATAATTTCAAAACAGTGTCATGTAGGGTGGTTGAAAGAGAAGAAGGGCTTGAGGAAGAACATGATCACTGATTTCCACATGCTCGAATGACTTTCATGTGAAAGAAGGACTGGATTTGCTCCATGTCTCCAAGGGAAAGATTAGGCTGAGTGACTTAAAGTAAAGGGAGCCACTTTGGCCATGAAGCAAAAGGCTTTCTGGTGATGCCCGACCTTGGATTCACAAGCAGCTTATTCTGTGTCACCAGAGAATTAAGGTTTCCCATCATGGTCGAATTCCAAAGGTCAGACGTTAGCATTTGGTAGGGGGTGAGATGCCCAGTAAACTGGAGCGGTGAGCCCACAGTGGATTGTCAAAGACAGGCGTGCAGCAGAGGGAATTTCACGTTGAGTGACCGAGCCCGACAAGGGATGGAAAACCAAGGAAGTTGAGACTTGTGCAAAGCAAATCACAATAAATCAGCGGGAGAGGGCTGGGCCAGCTTTGGGAATGTGGGTTTAGTATCTGTGATGATTTTTGTGAGCTCTTGCTGCACATCCATCAAATTGAGTCAACATAAGCCATTCCAATAGACACCTTGATTAATTTGCATGTTCTATAAATATTCATTGAGCTCTGGCCCAACACTGCCTAGGTGTTCTAAATACAGCAGGACAAAAAAAGACATTTTCCTGACTTTGCAAAGCACGCAGTCGTGGCTGTTGTTGCTCACCAGCTGTGAATCTGCTTACCAGAACACTGCTCCAGCCCGATTACGTCACCCAGCACATAAGGGTATCAAGCAATGTCATCTTGCTGAAATTCAGGGGACTTAGCTGGCTGGGCGGAACTGAACCAATTACACTGCCCATACCTTTCATTCCAGGTACTTAACACAGTTTACACAGTGCAATCATCATGACTACCCTAGGAGTGTTTTCAGGGCCCCAGCAGATGGTTTTGGAGGAGCAAACGGAAGTGATGAGGTGGAGAGTAATAGTCAGCCCAGACCGGGTGAGTCAGCAGAGGACCCAGAGCAGGACAGAAGACCGCACACCCTCAGACTCTCCCCTCCGTGACTACACCGCACAGCACGCAATCTGGCGTTCTCATGCTTTCTTCCCCTAACAACATACGGAGATAGCCATAGAATTCATGGACTAGTGAAACGTTGCTGGAGACCTCAGGTACAAGTTTACCCTAAATGGCTGTATTTCCTGCAACCATTGAATTTAAGCTAGTGGCCCTCTAGGACATGGAATAATTAGATGTCATAGACTCTTGCAACCTCAGATCTAGAAGATTCCTTATAATCCACCTACTCCAAATTCCCATAATGCCATGGCCTAGAGAGGTGAGCAGGTCTTCCCCAAACCGTGGCTGGTCCATGTTATTTCAGGGTCCCCCACACTGCGGCCCCGTGAACCTCATCTCCATCGCAGGCTATTTCCCCTGTTCTCTCTACTCTGGCTGTCTGAACCTCCTTTAACTCCTCATAGGGATGGCGCTCTCTTTCGCCTCTCAGCCTTCGTACCTGCCTTTTCTACTGTTTGGATTAAGCCTCCTTTATCTTTCTCTGGAAAACTCCCTTAATTTTCTGACCTCAGCTTATCCCTTAGACCACGTAGAAGTCTTTTCTACTATGTTCCCACAATACCCTTTATCTCCCCCATGGACAGGCTCATCACATCCGCAACTGCGTGTTTAATGGTTATCTTCCTCAATAAAGTAATAAGCTATTTTTGTCTTACTCCCCACTGCACTTCCAGATGCTAGCCCAGCATTTTTGGACGTAGTGGTTGCTCAATACATGTTCTTGAGAGTAAATGGAAAGCAGGGCTCAAATTTAGCTTTTCTGGTTCCCAGTGTGACGACGCTGTGTCCACACTATAGTCCTGTCAGGTGACCGAGCATTCTTTTCCTATGGAGGTGTTAGGGGGCATGGGTCAGGATCAGGCATTTTCTCTGAGGATCGTATGGTTACTTATACTAGTTAAAAGGTACCTGGTGAAAGAAAGATATTCGAGAAATCAGAGTGACTTAAAGTTGATGGACGTGGCCTCACATGAGATAACAATGTTAGCAGGACAACTTTCCAGTTTACAGAACAAAACTACGCATCGGCTTGGCCAAATTCCTTATCACAGCAAATGTCATCCTGGATTGTCTAGCCGACAAGATCGGAGCATCCACCCTGGCATATAAAGGTGCGGTAGTTTGCCCTCATAGCCAAGGGTTCTTGTGAATTCACAAATACTAGGGAAATCCAAATGTTTATGGGAATTAGTACATAAGTAAAATATTCTTCCCTAATACTAATAAATTATTAAACTGGACAATGAAATTTTAAGTAGAATATAGTAAGTCCTCACTTAACATTGTCAATAGGTCCTGTGACTTTAAACAAAACAACACACCACAAAACCATTTTCCCCAGAGGCTAATGGGTATAAACGAGAGTTAAGTTCCCGTGGCATCTCTTCACTGCTACAACGAAACGGAACCTGCTGCATTTCTTATATGTCTTTCCATTTGGTTTTCCTTTATATGGAAGTCGTGAACAATCTAAGTTAATAAGAATGGGCCTTGGGGACCCTTTTGCTCATAGATGCACTTTAGAGTGAAACAAGATGCTGGAAAGTTAGGAGACTCTGTCCGTGGTCACACAGCCAGTGGTGGAATCGCGCTGTTTGTCTCTCCCCTCACCATGCTGCCGGCGTGATGTGTTCATGTGTGTACGAGCATGTGTGAATTTAGGTGTGCGAAGAGACAAAATCTTTTTGAAAAATATTTTTTCTATTAGTTTTAGGTGCACAACATAGTGGTTAGACAATCTCATGTATACTTTACAAAGTGTCCCCCTTCTGTTTTCAGTACCCACCTGGCACCGTACATAGTTATTACGATATCACTGGCTAGACTGTCTATGTTGAACTTCACACATCTGCGACTACGTTGTAACTACTCATTTGTACTTCTTAATCCCTTTACCTTTCTCGCCCAGGCCCCCCAACCCTCTGGCAACCATCAGTCTGTTCTGTGTATCAAAAAGTCTGTTTCTGTTTGGTTCATTCATTTATACTGTTCTTTAGATTCCACATATATGTGGTAAGTGAAATCCTATGGCATTTGTGTTTTTTGGTCTGACTTTACTTAGCATAATACCATATAGTTCTGTCCATGCTGTCACAAATGGTAACATTTTATTCTTTTTCAATGGCCAACTAATATTCCATTATATGTATGTATCACCCCTTCTTTATCCACTCATCTACTGATGGGCACTAGAGTTGCTTCCATGTCTCGGCTATTGTAAATAATGGTGCAATGAACACAGGGGTGCGTATATTCTTTCAAATTAGTGTTTTGGGTTTCTCCAGATGTATAACCAGAAGTGGAATCCCTGGGTCATCAGGCAGTTCCATTTTTAAGTTTCTGAGGACCCTCCATACTGTTTTTCACAGTGGCTGCACCAGTCTGCACTCCCACCAAGAGTGCACGAGGGTTCCCTTTTCTCACATCCTCTCCAACGCTTACTGTTTGTTGACAGCCAGTTTGACAGGTGTGAGCTGATAATTAGTAACCTCGAGCATTTATTCTGATGTCTGTTGGCCATCTGTACCTCGTTTTGGGAGAACTAGCTATTTAGGTCCTCTGCCAATTTTTTAATCAGATTGTTTGGGGGGGTTTTTGGTGTTAAGGTGTATGAGTTCCTTATATATTTTGGGTAGTAACCCCTTATTGGATGTATCCTTGGCCAATACCTTCTTCCGTTCAGTAGGTTGTCTTTTCATTTTGTTGATGGTTTCCTTTGCTGTGCAAAAACTTTTTAGTTTGATGTAGTCCCATTTGTTTATTTTTTTCTTTTGTTTCCTTGCCTGAGGAGACATAGCAAAAAAAAAATTGCTAGAAGCAATGTCAAAGGGTTTACTGCCTGGTTTTTCCCCCCCTAGGAATTTTATGGTTTTGGGTCTTTCTTACATTTAAGTCTTTAATCCATTTTGAGTTTATTCTTATATATAGTGAAAGAAAGTGGTCCGTTTTCATTCTTTTGCCTGTATCTGTCCAATTTCCCCAATACCATTTATTGAAGAAACTGTATTTATTCCATTGTCTATTCTTGCCTCCTTTGTCATAATTGATCATAGGTGTGGGCTTATTTCTGGGCTTACTGTTCTGTTTCATGGTTCTATGTCTGCTTTTATGCCAGTATCATGCTCTTTTGATTAGTAGAGCATTGTTGTATCATTTGACATCAGGTGGTGTGATACCTCCCAAGTTTACTGTTCTTTCTCAAGACTGCTGTGGCTCTTCATGGTCTTTTGCAATTCCATACAAATTTTTGCATTGTTTGTTCTAGTTTGGTGAAATATGTCATCAATAATTTGATAGGCATTGCATTGAATCTATAGTCTGCTTTGGGTAGTGTGGACATTTTAATGATGTTAATTCTTCCTATCCATGAACACAGAAACCTTCATTTATTCATATCTTCTTCAATTTCTCTCTTTAGTGTCTTACAATTTTCCAAGTAAATAAAGGTCTTTTACCTGCTTGGTTAAATTTATTCCTAGGTAATTTTTTAAATACGATTATAACTGGGATTGTTTCCTTAGTTTCTCCAGAAAAGCAAAATCTTAAAAAAGGAAGGGGCGTGACATTCAGATACATATAGTCCCGTCCTCATACACAAACAAACAGATAACCCCTGTGGCTCTAGACTGCCCCGGGCCATTTGACCACATTAGAATCATCGGAGAGGAAGCTAATGCCATAGGTGATTCTTCTTACCTGTTAGAGTCTTCTGGAGAAATGTTCGAACAATCAAACCAGGAAAGAGTACATGTTCAGGTTGGAAATTATGGCAGGTTGTTTTCTTTGGGAAAAACATCCACTTCATTTCTTTCTGAGTATTTTCATAAAATGCTCTGATTAACTTGATTCTGTTGGGCTGGAGGCAGGAAGAATTTTTCGGACTCCCACGGGGAATCTCGCAGGCTCCCAGGCAGCCATTGGCCCTCATCACAATTTTAGGTAATACTCGGCACTCCCAAAAGCACTTGTGCAGGCATCCCGGGACTTCATTGATTAGGAATTTGTTTCAACAAGCCCTGAGGTTTCCTTCTGATTTACACACTCTCCTTTCATAGAGAACATAATTCAAGTGTGCTAATGTGATTTCTGAGAGGCTAATCAGTCTGAAAGTCAGGATAACCTGTTGGCTTATTTTTGTATCATTTCTCAAATACCATAAGCAGATAAATGACATAAACATTCTTTTAGCATTGAGGAAGATAAAATTATTATTAAAGCATAAACATTACTTTCTTTTGTCCTAAACTCTCTGCTATGGGCCTAAATAGGACTGTTTCACCCACTGGCCACTTACTTGTTTTAACTAGAGGCATCTATTATTTCTAATTGACCCTTGAATCTATAAAATCTGTCCTAATCATTGGAGTCCACATTCCCTCCACCGTTTGGATCTGTGAGCCTTCATCTCATTTAAGGAATGACTGTCAAGTTCACTGTAGAAGGGCTAGAGCAGCACTGTGGAATAGAACCTTCTGCAGGGAAGGAGACATTTTTATGCATCATCCAGCAACGTAGCCACGAGACATGTGGCTATCAAGAAGTTGAAGTGTAGCGTGACCGAAAAGCTGGTTTTTAAAAAATTTAAACTTAGTGGCCACATGATCAGACAGTACACAGGCTATGCATGATCATGTCTGTCTATACCCCAATGGCCAGAACCCATTTTTATTGTTCCAACCTAAGCAAAGTACCCCGGGGAATGCAGTTTTTTTCCGTGTGCTCAAAAAGAGGGAAGCAGGGCTGGTGAGCACCAGCAAGCCTCTGCAAAAGACTGCCGACCTAACCACAGAAGACGCTTTGGTTCTTGCTTCCACACACAGGACGTACTCGCCAAGAGGGACACCCAAGCCCCAGGTGTTACGCAGTCCTTTCCATCAAGTCCAGATGTGGCTTTTCTTAGACATAAAATCCTTGCCTTATTTGACCTCTATAGGTCCCTGGTAGCCCTTAACACAGTTTCTAGAATCTAGAAAGATCTCAAGAAGTGATTTCCATTTACGATCAACTTTCAAATACACCCATGCACTTGTGCTTTTGACTCTCTAGACACCGGCCCTACTTGTCTGTGCTCTCCTTATATTACTGCCTTGCAGCTCCCACATGGAAAACAAGTATGGTCCTGCCCACCAGTCACCTGCACGTTTGATCAGAGCAAGGGAGGACACCGCCAGCCCCGGTTGCTGAGTTTGGGGGAGGAAACGTGCTTTGTGTGTTATGACTATGAGGACTTGTAGAGGAGTGTGCCTGGGAGTGGAGAGCTGATCGCGCGCACCTGTGGGACACAGTCGTGGCTGTCGAAGCGATGCAGCTCTGGGCCGAGAGATGGCCGGGGTGGTCGAGACAGGTACAGAGACCACCTGTCTGCCCAACAGCGTTCAGCTTGGATGGCGTGATAAGCAAAGGGCTCTTCAGGGAAAGTTTCGGTACAGGTTACTTCCAGCTTCACTTCGGCACTATTGATGTAGCATTGAGTTAGTTTACGCATTTCCCAGGGCTGGGAATTGCTTTTGGTTTCTACCGTTAGATCCTCCTTGGTGCACATCCAGGGCTATATCCACGGGCCCTTGTTGTCCTAATTTCTCAGGCTCCCAGGGAAGGCTGATGAGTCTCCAGGATGAGAGGACTTTGGGGAACACCAAGATGAGTTTCCTGCTTGTAACTAATTCTAAATCGAGGGAGTTACAGGCCCATATCCAAACCTCCCTCAAAGCGCAAAGCCCTTTGCTCACTTGTTCAGCCTAATTATTTTCAGAATCTGCAGTATATATCTAGGGGCCAACGAAAGGCAACTCTTGCTAATTTTCTTTTTATATTTTCAAAACAATGCTAAAGATGATCAAAGTCAGATTGGGTTAAAAGGTGAGGGGCCAAAACTTATATTTTTCAAACTCACTCACCTCCTCTTTTTCTTCGCCTATTCATTCTTCTCTATTTGCATTATTTATGAACTTTCTATTTATAAGGATGAGTCAGGATTCAAACTCTAGTTCATAGGTAGAAATGGGTTAAATAAAAGGTCTCTGACTGGGCTTCTGTTTAAAGCTGTGGTGAAATAATATGGACTAAGGCAACAAGAAAACTAGGCAAAATGTGTCTTATTCCATTCAGGTTGCTAAAAATTTGCCATAAATGGGCATCTCATAACCAACAGGAATTTATTTCTCACAGTCCTGAAGGCTGGAGAATCCCAGGTCGAGGCACCCACAGATTAAGGGTCTGGGGAGAGCCCACCTCCAGGTTCGCAGAGAGGAATTTTTCCCAGTGTCCTCCCTTGGAGGAAGGGGCCGTGGGGCCCTGTGAGGTGTCTTTTCTAAGAGCATCAATACTTCCCAATTCATTTTATAGAAGGTTGACATTACTCTTATTCTAAAAATAATACCAAACTAGGAAGTGCGTTACTAGGTTCCAGGGTGAGATTTATAATAAGAAATATAGACTGGGTCTCTGTCCCTGCCTCTGACACACAGCTACCAAAACCTTTGAAATTTGCGAAGTGAGAATGATAAAGGTGTCTTTTGTCACGTTGATGAGGCGATTTCGCATGTGAACCAACCAAGAATACGGTTCCACCCCCTGGTTTCCAGGGAGGGGGAAGGGCTGGAGATTGACTCAGTCACTAATGGCCAAGATTTAATCAATCCTTCCTACTAATGAGGCCTCCACAAAAACCCGAGAGGAGAGAGCTGGAAGACTTTGCGTTGGTGAGTACGCAGAGATTCAGGGAGAGTGGAGGCATGGGTCATACCTTTTCCCGTACCTTAACCTATGCATCTCTTCCACCTGGATGCTCCTGAGTTATATCCTTTCATAATAAACTGTAATAATCTAGAAAGTACAACGTTTCTCTGAGTTCTATGAGCTGCTCTTGCAAATTAATCAAACCGCAGGAGGGGGTCTTTGGAACTTCCCATGTATGCAGCCATTGGTTAGGAGCCCAGGTGACAACCTGGGACTTGCACTGGTGTCTGAGGTAGGGGTGGGGCCATCTTGCAGGACCGCGCCCTTCACTTGTGGGGTCTGCCGATGTCTCTGGGTGGACAGTGCTAGTGTAAAAGTCCCTCTGGACCAGAGCCAACCTTACTGAATGCAGCCCTTCTTTGCAGGCCGTGCAGCTCAAGCACTGCCTGTGCCTAGAATTTGAGACGTTCTGGATGGCCAGAACCTTCCCAGGGAGTGTTTAGAATCTTGTGCTTTGTTTTTTATTTATTTTATTATAGTTAAGGAATGGGCAAAGCAGCTGTAACAAAGAGACCCCCGAAAAGGACTCAGACAATTACAGGTTTATACACTCCTCATTCATCAAGTCAGGCCGCCAGTCCACGGTGGGTCAGGCCGTCCTGCCCCACACGGCCACCTGGGAACCTGGGTTCCTTGTTGCTTCGCCATCGCTTGCCGTGTGTTCTGTCCGTGCTAGTTCTGATCTGGCTCACCTCCCCTCAACTGCCTTCCCACCCAAAGAGGAAAAGATGATGGCAAGCATTTCCTTTTAAGGAAATCGTACACATCACTTCAGCTTACATTCCCTTGGTGACAGCTTGGGCACTGGCCACATCCAGCAGAAAGGTTGGCTGGAAAGTGCTTTCTCTGGTTTGGTGGTCATGTGACCTTCTAAAATATCAGTGTGGGACTCGGGGAAACGCTGCTCTTGAAAGAGTAAGGGGGAATGAATGCTGGGAAATAAGCATCAGTATCTTCCACAATTTCTGACGTTCTTCCAAAAATACCGCTACTATACTCTAGGCCCCTGTTGTACCGCGAAGAAACAATATTAAAACATCGACACAGTGCCTGCCCTCATGTAGCTTACAGCGCAGTGAGTGGATGGACAACTTATAATTTTGTGTGGATAACTATCACAGCAGCATCAGGTGCTGTGGGAAGGCAGAGGGGAGATGCTCAATGCAGACTTTTGTGCCCTTGGGGGCGGTTTCCTGCTTCTGTTCTTCCTAGAGGCTGGGTAGGAAGCTGGGCAGAATAGGGATGGGGAAGTTTCCTTAGGTAAATGGAAGTGTGTGTTTATGTCCTGAGGTGACGGACTCAGTGCACGCTGAATAAAGAAACCGAAAGAAGCTTAGTGACTCTCTTAGATCATTCCAGTACATTCTAAGTGAACCGTTTTCTCAATAAAACATTCTTAGTGCCCGTTATGTGCCGGATACCATCCCGGGCACTGGCAAACTGGAATAAGAGTGAGAGGCCTTGGTTTTGAGCCAAGAGCTGCTGCGCTATAGCTGTGTGAGTTTGGGCACATGACCTCTCTGGACTTCTTTTTTGATTTGCGTTCATTAAATAAGACTAGGCGGTCTATTTTTTTCCTCCAAGTGAAATACCCGATGACCAATAATTCACAGGGACTTGAATTCTGACCACAGACTCTCAACACACACCGAACTGCTAGTAGATTAGATGCACAAATACAAAATTTCACAATTCATTTCATCATGAAGGGTTACCCTGGTAGAAGGCCAATATATGTAAGCCTAAATTACATCTACGAGAATTAGATTAGCAAGCACTGATGCAGAACCAGGTGCTGTTCTAAATGCTTTGGATGTGAATCCGTTTAACTCGTATAAGACCCACATGAAGTAGGGACAATTATTGCGCTCACTTTATCGATGGAGTTGACTCTCCCAGGGTAAGTGGTGGAGCCAGATTTGAACACAATTGGCCTCCACCGTCCTTCTTCTGAGCTTCTATGCAGAACTGCTGTCAGGGAATAACTTTGGGCTAGGTAAGAAGAGGGTGTTTACTTGAGGTTTTATTTTAGATCAGCGGCACTAGGCATATTGTGTGGCCTCACAGAGCACAGGTTTCTTCTCAATAAAACGAGGGGCTGGAATTAATCTGTTTCTCAAACATGTGTTCTTGGACCACTTACAATTAAAATCATCCAGGGTGATTATAACACTGCAAAATACGGAGCCCCACCTGAGGCCTACTGAATCAGAATTTCTGGAGGAAGAACCCAGGAATCTGCATTTTCAGTAAGCTTTGAGCACTACTGGATCAGAGTTACTAATACCCTTTCATCTGGGACATTTTCTTAGTAATAATGCTTCCACTGTGGAGACCCTGGAGTATCCTTCAAGTAAAGATTGGGTCCTGGATCTTACCCTTCGTGAAGAGGCCTGGGACCACCAGAGCTGGTTTGCCCAGGACTGAGGGGATTTCCAGGACATGCAAGCCTTTCAGCCAAACTGAGAAAGTCCGTCACGCCACGAGGCTGCCGCTGCGGTGGTCATCTATTCCACTGCAGTAAGCCACCTGTCCCCAAAGATGCCGGGAGCTCCTCTGTGCTGGCCACAGGTACACAGCTAGCGGGGACGAGGATCCCCTGGCACTGTCGGCAACGGGTCAGAGACGCCGCGTGTCCTGCTGGCACGAGGACCTGCCGAGGAGCCACCGTGGCCCACTGAGCCACGCGGGCGGTCCTCTGCAGGCCCCGGTGGTGAGTCAGTCTCGGGCGAGCCTTGGGGAGCACCCCCGCCCCCCGCCCCCCAGCCATCTGTGCAGCCAGCGAGATGAGTGCCGTGAGTCATCCCTGCGGCATCCGCGCCAACCACCCCTGGGGAGCTTGACCTCCGCCTACTTCTACAGAAGCATTTAACGAAGACTGACCTAATTCGGACAAAAATAGGTCTCGGTTAGTGTGTGACTAACCGCGGAGTTTTCTAATTACAAAAGAGCCTTTCCGCCACGTTCAGTGCATAGCTCAAGGTGCTTGGTGACGCTGCACTTCGGATGTGTCAATACTTCTCCTTCCCCTCCTTTCTCTATCCCTGTCTCAAGGACATATATGCTGCCGGCGACCAGTCATGGGGCCTGGAAAGCCTCTATTACTCTATTACTCTTTCGATCTGGCAGAGCGGCTGCCATTCGGAACGTCATTGCCCCAGGGCTCAAGCCACCACCTCCCAGCGCAGATCCCAGCAGCAGCCCAGCTCAGCATCGAAGGCTGCCCCATCCGCTGCCTCAGTGGGGGCCGGGGGGTCCTGGGATGCCGGGTTAGATCACCTGCTCCCCTCACCCAAGTACAGGTCTGGGAAGGGTTACCGACCACCTAGGAGGCACTCAAGCCCATGCAAGATGACTAATTTTAAATTAATTCTGAGAAGCAGCAATTATTTAAAACTGCACTGAGGCTGTTCACACTTCCGATGTATTTATGAAGACGCTCTCTCCCTTGTTTGTACTAAGCATCTCACAGTTAGAAGCCAAAGAACAGGACTACTCTTAAAAGCAAGAGAAAAGTGGCCGAGAAAGAACAGACAGATTCCAAATACCTGGAAAATGAGAGAAAGGGGAGTGGATAGGCCTGGGGCAGAGGTCTAACAGGGAACTACGGAGTCCCGGGAAAGGGACGTTAGCACTCCAGGGGGGACCTCAGTGACACTGGATGGTTTGCACCTCCTGAGAGGGACAGCGGGGCATATGTTGCTTTACGAGTAAGGTGTGCTCCTGAAAGACGCTTATGAGTCAGTTTGTAGTAAGCGCAGTCATATTTTAAACATATAAGGAACCAACCTCTATTGTTACAGAACAGATGGGGGGCTGAATGCTATAAAAGACCCCCCCCTTTTCTCTGGGGGTCTCTTCCCCATACGGGTTCGCTTTGCCTGCCGCCAGAGGAAAGATGTCTCTCAATGCCAGAGACTGGTGAAAAGGAAAGGAATGATTATTTATTTAAAAGTTATACAGACTAAGGTTCTTCAGAACACCCACAAACGCACACACTCCCTCCTTCTCCCTCTGCCCAGTCAGGGGTACCTTATCTCAGGAAAGAAGTCCAAGTCCGTGATTCAGGCTCCCGGCACCATCCACGTGGCAAGAGGCAGCACTTCCAAAGCTGTGTGGTCCCAACAAGACGCCCAAGCCGCGTGGTCCCCAAAAAGACGTGTGGTCCCAAAAAGAGACGCCAAATGGCTGCCGCGCCTGGGTTTAAATCCCCACGCCAATCTTCCTCTGCAGCCCCATTTCCGGCTCCTCCCACGATTGGCCCCAGCTGCCAGCACTCCGGGCGGGAGCGGCCTGCGGTGTGGAGCCGATCATCTCTAAGCTCCTCCGGATCCCGTTGCAAATCCCTATTTTGGGCGCCCCTCTCGGCTGCACCCTGTCACACTATTGCACCAAGCTTTAGTGACACAAAGAATGCTTCGAGGACCTAAGTCCAGCTTCTGTAATGTACCTTGGACCCCCGCTTACGATTCTGAAGGAGGATTTGCTTATTGGAAAATGAGACACTGGGCCCATTTCCTTCGGTCCTTGTCTCACCCTATAAGGAATGTTCTAAAGAAGCTGAATGTGAGTGACAGCTGTTTGTGCCATGAAGGGTCGCATGAAAGTTACCTACTGAGGGTCCCTCGGCGCTCTCTGAGCGGCAGACAGCTGGGCAGGGAGACCGAAAGTTCCCTCCGTCGGGGCTGGCTAGGCCCCCAGATAGGTGCGGCTGCCCTGGCTCACGTCCGTGACAGCTCTGCCCCAGGACGGGCTGAAGAACGGCCCCCGAGTTGTCTACACCCTGACGCCCAGAACCTGTGAGTGTCACCTCCCCGGGCACGAGAGATGTTGCAGGTGTGAGTTACGATCTTGAGACGATGATGAGCCTGGGTTAAGAGTACAAGTCCCTCCGAGGAGAAGGCAGGCTGAGGCTGGCGGCAGCGGCTGGGTGATGCGCTGTGAAAGGGGGCGGGCAGGGCCCCCGCCGAGGAGCGCGGGCGAGGACACACAGGCCCCTCGGACACTGGCGTAGGCCCAGGGAAGCTGATGTTTGACTTTGGGCCTCCGGAACTTGAGACAATTTGTATCGTTTTAAGCCACTAGTTTGTATAACTTTTTTTCAGTAGCAGGATAAAATGAATACACCATTTCAACTCCTTGGCTCACTCACTCGAACCACAGATGATTCGTGTGTCCGTGGACACACCGACCAGTCGTCCTGCCTTCTCCTCCTCCAAACGACTGCTCCATCCTGGCCACTCCTGCTGTCACCCTCCTAGCCCCGGCCTGTCACCTGCTCTGCTACAATGGTTTCTCTCTGTGTAGCTCCTCCTCTCAGCCAAAGTGGGTATTTCTTTGTTTTTGTGAAAATCAGACCCCGTCATTCCTTTGAGCCAGACCACCTCCCTGGCTGCTCCCCATCCTTAGGAGGACGCCGGGGGATTAGGGGAGTCCCAGGTCAGGGGCTCCTTGGAGACCTGCCCCCGCTGGGCTCTGCAACCCTGACCTCGGGGATTTCCACGGGCCGGACAGCGTCAGGCTAGGAGGCCGTGGGGTTCAGAGGGAGAAATGAACGCTGTTCTGAGGCCAGCCTGAGGGCTCTGCTCTGCGTGAGCCGTCACCGCAGCGCGACTCTGAGGTGGCTGAGGCGTGCCTGTCGGGATGTCCCCGGCACTTCTCCAGACTAACCTACGGGGAGAAGGGCGTTGTGTTCGTGAGCGGAACCCGGAGGAGACAGTGACGCCTCCAACGCTCTGATGTGACCGCTGTTCACATCCTCATCTTCAGCTCTGTGCCCTGGGCGTGGGAATTCGGTGGCCGGAAGCTAGCATGGCCAGGCGGCTCTGAGAACAAGAACGCTGGTATCTGTCTGTGGGGTGCACTGGCCACCCCGACCTCCTCTTTGTCCTTTCGGAGAGCAGACCCGCTTTGGCTCCCCCCCACCCCCCCCCGCCCCCCGTGCTGTCTGGGTCTAGTCCTCTCGTGATCTCCTGCTTGCCATCTGTCAGCAGCGGTGGTGTGACGGCTCACCTCCGAACGTGGCTTGTGAGCTCTCCCTTCGCGCACCAGCCCTATCCCTTAATGGGCCCAGGTCAAGCGCTGCCCTTGAACTACAGAAAGCTCCTTCCTCCCACACCTCTACCTGGCAGCTCACCCCGACCCCTGCGGCCCAGCTGAGCGCTGTCATTCCTCAGGCCTCGGCTCAACGGCCGGTTCTCCCAGGGAGCCATTTCTGACTCCCCGAGTCACTCCGATGGGCCTCCCCGGTACCCTGAAAGCCCCCCACTTCCACGAGAGTCACACTATGGTACAAGGTTGGTTTCTTTTTTCAGTGAGTGTTTCTTGTTTTAATGTCTCATTTTTCAATTGCAGTTGACGTGCAATATCGCATTAGTTTCAGGTGTGCAGTGGAGTGATGCGGCATTTACGTACCCCTTACAAAGTGAACGCCCTGACGCCATAGCTATTACAACATCGTTAGTCATATCCCTATGCTGTACTTTACATCCCCATGACTACTTTTGTAACTGGCAATTTGTACTTCTCAACTTCTTCACCTTTTCGACCCATCCCCCTGGCAGCCCTCCCACCAGGCGACCATCAGTTTGTTCTATCTGTGAGTTTGTTTCTGTTTGGTTTGTCCATTTGTTCTGTGTTTTAGATTCCACACGTAAGTGAAATCATATGGCATTTGTCTTTCTCTGACTCACTTCACTGAGCGTCGTAGTCCCTGAGTCCACGCATGCTGTCACGAGCGGCAAGGTTTCACTCTTTCTTACTGCCAAGTAGAGTCTTGTCCAAAGTTACCACCCGTCTGTTGGTCTCTATCTGCTCACCTCCTGACGGACACTCGGGCTGCGTCCATCTCTCGGCTATTGTCCTATTGTACGTAACGCTGCAGTGAACCAAGGGGTGCGTGTGTACCTTCAAATTAGTGTTTCGGATTTCCCCAGAGGACTACCCAGAGTGGGATTGCTGGGTCCTGTGGTAGTTCCACTTCGAATTTTTCGGGGAGCCACCACACTGTCCTTCACGGGGCTGCGCCGATCTGCAGTCGTACCAGCCGTGCACGAGGCTCCCTTTTCTCCACGTCCTCGGCCACATGCGCTGTTCGTTGGTGTGTTGGTGACAGCCATTCTGACAGGCGTGAGGGAGTGTCTCACGGTGTCTTTGATTTGCATTTATTTCCCTGATGATTAGTGATGTTGAGCATTCTTCTTCATACGCCTGTTGGCCATCTGTATCTTCTTGGGAGAAATGTCTGTTCAGGTCCTCTGTCCATTTTTTAATCAAATCGGTTGGGGTTTGTGTGTGTGTGTGTGTGTGTGTGTGTGTGAAGTTGTGTGAGTTCCTTATATATGAGTGTTTTGGATAGTAACCCCTTAGTATTGGGCATATCTTTGGGGAACATGTTCTCCCATTCAGTAGGTTATTTTGTCATTTTGTCGATGGTTTCCTTTACTGTTCAAAACCTTTTTAATTTGATGTAGTCCCATTTGTTTATTTTTTTTCTTTTGTTCCCCTTGCCCAAGGAGTCATATTCAAAAAAAATATTACTAAGAACAATATTAAAGGGCTCACCATCTGTTTTTTTTTTTTCTAGGAGTTTTATGGCTTTAAGTCTTACATTGAAGTCTTTAATTCATTTTGAGTTTATTCTTGTATATGGTGTAAGAAAGTGATCTGGTTTCATTCTTTTGTATGTATCTATCCAATTTTCCCAACACAATTTACTGAAGAAACTATATTTACCCCATTGTATATTCTTGCCTTCTTCTTCATAAATTGACCATATAGGTGTGGATTTAATTCTGGTTTCTCTGTTATGCTCCATTGATCTATGTGTCTGTTTTTATGCCAGTAATATAGTGTTTTCATTAGTATAGCTTTCTTATATAGTTTGATATCACGAAGTAATACCTCCAACTTTGTTGTTCTTCCTTGAGATTGCTATGGCTCTTCAGGGTCTTTTGTGGTTCCATAGAAATTTCAGGATTGTTTCTTCTTGTTCGGTGGGAAATGTCATTGGTATTTTGATAGGGATTGCATTGAATCTTCAGGTTGCTTTGGGTAGTATGGACATTTTAATAATGTTAATTCTTCCTATGCATGAGCAAAGTAGCAAAGTATATCTTTCCATTTATTTGTACCTTCTTTAATCTCCTTGGTTAAATTTACTCTTAGGTGTTTTATCCTTCTTAATGCAATTATAAATTGAATTGTTTTCTTAATTTCTTTCTGAAATTTATTGGTGCATAAAAATACAACTGACTTCTAAATAGTAATTTTTTTCCTGCTACTTTACTGAATTCAGTTTCAAGTTCTAGTAACTTTATGGTGGCATCTTTAGGGCTCTCTCTGTATAGCATCATGTCCTATGCAAATAATGACAATTTTACTTTTCTCTTCCCAAGTGGGATGACTTTTATTTCTTTCCTTGTCTGATTGTTGTGGCTAGGACTTCCAATGCTATGCTGAATTCAAGTGGTGGAAGTGGACATTCTTGTGTTGCTTCTGATCTTAAAGAAAAAGCTTTCAGCTTTTTACTCTTGAGTATGTTAGCTGTGGGCTTGTCACATATAGCTTTTATTATATTGAGGTATAATCCTTCTATACTCACTTTACTGTGAGTTTTTATCCTAAGTGGATGTTTGACTTTGTCAAGTGCCTTTTCTGCTTCTATTGATACGGTATGATTTTATTCACTTTATTTATGTAGTATGTCATGTTAATCGATTTGTGGATATTGAATCAATTTGCATTCTAGGAATAAATCCTACTTGATCGTGGTGTATAATCTTTTAAATGTATTACTGAATTTGGTTTGCTAATATTTTGTTGAGGATTTTTGCATTTATGTTCATCAGGGATATTAACTTATAATTTCTTTTTTTGGTAGTGTCTTTGGTTTTGGTATCAGGGTAATACTGGCTTAGTAAGATGAGTTTGGGAATTTCCCCTTCTCTTTAATTTTTTGAATAGTTTAGGAATAGTTTATATCTTTAGTTGTAGGACTTCTGTTCAGCTGACCTTCAAGTGGTTCTCAATGAAGGCTGTTCTATAATTTAGTTGTGGTTTTATAGGATTGTGGGAGAAGATGAGCACAGCTCATTCACCTACTGCCACCTTGACTAGAGGTCCCACAGTGGTTTGTTTCTTGTCTGTAGCTTCCATTAGGCTGGGGACAACTCACCTGGCCACTTCACCTGGCTTGTTCATTATTGAAACTATGGTACATGGCATTGTAGTATGTGATTAATAAATGGATTCATAATAGCAGTCGGGTTATGTTAAATGCCTGCTACATGGTAGGCCCCATACTGTGTGTGTGTGTGAACTCTCTCATCTTAAATATAACTTTGTGAGGTTGGTCTCGTTATCCTAATTCTATAGTTAATAAAGTGAAGGGTGAGAGGCTAACTCACTTATTCAATGCATAGCTAGAATTTGGACCCAGGTCTACCTGATACTTATGTTAGCATATTTACAGGGGGACATTTACATGAAACATACTTTTTTCCTCTCCGGCCCCTCCTAGCCATCCACCCTGCACCCCCACCCAAGTCAGGCCCTCTGGTCTGCAAGCAGGGAAACCAGTGTTTCCAACATGGCTAGGAGCTGGACCTGGATTCTGTCCCTTCTCTCCAGGCCTGAAGAGTTTGATCTCTCACAGCTCTTCCTTTAAAACTTTTTTTGATGCAAGGAGCTCTATTTTGTGCCTGGTCTTTCTTTAATTGTCTCCCAAGACACTTGCAGGGGCTATAAATAGGCTCCGGGGTGGTGCTGGGGAGGGTCCACAGTATCCTTTAGATTCTCAAAGAAGTCTTCCCGACACATGGGGAGAAGGGCCTCCTGGGATGTTTCTGTGTTCTTCCACTCTTCTCCTTTGGAAGGTCGTGCTAGGGTTGCTGGGACAACCTCAAGAGCCTGCTGTGGCTGTCTAGAGGAGACCTTGACCTTGGGAAATCCATCGCAGAGTTTTTCTAAATCTCAAATCCCTCACACATGAACTCGACTGGGCCAGAATCGACACCTAGGCTCCTTCCTGCTCTACACCAGGGGTTCTCCAGTTCCTGTGTGTTGTTGACTCATTTAAATATCCGATTATGTAGTTGTATGACGTACACATACGGCATTGCACGCAGAAGCGGAGGCCAGAGATGCGGGAGCTATGCCCGTGGCACGGGAGTCCCTCTCCTGGACGGGCTCACAGGGGTTGGCGTCAGTCCCGGGTGCTGCTCTGCCTGTGGGGGCCCTGACATTTTCCCAGCATTCTTCTGCACGGACTGCACGATTTTGTCCAGAGCTGACACCTTATGAATGAACGGCTCTTTATCGATCACCTAGAAATGGCCTTTGAAAGGAATTCTTTTTGTCTCTTAATGGAGCAAAAATCAGGCCATTGATGTTGAATTTATAATTCACTTACATGTGCCATTAATTTGTGAGTTGCTCGATATTTTCAAATTGCCTTGAGTAGCACTATGTTTATCCATGCACGGTATTTGCAAGGCTGCCATTAACTTTATTGCCACTGTTACAATTACTGTCTTTCACTCATGTTTCTTCCACTTTGTTAGTAAATGAATATGGAAATTAGAAGTGAAGGATAAGCGCACGAGGGCTTGTTTCTGAGACAAGAGTGGAGGCCCTATTTAAAAATAGATACGTAGTAGTAATTCATAGCTTTTCAAAGCTAATTTATTCCCTTTTCTTAGACACCTGCTTGAGGATCGAACTGTCCTCCGTGTTTTCCTAACCGAAGGGGAACGCCCACTCTTCTGGGTGGAACGTGTCTCCGAGGGGCTCGCTTCTGCCCGCGTGGAAATGTACTTTGTCACGGGGATGGCGATGCCGGTGGGGCCCGACCTTTACTGGAGGCCAGTTAGGGGACACACCCTGGCTGTTCTCGTCACATGCGGTAACTTGTTCACTCCGTACAACCGCCCCTTTGGGCAGCTGTGACCACTGTCCCCATTTTAAAGATGAAGAAAGTGAATTTTAGGTCCGGTGCTTTGCTCGAGGCACCCAGTTCATGAATGGAGATGCAGATTTGAATTCAGTCAGGTCTAGCTCCGGGACTTGCATTCGTAGCCTCTATTCTCTTTGTTGCCTATTATGTTTAAGGAGTTCCAGAGACATACTCACCTGGGACTAATTCCAATATTTTGTGTGTACGTGCTTAAGGAACTGAAGTCTTTTTGTTGTTGTTGTTTGAGAATTATCCTAGTAAATTGGCAAAAGAATGTGGTATACAAGCGAAGATAAGTTTGTAGTATCTTAGAGGCAAGGTTTAGGCTAAGGGGCCCGCTGTTTCAGGGTGTCCGACACCTGCCCGGAATCGTAACACAGACACCGCATGGTGTTTGCTTTTCATGTGCGCCCTAGTGCCATGAGCCTGGGAAACCCGCTGGCCCTAAGCTCTAGATTAGAAGGAGACAAAACCAACCAACCAACCAACCCTGTTCATCAATGTGAAAATTCCTTACAAACCAGTCTGTGCCGAAGCAAACCAACTAGTCACCCCACAAAGTGTGACGTTCCTCAAGTTCGGTCTGCTCCAGGGGTGATGGAGGCCCTGGGAAAGAGCGGGACTGGAAGGTAACACAGAACCCACACCGGACGAGATCCGGGGCATTTCCAGTCCAGCCTCCGGGGACTCTGACCACCGATACCCCACCACATTTCGATGGCTTTGGTCGTAAGAACATGCATACTCACAAAGACAATCCCATCCTAGGGCTCGAAAAGCCATCTTCAGAAGCCAGCTTCAGGAAAGGGATTTATCCTGGAGTGCTGGGTTTTATTAAATTGATAAAGGAATTATTCCCATTAAAACGATAAACCCAACACTAGGAGCAGAAGAAGATACTGTTTCCCCAGGGAGAATGAGGCGGTACGTTTTCCTCGGAAAGGAGAATCAAAGGGACCAATGGATGCAGGTTTCTTTCCTTTAATTGAAGAAGCTGTCATGGCTAAATGAGGAGTGATTGAGGCAGAAGGAAAGAATGGACTGTATTTCCCAACAGGCTTGGGGAGTCCGCTCCTTCCTGAACTTGCCAGCTAGGCCCGTGTCCCACAGACCTCCCTGGCTTCTGGCGCAGAGGCAGGTGGCCCCTCTTCTCATGAAGCCCCGCCAGCACAGAGAGATTCGGTGGCCCATTCCAAACTCCTCACCTGGAGAGACTATTTTTCTTATCTGAAACTCTGCTCAACTTTTTCAAGGAACCAGTTTGTCCAGAGCCACCTTTTTCTTTCCTCGAAACAAGGACACACTCAATGAAAGAAAATTTTCCAGTGCTAGGATGTCCTAGGAGATTTGAGAAACTCTGGGATTCTTCCTAACTGGCTGGGCTGAGCCGGGGACCCTCGCCGCACCCCGGACCCCGCGGCCCACTTACCGTGAGAGTCCGCGCAGGCTTCGCTCCAGCGCTCGCCCCCTCCTTAGGGGGCAAACTCGAGTAAGTGAGGGGCAGCAGGCCGATCAGTTCTTTACAAGGTTTTATTTATTCTTTTCTTTGACCCCCTCCCCAAACACATTCAAGTGGTTCATCTTTATTTTCAAGGGTGTTCCGTTTGGATCCAAACGAGCATTTATATTACAGAACATCCGCCTGGTCAACATGCAGCCGCGCGGCCACTCCCACGCCGTGAGCGCGGGGGCGGCAGGCTGGCGCAGTGCGGCCGCGGTACTGCCTGTTTGGGAAGTGTCTCGTTCGCCTTGACTCCCCGTGTGTTTTGTAATGCGGGTGGCAGCGTTTTCACAGCCCGAGGCAGAGCGCCCGGTTTCCCCTCTTGATCCCACTTACATGCTCATCCTCTAAGAGCAAGCCCAGGAGGGAAGGGCCTGGCCTTCAGTCCCAAAGGACAGAGCATGGCCCGGGCACTGTCATCTACCTCCTTGCAGTGCTATCCTTTGAGGCTAGTACCGGTGCGCCCTGCAGAGTTTGAGATCTGTTTCTAATACAGCCCATGCCCTGTTCCCCCCACCGCCCCTCGCCTCTCCCCTGATGCTTGTACCACGAGGAAAGTCAGTGTCCTCTCTCCACGATTGGCACGACTGTCTCGAAGAGTCGCTAAAGTCACAGAGATTGTCTTCCCGCTACTTTACAGCAAGAACCTTCTTTCTCTCCATCTCCCAGATCTGGAAAAGTTTTCCAGGGATCTATTAAGCCTCTGAGGCCTTTAAATCCACGACCCTAGGTGAGTTTGATGGAAAGAACCTTCTGAATCTAGTATCATGCTAACAACTTGACCGTGATCTAGTCAAAAAGAGGACCCCAGGTTGTGACCGCACACCCGAAGTCGTCCTCTTCCTGGGACAAGCTGGCATTTTGCCCCTCCGCGCTGTCTTTGTTCTACAGGCTGTTTTCCCAGTCTCTGCCCCGGTTGTCCCGGCTACGAAACGCCACGCACACTTGGTGCATGAGGTTTTTCTCCTGCCTCTGTTTTTCTGGGCGAGTTCCAGATCCTGGATTCGGTTTGAGTGGAGTTGGACTGCTCTTGAATGTCACCAAGGAGGAGGTTCCTCTGCCACTGCAGCACTTAGGGTGGCTTTGTATAAATTTTGGCTCGGCCACAAAACACCAGGACAGAAAAACACTGATTGAAGTTTGGCCTGTAGGCTGAGTATGTATCCCTGTTGGGAGCCATTAAAATTCAATACCTATGTTTTTACTAAATCTGCTGGAATCTGCTGCGAGTTATACAGCTCCGTAGCAAGTGTAACAAAGATCAGGACGACTGTATACTTTAATTGGCAGTTAGATTACGTTGTTTTAGCCCTCACTTCACGTTACCTTTATTTAAAAAAACCGATTAATGGCACTTTGAAAATTTGGAGTGTGTTTTTCCTGCTCATCCTTTGTGAAGGTTTCTAACCACCTGGCTTCGAGCGGCGGTGCGGCGCAGTGCGGACCGTCGCTGTAGAAGCCAGAGCACTGGAGTCACCAAGGTCAGAGTCAGACTCGGCGGTTTGGTCTGATGCAGGCTGCTTTCATTGGGGTGGCCCTCCTCTGAGTGAACCCAGAAGGAGCGGCACTCCCTGGTCCAAATTCTGGGGTCTGGTTGCAGAGCACAGAGGAATCCGTTCCTATCTCGGACAAGCTGGCAGAGTGGGGGTGGGGAGACTTACTCGGGTTCCCTCCACTGAGGAGGAGGAGAGGGCTTGCTGGAGAGCCCGAGCTTGCGGGCGTTGGCTCTGAGGCTGGTTTACGTGGCCACCTAGAAAAGGCGGTGGGAAGGCCTGAGCGTGAAACCTCCACTTCCTTCCTGCACTCAGAAAAAAAGTCTGGGTGGTGGCTGTTAGAAAGCTACGAGGGTGAAGAAGGGAAAACAGGCAGAATAGAGTGTGACATTGGAGCAACTCCTGGGTTCAGGTTCCATGAAACAGTTTCAGGGTTTGTTTTTTTTTTTCAAATTGACGTGTGGAGACGAAGAGCTGTAACTGATGACTCACTCACTCACGAACACTCGACGCAGCCGTGAGCTGGGCCAGTATCGTCGGCGTTTCGACAGTCCTGACAGGAGGGGCACCCCTGTGGCGGAACGCAAGTTCCTGTAGGGGCTGAAACAGAATTTAATGTTTGACTCCCAATAATTTTCATTTACGCCATTACTACACTGTTTTCAAAATGTTTCATCTTCTCAAGACACAAATTTTCTATTTAGGGGTTCAAAATGCCCTGGACAAAAATTCCGTCTTCATGCTGTTACTTCCTTGGCTTTCACTGAAGTTTTGAGGCCGTTTTCCATGGCTCTAGATTGTGTGTTAAGTCCCTAGAAGGAGAAGACGCAGGGGCGGAAAAACAGGTAGAGAAGGAGAAAGACGGAAGGAAAGCCGGAGGGAACACGGAGCGGGTGCCGTGTAGCCCCGGATTCCTCGCTCGGCTACTGTCTCGCATCGTTGCGTGTGACAGTTACTTCCTAGAGAGAAGCTGACTCAGAAACACGGCAGAGCACGGCCAGCCTTTGCTGGTCCAGAGCAGATCTGTTACCAAAAACCCAAGCAACCCAACAAAAAACCCCGAAGAAAAATAAACGCAAACCCCCTCACCTCCTTTTAGTTGACCTACTCAACTCTTTCAAACTCCCAGAAATAAGGATTCAAACTTCAATAATGCATTTACATAGTAGCATGGCTTATTATAAAACCTGTTTTTGCGTTTAGAAGGTCAAGATCCCAGCCCCCTACGTTCAGCACGGGAAAGGGAGCAGAAGGCAGCAAGACTACGAAGGCAGAGGGGGGCCCTGGGGGGCCCGGCCGTGCGGTTCTAGCCTCTGCTGGGCGTCCCACTCTCACTTCTCAACTGCCTGTCTCGAGTGTTGTCAAGAGAAGCTCTCCAGGCCCTTCGGGAAGTTGGGACCATCTAGGGATCCGTTGTCTTTGGCTTAGAGTGATGTCGCTGGGGTGCAGAAGCCACAGAGGGTCAGAGCAGAAACGGTTCAAGGGAAGAAAAAGCTGGTCATCAGAAACCGAAGATAGCTGTTTGTGTTCCTAGTCCTTTGTCCCCCCGAGTGGTATGTCCACCTTCTGTGGCTGGGTGGGCAGCAGCTGCTGACAGCCGATGCACTGCCCACCCTCCCACCCCCCGTCTGTGGGGGAGCCTGGGACGGCAGCCGGCAGAGAAGCCGTCGGCTGCTGCTCTGTTGGGTGAGACCTGGCTACGAGGTACTAGGCAGCGCTTGTTCACGTGGAATCTCCTTGGATCACTTCATGGACCCATGAGGTGGTAATTCCTGAGTTCGTGTCATTTGGCTTTCGTTGAAATGAGAGTCTCCGTGTGGATGCGCTGTTGTCTAAACCTGGACCTCTCACCCTTTGGGGGGCTCTTGTTTGGAGTTCAACAGTTACGCCCTGCCTGGCCGTTTGCAAGGGGCCCGCTCTGCCCCTCTCTCCTGCATCATAAAGTCCTCAATGTGCTGGAATCCGGGAGGGAAGGACACACAGTAGGGCAAGAAGCCACTGTGGAAGAGCCCCCCCCACAATGTGCTAATTTCTCTCCTCACAACTCTTCGTGTACACGGGTGCCAGACCTTTGGGGGGGTCTCAAAACACAACACATGTAAAGCTGATAAAAAGAGCAAAGCGCCTTAACCTTCAAGTCTCACAAAATCCCTGCAAGGTAGGTGGACTCTCTACTCCCTTCCCCTTGCCTTTATTTTCTATACAACCTCATAATATTTATAAATAATGTATTATAGGTAGGCTCTCAACTTATCCCTGGCTCAACCCACTAAAGAAATACTCTGTCCAAAAAAATGAGACATCCAGAGCAGGCTTTACAAACAGGATGTAATGAAAAATTGAGAACGTTCTGTAAAAAACCAAATTATTAAATTTTGTTCCATTATGCCCAGAGGCCCGATTTCCTTGCAGTGGGCTTTCATTGAGTCTTGCGGACATTTCACACATACTCCCCACACACCCCCACGGTCCAGCACCTCACCCCGTTTCGCATCCCCTGGGGAGTTCCCGACTGTCTCTCGTGAGGACAAAGCATCGTCCGATAGCAGTGAGGAGGACAGCAGAGGCGGGCAGGTCAGCAAACAAGCTTGGATCTTGGATCGGGTGGCTTAGCCGTCTTAGGAGCTGAGTCGGTGTTAGCATGCAGTGGAACAAGGCTGGGACGGAGAACAGCGGGCTCCGCGGTGCATCCCCCTGGCTGTCTGCGGGATGGGTGCGTGGAGGGAAGGGAGGTACTGGCAGAGGTGTGGACTGTGGAGTCTTCCCTTTGTGGCCTCAGAGTCAAGGGAGGGAAAAATCCAGAACGTCTGGAGTTCAGCTTCGGAGAAATGTTCTCGATCTCAGTACCCCACAGGGACATTGGGTGGGGAAGCCCAGAGTAGAAATGGATTCTTCCGCTAGAAGAATGAACGGGTCACCATCCCTTTATGGTGCAGGTAAAGGTTTCCTGACTGTGGCTAAGAGGGAACCTTGATCTGGAGTCTGGAGCTCATCCCTGGGTCTGGGGCACCCCACCCCCATCTTTTTCTCTCTCGTTTTGAGGAGATGCTGAGGACTAATATGAGAGAGGGAAACTGGACTTACAGGTAAGGCTTCTTTGGACGGGACCTATGCTGAATGCATCGTGCTGTGTAACTCACAGTGGCCATCATCCTCTGTTGGTTTGGAGATCCAAAGGAGCCTCTTCATGGGGAAGCGAAGAGGCAGGATCTGGTGTCTTAGAATATCCTGGCTGATTCTTTGAGGGAAGGGTGGAGTTCACGTTCATTTAGAGGCAGAAGGAAACTGTCAGAAGCTGATCGTGATAATGAGTTCCGTGACTTAGCAGAACATTCGTTTATTTTCTGGCATCAAAGGGTAAATGCAGGCCAAGGGATAAGAAACCTGATTTCTCCCTCATGGTAAGTTGAATAAAAGAGGTCGTAAGTTCGTTGGAACTAGAAAAATGTGGCTGGTTGGTTGGGGGGTCGCATCTGCAGTGCTCTCTGACCCTTCATTCGGGACTCCCGTGCCAGTGCGTGCGTGTGTGCACGTGCGAGTCGAAGGTGTGCAGGGGGCCCGGAAGGCTTCCTGACCCAGTACATTTAGTGTCTGCAATGCTGTTGGCAGGCACAGTCCATTTCCACTAAATGCTCTGTCTGCTCAAGTTTTCCCTCCTGTTGAAACGGCTTCAATTCCCTTTCTGCAAACAATGCGACAGACTCGTGGACTCGGAACGTCAGCCTGCTGTAGGCCTGGCCTAGCGAACGCTGCGTTTCCCAGGTGGAAGAAAGCAGTTTTGCGCACACAAAAGCTGCCCCTAGCAACACTTTGGCATGAAATGACGCAGAGCGGAGGAAACCTTTCGAACCAAGGCCCAGCGTCAGAGTCTTATGTAACAACCATGCGTGTTAGGATCGGGGCGTCGTATTATCCTGGCTACCTTCCCACCTATTCCTGAGCCCACAGGCTGAGCGGGAGAGGAAAATGGAAGAGGGTCTGAGATGGGTGGGCCTTTCTCTCTGCCTCATTGGTTCCCCTGCCCTGGGGCTACTTTGGTTTGGGGGCAGACTGAGGGTCGTGAGGCTCCATCAACATCTAGATGAGAAGGCAGGGCCATGGTAAATGCATCTGCAGCCACAGGGTTGAATTTGGCTTTTTAGAGCTGATGTGGCAATGCCTTATTTCTATTTCAACCAAAAAAAAAAAAAAAAAAGGGAAACAAAACAGGCTCCTTCTAGGGAAAATAACAGTCACTGGCTGCTCCTACCCAAGAAGCAGGTCTGCGCTGGAGGAGAAGTGTTCACCCACCGTGTCCGTGGTCCAGGGGCCACTGCGTCTTCCTGCGGAGGCGTCCGTGCAGCAGGCCCCACCTGCTCCTGGCTGAGAAAGGGGACCCTTCCACCCACTGTGACGGTGCTGGGGGACTGCAGAGGGACTTCAGGGGACAGTGCATTTCTACCAGATACAGCGCAGCCATGTGCTCTGCCTAATAGACAATGATATGGATTTGCCAAATAAGGGCTCTCTTTTCCAATACTTCTGAGTTTTGGGGGTCAGGAAGGATACCCCGAGGCTGTCTTCTGCTCAGCTCTTAGGGAAGGGGCAGAGCGCCGTTCTGGCCCCGAGACAGGGCCCCAGGCTTGTCACTCGGTATATGACAAAGCCCTGTCAGAGCCTGCTTCGCTAGAAGGACCAGCCCGGGTCTCACTGAGGTATGTTTACTAATCCCCTCTGAAGGCTCCAGACACACAGACCCTCCACCACAAACTAGCTGCAGAAGCTCGGGACAGAGGGCCCCCCCCAATCACAGGAGGTCCTCAGCAAGCTCCGACTCTTCCCAAAGCTTTTGTTTGGGGATGTCGGCCTTTCCCGCCTTTATCAAAGTCCCCACTGGCTGTGTTGTCCTCCTGGGGGAGTGGCAGGGAAGACTGGGCCCCTGGCGTTCGGCTTCCCAGGCTTGGCCTTGCTGCCGGGCAGAGGGCCGCTGCCTTCCAGCCAGGACGTGCCGGTCCCCATCCTTAATGACTCCTGCTCTGGCTGGAAAGCAGACTGTGCCCGAGTCCCGCCGCTGCCACACTGCCCCTGCCCGGAGGACTCCCGAGACCAGCGCTATGGCCGGGCCCCATTCTCATCAGCTGGTGCCCTGGCCACAGGGGTTGCACAGGCTCTTAAAACACCACCCTTCCCAGTGCTGCTGGTCCCTGGGGGACCTCCTCAGCTGAACACCTGAAGCACCTGCTGTGGGGACAGGCCTGCCCCCACCAGCACTGCCAGCTCTCCGCTTCTCCGCACCTTCCCTGCGCGGTGTGGGCGGCTGGGCTATGGCTTTGTTCATCCAGACCAGCCCTGGCTGCTGCTGCGGCCGCCACAGCACCCTGACCCCAACCCTTGGCGTCCAATGCTCCTGAACTCTGTCTGTGCTGCTTTGGGGAAGCAAGCCCCAGGGTGACCCATGAGAGGAAGCTGCCCCGGTGGCGATGGTGCTGGCTGGGGAGCAGGTGAGGGAGGGAGGGGACTCCCCTCGGAGTATCTCCGCAACCCCCCAGTTAAGAGCTAGAAAGCCTTCCAGGCCTCGCAGAGCGATGGGTGTAGACACAGGCCAGCTTGAGTCCTCCCCGACTTTTAAAAGAGCGGGAAGGGGCAGTGGAAGCAAAGCCATCCTGGTGTCCCCTCCCCCACGGGAACGGCCCTCTGTGTTCCCGTGTCTTCTTTCCCCAGCGAAGAGGCGGAACTATGGCGGTGCCCATCTTGCAAAGGGAAGTAAAGCAATTTGGTGGGTGTGACTGGTTTGCCTTCTGTCCTGTCGTCGTCCTCGGATAATGCGCGCTGTCCTTCCCTCTTCCTCCCCCCGGGCCGCACTGGCTTCCCAACTCGGTCCTGGTTTTCTCCGTGTGAGAGAAGAGCATGCATCGGAGGGGGGCGCAGCCTCTAGCACTTGTCGTCCTCTTCCGTGTCACTCAGGAGGTCGCTGACAGCTCCGCACATCATGCCCGGCCCCGGCCCTCCACGCCGCCGCCGCCGGTAGTGCCCGTTGGGCATCTGCCAGCTGTGCCGCAGGGGCGGGGCGGAGCCGATGGTGTTGGCGCGGCCCAGGCTGGTGGCCACGGCCGCTTCGAACGTGAGCGTCTCCTCCTCGCCGCAGTCCGAGGCATGGGAGTCTTCGTGCAGGGCCAGGTAGGGCTCAGAGATGTAGCGCTGCGGGGAGGGGTGGCCATGCGAAGGGTGCCGGGACCTGGGAGCCTCGGGCGGGCCGGTGGCGTCGCTCTCCAGAGCTTGGGAGGTCAGCGGGGAGCCGCCCTCACTGCCCTCCGCGGGGGGAGAGGTGCTCCCCGTGTGTCGAACCAGGGAGCTGTAGGAGAGGAGGGGCCGAGGCTTCGGAGGGACGGGGGGGAGCTGCCGATGACTTCGTCTCGGGGTGCTGGTGTCAGACATGGAGGGGATGGAGCTCTCGCTCAAGGAGCCCGTGCCCTGTACAGCCGGAGAGACGCGGTACATGAGACAGGGCTGGGCCTGACCCTGCGGCCAGCCCCAGGAGTCCGAGCTGGCGTCCCCTCTGCTGCAGGTCGCCCCCAGGAACACGGGGCTTACAGGAGGAGGAGAAGTCAGTACCACTCAGACCAGGGCATGCCCACTTTTATTGTGGCTGCGATTTCCTGGGAGTCTCGTTAAACTGCAGGTACTGGCTCGGAAGATCTGGGTGGAGGCCTGGGACTGTGCGTTTCTAACAGGCCCCCAGGTGCTGCTGGTCCACGGGCCAAAGGCCCCAGAGGCTCCATACACAGGAGGGGGCAAAAGCAGGTGCACAGCTGCGAGTACGCGAAACCGTTTCATTTTCCACACAAACGACTGGGTGCCTGCTTTTGCCCCGCCCTGTGGGTAACACACAGCCCACTGAGAGAAGCACCTGAAAGTGTGGAGAAGGTGCCCGAACGCCAGGGAGCGGCAGCCCTCCCTCCCTCCGTCTCCGAGTCTTCACCGGCTTGCTGAGGGCCACCCAGCTTCTGCACCCCCACCCCCACCTGCTGGTTCAGGCCTTACGTGACCTGCTCAGCTATTCCTACGGGTCCCTGAGCGTGGGTGTGGCAAACGGACACCCAGGACAGTTTCTCACGGCCTGTGTGACCTGAGCCACCTGCCCCACCTCTCCTGGGGAAAGGTCCTGCCACATGCGGACGTCTGGCTTTCCCTTTCTAGCCGACCTCACTCATGAAACCGAATCCTCGAGGGGCTGGGGCGGGGGCGCGCAGTGTGAACGAGCCACAGGTGATGCTGTTCTGTACTAAAAACTCGAAAGCTACTGCTCTGGAAGTCCACTTCTCCACGGCCTCAGTGTCCAAGTCCTGGCAGCCTCTTTCCCAACGTGGCTCTCCCCCCGGGGCTCAGAGGACTACAGGGAGGAATGCAGGGCCTGGCAGTGTTTTCTGGGAGTTATTTCTTAGGCACACGCTGGTGTTTCAGCAACAGGCCAGAAGGAGGGAGGGTGTCTTCCTTTGGGATGGCTGGCAGCTAGGGAAATGAACTTGAATCCGTCTGATTTGGGAAGCCTGTGCTGAGAGGTGAGTCGCCATTCCCACCAAGGCTTGTGGCCTGATCCAGGAACATTATTTGGCTGAGACATTTGTGAACTTACTAGCTGTGACTTTGTACCTGAGGACCGGAGTGGAATGACCTCTTGGCACCGCTGTCTTTACTGGGGGCCTGTCTGGTTTTCTGTGGCTTCGTATCGGGGTGCGCAGCATCGAGCAGCGAAGCTCTGCGCACGGCGGGTGCAGTTTCCTGTCACACCGAGGCCTGTGTGGCTGCTCCCCTCTGCACCTACCACTAACGACCACCCTTTCCTGTCTCTCCGCAGAGGCTCACCTGTCTGCTGGGGGTCTGCGCCCTGTCCTCACTGGGAGACCGGGACTGACGTCGCTCTGGGGACTCCCAGTCGGCCTGGGTCCCTCGCTCCTCCGAGTTGCAGCGGGAGACATCAGGGGATAGAAGATGCTTTCGTTCTTTCGACCGGCCCCGCTCTCTGCCCCCTGAGCGATGCGTGTCGGACTTGTGGCCTATGAGAGATGACAGAGACAGCCAATCACAACGCAGCCCGGGCTGGCCACCGAAAAGAAAGCCTTGGAGACGGGGACCAGGCCCCCGAAGATCCTGGCTTCTCCAGCTGAGTCAGTGGGCACTCTGAGAGGGAGACAGAAGGGAAAGGCCACAGAATTCCCGTGTGACGAGGTGAGTGTACAAAGTTGCCACTGGAAACACATGCATGTGTCAAAGGCTGTACTCGACTCTCTTGTGCTTCTGTTTACGCTAAGGCACAGTTTAGAATTGTTGTGAAGAATGTGGCCCAGGAATTCTCCATGTCCTGATCGTGGGTGTGTCACTTTTAGGGGGAAGACGATGCCCGTAGAAGGGAACTAAGAAGTTGCTATGAACTAAACACTGGCACTGAGGGCGTAATGCCAGGCTGAGAACACTGGGGCCGAAGGCAAAGGACTTTAGTTCGAGTCCCACTTCTGCCCTGTGATATGGGAAAGTCACTGCATTTTTCATCTTTGTTTCTTCATCTGGTAAACAAAACGAAACAAAACGAAATCCCTCCACTACACCCAGCCTTTCCGGGGAGCACCGTCTGGTTTGCAGTGGAGTTGGTGGTTGGGGCCCGGCCCCTGCTCCGGGGCTCTCAGACCGCCCTACGGGGCCCCGGGGTTCTGCAGGCCATCTGAGACTCCCAATTGCCATGATGCCTAGAGCCCTACTCTAGAAGGAAGCAAGCTCAGGGGCCCGTTTCAGGGGGTGAGTCAGATACGGGACCCCCGTAGGTAAGGAGCACTCTCCCTTCCTTCACCGCCCTCAACCCTCCTCTGAATTGTCTTCCAGAGATTTTCAGCCCATCAGGGCAGGAGCCTGAACGGCCCTGAACAGGGCAGACCTCCTCACCCGAGTCCGAGTTCAGGCGGTGGGCCGACAGCCGCAGGGAGGAGTGGTAACTCCGGCGACGGGACTTGTAAGTGTTTTCACTGCTTCGCTCCATGGAGAACTCCTCCAACCAGGAGGAGTTTGAACGCTTGTCCCGGATGGTGGAAAAGGAACGTCTCATGGAGCTGGGGTCTGTTACCACCTGCAAACGAGCCCGCAGAGGAACACAAGGGTGGGGTTAGTCACTGCACAGGTCAAACAGAAAGAAAGAAAGAAAGAAGTGGGGCTGAGGTTGCTGCAGATGGCAAACTGGAACCACCCTTGAATCCCTCTGGCTCAGACCTCAGTCGAGGAGGCTGCTGCAGAAAGTGTCTCCAGGTTAGGTCTTTAGGTCCCTGGGACTGGCCTGGGGTCTCTTCTTTATGCTCAGGAAAGCCAGCAGCTGAGTGTACCACAAGGGCTTCCCTAGAGCCCCCTACCATGGGGACTCAGCCGGGACCTGCAGGGAACCTTGAACCGCTGAAATGCGCGAGGGCAACTGTCAAAACATCCGCACCATGAAGGAAGCATGGCTTGGGCTTTTGCCTCCCCCAGAGAAGGCCTGTCCCATGGCACCACCAGAGCTTGAGAGACCTTGACATTGAGCAGCTCCCAAGAACGTGCTGTTCTCCATCATCCGTCCCACCCTAGCCCCATCTGAAACTTGGGCATTTTGATTTTACAGATGTTAAAAACAGATCCTTGTAAACTTCTTGTCTCTGTCAAAACAATGTAAGACAGACAGACAAAATAAAAAAAAGCAGCCAGGAAAACAGACAAAGAGATGAGGCGTGGCCAGCACTGGTTAGGACAGACAGTCCAGACACCGAGCTGTGTGTGTTTAAGCAGCTGCCTACACATGTGCTTGAGGAGCCAGGAAAGGAAAAAAGGAAGGAGAAATGCACAGGGAAAATCCTGGGAAATATTTCTTGCAAGGCTGGTTGAGTCTTGAGGATGTCGAGCCCATCTGGGTGGAATTATGCCATCTTGCTGGCTCGGCTGGTCTGCTTAGGGCCTCACTGAGAGCACACCACAGAGGAGCAGGCTCTGCAGAGGAGGCCCGTGAGCCAGGTTTTGCTCAGAGGGAAGGGGCAGGGGCAAGTCGAAGGCTCACCTCACCTGGAAACATCAGATGTTTTTTCATAACCCACCAATGCAATCCAGCCCAGGATGCCACTGCACAGGGTAGGTGGTTGCTTTTTACCTGGGGATCCACAGTCAGGCGTGGCAAAGAGGATGCCCTCCCAGATCCCGCATGCTCCTGGGTGTCCGGAGGAAGGTAGATGCCATGGTTAGAGGGCTGCACGCTTTTTAATTCACTAAACTCTGGCTCCTAGAAATAAACACAGCCAAGCTTGTGGGACTTGGTTCCAGCTCAGTGCTTTTCGTCTCCAGTGGATGATTCTGCCTCCTCCATACCAAGGATGGCTTTTGGAAGAGAGATTTGCATCTTTAAGGTCTGTTATGTGTGTGTGTGTGTGTCTCTATGTGCAGATATGTGGTATACCAGATGTCTCAAACAGAACGCTCCAACGGGGATTGAGGGGTAAATGCTTTTATCCCAAAGCAATGCTTCACATTTTATAGTTTTGTAAACATTATGGGTCATAAGACTTTTTAGTTATGTGAAGTGTGCTCTTTGAGAGTTGGTAGTGGGTTTATTCTTTTAATCTCAAGAAGCCACTTACCAATTATATGAAAACCAGTATTCTAAGGAAAGTGAGCATTATCTGCTGTCAGATGCATTTTCTCAAACCTTAAGATACATGATCTATGAGCAGAGTTTTCTCACGATTGGAATCATCCAGAACACGGTGGTGGGCGGCCATCTGCCGGGGCCGCCCTAGCCCGGCACAGCACAATAGGGATGCAATGCACACCACTTACGTAATTTTCAATTTCCTGGTGACTGCCCTTAAAAAGAGGAAGCTTTTCAGTAGGTTTCATGTCAATGTGTAATCAATGTAAAAAAATGAGACATCTGCTCTGGGCATGCCCCTTCCACGGGGGGCCCGTCTCAGTTTGGACCTGCCACGCTGCAGGGCCTCGGCTGCCACACGTGGGCAGTGGCTGCCGTACTCACCGCGCCACTCCAGAGCACCAGGAGGTTGGAGTAAATACCCTAACGCCCTGGGTATTTTGCTGGTCCAAGAAGGTCGGTTTGGCGAGTGTGCACACTCTACAGAGTGTAGCTGCCTTGGAAATTTCACACGGGCCGCCAAACAGAGACCCAGGAGTATCTCTGACATCTGGAGATTATACCAGAAGAAAAGCTGTTTTGTATTTTAGGATATGATATTCTAAGGACATGGGGGTGTGAGTGGTGTGCTGCAGAAGGCCAGTCTCCATGACCGTTTGGCTGAGTGGTTTCCGGTGTCCATGGGAGGACCGCCATCCCAGGACCCATGACGCGTGCACTTGGGGAAGTTGGTGTTCGCAGTGTGTGTTTCACAGAGTGCACAAGTCTGACTCAAAACACGTGCGGCAACAATGCTGTATCTACAGGTATCAGAGGTGGTGCAAGACACACATACGCACACACTCCTTACAGGCACACAAGGCACGGCCCCGAGGGACGGGCAGGAGCACACAGTGGTGAGTGTGTCGCACAGGCTGACACCTGAATCACAGACACCAGTGCTGACAACAAGATGAACACAGAACCGACTAGTCCTGCACTACGGCTCAGCCCTGGGGAACCCGCAGAAATGATGGTATGATAAAGAAATCTCCCTGCGAAAGAAAGGACACGTTATTGAGCATTGTCCCCACCAGGCAAGCTTTAAAATGCTGAGAGGCCCTTTGAAGACCCAACCTAGCTGTACCAGTTAGTCCCTGGGCCTTGGGGCTCAGTTCCTCCGAGAATTCCTCCACGGGTTCCTACCCCTCTTACCCAGAATGCCCTCGGGCATTCACATGTCGGAGTGTGTGGTCTGGCTGTCTCCCCGACACAGCCATTACAGAAGAGGAATCACCCATTTGTGCGAGCTACTGAAATGTTTTGCCCCCTCTGGCAGGCACCCATTCCATCAGACATGCACCCCACGAACAGACCCACGTCACCCTTCCATCCCGGGTGGCTCTGGGGTGTACAGTAGCAGTAGGGAGGGATCAGGAGAGAAGAATATGGAGGAATTATAATCAAGTGCCAGGGAACTCAGTAGAAGCTATCAATCTGGACTTTGGCAAATGTTGGGTTTTGTCTTTTTCCCTCCAGGCCAATGAACGCTTAGCTTGCATTCAAAGCTCGGGAGGGAGCTTGATGGCTCCTGAATGAAGAATAATGGTGCGTAAAGTCTGTCACCTTTGGGAATCACAGTTTAGCTGTGTATTTAGCAAAACCTAAAGTTTAGTCTCTCCTCTCTGCTTCAAGTGGACTCGGTAGGTTTTTCATGAATTTCACCATTTATGCTAATGCAAAACTTTAGGCTTGGGAAAGTGATTTTTGGGGATTTCTTAGAATGTATTTGGCCCTTCTGGCCACAACTGCATGAGGTCAATCTGCCTGAACCCGCACAGAGCAGAGGCAAGAGGTTTTTCTGTATCTCCAGAGGACAGTGGTCACTACCCCCGAGTTGTCTGAGGCAGGGAATCACTACAGGGTTGGTGGGGAGGCCGTCCTGTGTTCCTCCAAGCCATCCCTGTCTACCCAAGGCTGCCCAGCTGGTGCTATTCATTCTACGATGACTCATCCTAAAGCTCCTCATCAAAGGCGAGACTTTATGATGCTCAAGGGCATAAATGAGGAGGGCTTGGCCTGAAGCAGTATGAATCCCTTCAACAGGCAAGGGGCCTCTGGGATTGTAAAACCCCAAGAGGAAGCATCTGTCGGAACAGGAAAAACACAGCGATGGAAGGGAGACAGCAAGAACCTCCCCAGGTCATTGGCCGAACGATCAGGAAGGGTTTTCCTGGCAGACCGTGGCTATGGAATCGAATCTGGAGCAGGGTGGGAGGGAGACTGGGAAACCAGGGAACTCTTCTGAACTCCCGTAACTCGTTCACTCACCAGAGACTGCTGCTCCTGGAACTGCCCGTCATCGGCGGGGTCCATGCACGCCAGCTGGAATATTTCCTGCGGGGAGAGTGGACTCATCGAAGGGTACCCGCTCCGGCCACTCCTGAAAAGCAACGCCGAATGCAGAGGTAATGTGGGCATGAGAGAGACACAGACATGCGGTCGCTGCCACTACCAGTTCCCGGCCGGGCCAACGCCCTTCGGTCTTGGCTGGCATGTAACTTACAGGTAGCTGGCCCTAGAATAGAAAGAATTTTAAAACCAAAACACACACTGGAATAAAAAGAACGCACTGTTTTCAACCTGCATTTGGAACCATTCATCACTTGGCTGGTGACTAACATATCTGTGACAAATGACATCATCTGTCACACTCAGCCATATGGAAGACCAGTGCTAGATGGTAAACTGGATTCTGCTCGGTTTCCCCATTGGGCGGAAAAATGCCATACTTTAAACACTGAACAGTTTGTTTAAATATTAAGCAGTCCCGGTCTTTTAAAAAATTTCCTCCACACTCAGTAAGAATATGGCTTTATTGTGCCAACATCCCTGGCCCAACTAAACAATTCAATGCCATGAACACTTACTGAAGTGTCTGTGTCAGACACTGCGCCTGCGGGTTCATGAGCTGGCGGGGGTGGTTTCAGAAGTGGTGGTGAGGAGGGGACCCTCTCTGGGCGGAGGGCTCTGAATGAAAGGGATGGAGAGCTGTCGCAGGATGCCCGTTACTGAGCCGCAATTCGGTACCTGTAGGCACCCTCGGCCAATGGGGTCCATGGGGCTGGTTAGGAGACATAGTCAGCCAATCTTCCCTAAAGCCGTGGCTGCTGCTGGCATTCACTGGCCAATAGGCGCCCTCTGACCTGCTCAGGAATGAACTTCCTGATCATGGGACGAGGGAGAGGGGAGGTTATCATTTTGTAGTTGTGTCTATGGTTAATGACGCCAATGAACATCCGAGGCCTGAGCAAGGATCGCCAGTTACTCCAAAATAACCCACGGGTGCAACCTGCTGGAATCACAGGGAAAGAGCTGAATGGCAGAGACCCCGCCAACCTGTCCCTTTGCTCCCAGGAAGGGCGTGAGCTGAATTTTCACAATGGCTGCAGAGCAATCTGGAACTTAAGTGACCAGCTGTAATGTCCATGGTCTTCCTCAATGTGACTTCTCCTGAAAACCACTGAGAACAGGATGAGCACTGCTATTATAAGAAATGGGTCCCTTTTGTCCTACAGAAAATGCATAATTAGCCCATAGAGAATTCCCCGTAGAGAGGACCCTTGCAATCACTGAGCCACCTCACAGAGGTGAATACTTTGACCTCTTGCTTCAAACACACTGTCCGGCTCCAAGTCCAGAATCCTGAACACGGCCTCCTCTCATGCCCTTGCTCCCTGCATTGCAGACACATGGGACTCTCTTTAGTTCACTGAATGTGGCAGGCTTCTTTCTGCTTCAGAACTGCCCCCTGAAAACCTTTCTGTGTTATTTTGAATTCATCCTGCAAAATTCAGATCAAAGGTCACTTCCTTGAGGAAATCTCTCTGCTGCCCTAACTGCTCAGCTCTCCCTCTCACACGCACTCAGATCAGACTGCCTTTGTTTCTCCTGTCCCTAATCAGACCTGTAGTTAATCACCGAAAATAAGTCTCTTCTTCCCATTCTGTTGCATGTCTGGTTTCCCACTAGAGGCAAGCTTAGTGGGGGGAGAGCCCCATCTACCACAGTCACCCCTGTGCCCTCTGCACAGTTTCTGCATGAACAATGTAGCGCTCTAGAAACACAGGTGGTCCTGAAGCAGCATTCCAGGAAATGCACCAATGTCCCCTGGAACCTGAGTGTCATCCTTGACTCCTCCCTCCCTCCACGGAGCACATCAGTCACCGCCTCTCGTGAGTCCAAACCCCAGTCACCAATAATTGGCACAACTGCAGTCACTTGCTAAGTGGTGTCCTGTCTCGTGAATTGCTCCCCGCAATCTGCTGGATCCACGAATGATCTCTTCCAGTGCAAATCGGATCACTCTACTGCATAAAACCCCCATTATCCTCGGATGAAACCGAACTTCTATATCCTACTTGGAATGCCCCTACGCAGCCGTCCAAGCTCAACACCTGCCACCACCATGAACTGTGCCCCAACCTTCCTCACAGTTTTAGATTCCTTAAATTTGCCCCATATCCTCTCTTGAAGAGCTTGCCTTCCCGTCTCACGTAAATGTTACTTCTCAGGCGAGCCTCCCCACGCTCTCGACGCAGACACGCCTCTTCCCTTATTTACACAGCATCACAATAACCTACCCTTCTACCTACTAACGGCTATCAATCTTGTAATTTCTTTTTCAAGATTCATCTCCCCAGGGACTGGGGTTGTGTTGACTGCTGTATCCCCAGTGCCTAAGCCACCTTTTGGGTCACATAAATATTGGTCAAATCGATATGGAAGTGAATGAATAAGCATGAGAGAGAAGCTGGCGTGACCCTATGATGATGGAAGGTATTTTGCGTAGCGAATTGTGGATACAAAAGATCAAATCGCAGGGTGGGGGGTGTCCTCCATTTCTAAGCCAAGAACCCCTGAAAAACACCAGTCCTTCCAGGGAGGGGGTCCCACACTGCAATCTCCCCTCCTTCCTGCACAGACCGAAGGGAGACATCTACTTGTTTTCTCTAGACAGGGGCATCTATTGCCTGCGACCCCATCACATCAAAGGTTTGTTCAAATGACCGACAGTCTTGGCCATGACTCTGGGCCTCTTCTTCCAAACGTGTTGGATTGTGACCTCTGAAAATGATGCTTTTCCAAAAACAGGTCCCCAACACCACGGGTAGAAAGAAATTAATGGTGAGACTCTAAATGGCATTCTGACAGAGGTCCCACTCCCGAGCCCTGGATTTCACTGCCCTGGTAATTACAGAGGTTGTCCCCGTGATTACAGGCTCCTTGGGAACTAGGACTGGGGTGCGCCCGGTCACAAAAGCTCATCTCCACTGGGCGGGGGGGCTCCATGCCCTTTGCTACACGCAGTCCATGCTTGCTGAAAGGGGGGAGATACACACGCTGCCTAGGCCATCTCGGCCGCGCTGGAGCTATGGCCTACAACTCAAAACAGCTGGCAAGTTCCTTGAGTTTTGCTTCCACTGCCAATACAGAAAATAGATTTTGTTTTTTGCCTGATCTAAGCTTCCTTTTGTTCATTTCACATATAGTGTAGTGGGACAGTTCTAGGGTTAGAAATAAATGACAATTCCTGTTCTGCTTCCTACCAGCCCTATGGCCTTGGGCCACTTATTTAACCTCTCAATCACCAGTTTCCTCATTTGTAAAGTGGCGATACTACCACGTGCCCGCCCTTCCTCTGCACATCCTCGGTGCTCACCGTCTCTCGCGCTGGCCCCAGTGCTAACCACGCTTGGCCTGCTCTCCCCTCACCCCTGCCTACTCAACTGCAGAGAAAGGAGCTGAAGGCAGCTCCGAGTTTGCACTCCTCAGCCATCCCGGGCCATGGGTTTCCAGGCCCGCACACGGGCATGCGTGACAGAACACAAACAAGAGGCCATGGGCCCTCTGGCTTTACTCACAGGCCTGCGACGGGCTCCTGCTGCAGGTAAGGCAGAGCTTTGGCATTGGCGATGATCTCCTGCGGCAGAGACGAGGGCTCCATGCGCTGGAACATGGGGGCGTTTTTCTGCATTAGAACAAAGGAACTCAAGTGACTCTGGGAGAAAGCACAACGTGATTGGGTAAATTTGGAGCATGGCTGACGCCTTGACCATTTAACCCTTTCGCCCACTGCATTCCTAATCCCCTGACCCTAGGAAGTTCCTGGGCCCTGCACCCCTCACCTCTGCTGCTGGGCACCCGCAGAGCCCAGTGCCCCAGGGATGTGCAGGCCTGTCCCTCAGGGGACCTTGTGTGCCTCAGGACCTGCCCACCCACCCTGCTGTTGTTGACCTTCACCTGTTCCTCCAGCTGCTGCCTCTGCTTCTTCACCTTACTCTGCTTATAGTAGTCCATGATCATCATTGCTGCATAGATTTTGCCCACAGTCAGGTCAGAGGCTGAAAGACACAAATGCGGCAGGGAGAGAGGAGGGAGAAGACAGGTGGGCGGGAGTGAGGACACTCTAGAGCTTTGTTCTCCGCCCTCTGGAGCAGGTGTGCGCCAGGCCCTAAGGATACAAAGCGGACAGGTCCCCATGTGTGTCCTCAGGGAGCCCCTACAGCCATCCAAGCAGGGCAAGGACATTAGCACGCATCACCTGCATGGGTCTGGATTTCCATCTCTAATAAGAACATCCTGTCCCCAACCACAGGAGGGCTTGCTGCACAGTGTCATGGGGAAGGAGAGAGCTGCCCACCCCAAACTTCCGCACACAACCACGGTGACCCAACTTGAGAAAATGTTTTCAATTAGTAATGACTGAAGGGACCTGAGAAGTGAGGGATTTTCATTCCCTAAGGAGAACAGAACAAGTTTCCCTTCTCTATCACCCTGCCGAAGATGTGGCCTTGGCACGCCGGGCCCACCGTGACACGTGTACCCAGGAGGAGATGCCATACCTTTAGGCATGGGCACAAGCAGGTCTAGCATCTTCTGGGACAGGTGAGGCCAGATGGCCAGGGTCTCCTTCTGCAGCTCTGAGTCCAGCTGCTGCCTGTCAGCACCACCTGGAATAAGGTCAGTGGTTACTCTGCAGCACGGGTGCAGATGGAGCAAGGGCTGAGGCTGCGGGAGCAGAACCAGCACGGCCCTGGTAGTCGCAGGAAATCCTGGCCCTCAGGGCCCATGGATCTTGCAACCCTGGGACTTTCTGCTGAGGAAGAATGCCATCTGACATCCATGTGCGTCACTTGGGGAGATCCTGCCACAGATCTGGGTCCCTGAGACGAGGACCAGCCTCCTCCTCCACCGGGGAAGCCTCCCAGGCACTCAATACATCTGCGCCTGGGGAAAATGAACAGAGCCGTGCCACAGCCTCTGCTGCCCCATTGTGCGGATGTCGATGAGGCAAGAACAGGGAGGCTGGAGGCCCCTCGGGAAGCAGGAAACCTTTTCCGTCCTGAATCACCAAGTCAAAGGTCAGGGGAGCCAAGCACAGCCACGCCAGCACCCGCCACAGAAGCCTTCCAAGACATTAAAGTTGCCACATGAGAAAAAAGGACAAAATGAAAAACTCATCTATTCGATAAACACACATGTCTAAAATGCCTACTATGTGCCAGACAATGGGGATCCCATACTGTTGAAGCTGAATAGGGCCTTAGCGATGAGCAAATCACTTCTTTTTCCAGGAAGAAATGGCCAATGTTGTAGCTGAATCTCAGGGCTGAAACCGGGACCCTGATATTTGATGTCCAGGTCACCGCATCATTGGGGGGATGAAAGTTCACACATCTGTGTCCTGCCGCACCCTGCATGAGTGGCCCCAGAATCCCCTTTGCCTTCCCGAGCTCACCTTTGGCGATTTTGATGTCCAGAGCTGTGCGGATCAGAGCCATCAGGGTGGAGGTGAAGTGGACTGTCATGTCCTCGGCTACAGGCATGTTCATCAGGACCAACCTCTGCGAGAGAGAGAAACACATCAAAAGAAACCTTGGTGAGGCAGGAAGACGAGTGCAGAGGTCGAACGCAGAGACGAAAAAGAAGGGCCAGGATCCCCACCCTGCTCTCCCTGGGTGCTGGTTTGCTGCTGCTTCCCCGCCCCTCAATGATGCCAGATTCCAAGGGAAGGGGGGCTACTCATTCTGAAGGACTCCTCCAGGGTCCTATGAATGCCTCTCATAGGGACAGGAAGTGATTTCTGGAAGAAGTGGCTCAGGGAACGGAGTCAGCTCGGCGAGGTGGCTCCGTCCCGTTTCAAGGCTGCTCCGTATTTCCACTTGTCCCGTGAACACCCCAAAGCTCAGACGGAAAGATGGTGATGGGGGAGACACTGCTTATCTGGCTTGGAAGACACATCCTGATGCCCCCTTTTTGAGTCTTTAAAAGATGGAATTTGCCAGCGCATGACCGCACATGCAGAAGTCCCCCTGATCCAACGGGTGAGGTGGAGCAGGATGGGAAAGGGGAGAGCGCAGGCAGGGTTGGGGAGAGCAGTCGGGGGGCGGGGCGGAGAGCATGAGAGGAGGGTGACCAAGGCAGGAGCAGAGTGGGCAGGCCGTGCTCCCCTTACCCAAAGGACGGGCTCAAACGGAAATGGCCAAATCCACTTCCCAGAGAGTATCTTGCTTTTGGAATTCTTTCAGCCTTTCCTCCAGGCCTGACTCTCCTCTCACCAAGCTTCCTCCCGGAAATTCAGAGAACTCAGGGCCACACTCCGCCCCAGGGTACTTTGGAGGTGGCCGTCATGAGCAAAGAGGACGCCAGCCCCTAGTCTGTGCACGAGGAGCCATGTACTGGGGTGGAGGAGGGTCCTGAATGGTCCCTGTTCCAGTGAAATGCTCTCTTGCAGCTACACAGCTTGGAGCCGCAGGGCGAGGTTCCCTGGAAGAACCTCTCGCCTAGCAGGGAGGGGCACGTGTCTTCCCAAGGCAGCATCTCTACGACTCCATTGGAACATCCCACCTAATGTGGTTCCCCGGACACGGGCCCTTAGAGGGTCAAGCCAGTTCCTTGTTTGTATCTGAGTTCCCTCCATGTCCCTCTTCCCTAAGCTTCTAGAGAAGTGGCCACGTTGCTAGGTGAAGGAAAGAGCTCCAGAGTCCTGGGTCAGGCTCGACACCAAAGGAGAATGAATAGTAACTATTATTAATTTGTAGAAAAAAACCCCAACAAATCGGAGCTCAAAGCTATGAGCACCCAAATGGCAGGTGACCCCCAATGGACAATGCAGCTCTATGCAAACCGGGGGGAGACCACCCATAACTCCAGGGCCAGGCCCCCCAACTCAGCCCTGAGTGCCACATGGCCCGTCATCACCCTTCCCCTTGCCTTGCCCAGAGAAGTGGGTAGCTGGGCTGGCGGGGACCAGGAGCTGCATCCTTCATCCTGTGTCACGGGATAGAAGTCAAGTTCATCTGTCTTTTCCTGCTGCTCAGAAGGAACTTGCTGTAGTTCCTTCTATGTCATGGAGGAAGAAATTTGGTAAGAGTTTTCCTCTCTCTCAAAAAATTTCTTCTTGAACAGCATTTAGAGGAATTTCTGCATTATTTCCTTAGCGTATCTGGGTGAAGGTGCCTTTTGTTAATACACTCAGATAGCTGTTGGCTGTGGGTTCCCTGCAGGCCACCACTCTGCCTCCTCTAAAAGCAAACACGCCACGTAAGGCTCCTTTCTAGCAGCCCACTCACGAGAAGCCACACAGTTGCCACTAAACACAGAGCAACACTTAAACCCCACGGTGACGAGTACTGCAAAACACGCTTTGTAGCATTTACGGACGTCATCCCTCCCTGGCCCTCCAGCCTCACCCTTTCTTTTTTCCCTGGTTCCTTCCTCCACCTCCCGAGCCCCGCTTCCTCCCCACGGCTGGGTCCCAGCTCCTGTTGGTCTCTAGCCCAGAACAAAGGAAGGGGTGGTCTACCTTATATGCCACTTTGGAGGGACATCTCTTGCCGAGGCCTAGCGGCGGTGACATGAGAGTCAGCATTTCATACATCTCAGTGTAATGGATGCGGCCACTGGTCATGGAGGGGCGGCGAGTGGGGGCGGGGCAGCAGGGCAGGCGGCCGGGCAAGGAGTGGGGAGAAGGATGCAGACAGGTGGGGGGAGAACAGGCATTCCCGGAAGAGCCAAAACAAGACGGACAGACGAAATCATACGGAGAACAGGAGAGGAAAACAAAACAGAACGGACAAACAGGAGAAGAATAGGAAACCTGTTAATCAAGGCAAATCGTACAGGTGACTCCGTCCTGGTGCGGATTTATATCAGCCCCACACAGACCCGGAACGCCGGTGGCCCCCTGCGGTCCCTCGGACCCTCGTGGGCGCCCATCACGGGACTCAGCTGCCTGCTCCTTCGGGGCCAGCACCCCCCTACGTCCCTGGTCAGGCGCCAGGCCCCGTGCTGCGTGGGCGTGGCTGCTACTCCCAGGGCTGTGTGCGAGCGGTATAAACCGGATAGACGGCGCTCCGGCCGCGGGTTAGCGTGTCCAGGCGCGGCTGGGAAGTTGGGCCGCTCTCCTGCTCCGAACCCGCAGGCGGGACGCCGCGTATCCCTCTCTGGGCCATGTGCGCAGCAGGAGTGGGGGCTGTGGCCGCTGTCGGAGTTGCCCGTTGCTTCCACCTGGCTCTGTGGAGAAGAGGGCTCTGTGCTCCCCGGCATGTCCCAGCGCCATGGCATGCTGGGGACAGAAGACACGAAGCCAGGAGGAGGAGGAGGAGGAGGAGCGCCTTGCATGCCGTGCTGCCCTCCCAGCTCTCCCCTCATGCGGCTGCAGGTTTCACCAGGGTCAAGTTTAAAGAGTCTCAGCAGAGGCAGCTGTTAGCCTCCCGTGTACGGGAGTCACTGTCACCATCCCAACCCGGTTCCTGCCCGTTGCCAGGTGGGCACCCTCCCGGCCTAAGCCTTCTCCCAGCTGCCTGGCTGTGCTCCATCCCTGGGAGGCCGCACTCCCCGGCAGCACCGGGAGCGGCTTCCTTATCTGGCAGACTTGGCCTTGGACATGGCCAGGCAGAGCCACTGGGGTGTTCCGAGTTCCCAGGGTCTAGCGGAGTTGGAAAGAAGTCCTAGATGCCCCTAAACATGTCCTTGGACTCATAGACCATCAGAGCCTCTTGGCCCCCTTGAGAGTGTATGGCAGGACCCCAAGGCAAGAAATGTGCCTGACTGCAACCTTCCTAGGCCCCCCCCCAAAAAAAAAACCCATCTTCTTTTACCTGCTCTCACCTCTTGCCCTAATTCTTCACGGTCTCTCACCTCTTCTCCTTCCTACAGCTTCTATAATCGCTTCTGGCCAAACCACCCAGGAGCCGGAGGGCGGGCAGGGTGACTAGAATCACACCTGGTGACGTCGTACATGGGACACTCATGCTACTTTGCTAACAGGAGGCGTGTCTGTCTCCAGTGAGGGGAAACCAGAACTCTGCTTTTTAAAAAAGATGTCTGCATTCTGGAAGGGAGAGGTCATTCTGGTTAAATCTGTGGGTGACCGTGGAGCGGGAAGAGAACACGGGTGGCCGCACACGAATGAGCGTGTGCACGTGAAGAAGTGCCGGGTCCAACCGGCCTTCGTTATTAAGCCCTTAACTGTTTGTTTTCCTGCCTCCCCCCCCAAAGGTGCCCTTCTTCCTACTCTAACAGCTGCTGGTTCTGGGAGGGCCGGGACCTCTTTAAACTCCGAGGAAAGCGACATGAAGGCCCCCTCATGTGGCGCAGTGGCATCGGAGCGGAACGGAGAGGAGGGGTTCCAGGGCGCACCCCACCGCCAGGCGCGGCTGGGGACTGGGAGGCAAACCTTGCAAGCCACCCTGTAGGGACAGTTCTCTCCCAGGCCCAGAGGCGGCGAGATGACCCGCACTAATTTGTACATATCCTTATACGGGATCCTGCCGCTGCAAAGGAAGCAGAAGTGGGTTAATAGGACACGCAGAGAAGGCGGGAAAGAAATGACAGCTTAGCCACCAGGGGCACGGCCGGAAGAGGAAGAGCGGCTTCTTTCCGGGGCCTGGCAAAGCCAGACCATGGGAGACGGAGAACAGAAGCACCAGAGAAGCATCAGCTTGCGAACTGCATGGCCCTCACTTTGCTAAGGCAGTTGAGCCCACCTAATGCCCAAAGGCACTGCCTCGTGACCAAGAGCGCCCGCGACACCCACCTGGCCCACACCTGGCCAGATGCAGGACTCGGACCCTGGCTCAAAGCCTGCCGGTTCACTGTGAGGAGCAGCTGCGAAGGCTGCCGGGAAGTGCACAGCGGAACCGTTTGCTTCTCACAGACACAGCCGACAGTCCATCCCTCAGACCCACTTGTCGGGCGGGGAGCAAGTCAGCGCCTTCCTGCAGACTGCGAGAGGCACACTGCCCATCAGGCTAACTAGCAAGGAGCACAGCCGGCGCGAGGGAAGCTGCGGGGGGCTGTGCTTCTGTGTGGCACATCTGTCCTGAGCTGAGCCTGGGCAAGCTCTCCCCTACCGGGGGCGCCTGCTGGGACCTGCGTTCAGACCGCAGTCCTCTCCCAGCGCCACGCCGCTGCCCAGCTCACCGGCAGCTCGGTCCCATCCGGGCAGGGCTCCGGGCACTGTGAGTTCTAGCGTACCACTCACTCCCCCTTCCCCACTCGCCTGCTGGCGCGTTCCGGTTTCCTGTGCAAAGGGCAGAATCAACAACCGATTCATTTCCAGTGGCTGAAGCATCTGGTCCGTGGGGGCCAGGCATCTGGACTCGTCCTGGTACGTAACGGGGCCCCCACTTCCTCGCGCCAGGCCTCACCAGCAGCCACGTGGAGCCCAGGGCTGCGCCCCAGCGTCACTCTTTCTAGGCTGCTCTTGCTTTCGGGGTTGATTCCTCCTCTTCCAAGGAGCAGCTTGTCAATACTTCCCAGTCTCTCAACCCTTGAGAGGAGGCTAATTTAACCATTTGTTTGTTTCTCTCACTGTGATTGGGACGTGGACGGCCGGTCCTGCTGCTGTCTGGGGCTGACGGCCTCTGCAACCTGTGTTCTTTCTGAAGACGCTGGCTCCCTGCATCTTTGCCAGCCGCCCCCCCAACCCCCAATCTCAGAGCCAAGACAATGAACCCTGAACTGGAACAAGTAACACTGTGGACTTCAAGGCAGACAGAGTTCTCTTTTTCCTGTTTGCCCTCTCACAGCTCACACAGCTACGTCTCCCAAGGAGTCCTCGCGGAACTGCTGCTTCCCAGCAGCCGGAATGAGTGGGGAGGGACATGTCCGATGCCCGTGGTGTGGGGGTCCCGAGACAATGTGAACCCGCAGGAAGCAGCGGTTCCTGAGAGCCCAGGACAACGGAGGGAGGCTCGGCGAGCGACGAACTCTTGGGCCAGCAGGTGGGTTCTCCTCTCTCAGGCCCCCCGCCGCCCCCCTCCCCGGGGCCATCCATGCTTTGCAGACCGATTTTCTACACTTTCCAATATGGTCACTGCCACTCACAGTCCCAGTTCCTCACGTGACTGAACAGAATCTTCATAGGTGGGGTCATTACCATCATTTTACAGATGAGGAAGCTCCGAGTGGGTGAGGGCCTGGGGCCGGGCCCCGGACCGGATAAACACAGCCCCCAGCTGTGCTCCTCTCCGACGCCCCGCTGGGGGCTTCCTCCGCGCCTGCCTACTAGAAACCACGCCCAGAAGGTAAAAGCCAGGGTACCAGGAATGGATTAAGGGAACCCGTGCCCTAAGTCACTACTAATTGGGAAGAGGAAGAGGAAGTTAGATTCACAGTTCTAACCCGCACGGCAGTGACCCAAGTTCAGCCGTCTCCTGGAAGGACAACCTTGGGGAAGAGCCTCGGAGTACGAGGGGCTCCAGGTGGAAGCAACTCGGCCCGTTCCCGTGAAGGATGGCATTTCTTGTAGAACTGTCAGAGGGTGCACAGAGTGGATGGACCGGTGAGCTGAGACCCTAGGCTAAGATGGCATGGGACAGAAGAGAGCCTGGGGCGGACAGAAGAGAGCCTGGGGCGGACGTAAGCACGCCCAGGACTCGCGACCCGTCTCCAACCACGAGGGCTGACATGTCGCCCGTGAACTCTAAAGCAGGGATCAGCAAACTTTTCTCTAAAGGCTCAGGGAGGAAACTGTGTTGACTCTGAGGGCCGCACCGTCTCTGTCACAACTCTGCCTGGCAGCAGCCGTGGCTGAGTTCCAGCGTAACAATTTTTGCAGAACCAGGCACCGGGCCACAGGTGGCCCGTGGGCTGCTGTGGCCAAGCCCACTCTGAAGCCCGGAGGGCCCAGCGTCACCAGAGAACTACAGGGCGTGAGAGAGACCTGGTGGGCGGGGTGGGGTCATCCCCACAAAGCCCTGGCATTTAACCCAGTCTCATGCAATAAAAATCCACATGTGTTTAAGGGATTGGTTGGAAGGGTAACTTGCTTGATTTTTTATATAATTTCAGTTATCTCAAACTGTACCTTTTGAGAGGGATGAGAGACACAAAACACTATTGTCACTGACCATGGTGGCCATGGTCCAGAAAACCCTAGTTCATGTCCCCACCTCCCCACCCAGGACTCAAAGGAGTCCGGTAAGCATGAAGCAGGAAAAGAAGAAGATCGTCAGAAGCCCCTCTGGGGCTTTACCCCAAATACCTGGAGGTACAGACTGTGTGATGAGCTTGGCAAAGCACAGGGAAGCCTGTCACAGGCGGACAGACAGGGGCGGGGCGGCGGGGGGAAGCCCCATCTTTGATACCAGAGCCACGCTGAGGACCCAGCCTCTCCAATGGGCCACAACCAAGGGGACTCCCCCTTCCTTCTGCAACAGGCAAGCCTTCGGGTGGCTCTAAGGCCGACCTCTTCCCTGAGCACTGGGAGAGGCCCCCAACACGGGCGGGTGGCCAGGCAGCCTACTCACCACGCAGCTCGGTCATATTCTGCCCAGACACGGACAAACTCGTCCAAGTGGTGAGGCCCCAGGATGGACGAGTCCCGAGTCAGGTACTCGAAGTTGTCCATGATGACGGCCACGAACAGGTTGAGCATCTGGGGGGCACGAGGGGAGAGAAGCAGAGTTAGGGGAGCCCTAAAGCAGAAACCCAGGCTCCAAGGCACACCCGTAACTCCGCGCAGTCTGTGAGGCCGCCGGCCCTCACAAGGGCCCTGTGGGTCCTGCTGAAGGCGCCGCGCTCGCATTATCTGTGCCACACACTTCACTGTGCGAACAGCACCCTTTCGGTTTTCTGGGCCACTTCCTATTTGCCAAGTCCTCCACAGCCGCTTTCTGCTTTTGTTATCGGTTCAATTTACGTAATTGTTATTGTAGCAGCAGAGGGAGCAGCTGGGACAACAGCCTCCAAGGCTGGAGGAAGTCGTGGCCTGACCCCCCTCACCACACCCTTGCTCCACCAAAGCGGCCAACAGAACCGGCGAGCCGTCTCAGAGCCATCTCAGAGCCATCTCAGAGCCGACGGCGTGGCTCGCTGCATGCCGACGTGAAGCTATTCGAGGCTCTTGAGTGGCTTCCAAGGAGACCCTCTTCTCCCACCTTCTTGTTCAACGACATTTATCGTCCACCCACGGTATTCCAAACAGAGAGCCAGGTGCCGGGCACGGGGGGCAGCGAGGGGGAGGAAAGTCCTCATCCAGAGCCAGAGCCCCGTGCCTGGCTCGCCGCTGAGGGCGCAGCAGGCGTTCACCAGGTGCTGATGCTCGAGTGTTCTTAAAGACGCGTCTAGTGTTCAGTAAGGCGGTGACTTGTTGCCAATACACAGACGTTACAGATTTTTAAGGAAAGAGCCAATAAGCAGCAGACGCAGGTTACAGTGGAAACAGAAAGGAGCGTGCGTTTGAGTTTCAGCTAATTTTCACATCATGAAGTATTTGATGATTTTCCTCTCAACTATTTAAAGATGTAAAAACCATTTCTTTCTAAACAAACAAGTGGCAAACTGGTGCGGCTTGCTGGCTATAGGTGCCGCCCCAGACTTTCGAGGCAGGCTCTAGGAACTGGCTCCAGGAACTGGCGTGGGGGCTTCAACTAGGAGGGGGACAGAGGGCATGCGGACCGGCGCTCAGTGGGGGTGTGGAGGGGGTCGTGGCGCCTGAACCAAGCGGGTGGCAGGGCAGCAGCAGAAACTGGAGAGTTACAGCGGGTGGAACTCACAGGAGTGAACGGCACTGCTCTGTGGGTTCTGGGCTGCCCAGCACCCGCTGACTGTACCACTGCCCTTTGTGGGACCCACCTCCTGCCTGTTCCTGGTTAATGTGGTTCAGTGGGGCACCACCTGGGACCCAGGCCTCAACCAATCCCTGCATCCCATTCCTCCGGGCTCTAGTGACTGGTGAGCCAATCAAGGCCAGTAAAATGGCATTCAACCTCCAGGGCAAGATACGTGTTCTCGCCTGCTGGGCTGGAGTGTGCAGGGACGCTGCAGGCTCTCAGAGCCCCAGGCTGGGGGTGTCTGAGAAAAGCTCCCGTGGAAGAGTCTGGAGCAAGAGAGCAATCAACAGGAAAAGTCCCCGCGTCCTGGCGATGTCCTCGGAGCCCCACGCCCTGCGTGCTGGAGCCTGCCTGCCCTGCCCCAGGGCTCCTCCTAGCCTGCAGAACCCCTGTCTGCTTCGGCCACAGGTGGCTGGGCCCCGTGCCACGTGCAAGTGCAAGAGTGCTGCCTGACAGAGGCCAGCGTGCTGCGGGGCTGAGAGATCAGGAGTCCCTGTTGCTGACTCCTGGGTAAGTGGCTGGGTACATGGAGGAGCCGGACGAGCAGGCAGGGTGGATGGGAGAAGGACAAAGTGTACAGGAGGGACCTGGTCAGACTCAACTCCGTAATACAGAGAGACTGCTGGCCCCGTTGTAATAACTAGTCTTCCTTCTTCCCTCCATCCGTCCGTCCGTTTAGAATATAAGTGGATGCCCGGGGGTCTGGCCTCAGGAGGATGAGGGACACTCCTGGAGGGAAGGGAGCAGAGAGAGTCCAGGGTGCTGACCACCCACTCTGCAAGCCACCAGAACAAGCCTGTGCCGCCTTCCTTCAGAACGCACTGGTACTTGAGGGAAAGACGCATCCCTCTTGGTTAAGTCGCTGCTGCTTGGGGAGCTCTGTCTCATGCAGCTGGACCTGATCCTAGCTCAGGCCTTTCTTCCTGCAGCCGACACTGGAGCCACAGAGAATGTATTCAATGGCTGCACGGATTCTAAAGGGTTTCCCACGTGTCCGCACACATCTTCTACACTCCTTTCTTAGCACCTATTACTAACGTTGACAGAAGCTCGTAACTATCATCGCCGTACATTTGCACAGCCTTTTAGAATGGTGTGCACATTCACACCCACCATTTGTTTCCATGTCCACTGGAACTTCGCAGGAGGCAGCTTTGATTGCCAACAGCCCTCAAAGACACAGTGCTTCCTACACATGCGGGCACTCCCGGCTCCACGCACGCAGCCCGGCACACCGGTAAACGTTCCCGGGCAGCGGCTCGGAGCTGGGCGGCTGAGTGACTCGCCCAAGGTCGCAAAGCCGGGCTCCTCGAGGGCTGAGATCGGAAAGCAGATCCTCTCGGGCTGAATACAGCCTCTTTAAAAAGAACATTCATGTGAATTATGCAGCACCCTCCAGCTCAAAATTCTCACAGCACCTTTCTAGTCTGTAATTAATTTTCCAGTTCTATCTGTGATTTCTTTTGCGTATTTATTATTAAACACTTACACCATGTAGAAGAGAACTGAGGTGTCTACATGTCCTTCTACATGCCCCATTTCACCCCGTCCGTAAGCACTGAGACCCCTAAAGGCCTTTCACCCTTCGGCTGTAGGTGACCCCAACTCAGCTTTCTCCCAGGGCCTAGCCTTTTAACACCACTCAATACAGAGGTGCTGACTATGTGAATGAATCAACTGAAAACTCCAATTACTATCATTCTAACTTGCTTTTCAGTGATTTTCATCATATAGTCTACTTCCACATTTCTAAATAGGATACTGTTTTGTGTGTCAAAACACATGTCTCCGCTCACCACGCAAATAACTCTTATCATCCAGTCATTTTCCGTCCCATCCGCCAGAAGCTACACTAGCAGCAAAGCCCAGAAAGCAACGTGGCTACTAACCTAGCAGTTAGTTCACTCTCTGCACTTGACCTGCCAGTCACCCTTTGTCTGCATGCAAGCCGCTCCCCACAACTGAGAGCCGGCCATGTGGCAGGCCCCCTCAGGGTCACGTGAGAGGCAGAACTGCCTGGATGAGGGACAATCAATTCACTTTTTGATGTACAGCCATGGAACCGCGTGCTTTTCAGAGGCACTGCCTTAGTTTCGGGATTCTGTGCAACCAGCAGCATCCGCGGTCGAGCTGAGCTGAGGGCTGTCAGGGCAGCCAGGAGCCCCAGACCGACCCCATCACTGCTCCGGCGGTAACACCCCAGTCATCGTCCTGTTTGTCTCCACCTGCCTGATCACGCAGCGCAGAGACTTTGGGGCTCGGGAGTGCTGATCTGTGCTTTCCTCCCGAAGAAAGAATGAAGGTGGCGCCCAGGGCTTCTCACTGTTCTGTCCGTAGGTGTGTCTCCCAGATATGACTCGGTGTTCACCAATGCTGGAAGCCATCCCACCCCTCCACGTCTGCCGAGCCGGCCAGCCGGCACCAAACACAGTGGCGTAGGAATCGCATCTGTTACATGTGTATTATCACCCCTCCACTCTTATTAACATTACCACCTTCTTTCAAACAGTTCAAAGGTCCCCGGAGAGAGAGACAGAGTAGATGTTCTTGGCCGTACTTATAAAGTGTCCGAGGTACAGGAGAAGAAAGGATTTACTGCGGGTCACACAGATTCACTAGCAAGTCCACTGCTCCGTTCCCCGGCCTCTGCATCACCCACTGTCCCTTCTCACCGCGCTCCTTCCCTGGATGCAGGACCGGCTTCTCCCAACCACGGGCCCTCACCCACCCAGGAGGCGATGGCACCGTGGCCTCCAACAGTTCTCATGAGGAAACCCGGTTCTCCACCCCGGCCGGAGTGTGTGTGTGTGTGTGTGTGTGTGTGTGTGTGCGTGACACCACCCCCTGGAGGAGACATCTCATGCCTGTCTATCAGAGGGCTGGACTGGGACACACCGCGGCCCAAGCGCGCAGCGTCACTCACCAAGAAGGAGCAGAAGAAGATGAAGGAGACGAAGTACACGTAGGCCAGGTCGGTGCCGCAGCGCTCGCTCTCGCTCTGCCCCGCCGGCGCCGTGGTGTCGGGCTCACAGCCCTTCTCCCCGAGGCACGACAGCATGATCTCCTGCCAGGCCTCCCCGGTGGCGCTCCTGAGCCCGGAAGACGTGGTGGTCATCGGCAGTGGGTCTGCGTGCCCTCTCCGCCCCTCGGCCCTCTCTCCCCGGCTCACCCAGCCCCTGCCCGTGCTGCAGAGCCAGCAGGTTCGCGCTGTGCTTGGACGTGGAGAGTGCCCGAGGGGGCTTCTCCTGGGTTCTGCCCCCCACCCACTGCTCCTTCGTCTTTGGAAGAATCTCTGCTGAGGGTGGTGGGGCTCTCTAGGACCCCCCCCCCCCGCCACGTATGGCCATCCAAGGTCTCAGGCCTTGAAAGGAATTTGATCAGCAAGAAACCATCCTCGCCTTCCCTGAGAGCCCTAAAGGACACGTTCAAGGTGCAATTTGTAAATTAACTACTGAGTCGAAGACGGTGAGGAAACGTCCTAACGTCACCATCACCGGGCGGTTCTGTGGAGGCAGTGTTCCCACCCCCTCCTGCCCTGACTCAGCTGTCACCCTGATAGGGGCAGAACGAGCGGAGTGAAGAGACAGAACACCAACTGGGTGCCCTGGGCAGGAGGGTCCAGCTACGACAGTTACGCGTCCCGGTACCTGAAGAGCAGCATGAGTGACCCGAAGAAACTCCGGAAGTTGTTGTGCCGGTTGATGTGACTCTCCTCGTCCAGTTTTATGTTTCCAAACACCTGGAGGAGAAAAACAGCAGAGCACAAGGAGCATTACTGGGCCAAGCGATGCGCCCAGAGCACGGACGCTGGAGGCGCCTGCAGGGCTGGCAACTCCACGTGCGCGGCGCCTCCTGATGGCCTCGCCCTGAAGCAGACGGCTCAACGACCGGTAAGAAGTGAGAAGAAGACCCCAGAAGGCAGGAATCACCCTGCCTGTATGCAGTTCTGCCCACACCTAACTTGGCCTCTCCATCTCCATGGAACCTGTCATTGTAGCACTCAGCACGGTGCTCGAGCAGCTGCCCCAGATGCCACCCCACCGCGGGACGCAGGGAGGGAGCTACCCTGCTCCACCTGTCCCAGGCAGCGATGAGGGGAGCCCTCTGTCTGCAGAGGGTGGGACTCCTGGCTTGGGAAGGGGCTGCCCTGACATTCACACACAGTTGAGGTCAGAGAGGGGCATTTCTATCTTCCTCGCTGGGCTCCTCTCCGGAGAGTCCACATTCGGAAGGTCGATAGGCCTATCAACCCCAGTCCGCCGGCATGAGTACACACACGAACAGTCCAGGCCAGTGGGAGGAAGGAAGTCGCAACAACTGGATGCTTGGAAGAGGGCAAAGGAAATGGATTTGGGCACGTCTGGCTACGGAGTGAGCTTACTCATCTGTCATTGGTCGTTGGGCTGAGGACGCGGTCACCATGCAAACCCATGTGCAAAAAGGGGGAAAACCCCTCCGGGGTCTTTCTCTGCAGACAGTGAATAAAGATCGACTCAAACGCAGTGCTCCTGGGAGCCAAGGTGGACCAAGTCTCTGGATGAGAAGGGTGCCCGCCGCGAGCGCTTGCCTTCCCAGCCGTGCTCCCGACATCAGGGTCTACTCTCGCGAGTCACTCTTTGTACGGCTGAAGGCTCTCAGGTCACTGTCCAGCGATTGGCAGCCTATATTTAACATGCTTCCATTTATCAAATATATGCTAAATGCAACATATTTTCTCCCTCCCTAACAGTTTTCAGGATGTGCAATTGAAGAACAATCTCTGCCCCCAGCTATTCTGCTCATATAACTCCCACTGACACCTGCTTTGGGAATTTGTTCTTAACGCTGTTTTTCAAAACCCAAATACTACTTGTCTCTTAGGGGGAATGGAGGAGGCAGGCTAGGCAGCACTGGGGAAGTGGGAGAGGAGGGAGATCAGGAAGTAGAGGGCCCCCAAGCAGACAAATGCATTGGGGGGAAAAAAACCCCCTCAACCAATCATATGCAATTCTGGAAGCCCCGGGAGGGAACCGTCAGGTCCCTTTGCCTGTGTTCATATCGCCTTCTGCTTCCACTCTCCCGGCTCAGAATCCATGACTTACTCCGGACTCTACTGAAGTACCTAAACGTGGAGTATCTCCTCCCTATGACATGCTGAAGCCATCGCTGCGACTTCCTCCAGCGCCCTCTCTGGCCATGAACTAGTTTGAGGGCAGGCTGTGATTTTGCACGAGGTATGTGTATAATAGGCAAAGAAACCAAAGCTTTTGCTGAACGGACTCCAAGAAAAATGTCAAGTGTGTATTTATTGTGAAGGTGGTCTTCAGAAATTCTTTTTTAGCTTTTCAGTTAATCCTTGTCACTGAACCAAATCTCCTACATCAAATGGGCATGGAAGAGAGAGAAGGGATACTGAGATCCATCAGAAAACTCACTGAAAGCACAGTTTTAAACCCACTTCCACCTGGAACCGCAGAACCGCAGAACCGGGAAGGACCTGTGAAGCCACCCGTCCAGCTCCTCCACTGCGCGGGGCGGGTGTCAAGCCCAGACGGGTTCCTTGCCTGGACCAAGTCTGCGCAGCTGCTCGGTGGTGCAGCTGAGGGTGAAAGCCTCACCCCTAAGGACGCGGAGCCCCGGGGGGCCTTTCCTTCCCCAGAAAGTTACTCCTTGCTTCCACGCTCGGATTCCTCTACAAAGATCTGCTCTTCCAAGATGACTGGGGACGTGCGGAATGACAGTCCTTCTCAGAAAGGCCATTCACCTTCCTAATGTCACTCTCTTTACTGCCCTGCTGCCTTTCTGTTTTGGGGGTCCCTCAGCCTGGTTACGACAGTCTGAGGAGCAGTCTTTCTAGTTGGAAGCTTTGTCTCTCTCTCTATGTGTCTGCACGACATGTACCCCACACACACACACACACACACACACACACACACACACAGGGGTGGGGAGGCGGAGGAGGAACGTACGTTTAGCACAGTGTCTGGCACGCTCAGGAGTTCAGGTAATGGTAAATGGCATTAGCGTTGTCATCAGTAGTGCTAATAACCGGCGAGTATTGGCATAATTCTAATTTATATGGTTTGAAAATGAAAAGGGGGGTAAGAATTATTTTTAAGCATAAGCAAGAAAGAACTTAAGTTTCATTTGGCTGTTCAGGAACATTTTAATTCCACAGTCAAATATTTGAGAGTTTGAAGGGACTTAATAGAAGCCATCAAGCCACTCTCAAAGTTCGCTGGGATTAGCTTGTAACACACCCCGGGCTGCATCATTAAAACTCTGCCGAAACGTCCTCTGTGAAGGAGAACGCATCACTTTCCAACCACGTCTCATGCTCTTGGACACTTGACGTTCTATTGTATTTTTGGAGAACAAAACTCTCCAGTAACGGAGTTAGAAGAGAAACAAAATTAAGAAGTGCGAGCAAGACAGAGGAGCGCACAGCAGAGCATTTCAGAGATGCTCCGGGAAGGGCCGCTGACGCCGCCAGCCTGGGAGGTGTGGCCGACGGCTCCGCAGGTGCCATGGAAGAGGCAGCTGGCGGTCCAAAGGTGGCCGAAGTGCCTGGCTGCAGGAGGCTGCTGCGCGGCTGAAGTTCTGCGCGGGGGGTTCCTGTGCCTACCTCCAGGTCAGAAAGTCAGCCTCCCTGAGACACGCAGAAAGCTGCGTGCCCAGCTGGGGGGGCCCGGGGGCTGCGGTGCCATTTGTTTTCAGTAGGAGCCCGCCCACCATCAATGACCGCTGCCTCTGAAAGATCGTTTGGCCTCTTCTGCTCAGGGGGCCCCTGGCTACCTGCAGAAATACCCGGGGTGAGCAGCTGATCTCTACCTCTCAGCTCCAAACCCGGAAAGGATGCGGCAACCCAAGAGAACTGCCCAGCAAGCTGGAGGGCCCGGGGGCCAGCACCCCAGGGCCTAGGGTTGGGCATGCTACCCGGAGCTCTGCGAGCTACTTCCAATGATGCGTCTTAGGGTGTAAATCTTAGCCATTCAAGACTTAACTCAGACGTATTTTGTGTCACTGGATGCAGAACAACCGTCTGACCTTTTCTCGGGCCTGGCTCATCCCTGTGAGATGGGCGTGAGCCCTGCCCCCTCCTCAGGCTCCCGGGGAACCCCTCTGGCTAACAACACTGGTGTCACCTTCACTGTGGTCTTGTTGCTGCGCCCATGGAAGGCCAGCTGCTTGTAGGTCATCACCACAGTCTCACAACCTCAGGTGAAGTCCCTGCACCGGACCACCCTGAACGCCTGGCCAGTGGGAAATCCTCAAGGTCACGCTGCAACAAGACCTTGGGAACCCGCCAGGCTGGTGAGCCAGACACAGCCAGGCCCCTCGTGCGCCCGCTCACCTGCATCCCAATGATGGCGTAGATGAAGAAAAGCATGGCAATCAACAGGCAGACGTAGGGGAGGGCCTGGAAGGAAAGCAGACATGTGACCACGACCTCAAAGGCGGGCAGCTCCCAGACTCAGCAACCCGCAGCGATGGGCGGTGCGGGGGGGGGGTCCGGCCGCCCCGAGGCTGACTTATCCAGACTCCAGGATGGATAAGGACCTTCCCTGAAAAGGTCCTGTTTTGGGGTCCCCTGCTCAGCAGATGTCCACATCCTCTGACAGACTGGGAGGCTGCTGGCCACAGAGAGGCTTGTCATCTACCTTCTGTCGGAATGTCCCCTCACCCCGAAGTGCGGCTCCCAGGCCTGCGACTCATCCCACTGCGCATGCGGATCATTAGTCAGTGGGCAACTGTGATGCGGATCGCACGGCAAGCCTCCAGCTGGCCCTGGCCTCCCTGCACTGCCCCTTCCCACACCTGCGCTCGAGGCAAAGCCCCTGGGGAGAATCTGGACACAAACCCCAACGCTGGGTCTCAGCTGTGTGGGGGTCCCAGAAGGCCGCTTCGTCATCTGATAAAGAACCTCTTCCCAAAGTTTCAGCCTCCTGACATTGCCATACATGCCTGCAACATCCCACAAAAGCCTTTTCGGTGTCAGCCACCACGAGGCCCTGCTGGGACGCTGGGCCTCACCACGTTCCACGCCATGCGAACTGACCACCGCTCCGGGGTGACATTTCACTCACGGAGGGAAGGGGACCAGGGAAGGGGGTATAAGGCAGGAAACCGCCCTGGTGGCTGGGAGAGCATGCAGGCATTGGACAGTCTGGTTTGGGGGTCACGGCGGCACTGGAATTCTGGGGCAATCTCAGTGCTGACATGGAAATCCCTCTTCTTCATCATCCCGTAAGCCCCCAGAGGGCGGTACCACTGTGTGTCTCAACGCTGTCTTGAGCGTGGACAGCACGGACCCCGGGGGACCGGTTACAGGCCCGCAGACTGCAGGAGCTGGGCAGGGCTCGCGAACAGATCTCACCAAGTGGAGAGCCCCGGGGGCTTTTGTAAAGTGACTGAAGGGTTGAAGTTAGTGGGAGGATTCCCCCCTCCCATGAAGTGTTGATTCCCAAGATCTGTGGGCAGAAAGGCTGCATTTTGAGGGGCCATGGGAAGGCTCCCTCTGCTGCGAGGAGAGCGCGGGGAGGCAGGGTTCTTGCCACCTGGGCGCAGCTACCTTCTATCACCTTCCACGTGGACCTCCTGCTCTCATTCCACCTTCTCCGCACCAACGGCGCCAGGCCCTGGTTCATCCCTTCCCACCCCCAGGCTTTGGGGAGAGGACCAAAGACTTCTTCTGATCTCCTTTCTTAGCACATTGTGAATCCAACACAAAATAAAGGCAAAGGGGGAAGCACTGAGTGGGGGTCAGTGGTGGAGAACTGGGCTGCGCTCGGGGCTGGGAGGGCAGGGCAGGCAGTGGCTGCGCGCTTCAGATTGCGAGGTTCTCTGCGGTGTGTTTGCAGAGGCGGCCTTTGTCACGCCCACGTTAAGAAAACAACTCCGATGCGGTGTCCCAGGACTGGTCCAGAAAGGCCACACCTGTCCATCGCACGGCCACCTGGAGGCAGACTCGCCTGTCTTCACCCCTCTCCGTACAGTCACTGAAATAAGCCAGCCACGTGGCCTTCAGTTTCTGACGTGCTTTTGCTTTGCCCTCAATAGTCTCCAGGTTTACAGAGAATCAGAGATCGTGATAACAGGACAGGCTGACACATATTTCTGAGCAGACTCGCCGACAACGCCAGCTTGCCGGGCAGCCTTTTAAGAGCATCCGTTTCAAATTCTAAATCCCAAGTCACCTGAGACTCATGCGGTAAATTCTCGCTGAGGGTTTAGAGTTCTCCTCGGCCATTTAGCTTTGGAGAAACAGTTTTCCAAAGGCCTCTGTGGGAGCTATCACATCAAACAATTACTCTGGATACGGTAAAAATGTCAAGGTTGCTCCTAGGAGCCTAAACATCCATCCTCACAGCCGGTCTCACATCTCACACCCGCAGGTCCTTGACGGAGAAGGGAATCAGCCACGAGGGTGAGGGGTGAAGGCCCTTTCCGAATGATGAGAAAGTGCGAAGTCCCGGGCTTGCCTCTGTGTTCCGATTTGTAATTAAAATACAGGGGCGGGCAAAAGTGGGTTTGCAGATGCATCGTCTGCATGAATGAAGCCGTTGTGATAATCACGGCCTGCGCTTCTTTTTCCACATCGACCACTATAAATCGACTTCTGCCCACCTGTGTAGGAATAATTAAGTCGCAGAATGGGCTTTTTTATTTTATCTTTGAATCACTTACTATCATCAAATTTATTTTTAAAACATATTCATGAACCAACCTTTTCTTTTAAATAAGAGGCAAACAGTAGGCATTGAAACAGCCTTCAGGCCCCCGCCTCCTGAACAGAAACGAGTTACGGTATTTGCTAGGGCCCGAAGGTAATTTAAATAGGTTTGGGAAGCCTCTGTTTACGGGAAGTCTCTGCCATCAGAGGGGTCTCAGGCGCCGGTCTGTAACTTGACTGCGCAGACACCTCTGCACGGCGGGCGGCCCGTGTGGGCGCTCAGTGGGCGCTCACCCTGCGAACCAGACATCCCATCGGCACACCCTCCCTGCGGCGTCGTCCTGCTGCGAAGCGGAGCTCAGGGAGTCCTCTGAAAAGCTGCTCCGTGAAATAAAGCCACTGTCCCGTCCCTGAAAATGCAGAGCGTCTGCGACCACAGACGGCTGGCTCTGTACGTGGACGGGACTGCGTGGGGGTTCTGGAAGGCCAGGGGAGGGAGCCTGTCTCATGAAGATAAGCTCCCTGCCTCAGTGGACAGGAAAAAAGATAAGCGAATTACCAAGTCGAGACCGTTTTCTAGACTGAGATCCTACGGAGTAAGACAAGCTGACCGCGCCCGGCTGAGCTGCGCTGTACGTACCTAATGCTGCGGACAAACACCCATTCTCCTAGTTCAGAGGTAAAGGGCCTCACGGAATGACGTCGCGTCATCTAGCTGTGCTGTCTGCTCTGTCAGGGCCCCCTCGACCCTCGGAGAGGAGAGGAGCGGAGCGGGTGCCTCTTACCTTAAAGGACTGCACGAAGGTCCACAGCAAAATACGGATGGTGTAGCCCTGACGCAGGAGTTTGATGAGGCGGGCGGCGCGGAAGAGCTTCAGAAAGCTCATATTGAAGCCACTGGTGTTCACCAGCTGGTGGATGGAAAGAAACATACACAGAACCAGTGACATTCTTGTTATTTAGAACCCCACCTAAGCCCTAGTGCTGGCGTATTTATCCCTCCTTCGGGTCATAAAACTGGACGTGGATTCTGCCTCAGTTTTTAATCCCCTCTCCGGCTGACAGGCCAGGGAGGCGCAGTCTCGAAGCCTTCCCAGACCTGCCCTCCAGTCCCGGGGAGAAGGGGGTGGAAGTGCCCCGAAGGGCGCCCTGCGTTAGTGGGGCCGGCCCCCCTCGTCCTCTGTAAGCCGTCCTAACTCTGCGCCTAGATGCCGGAAGAGCGGACCTATTAATCCCTCCAGCACAGGACAGCTCTCTGATATTCGAAGAGAATTCCCGTGAGCTCTCCAAGCCTCCTTTAGGATGAACAATTTTAGGGAAACAATTCAGGCCCAACACCTTTGCGGGCAAAGACAGATGCCTCTTTTGTGATCTCTTAAAGTGGTCTCTTCTGACACCCTCTATTCAGGCCACTCCTCCCCAGGGAGATGCCTGCTCTCTGAGTCATGCAAACGAAGCAAAGCTGGTGAGACCAGGAGCTCAGCTTCCCAGCATTTGCATTTTCTGGCTGGAGCTCAGGAGTGAGGAAGTGAACTCCCCGCACTCAGAGGGCACACGTTTGGTGTGATGAGTTAAAAAAAAAAAAAAAAAAAGGACCAATTGTGCAAAGGATTTTTTTTAATGCTACTTCAGGGCCAAGCTGAAAGAAGAGGTCTATGAGCCGTTTACCTTGCTGTCCGTCAGAATGATTTCCGTGATGCTGCCGATCACGGTGATGAAGTCGAAGATATTCCAAGTGTCTCGGAAATAGTTCTGCCAAGTGCATTCAGTCACGGGAGCATCAGATAAAGGAGGAAAGGAAAACCAGAAAAGAATTTAAATGGAGAAAAGTTAGCGTTCATGACATAGCTTTGTCACTTGGCGTGAAAACTTGTTAATTTGTCTCCAAGTTCATTCTACCATTGGCTTCAGTTTCCCATTTCTAACCAGAAACGCTGCTTCTCCTTTGTTAATTTGGGAATCGGTCATTTGGGAAAGAGTTCCATCACTATTTGACGATCTTGTTGTTGAAGGCTTCGCTAAAAAGCTCATACGTAAGAAAGAGATTTATGGCCAAGAACATCGTAAGTTAACAAAAAGAAAGATCATTGCCACCTACAGGACAATCAAATTATTTACGACGTTACTTCAAGGTTTTCTACAATGACAACTTTTTAAATTACCCATATTGTATTGTGTGACCCTGGGAATATTCAGTTCTGCATTTCAATTATTAATAAAAGTCACGGAAATGTCCTGAGTGACTGAAGATCGAAGAGGTGCCAAAAATACCCTCTAACTCTGTGCAGCCTCTTCAAACTCACTGTTGATTCACAGTAGGGCGAGCAGGCCTAATCTTTCCCCTCCTTCTCTGCTCTGTTACTCCTTTTGAGGGGGTGGAAGGAAGAAAAGGCTAGGAAGCAGTAAGAAAATGAGGGGGCTGAAGGAGATGGAGGAGAAACAAAGGACCTAGAAAATCCACCAAGCAGGTACCACTCCGCCCAACAGAGAGAGCGGGCCCCGCACCCTTCTCCAGGGCTCAGGTGAACACAGACCTCGGGCTGTATTCCGTAAAAGACACAGGATGCCAGGGTCTCCCCAACGACTCCTGCTTGCTCACAAGAGACTCTCCGAGCACCGCGGAAGTGCACCCCCTGCCGTCCTCATGGCTGGCATCGGTGACTCCTTCCTCTGTGGGCTGGACATGGGGCCGGGCCCTTGGCATTTGTCAATCCATTTATCCCCACTGTGGAGTCCAGAGGTGGACAGCGATACCCATGCTCATAAAATACTGAGTGGCAGGGTTGGCATGGAGAGTGGGGACAGAGAGGCAACAAAGACAGAGGAGGCGTGTGGGGAGAGAGGAGCTACACATTATGAGCACCTACTTGGGACCAGACGCCGTAGATGCCTTGGGCACGCTGCCCAATTGGGTACACACAAGTATCTGAGGCTATAAGGTAGCTATTGTTATCCTCGTTTTATGAATGAGAAAAGTGAGGCTTGTCTGATTCCAAAGCCACAAGTACCTGCCAGGCATGTGGAGAAACTAAGGCACGTGGCCTCCCAACAATCTCACTTTCCATTGGGAACGCCCACTCCTTCATGGTCGGAGCCAGGCTGAGTCTCCGAGTCCCTCCATTCCTAGGGCTCTCCTCTCCCCAGCCCAGGGGAGCTGCCTAGTTCTTGGATGGCCCCCATCCAGCAGAGAGACTGCAAATCTGCGTCTCAGAGGACAGAAGACCTGCATTCCAGGTGAGGGCGCTTCGCCACACAGAACGGTCCGGAACAGCACACTGTCGTGCAGACTAGTAGATCAGGGTGCACGGGGCGTGGGCTTTCCAGCCAGCCAGCCCTGGACCGGAATGCTGGCTCTGCCTTTTTGTAACCTTGGGCAACAGCACACCCGTAAAAGAAGGCAGCTGCCTGTCTAACAGAGCTGTTGTGAAGCTAGAATGAATGATACATAAAGCATCTGGCACTTAAGAGACAACCAATGAATCCTCATCCTCTCCCTCCTTTTCTTCCTTTTCCATCCCCACGACACTTTCCAATTTGAGTGCCTTTTGCTGTACACTCTTCAAAAAGCTGTACGATCCACCTGAACGTCAGTTTCCTCACTGAAATGGACAATAGTCGTAATGATGACGCTACCTGCGCCACGGCTGCTTCAACCACGGAGAAGACCCAACCCCGTACAGAGCGTGCACTAGTCTTCTGGAAACCTACAGTCCTCTAGCAATGTACAGACGTACTTGGGACTAACGGTGTCCTTTATGGTGTACAAACGCCTCCAGACCTTGAGTGAAAACAAGGGGGTGTGTGCGGGAAGGGGCCAGGCTTTGGGGCCCAATCATCCGAGGAAGCTCACTAGCATGTATTCAGCAGATTTAAGTCACAAGCGGTGCCAGCGCCACACGCCGGCAGTCAAGCTGTACAGGAGAGCTTCCCCCCGTCGTGGTGCCGCGTCTCCTTCCCCAGCTCGCCACCCCCCCCCGCAGGGCCACACTGTTTCTTTCCACTCGTTTACTTCCCCGAGTCTCCGGTCTCCAAACACGGGAGAAGGGGGGCCAGGCAAACGACACTATGGCCACCTGCCACGGGTTTCCTTCAACTCTCCTCCCCGTGCCGTGGAATGAATGACTTTTCAAAGAGCCGGTGAGGGAGCGAAAGCAACCCCCCATCAGCACGTGCAACCATCAAAACCTTATTCAGATAACAAGCAAAGTCTCCCTTCTCGCAGGGAAAGCCGCAGACAGCTGTAATTTGGAATGGAAGCCCCCACACACTAAGTAAGTGTGAAACAGCTGTCGCGGGGGGGGGTTTCCTGCAGCCCACTGGTGCCACTGTACACGCTGAAGCCGGGGCGGGGGGCAGGGAGGACCACTTGGTTTATGGGACACTGTAGCAGTGCCCCATAGGAACCCCAAGGTTCGCTTCACACTTGTGAGAGCAGGTACCAGAACCTGCTGATCGTAACTGAGCAGTGGAGGAGGAGGAGGAGGACTCTGCCAGAAATCCTCATCCCGCCCCTTCCCAGACCCAAATCCCCATGCACCACGCTCCCTGCCCCGCCCCCCGCCCACATCAACACTCCAGAGGTCATTTGCTTTTTGTAAGCTTACGCAGCAAACATTTTTGTTGGCAGAAATTACTCTCCATGTAACCAAGGGGAGGAGGAAAATTAGGTAAGACCTATTATCAACTACGTTTGAGGTGAAGAGGACCAGGTCGTTTCCCGCTGGAGTTATAAAATTTTATGCCTTTTACAGTAAACGAGCACTCAAGGTTTATTAGCCCAATTCTTGTTAGGCTCCCCAGTGATGTGCGCCCTGCAGCGCTAGTGAGGGCTGGAGACTGTCACCCCTCGAGCGCTGACAGACCCCGACGGGACCAGAGCTGGCGGCTCGATGAGCGTGGAGCTGGGGACCTGGCTTCCCTGGCCCTTTCCCCTAACGCCCTGGCGTGTGGTCTTAGCTCTCCGGCAGTTTACCGAGCAGGCAGGAGCAGCTCTGGTTAGGCAGGCAGGCATACGGGCCAGTTTTGCGTCAGGGCAACCAGCCCCCTTCCCGCAGAGGCTGGGGAGACGAGCGTGCCGAGGACAGGCTCCGGGACGTACCAAGAAGCCGAAGGCGATGATCTTCAGGACACATTCCAGGGAAAACACCATGGTGAAGGCGATGTTCAGATACTTCAGGGCCAGCTCGTAAGTGCAGGGAGCAGAGTAGTACTGCCGGGGAGAGAGAAGAGGGGAAAAGGAACCGAACCCTCAGGGTGAGCAGGGTATTCCGGGTCACGGGGCCTGGCCACCACGCGGCCCTGCCCTTGGGGACCGCTCTGGCGCGTGGTGTAGGACGGGGGGACGTGGAATGCTGCAGAGAAGACCACGCAGGCTGGGTGGCGGAGCAAAACAAAACAGGGGGGAACGCAGGCCAAGCCCCCCACCCCCCACCGCTACTTGTCAGCAACACAGCCAGCCTTCCTCCAGACGACGGGGTGCAGGACGGGGCATTTTCCAGAGTTAATGACTTGCCCATTCAGTACTACATGAGGTCAGATCTCTTCCCACACTCCGTCGGAACCCCGAGGCTGCCTCTATCTCCTGACACGTCCGCCCTGGTCCGACTCCCCCTGCCATCACCGCCCCTGGCCTTGGGAACGGCTGGCCGGCTGCTGTGTCTCACTGTACTTTGCCCCAAAGACCCAGAGGCTGGGCTGTGGGATGAGAGAAGATCAGAAGGAGACTCCACCGCGGAAAAGTAGGTAAGGGCGCAAAGTGGCGAGCGGGAGGGTTTCCCAAGGTCTCGGGCGCACACGCGGTCACTCCGTGAGGGGGGGGTCGCCGCGGTCCGGCCGCCCCAGCACGTCCGGCCAGTGCCTCCTCACCTTCATCATCAGCACGATGGTGTTCAAGGCGATCATGGCCATGATGGTGTACTCGAAGGACGGGGACACCACGAAGTGCCAGACGCGGTACTGGAAGGTGTGCCTGTTCTGCGGCATGTAGCGGGTGAGGGGCTTGGCGCTGATGGCGAAGTCGATGCACGCCCTCTGCAGGGAAGGCAGGGCGGGTCACTGGCCCGAGCCCCCGAGCCCCAGCCCCCCAGGCTCTGCATGTTGGCGGCCCTCTGTCAGATGGCCAGAGGGAGAGGATGGCATTTGACAAAACAAAACAAAAAACAAAAAAACAAACAGGGCTGCGCAGGCCGATGTAAAAATGGCCATGAGGACTGTCCACGGGTGACATGTCGCCGTAAATGAATAGAACTGAGGGGACGCTCTGTCACACGGGTGAGAACTTAATGGATATTGATGATGTCCTCTCGCATGGCATGCGGCTGGGAGGTTTAGGCAGGCAGTCTTACCGGATGCCCTCAGTCAGAAGTCAAACACTCTCTACGCATTCCCAGAACACTTCTATTTGTATTTCTCTTATAGCCTCGGTTACCAGTTCAGTTCCATTATAAAAACAATAAACTCTACAATGTGCCAGAACTATTACTAGAAAAGTGGTGACAAGCGAGCCATGTCGCCTTCCCTCATAGCAAACATGGGCCACAGAGGAACACGGGTGAGCACGTGGCTTAACTCCACCCCCCACCCCAGACACACACACTTCTAGACTATGCGCTGCATCTATGGGCCTTACACAGAGCAGATGCTCAAAAAATATTCGATGACTGAATAACTTCCCCATCTTCTTTCTATAATCATTAAGCTAAGAAAACTCAGTCTTCCACCCTGACTGGTGTGGCTCCGTGGATTGAGTGCCAGCCAGCAAACCAAAGGGTCGCTGGTTCGATTCCCAGTCACAGCACATGCCTGGGTTGCAGGTCAGGTCCCCAGTAGGGGGTGTGCAAGATGCAACCACACATTGATGTTTCTCTCCCTCTATCTCTCTCCCTTCCCCTCTCTCTAAAAATGAGTAAAATCTTGAAAAGAAAAAAAAAGAAAACTCAAGTCTTCCTTCTGAACACTGCGGGTCCGAGTCCCCGTCCCGGAGTCCTTGCTGCCCCGCACTCCGGGTGACAGGTTTTACCTCGTTCTTCTCCAGGCTGCACTCCTCCATCATCTTGTCGCCTTGCTCCTGGAAGGTGATGATGATGAGAGCCACAAAGATGTTGACAAAGAAGAAAGGGAAGACCACGAAGTAGACGACGTAGAAGATGGACATCTCCATGCGGTTGCTGCGGCTCGGGCCTCGGTCTTCCTCCGTCACGTCGACGGAGTGCTGCAGAACCCTGGGGACCGACAGGGGGCCGTGGGTGTGGGTGGCCATACTGGCCGCTGCTCTGACTCAAGGCTTCATGACAAGAGGCGCCACCCGCTATGGTTTCTCGTCTGACCTCCTGGACTGTGCAGAGCCTCCATTGGTACTTTGGGTCCATAGCGAGCAGGAGGGGAGGGATTCAGTGGCCCTCAGCCCACTGCTTCTCTAGCCCGTTCCATCATGCATCCAACTTCTCAGCAACAGAGCGACACTAGCTTACAGTCTAGGTCACCGTGTCAATACTTGGATCCCCGTTCAGCAACTGTGCTACCAGCAGAAGGGGGGTCTCCGTAACTGCCAGGTCTCAGAGAAGTCACCCGACAGCGATGGGCAGCTAAGAAACAGCATTCTGTTGTCCTCTTTCAAAGAGGTCTGATCCCAGGAAGCGTCTCTGGGTCCAGCCGGCTCATCCCTACCCCTCAATCCTCAGGCGTGGGGCCAACTTGAAGGGTAAATCTGTTTAAAACGGCTCCCAGGGACTTTTGTAAGGGGTGGGGCGCTCTCAAAATTCACTGGTTCTATAGGAGTCGGAAGGCTCCGCTCAGCTGCTCAATACTTGGCTCGGACATTAAGAGTTTCCAATGTCTCCCTGATTTTGCCATCTTCCCCTCGATTTTGCCCTAAGCACTTCCAGTTTTCCTCTCTTCGGCCTCTCTCACTCACTGGCAGCTGCTTACCGTCCCTGGTACAGTAACGAAGGGGGAACCCCGACCCCTTTGAATCAGCTCCTTGAGGCAAGCGGATGGCCCCACCCCAGCTCACAGACAAGCAACCCCGTCACTCACTGCGGCCACCCTTCCCCCGTGGAGACGGTGAAGAGCGTCAGCAGGGCCCAGATGATGTTGTCGTAGTGGAACTCGTGGCGCTTCCACTCCCGACCTTTCACCTCCATCTTGTTTTTCTCGTGATCCACGTAGTTGCCTCTAAAACCAGCACAGAAACGCAACAGAGCTGCTTCACTGCGGCTTGTGGAGGAGGAAGTAAGTTCCGGCACTTCGGCGATGCCGGCTGGCAGTGACCAGCACGCAGGCGAGATGAGGACGGGGTTTTATTTGTTAAAGGTGGTGTAAACGCTGTGGAATGAAAATGGGATTCGGTGCCCTCGGGGGGGGGGGGCGGGGATCAACTCCTGACCCTTTCATGGGTCATGGCTCAGCTCTGAGCAAGTGCAGCTTCCTAAGCCTCGGCTTCCACATCTATGATCCGCAAGTAAAACCTATCTCAAAAGGACGTTATAAAGATTTAAAATGAAAAAAACCGGAGATAGAACGCCAGGTACCAGGTCTGACACAGCAGCTTCCTATCCTGCCTTTTTCCTGAAAGAGGAAGGTGATGGGTCTCCAGAGAAAGAGCGCGCGTCAGCGGCGCGGACGGGACGTGCCGGGGGCACTTACATGCACTCCTTCTCCGTGTCCTTGGAGCTGTCGGTGCAATAAAAGAACTTCCCCTTGAAGAGCTGAACGGCGATCACGGCGAAGATGAACATGAAGAGCTTGTAGACAATGAGTATGTTGAAGACGTTCTTCAGTGAGGTCACCACGCAGTCGAAGACAGCCTGTGCACAGAGGAGCCGGGGGTGGGGTGGGGTGGGTCCCTGGCACGGCCTGTGCGTCTGCCCAGGGCTCAGCTGGGGCCACGCTGCCACCCGCCAGCCCAGTGAGAAGGGGCCTCAGGAGGCAGTGACGCTCACGGGACTCAGAAGTGGCTTCTGAGCTGGTCAGGACTGCGTGTCCCCACCACCTGGGAAGGGCACATATGCTTGGAATCTGACAGTGAACCCAGAGCAACAGAGACCGGATGCCACCAGGCCACGGAGGGACCCCTTTGAGGAACCCCATTAGGTGGCCTCTACCCGGCAGAACAGGAAGTTATTGCAGAAAGGGATCTTGGACACCATGTAGCCCATTTTAGCTGTTAAATAGTTTGCCCCGACTTCATGTATATTTGGTGATATTCTTAGGTTTGATTCGTATGCAGTATATGTAGTATTTGCTCTTTACCTTTCTAAATGGATTAGAGTAATAATAAACGAGCATCTTTGTCCATTTTAATGGTGTTTTATAGTAAGTCCATATATTTGCACCAATTACGTGGAGAAATGCTCTCCAGTTTAAAGCTGGGATGAAGATGCAGCAGGTGGTGTGGGAAGGGATGGGAAGACTGGGGGGACCGAACCAGGGTATTCCATTAAAGGCAATGGATCCCCCTCCGGGGAAGCCATTCTAAGCCCTAAACTGCGAGAAGTTACATGGGAACGTGACACATTTCAAGCCATTTTTAGGTTATTTTCTAGGTTTTTAGGTTCAGTGTGCTGGCGACTGTAGCCCCACCGTCTTGGAGCATCTCTGCAGCTGCTTCTTCGCAGGGCTGGGTGCACACCGCTGGTGTACGTAGTTCAGCACTGCAGGGACCGCGAGTGACTCGCAGCCTTGCGGGCTCATCAGAGCCACCGACGTTCCCCTTGGGTTGGAGAGCGGCAGAGAGGAGCCGCTCTTCCTAATTAAATGGAACCAACCAAGGTCGGAGGTGCCCCTCCAGTCTGTTAACTAATCTCATCACGCCACCTGTGCCCTCCCCAGGACCGCAACATAGCTTGGAGGAGAGGAGACCGCTGGACTGAAGCTAACAAGGGTGGTTAGGCCCAGGCATCCCGGCCAGACCTGGATGGGGGCGGGGCAGAGAGGCAGGCACGCTCAAGGGCTCAGTGCTGGGCCCGTGACCTGGTGGAGGGCGGAAAGGCCGCCCGACACTGTGGGAGGTGCCTCCTCCCAGAGGGAAGGCGGGGTCGGAGGAAATCAGGCAGCGAGGACCCTTCCTGGGGGGCATGAGCACCTCTGGGAACCCATGCTGGGGGATGGGGAGGTGCACCAGGGCCTGGGCTCTAGGCGGAAGCTGCGCCTGCCAGTTTGGGGCCTTTTGGAAGTGACTTTTCTGCCGTTCCCAGCCTTTGATCAACAGCTGGGTTTGCTGCCTCTCCGCAGAGCCAGAGGGCGGAAAGAAAAGCAGTGTCCCGAGGGCCGCATGGGGCTGGTGGGAGAGGAGTTGGTGGGGCGGAGCGGAGGGGTGCAAACCCAGGGGGACAGGGGGACGAGGAAGCAGGGTAAGTCCCTTGTTCCCTCCCCCATGGTGGCGGGGTCTCATGCACGGGAATTCAGGAGACAACTTTTCGCCCCTGACACTTCAGCTTCCGGGACAGCAATGTGCGTGTGTGTGCAGGAGGCAGGCTCCATCTGCTAGCAAGGGGGGCGGGGCGGGGGTCAGGGAGCAGGAGAACCAGGATGGCGTGCCTATGGGAGAAAGCACAGATCCTGGCACCAGGAGGAACTTAACTCTCCTTGACTCACTTCCCCATTTTTTCTCTGCTTCTGCCCAAGATGACTCTGTGCTTGGGCAAGTTCCTGACCTACCTGTGCCTCAGGACCAGGAAGGGCCCCTGCTGGAAGATCCTTGCCTGTGCTAGAATTACGAGGAGAGAAGCCATCCCTGGTTACTTGACCTGACCTAGTGCGCAGACCGCAGACAGGGGGCTCCTGCTGCTTCTGTTTGGGGAGGCTCCAGGACAGTCTCGCAGTTTCTTCCTGAGTGACAGGCCACAACCAGAGTGTATAAAACGTCACCTGGGGCCCTGGCTGGGTGGCTAGGTTTGTTGGAGCATCATCCCGTACACCGAAAGGTTGCAGGTTTGATCTCTGGTCAGGGCCCACACAGGTTCGATCCCCAGTCAGGGCACGTACAGGAGGTGACTCATCCATGTTTCTCTCTCACATCCTTGTTTCTCTCTCTCTCTTTCTCCCTCCTCTCTCTCCGAAATCAGTAAGCATGTCCTCAGGTGAGGATTACTAGACATATATTTATTTATATCACTTAGGGCTGGACTCAACAGGCAAATGTCCCTTGTAGATTTCTTGGGATGCTGGTTATTTTCCTTTGAAACTGAGACCCGCAGATCGGGCAGGGAGACTGAAAAGAGCCTCAGTCCCCATGTGAGCAAAAGGAAAATTCCCACAAACAGTTCCACAAAAGCAAGGCCATCGTGGCTGGAGAGAGGAGACGGGAAAAGCAGACTTGTTGAGAAGGAACACAGAAAACATTACCTTGAGCTTGGGCAAGCGCTTGATGGTCTTCAGCGGCCTCAGAACTCGGAGCACCCGCAGAGACTTGATGGTCTTGATGTCCCGCCCCTTGTTGGTTCTGCAGGGGCACAGCCCCCACGCAGCCACAGGACAGGGAGAAATAAAAGTGAGTTTCACATTACTGCACCACCAGGGTGAAGGGGGAGAGAGGCAGGCGAAAGGCCAGAAACTGGGTTGGAACAGATTCCTTCTGGGAGGCCCCACAAAACATGCTTTGGCAACATTTACAAGGTGCTTCCCCACCCAGTGTGCACACACTCACATGCACACGCAGCCTGTGTCCTCAGTGGAGGAACCCATGGGCACACATGCACACACCCAGAGGCATCCATGCACACACGTTAATATACACCACTTCCTCCTAACACCGGCGGGAACGCTGCTTACTACCACACTGGCAAAATGAACAAGGAAGATGACTGACTGGGGGGACATGGCGGTCACCCCCGTGGATCCCGGTGGGCCTAGGCCACCGCGTCTGCAGTGGTGGTACTGGCTACACAGATTAGCAACCCACAGTGGACAGCAAGCCTCGTTAGGGGACCTGAGCTAGCCCTTTCTTTGGCTCTAGGTCTGGCACCTCTGCAGAGTTCATCGGTTCAGGGGAGAGCAGGGTGAGGAAGGCTGACGGGGACCCGACGCCCTTGCTGTGCTGGGCTGCCTAGTCCAGAGACAGAGCGTGCCATGCAGGACTGTGGCGGCTCACACCCAGTGATCTGTGTGGCTGGCTCTTTCCGCAGCCCCTCCCCGTTTCAGAGGCTGTGCCTCTAGCACAAGCTGCAGAGAGCCCCCCCGACCCCCCGGCTGGAGAAGGCCCAGCTGCAGCACCTGCCTGCCCCGTATCCTCGCCCTACAGCCAACGACCTGCCCTCCGCAGCCAACTGGCCATGCTCGCTCCTAATGGAACACGTTGCTTGGTATTTTGAAGGAAGTGGACAAGTCAACCTCCTGCATTTCTCTCTCCACCCTGCTCATCCCCCGAGATCTCTGCATTCTGTCCAAACAACTGCAATTTGCAGAACGGGTAGATGGCGGGAAATGAGGTTCTCAGGAGTGAGCTCAGGCTCTGGTTCTCTCCTCGTGTCGGCCCAGATGACCAGCACACCAGCCACCAGAGGGCACGGGACCCAGAACACCCGACGGGAACCAGGAGGGCTTCAGCCTGCTCCTTCCCCTGCCCTTCCCGTCACACCCACCCCCGACAGGGAGATAAGGGTCCCCCCGCGGTAGAAAGACATTCAGTATAATCCACAGGGTGCTGGCTATGCTCCATTGTAAGTTTAAAGACCCTCTTAATGGTTACAGGCCATGCCCTACAAGTCGCTTCCGGTCAACCTTGGAGGTGAATGTAGATAATCCAAAAATACCACACTGATACAGTCTTTTGCATGCAAGGGGTTTGTATATGTTATAAGCTCTTTTCCCACAACAGGGTCATCCATCTACCTCTCTAAAAGAGGCACTCTGTAAGCCAAGTACATACACAATCCAATGAGGAGGGTCACTTCCCAAGAAGGCGTGGTGACTCCCGACCTGCGTCCCCTTGAACAGTTCCAGGGACAGCTCACCATGTAACCTCATGCACGTCAACTCTGTGTGCCTTCCTCGACGAGCTGCCCCCCCCCACCCCCCCGCTCCAGGCAGGCTTTCTCCCTCCTCCCACCCACTCCCATGGACTTTCCCGCAAAGCAAGTGGAGAAGAGTAGTTACCCCAAAGCATTCCTGCGGAGGATCCAAGCAGAAAGCAATTGAGAGAGAGGAGAGGGGAGAAGAAAGTCAGAAGCTTCATGAGAAAAGGGAACCGCGCAAGGCAGGGGACCGGGCAGGCCTGCAAGGCCACGTCCACGGCCGCGGCAGCGTGTGCAGAGCCCACGTGCTGTGTGAAAGGAGGGGCCCCCCCCACCACCTGCAGAGGTGAAGGGTGACGCCGCCTCCGTTAGATGCCATTCCCCATGCCACGCTTTATTCCAAAGAGCCCAGCTGAACTGAAGTTTTCCAATCGTAGGCTTTTACTTCCAGTTCTGCAGTCACCTTCAGACACCAGCTGCCTTTTCCCAGGGAACGCGTAAGAAACCGGCTAGAGGAGTTAGCCCTGTCCTGGGCCAGAAAGCATCTCTCTGGACAGGCATCTGAAGTCTCAGAAGGACTTCATCTGAGGAGGGCACGTGACCGCCCTGAGAGGCTGCTCTGACCCCTCTTGAAAGCACCGACGAGCTGCCCCATAAAACCACCTCGAGCCCTGGCTGGTGTAGCTCAGTGGATTGAGCGCGGGCCTGTGAACCAAGGGATCGCGGTTCGATTCCCAGTCAGGGCACATGCCTGGGTTGCAGGCCAGTTCCCAGCATGGGACACATAGGAGGCAACCATACATTGATATTTCTCTCCTTCTCCCTCTCTCCTACCCTTCCCCTCTAAAAATAAATAAATAAATAAATATTTAAAAAAAAAATAAAAAAAAAAAAAGCCACCTCGAAACGGGGGGAAATGTGGTCTATCCAGGTCCTGATGTCACACAAATGATGCCTTTTGACACATTAAATGACCAACTGTTCATCATGAGCTACCTCCTTTGCGGCTTAAAGTAAGATAATCTGAGCTCTACTGGTGACAATAAAAAGGGTGAGAGCACAGATAAATGTAACACATTTGGGATAGAAATAATGAGAGCTGACTTTGTTAGCGTTTATTCCCGGCTAGACTCGGGGCTGAGCACTCTTTAGCTGGACGTCCTAAGAACTTCCGGGCTCGGGCACTGGCACCACTCTCCTCATTTCGCAGGAGTGATTCAGAGAGGTTAAGCGGGCGCACTGCCTTGGCAGGGCGAGCTGGGCTGTGCACTCGAGGCTGCCTGACGCTGGGAGCTCTTGCTCTGAGCTGCGCCTCTGCACCAGCAGGTTTGCTCCAGGCTCTGGCACACAGCTCACCGAAGCCCAGAGCTGGGAACGAGCCCCGCTGTCCATTAATCGCAGAGCAAACTGCGGCCCAGGAAGGTGCGCCTCGCGGAGGATGGCTCAGGGCAGGAGCCGCAGTGCAGCGCTGCGGGTGGACCAGCGGCCCGCTGCTACGAAGTGCCTGGAGCTCAGGCTCTGGTCCTCGGTTGCTGGTGGCAGTGAAGGTGGTTTTTCTCTCTTTACTTAATGTTTTGTTAATGTGCCGCAGACATGCACTATACCACCGTCTACCACCAAGACTCCTGATGGCCGTTTCACTCGGTAAATGACCCCATACGAACAAAATTATGTTAGTTTCACTGCAAATCCTTCGTGTGAAACTCTCCAAATGTTAAGAGGGCAGACGTATACCGTCTCCTAAATTGTCACAGCGCCCTCTCACCCAGGAGCCCAGGCCGGCCGGTCAAACACACCTTTGCACGTTCACGGAGCAGCACTGGCGGAGCCCTTCCAACGGGTCAGGGGCTCTTTCTGGGTGCTGGGAGCCCAGCTGTGAGCAACACGAATGCGGTCGCTACCCTCTCGGAACCCAGGTCTAGCGGGGACGACAGACCTCGAGTAAACAGGCCAACGCTGGGCGTGTCGCTGAAGCTCAGTGCCACGGGAACGCCGCCACGACCTGAACGTAGTTTACGAAAGCAAGTACACGGGTCCCCCCACCCCACCTTTTCCCGAGGCTGCCTTCGTCTTGAGCGAAAGCTAAGGGAGCACCTACCCTCCCCTAACAGGAGAGAACCTGTCCACGTCAGCAAGACTGTATGGAACATGTTTCCTCAAAGGAGCAGTGCGCACTCGGCGAGCACGTCAGGGCATGCTGCCTTAGAAATAATTCGCGTGCTTTTGACCAGCCATGTAAATGTGATCACTCGCTAACACTCCGCTAGCCTTTGCTACTAAATGTGTAATCAGATTTTTTTTTTTACGCTGTCTGGCAAATTAGTGAAATCTTACCGGGTTTAAAAATGAACTCTAATGTTCACATCGGAGGATAATTTCCCAGGCTGGGACGCACTGGTCCTGCTTTAACTAGGACTTCATCGGGCCACCCAAGTTTCCACTTGGTTCCTGCTTATCTGGTTAAGTTCCCGGTGGCTCTCTGGGAAGCAAATGCCGTGTTTCTCTCTGTCTCATCAGTGCAAGATGAGAATTTTCCAGCTCAGTCGTCGAGCCGCCCTCCGGCCCCTGCACGTGTGATCACTCATCATCCGCTGGGATCTCTCTCACTCCTTAGCTTCGGCCCCCTTTCCTCAAAGGACAGGCTTTCCAAGTGATTTCTGCTAGAAACCAGCTCCCCTTCCAAGGCGGGCAGAGCAGGGCCAGCAGGCTCTGGGAATCCTTTCCCCCTTGAAATGGCACGGCCTCTGCCCTCCCCAACAAGCCCAGGGGTCGGGGGCTAGCAGGGCGCTCCGAAGGCACCTCTCGAATTAGGGAACAGACAGGTTGCTGGGGTGTCAGGAGGGGGAAGGGTCCTGCTGGGAGGAGCCTTGAGCCTCACTGAAGTGTCTGGACTATTCCTTGGCAGGCCAAATAACTACCACTTATTAAGCACTTACTAAATGTTTGGCACTGTATGGAACATTGAATATATTTTACCTTATTTAATTCTCACAAGACCAAAACATAGTTATTTTGAATTTCTATTTAAGAGATGAGCAAGTAGACGTTCAGTGAGTTCAGGCAGCTAATAATTCACGGTGCTGAGATTCAGACCCAAAGTCATTGGATTCTGAAAGCTATGCCTTCATTCCCGATGGCACAATCTCCCCCTTTTTGGAGGGGAACCGCTGGAGGGTTTTATCGGGAGAAGAAAACAGTGGAAGAAACCAGCAGTTTCCGAGCTCAAATACTGAGATCCCTCTTCTGGTGCCCTTAAGGAGCCCAGGGTCTACGAGGGTGCATGGTCAGACACAGGTGCAGACAGAACAGCCAGATGGACAAGGTCAGAGGTGGCCCCGCCTGACTGGCACACAGGTCTGGTGCATCTCCAGGCACAGACAGGAGAATCTGTAGGTGGGGAAGAGATCCCCACCAAGTCACTACTTCGAATTTATGAGAGTTAATGGCTTAGAACTAAGTAGGATGTCAGAGGTAGAGGGGAGCTTAATGTCGTGGAGAGAGCCCTGAACTTGAAATTAAGAAAATAAAACCAGTTGGTTAGAATGGGCTTTGCTGTGTTCAAGTTCAGTGAGTCAAACTAGTTGGACCTCAGGCAATCCACTTCTCAACTGTGAAACCGGACGGCCCAGTGGCCAACGAAATAAAGGGTGTGCAAGCCCTTTAAAAATTCTGAAGACCCCTGGAAACAAGGAGGATGTGTCCCCCTTGGCATTGGCAATGCTTGTCTCTGGGGAGAGGACTCCCTCGGACTTGCCAGCAAGGCTAGTCACCTGTCTCTGTGAAGAACCCCAACCCAGCCCTTGGACCTTGTCACCGCTTAGCAGTGGTCAGGTGGGGATGCTTCTCTCCGCGGCTCATACCTCACCTTCGAGTCTCCCACGAGCTCGAAGGCCACTGTCACTCTGCCATCTCGCTTTGCTCTGGGACCAGAGCACCAGCTCTACGCTACATGGTTAGTGCAGAGTTCTTTCCTTCTTGCACACGGACCTCAATGAGCTCCCTGAACACGCTCTTGTTTGCCTTTGCAAAATACAGTGCCACACCCTAACTGGAAGGTACTTTTGTCTGAGTGCAGGGCAGCAGCGAGAGGGCGAGAGCGCGCGCAAAGCATCTGACTGTCTTCCAGCAGTTTTGGTAATTCAGTCCAGTCAGCCTCATTCCCTGTCCTGTTGCTCCTTAGTCTTCATATTCTCAACACCCAACCCCCCTCATCTGCTGATCTTTCTAAGAAGGCCTTGGTGCTGGCTGAAGTCCAGCCAATATACTCCCCGACCCCGGCCCCCAGCTGGAGGCTAATTCATAGTGCCAGGCTCCGCCTCTGCGCATGTGGAATAAACAGATGGCTGGAGGGTCACATCATCTGAGCTGACACTTCCCAAGTCCCATCATGAACTCGGCTGACCCGAATTACTCTAAAACAACTTTGTAATCTGAGGGCAGCGTGACTTGTTTCTGCTAATCCTGTGCCACAGGGCTCTTCCCATGGCTGGGAAGGCTCCCCTCCCATTCAGGGTGCTCTCTGACTGAATCTGGGTCTTGTTAGCCATATCGCTGGCTAGCACGTGGATGGGGCCATGTTCTCTGATGGGGTCATTTCATTTTGCTCGGTTCTGCGGCTGAGGTCCCATGCACCACCAACCATCTCCCAGATCCATGCTTGGTAACCAAGAGAAAATACTCGGGCACGCACGCCCACAGCTTCCATAGACAAAAGGCCTCCTTCTCCAAGTGCACCTTCTACAGGGGGTTCCCCACAGTGCCAACAGCACACTCAACAGACCCCACAGTCCCCAGGGTTCATCCGAGGACGCGGATGCAGGACTCAATGCCAAGAGCAGGCAGCCCGGAAACTTCTCCCTTTCAGGCACTCCCCCCACGGGGCCCTCACTTCATACACACAGCCCTGGGCACTCCCAGCGCCCATGGACATCCGTCACCTGTAGTGTCCCTGCCTGGGCGCAAGGGCAGGTAAATCCACTCCCAAGGTGACTCTGAAGGCCGGAATCTTGAGGAACAACATCCTCCTATTTGCTCGCTGCTGGAAATTTCCAGTTCTGGCTCAGCCAGCACCCTGAATCCACAGTTAATGGGCTACCTAATGGCTAAATTTAATTTGAATCCATCATTTTCTTCCACAGAGAGGGGGACTGGATGGCCTGCCTTGCTCGGCAGTAAATGGGTCTTGTTCGCAGGACTCGGCCCACTCTTTCCTCTCCGCTACAAGATGGACGTGTGCTCCCAGCTTCCTTTGGGAGATGCCCCTCTCAGTTCTAGGAGGACGGGGACTGCCAAGGAAGATGCCCCGCGGCAGAGCTGCGGGTGTGAAGGGCACTGCCGAGGACGCGGGCAGGTGGAGACGAACAGGAGGAAGGGTCAGCCCCCCCCACCCCGGGTCAGGTGAGAAGGCGGGCCTGTGGTTCCCATGCTCTGCTGAGCTCGAGCACCCACTAGCTGCCGTTCTCGGGTGCGCGCATTCCCACCCGCCCGGACGCCCAGCGCCCAGCCCCACCGGAACCAGCGTGCTGTATCCCGCAGCTCCTCAAGGGCCCTCCCGTGCCCGCGCACCTCCCTGAGTGAAGGCGGAACCCGTTCTGCCGCCACGGCCGCTTCTGCGTGCGTTCCAAAGACCCTCATCCACCTTAGGGCACCGTGTCAAGTGTCAGGAAAGCGACACACTTCCATGCAAAGAATGTCATAAAGGCTCATGTGAGAATTCCAGATCGTTCTGGCGTCAAGAGGCAGACTGACTCATGTGCTCCCTTCCTGGCTAAGGACTGAGTGAGCAAAGGCCAAGTGTGGCTGGGGGCCAGCTCCCTGCGTGGCAGGGAGCCCCGGCCTGCCCCTGTGCCCCGATACGATGGCACGCAGCACCGGGGAGCTGGGCGTCAGCTGCCAGACAGCCTGCGCGGGTCGTCCTGCTGATGCCCAGGCCCAAGCCGGGGAGGGGGCGGGAGCAGAACCGCTCGTGTTCTTTCACACGGCTGCGGTTGACAAGCCGCTGTAAGCGGGGAGTTTACCATTTAGAACCTGACTTGGGAGAGCTCACCTGGCAACCCAACTCGAGCGTGCAGAACGGTGGAGATGAAGAGGGTGAGGGCCTGCGGGGGGCAGGGGGGGCATCACACATCACATGCTCATCCAGGTGTGACGCTGAGCTGTGCCCCACCCACCTGCCTGCCCGAAGCCCTTTACTAAACACCGGAGACAGGACACCCGAGGGCCAGGCAGCCTCACCTCACTGCCAGGAAGTGCCAGGAAGCTCAGAAACTCAACCTGGTCCAGTGGCCACAGGACCTCCCCACAAAGCAGCTGAGCCGGGGGCCGGGGGTGTTCCAAAGGGAGGGAACGCGCCTCGTGTGCAGACACCCAGAAACGCCAAGGCTGGAGCCGGCCCTGTCCGCCCACCCAGGAGGCACGAGGGGCGGCAACAGAGTGCGGCAACGGGGAGGAAGCGCCCAGTCCTTCCACGTGCAGCGAAGATCCAACAGAAGATCCCTCGTTTGCAGAGAGCAAAAGATGAAAGGGAAGGCTCCACGGATCCAGTCACTCCCCAGACGCTGCCCGGCACCTCGAGGAGCAGAAGGCGCAGCCAGGACGTCTCTACCGGGCAAACCCGGCGTCTCCTCGCGGCCCGGAAGGTGGGACACCGCGGGCGGTGGCACCAGGGACAGCCGTACCCAGCCTCTGCCACAACCCTGCCCGCCTCCCTGAAGACAGGAATGGGGCTCTGGGAAGGAGACCTGAGTGTTCGTACGAACGGTTCGGGGTGTCCGAGTGGACCGGCAGGAACAGGGCGGGCCATGCAGGGGTCTCTGCACCGGTCTCCTTACTCCCGGGAAGCCCACACTGAGACACCCCTCCCCTCCTACTCAAAAGTCACCAAGTTCCCACACAGAATCTGTCAGGTTCACGTGACACAGAATCTCTTCCCTGGACGTGTGCAGCTATAGAGACGAGAAACTTCTCTTCGGCCACCCCAGAAACAACACCCGCACCTATGGGAAACAGACGCAGTGGCAGGCCAGGCCTCTGCCACTGCGGGGCTCAGGGGACCACAGGGCTCAGGGGAGGGCGGGGCTGCTGAGAGAATTCAGCTACAGGCCATTCCCTTCCCCGGCTGGGGGACACTGCTCCTGGGACTTGGGCTGGGTTCTGAGAAGGCTCTGGGAGGCCCTGGTGGAAGGGATGCCAAGTCACCTCTGATGTCTGGGAAGGTGTTACCATGGCAACCACTCTCTGCTCTGCTGAAACGGAGCTACAGCCTTTGCAGAAGTCTGTTGGTCAAGGTTCAGTGTCAGGGAGACAGGACAGGAGTTAGGTTATCCGAAGAGTGGACGTTCCCAGGGGCAAATATACAAGCTGTATATGCAAATCTGAAAGCTGTGACAACGAGGGGTGGGGTCCTTGAAGAGCTTGCAGAAAAGCCCACACCTGGCTCCCTGCTGGGCTGAGCCCCTGGCCATAGCCTCGAAGTGGGACACAGAGTTTGTTCTGCTGCCTGGCTCAGGAAGGTGGGACCCTGGCTAGTCCTAGCAATGTGATGGGAGTGCTGAACTCTCTGGTGCCCTTAATGAGGAGAGGGAGAAGACAGAGCTGGGACGAGCGAGCACACGGGCCAGAAAAAGCGCTGCCTGGACCTCGGCACATGCGCCAAGGGCCGGAGGAGGGGAGAGTGTGACCGGTCCCCTGAGCAGGAGGAAGGGGGAGGAAATGCTCGTGACCAGCTCGAGGGAAGGGGGATAACAGAGGACAGAGGCGATGGAGAGGGATGAGCAGGTACCGTGCAAGTTTCGGAGAGAAATAATTAAAAAGTTCAAGAACTGACATCCAGTAAAAGCAAGTGATGGATCACAACTCTGAATCCATCACGTCAGCGTGGACCCCAGAACCTGGGGGTTCCCAGGGTTCCCCGCACTGTACCCAGTCTAAGGATCAACAGAGACGCTTCGGCTCTGGGGCTGTTAAGGTGTCCCTTGCCGCCAGCACCAGAGCCACCACCGCCCTGTGTCAAAGGGACCAGAAAGAACAAGGCAGATGGCAACCCTCCAGTCCATCACCATTGCTTTGAACCTGAGGAGAAGCAGCTGGATGTGGGCAGAGGGTGGGCATGCAACACTCTTGTAAAATGCACCTCCCTCCACACGGCACCGACACACCTGCCTGGTTGCCAGGCACACCGGCACAGGTGCGCGTGTGCGTACGTAACAACCAGCCTGGATTCACCTTCGACCATCTCCGTATGTTACGCAGCAACGCCCACTTCGCCCGGATATTCAGATTCATGACGTGATGGGAGAAGGGAAAGGTGAAGAAGGGAGTTCACAGCCCTGTGCCGAGCGCTGTTCTCACCGGTCTGCCTCCACCTCAGAGGGGAGAAAACGAGGTCAAGAGGGTCACTGTCTTGCTATGTGGCTTGGGGACACGGAAGGGCTGGCACTGGAACCGGGTGTGCCTGGCTCCGCAGCCCCCAGCCTGCCCCCTGCTTCTCCCAGCTGCCCCCAGGGGGCACTGCGCTTGGTAAAGAGGGGGTGGGTTCTTTCCTCTGAGCTTCCTCACTTGTTCAAAGAGATGTTATTTACTAACGAAGTGAGAGAGGAGAAACAGTGTGGCAAACAATGTATGTAAATACATTGATGAAATGAGAAGGGAACTTGACCTTTTCAAATCCCAAGGGTATTATTTATCTCTAACAAAGCAGTGGGCCTCCTGAGGACAAAGGCGGAAGGCTTGAATGCTTCTTTCCGAGGAGGAGGAGGAGGAGGAGGAGGAGGAAGAGGAGCTGGCAGTCCCCGTGACAGAGCTGGAGTCGCCTTATTTTTACCCTCCTGTGAGAATCCCTGACGGGTCCACTGAGAAATACCGTGCACCTGTGACATTTCCCCTGGTCTAGCTCAGCCACGTGCCCCAGGAGGCCTTCTCGTTATGAGAGCTGATTACACTCGACTCTCACGGGGTTTATTCGTGGGTGTACCTGGGGACAAGGGACAAGGAATTGTCCTGACCGCTAGCCCAGCTCCGGATCATGGGCCACACTGCCTCCACCAGCTCTTCTTTGGAGGATTCCCCCCGGGGCTGGGGCAGCAATGGACCCAGGCCACCCCCAAGCTCTGGGACACTTCCACAGCTGGGGACCTTCCTTCTCTCTGTAGACTGAGAGGTCCCTGCCCTCGGCCATGGGAGGGGCAGTCCTTCTTACCCTCACCCCACATCTGTCTCTGCCAGCATGCGCAGAGCTGGAAGCTGATGGTGCACTGGGTGAGCCCTTCCTGACACTGCAGCGTGGGAAGGTCACACCTGTGGAATCTCGTGGCTTCCCTTCGGTCACTGCCATCAATAGCAGCAGCTGCCCAAAGCCTTCTCTCTGTCCCCTCACACCACGCAGCCCACCCTGCTTAGGAGACCAGGCTCCCCCTTGTCCTCAGAGAGGCTGGAGTGGGGGGCCTACTGCGCCACCTGGAAGGGGCAAAGCAGCTTCATAAGTGGAACAAGGTGCAGCCCAAGCCCAGAGGCTGTCACTCACATGGGCCTAAGGACGAGGCCCCGACAATGAGCCCGTGTTCGAGGGACACCCTGGAGGGCCGGGAGAGCCCTTTCGTGGCTGCACTGCAGAATGTGTTTGAAAACCTGCGCGGGCTGGGTCAGTGTCTGAAGAGACACGGTTCCCCAAAGGTAAAGAGCACGGTTTAGTCACCGGATGCAGGGTTTAAGGCTGTCTTCCTGAGGGTGCTACGCAGGAAGGCTGGGAAAGGCTTTCCTGCTGGAGTTGCACACGGCTCTGGGGTCCCCGGAAGGGATCTGGGGTCCCCCTGCCCAGGGGCAGAGAACCTCCCCGGGGCAGGCTGACCTCTGCTCTACCCTCTGCACGTTTCCTTCGAGCTGCTCCTTCGTTTGACAGAACCAAGCAGGGAAAGAGCGCATCGGCCAGGCCGGGTCCCTCCCTGAGCCCGGGAGGCCCCGCCCACACAGGTGGGCGCCTGCCCGTGCTTGCTCATCTCCAAGGAAAATATTCAGGGCACGGGAGCTGGAGCTGAGGGGCCCGCGGGAGCTCTGCAGGGTCCCCGGAGGGGCGGCGGGGATTCCTGGGAACCACTTGGCAGGAATCGTTTCTCAGGCGGGCCCCGGAGACAACCTCCAATCAGCCACAGTCTCGGGAAGGAGGGAAAGGAAAGGTAACGCAACAGCAAGGAGAGTTACTTACGCCAGAGCAAAGGCCACCAGCGCCCCGACCACCACCACGAAGTCGAGGATGTTCCACAGGTCTCGGAAGTAGGACCCGTCCTGCAGAATCAAGCCCTGGTCTATCATCTGCAGACAAAGGGAATGGCCACCGGTGAGCCCAGGAGGTGCGGGCAATGTATGCCCTGCGCTCGGGGCTCCCCACGGCAACACCACCACCACTACCATCGTCCCCACAACCAGCCCCGCAGATGTTCTGAGGAGCAGCCAACAGGCTCTTTTCACGGGACGGTGAAGCCTGAGGCCCCTTCTCCTAGCCACCAGGGTTCAACCAGGGTGCTCGGCCACCCCAGACCCCACCACATTCCTCCGTCTGTCAGTGGCTCAGAGCACCGGGCACCACACACACGGGGAGGGAGGGAGGGAGAGGGGGGAGGGGGCAGAGAGAGAGAGAGATGGGAAAACCTCAGAGGAGTGATGCTGGGCGCAGAGGGAAACCCGGGTGTCCGGGTGATGGGAATGGACCAGAGGGCGGTGATGCAGCTGCGGCTGGATGGATCCAGGAACTGGGCCCTGCCTAACCCTTTGCCTCGGCACGAACCCCGCCCAGGCTCACACCAGGGAGCACACTGGGGGGCGGCTGCTGTCCCCAAGTCTGTCTGCATTGCCTGCGCCTTCGGACAGAGGGCCTGGCTCCTCCTCTGGCCACACCCACAGGCCCGCCCCAGTCTCAACAGATCCACGCAGTCACGTGGGGCCACCATGGACTTCATCAGGATCCTGAGGCCAGAGGACAGGTTCTGTCATTGGCCAGTCGGTGATGGCATTGGGAAAGGGCACCACACCCCGCCCCGGAGAGCAGACAGCTGCCCCATCCAAACCCCACCCAGGTTTTCTCAAAGGACTTTTACCTTAATAACCATCTCAAAGGTGAACACGCCAGTGAAAACGTAGTCGAAATACCTCAGGACCTGTGAGACACACGCGGCGGAGGTGCAGAGGTTACGTGTGCCCGCCAGGCTCGGCACACGTCTGCCTGCCCATGGAGACACACGGCCCTGCCCGCCCACCCAGCCCCGACTCACTGCTGCCACAGCTCCTGCTGCAGCCTCATGACGTGGTGGCCAGTCTGGCCCGCCCCCCACGTTGGCTGAAACTTATCTTCTTGAGTCTCCATGACCCACAAACCTTTCGCCCCCTTGCTGGCTCAGAAGCCGGAACCCTCGTCAGTTCGGATCCACCCCACCTCCCGACAAACACCCTGGGGCCTCCAATCTCCAGCCTCCGCTCCTCAACTTCACACCCATGTCCCATGTCAGACCCGCATCCAAGCCCTCAGGTGGCTGCAGACCCCCTTCCAAGCCCCGCTGGGCTCCAGTGAGTTCTCGCTCCTTCCTCACTCCCCCGGGACCTTCCTCAGGTCACCTCTAATGCTGGGATGGGGAGGTGCCAGGATAGGCCGAGGGCCCCGGCACTAGGGAGGGTGGCAAAGGGCCCCGTGCACCCACTCTGTTGCGTTCTGAGTTGGTCAGGACGGGGTCCTCGGCTGCCAGGGCGATGCTGCTGGCCGCGATCACCAGGAGAATGCACATCTCGAAGTAGCGCAGGTTCACGATGTAGTGGCAGGCCCTGCGGATCCTGCAGCGAGGGGGTGGGGCGGGAGAGCCCTGGAGCTGGCCGCTTCCCTCGTCTCCACCCTGCCTCCCCGCCCCCAGCACAGCAGCCTCCTCCAGACAGCCAGGCCCTGGCCAGAGGAAGCTGGGGAGAGCAATTTAATTTCCCAGGCACCACCCTTGACTTAAAGCCCCAAGGGGGAAGGTAATCAGATTGGCTGGAGGCGGCAGCACACAGGCCAAGCTACATTATCTGCAAGCTCACGTCTGAGCCCGGGGGAGCAGCCAGCATCAGAATAACCAGGCCCTGGGGTGCCCTCGGGCATTCTCAATGTCTGCCCCCCAGACTGCATAGAAACTGGGGCAGAGCAAGCAAATCACATGAACCAATAAACAGGAAAATAGACCTTTATTCTAAGATTCCTGATGAGAGCAGCAACAGGTTCTCACAGTTTCAGGTATTCTGATTAACTGACTATATCCCAAAACCTGCATCAACCTGACAGTCCTCCTTAGCTCAGGGTCCTGCCTTCCCGGAGCCCAGCTGGACCCCGCCCACGCGGCCACCAAAAGCCGCCTCCTTACCTTCCCAGCCTCACCCGCTGGTCTATACGAAGGGGCAGAAGAACGCTCGCCTTTCAAAATTCCATCTTTTCTGAATCTAACCTTCCCCACTCTTCCCTGCCTCCCCCATTTCATGTTCCTACATGCATCCATTTCAAACTCCACAGGGGTTCTGGATTGGGCAGTGGGACCAATACTCTTAAAAAAAAAAAAAAAAGATTTATTTCTTCTTTTTCAGAGAGGGGTGAAAAAGAGGAAGAAAGAGGGAGAGAAACATCGATGTGCAAAAACAGCTATCGCATGCCCCCAACTGGGGATCTGGCCTGCAAACCCAGGCACGTGCCCTGACCTGGAATTGAACCACTGACGTTTCACTTTGTGGGACAATGCCAGACCCACGGAGCCAGAGCCGCACCAGCCAGGGCTGGGACCAACACTCTTAGAGGCCAGTGGATGATCTCATCATTCTAGGCTGCATATTCTCAGCTTTGGAAGATACGGTAGCTCATCCTGAGTAGATTTCCCTTTCTCCCCTCCCCTCGCGCCACCTACTGACCGAAGGACAGATGACACGTCCATTCCTCATGACATTTCCCACGCTTCCCTGCCCTAAATAATTCTTGAGACCATGGGCACTGAGTACGGAGGGCGTTCGGTGCCATGACCCACCACAACCAGCGAGCGCCCTGGGTCTGCCCCGCGCTCCGCGGGGAAGGATCAGGGAGAGGCCTGGGCCCTCAGCCCTCATCGCGCTGTCGGCCCGCCCCGGCCCCAACCCCAACCCGGCCCGTCTGCCGCGGGACCCCGGGGCGGGGACAGACAGGCGGGGGGACTCACGGGTTGGTGGTGCTGAAGATAAACATGGAGCTGTGGGGCACCATGGCCTTGCCCTCCCGCTTCTCCTTCTTCGGCTTCTTCTGCCCCACCTCGTCCTCCTCCTCCTCTTTGACCTCGGCCTCCTTCAAGGGACTGGCCTCCCCGTCCGTCTTGTTGCTCACTGCAAGAGGAACGCGTCGGCATCTTCAGAAACCTTCCCACGTGAGAGGAAGGAGCCCTTCGATGTCCACGGGGATGGGGGGAGGGCCGGGAAAGGGCTCCCGGGACGGCCGAGCGGCCTGCCCTGCCAACCTCGGGGTGCACTCCTCCTAGCCCTATGCTCGCCCCCATTTTACGTGGGACAGCCTTTGTCACCTATGTCACTCTTGTCGCCTTTCCCTGGGTGACACAAGGCTGGTTTCTGCTGTAACACTTACGAGGTGTAGTTATATCTGAAGTCTGAATGCTTTGAGTTTACTCGCTTAATGAACTTTCACATCGATGCCCCCGGAGTGGCACGTGTGACTGTCCCCGTCATACAGATGGGGCACGGGAAGTCACGGGAAGCCGAGCCCCTGTCTTCAGGTCATACGGCCAACATGGGTTTCCAGTCTAAGCTCCCAAATCCTTTCGGTGAAATCACACTGCAGTGGAAGATTTTTAGAAGCCATTCCTCTGTTTGCGGCTGCCTGTGCTTTTTCCAGGCATGATGGATGTAATGAGATGTGCATGCAATATTCACGAGAATGTGGGTCCAAGGCTGCATTCCAGGACCGAGGGGGTGAGGGGCCTCGACCGAGTGCAGCTCCTGGGGATGTACTCTCTGGTTCTGTAGGCAAGTCACAGTGGGGTCCAGTGACAGAGGGGTCGAGGCTACCAGGTGGGGTGAGGGGTGCGGTCACCCTCTCCCACCAATCCGCTCAGGGAATGACTCTACTCTGGAACCTTGTGTACGCAGCAAAGCTCTGAGGTTCTGCCCCTTCTGGGACCTTCCGTAAAGCAAGCATCCAAAGGCCCTCTGATCACGTGCTCTCGCCTACGACCCAGGCCATGGGCTGGCCCCAGAATGGGAACAGGGAGAGGGTCCATTTTCTTAATGTTGTTCCTCATCAAAGAGGGTCCGGAACACTTATTCGTCGGAGTACGGAATCAATCAGACTCCGGAAGAGGTCGTGCGCCTGAGATCCTGCGGCCTGACCGAGTCAACCCCGGGAGCCCTGCACACGGGAGATGTCACTTATCCGAGCCATTCTGGCACTGAGTGTACAGAAGGTGAAGGGACAGAGACGGAACGGGGCAGGAGAGCAACACAGGGAGAGAAGACTGGCCTGTGACAAGAAGCCTGTGACAAGAAGCCTGTGACAAGAAGGGAATGGGGAGGAGAAAGAGCCAAGGTGGAATGCTGTGGTCACAATTCAGTGACCATGGGCAGCAGGCGGGATTAGCTCAGGAATGGGGGTGGGGTTAGGGCAGGAATGGGGGTGGGATCAAGGGCAGGGCAGAGCTGGGGGGCGGGCAGGGCAGGGCTGGGGGTGGGGTTAGGGCAGGAATGGGGTCTCCTGGATGAACATCTTTGCCTGAGGGAACTAGAGAGAAACTGACTAAACCTTGGAGGAGAAAAACAAGTAGATAAGAGCAATAGATTCATAAAATGTTAGGACAGAGGTCATCAGTATCCTCACTTTAGATGACAGACTGAGGCCTGAAGAGGGACAGAGGGTTTCTAGAGGTCACCACTGAGCAGGGCCAGGGCCACAGAGCCCTCTTGCCATCTCCGCCCCATCGAAGGTCCCCTAATTTGTCCAGGTGGCAGAGCACCTCGGAAGTCCTGGAAAAGGGCACCAAATATTGATACAATCAGTCAAGTTGCCGAATATACATCTGGGCACAAAATCACACAGGACCTTTCTGAAGACTCTACAGCAGTCACAGGGGCCAAAGCCTTGAGGATATTTTATGGGCAAAAGGTAAGACTAAGGAAATTCTAACTTATTTTTCCTGCAAATTGGAATAAAACTCTCGCTATTTTTCACTTGTTGAAGGACGATTTCACCCCGCTGGTGGGGTTTCCCAGCTTTCCTGGGGCGACTGTGGAGCCTCGACTCCCCCCCCCAGACCGGGTGGCACGGGAGAGGGGTGATGGGGGACAGAGACTATGTCCTCACTGTGCACCACAGTCGAGTCCACCAAGGGGTCCACGTCGGGGATGGCCACCGTGACGCTGGTGCTCCCGATGGCAGCCTTGTCCGTGTTGGCCGTGACGCAGGAGAGGTCGGGCTCACTCTGACTGATGACCCGGCCCCCGCCCGGCTGCACATCCCCCAGCAGGGCCTGCTCGCTGCTTCCCTCAGGCTCCCGCTCCGGCGGCGCCTTGCCCGCGTCCAGCTCTGCGTGGGGCGGGATGAGGGGGGCGTTGGCCTCCTCCAGGGCCCCTGCGAGCCCAGCGCCTCTGGCCACCATCAGGCTGTTGGTCCTGCGGACACAGAGGAGCAGCCGTTTTCACACAGGGCGAGGGGAGCGGAGCCCGAGCAGCCCTGCTGGACGTGCGGGGCGTCTGCTGCCGCCCACCGGAGGGCAGAGGGGGGCTAAGACCCGGGGGCAGAGCCCGCCACCTTATTCCTGTCTGTCCGTCCGTCCATCCGTCCATCCGTCCACCCACCCATCCACCTGTCCCTCCGTGACCCACTCCTGACAGGAGACACCCTAAAACAGACTGGATTTCAGGGGGACAGAGCCCACTGCCTGTTCTGCCTGCACGCACCTCACAATGTGTGCACCGGCACCCCCCACATCTTACGGAGTGGGGCGCAGAGAGGCCTGCACTGGGGAAGCCCTGCCCTCAGCCCTGCTCTGGGCCTCCGGGGCGTTCCTGGGACTCGTTTACCTCCTCAGGTCCAGGCCCCTCTCTTCTTCCTGGATCGTGGGCTCCTTGCCGCCGTGGCCGCCCCTGGGCTCGCGGTCCCTGTCCCCCTCCGTGGGCACGCCATCATCCAGACTCCGTTCCTGGCTGGCAGACCGGCTCTGGGAAGCGGAGGAGGGCTCCTTGCCTTCCGTCCGGACTCGGCGGTGCCGGCTGCGCCGCTGGCTCTGCCTGTGCCTGGCCCGGTCCTCAAAGGTCACCACAGTCTCCCCTCCCCCAGCCTCTTGCTGGGTCGGGTCACAGTTCCCATGACAGGGCCTGGCCAGCCAGGGCGGCTCCCGTTTGCCCAGGGACAAGGGGCTCCTCTGGTTGTCCAGGGCACTGGAGAGGTCCCCTCCATCGCCCTTGAGGGACCCCCCGCGGCTGATGCGCTCCTCCTCGCACTTCTCCAGGCCCAGGCCCAGGGCCAGGCCCTCGATGGGCCGGGCTCTCCGGTAGAGGCTGGGGTGGGCGTTGAGCGGGTTGAGGGGGCTGAGCGGGTTGAGGGGGTTGAGGGGGTTCATGGGCGGGGCCTCGTCCTTGTTGAGGGCCTCCTGGCTGGACATCTGCATGTGCCTCCTCAGCTGGCTGGTGCGCTGCTCCCACACCGACATGTGGTGGCGGCGCCTCCGCTCCCTCCTGGCAAAGGGCAGAGGGGAAAGGGGAAAGGCCTCGGTCGGATTTGATGGCCGAGGGCCGAGAAGGGCAGCCCTCAGCAGCCATGGGAAAAGCGAGGGACACATGGCGAGAGGGGCAGGTGGGAGAGCCCAGGCCCTGCAGACAGCAAGCACAGAGGGGTGCCGGGAGCAGAGGAGGCCACCCATGAGGGGTGGTGGGTCCAGTGCCTCCCAGTTCGCAGGGCTTCCCATTCGAGTCCCTTGCTCTGCAGTAGCTGGGGGAGTGGGTGGCGGTGTGGTGAGCCCAGTTCCCAGGCCCTGGTCCCCGGGGCCTGTGGGGCCCAAGCACAAAGGCCACCAGGCCTCCAGGCCCCGCTTTCATCTGCTGTCAGGGCATCAGCCTTTCCTCACTCTGCACCCACTACTGGCCCCTGGTTCAAGGTCAGAGACCTTTCTCCGCCAGCTCTCCCGCTCCTTTCCCTCTCCAATTACAGGCTGGGGCTACGAGGGCAGAGAAGGACGAGGGTCGGACACCATCACAGGGTGATGACAGTGACAAGCAGACCCACGTTACAAAATGTGCTGGCATCCCCCTCAAAACTAGGAGCGCTGTGGGTCTCTTCACGACAGCGGGCAACCCCCCCAGAGGACGGCACGTGGAGACCACCAGTAGCGCGTCCTCAAACCACCGCCGAGCACCCCGGCTTGGGGCCGAGAGGGGCGGCCACAGGGCAGCAGGGGCACACAGACGTGACACGCAGGCGAGCACGCGGAGTGGGCTCACACGGTGGGAGGGCAGCCACCCACTCCTTCACGCGCATGTGCCTGCACGTGCACAGCTGTGACTGGGGAAGGGGACACGCGCGTGTGCCCACGCACACCCGCACCGAGGCCCGCGCATGGCTGCACAGGGCTGCCTGCGTGACAGCTACACCCATGCCGACACGTGCCCACTCGGGCCACACGGACGAGCAAACAGCGCGCAGGGCCACAGACCTTAGACACACTGACCGACACAAGCACGTGTCCAGAGGAACGGCAGGGCACATCCACAAACCACGGGCACAGAACACACCCGCACACACCACCGATGTGCACACCCAGCGCCACTTTGTCCGCAGCAACGAGACACAGCGTCCCCGCACCCACACGTAACCACTCACAAACACGCAACCCGGTCCACACATACAGGTGGCTGCTGCGTGGCTCCCACATCGACATGTGGTGTCTTCTCCTTCTGTCTCTTCTGGGAAAGAAAAACGGACAGGTTCAGTCACCCCAGACGCTAGGATCGGCCACGAGCCCCACAGCCACCTGCCGGTTTCCAGGGAGAGGTGCAGCGTCCCCAGCGTGCCCACGAGCTCTCCTCGCGCCTGCTGCCGCTGTGGGCTCTCGACCCTCGACTCCCCGAGGGAGCGACTCGATTCCTTGCTGTGCGCGATCGCGCGGGGCCAGATTTTGAAGCGCACGCGCGGAGACGCCAAGGGTCCACTTCCCGTTTCACTGAGTAGACCGGTTCAGATGCGCCGCCATCACGCCCCCTGGCGCTCGCACTCCCACCTCGACGCCCTCCGGAGAACTACTTGGGAAACGCCGTCAGGTGCGCGGAGCTGTGCCTCCTCCCGCCACCTCCAGGACAGCACATCACAGTCACGTGGGGTGGGTCCCCACGGGTTGCTCCCATCTCACAGAACATGCAGCGAACCCATGCTCTGCCGTGCGTGCCACAGAGGCCACAGAAGTAGCCCACGGCCCAAAGCAGGACCACCACGCCACGGCCACCATCTACATAACCCAGGATGGGAGCGGCGACCCCTGCATTTGTGCAACACAGCGGCCCTGGCCAGAGGCCTTGAAGGTTTGTCTGTTCTGCTGGGTAAAGCTCGGTATGAACCTTCCTGACCTTGCACAGGGAAAAATCTCTTCTACATGCACACACACATACGCACGCACACACATATGCACGCACACACACACATACACACACACGTCATGCCCTTTCCAACAGGCAAAGCAAGGTCCGAATGGCAGGGTGTGGGCATCATCTGCAAAGACCGGACCCCTGGGAAAATGAGACTGCCAGCTCAGGTCCATGCTCAAGTGGCAGAAACACGCCTGGGACCCCTGCGGAGAGAGCCCGCCCCGGTTCCTGGGCTCCCAGGTCCGGTCTGGCCCGACGGACCCTGCCTGGACCTGGAGGTGGGCAGACGCTGTTCCTTTCCCGATAAAAAGTGACACCCACCCACAGCGAAAATGCTAGACAAACTGGCACTGCTCAACGGCCACAGCCTGTGTCTGCAGAAGGGCCTGCTCCTCGGTGGGGCTGGGGGAGCAGGAGCAGCGGGCCTGCGCCTCCCTCGTGTCTGGCAGAGGCGTGATCCCTGTGCGGATGCCACGAGCTCCCCCACTGCAGGCAGCCTCAGCTTCAACAGCTGCAACGCAGTGAGGCCCACGTGGGGCAGAGGTGCCAAGAGGCATGGGCAGCACATAGAAATAGGAGCCCACGCTCTAGATCGGCCGCACGCCCGCCCACTACAAAAAGCGCAGTCTGCCACCTCACTGCAAAGTCTCACACACTCCACTCCTAGAGGCAGAGGCATGTGTGAGGGTATAAGCACAAGAATTCTCTCTTGCATAGGCACGCCTGCACACACTCATGTCCACACGCACACGCACACACACACACGCACGCACACACACCAGGCAAAAGAGAGACCCAATCGCAATTCTCACACAAATCAAATCAGACACACTTCAAACTCCTCTTTACTTCTCCACTCGCACGTGAAAAGATCCAAGTGCATATCCCATCAGAATCATTAGCACACTGTCATTCCTCAAATCACACGGAGAAGCGTCCATGTATCTCCCACCTCGCACACGTGTGAGCTCACATCCAGCCCACAACCAGCCGGCAGACCGGGAAAGGCCGGTCAGTCTTCTTCCCCTTTCAAAAATGGGGAGACGGGTTCGGAGACCCAAAGGGGCTCTCTCGCCAAGATCACAAGAAACACACGGGTGACAGAACTACGACTAGCACACTGGCCTTCTGGTTTGACACATGCTCTTCTCCTGCTGCTCCAGGGACGGCCCCGTGGCCGCTCCCGGGTGGCAAACCCAAGGCCCGCGGGCGGAATCGGGCCCTCCACCTTGTTTCTACCCGGCAGCGGCACCAAGCTCCTTGCCCCTAGAGTTAAGGAGCAGTTACATCTTTACAGTCCTAAAGTTACCTTCGGCCCTCGGAGGGCAACCTCGAGGCTGACGTGGCCCCCGGGGAAAAGGAGTCTGCCGCCCCTGTATCTAGCTCACACTCCCGAGCGGTGCGCACACACCTGATGCGGTTCCTGCACTCGTTCGTACCTGCAGCCTGGATCTCCGGACATCCGGGATGGTTACGGCGCCTTCCTCCACCTCGCTGTGCCCGGATACACACTCCGCGAAACACCTACCGCCCTCCGCCTGCCGGCATTTCATTCATTCTTGCCTCCCATAAACAGCAAGCTTCCACTCTGGGCCAAGCTCACGGCTCCAAACCCACTCTTCCCCCAGGCTTCCTCATCTCTCCCAGCAACGGAGCCGCCCACTGCTAAGCGGCAGCCAGTCCTACCCAGCGGCATGTGTGGATGGATACCTGCGCGTGTATTTTTAACCCAAGTTCGCGAGTTCAGGGAAGGTGGGTTGAAACTACTCAAGGGCCAGAGAATATTCTAGAGAGGAAGGAGTTGTCTTGCTTTTCTCCATCATTTTTTAACAAATTTTTTTTGGGGGGGGCCAGTTTTTTCCCCTACTCCCAGAGGAGGGGGCCAGAAGCCAGACCTTCACAGTTTTGAAAGGTGAGGGCAGGTGGTTGTGCAGGGAAAGGAGGGCTCCGCACGTAACTCAGGACGCCCCTCCAAGGCGAGGGTCCTTGTTCAGGAGCCCCTCACACGAGCACTGAGCCAACGGGCTCCTCCCTCACTAGCTTCAGGGAGGCGATGACAGGGCCTGGAGCCACTTCCTGGGGATCTCAGACCCTCTCCGTAGATACCTGGGGCCGCTCGCACCGTCCTCACGCAGGCCCAGGAGCAACAGGAGGACCTCATGGTCCTGGAGTCGCACCTCGGCCTCTCTTCCGCCAGCTCCCTCCGGCATCACGCAGCGGGGTCAGCCCCACGCAGGGCCCAGGCCCACTCACTGCCCGCAGCTCTACCAGCAACCCCAGGTCCAGGCTGGATCCTTAAAAGGGCCTGTGCACTGACCACTCCACCACCTCCCCCTTGCAACCTAATCCACTCAGCTGACTCCTGTTCCCGGGGGCCACTCCCGGGTGACCACCTTTGCAAAGGTCACTTGCAGCTTTCATGCGGCTGAACCCGGCCATCTCCTGGCTGCCCTCATCTTATGCGATCTCTCAACAGGATTCACCTCTGCCGTCCACTCTCTCCCTCCGGAGAAGCACACCCTTCTTGGAGGTCTCAGACGCCACGCTTCCTGGAGCTCCCACCTCCTGGTAGCTCCGAGCCAGTCTCCTTTGCAGGTTTCTCCTCAGCCAGAACTCGAGGCACCGGAGGGCTCTGGGTCTCTGTCCTTGGCGTGTCCCTTCTCTACTTTGATCCTCCCTGGGTCGGGTCACCCTCACCAGCAGCTCAAATACCATCCAACTGCAAACGGCCCCCCCGACATGTTATTCCTAGCCCCGAGTTCTCCTCAAAGCTTTAGACTCATGGAATCCACGGCCTCTTCAACATCTCCACTGGGATATCCTACAAGTTTCTCAAATTTAACGTGGCCAGAATGAGCCTCATCTTCCCACTGCTCTCCAGGGTGTCACGCACACTGCCGCCATCTGCCCTGTTGCTTAAACCGCACACCTCAGCACCTGGGAGAAACGTTTCTTCTCTTCTGCTATCCATCCACCCCCTCACGTCTAATCCACTGTCAGCTCACCCTACTGGGTCGCCCTCCGAAAGGGAGACGGAAGGGGGTGTCTTCTCACCTCCTCCACTGGCACCACCCCCTGCGGGGCCATCGCTCACCCACCTGTGGAGCCAACTTTCCGTGTCCTTGCCTTGACCTCGGCCCCCAAAACCCATTTCTCCACCAAGCAGAGTGACCTTTTGAAGGTGTAAACCTTGTCACATCCACCCTTCCAGGGTAAACTCTCCCGGGGCTGCAGTTAGAATAAAAACTAAAATCCTCCCCTTGGACCTGCGGTACCCCCCCCAAGCTGGCTCCCGCCCTCGGCCCTGAGCTCCTCTCGTTCAGTTCGTCCTTGTCCCCTCCACGCCAGCCACCTGCTGGGGAACGCTCTTCCCGCAAATGCCACACGAGGCTTTTTATACACTCATTTCGGTCTCTGCTTAAATGTCGCCTCTTCTGAGAACCCCGCCCAGACTGCCCGAAGGTACTCCACCCAGCTCTCTTCCTCCTCTGCCTTACTGCTGTTTCCCATGTTTTATAGCAGTTTATCATCACTACTGAACATTATTTGTGTGTCCATTATCGACCTCGCACACTGAAATAAAACCTCCACGAGAACAGAGACCCTGTCGTGCTCACTGCCGTATTCCCAGCACGTTTCCGGCACGGAGCAGGTGCCCTTAGATAGTACACGGCACTCGAACCGACGAGCCGCCTGCCAGCACAGGCGCGGGGCGGGGAGTGGGGGGTGCTGCCGACTCACTCGATAGAGGGCATGTTGGGTGCGGACATCGGGCTGACCTCCTTGGCCTTCTGCAGTGCGTGCTTCTGGTTGAAGGCCTCCTCTTCCTCCTGCTCGTCCTAGACACAAAGAAGAGGTGGGTGTGCCTGGGACCCCCATGAGGGAGGGGGGCCCTTTGGCTCTCCCGAGAAGGAGTCCTAGAGACCAGGAGGGGTGAGGGGCGCGAGGGAAGGGGTGAAAGGAGGCGGAGTGCAGTGCGGTCAGCTGAGGGGAAGTCAAGCCCACGCCCAGCCCTCGGTGGAGCTGGCCTCAGCTGCAAAGGTCAGAGCTGATGACACCTGTCAGATGTTCTGTCCGGAAGTGGAGCCCCAAGGCTGTGTCTCCCACCTGCCCTCTTCCCCACACAGCTAGGTGCTCCCAGGGCTTCAGGGTTTTCTTTATTGTTCATGTTATAATCCTTCGAAGGGCCCCCTCGAGGGTTCACAGTGATTGAGCTGTGATATACTGTGTCCCCCGGGGCCCAGCCTGGTCTCAGGTTCACCGAATTCAGGGAAAGTGGACCGGGCTTCCTGCATGGGTGTGTGGCTCTCCAACTGTCCAGAACCTCCCAGAAGGGGTCAGACAATGCGGACTTCTGGAGAGAGCCCCAAAGGCCAGAGGGCACCCAATGGCACTAACAACCATCAGCTCCCCAGACAGCAATGCTTACCTTGGTCAGCTCCTGGGCGTTGGCCAGATTGTCCACAGCGATGGCCAAGAACACGTTCAGCAGTGTGTCTGGGGTGACAAGTTAAGGACAGGCAAGTAAGAAAAGCAGAAGGCTTCAAAGCAAGGCTGAGAGGCATTGCCATGCCTTTCTTGCTGGGGACACTAGAAGGTACCCAAAAGAGTCCCTTAAGCAGGAGCTGTGGGAGGAGGAACAGAGATGCCATGCAATTCTGCTGGAGAGTCTATTTTCTCTCCTTCCACCTAGCATCTCCTTGAACAGGACAAAGAAACACATGGATGAATGAGACAGCCTCTGAACAGCTGTGCTGTCTACTCATGGCAACATCAAGTACAGAATCAGTGGACAACAAGACAGGCAGGGAACTCAATGGAGGGGCACATCTCTCCTTCCTGGGAAGCTGGAACTGAAGCCCAGCTGGTCCAGTCCTGCCAGTCTCTTCTCTAAGGTGAAGAGAAATGAGAACCCACAACCCCATCACGGACCAGCTCTCGATAACGGGAGGAGAACTTATTTCTCTCATTCTTCTCAGCCTGGACAGCTTCCACATTTCATTTAATCAGCTGTCACAGAGCTGACTGAATGGAAGTCACAAGACCACGGTGGAACCCATTTCTATTCTACACTCTAACCTCTGAAGGCTGAATTCTCCAACTGTCTCTGAGGCCCATGGGTTCTAGAACAAAGAAACTCCAGACCTGACTGCGTTCAGAGTGAGAGGAAAATCAAGGAGCCATTGTAACAAACTGGCCTCCCACTTCTGTGACTCACTGCACAGCTTCCTTCTTACGGGGTTCTCTTTGGTCTGCAGTCTGCTCTGGCCCCTGCTTGTTTCCAGGGCAGAAAACCTAAAGGAGCATCTGTTCCCTGTGAGATTACGGAAGATGCAAAACCACGGCTGTGTCACACGGCTCTCCATGTTCACTCTGCCAGTCCCCTTAAGACATCTAATAATCATGCAGAAGGCTGTAGTTTGCAAGGTGCATCTGAGTAAGTCATCTCATTTCCCCACTCACAACCAACAGAGAGATACTCTTCTCCTTCCACGTGTGAAAACTAGAAGCTTGGAGAGACCAAGTGACTTTCTCAAGGCCACACAGCTGGTGAGCAGAGTTGGCGGGATTAAAACCCAGTCTTCCTTGATCTAGACCCTCTGGCCAGACATGGTTTGGGGAAGTAAATGGACTTGGCTTCTACTCTCCCTTTCTAGTTGAGCAATTATTCGATCTTGATCAAATCATTCCTTCTAAGTCTCATAAAGTAAGGACTGGATGGAACAGAGCCAGTAAAGCACCTAGGACACACAGAGACTCATGAATAGCACCAACATGATCATGTTGGATGGGCTTGCTAGCAGTAACCATAATGCTAGTGTGTCAGGGACCTTGCTGTGTGAAGGCTCTGTTCTACATTAACACGGAATGAACTTATTATTGAGTGTTATGATCTGCCCACCGCCCAGACTACGGTGATCTCTGCCCTCTCTTCTTTTCCCAGCTCGCAGAATCTCCAACCAATCGCAGCCTCATACAGTATTATTAGTGTGTGCTGTAGACTTGCATGATACTCTGTCTTCTTCCTATTTATCCCCTTTACCCAACCAGTGTACACATTCCTTCAGATCAGCGTCCTTGTTTCTCTCTGTGCACGGAGCAATGTCCATCCCCCGCACCCCGACTCCGCCACACTCGTGCTCTAACACTACCTACCGTCACCTCCCTCCTCCCCCACCAACACTTCCACCACCACCCTCTTCCTCCACCACCTGCACCACCTATACCTCCTTCTCCTCCACCACCACCACCACCACCATCTCTCCCCCCACCCTCCTCAAAGGCTGGTCTGGGCAGGCAGGAAGCACAAGAGGAGCATCTTAAAAAGGATACAGTTTCCAAACAAGGTGAGCACAATGAAATAGATGGCGGACCACATGCCTGAGCTGACCCCGCCCTGGGAGCGGATCCCGTTGTACATCACCTCATTCCAGTCCTCACCCGTCAGGATCTACCCAAAGCAAACAACAGGCAGGTCAGGCACCTGGGCTGGTGGAGCAAACGGGGCGGTGGAAAGGGAGAAGGCCTGGGCCCGAGTCGTTCCCATCCACCCCCCCGCTTGGCCGTTCTGTCAGAGAAGAGAACAGAAAAATCACCCCAAAGAGTAACCCTAAACTTTCGGCCTAAAGGTCTGGAAGAGGATCTTAGGCGCTGAAAAAGGGAAGAAGAGCATTAAAAGGAAAGATTCTGTTCCTCAAACTACAGAGTCCCTCCCACCTGCACTTTGCCAGGCCTGCAGGAATCATCAGGTGTTCTGGCCACTCCCCACCTGGGTACCTCTGGCCACCAAGCCACCGAGGTACAGTTGCCGAGACAGCAACACTATGGAAAGAGCTTTGTGGGCGCCAGATCTGGAAACCTGGGTTCCGGCTCAGCCTCCGATTTTGGCTCAGTAGGTTTTTCTTTGTTCTAAGGTATTACTGATTTTGAATTTCCCTGGTTATTTATAAAGTCTTTTTTGGGAGAGACAGGCTTCATTAAATGATTACGTGTTAGAAAATGCTTCTGGTTTCAGAAAACCACAATGCAGTATGTCACTGAGTGTCCTCAACTTAACGTCTCCTACAAAGTCACAATGCAGGGAGAAGGTCACGGAGGTCATCAGAAGGGGCCTCCTATTATTGGGAAGAACAGAGCTACAGAAACCCGAGGAACTATTGTGGGGGCGAGCCCTCGGTGAGCACGCGTACCCAGTCTGCCCGGGAGCAGCCTGGAGGGCAAAGGCAGGGTTCTCCCAGCACATCGGCACTGTGCAGTATGTGCCCAGGGACCCCCCGAGGCATTTGTAACCGCCAGTCGGCCTCATACCTGGAACACGGTCATGATGGCCGCAGGGAAAGTGTCAAAGTTCGCGGAAGGGGTCCCATCATTAAAGTTGAACCTGAGAAGGCAATGCAGAGGGAAGAATAGAGTGAAAATCGTCCCACACCAAGTTCTCCCTTCCCGAGATCACGCCATTTTCATCACTTCTTCCCCGCTTTCTCCATGTACATCCCCCCCGTGCTGTGTAACTTGTGAAGATGGCATTTGGGGCTATGACAGATGCACTGTGCTCTTTGAAGGGTGTGGGAAACGCGACGGGGTTTGGGCTGACCTGGAGTGACAGGGCCCTGTGCTATACATCTCAGAGACAGCTGCACAGGAAGGGCCCCCGGAAGGAGAACCCTGTACGCGGTGCAAGACGAAAAGCAGAGGCACCTGTTCCACAGTACACATGGTAGGCCACGGGCAAGGGCAAACGGGACGGTGTCATGGCGACTGAGTTAGTGGCCCTGGCGCTCGCAGGCTGAAACTCTAAGGCCCCTCTGGATGGAAAGCTGGTTGGTGCTTACCTGCCTCCAAACAGCTGCATTCCTAGGAGAGCAAAGACAACGATGAAGAGGAAGAGCAGGAAGAGCAGACTGATGATAGACTTCATGGAACTCATCAAGGAGACCACCAAATTCCGCAGGGACGCCCAGTACCTACAAAACCCAGATGGCACGACAGTGGTGAACAGTGACTACCAAGTCATTCCCAAGTCCAGCCGGACATCTGCCCGGTGGCCTATGAATGAGCTGCACTGTATCCTTGCAGGAAGGAGAGATGGCAGCAACAGGGTGGCACCCCTTGGGAATGTGGCGTGGGACTTGGCATCGTAGATGTTTCTTCTGGTTTGATCTTTGGAGGAGGCGGAGGAGCTGGAGAATGCAGTTGGGGGGCGTGCAGTAGGGAAGGGGAACATGTGTGTAAGGGGATGACAGGATGGAAGAAAATACAATAAGGCAGAGGGAAGCCTCCACTCTCAAAGGCAGTTGGGAAGAGTCCGGAATTGGATCACTTACTTCGTTATCTTAAATATTCTTAGAAGCCGAAGAGCTCGCAAGACACTGATCCCAAAAGACGTGCCAGGTCTGAAGACTGCCCAGACCACTTCGAAGATGCTGCCCACTGTGACCTAAAGGGCCAAATCCAGCGACAGTCAGAGGAAGGGGCGTGGGAGGGGAGAAATGAACATTCCGGCATGCCACAGTCGACAGTTCTCACTGGGCTGTGGTGAGATGGGGACCCTCCCCTCCCCACCCAGCCCACTCCAACAGGACCACCTAGCTGGGAAGGCTGCCCAGGCGAGAGTGTCAGCCTCTCTCCCGACGGCTCTCCACTCCCCTGCTAACTTTAATTCTTCCTGCTGTAGGTGGGTCTACTGACTGCTGCCCTGTCCTTGGTGAAAACTACAGGGCGCCACTTCTGCACAGATCTGACAGCCGTAACTGTTCTCACATTATAACACCTTGAACAGAGAAGGAGGTGGTCCTCAAGGCGAGGAAAGCAATTTGAATTAGTACAGGCTACATTCCATATAAATACCACAGGGAGGGGCCCCGTCCTCTCACTGCTCTAGAATTTAGTGCCAACGAAGACAGTTCGGTCACCTGTACAGCATCTTCGGGTCACTCAGGTCCCCCCCAGCCCAGTGCGACAGTGCTACTGGGTGGCATAGAATCTGACTGCTGTAGGAAGTAGCAATGTCAGATTAAGAACTGAATTTGTTGCTTTAATCATATATCTATTGATTGTCTACTATAGAGTCCATATGCTGCACTTGGAGAAATAGCCGAAATTCATCCTCACAGCAATTCTGAAAATATGTGTATAAAGAGAACTAAGGTTAGAATGGGCTTTCACCGGCTGCTATGCCTGAAAAATCGCCTGTACTCAGAAACATATGTTCCACGTTAAAATGCAGATTGGCAAGTGCTCAAAATCCTTGGCACGTAACTGAAAATTTGGCAGCAAAAGAAGTAGGTTTGGCAGGAGGAGAAGTGGTTCAGGAACCCAAAGTCGTGCAGCCCAGTGCTGCGGCTAATGAGCTATGTGAACTTGGACACCTGACCTCTGTGAGTGGCCGGTCTAACCCCTCATACACGAAATAGTGGACAGGGCTCCTGAAAGCCACAGAGGACAGAAATGTACATGAAAGCACTTGAAAACTACTAGCGATGCGCACAGTTACACACCGGTATCATTTAGGAAGCAGACGCTGGACCTCCGAAGCTGGGTTGGTGTACCTGCGTGTCTGGAAGAGGCTACATCTAGGTAATTTTCGCAACTGCAACTGAACTAAAGATCCCAAATATATAAGCGGCTCTTTTTTTCATTGAACCACCTTCTAGAATCAACTCTTTTGTCCTGGTCTCCCAGGCACCCCCCCAAGGACAGTAAGTGGTTCAAAACCCTGGCTGTAGGGAGCTTTGCCAAATTCACTGAACTATGCACTGAAGTGTGCCCTCTCTGCTGTGCCTGTCATACTTCAGTGAAATCATTAAAAATAAAAGGGCTTAAAGAAAAAAAAAACCCAACAAACCCCAGCATGGCCAGGACTCACTCATTCCTGACCTCCTGTTAGCTAATCTTATCTATTCCCCTCGCATAATTTCTGATTTCAGTGGGTCATGCTGGGCAAGAGAGCAGGCTGCTTATCTCACTGGGTGGCATATCGACAGAGGCAGGCGGAGGACAGGCGGGCCGCGGAGCACTTACCCCAAAATCGAAGCAGTTGAAGGAAGAGTGAAAATACAGGCGCGGCCCCATGCCGTACATCTTCAGGGACATCTCCAAGAGGAAGAGTCCCAGAAACAAAAATTCTGCATAGTCTGAAAGCATCAAAAGCAGGAGCGTTTGTCCCCCAGATGCCGCAGGCTCCCGCACTCCCCAGCCCGACACCCCCATGCGTAGAGGAGCCCTCAACACCAGGAGGACCACACGCGGGAGGACGATCAGCGGTCAGAGGGCATGGCAGGTCGGCCCCAGGCAACACCTGATGATGCTGGAACTCGCTGGTCCAGAAGGAGCCCCAGGCACTCCACGGGTCAGCTTTGCTTGCCTTCAACAGTTGGGTTTGTCACTGCCCTTTAAATGGCTTTGATGCGAGAGCCAGACTGGCCCGCCACACAGCCAGCCGTGACAGCCGCCCGGAGCTTCATGCACACCCAATGGCAGCCTTACCCAAAGGGACCCCTTAAGTTCCCTTTTTGGTCTATAGAGGCATCTGTCGCCCTCAGAACTTTTGCCCTAGGACTTTGGTGACCAAAACTCCCTATGCCATTGAGCCTCCTCGAAATACTAAGTGGAAGGCTCCAGTTGTAATTCTACCTTGCTGACTCATCAGCAAAGATTTGTTCATCTGATTCAGCAATGAATGACAGATTGGAATGGTTCTGTGACAACGCCGTCTCCTTGGGGACATCTCGGGCCTCCCTCACAACGCGGAGAGAGAGGGCTCTGGATGGCCAGAACCACCGCCAGGCCTAGCATGGTGCCCACCCTGACAGTCACACCCCAGTCCAGCTGCCCCGAGCGCCGGCAGTCACGGCTCACTCACAGAGGAGGTGCGTGAGCCACTGGGGCTGGTTGTGATGGACGATGGCCACACAGGCGGTGTTGAGAGCCACAAGGCTCAGCACGATCCAGTAGAACACCTGGGATTTAACCATGTGGCGGATGGAGATGCGCAGAAGCCTTTCCTTGTGCCGGAAATAGGAGGCACCGTCCACCTTTGTGCTTTTGATGCTGGCTCGGGCAAGAGGGGTGCCTGCGGGGGAGAAGTAAGGAGAAACGATGAGGCTGCGATGAAGATCACCCTTCAATGGCAAGGGGGCTTCCAAAGGGCAAGGTGGGTGGCGTCAGAACCACAGCGAGGTGCCTGCCCTGCTGCAGGCCCCAGGAAGGGCCGTGCTCAGCAGCTTCTACAGCAGAGAGCCCCGCTCTTCCTTCGGGCACGCTCAGGCCTAGCAAAGACTGCCAGGGCGGACCACCAGCCACATGCCGGGTGTCTCGAATCCTAATAGGATCCTGCTTAGGTTTGGAACAGACTGGGCTTCTCTCTGGCCCTCCCTTTTAAATGTGCTTCAGGCACCAGAGTGACTCTGCTGCCTTTGTGATCTTTTTGGCACGGGCAGCCTGACGCGGCAGTGAGCTGTGTGAGTCTCTTCTGCTTTCAAGGACAGAGACTCTTCCCTTTTCCAGAGGAGGAAACATCTGCCATCAGCCAGAATCTCTGAGAGAGCCCAGGACTGAACAGCAGTCCCGCTAAAGGGCTGTCAGTAGGAATTTGTGCAGATGTCACAGGAAAGGCGGTGCTGGAAGGAGAGGCGTCCCTGGAGTTAAGCCGATGCCTGCAGCTTCTCCAAGGGGGGTTGCTGGGAGCCGCAGACCCTCTGAATCTTTCCAACACACCTCAGAGTGGGATCTCACAGAGGAGGAAACAGGCAAATGGACACAAGATCCCACATGAAGGATCCGGGTGGGACTCCTGGCCCTAAGCATGGCCATCTTTGTGTAAACAGTACCCCTGGTCCATTTTTCTCTAAGTCAATGTCATGTAGATTACATCCCTTTCTAAACACCGTATTTTACCCTGTATAATGCGCACCCATGTTTTTGGCCCAAACTTTCAGGCCAAAAAAAAAAAAAAAAAAAATTCTGTCCTTTTAATTTTTTAATTCTATTATTTACTTATTTATATGTAGACACAAAACCTATTATTGTATTCAAGGGTGTTATTTTGCATATGGGTAGCGTTATTGCTTTCTAGAGTTACACTTTTAACACAAAAGCATAAATAGAAGAATTAAAAACATTTATATAGACACGGACTTAGTACTACCCATATATGATGCACATCCTTATTTTTCCCTCAAAAATTTGAGCAGAAACAGTGCACATTATACCCAGCAAAATTCGGTGGGGACACCCCTCAGTTCTGGATTCTTTGGATTCTCTTCCTGCTAGTGGTGCTTCTCTAAAGACGGGCTCTTCCCTTTACTGGGAGGGTCCCGGAAGTGAAAGACCCAGCTGGCTCCACTCACCCACAGAGGAGATATCGACACAGTGCTCGTCGCTGGAGTCTCGGGTCATGGCCTCCGTCCGGCTGCGTTTGATGGTGGCCCTCCGAAGCACTGTGCCAGGACAGGGGTGGGTGGGTGAGAACACGCACGACCACATCGTTCTGGTCAAAGCGAGGGCTGTGGGCCGGAGGCCTCTGTGACCCAGGCGACTGCCCTTCAATACCTGAGCCAGGGCTACAGAAGTCGCAAGTGTCCGCAGAGACACACTGCCGTGCTCAGCGGTGCCTCCGAAACACTAGGACTCCGGCGTCCGTCCCAGGGCCCGTCCGCACGCAGTAGAGGGACGGCACTCCACCTCTATCTGTGCCGGCTCCCAGTAAACGAGGCCACCTCCTGGTGATGAAAGTGGTCCCGAGGGATCCCCACCGATTTTCAAAGAAGACCCCTTTGTAAGCCATTTGTTAGACGGTGAAAATTTCATCGCGCATTATCAACGACATGCCCTGGAACCAGTCACTCGGGTTTTCATCACTTTAAAAAGCATTTAAATCTGGGACTCAATTCCCTTCTTCATAAAGCGTGAGGGATGTTACGACAGAGACTTTGGTTTCAAATCCCAGGGTGCCCCTCTTGTGTTTCTTTCCCCTCTTTTGATCGAGAGAGACTGCCGCGCTCAGGGGACAACGCGAGCGGAGCGAGGCGCTGGTTGGAGCCTTACCTTCCAAGGCTGACGTTCCAGCATTTTTATTTTCTTCGGCAAGCATGACTTCCTCTATATGGAGACAAATGGTTTAGTAAATTATCTGTCAATGGTAAACTATTTTGCAAAGTGAAAATCCCTCAGAAAGGGCTTTGGCTCCTGGGCAGCAGAGATGGAGCAGAGGGATCCTAGTTAGTCGCAGGCTTTGGCAGCAGAGAGCCATCCGGGTCACGGGGGAGCTCCGGAGACAAATCCGAACAGAAGCAAGTCCTCCAGTGCGAGTACTTGGGGGAAGGTGAGTAAACTTTGGCTGCCTCTGACCCACCTGTTCAGGAGGATTCCCATGAGAGGTGAGCTGATCTTTTTAACTAAAATCCCCTAAATTGACACAAATGAAAAACTTCCATTTCTGGTTTTCCTTCTACCCCCCCTGGTCCTTGTCTTTGCTAACCCCTTAAACCCTTCCTAACAATGGGAGCTTCCTTACTTTCTCAGGGTTGCAACATAACACCTATCCGCTCATTCAGGAGCTGAGAGCCAGGTGTGGGCCCGAGCCTGGCTGGCTCCCCCCACCCCCCATCCCGCCTCCTTGAGCGGAGCCTGAGTTGACGAAGCTGGGGCCATCATGGATGTGTCCCTGTGAGACTGGTTTTTGTCCGTGATCTGTTCCTAGCACACAGGACTCTTAAAATCCTTGGCATTTATTGTCTTTGTATGCTAATGAGATGACTCATTGTGGGGGCAGCAGCTGAAGAATGGGGGCTGGTAACCAGAAACACCAACTTTAGGATTAGAGAGCTTTCTAACTTTAAGCCCCCTCCTGCTGCCACCTCCTGGGAAGGGAGAGGTGCTGGAGATTAATCAATCACCAATGGCCAATGTTTGATCAATCATGCCAATGTGATGGAACCTTTATAAAAACTTAAACAATGGGGCTCAGGGAACTTCTGGGTTGGTGACCACACCCAGAGACTGAGAGGGTGGCACGTCCGGGGAGGGCATGGCAGCTCTGTGCCCACCCCCCAAGCTCCGCCCCACGCCTGGGTCTGTATCTTTCTTCATTTTGCTGTTCCCAAGCTGCAGCCTTTCAAATAAGCTGGCATTAGTAAGTGTAGTTTTTCCTGTGCTCTGGAAGTTGCTCTAGTGAATTATCCAACCTGGAACCCCCTAAGTTTGTGGTCAGTGGTGCAGAAATGCAGATCACTCAGGGACCCTGATTGTGGCTGGCCTCTGAAGTGGGGACAGGCTTGCAGGACTGTCTTTAACCTGTGGGGTGCGCACTAAGTATGGGGGGTACTTAGTGTGAGAATTCAATTGAATTGATGGGTACCAGTGGGTGTCGCAGGATGGCAGGACTGGCTGGCTGTGAACGACATAGTTGGTTGCTGGTGTTTGGAAAAGGACCACGCCGTCCTTTGGCCTCCCCAGGAGCAGCCCTGTACTCCACAGAGGCATCGTCATCAGCAGGATTCGATTTTCTGAGACTTGTTAGGGTAAGCCTCACTAGCATCCCTCCAAACTTGCCAACAAAACAGTCCATGTCCGGTGGGATTCGGCGTCCCGTATTTGGAGAGATGTGGGATTGAGTTGTGGTTCCTGCCCTCACTCAGCCCATAATACACCAGTTTACAGACCTAAGCAATCATTGCTGAGGATTCCAGCTGCTGGGGGAAAGCCTGCAGCAGGCCCTATTAAAGGACAGTTTAACTTAAGCACTTGCAACAAGTTCAAGGGCAAGCAGAAGACAGTCAACTCATTACCACAATTCCACCTGCATATAAAATTGAGGGTATATAATGAATGTATTTCCCAGGAAGGGGGACAGTTTTAGGCCTGGAGGATACCAGGAAGGATGCCATTATTCCAAGTGCTAACGTTTAGCTTTTTCTTTTTTAAGTACAGCCTCCGGCGAAACTCTAAGTTAATAGGCTAAGTGTTATCGGAGGGATGCTCCTTGATGCAGACAAAGAGGGTTTTAAAGTCATTGGACAGCACATTTTGAGGGCACCGTTTAAAATAGGTACTTGTTAAAACACCGCATAGCAACTTGAACAACCTCGGCCAGAGTCCTGTCGGCTGTGCACGGTGCCGGGGCTCCGGGGTGGCAGGTCCGAGGACCCCCCGAAGCAGAGGGAGTTGTGTGGCGCTGCCGGGTGCATCTTGGAAGCACTCGAGGGCTCTGGATATGCTGAAACCACCCCTTCCCCCAAGTGCCTTTTGCCAAGTTCGCTTTCGAACTTGAGAGAGTCTTTCCAGGGAAATGTAACCCATATGTCTCTGATTCACTCATGCTCCACTCGCAAAGGGAAGGCCAGGAAGCACCAGTTGACGTCGCAGTGCGTCTTTTTTCTTAGAAGGAGGAGAGAGCCGGCTTTGCCAACTGGAAGAAAGTGCCGCCTTGCCATCCTGCCTGACTGTGGAAAGCAGAGCCACAGGGGGCAGCATCCGGGCCCCCCGGCTCTGCCACCAGCCCACTCGCTAGGGTGGTCTGTCAGATGGCTCCTCCGCCCAGGACGCCAGTGACAGTTGGGACTTGGGCTGCCTGCCTGGCCTGGCGGCAGACCTGCTGAGTCGCCGTGCTGGGAAGGGAGAAGGGATATCGGCCATCGCCCCGACACGGGAGCCTCAGAGGGGAAAGAGCGAGAGGAAAGCGCAGTCAACACGCGCGGCCCAGCTTCCAGAGGAAGCAGAGAAAGGCGGCGAGTCCCAGAGAGGGGGCGGCGATGGTTACGTGGCGTCCAAGTGGCATTTTCGGTCACCCTCTCCCTGACCCGGACAGTCAGAGGTTGACCCCAGAGCTGGCAGAGGCTCTGCGTGCTGTCGGGCAGCAGAGTGTCATGGTGTCCCCTGCCCCCGCTCTGCCAGCAGAGGGAGGCTCAGGCGACTGGGCCTCAAACCACACTCCCAATTTTCCCCGAGAGACCTCACGTTCGTGCTACGCTTCTGACCCGGCCTAGCGAAAAGGCGCGGACGGTCATGCGTGACTTTCATTTAAAAGAGGTGCACGCTGCTCGGGAAGAAAATGAAGATAAATAAGACCAGCGCAAGCCAACCTTTAGAACACTGAGGGAAGCCAGCGCAGTCTTTCCACTGACAGGGATGGACGGGTCGCCGTCCCTCATACGCAGCGGAGCCACGGTCCGACTTGAACCTGGCCGCTCTGGGGGTTCATGAAATCGTGATGGGCTTGTACCTACGCCCAGGGCTGGGTGAGACTCGTCCCCAAGGCAGAGCCGCAGCTGGAGGAACTGATGACGGCGCAGGGAAGAGGCGAAACCAGTCAGTCCCCACCATCCTCCACGCCCCGCCTGCCCGTGCCAGCCTCCCAGCTGGTCCCCCTGCTTCTGGCCTCGTCCTCCTGTTGTCTATTCTCAATGCAGCCACCAAGCACCCCTTCCGGACCTTAAACCAGAGCGCGGCCCCTCTGTTCACAACCCTCCGGTGGCTCCTGCCTCACTCGCCCGTACGATGCTGGCCTCACCCAATCCACTGCCCTGTCACCCCGCCCCCCGGATTGCCCTCATCCTGCTTCCTGTCCCCTCCCCTGCTCCACCCACTCCTGACCCTGCCGCACAGCTGGCCGCTCCCACACAACAGCCTTGGCATGGGAGCATCCTCCCCCCAGATCTTCCTGTGTCTCACCCCCTCATCTCTTTACGAGTCCCCCAAACGGGTCTACACTGAGCCCTCTATTTAAAGGGGCAACTTCCCCTGCACTCCACGGCCTTACCTGGATCTGTTTTCACTGGATGGTATCACCTTCTACAAGTTACTTACGGACTGTTTTGCTCACTACTGCCTCCCCCGACTGGAGCGTAATGCGCCCCACAGGGGAAGAGCCCTGGCTCACAGCTGTGCCCAGGTGCCTGGAACAGGGCGCAGCACAGCGGAAGCCTGCGACAAACACTTGTGGAGTGAACCCATTGTTACTACTATCAGTATCAGTGGTACGAAATGCCACCAGCCCAAACTCAGCTCCAGGATTGGGTCACGCCGCCTTTTACTCAGTTCACCTTGCTAAAATGCCTGTCTCACGAAGGTGTTTAATAGAAGAACAGGGGCAGTTGGGTGCCGGATAAAGGAAAGTGGGACCTGCAGGGAACCCCAAAGCGAATGAGGCATCTAGAGCCTCTGTCTGCTCTGCACGGAGGTACTGGGAGTGAGTGGCAGGGAGGCCCCTGCCGCCTGTGCAGCCTGCCACCAGGCGCCACCCGCCCCGCCCCCCCAGCCTTACCTGCTTTGTCTATCCAGGCGCGATACCCGTTCAGCTCCCGCTCAATCTGCTGCTGGCGCCGCAGCTTCATGAAAGCTCTCCGGTTCTCCACTCTTTCCCTCTCTTTGGCAAATTCCCTGTGGACAAGGAGGGTACGGTTCACTAGGTTCGGGTAGTGCCACGGCTAAGAGAAAGGGGGAAGCGAGGAGGAGGCAGAGTTGGAGCAGGCGCCTCTGGGCACCCCGGTTCCCTGCTCCTTGGTCCCAGGCTGCAGCCACGGCCTCCTTAAAAGGTTGCTCGGAAATGCACCTCGCTCAGCTTTCCGCAAGAACCTTCCCAGACCAGTTCCATTCCAATCAGCACAAACACCCTCTGCTTGCTCTAACTGGAAAGGTGTTTTCTTAGTGACACGACGAACTCGGTCTCAAAACGCTGTAAGTTCCATGTCCCCAGCTACAACGAAGGCCCTTAACCCTCCGAGGGGCACAGCTGCTCTTTATGCTTTTAATTACAACAGCAATTAATGTATAGTGACCACTTGTTATATATCAGCTCCGTAAGAAGTTCTTCATTCCCCTCAACTCCTGTCATCCTCACAACTGCCTGACAAAGTAAGTACTATTAAAATTCCTGTTTAATGGATGAGGAAATAAGGCTTCAAGAAGAAAAGTAACTTGCTGGGATCTGAACTTGAACCAGAATGCTGTGCTTCCTCTGGGGTCCCGTATCCTGTGGTGCTCAAGAGTGGCTGTCCCTGAAGACCAGTGATGTGGGTGCCTTGCAGGGCTGAGATGCTGTGTGAAGATGGCTGGGAGAGGAGAATAAGAAAAGGAACATGCGGATGGGCATCTGGGCTGCAGGGGAAAGACGGTGGGAAGGTGGGGTGGGGTGGAGGTGGAGGGAAAGCCAAGGTGAGGGCCAGGGGCAAGACAGAGTCCACGGCCAGGCACAGGGGAGCAGAGCTACTGGGTGGCACAGACAACAAAAAGACGGAAGCTTCACAGAAAACGAGAGAGGAGCCATGTGGCTGCCTGGCAGAGAGAAACACGACCACATTCAATGGGTGAGCAAATAGGCAACAAGAAGTGCTCATCTGCTACCAGGCCCCTCCGGAAACCCTCTCCCGATGCCCTTCATCACCACCTGCTTCCAGGCAAGAATCCCCCTGGCGAGAGTGTAACACCTCCCGGCCGTGGCTCAGGGGCTTGCCCCCTGCCCTGGAAGCTGACAAGGGGCCTCTCGTAAACAAAGAGGTGCCCCCAGAAGATGAGGGAGTCCGACACGCACGGTGGGTCCTGCCAGCCACTCCCTCATGGCCAGGGAGGAAGAAACGGGCCAGGGGCTGAGGGACACGCCCCAGCCCCCATGCAGGGCTGGGCAGGGACCTCTTCCGGTCCCTCCTGCCAAAACAGAGATGGATTCCTTGGCACAGACATCTTATAATGCTCACCGCCGGGCTGAGGGCCTGGGTATCAGGCATGATGGAAGGAGAAGTTCTCCTGGGTGTGTGGCTTCAGGTTTGGTGGGTTCTGCTGAGAGTGTTGTAGGGGAAAGGGAGGGGGCCGAAAGGAAGGGCGCCAGGGCCAGTGCGTGGCCAGGGGACAATTCAAGCCCTGGGGTTCCCTCCTCTCCTCACCGCCATTTATGGATTTCAGCAATCTGAACGTGACGGGGGCTGGCTTCGTTCACGGCGTCCCCAGCTGTCAAAGTTCCTACCTTCGGCCCTTCGTCGTCTTCTCATCCCTCCCACCCGATGGGCACGCTTTTCTGTTCGTTCTGTCTCCAGAGGGATCCTAGAGCCACCCCGCCACTTCATCCTCACTGCCTCGGTCCAGGACCCCATCCTCTCCTGCCCGGACCACCCCAGGAGCACCGGCCTGGTCTCTGCCCACCTGCCCCTCGTCCCTTCATGTCCTCCGTGTCACAGCCATGGGACTCATCTTTCTAAAACAAGTGTCAGGCACGATCCCTTCCCAACCTAAAATAATAACCACAGTGAGCGGTATTTGTGGGACACTTTCTAATTTTTAAGCACCACTGTATATTTTCCTCCATCATGATAACCCTTCTGAGAAGAACGCAGAACAGGTATTTTCATCCGCAACTGGAAAGCCAGACAACTTGTCCGAGTTCAAGCAGCACAGCCAGGCGAGGAGCCCAGCGGTGCCTGCCCCGAGGGTCCGTGCTCCTCCTGCCCGCACATCTGCCCGGGGGGCGTGTTGGCGTCGTTTCCCTGATCCTTTCGCAGCTGCGTGCCTCGATTTTTCAGCTACGGTCTGGGGGGATCCAGGGAGCTTTCAAGCAAGACCTTGAAAAAGGAGGCTTTAAGCAGGCTAGACCAGAGAACACAATTATCCTTTAGCATCTCAAGTGAGGTCTTTGTTTTTCCGCTCAGAAAACGGAGTCTAAGGGGGAGTGAAGTGGCTCATTGAGAAGGCAAGTATCCAAGGCCACGGCCACGGCCACTAAGAGGAACCGTGACCCTCTGATCTTCTAAATTCCATCTGTTCCAGCACCGCCCCTCCTCCACAGCCTCCTCCACAGCCTCCTCCACTTGCTGCTACGTGGAGCACCCCCACCTGAGACGGCCTTCAAAGTCTGTCTCAGTCCGACATGGACCTCTCTTCTCAAAGCTCGCCTTTCCGCATTCCCATCCACCCCTTGCACGCCGGCTGCCACCTCGGGCGCCTTCCAACGCCAGCACGCTCCCGCTGCTCCTGAAGAGGCAGCGCAGGTGGTTCACGGCTTGGTCATGCTGCCTCTCGGCCTGAGTCTGTTAGAAGCTTTCTTCAAGGCCAGGTTGAAACGTCACCTCCTCTGTTTCACTTTCTTCTCCGCTCCCCCGTCCCCTAGTCCTTAGTCTTCCGGCCTCCCTTTCCTCTATTCCTTTACAGCTCATGGAACAGTGAGCCCTTTTACTGTGCTGAGCTGTACATGTGACTCTCTCCCTTATGTGAACTTTTGGTAAAGACGCTGTGTCTTTCTTAACGTTGTGTCCTCCCGGATGAGGCTAGGCCTGGCACATACTATATGTTCAATAGATTTTTTTTTTTAATTAAAAATATCCAGGCTGACTTGGGGATCACACCAGTAGCTCCACCCTGGGTCCCGAAGGCCTCGGTGAATGCATGCGCCCTCCCTGCACGGAGCCAAAGCCAGCCAGGTGACCGTGGGGACGCACCATCGGCCAGGTAACCCCTGGACACTGCGAGCACTCTTCGTTGGCTCCGCTAGAATCTCTGTGGAACTCGTCTACAAGGTATGCAGTGTGTCCCCTCTCGCCGGCCCCCGAATGACCTTGACTTCTGGTGGCACAGGCCAACAAACCCAGGCTCACCTCCCTGTGTACTTGGAAGTTTCCTGGCTCCGGGTCTCACCAGCTGGCTTCCCTGCAATCCTCTGTCATCGCAGGCCCCCTTTCCTCCCACCCTCCCACCTGGCATCTTCGCTGGGCTCACAAGCCCAGAGCCCGACCAATCTGGCCTGGGCTTTTTAAGAAGCCTCTTGCTAAAGGAAGTAAACAAAGAATGTGCGCCATGGGGACAGCTCCTCGCAGCAAATGCATCTCGGTGGGGGGCGGGGGAAGAGCCCTGCCGGGGACTTCTGTGTTCTGTCTATCCGGTGGCCCTTTTCTGTTTCTCCATCGGGAGCCCAGGGCAGAAAGTCTGGCACCCGTGTCTTTGATGACACCTCTCCCCCCTTCCCTCGCTGTCATTATTGTTTGTGCCCTTGGCTCTTCTCCCGACTGGTCTGCAGGCTCCACGGGGCCCAGCAGAGCTGACGTTACATCGCATTCCAACCAGGACCTAGGAAGGTGAATCCAAGGCCCAGTATTACAGCGGATTCCATAGATGATGAAAGTCACACATTAAGAACAACTCACAGTCATCTAACTCGTCTGTGAAATTTTAAATTTACAAAGCACTTTCCGGTCAACTAGTTCACTTGGATTTGCAAAAGCCCTGGGAGATTTCAGAAAGGCTCTGGTCCACGATCAGCCCATTAGCTGGAATTCAAGCTAATGTCCTCCAATGCCAGGTTAAAGGCAGTTTCCACAAAGCCTCCGCTGTCTTCTGTGCTATGTAGATGTCAACCTTTAAGATCTACAAAGGGGATTTATTTAGTTTCAGCCCAGGAATGAGGAAAGCAAGGATATGAAAACAAGAGTTTTTGTGTTTTTCCTAAAAGGGCTACCTTTTAAATAGCAAAGCAGTATGAAAATCCATCGCTCTGTGATGGGTTAGCAAAAAGACCTATTATAAAACTCACAGCACAGCGAGGGACGCACCGCTTGGTTTCTGCGTCCTCATCACAGTCATCACTGATTTACACGCATGCTGCATTCTGGAGAAAACAGGGACAAGCAGGACTCAACTCCGTGACCTGTCAAAAATAACTGACTTTTCTAACCTTAGAGTCAACCCACCCACGGCTCTCCTGAGTACATCTGTGGCCAGACCCAGGAAAGGGAGGTGTGTTCCTCCCTCTGGTCCCCCCAACCCCACCCATTTCCAGAGAACCTGCATCCTTTCTCTGCTTCCCAGAGGGTCCTGAGGTTTATTCAGATGACGATGCTTTTGCAAAGGCAAAGCAGATGACCATTACTGGTCCTTACTCAGATGACCACTGCCAGACTTCCCACTGCAAGGTAACTCAAAGAGAGGCCTTGCACATAGCTCAGTTTATCCAGCTTCCTTGGACTAAGCAACAGGAGATTTAACAGGAGACGGTGCGGTTGATAGCAGAAGAGAACTAACTCATGGCCCCTGAGTCCTCTTGGCCCTAGCCTGTGGCTCAGGGTAAGAGGTGGGCAATCAGCTGCTTTTCATTGGCTCCATCCAGTGTGCCCACCCCCACAGATGTAAAAGAACTCAGGGTGGGATGCACCTAGACTTCAGAGTCCCAAACAGGGGGAGCGAAAACAGATCCCCAGACACTCACACGGAAATGCTACCAGGTCTACTCTCAAAGCTCCACCCCCAGGGGACACCTGCTGTTCACAATCTGGGCAGTGACCCCCCCCCCCCCCCCCAGTCTCAGTCTCCTCTCCAGTCACCGCTGGCATCGGAGGGACACAGAAATCCTCACTGCACAACCAGGGCCAGGAACAAATCAGATTTATTCTGGGGTCCTCTCCAGAGCCTTGTAAGACCCTGAACAATGAGAGAGATCCAGTGAAAAGGCAGCCTAAGAAAGGGGAGAGAATATTGGCAAATCATGTGTCTAAGAAGGGTTAGTACCCACAATGTGTACCGAACTCATACAAATCAATAGCAAAGAAAAGTTGAGTAGAAATGGGCAAAGGAAATGAATAGACATTTTCCTGAAGATATACCCATAGCCAATAGGTACATGAAAATGAGCTCAACATCACTAATCATCAGAGAAATGCAAATAAAAACCACAGTGAAATGTCACCTCGAACCTATTAGAATGGCTGTTACAAAGAAAGACAACAGACCGAAAATGCTGGTGAGGATGAGGGGAAAAGGGAACCCTTAGGCACTGTTTGTGGGAAGATAAATTGTGCAGCCACTATGAAAACAGGATGGAGTTCCTGAAAAAATTATAAATAGAACTACCACATGATCCAGCAATCCCACTTCTGGTGATGTATCTGAAGAAAACAGAAACACTAATTCAAAAAGATATGTGTATCCCTGTATTCACGGAAGCATTATTTATAATAGCCAAAACACAGAAACAACCTAAATGTCCACTGATGGACAGATGGATAAAGATGATGTGATACACAAGTATGTATGTATATGTGTGTGTGTGTGTGTGTGTGTGTGTATTAGAAATACATTATATAAAATAGAATACTGTTCACTCATAAAAAGGAAGTCCTGGCATTTGAGACACCACAGATGGACCTTGGAGACTTTATGAAGTAAGTCAGACAGAGAAAGACAAGTACTGTGTGATCTTATTTATATATGGAATCTAAAAGAACCCCCCCCACAAACCTGAACGTGAGAAACAGAGAACAGATTGGTGGTTGCCAGAGGCGGTGGTGGGGGTGCAGGGGGAAGGTGGTCGAAAGGGACAGACTGCCAGTTACGAGAGGAACAGAGTCTGGGAATCCAGCATGTGACGTGGTACCTACAGTCGGTAACACTGTACTGAATAACTGAAATTCTCTAAGAGTAGATCTTAAGAGTTCTCATCACGAGAAACAACTTTAACTGTACGAAGGGATGGATGATTAATACAATGCTATGTGTCGACTGTGTCTCAGTGACACTGGGTGGAAACACAAATGGTGTTGTGTTGGAGATACTTCTTGCCTGGGTCTGTTGCCCATAATTTCTGGATGTGGCTTTCTTGGTGACACGTCTGTCCGACACAGGTAAACAGGAGATGAGTTGGAGCGGGCCTCTATTCTGATTGTCACACATGTAGGAAAGGTTTCGGTTTTTAAATCTTAAATTTCAACTATGGGAGCTCAGGGAGAGACTGATCTCCTTGTATTACATGGTTAAGGACAATTTTCTTCTTTAATCCCCGTCAGTGAATTTGCATGTGTGACCACTTTTGTTTTCCAGCAGTTTACACGAGAGGCACCATTTGTAAAAATCAACTGTTGATACAGAACGAATTCCATGTTTTTCATAGTGAGATGAAGTGTTAAAATTAGATACATCATCACAGACAAAGTACAGCACCCAAAACTTTCCTCCTGTGCGACTGGGGGTGTGTTTGGGACCAGGCAGCGAAGCAGTCTTCATAATCACATTCAGGTTAAGGCTCAAAGTCATTGGTACTTACGGAACTACGGGAGCCGCTGCCACGGCCGATTCGGAAAGCGGCTCATCCATATGTGGATAAATTAAAGTGACCGGTTTTAGTTCACCGGTACGGGGAGGGCTTTGGTCACACACACATCTGGAAGTTACCACGTGGTGACTAACTTTTGGGAAAACAGAACTGAGGGCCACACTGAAACCTCACTCCCGCTTGAGACTCCTGCCCATGTTATGCCACCTCGGTCCCAGGGCACCTGGATGGGTGTCTCTAGAGTGACCCGGGGGGAAGCTGTTCTGGTAGGTCCACTTTGATGAGAAATGCTCCACTGGGGGGCTGTCTGGCTCCAGTCTGGCCTTTGGTTCCAGACCCTCCTCCTGACTCAGTGCCGGAGGGAAGCTCTGCTGACTGATGCGGAGGCCCTCGCTGTTGTCATGGCAACCAAAGGACGACAAAGCCCACCAGGAGGGGTTGCCTGTGTAACTCAAAGATCTATTTACTCACACTCCTGTACACACTTGTACACTTCAGCACACACACACTGGTGTGAACACATGCATGCTCACACTGGCACACAGAGGCACGTATGTAGACAGACTCGGCCGAGCATGCAAGCGGCCACATGGTCACATCCCTATTAACCTTCAGGGCCCATATTTCCCAAGTGCTTCGCCGCCCCCCGTCTTCGTGGAAGGTGTCTGCTTCTGGAAGGAGGAATTTGGGGGAGACATCAAGAAGAGCTTCTTCAACCCTGTATGTTCTAAAACAAACAGAAATTTGGGGGATATCACAGAGGCAACTGTGTGTTGGCGGTGGTTTAATTTCGGGCTCATTGGGAGGTGGGCTGCAGGATGGTGGGTAAAACAGCATTTCGGAGTTCTTAGGAGGCTGGGGAAGCTTTTCTCCCCTTGCCCGGAGGAGCAAACAGAGCCCAGAGAAGGCAAACACCTTACTGAAGGTCACCCACTCCAGCTGTATCACAGTTGTTTACCCCTCACCCCTTGCCTTGCTCCAGAAAGGATTTAAGGAGACTTAGGCTGTCTCAGCCCTCTGAACGCCGTGCACTGTTGACTCTGATGGGCCGGATGGATGCATGAGCTCAGGCGCTGCCTCAGACACTCTATGTCACCCTTCCTTACAGACGAGGGGCTCGGGAGGGCCCCTCCCCCACAGCCACAGCGAAGGTGGACACTGACCTGCCACGGAGCGCTGTATCCCACCCACCCCTCTGCCGCAGGCCCCAAGCAGTGACAGAAGGCTGCGGGTGCCCCAGACCGGCACACCAGCTGGGCAGGACCTGCCGAACCACCTCTCCAAGCCTTGCATGTTACACAAGAGGAAACCCAGACGCAGGGAGGTCAGGTGGCTCACTGGTCCAAAGCCGACAGCTTGGTGGCTGACCCGGAGCATCCCTGCGATCTGCGGGTTCCAAAGCCAGTACTGCCGTGCGTCCTTGCAGACTGAAACATGGAGGCTGAGACAATCACGACCTCTCAGTCATGAGGACGCAGAGAGGCAGATTTCTTCTGGGCTCTCGGGGAACGCGTGGTCTTTTTTGCTCTCATTCTTGCCATGGAGACCTTGTTTGTCTATTTGACCGAGTAGCTGCAGGGGAAAGGCCGGGCAACGCACATAAAGGAGCGGCATGTTCCCTGTGTTCCCGTTCCACCTCGAAGCGGGTGCGAGCCAGCCTGTGAGAGCAGACGATGAAAAGCTCTGAAACTGGCCTGAGCTGGGTGCGAATCCTGCTCCACTAGGCTGTGATCTGGGGCAAGCTCCTAACCGCTCTGAGCCTCAGTTTCCTCACCGGAAAAATCGGCACAGACACCAGACTGCCTCCGAGCGTGGTGAGGAGTGAATCAAAGAGGAGAGGGCAAGTGCGAAGGACGGTACCCGGCCCAGGGTAGTGTTGCAAGAGCCCATTCTAAGTGTTACTGAGGCTCCCAAGACCGTATCATAACACACACACCTCTGACCGAGGCCTGCATATACATGTGTGTTTATTTCGCCTCTAAAGTACAATCTGTGGAGTACCTACTATGTGCCTGGCATTGTCTGCGACCATGAGGTTACAGCACCAAACTCTCTGGTACTCACTCTCCCTTTTTCTCCCCTGCCAGCACCTGCTAAAAAGATGGTAACTGATTTTGGGCAAAATATAAGGAAGAAATTGGTGTAAATAAAATTCAAAACAAAAAGATCCTCATGTATTCTGAAATGCTGCCCTATCTCATTCCAACTACTCTGCCCACCAGCAGGGACAAGCAAGGAATGAGGACTCGGTCAAGGTCTGAGCCCCCTGGGCTTGTCCTCACAGCCTGTTAAGAAGGGCACCGGGACCCACTTTGATCCTGTTTTGCAGACTGGAAACATTGAGGCCAAGAGAATCCACGTGACTCTGGAAAGACACAGAGTTACCAAACGGAATTCTGACCGCCCTCCTGTTTGATGACCCCCCGGCCTCGCCGCCTTGCTTCAGCACACAGACACGATCGCGGCACAAACTCCTGCACGCACACGCTGCTTTCTCCCTCTCTGTGCAGATCATAGTGTATGCATGTTTCAGTCACAATATTTCAGTGGGTTCAAAGCCCTCGGTGCAGGAAAGATGAGCCAGGAAGTAAGAGCACGTGGCAGCCTTCTTTCTCCCTCCCCCTCCCCCACCCCCGCCCGGCACTCTAATTACAGCATGGAAGGGGCATCTTGACAGAGAACAAATGGCTGTGCTCCTTTAGGAGACACTTTCTGCGCTCCTCGGAGAAGCTGCGGCAATCCGCGCCCTCCCCAAAGGTTTGGAGGCGCCTGAGGAGTGGGTGCGGCCGTGTTCAGGGAGTGACTGTGAATTTATTATCCGCTTCACACCGCGTGGGCACATCTCCTTTGTAAAAAGCTTTGAATTGCCCAGAATCCTTTGTTCGACGTCCCCAGATATTTAAACATTAAAGATTCCGCTCAGGAAGGTAAGAGCTTCCTGGTTCAGTATCAAAAGGTTCCTCCCCATTAAAACAAGCCCTTTCTTCTGCTTCGGGGTGGATGAGCAGAACTAAAGACAAAACCCAAAGCTGACAGAATGGGAATGGTGTGCAGTGAGGAGAGGGGCTGGAATCTGAAGGGAAAGTGGGGCAGAGAGAAGCCGATGTGGGAGAGTCCTGACGGGAAGGAAGGAAGAGTGGAGACCTGGTGGAGGTTAAGGCACCAAATGGGAGCTCCCCACCCAGAAGGGCTGGCAGGGCCTTTCAACACATGGCCCTTTTAAATGTATCCATGGCAGGTTGTAGAGAAGGTTTCATTCACACATCCCTTCATTCACCTCCACGGTGGGTATCAGCAAGCTCTCAAACTGAGTTCCCTTTTTTAGACAGAAAATCAAGGCTTTGCACAGCAACTCTACTTGGCCCAAAGGGCACAGGTCCGTACTAGAAGCAGCTGTACCTCAACCACTGACATTCTTCGTAACCATCCACTTGTTGGTGACCCTGTTACGCTGCAAACCCTCTGATGGCAGGGACTGCGTTGGACTGGCCTTGCTCAGCATCGCACCCACAGTCCCAGCACACATCGGTGCTTACTCACAGAGTGAGCTGCTGCCCACACTAGGGGGCAACCCTGGGAACAAAGAGCAGTTTTGGGATTTGGAACAAGACAGGACAGGTCCAGTGGGGTGAGTGGGACATCAGCCCTGGGTCTCAGTCCTGAGAACGTGTGGGTCCAGCATGTACACACTCAACAGCGGTGGGAGCTATGTGGATCTTTCGATTCTAGCTTATTCTCCCAGGACAGGCTTCTCTGCTTTGCTTGTTCTCAATTTCCTTTGCTTCTCTAAACGTTGGTGCACCCCAGAGTCCAGGCCTAGGTCATCTCCTCTGGCCACTCTCCCTGCTCCCTGGAGGTAACCCAAACACGCCCATGGACTCAACATCATCTGTGCTAAAGGCCACCCCATTTATACCTCTAGCCCCAACTCATCAATGAGCTCCGAACCCATCTGTTACAACTGTCTACTTGATATCAGCATCTCAAGCGGGACATGGCCCAATCGGAATTTCTCCCCCACGCTGCTACTCCTCTTGTCTCTCCCACTAACGCCGCCCAGTACTACTACCACCCAAGCTGGGAATCATCTGTTTCATCTTCCTTCCTCACCCCAACTCCAGTCCGACCCGTAAGCAACTCCTTGCAATCTTCTCCCCAACCCCACCACTTTTACCAGAGTCCAGGCCACTCTGGTGTCCTGCTGGACACTTGCTACCTTCAGGAGCCCCTAACAGCCTCCCTCACGCTCACTTTTTGTTTTCACCTTTGTCCCAACCCCCCATTTCTCTCATGGGAGAAAAACAAATGGTGACTTTGAAAATAAATCATACACTCCCCCTTCCACACTTCAGACACTCCCCTGACGTCCATGGTTAAAATCTAAGCGCTTTACCGGAGGCTGCAAGACACTACGTGGTCTATCTTCCTGACTTCAGGGGGCCTTCCTGATCAGAGAATCAAAATTAATAACCCCCATTACCTGTCACACTCTACTCTAATAACCTGTTCTATTTTACTATTAATGTACATTGCTAAAAGATTACCTGTGGACTACTTGGATTTTGACTTTTCACAAGAATGCAAGCTTCATGAGGAAAGGATCGCTTCTGTGATGTTCACCACTGGTGCTCAGAATAGTGCCTAGGGCTTAGGACAACTCAACAAATATGTGTTGGGTGAATGGACTACAGGTAACAGAACTTCCAGAATTATGTATTCTTTTCTCTGGAGGTTCCCTTGAGTCATGACCACCGTAGACCCTATCTGCTGGTAGTGTGGTCAATCTCTCTATCACCAAGAATTATTTTTCAACCAAGTCAATCGGAAAACAAGCTCAGCATCTTTTTCTGGATGCTTTATATGAACTTTCAAGATGACACCAAAGCTGTAAAGTGTCACCACAGCTGAAAATTCCTTAGAATATTCGGCTTAAATATTCTCTGCCACCACTGAGACCTTATCCTTCTGCTGTCTCATTGACGCTGATGGTTATCATCTTTTATTTAGAAGTCTTTCTTAAATTAGCTTGTTTTACAGTTAATCAAAGTCCTTCATTAAAATGTAATTATTGCCTCATTGCAAATGTCAATGCCTATTTGAGACAAATGCTACGAAAGCAGGTGATGTACAAGCAAAGATGTCCTCCTGAAAGGCTGGCAGCTTGTGGATGTGAGGGCTCGAGACTACTGTAGGCCCCACACTTTCCAATGAGGATGCAGTAACCACAAGTGAAGTCGTGGACCGTCAGGGAAGATAACGAAACATGTGGTGCGGTAAGGAAGAACTGCATCTGGGCTCACTACACACAGCTTTAAATTACAGGCCACAGGCAAGTAATTTAACCTCTTCGAGGCCTGGTTTCCTAGTACCTGACCTTGACTAAGATGCCAACCCCAGTGGGCTGTTGTGTCCATGGGCTCACAAGAGCAAAGACACCGATCATGGTGCCCAGCACACTAATGTTAACACATCCTCACTGAATCCAAACCTGAAGCCCAAACCAGAGTGGCTGGTTCTCTTAAATGCCAAAGCACTGTGAGTGAATGACGCTCACTATTTTATCCCCTTAGGATATTAACTCAAAAACAGATATTTGGGCCCTGGCTGGTGTGGCTCAGTGGACTGAGTGCCAGTCTGCAAACTAAAGGGTTGCCGGTTCGATTCCCAGTCAGGGCACATGCCTGGGTTGCAGGCCAGGTCCCCAGTAGGGTGTGTGTGAGAGGTAACCACACATTGATGTTTCTCTCCTTCCCTTCCTCTCTCTCTAAACATAAATAAGACCTTAAAAAAAAAACCCAGATATTTGGGTCAAAGAAAATACTAATCAACACTGGAAAGGAAGTAATACCAGTGACATTTGGAGAGGAAGAAAGTTCATCTTTGGAACACTTGAAGGCTATTCGACCACTTCGCCATTCTGGCTGCTCACTGCATGGATTTCTGAATGACTCTGCCACCTGCAGAAGCAGCATTTCTGCATAGGGCTTTTTGATGAGGATTTCCTTTGGAGAAGACTTTCTAGAGTTTGGGACATGTGCAGATGAATAAAGGTATTCAGGAGGGAGCCGCCAGCTTGGACACAGCCTCACCACAGAACAGACTTCTAAGAGTTTCGAAGGGCCTTGGCCTTCCCTTACCAAAGCCCACCCTTGTGAGCTTAGAGCCATTGGTAGGTGAGCTCCTCACAGAGCAGGGGTACTGATGGCCATTGGTGGTCCAGGGACTGATGCCCCATCTACATTGCTACTAGAGTGTGATAAGATAAATTCAGAAATCGTAAGTGTTCAGTAATGTCCATAGCAATGTAATAGATGTTTTATACCCATGGAATATAGGAATAAAAATTGGGGTTTAGAGTTTATATCTCTTTGTATTTTTATTTCATTTTTATGTTAGTCCATGTTTCTTACAATTGCATTTCACCAATGTTTCAATGCCCGCTAGATGCACACAGTTGAAAGGAGCAGTGTCTGGAGCGAGACCATTTCTTTGTGGCGAGAGGACGTGGGATTGAGATCATCATACTAATTACTATTTATGTGGTGTTTATGATGTCCCAGCAACTCTAAATGTTTTATAAGCAGCATGTCATTTAATTTTCACAAAAATACAAAATATATGATGTCATTCTCATTTTTAAAATGAGGCCAGAGGATGTTAAAATGCCTGTCCAAGGTTGTAAAACGAAGCAGGGACAGAACCAATATTCTTCTGACCACAAAATGGCCTACGGAGGCAAATTAGAAGCCAGGGACATGAGCCACTTAAGACTGTAGTGGAAGCATTTTGTCACATCTTTCCAATATAACTTTCTCTTCTTTATTTCTGTGTGCCCTCCTCCTCTGCCTTTCATTTTTCTTTTTTCAATCCTTTCCTTTTCTGTCTTCCCTTCTGTCTCTCATTCATGAGGATGGACTCAGCTGAAAGAACAGGGCCTGTGGCCACAAAAGCCCCTGAACTCTGCTACCGGATGCTCTGCCCTGCCCTGCATGGGGCAGGGAGGGAAGGAAGCCATAGGAGGCATTCCATTCATAGTCTCTTCGTGTGTGGAAAGTAGGGAATGTACATTGCCCTTTTATTAAGGGAAATGGACTCTCGTTAAAAGCACCAATTTTCAACAGCATTAAGTAATAACCATATCCTTTTGCAAGTAAACGTGTTCTGCTAATACATACCAACCATTTTTATAGCTCTCCCACATGCCAATATTCAATGAATCCTAAGTTTAAGTTAAAATATTACTCCTTCCTCCGTTTTCATTCTTACCCGAAAATACTTATCGGAAAACACACTGTCTATACATACATGTGGCAACATCCACCATCACAAAAAGGTGCACGCACACACACGGGTGTACACATACGTGGAGAGCCAGAGCCCCACATACAGGAAGGCTGGTGCCAGAAAATGTACACCATGCCCACGTTTTCCAGAGTCTGACCCACTCCTTTGTAGTAACAACCCCTCCTACCTGGGAAACTAGCAAATATGGGCTTTTCTTCTGATGGGGTCACCAGACAGGATTTGGCTAGATGATTCTGCTTAAGTGTAAAATAAGATAGCCACAGCAACGCTATAACTGAATTTCCACCTAATGCTGCTCAGAAAACTGTTGTGCTTCACAGTGAGTCTGAAAACTCAAGGAGCTGACTACTACTTCCGGCAGTGAGATGTGTTAGCGTTCTGAAATAGCTTTTACAGGAAACTCCCAGGGACCCGATAAATCCAGCCCGCACGCCAATACGTGCATTCCTGAACTCACAGGAAAGTAACAGAAACCTCCATGGTTAGCAAAAACACAAAAAGTGATGTGTTTTATACAAATATTTTCTCCCAGCCTGTGGTTTATCTACATTTTCTAAATGCTCAATTTTTAGTTTTGACAAAGTCCAGCTTATCAACTATTTTGTTTTATTGTTGGTGCCTTTTGTGTCGGTCCAGGAAATGTTTATCTACCCCAAATTCTCATAGAGATCTCAAATTAATATTTATCTACACAGAGATAGAAGCCTGGATTCATCTTCCCCCCATACCAACCTCCGGTTGATTTAGCATGATTTGGTCAAGACTTTCCTTTCCCCACTGAAGCAACTCTGCATCTTCGTCAACAACCAACCGACCATCGATGTGAGGAGCTCTCTATTCATTCTGTTCTGCTCACCTATTTGTCCTCCTTGCACCCATAACAAATTGTCCTAATTACAGTAGCTTTACAGTAAATCTTAATATCAAACAGTGAAAGCTCTATGACTTAGTTCTTTTTCAAAACTGTTCTGGCTTCTCTAAAGTATTCGAATTTTCATATCAATTTTTGAATCATCTTGCCTATATCTTCAAATTAGTCTATTATAGTTTTGATAGGGATTATACTGAACCTGTATTTTGCTTGAGGGACAATGGATATCTTAATGATAGTAAGTTTTCAATCCATAAAAATGGTATGTCCCTCCATTTTTTAAAGCATTTCTTTATTTCAGCAATCCTCTGTAGTTTTTGTTATAAAGGCCTTAAAGAACTTTGTCAGGTTTATTCCTAGATATTTGATTGTGTTACTTTTTATAATTTTAAAATTCATTTTAATTCCTAATTTGCAATTGATCACTTTAAGTATATATAATCCAATTAATTTTTTGTATATTGACCTTACAGCCTATTGTGACCTTGTTAAATGGGCTTATTAGCTCTAGTAGTTTGTAGATTCTATTAGAGTTTCAAAATATATGATCATATTGTCTGTGAAAAAATTGGTTTTACTTTTTCCTTTCCAATCTGTGTGCCCTTTATTTCTTTTTCTTATCTTATTAAAATGGCTCAGATTAGGGTTTTTTTTTTTTTTTTACCTACCTTTTTATTATATTGAAAAAGTTCCTTCTATCATTCATTTACTGTGAGATTTCATTAAAAAGGAATATTTGACTATGTTAAGGTCTTTTTGTGTATCTATGGAGCTGTCATATGCTTTTTCCCTTTTATCCTGTTAACATGGCATATTACATTGATTGATTCTGAAATGCTAATCCAACCTTGCATTTATGAATTAAATAGCACTTGGTCATGATGTATTATCCTTTATATTGTGCCAGATTTCATTGATGCATCTATGTTTATGATGGATATTGTTCTGTAAGTTTCTTTTTCTATGATATCTTTGTTGGGATTAAGTACTAGAGTTATGCTTGTCACAGCAAATGAGTTGAGAAGTGTTCTATATGCCTTGTTTAGATTCTAAAGGCGCTCATACGAGATCGACATTATGTTTGGTAGAGTTGATTGGTGAAGCCATGTAGCCTGGAGTATTTTGTTTGTTTTAGATTATGAATTCAATTTCTTTAATAGATATGGGCTTATTTAGATTTCAATTTCTTGTATAAGTTTTGGCAATTGTGTTCTCAAGGAACTTGTCATTTTATCTAAGTTGTTGAATTTACAGGCAGAAAATTATTCATACTAAATACTTATCTAATTTCTGTAGGAGCTGTAGTGATAACCCACTTTGTATTCCTGGTGTTGATTAATTTGTGTTTTCTCTGTTCCTTTGAAACTTAAATTTCAATGGTAAGTTACACAGCAGAGTAGATAGCATGGAAGAAAATGTCAGTGAACCGTGAAGTTTTTTTTTTTTTTTTTTTTTAATGCAGCACAATGAAATAAAGAGATGCAAAAAATGAAAGGGAGGTTTGTAGAAATGTTGAGTAGGATGGCAGTCTTACATAAGTCACATCACAGCTCTACAAAAAGAGAGGCAATAAAAGAAAGAGAGGCAATAGACTGAGGAGATGAAATATTTGAAAGATAATACCCAAATTTCCCAGAATTAAGGAAATAAATATAAAGACATGGTATGCATGATACATCTAAAAGCAGGATACGTTAAGAGAAACCCATAACTAGAACCATTAGCGTATAACTACACAACAACAAAGAGAAAGTCTTTAAAAGAGGCTAAGAAATAAGCAAAAATTAATCACTTCTTAAGGAATGACAGATGTCATCAGCAATGACGGCTGCTGGGACCCAGGAATTACATCTATAGAATGCTCTCAGAAATAACTGCCACTTTGAATTACATATCCTAACAAACTAACTTTTACAAATGTGGTCAAAATAAAGATATTTTTAGATAAATAAAAAGTGAAGGGATTTGCATTGCCAAAGGAATCTCTGAAAAACGTACTTTAGAAAGAAGAAAAACAATCTAAAAAGACAAGTCTAAGATGGAAGAAAGAATGGTAAAACAAAATGTGGTAGACAGGAGTAAAGGTAACAAAATACGTGTTCAAAATACTAAAGATTATGCCTAAATTGCTGGGTTCAAAATGTAAATTAGGACTACATATTAGTCAATAACAGTATATAAGCCAAAACAGGGTAGTATAAATGACTTTTTGTGTTGCATTGAAGAAGTTGTTTATTAAAATTTCATTGATTGAAAAATGCCTGGAAAAAATTAAAATTTAGCCACAGGAAAAAAGAGAAATAGAATGCTAGCTTCAAACATGATAGAGGATATAAGTAGAAGTAAAAAAAAAAAAAGGGGGGGGAGAGAGAGAGAGAAAGAGCCATGATTCTCTGATAAGACTGCCTATGTATTGAAAACCCCAAAGAATCTACCTATAACTTAGTAGAATTATGAGAGTATAATATCAATGAATAAAGATACTGATATACCCAAATCATTAAAAGCTAGATGCCAGAACAATTAATAGTAATAATAAAATAATAAATTAGCAACAAACATCATGGAATCCAGGAATAAATCTAACGAAAAGTATGCGAGACCTTTCTAGAATGACAAACTCATAGTGAAGGACACTGACATGTTCATGATGGACTTACTAGTGTGAATGTCAACTCCCCCTCAGTTGTGCTACCGAATGTAAAGCATTCGGTAAAAATCTTAACCGAAGTTTTCTTGAAATCTGATAAGGACGTTACAATTCATATTCCATCCAGTGATGTACCAGGTAGGGACACATACATGGGGAGTAAAACTAAGGAAAAGCAGAGAGGTCATAAGCATTGCCCTTGAGGGGGTGGGGGCTACAGCTGAGGCGCGCCCACGGGCTCACTGCTGCTAGTAACGCTCTCTTCAGCTGCAGAGCAAGTACCGGGCACTCATGTTGTTTATGTCTGTACCACATACACGTACACACCGTATGTAAAATTACCTATTTTTTCTTTTGTGCATTGAAAACATTTCAGACACAAGGGTTTTTGTAAGCCAACGAACCGAGACTCATGAAAAGACACTGCTTGCTCGTTACAAGGGAGTCAAGTCATCCTGAAGAAGAAGGAGAGAAAGGACTGGCCTGGAGGGAGAAGAGCTGTGTGGTCCCTGCTCGGACCTGTCGGAGCCGTGGGATTCCGGGGAAGTCACCAGTCTGCCTGTTTCTTACTTTACAAAGTGGGGATGATAATTTGTCTTGAACTGGTGGTGGGGATAAAAGAATAACACATAAACAAAGGTGTTCTGGAAACTATAATAAGCCTCATAGTACTATCAGGGATGACGAGAGAGGCCGTAAAAACACAAACAGGAAATAACCGTCTTGCAGTCCAAGGAACTGTGTCAGCTGCTTTCTTTCGCTATTGCCCCAATGCTCCCCTTCTTTCAAAAATGTCTAAAAGCATTTAGAAACCATCTTCATCTTTATCCTCGGCAAGCACAGGAGAGCCTCTGGCCTCTCAGACCTGGCTGCCTTGGATTCACCTGAACAGAATCTCTGGCCCGCTTTCCTCCGAGCTGTGCGCATAACCACCTTCCAAAGGGCCGAGCTCCAGCCAGGAGAGCAGTGGCCCTGACAAGCCTGCAGGACCATGGGGAGCAGGCCCCCCCCAGGCCGTTTGAGTAACAAACTTGACCTCCCAGTGCATCTTGCCTTGAGCAACTCTCCAAAGCATAAAGAATCACAGGTTCCAGAGCTCATTAAAAGAATGTTAAAGGCAGGACAGGATACAGAATTCCAGCAGAAGACGGCGAAGGCTGGTGGGGATGTGCCATCTGTTCTTCTCCCTGCCCGCACCCAGTGCCCATGACTCCAGGGTCCCAGCACCCATCTGGCACTTCTCCCACCCACGGGAGGTCTTCTGTGCCCCTCACCAACCACCTCTCTTGAAGTCTGTGAATTGGGGGGAGCTTGTTCAACCACCCCTCTAGAGGTCCCATGTTACCAGTCAAGTTCCTCTTGCACAGGAGACAACAAAAGACACACGTATGGTACCCACGGACGCAATGACAGACATCAGCATCACAAGTCACCCAGGATCTTCACCTCCCTTTAAGGTGAGCTAGAGGAAACTTCAGTGTAGAGTCTCTGGAGAATTCTCTTTGCCCCTGCTCCATAAGCCTGCTTCCCAAACATCTCCATACAGGCATGGAAGTCCTGGCACGGCCACCTTGGGCTGCCCTCTGAACACGTCCTCCTCGACTGGCGAGGGCCTCGCAATACCTACTAGTAGCAACACAAGCTGCAGCATCTGGGGAGCGGTAAGTATTATAAGAGGCTCATCACCTTGCTTCCAGCACTGCACGTCAGCCTGCAAGGCCGACACTCAGGGACACAAAGCCACAGCTTGGAAACCTGGGGTCTCAGTGACATGCAAGGCTCTGTAATAGATCTAACTGGGAGAGAGAAACTGTGGTTTGGCACCTAACCAGGAGAAAGGAGTAGCAAGGATGGAAGTCAAACAGCGAACAGCTCACCTGACAAGGGCGGGCAGACACAGAGCACTGAGTAGGCGCCAGGGGGCCTGGATTCCAGCCCTACGTGCCACCCACCAACTTGGGGTCTTAGTCAGGACGATCTGTGGGCTGGGGGTGGCTCTACCTGAGAAATGTTCTCCACGAGCCCTTCTGGCCTGAGCACTCCCGGGTTCTAGCCCCAAGGGAGCCCAGCATTAGTCACATCTGATTGCTCCCAGGAAGTGAAACTGAGAGAACTTGGACGCAGGGGATGAAGACAAAGAAGGAGAAAGTCATGTTACGTACAATGCAACACCACCAGGACTCAAAATCAGTTAAGTGTTGGGAAAGCAGGGGTAATAAAACTATGGGATATAGGTGAGTCATTCTGAAAAGTTTTGTAGACAAACTTTGAAAGCTTCTCTTAAATGCAGGTCTATCCACGCTTCTCCCATAGAGTGTAACAGCGCACCAGGCTCCTAGTGGGCACTGTATGTGCTTATCCAATGACTGAGACCAGGCCTCAGGACACCCGCTAGAGAGGCGGTTTCTGATATGATTGGTACAGCTGGAAACACCTGTTCAAAGCACGGCAGTTTGGGACGTGATGAGAAAGACCTGGGACCCTCTCAGAAGTAAAGAGGAGGCATCCGAGACAGTCCCGGTCATGGGGGTAAGGTGACCGACCTCCTGGAAGGGACATGGGGCCCTGGGCTGCTGCTGGAGCAAACAGCCTGCACTGGGTTAGGTGTCCACAGTCCAGCTCCGTTCCCAGGGGACCTGTACAGGCCTTCGGGACACAGCACTGACTGACCTGAGGGGTACAGTCTGGCTGCAAAACAGTCTGTCGTGAACACAACATGAAACAGATGTCAAAATAATTTGAAAAGTTAAGAGTGGGCTATCTGCCACCCAGCTAAGCAAAGAAACCTTTTCTCCGTAAAACATGCACCTAGTGGGGGGAAGTCTTGGTTTGTTTCCCAAATTCTCTTTCAGCATCTATTACGCACCAGCCATGATGCTGGATGTGAATATAACATAACACTATTTATTATAAATGTAATACTTGTAATGCTTGTAAGGGTATGTGACTTTACAGTTTGCAAAACATGTTCATACAAAGGATCTCAAGAGCAACCCAGTCTTTGCAATACACTGAGTCCCTGAAGTCACACAGAGACCCCTTCAAATTCAAAGTCTGTCAAATTGCAAATTAATTAGAATTAACCTGTTGATTTCCTGTAGCATGATACTAACAAGGCAAAAAACAAAATGAAAACCCTTTGGCTTAGGGAGAAAATCCATCTTGACTGGGAATGTGGTATTATCACCAAAGGAGAAATAAATAAACCAAATCAGCAAACCTAATGAAGAAGAGAGGGAGAAAATCTGATAAACAGTCTTTTAAACCCAACCAGGGGGACGCAATTCTGTAACAGACCGAAAAATCACAAGCCAAACAAAATCCAGTAGCAGGTGACCTGGAACAAGAAAACCAGGAGTCAGAGGTTTGGGCACCAACTCTGCCCCTGCCTGTTTGGGTGGCTGCGAGAACTGGGGCTTCCCCGTCACTCAGACCAGACTCCTATCCAGTGCCCCCGGGTCAAGTGCCCCTGGTTAGACCAGGAAATACGAAGATGTGCAAGCCCTTTCCCGTACTCATGTAAATCCATCTTCCCAGGAGACAGGCAATAAAATATGGCAGCTGCTCCCCATGGGATGTGGAGAAACAGGGAAGGGAGAGAGACTCCAGTTCTATGGGAGGAACCAGGGGAGGTCCAGGGAAGAGAACGTTGGCTTTGAAAGGATAAGTAGAGAATAAATGGCGGCACCGGCCACTGAGAAAACAGAGGCTGGACAGTGGGACTTGTCCGAAGGGATGATGAGGGTTCAGGAGGGGACATGCTGAGTGTAAGATGCCAGAGGACACTACGTGGGGATGTCCTGCCCTCCTTGGCCCTTCAGTCTCCTCAGCTGTGATGAACAGAACTGACTGGAAGATGGTTCGCATTCCTTCTAGAGTCAGCTGTCTGGAAGTCTTTGACATGCTTAAAACAATTGTGTCCCATCTTCTTTTGAAGGAGGCTGGGAGAAACCTGAGAAGGGTCACTCACAAACGGTCACATGGAGTCCCTGGGACAGCTTGATTAGGGATCAGGCACGGAGGCCATCCATCCAAAGGGCAAGGTCCGAGGTAACTGCTGTGGGGTAGTGGGGGGGCCATTGGTGCTGTTCGCATCACTCTTGCCTGCTCCCAGACTGGACACAGCCACAGGACAAGTTCTGGAAAATACGTCTGAGGCCAGATATTTCACTGCCTCCAGAGCTGTTTTCGCCCTGCCACAGTACGAGAAAGCGTGGCTGAAGTGCAGTGGGCAGGGAGAGTGGGAGGTGATGAGGTCAGAGAGCGGCTGCTCCATTGGCCGAGGTTCTAGAGTAAGTACCCTAACAAACTGGCGTAGAGCCCCCGGCCAACGGGATGATGGGCACACAACATGAGCAAAAAATCAAGCAACTCTGTTAGGTAGGTATTGTTACCCTCTTTTCTGTAAACTAGAAAACTGAGTCAATGAAGTGAAGTAACTTACAGCTAGTAGGTGGTGAAACAGGATTCAAATCCTTGTCTGGCTCTGTTCAAATACAGCCCCCATTCCCCAAGGACTTGATGTAATTCACTGTATTCTGTGGGTCGAAGGAAATTCTCAAAGGTTTTTACATAAGGGAGCGATGCGATCAGACCTATTTTTAGGAAAACAGCTAAGAAGAAGATGAGAAGGGAGCAGTGTTCGGTAGGCCACGGCAGGAACTGGAGCCTGACAAGATCGAGGGCATTGAAAATGGAAAGGAGGGTGGATAGGCCAACCGACATTTCATGGAATCAAAGAAAGTTGTAGATCAGATAAGGACAGAGCCAGAAATTCTCAAGGCCGCCAAGATGGCTAAGTGGGTGTGTTGGTTGAGAGAGGAGGTGGGGATTTTCGTATAGGAGGTTAATTTGCTTCCCGGTGTGACGGGCTTGATTCATTCAGATCGACCACAGGGCTGAAAACGTGGCTTTACAGCACAGGAGAGAGGCAGAAGTTGGGGACGTGGACAGAGGGTCGAAGGGACACGGGAGGCTTAAATGAGACCTTCCTCTGAAGAGCAGGGCAATAAGGCTCTGAAGGGCTCCCTGTGGGGCACCAACGCGTCACCAGGACCTACGGAAAAAGAAACCAGCAGAGACAGCGAGGAAGACGTCGCCGATATTCACGCCTCTCCAGTTCTCTTCGACCTCTCGGCACTCGGAGGGTGCTCTTTCTCCCCGACTTTAGGCAAGGCCATGTGACTAGTTCTGACCAGTGACATGTGAACGGAATCGGTAGGTGGCACGTTTACACCAAAGCACTCGTCAGCCGGAGTCTCTGAGCAGCATGTATGTTAAGCAACTTTGACTTTGCGGCTTGAGCAAGCAAGCAAGCAAACAAACTTCTATTGTTTCATTAAGCTACTGAGGTTTGGGGGTTGTCTGTTGCAGCAACACAGCCTAATCTATAATAACTAACACTGAGGGGCAGTGGTCGGAAATGTAGGATGTGAAAAAGAGAAAGCAACCTAAGAAGAGGGAAGTTTTCAATGAAGTTGTTAACATTTTCAAACGCTTTCAAGCAGTGAAAGAGCTTCAGGACCCAAAGAGAGTGTTGGTTCGGCCACCTGGATGCCCCAGGAAAACGGCGGGCAGGTACCAGGCTGTGGTGGAGTTTGCTGTGGAGTGGACCTGCGCCTGGAAGTGCACAGAAACCACGACCAGGTGGTCTTCTTCCCCCCCCCCCGCCCTTTTTTTTGGCTCCTCCCTCCTGGGGGCAGGGAGCCTGAGAAGCAGGGTCAGCTGGGCTGGGGCTGGCATGCCTGTGAGTTAGGGAACACGGGCTGGCGGAACACACGGTTCCTTGACTCTCCTTGGCTCTGCTGGTTGGCAGCCTACACATTTCTCACTGTGACAGTTTGCACTCGCTCAAGCCCATTTGGTTGTCACATCCTTGGCTTGTGCTGTCACCCCAAATCACATCCTTCACCCCAATGGTTGGAGGCTCATGCATCACAGCACATCAGACCTGGCTCCTTGCAAAGTGCCCAGCCCACCTTCACAAGAAGGGCCAACAAACCACAGGAAAAGTCCACTCTCTGCTCAGGGAGCACCTCAAGGGTCACCTGCCCATGCCCACTCGCTGTCCCCCTCCTACCCACAGGTTCTTCCACCTGTATCCTGACTCCTGTCCTCTGTCTAGCTCCTTAGAGCACTGGCCCTCTCTCTGACTTTGGTCCCCTTCTTGGCATGGGCTTGTCAATTTTGCACACAACTTCGGCCAGTAACAGGAGGTCTGCCTAGCCTAAGTTCCCCAGGCCACTGTCCAGTCAGGCCTGCTCTTTTCCCAGCCGCTAATAGGGGTATTGTAAAGTGCTTCCTGAGAACCCCAGCCCAATGGGTGCCGTGCCTTGGGAGAGTGTTCGGGGGGCTCAATCTGTCTCCCCCAGACCACACTAGCCCTGAGGCATGCAGGAATTAGAAACTGTAAAAGCATACTTTTCCTCCACTTTCCCTCCATTTCCCTAGTAACATGCTCCCCTCATGTTTACATTGGGCTCTCTGGCATTATGCCTGAGCCTCCCTCTAGCTTTCCCAGGACCCGTGGACCCTGAATTTTAGTTCCACCAATAGGTGCTGTTGCCACGTGCATTTTCCAAGGGCCAGCAGAGTACAGGAAGAAGCACTGAAGCTTTGGATTAGAGAGTCCTGGGTTCAGATCCCGGTCCCTCCATTTACTAGCTGGGGTTCTTTAAGTAAGTTTATGTAATCTCCTGTAGGCCATAGCCCCCTACTTGGAATGTGAGAAGAACACCGCCCTCCTTGCTGAGTCACGGTGAGGGTTAAACAGGTAACGCACGAAAGCTTTCCTACCACGCGGTTCCAGTGCATTTTTTGTTGCCTTTCCTCTTACTTGCTTCCAGACTCCTCCACCTTTTACAACTCCATGCCCTAGCTATGGAAAGGATTCTGTCTTGCCACTTCCCTAGGGCTCTATTATTCTAAGGTGCTAATAAATGAATCGTGCAAAGGTGTTAAAGGAACGTGACAGAAAATGTGTCACTTTCACTGTGTATCACATTTTTAGTTATTTAAGGCTCTTACAAAGTCTCAATTCAAAGGTAAAGCGGATAACAGAAAAATTATGTTTCATAGGAGGCTACTTAAGGAGGCTCTTAATAATGATAGCGATCGTTATGAAAATCTATGACATGCCAGGCACTGTGCTAAGTTCACTGTATTCCTTTTCTTATTTAACCAACGCATGCAAAAAAGGTCTATAAAGTATTAGGATCCCATTTTACAGATTAGAAAACTGAGGCTTACAGAAGTTGGGAAATTTGCCCATGGTTACACAACTAGTTACATGAAGAGCCAGGATTCAAGCTTGAGCTTTCTAATTCCGAAACCGTCTGGGCTACACTGCCTCCCAGTTTTAATTAGAGGCCCTTCCGAAATCCTCAAATCAAGTTGTTCCATTTTAGTCTAAGGTGCGCGCACTAGAATTTCTAGATCCCTTGGATGTGATAAAAGCCACATCTGATATTGTATCATTTAGCATTTTAAGGAGAAAAACGACTTTGTAATCAAACATAACGGTACCTTGGAGGTCAGTGTGTTTACTCTCCCCCTGCTTACGGAAGCAACTGAGAGAAGCAAGACATGCTGGAGTCAGAGAGACGAAGACGAAAACATCAGCTGCATCTGTGGTAAAGCCCGTTGGAGAACATGGCTGTAGCTTGGTGACAGGGTGGCATTTTGAGCCGCCCTGTCACCGGAAGAAGCATGCGAGCCCAGACCAGCCCCTTTGCAGGGCTCTGTCCCTGTAAGCTAAGAGCAAAGAAGGGGCGGCGGATGCATGCATCTGGGGCTCAGACCGGCTCTGAAACGAGGAAGGCTGAGAGAGGCGCTCCTAGCTCCAAGCTCACCAATTACGAGTCGGAGGGAATGAATGGTGGGGAGAGAAGCCTTGTGTTTTCCAGGGCAAGTTCCCCGCCGTGGAAACGGGAAGCCAGGGAGAAAGAGGTCCCCCTCGTTAACAAATGGCTCTAAAATACTGTTATGCAAATATTAAAATATATTAACAATTAAAATAGTATTATGCCAGCAATAATTTAACTGGATAATATCTTAAAGGGGCTAGAACATCAGTCTCTGCTGAACCAAAGAACTCACTCTAAGATCTGCTTACTTCAATACAACTGCTGTCTTCCTCAGGGGTATCCGCTGAACACCTAATACGTCGTCCATTGACCCTGACATGTCTTACTGCCAAAGAGCCAATTGCTAGAGTCTAGCCAGAGGACACACAAGAAGGAGGGCCTGATACTTCAGCCTGAGGCAAGCACTCATTCATTCAACAAACAGCTACCGAGCAACGAGCGTGGGCCAGCAGCTACCATGCTTGCACGGGACTGGTGGGCACCACTGCCAAGCAAGCACAAGGTGGCAGCAGGGTCCCCCAATTCACCCAGTTCTAAGAACACATGGGTGAACTCACGGATTGGTTTAAAATGCTGCAAAATACATGCTGATTATGTGAGAGAAGAATACGTATTGCGATGTTTATAGCTGTTCTAATGAGGAAAGAAAAATGAACAATCTGAACCAGGACAGAGAGTGCTGAGAGATTTCTTCGCTGAAGCACCTTTTGTAAGAGTAAAGAATTCCAAGATGCTTTGGGTGCCTTTCCACCGCAAGCGTGGTAGACACGCCAGCCGTGACCTACAAACCCTCTGGGCCCCTCACACTGCACGCTTCTGGTGGCTGCCTTCTTTTGTCTGAAGCCCATGTTGCTCCGAGACACTTGGCTGGGGAGAAGAGCCTCGGAGTTGTTAAGTGCCCGGTAACGGGGACTTTGTGTTCTAAACTGTTGGGTACCAGGGATGCTGCACACACTGCCACTTGGGGAACAATAGAACCCACTGAAAGGGGTGATGCTGGCTATTAGCAAGGAGGGCAGGTGCACGGGAAGAGCGGAGGGAGAAGCAGAGCAGGAAGAAAGCCTGGCTTTCTGAGGCTTCTCCCCACACCACGCTTCACACACAACACGGTGTCTTTTGTCAGAATCTCTTTGCTGCGCATTGTCCGGAGCCCAGGCAGTGGTGGCGAGCTTTCTAGCCCAGAATCACAAGCCCACAGTCTCTGCCCAGGTCAGCCCAGGTCCCTGGAGAGTGGCCAGAAGTACTCACAGCCTCTACAGATGTGTCCTTTGCTTCGTGAACACCGTTTTATTATTTGTATTATTTTAATTCCTTCCTTCTGGGCTGCCTTGCCTTCCCATGCGAAACTAGTTCAGAGATGCCACTTTTGGAGCTCATTACGTTGTCATGGCAACTGGAATTTTCAAAGTTTAATTCTCCTCGTTGTCTCCCCTCCATGAACTTCCCTTTCCCTATTCCCATCTCCTGCCACGTATACATTTTGCACAAGGAATAAAACACGGGAGAAAATCAGACCAACATTTCCACCAGGTAAATGTGTTATGATGCACAGCGTGTCCCTACTGCTGGGCATTTGAAATTGCCTCTGTTCTCACTGTTGCCAATGAATACTCTTGGACTCTGAATGCCTGTAAGATTTGGGGGCAAGGCCCCGGGTCCCTGCCCTCAGTGTGCCTGTCTCCTCTGCTCCTCTGAGGGGCAGACGGATCCCTCCCTGCTTACATAAGCCCTGACCATGCGGTGTGCCAGTTAGCATTTGTTAGCCCTGGAAAACAGCATTTAAAAAAAACAGCGGTAGTCGAGGGAGAGTGAAATGGCCTCAGATGTACTTCACAGGGGATTTCTGGAGATCACAGGAGCTACAGTTGCTGAAAGGAAGTCCCCAAAGAAAGCTTGCTAAATTGATCACTTAATTATAACGTTAACCTTTGTTATCAAAAACCTGATGGAGACGGAGAGGGAAAAGACAACCAGAACACGAAAAAGAGAGCCTGAACTTCCACACCGAGTGCGAGCCATCGGAGAAAGGCTGGCCGGGGCTCCCAGGTGCCCTCCTCACCACAGGACAGGGTGCTCGGGCTCCCACATGCTGTGTGGCCCACACAGCTGCCAAAGGGGCTGGTGCCCCAGGAGCTCTGCTCTGGCCCTCTGGGCTGGGGTCCAGGTGACCCAAGAGACACAGCAGTCCCTCCTCTCTCTGGATGACAGCCTCGTGCCTCTGCTGCTCTTCCCACCAGGGCCAGGGAAGGTGACGAGGGCCAGAAGACACACAGATTCGTGGCCGAGGGGGGTGTGAAACTGACTGACATAGCCTGACCCAGATTATGTACAGAGACAGTATCCAGAGGCTCCAAGAGAGAATGGCCCTCCGGCTACTGAGACGCAGTATTTTTAATTTACAGACCTATTAAATTGGAGATTAGGCTCTTGTGACATCAAACATGATGGATGAGGATTTTAATGGAGACTTTGCTTACCTACATCCTTCATCCGTGGGAACACAAGGAGATCCCCAACTGCTTAAGTCATAAACACTCCAGACTCTAGCCCAGCTTAAACTGGCCCTTAACAGAAATAGCCGTGTAGATGGGGGACTACACAATGGTAGTTGTGGGGGGGGGGCAGTGAAAAGGGCAGGAAGGCTGAGCTGGATGAGGGCACGTGGTGGAAACGGAATGGCGGGTGCACCGGGAAGAGCAGAAGACCGAGGAGAAATGGAGAAGGGCCTCGAGCTGGGAGGGCAGGTGTCCGGTGGGGACGGCTGAAGGGCCGAGGGGGGGGGGGGCGGGGAACCAGGCTGCAGGAGACGGTTAGGGTCGGGTTGATGTCAACTCTCAGCACTCTGGTTGGTCTTGCAGGATGGGACAGGAGTGTCCTGCCCAGCCCCTGGCCTCCAAGCAGCATGCCTGTGCCCAGAGCACCCGGTTCCTGGCCGTGTGGCCGATGTCCTCATTCTGGGCAGTGGGACCGCCTGCTCTCCCCGCCCGCTCCAACCTGTTCTCACCCTGCTTCTCTTCACTGACCTGCCCACTAACCTCCGAAAAGCTTCTCCTGGCACACAGTAGGTGCTCCGCAAATGCTGAGTGACATATCCCTCGAATGGACAGCAGGCAGGGCTTGCTCACCGCAGGTGCCCACGGACTGCCTCTGAGCCGCCCCGACGGTGCCATGGACAGATCCTGGGTGCTCTGCTAGCCGTGAACTTTCCCCAAAGGGCCCACATCGTTCTGTCGCTCTGCCTCAGGGGTTGCCCCACTGCCCTGGGCACTTGCTCAGTCCACAGGCAGGGCAGCCCCCAAGTGTCGTCGCTCAAAGAGGGACAGGAACTGGTGGGGCTCGTACATACATGTGCAACCCAATTCCCCAGTCTTCTGTGGAGCAAATCTGAGGCACAGTCTACCTGGTTCCTCAGAGGGTTCCCAGGGGGTTAAACCTCAGCAGGCCATGGTGACCCATCAGTCAACACATCCTCCAGCTGTTTCTCCCACTCTCCCTTTTGCTGCTAGGGGTCGCCTCCCAAATGAACTCCCCACACTTGATCCTGTCCTTGGGTCTTTCCTTCAGGGAACTCTGGACCAAAGCCTTAGACGGGAGTTTCTTCATTGGTCCAATCTCCCCCCCCCCCCCCCCCCGTTTCTGGCAGAAGGGTGGAGAAAAGGGAGGTGGAGACCTTAAACTGGACGAGAGCAATGGCGTGTGGCCTCAAATACAAAATGCCACCTACCCGCCAAATTTTGCCAGGAGAAAAGTCCTGACCAGAATCAAAAGACTTATGTGGACATGAAATTCCTAGAAAGAACGGCTAATTTTTCTTACCTTGTCTGCAAAAATGACCAGCGCAGCCCCACCTAGGGACAGTCACCTGCTACTGTTGCAGGGGACAGTGCCTAGAACGAGGGCCAGAAATGAGCGACTGAATGAACACCACACTTCCCCCGGGGCAGACGATCTGGGGCGAGCTTGGCCCGGAGCGTCCCTCTGCCCGGTTTACACTCCCCCCGCCCCGCCCCCATTCATAGGTGAGAGGAGAGGGAAGGCAGAGGGTGGAGATGTCAATAACAGCAAGTCCTGGATTCCAGCTCCTTATCTCCGGGAAGAATATGAAGTTGCTTAATCTGCTACTGAATCTCTCACCCCTCTTAACACCACCAGTGAGGAGTAGGTGGCGTCCCACGTGGGTTAATTAACACACTCGAGATGCTGTTGCTTGGTTAACTGTTGTAGCCCTTTGGAGGTGAAGTGATGTGTTCAGAATAACGGACACCGTGCACTAGAGAAAAGCACAGGACATTCCCCCTGCAGGGAACAGTCGTACCAGCTGAGCAGGGACATCCGTAGCTTTGACACAGAGGCCAGACCCATGCGGACAGTCGGGGCCCCAAAGCTATTCCCTCAACTCTGATGTTTTTGATCCCAAGACAAGAGTCAGAGCTACCAGCCAAAGTCTGTCCATTTCCTTCGTAACAATCACCGTTAACATGGTGTTATTTGCTTGTTTAATCATGTGTTTTCTGTCCTCGCCATTAAACCAAGAAGCTCATGAGAGTGAGAGCCCACATCTCATTCACTCTCCAACTCAGAGGGCCCGCCATGCAGGTGCTGAGTAACTGCTGGCTGTCAAAAGATTTTAAATAAATGACCAAATAATGAGTCTCTTCCACTTAACTTCCTCTACTTAAAAAAATTATCTCATGTCTTCTTCTCTCAATTCTTAGTCCCAGATACCTGCTGGCTGAGGCATTAATGTCTGGTAGTAAGATCCTCCCTCGTTGTCATGTGTTGCATTTGATCACTGGGTAACTTGGTCTAAAAGAAGAGTAGAACATGAGAGCGGGGAGGCGAGGTGATGGAGAAGATACTCCCCCGTGTACGGCACAGAGAGTGGTGGGGGAGTTGGGAAGGACCACATCCCATTTTACTGATGCCCCGTCAACTCTGGGGAGGTTAGGGGGCCTCCCCTCGTCTGGTCAACTTCAGCTTAGGGACTTGTCAGCTGGTAAACAGATTAGTTATCAACTTTAGTTTAATATGGGTAAGAGAAATGGGGCCCCTTTAGCAGACTTTGGGGTCCCTCCTGTTCCCCCCAAATGCTCTCAATAGCTGTTCATTTCCAGGGTTCCCCATGGAGCACAGCTTCCCAGCACTCTCCCTGCCTATCAGAGTTCACTTCTTCAACAGGAAAGAGTAATTTCAATATTTTTGCTACATGAGGAATATTTTGGGATGCAATGATAATTAAGTGTTGAGAATGTAGTGATGCACTTGACACCAAGGGGAAAATAAAGAACTTTTAATTCTACTACAACTCTCGCGGCATCGGAACTTAACAGGCAGAACTGCCAAGCACCCAGTATATAACCACGCTGTGAAGACTGTGATTATCAGCCGGGGAAATTGGAAGGTATTATTTCAGCCACCTCGGTGTGCACATGTCTGCAAGTGCACAGAAAACATGTCTAATTATAGGGGCTTGACTCTGGGCTATAAGCTCAGAATGAAGCGAGGCTCTAACCATTACGAATTTCCATGTGGCGAAATCAATTACTGTAAGAGTCCATAGACCAGAAAGAGAAATACAGGTTCAAGCAGAAAAATGTTCTCTAATCTCGAAAAGCCTAAGACTGTGGCCTAAGAACGACAGTGGAATGAGCATACAGGATGCATTACAACAGCAAAAAAAATCCCAAAGAACAATAAACAGCCCCTCAAGCAGCAACGATTTGATTACACTGGGTCATGTCCATCCTACTGATAATGACAAATGTTCCCTCTGTCTCCCTGCAATAGAGAAGGTCTCAGCACAGGTCTCAAAGTCGCTCCTTGACACCGGCAAAATTATGGAGTTCTAGTAGAGCAACCTGAAGATAGTTAATATCTTCAACTAACATTAAACTTGGGCTTTGGGTGGAGTTACACCTATTGGGAACAATGCTCAGAACCTCAGGAAAATTTCCGACGAATACAGACCTCCCACACATTGAAAGATCCGTTCCCTGGTTAGCTACTGGGAGCCACTGCGGGGCTGCCACGCACACTTGGCTAAGTCCTGGCAAAGGGGAGGTGAACTCACTGAGGTGCCTGCCTGCGTGACCCTACGAAAGGGGGCAAAGAGCCCCATGGGTAACTGTGAAATAAGACAAGTGCTCCAATAGAAGATTATATATAGTGCAAGGAGAACGTGGATGAGGAAATTTAAGGAGAATTTGACCTTGAAAGATGAGTCAGAGTTCCGCAGCCGAATAGGCAGGTATGTAGAGGGTGTTTATAAAGTTGTTTACTTCTAGGCAAAGGGAACCAAAAAATGGAGGTGGGCCTATGTGGGCAACCCAGCAATACTGTGCGTGGCGGGCTGAAGGAGAGGGAACGTGGGCTTGAGGATGGAAAGGAGGCTGGGCTAAGCCTGGAGAGGTCATGCAAGACAAGGACCATGAATTCCGAGTCATTAGTAAGCAGATGATGAGAGAAGCTAGCCGTCGAAGCTGTGCTTGTGATTATTCTGGTTGTTTTAAAGTCTTTAACTGTTAAAAGTTAACTCTACATCCACCGTTATGTTGGTTTTTTGTTATTTCGCTTTTTCTGAGAATTTACTGGTCCACAATTCTTAAAGGAACGTGATTTATTTAATAATTATTGGTCTATGTTACCTATACTGTCTGAAAAGTTCAACATAAATTTGTGATCCTTATTAATGTTCATTGTACATTATTTAATTTTTTAAGCTAGCTGGTGAGGATGTGGAAAGACCAGAACTCTCATATTTTGCTGGTATATTTGTAAAATGGTACAAAAAAATAGATTGGCAGTTTCTTATAAATCTAAACATGCACTTACCACATGACCCAGCAACTGTACTCTTGGGTAATTATCTTGGAGAAGGAAAACTTATGTTCACACAAAAACCTGTGCACAGACATTCAGAGCAGCTTCATCTGTTAACAGCGCAAAACTACAAATGACCCAGATGTCCTCGAAGGCCTGCATGGTCAAACAAACTGGTGCATCCATACTGTGGAACCGTAGTCAGAAATAAACAGGAATTAGCTCTTGACACCTGCAAGGACCTGGGTGGATTTCAAGGAAATTACACTGAGTGGGAAAAAGTCCACCTCAAAAGGTTTCATTCTGCCTGATTCCATTTCTGCAAGATTCTTAAAACAACAAAATTAAAACAGATCAGCGGTTCCCTGGCATCGTGGGGGGTGGACAAAGAAAAATGGGTATGGTTTTGAAGAAGGAGCATGAGGGCGTCCTGGGACGGCCCAGTTCTCTATCCTGAGTGTGGCGGTGGCTACGCAAATGCAATACAGTTGCATGAACTACACGTGCACACACGCAAAACCAGCTAAATCCGAGTAAGCTCTGCGGAATGCACCTATGTCGATTTCCTAGCTTTCATACGGCGTGACTGTTATGCAAACTGGTACCATTGACGGAAACCGAGGGAAGGGCGCAGGGGATCCTCCTAAACCTTTTGTGGGCAACTTCTGTAGCTCTATAATTATTTCAAAATTTAAAGAAAAAACATTTAAAGACCATCCAGGCCCTCCGCATTGCCAACTGCAACGACTCCTTGTTCGTCATCTTTGTACTGGATCCCTAGGGCTCATCCAGCGGGAGGGGTTTTCTCATTCCTTTCTGAGACCTGTCCTTCCTTCCCTGTCCCCCATGACCTAACGCTTCCCTGGTATCTCTCTGGCCAGCCTCGATACTCTCTTTAGTGGTGAGTGTTACTGAACTCTCTATCCCTGGCCGTCTTTTCTTCTTTTGCTGCATGCCTTCCATGGACAACCGTATCTATTTAAACCTTCTTCTCTATCAAGTAGTGACAACATCACCTCTTTTTCTCCCTCTGTTCTTAAAACACAGAGTCGCTGATCCTATCGACTCGTTTGGCCCTCCTGCACCTCAAACTGTCTGAAACTGCACACCTCTTCCTCCCAGAACAAGAGCTGTATTCCTTCGTCTGCTATTCATCTCAGTGAATGGAACCCACATTCTCTGAGACATCACAACTGAACCTGGGATCTGTGCTCGAATGACCTGCCCTCCCTCCCCCATTACAGCCAATCATTTCCCACGTTCTGACTATTTTACCACCTAAACCCTTCACCTCTTCTCCCCTTACATTTCGGCTGTCAGTACTTGAGATCCTTCTTTGCTGTCCACCTCTAGAGCTTCGTTATAGTCTTACTACAAATTAATCACTTTTTTTGGTCATCTTTCCTGATCCTCTACAGACTCAGTTTAAAATTCAAAACTAACTCAAGTATTGTCCTTTCAAGTTGCTAAGGAATTATGATAGTGTGTTTTTTTAAGGTTTTGTTTATTTTTACACAGAGAGGAAGGGAGGGAGAAAGAAAGGGTGAGAAACATCAATGCGTGGTTGCCTTTCGCATGCCCCCTACTGGAGACCTGGCCCAAACCTAGGCATGCGCCCTGACTGGGAATCAAACTGGCGACCCTTTGGTTCAAAGGTTGGTGCTCAGTCCACTGAGCCACACCAGCCAGGGCAGTCAGTGTATTTTTATTTTCACCAATTCAAATATATCAACTGTCTCCCTAAAGGTTTATTGATTTGTATCATGCTTAGAAAGGGTTTCCCCCTTGGAGATTTTTAAATCACCACAATCTCTTTGAATACTTTTACAGTTTAATTTAAAAAATATATGTACTTGTTCCACCTGCAATTTATTTGGGTATAAAATATGAGACATAGGATTCAGTTCATTTTTTCCTTTCCATGTGACCGCCCAGTTATCAATATCATTCACTGAAGAGTTTATGTTCACCAACTTGAAATGACAGATAAATTACCATAAGTGACAGTCATTTAAATTCCCATAAACAGGGCAGGGCAAAAGTAGGTTAACCGTTGTTCTTATGGAAAATAAGACACTAATTAACAAATAACAATACAAGAATAAACTCTAGCCCTGGCTGGTGTAGCTCAGTGGATTGAGCGCGGGCCTGCGAACCAGAGGATCGCGGTTCGATTCCCAGTCAGGGCACATGCCTGGGTTGCCGGGCCAGTTCCCGGCAGGGGACATACGGGAGGCAACCGCACATTGATGTTTCTCTCCCTCTCTCCTTCCCTTCCCCTCTAAAGATAAATAAATAAATAATAAAAATAAATAAATTTAAAAAAAAAAAAAGAATAAACTCTATGTTTTGTGTACTTACAGCTGTAAACCTACTCTCCCCCATCCTGTATGTATTTGAGTCCCTTTTGGTCCTCCTACGCCGACATCATACCACACTGTTTCATTTGTTGTAGCTTTAGAATATGTTGCACTACTCGTAGAAAAAGCCCCTGCTCTTTCTAACAGTTTTCCTCGCTATTCTTTCTTATAAAAAAAAAAAAATGTCCTGGCTATTCTCATAACATTTTCAGATAAATTTTCATTTAGTTAAGTAAATATCTTATTTTTGTTTTATTAATATTAAAGACTACACCAGGGGAAATAGCCGTTTTTGTAAATTGGAGTATTCCTTTTCAAGAACAGAGTTTGTCTTTTCATTTCCCTAAATGAGAAGATACAACTCATAGAGCCTGCCCACACTGGAATTCAAGCTTCATGAAAGCAGAACTTTCTGTTTGTTGAAAACAGACACTCGTGACATGTAGCAGCAGTTAATACCCGTTTGTTGAAAAACTGAACACAGGAACGCACGAGTGACTGTGGTATTTAGGTGGTAGCAAGCCATTATAAATAATGAAGGTACACAAATCCGGTAACTAAATATCTAGTTTGGAAAGACAGCTTTGGTCATGGGGGCAGGCTGCAGTAGAGTAGGGAGCACATTTAAAGAGGCAACCGCTAATCCTGGATGCAGTTTACGAAACCTTTCAAAGGTGGCATCAGCAGGTCTTGATGAGCGATTCAATGCAGAGAACAAGTGAAAAGAAAGTATAAAGAGTAACTAAGATTACTGTCTCAGATAATGAACGTGATGGAAGATAAGAGAGGGAGAAAAGGGAAGAGCAGTGGGTGTGTCCGATGGTGGGGCAGGAGAATGAGACAATGTATTCAACTGGGACTGCCGGAGTCTGAGACACTTCGGGGACATCTGAGCACAGATGGACCCCTGGGAGCTTAGTAGCAGATAGGTAATAAAATCCAGATGTTTGTTAGCAAAGCCATCTTCTTAAACATTTCTACATATTATATTATTCTATTAAGTAAATATTAGCTCCTCCTCTAAAAATTCAGATCAGATCAGTGAAAGGGGATTTTAAAATGGGGATATTCTTGAAATAGGTTTAAATAGAGTGTGCGCTGTGCCAGGCAAGCTCAGGGAAGGTCACGGTCATCTACTGGGTTCCTTAGGTACCTCACGGAGAGACAAAAACTGCAGTACAGTACAAATACACAGTCTGAGCATGAATATAAGGCATCATGCATGTAAGTGAAAATGTGTGTGTATGTGAATAGATGTGTGTATAAGGAGTGCATATATACTGTATACGCACGCATATGAATAAAGGGATCAGAGTGTTAGAGGGAGTCTATACTAAGTTAGGTAGGGTACGGCAGAAGACGTAACAGAACGGTTTCAGTCACCTGAGAACTGAGCCAATGAGAAATTCCTGGAGTGAAAAATCCTTTAACGAAGAATGGAGGCATTTTTATATTTGGCCACTGTCTTCCATCACCAGAATGTCACCTAATGAAGTCCCAATCTACCTGCTCAAATTTCTCCACAAAAAGGAGGGGTCCATGTAAAATAGTCCCTTGTTTTGACCATTTATCGCGATTACTCCTCCTGATTTCTTGATCCCTTTTCCCTTAACACTGTGACCCTGCCTGTCAGAGGTCACCTTTCCAGGTACGACCACTGGCTTCGTCCAGGTATGACCTCACTTCTCCATCCCCAGCACACATCTTTAGACGACTGTCCTCAGAACCACCTCTCCTGGTCCAGCCCCTGCCTCCCCAGGGAGATAAGAGGGCACTAGAGCTTAATTTTTGAGAGGAAACAGAACTTACAAACAATAAAAGAAAACTAAAGCCTTTTGCCCCTCCCCTCCCCCAAGCAGCTATATTACATTCCTCATTCACAAATCTCAGCCCACAAAGTTATCAACGTAGGACAATTTTAGGAGACCGGTGCTGACTGTACATCTTCCTAATTGATTAATACATCATAAAATGGGGAGGAATATTCTAGAAAATCGAGATTACATGTGCAGCACAAGGATGTAAGCTCCATGAAGGCAGGGACTGTTTAACTCCAGCATCCAGGACAGCTATCTAGCATACAGTAGGTGCTCAATAAGTACCCGTTGACTTACTACATCCCAAAGAGCACTTTGTTGGGCTGGAGCGTGCATGGAAACCACACCTCTGTGGTTGAGTGGGGGCCAAACAGCAGAGACCCCACTGGAAACACCCAACTCCGTACATAACGGGAAAACGGTCTTTGTGTAACAAGAGGCACCGGACACCCGGCTTTGAGATTGATGACTCAGGGCACGAAACTTGTTCACTTTGAGCTTCAGTCTCCTTGTCTGCAAAGTACGGTAACGCACTTCCTGGGGCCACTGCAGGACTCAGAGGAACGCACGTGAAAGCACTTTCTCAATGAAGAACTCTAAAATGGGACAGGCTAACCACATGCAACTTGCCCTGCTTCCTACAGACTTTCATTCCCAACAGGGTAACAGCTTTAACTATTCTGTGAGAGTGACTGTTCCCTAAGTATGTGCCACATGTGACATAACAGGGTTCACAGCCTTAGCATACAAACAGATCTTTTAAGTTGACAGGAGAAAGTGAAATGTGGCAGTAGGATAATTGGCACAAGGCACAAGCAATTAAAAAAATCAACAGCACTATGAGATAATGTGCACTGTGTGACCCCTGCTTGTCTGTAACAGCTGTTTGCTGTGACCAGGGACCGTCACTCCGCAGAGTAATTCCTGGTGCTTTCGCCTGGTCTCCAACACCGATGACTGTGCCCCTGACTTTGCAAGTCCCAGCCCCTCCCCCGTCCGCTGCAGTGCTATTCTGCAGGAAGTCACGAGGTACGGAGTCCCTAGGAGATGCCTAGTGCTACTGGGTTCCCTTCAAGTCGGTGTTTATTTATCGAGCACCTGGACAGGGTACTCAGCTGTTAGGAGACATTTGACTACGTGGAAAGCCATCTCCAGCATAAAGCAAAGCCTAACAGGTGATAGGGACATCAGTAACCCTGACACACAGAAGAGGGGGCGTCCTGGGAGCTCTGACCCTCGCTGGCTGCGCAGCCTTGGGCAAGACCCCTGCACTCCCCCGGCCTCCACTGCCTCCTTTCCAAAAGGCGGCTAACAACGGTACTTGACCCGTGAGGCTGTTATTAAGATGAATCAAAGGAATGTATATAAACTACTCAGCACAGGACCAGGCAGATGATGAGCTTTCCATAAATGTTAGTTCTTGCCTTTAGTCAGATTATTAAATTCGATAACAATGGAATGATGTTATTATGACTAACAGGGTTTTACAGACAGGTAAGTGCTGTGGGGGCCTGTGGGAGAAAGATTTTAATTCCAACTGCATCACGGGAGAGTCGGGGTGTGGCTCTGGGAAGATCTCAGGAAAGAGCTCCAAGTGGAAACAGGCTGTGGGGGATGAGGAGGAATTCAACAAGGGGCACATGTGGGGTACAGGGGTGGGTTCAGGGGTCCACTGTTAGCATTCCCTGTAGGGTGCCGTGGATGGTCAGGACTACCGCGGTATCTGTAAACATACGAGCATCTGCTCATTGACTCAACGGGGCGGGGGCGGGGGGTACTTGGTAGGTCAGGAGAACGGCTCTTTCCCAGCCCAGCACTGAGGTTTGAATGAGGCTCTGGAGAGAAGTAGCCCACTGCTCCTGGCTGACTGGCGAGGTACTTACTCTCTCCCAGGACTTCACCTGCATGATCTATCCGATGCAGTCTCCCCAACAATCCCCCTGTGCGAACACTAGCACCCTTGCCTGCAAGTGCGTCCCTGAGGCTACAGAAATGAGAAGTGACTTCCCTAACGTCATACCGATCGATGGCAAGTGACGGAAATGGGATTCCAAGCCGGGTATGCTGCTGGCAGGTCTGTGTTTTACCAGCAGGTGACGCCTACAGGGCAGGAGAAAAAAGCCCTCCGGACGGGCAGCCAGAGGACGTAGGTTCAAGTCAAGATCTGCCACCCAACAGCTGGGTTACGGCCCCCACAAGCCCCTTAACTCTGCACTCGGGTTTCCTCACTGGTAACATGGGGACCAGGAGTAAATGCCACTGAACAGTTCCTGCGATTTCAAATAATTTTTATCGCTCTCTAAAAATTCCACCTTGACAGCTGGTATCCGAACCAGTGTCATGGGGGAGATGCAGATTCTTTCAACAAACTGTGACAGCTTTCTACGTGACCCCCAGAGTCACACAACTCAGCCAGGAAAGTGTCGTCCTCCTCAGGGCAGGAGCCAGACACACACCGGTTGTCATACCGTGTTTAACACGAAATTTCTGCGGGGCTGGAAAGCTCTGCGGGTCTCGGCTGCCTCCAAGGGCCCCTTCATCTCCATCAAGTCTGCCGTACTAGATGCCAGGTAATGTCCTTGGCACATGGGAGGACGTGTTCAAGGGCAGAGGTGTTTGGGTCTGACAGACCTCAGTCCAAATTCTGAACCTGCTAATAGCTTTATGAGTTTAGGCCAATTACCAATGCTCCTTGTCACAGCTACCCTATTCATAAAAGAAGACAGCAACACTTCCTAGGGTCATTGTGAGGATTAAACGAACCTACGGATGTCATGGATGGGTGGTGTTTGGTACACAGCAGTGTTAATAAGCTATGGATGAAAACAAAATTCGACCTAAAGCAAACTACTCCTGTGTACTACTAGCCAAGTGGTAGAAGGTGTGTTAGGCTTTCTCAAACTCGGTCCCAAACCTAAACTCTTGTGCTCAAAATCTTTGTCCTGTGTTCTTCCCCAGCCACCTAGTGGCTTAATTCAGAAATCCAGCAGCAGTCAAAGAGCCTTGCATCTACTTTCCACCCCCACGGTGCTCTCAGACACACCCACTAGTCACCGAGTCACGCAGATCCCATCCCACCCACCGACATCTCCTGGAAGTGGCCCATCCTCCACCCCGCTCTGCGGTCCTTCAGGCCTCGCTGCTTCTCTCCTCAACTGCGGCTCCTCGGGCACCTCCCTGCCTCCAGCCTCCCCTCTCTACATTCCTTCTCCAGGGTGATCGCCTTCCAATGCAAACTGGTCATCTTCTGAGCTTCAATTTGAGAGCCTTCCCCAAGCTCCCGGGATTCAGGTTCAGTCACTAGCTCAGCCCGTACGATGGGCCCTTCGACTTCCCCCAATGTGCTTCCGTTACAGGATTTCCCATTGCCCCCACGTGCATTTGTAAGCAAGCCTTCCCTGGACTGGCTGCCCCTGCCCCAGTTTGGGGACAGTGCAAATGCTTTCCAAGCCTGCCTTCTTCTCTCCAGCAGCCCTGGGGGCAGTGGGTGGAGGTGGTGGGACAGTTCGGGGTCATTTCTGTCTGCGTGAGGCTTCTGCCCCGTAGCGCCTGACCTACTTCAGCACATGCTTGTCTTGTGCGGCCCTGGTTTGTTTTCATGGAGACAGGAAGCTCTGCTTCTCCTCAAGCCCAAGTTAATGGTTTTCGTCAAATCCGATTTCCTCCGAGACAAGTAAAAATGCTACACTGCCTCTATCCTGAATACACTGAAGCCGACAAACACACCGCAGTCTTCCTTCCACCTACACCAGTGGGCCTGGGCCTGGCGCCACGCCCGCACGTGGTACCCAGTGGGCCGTGGCTGCCAGCGCCCCTCTCACCTGGACACTTCTCATCGCTTGCTCAGCCCAGGGGCACCTCCTCGCATTGCCTTCTCTCCACTCCAGGGAAGCCTTAGTAGGTAGCAGTCACGCTGCCTGCAGCTCACTGGCAACGTGTCCTCTGGAGATAAAACCTTCAGAGTGTGTCCCTGGCTTTCTAATGCGACTCCCCGACCTCGCCCTCCCTCCAAGGAGAAAGCCCACTTCCCCTCCAGAGGCAAGAGGAGCCAGACGAAGCAGAAGACAGAGCCCAGGCTCCGCCCACCCCTGTACACAGAACTAGCTGTTGCTAAAGCCTCTGCAGACACCAGTGCACACCCCTCCCCACGTGTGCAGAGCACTGGAACGTGGAAAAGAAACCTGGACGGCACTACTTCCGTCCCAGCCTGGAAGGCCCCCTGTCGTTAACAGCCCAGTAAATGTCAGAATGTATTCGCACCAGCTGCTGCCAGCTGCTGTTGTCACTTCCCGGGCTTCTCCAGCAGTGCTAAGGAGGCAAATGCCACTTCCGTTCTGTCTCCTCTCCCAACCCGAGGGGGCCGTCCCCACCCCCCAACCTCAAGGAGGAGCTGAAGGCCTCAGGACTGGTTCCAACCAAACATGAGAAGCTGCTGCTCAGAGGAGAGCCACCCAGACCTCACGGGTGGGGAAAACCAAGGTCAGTGTTATCCGAGGGTAGAAGAGCTACTCCATGCCAGCCCCTGGCTGAGGTGCGTCCACGGATGAGGGAGACAGTGCTACCCCTTTCATGAGGAGGAGGCAGGCTCGGAGTGACAGGTCCAAATGCACCAGGCTAATACGCGGCAGGGCTGGGTTCTCCTCCATGACCGTCATGCCCCCCCTACCCCGCCGGTGCCCCTCTTCCCATCTGGAGAAGGGTGCAGGAGCATTAAATGATGCGACTCCGAACCTGAGACAGCCCGGGAGTGGCTATGGTCAGACACAGGAACTGTCCTGTAGGACAGTGCTCTGCCCCCTTTCCCACTCGGTGGACATGCCCCTTGAACCCAATTATCTGGAACACCAGTGGCATGTTGGCATAGCCTCCGCTTTCTCGTCTTCCGACAGTAAAAAACTGACTTGAACTTTCTAACTAAAATGTAGACACGCTTAGGAAATGCGGAAGGATCAAGGGCGCCAGGGAAGATCCCACCGACCGAAAATGACCCCCTTGGTGGAAATACAAGACGAAAGAAGTCTGCGGTCCCTGCTGTACGCGGTCACTGAGTTTCCGGTGCAGGCTGCGTGGACAGAATGACCGAGAGCAGTGTCTGGGCATGAAGGGTGTCAGTGCACGCTCAGTGAGTGAGCAGATTCGCAAGACATTCCCTAATGTCTCACGACTCTCCCCTCAAGACATACACTATTAAGGACTCCGGCACAGTGTCTCCTGATTTTCCGTCACAACCACTTCCTAAGTCCCCACAGGCTCTCGTCCACGCGGCTGGACTGCCGTGGTTGCTCCTTAGCTCCACCAAGGCTGGTCTCCTCGCAGGCCCTGCCTCCCCCCGCACACGCCGGATCAACAATCTTATAGGTCCCTCCAGTCTGACACCTTATGAGTGTGCAATTTTCACTTTTGATGTCAATTTCTATTTTCTCAAATGTTCTATTTTCTCATGTTAAGTTTTAACATGCATTTGAGAAAATTTTAAAAAGACTTATAATGAAAAATAGCAGCTCATTGCCTCACCCCCGCCTCCCATCTCGGAATCTCCCTAGAGGCAAGCACGTACAGTTCTTTTCACCTGTTTCTTCTGCTATTCATTTCCAGTTTTCAAAATATTACCCTTATACAGCTGCTATCTCTTTACCTTTCGATTTTAGATATTGCTTAAGGACTTCCTTACTGTGGAATCTAAGGTTTTAGTTTCCTGTCCCTCCCGACACTTGCCCTCCCCCCTCCTCTCAAGATAACGACAGCACCTAAGGGTTATCTCAAAACCCAGAGTGACCATGTAAATGCATTGAGGACTTACTATGCTTCGGTTCCTCTAGTGGTAACATTTTCGTGTTTTATGAAATTAACTGCTTAGATCAGGAGGTGCATGTGTATGCAAATACATACATTTATATATTCATATATTTTATATACAGGATGAGGCACAAACAACACCCTTCTATTACAAACTTTTATACATATGCATGTATGTATATGTGTGTATATACATATACATTTAAAGATTTTATTTATTTTCAGAGAGAGGGAAAGGGAGGGAGAAAGAGGGAGAGAAACATGGATGTGTAAAAGACACCGTCAATCGGTGGCCTCTTGCACACCCCGAGCTGGGGACCTGGCCCATAATCCAGGCATGTGCCATGTGCCCTGGCTGGGAATCGAACCAGCAACCTTTCAGTTTGCAGACCAGCACTCAATCCATCGAGCCGCACCAGCCAGGGCTTATTATAAAACCTTTTACTACAAAATCATAAGCATATAATTCTGTAACAATAACAGCATCACACTTCAGCACACCATATGACACTTTAGGTGACTTGTTCAAATGAAGACTATAAATTATTGCACCCATATTATTACCCAACCAACCACACTCAAGCAGGCGTTATTTCTGCTGGGCTCTGTATTTGCATGTATGTGTATATACACGCCCATATTTGTATGTTTTGATAAAACCATTAAATTCTTTTGAATACAGTATTCATCAGGGAATGTATCAGTTTCATCTTTCTCAAAGGAATCGTTTTTTTGAGCCCTCCGTTACCCTGCTCTAATCTGAACCTGCTTCTCCCTAGGCCTCTGACTGCTTTCGTCCTCAACTTCCCTTCGCATCATCCTGGGAATCTCCTTGGCCTCTCTCCTCCATGAAATCCTTTGTTTCCACGAGTATCATGCTCTTCCCTTTCTCCAGTTACTTCCTTATCTTAGTGACTCACAGTCTCTAGTAACTTCTTCAGAAAGAGTGTCTGAAAATAGTGCTATCCCATCCTCACAAAGAACTGCTATTTTGGCTGGGTATAGAATTCTATCCTGGAAGCTTTTTTCTTTCAGAAAGTTTTAGGGACTTTTCTATTGGTTTCTTTCAGTGTCTCTTGGAAGCCCAGGTATCCTAATTCATAATTCTTTGTAGGTAAAAGCCATCCCCTTCCCAATCACCAGAAACTTTTAGAATATTCTCTTTACCCAGATGCTCTGAAATTTCATGATGATTCATCTTGGTGGGGTCTCTTTTTATTAGTTGTGCCAAATGCTCAGTGGACATTTTCATTATATGTTTCTTCCCTTTTATCTCCACACCCACCTCTCATCTTCCTGCCGTACAATACAGTCAATGTCCACTTTTTATTTGAATGCATTTTTACAAACTATATTGTGTGTACATATTTTTATTCACGTAAATGACATATCACACCTCTACCTTCTTGTTTTTTCACAAAACTCTAGGTTTCTAAGACACTCTATGTTGCCATGTGCACGTGGTGTTTGTTGCTCCTAAGTGCTACGCAGTACACATTGTGGGATGCATCTGACACTTTCCCCATCTCCTCCCCAGTCATGGATACTCGGATTTTCCCCAGCTCCCCACCACCAAAAACAATACCACAAAGAGCATCCTCACACATGTTCTAGCTGATCTTTCAATCTGGCAATGTGAATTTACTGGTGCTGGAACATTTTTGGTATTTTTCTTTCTTAATTTCTTTTGCACTTTATGTAATCCTTATTACTTGCATGTTTGACCTATCCTCTGATTTTCTTTTTTTAGTTCTACTTTTAAATGATTTCATCAATTTTATACTCCAACCATTTACTATCTTCTAATTATACATTTTCATTTTACATTAACATAAATTTTACATTAATTATTTCACATTAATGTAAACTTTATATTACTTTATATTAAGGTCCAAAACTCTCCTTTACTGCTAAAATTTTCTCCTCATAGCAATCTGTTACCTTGTGGATAAAATTTTTTCTATGTCTGCTGATATCAATTACACTTTTCAAAAGTTATCTTCTGCTTCCTGCATTGTTCATATTCCCTCAAGTTTCTTTTTCAATTTATGATTTTTTTCTGTTTTGTGTTAGACATTTTCTTCAGGTGATAATGATCTCTAGCTGTGTGTTCACAGTGAAGAGCAAAGCACAAAAAGCTTATTGGAAATTCCGTATGCATGGCTGGGGGCTTGGAGAATAGTGAGTACAGGCATTACAAGGTGCCCCCACCCCTGCCAAAAAAAGGATACGTCCACACCCTAATTCCTAGAACCTGTAACTGTTACTGTATTTGGAAAAACAGCATGTACAAATATAATTAAGAGTCTTGAGATGAGGAAGTCATCCTGGATTATCCAAGTAACCTTAAATGCAATGACGAGTGTCCTCATAAGGAGCAGACAGCAGAGAAGGAAGCAATGTGACCACAGAGGCAGAGACAGGACTGACGCAGCCACCAGAGGCTGACAAAGGGAGGAAATAAATGCTCCCCGAGAGCCCGTGGGGGAGGCGGATGGCCCTGCTCCTGCTGGAGTTTGGACCTCTGGCCTCCAGAACCGTGAGACAAGTGATTTCTCTCACAGCTTTAAGCCACCCAGTTTGTGGCAGCCACAGGAAACTAAAATCATGAGCGTCACTGAAGGTGATGGGAGGGAACCCTTTCTCTGGTCACCTTCAACGATCAGCAACGTGGGTCTTTGCTCTTAACACTTAATGGTTTCCCCACAGAGGAAATGAACTCCCCACCAATGCTCTGAGCTCCTTCCAGGTGGCTAGTTCTGAGAGTCACGCGGTTGAGGTGGGCTGAGAGTAATGCAGCTCAGTTTGTGGACTTTCATTTAACCCTCCCATTCTCTCCACAACCTACCGACCCCACCCTGAGAGGTCCCTGCTGTTACCACTCCCAGCTTCTCCCATTCAGCCTCCACAGGCAGTGAGACTTCTAACTTTGGGGAGAAGGCTAGGGGCAGCAACTTGCTGCCAGCATTGTTTGTGTGTGTTGGGGGGGGGGGGCTGCTAAGTGCTCCTTACAAGGACTTTAGACCACGCTCACTATTATCAGCACCACCCAAACTCCAGCTCTCAGACCCGCCTGCTTCCTCTGCTGCCCAGGCCCTTCTAGGGCCCTGTAGGGTTGGCGGGCGGCCATGTTGCTCTGTTTTATTGGCAAGCCTCACCCAGGGCAAGGAAACCTCTGCTTTCCCACCACTGGGTCAGTTGCCTTTTATTATCTATCTGCAAAAATGCTGCTGACACCTCTCATCTGTTGTCATTTCTTCTCCTGCCCTTTTTGTCACTGGGCCTGTCTTCCTTCCTTCTTGTGCCAGTAGTTACGAGAGATGATGGCGTTGGTTCAATCTGCCGTGTTTCAGCAGAACCACCACCTTATAAATTTTCCCTTGAAGAACTTAACGCCACTCAGACGAGAAAGTTCAATTTTGCTTAGACAAATGTAAGGCCCTCTAAAATCTACCCAGTTTAGCCCTCCCATTCTATATCTTTCATTTCCCAAAGTGACACTGCCGCTCTGATTAACTTCGGTTTCATTGAAATCTCTTCACTCTCCGTGACAAGTCCCCTTTCTTCACCTTTGGCTACAGTATGGTGCTCTCCCCTTCCTGGAATGCTTACATCCACACTTTTTGTTTTATCTTGTTACATATACACGACCACAGAACCAGCCCAAACCGGTCCTATCCTGTGGCTAACAAAACCCAGAACCAAAGTTTACACCTTGGATACACGACTTAAGAGAAACACTTGTGAGCCCTCAACTGCTCCCCACCCCCACCCCACCCCACCCCACCCCACCCCACCCACTGCCATGGGACCAAAGGACCAGGGCACGCCTGGAACCTGGAGGCCAGAGCCCTTTCCGAAGAGAAGGGTCTGCTGTCCAGGGAGATCCAGTGCTGCAACCCCTTAAATCGTGCCCCGAAGCCTCCGAATGGGGAGCCGGCTTTGAGCCTCGCCTCCCACCGCCTTCCCGGTCAACCTCGCAATAAGAGCTTTTTTCTTTTCTCAAAAGCTGGCTTCTATGCACGTACGACAGTGACCGCCGGCTCCGTAATACACATTTTACGTTCCAAACAAAATGCCAATACTTCATGGAACCATCTCCGATAACTTCGGACAATACAGATTTGTCCCTTCCCCCAAACAAATTAACCATCTTATGAGAGTTGGGAAAGGAACTCCCACTCCCTGTTTCAAATATCTGTGCTGCCTTAAAACGTAAGGTGCTTCAAGGCAGGGGCCGGGCCTTATCCTTCGTGTGCTCCCTGCAATGCTTCCCGTGGCACCGACAGGGAGCACTCGCTGACTGACGTGCACCAGTCCGAGCCTCGCACACGGGATCTGATGACCAATACACAACAAAGTCAGTCTTTGGAGGGTAGAGCCTGTATCTTATTCAACTTATATCCCTAACAACCAGCACACAGTCTGGCACAGAAAGTCCGTGACTACCGAGTCACTAAATGAAAGGGTGGATAGACAAATGAGCTCTCAGTAGATGCTGTGTTCAATGCTGCGCCTGGGGGAAAGATTTTTTTTTTCCTTTCTAAAAATAATACAGATAATTGGAAAACAGTTCACCACTGAATTCCCAACATCGGGAACCTCACCTGGAACATAGGGTTGCTCAGTAAATAAAGCTTCAGTGAATGAATCTGCCATGAGTTAGGAGCATTGGAAAGAGGTTAGAAGGAACTTACGGCTTACCCGGAAAGCACTCCCAGGACTAGGTTGAGAACGAAGAAGGATCCAATGATGATGAGGGGGATGAAGTATAGCCAATTCCAGGTGGCTCCTAAGGCATCATTGGTCTGAAAGAAAGACAAACGGGTCCTTAGCAATGCATCAAAACCATGTGCCAGCAGAGGGCCTCCACTCTTGCAGCGTCCCACACAGGATAATGTAACAAGCCAGTACAGTGCAGTTAATAACACTGCCTTGTCCCACCCCCAATCTGGTGCTACTGCGGGCTAACTCATTCTCCCATATGCGTGGTGAAGGACATTGCATCAGCCTCATGTAACACCCTGAGTTGCAACAGTCTAACACCCTCACTTAACAGATGAGAGAACAGAACCCAGAAAGGTCAACTACTTTTCCAAGATCATGCAAAGAATCACTGGTTTTATAGTGTTTGATAATGCGGGTTCCAAGTTTTTGCATTCTCAATTGGACAAATTCTCGGAAACACGGGGGCAGTCTGGGACCCTCACGCTACTCCACAGATGCTGGTCAAGGCCTTCCCAGGGTTGCCTGAGAGAAATGAGGGGTACCCACATCCTGCCTAGCCCTTGACCTGGCCTCTGGCTTTCTCCCCGCAACCCTCACAGTCTTAGTACAGAGGGTGCCCAGGCCTGGCACCCAGCGAGGCTCTGGACAGAATAAGGAATACATCTAGATTTGAACAATGACCCCTTGCTCTCTTTCTAGTGCTAATGCACAGTGACCTGAAAAATGCACGCACGCCCATATTCTAGATTCTTCTACCACAAGTTAGAGATGCAAGGCCCTGGAGCGGTGGGGAGCAGGGGGCATTACACCACACGCCTTAGCCATCTGAAGCACCCCTTGGCAGGATGTCTCACTGGGACCTTGAAACAGAGTTTGGGAGCATTTTGAAAAGCCCTCAAACTTGAGCCGCTCAACCTAAGCTCCGCCTTGATACCTGCCCCCCACCAAGATGTCAACCCCAAGTCTTTCAAAAGAGTCTCTTTGAACTGCGTTTTACATGTGCAGGGCTTTGAAATTCTCCTCTTCCAAAACAAACACAAAAACAAAAAACCTTTTAATACCTGATTGAATTCCAGGATACTCAATTTCTGGAAAGATATTTAATCCTCAATTTACTGGAGGAAAAGGCATCCCATTCAAATGCCTTGCCCAAATTCACACAAATTAATGCAATGAGGCCATGAACTCAGTATTTCCATGTCCCTCTGATGGACCTCCCACTCGACTTTGCAAACACACTTTGGCTCACTGAACTCGTGCCTCCTAGGGACTTCTGTGTCATTTTACGCGTGGTTCTTGTGCCAGGCCACCTCATCGTCTGCCTCCCATTCACAGATGTCCATCCACGGACCACTGCCCCCCACCGGTTCTGATCACGGCCACCACCGCACAGTATATCAGCCATTGCAAAGAGCTTTCCGGGCAACCTCTTTCACCAACATGGTGACCCCTATTTTACCCCTACCTACACTGTTCAGAGAGAGATGATTGCTAATGGAGCAAAATTAAAGTTAAAAACAAACACGTTCTGAACTGAACGGGACAAAGGCAGGGACTTGCTAGTGCACCAGATCTAACTCTCTGGGCTGCCCAAGTCTGCTCACTCGAATGCACACAGGGAAGATGTGGGCTGGACCGCAGGGAAAGCTGCCCCGGTTCAAACATGAAGAGCTAGGTGCCAAGGGACTCGGGGCTTTTCGTGGACACAGGACACTGTTCTCCCTCTGACACAGTGGAGCTGTGGGCCTTCCTAGGAGCTGAAGGATGGACTGGATGGTAATAGTACAGCTAGCTCTGTCTTTACTCACGAGCAAAGATGCAACATTTTATGTAGAACTGGTTGGCACGGACAGCTGACCAGTGCGGCTCAGACAGACAAGTTTCGTTCCCTCTCTGGCTCAGGCAGTCCCCCTCCACCCCACCCAGTGTCCTTTGTCACCAAGGACTGAGTCTGCAACCGGCACCACCCGGGTCAGGGCTCGGTTGCCTGCCAACAGGAGTTGGGGTCAGTGATGGCAATGACGAACTTGCAACCATGAAGGTGTCTTTGGGCCTGGAAGTGACTGAGCTGCAGGTGGAAGAGAGCTAAGCGGTTTCCGCGGGTGAGTATTTGCCAGAGACGCCGCAGAGGCCTGGAAGGTGTTCGAGTGGAGGATGGACTTCTGTTACCAAAGAAACGTGGGAAACACAGCAACTTAGATTTTCCCTTTAGTCTGCCAGAAGACCCACAGTGAAGGAACATCCACGGTGCTTGTTCCCTCATTTTGTACACTTCATCACCAAACCCCATTTCTCAAAGAAAATCCCTGGGCGTATCAGGAAACAGAGCCTGTGAAAAGCAGGGATACCAGGACTCTCATCCGTGCACTGGAGTCTGGGGCCTGCTTTCCAGTTCTCCTATAAAGTACTGATGGCGAACAGTGTCTCTGGTTCGGTATTTTGGGAGAATGTTTTCGGTTTGCTGCGACTTGCACGCACGCAAGCCCCTTCACTGCCTCCCTGTTTCCGCACCTGGCACCCAACAAAATGTTTGGCACAATAGCTGCTCAAGTAATCAATAAACAACCACAACTGGAATAACATGATTCTCGTGTCTGAAATATACACAAATAAACCATTCTGATATTCCCCCCCCTCTCTCTGAAGCTCTGTCTGAATTGCTTAAAAAAAAAAAAAAAAAAAAAAAAGTCATCCACGAACGCACTGGGGTCTGTTGGACGAACAAATGAGAAGGAAGGGAAGAGAGGGAGGGAGAAGATCTGGGAGGAGCCCACCCGGCACTATGCCCTGGGCCTGGGTGGGTGGGTGTTAAAGATGATCGACAGCTTAAAAGGTTCTTCTGGAGAAAGCAGCTTGACAGCCCAGAGATCACTCACAAATCTTTCTGATACACTTACCACCCCCTCTCCACACCTTTCTCCTCTCCCTTCCACCCTTCCTCCCCGGCTGGCCTCACCCTCACGTCACCTGCCTGTCCACGGACCCAGGACATGTCCAGTCCGGTGGGACAAGGCCACAGCCCCGGCAGGAGGGGGCAAGCACAGGACTTCACACTTCCCTCCCCTCCAAATAGCAAGGTTCTTTCTGATGCTAATTAGAGCTTCAATCTCCTTCTGATTCATCACTATTAAAACTTTAAAACTGCCCCGTGTAGGAGAGATGACTACTGAAGTGTCTTCTGAGATTAGAAGAAAAGAGAGTGTAACCAACGACTCCCAGGGCAGCGCGTGCCCTGGTGCCGGGTGAGGCGAGAGTTGGGGACACGGAGCAGAAAGCTGCCGGTTCAACGGGGGTTGTGACTGTTCCCTCCTGGGGCACCTATGTCTGTCACAGGGGGTGGGAGAGAGCCGGGCTGCCTGGCGAGAGGATTTTTCCCTTTCCTTCCTTCCTTCCTTCCTCGCTGTACCCCTACCGCCCCGCTCTGCTTCCGTGGCTCTGACAACAGGCTTGCGTGTGGGATCATCACACTTGATTTTCCCTAGCGACTCCTCCTTGGGAAACGGGAAAGCTGTGCTAAGGGCTCTGAGCAAGATCCTGGGGAGAGAGACTCACAGCTTTCTAAACATGTGCCGCCGGGCCCGGGCCCCAGGAGGGTCTGGCAGTGCGACTTTCCCCACCCAGACCTGCACGGTGGAGTATCACCAGCACCCTCCCCCCGACACACACAGAGTGAAAGCTACCACACAGTGCCGGCTCTTCCTTCCCGCCGTTCACAGGACACCTGTTGTGTGTCAAGCATTACGGAAGCCTGCGATTCTCCAGGGCGATGTTCTCTTAATCCGAGATGCTGATGCCCCTCCCACCTGCCCCACCAAGCCCCTAGACTGGTAGGCTGGCTGCTCCCCAGCCTTCTCACCTGCTCCTTCCCCGAGTGACACACATGCGCGTGACGGGGGCGATGACAGACGGAGAAAGCGGTCGGGGGTGGCAGCCCACCTGCACAGGCATGCTCAACAGGTCCCAGTGCTGACACAGTGGGGACGTGCTCCTTTGGGAGCCCGCCTGACTGGGGGTGGCGAGCACACCCACTCCCTGCGTAAACAGGCACACACGGCAATTATCGCATTAATCTCAGGGGTGGGGGTGGGGGAGCAGGGCTGAAGAGAAAGGTAGGGACTGAGGCAGCAAGAAGAAGGGGTCCCACGGTCGTCCAGGCAGAGGCTGCAAGGGCGGGGGAGGCTCCGCCCTTGGAAGCCAGTCTCCGTGAAGGTGCCACAGGGCTCCATGGGAAACAGGTGAACATGACCTTTCAAGCAGCTCCCGCTGGTCAGGAAACTGACTGGATCGGGACTGGAATTAGAATGCTCATTCCAGGGTCCTTTCTAAAAACAGGAAGCGTTTCTGGGGTATGCTTGCTCCCCACACTGAAGGCACCCCCTACTGGCCAGGCCTGGGCTGACTGACAGCCGGGTTTCTCAGCCAGGGCGCCTGGGGCACCTCGGGCTGGAGAACTTCGTTGTGGGGGGCTGTCCTGTGGGGTGCATTAGCAGGACCCCTGGCCTCCACCCACCAGATGCCAGTAGCACCCCACACCCAGCTGTGACAACCCAAAGTGTCTCCAGAATTCCCAGTGTCTGGGGTGGGGCGTGGGAAAGTGGGGTGGGCAGTGGGAAAGTGGGGTAGGCAAAAACAGCTTCCAGCTGAGGACCGCTGGCCTCCTGGGTCTGTCTCAGAGACGGGTCTTTGGAATCACCGAGCAAGCTCAGGGGCAAGGATGGCCAGAGCAGCCATCCTGGGCTGCCCAAAGGCCAGGCCACTCCTCTCAACCAAGCCCCTTTGCAAGGCCTCTGCTGACCACCCGGAGAGAGAGCTCAGAGAGGGCAAGGGTGGGAGGGAAAGGCTCAGAGGCCGAAGAGTCAACTGCCTACCACCTGCCCTCGGGGCGACAACGCACCTGGGCACCAGCGCTCAGGCAGCTCCTGTGCTTCCCCGTGGCCCCCAGGTCCTTCCAGCACCCAGTGTACACCCAGCGTGCACCCAGTGTACACCCAGCGTGCAGTTCCTTCCCCACCCCAAGGATTGCAGTCCGTGTCTCAGCTGGATGCCGCACTGTGTGCAGCAGACGCTTTTCTAGGCGTTGGAGATAAATGACAAGTAAAACTGTGGCCCTTGGAAAACAGTGCAGCGGACGAGCCCACACGACATTAATGAGCACGCAAGCATTTGCATCACTGAACTGCGGTGAGTGAGTTGAAGCACAGGCGCGTCTGGTCACACGCAGGCGGTTGGGCAAGGACTTGATGAGGACTTTGGAGAGAAGAACCACATGGGACTCTAAGACACCACCTTGCCCGAGACAGCAGAGGCCAGGAAGGGAAAGACAAGGTGCACGTGGAGGTGAAAGGACAAGGAGGAAAACGTTGAGAAGGCCCAGGAGGTGGGGACACAGAGGAAGGAAAAGGAGCGGGGGAGGCCCTCTGGGAAGGAGCCCCGCCACAGCGCAGAGCTGCCCCCACCCCCGCCCCGTGTGGATGTTCTGCTGAACCATATGCCCAGAGCTGCCCTCCCACCCCTGCCTGGGTGCCATCTGCCCTCCGCAAACGGAGCGTCATCCCGAGTTGGGCCGGCCTGATGGGGAAATCGCACCCGGACGTCTCCCTGCGTACATGTGCCAACCCATCTAGTCCCCTCTTCGCTCAGGTCTTGCACTCAGAGTCGCCCTTTCCCCGCTCTCTCCTGCCCCCCTCCCTGCCCAGCTCTCACCAGCCTGGATGTGATGGATTCTGAGCAGGTCCCCTTCACCTGCAGGTGCACCCATTCCCTACACGTGTTAGCTGCTGAGGGCTCATGCCTGTCCATTATCAGCAGTCGGTCCCTACCTCACCTGTGAGTTTATGCCAGTCTACAGGGCGGGAGGGTGACCTGTCCCCAATAACCGTGTCAATAGTCCAGCCCCTTTGCCACTGGGAGAGACAACCTCTGTGGTCCAATCCACACTCTGGAGCTACCAGTGGGATCAGGCCGAGGCTACAGCTTTTGAAATTAAACTTCGTCTAGTGTTTTCTCTGACCTACCCTGTTTCCTTCCCATCCTTACATGTCTCCCCTGAGAACAGTAAGGCACAATGTCCCCTTTCTCATTAGGGTTTTGACCAGCCTTCGAAGCAGCCAACACGTGGCCCCCAAGTCACACAGTTGGATGGCGTTTCCAAGGGCACAGCCACTGAACTCCTCTGACCACGCCCACACTTTAGGAAGGGGACACAGCAGCGTATCTCATGACACTGGACAATTAAGGTCTATGGCGTGCCTGACCTGGCTTCCAGCATACCAGGAAGTCCAGCCATGACCTTGGAAAATTATGAGAACACACTACAGAGCCCATCCCTTGGTAGAACAGGAGGAAACCGAGGCCCAACCAAGAAGAGTGACCTGGAACAGAGCTGGCGCCACACCTAGAACCACAAAGGGTCAGCTTCTGGAGAAGCGTGTACCAGTTAGTCCCAGGTCTCTCCAAAGCAACCCTCCCCATACTCTTACCAGCCTCTTGGGGAGAACAAAGACGAACAGGAAAGCCGACACTTGGATCTGGCAGCCAGGAAATGAGCGCTGTCTTCCTGGCTCCCCAGCAAGAAAGCAGGTGAGGGAGTCATGGAAAGAGCGGGAACCGAGAGTGAAATATAACCCCACGCTGCCCCCCAGCAAGGAGCCGCGCCTGCCGGTCCTGGAGGCAAAGCATTTCCTCATGTCTCGGATCCCTGAGCACATCCAGTGAACACGCCAAGTCTCCCCACACAAACGGGCTTCGCCACGGGCCCGTCATACGTAATCAAGGCTCCCGTACCTTCTGGTTATTTCAAGCCCCCCTCTCCCACTGAGTTGGATGCACAGTGACCGTCCCCGAGGATGCATCAGTGCCTTCGTCCAGATGCAAAAGCACCTCCAGGAGTAACTTCCTGTTCGACATTTCACCACCTAGTCTTTCTTTTCAGGGGGAAAGCAGAGCAGCACCCACTTGGCGAAGAGGGGCACTCCTACCCTGGACCACAGGCAGCAGTCTGATGCCCACGAGGCCAGGTCGGTGGCTCCAGGCCAGAAGCTCGGCTCAGCATCCGGAGTCTGGACATGGGTGGTAGCCACCACCGGTGCTGGGGATAGGTGTCAGTGAAGACCCGCCCACACTCTCAGCAAGATGACTCGAGGCAACTTCGAACTGAGGGGCGGGGGTCAGCATGCGGAGCCCCATCATACCAGGAAGGCTGCCATGACCGTGTCCACACAAGCCAGCACCTCAAAACCCTTATGACCCCAAACCTCTCTGGTTAAGTCCCAGTCATTCCATTATCACCATTACGTAACGTCTGTCCTGTCACCTCCCTTCCTGAGCCCTGGCGCAGAAGCCCAGCATGGAGCCAGGCGGACCGGTGACGGTGCTGTTGGAGTGGGTTGGGGTCGCAGGCGCTAGGTATTCTGTTCTCTGGCCATGTGTGTGTGTGTGTGTGTGTGTGTGTGTGTAAATTTGGGTAATAAAAGATTTAAAATTTTCCCAAAATAAAATCAAATAGTTTGTTTATATATAGTTCAGGGTCTTGTGTGAATTTAGGAGAAAATCCTTTTTTAGTCGAAATGGTGAAACATGTTAAATAACAGCGATAACTAGAGGGGTAGAAATGAGTGATTTAAAAATGTTTTTTATACTTTTCCGTACCTTGCAACTTTTCAGCAGTAACACTGTTTTGTTTGTTTTTATGGTCAGAGAAAATGGAAATAAATTTTAAAAAAACCCAACAGCAGGCCCTCCTGCCCTTCAACAGCAGCCCAGGTGCTGAGGAGGAGGCAGTTCCCGGGGCCACTGGGAAGCCAGGACAGCTGACCCACGGCGAGCCATCCAGGCCGGGATGCTGCTTTGCTTTGGGGAAAGGCATGTGTCGCTCCGACACCGCCATATTCGGGGTGGCCAAAGTGGAGGACCTAGAGAGGAAATCACAGGGGATGCAGCCTGCGATGAAGCCCCCCTCACCCGTTCCACGGGGCTTGCCGATGAGAGACTCGACGCACTCTTTCAAGAGAGCCGGGGAGCAGAAAGAGCTCGAAGAATGACAGGCGAGAAGAGCCTTCCTTTCAGATCCAGGGACAAAGGGTCCATGAGGCTGACAGACCCTCTACCCTGGGAGAGCTTCGTGCGGGTTTGCTGCATTCTAGAAAACAGGTCTTCGCCCAGGTCCCAGCTGGTGCTCCGCTCCATGCCACGGTCCTCAAGGACCAATCCTCCCAGTTACCATCATCTGTTGCTTTTCCATCGGTCCCTGTCCTTTCCAGCTAACTCATCACTGGTTTCCATTCAGTCTAACATGAGTACTCTGCCCTTCATCATCTTGCAGATTACGGAGTTAGAAGGAATCACAGCATCTTGCACAAACCCTTCATTTCACGGATGAAGAACTGAGGATCGAAAGCTAAGTGGGCGCTGAAAGACTCCACCAGTTGACGTCAGAAACAGAACCAGCATGCAGGACTTCTGGCCTCTAGTACACTCTGCATGACCCTTCGCTTCCATACTTAGTTTGAGGTCTAAACGGTGCACTCTAGTTATTTATGTATACAATTAGTCTAGTCTCATGATCTCATGGGGAAGCTGCCTCAAGTTGAAGACCTTTTTAACAAAGACTCTCACTTCTTCTAAAGGCTCAGAGCCTGAAGCTCAGGCCTGTGAACACTGCTATCTTTAAGGAAGATTTAAGGAAGAGAGGAGGAAGGCTAGGAGTGTCATGGAACGCTTCCTGGGCTGCGCCTTCACCTGGTCTTGGAGGAGGAGGAGGTTTTGATCGCCCAATCCAGAGAAGAAGAGAGTCCAAGGAGAGGGAAAGGGGTGGGAATCTGAGACCATGAAGAGTTGCTGTTAGCAGGAGTGACGCAGGACGAGGAGAAGGAGGACACTGAGCAGTGACACAAACGTCTGTTTGGATTTGTTCACTCCCCCTGAACTTGTCCTTCTTCCCTCTTCTAGCCTCTCCCTCAGCCGAACCACGAGGTCCCTCATACTGGAAAACACTACTAGCCTCTCCAAGGCTTCCCCTCAGCACAGCGCTCTACCTCCCCCTAGAATTCCCCCAGCACCTGGGCTCGCCCCACAGGAGCACACCTAGCCATTCACAACTCTGAGCATATACTCTACACAAGATGAGTAGGAAAGGAAAACAGTCCTCAAGGGCCTTGGTATCTGTAAGAAGACAAAATCACGAGTATAAACACCTCAAACAGAAAACAGAACGTTAGTGCTGCACGTGGGTTTCTGTTTCTACTTATTTATACACCTTCTTTACGTCTGCTGCCTCTTTCACAGAGCGGTCCTACTTTCCCATTAGGTTGACTGTTTCCCCAAGACAGAATGTTTCTCTGTTTATTCTGCGAATGCCTGGAGAAGCCCCCCAGCCAGTGAGTTTCATTTGTCTTGTGGCCACAGGAGGCACTCTTAACTCCATAGTCAGAATGGCTCTGAAGCAAGAAACCATGGCTTTTAAGATTCTGTATCTTCAAAATCCAAGACAGGCCTATGGGAAACACGCTCAGTAAATCTGCGTCGGCATCGGTGATGATAATGAAATGCCCAGTCTGCTGTCCTATTTATCTATCACCCAAGCGCTGGTGATGCACAGGTATCTCCACTCTGGTCCCGCTGGATCAGAGTTTCTCAAAGCATGCTGGGCACTCCAGGTGTGCCCAAGATACTGCTCCACTCACCGGCGATGGCCGCTGCAGAGCCTGGCACACCCGGAGTCCCCAGGCTGGTCACCTCCGTTTGCGAGCAGTTCTGTCCATTTACCACCATGTTACACAAATGCTATTTTCTCTGTGTGCCATGATGTGAGAACGAATGGGAACCCCTGTGCCGGATGACCATCTGTCAGGGACTCCGAGGAGGGAATTCCTCGCTCGGGCAGGTGCCTCCGTCAGACAACAGATGTGGGGCGCCTCCTCACCCCACTTCTCCTCCCCAAGGGCTCTCACACTCAGGGGCCGACACAGCCACTTCCCTGAGCCCTTCTGTTTACTCGTGTCTCTCGGTTTCTCCTGCTTTGCTTGCTCTGTTGCTGGAGATTTATCTTGGTCCTTCCTTCCCCCTAAGATACACAAAGTTTATTCCAACTGAGTATTCCCACGGGTTTGGGAGTATAACAACGCTGAAATAGAATACAGATAATAAAATAAAAATGACCATTGTTTTCCCAGTCCAGGAACCGTTGGAAAGAACCTCTTCCAGCTTTTACCATTCTTTGCTTTGTTGCTGTGCATGAGGGTGGAAGGTACTAAGATCAGTGATGACAGGTGACTCATAAGCTGGTGGATGGTGGCTCCGACAAACCCAGTCATGCCTGTTTCTGGAAGCACTAAGAGAACCTGATTAAAACATCTTTATTGAAATATTTTCCTGCAGCTTACACCCTCAGGTCCCAGTGTATCTGAGGAGGAAAAATAATCATGGCTTCCACAACCGAGCACCTACTTCTGCTGGACACCAAAGCGGGCGCACAATATACATGCACTGTAATCTTCACCACCGCGTGAGAGAGGCCATTGTAAGTACATGTTGAACGACACACCCAGGCTCAGAAAGGCTAGGGAAACTTGCCCGAGGTCCCAGCCAGTACAGTGCAGATCCCAAGTCCGAACCCATGTGTGGCTTCTTCTTGAGACACCACTGTGTGTTGCCCCTTGTATGGTGGTGGCGGTGAGGGGAGAGAAATAATGTTGCTCTAACTTGGAACATATTTGAGAACAGAGCTATGAATGCTGGTGTGGTGAACCTTTGGTATGGGCGGGGGATTGCTTCCAAGACCCCCATGGGTACCCCATTCCTCGGGCGGCTCAAGTCCTTTGTGTACAATGGCGCAGTAGTTGCTTGTAACCTACATCTGCAAAAAGGTGACAGCAGGGTGTCCCTACACACATCGCTCTGTTCACGTGGGTTCAGTGTAGTGCTGGGCAGGTGGCAGGTTCAAGTGTTTGCTTTGTGGAACTCTGGGTTTTGTTTTGTTTTTTCTCTCCCAGGTTCTCTCCCAGGTTGAACCTGCCAGTTCAACCAACCTCAGTCAGTCCCCCCAGATCTGGAGGACTGCCTGTATTCACAATGGTGACGCTGGTGGACGGACCGTCCTGGGCTGACCTCACGCCACAACCCTACCCAAGCGGTGCCCTGTCTCAGCTCCTTCCGTGTCTGTGCCTTAAATCAGCAGGCTCCCTCTCTGCCCTGGATGTCTGGTGAGGTTGAAAGACTGTCACAGCAAGCTCCCTGGCTAGTAGTGCAACAGCCACTCTGTTGCCAGGGCGATCCTGTAAAGTGGGACAGGTGATTTCCAGCCACAGGTGGTCACAGTCTTCAGAACAGCGGAGAGTTGTCATTTCCACCCAGCATATCTGCCTGGTCTCCCCTCTGCTGAAAATGCTCCAGTGGCTGCCCTGGCCGAGTCTCCTACCAAGACTGACCGCAGCCTGGACTCTGTCGTGGTGTCCAACCCGCAGCCCATGAGCCACAGTCATCCCAGGATGGCTGTGAATTCGGGCCAACACAAAATCGTAAATTTAATAAATATTATGAGACTTTTTTCGTGTGATTACGTGTTGCAATGTATTTAATGTGTGGCCCAAGATAACTCTTCTTCTTCTAGTGTGGCCCAGAGATGCCAAAAGGCTGGACACCCCCGAGTCTAGCTCATTCCAGAGCCCCTGCCTCCTATGAGCCAGCTCACACGGCCACACCCAGTTCCGGTAATTCCCTCCTATGCCCCGTTCTCGCAGATCTCTGTGCTTCTGCTCGCGTTGTCCCCACTGCCTGGAATACCTCTCCACCTCTGCCACCTGAACAGCCTCCAGGCGGACCCTGATTAACTGTTAGCTCTGCTAGGAAACCTTCCCAGGTTCAGTTGCTCACGTGTCCCAGCACCGAGCACTACCACGCCTCTTAACGCTGTGCCGCGACCACCACGTGCTTGTACATCGTCCTCTCCAAGTCTCGACACCCCCAAGAACAAGGAGCAAGTCTTATTTGTCTAAATGTGTACCTCAGAACCCAACTTAGCGCTCTGTACATGCTCAGCAAGTGTTCACTGAATGAATAAATAAGTTGATTAGTTGACTGTGTGTCTCCGATTAAATCTAAAGCAAGCAGGAGGGAGAAAGGGAAAGTGATGAGGAAGAGAATTTCCCCAAGAGTTCATTAAATGTCCGGAGAGGGTTTTTTCCGTCACTAAGAGGGCAGAGTCAGTGGATGATCAGAGGGAGTTATCAGCAAGTATCACTTCGTAAGCCCTTCCCAGGTGTCTCTTGCCACAAAGGACTGACTTCTTCCTCTAATCCTCTCCGGAAGAAGAAAGGCTCCCTCACTCTTATCTCTGATGAGCTCCGGGCAGGATTAAAACAAGACTGGCACGTTCTGCCACCTGTCCGGCTACACTTCCGCTGTAGCTGGCAGAAATACAGACTACACGCCACACGACGGTGGGCCCCATGGGGCCCCAGACAAAGGTTAGGGGAACACTCCCTGATCTTGGAATAAGAACAGAGAACCGCATCTCTCGGGGATGGGGGTGGACTCTGAAAGGGGATGGGGCAGCAGCAGAGAGCACAGGGAATGCTGATGGCACCAGCCGAGGGGCATCTGGGCAGGGAGGTGATGGGGCAGAGTGTCTCTCTCAGCGAAGGTGACCCTGATTCTCTCAATGCCAAAGCTAAGCTTGAACCTCCATAGATCCCAGCCCAAGGTTCTACACCCTTATCAGCTTTCAGGGGTAGAATGTTCCCTCTACTGGGAATGCAATCCCCCTTCATCCTCTCCAAAGAAGAAAGAAAAAACGTATTGTCAAAATCCTGGCCATTCAAGGTTTTTCCAATACTCCCCCCGCACCCCTACCCCCACCAGTCAACGCACTCCCTGACTGCTCCGCCAGGGCTGCTTCCCCTGGTGCCCCATGGGTCCCCAGGCTTGCTCCAAGGTCCCCAGATCCCCCCACTCAGCCCCAGCCCCAAACCATTCTCTTGGCTGAATCCTGATGATTTAGCGAGTCTGGAGAGTATCAATTTTTCTAGGCCACCTCTCTGATATTTAGCACGAGGTCACAAAACATGGACAGTAAGAGTCAACATTTTTTTGGAGCAATCACTAAGCGCATGTTGCCTGCATTAGCACGTTTAATCTTTTCGGGGACCCTCTGAAGCAGATACTAGCGCTGCAGCGTTCTTCTCCGACGAGGAAACGCAGGCCCAGAGTGGCTGCGTGACCTGCCTGGGCTGCGCAGGCATCGAGGGACAGGACGGTCACTACGGCTTGCAGACCGACCCCAGCGCTCTCGGTCGAGATACTCTGTAGTTGGCACAGTGACTGAAACGTAATAAACGTTCCACAAACATTAGATGTTAATGTTATTATTTAAATAGGTTAAGCTCAGCTCCCCTCACTTAGTCTTTAAAAGGAAAGGGGAGTAATAAGTATATCGTTATTATTTATACTCATCTCATCCAAATATTGTACTTGCCTTGTGCTGAGCTGGTGCCCACTTCTAAACTTCTGAATTAGTTTACTTTCAGAGTATTGTAATATTTATCACATCATATAATAATTATTTATTTGTCTGTCCCCCGTACAAATCTGTGAGCTCTTGGCAGACAGGGATGTGTGTTTCTTTGTACAGCAAGTACCGGCCACATGCTTTGAACAGGTGCTCAGTAACCACTATTGGAGGAAAGAGCAAATCGAATCATTGAGAATCCCAATGTAAGAAAACAGTCCAGCCATAACTAGTTCAACTTGGGTGAACATCGTCTAGAACAGCGGACCTCAAGGGGTGGCCCTTGACCCTGCAGCATCAGCCCCCTTTGGGACCTTTTTGGAAAGGCAGGCTCTTGGGTCCACTTTAGATCAGAACTCCAGGGAGAAGGTCAGCACCCAGCCCTCTGTGTTTCAATGGCCCTGCAGGTGGTGTCTGCTGAAGTGTGAGAACCACTGGTCAAAGGGAATGAAAGAAGTAGCCATGGGTAGCCTCAGCGGCTGTGTGATGTATCCCGAAAATAAAGAGAGATCTGAGGAAGGAGAAAGCCCTCGGTTGAGTGGGGAGGAGAGAAGGTAACAGAAGGGTGTGGGGAGAGATGGAGAGGGGAGGGTTGGGAGTGAGTGAGACTGATGCACCCTGAAATCTCCTGGGAATGAAAGGGGTTCATGATCTCAGCTGGGTGCAGCCATAGCAACAGGTACTCCTCCCACCCCCTCCCACTCCCCGGGATGACCAGGCATCAGATACGCCTACACTGAGGCCTGGCCCTGCAGAAGGATGTGAGCTTCAGTGAGCTGGAAAGACACAGTGAGGCAGGTTTAAGGGAGAAGCTCCCTGCACAGGCTCTGGCCCCAAGGTGGGCTCCTGGGAAGGCTGCTTCTTCCTCAGGGCAGATGAAGACACAGCCACGTGGAGGTGCCTGGGTGTGCTCCTCGCACCCTGGCTCGCACTGGGACACAGCCCGGCTGGGATACAGCCCGGCTGGGATACAGCCCGGCTGGGATGACTCGCTGTCCTGTGGGACTACTGGGAGGAAGGGATGAGCGGCTTAAGAGCAAACGGGGACAGCCCACCGAGCCACGGGGCTGGAAACAGAGCAGGACACGAGGAGGCAGGGCCCCGAGACCGAGGAGGATTATTCCAGAGGCCAAGAGAGGGGACCCAGTGGTGAAAGAGAATTGGAGCGGAACTCACAGGCAGACTCGAGGCCAGAGACTGGTCGGGGAGGAGAGGGATAATGAGGCACAGACGGCTCACAATATTGCCAGGGCCCTTTGCTGGGGGTGGCTGGGGCCTGCAGGGCACCCGCAAGGCCAGCGCATCTAATTGGCTCCTTCCCTAATAAAGGCAAAATGGGGGCCTCGTGAGGACAGCGAGGTAAGCAAAATGCGCGATGCTCCACATGGTCGATGGAAATAACTCAGTAAAAGCAAGTTTACAGCAAATTAGACATTAAAAGTCAGATATAATCACTGTTGCTATGTTTGTTTCCAAGAAGAACTGTGTTATGATTAGACTAACAGGCCAGCGTTGGAATTCTCAGCGAGAGGCCCGGAAGATTTCGTCTTTCTTTCTTTCTCTGTGTGAGAGAAGAAAGCAAATGAAGAAATGTGAAATCAATAAAGCCACCCCTATGTCCAGGCTATTCGCCCTCAGAAAATCCTGTGCAGCCTGGGACCCCCCCCTTTTTCGGGGGAGACAGCTGTGAAGTAGAATGTGCTGAGAGATTTCTCATGTCTGGTTTCTCTTAGTCCTCACAGTGAGCCGATGAAGATGTCCCGGTCGCCCCACCCCAGCCCCCACCATTTTATGGATGAGGACACTGAGCTCAGAGATGCCAAGTTGCATACAAGAACTAAGATGGAGCTAGGATTCGAACCCACGTCTGCCTGACTTCAAAGACCCACAATGACGACATGATTCCGTTCATGATAACAGAGCAGGGAGAAAACTGAGGGTCCAGGACTCCTCCGAGGGCTGAGACTCCTGTTCCAGCCAGACCTGGGTGTCCCTCACCAGACAGGGCATCTCTGCGAGACAGTCAGGAGAGCTCTGGCCTCGCCTCTGACTAGTTCTGCGACGCTAGACACACCCCGTAACCTTTCGACGCCCTGGTTTCACACTCCGCACGATGGGAATGACAGCCCTGCCACGGAGCGGCGCTGCGAAGATGAAGTGAGAGGTGTAGTCTGAGAGTTAACCGCCCACCCCTCTGCCCACCAGGTATGAGCTGTTGCGATCTTGGGTAAGTTCCTCGGATTTTCTGCCCTTCAACCACCTCATCTCCCAAACGTACAGGCCAGAAACCACGCAGCCAAGGAACGGCAGGCAGAAAGCACAGGGGAAGCGGAGGCCATGTGCTCCAGCCAGTGCCTCCCCTAGGGGAGGCCACTCCCACCGCCCACCTGCTTGGGAGCAGGTGCCCTGGCAGCTCCCAGACTCACCCTCCCTGAGAACTGCCCCTTGAACTTGTGAGGGGGTCCCAGCTCTGCTAGAGTGGGCCAGCCTCCCCTCTGCCTAGGTCTGGCCTCCTCACTTCCTCAGGTGAATCTCCCGAAAGCACACCCCAACACGCATTCTGCCTGCAAGTCTCCGGTGCAGAGTCGACCTCTGGGGACCCCAATCGAACCCAATCTAACAGTACGGGCAGCCCTCGTTTTACTACAGTTCACTTTACTGCACTTCGCAGGTGTTGTGTTTTCTTTTTTCCTCAAATGGAAGGCAAGACCCACCACCAGCAAAGATTACAACTTGCTTTCTTGCTTTACTGCAGCACTTAACTTTATTATACTGGTCTGGGACCAAACCCACAAGATCTCTGAGGTCTGCCTGAATCTGGAGCTCAGAAAGCGTTCAAAAAGAGTGACTGATAACAGCCACCACGGCCACCTGCACACTCAGAAGACTGGTACTGTCCATGCGACTCCTGGAAGTGTCACACAACTGTTGGCTGGACAGGACATTCTTGGAGGAGAGACTGTGTCTTGAATGACTTCGTGTTTCCTCCAAGCACCCTACAGACAGCAGATCCTCTGGAAACATATCTGACACGTGCACGCGCTATTTCTGTTCAGCTGGGAACCAAGGCAATCCGCACGGGCCCAGGGGTACAGACTTCATTTCCGGGACGGCAGCACTCGTGGTTCTTAACCGGGGCCCACGGTCTCAGCAGTAAGGAACTTTGTAAATGAAATCCCTCCGATGGAATAACTTTGAACAAGAATGGGCCATACCGATCAAACCAGGGAAGTATGTTCTATGGGCTATCCTTATTGTTAGGTCTTTAAAAATTCAATATTAAACAAAGCTCATAAGATAGGTCGTGCTGACCTGATCCGCCAGATGCCCCCCACCCCCCATCCCAACAGAACCCTTCCTCCGCCCACCTCCTTCCGAGGTGACACAGAAAGCCAGTGGCGGCGCCTGGAATAGAAGCTAGCTCCCTTATTCCCAAACCTGTATTCTCGGGTTATGCTACCCATCTCTGTAACTGGCTCCTCTGGAAACACAGGTACAAACAAAAGGGAAAATGCCCAAATGTGGCTCTTTTGATGCCGTGCAGCAGGTTAGCTCCCCCGTTATTGACAACCCTCAGTCACAGCCCTGTGTTGGCTGCCGGGTGGGGATGGTCGAGAAATCTCAAGTGGAGAAATCTCGCGTGGAGAACGGGTAGCTGCGGACGCTGCACTGGCTCGTTCGGTTCAAGCTGAGTCTGTTCAGTCTACCGTCTTCGGTGCCACGTGGGAGGAGCCCTTCCCTCCGGAGCCCGGACAGGCTCGCTGCCATCGACATCTGTCTCCTGAGCTTTGTGCCCCGACTCAGAATCCACCCAAATTCTGAGTGCTGGTGGGGTCTGCAGATTCACCGGGTAGTACTCCTACTGCCAGAGAAAACCTGAGCCGATCGATCCACCATGATCTGACCTCTCAGGGCTTAGAGAGCCAGATGGGCCCTAGGGGAGCGGGAAGGCTGGAGAAACCGGGAGCCTCCCCCGGGGCCCAGCCAGAGCCGCCAGTCAGAAAAGGTGAATGAACTGAGGGTTCCTCAATGCCCTCCTTTCAGCTTGCAATGAGATGGAATAAAACAGCCATCTGAACACGTGAGCTTTCAGTGTGGGCCCTGGGGGCGAGGACCCAGCGCCTCCCGCCCCTCGGCTGCTCCAGAGTTCGCTTCACGCTGAGGGGCTGCCAGGACAGGTGGTCCTGGGCCCGCAGGTTCATCCCCACTGCCCAGCCCCCATGACAGGCCCCTGCTGTCTGGGAACACAGGTCAAGGCACAACCCCAATCCTCAAACACTCCGGCTGTGCCCCACACACCGGGCTGCGGGGGGCGGGGGCAGATTGTTAAGAAGAGTCCCTGACCTCAGGTAGCCTACCATGCAGTCAGGGGAAGGCATAACAAATAATATACCAAACAAACAGATACTCAGAGAGTGGGATAGGGCCTGAAGGCCTGAGTGATCCTACAAGACTTTCTCGAAAGAAAAGTCCTTCTGTCACTCGCAATAGTGGAGCTCTTCGCAGGGGAAGCCCTTTCTCAGCCAGAGGTCTCCGAGGCCAGACCGGGCTCAGGAGCGCACAACCCCGGAGGTGGGACCGAGGATAATCACCTCATGAGCCGAGGATCACACACCTGGCTGGCAGCTCGGCCACCCGGGGCACCCCGCCCTCGAAAGCACCCTAGTAGGCAGCGTCAGGCCAGGTTGGTTTGTTCTTGGAGAGTAGGCCTCCAAGGAGCACCTTCCAGCCAGGCCTTATGGCTACCTGAGGGCAGTTCCCGAAGGTGCCTGCCCACCTGGCCTGGAAGGAATTAGGTCAGAACTGAAAAAAACAAACGACAAAACAACAATGTGAACACGTGGGTGGGGAGCAGGACTCCAAGCCAGGGTCCACAGACAGTAACCCACTAAGATAAATGATCACTAAGGTAAGAAGCTGATGAGCGGACAGGTGGTGTCAACCACACCGCTTCGTGCTCTGCATGACTCGAAGCCCCAGGGAGAGGCAGAGAGGTCACTTCCCGGGCACCAGAGAACTGCGTTTTAGCTGCTTTGAACAACAGGACGGCCAGACGCCAGTAGCAGAAAAACTGTCTTATTCGGTGCTCAATTTTTAAGTACTTTTTTTAACTTGTGAATTTTTAAGTGATGAAAGCAGTGTATTAGGAATAAGTAATAGTCAAATAATACAAAGACGAGTAAAGAAAATGTGTAGGTGCCCTCATCTCTATTCCCGGCCCCCACGAGTGTACGACCTAGTGCGCATGCTTCCCCACCATCCTCCGCGCAGGTTCAAACCTACGTACACCATTCTGCTCTGTTTTTTCAAATAGGATCCTACTATACAGATTCCTCTGTAACGTACTTTTCTTAATTAAAACACACTAGGAACAACATCCATCCCTCCAGGACCAACACACAGATTTAATTCTTTAAATACACACACACACACACACACACACACACACACACACAGAACCACAGCTATGCAACACCCCACTGATCCCCCTGCCGATGTTCGCTTGCTTTGGTTACCGTTGCTGTGAAACTGGCTGAAATAAACACTGTCCCCCTTACGTGTGACAGCCCCACCGACGGGTCTTTCCACTTCGATAGGAGGGTGTCTCAACAATGGGCCTACTACAGGGCCAAAGACGAGATATATTTTTCAGTATTAATTTCCCCAAAGGTTGTAGCAATCTGCGAGGCACTCTATCAAATATTCATGAATGAGTCTTCTTCCCCATCGTCACAGGAAGTGGACGGTATGACCCTTCAATGTTGGCCAATCTGATGGACTAAAAATTTGTATTTTTCCCTGAGTATTAGCATCATTTCATGGGTTTGTTAGCCACATGGATTTCCTTTCCTTTGACTTTCCTACTCACAGCCTTTGTGCATTTTCCCATGTGGTTGGTTGGTTGGTCAGTTGTCTTTTTCTTATAAACTTATGGAGCCGCTTTGTATATAAGTTATTCAGGGCTTTATGTGTCATTTTTTTCTCAGTCTAACAACTGCCTTACGATGTTATTTATGCTATTCTTTACCACAGGAAAAAATTGCAATTTCTATGCAATAATTTCTTAAAGTTTCTGAATGAAATATGAAGAGTTTCCACTAGTAATAAATATTCATGTCCTCCTTCTCAAACTTATTTGGGGGCTGCCCTGCTTAATAAAATCAATCTTACGGACTAAATACACAGACTAAAAAGGAAGATGATTCAGACAATGAAAACCCCACATTTGGGAGAAAAAAATAGTAAAAGAACCCCTTTCAACCATGAGGGAAACAAAGGTTGAGACCAACTCTCCAGCAATATTCACTCCATGTAGAAGGTGAAGTGAAGACCACTGACTACCAGCTGCTCATCCCAGCATACACTATTCAGCACCAAAGTCCTTCCAGCTCATGGATCCCACGCATGCCTCTGAGCCTGGTCCCCTACGGGCAGCCAACACCCAAGCAAGCTCCTCCTCCATCCCTGTGTCCTTCAGCGTTCAGCTCAAGCAACACCTCTGCCGGCCCTCACCCCCCACCCTTCCCCCGGAAAGAGGGACTCTGCCTGTGCTCTCCTCAGCACTCCCTGCAATCCTCCTTATTGCTTACCTCTTGTTTGGTAATTATTTACCTGTCACTCTTATTTACATTCCCCACACCTATTACTGTGTCTGACACACACTATTTGCTCCTGCAGTGGCCGCTGAAAGAAAGGGAGCAAAGAGAACGAACAAGCGAGCAAGAGAATAGCACTAAAACCCAAAGCTGAATGTTCGCCGTTAACTGCCAACTCAAGATCAATCAGGAATGAATGTTAAACATTGCCGAAATTACAGGGTAAGTTAATGGGGGAGGAGGGAAGGTTCCATTTACAAAAAGCTGATTGACACAAAATTTCGAGAGCATGCCTGGTTCAGAATGAAAGGCCCACCTACACATCAGGCTTGCTGAGCTGCTATTCTCCAGCGACTGTGTCTCGCTCGGGGACAAAAGGGTTTCGGTCAAGGATAAAGTCTCAATTTCCATTTTTCAGACCCTTGACGAGTTCTGGGATGGTCACTGTCACTCAGCCCTAACTGCAGCCAGTTTCCTCTGCGTTGATCTTGACACCAACACCCCACCCAAAACACTTCTCTATGATTAAAGACAGAAAAAAGATTCCTAGTGACAGCATTCATGCTGCAAGCTCCCATCTTCCATGAGCAACATGTTTTTGAACTTGGCGACTACTATGAACACCGGGGGCCTTCCAATGTTTTAAGAGAAGAAAGACACCCGGAGTCCTCCTTTAGAATGGGAGGCCCTGCTTCCAGCTGGAACGGCAACGGGAATCACTCCCCAGTGTGACCTTGTGCACTCCTGAGAGCGAATGTTCCCATTCCCTGGGGTGGCTGAAGAATCTGGGAAAAGGGAAGGTTCCCGAGATGCCCCCAGGGAGGACCAGTGTGCCAGCTCACAGTCGGGCCCACGGAAAGACAGTTGAGCTTTGCGCCGGGTACAGGAGCCAGAGACTATTGACATCAACCAGTCACCTGAGGGACACACAGCCCATCTCAACCCCTCATCACTCCATCTAACTTCTTGGTGATTCTTTTTCCTTTTTTAAAAAAATATGACTTAACCAGTCCATGACTCTGGCTTCCAGCATTACACAATATTTCTCATGATCTCAGATGCGCATTTCATAACACAGAAATAATTTAGTTCACACGTTCGTCCTGCAATGAGCATGAACTACGTGGCAATAGCAGAGTGGAAGACAGCGAGACAGAGAGAGCAGGGACGGGTTGGCAAGACGCCGCACCGAAACGATGAAATTGCTGGAGCACCGTTCCGAAAGGGCCAGCAGCCATCACATTCGTCTCGCTCACTGAATACCCATGTTAGTGCCGCAACTTAACCGCCGCCCCAACTTGTAATAATTAGGAACACTGGGGAGAAGCCGGTGCTCACAGAAGTATCTGGCATCTTGAAAGGCCTTTCTCTAAACCCTAAAATGCCTCAACAACAGTCCCTCGTACCGAACTACCGAGCTGGCCGGAGGAGTTCTCCGCAACCCGCTCTGCAGCACCGCCAGCCGCCAGCACGCTGGCGGTCACCTCCTCTGCTCGGACCTCCGCGGCCGCTGCGCTCTGCTCACCAGCGAGAGGCCGAGACCAGCTCAATCTGGGCCCGATCTGTCTGCGGAGCCCCATCTCCCCTCGCTCCCCAATACCTAAACTTGACCTTTCCCTTGGTAACACGTTACATTTTCCAGCTACAGGTGCTGCTTCCTGCGCCTGAGATGCCCACCTCCCATATTCCATCCATGGCTAACTCTTCCTAGTTCACTGGCTTTCTGGTCTGTGAAACTTCTTACCCCATGAACAGCTCTCCATCTTGAATCCTAATTATTTATAACCCTCGCAGCACTTGTCACATTGTAAGTGCAAAATAAATCTGTATTGAATGATATGGATAAATGTTTGTTGAACTCAACTGAACTGAATCTTGAAATTTTTCACAGGTCTCTAACCCGGTGATGATGTTAATTATGCTTTTTCGTCAGATTTTGTTCTTCTAGTTATAAAAAGTCATACATGAACATTTGAAAAGTACAGAAAAGCATAAACAGGAAAAAATAACCTACAATCATCGCCTGGAGAGAGCTAGTCTCATTACCCTCTAATTGCACATTTTACCTCAATACAATTAAGGAAGTTTATGTGGGGAAGTCCCACGCCCTGTGCGTGCTTTCCTGAATTTAGATCGAGTCACACACTCTGTACTCACCCAGCATTTGGTTGACCAGAAATCTCTGCCAATGCGCACTCCTACATTTCAACAGTACAATGCAAGCAAATGTTCTCGGTGATGGCAGTGGGGCCCCTCAAGTTTCTGGAGAGCTCTTTCTGAATCATAAATTCATGGAACTTGATTGCCTAACTTGACCTCAGAGAGCGTCTCTCCACCAAGGCTGCCACGCCTCCCCTCCCTCCCCCGTGTTTGGCAACCATTGCTGATCACTCAAGACACTCTCCCAAGGTGGGTTTGGTCGTGGTCTCAGACTCCTTCTCCAGGAAGCCAAATCCATCGACTGGAAACTGCGTGCAATGCGAGGCCTAGTGGGCACCTGAGATTCCCCCTCCTCATTCGGCAGGTGGTAAGAGGTCCCGAGAGAGGCCGGGTAACTCCCCGAGGTGCAAGAGCCCATGGGAAGCAGAGCAGGAAGCAGAACCCTCTAACTCTGCTCTGGGGTCCGCTGCTTTTTGTCACCCATCTAAGAAAGATGGGATGAGTTTATATTGTTTCAATGTCAAGTGGGTTTTATGGCAGTTTGATTTTTTTTTTCAGAATTCATAATCCAAAAAAAAACTCTATATAGCAATATGTTAAGTACTACCATTTTTTTTTAAGATTTATTTATTTATTTATTTATTTATTTATTTATCTATCTATCTTTAGAGGGGAAGGGTAGGAGAGAGGGAGAGGGAGAGAAATATCAATGTACGGTTGCCTCTCGTGCGTCCCCTGCTGGGAACTGGCCTGCAACCCAGGCATGTGCCCTGACTGGGAATCGAACCGCGATCCTCTGGTTCACAGGCCCGCGCTCAATCCACTGAGCTACACCAGCCAGGGCTTAAGTACTACCATTGATTCAACAGAAATTTCTCAATTTATGGACCCAAAGAAATACCCCTGCTTCAGACGAGTTTCCTAATCAAGGTAATCGCTCTGTTAACATTTGAAAAACAACTCTGCATCTACTCTCTGCTAAACTCTGGCAGGAAAAAGAAACATAAGACACAGTCCTTGTCCTTGAGGGACTTTCTGTGTAGGGTTTTTAAGCAACCACTTCAGACCCACTTTTTTATCATCTGGGTCCAGCCCAGATGGACCTCCAGAAAGGGTGCTGGGGGCAGTGAAGACAGTGGGAAGATGGAGTGTGGAGTAAGAGAGAGCTTCCCCACTACAATGGGCTGTGTGGTCTCTCTCCAAAATTCACGTGGGAGTCCGAACTGCCAGCATTGCAGAAAGGAACTGTCTCTGGAGGGAAGGTGACGAGGTGACTGCTAAAATGAGGCTATTAGTGTGGCCCTGATACGGTCTGACTGGTGTGTTTGTAAGAGGAAGCGTGGACGCACAGAGCCATCGCTGGACGTGTGTGTGTGCTCACGTATACACAGACACCATGAGGACCAGCAGGAAGCTGGCCAGCTACAAGCCAAGGAGCGAGGCCCCTAGGCAAACCAAATTAGTGACACCTCCATCTCAAACGTCCAGCCTCCAGAACTGTGAGGAAACACATCCCTGTTGTTCCAGCCCCCCAGCCTGTGGCATCTCGTGGCTTCACCGGCAAACTACTCTACCAGCTACTCTAATATCGCCTTCCTGATCCGAGGAGGTTCAACAAGGGAAGAACGTTGACTTCTCAAAGAAGAACAGCTCTCTACTAAGCCAGGCACTGACTTTCTGAGAGTTCAAGGGGTTGGGGAAGACTCCAAGAGCAAGAAAATGGAGGAGACTGCCTTGGATATGCCAAGCAAAACCTGAGAAGAGAGGCAGCTCTGATTGATGGGTGGTAAGGAGACTTGTAAAGCCCTTGTTGACCTGACCCATCCGGGAGAAGCAGGGTAGGTACTCTGCTACTTGAGGACACCACTGTTCAGCCAGGGGCGCTCTGGGCAGTGGGAGAGGCCCCATACTGGATGTCTTAGTTCAGCAGGGTCTTGTGTGCCCCACAGGAAGGGCATATGCTCAGAGTGTGACCCTCACCATGCATGGCAGAGGGACCTGCTCCCTTACCCATGCACTGTAGAGAGACAGGCAAAGGTTCTGGAAAGGGTCACCACCCCCCTAACACAGAGCCAGGAGTGAAGAATGTCCCCCGTCCTACCCTTACACACACACAATCCTACCTGCACTTCCTGCAGCATCTCCACACACAAAATTTCGGCACAAGGCAACAAATGGAGAAGAAAAAGCATCATTTCTGGAGTCAGCAGTCAAGACCTTGAGGTATGCCCTGCTGCTTCCAGGCTGGATGACATAATGGGTTTTTCAGCCTCACTGTGAGGTGGGGAGGACCCTATTAATCTCCTAGGGTTGTAGGGAAAATCAAGTGTGATAATATATGGTCGTGTTTAAGCCATTATGGAGCTCCATAAATGCCAGTGGTCCTGGCAGTTATCAAATGTACTTACCATATCTCTTCCTGCTCATTAAGTCGTCCTCCCTTATTGGCAGATTGACTTGCAATGTAGACGTGCATTTCTATATTCAGTCAGACTTTGAGCGATTGAGGGAGACAGCCATATGTTCAACTATTTCCCTGTCTTCCCTCTACATGTATCAGAGAACCGTGGATGCAGCGAGCATTTAACCAGCACCTGTTTTGCTCAGGTGCACTCCACCCTGTGGTTCTGTGCTTGGGGACACTTCCGTGCCTCTCCACCAACCCCAACTGCAGTGTTTTAACACTTTCATCTCTTCTCCTGCCCTAGGGTCTCCCTTATTTTCTCCACCACCAGTCACCTCAGAACCCAAGCCAGCCTGCACACTGCTACCGAGATCTTTCTAGAACGCTATTTTAAAAACATGCTATCTCTCCTGCAAAAACGTCTTGTCAGTGACTGACTGCTCCCAGGAACAAGCTCTAACTCTGGACATTCGAGGCCTCACATCACGGAGCACCAACCACACATGTGTTATGGCTTTCCTGCACTATCTTCCACTCTGGCCAATGTGGCTGCTCGCTGACGCTACACAAGGAGTATCTGCTGAAGAGGTGGATGGACATTTGACTAGCATCACACAAATGGCCACATCAAGCCCAATCCTACCCTCCTGGTTTTTGTCCATGCTCTTCCTCTCTCCCTCCCTCCCTGAGTGTCTCTCTGACTTGGGGCCATTCATCACGCACGTGACTGGGATATATGCGCTGCTGGTTGGTGTTTTGTACATACTGCTCGCACAGCCACACATGGGAGCCTTCCCTTTCTTTTACTTAAGCCCACCCCCCCCCCCCGCCCCAGTGCTCAAGGGCCAGCTCAAGCCTCATCTCCTATGGGAACAAGCCTTTCGTGACTCCACGGCACTCAGGACTGACCCTCTGCTTTGCACTCCTCATGACACAGACTGCCTACACCAAGCCGTTGGCCTCTAGCACCCGCCCTCTTGCATTATTATTTGAACCTCCAGTTAAGTCCACCAGATAGAGCAAATCCCTTAAGGGAACTCTCCGAGTCTTCCACCTCTCTGCACCCCCACCTCCACCCCACAGCTGTGACTGCACTGCAGTCCCTCTGGAACTCCTTGGAAGGGGACCTTGTCTGGCACATGTTCTCAGTTCCATGTGGGCAGTCAGGTGTTGACCGGCCCGAGGCGTGCTTTGACCTGTGTTAACTCTAGCCCATTTGTCACCTCCACCTCCAAGTCTCACTGAGCGAGCCCAAGGAAAAACAAAACATGAACTTGACTGCACACGTCAGCCCAGGTGTCAGCACGTGGGTGAGGGGTGTCGGCATGGTGAAATGACTTTACCCAGGTGCGCTGTATCTGCACAGCTGTCACAGCCGTCAGGATGCGCTCCCCTTCACAGCAAGGATGCTGACACGGCTGACTCACCACCTGAGGCTGCGCTCCCAGGGGTGAGGCAGGCTCATGCTGATCCAGCCCCCTTCTTTCCCCCAGGCTCACCTGCAGAGGTAGCACGTGCTGGCACCGTACAGCTAACCTGGCTGGCGACCCTGAAACCGATCGATGGCTCCCCATGTGGGAAAAGCAAGCTGGCCATACGCTGGTGGAACCTGTGACACCAACTTTGTCCTCACCTAATATTCACGGCTATCTATGTGCTATAATAATGTAAAACATGTGTACAATAAAACAAGATAAAAACAATAAAACCATTTATATGCTACAACAACCCAGAAACACACATATGCTCACCACAAATCTCTTCTGTGACCTCCAGAGTCCTATGTCCAGCTGCCCACTCAAGTTTCTGTGTGGTTGTCCGATAGCATCTCAGACGTCACATGTGGAAACCTGAGGTCCTGATAGCCCCCCTCACACACCTGTTTTTCCCACAATTTCCCCATCTTAGTCATTACAATGCCATTCTACCAGTTGTTCGGGCCCAAATCCTTCACACCACCCTTGACTCCTCCCTCTCTCACATCCTACTTCTGGTCCACCAATCGATCTGTGAGTCTTTCCTTCAAAACCTACCAGGATTCTCCTCCTCCTCAGCACCCATACAGCCACCACCCTGCTCTAAGCCACCATCAGCTCTTGGATCAGTGCAAGAGGCTCCCAGCTGATCTCCCCATCCCTTCCGCCTTTCTCCTCTTTCAGTCTGTTGTCAACATAGCAGCCAGAGCAACCCTGTTAAAATGTAAGCTGAGTCAGGTCACCACCTTCTTCAAAGGTCTCCAAAGCCTCGCCATGCCCTATCAGGGCCCTATGTGACCTGGCCCCCTGCCTCTGGCCCCATCTCCTTCTACTGCCCTCCTGTTGAGAGGCTCTATGCACAGTGTCCTCACACTCTTCCTCGACCTCTCCAGGTCTTCTCCACCCTTAGGGCTTTCCAACCTGCTATTCCTTCTCAGGGTGCTTGTTCCCCCAGATATCCACATGTCTTAACTCCTAGCCTTCTCTACGTCTTTATTCAAAAGTCCACTTCCCTTGGAGGCCTTTTCTAATTATCCTTTATAAAACAGCACCCACAGGTCCTCTTATCGATTGTGTCCCTTTCTACCACACTAGGTACATCACTTATTTTATTTCTATGTCATTTCGAATGTAAGGTCCATGATGGCAGAGCTTTGAATTGCTTTGCTCCCTGCTGTATCCCCAGTACCTAGACCAATGCCTGGTACATAAACGTGCTCAATAAAATTTTGTTATGTGAGTGAAGTCTAACAAACTGAAAGCCACTTATTTCACCTACTACTACTGTGTACCTATGACTCAAAAATTTGATAATCTTGAACTATTCTAGGGCTAGATTAAGCAGACACCCTGAAAAATATCTTCAAGAGTAACCAACCTTAAAGAAATTTTTACTAGCAGCAGCTATATGTTTGGTGTTCATTCAACAAACGTTTATTGAGCGCATACTATGTGCTAGGTACTGACATAGGTGGTTGGGAAAAATAGTGATGAAAATAAAGCCTTTGACCTTCTAATTATATAATCTAGCAGAATCAGATTTTAACTTCTTAAGTAGTGAAGCATCTCTGACTATCAACTGCATTGTCTATAAAATATAGATGAGGATACTTTACCTACCTGAGGTCACATGACTCCACCAGTTTTTTTTTTTTTTTCTGATGTCTCTTTTATTACTATGAATCTTATCTGCCACGACCACACTCATCCCTTGTAGGAGATTGTTCTGCATGGCGTGGGCCCAGCTCCCGCTCAGAGATGCACAGGACCCACACCCATGGAAGGGTTCTCCCATGGGGAATCAGGCCTGCACTGTGCCTGGACTGCTGTGAGACTTGCTTTTGCTAAAACTCCCTCACCCTGAATTGAGACAGCAAGTGCTTACTGTAACTTCCTAAAATCCATGCTAAACCTTGCAAGGACCAGTGTAACCAGCCCAACCACTTTTCCCTTTTCATTTGCAAATATCCTTCTGTGATGTGATTAGTGGTATCATCTCCTTTGTTGTCTGTAAAAGGTAACCACCTAAAGCGAACCTGTGCATAGTAAATGAGGACCATCGATATGCCAGAAACCCAACAAAGGCTGGTCACAGCAAGGGCTGAGGCTTTTGCTCCCCTTGAGAGAAAAGCCACGCTGTCCCTTTTCCTCTATCAGACTCGGTAGTCCGTGTGAATGTCTCATTTCATCTATAATGCCGCGGACACTGCAGGCCAGTGTCTGTATCAATCCCTCCTCTGGCTTCTTCCTACTCTTTCCAAGAATATTCTCTGGTCCAGCTAGCTCCCAAACCCCTTCCAACCCCCATCTCACATATCCATGTAAATACAGACACATAGTAGTTGGTTCATCTGTAACATTCAAAGCAGCACCCCTGCGAATTAAATGTCATGCAACTGTGGGCCCCAGGAGCAGGCAGAAGGAAAAGCCATATCAAGTCTGGAGTCTTAAAAAAAAAAAAAAAAAAAAAAAAAAAAAAAAAAAAAAAAAAAAAAAAAAAAAAAGGAGTTGTCATGCAGTTCTAAGAAGCTTTTCTTCCCACACTGAAAATAAACTCCCTCAGCCCCGGGACTCACCCAGCTCAATGTGGACAAAGCAGCAGTCACCCAGATGACATGAAAGGCACTAATGGCACTTCCAAAGGAGTCACTCCGCTAATACCAAATCACTCTGTCACTGTCACAACGTTGTGCCCCTTAAAATACCCAGAGTCATTTGGGCTCCTTTGTAATGGAGAGAAGTGTGGGAGGCAATCTCTCCTTGGGAGAATACGGAACAGGAGGGGCCTTCAGGAACATGGCACAGAACATGGTATATGGAGCCTGCAGCACCTCTTGTTGCTATAATTGTGCACGATGGGGGTGTGGGAGAAGGGAAGCAGAAGTCCTTGATAAGGGGGTAAATATGAAACAGATGAGCATAAAAGCCACTAAATCGTAGTCTGAGAGGCAACCAAACATAGAACAAAGGTAGTCAAGAAGGTTGCACCAATTCACTTGTGGCTGGACAAACTAAGATCTGGGAGTACCTCTGTCCCAATCTCCTGCTCTGGACAGAGACCTGGTTGCTAATTCACTCATCCATTCCATATTTTCTAGTGGAACATACAACTTGTCACAATGAACAAAACGGGTATTAAAGCATCAATTAGAAGACACAAATTCCTTACCAAAAACACACCTCAGATAATAAAGATGCACAGAAAGGTTGAAACAACAGCACATCAAACCCCACAAAATTGGGAAATAATAAAGAACTAAAATAAAAATAAAAAATTTACAATACAGAAAAATCAACAGAACCAAGAACTGTTCTTTGAGAAGACTAATAAAACTGGTAAACGTCTAGCAAGACTACTCAAAAATAAACAAAAGAGCAGTGAACAGAGATCATCAATATCAGAAGTAAAAACAAAGCAGGACATCACTACAGACCCTACAGCTATTAAATAAGATCATAATGTATGATTAACCACTTCATGCAACTATGTGTGAAAATTAAGGTGCAATGGATCAATTATTTTAAAAACATAACAGACACAAGAAGAGGTAGGGAAGCTGAATACTCTGATGTCTAACAAATAAATATGATTAGAAAAAAATCACACAGCAAACTTTGTTAATTTCTTATATTGATCTTTTTTGCACTGACTACAAATTTTCCCTTCCTCCTTTTAATATACTGAATTACACTGATTAGTTTCCCACTATTAGATAAACTCAGAACTTGGATAAAGCCAACATAAAACTTGGCGGGGAAAAACAGCCCCGCAGAGCCCAGATGGCTTGATGAATGAATTATAAGGAAACAACTTCAACCCTTCAATCTTACATATTCTTTCAAAAAATAGGAAAAAAGAGGGGACATATCTTGTTTCATGAGGGAAACCCAACCTCGCGATATCAAAACCTGCCAAGAATGTTTCCAGAAAAGAAAAACAACAGGTCAATCCCTATTATGAACCTAGATAAGTAATCCTAATCCAGATCATGGCAGATCACACCAGCGCTACAGAAAAGCACAGCACGACAAAGTTGGCTTACTCTGCCGTTGAAAGTTTAACACTGGAAATTAGTGTAATTCACTACGTTAGTAGAGAAAAACTGTGACCAGTGCAATAGAAAAACAGAATTTAATGAAGTTCAATGTCCAGCAATTGACGAGTAGAAGCAAACTTTCCTAGCCTGAAAAACATATATGAAAACCCACAGCAAACATCATATTTCACATATTTCAAGAGAAAATACTGAAAGCTTTCCCACTGAGACAGTGAATATGAAAAGAACATCCATTGCTATCAGTTTAATTTGTACTTGAGGTCCCAGCCAGTGCAATGAGAAAGAGAAGTAAATGGTATAAGGATTGGAAAGGAAGAAATCAAACTATCACTATTTGTAGATGGCATGACTATGTAGGCAGAAAATCCAAAAGGATCTTCGGATGTACTATTAAGTGAACTTGGCAAGACAGCTGGATACAAGTTCAAACACAAATTCATTTGCATGTTAATATACTAGCAAAGAAATTAGAAAACAAACTTTAAAAATAACACCAGTTACAAGAGCATGATAACCATTGTTGAATAAAAGATGCATCAGGCCTCTACACAGAATACTGCAGAACATTATTGAGGAAAATTAAAGGAGATACAATAGAGGAATGTACCATGTTCAGGAATAAGGTGGCTTGGTATTGTAAAGATGCCAATTGGCCCCAACAACCTACAGATTCGATGCAGTTCCAGTCCTAACTCCAGCAAGATATTTTTTTAGGGAAAACTGATGATTGTAAAATATATGCGAAATACTAAGAGAAAAAATAGCCAACACAAACCTGAAAAAGAACAAATCTGGAGGAATTACATTACTATGTATCAAAATTTATTGTAAAGCTCCAATCACTAAGAAACTGTGGTGTCTGGAGCAAGCAGAGACACAATGACAGAGTCTTGAAATAGAGTCATACGCATATGGCCACTTGATTTATGATAAAGGTGACAGAGAGAGTAATAAAAATAGTCTTTTCAACAAGTAGTGCTAGGTCAATTTGACATCCACATGGGGAAAAAATGAATCTTAACTCTCAATTACAATACACGAAAAAATCAATACTGGGTGGATTGAAAACTAAATGTGAAAAATAAACCAGTAAAACTGTATGAAATAAAGCAGGAGAGTATCTCCATGACCTTGAGGTGGGCAAAGTGTTGAGTATATTCAGAAAGTCAATGAGGGAGTCTCTTGCTTAGTGTTGTAGATTACAGCAGCTGTGGAGGCAGGAGCAGTTATAAATGGGTGTTTGTGAGTTTACACTCCATGGCAGTACCCCAACTGACTGCTGCTGAAGACGGCCATAGGCTGGTGGCACCAAATCGGAAAAGGGACAATGCCGAGGGCTATTACCTGGACACCAGACAAGGCTCCAAGGAAGCTCCCAGCGATCTACTTCCCTGAGTAAACTCCTCTACACCCCACCATCTGGCCCTGAGCATGGGTCACTCGCAAACCTGATTCTCGGCCCCAAGAATTGCCTTGTTTCTCAGGTCAGACTGACCAAACTTTCTAGTGAGAAGTAGAACCACGGAAGAACCAGGGCCCACCTGTGCTCAGGTCAACCCATCACCCTCCCACAGGTAAAGTACCTATGAAGCCAATTTAAATGTTTCTCAGAGCAAGAAGACTGAGTCACGTGACTGGATAGGTCCGTGGCCTTAGCCACTCCCCACTAGGTGAGCAGACGCCCCAGCCAGACCTGCAAGTCCAGTGCTTGGCCAGAGCACCTTCTCCCCTAGAGGTGAAATGGGCCCTACCTATGCTTTCCTCTGAGGTTCTTCTGTCCCTTGCTTCCACAGGTGGCCCACGGCCCCTCTGAAGGTCACACTTTGCTCACCTATGATAATGCTCTAACAATATTTAACGTGATTTGTCATGGGAGAAAGACACAAGAAGGCGATCTAGCAATCTCTGCTCTTAGTTTTGTGTATTGACAATGTGGAGGGAGATCTTATTTTTCTGATTTCTGTGTTTTTAAAGAACACCTCATTTTACCTCCTGTATGCAGTAAGGGAATAGTTTGTCCACAGGTAAAATTCACCAAAGGTGATCAGACAGTTGGACGTGTACTAGAATAATCCGATAGGAGTAGTCCTTTCTTAAGAAATGTAACGTAAACCAACCGCCCAAGGAGAAATCTCCTAACCACAGGGGTTTTCAATGTTGCATATCGATGAATAATCTCAACAGTTAAACACTAGAATAACTGGCAATAAGGTCCCTCTGAGCAGCCGATACAGGGACAGGGCAGGGGGCTGAGGGCTGATTTCTCTTTGCGAAAGCACCCTGCCCCTGTAGGATCACCGAGGGAGATGGGGCCCCTGGGGGTGGATTCAGATCATGCTTGAACAGCCCTCTGTGTATCTCGGGTCAGTCTTTAAGGGTAAAAAAAGGCAGCTGTCTGGCTTAACAGCAGAGATGTATCTGCCCAGAACACCTCACCATCTGCCTACTGCTGGTACTTGACAAGGTCTTCCATTTTCTGATTAGAAGTCAGTCCTCAGCAGCAGTTGTTTTCCAAGAGAAAACACTGACTTAACGTCATGCAAAAGGGTAAGTAACTAAAATTAGCGCCTTTCCTTAGAGCACTGCCCACAACGGAGCCTGCACAGCGAGCACGCAGTAAATGTCGGTTGATGAATGAATGGGGAAGAGAATTTAATGGAGAGGCACCGAGAGACAGGCGTGTATTGATTGTGGGGTGATGGGTGTGGGGAGTTTTACAAAAGGTTTGATCAGGAAAGGGAGGCTGGTAGTCAGAAGACACACGCCACCATTCTTCCGAGGTCTGGCTCTGATGCTCGGGATCATGGAAATGGATCAGCGTGGGAACTACTCCCTGTAGGGGCGACTGTGTAGAAGGCACGTCTTTCACAGCTGGGTCAAGGTTAAATTATCCATCTGGTACTTATGTGCAGGGGGTGGGAGAAAACGGGCCTTCAGGAAGTCCGCCCCGGCCACCGACCCTCTAGGTGGTGCTGGAGGCAAAAGGCTTGCCCCTCCTTTTCTTGTGTAACGTGGGGAGCAAACCACCACGGCTTTTAGGGTGAGAGGATCGGTCGGTGAGGCGGTCTGGGAAGGGGCTGCGTCTAGATTCCCGGGCGATCCTGGTTTCCCCCACGTGGGCGGGAGGTTCACCTGCTCCACGTACCAGCTGCACCACCTTAAGCAAGCAACGCACTCTCAGCCTGTTTTGTCATCGGCAAACTGAAGCTAATAGTTTTCACGGAACTGTTGTGAAAACTAAATAAGATCAGGCATAAAGGAGCTAAATAGTCCTTAATGACACAATGAATAAGTGATTATGATGATTTGCATTGGCTCATCAGCAATTTTCTGACAAGGTGCACGCACACAGGCACGGAGGCAAGGCCCTCCCCACGGCCCTCCCCTGCCCCCCAGCCCCTTCTGCTGCGCTGAGTCTGGTGCCTCTCCTGCCGCTGCTCTTCTGCCACACTTGGGGGCCATTATTCCTAAATGCTTCCCCATCACCCCTGTTTTCTGTTTAACATCCCCCGTCAAAATTCATCCTTTCCAAACATCCTGCCTCCGTTCTCTTACCATTGACCAAAAGAACTGAAACAAACCAACCACAAACATAAATAAAAGATTTTAAATGAAAGGGAGTCTACGAGGGGGGGCAGGCAGCCAGCAAGTCCTACTGCCAGGCTCTCTCCCAGGGCCACACCTCCTGGGGTGAGGCTTTATTTTCTTGTTTGTCTTATTTCAGGCCTCAGCTCAGGAGGCACGTTCAGCATTTCACTTCATTTCCACGGGGCCCTTGTGTACCTTTTGTGCCCAGCAAATGATAAATAAGAATTGGCATTACAATAAAGGCATGGCACCAGAGAGATGGGGAGGAGGTGGCCCTGCTGAGTAAAGCTAAGAAAAGAGCCAGGGAAGAAAGAGGCTCTCTCTCCATTTCTTTCTCCCCAAGCTCCATATTCTTTGCAGACCCCTCTGGGTGGTGCTGTCCTGCGTCTAAAGCTGCTGGCCTGGCCCCAGCCGCGGAAGGGCTCCAGCAGCCAGGACAGAGCCCTGCCCCAGCCCCGCAGGCCCAGGAGCCTGCAGTCAGTCATTCCCGAGCTGTACAGTAATAATGTGCACGCAGTGAGCAGAAACCTGGAAGAGGCCTCCAGAAACAGGAAAGCAGGCAGCGGACGCCCCAAGGAGAGCAGAGCGAAACACTGGCATGAAGACTCCAGGCACGGGGCCGGGATGGGGGAAGGGGCCAGCGAAGGGACCCTGCCCAGAAACGGCAGGACCAGGGGCCTCCCTGTGAACACACCCAGTAAATGACAACCGTGCATCCGAGTGTCATCCATTTCCAGTGGCCCTCACGTTCAGCCAGCGCTTTCCATTCTCACTTGGCGTCCTTTGGTCCAGGACTACCCCCAGCCCAACCCGGTCCCCTCCCATCAGGCCCCATTACAGCAGCCCGCCAGCCACACGTCACTTCCCTCCACCCTCATACCTCTGCAGAAAACCCTCCTCCAGAGTTTTCACAGTGGGGTCTTCTTCGTGGAATCATCTTCTTTCACACCCCTTGTCAACAGGCTAAAGCCCAACTGTCCAAGCCCGACAACAGCCTCTGCGGTTTGGCTGGCGCTATGGCCTTCTTAAATCCTATTCCCCCACTGATTTCAGCTGCTCCTCTCTGCTTTTCTGCTCACACTGCTATCCTCACCTGGATGTCCTCACGCTCCGTGCTCCGGGCTGCCCAAATTGCACCCACCTGCACTAGTTATGCCTCGCTTGTCTCCCCTCCCCCATCCGTTCTCCGCTCTTCTCTGTGCCTTGAGGGGCTGGCGCCTACAAGCCGCATCACCTGGCCCTCCAGCTGATCACAGGGGGCACGAGAGGCAGGAGAGAATGGGGGCAAGTCTTTCCCAACTGTCTCCAGCTGCAGTGTGGCCGTTTTGGTTGTGCGGGGCTCCTCTTCCCTGCTCCCAGCTCTCCCTGGGCTCATAACCCCACTTCCAGGCCTTGCAGGGGTGGAAATGGCACCCGCTGTACCTGGCTCTGGGGTCTCCGTGTCGCTTGTTGCTCCTGTCTGCATCTCCCAAACACTTCCCTCATCGAACCCTCCCCCATCCCAGCTGCAGGGGCCTGCTCTACCGACCCTGCCTGCAACACCATCTTCGAAGCCTCGTTCCAAACCCCGCCTCCTCCAAGAAACTTTCTTTCCCGCTGCCGCTGAGAGGGACTGCTCAGCTCTCATCACTCCCCAACACCCTTACTTAATTCCAGCCCTTGGTGGAGCTTTACGGTGTTCAAAGCATTTGACATAAATGAACTCATCTCTTCCTCACGACAACCCTGAAAGATAGACAAGGTATTATTACCATTAATAATCTCATTCGCATTTTGCAGAGAGCTAAAGCTCCTAGGGAACAAGAGTCATGGCTGAGAATGTACCACCGTTAGGCCATCATAACGCAGGTGGCTTGGGCCACAGGATGTGGGGATGCCAAAGACAGACCAGACAGACCCGGGCCAGGTAAGAAGAAGTTGAAAGGCCAAGACTGTTACACCTTCTGAATGCCCTGCCCCAGACCCACCCTGTGCTTGAATCAGAGTCCCAGACACCAAGGTGGGCAAGACATTCCTTCGTCTGTTCAGTCCCTACGGAGGGCTTAGGCAGGATGCCATCTCCTGGAGATGCCGAGGTGACCAGGACAGGCAGCCAGGGGCTTGTGCTTAGCAGGAGGCACGCATTCCATAAAACGTTACACAAATCACTGGAAGAGCAGAATGGTGGCAGGTGCTCCAAAGCAAAACAGAGTCTTGAGTGTGATTTCTGGGGGGAGCTGAGTTTGTTTAGGGCTGATGCTCAGCAAAGATTTTCCTGAGGGTTTGTCCTTCAAACTGGGATCTGGGAGATGAGGAGGAGTTAATCGGAAGGAAGGGGACTCCCAAGGGAAGAAATTCCTATGCGCACAGGGCAGCAAGTCCAAAGGTTCTGGGGCTGGTGTAGCTGGTGGGAGTGGGGGTGGGGGGTTGGGGAGGGAGTGAGCAGACGGGGCATGGGGTGCATAATTCTGACAAAGGCTAGTATGGCCACAGTACAAAAACCAAAGGCCACTGAGTCTAGAAAAGCTGGCAGAAGCCACCCACCTTGAAGATCATGTTAAAGCTTTCTGTCTATATTTCAAGTGCAACCGAACCTGATAAAGGGTTTGAAGAAGAAAGGGGCATGGGAGAGGTGCACTGCTTAGAAATCACTCTGGCTGCAGAGGAGAGAATGGGCTGAAGATGCACAGGAGGGAAGACTGAGGAGACAGTCACGAGGTGGCCACAGTCACCTGGGAAAGAAGACAGTGGCTGGAGCAGAGCAGTCACAGTGGAGATGGAGACCCGGGAACAGACCGGCATGTATTCTGGAGGTGGCATCACAGACTCGATGCTTGAAAGGGGACAGAGGTGAAGGAGTAGAAGCAAACAAGGATGACACGGAGGCTTGTGGCTCGTCCCCCTAAATAGATTGTGGGGCTCCTTTACTGGGGGGGGAGACTGGGAAAAGAGGATGGGGGGGCTTCCAGATGTCAGTTTAAGGCTCAATAACATGAGGTATTTGGGAATGGAGCCAACAGGAGAGAACTAGCTGTATAAACCCAGAGCTCAGGCGAGAATTCTGGGCTAGAAATAGAAATTCGAGTCCTCACGGTCAGGGGACTTTCAACTCTGTCCCCCGGAGACCCGATGTGTGTGAAGAAACGAGGGCCCCCAGCAGAAGCAGCACCCAGAGAGATGGAAGGAAACAGGACCTGCGGGTCACTGAAGCCATGAGCTTCGAGATGGAGGCAAGGAGCAATGGTGCTGCATGTCACCAGGAGATCCAGTAGGACACACGAGTGCACATGCGTGTGCCCAAGGGAACATGGCTGAGTTCTGAAAGCTCAGGTTACCACAAGCCTACACCCACCATGTGGGGATGAAAATCTAACTAAAACCTCCGTCTGCATAAATAACTGCGAGGTGAAGGCTGAAGCCTCTGTATGCTGAGCTTCCCAAGATGATGACCCGCTTGTCCCCCGCCCCCAAACAGACCTCGGGACAGTGGCCTCCCAGGCGCTGCCTCTCAGACTCCAGGCAGGGACGGAAATAGCCGCAGAGACAGATAATACGAGCTGTGCTTGCTCCCGAACTGCTAAGAACACTGGGTATTGATTAAATTTTCATACCTCCTTGACAGATTTCTCGCCCTGCCTCTTTTTCCATTTTTTTAAAAAAATTATTATTCCTGTTTCAAAAACATAAAGAAGAGGGAACACAATAAAAGGCATCCTCTTCCTGCCTGTGTTTTGGTTGGAGGTCCTAGTGCTGCCTGGGGCATCGCTCTGGCTTCCCAGGGAAGTGGCGCCACAGCACCTGGAAGAGAGAGTGTGCGTGTACACACACCAAACACTCAGGGGCACGCGCGCCCACACACGCACACACAGGTTCCAGCGGCACCCTACTTCCTGCCCCTGGCCCTCAGTTCCTCCCCGCTTCTCTTTCCCCCTCACATGAGGTTCTTTCGCTGCCTCTTCGGGCAGCCCCTGTCCTTCCTTTTGCCCATGTCCTGCCTCCTTCTTGCCCACCTCAGTGCTCTTCCTCATTGTTCTCATCTCTGTGTCCTCCCCAGCTGCCTCAGTTACACGCAAGGATGCTCGGGCATGCATACTCCCACTCAGAATGACTTTCTTTTCCCTCCTTTCCTCCCTCGCTCGCTCATTCTCTGGACAGTTCTTATTTCCATTCTCAGAGAGGAGCTATCAGCCTGAGAGTGGATCTCTGGGCTTCTGAGCGAAGACGACGGATAATTGCCCATCCCTTTCTCCATGCTCAGAATGACAAATGGATCCCTCTTGTCTCTCCCACATGCAGAGCCGTTTAGGGCTATTGTCCTCCCTTGTTCTACAAATCGGACTGAGAAAGGGATCAAAGATCTGCTCTGACCTCCATTAGAAAATCCCTGCTGGGTTAAAGGACGAAGCCCTGGGCCAAGCCCCAGCCCCGGGAGATCGGAGGGGCCCTGAGAGGCCTGCTCCCCTCCCTCCAGCTGAAATACATGGTCAGACCCAGTGGAGGTTCAAGCAGGGCAAGGTGTGTAGTAAGCACAGTTCTCCCTCAGTCCGCCAGGAATTGTGACAGGTGACCCAATTTCACCACAAGTGACTTGGCAGAGGCTAGCCCTTGTCACTAGAAAGTGGCACCAGGGGCCTAACTACAGTGTGAGGTGTGGCACTGTGAAAGAAAAACCCCACTGGCCCCCAACGTCATACGGCCTCCAGGGGCCACGCCCGGCCACTCCATCTCCCCCACTGCCCAGATGTCTTCCAAGGAAAGTGCAGCCGACCTCGACTCCTCAGCCCCAGCCTTCCACAGCTGCGTGTCTCTGCAGGGGGCATCCCGTCACGCCTGCCTGAAGGAGGGCATGTTCTCCGCGCTGTGCTGAACTCCCCTATCCGGAGGAAGGGAATGGGGTCTGAGGTTGTAACTACTCTCCCAAAAGGGAGGCTGGTGCAGTGGGTTCTCCAAAGGCCCGCAGTCTGGCAGTGGATGGGACCCCAGTTGGAGGCAAGGTCAGGGTGAAACTATTCGCCGGCTGCAGGCCTCCGATGGCACTGGGGCTTGAAGGCTGGACATCTGGGCACCCTTCCTGGGAGGCCACAAGGACCATCCCTTCCAAGCGAGATGAGTCCAGCAAACACAAGAAGCCCAGCCCCTCTTAAAATCAGTGCTCGTGGAATGAGAATAGCTGGCCAGCTGTCACCCACAGTGGAGGCAAAGCGCGGAGGGGAATGGGTCAGAGGGCGACCCCCAGGCTTCACCGCGCCTAAGTGTGGTGCCTCTTCTACTGTCACTCTCTGCCTGAGCCACAGGTCCCTCCGCAGGATGGCTGCGGCAGTCTGACCGCCCCCTGTCCCTGCCCCCTGTCCCTGCGCACCTGGTGCTGAGCCAGCACTCGTCACAAGAGAAGGCAGGCAGGAAATGGGCTCCTCTGATGACTACAGAACCCTCCCTGGCTAATTAATGCCTTGGCACAGAGGATCAAAGGTGGAAAATGCTTAATAGCGTCTGACTGGTCTTCAAGTGTCTCAAACCCTCCAGGATGTTCATCAAACCAACTAGTGCTACTTAAACATTCTCTCTCATGAAAATACCCCCCCCCCCAAAAAAAGTGTGTCATGAGCAAAGCCTCCAGCTAGGAGCAGTGAGGGGCGGGGGGAGACCTGTTCTCTCTTGAAAGTACTAATTACAGTGTTCACACATGCATGCCTCACGAAATAGTCAGTTTTCACACACAGCTACTCCCTACAACAGTATCACAAATCAAAATACAACACATAAGCATTATTGAACAACTTCTCAATTCTCCTAAATGGCCCTTTAGCAATACTCATTTTGAGTATTGTTTTAACCACCATAACCCAGACTCCAGAGACAGACTGCCTTGGTTTTCTCAACTGTAAAATGGGGATACAACAGTCCTCTCTCCAAAGGTCATTGGGAAAATTCACTACCTTTACGTCTGGTAAAGGGCTTAGAACATGACGACTCCTCACCATGGTCCTTTCACAACACTGTGTAGCCCCAAGGATGTAAGTAAGAGGTCTTCCAGTTCTTAAGGCCAGCAGGTTCTCATTCCTCTTTTAAGGTTCACTATGTCCGGTGTGCTCTTGGATTCCAGCTCTCCCAGGAGGTGTTTGAAGCTTGCTGTGGCTCCAGCTCGGAGCCTGGTGGGAGGCATCGTGAGCACCCCCTTGGGAATTCTGGTCTCCTCCCCCTCCTCCAGAGACCCCATCCTGATCTTCACACATACACAGGGGTCTTGTGGACGCTGTAATGAACTGCTGCTTTGGTTAACAGGACCTCAGTGAGACCCTTAAAGGACTGATCTAACCCTAGCCCAGGATGGTCCAGTCACTAACAATACTAAGGACACCGAGGGGAATGGCTCAGCCCTGTGGAGGCCAGCTGACTTCTCGCATGGCAATGCTGGTCTCAGAGCAAAGATTGGGTCCATAAGGGCAGCCACACAGCTCACAGATGCACTGGTCACCAGAGGACCTGGTGTAATGACCAGGGAAGTGACAGTAACAGACACAGTGCATGACCTCCCTCAAACTCCATGAACCCAGACCATCATTCAGTCATTCAGCAAACATTTCTTATAAACGTGTCTTGTGCCAAGTACTGATCTGAGCAGCAACTGTTCGTAGCAGTGAGTGAGACCAGTTCCTGCCCGCATGAGGTTGACACCCCAGTGGACTAGGTTAGCCTTCAGACAGAATAAAAGGGTAACATATACTACTGCAGGAAATGGTGAAAAGTTTTCTGGAGAGGAAGAAAGGAGGAAGCACAAAAGAGCACTGGGAAGGGGAAAGAGTGAGCCCACTCTGATCACTGGGGAAGAACATTCCAGCAAGACAGCACAACAGCAAGGCTCTCCAAGGCAAGAGCAAGAGGACCACAGTGGCTGGAACGGGTGAGAGGAGGAGGAGGAGGAGGTGAGCAGCAGGTGCGGGGAGGTTGTGTAGGGTCCCAAGGACCCTCGCAAGAGCTCTGGCTGTTACTCAGGGAGAGAGGAGGCACCCCTGGAGAGCGGCCCGCCAGAGTAACACGCTCTGATTTACACTTACCAGGATGGAGAGGACGGACTGAAGGGGGACAATCAGGGAGACACTACAGTCACTCGAGCACGAGATGGGGTGGCCCGGGGACCAGCGTGTGGTGCTGGGGGTCACAATGGGTGTTCAGATTCTGGATAAACATGGAATGTAGAGCCAACAGGAATTACTCACAAACGAAATGTGGGGTACAAGAGAAAAAGGGAAATCAAGAATGGTTCCAAGATTTGGTAGCTACCGTGTCTAATGTTGCTCTTTTTACAACTGGAAGGCAAGGCCCTACACCAGCCAAAGATGGCGGCTCGCTTTGTCATGACACTCGCTTTACTGAGGTGGTCTGGTACTGTACCTGCAATGCCTCCGAGGAACACCTGCGACAGGTATGACCAATGGTGTACAGGTGCATATATAGCAAATGTGAAGAAATCAAGACCAGATGGGAGAGAGGAGCTAACTCTGAAAGCAGGAGAGGAGTTCTCAAAGGAGCCATGAGTCTGAAAAGGGTGCATTCCAGCACTTAGCACCGTGTCTCGTACACAGTCAGCCATCGATAAACTTTATTGAATGAAAAGCGCAGTTACAGAAGTAAAAGCACAACTTTACAAACAACATCCTTGAGGGAAAATATAATTTTTATAGAAGAGGAACAAGCAAAAGAAAATTAACCAGACCAGAAAGGTCTCGGACTGAAGGGCTCCCTCCACACCTGAAAGTCTCTCTGTCCCAAACGAGCTCACTGGCTGGTGTGGGAACCCCAGTTTCTTTTTTCTTTTTGACTTTTATTTTTTATTTAAGATTTTATTTATTTATTTAGAGAGAATGGAAAGGAGGGAGAAAGAGAGGGAGAGAAACATCAACATGTGGTTGCCTCTCACATGGCCCCCCACTCGGGACCTGGCATGCAACCCTGCCCTGACTGGGAATCGAACTGGCAACCCTTTGGTTCTCAGCCCGAGCTCCATCCACTGAGCTACACCAGCCAGGGTGGGAACCCCAGTTTCTGTCCCTATGATGGAATGGTCCCTGTCATAATCAAGAAACTAGCCCTAGAGCATGTTATTATCCCAGTAACTTCCTAAGAGCAGTAATAATGCTAAATTTGGGCTAAATTCCAGAAGAAATAGCCGCAAGAGAAAACACCCAAGTTCTTACCATCTTAGTCACAGTCCTGCTGCCATGCTAATATAAATTTAAGTCCCTCAGGGCTCAGTCCTTGGTCCTCTTCTCTATCCATGCTTTCTCCCAATGGGACATGAGCCAGTCAACTGCAAGACTCTAATGCCATTACAACTGATGCTTCTCAAATACATGCCTCCTGCCCTGCTCTCGTCTGTGCTCCAGACTCATCAGACTCATGTATCCAACCGCTAGCTCATCAAGACACCTTTAACTTGGATAAATAATAGGCATCGAACAGGCACCCCCATTTAACATGTCCCCAGCTGAACTGCCCAAACAACCCATCCCTTCTCTAGGTCCTGTCTCGGTAAATGGCACCATTGTGAACACACTGATGTGGCCAAGGAGCCATCGACAGTCCCTGCCTTTCTCTCTTAGGCCACATTCACTCCGTTCACAAGTCTTCTCAGCTCCACCTTCAATATACACCCCGATCTGACCACTGCCCATCCTCCCTGGCATGACCATCCCAGACTTGCCCACCGTCGCCTTCTAACCTCCTCTATCCTTGCCCGCCCCCGCCGTGGCCAGTTGTCCACACAGCAGCTGGGGTGATCCTTCAACAAAGATCAGATCATGCTGCTCACCTGCTCAAAATACTTCAAAGAAGTCCTATCAAATGCAAAACGGAGCCCAAAGAGACCCAACGTGCTCTGGCCCCGACTCTCTCTGATCCTCTCCTCTCCATGCCCCTGTGGGTGGGCTCGCTGGTCTTCTTGCTTGTTCCTGGAACCCACCGGCAACCGCTCTGCCAAGCAAGCCACTGTGAGGTTTCTCTACGAAGCCCAGAAAGAGTCCATTGTCTTTACGTCCCCATGGCACTCGAGCCACAACGCTTTATCACAGCACCCGCTGAACAGTCTGTCTTCTCTCCTCGACGTGGGGAACAGCACCGCTTCTACCACCCACACCCAGCACGGGCCCTGGCAGTTCGGAGGCCCTCTACGTTGGCTGTGTAAATGCAGTCGAATGGAATTGCCCGAACACCCACCAACTCCCGTTCTGGGCTGAGGGTGGCAGGGAGTGATGGGAAGACCTGAGCTTTCCCAGTTAACCAACCCGAGCTTCCAAACCAGGCTTTCCACCTGAATAGCTGCACAACTTCAGACACGTCACTTAACTTCTCTGTGCCCCAACTGTCTCACCTGTAAAATAAGGAACCATCAGGTCAAGTTCAGGATTACTGAAGACTTAGAGTCAGACACGTAAAGTGCCCAACACAGTATGTGGCACACAGCAAGTGTAAGATAAATGGCAGCTAGTATTGCTATTCACTTGTCATTCCTCTCTCCTTTAGCCATTACTTTAATGTTCAAAGAGGTTCCAACGACGTGTGTTTTGTTCCCAGAAAGGAAAGGTGACACAGTGAGAATGACACAAGTATATACGAATGGGAGAAGTGACATGCTGAAGCCATGGATGCAAGATGACCGAGAGCAGCAAGAGATGCCCTTTCTTCCCGGAAGCCAACCTCGGCTCCCCACTGGGCTGACCATGGCTGCAGAAGCCACTGAGTCCCCACAGAGTCACAGCTCCTCTGAGTGCCAGGGTGGGTCTCACTAGACAGACTGGTCGCCAAAGCAGAAAAGGATATGCCAGCTCTCTCAAATTAGAACAGGAATTCAATTAAGCCAGGAGAGAAATGAGAGATGGGGAGGGGATTACGGCCCAGGCTTGGCTTTCCTTCGAGGCGAGGGGAGGAAGTCGGGCAGAGCTAGACTTCACCCGCACTCACGACCTGCCCCTTTCCTCCCGGCCCCTCCCGCCTTCTCCTCACACCCCTGCTCCTTCCTTCTCTTTTGGGGACCGAGGCCCCAACCCCAAGCCCAGTCTGTGTAAAGCTCCCCCTCAAGACATATGTGCTGCTGACTCATCCTCCCAGCTTGTGACAAAGCTTAAAACTTTTAATTCCTCGGTTATTATCTTTTCTGGCACTTTCTACTTCATCTTGCTTCATGTCATGAATTATGTACAGTACTTCTGGTACTCAAGAAAGACCCTTTATCAAATCTGTACAAAAGGGAATTCGTGAGTGATTCTGATCTGCTCAGAGTTGTTCGAAATGGCTGCCCAGGCCTGCAGGGAGCTGGCGCTGGAATATTCACACACCAACAGGCACGCCTGGGGACACTCTGCCCCTCGGAGATGAGACCCTTGAAACTGCATCGGGAGCCAGTGACCACGGCACGCACTGAGGACATTCTCCCTTACCTGCCTGCCCTCTGGGATCGTGTCAGGCACCAAGGAGGTGGGAAGCTACCTTTCGGGGGGGCATAGCTCCCCGAAGACTGGGCCATCTGCAGGGCTAGGCCATGCCTTCGTCGATCTATTTATAAACTATAAATGAAGGTATATCCACAGGTGGCTGCTGCCCAAATGCCCGAGACACAGAAAGCTCTTCAAGAGCCTCCAGCAACAGGGCTCCAGGTATACAAGCCGCACAGCACACCTGTGCCTGACCCTCCTGAAGTGGAGGAAAGAGCCACGACGTTTCTTTGGGCCCCTTCCTCTGAATCTCCTCAACCCCAACTCCCACCTTTCTCGCTCCTCACAGACGTGCCCCCTTGCTAAAGGCCCCCGAGAGTCCGTTTAAATAACCTACTCTGCAGCTTCTTTAGCTCTAAATGGAAGTAGTAAGGCAAATGCAATAAATAACTTGGGTGCAGAAGAGAGACACGTGTCTCTCTTGCGGCCGCACACGCACACACAGACGAAATGCGGGCAGCTCCTCCCTGTGGGAGCCTCTCCCAGCTGCATGTGCTGGCAGCCACAGCCGCTTCCAGCAGCTCAGGAGGGCCGGCAAGGTTCAAGTTCCTGGGCAGATGAGGTCCTCAAGGCGTGACCCAGATGCTGGCTCAACGAGGCAATGCGACCTGTAGCCCCAGGAGGTGTCCTGGGACACCGGCCACTTCTGTGGGGAGCATGATCTTGGTGACTTGGCAAGCCACGGGTGCCTCTCTGCTATTCCTTCCCAGCTTGCTCAGGTGCCATGCTCCCTGAGGGGCTGAGTAATAGACGCCACTCTGCGGCAACCCGCTAGGACAGGGGGACTGTGGCACGCAGAGAGAGGAGAGTGGGAGACCTGGAGACGGTGAGGAGAGGGAGCCCTGAGCTGAGAGCCTGAGACAAAGGGATACGGGAGACTGAGCTGTGCCCCCCGACTGGCACCCCCAGCCCTGCCGGTGTTCGGGGGACACGTGGGTCCCAGGATGCAACTGTGAGTGATGGGGTGGTAGGGGGGCGTGATCACCTGGGTGCACAGGTATCTGCTGCCTTGTGGGCCCCGCCTTTCCTTCGGGGTCACACAGGGCAGCCTCTCTGATGCAGTAAGACGACTGTAAGGCACAACCCCAGAGGCAGGTGGGGACACACCCTGATCATTCAGATAAAGGTGGAGTCCCCCAGGGAGGGACAAACACTCCCACACCCGCTTTCTTTTCCACCTCATCTAGAAATCTGCTGCTGTTTTTACACAAATTACCCAGGGAGTGGTGGCCAGAATTTCTTATCATCAAGGAAGTGGCTGATAAGGGTCATGGTATCATGATGTTTTGTGCACAAAGCAAAGCGAAAGATCCCTGCAATATTTTGAATTTCCAGCTTTCTTCCAAGGGACCCCATTGGCCATATCTGTCAAAACGCATTTAAAGATGGTTTGTAGAAAAATCTGCATTGTTCAGCTCAATAATAGAAATCCTAGTGTAACTGTTGAAATGCTTAAAGTATTTTAATTATACCTTAAATTTATAAAGCATATCTCAGTGCACAGAGCACTTTCACATATTTAATTCTTGCAACCATAATATGAACTCACACTGAGCTGGTGTTCCGATTTGGGTGTTCCAATTTAACAGAAGAAGCAAATGAGTCTCATCGAGGCCATGTGACTTGCCAAAGATCACAGTGTGGGGGAGGGGGAGTTAATATAAAACAAAACCTGGACTTGAACCCAGTCTTCCGAGTGCAATCCAACGTCTAATACTGTGTATTCCTAGGGTGCTCACTATACTAGCCTAATTGGTTTCCTAAGATATTCATTCTTTCCTACAAGTTACATAAGCAACTACTAATTCCTGTTAAAATTAATGTAAAAAGCCTAACATCACCAGAATGAAAAAGAAAATTCAAGCACCAAGCTAACAGCAATGCTGTGTTCACATGTAAGTTATTTATATCAATATAATGATATTAATTGAGCAACCCCTTAGACAAATAAAATCTACATTACATACACTGTTTTGGTTTTCGCAGATTTCACAGAATTTCCACAAAACAAAAACAAAAAAATATGGGCTTGCAACCAGGTCGTTAACTTTGCATTTTGCCAAGAAAGGACATTATCATTTTAAATTTTTAAATCGTCTTTCAAGTTGAACAAATTTAGTTTCATGAAAAACTAAATTGTCATTATCTTCTCATTATGTCAGACTGGTAAAAACTTCTTTTTTAACATGTGTTTTATTGTTGTTCAAGTACAGTTTTCTGCCTTTCCCCCCACTCCTCCCTACCACCCCAGCCCTCCCCACCTCCTTCCCCTGTTTCCACTCCCCCCTGTTATTATTGTCCGTGTGTCCTTTGTAATAGTTCCTGCAAACCCTTCACCCCTTTCCCCTCTAACCCCCTCCCCTCTCCCCTCTGGTCACTGTCAGCCTGTTCTCAATTTCAGCGCCTTTGGTTGTATTTTGTTTGCTTGTTCATTTTGTTGATTGGTAAAAACTTGATGGAGGGCTCAGTCCCAGCCCATTCGGAAACACACTGTAGAAAAACGGCAGGTCTGCCCTCAGACGTCCAAAGTGCCAAGTCCTGAAAGCGCCACAGGACTCGTATCCCCAGTCAGGGCTTGAGCAACTTACCGAGACCTGCGTGAACACTTCAAAGGTGCTCAGGAGCCATTTTTATACCAAATACAGGTGTGCTTTTCAACCTGTATAAACAACACTGTATTACTGAGCCGAAACATGTCATGAGAACGGCCAGGACTCGGAGCAGGAAATATGAGCGGGAGAGTTTGTCTTACGTGCCCTTGAAGCAGCCAGACACCCTCTTTGAATAGGGGGAAAATTGCTCACTTAGCAAAACCGAGTTTATACACGCTCAGCTCATAGAAGCAAGAAGTCAGAAAAAGATCACTCATAATGAGGGCCCAGAGTATTTTTCAAAGCACTTTCTGAAGTTTCAGCTCCTGTAATTGCTAGAAGACTCTTTTGTGGCAGGATCAGCAGGCGGTATTAGCCCCATCGCTAATGACTAGACTAATGGGCATTTATTCCTTGGCTAGCGCACTGAGGACGACGAGAGGTGTTTTGCCTGCAATCACAGGGCTTGTGGCAGAAGGGGATCCACCGGCCATTCGGCCATGGCCTGATCCTCACTGTAAGTATCTGATCCCAAGTGGATACTCACAAAGGTAAAGAGTGGAGCTTGTTAAAAGGTCCAAGTCCAAGGTGGATTCAGCAACAGAGAGTGATTCAAGAAACAAATGGGTGTGGTGTGTGGGTGTGTACAGGAGTCTTCAATTTGGGGGCTGTTCTTGGTCACCTTTCATCCCAGTGGACAGGACCTGCCTTTCCTTCCTTCTGCTCCAAATCCCTAACCATCTCTGGGATTGCCTAGGTACGGGTCTCTTTAAGAGTATTTCAGAGCCAGGTTCCAAGCCAGGGAGGCCAACTGTGTCACAGAAACAAACTGCTAATTACATACAAGCCCTCTGTAAACACTCAAATAAATTACCATCCCCCCCGCTGGTTGGTCCCCCCACCTCCATCCCCACCTGTCACAGGAGGAGGAAGCAAGCAGGCAGCTGGAGTGGAGCGGGAAAAGCAGACGGTGGCAAGAGCCCAGTGTCAAGCAGCAGTGGTGCCCCTCCTGACAGCAGCTTGCTCACCTGAACCCAGAACCCTGCTGCCTGGCTGACAGCTGGCAGTCCGGAAGCCAGGCGGGTTCTTAGGACCGTTGGGTGGAATCCGTTCATCGCTGGACGGCTACTGAATCCTCGGCCAGGCCCGGGAACTGGGCTTGATGCCGAGGACCCCACAGCGTTTCCACGGGGAAGAGGACACAGAAACCTAAAAGACAGCTCCGAAGAGGGCACCTCACTGGCATTTAGGTCTGGGGGGAGGGCTCGGAGGGAAGATCTCCTCTCCTTTGAATCTCTCAGGGGACAGTCAAGGAAGGCTTGGTGGAGGAGGTGACGCCAGAGTTTTGGTGGACAAATTGAGCTCAGGTCATTTAAAGCACATGGATGCAAGACTGGCACAGATGCGACGGGAAGGACAAAGCGGCCAGGCTGAGTGGCAGGAAGGGACCCGCCGGATCTGTCTGGTGGGCGCAGCAGAGAGGCTCTGTCTGCCTGCCCAAGGCGAGTGGTTCCCACAAGGTGGTCTACACAGTCACTAACCCCACCGTGCTTCCTGGGTGCCAGGGGCTCTGTCCAACTTGTCTCGCCGAATTCTCACTATGAGTCCAGGGGTGAGTACTAATAGTCCTCACTCTACAGGTAAAGAAACTAAGCCGCAGAGGTCGAGTTGCCCAAGTCCCACAGGTAGGAAAGGTGGGGCCGGGACTCCCAGCCCCTGTCAGCCCATCTCTAGTACAGAAATCATTTTTTCACGCGAGGTCTTCATCAGAACACCAACGCACACAACTCACAAAAACGGATGCCTTTTGGCATAAAAGTAATTTACCTATTTACTATAAATAGATTTATAATTATAATACAAAATGCTTATTTGATACAGAATCAGTTACTCTAAAAATGAGATTGTTTCTGGAAAGAAAGAAAAATCCACAGCTGGGGTTAGAGATGGCTGTTCAAGTCTTGCATCAGCTTTGGCACCCAGTTCATTTCTGTTTTTTGTTTTAGTTTCGCAGCATCGAGAAAATCCTGAATCATACAGAAAAGTAATCGTGCGTGTCTTCTATCACCTTCTGCGAGCCGACCAGCTCAGGCCTGAAGTTTTTAAAAGACGGCCACAGAACCACGCAATCTCTGCTCGACAGCATGTTGACACGGAGGCGAGACAGACGCGGAGACGGCGAAGACGCTTCGCGACAAGGTCCGCACAGCCCGCGTGACCCTGGGTGGCCTCCGAGTGTGACCGTTCCGGTCTGTAACACATGGGTCACGTGAGGCTTCTTAGATGAGGGTGGTTTTCTCTTTTGTAATGTTCTGCACCCCCAGTTCCAAAGTACAGCCTTCTTCAAAGCGGAAGGTGTTAGAACTCAGATTATACGGATAGGTAACAAGCAGAACGCAGTAGGGTTCTGTCCCCACCCGATGCGAGCCTATTAGGTTTTTAGTGGATCTCATGCCTTAGATTCAAGGAAACGTGGTAGTAAAAAGATACATTTTGACAACAAAACTGGAGACGAATTTTGTGGAAAGCACCAAAGCCACCTACGGGTCTCAGCTGACAAGTCCCCTCCCTGTTCAGGGCAAAGGGCAGTGGCCTGGGGATGGCAGGAGGTAAGGAAGGAAGGCCCCCAGCAAAGTGTCCTGAGGGGCGGGGGCGGGGGATGGGAATGTCAGCCAGCCTCGGTCACCTTCCCTGAGACACCCCTGTGTGTGAGCCACCTCATACCAGACAAACCCTGGGTCAAGTATGGCCCACTGGCAATCCTCCTGGTGGGGCGGGGGCGGGTGGAAGGTTTTTCTTCAGCATTCTCTCCACACTGCACCCCGACTCACCCTCCCCAAGCCTGTGCAGCAGCGGGTCTCTGACTTCAGGGTGGCCTCAGAATTCCGAGGGAGCTTGTCGCAAGTACAGATCCCTTCCCCCCGCTTCTGCAGCTGCCAGTTCACTGGGCCTAGGCAGAGCCCAGGCATCTGCAGTCACCCTAAGTGTCCCCAAGTGATCCTCAGACTGACCACACAGGAAAAAGTCCTCAGTAAACACTTTTCCAGCGAATGAGACATTGAGGAAAAACAAATAGAGACCGCTTGGCTTGCCCAGTGTGCCAGAGACAGGCACGGTGCCATCCTGCCTGGCTGCGATTCCATCAGCAATCGGGCCCCAGAGCAACCCAGGGGAAAGCGACTAAAAGCACCCCTGAATCCCTCAGGATCACCCCAGTTAATGTCCACCCTTCAACCCTAAGGTCTGGTTGCCTCAAAACAGAGAGACTGTGGCCTTCGACTGCATGTCATGCCAGGCACCCAAGGCCTCTGGTTGTGGATCAGAAATTAAACAGCAGATGAGTGGCTAAAAGAAAGCGGCAGGCAGCAGACCTGGAGACTGGCCCTGTGTACCATGTGGAGTCAGCCCCCGAGCAGGCGATAAGCGCAGCGTACTTGGAACAAATCCCAAACGTGAAGGCATCTCTGGTCTGACGAATTATTAAGGAACCAAGCTGGCTATGAAAGAGTCAGAATAGTTTCAGGGTGGAGGCAGCTATGTATGGGAAAACGTGTGTGGAGGAGATAGAAAGAAAACCACAATTTCCTCCCACGGAGGGGGCCAGGAGTGGAGGAGTGTCGCCCAGCCTCCCAGCCCAGCGGGCAAGGCTCTGGAGGAAGGCCTGAGAGAGGACAAGGAATTAAGGTGGAGAACAGGCCGCCCAAGGCGGCGGCGGCAGAAGCTGCAAATGTAACCGTGTTTTAGCAAAGAGTTAGACAGACACTCTGAGGAAGAAAACAAGACTCCAGAGCACGGTGCCGATGAGGAAGGCTGGTGGGCCTGGTGGGCGGCAGTCCCCAAATGTTCCCCTGAGTCCATCTTCTGAACCAGGATGCAGCCAGGCGCCCAAGTGTGAAATCTGAGAGGGCTCAGGAAGTGCGTGGAACATTCTAGTCACAGCTTACTCTGCGCAGGGGCACGCACACCGCATTCCTTCACTGACATGCTCATTTGCCTTCTGCTGGGGGCAGTTGGAGCCCCAGATCAGAAATCAGCACATTTGGTTTCAGAACGCACGCCCTCCTTCCTCTATGCAATGAGCCGGGTTTCTCAACCTACTCCACACATGGAACTTGTCCGGAAGACTTGAGAGAAACATTTCAAAGAGGGCCTGTAATCCACATACTCTATCCCTCTTACTGTCCCTCCCCCACCTCTTTCCTACCTGTTGCAAATTCCACCGAGATACTAAGATCCCTCTCGGGGCCCTCGTTTTATTGTATTCCCTGGCAAGAGCAGTCGGTGAAAGTCACCTCCCTACCCACGTCCTGCCTGAACCTCAGGGGCCAAACGGGGCCGCAGAAGAACACACCGCGTTCCCGGATTTCACTGTAACTTCATCACCACTGACCCCAAATGGGTCCCGAATGTCACCCGCCCGGCATGCCACTCCCCACTCTACTTCCTCCCTCACTCCCTAGAAAATTATCTCATACCTGCTTCTCAAAGTTCCAACACTGTCCTCCCCTCGCCCTCCACCAAGGGCCTTACTTCCCATTTCACTGAGAAAACAGAAGCGTCGGAATTTCCGCAAACTCCCATGTCCACGCCCCCAAGTCTGTCTGCAGCCTCCCTCCAGGACTGTGTTAAAGGGTGGGGCTCCAATGGAGCCGAGCCCGCCCCCTGGGCTCTGATGGCTGAAGCCCCTCCCCTGTCTGCCACCACTGTCCGCCTTCTCCTTCAGCGGCAATGACTTTTAGTCAGTCTCGAATGGTTCATTCTCATCAGCAAACGAATGGCCTTTTTTCCACCTGCCCCATTTTCTGGGCTTCCCTTCCAAATGAAACCCGACCCAATGGTCTGTACTCGCTGTTTCCAACCCTTTTTGGAACCTTCTCCAATCAGGTGTTCAGCCTTCCACTCCACTCAAACCCACCCTGGGCCCTGGCGGTGAATGCTCAGCCACCATCTTACGTGCCCATCGGCAGCACCGACTCAGGTGAACGTCCCCCCGCCGCTTTTCTGAGGCCGTCTCTTCCCACTGACAGCACCCTCCCGACTCTCGCCTTTCCTCCCCACTGCTCCTTCTCGGTCTTCTGGCCGATAGCTCCTCAGGCCACCAACATCTCAGCGCTGGAACTCACTTCTGGAACCGCTTCTCTCCCCCGAGACAGATATTCACTCCCTTGCTGTTTTAGCCAGTCTTATGGCTTAAATACCATCCACACACTGCAAACTTCCAAATTCACATCCCCCACCTAGACTTCTGCCCTGAACCACTTATTCAACTTCCTCCAGACACCATCCTATCAAGTAAGTATCGCAAATGCTTAATTCATGTCCATACTCAGTCCTTCATCTCCCTCCCAACCCGCATCACTTCTCCGCCTTTGTGGGAACGGGGACAGACTCACTTCCTGGATCCACTTATCCACCCCTCTGTGTTTAACACAACTCACACACAGATAGATGTTAGTATCAGATTCCAAGTGTCATCTGCATTACAGGGTCCTGGACTCCTGCAAGGATGCAGGAGCGGGGCAGTGCAGACAGGGCTGTGGGGACAGAGCCCCTATTCCAGAACCTGACTGATCCGGGTACAGGAATCTACCAACTTTACTACAGGGGGTGAGGGGAGAGGCAAAAAACCCTGGAATGTATTTATAAAACAAAACACTGTGTGCTTATTCTTACATTAAACTTCAGTTGCCTTCAAAATACTCTCCACTTCATGCTATACACCTATGGAGATATTTTTTCTGCCACTCAAAACAGTTTTTGAATGCATCAATTTTGATGCCTTTTAGTGCTTCTGCTGTTTTTTGTTTTGCCTCCTCCACATCAGCAAAACATTTCCCTTGGAGAACTTTTTTTATCCAGGAAAACAAAACAAAACAAAAAGTTGCTCAGGATGAGATCAGATGAATAGGGAGGGTGGGACATGGGGGTCATGCCATTTTTTTGGTCAGAACACTCAGCGCGATGTGGGCAGGTGCGCTCATAAATCACCCATCATGAAATGGGCAAACACAGTCTTCAAAAAAGAAAAATTCACTGAAGACAAATGCAGCCTCTCACAACAACACCAGCTGGTACACTGATACAGATGGGTTCCTAGAACACACTTAGTGAGGGAAGCCTGTACTACAAGGGGTGGTACAGGGGTTTCTGCCCTCCAGAAAACAATTCCAATCCCCCCTGCATATACTTGATCTGAGGTCAGCTTGTGCACTTGTTGCTCTAGCCCTGTAAGATGATGGGAGGCTCCTGTCTCCTACTTGTCAAGTGAGGGTGGGCTGTGTCCTGTTCCTAGGGCACGTGGAGGAGGCAGGGGGAGGCACTGAAGCAAAGATGTGCAAACACATTCCCCAGTCTCATGCACCCCAGAACCAACAGCATTCTCTGTAGATGCCATGAAATCAGAGAAGCTCCAGGAAGCTGGTGATGGCATTCTTTCACGAATCTTGGATATGGTGTTATTCTTAGGCATGACACACAGAAGAAAATGTCAACAGGGCTGCAGAGAATCACTGTGAACCATGTAACAAATACTACCCACGGGCAGCTGGGACAGGGCTGCTAGAAGAGAAGCCATAGGCATGTTAGGGACCAAAGGACTCCTGAGGACTCAGGAGGACTCTCAGAAAGCATCCAGACTACACGTTGCCTCTTCTGGGCAACAGCCAGGGAAGTCTGTGAAAATCTCTTCCAGCCCAGCAGCACGGAGCGTCCCGGGCAGTCCTGACAGATACCACGGGCACGCCTGCAAAGCCAGGGCAAGAGTGCGGCTCCAAGAAATGTCCACATCCGAGTAAGTTTAGCATCACCCAGTGAGGCGAGAAGTAGCCCGAGCTACAGAAATGCAGGTGAACAAATGCTGGACTTTAGGAGCAGAGATCAGAGGAAATGCACACGGAGACTGGGACCCTCTGCGCCTAGATATTAGTCCTCGTAACACAAACAGCAGATGACACAAACCCAGGCACCAACAGAGAAACAAGACCAGAACCAGAAGAAAGCCCGTTCTTGGAGTCACATCCAGCCTAGGTGATGAGGGTGGGAAGTTAATTCCTGGGCCGCAGTCCCCTCTGGAAGGTGAACAGCATTGATCACAGGGAGAATGTATTGTCCTGGAGAAGAAACCCCTATCCAGGTTAGGAAAAATACCTGAATTAAACTAGCAAAAATGCGGGAGAGTTTGCAAGTTGAGGAGACCTGTGTTTGGAGAGACAGCCAAAACAGGAAGAAGCCGCCAGCAGAACCACAGACTGCTTTGCATTCTTTCTACCACGAGAGAGAGGGAAGCCAAGAATACAGTTGGAGTTTGACCAAGCAGAGTAGAAGTTCTGGTAGAGACTCCAGGTTGCCATGACAATGGGAACCCCACTGCCCCCTTACAATAATGCATTATACGGAGAAAAGCTACATGCAAATGAAGTTAATAGTCATCAAGGGCAGAGCACCGCAAGGTCACAAGAGGCATTAGGAAGAGTCTGCGCAGTAGACACGGATGCAGACGCCGAAAAGCATTTCAGTCGCTTATGAAACGGTTAAACTAAGGACACATGGACAAAACTAAAACTTTCCACATGGAAATGGGAAGGAGGTGGGGAGAGTTGGGTGGGGCGGCTGGGAAGGGAGTAAAGGACAGAAAACTGTACTTGAACAACAATTTAAATAAAATAAAATAACAGTGAAACTGAGTCCACATGCCTGAAAGCTTCCATACACAGTTTACTGAAGGTTCCCCTGCTGCCTTGGATATAACCGACACCAATAAATCTCCCCTATTTGCTGCCACCAGTGAATCGAAGAGGTGTCAGGCTGGGAAATGGGGCTCCCCTTCTCCACAGGGCCTCTGTGAGGAAATCCAGCAGCTGGACGAACGGGGCCTGCCCAGAGTGGGTGGTAGAAAGGGAGGTCCACACGGTTACTTTCGCATTTTACGTGGTGGCGGCGGTGATAACGCACAGTGAGCAATTCCTCTGTGCGTAGAAACAAACATATATACACATGTGTTTATAACATTAAGCTGACTAGTCTATTTATCATTCCATGGCGTGCAACCAGTTCCAATATATATGCGGCATTTTGCCATTATAAAGTTCTGAGTTAAAAAGAAGACAAATTCTCAGGTCATGCTGACATGAATGGCGAGAATCTGCCATTTTCAGCTGAGATCCTAGGTGTCCCCACCTCACACTTCAAACAGGCAAAGCACTTCGAAAAGCTTCAAGGGCAGAGCAGACTGTCCTGTCGGAGCCGTTTTCTCCCCCTCCCTGACCCTCTGTCCTGTCCCAGCAGAATGGCTGAATCGGGGTAAACGCAAAGCTTGTACGATGGGGCTCCTCCGTGGATGGCCAGCCCTGTGCCCCACACTGTGGGGAGTCCAGTGGGCTGGGCCTGCTCCCCCAGGGGCAGATGCCCATAACTCCAGAATGTGCGTCCAGTTCCTGTAAAAGAGGGCACTGCCTGGGTCACACCTCCCAGCCCAGCTCCCTGCTCTCGCTCTCTCTCCCCCCCTGGGGGCCCAGACCCAGACCTTGTTCCACTGGCTCACCATGGGGTGCCTTATCTACCCAACTTCTTCCACTTCAAAGCGGAGTCATCCACCTCCTTATGACTGTGGGCTTCCAGCTCCACACCCGGCTCCCAGAGCCAGCACTTTGGAAGGTGATGTCATGGCACAGTGGATATGAGGTCATTCTGCCCAGGAACAGCTGGCTACTTATTAGTAACCAGACCACAACTCAACTGGCTCCTTCAGCCCCAGGGGTAGCAGGAGGCGTTCAATAAAATGAAGCTTGATGGTCAATGGGCTGGCGGGGAGCCCACGCACTGAGAGGTTTCAGAGGATCTGCAGCTCGACCTCTTCTCCCTGCTTCCTCTGTGGCATAAGCCTAGAGAAGAGAGCAGGGTCCCTGTCCCTTTGTGTGACCTCCATATATGTATTGGACAGACAACTAGGGAGAGATGGGAATTTGAAGAGAGTACCATGAGAGCAGGATCCCGGTCCTCTTTTTCTCCCTGTTTCCCTAGTGCCTAGCACAGTGCTTGAGATACAGTAGATGCTCACTTAAACTATGTTGAATGAATGAACAAAGGAATTCACACAAGTGATGAGTGATTCTTCAGCTGTGCTCTGCCTGTCCCAGTGCCATCTGGGCCTGGGCTCTGGAGGACCAACAGATCACACCTATGTCTTCAAAAGCAACACATCTCCTTTCAGGCTTCCAATGCATTTATCACATCACTTAGGTGAGTCTACACATATAATTGATACACATTACTCCCAAAGCCCTGCAAATGACACCCGCCACTGCAGGTCAGTGCTGTAATGGCCAGAGGCGCCTGGCTAAGCGGAGTGACAGGGCCTCACGATATCCTTCACATTTCCAGTGAGGAGAGACTGCGCTCCTCAATCCTGACTTCCTGCCCTCTGCCCAGCCACCTCACCACAACAGGTGAGAATCCCAGAGGGTCCTCGAGGTTTTCCTAGGTCACACGTGAGCCCTGGGCTTGCTGCTCCTTGGGACTTCTGCACGGCCCTCTGGAGCGCGAGCCTAACAGCCTGTGGCTCCATCCTGCCCGCGTGGGGATGAATCCAGGTCAGGAATGGACATTTACGAAGCACCTACTGATACAGGCTTCACGCAAACCCTGGCCCCTCGGGCACTGCATCCTGGTGAGTGTTTGCTAAGATATAACATTGCCTTTCCCTCCAGTACAGACTATGTCCAGAGCTCCTTCTACAGGGGCCTCTTTACAAGCCACATTGTGCCCCACCCAAAACGTTTTATGCAGATGGCATTAGGTTAAAAGGACATAGAGAGCACCTTAGGGAAAAGACCAGCGGTGGGACTGCAGGTAAGAGAAATGGTCATTCCGAAGGTATCTGCCTGGGGTGGGCTGGCCGGATGCGTAGGAGGGTAGAGACCTTGGTAAGCACCTACTTACAAAAGCAGCCTGTCCAAATGGCTTTGCCCACCCAGGCTCCTTATACATCCAGTCACACCCACTCCGGACCCTGTCTTACTGTGGAACTGAGACCTTCACCATGCCCTTCATAACTTGTTAAAACCAGACTCTGGGAGGCAGAAGAGACTTCAGCAGTTACCTGTCTAACTTCTGTCCCCGTGCAAGAATCCCCTAATGTCCCTGACTGGCAGTCAGGCGGTTTTGTCTTAGGTACCAACCGAGAACCTTACAAACATGTCTGATCATACGAATCATGAGGGGCCCTTGTAAAAAGCTCACCAACTCTCCAAAAAGACACAAAAGCAAACCCTGCATAGAAAGGGCCAGGGAATCTGAATTCCCCCTGGCTTCCCTAGTGAGTCTTACAATTAAACATCTTTCTTATGTGCCTATAATGCAGTAGTTCTTGACAGTGGCTGGATATTAGAAACAGCTAGGAAGCTTTAGAAAAAAAATCAATGACAGGCCTTTACCCCTAGCTATTCCTACTTAATTTGTCTGGAGTGGAGCCCAGGAGGTGTAAATTTTTAAAGCTCCCAGCTGATTCTAATGCTCAGCCAGGGTCGAGAACTACTGTAATATCTTCCCAGACCAATGGTAAGCTCTTGAAAGACAGTAACCAAGAAATATGTACCTCTTGGTGCCCCTCACTGAATTCCACCACCATGTCAAATCTGTCACAGAACATACTCTGTAACTGCTGGGTTGGTCTGATTTAACTAGCTGTTCACCCATCCAACATGGGGTATAATTTCCGGTATTAAGAAGCTGTGTACTTCCATTTAGCAAGAGGCCAGACAATGGAGGCTAAGATTTCCCACAGCTGAGTACACACATGCACACACTCGCACACCCCCAGCCCTCCCTTTCCCCATGCTAACCAGCCCGAAGGATGCCAAAAGCCACATTTCCGCCCCCCTACTCCCGCTCCTCGCCAGCTCTACTCACATTGTACAGCACGGTGGTCCACCCTTCCATGGTGATGCACTGGAAGACAGTCAGCACAGCAAAAAGGATGTTATCGAACTGGGTGATCCCGTCGTTGGGGCCGATCCAGTCCCTGCATTCGTAACCAGCAGGACAGCCCTGCACACCGCACGGGTGAGGGGGGTCGAATCCTTCCAGAATACCTGCACGCACATTCAGAGGGTGGGGGATAAACCACAGGGTGCTCAGCACGAGCTGGAAATGACCCCAGGACGCCACAAACGTGCAATTCCACTTCCCACAGAAAGATGCGTCCTTCGTTGTCTCGGCTCCCTCCCATCTCTGGCTGCTCGCTCCACACCTCCCACCTCGCACACCATGTGTCCAACTCAGTGTGTTTCCACATAGCCCCGGCTTTCCGCGGGCCACAGGCTCTCCCCTCACCTGCGCACCAGAAACTCGCAGGACTGGACCACACAGAAAGGTCTGAGGCGGAGGCAGCACCCTACTCATGTTCTAAACCTCGCACTGCAGCACAGACCCTGAGTTCTTTCTGGGTCTCTCAGGGACACCCACAAACTACAATCCCTTTGCTGAGTCTCAACTCTCTCTGTGTTTTCTGGTCTCAATTCATGGTCTTAAATAAAAGACAAAAGTAAAATGTAAAAACCTAAAGTGAAAGGTGTCCTTTGAAGATCCCTTTCATTAAAAAAAAAAAAAAGAAGAAGAAGAAGAAGAAGATGGTGCCTAATTTGGCTTCTTCAACCTCTCCCCCCATCCCCTTTCCTCCCAGGACCCTCTACTTGACTTGCAAAGGACAGATGAGACACGAAGCGGTGAGATTCTGGAGTGCGCACACCGCCCCGTCTCCCGAGCACCCTGCCAGCCACGCTCAGCACTGCCTCAGTTCCTCCACACGGGGTGGGGGTCACAGCAGGGAGGGAGCAAGGTTGTGAGACGGACCGTGGAGGAAAAAAAGTCTTCATGAATATGAAGCAACCAAGTCCCACTCGGACTCCACGGTCTCACTGGTCTGTGGGCCAAAGAGGCCACTGTGCAAGGGTCTTTCTTCAGACAGGTGGTTTCTGACAGGCATTCTGCTAGCATCCCTACCGTGTGATGGGGGAGCCGAGACCTCCTACGTGGAATCTGCCAACTGTAAACCGAGGAGATCATCAGCTTTGCCATATCAGAGTCCCATGGGGTTTCCGTCTAGGCTGGTTGGGCCTCACCAGGCTGCGGACTCAGAAGCTTCCGGTTCTATTTCTAGGGCTGGGCCCTAGGACACACCTTTCCAAGCCCTCTCTAAGGAGTGCCCGGAAACAGCCCCGACCCCCCGAGGGGGAAGCAGCAGAGGCCAGCAGCTAGCGAGCGCACCTGAATTGTTCATGAAGCACGCGCGGTGCAGCTTCCCGCTGTAGAACTCCAAGCCGATGATGGCGAACATCAGGATGGCGAAGAAGAGCAGGAGGCCGATCTGCAGGAGGGGCACCATGGCCTTCATGATGGACTTCAGCACGATCTGCAGGCCTGGGAGGAAGCGGGGAGGACACACAGAGCCCCACTTAGCCCCGTCCCACAGAGCGGGTGCCCCTTCCCGCCCCTCCATGAGGAGGAGCGGGGGAACGCCATGGAGGGAGAAGACCCGCCGGTCCTGAAATGCTCATGACAGCTCCTACAGGGACAGGCAGGACAAGTCAACCCAGGCTGCCAGCCCTGCTTCCCCCAGGGACCGACCCCTTCCTGCCCCGCACCCTGAGCTCTCACGGGCCTACTGCCCTTCCTCATTTGTTTCACTGTATTGTCTTCCAGGTTCCTCTTAGAGGCTAACCTTGTTCGAATGTGCCTGTTTCCTAAAGGGACTCAGTCCTAGCCCTGCCCGGTGGTAGGACCTGTGAGAGCAAGGACAAGTTCGTCTTCCCCATCATCCTGTCTCAGGCCCTGCTCTCCCTGCCGCTGTTGTGAGAAGGGACTTAGTACAACCACTATTCATAAAATACCACACCCTCTGACCCAGAAGTTGTACTTCTAGGGTTCCAGCCTAAGAAAATAATCAGAGATGTGAATAAGATTGAAGAAAAAAGATGTTTTCCACAGCATTATTTTTAGTTGGGGGAAAAAAAAACAAAACTAGAAATAACCTAAATATCCAGCAACACAGCAGTGGCTAAATAAGTCATGACCCATATACCATACTATGATACAGATCTTAAAATTATATTTCTGAAGAATATTTTTTAAAAAGATTTCATTTATTTTTAGATAGAAGGGGAGGGAAGGAGAAAGAGAGAGAGAGGAACATCAGTGTGTGGTTGCCTCTCAAGTGCCCCCTACTGGGGACCTGGCCCACAACCCAGGCATGTGCCCTGATTGGGACTTGAACCCGCAACCTTTTGCTTCACAGGCCGGCGCTCAATCCACTGAACTACACCAGCCAAGGCTATTTCTGAAGAATTCCTAATGTCAGGAAAACCGAATACTTACGGCAGGATCTAAAACTATATATACAGTATGACCACAATTATATTTAAAAATTCACAGGAAAGTATACCGAAATGTTAAAAGTTATTTCTGATAGGATACTGCCTCATGTTTTGTATTTTCCAAAGTTTCTATAAAGATCTTTCATTATTTTTTAAATCTAAAAAAAAAAAAAAAACCCTGCTGAATTTAAAAAATGAAATGTCCTGTCAGGTTGCTGCATCCACACTATTTATTACCACTGGGCCTCACTGCCAGGAGGGACTGTTTCTGTTTATCCCAAATTCTCTTAGACCTGGAACCGGCCGAGGACATGTCTCGGCAGCTATTACTGGCACAGTAGGAAGAAGAAAGACGGTGCTCACTGGGTATCCCGGACACGAGCTTCAGGGGCCTCAGGACACGCACAGCCCGCAGGGTCCTCAGGTCCACGTGTGTGTTGAAGTGGGTTCCCGCCGTGGCCAGGATGCTGTAGATGGAGACACAGAGGGTCAAGGTTACCAGGGTCGGGCTTTCTCCCCGTCCCATGGGGGAAGCTGGACTAAAGAAGCATCCGCCCGGAAAGCACACGGAGCTGACGCCAGCTGCGAGTGGGCGCACCTGAGCTGGGGCCAATCCGCTGTGGTTCCGAGTGGAACTCGATGTAGCCACACGGACTTCACTTTGCAAAGAAGAAAAATGTATCCTCATAGCAGAATCCTAGTTCCAAATCCTGAGTACAACGACACAAGGTAGTCTCCAGCATCTGCCTCATTCCTACTCCCTACACTCCACCCTGCTCCTTGCAAACCTCCTTCCCCTCTTTCCAACCCACCAAAGCCTTCACATTAAAAAAAAAAAAAGTATTTTATTTATTTATTTTTAGAGAAAGGAGAAGGGAGGGAGGAAGGGAGGGAAATGTTAATGTGAGAGAGAAACATCAATCGGTTGTCTTTCGCACGCACCCTGACTGGGAACTGAACCTGTAACCCAGACATGTGCCCTGAGCGGGTATCAAACCAGTGACCTTTCTCTTTGCAGGATGGCGCCTAATCAACTGAGCCACACCGGTCAGGACAACCCCCCTCAAATTTTATATTTCAAAATTTTCTTAGATTTCCGTCTCCTATCTCCTTTAGAGAGTTTTTCTGGATTGACTGCAATAAAGGAGGAACTCACTCTTCTCCACCTTAACATTTAGAATTTTAACCAGACACATCAATCACATGGATGCTTATAATTAGGGAATAACCTTACTGGTCCCCATACGGTATTTTTATGATCGTCCAAAATCACCGTGACCTGGATTTGGTTTCTTTGCTTCCATTTTCCCACCTTCCGCAGCCATCTCCAGAAACACAAACACATCACACACACACACAAAAACAAAAATCCACAATTCTATCAGATTGTGAACACCAAGTTCCTTGTCTTGAGGAGGCAATTTATTTCACATAATCCCTTGACACTGCAGATACTCTGGAGAGACAGACACTTAAGTGTTAATAAAAGGCACAGCAAAACGCCACGGGTCCAAAGAACTGGGTGCAAGTCCCCACTCGTGCCCTTGAGAGCTGGGTGGCTTGAGGCCAGTCGCTCAACTTCTGTGAGCCTCACGACCTCACCTACAGAATGAAGGGGTGGGGGACCGAGGCCCACGCACAAAAATAAAATGACACGGCATTCAATATCGAGTGATCTTTAAACTATAACATGCAAAATAGCCATTACACCTAACACAAACATTAATAAAATTGTTTTAGCAAGTTTGTCTAATTTTAGTCTTCTCTGTGGGATAGTTCCCCGTTCTCCCTCTGAACCACTCCCGGACAATTTCAGCTGTCTGCAACTGTTGAGGAATGAGTCGTTCGGAAAACTGAGTTATCTAAATAGTCAAAGGGTGCCGAAAATACTTAATTATTTTTGGGTAAACCCCCTCTGAAGTGTTTCAAGTATTGAAGAAGATACTTGAAGTGCCTTCGCTACTTGAAAGAGAAAGTGAATGAAAGGCTCTAGGAAGCTGAAGACCTCGGCAGGAACAAGGTGCACAGATCCGGGGCCTCGTACCCATGGACAGGGACTGTGAGACGAGGCGGCTGCCCGGCAGCGAACCAGACCCCTTTATGTGGTGGTACATTCCCTAAGGTTGCAAGTACTCGAGAACGGAGTGCAGAACTATCCATTACAACGTTAAGAGGAATATTCTTCAACCTTTCAAGGACTAACAGGAAGTTCCTTGAAGTTTATGATTCTGTAATTCTATGCTAAGCCAACCTCAAAATAAGAACCAGAAACAAAGCCTACTCTCCTACGGAAAGAATCTCAGGAGCAAGACGAGCTGCCCAAGTCTTCTCCACCTCTCCCAACCCAAACTTCTGTGCCCTCATCTGAAAAGGAGGGACTTGGGGCAGAGTCTGACACTGCCTTTGACTCCATCTTCCAAGGCCGAAGAGTGAAATTAGGGAGGGGAACGATATAATCCCTGATAAGTAAGAAAAAAAAAACACAGAGAAGAGAGAAGAGAGATCAGCACCCTCGTGGTCCTCACCAAGTGATCGAGAGACTCTCTATTTCCTCCCCTGTCTCCCCCACGAGATCTGGAACACCTCAAGTGCAGACACTGCCCTCCTCACCTCCACGTCTCCATCCTCAGCCCTCAGTCCGGCAAGAAAGAGGTGTGCGAGGGATCACTGAGCCACCGAACTGCACTGATGCCAGTAACCAATGTACAAAAATACCATAGAAATCCTAAAACCCGCCAGTGAAAAGATCAGGCAGCACAGCCGAGATGCTCATCAAACACGAGTCTGTCTGATCATACGGGAGTGGACTGAAAACTGTCCTTGAGCGTTTAGAGTCTAAGGAAGACGGTCCAGTACAGTCCTGTGGCTGCTGCGCTCAGGCAGATCCACAGGAGGGAATCTGCCCCCTTCAGTAGGAGAGTCAGAGACAGAGAGAGGGCAAGGGAACACTCGGAATTTAAAGGCTTGCCTCCTGGAAAAACCCAAGTACGGAAGTGTACCCAGCTCAGGACAGCTCTGGGCCTCGGAGGTAGCAGGCCTGGGGCAGAAGGCAAGGGGGAAGTAAACAGTAATGAAGGCAGACAGACGCAGAGATGAAGCAATCGCCCCTCACCAGGAGGGGTGCCACGACAGAGTTACGAAGTCCTACGAGAGTGGGAAACACCGCGGTGATCGACACGGCGATATCTGCTAGCAGCTTCAAACATGTCACCTCAGGAAATCCTCAAAAACGTCCTGCATGACTGCTGCCTCCATTTCACAGAAGAGGAAGCTGAGACTCAGAAAAAAAATGAAACTGCTCATAAACAGCAAGGGCAGGAGTTCAAATCAGTTCCCTCCTTGACTCCAAGGCCAGCCCCCCTCCCTGGCTCTGCCATGATGCGGCGCAACGTCTTCTCGGCGCCGCACAGCTCCCAGGTTCCTCCACCCAGTGTGAGGCCGCAGTGTGCGGTCCCCATGTAAGCGACGGACTTGGTTCGCTTCATGCCGAGTCCACACACCAGGACCTCCCACAGGCTGGCCACTCATCACCCTCAAGATCAGCAGGGTGGGGGCTCCACGCACCTCGGGGGACAGCTGTAGCAATATCTACATACGCACCCGCGAGGAGACACACGCCCCAGGAAAGCAGGGTGAGGCCACCGAGGCTACCCCAGTGCCGAGCTAATAAAAGCCTGAGCGCTCCGCCACCCGAGGGGCACGTGCGCATGCGCTCTCCAGGCTCCGAGGCTGCCTTTTCCATCTCTCTTGTCGCCGTGAGCACGGAGCCTGCCGGAGCGCTCTGTACACAGAGGGGTGGGTGCCTAATGACTACTTCGCCCCCAAAGCCAAGGGCAGTTGGAAAACGAACAGGAACCTCTGACCACCGCCAGCATGGGCACAGTGTCCCACTCTGTGAATGTTCCAAAGCGGCTTCCTCCCGGCCGGCCGGCCGGCGCAGCCCTGCCTCGAAGGTTTCTGCTCCCCGCTGTCAGCAGGAGGGAGGAGAAAGGAGGCGGACGGGATCCTGAGGGTGTGGTGTGACGATCACTGTAGTGGCACGGCAGGGAGGGCGATGGACGCGAGGTTCTGGACAACCAAGGGTCTCTCCCCAAGACAGCCTCCCACAGAATCCTTCCACCTGCCACCCTTTTGACCTTGGGGTTCTGTCTTAGCCGCCTTGTCAAGCCAGGTCTAGCAGTCCTTTCCTCCACAGGCATACTTCACTGTCCACTTCCGTGGCTAAAAATACCCGGAAGCATCGCACCAATGTTACACTACAATTATCCATTGTTTATCTGAAATTCTAATGTAACCTGGCATCCTGTATCTTCATTTGCTAAACCTGGCAGCTCGATTTCACTGGTGAGCAGAAACGACCAGGTAAACTGCTTCCCTCTCTGTGGTTACCCCAGCCCTAAACACGTGGGCCAGTTCTCTTCTGAGAAGAGCCACAGGCCAGGGCTCTGCTCAGGATTCCCTCCTGAGCTCCAGGACAACCCATTTGTCCCCGCCCATGTAAACCCCAAGGGAGAGCCTTCTTAGCATTCAAAAGGCAAGTCGGTCCCATCTGTGGGAAAAGGATGATGAACACGAACAAAGAGTGTGAGGTGTTTAACCAGCCCATACTATGAGGAGACCCAGAGGAGGCAGAAAGGCACCTAGTTCAAGTTGGACTGCCAGCAGAGTGGAGTCAGGTTATCGTTTCCATGGAACGTCCACGTAACCGTGTCCTACAGATGGCTGGTTCCTTCACGCCGTTCACTATTTCAGCTTCGGTAAGGCACCAAAGTCTGTCGTGTCCCTCCTTTAACCCACGTCTTGGATTCACCTCTCATTCTCCAGCTTCCTTCTTGCCTGCCCCTGCCTTGCCTTCTCCCCCCTAAGTAATACGATCCAGAGTCCTGAAGCCAGAGGACATCCTATCTACCTGTCCATGGACACAGTCTACAATCAAAAGAGACTTGAACTAGGATTCTGAGAAAGTAGGTTAAGCGCATGCTCTCATTGGTTGGTTTCAAATGCCAGCTCCATCTGTCAGGACTTACGCAAGGGCCTCTCTGAGCTATAGTTGTTTTAATTTGTAAAATGGAGACACTGCCTTCAGAAGAGGGTTGGTGTAAGAAATGATTTTCAAATACTTTTTTAAAAGATTTTTTTATTTATTTATAAACAAAGAGGGAGGGAGGGAGAAAGAGGAAAAAAAGAAACATCAATGTGTGTTTGCTTCTCGCACGCCCCCTACTGGGGACCTGGCCCACAGCCCAGGCATGTTCCCTGACTGGGAATCAAACTGGCAACCCTTTGGTTCACAGGCTGCTGCTCAATGCACTAGCCACACCATCCAGGGCTCAAATACTTTTTGACCATAGCCTACAATAGGAAATGTATTTCACACCACAAGCCCGAGTTCATATAGGTATATAATTATATAATGCTATATTTAAGAAATCCGTCTTATTTTTTAATGCTGGCTGCAATCAACTAAATGGGTTTCATGACTCTCTAGTGGGACTGACCCACAATTTGAAAATCCAGCTATAGAGACCAGCCAATATGCTGGTCCTGCTCTCTAAGGAAACTGTTCTGAAGAGGAAGAAGTGGACCAGCCTGAATAGCTGCCTTAATAGCACCGTGTGACTTCTTTGTGCTTTCCCAGAATGATGAAACGGTTCGCCTTGAAAGATTTTGCCCTTTTCCAAGAACCACAGACACATTCTAGGAGACAGCCTGAGCCCGCCTGTGGTACCTGAAACAATGACGGTGTCTTGCCCTCCTCTAGAATGGGCTGTCTTAAAGGGACCACACACACCAACTTCACGGCCCTCATGAGACAGCTGTTTCTGGTTTGGGGTTTTGTTTTGTTTTGTTGGTGTGTGTGTGTGTGTGTGTGTATTGGGCTTGTGTCTAGACTCACTTATGGCCAAAGTGGAACCTGGACTTTCTTCTAAGCCCACAAACAATAAATAAAATATTTTCATGACTATGGCAAATTATTTTAGATTTGGTTGAAGTTAATATTTGATAGGGTTTTAAAATTCCCTATTTTCTCTCTTTTTTTTTTTTTGCCCCTCCAATATTTTTTTAATCCTCACCCAAGGATATACAAGTTGTTGATTTTAGAGGGAAAGGGAGGGAGGGAGGAAGAGAGACAGAGAAGAGAGAGAAGAAAGAAACATCGATGTGAGAGAGAAACATTGATCGGTTGCCTCTGCACGCATCCTGACCAGGGATCAAACCTGCAACCTAGGTTTATTCCCTGACTAGGAATCGAACCCACAACCTTTGGGTATACAGGACGATGCTCCAACCAACTGAGCCACCTGGCCAAGGCATCCTGCCACTATATTTTTATTCACATGCTCCCCACCCCCACCTCTTTGGCAAACATTTATTTTTAAATAAATAAATAGGCCAGGAAGCCCTAATAGTTCTTAGAAGACTGGGAAGCAGGGTAAGTCAAGCTGTCCCTCTCAGATAAGGAAGATGTGTGCCCTTTCTAGGAGGGAATAAGTGGCTCTGTATTTAAAAGGCGAGGCAACCTTTTCTGGAATTTAAAATTGGGTTTCTATTTAAGTTTCATGAGAATCTTAGTGCATATGAAGTGGTCTCAAAATATGCCTTTTGAGGAACTGAAAAAATCGTGGCCTAAAAATCCCCTTTCCTTTCCCACCAAAGGAACTTCAACCATCAGGCCACGTTGTACCAAGGAGAGGAGGCTGTAACGGTCTTTTGAGACCTGATCCTGGTTGTAGGTGTCCTGTAGGATATTTGGCAGTACCCCTGGCCTCTACCCACTAGATGCCAGTGGCACTCCTCCTCCAAACCCCCTCCCCAGGTTATGACAACAACAAATGTCTCTAGATATTGTCAAATGCCCTCTGGGTGGCACCCCTGGTTGAGAACCACGACTGTAGGAAAGACTCCCATATAGTAACTCCTTCAAATCGAGCAACAGACCGGTTACACGCAACACCTGTATTGCACACCTAGTCCCCACCTGCTCTGGGAGAAACACACACAGCCCGCTCAGGCAGAAGTGAGGAGGTTGCCAGGATGACCCTCAGCCACAAGTCACAGTTTTGAGGGACAGCCAGCAATGATGAAAATGCTTTTCTATCTTCTTCTTTAAACATCATTTGGGGTTGCATGAAGCTTAACTCCAATGTATCGCCAGAGAAAGCCTGAATCCAAAAGAAAGGTTTCCCCAAATCATGTGAGATCAGGAACAAAGAAACGTACAGAGGAGGGTTTTATTGGCTTAACCTCAGTGTAATGGAAAGAAAAGTCGAGGTTCTACCAAGGATCCTGGGGTGTCTTTCTTTTTTTTCCATGAGGAAGCCCCTGATTAACGCTCAGGCACAGCAGAGAGAAATGCCAAGTGATGGGTAAAAAGTCTATCATTGTCATTCAAGCCCAGGACTTGACAACAATGATCATGATGATGATGACGGTGGTGATGATGATAATGAGAAAAACCTCACTGTTGTCTCCCGGTTTCCACAGTCCTGTTCCTTTGGAGAGAAGCCGTTATACCCCACTGCATAAGCTTGAGAATTCCAGCTCGGAGACAGAAGCTGGCTGGCCCAAGGTCACTGAGAGAGTAAATGGTCAAGCTGAGACTCAAACCCAGAAATTTAGATTCCAGATTTGAAGTGCTTTCTGTAGCTACAAAAGATAATGGCTAATGACTAGAAAATAGGTCCCCAAGGCACATATATCCGACAAATGCCTTCTCCAGGACGGCCAGAGCCGCCTCTCTGCAGGGCCTTATGGTGTCCTGCGGCCGCAGCCTCATAAGAAGGTTACCGACACTGTGCTTCAGAGAGCTAGCCAGGACGGAGAATTGCTGCAGAGGGAAATCCCATGTTTTAAGAACTCACCAACGTAAATACGTGTTCTTTGAGTTGTTCTGCAGCTGGTGGTGAGGGATTTCTGTTAATCTACCACCCACACGCTCTCTCTTCCCAGGCCTCCCCTCAGGACCAGGAACAAGCATTTGTGAGAAGGCAAGTCAGGGATGGAGCCAGAGATGGGGGCCAGCGTAGAACCAGCTCATCACCCACGTGGGAGCCAAGCTACTAATGCGGGCCTTGTGAGGAGGCGGTGCTGGTGAACTCCAGTATCGGGTCAGGGACCAGCTGTAGGTCCAACACTGCCCACGCGCAGCGGCCGCCTAGGGTCTGTACTGCCCGGTTCTCCTCTTTCTCTGACCACCATGCTCCACCCCCACCATCCTTTTCACTAGGCAGCGGTCTCCCGTGGCCAGTGAGCAGCTTCAGGGGCAGGGGAGTTGCTATTTGGACTGAGTTTGGTTGGTCGCTTTGGAAGCAGTGGAGGCCATGATACGGAAGGCTTCAGGAGCCGTTGCCGACCATGTTTGTCTCGCAGAATAACGCTGGCTATCATGAGAGAGGAGAAGGAAACTGGCTGGCCCTGCAGAGGTAAGAGCAATGAAAGAAGGAAGGAATTCCGCTGGAGCCAGCACCCTGATCCCGCAGTTCCTGAAGCCTGTGACTTCCTGACGTTTCCGCAACTTGGTGGTTCCGAGAGACACCCCTTCCTTGAAAAACCCCTCTTTGCTAAAAGCAGTCCAAGTTCGGTTTCGGTCACTCACCACAGTTCCCTCACCTATTCTGTCCAGATAATACCATCTGGATAAGAAACCAAAGTGGCGGTTCATACAACTGGCATGGCCAGACAAGAGTGAAATAAGATACATGAAAAACAAAGAACAGCTCAGAACCATGCCCCTGGCATGGAACCAACATACCAATTAGAGAATGTGCAAGCTTTTTCTTAAATCCTTAACTGCGGACATTTTTTTCATTGCTTTTAGAGAGAGAAAAGAAGGGAGAGAGAGAAACATCAATGACAGAGAGAAGCATTGATCACAGTGCCCAAGCCAGGCATCACGCGCACCCGGACTAGGGACCGAACCTGGAACCTAGGGATGTGCCCTGACCAGGAATCGAACCTGCAACCTTTTGTTTATGAGACACGCTCTAATCAACTGAGCCACACTGGCCAGGTAAGCTCTTTCCCTGATGTCCTTTAGCAAGTGGCTAAGATACTCAAACACTGCTCTCTCTCTTCAGCTTCAGAAAGACTGGAAAATTATATGCATGCAGGATCCTGGAGAGAGCCAGAACCCTCTTCTCAGAACATCGAATGCCAATGTGTGTGGGTTAACGGTGGATGGAGGGGTCACTGAAGGGATGCTTCAAAGTAAGAGGGAAAAAAACCCTTAAAAATAAAGCTGTCTTCTCATGGTGTGTTGGGATAGGAGGCTTTTAAAAAACAAACGTCTGGGAAATATCTGGCTGAAAGTATCTATTTGAGTTTATAAAACCTTCTCAAAGCAATGCCTCTTTCAGACAAATCATGGATCCATAAATTCTAGAAAAAGTTTATCTGTCCGTTGTTCCATTGTGCTAGTTCTGCCTACAATGTCTGAGAGACTGATTTGTGTGGCAGACACATGACATCTGTCTTCTAGGACGACAGGCATTAAAAAAAATACCCAGATAACTTCCCATACTTGCACAGAAGACAAACCTACAATTACAGTGCATTTCAAAGAAGCATCCATAAAGTTGCTAGAAAATACCAACTGCCTACAGAGTGCCCAGATGATCCAGGGCTGTTTCTCAGAGAAAACAAAGTGCTTTTTACTTTTTAGAGCCATTAAACCAAAACTCATTCTAGTACTTCTGCGTCATACCGCATCCCATACCACCTATTTGGGATACAATAAAATACCAGCCACTTTAATAATTGAAGAGAACCGTGCCTATATACAGGAACTCTTTAATTGTTATCCAAATCTACTGGACAGAGATATGTAGGCAGGAATGAAGTAAGTGGTTTTAATTCTACTTTCATCGTGAATAAATAAAATGCCGAGTTACCGGAGGAATCAAGAGGTTACTCGCCCAGCAGAAGAGCTGAGTGGCGTGGCCATCTTCTTGGAAAGGAACTTAGAAGAGCGTCTTTTTCTTTATTTATAAGGAACAATGGTGTGCGTTTATTAATAACGGAGTCTAGACAAGGGACGGCTGCCCTTGGAGAAGGGCTGGCCCCCGGGGTCCAGTTTAACTCGATGGCAGTGATCTTTCTTTGCAGCTCTGAAGTTATTTTTACCTTGCCAGCTATGCAAATGAGCTCACGGCCTCGGAGCATGAAAGAAACCGGGTTAATATTTTATGAAAATACTGTAAACCACTGTCCCTGGCACTGAGCTGCACACACTCTAATAACTGGCCCTGTAGAGATTCAGCCCTGGTTAATGTCTGCGCCAATCTAGCATCAAAAGAGGCGAGGCTAATCAACAACTCACAAAAGAAACGCAGAATGTTTCATGATTGCATGTAAAAGGTCCATAGCATTGTAGTCAAAGAAATTCCAATTAAAACAGCACAATAGCCTTTTCAGCTTATCAAACTGCCACCACTGGAAAGACAGGAAACTGTCATGCCATTTTGAAAAGCTACTGGACAATGTGAACACGAGGATACTGAGAATGTCCATGCTGTGATGCGGTAGTTCTAGGAATTATTTTAAGTATGTACTCCAAAATGAGGGCAAAGCTTTACATGCAATGTCGTTCACTGTTTTTGTAATAGCAAAACATTTTAATCACCCACAAGTATCTAATAAGAGAACAGACAACCCAACTAAAAAAAAATGGTCAAAAGATGTGAACAGACACTTTACCCAAGACAGATGTGGATGGAAAATAAGCACATGAAAAGATACACCGTATTTAATCAGTGGGAGAATACAAATCAAAGCCACAATAGTTGTTACTACACACCTATCGAAGGCCAAAACAACAATCAACGCAACAAAAAGTCTGCCCATACCAAATATTGGTAGGACAGGGGAGCAACTGGAAGGAACTCCTCTGTTGCTGGTGGGCATACAAAATAACACAGCCACTCTGGAAAACACTTGGACAGCGTCTTGGAGCTAAACATACACTGGTCTTATGACCCACTGATGAATAGTCACTTTTTCACAGTTCCATTCATAATTGCCCAAATTGGAAACAATCTAAATGTCCCTGAAATGGTGAACAAACAAACTGTGATATGCCCATAAGATTGACTACTGGGCAGCAATAAGGAGGGAGGTATGTCTCAGTCCGTTCAAGCTGCTGTAACAAAAGCACCACAGACTAGGGGGCTGAACAAACAGAAATTTGCTTCTCACAGTTCTAGGGACTGGGAGGTCTAAGGCCAAGGTGCAGGTGTCTGGTACAGGCCTGCTTCCTGGTTCACAGACTGCCTTCTCACTGTGTCCTGGTCACATGGCGGAAGGGACAGAGGAGCTCTCTGGGCCTCTTCTTTTAAGGGTCCTAATACCATTAACTAACCCTGTTCCAAGGACCACCTCCAAATATCACCACATTGGGGATCAGGCTTCACCACAGTGGGTGTGCGATACAAACATTCGGTCTACGGCAAGGTACCTGGCACACAGTAAGGATGGAGCTAATGTTAGGTTGCAGAAAACAGTGACCGGATCAACTTCACCTTGGAAATAATCTTGGAAAATATCAAGCCCAAACTTCCAGCTGCTGTACAGTGTTCTTGGACTAAAATCACCCCATCTTATTTGAACCCTTGCAGAAATGGGCAGCCGCCATCCCGGACCTTGGACTTATACGCAGTAACCCCCTCTGAATGGAGCCGCAAGACGGCCCGTCAAGTATTCACAGATGAGCACCTACACTGCTGGAACTGTTCTCTTCTCCAGCCTCACGTCCTTATTTCTCCTCTCATTTCCCTGTAACTTTTCCTTAAGCCAAACTCCAGTTATTCTGGGCCATTTCATCTGGAACCACTCCTTTCTGTCTCTTCAAAGGCAGTAACCATTTCAAAAAAGGGTATCACATCCTTAACAGGACTTGAGTTTCAAAGTCCTGAAACAGGACTGAGTTTCAAAGGAGGACCCGCCTGAATCTCGTTCGGGACCCTAAGCTCTGGTGACAAGAGGCCAAGATGGCCAAGCCCTTCCAGCAGCCACTTCACACTCCCCTAACCTACCCTGAGTCCTCTTCCCCGAAATGCTGCTAAGCCAGCTCTGCCCCCTCCTCTCTTGAGATGGAGAACCATGGACGGTTCCGGATCATGGGGACAGCGTGAGCGGAGCTGTGCTTTGTAATGCCCACGGTGGTTGAGAGAGGGTGTGGGGACAGGAGAGACACCTGGCACAGGGGCGAGGAGCAGGCTCTGCACGGTCCTGCGGGACATAATGAGGTGCTGGCCTCCGTGGCGGGAAGTGGGATGAACAGGAAGTTCATTATCTCTGTCCCCCACCCGCCGCCCCCGGAATACCCAGCGCACTGCCTGCTCCTCGTGGCTGTCAGCAGAAGGACTCTTGGAACGTCTGAAGCTGTCAAAAAGCACTGAGCCAGTCACTGCACGGCAAAGGGTGACCGCAGTGAGGGTAGAGCTGCTGGTGTCGTTTTCCAGAGGGGAGGACACAGGCTGTGAGGGAAAATCAGGAGGTGCCCCCCAGCACCACACAGAGGCCTCGGGCCGCCCCATCTACGGACCCCACCACATCCGCTATTAGCTCCTTTAGGGGACCCCGTCCTTGGGGGACCCTGCTGAAGGCAACAGGGTCACAGGGAGGAGCGTGGTGGGAATGCTGACGCCAACCCTCCCCAGCCCCAGCCCCACCCTCGCCAAAGCCCCTTTTCCCAGGACGGACGGAGGAGGAGCCACCACAGCCCCTGTCCTTGCCCCACGGTGATGCTGCGGGCCTGCTGATCTCACCGTCTCTGACATATTTAGAAGAAAAGAAATGCAAGGCGGGCAGGGACTACAGAGCCCCTGTGAACTGCGAGGAAGGCTGTGAACTTGCGAACTGTCTCTGGTTCTGCCTCCAAACTCCCGTTTTCACACCTCTTCGCAGCAGCGGGGGCAGCACACGCGCTGGTCTCCACTCCAGTAACTAGCAGTCTGGGCCCCTGGGCCTGGAAGCTTCAGCTTCTCCTTCCCTCCACAGGACCGCAGTGCCTCGAGCTGCCCCTCCCCAACTTCTTCTCACCAGCCCCAGATCGCGGCCTGAGGCCATGCCCCTCCAAGCCAATGCAGTACCGGAAGTGGCACTATCGTGGGAGGGAGGGCCCTCAAAAGACCAGCGCCCACAGGGCTTCTCTCGGGGGAGCTGTCCAGGGGGGTGAGAGAGCTGCTCCACCTCCTGCCTCCGCCGCCTCCCACGGGAGCCATCCCTACGAGCCCTTAACACCTTCCAGGGAGCCTGAATTTCTGCTTCGTATGTACATTTTTGCTTCAGAGGTGGCTATTATGGGGACACGAGGAGGCCAGAGGACCTCTCAGGGACATTACGGAATGAAAATGTACAAGCAGCCCTGGCCAAGTGGCTCAGTTGGTTGGAGCATTGTCCTGTACACCGAAAGGTTGTGGGTTCAGTCCTGGTCAGGGCACATACTTAGGTTGTGGGTTCAGTCCCCAGCTGGGGTGCATACAGGAGGCAACCAATTAATGTTTCTTTCTCACATCAATGTCTCGCTCTCAAATCAGTAAAAACATATCCTTGGGTGAGGATTTTTTTTTAATGTACAAGCACTCCCTGTCATGCAAACTCTGCATGAAAGTGTATATACCACCACCTCCCCCGCCCCCACCCCTCACCCCGCCCCCAGGGATAACAGATCCATACAGCAAGACAACCAGCAGGAAGACGCCTGGACCACTCTAGTCTATAGCCCCCGGCATCCTCACAACTGCAGTGTCCTTCCCCAGTGCCAGGAGTGGGACACCACACACACCTATGTCACCCCAAAATCCTTTGCTCGTCTAGGCCCATGTTTCCACCCATCGAGGACACTTCCATTCTCTCCGACAGGGTTTAAAGAGTAAAGGCTGGTGGAGCTTTTCTGGTGAACTGGTGAACTCTTTCCGGGCATCCTCTTCACAAAGCTAAGGGCTGTGTATTATTCAGACAGGCAGGGGCCACAGACCCCATGGGAAAGAACCCCTCTCACCTACTCCTTCATTCCTGCATGTACGCATGCTCACAGCTCACACGCATCAGGTGCCAGACAATGGGAGGAACCAGGCAGGATGCGCTGGTAACGAGGGGGCCAGGTGCTGCCCTCCTAGAGCTTGCAACCCACTGGCCCACACCTTTGAGGGTCAGCACTGGGGGTGGGACAGGGTAGCTCCTGGCTCTGCTGGTGTCCTGACACGGGGGCAGTCCTCACCCAGTCTTCTCTGTGCCTCGGTTTGTCCAAGGAGGGAATGAGGCCGCTGGTGCCGCAGAAGTAAAAAGCTGGTTGCTCCCTCCCATAGTAACACCAGAGGAAATGGCAAGGGGCACCAGACCACCCTGCCAAGATACTGGGAGAGGGGGGAAGGAAAGAGAAGAAAATGCCAGTCGATGCATATGGCCCCTGCTTCCAGGATCAGCGTGGCTGGATGCTCAGAGGACTTCTGCCGAGGAGAGCTGGCAGGGGAGCTGCGCTTCAGATGAGCGAATTCTAACGCGATGTCTTCTCCCTCTGGGAGTTGGCAACTCCGGTTCTCTACCTCACGCACAGACTGTGGGGAAGATGGCAGGTGGGCCCCTGCTTATGGGTCTGATTACCAACGTTCAGTACACTTCTGTGTGTCTTGTAGGTGTATAAAACAGCTTAAAAGGGAAGGACAGCCCTGGCTGGTGTGGCTCAGTTGGTTGGAGTGTTGTCCTGTACACCAAAAGGCTGTGGGTTCGATCACCAGTCAGGGCACATACCTAGGTTGCAGGTTCAATCCTTGGTTGGGGCACATACAGGAGGCAACTGATCAATGTTTCTTTCTCTCCCTCTCTCTCTCTCTCTCTCTTCCCGCTCACCCCACCCCACCCTTGTTCTCTCTGAAATCAATAAATATACCCTTGGGTGAGAATTTTTTTTTAAACGGTAGGACAAATTCTGTGAAAAGTGAGTCCCAGATAGGTGATTGTGTAAGAGAGAATACCTAACCATTTTAAATAATAACAATAGCTCAAAAAAGTCTAGAACTTTGAAGTCTGAGAAGCATTTTTACATAAACCTTCTCACAAGGACGTTTCAACATCCCTAGAAATATGGTGCAAAGGGATTATTGTCTCCATGTAAAAGACCAAGAAGGCTGAGTGATCTGCTGTGATTCCCATAAATGAAAAGTGGTAGCAGAACTGGACTTGAACCCAGTCTCCAGCTGCCAAGTTCAATGCTCATGTAGACTCAGCCCTGAAAGAACACACAAACCGGCAGCTTGTAAGAAACTGGGGATAAAATCAGAGACCTTAAAACACCGCAGCAAATACCCTGATTTCCAAAAAGATGATTCTAGAATGGTAACCAGTGCGCTCACTGTCAAGCCCAAAGAACTCAGTGATACCTTGGTAAATAACCTGTGAGCAAGGAGAAAGCAAGACGATCAAGTGATGGAAGGGAAGAGCTCTGCTCAGCACCTCGAACAGGTGAGGGGGCCCAGGAACGGTGAAGACTGTGGCCATCGCTATTAGCACTGACTCTGATGACCAGGAATTAGTGCTGGAACGAACCACCCAAGCTAACTTTGTTTCTTTTGTTAATCGGGTTGTTGGGAGAACAGATCAGAAAGATGCTAAGGATTTGATATTCTTGTATTTCAGTAAGCCCTTTGAAAAAAATTACTCTGCTATCAAAATGGTGGAGATTACCACTGGGTGAATTTTTGACATTTGAAAAATCTTGCCTAAACTGCAGTAATCGGTGAATGAAAGACGTAATTCGAATACTGCCTTAGCTGTTTAGAACCTGTGAGACGATGGACAGCTTATTTAACCTCTCGTGGTTCCACTGTCCCATCAGAAAAATAACGACAAAGCAGCAACCATCTCAGAAGACCAGGGAGTGTTAATTAGAGAGAGAAACAGACAGTAAACGTTAGCTATTAATGTAATTGTGTTACCAATCCCAACCTACAGGGCAGTCTCTAGAGGCGTGCCATCGAGTCCCATCATCGTTTCTGTCCGCTGCAACGTATTCACCCGCAGCTTAGATGACGACAGCAACAACGCAGAACAGCAGAGGACGGAGACGGCTGTTCACGGGTAAGAGGCCTGAGAAGGACCGTCACACGCCTCCTACCTGCCGCCCGTGGGACGAGGGGCCACACAACGAACTCAGACTCTGCAGAGACGGGCGGTGCCATCTGAGAGAACGCTCCGAAGGCCGAGCAGCTGGAGCACGGTGCGCAGTCCTGAGTGCCGCATTGTAGAGCTACGCTGAGAAACTCGGGGCATGGGGGGGCACGGGGGTCTCGGAATGACATCAGGTGAGAAGTGGCTGAGAAAAGTACGGATGAATGGTTTGAATGTTTTGTTTGGTAGTAAGTGGCTGTCACTGCAGACTGACACCGCTCTCCTGGCATCACCGGAGCTACTGGATCAACATTAAGGAGGGCCAGATTTTGTCAAGACAGACGGACAGGTAAGGAGGAGGGATGGAAGGGAAAGGGGGGAGAGGGGAAGGAAGGATGGGAGAGGGAAAGGTCAGGGAGAGGAGGGGTGGAGAGGTGGAAGGGAGGGGAGGGACTGGGAGGAGAGAGGGGGAGTAGCACAGGAAGGGGGGAGGGAAGAAGGAGAAAGGAGAAGGGAGGGAAAGGACCCGGCAGCTCCCCTGCAATGGGATGGTGTGCCTTCCCCCAGGAGTGAACTCTCCACCCGAGGGAAAGTCCAAGCAGGTGCTTGGTAACCAGTCGCCAGGGATGTTGTTGAAGAGACTATGAACCGGACGACCTTAGGTCCACACTCAATTCTCAGAGGCTGCAATCCCACCCCCTCTGCCTCATGCAGGGCTGTCCCCCACACACTCCCTTCCCACCAAGGTCACTGTGAGGCTCCTACTCCTTGAACACGTGCGCAAATTTGGCTCCTGAGATGCATATTCAAACGGGGGAGGGCTGAGCTGGCTGTCCTGGCCAGGCTGTCTGAAGATTTCCACCTGCACCCAGTGACCCTCTGGAATCCTAAACAAACTGTCCACAACATCAGGAGCCTGGGCTCCAAGCAGCCAGCACGGGGGACCTCAGCCACGCAGGCCAAATGCTGCATCGCCACCTCCCCCCACCCACCTACCATCACCATAGCAACCACTGGGGCGACTACCTCACAAGACATTTCAGTTCAGGCTGAGGGAGGCCCAGTTTTTCCTGTGATTTCCCAAAGTAGTGAGCCCTAAGGGTGTGCAGGTAAGAGGGACCCATTGCTCCTGTCCTTCCCCAACAGGCCACCATGGGGCCACTTCGAGACATAGCCTGTCATCCATAACTTGACCTTGGCATCCTCTCACTCTAACAAAAAAAAAGAAAGAAGGGAAGAAAAACAGGAGAGAGAACCATTGGAGAATTTCATTATTTTTAGAAGCACGATCACTTAGCAACCTAAATGTCCCGTTCTTCCCCATCCCACCAAAAGCCCAGGGAAATGAATGCAGTACTGAGGACTCCAGTGTTTGGCTCTGATACAGTGCGAGGATGTAATAATAATACTTTCTATTTATGTAGAAACAAAGCCTGCCTTCCAAGGAGCTTGGATCGTCCGGCTGACATGAAGGCCCGGATCCTTCCCACCCGGTCGCCCTGCTCTCAGCGCACACCACCCCGGGATGACTGTTCTCTGCTCTTTGACAAAAGCCTAGAAGCAGAACAAACTTTACTTAGGGAATCGAAGGCAGACATAACACTTCCGTGCATGGGGGCAGCCTGCCTGCTACAAAGATGGCGCTTGGTTCTGGCAGGGAGGGAAAAGGTCAGCTCCTCAAAACAAATACCAGCAGTGAGCTCCTTCCTCGCATTGGACCCTGGGAACCTTTTCCTTCTTCTGGAAACTCGTCCTTCATTTCCCTGCTAATGGTCTCTGCTCATCTCCCTCCCCTCTTCCTAAGGCCTCTCAGCCTCACTCCCAGGTGGCCCACTTTTTCCATCCCTGTTTAGTGAAGGGTCCCCTGGGGTCTCTCCTCAGCCTCTCTCTCTCTCTCTCTGCCCCTCTCCTGGGGCCGTCGGACCCAGCTCTGTGATTTCAACCGCCAACCACCCCACAGAGCCCACGGATGCCCACAGCCTCCTGTGCGGAGCTCCAACCTCTTTACATGGCTCCACACCCACTGGTCCAAAAGCCATATCCCACCCAGTGAAGACAGAATCCTCCTCGCGCCCCCACTCCAGACTGCTCCCCACCCTGGGTGTTCTCTCCTGGGGGAGGTACCCCATCCACCAAACCTGAGATTCATCTTTGATTCTTCCTTCTCCTTCACCCCCCAGGTGAAAGAGCCCTAAATTACGTCTGCCCCCTCCTCTCCAGTCTCACTGACGCAGACCAGGTGTACACCTTCCAGACAGTGAGACACGGAAACGATGGCCCCCGAACTGGCCCTCGGGCTCCAGTCGTCCCCCCTCATCTCTGGTTATCACCCCGGTCGCACGTGCACCACGGCAAGAATCCAACCCTCTGAGAGCAGCGCGGTCTCTCTACCCAGGAAGTCTACCACCCTCTTCCTTAAACCCTCTGCTGCTTTGTCACCAAGTCCAAACGTGTTACCATGGTGTGCAAGACCCCGACGTTGCTGCCTGCCTGCTCGCCACATCCAGAACCACCCTCCCTCGCGCTCCCTCCGCTGCAGCCGTGCACACAACGCACACGCCATTCTCCAAACGCAGCAGGTCTGCTCGGCCGCTGTGCCTCCATCTGCGTCTGTCCTCTGTGGGGTTCTTCGCCAGGCCCACCACACACCTGGGAGACCCCTTCTGAGTGAGTCTCCACTCAAGCGACAGGCAAAGTGGCTCCTGCAAGAGATCCAGACGCCTCCTCCCTCACGCTCCCTGGGCACCTGGTACTGTCTTCCCTTGTATCCCTATCCCCCTGACTGCAATGGCCGGATTCTAGTCTCACTGCCCAAGATGCTCTGAATCCCTCAGGAAGAGGCTGTGTCTTCCATCTCTGCGCCCCCTGAACTTTTCCCCTTTGACAACAAGCACTTAAAAACACCTGCCAACACGGTGCTCTGGTTTCGAGCTCCACGCTGTTCCGCCGCCTCCTCTGAGGGCATTCCAGGTGGCCAGGGTCCCTTACACAGCACGGCACCTCCGAGGAGCACATCGTTTACATGGGGGCTAACGTCAAGAGGGCACGTGTACTGTCACGGTCTTTCCTCTGGACTCCTTATTTCCACGAGTGCAAATTAAGATCACTGTAGTCAAACCATAAAAACACCAGTCTTGCCCATCTGCGTTGCTGGAAAGCCACGCTCTGCCACCTGGTTCTTAACATACTCAATTACGAAACCCTGATTCAGGGCTTTACAACTCCCTCCTCCCATGTCAGCAGTAACTTAGGGCTATGGAGCCCGTAGAGACTTGAGGAAACGAAGCACGATCACCCCTTCCCTCCCCAGAAGACACAAGCCCAGCCCCACGGGGCTCCACTTCTCCACAGCTCCTTCCGCCAACACCCCCTGCTCTACCTAGCACCTATGCTGGGAACTCTAGGATAATTCTCCCTCTTCCCTCTCTTTCCCGCTTTGGACAGCTCACTCCCCAGAAGTTCCCAGAAAGTTCTAAAATCAAGACAGGATCGTGTTAATGAAAAGAGATAAGTGAATCTAGAAGCAGCCTGGAGGTGAGCTGCTGTCTGTACCTCCCCACGCCGACCCATGATGATCCCTGGCATGAACTTGGCCTTCTCTTACTCTTCCTGTCCTCATTCCAGAGAGGGGAAGTGTCCCCAAGCAGAAGCAAATAGCTTCGGCTCCTCTCCCTTCAGCCCTTCTTCCTCCTTCCTCTTTCTGACCCCTCGGTGACCCCTGCGCTCCTATTCAAATCTATGCTCTTCTGTTCCTTTCTTGATGCTTCCAAAGCACTGCCCGACAAGCAGTTGTGACGTTTCCCCTAAGGACCTCACAGAGCTGTAGGGTCGAGGAAAGCGACGCTGGCCGGAGCAGCGGCCAACTCTGAGAGCTCTTGCTGCAGGTCCTTACCCTGCCCCTCCGCCAGCTGTGCCTGGCTGTGAGCTGTCACCTGGCTGGGGCTGCCACTCTTTCTTTGGGCCTCCATCTCTTCATTCACACGTGAGGTTCGACCTTCCAGCTCTCAGAGCTGGAATCCTCTTTCCACCTATTTCCCCCAAACACACCTTTCCTTCCCCAGACCATTCTGGTTTGGGCGCGTGGAAAAATGCTGCCTGTGCCCAGTTACCTGGGGGTGTGCCTTATGCTCTGTGCCACGCAGGAAACAATAAAAATGTCCTCTTTTCATTAGCTGGGCTGATGGAGGGAGAAACAGCCTTAGCCAACTTAACCATGAAAGCTAAAACCCAAGGCATTTACTGTAAATTTGACTTTGGAGGCAGGCAGAGGCACATTCAGAGACATACAACCGTCTCTGCCCACTGGAAACCATCCCAACCCTCCCACCCTGGCCCTCGTCCCAGCCTGGGGTCGGACTGCCGTGTGCAAGGAGGCGCTGGGCTGTGCAGATAACCACGTGTGGACAAGATGGTGTGAACTGTGTCTTTGTTCATAACATTCAATGCAACAACCACGTGCAAGACACTGTGAGGCCAAAGAAACCCAAGGGCCACACGGAGAAAGACTTATTGTTGCCAGAAGCTCAGCATCCAGGAGGAAGCGGGGTCTATTCACAACGAGCCACGTGACTGAAGCAGCAAGCAAGGCACTCAAAAGGAGCCAGGAAAGCAGAGGGGAGGGTGTACCTAATCCTGTCCGGCAGACCCTGGGAAGCCTCCGATCGAGCCAACACGGGTGTGGGTGGGCAGGTCCCCATCACCACTGAGAGCTCAGATGCGAGCCTTGCCTGGAACTGTCCTTGCAAGCCTGTGAATCCATGCCTGGGACTGTGTGCAGTGCTATGGGCTACAAAAAAATACTTCAGACAGTTCCGACTTCCATGCAGAAAGCAATTAGCGAGTGAGGCAGTGTTATATTCCGATACAATAAAGGGCTCAATGCGTGGCGCTGACGACGAGAACAAGACCGGACTACAGTGAGGCGCTCACTGCGTGGCGAAGGCAATGAGGCCGAAACCCTTCACGAACACCGCCGTGTACTTGCACTGGAGTCCCCCACCTCGCCATGCGTGACCATGCGTCTTCCAGGTCTTCAGGCCCTGGTGACGGAAGGACAAGGGATGGGAGGCCCGGTCCTGGAGTCACCTGGTGTGTATCACCACGGCCTCTGGACAGAAGCTGGGCTCCAAGCGTCTCCCAGGTCCCTTCCGATGTGAGTAAGTGTGGTTCTGAATGCAGGAGCACCAGCGGACGTGGCAGAGGGAGGCTGTCAGAGCAGAGAGGGGGGTGCACAGGGGATGAGTAAGGAGGGACGACAGAAGGGACTGCGGACGAGGGCAGATGGTGAGCAGGGGCGCAAAAGCCGGAGTCCTGAAGGTGCGTTTAAGAGAACGGAGGGGAGCGGCAGGGGACCGCACCACCGAACGAGGAAGGGTTCCGAGGCCACGCAGAGGAGGTCAGACCTGAGATGGCAGGAGGACACGAGTGGTGTTCCAGGGCTGTGGAGGGAGGGGGCCTTAGGGAGATGCACTTGACAGTGAACAGACTGCAGCCAGGAAGAAAAGGAAGACAAGAAGCCAACCAGCGAGCCATCAAATCATCCAGGTTACTGAGACGATGAGGACATGGCTGGTGGCCGGGAGGATGACAGTGGAGGGAAGCACCATCGTTGCTTATTTTAGAAGGACAGACAAGACTTGGGAAACTCAGGTAGGAGTCCAGTACCTATCTCACCACTTCTGAGCCCTGGCTAACGCTGACCCCACACCCCCTGACTTTCAAACAGCCCAACACCCATTCATTCCCACAGCGCCTCAGGCCCCGAGGGACGGGCCATGGGTATGAGAAGGCAGCGCAGGACCGCTGAGCCCCGCAGACGCCTTGTGTGGAGAAGAGGGACTCGGGAACATCCTATTTCCCACTGCACCTGGCACCCTGCCTGTCCCTGAATGGATGCAGTGACAGCTGTCTATCAACTTAGAGCCCCCCTTCTACTCTGAACCCCAAATAATCCCTTGTGGAACTTCAGAAACCTTGCAAGTCATCAAACCTAGAAGAGAGAAAGTCTGTGAGAACTATCTGAGACAGGGAACAAGGGGCACAGACTGGGGAGAGGGGCACCCAGATGTGGGGGGACCCAGGGCAGCAGGAAGCTGGGAGGGAGGAAAGGTGGTAGAGGGAAGGCCTTGGGGTGCCCACGGGGTTATAGGTCAGCAGTCTCCCAATCACCCAGACCTACGCTCCTCACCTCTGTGAGGTCCACAGAGGGCACTGCCTGCGTTCAGATGGGAGGGCAGAGGTTCAGGGAAAGCAGCAGCTGGCAAGAGCCCGAGTCTCTCCATTCTCAGGCCAGCGCGCTCCCCGCCAGACCTCCCTCCCTCCCTCCTCCTCGAGGATGGCACTGCCTGGCAGGCTTCCCAGTTGGCCCGAGAGGGCTTTAAACTTGATGACTTGGCAGGCATCCCCTTTCCAACCAAGCTTTGCATCCGACGGACTGTACTCTCCGTGGACGGAACTGCCAAAGGCAGACCTGCTGTCTCCCCCACACGTGCACGGCACACTCAGAGCCCGAGGGCCCCCACCACACAGGTGGCCCTCCCAGCTTTCCAGGTAGACGTTCACAGTGCACAGCCTTGCCTTCATCCCCACCCCCCACCCCCGCAGGCAGCTACCCTGGATAGTACTTGGTGACTTCGTCTGCCCACCAGTGCAGAGCACAGCCATGTCAGAGGGGACCAAGGAGAAACTACACCTCAAGAAAACAGCAAAGAAAAGGTCTGGATTGGGGGGCGGGGGGAGACTGTCCCTGAGGTGGCCTTTGGCCAACAAACAAAAACCCCTCTTTCCTGGAGACAGGTGGACCAGACAGGAGGTCTTGAACCCTACGAGGGAAAAGGAAGGAAAGTGATACTAAAGATGCCTCCTGGGACCAAGCAGGCAGGCTGTGGTTGGCTTGTCCCTCCTCTCCTTCCTGTTCAGTCAGGAGAAATTCTACCCTGAGGCTTCTCAAGTTCCAGCCTCCTGCCCCGCGCCAGCGCCAGCGGGGTGCGAGCCTGGAGCGGTCCCAGGCTCCTTCACTGCCCCAGGCCTGTGGGAGGAGGAGAGGCGTGGGCGGGCCCAGGGGTGGGCTTCCCACCTACATTCCGCCCTGCGGGAAACCCAACGTGGGCATCCCTGAGAGAACCCCAAACCCTAAAACCTAAAATGCCAAAGACTATAAAATACTCGGATATGTTTATCATTGAGCTATTTCAGATATTCAGAAAATAATGTAAGACACTATGTGGACAGCTGTGCACAAGCCCCATATTTAACAGGGTGACCGTTTTCTTCCAATCGGGTTTTAAAAGATTTCAGGCACAGCTCAGCCTCCCCCCCAACCCCTTTTCTCCCCGCTTCCCGGAGTAAACACTGCCCTGGGGTTGGTGGGATCCGACGCTCACAGACTTACGTGCTTTCCCAATATTATCAGGTGCTTTTCCAGCTCAGACCTTTGCATCGGGGTCCGTGAACAGCCTGCACCAGAACTGCTGGGGTGCCTACTTAGCATGCCCACTTCTGGCCCTTGCAGGATAAGGCCAAAATTCTGCTTCTCCACCAAGAATCCCAGATGGTTACAATCCACACCAAAGCCGTTGCTCTGGTTCAGGACTTCCAGCCTTTTTACAATGCAAACCAAGCAACAGCAATGACCGAAACAAACCAACTGACCCTGGGAAGGGGAGCCCTTTAAATTGCTCTCTGTCACTCACTGCCCTGTGCGAACGACAGATTGGAAGTGGGCTTTGTACCCCCTCCAATGCCCACGATGCCTGGGGGTCAGCTGCACGTCCCCTTCTCATCCACAGCCCACTCAGGGCCACAGCGAAACAACGTGCCCTCATTACCTGCTTGGGGGGAGGAGGCAGGGGGCAGAGTTAAAGGCCGTCCTTCTCCAAAGGCCCTGTTTGCGCCATCCGCAGCACGGCCCTAGCGCCTCACACATTACAGCGGAGTGACAGTGGGTGCTGGAGCGGGGTATGTGTGTTTTTGCTGCTATCCGAATTCAGAAGCTGTACGCATTCTTCGATACAGCAGTTTTATTCGGTTTGTTCACCATCACCGAATTCTCCCATTGCAAGTGTACAATCCACTGGGTTTTGGAATATTCACCGAGTTGCCCAACCATCGCCACTATCTACTTCCGGACATTTTCTTCCCTCCAAAGAGAAATCTCCTATCAGTCACTCCCCACCCACCCTCCCCCCAGCCTCAGTAATCACTATGCTACTTTCTGTTTCTCTGGATTTGCTGATTGTGAACTTTTCATGCAAGTGGAATCATTCAACACGTGTGGTGTTTTGTGAGGGACGTGTTTCGGTTGCCATAATGTTTGCACAGCTCACTCGTGGTGCCGTGTGAATCCTTTCCATTGTCAAGCAGTAACTCATGGTATAAGAGATCACATTTTGTTCATTCATTCGTAGCTAATGGATACGCTTGGATGATTACCATTTGGGGGCTATTATGAATAATGCTGTTACGGGCATTTGTAGACAAGTTTTTGTAAGGGCACATGTTTTCATTTCTCTTAACGATATACCTACACATGAAATAGCTGGGTCATATGGTTAACTCGGCACTTCGTATTTGAGGAACTGACCAACTATTCTCCAAAGTGGCGGCACCGTTTTGCATTCCCGCAAGCTGTGAGTTAGGGTGTCGATTTCCCTGGTCCCTGCCCCACACCTCTTGTTGTCTGTCCCTCTTACTAGAACCATCCCAGTGGCTGTGAAGGGGCATCTCACGGTGCTTTTGACTTGCATTTCCTCAATGGTGAACTGAGCATCCCTTCCTGTGCTCACCGGCCATCCACCCACGCACTGTGTGAAGCTGGAACCCTCCTGAACAGCGCTTCCTGAAGTGTGGCCCGCTGCCCGCACACAAAGGCACACACCCGCAGCATTGCCGTCGCCGAAGATCGTATCAGAAATGCAAATTCCCAGGCCCTCCTCCAGAGCACCCCAATCAGAAATTCTCAGAGGGGGGCCCAGGAATCGGTGTCTAACACGATCTCGAAGTGGCTCTGACCCAGGCTAACGCCTGAGCATCGATGCTGGAGGATAACGTCTCTCACAGGTGTCCACAGTACCTGACCAAGTGACATCCGATAAAGAGATGTCTTCCCAGTACACATTTTGGAAATAATGGGCTAACCAAAAAAGTTCTCTTTTCAGGAGTTGTCAGATCCTTGAATACACATGTCTATGGGCACTGTGACTCTCCAAAACGGAGACCTAGTGTGTAGCTTTTCCTGAAATTGTACAAGCATTAGCAAACCCCTTTTATCCAGAACATCTGGCAGGATAGTGTTCCATGGAAGTTCTGTGGCAGAAATTGAAAGGGTACGCCACTGTGTGCTTCATCAAATCAAGACTGTCGTGAATGATATCCTTTACATCAGGTCTTTCTAATATTTTTTTGTTCAGTTGCCTATTGCTTGAAACCACAATAAACATGTATTATCTCTCACAGTGGGCCGGGGATCTTCGAGGGGCTTCGCCGCATGGCTCTTGCTCAGAAGCTGGCCGTCAAGATGGCGGCAAGGGCTGCAATTTCCTTAAGACTCGACTAGTCTGGATTTCCAAGATGCCTCGCTCACAGGCCTCGGCAGGGTTGCTCAGTTCCTCACCCTCTGACCTTCCACGGGGCTCACTGAGTAGCCCCATGACATGGCAGCTGGCTCTCCTCAGAGCACATGACTCAAGAGAGCAAGGCACAAATGGCCAAGTCTTTTATGACTGAGGCTCTCAAGTCACAGCCTCACTTCTGCCGGGTGCTCTTAGTCACACAGACCAGCCTGGACACAGGTGGGAGAGGACTACACAAGACCACGAAGACCAGGGGGCGAGGATCGCTCTGCTAGTAAGTGACGGGCCCACAGTCCTGCCCTGGCAGTCTGGCTCAAGTCCAGGCTGCTGCGTCCTGTGGCCTGTCTGTTATTCTTGCTAACCACACTCTCTGAGTTGTCCACACCCTTAGTTATTATCCTCTAAGGACCGGTAACTCAAAAAGACCAGGCTTTGCCGTCTTCTGCAGATCCGAACGCAGCGTGCGTTCCTCTGCGTGGTGCTAGCATGTCCGCACGCATCTGCAGCTGCTGCTAAGCACCGCGGCTTGCCCAGAAAACAGGGCAGGAACCGTTCATTAGCCAATTAGGCTGTTCTTGACGAACTAATCTGGGAGATGAACATTAATTTACGTCTGTGCTCTCAACTATCCGGCCACCACCACACTGTAAGTCAGGGCCCTCTCTCTGCTCCTTTCACCGCCCACCTGCCCAACTGGGAGACTCTAACACCTCTGGCTCCTCAAACTCTGTCCCTTAGACATCCCCCCCCGAAAGCGTATCTTTAACTGCCCTTATTATGGCCACAGAATGTCGAGTGCAAAGCCTCAGCTCCTTTCCAAATGGAAAGGACAAGATTTTTGCCTAAAACCACGTTAAATCTGAGGACCCGTAGGACCTTAAAAACATCCCTGAAATAGTTGTTCACCTTCCTAAACTCTCCCCCTTTTCCTATCTACCATTGATTCATTGGCTCGTTCAACAGCCATCACACACTGCTGGATGACTGCTGAGTGCGGGACACACAGGACGTAAAACCACCGTGATAAAATCCGTAATGGCCCATTGGCCTTCGAGTGAGGTGACTACGGATGTGAGCACCGGGGAAATCAGGTGTGGACACAGGAAATTCCTGGCGCAGAAACACCTAATCAAAGACCTCTGATGTTTGTTGTACTGCATGCAAGGTGAAGGGATCCGGAAGTTCAAATTGACGGTTATAAAAATATAAAGTACAGCCTGGGGAATAGAGCCAATCGCACTGTAATAACTATGTATGGGGTCAGATGGGCGGGTACTGGACTAATGCAAATGACCGCTTTGTAAGTTACAGAAATGTCTAATCACTATGTTGTATACCTGAAACTAACGTAATAATGTAGGTCAACTGTAACTGAAAAAAATTTTTTTTAAAGATCCAGCTCAACAAAGTACACAGGAAACGAGGATCTGCTGATGCGGATTTTGTGAAGACCCCCCACCTCCCTCATTCTGCACAGGCTCTAACTGTGCACGGTGTCACCACGCAACAGGATGTCACACCCAAACAGTGGGTGTGTCTTAAGTATCTACTGATGGTCAGCAGGATGTCACACCCAACAGTGGGTGTTCCTTAAGTATCTACTGATGGTCACGATAAGGAGGATAGAGACCAAACAGAGCCGGACTAGGGAGTATTTTTATTTGTTGTAAGACCAAGGACCTGAAGTCAGATACCCTGGTTTCTAATTGCACCTCTGCCCTATTCTAACGTAAGGTCACCGGTCCAATACCACAGTTTCACCATACCCTACTTTTCATGTATGGTGACTGGGAGCTCAGCCTGGACCCTCAGTCTATCTTCCACGGCAAAAAGGAGTGTGAACCGGTTTATCCTTTAAGCAGTGTAATGGTTTTATATCTAATATCCACAGGTTAATCCTCCAGAGGAAGAAATTCTGTTAAATAAAAAAAAAAGGCATATTCAATTTGTCAAGTTGGTTTTACTCTGCTGAAGGAAGGTGTTAGTGGGATCCAGACACTGTAGGACGCGTGGGATTGAGGCGCTCGTGTCGAATGGACCAGCGGAGAAAGGAGGAGGGGGCTGGGAATGACATTCTTCCTCCCACAAAGGTGATGCTTGGACGAAGAGTGCGTCAACCTGGCACTTCTCCATTTGGCCTTTAAGAACATCCTTGAAATATTTTGCTTGCCTTAAATTCTTTCCCCTTTCATATTAGCCATTCTTTAATTTGTTCATTGGCTTGGTTTTGCAACACGAGTTGCTATTAAGGGCCAGGCACACAAGGTGGTCCAATAAAAACAAGCTATTACCCCTGTCCTCAAGCCTCAGGCAAGCACCTCGTCTAGGGGAGGACCCACTACCGGTGACTGGGGCAGTGGACTTTAGAGGGACCCTGGTCAGGGAGGAAGGGAAGCTGGAGGGATGCGAGGAATTAGGCAAATGGGAGGGCGAGGCAGAAGAGCATGTTCAAAAGGAAGGAGACACGAAACATCCCAAAATGCAAAGGGCTGCGAGTCGTCTGGTGCGGTGAGTAGGCAGGCTGCACGTGGTCAAGTCAGGAAGAATCCTGAATGGCCCTCGCATTCTGCTGCGGGCCAAAGCGGACTACAGGAGGGCTTCAAGCTAAGAATTTCATACTCATATTGCATTCTGAACACCCATGACTATCCTCTCCCTCAAGATCTTTTCTTCAAAATTCAACAGAAGCCTTTTCAGGTTAACGTGGTCTCGTTGAACTCATTTCACTTTGTGGAGTCTCAGGATTTTGCAGTTCACTTTGCTTTATATTGGGTGACATCCTCCCTTTTCCCCAACTGAAGGTCTTTTCTCAGTCTCCATGGCAACCCCTTACCCATCTTCAATACCCTGATACAACAAACATCACTTCCCGCCAAACATAGTCACCTTCTCCTTCCTCCCTGCCCTCAGGACACAGATACAATCCAACTACTTCTTCCAAGTCGCTGTCTCCCATTAGACCAGGGTCCCCTGAAGGCAGGGACGGGCATCCTAATTCATGTACAGGTGCCTGCCCACTCACTCAGCAGTGTGTTACGGGACACCTGCTCTGCACCAGGCATCACGCTGGACGCCGGCTTTCAACACAGCAGTACGGAATGGAGGAACTTTTTCTCATGCAGAGTCCATGGAACTGTGTATGCACTGTTTACGCATACGAAAATTAGAGTGTTACCTTCCATGAAAGTCAATACCTTTTCAGAACTCTGAACATGAAAAACTACAAACCGATTTTTTTTAAAAAAAAACTTGTTAACTATTTGCCATCATACCACACGACAAAGCAGAAAAAGTTCAAGTGTTTTCAAGTGCCAGGAACCCAACCCCTAAAAATCTAAAATGTTGAGCCGCTAGACTCACAGGCGTGTCAGACTCATTTTCACCGGGGGCCGCATCAGCCTCGCGGTTGCCCTCAAAGGGCCAAATGTCATTTTAGGGCTGTGTAAATGTAACTCCTCCTTAACTAGGGGCAAGGAGCTCGGCGCTGCCTCTGGGTGGAAACAAGGTGCGGGGCCGGATAAGACAAGGTGGAGGGCCGGATCTGGCCTGCGGGCCTTGTGTTTGCCACCCATGTGCTAGGGTAAGAACCAAGTGGATAATGTCCAGAAATCCACAGTTTTTATTACATAAGAAAACCTCCAACACGTTCTACATGCCCTGCAGACCAAGGAATGTGACTTTTGGTGCCTTTTCATTCGTTCACCACAAGTTTATTAGTGCCTGCTACCAGACAACTCTGTTGCTGGTTCTGAGAATAGTAATAGCCGCCATTTTTTGGTGTGGTTTTAATCCTTTTCAATCACCATGTTAACTGCTTCACGAATATTAATTCAACAGTCCTCAAACTAACCCTATGAAGTAATTGCCTCTTATTTTAGTAAATTTCTTAACCTCTGTGTGCCTCGGTCTATGCACCCACAAAATGGCAATAACAATACACATTACTGGGCTCTGAGGAATTAGATGAGCTCACACACACAGTGAACTTAGGGAATAATGCCTGACGTATACCGTACTTTCAAATATTAGCTAAGAGTCACCACCAGCACCATCATCTCAACTTGAACATGAGAAAACTGAGGCTCGGGGAGGTCAGAAGTTGCCCCAACTTCTGTCTCTGACAGGAAGACTGAGCATACGCTGTGGCCTCCCCTTCCCTCCAATGCTTGGACATCACTTTACACTTTACATGAATAAAATAACTACTCTGGGAGGCAAGAAGGAAACAAACCGCCAGTAGACTGGAGATTGTGGTGAATGCCCTCGGGACAGGGAGTGGATGCAATCTGATGTTTCAAAGGAAACCGTGGTTTCCGGCCCCCAGACCAGGATGGGCTATCGCAGTGAATGTGGGCTGGCACCAGGCGTGCTCCTGTCTGCAGCTGGTTGTACGCTGGGGTCCAGAGAGATCCAGGGGTGACCCACAGGGGGACAGTTTCAGTACAGCAGCAGAACGCTCAAGCAAGCCCTCTACTCTCTCCTCCTTACCCTCTCACCTACCCCCTTCCCTCCTTGCACCGGCAGCAATAAAGGGTTGTCCGCCTGGAAGATGCTGCAAGGGGCTTGGACCTCAGTTGAGAAAGTGGGCAACGCCCGCCCTTTGTGCCTTTGTTCGCCTGCCAGGAACAGGCAACTGACCATCAAAATAACCCATCTACCAGCTGGTCTCACCCCTCCCACGCTCTCACCAGACTATTAGCCTCAGAGTCTAATGTCCCTTTAAGCTGTTGGCACCAGCCGATATGACAGATGATGTTACAATCAAGAATCACCAAACGCTTGAGGAAATTCAATACCACAGAGAGGAAACAAACTCAACAAGCAAAGAACTTAACACCCAACAAAAATGAACACATGTAATTACTAGCTTAGGGGAAAGTGTGAGAATATTGCGAGCGTTTAGAAAAATTAGCTAGAGATAGTGCAAATGAAAATTTCAATAACTGAAAAATTTAAAAATGACTGAATAGAATGAATGGCAACACAGCCGGCAGAATTAGAGAGCTGGAAAAATTAGAGAGCGATGTTCCCAGACATCAGCGCAGAGCAACGAGAAGATTTTTAAAAAGCGATGTTAAAAGATATGAAGGATATAAAAGGATATACAGAAAAGTCCCAACATCATATCTAATGAGTGCTAGAGATAAAGAATGCATGAAATGGAGAGAAAGCAGTATTTTTTTTTAAAGGAGGAGGCAATTTGAAGGGAAGGAAAAACAATTCAAAGGACTTCCCAGAATTGAACCAAATAAAAGGTATTAACCTTTGGATTGAAAGGACACCCCTCCTAAAAATTTTTTTTAAAAGTAAGTAAAAACTATCATATAAGACACATGTTAGTAATATTTTACAAAACCAAAAGTAAGGGGGAAATGCTAATTGTATGTAAAGAAAGACTCAGGTTGACATTAGAACTGTCCTCAACCACCAAGGATAAAAGATAATAATAGGAGAATGAGTTAAAAATTTAAAACTAATCATGTGTGCGTGTACTGAAACGGTACTGAACTTCCCGATAAAGAGGACGTTCTGGGGGGTCCACTGTGCTGGGGGTGCAGGAGCGCGGGCAGCCACTTGCTCCAGCCTGCGATGCACCTCCCGCCTCAGTAACTTCAGATAAATGGGGACTTGTGCCCCAGGATCCGGCCCGCCCCTCTCCCCAGACCAAAAAAAAAAAGACATTTTGGTTGTATTTTGTTCAAAACCTGCTGTAAATCTCTTCAGTAGGCACCTTTAAATATTTAACAGACATTCATGCTGATGTGACCATAACGATGCCTAACTTTCACAACTTCTTGACAAATTTTCTTTTTATCAGAACAAAACAGTCATCACTGACCCCTTTAATTCTTTCACTTCAGTGTTTTTTAAAAAAACTGATATATTCCCTTTCTTTTGCTTGGCACATATCTAGTACTTTTTGCCATCCTTTCTGTTTTCAATTTTCCATTATCATTTTTATTTAGCTAAATCTTTTAAACATAAAAATTGAAAAATAAAATCACAGAGTCTCTTTTAAAAAGCGGGCTTAATCTGATTACATTTGTTTTGATTGCTATTAAATTAGGAATTCTACATTTACATTATCTATTTGTCTTACTATTTGTTTCTTGTCTCTCTAGATTTTTGATAGACTTTCTGAATTTTCTTTATTATCTTTTTTCTTTACTGGATCTATTTGCCTGCAACGTCTATTTCAACATGTAGAACACCAGACTTTGTTGGCTGGGATTAAGAATTATGTGTCCATCACAGTTCCATAGATTTCCACTGCACAGGATTCTTAATTCAGTAAAAACTTTGTTTATACAATCACACCATATTGCACCAAAAATATGTGCATATTATCACTCCAAAAATAAGTTTACTGTTAATGGTAAACTTTTACACTAAGTTTTCAATAGCATTCACAGTACTTTCAATGTTTCACCTTCTACAGAATAAACTTCCAAAACCTTTGAGTTTATAAATTTAATGAAAATATTGAGCTATGCCTGCAACTATTTTATTCTTCACTTACTTTATAAAGGGTGTTTACCATAATGCTATAACAATCACCCATTGTAATGGTGAAACTTAAAAAATTCCCTTTAACATGAGAGAAAAATATAAAAGCCTCTATTACTGCCATTTTCCTACAAGTTCTAGCTAGTGCAATAAGATAAGAAAAAGTATATATAATGGGTAAATTATAAAGAAGAAATACAATAACAGTTTTTGCAGTTGATGTAGTTTTCTACATAGATAATTTAAGACCATCTACAAATAAATGATTTTAATTAATGAAAGGGTTTGACATGATTGCTGGATATAATATCAACAAACAAAAAGAGTAATATTCCTATAAAATAACAATGTTCAATTAGAAATATGAAAAAATTCATTCATTCACAAGAGCAATAAAATTATAAGAAGTAACAAAATTGCATAGAAATAAGCCTAATAAAAGATGTACATATCCTAAATGGAGAAATCTCCAAAAACTCTTAAGAGACCTAAAATACATCCCAAATTAATGAAGAGACATTGCTAAGCTCAACATTGTAAAACGTCAGTTCTTTCCAAATTAGTTAATAAATACACCACATTTCCAAACAGAAATCTTAAAATTTTGACAAGTTAATTCTAAACTCATATGAACCTATAACACCCAAGATTAGCTGATTTTAAAGATAAATGGATAGATGATGAGCACTATCAGTTATCAAAAGCATTGTAAAAATATAGTCATTAATGGGCTAGACGAATTATAACCAATAAGATCGAACAGCGAGCCTAAAAACGAAGGAAGCATATATGGGAACTTGGCACATGAGTGGAAGTGGCATTACAAGTCCACAGCAAAAGATGTACCATTCGCTGAGTGGAGTTGGGAACCCACAGAAAAACATAGGTTTATTCATAGCTCACATAATATACAAAAATACAAGAAGGCTCAGGACCTAACTATGACAAACATACTTCTAAAATTGTACTAGAAAATACAGAGAAATATCTTTATGACCTTTGGGTCACATCGTCATCACAGTTTTGCAATTGACGGCATCTGGCAACCTGTCATCAGAGTCTTGCATTTGGCACATCCCCTGCCTGCCTCTCAACTCCCTGTAATAAAATGCTGAGACTGACTGCCTAAAAGACAATGAACTCTGCTCAGGTTAACAAAATTATTTCTTCTTTGCTGGCTTCCAAAAATCAGGGCATATTCAGGAATTGTCGTTGCCCCCCGCTCCATAAAATAACCATTTTTTCCCTACAATAAAACTGAGAAGGTTTGTACCAGTTAGGTATCCGTTCCATGGCCCCTGCATGCAAGTCTTTAATAACAGTTTTCGAAGACAAGGAGGAGCTGTAGAATGAATAGTAACCAGGTGTGCTCTGTCCCCAGCGAGAAAGATAACAAGGAAACCAAATTGGTATAGTAGCAGGGAGTATCTAGGTTAAGACTCTAGGTTAAGATAAAAATGCCCCTGACTAGGAAGGTTTAACACACTGTGATGTAAAGGGAGAAAGGCAATACGTCCCCTTTCCTCAAATGCTTAGAAACATCAAACCAGCCATCTACCTTGGGGGTAGGGGCAATTGCTCATTTAAAGGGGATAAACTCCATCATCAATTAACCTGACCAAAACCAGAACCACGGATCCAGAAGGACTGAAATGCAGACACCCAGAGCAAACCTTGCTTCCCTGGGAGAGACTGCAGGCCTCTCACCTTTGATAGAATCCGGAGAGAATGACCATGTGCTATGGCTCTGCTCCTGGGCAGGTGGTGTGCACGAGCCCTCCACCAAGCCAGGAAGAAGCCTCTGACCTTTTGTACGAGGTGCTGGACACACTCACACACACACACACACACACACACACATCCTGTTGTCCCACCATATGGGCCATGAATCATTCACCAAGCCTCTGAATCAATTATTCATCCAAACCAAAGACCAAACACTTTGCTAATTGTCCAGGGAGGAGGGAGGCAGGGGGAAGAGCGACTGATTGAAGGAAGAGGAATCCGTGCCAATCTGACAATTGGCAGTATTAATACTTCATTTCTTTTAAACAAAACACAACAACAAAGCAGCAAAAAGAGAAAGAAAATAGCTTCCTCTAAGTAACTGGGATAACTAACATTGGATATGGGCAACACACTGCCCTCCCCCCACAGTCCTAATCAAGGCCCCCCACTCCATGGCACCCCTTCTCCACCCTCAACCTCACCAGCCTCCGCTGCCCTCAGAGCTCAGTACCCCCACGCCAAGGCTCAGTCCTAGTCTATACTGTTATTCCTGCCACGTGGGCTCAGGACTGGGAAACACACCTTGGCAGAGAATGAGTGAAGGTGGAAATCCACGCTTAAGCTGAGTCCACGGTACCCACACCCTCCTCCGCCTTCCTGCCTCCAGCTCCACAGGCAGGCATGCACATCCCCTTGCTTTTTACCTCCTTATTCATCCCACATTTGTTGGGCGTCACTTATGGGTCTGAGAAAACCCAAGTCTCCCTGGAGAACAGAGACAGGAGAACATGTCCCCAACACCCTCGATCTCAATGTAGAGACAAGAAGACCACAAGAAAAACATAGAGGGGACACGAGTGCATGACGACGGAGGGGAAATGCAGGTAAGTGCCCAGAGGGTGCAGAATGGGGTGCGGCTTTCCTCCTGAGGCGTTGGGTCTGGAGCTGGTTCTCGTAGTCAGAGCATCCTGGCCTGGACTGGTGAAAGGCAGGCACATACCCACAAAGCAGGGTGACGGAGTGCAGGAAGAAGCTTTGAGATGAGAAAGTTACCACCGAGTCTGGCTCTGCTGGGGTGAAGGAGCCCTGGGCGACAGTAATGAGACAGGAGGGGCCATGGGCCTGGGGGAGGAGAGGCAGCTGATGGACGCCTGGAACACCACATTGAAGAGCTTCTCTTCCAGATCAAAGAGGAAAGAAAAGGTTGTCAAAAGGATCTGTCAGGAGAGAGAGAGATGCAGAAAGAATGGCTCGACAGCACACGTGATGTCAGACCACAGCAGGGGCAAACTCGAGCTGCAAGTCAAGTTCTAAGGCTCTCCTTGCAGGGGACAGTTCCACTGATGGCCACCAGACAAGGGAGAGACGGTAGAAACAGGCAGGAGAAAGATGAGGTGCTGGGCTGATGAAGGCATCGAACGTTAACAAAAGCGTCTACATAACGGGAAGCGTAATGAAAGCCAAATAAATTCTCAAGCTTGTAGGTTCCTTAGAGATCATCTGATACAATGGTCCTAAAATGTGGGTCACAGGCTTCTTTGATAAAAAGCTAGGAAGCATTTCCCTGCAGGGAAGTATATATACATACTAACTTTCCCTACTATTCCATGCAATTTAAGACGCCCCAAAGTCCATCCACCCAAACTCTCAGGCTGCATGTGCAGATGAGGGGGCTGGGTTGTCCCTCAGAAGAGACTGGCAGTGACTGGGGCAGGCCCCAGTACTCCTGACACACTTCAAGGTCTTTTCCCTGTAACCCCCCAGACTACTGACACCACCAATGAAAAAAGAGTGATGTTGGGAAGGGATCACTGTGTAGGAATTTCCAGTTCCAAGAGAAACACCATGAAGGAAGGAAAAATGGAATAAAAATCATAGTGTGAGAAGTTCCCATCTTCGTAATCCTTTGACATTTTGCTTTTGTCTTCAATATGCTACAAAATTCAAAGGGGGCCACCTTTCAAAAATCATCAAACAGGATCTCCTTCCTCCCTGCCTTCACATGCATGCAGAGAAGACCATCTCCGCCTGCCCTGCCCTGCCCTGCCCTGCTGGGAAACAAGCCTGCCCTCAGACAGATGAGGAGAATCAGGGCTGACTTGCTGCTGTTGTAGGAATTCATCTTCCAAGGGTCATCCAAGCCCAGGACCTGCATTCCAGGATTGATCACCTGGGGGAGTCTAACCGCAGTCAAGTCCTAGGGCTGGGTCCTCCTGGCAAAGACAAGACCAAACTGGTCAGGATCGGGGTTGGGGGCTGCTACTGAGGTGGGGGAAAGACCAGGGAGATGCGCCTAAGCCGTCAACAGAGAGGCAGGGGAATCCAGCCTTGGAACAGCTCTTAGAAAGCAGCTCTGCTCTCTCCAAAGGAAGGACCCAACTTTGAAATCCCTTCAGTGAAATCACCAAGAGAGAGAGGAAGCTAAGAGAACCCAACTGCCACGCTGTCTGCATTCGAGAGTTCTCCTTGCGATGATGTGGGAGGAGGAGAGAGATGAAAGTACAGATACCGATGTGCTTTGATGTGACCTGGGCAGGAATATATAAAAATACCTGTTGGCAAGCAGATTGGAATAAAACATGACCCGGAATTTGTGCCTACCTTCTTCAAGAGCTGCAAAACTTTTTATTCTCATTCTTATTTCTTATTCTTTCCCTTCTCTTCACCTCACCCCTCCATCCCAGCAGCTCCCAGGAGGACTGTCGAACTTTGTTAGTGCCTTCTCTGCGCACCCTTCTCCGAAGGCAGGTGACTTCGTAGATGCCCCCACAATTCCTCTAGTGATGAGAGGAAGGCATGGAGGAGGGCAGACAGTGACAGGGCCAGTGTGCGGAGGTGCCACCTCTCTCACATGTGCCATCCCATCCGTCTCCTCCACCCTCACAGCCGTCTGGGAAGGTCAAGCAACTAGCCCACAGCCATGCCCCCAATAAGGACCACACCAGCATGTGATCGATTGGGGTCTGGAGGAGCTCTCTTCACAGCACACACCTTCCCCCCAGAGCTGACCGAGTTTGACTGCCAAACCCTCAGTTATACAAGTGTTACAAATCTACTATAAACTCGGCATTAAGTTTAGTGCTTTGTACAGATGCAGGTTTCCAAGCCTCCAAAGGAGTCAGAAAGGGTACAGGAAATAAAACAGATGCAGCACTTTCTTCACTACAGAATTTAATAATTTGGTCAGTTATTATTAAAAGAAACATAAGATTCTGATCAATACAGAAAAAATAAGAAAAATAAAAATAGTAAGATGTTGGGAACCGCCCTGCCTGGTTTCAGGAGCTGTAACCCGCCCCCATGGCTAAGGCTGAGTGAGCAACCTTCGGACCATAAGCCACTAAAAAGACAAAGCTCATCTCCCTGGCAGGGCAGCCGCTTCTGTTCCTTTTACTTCATCCATAACTGGCCCCCAATGCTTGATCGGTTAGCCAATGATGGGTTAGATTCCCCAAGGGGGGAACAACCTAAGACAGGCATGATCACGTGGAGGCCCCAGAGAAGGACTTGGGGGGCTACAGTGAAAGGGGGTGATGGACCCTGGCCCCTCAGCTATCCTGATATAGCCTGAGTCCTCATTCTGTCTGCAAGAAGCTTCGTACTCTCTTGGCTGCCTTACTCTCCCTGCCTGATTTAAGCCTGAGACAATGCCGGTGGTGGGTGTAGCCCTGTGCCGGAAAAGGCAGGTTCCCTAGGGCGATCAGGCCTAAGAAATAATATGTAAAATCCTGTGAAACCTGCTCTGTTTGGAATGCTCTCAATTAAATAAGGGTCCAAGCAAGAAGTGAGTTTGTTCCTCAAAGTTTTATGGCCATTTAGGTATCTGACCCTGCCTCAAAATAGGCCCTCAGAGTTCTTTGTACATCATCTATTGTTTGATTCTTACTGCCTGACAATGATTAATGAGCCTGTATTCCTGTACAAAACAAACCCAATAAAAGCCCATTGAGGAAAAGGCTCCTGGCCCTTCTCCTTTGAGAGATCAGCCACCTCTCCTCCCCAAGCAGATCATGTCTTGGTAGACTTATTCTCATCTGTGGCAGCCTATTCTCATCTGTGGCCACCGCGGCCTGTGGGCGGAGCCCCCCCACAGAGGTCGAATGAGTAGCAAACATTATGTAAATGAAAGCAAATACATCATTTATTACAATAAATTTAAATGTGGTACACTCTCTCGAAAGAGCAAGACTCAGATGCATGATCAAAAAGCAACACAAAAAAACAGAATGATGGTGGGATTTTGATTATATAAGTATGAAGGGAGGAGAAGGAAGTAAATGAGAAACTAGAGAGGAAATAAAATGGATCAGTGTAAAGGCAAAACTGGAGAGACAAAAGTCCTCCAAGGGTAGGAAGAGAAAGAGCAGACCACACACATCAGCCTTGCACTGCTGTAGTTCACGGCTGGCGGATGCTGAGCTTGTTAGGTGCAGACAGGCTTCCTGATCATTAGGTGAAAGCAGTTATTCAGCTACAATTTGAAACCTACGTTCCAGGTAAAGTAAGAGCTGTGAATACAGCTCAAATAGAAAGTGACTCCAGGACCTGGAAGCCCACCCAAAATTTAATACATTCTAGAAGATAGTATGACCCAGAGCAAGTAGCAATGGTCAAAACACACAGGGACACTGACTTCATCCCAGTTATGCCAAGGATGTCTGTGGGGCTTCGAGTAACTTGAGGAATGTATCTGCTCATTTTTAACACTGATTTTTCAATTATAGTTGACATACAATGTTTTACTAGTTCCAGGTATACAACATAGTGATTAGATCTAGTGCCCACCTGACACCACACAGTTAGTACAGTATTATTGACTATATTCCCTATGCCGTACTTTACATCCCCGTACTTTTTAAAAATTTTTTCTATTTAGTCATTTTTAGTGAGAGGGGAAGAGAGGGAGAGAACCATCAATTGGTTGCCTCTTGCACACGGACAGACTGGGGACCAAACCCACAACCCAGGCACATGCCCTGACTGAGAATTCAACCAGCAACCCTTAGATTTGCAAGACGATGCCCAAACAGCTGAGCCTCTCCACTCAGGGCCCACGGTGGCTTTTATAACCATGGTGTGTACACCTGAGACCCCTTCCCCTTTCTCACCCAGTCCCCCCACACCCCCTCCAATGTGTAGACCATCCACTGGTTCTCCATATATACGAGTTTTTGTTGTTTGTTCATTTATTTTGTGTGTTAGATTCAACACATAGTGAAATCACTTGGTCTTTTGATCTCGTCCACTTAGAAATTTGCTCATTTTGTGCCTCCCGTGCCTCAACGACAAACTAGGAAATGGTCATGGATACTATTTGTTGAAAACACATTGTGTGCAAAGCATGGTGCCAAGTGATGCTCACAGGTGCCCTGAACCCTCACGTGCCCACGAGGAAACGGGGGCTAGGAGGTGAAATGGCTTGCGCGGGGTGGCTGAGCCCGAGTCAGACTTCGATGCAGAACGACGTGTCCCACAGCCTCTGCTCTCTCCACGCCCACCCCGGGCTGTCCCAGGTTGCGACACTAGCCTATTTTAAAGGCCTAAATGGATAATACGTCTAAGATGATTTCAAGATCAAAGTGATACAGAAAATCCAATATTCTGATGTTCTTTTAATCCCCTTCAATGAAAGATGTTTTCCCGGTAACTAAAACCAAGCAGCGAGTTTCATATTCCCCTGGGCGGGTTCTGATTATGCAAACGAACACATCCTTTTACCTTTGTTAGGATACATCCAGGGTAAAACACCCAGAGCAGGCGGCCACCGGGGCGCACACCTTAGCGAGGCAGCCTAGCATCGTGGTGGAAGACGGAAGCTCTGGAATCAGACTATCTGGTTTGACTCCTGGCACCCCCTCACCACCACCACTAGCAGGGTGTTACGGGGAACATTACTGAACCAGCGAAGCCCTGGTTTCCCCACCCAGTAATGCCAACAGTTATCTACCCTAGAGGGCTGTCTCGAGAACAAAAGGAGAAAACCTTTAAAACGTTCAGTGCAGGCGGGAGCGCTGGCCGCCAGCTGCTGAGTCAGCGGTCTGGAGTAACGCGGTAACCCTGGCTCTCTGTCCGCTCCTCCTGGCCAGGCACCGCGGAGACGAGGGCCAACTGCTGAATAAGGGAGCCCCTTTCCAGCTGGACCTAGGAAATGTCAAGGAGGCTGAATAATTCGGGCAACTCCTTTCTGCAACTCTTTTCCTTAAGGTCACGAACTTGGGACCGAACTGGCCTGGGCCTCTTCCCTTCGAAAAACAGCTCTGCCTAGATCCAATGTCAGAACCGCAAGACAAGAGGCACGCTGAAAGTTGTAACAAGGAGCAGGGTAGCAGGCCTCCCCAGAGACCATCCTAATACTTTGTCCACAATAATAAATCCTCCTCTGAAGACCCGTGACAACCACTTACTTGCTACCGACTCCAATTTATGGGCTGTAGTCATACATAGTTCATGGCTGAGCGCGTGACTTCTCAACCTTCTCTGTGCAAACTAAGGAGGAAAAGACATCAGCCAACGGAAAAGCTGGTTTCCCTCGGAAACTGGCTCCCAACCCTCTGTTTGGAGTTTGGAGTTTGACAGATGTGAACCAGCAGTGATATTCAGACCAACACGGATATTTTATAAATAGCAGTCATCAAACCAAGATCTATATTCCAACTGAAAAGGCTTGAGAAAAAGATATATTTTCTGTTGGGACGATAAGACAGCGTGTGTATACACACAGGTCAAGAAAAGATGTAAGCAATAACTAGAAGAGAATTGATTAGCTGTCCAAGAAGCCATTCCTGATCAGTGGTAAAGACAAAGATGCCAGAGGCTGACCCTGGGACGCCTGACCTTGGACAGAGGTCCAGCACCACTGGCCTGATTCATGTCCTTCCCTTCTAGCCACTCCTAGAGACCAGCCCTCCCAACCCAGAACTAGGCTATGTCCTGACTGTTCTGAGTCCAGCTGCCTTATATCATGTATACCGTGGTATCTCGGTACTCATTGTTAATTCGGTCCAGAACTTGCGACGAGTGCCGAAACCAACGAGTACCGAGTGAGGAAGCATCTTCTCTTGTGGGGCAGCGTCGTGACTCACACAAGTTCTAGCAAGTGTGATAAGCCCCAGGCAAGGATCGAGTGCTGAAACATTTTTTTCTTGTCAAAAAATTCAATGAGTCCAGGGTTTGACGAGTTCTGAAGCCGATGATGCCATGGTATGATGTACTACATTCTCCTTCAATCAGACCAGACCGTTCCCTTCTAAGTGTCCACCATGTCCACCACACCTACACCAGACCAAACACCAGAAATGTGTGAGCTAACTAAAGCCAGGCTTCAGCCACAGGCGGTGGCCCTCCAACCAGGGACAGGAGCACCAGGCAGACCCTGGAACTCAGCCCCTCCTCTGTAACAACGGGCCAGCAGTTCTTAACTCTTCAAGCCTGATGCTCCCATTTTAATGCCAGAATCCAGGACCCATTCTACCCCCGAAGGAGTTATTTCATCAACACTCCCCATACAACTTTGTTAAATAGATGTTATGACCCACCGCAGACCCCTCCCCCTCTTTTGGACAGACACAGGACACTGAGACTTACAGAAGCTGAGTCCCTTGCCCCTAGCTAACCACAGAGCTAGTAAACAGCAGAGCAGAAATACAAAGTCAGCTCTGCTTGCCTACAAAGCCCAGGTTATTAATTTAGTCAGTAGGCTTGCCTAGATGGGAAAAAAAGCCACTATTTATTCAACAGTGCTGTTATATATATTTTTATCTTACAAATCAAAATGGTGCCCACACACTTTAGGAAAATGATCATGTGGTTCCCATTTATGGGAAATGATATTCAGGGAACAGCCAGTGCTGGGTGTGGTCACAGAGCGGCACACCCACTGCTCAGGGATCCCCGGTCCCAAGGCCCACAGGCTGAAAACCCCTGGACTACGACGAGGTGACTCTCGAGATGCATTCCTGCTTTCACTTTCTGCCTGTGGTCCTCAGACCTGAATTCTTGGATGATTTGCGGGAGCTTAGCTTCAGTTTGGTGTCAGATCAGTCCCAGCCAGGGGAGGTGAAGTCACGGATGTTCCTCCTCCTTCATTTGCAGTAGTAGCTGCTCAAACTCCGAGCTGTCAGATTCCTAACAGGGAGAGCCCACCTCACACTTGGACTCGTTTGTTGGAGAAGAGGGGCTGGGTGCTGACATCACTGTAACAGACAGAGGTCTAAGGAGTCCGTCAGAACTAGCATCTCTCTCTCTCTCTCTCTCTCTCTCTCTCTCTCTCTCTCTCTCACACACACACACACACACACACACACACACACACACAAACGCACACGCACACACCCTCTGCAGCACCTGCCTCCAACTCAGCCAGTCTCTTATTCCGAACCAGGGTGAACAGTGAAAACAGACAAGGGGTAGGGAGTAAGAAGAGGACAAAGAACGAGAAAGGAGAAGGGAGCCGAACAGAAGGCCTGGCTGTACTCATCTGAACCGAGGGTGTGGGAAAGACCGGGGTATGCAGTGAACGCCCCCCCATCTCGAGCGCCAGAGCCCAGATGTGAAGCACCCAACTCAGGGGGCCTGTCTCCGGAAGAGAGACTATAACACCTGCTCAGGCAGGAAACTGCCAGGGAGACGACTTCCTTTTTCCAGTGAGGAGCGGGCAGAGGGTGTATGACAGAGCACTTGGACAAGCTCTCCCGGGGTGGGGGAGGCTCCCAAATCCCCAAACGTTTAGTGTATGGTGGTTGCTAGCCAGGGTTCAGCTGGCATCCAGACTGCACCATGGTGTGTCACGGGCTTCGAGAGCAGGAAAAAGAGACGTACCCCACAAACAAGCACGTGGGCTGGCTTGATCTTTTGACTATTGTTCTACCAGAAAAACAAAAATCATAATAATCATATAGCGATGTTCTCAGCAAAGCATTTTAAAAATAATTCCTCTGCTAAACCTCAAAAATAAAAGCCCACACACTTATCAGTTCCCACCCGCTTTTTCAATCAGTGGGAGACCTTGGAGTGTGAACCCAGACGGCAGGGTGGTGTCTCAGCCCCGGGCAGGGCTAGCAGGGCTTCAGCACATAATGGGCTCGATGACAAGGTCTACAGGCTGGGTCTTGGTACAGCTCCAACGAGTTAAACAAAATTATAGCTGAGGACCGCGTTGGAAGGAGGAGGCAAGAGAGAAGGAAGGGAAGCTTCGAGAACATGAAGCCCATGTAGCTAATTCGGAGCAGACTCAGAATCTTCTACAGAAGCTGTTCATCTTCTCAGCAAACACGGCCCCTCTCCAATTTGTGTTCTACACATCTGTCCGCTTCCTGGTTTCAGAGCATCCGATGGCCTCCCGTGGACGTCCTCGGTGGTGCCAGAGAGCACCTGAGTGATGGGGCCCTCCGACCTCTCCCGCCAACCTCAGGTTACGGGCGCCGCGCTCGCTGCACGCCAGGCCCCGCTGGCCTTCGTGTGTCCCCAGGCGTACGGCGCCCTCTCCCTTTGCGGGCCCTTCACCCCGGCCCTGCCCTCTGCTTCAACCCTCCTCACCCTGTGCCCTTCCCTCTTCTCTTCTGTCTTCTTTTTAAAGATCTTATTTCTTTCGTTTTAGAGAGATGGGGAAGGAGGGAAAAAGAGAGGAAGAGAAACACTGACGTGTAAGAGACACACTGAAATCAACCAGTAGGCTCCCGCACGCCCCCAACCGGGGACCTGGCCAGCAACCCGGGCCTGTGCCGCAACCAAGACTCGAACCTGCAACGCTTTGGTTCGCAGGCCAACACGCAACCCACTGACCCACACCAGCCAGGGCTCTTCTGTGTTTTGTTGTTGTTTTTTTTTTAACCAGACGCTACTGTCTCTAGATCTCAACATGAACGTCTGGACCTTCCTCCCTTAGACCAGAGTAGGGCTCCATGTCAACCCCCCCCCCCGGAACTCCTCCACTTCTCCTTCCTGGCACTTCATACACCGTGAAGTTTAAGTCTAATATCTGTCTTCGGAGCCAGGGAGCAGGCTCTAAGACCGCAGAAGCTCTGCGTCTATGCACAGCTGTACCCCTCAGAGCACAACGTGGGGTGCGTAGCGGGCGCTCAGCTGTCATTGGCCACCTCTCTTCTTCCTTCCCACCCCCCATCTTCTCCAGACTCCCCCTGTGTTCTCCCCAACCCACAGTTCAGCTTCAGATATGGGTGCTACATCATTCTGGTCATCCTCTGCACCCATAGTTTGGATTAAGACTCAACAGCAAAGATACCTCAAACTAGTTGCATTTCAGTTCAGGCCCCGCCTGACCCCGGTTGGCCATTCAGGTGGTCCTGACTAAGGAACGACTCACCACGGACCAGCCTGGCCCTAGACAGGTGGTGGGAACGGGAGATGTGCGCCCCCCCGCCCCCGTGACCTAAATCACGATTCCTCGTTACAAATGCCAGCTCAAGTGGGAAGCAGCTACACCTGTCACTCTGCCTCCCAGTCATTGTCCCAGAGTTTGCGGCCATGGAGAAAAGCCATGGCCTTAAGTCCCTCTCCTAACCATCCTGTCATCGAGGCTGACAGAAGAGTGGCAGCCGAGACGGAAGGAAATGACAAGAGGGAGGTCATCAGAGCTCAGCGGTTCCTGTCGGCTCTCCTCAAGGCCGTGACCAGCTCAGCGCAGGGTCCCTCCCACCTGACACTCCTCCAGGGGGAAAGGGACCTTCTCTCCAGCCTTCCCTTGTAAAGCCCAGACCCCTCCAAACCTGTGTATGCCTGGGTGTGAAGCGTGGGTGTGAAGTGGACGTCAGAAGACAGAGACCAAAAAAAAGGGGGGGAAGACAACAAAAAAATGGGAATCTGGGAAGTGTATGATTTTCATTGTTGGTAAGGTTAAAAATGAAAGCCTTAGTTTCAACTTTTTCTCTTGGAATTTCTTTGCTATTGTTAGTAACTGTGGAAGGAGTTGACTAGTTTTGATAAAATTCGATACACTACACTAAGATGAAATGATATATATCCTACGCTCAGTTCGTAGTAAATGTCTGTCTTGAAACAAAAATGACGACTAATGAAAATCTTAAATTCCCCATAGTTTTGAAATTTGCAGAAAAGTTTTGGGGAAACTTGTCTCCATGGTTGCCACGTGGAGAGAAACGGCTCTTGGGAAAGGCGTCTGCAGAACCGCACTTTCAGTTTCTACGCGCCTTTCACTTACGACACTCGGGGGCTTTACCTGGATGTCAGCATTTATCTTCCTAACATCGCGGTCCTAGGGGAAGCTACTACTGCTCACCGATCGTGTGTTTTGCCTGGTTGTCTTCCAACACGGCGGCTGAGGCGGCTGCGCTGTGCAGCAGAAACAACAGGGGCTCCGGGACGGCTGACAGCGATGACCGAGCTGCCCCTCCCCTCAGGACCCGTTCGGCCTCGGGCACGGATGTGCGTGAGGCCCTGAGCTCGGGCCTTCCCCCTCTGGAAAATGGCAACGGCGTCTGCCCTGTTTCGTGTTTCATGTTCCGAACGACACGCGCCAGTGCTGAGGTGGCCTTCGCAGGCGTCCACTTACAGAACCAGACGTGCAGGCTCCTGGGACCCGGGGAGCTGTCGGCACCCGCACGGTCGTCACTTCATTTGCTCGTCACAAACCTGGCGAGGTGGCTTGTGCAGGTGCGACCTTCATTTCGTAAGTGAGGGTTCATAAAGGACGGGACACCGAGATGGTGGACGCGTCACCTCCGGTCACAGACAGGAGGGGTGGGGTCAGGACCCAACCAGGGCTCACCCATTCAGTCCACTACACCAAACTGTTTCCAGGTAAGCTGTACACACGTATTCCAGCCACCTCGTAAAGCAACAAACAAACAAACTGATTTCTTAACACCGCCAGCTTGCGGCCTGAACACAATCGAGTGGCAGGTTCCCAAGGCCAGCAGTGATATAACGTGACTACACCCGAGTCCCACATTTGGGGTGACAGAAACCAGGATGCCAGCCCCCGCTCACCACCCTGAACAAGTGGCTCAGTTTTCTCTTCTGCGAAAAACAGTAACAGAGGGACGGACAAATCCATCTTTCTCCCAGGTCTACATTCAGCGATGAGTTCTGGTGAGCCCAGCCTGAACTTCCCTTTCCCTGCCCACACCTGCCCGGCTCCGCCCACGGCTTCCCTCGGCAACCGCTCTGCACCCATCACCTCGCCGCTGCCCGACCCCGCGGACACGAACATTACACGGAACCGCCGCGTTTCACATTTCCCCAGACACGTTTACACTGAGTGTGGGCTGTGTTCACAACACGGAGCCGGGATACGGACTCCTCCCCGAGTGAGGGGACGTGCGTCACCCACAGAACAGAAACGTAAACGCTCCTTTTCATCTTCATCTCTACCCCGTGAACCCACCGAATGGGCGCTTCTGTCACATCCGTCTCTGCTTTGCCCACAGGCCCCAGAATCTCCAGCCCCACCACCCGCTTTCCCTTACACTCATGCGCAGTGGTGACGCCTTTGGGTGGCAGCCCCAGGCCCAGGACAGCGATCTGACTCAGAAAGCACCTTGCCGTCATGTCCTTCCCTGGGTGACCCTGAATGAATGTGGAGCCAGGAAACAATCCCAACCCACGCTACTGGGGATTCTGAACCTCCCTCTGCCCGCTCTGGCTTCCCACCCCTCTGCTGACACCACGGCCAGTTCAAGTTCCCACTCAACTCTCCCGGGTTTGAGCTCCTGTCAATCAGCGAGGCGGCAAAAAGCAGCCTTTCAGCAAAGAGAAACCATCTCAACACCAGTGTTTTACACCTAGAACAGAGTAGGTACCAATACGAATCTGATGAATGAACCAATGCTGACTCTCAATATAGAAGAGAGACGACAAAATATGCACAGAAGAAAAACTTCTCTCTCACCCAGGGACTTACCCCAGCTCAACCACCTGTCACCTACCACCTGGGTCGCTCACGGGGACGCTCCCTGAAGGGACTAGGTTTGTCACCAGCACAGAGCTAACGAGAGACCGGTAAGCTCCACGATCTGCCTTCTGCCCACCTCTCTCCTGAACCCCAACCCCGTATTCTAACTCGATCTTCCCCATCATTCCCCCATCTGGAGGGAAATGCAACGAAAAGAGGAATGTTCTGAGGGAAGGACAGGCTGCGAGTAGCAGCGTGGTCCCCAGGGAGGAGCTGGAAATGAAGGAGGCCCCAGAAATGAAGGAGGCGGAGGATGATGATCGGAAGGGCAGCCGCCAGCTCCGCGGGGAGAGAACTGGAGAGGCAGCCCGGCTTCAGGACTGGCTCCGCACCCCAAATCAGCAGGTGAAGGCACGGACACCTCACCTCCTTCTGGGACGCAGCTCCTCGGAGGAGCTCCAAGCCCCTTACATCGCCTCACTGGGCCTCAGTGTCCCCATCCCCAAACGAGGAGTTCTTATACCTCCTCTCCCCTCTCCCGCCCTTCCTTGCTCCGCACCTCCCACCCCCACCCCCGATTCGCCCACCAAGAGAGAAGAAGATGAGTAGAAGACAGATCCGCAAGATCCTGCCAGGCTCCCTGCGCGGAGATGCTATATAAGTACCAAGTGTCATCGTACTAGTACAGCGGAGGTTTAAATCGGGCTGGGGGCCCCGGGCCCAAGTTCGCAACACTTCCCCCCGCGTGCTTGGCACCGTGGAGACGGTGCTCCGGCGAGAAAAGTGTGCGTTCCTCGATCGTTAGCTCTTGGGAAACTCGTGTATTAGGGCGGCCTCCTCACAGAAACCCTCTAAAAATACCCATCGTGTATATTTAGCTCCAGATAGCGTCCTCCTCCCCACAAGCTTCAGGCTGCAGCGCTCTGCATGTGCCACTGGCGACAAGCCGGGGCCCTGCCGGGGCGGCTCCCAGCCACTCGGCAGCACAGCATGTCCTCGGGCTCTTCCCTGTTCCCCTTCCCCTGCCTTCCCCGGCCCTGCCAGGGATGCACATCCTTCCTCTCCCAAGGGCAGCCAAGGACATGGTCGTGGCCTCCTTCGCCCTTCCATGCCCTTGCCGGGAGCGGGCTCCAGGGTATGAAAGACCGTGCGGCATTCCACCCGCGCTCGCAGCCACAGTGGCTCTCCACGGCCCTCCGGCGACAGTACAAGCTCCTGGCAAGGGCTAAACTGGCCCCTGCTGACCCCTCCAGGCTCACCTCCCACTTCCAGTCTCACCAAGTCCTCAGAAGCTCCTGCCCTCACCGTCGAGGATCTGTATGCAGCATTCTTGCTCCCGGAAAAGTTCTCCCCCTTCACTGTCCAGCTAAGTGCTGTTTGCCCATCCTCACATCCCTATTCAAATGGTGCTTCCTTCAGGAAGTTTTCCTGAGTCCTCCAAAGAGAGGCCAGTGCCCTTCTGGGTTTTCATGACAAGGTGTCCTCGTGGGTGGCCCCCAGGCCAGCCCACCCACAGCCAAACAGTGCCTGGCGTGCTGTGGGTACTCGGTAAGGTCTGTTGAAGGACTTGAAGGAAGACAGCGGGGAGGGGACAGGTGGTAGAGGAGGGAGCGTGCACCCCAGGCTCAGACACACCTGCCCACTCTCCAGCGGTGCACCCATGTACCCGCAGTTGCGAGTACAGCGAAGCCGGGAAAAGCTGGCGGCAGAACATGTCCTGGGCTGATCTTGGGTTTTTTGATGCAAAAATAAACAAAATCACCAACATTCAGCTGTAGCTCTGTAATGGCACCAAGGTTTTAACATACAACCAAAAAGAAGGGGTTCCTGGGGGGGAAGGGGCAGCGTACTTCTCACCACGCAGCTGGAACTGGAAGACGCTCGGGGGAAGTAAGGAGACGGCGTGGCTGAGGGAGGCGTCAGAACTGAAGGCCAGCAGGCCAGGGTTCAGATTCCGCCTTTACTTTACCAGCCATTCGAGTCTGGGCAAGTCACTGAAATTGCTTGTGTCTCAGCTTCCTCACCTGTAAAATGGGCATGGGCAATAATAACCAGGCCTAATAATTCTTACCGTGCAGTGTGATTTTTAGGATTAGAAATAGCATACACATCTTTGGCATAGATACTGATATACATGGATATAAAGTGTAGTCTTTGGCACATGGTTCAATAAATGGCAGCTGTCACTCTATCACTAATGCCAGGTGATGTGATACTCCTGATTTCTCCTTACCCCTCCCCCACCCCAGCCACCTCTAAGAGGATGGGTCCTCACATTCAGCCTGGACCCCGCCCCCACCCCATCACCCAGGAAGTAACACTGAGAAACCCCATGAATACCCCCATCACCGGAAGCTAGTGCCTCTTGCTGGCCTAGAGGCTGAGCTCCCAGCTTTCATTTCCCTAACAGAGCGATCAGAATGTGAGCACAGGGGGCCGTCACAGGTACCTGAGACGGGTATAGATATCACCTGGCTCAGCCAGACCAAGGGCAAGCATGGGCTGGGGATAGACAACCTCAGCCCAGGCCCAGGCTTCCCTCAGCATCCTCCTCTGCATCCCACAGGTGATAAGAGAACCTGGGGTGAAGCAGATAATCAGTTCAGTGAGCATTTATTAAGTTCCTGCTAGAACCCAGGCCCTGGCTCGCTTTCCTGTTCTTGCCCATGGTTTAGGAGAGCCTTTGCACTCTCTCCTCCTCTACCATTTGCCCACCTAGTCCAGGCACTGGGACATAAAAGGAATATGCAATAATGACTTAAAATTATTTTGAATTCTCCAGGTGGCCTGACAAATGTTTAGAAATAACACCTCCTGAACTGTTACCAATACAAGAGAAGATCACAAGATATATAAGCTAACAGCTTGTTTGAAAGAAAAATGGCAAATTCCACTGCTTTTTTAGAAGAAAGGAGAATACGTGAGCTTAGGTGTGTCTCAGTCCCAGCAGGTGCTTGAATATTCAACAGTATGAGTTCTGTTAAATAAATGAATGGATGCCTAGATCAATGAATGAATGAACAAGCCAATTAATGAAGAATAAGCTGGAACTTTGGATGCATCTTTATGCATTAAGCCACGAGAGTCATCCATGCACCTGCTGGATTAACCACAGCCCAGAGAGTTTCACCCTGAGCCCGCACAAGGACGTCTGCAGATGGGACATGGGGCTCTGACCCTCCCCAAGTCGCACGCCGAGCCTCAGCTTTGGGTCAGGGACAGCTGCCAGGTTGCGCCCCTCCCAAAGCCCATCCCACATGCTTGGGAGGGAAAACCAGGGAACGTGCCACCACGGAGCCAGAGAAGCACGAAGCCCATCGGCTTCGGGGTGACAGGTGGTGCGGGAAAATGAGCATTGAAGAGGGGGCTTGGGGCCAGAAGACATGGATGGGCTCAAGTCCTGGAGCGTGTGCCCCCTAGTGGGTCGCAAACCCTGTCTGAACCTCAGTTTCTTCATCTACAAAAGGACAGGATCCCCTCTGGGGGGTCACGAGGAGGATCGGGTGACTAGCATTCATAAATCAACTGGCCCACCCTGAACTCCCACAACTTACAGACCTAAGAATACTAAAGGTTAGAAGGTCAGAGGCAAAGGCCAAATGGGGTGGCCCAGGTGGCTCCGTTTCTTAGCGAAGGTCAGTGACAGGGGCCTTTGGCTGAGCTGGCTGGCTGTCTGAGTCCTCAGCCCCGCCCCCATCCTGCCCCGCCCAGTCACACAGGAGAGCCGAAAGTCCTGCAGGGGCAGCCCAGAGTGCTGGTCAGGCTCCTGCACCTGTCACTCCTCTTGCGCACAGGAGGGAAGCTATGAGGTGACACCGGGGGCTGAGGTGGGAAGGAAGAGCTGCCAGCAGGGACAGCTGTGGGGGCTGGTGTCAGGAAGCCTGGAGGGGGCTGCACAGGGCAGGGGTCAAAGTGCCAGCCCAGGTCGGAGGGCATAGCTCCAACCGCCTGACCTGCTGTCAAGAGGCGAGTGCCCTCGGCCCGAGCACTCCACGTCTCCGAACACCAGGCAACTCGTCTCGGAAGCCTGCTCTGCCATGTCCCTGGGGCAGTATCACAACAGATTCCAGACCCCAACACTTGCACGATGTCCCGTGATTTGATGCACCGCAAAGGGAGAAAGAGAAATGTTTTCAGTTAAACTGTATCATGCCATTATCGTAAGACACAGGCTGACTGTAGAGGTGTTGCAGCATGAGCAATATGCGTTGGGAAATGAACTTGGTAGAAGGCAGCACCATGCACACGTAAGACGGAATCCGATGATCCAGTCCCATGGGACAGAACTGCAGCCCACGGAGCCCATCTCAGGACGCTGGAGCATGTTCAAGGGACACCAAGCCTTTTCCCTGGAGCCCATTCACGTGTGAATTAAGGAGACAGAAAAAATCAGGAGATGCAGGAAGAGCAGGGAAAGTCCTATCAGCTCGGATGGACAGCAGTGGCCTTTCGGCAGAGCCTGAAGAGCCACTAAGAATGGGAGATGCCAGGGCTGGGTGGAGGCAGAGGAGAGGGGACGTGTGACTTGGCCAGGGGCTCGGTGCCCCCTGTTCCCCCAGGCACGCAGGCGAGGACACAGATGGCCTTCCTGGCCAGGCTGACGGAGGGCCCTGCTGACCCCCACAAACCTGCTCCATCAGCTATGGGATCCTTATTTAAGGCCATGCTGGGTGCCCATCTTTCCGCCCTTGTCCCGTCAAAGGGTCCAAGCCTCCACCTCCCCTCACACAGCCCAGTCCCCAGGCCTGGTGCCAGAATGGCAGGTCCCCCTGTGGAAGCACTTCAGCCTGTCACAACACCTCTTAAAATGCGACATCCTAACAATGTACATCAGAGCATCTTGAGTAATTATTTATAATAGCCCCAAACAGAAAGCAATCTAAGTGTCAAACAATGGCAAAAATGGAGAAGTAAGCCGTGCTTACGTATTCAACAAACTGCTGATCAGTCAGTGCAGATTTTAACCAAAATACGGAGTAATACATAACAAACGCTCTTACTATATGAAGAACAGGCAGCAAAATTTCAAGCACTGAAAAGAGAGCTTGCTTAGCACTGAAGGGCTGGAAGGAAACATCACAGAATGATCAGGAATTTCTTTTAAGCAGGGAACTGTTTTTTTCTTCTTTCAACTTTTCTGTTTTCCATATTCTTTTAATGAAGATATAACAGTTTAAAGTAAAAATAAGCGGACGAGATGGGAACTTTCACAGGGCGTCCGACGCACACGCAACTCAGGGGACCAAGGGGTCCCACGGTCCTAACACGCGATGCACACGCACCACAGCACGTCCCCCCTGGACAGACCACTCTTCCGGGTGACACGGATTCTCACTTATGCCTTCCACTCTATAGCAGGCGTTACTGGTGTTGGAGACATTTCAATTATCACCCAGTTGTCATCGAAAAGCAAAAAGTAAGTGTTGGCGAGGATGTGGAGAAAAGGGAACCCTAGAGCACTGCTGGTGGGAACGTAAATTGGTGCCGCCACTCTGGAAAGCAGTACGGAGGGTCCTCAAGAAACTCCCGTATGAGCCAGCAGCTCCACGCCCGGGCACACGTCTGAAGGAAATGACATCACTGTCTAGAAGAGCTTCACCTGCACTCCCATATACACTCCAGCATCACACGCAGCAACCGGATACTGAAATAACCCAAGTGTCGGTGACCAGATGAATGCCAGACAATGTGTGTGTGTGGGGGGGGGTGCACACCCGTATGTTATATATAGTACATGCACAATTAAATATTAGTCGGCCCTGAAAGAGAAGTTAATCCTGCCATTGGTGATGACATCGAAGACCCTAGAGGACATTATACTCGGTGCAATAAGCCAGACATGGAAAGACAATTTCTGTATGATCTCACTTATATGTGGAATTGAAAAAATCAAACGTATAGTCAGAGAACAAAGAATGCTGGCGACCAGGGGCGGGAGGGTGGGGAAAGGGGGAGAGGCCGATCAAAGGGTGCAAGCCTTCATCCACACCTGAATACGCTCTGGAGACCTGATAATGCACAGCCCAGTGCGGTACCTGATAATAGTGTCTTTTACACTTGAAATTCGCTAAGAGGGTGATATTCAGTGTTCTCACCACACGCACAGAAAGGTGACTGGGGGAGACGATGGACCCATTAAATTAGCTTGACGGTGGAGACCATTTCACAATATACACGCATATGGAAACATCAGAGAGTACACTTTGCACACAAGTTTGGTTTGTCAGTCATACCCCAATAAAGCTGGAAAAAATAAACAGTAAGACATCGCCCAGCTGTGCTACATTTCCTGTGACCATGTACCTCTCAAACCCTATGTATGAATCGTAACTTTACACACTTTATGCTCATATTTAAAATGCAGTAGATTTTTCATTTAGGAAAATAACCCACAGGAAATCCTTTTGTAAGGAAACAGGTGTTTTTCAACATAAATAATCACCTCTGTTTTATCTGTTCCCGGTATTGAGGAGCTGGCTGCCTATAAGTTTCCATTTGTAAATTCCAACCCATTACACCTTCGACTTGCTCCCTTCATCGCAATTGGTGTGAAGGTTAGAAATACAAGTATTGTGTCTACTCCAGCAGATGATGAATACATGCAAACGTTCCCAAGCTCTCGCTCTTCTCAGACGTTACCAGCCCCAGTCCTCTGGCTGTTCCCTGGAAGAAACTTCCACTTTGCTCCCCTCCCCTTCGGCCAGTTATAATGGTAGCTCGTACTCCTCCCTCCCCGCTTTCTACTCCACTCTCTCCTTCCCCTCACAAGTGTGACCTGCTGCCTGACAGGCGGCTGGGTGAGAAGACAGGACACCCAGGCCCCACCTCGTGCTGCCGCACCCACACAGCACAGGGGCCACCCGGAGGGCCGGGCTCACCCCTCCAGGCACCAAGAACCACCTGACACAAAGACCGACAAGCAGTCGCAGAGCCCCATGAGGCACGCCCGTCACCACCAGTCCCAAGGCCCATCACATAAGCTGCCAATGGCCTGGATCCGCCCCAGTACAGGCGCACCCCACTCATTTCCAACAGAAAGGGCGATCTGTCAGGCAATTTACATAAACGTGCTGCTCACGACCCCAGGTCAGCTGCAATGCACTGTTGCTGTATTAACTCCCAAAGGGATGATTTCTCCAACATTTTAGTGGGACTCAGTTTCATGCCTCCTCATATTGATAAATCTGCAAATGATAAAGAACTCTGCTGTCAGAACACAAGTCTCGATTCCCCGTTCAGAAGATATGGGTGGGCCCTTCTCCAAACTCTAAACGAAAGCTGCACCTTTTGGCCCATCTTCCGGGGGTGCCCCTGCGGCTCAGACCAGCCGGGACATGTACTCAGCATGAGCCAAGCACAGGATGGGAAATCAGAATCCGCAGCAGCAGCCAGATCTTGGGTTATGGGCCTCCACGGAATGTCACACGCATCCCACAGAGGAGCCACACTCCCCTGCAGGTGGGTCACCCATGGTCCAGGCCCATGGGAGAATTTCATCCTTGAACTCTTTCCTCGGCACCTACTGACCTCCCACCCCAGGATTCGCTGCATCAGCCACTTGGGAACAGCACGGCCCCCTCTCCCGCAGCACACAAAGAAGACACCAGAGGAGGACTCACCCGCTGAGAACCACAATGAAGTCCATGACATTCCAGCCATTGCGGAGGTACGAGCCCTTGTGGAAGATGAACCCCAGGGCCACGATTTTGATCCCAGCTTCAAAGCAAAAGATCCCAATGAAATACGGCTCCGTCTTCTCCTGTGGGACGAGGAGCACAGGTGCCGGTCAGGGGGGCTGCGCTTCATGAGAGGCAGGCAAAGGCACGCTCAGCCACCCCTCCGCTCCGACCTCTCCCCGCTCCTGTGGGACACTTGGACACCTGCCCTGGGCACAGGTGGGTCGTGAGGGGGCTGGGGGACTCATGGAGTGCACAAGGCCAGGGGGGCCTGGGGATCGACTGCAGAGACAGATGGACGTGGGGTCACAGCCAGGACCAGACCGCTTCCCGGGGAGATGCCCCACAGTGCCGGCTTTGCCCTGATGGAGTGGCTTTGCCACGGCCGGCCTTCACTTCGGTGGGATGCCCAGGAGTTTGCATCCACGGGTAATTAGGTGGGAGACACCCACACATTTGAATTTTAAGCTATTTGTTTGCTCTCTTTAGAGGGATTCACTAGAAAGGTGAGCTATCTTTTAAAGAGCACCTGGACGTAACATTCGGGAAGTTCGCCACCGTGAATGCTCATAGGCTTCCACCGTCCTTCCTCCTCTCACTTCAGACGTCCCTCGGGAAGGGAGAAAATGGACCCTGTGCCTACCCTCCTCCCTGTACCGAGCGCTGGCGATGCCCTCGGAACTTCCTGGGCGCAGGAGTGAGAAAGGTCAGCCCTCTTGCCTAATGCATCCCAACGGGGTCCCTCGTGGTACTGTAGGGCAGTGATGGAGCAAAAGGAGAGGGGGACCAGAGAAGAGGATGGGGAAAGGAAGGCGAGAGAAGGGAGGCACCTACCAGCCTGCGGGACATCGGGGTCTTGTCGTCCTCGGGAAGATGCTGCTCCAGAGCCAGGACGATGCAGTTGGCGATGATGGTGGCCAGGATCATGTACTCAAAGGGCGTGGGGAGGAGGCGTTAAGGAACAGACTCACCCAGAGAGGTGCGCAGCCCCTAGACGACTGTGCACATCAACACACCACCTCGTCAACACCCGCTGGGACTGTGCAGCCTGTACAGTGATTGATTCTAGCACATGGGACAGCGGCTGTCCTTAGCCTGGGAAGTTACAACCATTTCGGATTGGGCTCTGAACACAAAGCATCTTTTCCAAGAAAAAAAAAAAGGGGGAGCCAGTAAATAGTATAGCTAGACATACGGTAGACACTCCAGGTCCTTAGAGAACTCAAGGAGCTACCCTGGAATTAACTGGGGCTGAAAAGGGAAGGAGAGAAGGGAGCAAGAGTCTCTGATGCCATTGCAGACCCCTTGGCTTCCCAGTCTTCACACCGCTGGACTGTCTGATGCCTCAGCAAGAACACAGCTGTGCCCGGCTGCTGCCATCTCCGGGAACCACAGCGGGGGTCCCTCTCCCGCCCCCGCCCCCCAGCCCAGAACCTCTGCTCTCCTGAGCGGAAGAGCTCTCGGAAAAGGACCAATTCTGTCCCCGTGCACTCACTTCTACTTAATAACCGCATCAGAAAAATATCTGAGGGGGCCAGGAGGAGCTTTGCTTCACCCCATCTTGTTCTCTCCTCCACCTCTGCGAAACATCCACAGAAAACGGGACGCACTGTGATAGCAAAGCCGGGGCCTCTGGGAACCAGGCGACAAATGAATGGATGATGCGTGCAGGCTCTTTCTCCTGCTGCGTTTTTCTGAAGACAGGTGAGGGGGCTCCCTGTGCCTTTTTGAGAAAACAGCATTACGATTCCCGAGGAAAGGTTGTGCCACAAGCCCGGGGGAGGCAGGAGCGGGGACTGTGAGCGAACGGCACAGGGAGAATCACTGACTCCTGAGCGGAGTCACTCTGTGTGCTGGAGTTCATTCTTTAACTAGTGTTGTGACAAACACAAGCCAGCTGCTGCCACTGGTCTTGCTGAGCAGCCTGTGCTCCGGCAGACTCCGGAATCCAGGTGGGAGAGCAGAGTAGCTTATCTGGCAGAATGGAGGGGAGGGAAGGGACCATTCTCTTTGTCTCCGACACACCCTAGAGTGGCTGTGTAAGACGTAGCACCTAGAGCCCACCCTGGGGAGCCAAAAGGAGGGCCAAACCTAATACGATGCCACCCCTCTACCCGCACCGTGACGTCAGTGCCAGTGAATGGCCATGGCAATGAGCACTCAGGGCATCTCGGAGGGCAGGGGCACAAGCGTCATCTGCAGGAGAGGTGGTCCGTGCCGCTGTGGTCCGGTGCTCGAATGGGAGGTTGCAGGGGCTGCGATGACTGGCAGCATCCCAGACTCGAGCACTTACCATTCCCCTCTCCTCCCCCACCCCCATGCATCCCTGAGTCACAGCCCAGTCTCCAGCAGTCGGCCATCCTCCCTTCCCACGCACCCCAACACTCATGCAGGACCCCCTTGCGGAGCTCAGCCACCAGATCTGAAACTGGGTGGGACTCGGAGGACCTCAGAGGCAGCCCCCCACCCCCTCACCCCACTCTGTGGCTTACACCCTCCCATCAGAGTGCAGCCTCGGTGTGGGAAGTCCCTCGGTGCACCTGGCCCCTCCTTCTCAGTTTCCCTGAGTGCCGACCACACTGGCGGACACACACCACAGGTGCCCACCTAGCCTGCATGCCCACTGCTCAGGACAAGCCCCTCACACCGCTCATCCAGGGCCACCACTGCCCACTGACCACAGGCCTTATTAATTCTCCCCCCGCCTACCACAGCCTCTAACCCAGAGCGCTGAACAAGTGTAGACCGAGCAGGGAGGGATCACACCAGGACCCGGTGTCCCATACGCCCTCCTGATAGGCTAGCTTGTCCTGGGCCTGGGGCGGGCAGCCGGAATTCCCCAGACCCAAGTGGCAGAATGAAGATGGGAACATGGCAGAACGGGTGGTCCGGGGACCCATGACCTCTCCTGGGACCAGGACTCAGGGGGAGGTGCAGAAAGGGGACTGAGGACCCGCCTGCAAGTCACTGACCGACGCCAACAGAAGCTGAAGGCATTTAGGGCAGCGTTCCTGAAACGCAGGTCACCGAACACCAGCGCTCTAGGAACTTGCCGTGAAATAAACGAAGGAGGGAAGTCGGGGCTCAGTAAAGGGGAGCGGGTTTCGCACAGAGGACTTCTCAGAGGCTTTATCGCAGCTGTATACAGTGAGCACCGCCTCCCCAAGTGGGTCAGGGACGGTCCGCCGACTTCCCATCGGCTTCCCACCAACGTCCCAAACTCGTCACCGTATAACCCTTTGGTCAGAGCATCTGTCTTGGGAGCGGCGTTCACAGGAACACAAGGTTCGGGAAGCCCTGATACTGAGGGCAGATCTCACTGCCAGTCCCCGTGAACGGGGAGGAAGGGGTTGGTGATTTTGACAGGAGAGAAACCAGTGCCCGTCCTTGTTCCTGACAAAAGTGTTGACCAAGTGCGGGGCTCAGCTGGCTGCATGTCACGGCTGGCAAGGCCCCATCCAAGTTCCGAAAGCCGCTTAACTCGACCAAGGAGCCCAGCCCATGCACTGGGAGGTGGAACTGGCGACGTGCACAAGTCTCATTTAAGCTGCAGATGTCATGAGCTCTTGTTGGTCTGAGTGAAATCCATGACTGCTTTAAGGTTCAGGCTTCTTCCCCTGCAAACCTTAAAGCAATAACCAGAGACTTGAAGTAAATGAGCTCTTGGCTGCTGACCTGCAGGCGAGATCAGTCCTGGCGGCTGTCCATTCACAAGGCCTCTGCCTAGCAATGCCCGCGTGGATTCTGCAGCCCCTCTGCGGCTCCCACTCCTGGCTCCCACCCCCACACCTGCACTGTCCTAGTCAGCCAAGCATAGCTCCCTGCTAGGATCTTTACACTACCCAGCCCTTAGGTCCCAGTGCAGATACATGAGGCTTGTCAGGGAACGCGGGCTAGCTCAGGAAGGTGTGGCATCGCCACTGCAGGGCACTCAGGGCAGGAGAGAGCCAGACTTCCTGTGACTGGCCAGGTGGCTGGACGGCTGAGAATTTAGGAGGTCTCAACAAAGGGTGCCGTCGAAGGCCAGGAGGCTTGCATCTAAAGGTGTGGGTCTGGTAATACGTAGGTTCTGAGAAGACCTCATGTCCACGCCCCCTGCCCCCTGCCCCCTCTGTCTCTGTCTGATGCCTACAGACCCATTCAGCTCAGGGCTCCTTTGGCTTGCACTTTTAAAAACTGTTCAAATGCATGTCCCCTTGAGACGGATGTCCCTTTAGACCTCATACATCATCCACAGCACAGGATGAACTCATGTCTGGGGCACTTGAAAGGTGAGATTCTGATGCAGAACAAAAGGTCAGACTCTGGGAGTGGCGTGGATCTGCGCACTGGCTGAAGGAAGCACACGATACCAGTTCCGCCCGGCCCCCGCCACTCTCCCACACAGCCCTTTCCCCTGTCCTCGAGGCCACTTCTCCGCCTGTAAAACGCACAAACAGGGGCACCTGGTGCTTGTGCTTCCTCCTGCAGTGGCCTTTGTCCTCCTTTCTGGCCCTATGTCGAGATCAAGCTGAAGTGTCACCGCGTCTGTGAAGGTTTCTCCCTATGTCCCATAGCTCTTTGCATCGTGCAATTGTATTATTTCTCTTTTATTTATCTCCCCCCACTTCCCAAAAAACTACCCCTTGAAAGCAGGGACAGTGTCTTCCTCATCTCTCCATTGGCAGTGCTAACAGAGCTTCTGGTACACAGCAGGCGCTCACTCAACGTTAAATGCAGGCGTGAATGAATGGGAGGCATCCCCTGAGCAGCAGCTCCAGCGAGGAGCCCTCACACGATGGGGTTAGAGTCCCTCTTTGGCTCAGGTCGGGAGCTCCTGCTCACCCCCACCCCTGGGACTGACTCAGAGGCACCATTCCCATTTCTCCCACCGGCAGAACCTCACCCCCCGATAGCAGTGGCTCTACCACAGCCCCAGACTCACGTAAGGCACCTCTCAGGCTGGGCAAAGGTGTGGCTTGGGAAGATCGAAGGAAGCTCCAAGTTGCCAAGACATCAAAGAACCAGGCCCTTTATGGGGTGGGGTGGACGGCAGTCTGTCCAGGACTCTGACTCCTTCTGCCCAGGAATTGAGTGACCCCCACTCTGCTCTGTGCCTGACCCGAAACGCACTCTGGACAGTATCTCTCGCTCGTGTCCAGACTGTTTGTGGTTTGAGAGCTTGAACAGACAGAGCTAATGAAGCAGTGAGGTGTGGAAGGCTGAGGACAGGGGCCTGGCCTGTCTCGTTTGCCTCTGTACCCCTGGGGTCCAGCACACAGGGGACACTCCATAACTGTTCTTCAATCAATCGATCGATGAATCAACCGGTGAAGAGAAGAGCCCAGGGAAGGCAGAGCCGGAGGTAGACTTGCAAAGGGTCCCTGCACTTTCTCCACACTTCCACCCATTTGAGCTTGCTGTCCCTCCTCCTGCATTTACGCATTAGTTACCCACAAGACGGAAACAGCATGCACAGAAGATCCCTTTAATGTAAAAAGAAAAAAAAAATTAAGGAAGCAAAGGAGAAAGATCTGTCTTGCTAGAAGAATGAATTTTCTCAGGGTAGTAGGGTCACTTTAACTTTCTTCCTTTACGCATTGTCTGAGGGTTATAATGAGCACATATTAATTTATCACTATACACTCAATTAGAGTTACATGTATTCTGGAAACGGAAACAAAAACCCAACCACCAGAAAAGCCCAGCCCACCCGGAGCGAGGGCCACACCATCAGTACAAGATTTCTCAGAGGATCACACAGAGGAGAACCAAGGGACCAGACCGGCTGACGAAACAGCCGTGGAAGTGCTTTGAAACTTGCAAAAGACACCTTCTCTCCCTCACCTGTGTCTGTCTGCCCGCTCGCGCGCGTGGGGCCTCATTTCTTAAACTTTCCTGGCAGTCTCCCCGGACTCCCCTTCACTCCTCTCTCCCTCCCAGCCTGCTAATGAGGACCTGTGTCGCTCCAACTTTCTTTCCTGTCTAGCAGCTTCAAGACAATCATTAGGGAAATGATAAAAATAGGTTCACTTATTGATTTATCTCCTTTACCCGAAGCTCCTTCCTTCCCATGGTTGACTTGGTTCCCTAGCAACACAGCTAATTTGAGCGGCACTCCTTGGCCTGCACACCTGGCGTTTGTTCACTTCCTTCCCGAGGCGCAGGGAGCTGGGCGAGGGAGAGGCCGGCCCCGCCGGCTACTGCGGTGGAGGCCTTGCTTGTTAACAGCACGCTGGGGGCCTGGGCTGGGCCCTGAGCCCTCCCTCTGCCTGGCCCAGCAGAGCCTCCCTATCACCGCCTTTCAGGGAAGGACTCAGCGTGCTACACAAGCAGCAAATCTGGGTGCCCCAAGGGAAACCCACATCTCTACACCCCTGAGGTCCCCTCTGTTCTCAGCAGCCAGCTCTCAGAGACACCGGAACACTAGGGAGATTGACTGTGCTCAGAGGGGCCGAGGGCCACCAGGGACGGCCAGGCAGACAGAATGCTGTGCTCTGCCCCTGACTCCAGGCCTAACAGAGATGGCGCTTTTGTGGGGAGCAGCCTGTGGCCACAAAGGCACTTCCTGTAAACCCCTGAGAGTCTTGAAGAGCCACCGTCTCAGGGGAAGCATGCCTCAGCCTCCTGGATCCACACCCGTGCCTCACCTGGGCGCAGAACACACTCCCTACAAGAACGCCTATCTCCTCTGCCCCCTCCCATCGGGGCCTCCTGCGCTTGTCCGGACAGCTAATCCCGAGAGAAGGAAGAGGCTCAGAAGACGGGCTGGGGGTTTTGGGCATGTGTTCCCCACCTCCCTCACTCGCACATTAACATCCTTCTAACAAGTGGACACTGACTCCAAGATAGCGACAGGGAAGGGCCCCTGTCTAGGGTGAGACTCCGGAAGCACCGCTCCAAAGAGACACCTTCAGTACAAACAACAGTGAAAGGCAGCTGCCTAAGGCTGGCCTGCTACTTGGCTCATCTGAGAAGACTCAGAATTTCCTGGAGACCTGCAATGCAATGGGGGAGATGAAGCCTGGCAACGGAAAACCAGGGCCTGGGTTCTCAGTGCAAAAACTGCCCCACATGGTACTCGGGTCAGAGAAAGCAACCCATCCACTCCCACAGCACCAAACCAGACAGGCAAAAGGGTCCGAGCCTAAAGTGCTACAAGAGGAAGGTCTTTTGAAAAACCTCAGGTGCTACGCAAATGCTAAGTTCATCTTGAACTATCTGCTATGGCTGCAAGCTTTGGGGAACAGATCTGTCTGCGGTCACAGCCTCTGGAGTGTCTGGCTGGCTGCAGCTGGGGACTGACACTGAAGAGACCCACCACAATAAAGGATTTAGGAAGACATTATGGTGATGGACTTCCGGGAAGAGGGCAGAGATATGTGGCCCAGGGTCTCCCGAGAATATGGCAAGCACATCCAGACACCGGTCCCCAAGGGAAGATTTATGAAGCTGATGTCTCTGATGCAATTTCTGCTAGTGATTAGGAGGGACATTAATCACACCCAAGGCCAAGGCTAAGAGCAGGAAGGGTTGAACTATCATGGAAGTCTGGCTCCAGCTCCCACAGACCCTGATGGAAATGCAGTGAGATCATGCTGCTGAGATCGTACCCCTCACGTGGGCTTTGAGAACGATACACTTGTCCCGGAATGACCAACAATACTGAAGACAGAGGACCTTGGGCCCACACACAGCTAGAGCCACCGGCAGTGGCACTTCCGGAGCGTGTCTGCTCCCCTCCTGGCCGTCCTCACGCTCCTTAGAGACGGGCCTTCTACGGGAATACCCGCCCCCTGAGCTTTCCTCACAGGCTGCGATGCAGGTCTTCGACGCTCACAGAGTGAAGAGAAAATGAAAACGAGCTCTGTTAACGCAGGCCTGAGGCCAGCCGTCCTTCCTGGAAGGCTGTCTGTGTCACCTCTGCTCCTGATCCTGGCAGGAAGCAGGAGTGTGAGATAAAGGGATGAGACTCCTAGAGGGTCTCTGGGCAAGCCTTCCCCAGCCTGCGCTGCCCAGGTGAGACTCCCCCGGGGTAAAGGTCAGCCGAGGTCCAGGAGCACGCGCAAGGGCTCCTCGGGACCTCCTTGCACTCATTCCTGTGGCTGACCTAGCAGGACACTGAGGCCCAAGGAGACCTACCCAGGAGAGGGGATAAACACAGCAACTGTATTCCCTGAGGCTCTGAGGGGCCACAGAAGAATTTTCTAATTTCCTGAAAAACACTGTCAATCATCCGAACTTAGCCAGGTGTGAACACCCTCCGATCTGGGGCAAGTCACATCCTCAGCTCCATTTCTGTCTCTTTTCTCAGGCCTTAGTTTTCGGTGTGCAGTCTCCATCTTGGGCTGATCCCCAGAGGGTAGACCACATGTCGCCACCCAACAGCAAGGGGGAAAACCCTGGGGCTTCTCCGTGTGAGGGTCACCAGTGCGCAACACTGGCCGCACCCCTGGAAGGCCACCCTGTACTTCTCTCCAGTCCCACCCCATGGCAAGGGACATGCGCTGGGTACAAGCCACAGAAGGAGGTGGACGCCCTGCCTCCTTCGTGCTGGCCCATTTCATGATCTCATCGCTTTCCTTGTTGCTATTTTTCTCACCACCCAACCTCGTCTTTAAAAAAAAAAAAAAAAGACTGAAAAACCAAACCCCTTTTCTTTTTTTAAAACAAAACAAAAATGAATCATGTGACTTCCAGCCTTAACATCAGTTTTGTAACTTTGGTTTCCATGGTGGTGGGATGCAACCTGCCATCGCCATGACAACAGCTGCCTCTGTTCAAATTCACCATCTGACAGGCAGTCCTGAGCGAGCACATGTACCTCTCCCTTCTCTCCGTCAAGAAGATGGTAATGACATTACACCTACTCCTAAAGACCGAACTCCTAATGAATGAGAGGCAGAGGAAGCCATGGTGAGAACACAGCAAAGAGGCAGAGACCCAAAGGCTTTCCGCTGGCCAGGAGCCTCCACTGCACTCTTAGGGAGGTCAGTGGATTCAGTTACTCAAAAGGAAAGATCCCGGAGCATTATCACTCTTGGAATGTTGACTTGAAGCTGCACACAAACTCTCATTGCTTTCAGACCACAGCATTCGCCCCTGACTCCCATGTCTCTGCCCTCTCTATAAAATGACTGGAAAGAGGTTCACAGCACTGCCACCTCGCTTAACCAATACTGAAGTCCATTCCAGATTCATCTGACCCCAACTGCAAAAGGCAGGGCGGCTCTGAGCGTGAAGATACTACCTGCTTGCCCCGTCTTCTGCCTCAGTTACAGCCTGCTGGGTCAGCTGGGAAGTCTTAGCAGATCCACTTTTCGTGTCTCACTGAATCCTAGACTCAAAACACTGTCATGCGACACACGGCTTTGCTGATCAGGGACAAATCACTGAATGGCACAGAAAGGGGAAGAAAGAACGGGGAAGAAAGAAAAGGGGAATCTCAAAGGCCTCTGGGAGAAAACAAGACAGCTGTGGGAAAAGTACCTATTTCAGAAACCAGACTCTGTTCTGATGATATTCTGATGCATCTAGCCCATCAAGAGTTCTGACAGCAGCATGCATTTTCAGGAAAGGAGAATGTGGGCTGCAATCAGCTGCCACACCCAAGACTATACACCCTGGTTCGTAGCAACGCTCGCTCCGCCAGGTATCAGACAGTCCTCTGAATGTGCAAAGCAAATGAAAAGCCTTTTGTGAAAGAGTCCACAGATCATCTCTTAGAGAATTTCTGTTTTCCTCTGAAAGCCCTGCAGCTGTCCCCTGGTGTCCAGGACACCTAGAGAACCCCCAAGCCATGTGAGAAAATGCAGGAGGCATGAAGGATACTGAACTTGGAATCAGAAGACTTGAGAGAGACCTCAGAGCCATTTTCAAATACCAGAAGGGCTGCCTTGTGACAGGGGAGCTAGGCGTTGCCTGTTATTCGGGAGGGTAAGACACGGACCACAGGGTGGACCACCCACCGAAGGGCAGCCTGGGGCGACCTGCAGAAGTCTCACTGTTCCACAAGTGAGTGGACTATTTTGTTGAGTTGCAAACTAAGCACTGCACTAATAATGTTTACCAACCAGCCTCTCTAAAGGGCTAAAAGCCCTGCTGCACAGCGTCCGACAATTTCGGGAGTGCAAATACTCTCTCCATGGCCAATTTCAAGCTACCAACTTGACACCAATATGCAAGGAGTTAGGAAGAGATACACACAATAAACAGCTAATGGTGGGGACCAGCCAGGGCCGGCACACCGCTGACTGCAAGTCCCCTGTCTCTGGGAGCCTGTTAAGGGTACTGAGCAAGAAATGCCTGTATCTGGTAGTAGTCAAACCGGACCAACCCTCACACGCACAAGGGTTAGTGAACAAGTGGGTAGGAAGCAAGGTCACGTGCTGAAGGGCCTTCTGGGTTAGCATGACTCACTCTGTCCCTTAGCCCCAGTTGTCCCCTTAGCCAGACCTGAGCTCAAGAAGTCTGCAGAATCACCCTTACCACAGAAGGCTGTACCTGTGCAGCGGGGTGAATGGTTTGCTAGTGTCGGGAAACCTAAGAATTAATCACCCCATTCTCTCAGGCTGAATTTGCGGATATCCAGGAGGCTCCTGCTGTTTCACCGAAGCCTACAAGTGAACTGAGACAAATCAGCCAGGACACGTGATTAAAAGCACAAGCCAAAGCAACAAATCAGGTAAAAGGCTCGCCTCTCAGTACAGTCACCTGGGAAGCCTTTAAAAATTAAGGATACAGGGAGGTATCCTATCTCCAAAAATTATGAATTAATTTGTCTCAGCTATTGTTTGGGCATCAGCATTTCTAGGAGGACTCTGGGCTGATTGCAAATGTGTAGCCAAGGAAAAGAACACTGCCTTTTACGCTAAAGGCAATGAAAGCTAATGATGTCCTCAGCTCAAGAAACATAACAGCTAAGGAAACAGGATTCCCAGAGACACAAAAGGAAGAACAGGAAGATGCCTTAACACTCAATTATTCCAACATGCTCACTTTATATATGTAGACACCGAAAGCAGAGGAATCAGACTCTTCCAGAGCCAGGACTAGAGACCTCTCTGTATTCTCAGCCTCATGCCCTGCAAAGCTTAGAAACCTATTATCAGAGCAACCAAATAAAACTCCCCAGGCTTCTTGGCTTGAACTGAGGGCTCTAAAAGGAAGGGATCTTTTTATTTGAGTTTATTTCCTTCCTCCCAGGAATACTCAACTGCTCTCAAGAGTGCATCTCTTAAGGTAGGATCTTACCTTTCTTAGGGCTATGGAAGAGTCCAGAACAATCTGTTGACAAGTGCTTGCCTGAGCACTTTTCCCACCTCCCACCTGCTGAGATGGGACCTTGGTGTCATGCTGGGCAGAAGCCTGTTGAATACAGTATTATCATTTCATCATGTTTTCTGGAAACTCACGCGGGATGCTTTCCAGCAAAATTTTTGGAAAAGGAGAATGTTAACTATTGTTCTGAATCACTGTTTCCGACTTCCGTCGGACCTGTGTTGGTTGGCTTTTCAAATTATCCTTCCCTTATTCATTTTTACTTTTTCTTTTAACTGAACTTATTGGGGTGACATGGGTTACTAAAATTATATAGGTTTCAGGTATAGAACTATAGAATAAATCATCTGTACATAATATTGCGTGCTCACCACCCCAAGTCACTTCTCCTTCCATCACCATTTGTCTGCCCTTTAAACTCTTCTGCCTCCTAATCACCAAACTGTTGCTTGTGTCTATGAAGTGGGTTGTTTTTTTTTGTTGTTTTTTTTGTTGTTTTTTTTTTTGCTTAATCCATTCATCTTTTTAACCGAGCCTCCCAATCCCATTCCCGTCTGACAGCTGCCAATCTGTTATCTGTATCTATGCGTGTTTCTAGTTGGTTAGTTTATTTGTCCATCACAGTCTACATATAAGTGAAATCATATGGTATTTGGCTTTCTCTGATGGGCTTATTTCACTCAGCATAATACTCTCTAGGTCCACCCATGCTGTCCAGTAGTACTCCACTGTGTAAATGTACCACAGCTTTTGTATCCACTCATCTACTGATGGGTACTTGGGCTGCTTCCAAACCTTGGCTGTTGTAAATAATGCTGCAATGAACAAAGGGTGCATATAAACTTTCAAATGAGTGCTTTTGGTTCCCTTGGATAGATTCCCAAAAGTGGGATCACTAGGTCATAAGGCAGTTTCATTTTTAATTTAATGAGGTCACTCCACACTGCCTTCCACAGTGGCTGCACCATTCTGCATTCAAAACACCACACAAGGGTTCCCCTTCCTCCACATCCTTGCCAGCACTTGTTATTTGCTGATTTATTGATGACAGCCAATCTGACACGTGTGAGGTGGTATCTCGTTGTGGTTTTAATTTGCATTTCTCTGATGATCAGTGACGTTGAGCATTTTTGCATATGTCTATCGGCCATCTGTATCTCCTCTTTGGAGAAGTGTCTATTCAGGTCTTTTGTCCATTTTTTAATTGAACTGTTTGTTTTCTCAGTGTTGAGTTTTAGAAGTTCTTTATAAGTTTGGGAAATTAATGCCTTATCAGACATATCATTGGTGAATGTGTCCGCTCATTCAGTGGGCTGTCTTTCCATTTGGTCAGGGGTTTCCTTTGTTCACTCTTTTGAGCCTGCCTGCTGGTGTTCGTGAGCTCAGTCTTTCCGAGCCGGTGCACTCAGGGTGGGCACCTGCCTGCTACTCCCTGGTCATCACCAGGGAAAGAAGTCATCCAGAGAAGACCTAACATCCTTGTCCACAGAACTCTGGGGGAGGGAGGGCAGATGGTGATCTCAAAAATAAAGAAATACACATACACACAACTATCTATAAAATGGGAGCATTACGTTGCCAAAATGCCCATATCCTCTCAATTTATAGAGGCCCATGTTCCCCAGAACTGCCCCTCCTCATGTGACCCCCACCCCACCTCCAGGCAAGCTCACACCCTTCAATTGCTCCTCATATCAACAAACCGGAACACACGAATCCATACGGCTCAGTTAATTCCTAAGCACAAATTCCCATGCACATACAACCCGAAGTTAGCAGAAAGAGGCAGTTCCTTTAATTTGTTGGGGTTTTTTTAAGGCCCACTCCCTAATTCCTTTTGAGGCTACTGCCTGGCCTCCAAAACCAAGGGGCATAGCCTAGGTCTCCATTCCCATCCACACCCATATCCTGTTTCCTCAGCTCAAATGTGCGCTACAGTCCTGGTCAGATGCCCTTCACCAAACTTGCTGGGCAAATGTCCAAGGGGTCCAAGACACGGAGAGTTCGTGCCTCTCTGTGACATCCCTCCGATCCCTTCGGAATCTTCCTCCGCAGGTCATGGGAGTCCAATCCCAACGCCCTTCTCTGACAGATCAAAGGTGGAGACGCTAAACACCCACACACCTGCACAGACAGGGGGTGGTGAGCTGGGAGGCTGGAACCCCCTGCGGAGAACACCGCCCAGAGGCCAACCTGGGCCTGCAGGAGGGTCCTTCCACATGCCCCCAAACGAGCCTCTAAAACTTCCGGCTGCCATTTATGCAGCAGCAAAAACAACATCAAGTGAGCTCGTTTCAGGCTGATGGTTTTGAGTATCTCATCGTTTTCATCGAAAGGTTGCTGGAAAAATTCTGTTCCATTATTGGGCCTGAAGATATTCCTTCTGGGGTTCTAACATCCTTACGGATGATACTGGCATAAAACCAGCCATAGAAACATACGAAGGTAGGTTCTAATGTAGATATTTTAAATTTTATCTTTAAAAAATGTAAATAAAGCCAGTGACTTGGAGAAGAGAAAGACAGACTTGTGGGAAGACCACCTTGCTGCAATGGTGGAGAGCGTGGGCCCTAAGCCAGGCCCCCTGCCCTCCCCGCTGTGTGAATGGGCAAATGAGTTAACCTCTCCAGGCCTTCATCCCCTGCACCGTGAGCCACAGAGAACGAATGCCTGCCTCTGTAGGAATAAATGCAATAACGCATGGGGTGCACTAAGAACAGTAATCTGAAACCCAGTACATAAAAAATGCTAGGAATCTATGATCTCCGTCAACATTAACACTAGTACTAATATCCAACATGCTTTCTTACACATCAGCTGAGGCTAGTGTAGTAGGCAAAGCAGAGAAACTGACCTCCACCGAGGTCACCTCTGAAGACTCTGGGGCTCAGGGAGGTTACAAGACCAGCGTGAGGTCACGTATACAGTGTCTGGCCGCACTCAGGATGCAAACCTGACAAGACTCAGGGGAAAGTAGATGGTATTGGGAGAAGGAGAAAACTTAAGCTGCATAAGTTTCATGTTGCTTCATCCAGAACTAACCAGATACTAACAACTGAGATTTATTCACAGCTTATTACGTGCCAGCCATTGTTCTAATTTCATCTGATCTTCACAAAAATCCTATGAGATACATCCTATCCATTTTGTTAAGAAGCTCTCCCAGGGCACACAGCTAGGGAGAGGTGGACATGGTACCAAAATATGGACCCAAAGGCTGTGTTTTTAAGCACGATGCTCTTGAGCTCCCAGGCAGAGATTGCAAATCCTCAGTTCTAGGGCAAAGCATTTGTCCACTGGGCCCTGGGTTGAATGCTGTCTAATATCCATTAAACTCCTAAGAGTCTAGGGTTCAACACTTCTACAGTCACGCAAATAAATAAAATATTGCCTCAATGAGTATCTGAAAACAGTACCTACAGTGGACTTTGAAGAAAGCAAGACACTACATCCTCGCCTGAAATAGACATGAAATAGTCGTAAAAGTGTGTACTGATTTCAGCAAAGCATGTGACGACGATAGCCCCACCCCCTGGTATTCTTCCAGACAGAACAGAGAAATGTCAGCTGGCTGAAGCACAGCTCAGGACATTTGAGAAAAGCTGAACAGTCGGTGAGCACTGACTAATGCACTGATGACGAGCCAAAGAAAGGCCCCAATTCCCACCATATTTCTATCAATACTGATGACGAGCCAAAGAAAGGCCCCAATTCCCACCATATTTCTATCAATTATTTGACGGAAACACATGCTGTCTGCTGGAGACACTGAGCTCGGGGCGGAGCGCTCACTCACTGAACAGTAGGGTCTGGAGACCACGTGGAACAGAAACCCTTTGAACTTTGAAGTCAGACCACCAGGGTTCAGGGTCACTGGCAGTGACATCTGGCAAGTGACTTAATATTCACTGGCCTCGGTTTTCCCATAATTAAAATGTGGTGACATTAGACTATTTTGTTAGAAGGCAGAGGGTCTGAAGTGTGGTGGGTGCTCAGTGAATGTCAGTGCTGGGTCCCCACGTGAAACAGATTTCCACAGGATGGGCTGTTGGACCAAAAGCAAGAAAATGTGCGTGAAATGAACAGAGTCCTGAATTTAGGTCCAAAAATTAAACTGAATGAGAAGAGAGTGAGGTAAAACTCACTCTGTCAACTCATATCGAAAGACCCAGGGTTTTTAGCTGATTACAAACTCAGTCAAGTCAGAAACAGAATGCAATTTTTCTTTAAAAAAGAAAACTAAAATAAAAAAAAAATCTGAATTTAAAAAGTGTGTTAAATGACAATGTGAATTACTGTTCTATGTTCTGGGAATAAAAACAAAAACAAAAAAAACTAATAGATATTGCCCTCGCCTTTGCAGGGATTTTTTTTAATCCTCACCCGAGGACAGGCTTATTGATTTTAGAGAGGGGAAGAGAGAGGGGAAGAGAGGAAAAGAGGAGGAGAGAGGAGGAGAGAGGGGGCAAGACGGGGAGAGAGGGGAAGAGAATATGATGTGGGAGACAAGCGTCGATCAGTTGCCTCTCACACCCACCCGAACCAGACACCGAAACCTAGGCATGTACCCTGACTGGGAATCGAACCCGCTACACTTTGGTTTATGGGACAACACTCAAACCAAATGAGCCGCACTGGTCAGGGCCGTTGCAGGGATTTTAAACCAATACTAAAGCTACATGATAAGTGTCATAATAAAGTAATAAACCAGGTGCCATGTGGGAGCTAGGAGGAGGAAGACGGTCTGACTCTGCTGAGAGAAATCAAGGAAAGCTTCGTGGAGGAAGTAACCTCTGCGTTTTAAAGCCCAGAAGTCAGAATGAGAGAAGACATGCCAGAGAGAGGCAGCCACGGAGGCTGGGGAGAGGACGGTGTCTTCAGGCGGCAGTGGCCCCTGGAACATCTGGGGAGAAGGCGATTACGGTGGTTGAGGCAGGTTGGTGCCACATGCAGAGCGGACTGGGAGAGGCCCTGCAGACCAGGCGGGAAACCCTGTCCAGTAACCAAGCAAACGAACGGCAGAACCCAGACTGGAAGTTAGGCTTTCCGACTCCTTATCTCACCTCTCCACCTCTGCTGACCCGTACTGCAGCCGCCAGCCACATGTGGCTGTTTAAACTTAAATCAACTAACATGAGATAAAATCGAAAGTCTAGTATTCAGTCACAATAGCCACACCTCAAGTGCTCAAGAGCCACAGGCAGCTAGTGACTAATGTACAGCACAGCACAGATAAAAACATATCCGTCATCCCAGAGAATTCTAGCCGCCAGCCCTGTTCGGTGCCAGAGGACCATCAAGGCAGCAGGAAGCCGACTCGGTCTGTACTGCGTCGCAGAACAGAGAGGCGAACACAGGCAGGCGGGTGTTATACGGAGGAACCGCTCCACTTGCTACACCTTACATTTTTTTAATACTGGGAGAGGCCCCCACCCCTGGCAGCTTGATGGCCGCCTCAGGGTGACGTAGAAAGCGCTCCCGCACTGACGTAACGCTCACGGGCTAGAAGGCGTGTGTTACGTCACGGCCGACGGGCTCACGCACTAGCACCAACACGCCTCTGTAGCTCCCTCACGCGGACGCCCCGTCGCTGGCATCTGTAGGACACGATGTTGGGTTGGGAGTCCCTATTCCCGTCAGCCTAGCACCCCAATACACCAGAAAGTGGGAATTTCCTAACATGGTCAGCATTTTTAAATGTAAACCATGGACCCCCCAAAAACTGAATGCAAAATAGTGTGCGTATCCTGCGGGAAAGGGGAGTTCACAGCATCGACCAGATTTTAACAGGTCTGTGCTGCGAACGCAGAAAGCACAGAAACACCGTGCTGGAGAGACCCAACGGTTCCGATTCTCTCGTCTGGACCCCTCGGGTCATCCCCAACTCCACAGTCCCATCGTCTGCACCACCTCAAGACCACACCCTGCAACTAAAGAGTTTCGAGTCAAACACCCCGACCCTGATCGAGGAGAAAGGAGGTGGGAGCGCCGAAGAGCACGGAAACAGCCCAAGGCACGAAAGGTGGGTAACTCAGTCAAGGTGGGGAAGGTGTGTCAACCTCCTGTGCCGAGATGCCTATTGGAAGCTCTCTTGGAAATCCTGGGGGTTCGTTTCCAACCTCGGCCTGCAGAAACACGCCCACCCAGGTGGATGCAGAACCGCTTACCAGCTGGAGAACTTCCCCAGCAAACCTAAGGCCTACTGAGCTACCCATCCATTTAAAAATAATGACTCTGTTCCAACTACCACCTGACAACGTGACAGTCGTACCGCGATGCGTCTCCAGTATTTCTAGAGCTGAAGAAAGGATGATTTCTAGAACGAGGCAGATACTCCTCTGTTATCTGATATTGCTGGAGAAGAATGTTTTGGTTAATTTAACAAAAAAAAAGTGCTAAAGAGCTACTTTACATAATCAATATGGATTATAATTGGCAAAAGCTCTGAATACAATGAAGTGCGTACCCACTCGAACCACGTTGAACATACCGTAATGAATGCTTCGTTGGCAATGTCCAGAAAGCACGAGAAATTGCGCGGTGCCTGGGGGCCACTGGTACACGTCTCACTTATTATTAGACTACAGACCTCTGGGTGCCAATCCATAAAGAGCTCTGGATAACAAAATGCTAGATAGCAACAAACGCTGTGTACTTTTCTCACAGCTGTGTTGAGTGACCGGAACCTGGAATGATCCCTAGCAAGACTGCGCGGTCGGGAAAGCTCGTCTTTTACCACCTCCGGATCCCCATGAAAGGACCCTTCACTTTCCGCCCGCCAGCCAGTGCCCTCACTACCTCCTAGCCACCTCTCATCTCCCCACTAGGGCCACACCCAGTCCTGCAGGTCCAGGTCAGTGCAACACTAGCACAGAATAGACAATTCATTAATGCCCGTTATTGATCAACAGCAGTTCATTCAACGGCAGTTTACTGAACGTCCACCAAGGGCCAGCATTGTGTTAAGTGCTGGAATTCAGAGGGGTGTGTCCTATACCCATTCTCACAAGAGCCTGCCCTCAGGGCCAGAAAAAGGAAGGATTAACTTGGTGTTGATATTGTCATGTATTAGCTTACCACGGCCCCTCACCTGAGATCATCTGCACTTGGGAATGAGAAGTCCCAAGTCTCACTTCCTGAACTCAAAGGACAAGTTTTTGTCTATAGCAGGGCGTCAGGCTGGTGTATGGGAGTGATTTACGATCGGGGGCTCTCCTGAGTCATTTGTCAGACTGGCCTTCGTACAGGCATTGCCGGGAAGGTAACAAAACTGTGCAGAGCCACTAGTGGCTCTCAGAATACGGCTCCCAGATCAGCAGCATGTGTCGCCTGGGGCCTTGTGACAGATGCAAATTCTCAGGCCCTACTTTCATTCTACTGAATCAAAAATTCCAGCCATGCAATCCAGGAATCTGCATTTTAACAAGCCCTCAGGAGACTGGGAGACACGCGAAAGTGTGACGACCAGGGTGTGGATGAAAGAGACAGCGTGCGTAGGACGGCTTCAACACAGAGACACCAGAAGAGGAGTTAGCCTGGATGCTGATGGGAATCGCCTGCTCTACAGGGTTGTGGGGAGCAAGGGGGCGGAGCCTGACCCCTCCCCTGCAGGTTTGGCCAGCACCACCCTCAACAGGAGGCTCTTTTGATCTGTCCTCCCAAGTCCTTATGGCTTGCTCCTGCAGTGGGGACAGCTGGCTGCCCCCAACCTGAACCTGTGGTGCGGTGCGCTCCTCCTGCGGGAACTGGAGTTGGGGAGTCTGGCAGCTACTAAGAGGTATGGCTCCAGAGTAGGGGCCGCTTCCCCCCACTGAGTGCCTGATCACGCTGCTCCCAAGTAAGGGACCCACGGACCCGTCCTCCCCACCCTGGTTGCTCTGTCCCCCTGACTCTGGGTGCCCTGCCCTACGAAGCTCATGCTTTGTGGAAGGGTCTGTGGGTCGCAGTCAGCCTGGGCCCACTCTATGGTCTTTCTTTTGAAGTCTCTGGAGGAAGACCAGGCAACCTCAGGGGATGGTGAAGTAGCAGACAGGTGTAGGCAGACCTCAGGGAACCTTGGGCCTTTTATTGATCAGACCCAGCTCAGAGCTGGAGGAAGGTGACCCTTACACACAGCTTGTCCCCTCCCATGCACACCCAGGCCCAGCAGATGCAGTCACAGACAATGAACAGCATGGCAGCTCCAGACCTGCACCGGAACCCTGCCCAAGTGAACCCAGAACCAACACAACCAGTACTGGGCTTCAGACCACACCAGAACCCAACCCAACCAGCCATACAAGTCGCACACCTAGAGGGGACTCCTGCAGGCACTAGATCCTGCTGGGAATAACTCCACCTCTGGGGGCGGTGCCGCACAGCGACTCAGACATGGTGATCAAGGTCTATCCTTGTAGTCAGCCAGCCTAAGGACTGAATCCACCTAGGAATGGGCCTCTAGTAATCCAGACTCAAGTACACCAAAAGGGCGTGCACAACGCCCATCAGAAACATTCCTGGAGTGCCTAGTTCAGGTGATCTGGAAGAATGTGCCACTGAGCCACGCAAGACAGAAAGCCATCCCAGCAGGTTTGGAAGTCATAGCAAATCTAACTAATACATAGAGACAAACACAAAAAGATAGACAAATGGGGGGACAAAAAAATATGCTCCAAATGAAAGATCAAGAAGAGTGCCCAGAAAAAAATTACATGAAATGGAAGCATCTAAGACACCAGATGCAGAGTTTAAAACAACGATTATAAGGCTGCTCAAGGGACTTAGGGGAAGAATGGATGATCTCAGTGAAAACTTAAATAAATAGTAAACATTGAAAAGGACACAGAAACCATAGAAAAGAAGTAGTCAGAAATGAAAACTACAATATCTGAAGTGAAGAATACACTAGAAGGAATCAACATCAGGTTAGATGAAGCAAAGGATTGAATCAGCAATTCAGAGGACAAGATAACAGAAAACATCCAAGCAGACAAACAAAAAAGAAAAGAATTTTTATTAATGAGGAAACTCTCAGGGACCTCTGGGGCAACATCAAGAATAACAACATCCAATTATAGGGGAACCAGTAGAAGAAAGCGAGCAAGGGATCAAGAACCTGTTTGAAGAAATAATTACTGAAAATTCCTTAACCTGGTGAAGGAAAAAGACATACAAGTCCAGGAAGCACAGAGAAACCCCAACAAGATGGACCCAAAAAGGCCCACACCAAGACACATCATAATTAAAATGGCAAAGCTTAAAGACAAAGAATCTTTAAAGTAGCAAGAGAAAGACAGTTATCTACAAGGGAGCTCCTATAAGGCTATCAGCTGATTTCTCAACAGAAACACTTCAGGCCAAAAGGGACTGACATGAAGTATACAAAGCAATGAAAAGCAAGGACCTACAACCAAGACTACTCTATCCAGCAAAGCTATCATTTAAATTGTAGGTGCAATAAAGAGTTTCTCAGACAAAGAAGAAGCAGCTAAAGGAATTCATTACCACCAAACTAGTATTGCAAGAAACGTTAAAGAGCCTTATTGAAGAAGGAAAGGGAAGGGAAGGGAAGGGAAAAGGGAAAGGGAAAGGGAAGGAAAAGAAAGGGGCACATAGCTATAAAGATTAAATAGCAAAAAAAACCATACATATCAATAATAACTTTAAATGTAAATGGATTAAATGCCCCAATCAAAAGACATAGAGTAGCTGAATGAATAAGAAAGCATGACCCATATATATACATATATACATATATGTATACATATATATACATATATGTGTGTGTATATAGTCTACAAGAGACCCATCTCAGAATAAAAGATATACACTGACTGAAAGTGAAGGGGAGAAGAGAGATGGTCCATGCAAAGGGAAACCAAAAACTAGGTGGGGTTGCAACACTTTTATCAGACAAAAAAAAGACTTCAAAACAAAAGCCAAAACAAGAGATAGAAAGGACTTTGCATAATACTAAAGGGATCAATCCAACAAGAGGATATAGAACCTTACAGAATAAAGAAGCACCTAAATATATAAAGACAATCTTGCTAGAAATAAAGGCAGAGATCGACAGTAATACACTCATAGTAAGGGATTTGAACACCCCATTGACATCAATGGATAGATCTTCTAGACAAAAAATCAACAAGGCAACATCAACATTAAATGACATACTGAACCAGGTGCATTTCAACTGATACGTACAGTACATTTCATCACAAAGCAGCAGAAGAAAGAAAATTATAGTCCAATATCCCTGATGAACATAGATGGTAAAATCCTCAACAAACAGCAAGTTGAATTCAGCAATACATTAAAAAGATCATACACCATGCCCAAGTGGGATTTATGGGGATGCAAGGCTGGTACAATGTTTGCAAATCAATAAATGTAATATACCACATAAATAAAATAAAGGATAAAATCCCATTTTCAATAGAGGCAGAAAAGCATTTGAAAAAATCCGGCAACAATTTATAATAAAAACTTTCAGCAAAGTGCAAACAGTGGGAACATACCTCAACATAATAAAGGTAATATATGACAAATCCATAGCCAATATTATATTCAATGGGCAAAAACTAATTTCCCTTAAGATCAGGAACAAGACATGGATGTCTGCTTTCACCACTCTTATTCAACATAGTATTGTAATTTCTAGCCATAGCAATCAGACAAGAAAAAGAAATAGAAGGCATCCAATTTGGAAAGGAAGAAGTAAAACTGTCATTATTTGCAGATGTCATGATACTGTATATATAGAACCCTAAAGATTCTGATAAATGAATTCAGTAAAGGAGCAGGACACAAAACAAATACCCAGAAATCGGCTGCATTTTTATACACCAATAATGAAGTATCAGAAAGAAAAACTAAGAAAACAGTCCTGTTTGCAATTGCAATAAGAATAAAATACAGTCCCTAGGAATAAATTTAACCAAGGAGGTAAAAGACGCATACTCAGAAAACTACAGGATGCTAAAGAAACAAACTGTGGAAGATACAAATAAGTGGAAGCATTTGCTGTGTTCAAGAAGTGGAAGAACTGACGTCATTAAAATGTCCATACTACCCAAGGCAAGCTACAGATTCAACACAATTCCTATTAAAACACCTATGGCATATCTCACAGAACTAGAACAAATATTCCAAAATTTATATGGAATCACAAAAGACCACAAATAGCCTCAGCAATGTTGAGAAAGAAGAAAAAGTTGAAGGAATTATACTACCTGATATCAAACTACATGACAAAGGCAAAGTAATCAAAACAACATGGTACTGGCATAAAAACAGGCATAGGAATCACATAAATCAATGGAACAGAACAAAGAGCCCAGAAATAATCCCCGTCTTTATGGTCAATTAATATTTGACAAAGGAGGCAAGAACATAAAATGGGGTAAAGACGGTCTACTCAATACATGGTGTTGGGAAAATTGGAAAGATACATGCAAAACAATGAAACTAGACCACCTTCTTAAACCATACACAAGAATAAACTTGAAATGGATTAAAGCCTTAAGTGTAAGTCATGAAACCATAAAATTGCAGAAGAAAAACACAGGCAGTAAAATCTCAGACATTTCTCATAGCAATATTTTTTCTGATATATCTCCTCTGGCAAGGAAAACAAAAGAAAAAATGAATAAATGGGACTACATTACACTAAAAACTTTTGCACAGCAAAGGAAACCATCAACGAAATGAAAAGACAACCCACTGAATGGAAGGACATTTTCACTGATGATACATCTTTGTGTAAGAGGTCAATTTCCAAAACTTATGAAGAACTTCTAAAATCCAACACTGAGAAAACAAACAATTCAATTAAAAAAATGGGCAAAGGACCTGAATAGACACTTCTCCAAAGAGGACACACTGATGGCCAACAGCCATATGCAGAAATGCTCAACGTCACTTATCATCAGAGAAATGCAAATTAAAACCACAATGAGATATCACCTCACGCCTTTCAGAGAGGCTATCATTAATAAATCAACAAACAACAAGTGCTGGCGAGGATGTGGAGAAAAGGGAACCCTAGTGCACTGTTGGTGGGAATGCAGACTGGTGCAGCCACTGTGGAAACCAGTATGGAGCTTCCTCAAAAAATTAAAAATGGAACTGCCTTATGACCCAGCAATTTCACTTCTGTCCGAAGAAACCCCAAATACTAATTCAAAAGAGTATATGCACCACTATGTTCATTGCAGCATTATTTACAGTAGTCAGGATTTAGAAGCAGCCCAAGTGCCCATCAGTAGACGAGTGGATCGAAAAGCTGTGGTACATTTACACAACAGAATACTACTTGGCTGTAAAAAGGAAGGAAAGCTTACCTTTTGCAACAGCATGGATGGACCTGGAGAACATTGTGATAAGTGAAAAAAGCCAGTCGGAGGAAGACAAATATCGTATGACTCCACTTGTACGTGGAACCTAATGAACAAAATAACTAACAAAACAGAAACAGACTCAGAGATACTGAGAACAAACTGACAGCTGTCAGAGGGGATTGGTGCTGAGAGGCTGAGTGAAAGAGGTGAAGGGATTAAGTGGGAAAAACACGCAGACGACAGTATGGCGATTGCCGGAGGAAAGTGGGGGGGGGGGTTGGGGAAGATAAAAGAGGGCGAAGCGGGGAGAAGTGGCGGCAGAGAGAGATTTGACTCTGGGTGGTGTGCTCACAGTGCAGTGTGCGGATGGTGTGTTAGGGAGTTGTACACTTGAAACACGTATGATTTTATTAACCAATGTCACCCCAATTAGCTCAATAAAAAATAAAAATTTTTTAAAAAGAAATCACCTGCACTAAAGAGAAGTCAGTGACAGAACAGTGGCAAAATTGTCCCCAGCAGCACCCAGCTGGCAATGGCGGGGACACCGGTGAGTGAGTGCAGAAAATTCAGGTCAGGCTGCTTGACGCGGCCCCGCCCCAGGAGACAAAGGTGTGTGGAACGGGAGAAAGAGCCACAAGAAGTTTAAGAACCTTCAACCCTCCCCTGAGCTGAAGGCTGGGAAAGACTTGGGAGGACTCACTTCCTCCTCCAGCTGGTTGTCCGAGCCTCTTCTCCAGGTCCAGGAGGTGACCTGCAGAGCCCTGTGCCTCAGCCACGAACAACAAGACACGTGAGCCTGACCCCCAACAAGCCTGGGTTCCTGACCATGACTCTAACCTCAACCCCCCACCTCCCCTCACCCCTGCTCAGACTCCTCCTTTTCTCTCCAAGAGAAAGGGGAGGAGGAAATAAAGACACCCCCCATCCCCCCCACTCCCTGCCTTTAATAACACGATCTTCTAGACAGCCCGTGAAGACATCTAAAAGAGGCTTTCCGAATTCTCCAGAGATGCAGAAAACCAAATGCAGCCAGAAAAAGAAAATACGAAAAAGAAAAACCTCAAAATGATGCAGAGTTGCAACAGCAATCCAAATCAATCACCCACAAGCACAAAGACCACATGCTGCAGGCTCCCAGCAGGGCCTCTCCCTGAAGCCCCTCCTGTGGCTGGATGGGGGGAGCGGGGTCGGGGGGCCTATCGCTGGAGCTTAGCCTGGAGTTACGATCTCAGAGCCCTGCCGACCTGCCTCCAGATGCACAACTTTAAAAATGGGTCTATGGCAGGCGTTTAAAAAAAAATTCGGGAAGGCTAAGAGTGGAACTGTTTAGTCCTACAAACTTGGAACTTAAAATACAATAAGAAAAGAATCTCCTAAGAAGTACCCACTGCTCTACCCGGCCCAGGGTGAGTGAGGGCTGTCTCAGATAACGGACCCGTTTTACATCATTCAGGGCTGTGCCCCTGAGTCTGGCCCTTTATGGGTCATAACCCATAGAGTTCATAACCAACGACTGGCCACGGTACAGGAAATGGAAAATTAGGTAAATGTTCTTTGGGGCACTCAGTGGGCACGAATACACCACGGACACCTCCTTGAAGCGGCTAACACACATGAGAACCCTAGGCTGGAGGAGTCTAAAACCGTTGTGCTACACTTTCTGCCCTTAATTAAAAGTGACACTGGAAACACGACTGACTGGTGACCCCACACGAGTCCTCTCTGTGCAGGCTCAGAACAGTTAGGAAGAGACGCATCGGCATGGGGCCCTGGCATTGTGACCCCTCTTCGGAAGGGACTCTTTTAGAAGCCATGTGGTGCCGGTGGTAGTGGGGGCGGGGGGCTGCTATACACTAATTTTGGTGCCTGCTCCCCCTCACATTCCTAAGAGAGTTGAAGGAAATGGGTACAGAGCCTGCTCCTTAGCTCAGTGGCTCAGCATGTATCAGCATGAAGACCCAAGATGACCAGAGGATTCAGGGTGACCAGAACTTGGGGACATAAATATCTTCTAGCTAAGCACGTTCTCTGAATAGAGGACAGGAGTGGTTGCATAGTTACAGGCACCCAAATGCAACAGGACTGCCTCTGAAAACAGCAAGAAAAGGCACGGTCAAAGCGAGACTGTTTGCCCCCAGGTCCCTTCCCTGCGTCCCAGTCCCACCGCACAAAACGGAGGACTCGGAGGCAAAAGTGCACTTTGGAGGCTCACCCTGTGCAAGAGACCTTGCTTGTATCCGGGGGAAGACAACCTTCCTTTTCTAAAAATCCTAGGAAAAACTCACACATATAATGAATGATTCACAAAGCCTGAGCCTAAAAACGAGAGGAGAAACACAGACGAAAAGGGCAGAGGACCGACTGGGCAGAAAGAGCAAGTGGAGGAAAGGGTCTGGTCTCTCTCTCCTTGAACAGGAAGGTATTAATTACAGTCACGTTTCGGTTCCCTCCTTACCATCTTTGTGGTCAGTGATAAACAACACAACCCGGCCACGGCCACCTCTGATGGGCTGCTGCGAGGCCTGGCTCTGCCTGGGCAGCTGCCCTTTCCCGGGCTGCCCAGGAAACGACAAGGAGAGGCTACGATGGGCTGACAGAACACAGGGAGTCCAAGGCTGTGCAAGAGGTCGGAAAGCCTAGCAAATACTGACTCCGTTTTATTTTCACGAAGAATACGAAGATGGAAGGAAACCAGCTGTTTCTACAAAGAGGGGGAAAGCAGCAGAGTCTGAGGCGGGGCAAACACCTACATTTTGTACGGCGATGGCTAAAAAGAGACAAGGCAATTTTGGAGGGAGCTAATAATTCTGGAGTCTGGATCTTCCAGAAGCAGATATAAAAAAGCAGGCCTGTGCTCGGTACCTTCCTCCTCCTCCTCCAAGTCACAGTGCGTGCTGCAGGGAAAGCCAGTGCGGAAGTGATGGCACTCAGGCCAACGGGCGAGACTGCCGCATCCCAGATGTTTCTGTCACCATCCGCAAGCCACTTGTTTCTTTCAAACGCCTGCACTCCACATCGACCTCTAGGTTGCGTGCCAATTACAGCTGGTCCCCCACAACACGTCAGAGCCTGGTTTCCACACGGCATTTCAAGGGCAGAGCCAACAGGCTACTTGGAGGCTGGCCTGGGAGGCTTAGAAAATGAAGACTTTTGTCCGGCAGCCTCGGTGCCAGTTGCAGTGGCTGTTTCTCTGTCTGCATCCCCACCCAGGTGCACAGCAGATGGGAAGCCTTTCTGCATTATCTGATCGTGGGATATAATTACAGGCTCTGTCCTTGTTAGCTGCCACCCTCTGCCCTAATCAAGGCACTCTGACTCATGATCCATTAGTTACATCAAACCTGAAATCGCTGCCAGGATGACCAGTGACTATCCTGCAAGGTAGCATATGTTTTTAGGCAACCAAAGCAAGAGAAACAGCCAATGCCAAAATGGGAGATGCGGGAACTAAGGTTTTCGTTCATCTTCACCAAAATCCTCCAAAATAAATGACAACTTACAATGGGAAATGCACATCATATGGTACAGAACTCCCGGCCCAAAGCCAGAGGTCTTTGGGGGTACAGCGAGAGTCTCTGCAACAAGAAACGAAGGATGACTGCCCACAGGGTCACCGCCTCAGCGACCTTCCTACTTGAAACCATGTTCACTCCCATGGGAAACAGGTGCTCCCCGCTGCAATGGCTCACGCCATTGGTGGGAAAACATCACTCCCTGCTCTTCGACAGCAGCGTCTCCAAGTCAGACATCCCCTTTCTTCCCTTCGGCCTCCCACCTGGCAGAGTGTGGACACGTGGGAGGCATCTGGCAGACCGGGAGGTGCCTCGGGGTCACTGGGCCTGGGCACAGAAGGCTGGAGCTCCCGAACACCCTGCACAGGAAATGCGGAGTGACGTTCAGAGCAGCCAATTTCCTTCGAAAAAGAGAGCCCTTTGGTTGGCTCTGTTAGATGAGCAAGAAAGAAAAGGAGGAATCTCGTAAAATGTAATGCCACGTTTGAAATCAGATTAGCATTTTCCAAAAGGTTATGGTCTCTTCTGCCGAAGAGAGTACCGTAAGAAAATAAAATTATCTCCCTATGCAGATGTAGCTTCCAAGAAAAATGAAACACATTCGGAGTGGGCTGTTGACACACCACCATCTTTCATGCCGAATCTGGGCAATCTTGGGCATTTCTTCTTGTAAGAACTAGACCTGCCCTATTAATAACTGGATAACATTATCCCCTGCAAGTTAAGAGTCCTACCAGTATAAATTAAATCATTCCTTTTACTGAACTCATCTTTTCAGCCCAGTCAGTTTAAAGGCCGGTGACAGGCAGCGTTGAGGCCACTAACGGAGCACACAGAAGGGCACGCTACCTTCCAAGTCCAGAGGCTTTCTGCAGCCGACTGGTCGTGCCAGTGTAAGTCACAGAAAGTACAGTACACAAACGATCGAAACCCTCAGGCACCTTGCACGCACGCACATCCGTTCAAAGCAGGTCTGGGCAGGTTTTCTGAACCTTCCTTTTTTCAAAAATGGGCCCCTTAGAGTGAGCAGAGAAGTGCTTCCCAAACTTTAAATGTGCATATGAGTCACCTGGGGATCTTATTAAAATGCACATTATGATTTAGGGAGTCTGAAGTGGAGCTTTGTGATTCTGAATTGTTATCAAGAGTGATGAGGACGCCACTCCTTGCTGTCTTTGAAAGGCAAAAATCTAGACAACTTAGTTTACTTAGAACAAAGGCCCCCTTTCCTGAAAGTATGCTGAAATTTCTGAAGGACTCCACTAATAATAATAGCCAGTGTTTACCAAATAATTGGGCAACTTCTAGGAACTCGATACCCATTAACTCATTTAGTTCTTCCAGTGACTCGTCATCTTCCTCATTTTATCAAAGGAAACTGAGTCACAGAGCAGAGAAGTGACTTCTCAAGGTCACACAGCAGGTGAAGGACTGGGGTCTGAACCCAGACGGCCTGGCTCTCAAGCTTTACTGGAAGACCAGAAGCTCACTCTGACCCCCCAGTAAGTAGAAGCAAGATAACGGGGGAAGCTGGACATTCAGAAAGGAAGGGGAGCGAGAGCAGGAACTTGGAAGCAGGTGGCATTGGAGAAAACGCAGACCGCACGGGAGCGCGTGTTCCCACGTGGTCACCACCGTGGGGAATGGGTATCGGCTAGTTACGTTACACAGCCAGGAGGGGAAAGAGCAGACATGGTGTATTTTAAATCTGCCAACCAGGCTCCCCTACACACCTTGGCAGGTGTTCTCTGAACACTGTTACACACGCCCACACGCTGCAGAACCACTGGGAAGCTGCCAGCTATGGGAACAGAAGAGACCACTAGACCGGGCGCATGGCCAAGGCTACGAGCATGCTGCCGAAACCTACTCCCTGGCCTCTCTTGGACTCTTCTCGACTCTTTTGGCCCATTCTGGCCGGAGACAAGGAAAGGGAAGAAGGAGTAAAACCCACAGCCCGGACCTTGCGCTCCCAAGGCCTAGCAGGAAGGCGGTGCGTTTACAGCGGAAGAGAAAAAACGTGAACAGCAGCCACCGCGCGGTGCAGGAAAGGTGCTCGGATCCCAGCCCGCGCCGGGCCCAGCGGGAGGTGCCCCAGATGCTGAACCCAGGTGGCTGTGGAGCCCAAGCCTCCAGAGAATTTCGTCGGCGCTGTCCAAGGTGCCAACAATGACTGCGGGCACACTTTGCCACCTGCGGGCTGGCTGAGTGGCTTTGTCTACCACAAGGAAACCGAGGACGCCTGTCTGAGCAAACACGCCCCTAAGAGAGGGGCACAGTGAAGCAGCACCTGGTGGGTGGGGAATTTTAGGGCATTACAGAAGGTGGGCCGGGGAGGGGGCCCGCTGGGGAAAGCAGAGACCCGACTGGAGGCGCGTTTGCAGCGGCAGCGCACCACAGGAGATCCGCCTGCTTTGTGCAGCGCACCAGCAGGCGGGGCTGCAGAAACCGGACCCTTTTCCTCCCCAGTACCCCCACCCTAGACACGTTTAACTCAGGCACCGTATGGCCCCATCCCTCCGCGTGGGTGGGAGGGGGAGGGGAGCGCAGGGAGGGAAGAGGAAGCCCAGCCAGGGGTGGCTGTGGGAGGATGCGTGCAGCATCAGGAATAATATCTGCTTAGAGATGCTCCTTCATTGCTAATGAGGGGTGCTGCCTGGAAGCACTGCGCTCCAGCCAATCGCGGAGCTGCTGAGGCAGGGAAGTAGGGAAGAGGGAGGGGAAGACCAGAGACCAGGGTGCGGGGTGCAGGGAGATGCCCCTGCCCTGAGGGGAGTGAGCAGCTAGCCTCACTGACACTAGGGACCCAGCAGGGCTCCAGCTGTCTCAGAGCTGCACACCTGGAGGGTAGGGGTGCGCAGGAGGGAGGAGAGGGAAAAAGAGGCGGGGCCTCCTTTGCAGGTGCAGCCTTCCCAAGAAATCTCTCTCCATGAGCCTCAAAGTCCCATGTCTCCAAGCTACCCCCATATTTACCGCCACCCCAATGCCTTGCTTCCTACTAATGCCCCTCACTACCCCACCAAGCTCCAATTCCTGAAGATCTTGCCAGATGCCCAATTTTTACTGAAGAACAAGGCAGGAAGGTGCCTAATCAGCAGGCTGCATTGGGTGCACTTGCTTGAACCTGCAAAGACACTCCTTCCATGCCGGTTCACCCTGACACGGCCACCATCCAAGATGCCCCACCAGCTCACTGTGGGGCTAAGGAGAGGCAGATTGCTCGCACACCTCCAGGCTCAGCTATTGCAGCCGTCAGCTGAGAAATTCAGGCCCAGCAGATCTGCCTGGGAGAGCACTCGGTGGGGTCAAGTACAATACGAAGAGGCTGGGGTACCCAACCCAGGACTCAGGAAAGGAGCAGACCAGGTGAGCTGCTCTTCCTTGGCTCAGGAGAGACTTCCAGCTGAGCTGCTTGGGCTGTGTCATTAGAGATTGCCTCCCCTGGCTCACTCTACTCTGAGTGGAACTTCAACTCAGTCCCCAGAGTTAGCTGGGTGCCCAGGCAAAAGCCTGTTTTATTTCATCTACTTGTCTATAGGGTTTTGGCCCAGAACTCTTGAAGCTTCTGGACTAAAAAAATCCCCTCATGGAGCCTGGACCTCCCCCATGGGCAGGTAATGCAGGTGCCTCCCCAGCCGGTGGGGATGGCGGCAAGAGGTGGCTCTAAGGTAGGAGAAGAGGGTCTGGGTAGTCAAGAAAGCCCTGAAGTGGGGGCAGCCTGTTCGATGCGAAGGGGCTGGTGGGCCCGGGAAGCAGACAAAACTGCAACACCCCACCACCCAGGGATGCTAGAGATGGCCTCACAGGAAAAATCGAAAAGCAGAAGTCTTACCTGGAAAACCGCCAGTGCCCACACTGGCCTCCGTGGCACCAGGCTTGCCCCTTAGATGCACCGAAGTAAGGGTGCACTTTAGCAAAGGGGCAGACTGGCACCGGGAAGGGGCTGGGGGATAGATTCCACGCTAGGTTTCCCCCCTCATGGAAGAAATGCACAGGGGGACGGGGAGTTATGGTGGGCACGAAAGGATATGGCCAATCGATGAGCTTCTTGGCGTATTTCCTGACAATGTTATCTTCTCCGAAGATGAACAGGGATCTGTTGACGGTGAAACAGTTCTGCCGGACGGGAATGGGGTTGTACAAAGCCATAGTCCGCGCCCTCTGCGCTTTCGACTGCTTGTAGGCGGCCGCCGGCCCCGCGGCCGGCACGGGGGTTCCCTGCCGGTTCCTGCTCTGGTCCGAGTCTCCATCGCCGGACGCCGGCCTGCCGACCGCCGCCGCCTCCCCGAAGCGAGCCATCCTGAAGTCCAAACAGACAGAAGACACACAAAGGTGATCACGGCCGAACACCTGCACGCAGCAACAAGCAGAAAGACACACGGAGACTCAGAGCCGCATCCAGATGGGCGAGGTGGGGAAACCACCCCCTCCGGGGAGCCTCGCGAAGCTCTTTGGAGAGGCGGCAGCAGCCACCCTGCCGCCCTGAACTGTTGAATCTAAATACGACCTCTGCAAAGCTCCATTCCTCAAGGAGTTAAAAAGGGGAGGAGAGGGCTGGGGGGTGCTCGGTTTCTGGAGGCAATTTTTTTTTTTTTTTTTTTTTTTTCAAAATGCCAGTGCGCGGTGGCGTTCGAGGGCTGGAGAGGAGAGGGGTGGCGTAGGCTGCTCTTCAAACATAGCTCCTCTTCTGGCGGACGAACCGCCTAGTCCTGGGAGAGGCAGGCACCGGCCGCCAGGTAACAGTTTGGTGATTTATGGGTGGGGGGAAGGACGAAATGAAAACAAAAGAACTTTAACACCAGCAGCGACAGAAAGACAAGGACGAGACATGCTTTAGAACACCAGCCCCTGCAAAGTCCATCCAAGAAATTCCACAGCCAAGACTCGGGTCTTTAAATCTGCCAGTACAGATGCATCCAAAGGTTGAGAGAGAGGGAGGGAGGGGGGAAGAGCTGTGCAGAGGTTCCTGCGTAAACCGCAACGCCCAGAATATCAAAATAAGAAGTCCATCCAACCGGAGAGAGACAAATGACTCCAAAGCTCCTGCGCCTGGAAGAGAAGTTGAACAGCATCCAGAGAGCAGCGAAGCCCGAGTGCCAGCATCCGCCCGGAGCGCTGGCCGCGGCCGCCTCCCCGGATCAGCATGCAACAGCGATCCGCGGCTGCGCGGGGAGAGGTGGGAGGCGAGCGAGCACTTGGGCGAGGGAGGAACAGGTTGCAGCTGAGCTTAGCCGTGGCCTGCCGCGGGAGCTGTCTGTCCAAGGACCAAACTTGCTCACTATGGACTCGGTCTTCCTCTTCTACTCCAACAGCCAGCCGGGATCCAGGCTCCGCCAAGCTGGGGAGAGGGGGCAGGCGGGGCGGGGGAGGCGAGCGGCGCGCAGAGGTTCTGCGAGGCGTATGCGGGGGCTCCACGGGAAGCGGAGGCGGGGCTGGCAAGGCCAGGAGGGGCGGGGACGGCGCCGGAAGGACCCTGGCCAACTGTCTGGAGGTTCCTGGGCATGCAGGGCTGGTTTGGCTGACTGATCGAGGCAGATGGTACAGGACCATCGCCTCTGCAAAGGTTCAGGAGTGGCCTTTCCCCAGGTAAAGCCAAAAGGAGAGGGGCTGGCGCAGCTAGTAGCATCTCCACAGAAGCCAAGAAGCCCGAAGGGGGCGCATGGGCACGTGGCCATGCCTTGGCGCGCCTTCTGTCCAGGGGTCAGGTCAATGCGGCGCCTGGTCTGCCGCCCCACCGGGGAGTCTACGCATTTGCACCCTGCACATGGTGCACCCGGTTCAGTTGCTGCTCCTACCCACCTCCCAGTCTCCACAAATGCTGCAGCTCCCCACTTAGCACCCTGGAGGCTCGGTGAGGGACCCTGGGACTTCTGAGGGGCGAGGGGAGGTCCACACCCTGATGCTGGTGCCAGCTCCCTGAAAGAGTATCTGCCCTCCCTCTTCAAACAGGGCGAACTGGGGTAGCCTCTTGGATTTGGCTCTAGTGGAGCCCTGCACACCCATTCCCGGAAGGGTGGTCCAGATGTTAGGCCCCTAGGTGGTGAGTTCAGGGCTGAAACTACCCTTCTCGAAATCTTAACAATCAGGAGGATCCTCCCACTCCTATCCTGTACCCCCAAGCCAGCTCCACCGACTTCCTCAAACCCACCGCATGAATGGAGACAAAAGCAGAACTGGTATGTGAGCTTCAGAAGTGGGTAAGGTGGACCCCAAGCCCTAGATTGAGGCCCTAGGTTTAGCAACCAAGCCCTTCCCCACAGGTGACTCTGGTTGGGATCAAGGACAGGTACCAACTGCCCCTTTCCATGTCCACACTAGCTAGAGCCCACCTTCCCCTTGTGCCTGCCTTGGCCTCAATTCACAGTCCTGTCCAAATCCTCTCCAACTGAGCAATGGAAGAGAAGGTGTTTTCTCCCTTTCCCTTCTCTTGGAAACCCTGGGTGAGTTTGGTTTCCCTTGCATGAAAGGCAGCGTGCCTGTGTTGAGAGATGACCTGGAGAGAAGGGAGACACATGTGTTCTTACATGTGTGTGTCCATGCGTGGGCAAGGCCATGTGAGCACTGACGAGGGTCTACTGTGTGAGAATGTATGTGCACGTGTGAAGGGAAAACCAAAGCAATGGTCTCTACACGTCCAGCCCAGCAGGCACGGCTGCCCTTGGGGGCAGCGTGCTGACCTTGATTCAGGGAGCCCATTTCGGGACAGACTCCCAAGAAAAGGTGAGTCAGCTCTAGCAAGTATTTCGATGTCACTTGACTGCCTCACTCTGTCCTTCTACCTCCCTTCTTTGAAGGGTCCTTTTCTGTCTGAATAGCTAGTGAAGAGGAACAGGGAAGATGGTGCTACAGACCATGAAGTCCCATCATCCTGTTAGTCATGGAGAACCAGTCACAAGTGGCTCTCTCCGTGACCCTGTAAACTATATAGGACTCAAAAGGGCTTTCAGACAGAGCCATCACCCATAACCCACCACCCCAAATGCATTCAGATCATCCATTTGAAAAATGTTTGTGAGCACCAGACACTCTTTGAGTCACTGCCGACGTAATAATGAACAAAAGAGATGGCAAAAATAATGTATCCTCTTCTTAGATTAATTAGAGTCTTTAACCCAGTGGGCTGGAATGTTTGATGGACCTTGTTCTCACGCTGCAAGTTCACCCTTTCCTTCGTGCCCCGGCCTTATCAAGCCCGAGGCGGGCAGGCCTGTCCATCAATGCTCGGAGGAAGCAGGGCTCAGCAAAATTTTCCTCCCAGAAGAGGGTCCTGAGCTGTCAGGAACCCGTGGCTTGTGTTTTCAATCGCCCACTCAACTCAGCAGAGATGCAGCCCTCATTCCCCCTTCTCTCTTTGCAATGCCCTGTTCTCCGTGGCTGCTGTGATTCATCAGACCTGGAATCCCCAAGACAGGCTATTATTGCACATGGAAATGTGAGGACCCGCAGGAGTAGAGACTTGCCTCCATGCCTTCCGAGGAGACAGAGATCACAAGTGCATGGGTCGGGGATAACACTGCAGACCCCTAGGAGTACGAGCACCTCCGTGGGAGTAATAAATGGGAATTCTTGCAGCCCAAGAGGGCAGAGGCAAACGTGATGGCATAGATGGCTTTGGGAATGAACTTGGCCTGAGGGAGGAAGGCACACGCTCATTTTCCCCCAGCCTGGCTGTCACAGCTCTTGAAACCTTGGAGATCTAGGAGCTGCTTTCCTGTTCTCCGATGCCTCCATTCTCCCAGCTCTCAAAGGACTGCGATTTGAATAGCTGAACACAGCCCTAGGTGTGTTGATAGTTTTCTGTTTACATAAACCTCATTCTAAACCTCTGCAGTGAGCCTGGCAAGGCAGGTTCTATGACCAGGATCTGGGAGACCAATCAGCAGTTTCAGAAATGTCAAGGAGCTGGTCCACATCTAGTAAGAGGCAGATTTGGGACTTTTAACAGGTCTTCTGACTTGCACTTTATGGCTTTTTTTTTTTTTGAATACCCATACTAATCTCTTCTGGGCAGCAATAGTATCAATTCCAAACTGTTCATCGTCCAGACGAGAAACTAAACCATCATGCTGAGCCTATGGGAACACTGTGCTTTCCATCCTCAAGTTGAATCTGATTGGTGGCCAAATGCTCCTGGGACCACATGGGGAAAATGCTTAACCAGAGACACGCCTACTGTCCTCAAGACCCTGGAGGATCCTTAGAAAAAGCCTGGGATCAGCTCATTGTCATGACGCTCTTTGTAAGGGAACTTGGTGGCATTCTGGGTCCAGTGTCCCTCACTCCACTGTCCACTTAAAGACCCACAAATGGAAATGTAGAAAAGCAGCAACTGGTCATCATAACTGCTTGGAAACCGGTTTCTAAAAGCTTGCCAGCCCAAGAGAGGCACAGCCATAGTTTCCTGTTGTTAGAGCACCATCTACTGGTCACTTGGGAGCACATCACTGTGAGCTCAGGTACCACCCGTGCACCACACCTCAGAGACTAGACTTTCCCAAAAAACGTGACCTCCGATCACCAGCCCTCTACTCCCCTGTGAGACTGTTGAGGCCCAGGCCCCAAATTTCACCACAATGCAGCCAGCCCATCTCACAGTGCAGCCCCACACCCTGGGCCGACACACACACAGTTAAGATGGTACAGCCAAATGCTCTACATGCTTTTTTTTTTTCTTTTTGCAAGCAGCTAGCTGCAAACTAGAATCCCAGAAGGATCTGAGGAAGCAACTGAAAAACTTGCAAAGTGCAAGCAGGAAGGGAGGCGATGGGTGGGGTGTCCCTCCAGCCTCCGCTGGGAAAGGGGAGGTGGCCGCACTCCCCAGACCCAGCAGGCCATGTGAGCTTGCTCCGAGATGGACAGCCGTGAGTGGCAAGGCTGGAGAAGCACACAGCCTATTCCCCTCATCTGCAAAGCTCTTCCCAGACCTGCCGGGCCGTGGGCCACCTTCCCATGAGGTTTTCAGTCCCTTGCCGAGGAGCCCACACGTCTAACCTTGTCCAAAAGACATGTGCCCCTCCTACCAGTGCTGCCAGTTGCACTCACGCGGCTCATGCAGAAGCCATCAGAGCCCCTTTTGTTCTATTTTTCCTCTGCTGAGCTTCTCCAAGAAATACTCTTGTGCAAAGCAGTGCTCTAAGGAACACAATGCAGAGAGGATTTGGGAGTGGGTTCCTAAGACACGAGTTGGCAGGGGACCGTGTGCAGATTCGGAGTGGAGCACGGGAGCATGGTGGCAGGCAGCACAGACACCCTGGGAGCCCATGGCTTCCCCGATGCCTGACAGCCCTTCCCGGGGCGAACGCACGGCTTCATAGCCTTATGTAACGTCCATCTCTAGAACCAGCATTTCTCAAACCTGTGCCTGAGGAAGCCCACAGAGCCAGCGCCCCACCAGCTGACTGCAGAGCTGCATAGTTTGCTTTAGAAACCAGTCAGTTATGCCAACTCAATGTTTCCTGGGTGCCAACCATGGTAATGTCACCTCACTGCCATCTTTGCTGTAGGAGTGCAAGGCACGTTCTACGACCTGAGGCTGAGAGGGTCAAGGGCTTGTCCAAGTGCACAGACTTAGGAAACGGCAGAGCTGGCTCTCCTGAGAATAAGGTCAGGATTCTTTACTGTGCATGGCTGCTGTTTCCATGCTGCTTATCCAAATAATGTTCTCCTTGCTTCAAAGTCCAGTCATAAGCATGATCTTGGACCTTGGAGAGGTAAAGAATGACGCTGAGACAGTGTCTCCCGGAGGGTTAAATTTCTGTGAATGCAGACTCCCTGTCCCACTGGGCTGTCGCAAATATTTAGTCAGCATGTGTCAACCTCCCAGAACAGTACCTAGCACACAGTAAGCGCCACACAAGTGTTTGTGAATGCATTTTGGCTGCAGTAGCAAACACTGCCAATCTGGCCATTCTGTTTCTGAAAGCGGACCTCAGAGGTGCAGCCCAGGGATGGCTCTGCTGTGTGTGGAGTGGGAGGAGGAGCGGAGAAGTGAGACTAGGTCGCAAAGACAAACGGGCAAAAAGAGAAAGGGAAAATATTAGAGACCAGTGTCACAAGAGCCCAAAGAGCTTGGTATCTGGGAGAGATGATATTTGTTTACTTACGAGTTAATTCATAAGCCCCATTATTGAATACTCATTAAACACCTTTCATGTGCCAGGCATTCTGCTCAGGGATTCTGAGACTCGAAGATAAATTAGACACAGTCACAGCCTCTAAGAGCTTACAGTTAAAGAGAGGATAAGGGGAAAACATAGCCATCAAGGGCTCTAATCCAAGGCAGAATGCAGTGTGCACCGTAAGAGAGCGCTGGGCAGAGTGGAAGGGAGACGTCCCTCCAGCCGGAGGCGCCAGGGGAAGGGAAGACTCTGGGAGCTCTGTTTGGAACGGAGGGCACTGCAGGCCCCCAGGTGGGCCATGGAGGGTGGGTGGGCAAGATGCACGAGACTGATGAACCACTGGCATCTTTATTTTCTTTCGGTGCATCTGGGATCACAAAGATTCTGGGATGACCACTTCAGTGCTTTCTTTTCCAAAAGACAAGGTCACTTTTCAGCCTGCACAAGAGTCAAACATGCTTAACCTAGCAGACGTTAACCCTTATTGGGAAAGATGGTGTGGGTGCTCAGTGTTAAGTCCCTTCGCTGTGCGCCTCACTTCCCACCCTCCAGTCCGGCCTCGCCTCCCAGCCAGAGCACAGTGTGGCAGGACTGCAGAGCTCCAGTTCCGACTGACGGGTGGCAGTGAGAAGAGGGTGCATTGACATCCAAGGGTGGGAGCAACTGATGGAAGCACGCCCATCCGTCCGCCCCCCCTGGCCTCTTGACTCAGAAAACAAAATGCAGCCCACACAGCGCCAAGCTTGCTCAGCGCCGGGGTGGGCTCTGGCTGATTCATTCATTCAGGAAGCAGAATGAGCCCCTTCCACGTGTCAGGTACTAGAGCCAAGGAGGCAGAGCCTAGGGGGAGAAGGTGCCCAGGCTGTATCCCGAAACTGCTGGGCTTGATGCACTCCCTGCATTTCGCTCTTGAAAACCAACTCCTCCTGGCAAGGAAAACAGCTCACAGCCGAACAGGCAGCCTAGAAGATCCCTACAGGCCCAGAGAAGAGAACTCAATTTCACCACACCCACCAGTCTTGCCTCTTACAGGACTCTTTGGGTTGGAATCAACAGCAGATTAAGCCACCACCTGTCCATCACCACGCCCTTCCTCTCCCACTCTCTCCTCCACTGAGCAGCTGGTTACACCCACCTGGTATAAAATAATCAGAGTGAATAAGGCATTCCCATATGATGCGGACTTCAGGCCAGTTTTGAAACACGCACCCGACCAGACCACGCGCTGGCTCTGCCCCTTCCACTATGCGAGAATTAGACTGAGACCACCCCCGACCCGACTTCCTATGGCCCTGGTTCTACCCTCCTTTCCCTTGGCCACTCTGCAGCATTTGGCACCGCTGACCTCTCCTCCCCCTCAGCGTCCCCCAACCCCTTAGGGTCCCAATCTCCATTCCTCCCCATTTCTCACCATCTGTCTCCTTCTCTTATTCCCTCTGCTTTACTGGTGTGGGCTCTCAGATAGGCTTAATACAGTGCACTCAAATGTGAAGAACAACAAACTCTTTTGAAGATTTCTAAATATCCCTAATGTGCCATTTAAACATGGGGACAGTGGCTCTGACAGGCGTGGCGCAGTTGGTTGGGCATCATCCTGCAAAGCAAAAGGTCGCTGGTTCCATCCCCAGTCAGGGCATGTGCCTGGGTCGCAGGCCAGGTCCCTGGCTGGGGGCGTGCAAGAGGCAGCTGATCAATGTTTCTCTCTCACATTGATGCTTTTCTCCCTCCCATCCCTTCTCTCTAAAAATACGTAAAATCTTTTTAAAAAATAAGTAAATAAACATGGGAACGGTGGAAATGTAACTCGTGATCACAAGAATTTCTGAAATACTCAACCCCTTGGACACATTCACAGACACACTCACATACCTGAGTGTGTGTGTGTGTGTGTGTGTGTGTCCCTTACAGACTTGTTTGGCTTTGGGTTTTTTTCCTTTTTTTTTTCTTTTTTACATAATCACTCCATCACTTTGTCACATTCTTCAAAACAGTTCTGCCAGATATGAAGCGGTCAAGTATTAATATAATTACCCAAAGCTTCCTGTTACGCTATTTTCCCTTTGTTAAAATAATCAGGACTTATAAAAACAAAGAGAAAAATGATCAGGTGTCAAACAAGAATAATTACACCCAAAAGTACAAGCAATTGGGTTAATGCTATTAACTGTAACAGGTAATAATTATTATGTGCAAGGCACTGTGCTAAGCAAGCCCTCTACTTTCTTGATTTCTCAGAATAATCCCATGTGATGTTATAATCGCCATTTTACAGATCACAAAAGACTGAGAGAGATGAAATCATGTCCCTGAAGGTCTGACAGGTGGCAAATGGTGACGGAAAGTTAACCTCAGGTCTAGTGAACGCCTCAGCCCCTCAACTTCACTAACAGACAGCCTCTGAAAACACTTTTAGAGATGAGGGCTAATTGCTTTATTCCATGACGATCCTGTAATTCCAACGGGCAAGAAAATGGCGAGTCCTTTGAGTGCGAGGCCAGACAGGAGACTTGCACCTCAGCCCTGGTTGGGTTTATTACCCCCTGTGCGCACAGGCCACCAGCAACGCCCGTCCTCTGCGTCTCCGGAGACTTCTCGTAGACCAGCCGCGACCACGGGTTCTCAAGTGCACTGAATGCCACGGCACGCTGGCGTGGGACACCTGCCGGCCACAGCAAGCCCTGCCTTGCTGAGAAGCGCAGACTCCTCCTCCAAACAGAGGTCAAGCTCTTCAAAACTTTTCACAATCCAAAGGGCACATCACTGCACACCACTTACTCAAGATGAACATGGTTTTACACACCATTTCCTTGTTTTTTAGTGAATGGCCAGATCTACCCCCTAACACCCCAACGCCGAAGTTTCCTGTGGGTCGTCAATCTCAGGGGGCTATCTGGAAAAGCTACCGGCCAAACACTGGAGGGGTCAGTGAGGGAAGGCAGGGAGGAGGGGGGAGGAGATGACAGTCAGCAGCAGCAAAGGAGGGTCCAGTCCACTGGCAGAGTCAAATGTCATCCAGTGCTCTCTGTCCGGCAAAGCCAAGGGTGGCCATATTCCTACCATTCAGGAATATCGATTCTGATCATTAGGTCTGACTTTACTTTTTTTTCCCCCTCACGAAACCTTCTGCTGCCAACGCATACCACTAAAGGATTCAGCACATTTAAATCCTCCTGCCTCTCAACTGGTTGTTTTCCTGCCTGCGCTCCAGCAGGTAAGACACCCACAGGCTCACAGTGCTCCGGGCTGTAGAATTCACAGGAGTCTCTAATGTTCAGGTTATTTTTAAACTTTCAGGCCACTTTCCTTCCCCACGAACAGCAGGCCTGCCATTTAGAACAGTGTTTAACCCACACCCCACCTGCTTTGAAACTTCAGCTTTTTGTGTTAAAAGAAAAGAAACTATACTTCAAGTTTGTGCACGGGCACGTATACACACATGTCTGAAAACAGAAGACACTTACCCGCTCGCTGGGGTGAAAGACTCAACTTCCAAAATGGAGTTGAGGTTGTTGAGAGCGCGTGTGTGAAAATGCTTTGTAAACACAGCGTCACACCACATGGCCGGTATCATTGCTCCATTTGCAGGGACAGACATCAGGTAACGTCAAAAACCAGCTTTCTGTTTCTGAGAGGGAATTGTACCAGAACAAAGTACTCAAGGCCCTTCCTCTGCCCGGGGAGCCAGACAGCAGCTGGCCAAGGGGGTGTTAGGTTATAATTTACTTCAAATTAGTTACTTTTGGGAAGTGGAAAACCCTGGGAAAGAAATTCTGACAATGATTCAACAGAAAGAGACTGAACAGAGGAATGACGGAAGTTTCAAAGAAACAATAGCTAACATTGGTTGAAGGTCTAACTGGTAAGTCCCGCGGCGGCATTATCTCGTTTGCCCTGCGCAAGAATCCTCTGAGGTCGGCCTGTTTGGCTTCAACCACTCCCCCGAGACCGGAGAAACAAAGTCCCTGTAGACTGAGATGGCGCAGCTAGTACGCGGCAGAGCTGGATTTGGAACGCGGCTCTGCCTGGTACCGGAGGTTGCGTGTTCCCGCTACACCTCAGGGCAAGAGACGAGCGGAGGAAGCGCGGGTGCCTGGACCCTGAGGCTGGACGAGAATGGCTGCCAGGGCCCGAGGTCGAAGAGCTTAGGGTCCCACGCGGCAGTCACGCAGTGGAAAAGCCTCCTCCACGGCCAAAGGTCAAGGGATGGAAAGTGTGTTTACCTGGAACCCACGGGCTTTGCATGAGCTCCAAATGCCCACACAGCCACTCAAGCATCCAGGCTACGGAGAACGGACAGTCCCCAAACAGCTGCCCCCTGGCGGTGCATTTCTCAGGGGCCAACGCTACTTAGCTTCCACGCTGCTCTTATAGCCACAGTGCCCCAGGACCCCATTGTAACATAAACCAAGCAGCTTTCTCTCGCAGCAAACCTTTTAGCCACAACTCCTTACACACACACACACACACACACACACACACACACACACACACGAGATGACTCACGCCTCCCCCTCTCCCTGTGGCTGAGGCACCAAGACGTGACAAAATGATCAGGTGGCTCAACACTTCTGTGGCTAAATACATTCCAATGGATTTTTAAAACCTGCGTCTGTCTCCTTGGAGGCTATTAGGGTGTGTACACACTCTGCTGCCTCCAGGACGCGGGTGCAGCAGGAACGGGCTTATTGGCTTCTGGAACCCCCCCTGAGGAGCATTCCAATCTACTGTTCTCTCCCACCTCCTCAACCCTGCTCATCCTCACGTGCTCTCCTGCCACCTCCTGAGTGCACGCACCTCCTGGAGCCTGATTCCTACCTTCCCTGTCGGTGATCTCATCCATCCTATAGCCTCAGCTAAAGCGAGTATCTGGAAAACTGCCCAAATCTTTACCTTCGGCCCCGTGCTTTTCAAAGCCTGGTACCACGTTCGCTATGGGGCTCCTCCACCAGATAACCAGAAAGCGCTGTGCATTCAGCAACTGGTTGAAAAACAAGCTCGTCTTTTCCTCCAAACCAGCTTCCTCCCCAGGTCTCCAATTCTGTGTATAGCATCATGGAAACCCCCAACTCAGGTGCAAACTTTTGGGTGCGTCTTTGATTCTCCCTCCTGGCTGCCTCCTACACCAACCGCTCCCCGAGTCCTGTCACTTTTTTCTCTCTCTCTGTTCCACTTCCACAGTCTGTCTCTCTTTGCCATTTGCACCACCACCTCTGAAGTTCAGAACTTCGTACCTCCTCCTCAGAAGATGAGAAGAGGCTTCTAACCCATCTCCCTCTGCCAGGTTCTATCACAGCCTCTCATTGCACAGCCCCACTGCAGGCCTGCCCCCTCCCTACACACAACAAAGTTCAAGAGCGAGTTCAATGTTGTATCCCCTATGCCTGGTAGTCATTAAATACATTTATTTATTGACTGATTGAATGAATAAATGAGTTTTCTAGTGCCTATCAAATGAGTTGAAAGCAAGCTTAAATGTCATCCAATCAAAGTCCCTATCTTAAGGACCAGGACTGACACCCCCCGCCCCCCGCCACCATGGTATCTCCTTCCACTCCACAGCACTCACTATCTGCCCCCAGAGAAGCGGGCCTTCTCACCCTTCCCTCCACCCACACACCTTAAAATATTCCTCCTGCACATCGTGTCTCATTTTCTTTCTCCCTTCCCGCCACCTTTTTCCATTTCCACCTGTCAAGAAATCAGACTTCAAAACCCAGTTCATGTGATATCTCGTCTATGAAGCGATTTTGTGATAATACAGCAAACATGACCTCTCTCTCTTCCGGAACTCTTGGCACCTCAGGTCCCCCAGCCTCAGATACTATGGGGTGCAGATCTCTTCTCCACAACTGCCCGGCAAAGGGGCTCGACTTAAGTCATCCTTGCATTCTCCATAGCAACTAATGCACTGCCTTATGCATTGTGGGTACTGAATACATGTTTACTGAATGGATGAATTAATGCATTAATAAATGAGTGATAACTATATGCAAAGGCATATGGATACGAGCAGAACTTGGACTTCTTAGCGCCTGCGCCATGTTGGAATGGTTGAATGGAAAAAAACTGGAAGTGTCTATTCTGGAGACATTTGTTCCACTCAGGGAGGATTGTCCCCAACTCTGATCACCCAGGTACAAGTGCAACTTGCCGAAACATGACAAAATAAATGATGCGGTGAGTGGACACAAACACAGCAGTCACTGTGAACCTGCAAAGCTCACAGCGTTTTGAGTACAACAGTTTTGTTCTTTGGTGGGAAAGAGTGTTTTTAATTCATTTCATTTGCTTCGTGTTTCCACAGCTGTGAAGTGGGTCTCCATGTTGGAGAGCTAGGTAACTTGAACACCTCATCCAGCCACACACACACCGGCTTGCTCTTCTAACCGCTGCACTGGGTGGACGCGAAAGGACCTGTGGAGCAGGGTTTCTCAGCCTCAGCACTGCTGACACTTTCGAGGCGGAGAGTTCTGTGACGGGGGCCATCCTGGGCATGTTTAGCAGCATGCCTGGCCTCCGCACACTAAATGCCAGGCACACCCCCACCCGCAGTTGCAACGATCAAAAATGTTTCCAACGTTGCCAAACGTCCCGTGGGGGGCACAACTGTCGCTGGTTGAGACCACCAGCGTAGAGTGATTAAACGGGCTGCTCAAGGTCACACAACTCACCGGGTCAGCCCCTGGAGGGGAGCACCGCCCAGAGGAACGCCCCGGCCTTGGCAGGCGCTCCCTTCCCTGTCGCCCCCTCCCTCACGCCCAGTGAGGCTCGCGTGGACTCCGGCCTGTACCTCTGGTTTCCTCAAGCTCTCCCAGCCCCACACAGGGGCCCCTCGCCCCAGTATAAAAGAGACGTGATCTTAGCAGAGACTGAAGAGAGAGCTCAAGCTGAACACACGAGTGGTCAGAGACGTGCACCGCCACCTACTGAAGGCTGAGCAACTGCGCCTCCATCCACAGCGTGTCTCCGGATATTCCGGAGACTAAGAAATACCATCAGCAGGCCCCAGGGAGAATCCGGTTTGCCCCTCCAGCTGCCTTTGTCTTCAGCGACAATTTCTACGTTCATGTTTTCCTCTCAACACTTCACCCCCACCCCTGCTTCTCCTGCGGTTTGCTTCCCCTTCTAATGTTTAAAGCTAGAGTAGAGCTTCGGTCCTCCAGTCTCTCCTTTCGCCAGGGCCCCGAGTGGCCACCACCTGGCTTCTAGAATTCATCTTCCCTAGAACCCGGGAATCACCTCCCTGCTTCCGGATTCTAATCTTGCACTTCCTAAAAAGACTCGATCGCTGTCAGGCGAGATATTTTTAGAAGCTGCCAGTAAAGACTTCGCCACGCTCACTGTTCTCAGTGAGCCGCCATTAGTCAAGCGCTGGGGTATCATCTGAGGGGGCGGAAAGTCACTGCCCCCTCAAGCACGGTGCTGCTTTTCCACCTCCTTCCTCAGATTTCCCCTCCGCTCAGTCCGGCACCGTGGCTAACCTCTCCCTTAGCAACATCGCGTTTATAAGTGTTGGGGGGGGCTCTGTGCATCCCCCCCCCGGCCCCGGAAGTCCCGTGGGCTCTCCTTGTTTAGCGTGTTCTCTTTGTAAAAGTCATCCAAGGACCCAGTACTAGCAGGATGGCATGGTAAGAAAAACCTCTTGCTACCAATTTCCAGAAAAGCAGACAAAGTACAGGAATGTATTTTAAGATGTGTTGCTGAGCTTGCAAAATAAAAAAGGAAATCCCTCGGAGGCAACAAAAAGCGGAAGACTCAGTGGACAAACCCCAACAGCAGCTGCCCCACAGGCCGGGCTTGGTCCTGGCAACTCGGAAGATGTAACGGGTGGTTTTAATGCCCATTTGAGATCGAGGCATAAGGACTTAAGAGCTCGTGGAAGTGGAAGCTGAAACCAAACTCTGCATTAAGCTGGGGCACTTGAAGGACTACACCTCAGTTAAACAGCGAACTGCAGAAAAGTCAGCTCCACAGCAGAAGCAGAGAATGGGGAAGCCTTTACCTCCGAGTGAGTGAGAAAAGCCAAACTCTGGGAATTCAAAACCCAAGACTGTATGTGACATGAATTAGGACCTACATAAACACCATATTTCGGAGGGTTCGGGGACCCTTAAACCAAATGATGATGATGATGATGACGATAGTCTGAGTAACTCCTCTGCTCAGGAAAGAGAACCAGCCCTGGCTGGTGTAGCTCAGTGGATTGAGCGCGGGCCTGCGAACCGAAAGATCGCGGTTCGATTCCCAGTCAGGGCACATGCCTGGGTTGCCAGGCCAGTTCCCGTCAGGGGACATACAAGAGGCAACTGCACATTGATGTTTCTCTCCCTCTCTCCTTCCCTTCCCCCCTAAAGATAAATAAATAAAATCTAAAAAAAAAAAAAAGGAAGAAAAATCTTTAAAAAAAAAAAAAAAAAAGAACCAAACAAAACCACTCAGTGAAGCTACTCTCACAAGCCACGCTCTGCTGCATTTCCATCGGAAAAAAGCATTACTAGCCATGAGCTTCCAATCAAAACTTTTTAATCAGGCAAGAAAACAACCCACTATAAAGAAAAGTGAGCTGATACAATAAACTAGAGAATTGGGGTGCAGGAGCTTGAAATAATAGGAAAGGTATATAGAGAAAGAAAATAGGATACGATGAAAAAAGTTAAGTGGCAAATACGATTTCTTGTAATGAAAAATGTAGCCATTGAAATTAAAAGCAGTAGATAAATTAATAGGTTAGACATGACTAAGGAGAGAGTATTCTCGAACAGGCAGACACTGCAGAGGAGAAGAGTTTTAGAACTGGATAGTGAAGAGAATGGACAGGCAGTGTTTAAAGGTCTAAAGAATAAATTTCCCACTATTAATGAAAGACGTAAACCCTCAGTCAAAAACTTCAATGAGTTCTAAGCAGGATGAATAAAAATAAATCCAACCGATACACATTCTAGGGAAATAACAAAAGATCTAAAAGTGTGAAGAGAAAACCTTAAAAGCACCTGAAAAAAAAAAAAAGACAGATTACCTATAAGAAACAACAATTAGATGATCAACTATAATAACAGGTCAGAAAATAACAGAAGAAAATCTTCAAGTGTTGAAGATAGCTAAATTATTACCCAAAATTGAGGTTGGAATAAAGGCTTTCTCAGAAAAAGAAAGGAAATTTTACCACTGGAGTTCAGGTCGAGTAAGTGCTCTACGATATTCCTCAAGAAGGACATTTAAATGAAGAATGACATGGAAGACAATGGCAGGGAGAGCACAGGACCATGGTCAGTATGCGGACAAAGCTAAAATAGAGAGAGACAGATGACAGACAGGTGGATCTGTGAATACACTCCCCCACTCCCACACACGTGCGCACGCAGGGTGGAGCTGCATCACTAGACCACAGAGCCACGCCTGATGGGAATGGTGGTCGGAGGGTATCGTCCCGCGGTGCAGACTTGAAGTCAAGCCACATGCTTGAAGTGAGATGCGTGACGAGGACACCCACTAAGACTATTTCTACTCAATACTCGTATTGGGCTTGAAGTACTACTAGTCAACGTAATAGACAAAGAAGGAGAAAGAAAAGGCACATAAAGGGAAAAAACAAAGTGGGCATTATTGTTGATTCCACCTACATAAAAATATAAGAGAGTCTATGAAAAAGAAATATTCAAAGTAAGAAGAGAGTTCTACAAAGATGCTGCATGTGAAATCAGAATAAAAAATACAAGTTCTGATACAACTACAGCAAAGATCCAGAAAACACAACAATAACAATTGTAAGAGTTACGCAATAGCATCTGAAGTATAAAGCACCTGCCTGGCTGGTGTGGCTCAGTGGACTGAGTGCCAGCCTGCGAACAGAAAGGTCGCCAGTTCAATCTTGGGTCAGGGCACGTGCCTGGGGGTCAGCATCCAGCACATCCAGAACATCGATGTTTCGCTCTCTTCCCTCCCCTCTCTCTAAAAATAAATACCAATAAATTTTTTAATTCACATTTATTTTAAAAAATAAAGTATAAGGCACCTAAAAACCAATCTAATGACTACGTGCAATGAAAGATGTAGAGAGAAAATTAACTCTTGAGGGACTTCAAGAAAGATCTAAGCATAGGAAGAACATTCGGAGATGGAAAAACTAAATAATAGCTTAAAGATGGTGATCCTCCCCCAAATAAATATATAAATTCAGTTCCAATCAAAACCCACTTTTTAAATGAAATGTGACAAGCTTATCCTAAAAGTCATATGGATGATTAAAGGCAAATATCCAAAATATGTGGGCAGGGGTGTGAGGAGAATTTGCCCGAACATACCGAGACTACGAAGCTATAGAAAGTAAATGGGTGAGACACGGGTGCCGGGGCCGCACCACGAGGCCGGTGGAATGAAGTAAGACGTCCAGGAACAGTGGGCGCAAGCTGACTAGCTGCTCGACGGTGCCGGGGACAAAGGACTAATCATGGGCAGGGGACAAAAGATAAAATTAGAGCCTGCCTCACACAATACACAAAAATTACCTCCAGATGGATGGATGGAGCCAAATGGTGTACGCAACACTGTAAAATTTTTAGGTTAAAACAATGCAAATGACTTCTTTTTTTGTCTCGGTATGTGAAAGGAATTTGTTTCCGACTCTTGGTTGGAGAGGGAGGGGGAGGGGAAGGAGGGAGTGAGAGAGAGAGGAGAGCAGGAGGGAGAGAGGGCGGAGACATCGACTTGCTGTTCCCCTCATTTACGGGTTCATTCGCTGCCTCTAGTCTGTGCCCTAGGGAGGATGGAACCTGCAACCTGGGTGTGTTGGGATGATGTGCTAACCGACTGAGCCACTCAGCCAATACTTGGAAGGAAGTTTTAAACAAGACAGAATGAAAAAAAATCATAAAGAAAAAAGCAGTTGAGTTTTACCACACGAGTGTTAATAAATGCTGTATGAAAAAAAGCACCATAAAAAAAGGGACAAAGACAAGCCATGTGAGGGGAAAGATATTCACAGCCCACAAATCATACCTAGGACTCTTACAAATCACAAGAAAAAAAACAGAAACTACCTGGTAGAAATATGGGAAAAGGACATGAACCTACAATTTACATAAGGAGGAATCCAAATGGGCAATAAACATATATTAAATGCTCCATTTCATTAGTAATCAGGAAAAATGCAATTAGCACATAATTGGATTTCATTTCACACTCAGCAGATTGTTGAGCTTTAATAATTCTGGTCGTCTCCAGTGTTATGGAAGACACGGAGAGACAGCCCACGGACAGTGGGCGTGCAGACAACAGTCGCTCGGGAAAGCAACGTGGCGATACCTACCACGGTTGGAAGGGAACATCCCGCTTCTAGTCACCTGTCCTAGAGAACATCTCACACGTGTGCCCAAGGAGACATGGACGAGGGTGATAATCTTAACATTGCTTATAATGGCAAAAAGAACTGGAGCAACCCAGCTCCCCTCGGAAGGGGAGTCCATTCATGACCTGTGATTTACTCATACAGTGTAGTTCTAGGTAGAAAGAAATAATGAACTAATGCCCTGGCTGGTATGGCTCAGTGGGTGGAGTGCCAGCCTGCGAATCAAAGAGTGGCCAGTTCCATTCCCAGTCAGGGCACATGCCTGGGTTGCAGGCCAGGTCCCCAGCAGGGGGCATGCAAGAGGCAACCACACACTGATGTTTCTCTTCCTCTTTGTCCCTCCCTTCCCCTCTCTAAAATGAATAAAAAACCTTAAAAAAAAAAAAAGAAATAGTGAACTAAGTGTGCACGTAATAGCACTGATAAATCTTAAAGGTTCCCTGTGCTCCAACAGGACACATTCCACATTATCACTTACGTAAAACTTGAGAACTTACAAAAGTTCATGTACACACTTTACTCACGCGCACACACGCAGTAAAATTACAAAAACGCACGTGGTGATGAAATACCAGTTCCGGGGGAGTGCTGACTGCTGGGGCAAGGGGCAACGGATGAGGGGACACGATGCACCTGTGACATTCTCCTTTCTTTAAATGGGAGAGGAATGAAGGAAATGTGGCACATATTATCCCTTTCGCCTTGATAGTGGGTGATGTTCGTTGTTTATTCTACACTAAATGTTTGAAATATGTCATAATTCAAATACACGTTTCAGAGAAGCGCCACAGGTCACCTTTCTAACTGAAACACGCAGGGCTGACAAAGATGCGGGCAGTCTCATCACTACGGCCACGGGTGAGTCGTACCACGTCTCCTGGGGGAGACACGCGGTGCTTTTCAAGAGTCACAGTTCCACCCGTGGCCTGTGCCCCAACAGTCCCAGTTCCAAGGATCTGTCCTTATGACATCATCAAACTTGCACCCAAAGAAGCGTGTGTAAACCATCCATCAGATTGTTAGTTCTAACGTAAAAAACTGCAATCCAAATAAATAGGAAAGGACCGGTTAACATAGTATCACACCGTCATATAATGGACTACTTTTTAATGATTAAAAATCATATGGTAAAAGATGGTTTATGCAAATATGCTAATATATGCTAAATTATATGCTAATATACTTAATGACACAGGACATTGCTCACGGCATATCATTAATCAGGAAAGCAGGTTACAAAAGCACTATGTGCATCCTAGAATTCCCATGCAGTAGAACACAGTGTACATGGGTACGTGAATGAGGGCAGGAAGGAATCCTAGAAGAAATATTTATGCTATGTCAGTGATTAATTGTACATGGTGGGATTGTGGATAACTTATATCCCTTCTGTGTGCTGTTCTGTATTGTCTAAAATAAATGTAAAATACTTTTGTCATTTCAGAAAACCCACACGATTACACCTAAGACCAGTCGAAGGTCCTTGGGAGTGGTTCACATCCACCATCACTAACGATGAGTGATGTATTCTGCATGAGCCAGCACTATTTTTAGTCGAGCAAGGGAGGAAGGCAGCACCAAAGAGAAAAGGCCCCGAGTCTGACTGCGAAGTGGGAAGTCCCGGCTGTCAGAAGTACTAGAGGCTTCCATCTGTAGAAAGGACCGCACAGCCCTTGTCTCAAACCATCCCACACGGGCACCGCCAGAGTGATTCGTGGACGGATGCCGCTTTGAGCCTCTCCCAATGAAGGGCTGGATTCCAGCTCCTGGATATCTCCAGAGGAATGTTTCGTAAGGATCTATCACCTCCCTTAATGGCTACGGACTCCGAAATCTCCAGGCTAAACACGAAGCTAGCGAGCTGCTCCCGGTGCTGGGGCTGTCCTTCCCTGCCCTTCCCGTAGTGGCTACTCCCCGCTGCTTCCATCTCAGCGGACCTGCTGCCTTCTCGGAGGCCTTCCTGGGCCTCCCGCCTAACAGCCTCTATGACATCACTGTAGGTGCACCTTCCACTTTTTACTGGATGCATTTTCTTGTTTATTTGGCGTTGATCTGTCTCCAAGGAATGTGAACGACCTGAGATTGTCAAACATGGTCACTGCTATATCCTGATAGTTGGAACTCATCGTTGTAATAGGTGCTCAATAACTGTTTTCTTGGCTAGATAGATGGGTGGGTGCATGAATGGATGGATGGATGGATGGATGGATGAGTAAATAAGTGATTTAAAATATATCTTGCAGGCAGGGTTGCAGACCAGGTCCCCAGTAGGGGGTGCACTAGAGGCAACCACACGATGTTTCACTCCCCCTCTTTCTCCCTCCCTTCCTCTCTCTCTAAAAATAAATAAAATCTTGACAAAATAAAATATAAAATACATGTTGTGAAAGATAGCTACGAAGTGTGACAGAAAACCAAAGGGAAAGATGAAAAGGCTGCCGTGTGGTAATGCGATGCCCCCAAAACACAGGACTCTCACAATCGAAGTTGAGAGCCCGTAGAGACACTTCCTACTCCTGGGCTCAGAGGGATGCCCAGCCAGGGGCCGCTGAGCTCACAGACGTCTAGGGTGCACACCACATCAGAGCACGCGTGTTCCTTAGAGCCAGCTTTCCACAGGCTGGACCCTGGCCCCCTCCCTCCTGCCTTCTTTTCTCTCCCGTGCAGTGGACAGAAAGTAGGCCCAGCTCGCTCCCGAGGGGCTCTTCCCCCAAGCAGCCATCCCATAGTTCTTCCATGAAAGAGGCGTCCATGCCTCGCCAGGCTAGTTCTGAAACGGCCAGAAAAGAAACGTCACTACTGTTTCCTCCCTGCGTCTGCCTTTCGGTGGGCACAGGTGGTAGGAACCGCAGGGAAGTGGGGACCGGGGGGTGGGGGGACACAAAGGAGGGTTGTAGCATGAGGGGTTTCCGAAAGGCCAGCCCAGGGTCACCTGTCTTCTGCCTCTAGGCCCTGCCTGCAGGACAGCCCCAGCCAGCTACCATGGCAACAAGAGGACCAACTGGGGCAAGAGAAAATCATGACACACAACTTAAAAGAGCAGTCTGAAGAATAGAAACGCTTTCTGGCAAATGGCTGGAAAGGCTGAAAAGGCGGCTGGCGGAGCGGGCGGAAAAGGGGCACCTGGCGCACTGCGCTGAGCCAGCTCACAGACACAGACGAACCGCACCACGTCCCGAATCTACGAGACGTGACGTCCCAGCCAAGCCCCTCTCTTCATCCCTACCCTGTCTCCCCTGTGCGTCCCTACCTCCAGCATCCCTGCAAAACCTTTCCCGCGCTGGGAACGGAACAAGGTCTTAGAACACCGCCAATGAGTGACAAACACCGTCTGTCATTCACCAACCAGGCTGAGCTGAGACAGCTCTCCTATTCCTGGCTCCAGACATTTGTTCAACTTACTATATATGTTTGACTCCTGGCAGGTGAGCAGGTGACTGCTAAGGCTGAGTCAGCACCAGGCAGTGAGCCTGAAGGGAACCTGTCCTTCATGCATCTTTCTGGGGAGAGGGGGCACTCTGGTACCTGGCCATGTGAAATCCGTCTCCCTAACCCTGCCCTACACAGGTGGCCTGAGCTGGCCAGTACCAGGTGAGACCAGTCCCAGGAATGCCTCGCATGCCGTCATCTATATGCCGACATCTGTATGCCGTCTAGTCCCCAACTCTGGAGTCACTCAACCATAAGGAACAGTGTCCCTTGGCCACTCCCCTTCCTGGGCTGCCCAGTGACTGGCCCAATCTCTAGGGCAACTCCTAAACATCATTTGCCCACCAAGCTCACCTTCCTGCCTTGCCTGTTAGTTGGGAAGCTAATGCAAGACCCCCCGACTCTTCCCAGCAAGCTCTGCACTCTCAGCCAGGCAGTCTTGAGGATCACAACTATCATTTTTCCCCTTTTCAAACCTCCTGGGAAAGACAGGTGGGGGAGGAAGGGAGGAAAAGGTCTCCTCCATCTCCAGCTGTCACATCCCACGGCCCCTCAGCTACGGCTGCAGGTAAATACCAGCTCCCGTCGGAGCTGAAGAACGGCAGGGAGAGAGGGAGCGAGGACAGAGAGCGAGGGGAGAGGGCGACTATGAATTTCTGCTGCTTAGCAGCTTCCTGGCAACATGGGAAGCTGGTTCGATAAGCAAAACAGGGGCTCTCGACTCCAGGCCCGTAGATCAGCTCAAAGAGATCAACCGCTTTTAGCAGCCGGTGAGAGAACCTGAAGAAGAAGGATGCCCCCTGGCTCCTGCCCTCTCTGTGCCTGCAGCCACTCGGCTCCTGCAGGCAAGGCCTTCTTCCTTCTGGGGAACAGCAGGAGGCAGGAAGAGGCAGGGAGACACCAAGTGAAGGAGGCAGAGCTTTGTGCCAAGGGATGACCTCAGACCATACTGGGGCTTGCAGAACAAACACTCAGCCTTCTAGTCCAGAAAGTGTGGGTGCTGGCCAAGACCCAGGTCTAGGACCTCTAGGTTGGTGGCTCCTCTCATCTTGCCCAGCCCCCTGCCCACCTGCCCAGACCCTCCTGCACCAACATCCCACCTTCGCAGGAGGCTGCAGTCTCTCTAGTTTCCTCCTCCCTGGTGCTCACGTGGACCTGCAGCAATGAAGCGTTCTCTCTCCAGAAGTTTCTGATCGTGACTCCAAATGGGGTGGTCCCTCTGCTCCAGGCTCCCTTCCCAGGCCTGGGCTCAGCAACTCTGAAGACAAATTCTTCTCCCCCTCCAAACAGGCCCGACTCCCATTTTAGTCCATGGTATCCATCCCAGCCCCAGACACCCCGGCGCAGGACCCAGGTTCCTGTCTCTCCACCCAGTCCCTGTCCTGGTGAGCCTTCTGCCATCCTCTCAAGTCTCCCCTGCCATGCGCCCTGCACCCCGCTGCTCGCTGGGCCCTCCTCCGGAGTGGGGACTAACTCAGTGTGGGTCCTGCCCTCAAGGGCATGGCCCAGGGTGTACGGCTCATGAAAAGGCCAGGATGAGCAAGGTCCGTCTAACTCGATAACGAGTCCAAGTCGTGGTCAAAGGATGGAAGCAATAGGTCAGAACTGGAAATGACTTACTGCGCAGCAGACGTACACATTAAGGCAAGGTCGAAAACCTGGCAAGTGAGAAGACAGGCCAGAATGCAAGGGGGACGGGGTCTTGGTTCAGCAACCGGGGCAAGCCGCTGAAGGGAGTCAGAGGTCTGTGTGTGTGCTGTGACAGCTGGGTGAGATCTTTTATGGGCCGAGCTGGTGAATGGACACCTGTTCCAAACCTTTCCCCTTCTTCCCTAAACAAACCCTCCAATCTTACTCCTAAAGGTCTTCTCACATGCCCCCTTCAGGAGATGGCTCCCACACCTCTTCCCTTAATCAAACCCTTCCACTGTTCCAACTCCTTATAGAAGTTTGTCTGCGTCCTGGGAGCTTTCCCTGAACACTCGCTAACCGCTCCTCCCCTTGACCTCACACATCCTTGCACACCCGTGGTCCCCTTGCTTTTGGATTTCAAGGATGAGCAAAACCGCAAAGGGAATCAATGTAGTGTGGCCTTTTTTTTAAAAAATTTTCTAAGCACAAACTTTCAAGAACCACCACCAAAAATTTCTGCCCCATCATTTTATAAAACAAAGGGCATTTTAGCATAAGAATGTTGGAAGGATATAATCTCAGAAAATTCTCTAAAACATATAAATTTAGCCTTATGCAATAATCACTACTTGCCCTATTTTTTTTCTCATTTCACAGCAAACTGAAGAAAATGTTGTCATCCACAGGCACCAAACCATAAATTAGCATTTGGAAACCACAGTCACAGATTCCCCATTTGACACTTAATCACACAGTGCCTTGCATTTTTGTTTAGTTTTCTTTTCTCTCACATTGTTTATCCAACTTTTCGGCTGTGCCTGTCTTCACTATACGTTAGACAGGAAGGCCCTGCAGGTCAAGTTCTGTCTTCTGTTTCTCGGTATCCCCCGCAGTGTTCAAGGCCCTGTACACAGGGAATACACCCCGAGTGCGTGGACGTCAGGTCAGAGCGGGGAGATACCCAAGGAGCCCGAGGTAAGGCAGGAGGGAAGCCACAAAATCACAGGATGGTATGTTTCTACCACTATGTCACGCTACCTTTCTGCTATAAATCCTTGAATGCTACTAATGCAGACAGATTTGTCTGTGATAAACCTGACAAGTTTGTGTGGTCCATTCACAAAATTTGGTGCTCCAGCCCATGTGATCGTGAGTTCATGATCCATGAAGTAATCCTCCCAGAGCCCCAAGTTGTCACCAATTTTTGGAGTAACTGTGTAGAGGAGAAGCATTACAGTGGAAGTCAAGATGGGGCTACATTCTCTGCTTTGCCTGGGGGTTGTCATTTCACCTCTTCGGGGCCTCAGCTACCGTGCCTGTTAAATACCCTTAGATTGTGCTGGAAGAGCCCTTCTGACTCAGAATGTTGTAGTTTTTCACTCCCATTTTATCAGAGTACAAAGGTCCCCAAGAGGCTCTGGGGAGCAGCCCAGTCTCCAGACCCTCACTCTGCCATGTGGCATGGCTTCCTGAACCCCAGGAGAGCTGAGCATAACATCTACGCTAGGCCACCATGGCCTGTGGTCCTTGATCGCCCCAAGGGGCCTTTCGACTCGTAGTTCTACTTTTGGTTCTGAGCTACTACTTACTGAGTGCCTAACACCATACCAAGCACTTTCCCCACACCACCTCCCATCTTCCCAACAACCCAGCAGGGGAGGCATTACTCCCTCTGTGCTGTCAGGACATTGAGGCACAGAGGTATAACAACCAACGTGCCGGGGGGGGGAAGAAGAGCAGAGACTTGAACCCAGGTCTCTGAGTCCAGAGCCTGCGTTCTCCCATTGGTGGGTCTGACGGCTGTGCTGTTCTGGAGTATGGTCTCCTATAGCTCTGGTCTGTCAGGGAGCTGAGAGATCAGGAGCCACTGGTGATCCAGTAGATTTTCAAAAACACCCTGCTGAAATATCCTGGGTTTGGCCCTGGCTGGTGCAGCTCAGTGGACTGAGTACCGGCCTGCGAAATAAAAGGTTGCTGGTTTGATTCCCCATCAGGGCACATGCTTGGGTTGCTGGCCAGGTCCCCAGTTGAGGGTGTACAAGAGGCAACCAACTGATGTTTCTCTCGCTCTCTTCTTCCCTCCCTTCCCCTCTCTCTAAACATAAATTTTTAAAAATCTTTAAAAACAAAAAACACTGAGTTTGGCCCAGCACGAGAATTTCTTTGGAGGCCAGAACTCTCCCCCATCAGCCACACCAGCGGCTGGGCATTGATTTGTCAGTGTCAGCTGTCCTTTGCTGGACCTTGCCTGCCCTCTGTTCCCAGTGGAACCCTTCCGTCAACCCCCACAACTCTGGAGTAGGCTATTAAAAGGTCACCTGTCATAAAACCAATGTTCTAATTCGGAACGTTGAAATAGATTGATAACTCCCACTTTCAGGCCACCCTCAACACTTACTCCATCCACCTCCCCTGCCCCCTTCTTGGGCTATTCAAGTATACACTGGGCCCACAAACTCCCTTCGGGGCAGAAATCATACCTAATATCGTCGGCCCCTCTACGGAGTCTAAAACTTACCTTTGCACCTGTACCGTAGGTGCTCAAAAAGTATTTAAGAAGAAGAGAAAAGCATAGTGTTTCAAAAACTGTGAGTCCGGAGGTTGCCACTAGATGCTAGGCGATTCTCAGACATGGACATCACAGAAGTAATTCTTCATTCTTCTATGTAATTAGGAGGTAAAGTGGTTTCCCTTCATTCTGGGTACTTTCACTTTATCCTCTAACTCATGCCTACTCAGGCATCAAGGCAAACTGTAGCCTTTTAAAAAACATTTTGATGGAAAAGGGATTGTTTTCATTAAGGCACAGCTTCTGAAGAAAAGGGACTTGGCCCGTGGAAATGCTCGCGATGCAGGGGTTGCAGGAAAACACTGCCGCCAAGGGTCCAAACCCAAGTCAACCCAGATCTGAAGATGATGAGACCGTCCAGGGTCAGCAATAATGTGTGTCCGGGAAAGGATCCAAGCCGGTAAGTTCTCGTGTTCATCCCTCCAGCGTCTGGAGAGCCGGGAATCGCTGAGAAGTGGCGGGAGGCCCGAGGTAGACAGGCATCCTGCTCAGAAGAACCTTCGCCCAGAACTCGGGTGCGGAGGGACGAGGCTGGAGCTGGGGCCCAAGGTGATGGTGAGAAGTGGCTGGCTGGGTCTTGTGTGCGGCAAACAAAGGGATGAACACCGACCTCGGAGGAGGTTCCGCAGACAGGCCTGCCTGGAGAAGTCTGGAAGGCAGCACCGTGCAGTTGCCCGCACCGGGGACTGCCCCCTGGGAGCAAACCTCCACGGAAGGCGGACACGGAAACCTGACAGAGGCCCCCAGCCCTGGCTGAGGGAGGCCGGGAGCCGAGCCCTGCTTCCCAGTGACTGTCCACACCTACAACCCAACGAGGTGCCTCCGGGGCTCCAAGAAGCGCAATGTGCAAACCACGGGAAAAGTGTGAAAGAGCCAGCCCTTGCACCTGGTGACCCAGATTTGAAGGCTGGGTCCGCCACTTACTAGCTAACTTTAAACTTCTCTGAGCCTCAGCTCCTTATCTACGCAATGTCCTCTAACTGCCTGCCGACGAAATGAGGCAATATGCATCAAGGGGCTCTGTAGATTGCACAGGGCCATACAAAAGCATTCGCTTTCATGAAGAGCCCTTCTCACTTATTCAAGAATCTAGGCTTTGAAAGGGAACTCAGAAGCCATCTAGTCCCAAGGAGCCATCTCTACCATTAAGGATTCCAATAAAGGCAAAGTGATTGACTTACCCTCAGGCTGAGAAAGACACTTCCCACTGGGGGCCCCGGACTATGTTGTGGGACAGAACTAACCTACTAGTGGGACCCTGGGTCATCACACGTGGCAAGCCAGCTCCTTTCCAAGGGGCAGGACTTATCTTGCTGCCCCAATGAACCTTAAGCTCCTTGAGGGCAGCAGTCTTTGTCAGGCTTCTCTGGCACTCTCATGAGTCCCAGGAGCTCCACTAGTTGTCTCATATCCCTGCTTAAAATACTTTATTGGTTCTTCACCTCCCGTAGGGTCAAGTCCACATTCCTTAGCCCTGGGTCCTCTCTTTTTAATTTATTCTGTACACACTTCTTGAAGACTCGCATCCACTCCAAGGCTTCAGCAATTTAGGCTCATGACTTCAAACAGAGCATTCCTAGCCATGACCTCTCCTTCTCTGGAGCTCCTGACTTTTACCACCCACGGCCTGCAGGACACTTAGCTGCCTCCAAGGGGAAATGCTGAATCTGTCGAACTGGTAGGGCAAGGGCACTGACCAGTCCGAACAGGAGACCTCCTGCTATGCCGCACGTTATCTGCATTGTCCATTTAGCTTCTAGGTCCTGGGGAAGGTCCAAGCAAACAGGTGAGTGGCGGCAAGCCAGGCGGTGAACGGACACCATGGAAGGGGCTTCTCAGGGCAGTGGCTCTTTACCAGTGGTGCAGGGTTGTTTGTTATCCTCACCTGAGAACAAGCTCATTGGTTTTTAGAGAGAGGGGAAGGGAGGGAGAGAGAGAGAGGGAGAGAAACGCCGATGGGAGAGAGAGACATCAATCGGTTGCCTCTCACGTGTGCCCGACCAGGGACCGAAACTGCAACCCAGGATACGCCCTGACCAGGGAATCAAACCTGCGGCCTTTTGGTTTACAAGACAACACCCAACCAGCTGAGCCACACCATCCAGGGCTCTTCGCTTCTTCTTGAACCCCCCCCCCCCCACACACACACACCCCTGAAGATCTCCGGTTTCTTTTTAGGCCTAGCGTGCATGTCAGTTCCTCGCGGAAGCCCTTCCGCCCATCCACCGCCAAGGCCGAGCCTGGCACCTCCCTACGTGTCCCCGAAACACCCGATGCTTCCCTGCTTTCTACAGCACATCTAACACTCTGCCGCAGTTGCCTTTTTGAAAGAAGGTTGGGTTTTTTTTGTCTTTGAATACCCGAAGTCGATGTTTAATCAGTGTTTGCTGAGAGGAGACGAGGGAGCCTGCAGGCCAGCACCATCGCACAGGGGAGGTCTGTGGGTAGCCGCTGGTGGTCAGCAGAAGAGGCCCAGGTGTCTGTCACCCAGGCTCTAGCTGGGGCCTCCCACCCTCGCGGAGGCACACAGACGCGGACACCACTTCATACAACACTTCCGACTCCCGAGGCAGGAGCCAGGAGGGAGAAGAGATTAGGACAGACATTACGAATTCCTCAGCCATCAGCACCTGCAAAGCAAGTTAGCAACGCGCGGGCTGGGCTTGTCGGAGTCACTCTCACCGACGTGCATAGACAGAAGTGTGGTGCCCTGCCAGCCTGCGGGAGCAGCACCCAAACTGGAAGAAAAAGGCAAGAATACTCAAGGAGGACGTAAGCTGATCGCATCATTTAAAGTGCGTACGTGAGTGTGCATATGTATGTATATGAGACTGAAATAGCTGAGCTTCCCAGAGCTGTCGCTGTGGCAGGCATCTTAGGGATAGGACTGCGTGCCTCCGAGGATCTTTCCAACTGAGGCACAAACCAAGCATCTCTGGCTTCACCTGGGAGCTTCCGAAGCGCCACGCAACGAGAGATCCACACCCACTGCCCCTGCAGGAAATCGGCTCTCACACCCCCGGGGCGTTTCACAGGACGGGAGTCTTCCAGATGCGGCCCCACCCACAGCAAAACCGAACTTGGCACGCCCTTCTGCCCCACCCTGTCCCCTTCGTTCCTGCCATTCCTGGAAGGTTTTTCTCTGCTGATCTATTTGGTTCCCACCTAGCTCTACCACCGCTCCAGACCCCTCAGTTCAATCAACCGGGAGAGCAGACCTGGCTTGTCCCAAGGCCACTCCGGCTGAGCCCCAGGGGAGGAGGGGCTTCAACCAGCTCCCCAACCCTCAAGGGAGGGCTCCATCGGACAAGGCGTCCGTTTCCAGGTTAAGCTGCCCTGAAGTGGCTTAGAAAGAGGCCCAGCCAAAGACCCTGAGACAGTTTGCTCACTTCCTTCACGGTCTTTGTTGTCCATGTTCGGATACTGTGAAATTGGTCCCGCTGCAAGCGGGGAATACGAGTAATCTATACCCCCGCGGGGAAAGCTGAGACTTCAAGCAGAGCATAGTGAACCTGGAGGAAACAATTACATTTAAGCAGGCCATTAATTCCGAGGCTCTTGGTTGAGACCCCAGGAGAAACTATATGATGTATGATGTGGCAGTAAGAGCAATGTTCAGACTTTGGAGTCTTACCCACTTCAGCTCAAATCCCGGCTCTGCCATTTGCTAGCTTTTAGATTTTAGGCAAGTTACTCAAATCCTCCAAATCTCAGGTTAACTCCTCAGCAAAATGAGGACAGCACTTAGCTGAGGCACGTGATGCACATGCATGTCTAGCATGGTGCTTGGCATACAGTAGGCACTCAATAAATGTTAGTCTCCCTCCTCCCTCTCTAGAATCAGAATAAACGCACTGTGGACTTCGTGAAGCAACTGTACGTCGTGAACAGAGTCACGCCCCCCACCAAAGGTGTCTACATCCTAATCCCCAGAACCTGTAAATGAAGAGAATTAAGGTTGCAGCGGAGAGTCAGGTGCTCAGGAGCTGACCGGAAAACGGAGAGATTATCCTGCGTTATGAGGGTCTCTCCTGTCAAATTACGTGACCTCGGATCGAACTACTTGAGCTCTCAGAAGCAGGAGAGGAAGGCAACACAGCGGGTCAGAGAGAAGTGACAAGAGGAAGACTCGACCGGCTAGCGCTGGCTTTGAAGACGGAGTAGGGGGGTCCCAAGCCAGAGACTATGGAAGCTTCCAGAAGGAGGAGACAGCCCTCAGGTTCCGCTGGCAACAGAATGGAGGGCCGGATCCTGCACTGCAAGGACAGGGATTCTGCCCCCAGGCAGAGTGAGCTGGAGACACAGTGGCCCCTAGAGCCTGCAGAAGAGGTGTTTGGCTGGCACCCTGGTTTCAGCCTGGTGAGACCCAGGCCCGACTTCTGCCACACAGAACTGGAAAGAAGGGACACATTTCTGGTCATGTGTGAGGGCAGCAAGAGAAACACTAACATGCTCTACTGTGTGCACATGGATCTAACTTTTTAATACGGTCCTATCTGGATGCAGGGAAAATCCCCAAATGGAATAAAAAATCAGGTTTCCTTTTGCTCAGTTCATTGGTCCTAAGGAGCCAGGAGAGTCTCGATATTCGAACCCTGCTTCTCCAACCCAGGCCCTTTCCTCCTGGCGTCTGCCGATAAAATGAGGCACAGCATTTGGGAAGAACTGAAGAGCCTCGGGAGTACAGCTCTACCAAATCACCCTACAACACAGAATTGCATCTCAGGCTTAGAGCACAGTGGCCCGGATTCTCCTGGAACTGAGAAAGGCTCCAACAGGCACAGTTCCCAAGAACACTGCGAAGAACGGCGTGGTTCAGACAGAGCAAACAAACCAGGCGCCACTCATTCCAAACATGAGCAACTGGAACTGACTCGGTGACCCGGCAGGAACCGTAGCCCACAAGCCACGTGGAAGAGCTTTCCCGGGGACACAGAGGCTCATTTCCGGTGCCTCCCATCATGTCAGAATGTGCTCTGCAACCACATGCCAGGGGGCAAGAGCCCCCGAGGGCCCAGATGCCAAAGAATATTGGGGGTGAGCAGAGAGAGAGGCTGGACTGAGACAAACTCATAATTTTTAGCTCTGTGTACCTCTTGATCTAGGGAGCCAGGCCAAGAAGCTGTAAACAGTCACTCCACGTGGCACTGATCACCTTCCTGAATGCCTGTGGACCCTCACACAGTGCAGTAGCCACCCTAACCCCCGGGAACAGGAAGGGGCTCATGGGGGTCCCTACAATGAAGCAGCGGTCTGCTGTATTAGTTACATCATCTCTAACTGCTTTTTACCCGTTCTGCCCACTGTATTATCACGGGCTCAGGATGCAACACTTGGCATCTGGCAAGCCTGGGTCCTTTGGCCGGGGGCCACTTCATCCTCTCTTACAGGTAAAGGCAAAATCTAGGTTGTGAGACAGAGCCAGGTGGCACCTGCGTGAGGACCTCACAGATGCCGAACCAGACTGGCCCCTGCCACATCCCTCTCCCAGTCCTGGAAGTCCTCCAAGGAACATCGAGGTCTAGCGAGGTAGGAGAGACCGCCCCAGGCCCCAGACTCCGAGAGGTCGGGCCTGCTGGGCAGCATACACAAGGAGACAGTCTTGGAAAAGGATGCTATTCTACCTTGACAGCAAGCTGCCAGGTGGGCTCCAAGGTGACTGAGCGGCAGTCATCTGCAGAAAGAAGAATGTGTTTGCATCCTTACATTCCTCTTCTTCCTGTGAGTGCTGGGGGTGCTCGGTGCGGTGGGCTGTCAGAGCTATCATCTCCCCAAAAGTGGGAGGATTCTCTCGGAGTCAATGGGAATTCAGGAGCTGACACGAAGGTGCAAAGATGCTTTCCTTACACTGACGTCCCCTTTGTGGAACCCAAACAATCCTTACTGCACGCACCCCTAGCAGGGGTGTCCACCTTTTGGAATCTCTGGGCCACACTGGAAGAAGAAGAGCTGTCTTGGGCCACGCATGAAATACAGTGCAACGGGTAATCACAGACATCTCATCATGTTTTAAGTAAATTTGCAATTTTGCGTTGGGCCACACTCAAAGCCCTCCTGGGCTGCATGCAGCCCACAGGCCGCAGGTTGGACACCCCTGTAACAAGTGAGGAGAGGCTGGGACCCGACTTGTCAAATGGCACAGGGTCTACCCTTCTAGCCTGGAATATTCCCCCCTGCTACCTGTGTGTCGGGCAGAGCCCGCTGGTTCTCTGCGGGCCCAGCGTTCCAGGCACTTCATCGGCCTCCCTGGTCAGCGTACACAGGGCAGAAGCTCTGCAGTGCGTTGAGCTTCCTTCCCCTGGTGGCGCCCCAGTGAGCCTCTGCAGTCACTCTACCATGGCCTCAAGCGGCTTATCCAAGTATTCACCTAAGGCAAGGGAGGGCTGTGCCATTTGAAAAAGAGGATTCTTCCCTATATTGTTTTAAGAGGGAGAGCACGAAGGAGAGAGAGTTGAAAGACAGGGCTTAGGCTACAGGAAGGCTGGTGGGGAAAGAGAGGAGGAGATTGCTGAGATATTGCGGGTTGAATGGCAGGCCTTGGGATTTCCCGGAGAGGCCGAGAAAGGGAAGGGAAGGGTCGCTCCTAGGATTTCGGTACAACAACAGGGTAGAATGGGATGGAGAATTCCAGAAGAGATCCAGATTTGAGATGGGTGGGGGAAAGAACAGTGTAGGGAAGACATTATATTTTCTGAACGTGGGGCTTCCTTGCTATCTACTTGGGACACCTGTCTGGCCCAGGTAGATGCACTCCTTGCTTTGCCTTGCGTCATCTGCGGGTCTAAAGGGAAAGTGTGGGGGGGAAGAGTTGAGCCAATCCTGAAAGCGGAGCTGAGAGAAAAGCAAGAGGCGAAGAGAGATGTCAAAAGGGAATTCAAGAACATTTTTCTAGAATGTCTGCCTCATCGCGCCCCAGAAAACCTTCATACTAGTTCCATTTCTCACCGACAGGCTGTGAAGCTAGACTGATTCTGCCAAAGTGCTAAGCTCTGCTCGGAGCTGGTTTGGAGCAGCCGGATGACAGCCACCCTGTCTGGGTCACAGCCCAGGCAAACCGGCTGTGCTGCTGCGGGAAGAGAATGGGTCCTGGAGGAGGACAGACCTGGGATCGGAACCTGGCCTCACCACTTTCCAGAGTGGTGAGCTCGGTCTGCTCACGAAACCTCCGCTTACTTATTTCTAAAAGAAGACTAAGCATAAAGGAGAAAGGACTCACAGACATGGACCACAGTGAGGTGATTGCTGGTCAGGGGAGGAGGCATAAGGGGACTAAATGGTAATGGGAAAAAAAATACAATAAACACTAAATAAAAGAGAGAGAGAGAGAGATGGGAATCCCCGCTTTACATCTTCATGGGTTTGCGGTGGAGCGAGAAGACGGGGCCTGCCTGTCACAGCCCATCTGCCTCTTTCCAAACCCCCACACCCCTTGTGCTTTTCCTGGGAACTGACTTGGTTTTAAAGGGTCGGGACTCAAAAGATGTTTAAGGCATTTTCTCAGTCGCCTCCGTATCTTCGAGACAAGAAGAGCAGGTTTTCCTATCAGCGGGGAAAAGGCCAGGAAATGACAAGGCAGAAGCGTGAGGTGGAGAGAGGGACGGGGGGCCGATGCCTCGCACCTGCGTGCAGCGGGCGGCGGACTGGACCTGGAGCCTCGGCTGAGAAGCCTGGGGCTGTGCCGTCCTGCTGGGCACCTTACTTTCGCCTGGAACTTAATATTTTGCAAAGTGCTTTTGCACATTTTGTGTGTTAGTTCTGTGAGGTAGAGAAAGTAGAGACATTTTGCACAGGAAGAAACTGAGAGTTAACATGTAAAATGACTTGTGCAAACTTACAGTTTGCAAAGCTAAGGTCAGGACTCGAACCCAAGCCCACTGTGTTTCTCTTCCGCCCCCTCTGTGTGTAGGGAAAGGAGAAAAGTCACAATGAGCAGGGCACTAGGGTGAGCAGGGCGGTCCCAGGCGGGGGGCAGGCAGGAAGACACAGGTCTCCCAGGATGGGGTAGGGGTAGTTAGGCCCCGGGGCGCTGAGTCTCATGCTCTCACATGGGGTGAAACGTCACTGTTAACGCACTGGGTCACCACTTTTACCACCTCCTGGGGGGAGGGGAGGTAGGAGAAAGAAAGGGGACAGAAGGATGAGGAAAGACTGAGAATTAAGGACATTTGCGTTTACATGAAGACTAAGAACCAGGACATGATTATGTCCTCACACTCCTGGGATATCAGCGAACCAGGCCATTCTGCAGCTGGAAGAGGCCTTTGGGGTCCCCTGCCATCTGGTGACACGCAGCTCCCCACAGAGGAAGCAGGGAGGCACGTCACGGGGAAGCTCTTGGGGGGCTGGAAAGAGACGGTTCAAGACAAAGAAAGAAGAAGCACGGTGCCCCTCACACGCGTGCTCCTCTCCCCTGAAAGAACCCTGCTTTCCCTGGGCTGCACCCCCAAAAGAAACAGGAAGCGGAGCAGCTGTTCTCACAGCCAGTTCCGGCACCTGCCTGGTCCACGGTCCACGTGGGCTCTGAAACGCCGGGGGTGCCTGGACAGCACAGCCCGTGGATGAGGAGACACAGCTCCGTCTTTCTGCGCTATCGACGCCGTGAATCCAGGCTTCCCTGACTCTCCCTGCCTCCGTTCTTCCATCCCCCTCTCCCAGGCGGCTTCCCGTCCGCCGGCTCCGGCTCCCTTCTCCTACGGCGCTGTGCAGAACCAGGCAAAGAACCCACAAGAGCGTGCCTGCAGCCCAGACATGCTGGCAGTGCCCACCGATCCCACTGCCCACGCAAGCCCTCGGGGCAGGGGGAGGACGGCAGGGACGGCAGGCCTCTGAGGCCCCGTCGTCCTCGAGCCCCCCGTGCAATGCGATGCCTTTTAAGCTCGGAGCCCCAGAACACGCCGTGATCCTCGAGTCTGCTGCATTAGCCACATGCTGCGGCGGGGCCAACCCGGCCTGCTCCTGTGGGTGGGGGAGGAAAAGAACGACCACCCCTCTGCGTTCCTAAACTAGGCAGGAATCAACAAACAAACGTTAAAGGCACCGAATCATTACCTTAACCGAGTCACAGTAATAATGATAAAATGAGGCCTCACTAGCCCCCGTGGAGCACAGATTTGACACCCTCTCTGGACGCCAGGAAGCCTGCTTTTCCAGCCTCTGGGACGAGCTGGGCAGCTTAACAGCCGTGGCCCCAGACAGGGCATCTTCTACTGAGACAGGCTCACCCTGGCCACCCAAGAACTTACGTCAACTTCTCAGGGACCGGCGCCACCCACTTTTGCCTCTGCCTACCCCACAGGTGTGAATGCAGACCAAGCACGCCCCGAATCTGGGGGCGTTTCAGTTCCCTATTGTTCTCGGACTGACTGACAGCTCCGCTGACACACATACAGCTCCCAGTCCAGGCCGCCCCTGCCCGGAAGCGCGGTGCTGGGCGGCACACACACACGGGTGTTTTTAAAATTGAAGTGAAGTACAATTAATTTCCTTTGAAGAATTTCAAGACACCCCTGGGGACCCAGTAAGAAGGGTTGGGAATCATTAATGTGAGGTTTCACTCCTAGGGATGGAAACCGTTCAGTCTCGGCTCCTTCATCTCCTTCTGTGGACACAGATGACAACTGTCGCTCCCCCCCACCCCCCCACCCCCGCACACTCATGCAACCCAAAAAAGCGGGGAGCCCGATGCTGGAGACCATTTTCCAAAGAAAACATCTACCTGCTCGCAAGTGCAGCCTAAGACTGTGGTCACCAAATCATGCTGAGATAACTAACATGAAAGTCCTTTGAAAAGTATAAAATGTTCTACAAACGTAAGTCCTTACTGCTTCCTAAAATGCATGCTGTTGCATGGAGACTTGAACTCCACGCACCACAGTCTATTTACCACCCACTGCAGGGTGTGATGGCCGTCTTGCTAGGACAGCCCCCTAGGCTTCTGTCCCCTTGCGCTTAGTAGGCTTTCAACATTTATTTGTGAGACTGCATGAAGTGGAACAGAATACCCAAAGGTATTTCTTACATGGAAAGGACGGTGCCTCCTTGTAGGGATGGACTTGGCCTTCTTTCAGGAAAGCCTGTTTTAAGGCTTTTGACCTGTGAACCAGACGACATATCGTTCTCTCGGTAGGTGGTACCACGCTGTCTCTTTGGGCTAGACCTTTGTGTGTGGGGTGGGGGGGGCGTGCCTTGATAAGCCTCTTACCAGGACAGGCAAATACACTCGGAAAGTTCCCAAGGAAGTGTTGTGATTAAAAGTGTCGAGCAGGTGCTGCGAGCCCGTCACTGCCATTCACTGAGCGGGGTGCTGGGGACCCCGAGGTGAGCAGGTGCCGCCCTGCCGTGAGGGGCTCATCCTCTGCGCCAGACTGATGGACGGTGCCTGGTGGTTTCACAGCATCCGCAACTCAGAGCAGTTTGGGGGCGGCAGGGAGACAAAGTCCAGCCTAACAGCCCTCACACTAGTCGCAGACCTGGGTTGTAAAGGTAGTTCTTAAAAAAAAAAAAAAAAAAAAAGGACACTACATTTGGAAGATCTAAATCCAGTCTTCTGAAATTCATGGGGAAACATTTCAAATCTGAACTTTCTTTGATTTCATATGTGATTCTCTGTCCCCGAAATGACTCAGGAAGCAACAAGCCTCTTTCCTCTTCGTCCCTAACACCCTCTCTCAACCCCTCCCCAAGCCTGGGCACCCTCTCCGACACAGGTAACACGTCGTGATCTTAAATACTCCTGAATCTTTATAAAATAGGAGATGTTGGTTGGGGGGCGGGGCTTAACTGGCCTAAGCCACACTGGGCTGCGAATTCCATTTTGTCACTGAAGGTTTTTCACTCATCACTGTTTTTTAGACCCCGCCCACGCCCACGCCGCTGTGTGCACGTGCGGTCTCTTGCTTCTATGCTGCACACCCCAGAACTGCCTCCCCGCCCCCGCCATGGGCACCAGGTCACGTCAACTCCGCGCTATCCCAAGCAGCAGTACAGTGAAACCTTGGTGCGTGGCCTTTCAGACCTGCGCCAAGAGTTTCTCCACGCACGTGCCTGAGTGGGCTTTCTGGATCACAGGTCATGCACATGCTTAATTTCAGTAGAATCTGCCAAACGAACTTTCCAGAATCGACGTACCAGCCAGGCTCTCACCAGCAGTACCTGAAACCCTATCTTCCCCCACCTGTGCCACCCCGGGAAGGAGCCACCCCTTCTGAATTTTGCCATTCGGACGGGTATGAAGAAGTTTCTCATAATTGTTTATATTTGCATTTTTCTAGGGATTTCTAGCTTAAAATACCATCTGACTGACAGCCTTTGATTTAGACTCACCCACTCCCCACCCAAATACCCATGGTGATGAAGAAAAAACAGACAAAAATAAAAAGCATGTTTCTAAAACCCTGAGAACAGGATCGGGACAGAACAAACCTACTGGCCCGAAGGACCGTCCGTGACTGCCCCCCCTCCTCCCCACACCTCCAGCTCCATCCACATCACAGCGACCCGGGGCTGCGCTGCCCACACAACCAGGAAGGCCTCCCCACCCCCGCACGGGCACAACTCTGCATCGGCCAACACCACTGCGCACTCCAGCCTGCAGCGCCTCTGCTCCTGGAGCCATCAGACATCCCCAGGAGGAAGGGACAGGAAGTGGGAGTGGGGGTAGACAGAGCTGGCCTCCCCAATTGTGTTCTGAGGCATCTTCCACAAAATGTGCAGGGTCAGGTGGGAGAAAGAACACATCCCAAGGACAGTGACCTTGGGGGACGTGGCTGTTACCGCCAATCACGTGCTTCCTTAACTGTTTAGCAAGAGGTGGGGCAGAAGCCACACCATGGAGGGTGGTATCATTTGTGCAGCAGGAAGGATGTGGGGAAGGAACAGATGGGAGGGGGGTGAGCCGGAAGTTCTGCTTTGTTCCGTCAAAGGTGTCCACCGGACGCCTGAGTTACGGTGGCACGGATGCAGTTGGGTTTAAGCCTCAGGATGTCAGAGGAGAGGTGAAGACTGCATTTGTAATGTGGACGTCACCTGCATGTGGATTTCAGGAGACCCAGAAGAATGAGTGAGACCCTAGGGGCTGAGTTGGAGAAGAGAGGAGGGTCAGGACCCAGCCTCAGGGCACAGCGACGTTAGGGGCATAGCAGAGAAGAAGACCCAGCGGCAGCGACTATAAGGATCAGCCAGAGACAGGAGGGAACTGGAAAAGCGTGCTATCACAAAGCCACGGAAAGTAAACGTCTCCAGGCTGAGAGAGCAGTCTCTGGACCAAACAGTACAGAGAAGGAACCTGGGGCCTCAGGAGCAGGGACACCGCTTGGGACTTGAACAGGAGCAGTTTCAGCAAACCGAACCTACGAGAGTGGGTGGAGGAGGAACAGCAGGGGAGAAGGCAGAGACAGCTGCTGACAACCCTGCTAAGAAGTCTGGCTGTGAAGGGGCGTGGAGGGGGGTGGGGGATAAAAGGGCAGGAGGTCAAGGGAGGGCTGCTTTTCGTAAGCGAGCCTCTGGCATGTTTACACGGGCGGGCAGAAAGGATCTGGGAGAGAGGAGCTGGGAGTCCAAAGAGGAAAGGATGCACTGGAGAGCGAATGTGGAAAACTGAGAGAACTGTCGGAGTCAGACTGCACGCACCAGCCGTGCTGTGAGAAGGGACGCCTGGGGGGACACTGGCTGCATGAGACACAGGGTGAGAGGAGGTCTCAGGCGTTAGAACGAGCGGGCAGAGACGCCACTGGTGAGCCCTCAGAGACGGCCTGGCAGCGTCGCTGGGATCGTGCATTTAGAGTTCTCAGTTGCTCATGTTCCACGGGTAACCGATGTTCAGCTGCATTTTCTTGCATGCTATTTGGTCATCAACCACTGAACTGTTATTGGACTCGAGATACCGCAGCTCCAGAAATATCATTAAGCTGGAATAGGCCAGTCCTGGTATTGCAAGTAAAAGAACTCCTTGATTGGATTAGGGGTAATTTAAGAGGTCAGCAAGGTAGCCAGATGCTAGTTAGCCAGGATGTATTTTGGGAGTCTATTATGTGACAGCTACTGTCTTCAGCATGGGGAATAACCTGATGAATACATGGCCATTGTTCTTGCAAAGAAGCCATTACAGACTGATATGGGAGCCAGGAAAGTCCCCTGGGGAGGGAGGGTATGTAAGCCCTGACCTGAAGGGGACAAAGGAATCACCTGCCTGGAGAGCAGGATGGGAAGTTCCAGATAAAAGGAGCAAACTATGCAAAGCGGTAAAACAAAGAGCTCAGCAGGTGGGAGGAGGTAAGAGAAAGCCAGAGAGCCTGGAGGACAGAGAGGGAACCCAGAAGGAGCCAGAGCTGCAGCTGGAGGGGCAGCTGGAGGGGCAGGCAGTTTTGCGTCTCTATGAGACCAGAGTATAAATGTTCAACATGCACACACCGAACCTTACGGCTTGCTGAGAGCTCAGAGACACAGCAGACTCCCCGGATGACAGGTAACGTGGGAAAAAGTATCTTGTTCATAAGAATGATAACAGTTATATCTGGAGAAAAACCCTTAGCAAGATACACAGAAATAGGGTTTGTATAAAGGAGGGAAATTATAACGTCACTGCAAAAGATAAAAGAAGTCTCGCCCTGGCTGGTGTAGCTCAGTGGATTGAGCGCGGGCCTGCGAACCAAAGGATCGCGGTTCGATTCCCGGTCAGGGCACATGCCTGGGTTGCCAGGCCGGTTCCCGGCAGGGGACATACAAGAGGCAACCGCACATTGATGTTTCTGTCCCTCTCTCCTTCCCTTCCCCTCTAAAGATAAATAAATAATAAAAATAAATAAAATATTAAAAAAAAAAGATAAAAGAAATCTTAAATAAATACCATGTTCCAAGATGAAAGAAATAAGGATTGCAAGTGTCCTTTCTAACCCAACCAATGAAAGGTTATTGCAATTCCCAACAAAATCCTAGTTTTTTAAATATTATTGCAAAGTGATTCTAAAGTGTACTAAATGGGACTTTGCCTTATTAGATATTCTAATACATTGTAAAGCTAAAAGTTACAGAAGCATGAGGATGAGGACTCAACACATCAATGGAACTAAAAACCGACAGAAACTGACCCTACCAGACGGAGTGTGGATGACGATACAGGTAACAGCAAACATCGGTGAAAAAATACTTATTCACTATTCTGGGTGGAGCAAAAGTAGGTTTTCAGTTGTTCCTATGGAAACGAAGACAATAATTAATAAAGAATAATACAAAAATAAAGTGTTTCATGTCCTCACAACTGTAAACCTACTTTTGCCCCACCCTGAATAGTGCTGGGAAAGTTGCTTAACCGTTTAGAATAAAGTGTTGAATTATTACCTAAGACCATAAACTAAAATAAATTCCAGATGGATTCATGATGTATTTTTTAATGTAAGTAAAGTATAAATGAATATTCCTGACCTCAAGATGGAGATTATTTTTTAAACATGAAGACACTGGAATAAACAATATAGATTTTATCCATGCTAATATAACACTTCTATATATTAAAAAAGGTTAAAAGAGTAAAAAGTAAACTAAGGAAAAATATTTACAATCGCAAAAGAACTAATACTTTTAATGCATAGAGTTCTGACAAATCAACAAGAAAAACAACAAACACCCCATTTTAAAAATGGAGCATAGGACACAAATAAATAATTCAATAAAGAAAATACACAAATAATCAACAAATATCCAGTCATTAATAATTAAATAGGAAGTCAATTTTATCTAACGAATTTTGTTTTATTCTTTTTCTTTTCCTTTTTTATTCTTGCTAATAGTCACTATTCATGAGGGTACAGGAAAATTGTCTCTCACTGCTGGTGGAGGTTAAATTGGTGGAAACTTTCAGGAGGGAGCAATTAGATAATTTTATGCACTAATATCACATCTACTAACTTCTCCTAAAGAAATCCTCAGAACTACAGTCAAAACAGTATGTTCAAGAATGTTCCCTGCAATATCATCTCCCTGTAATTCACCCTCTGCAGAGCAGCTAAAGAGGCGTTTTTAAACCGAGATGGTTTGTTCCATTGCGGAGCTGGTAAGTGAATGCGTCCCATCCGCTACACATTCCTCCGGGGTAAATACTCTCACCGCGGCCGTTTCAAATCACCACTGCGATGGCCCTCAACAATTAGTCGGGAAGGGACAGGCATAACTGGCTCTCAGGAGCCCATGTGAACCAAGTGACCACTGACAACGTGTCACTCCCAGCCCCAAACCCTCCAGTGGGTGTCCTTCCGCTTTGCAATAAAGTCCACACCCCCCACTCTGTCCTCCAAAGCTCTCTCGGACAGGCGGCCCCGGCCCACCTCCCAGGCCCCTCCCTACACTTCTTTGCTCGCTCACTGCTTCTGAATTTTGACTGAACTCTGCAAGTTCATTCCTACTTCAGAGACTTCCTGCTTAGCCTTTGCCAGATCTTCTCCTTGTCCTTCAGATTTCCTACTCAGAAAGGTCCTCCCTGACCACCCTACCTGAAGTGGCCACCCCTTAGTTCAGTACATTATCTGGTTTAATTTTATTCATAGCCCTTGGAACCCCCTGAACTTACCTTGTCTATGACGTCTCTCCACTAAAATCTAAACTCTGTGCAATGAGACACCTGCCTACTCACGGCTACTCCTGTGATTCCCAGCATTCACAGGAATACTCGGCACTGAGTAAGCACTCAGTAAGTATTTGTTCATTTTTGGTAAATTAGTTTATAATAGTAAAAAGCTTTAAAACCACATAAATACCCAATGAAAGGAAAACGGTACAACTAACGTTCATCGAGCATTTACTATGTGCCGAGCCTTGTGATAAGCACATTATATGTTCAGCTCACTTAATCTGTGCAAAACCCTATGGGATGAGCACACTTGTTACCCCCATTTTACCCAGAGAGGTTAAGCCATCTGCCCAAAGCCACACAGAGCCACGCAGGTAAATCACAAGCTCATCAAGATCATCTAAGGTTCCAGCGGTGGCGGAATAGAGGCTTCTCTTAGACCAGTGAGTACAGAAATGAGGGCATGCTGGTTTCGGGCTCTGGGTCCCAGCTTAAATACAATGTGGTTCCTTATTTCACAGTTGGCTACTTCTCTTCCTATGGGTAGTTTCAGAAGCTCTGTGGGGAGGAAGACCAAGAAGCAGGACAGGAAGTAAGTCTGCCTGCATCCCTAGCTTAACAAGAACCTCACAGCACCTAACCCCTCCCTGAACTTCAACCATTAGCCATTACAGATCAGGTTTTCAAACTGTATCTGGTGATATCGTTATAAAATACTCACCATATAATGGAAAAGTAAAAAGAGCAGGATAGAAAACTATATGTTCCATACGAGCTCAATTTGAGGGGGCGGGGAAGAAATGAAAAAACACAGTTGTGTGTTAAATACAATGCTTCGAAAAAGACCAGAGGGGAAAAAACCACACCAAATGTCAGCAGTCAGTGTTTGGACGGGAGTGAGTGGATTCTGAGTAATTCTGGTATTCTTCTTTAAACGCTTTCATGTTTCCCAGTGAGCATGTCTTTTGTAATGAGAGGGGGAAAATCTACGCCATTGCATTTTTTAAATGGTTGAAGATTCTGAAGGCAATGGGACGCAAAACTGAGAGAACGTTAAACTGCGCAGCTAAAGCAAGACCGGGAGACAGCGCACGGGGCTCCACCAGGACCAGGCTGAGATCGGACTCGAGGGCACAGGCTTCACGCCCTTCGTCTGAGACGAAGCAGGGAGCGGAGAAATAGTTACCAGTGATGGAGCACAGACTGACAGGTGAAGGTAAGGAAAGACATCGGGTGGGTCCTGTTTCAAGGGCCGGACCCTCCACAACACCTGCAGGGAGGTAAACTCCCAGTCAGGGTAGGGTTTTTAGGTCCCTGGCCCCAGTTCCAAGGTGGTCAGTGGGGAGGGTGTCCTCACACCAAGAACAATCCTCAGGACACCAGCTGGGGGGCCTGCAGTTCCACGCGGTTCTGACACAGTCTACCCGGAGGCAGCGCCCGATTCCACAGGTGAGGGGTGTGGTCCCACAAGACACCGGCCCTGACCCGGCCCCCTTCAGATGCCAGTCACAAGTCTGGGTTGTCACCTGTGCTTCGGACCCACTGGCTATGAACCAAAGGTTCCCATGACCTCCTCCCTGGGTTCGATTCATTTTCAACAACAGCTCACAGACTCAGAGAAACAGTGTACTTACTGGATTGATGACCTTATTTTAAAAGGCCTGAACTCAGAAACTGCCAGGTGGGACAATGCACAGGGCAAAGCCTGGGGCGAGGGAGGCCCGGCCGCCCTCTCCAGACCTCTTGCCATGAGAAAAACAAAGCCCCTGCTTGTTCTTCAGGGCCCTGTAGTCAAAAGTCAACTCCATGTCCATGAGTGCTTCTATCTGTCCACCACGTGGTAGGTACTAAATGATCTCATGGGAGACTCTGTTTTCTTTTTTTTTTTAAGATTTTATTTATTTATTTTTAGAGAGAAGGGAAAAGGAGAAAGAGAGGGAGAGAAACATCAATGTGTGGTTGCCTCTCCCATACCCTCTACTGGGGACCTGGCCCGCAACCCAGGCATGTGCCCCGACTGGGAATCGAACAGGCGAGCCTTTGGTTCGTAGGCCTGTGCTCAATCCACTGAGCTACACTAGCCGGGGCAAGACTCTATTTTCAAAGGTAGGAACTTTCCCAAATCTCAGCTGCCCCAAGGCCTGAAATGTCCCACAGATCGCCAAACCAAAAGCTCTGAAGGTGGCTGCAGGGACCTTCCTGGAGCCCCGCGCCCGGGGAATGGCCATGTGGCTTTGTGGCTCGGGGCACGAGGAAAACAGGAAGTGATGCCTTTGTCAGGTAACATCTGACAGCCAGGGTCAATGGCATTTCTGTAGGCGTCCTGAGGCAGGTCACAAAGAAATCCACAGCCACGCCATTTTTCTGCAACTTACAACTTATCTGAAACCCTCAGAGACAGAGCTGTGCAGTCAAGCCCTGGTTTTGCTGGCTTGTAACACACGCTCTCCAGAGAACTCCTACTGCTGGAGCCCCTTTCGGAAACTTCTCGGGTCATGATGTCTTCAAAATGATGACAGAGTCGTCATTGTATGTCACCATCAAAACCAAGTCAAAAGCCGCTAGATGGCAAAGATGACATGCACCCTACACCCCACCACATTCGAGGCAAACAACTGTCTTCTATTCAAGTTTATTTTTAGGCCAAGTTTAAATTTACCTGTGGCTTTACTTGCACAAATTAAATTTTTTTTTTTTTTTTTTTTTTTTAGCAAATGGTCATGAATTTCCACATGAAACACTGAGGGGCAGGCATAGTTCATTGGAATGTCATTTTTCTATTTCATGCACAGGAAATAAATCAACAAAATAAGTAACGGGTGACATTACTCACAGTGGGGTGTGCTGGGTGTTCCCGGGGCGGGGAGTGCTCTGAGGCTTTCCTGGGATACTTGGAGGTTATCACGGTTCCAGGTCTAACTAACAACGGCTGAACCTACAGAAGGCTGAGTGTGAGCAGCCTGGTTCATCCCTCTGTGACCGTCTCCCAGTCCCCAAGCTGTCTGTGGCCTTCACTCACGGTCACATGGAGAACTGCAAGGTCCATCTGCAGCGATGTAGCCAGGTAAAGGGAAAAAAAGTGAGTGCAATCCTACCTCTGGCTGCGTGATTCTGGGTGAGGCATTCAATCTCCCTGAGCCTTTTATTTTCTCCATAGCAACATGCCAGGTCATGACAAGCTCAAATTAGATGAGGCAGTGAATGTGCTTTGTCAACTAGATAATGTTCTAGAAACGTCGTGTTATCATCATAAGGCGCATCTTGTCCTATAGATGAGGAAGATGAGGTTCGGGGAGGCTAGGTCGTTTACCCAGGATCGGATGGCCGGGAACGGCTGCATACAAACCGCACTCGAACCTGCTGCCCCGGGACTCAGCCTGAGGGACATCCATTACCATTCGGTGAGCCCCACCCCCTTATATTACATGCTCGGAGGCCCAGAACCCCTCAGAAAAGTTCAAATCATCTCCTCAAAGACCCAGAAGAGCAGTGTACCCCCAGGAAAGAATATGTGAAGGTCACCAAGACATAGTCTCGGACAATCCACTGCATCCTGGGAAAGATGGGACCCACTCGGGACAAAGGCTAGACGCAGGCATCTGCCACTCGGTGGTCCCAGGTCTGGATCAACAGCTCTAAACCCCAGCTGCACCTTCGAGGCACCCGAGGGGACGGGAAAGTATACACACCGATTAATATGCATACATGCATCTGTACAAACATAGCTCTCAATGCCGCAGCTCCGCCCAAAGTGAGCCTTTCAGAGCTGGGTCTAGACACCCCTAGTTCCTAAAGCAAACTGGAGTGGGGGTGGTGAGGTCACCGCCTGGGGGAGGCAGGACAGAACAACCCACGATGGGCTGCATGTTTCAGCTCCTGAAACCTCTGTGCTGCGGCCCTAATGTTGATGCGATGGCGTTTGGAGGCGGGTCCTTGGGGGTCATTAGGTCAGGAGAGCACAGTCCCAGGGAACGGGATGAGTGTTCTTCTAAAAGAGGCTGGAGAGCTCACAGACAGATGGCGGCCATCTGCACCCCGGCGGAGCACCCCCGCCCCCCGCCCCGGGCCACCAGATCCCGACCCTGCTGGCACCCTGACCTCGGCCGAACCGCCCCCAGCTCTGGAGGAACACATTTCTGTTGTTCATGAGCCACCCCCTCTGCGGTCCTTTGTCCTCAGAGGCTTTTCATTGAATTATTTGGGCAATGTGGTATTTTGTTACAGCAGTCCGAACTCGCTAAGACAAAGACTAATAATAAACATTAGTGAAAATGATACTAAGCACATCATGAGAGCACACGAATGCACGAAACCCTTTGGTAAAGGTGAACGTATACGTATACAGAAGCAGCCCTGAGCTGTGTCTGCCTGGATCCTGGAGAGACGGAGAGATGCGTCAGGCTGCTGAGTGACAGGCCAGGTCTGCCTAATTCTAGGGACGTTCAGCTTCCTGAGCTCTGCCTCTGGGCACGAGGATCCCAGCATGGACCTGGCCGGTGACCCTCTGGGGCAAAGGTAAGGAAAGATTGGGACCCTCCACCGAGAGGTTCCTACCATCTGCGCAGGGGTGGGAGAGTGCGGAGCAAAGAGGCAAGCACTTGCAACTGAGGAGCACCCTCAGGGGAGCAGGTCCCAGCGGTGTTCCAGAAGGTTCTGGCCAGCCCCTGTGCCTCTGCTCTAGGGCAAGGCTGGGCCTCGGGGATGATGGGACACAAGGCCCATCCTCTGTGTGGTGCCGGGGCAGCCAGGCCAGCAGCCCCTCGAGCCACACGGTGGATGCTGTGACCCCTGTCTGTCTCGGGACAGAGGCCCCTACCCCCCAGCTGCCAGAATGCAGTTGGCACAGAGCCCACAGCTGTAAGCTACCTGGACTGAGGTCGTGACACCCTGCTGGGGCAGTCTGCACACAGTGACTGGTGGGCGAGGGAATACAAAGGCTGGCCTCTTTGTCCCAACTCAGGACCACTCCAGAAGACCATTCAGGCTTCAGAGATCCCCCACCCCCTCCACCAAGAGGTCGCCTGGGGTCTCTGTCGAGCTGCAGGCCAACTTCTCCCTCTGCCCAACCCTGCTTCCCTCCCTCCCTCTCTCCAGGTGTTAACCCCCAGAGCCCCCCTGCCCGCAGTGAACCTCTGGCACATGATCCCTGTCTCCCGGTCTGTTTCCGGGAGTTGTGACTGCAAGAAGCAGCCTCCCCTCCTGCAGGGGAGTGGAGGACAGAGGATAGTCTGGACAGAGCCTGGCCCTCCATCGGTCACAGTCGGCTGGAAGAGGAGCCCGACACCTGCATCCCAGCCCAGAGAGGGTGGCTCTGCATTCGGTCACACAGCCCCCAGGCGGCTCCATGGCCCACTTGGGAGGCTGGCCAGGGGGAGCCTCAGGAAGAGCGCTGAGTCCCAGCCAGGCGGCCTGAAAGATTTCTTCTGGAGTCCATCTGGCAACCAGCTTGCAAACAGGAAAAAGCGATTTTCATCCGATGGTGTTTGCTTCGATTTTGAGCTAAGGTGAGCTCTATACATGATGAAATGAGGGCACAGAGGCCCAGAGAGGTAGCGTGACTTACCCGAAACGACCCAGCCTGCAGGACGGGACTGAAAACAGGCAGTCTGGTCCTGCAGTCTTGGCCCTGATCGTTTGGTAATTCTGTCTTGGACAGCAACAGAGGGCCACCTCCAACCCACATCACGAACAGAGCCCAGAGAGGTGAGGAGTCCTGGCCAGGGTCTCACTTGGTGGCAGCTTCCTTTATAGAAACATTTCTTTAAAAAAAAAAAGATTTTATTTATTTATTCTTAGAGAGAAGGGAAGGGAGGGAGAAAGAGAGGGAGAGAAACATCAGTGTGCAGTTGCCTCTCACACCCACTGCTAGGAGCCTGACCCACAACCCAGGCATGTGCCCTGACTGGGAATTGAACCGGCGACCCTTTGGTTTGCAGGCTGGCATTCAATCCACTGACCGACACCAGCCAGGGCTACAGAAACACTTCCTGAGCAACCTTAGGTGAGTCCGGCCCCGTGCACACCCCAGACGGAATGTCATACACCTCGGGAGTGCACGTGTCTTGAATACGGACGGTGGGTGGGAATAGCATGTCTGTGCAGGCATCTTCCTGGGCCACCTCCCTGAGACGGCACCATCTAGCACAGCCGGGCAAGTGCCATCCACCTGCAGCAGAACCCGAATCACAAACCTGCCATGTGGGCCGGAGAGCCGCACACACCGCCGGCACCACCTGGACACTGACCCCGTTCTGGTCCACCCCGGCCTGTCTCTATGGGCTCCCCGCCCCCCACCCCAGGCAGCACACAGAGCTCCCTGAAAGAACTTCTGCATTCAGCAAGCCTCTTGCGAGGCTGCCCCCACCCCACCCAGGAAGGCTCCCGGCTCCCCTCTCGGTGCCGGATGCCACAAGCTGGGCCACACGCGTCCCCGAAGCGCTGCCCTGGCTTTGGATGAAACCGAAGCTGTCCGCGTGCTCATTAGCGAGTTGGAGAGGAGGGGCATGCTGGCTGACAATTAATGATTCCATCTCTCTGTTTCCTGCTGGCAGATTATTAATTCATGCGGCCTCCCCAGCGGGGCCGGAGAGAGAACACAGGCTGCGAAAGTTCACATTTCAATCTGAGGTCGAGTTGAGGGAGGGGTGCTGGGGAGCCGTGTGGGTCCTCAGGGGCCAGGGCCCAGCGTGCAAAGGCCCCCCCCCCCAGACCTGCTCCCAGGACTCCGTCATACAGAAAGGAAAGTGCCTGTCATGAAGGCACAATCGGGGCGGGTCTCTGCAGTGCCGCTTGTCATTACAAAGTCACCAGAAGCCCCCCTTGGGAGGGGGCTGCATGGGCAACTGTGGTTTGGCTGTGCCGTGCTAGGGAATACCATGCAGAAGGAAAGAGACGATCTGGACACCTCTCCAGAGCTGCCAAGGGACGATGCCCATGATGTAGTGTTAATCTTTTAAAAGCCAAAGGATAAAATAAAGACGAAGACCTGTATGTCTAGTATGATTCCATTTTCATGACAGATGGAAGGAAAAGGAGGTGGAAGTCTTTTTCCAGCTTAAGTAAGAAACACAAGGAAGAGAGCAACCACAGCGGAGGGGCAGGAGGACCAAACGGCCTTGACCCCAGCATACCCAAGCCAGGAATGCCGGGCCCCCACTGCCCGCACCCAAGAGCACTGTCCCTGAGCACTAGGCACTTCTGTGTATTATTTCTGCACTCTACGAACAGAAAAGGAATTCACCTAACTCCTTCCCATACCCATCAGAAATTGGGGAAGGGCTGTGGGGTTCCTGCCACTGAGATCAAAGGCAGTGAGTGACAGCCCGGTAGGAGTGGTGGGCTGGGTACTGGACCATGTGCAGCGCTGTGGACGGAATGCACAGAGGCCCCAGGTAAGCAGTGGAAGGAAGGAAGGAAGGAAGGAAGGAAGGAAGGAAGGAAGGAAGGAAGGAAGGTCCCCAGCTCTGCACTTATTCATTCCTTCTCGACTGTGGGCTTTGGAGAGAAAAAGAGGAAGAGAGAGACCGTGAGAGTGGCCAACAACAGAAGAGAAGAGGAAGAGCAGGGTGCACGTGGGTGGGAGTGGGCTGTGAAGTGGTCGGCTCCCCCCCCGCCCCGTGCCCCCCAGTGCCCCTGGTGCCCCGGGCTCAGAGGAGGTGCCGCAGAGTCGAAGGATCCTAGCGACTGACTGGCCGCAAGGCCTGGGGGCAGCACTTCCTTCTGTGTGCCTCACTTTCTCACCGGAACACAAAAGGAAAAGTTAAGCGAGATGATGCTTTTAAAGATCACGGTGTCTGGAATGCTGCGGGTGTTCTGTGCGGGGGTGTGTTTTTCAGCCCTGAGTATTTCCTTTTCTACTTGTGTCTTCGTCCATCCAGGGACATCCGAGAGGAAAACACCCGTGGCCCATCTGCAGCCAGGCGCCCAAGTGAGCTCTTTGAGGACGGAAAGGCAGTGCAGGGTGGGGAGGGCGATGGGAAGCCCTAGGTGCTCACGCTGCTCGGCTCCAGAGTGAAAAGCTTCCACGTGAGACAGGGTGGGTGCAGTACACAGAAATGACCACTTGAGGGCACCATAAAACAGGACAAGTTTTCTCAAGCAAAAGGGACCAGGACAAAGTGTGCAGCTGACACTAGAGGGTGCCTGCCCCCTTTCCCATTTTCTTCTAACAGGTGGCTTAGGGAGAATTGATTCCTATCTTGACATGCTCAGGAGACTTAATAGTCTCCTGAAGATGCTCCAGCATGGCCCATGCCAGTGGAACGCATGCAGCTCACCTGCCCCTCAAAACGGGGACCAGACTGGGACGGGGCCATAACAGGGAAGCACAGTCAGGGCCTGGACACCTGGGGCCCATCAGGGCTGAGCACCAGGCTGCAGTTTTCTCCCCTCCCCCCTCCCCCTTGGTGTGACCTTGAAGGAAAGAACCAGGACAACAGAGAAACATGTGACCCTGCCGAGCCCTGGCTCCAGGAGCCATGCTCGGGAGAAAATGGAAACACTTCTGCTTTCTCCAGGGGCCTGTAGTAGCTTCCGGAAGGAGCAGAGGTGAGGGTCCCCAGGCGGTGAGCGAGGGGCTGGGCTCTGGCTCAAGAAGCCCTAACTGCTCACTTCCCCGCCCTGCATCTTCCCCAGGCTGTTTCCAGGGGAAGCTTTTCTAGAACAGCCAGCAGGTTTGAAGGAGGGAGAAGGGCGGGGAAAAGACAGTCACTGGAGACCAGCCCTAGAAAGAGACCCTTCTTTCAAATCCCTGGAAGATTTCCCGGTGAAGAAATTCAAGGATGTGTGCTGAAGTGCCCCCAAAGGGCCCACCGTAAAGCCACGTCGCCAGGGGTCACGGGAACTGGGTCACAGGAACTGGGTCACTTCCCAGGGGGAGCCCAGTTGTCTACATCCACGGTGGCTTCCTGTGCGGCTCAGAATTCTCAGAAGGCAGGGTACACACTCCGGGCCCCTCCTTCGCTCGGTCCTCACACGCAGTGCTGGCGGGTGATAGATAACAGCGTGCTGCGGGCTCGCGATTTCTGTGGGCCCCGGGGTACGTGTTCAGGTTTCCGCACGTCTGCCCTACGATCACCCCAAGGGCCTGCAATGCCGCCTTGTCTCTGAGCAAGGGGTCTGGGCTTTCCAGGGCTGTGAGGTCAAACGTAGGTGCCGGTCATCTAAACGGGTGAATCAGCCCTGTCTCAGGCAGTGGGGAGGGGTGGGGACTGCCCCTCCTACAAGCATACAGATTTAAATGGTATTAAAATATCAGATCGTTCAATGGAGCGCTTCTTTTTAACTAAGCGAATTCTTCCCATGAGCCTTTCTGGCAGCAACAATTCTACCGATTCTGGTACTCGAAGAACCAATGAGCCCGGGGAAGCCTGACGGCCAGCAAGTGGCAGCAGGTGGATGAAGTCCCCGCTTAGTCTGACCGCACGGGCAAGGAGCCGGCTGCCTTTCAGGAGTTCAGAGAAAAAGTGGCCCAGTCGCTCTTAAAACGCACCCGGAAGCTTCGAGGTTGAGATGTGTGCAATGGCTGATAGGCACCGAGTCCTCACCACGTTTCAGGCACTCCGCATCCTCATTTAACCCCCAGAGAGCTGCCGGGGCCGCTGCTGTACATGAGGACCCCCACCCCGACCCTGCCCTCCACGTCACGGGCTTCAGCAAGCCTCTGAGGGCCTGCTCTAGTGACAGCAATGGTGAGTGACACGGTCCCTCGTGTGAGGAACGAGACACGAGGAGAAAACAACCACACGCTTGACTAAGCATTTTACACACTCTTCACAATTCAAAAAGGTTGCTGTTCTCATCCACAGTCTCACCAAGGAGGAAAACGAGGGCAGGAAGTTTAAATGTTTCTCTCCAAGCAGAATGATACACGGCTCAGTGGCAATCAAAAGAATGGTGCAAAGGAGGACAGAGCCCAAACAAACTGCAACCTAACCAACCTGGGTTTTCACAGCGGCTCACGAGGCCACAAACCCAGGGACAAGGCTGGTCTGGACCTAGAGCCCCCGATGTCTGGGATCCTGGGACTAGGCCTGACGGTGTGTCTGGGGCTGTCAGAGGTTGGGTGAGCATGTATGCCACACTCGTAATGACACCAACTGCTTGTTTAGCATTCGTCCATTCATTTGTTCAGTCACTCGCTCACAAGTACGCACGGAGAGCCCAGGTGGCAGGCACTGCCCCAGCACATCAGCCGTGGAGTGGACAAGGTAGGATGACACTTCCATTCTTGTGGGGGAGACAGTCAACTGCTCAGGGTGATGTGACCCAGAGTTGCTCGGTGTCTATTTTAGACTATGGGGTGAAGGGCAACCTCTCTAAGGAGGTATCATTTCAGCTGTGGTCTAAATGATAAGAATGGACCATCCTTGTTAAGATCTGGAGACAGAACATTCTAGGCAGAAGGAGGAGCTAGGGCAGAGACAAAAGCAGGCTGGGCCTGTCCCGACAGCAGGTCAGGGACCAGGAGCCCAGGGAGCAAGGGAGCGAATCACAGCAGTGAGGTCAGGAGCCACTCCAGGGGCAGGTGGCGTAGGCTTTGAAAGCCAGGGAAGGGGACTCAGGCTTTTCCCTGAGCGCAGAGGAAAGTTGCGTTTCGGGATCACGATTTGGTTTACATCTTCGTTAAACGTCCCCGTCCGCGTGTGAGCAGACACACTCCTGTGCGCTGGGAAACAGAGATGCAAGAAGAGGCGCCGGCCAGGGGCCACTGCGGCGGCCGAGAACAGAACGGCAGCAGCGGGGAATCCGTCTGGGGAGGTGTCCACAGGGCTCGCCAACCGACCAGCAGTGGCGGGAGGGAGAGAGAGAAACCAAGGATGATGACACCCTACGGCTGGAGTAACTGGGTAGACGGGGCGGCCTGAGGGGACCAGGCTGGGTCAGCAGAGGACCAAGAGTTTTGCTTCAGCCACGTTAAGTTTCAGGTGCCGACTGGACTGGACTGACCGCCATGTGAAGATGCCAGGCTACCATCCGGCCACATGAGTCAAAGGTTCTTTTTGTTTGTTTGTTTTTTAAGATTTTATTTATTTATTTTTAGAGAGAGGGGAAGGGAGGGAGAAAGAGGAGAGAAACATCAATGTGTCATTGCCTCTCACACGGCCCCTACTGGGGACCTAGCTGGCAACCCAGGCATGTGCCCTGACTGGGAAGTGAACCAGCGACCCTTTGGTCCGCAGGCCGGCACTCAATCCACCGAGCCACACCAGCCAGGGCTCTTAAGAAAGCTGCCTTTGGGAGCCATCTGCAGATACGTGGACCTGGAGAAGAATGCCCAGGGAGAATGTGCAGGCAGAGGCGAGACCCTGAGGGTCACCAGCATTTTGAGGACCCATGGCAGCACATGTGACCGAATGACTGTGGTCAAAATTTACAGCACCTGCCAGGTAAGTGCCATCACCCACCTCCCCTGTAACCACGCAGAGAGGGCCCATCTACTGGCAGCATGGCCAGGACCAACCCCAGCCAGCATGGACGGGGCCTGTGGTCTGCCAAGCGCTGTGCAGACGCTGCAGGGGGTGCTAACGGGGGGGGGGGGCGCGGGGAGAGGAAACCCCAGGAAAGAGATCGGCATCGAAGTCAGAGGCCTGATGGGAGCCCTCACTGGGCACGTGACGCTGAGCAGCTACCGTGACCTCACCCAGCCCGAGTTTCCTGTTGTGTGTACAACCACGTGGCTGTTTTCACTTCGCCCGTGTCCAGTGAGCGTCTGTTATGTGCCCGGCGATGTTGTCGGGGACAGAGACACAACGGGGAGCGGGCAGCCCGCTCTGCTTCCCAGCCGAGTGGGGGGTGCAGACGCATGAACAGGCGACCGCCAGACAGGGTGACGAGCGCTACGGTTCCGGGAACGCTGCTTCCCTCTGCACACGGCAGGTCCCGCCAGCCCCTGCAGCCCTTCCAGTCCCGCACCGCTCCCCGTCTCCCAAATCCATGCGCGACCCGGCCCCAGGCAAACTGTTTCTGTTTCTTAGACTGGGCTGGCCAAAAGGTCCGTTTAGTTTTTTCTGTAAAATAGAAGACACGTTTTTTCATTTGCATCAATAACGTCATTGTTTGGACGTTTTGAGTATGTCGGCTCTCTCCCACTATTGGCTTCTACTGGGGAGAGGCCGGGGTGCTGCGCAACATCTTCCAGTGCGTCAGACAGCCCCGCTGCAAAGGGTTATTCGGCCAAAATGCCAACAGCAGCAAGAAACTCCGGGAATCACTTTTGACACGGTCGATCAGTCACAGCACCTTCTCCATTCATGGCACAAATCTGGTTTGGGGTTTTTTTTGTTTGTTTGTTTCTTGCGTTCCAGTTGCATTTTTACCTTTCTTGGAATAATAAAGCATAATATGCCACAAATGTTGTATGTTTTCTTCCATCTTCAATATTAAAATGGCTGCACAAAAATTCACCAATTCTGACAGGTTTTTTTAAAGGCATGTTGACACGACAGCTGACACAATACACGCTACCAAATTGTTTCGAATCGAATTAAAAACAACTAAGCACTACCAGAGTCACCGCTTGGAAAAAGCGTAACGGACTGGTTGGCCGACGCAGTGACTCCCGTCAGAATACGCAGCACGCAGCCGGTGCTCCTTCAGTGGTGGCGGTCGCTACGATGCACGGGCTTTTGCACCCAGCGCCACCCCTAACTCTGAGGCCTATCTTTCTCCTCTGTAAATTCAGGAATGACAATAGCTAGTTCATAGGGTCACTGTAAAGGTCAGGTAAGATGCAGCACAGAATTCTACGAAGTCCCAATAGAACATGGTCCCATGCCCACGCGCTGAAACTACAAAACTCGGTGCACGAGGGATGCTCAGTGCTAGCGGAGAGGTCCGGAACCCCCACGCTGGGCCCGAGGCAACCTTCGAATAGGTTCCTCGGGAAACGACAGGCTGCCCGAGAGAACCCGCTTCGTGCCCGTTACCTACAGTCTGCCTGTGCACCGGAAAACCCCCTGCCCTGGCCGCCGCCTCCTCCTCTCCGCCCACCTTCCCCTGGCAGCCTGTGGCTCACGCAGCCCAAGGCAAAGCTGCTGGAGACCTCCCGTGTTGGCTTCTAGTCGGCCTCCTGCATCACCAGAGTCCTGAGTCGGAGCCAGGGGGAGGCAGGATCCCTAGAGGGGGCGGCTGTGCTGTGGGCTGTCCGCTCTGCGGGCGGCGGGTGGCGGGTGGTGGGTGGGCCCGGGGAGGGGCAGGAAGCAGGCAGGGACAGGACAGGGAATCCTCCCTGATTTGCTGCTGTGGCAGCTCCGTGTCGGAGGAAGGGTCAGGATGCCCTGTCCCAGTGCCGAGGATCCTGCCTACAGCTTGCAAGTCAGAGAAGCCAGACAGCAGGGGACAGAAGAGAGGAGAGGCTCCCTGTCTCCGAGGCGTGCAGCAGGCAGAGAACAGACACCCACGGCCTCTGCCGATTGTTCATGGAGAGGGCCTTGCGCAGCCACCAACCTGCACAACAACACGGCTAGCCTAGGGACCTTGACTGCCTCCTTCCCCGGGAGCCAGCTGGCTGGAAGAGGAGTCAGCTCCCCACAGTGCATTTATTTCCTCGGCCATAAAACAAATATTTATTGTGAACCCACTACGTACGGGGCATTGTTCTGTACGCTGCAGACAAAGTCCCTGCTTTCAAAAAGCTTACACTTCAGTCCTGGGAGACGGAAAGATGCGCGTGCACACAGAAAACGTGTATGTTTCTGTGTGTTTGTACATGTTTATGTGCATGTATGTGCGTTGGGGAAATGACAGTAAGGGCTGCGATGAAAACTAAAGCAAAATAAAGAAAGAGAGTGACACCTCGGGGGGTGTGTCTCTCTGAGCGGAGACCTGAATGGAGGGAGGAGCCGGGCAGGTCTGAAGGGAAAGAGCTTCTGGGAGAGGGGACCGGAAGGCAACGCCCTGTGGGGGGGGGGGCTCGGCACCCTCCGGACTGTCCTGGGGCCAGTGCACTGGGGCAGATGCGGTGGGGGGGGGGCATTAAGGGAGGCGATTGTGGTATAGAAACTGGGCGGCAGGGGGCACTGGGGACTGAGGATTAAGGGGAGGTGTGTGAAATTATCTCTAAAAGAGTGTGAGGGCGAGTGGAAAGGGGGCAAGTAACAGGACTTCTGGGCAGGACTCAGGCGTGGGTCATGGGCTTAGAGCAAGACCGCTCCGCGCAGCTGTGAGGTTTTCTCCAGCAATGCTTGCCGCCCACGAACAGGTGGCGAGTGGGATTTAGACAGGTTGGGGCCTCACCAGCCCAGGACACGGGAGCCGCAGAGGAGCAAAGGAGGTGGGGCGAAAGCAGGAAGCAATAACAATGATGGTGACGCAGGAGGGAGACCAGAGACCACCCTGAGGGGCTTTGGACATTCTGGCCCTTGGCTGATGACCGCTGGGTCTCAGAAAGAAGAGGTGAGAAGGCAGGAGGCGACCTCAGGTGCAGAGGTCACCATTTTGCTCCAGGGGGTAATTTTGGTGCTTGGGATGGAATTTAATCTGGTAAGATGGGAGTGAAGATGTGGGCAGGGAGGACACAGTAAAAAAGTGATAGGACCGATGTCTCGTGGATGCCAGTGAGACTGGAGAGTCCAGGGAACAGCGCAGAGGGTGCTGGACGAAGAGGTGCAGGTCAGGCAGCGTGATGCTCAAACTGAGCTCACCCTGCACGTCAGCAGGTCCAGGCAGCCGCAACAGACAGCGAGGTCTCTGCAGGAAGCCGGGAGGCGAAGGCTCTGCGGGGAGGGGTTAAGGAACCCAGAGGCCTGGATACAAGAAGTGTTGAAAGGATGGATCTCCATCCTCTTAGAGGCTGGAGAAGGGTTGGCAGGAGAGGAGACTGGGAGAGAGGCAGCCAACCAAGGGGTGGCAGGCGGTCCTGTCTGGTGGCAGGAGCCCCTCAGCTGACATTTCAGGACAGGCCTGAGGAATCACGGTCTGGAAGCAACATGAGGAGCAAGTAGACACCGGCCCCACCTGCAGGCTCAGGGGCACAAGGTAGCGTGGGAGCATGGAGGGAACCCCGGCATGAGGTGCGACAGATTAAGCAATGTTCGGGGGCGGGCAGGGGTGGGGGGACAGACAGGTTCCAGGCAGACGCAGGAGGTGAAGGGAGTGTCCGGAGAAGGGGGAGGATGTACAGGTTTTTGCCGATGATCGAACGTGAGTCCCCGACAGTGTGATGTCAGGGTCCGGGAGTCGGGAAGCGGGTCAGATTCAGGCGCGCACAGCACTATGGGCGGAGAAGCCTGAAAGGTGCTACCAGCCCTGGAGGTGCCCACGTGGCCCGAGGCCAGGAGGCGGTGAGTGCGGGAGCACGGAGTGGGGGCGACGTTGCTGTCTCCATCACCTCGCACTTTCTTTTCAACCCACGGCAATGGGACCTGGCCCTGTCCCCCTACTGACCCTGCTCCAGGTAAGGTCACCTCGCCAGAACCAGCACCCCTTCGCCATCCTCGCTTTATCCGACCTCTCAGCAACTTCCTGCACAGACGACCGGGATGAACACGGCTTTGTCCCTGGGCTCTGGGGCTTTCCTCTGACCTCCCCGGCCGCTCCTCCTCAACCTCTTTATGGGCTCCTTCCCCGCAGTGACACTGAGGAGGGCTGATATGTTCCACCTCCTCATGGACCTGCCCAGGTAAAAACACAGTCTCCAAAGCATCCCCACCACCACCCCAGAGAGGTGGCTGCCATCCGACCTACACAGCCCCCAACTAGCGAAAGTTGAGGTCAGAGCTACTCACACAGCACTGGGCACGGTGAGGCTAGTTTTCCCGTGGGCACCACAGAATTCTTGTCAGCACATAGGACAGACATTGAGTGACATGAAGGAATGCGCAAGACAGTCTCTGCCCCCAAGGACTCTTAGGAAGACCAGACATAGGTGTACACAAATACAGTACTTCTGAATATAAAGAAACCCCCATTTTCAGAGCTGCATGGTATTCAAAGGACCACCTACTTCCTCCTATCCATTTCCGAAGCCACGAGGTCACGCCTCACTGTTAGGGCCACCTGGGAATGAGCCCCCAGCCGGTGCTCCCACCACGACAAAAACCCCAGAGGCAGTTCAGACGAGAAGTCAGGCGCTGTGCGGACTGGAACGAAAGGCCCTCGGCCGCTGTGGTGGAAAGCTCGGACTCTAGAACTGACTGCCAGGGTTCAAATCGTGACTCAACAGCAAGTCACAGGAACAAAGCGGCAGTCACTGGAGGGGCCCTGCAGAAGCCCCTTAACTTCTCCGTGCCTCGTTGTTTAAATGGGGTCACCGTCACACTACCTCACAGTCACGGTGCGGGCTGACGTGAGTTAGTTTAGCGAAGGTGCTCAGACGGCTGTCGGCACTCCGAGAGCGAGTAAGGCTGTGAAGATGAACCGCCCTGGGAAGTGAACGACAGGAGAGGACGTCTGGGGAGAGCTGGGTGCCCAAGGCCTCTCTGAACCCCAGGTTTCAGCGCACATCAGGGCTCCGTGAATGAATGAAGGAATGAATGAACGAACACTCAAATTAACTTCCACAGGAAAAGACCACCGGAGGTCAGCTGACCTACCCCTGCTGGCACCAGAATGTCCATGGAAGCTGGGTAGGTAGATGCTGCCATGACCACCGCAATCCAAACCACCTTTGCACCTGACGGCATCTCGGAGCTCAACAATCCACGGCAAGAGGAGACAACACGTACAGACCACAGGACGTGCAAACACGTGGAAGAAACACTGGCACCCAAAGGACAGAACAAAGCCCCCCGGTGGGGGATAAATATGGGGCGATGGAAAATGAAATGAGATACCACCTTCCCTTCACCTACGACTCCTAGGAATAAAAACCCAAGTTCTCAACAAGCACGAATTAGGTTAAAGGTGCCAAAGACAGAACATAGATCTTTCTGCTCTTCACCAAAAATCAGAGATAAAGTCATGGGGCGGTGGGGCACAGATCTTGGCCAATCTTTTCCGCCCGCTGAAGATTTGGCCCAGAACGCAGTCATTCGCCCAAGGATGATGTTAGGAAGAGGAGGCCGAGCAGCAGTTCCGGGAGGGGAGGGGAGATGGATGATTGGCATTTGGGTGGCTTCTCCGAGGTGTCACTGGTCTCCTCTCCAGGGGAGTCCGTGTGTAACAGACCCGGATCGTTCTCCACAGGCTCTTAGTAAACTGCGTGTGTTTGGGGGAGCAAGCTTACTCCACCCCATTTGACAGGAGATGACTTCGGTGGGATTCAGCGCTGTCTACAGCTGGTTGGCGAGATGGGGGCCGACTGCAGGGACCCCACTGGGAGGTCAAACCCCTCTTTGGAGACGCAGGCATCTGTCTCACGGGGCCCCTTCCGCGGGAATCCCCCACCCACCTGGACCGCAGTCCTGGCCTTGCCCACTGCCCTCCACCCCTCCCTGGCTGCCCCCATGCACCCCCAGACCGTACCCCCAGACCCCAAGTGCGCCTGCTCCCCCTGCGCCCCCACGGTACTCACTCCCACTCCTTGCGCCGGGCCTGCGGGGTGCTCTGCATCTTGTGCGCCTCGTGAGCTTTGATGATGTCGCGCTGCTCGATGAGGCCCCCACGCCTCCGCTTCATCACCTCGGGGCTCACGGGGAGGAAGGGGCTGGAGCCGCACTCCCAGCCTGTGCCCTCGCCCTCCTGCACCGGGAAGAAGTTGTCGAAGCCTGAGGCGGCGGCGCGTGGGGAGGCCGGCAGCATGCCCACCTCGTCGGAGGCATCGGCCTCGAGCAGGGCGCACTGCTGGGGCCGCCATGCTTCCTCCTCAGGCAGGGCCAGCACGTGGCGGTGGTGGCCCGAGGACCCTGGCTCAGGGCTCCCGCCTGCAGCTGGGTAGGGGGTGGGCTCGGGCAGCCTGCGGCCTGGGCTCAGTCCACGCATCTCGGGCACCATCACAGAACATTGCTCTGCAGCAGGGGAGGGGTTGCAGGCAAGGGATGGGGGAGGGGAAGGGAGGGCAGGGGTACACACAGGGAAATAGAGAAGAGAGAAGGGTTAATGACATCGTCCTCCAGAGCAAGGCAGCAGACAGCGGCACGCAGGAAGAAACCGATGATGGCTGAACTCGGGAGCGAGCTGGTGGAGCAGGCTGGGTGCCAGAGGCTGGGTACCACGAGCTGAACACAGCCTGATCTCTGCCCTCACACCCTTCACAGCCCATTGCAGGAAACAGAGGTTAAAGAAATAATAGTATGCAACTGGGATGAATGTCTCGGGTGCGGCTCTCCAGAGACAATGAAGTGGAAGGCTGTCCCTCTCAGGCCCGCCTCCAGGAGGGCTGGCTGGCAGTTCTCTCCCACTGCTGGAGAGAGAGTCCCTCCAGCCCTCTCCCCCAGACCAGCCACGGGCGGGCAGTTCTTGAGAACAGGGTCCAATGCAGGGTTCCTTCCCCTTTTTCAAGCACATGCGTACGTCCAGGACCTGGGGGAGTGTGGCGAATACAGCGCCTCGGCTGGCTCAGGAAGACCTTGTGCAGAGGGGATTGATTGAGGGAACTGGGAGGGTCCAGAAAGAGTTCTCGTAGCAAGCCCGAGGTCTGGAGAGGACCTGAACTCACCACCCTTGAACGACATCTGCTTACTGTCTCCCCCCATGCCGGGGGCCCAACACCCCCATCCAAACCACGGCCCTGGTTACCGTGCCCCCTGACCTGGAGAAGCACCCTGTGCGCCACATGCCCGGGGAAGCCCTGGCATCCCAACCGCTCAGCCAGCGCTTAGGAAGCACCCACTCTGCCCTGGGCCTGAGCTGGGCCCCAGGCCAGGGGTCCTCCCAGAACGCTGCCCTCCAGCCCCTGACCCTGCCTTCCCCAGTGAGGCTTTCTCCTCCATGGGGCTGTGCTGGTCAGCACTCGGTATTCGGCCAGCAGGGCTGGGTCAGGGGAGCAAGTGGAGGCAAGTACAGGGTCCAGGGTGAGCTCGGCAGGGAGGAAAAATGAAGGAGAGCATACATCGCACAAACAGTGGGGCGGGGCCCCTGAAAGACTGATTCACGTTCCTCGCATTGTCATCCTGTCTCAACTGCGCTTGACGGATTTTAAATTTATCCTTCATTCCTACGATGTTTAAATGTCTCTCCCCCAGCACGCACGTGCCTGCACCCCTCCCCGGCTCGCGCCCACTCCCTCCGTAGGCAGGCTTCGGCTCCACCAGGAACTCAGGGACTCTCCCCTCCCCGCTGTCCCTCCATGGCACAGGCTCCCGGACACCCTCCCAGCGCTCACCAGGCCACCGGCACCCGGCCCCTTGCCTCTGCTTCCTGGCCCACGCCACCCTCCCTCTCCTTACTGGACGCCCCCCTTCCCAGACGCTGTGCTAATTTGCATCACATCTTTGCCAAAATTACAGCAGCGGTAACGTACACTGCAGAGCTCCCGTTTCAACGGCATCAATTTTACAAATATCAAAACATGGAATTATCTCATCTTTCCTTTAAGAATTCTTGTTAAACAACCCTTCTATTATTGATATAAATGTTCATCAGGGAAGTCTGTCGCCCCCACTGCCTGCCAAGCCGGCCAGTGTCCAGGTCTGGCTATCATGAAGCTGAGGAAACGCCTTCCACCTCAGGCGACTCAGACAAGACGGAGCCTGGGTACTCCGGAGGAGGACGCTTGAATCGATGCTATGCTTAGTCTTCCTCCCCCTCGCCCCCAAATCCTTGCACCTTTCAAGTTCCTTGAGATCGGGGGCTTGGCTTATCTTTCTGCATCAGCACCCAGTACTGAGGCCAGCGCGTATCAGGCTGCCATGGTGGTCATCCGTACCACACCCTCTGGTGACGCCCCTCCTGGGCACGTAGGAGCATGTACTCCCGGGCCCGCTATGCTTGAGCAGGGTCACGGATCGTTCTGGCCACTGAGTTCGGAGTAGAGGGATGTGCGCCACGTCAAGGCTAAGCATTTAAATGCCAGTGAAAGATCTCGAGATCCAGAGGCACTGGCGTTGGAGCCTCTCTATGAGGGGCCCGACGGCAAACGCCGGTGCTTTTGCAGGCCGCGCAACTTCTGTTGCAACTCCTTAGATGCTGCTGTTGCAGCACGAAAGCAACCGGGCAGCACGGACTCGAGTGCGAACGCCTGTTCTGATGCAACTTCACAACGTTACGTGCACCTGACACTTTCTACGACGTCTCTTGGACTCCATCACTGTCGCTCAGCTATGTGCAGGGGAGTAGGCTCTGGGGAGCACCTGGCCAAAGGAGGGGCAGAGAAGACCCACAGAACGGAGTCAAGGACGCACACACCAAGGGAGCCGCTTCCTGAGGGCGAAAGTGCTGCTGCGGCCCCCAGCCCCAGTCCCTCGCGCCCCAGGAAACGGCTCTGAGCTCTGCGACACTGGCGCTTGAGCTCACGCAGGCCCGAGGGCACCTGTCCTTCTCTAACCATCGATTTCCGCCTACCTCTCTTCTGATTCTTTGTTGTTGTTGTTTTGCTACTTTTGGTTAATGGGTAAGGGATGGGATTTCAAATGTTGGGGACCCTGAGCAGGAAAAGGGCCTAGTGACACATTAGCAATGCAGCAAGTCCACGAAGCTGACGTTCTTGTGAACGTCCTGTCCTCATGCTCTGAAAGGTTTCAGTTCAGCAAGGAGGGAGGGGTCTCCAGTGCCTACGCCACCAATGGGCGCGGCTGGGAGGCGGCGGACACAAATGGGACTGGGGGTCACTAAAAGATAAATGGTGGGCACACAAGTGTTCCCAAAGCGACCCCGAGCTGCAAGATATCGGTTCCCTCTACCCCCGAGACAGGAAGAGGGCTGCAGGGTCGCCATTCCCAGATGTTAGAGACGAAAACCCACAAGAGGCGAGCAATCTTTACCGAGTGACACTACACAGCTGAGGTGCCATGCCGAGTTCCCACCTACAAAGGATGCTCTAAGAGAAGACACCTGGCCCAATAAACGGGCTTCCTGCCCAGCAGAAGGGAAGGCGGGGAATGACCCTCTCTCATCGTCCTCCCCCACCTGCTCAGAGAGGAAGCTCTCCGGGGGCAGGAATAAATGCCCACGCAGGGATTTTTCTGGTCGGAGCCAGCTTGTTGCCCGGCCACAAAGGGGGCCTAAGACGGGGACTTTCTTTTCATTGGCTGGGACCTCCCAGGGCTGGGAGGGCACATCAGAGTCACCTCCACTGCCGGCTTTGACATGCAGCTTCACGGGGCCTCCCTCCAGAGAGTCTCGTGCGAAGAAAGCTCTCGGGTGGGCTCAGGAGCCTACGTTTGATAAGCACCCACTCCGCCTAGGAGTCGCGTCTTGACAAACACTCTTCGGAAAGCAGCGTCTAGTCCTGAGAGGTTGTGCAAAGCTCCTAAGAGGTGCCGTCCTCGGTGAGTGAGGATGTTAAAGGCCCCAGGACAGTGTCGCCTCACCCACTCCGGTTCATGAAATGAAGGCACCAAAATATCCAGGACCAGTCCTTGACCCGCCCCCTCCCCCAGACCGCCTCAGCTCTTGCCCCTCCCACATTCTTCTCTATACGTCTCCGTTGTTATGGCGACGGCTCAAGGTTGGGCTCATGCCCAACAGCAGTTCGACAGGCTGGTGCGTCTTGAATGCAAACCAAGCCTCAAGGAAAACATTCTGCTGTAGTCGCCGAGCGATCACTGAAACCACCAGCGTTCCTGTGGGGGCGGAAAGAACGGTGATCTGGCCTCGGAATCCCTGAGCTTGGGGTACAGCCCCTGCCACTTGCTCATCAGGGAACCGCTGGCGAACTCGCTTCTCTCGAGGTCAGTCTCCTCACCTGAACTATGAGAATAACAACAGAGCTGACAGAAATCCGTGGTGAGAACCGGTGAGGACAGCGTCCGGGAGAGCACCTGGAGGCTGCGCCTTCTGTGAGGAGGAGGAAAGAGGAGAGGTGGGCGGCCTACGCGCCGGGGCAACGGGACAGCGCCCGGCCGGGCAGGATGGAGAGGGAGGGCGCAAGCCTTCACCGCCTTCCTTAGAACCGTGTGCTATCTAAAACTTATGAATGGCTTGCTTCCGGAATTTTCCATTTACTATCTTCAGACTGTGGTCAAAGGCAGGTAAATGAAACCACAGAAAGGAAACCATAGATAAGGGGGAGCTCCCGTTCTTAGCTCCCCCTCCGTCAAGTAAAAGCTGCCACAGACAGCACATAAACAAACAAATGGGCGTGGCTGTGTTTCAATAAGAATTTATTAACAAAAACAGGCAGCTAACACCTCAATCTAGAGCTTCAGAGTTCCCCACTAGACTTTTTCTCTCCAGCCTGGAGACCAAGAGAGAAAGAAAAGAGCTTGGCGGATCTTGCAAGAGGTCTAGAAGCCAGAGCTAGAAGTGGTGACTATCACTTCCCCCGTATTCCATTAGCCAGAAAGAACCCTGTCGCCTGTCACCAGGTCCTGCTTGGCTGAAGGAGAGCAGAAACGCAGTGCACCTGCGTGCCAAGGGAGAAGGGAAAACCACTCTCCCCCACACCATCCCTGTTTGTGTCGCGACAGAATCTCAGAGTAAATACAAAGGAAATAGTTACAAATATGTCCGATCCCCTGACTGTTGGCCACTCTACCGGGGTATTAATCAGCCGCTGAAAACTAGCCACATCATAATGTGTACAGGCATACTGTATGTAAAAGAAAAGGGAGAAACCCTAAATGTCATCATAAACCATCAGTTCGCCAAAGGATTCTGACCACTGGAAAAGCAAGACCTCAAAAACATAATACAATGTTGGTGGGTCCGAAGCAACGACGTCGCAGGCTCCTACCGCAGACACAGCTGTCCCCACGGTCCTTTGATTCGAGACTGCCCCTCACACACCAGCCTTTCGGCTACAGAAGGGCAGAGACCCAACCTGCTTTACTCACCGCTGCACCCCATCACCCTGCCTCTGCAGGCATTCGACACACATTTATAAACAGAATGAACGCAGGGAGGGGAGGCGGGGAGGGGGCAGGATGTAGAGGGGGAGAAAGATGCTCTGCAGTCGCCCATACCACCCTCTTGCTACTGTGGCAAGTGCGTCCCCTTTAAGAGGTAGCTTCTGCAGAAATCCTTACAACTATGCTTGAGTGGACAGAAGTGGTTTTAAGGGGGCTTTTGCTTGCAACTTTCCAATTTGCTTAAATAGTCACATTTGCTATCCCACTTTAAGAAGCTGCTTAGAGCCCTGGCTGGTGTAGCTCAGTGGATTGAGCGCGGGCCTGCGAACCAGCGGATCGCGGTTCGATTCCCAGTCAGGGCACATGCCTGGGTTGCCAGGCTAGTTCCCGGCAGGGGACATACAAGAGGCAACCGCACATTGATGTTTCTCTCCCTCTCCTTCTCCCTCCCTTCCCCTCTGTCTAAAAAGTAAATAAATAAAATCCTTTAAAAAAAAAAAAAAAAAAAAAAAGAAGCTGCTTAGAACCTCCACAGGACCTGCGTGAGTTAGAGAAAGGAAGGAAGACTTTCATAAGGGCGGGCGGCCTTCCCCTACTGCCACGCAGAAATCACTCCAGAAACGGATGGGACTTCGTCCACAAACATTCCTTGAGCACCTCCTCTGAGCTGGGGACTGGGCGGGGCCGTGGAAACTCTTCACGGTGCCCCAGCAAGAGTCCAGCAAGAAACCCCAGGGGTCAGGCCCAGCACGGCTGCTTTGAAAAAGCAGAGCACGGGTCCTTTTTAATACAGACGGAGAATTCCTTCGACAAGAGTAGCTCGAGATTCCTTGAGCATCTGTCACTTTTCTCGGATCTGTCACCTCTTTCTGTCTACTTCCCTGAAGCACCCACACATAAAGTCAGACGGACAAAGGGAAAAAGGGACCTGTACTTTCCCTGAGGACCTTGAGAGGAGTAGGAAAGTAAAGGCAGAATAACTGTTCCTCGGACAGTCTCTGGCAGGAAAAGTCGCCAGGAGTCAGGAACGGTTACAGCTGGAGAGGAAGAAGTGCCGCACTCGCCGGGCCTGGCGGAAACAGGGGGGAGGGGACACAGTGGCCTGGCCTGGCGCCGACAAGGGCTGGCAACCAATGTCCAGGAGACCAGCATGTGTTCGCCGAAAACACGTGTCTGCCCAGCATCAGGCTCAGACGGCCGAGCCCGCAGCGTTGCAGACTTCTCCAAGGGCCTCTTTTCTATCAAACACTGCTCAAGCCCAGGAGCACTGGGGGTCCCAGCTCGTGGCCGCTGACATCCTGCCCACCCACGCCAAGAGTACTCAAGTGGACTTCCTTGGAAGTCACGTTTTAAGTTGGAGCTGGTTACTGCCACAGTCAAGTCAGGGTGGGAGAGGGCACGGTGTGCGCCCAGATGGGACCTCCGCTCTGCCCCTAACACCTGTGCAGGCTTTCCAAGGCCCTGGCCCAGGAGCGGCCCACCCTCCACAGTGCCAAGGACGGGACGTGGTTTGCACTCCCTCCCGACTCCCACCTAGAGAGGCAAGTGCAAAGCCCCACGCCTGGCATTCAAGGTCTCCACACTGTGGCCCCAGGGAAGAGGGACGAGCCTACAGCCCTGAAGGGCCTTGCATTTTAGCCACCCAGGAGGCCCTGTGGTAGGGGCCCATCCTTCCAGACCCTGAGCTCCGCCCCACCGTCTGCCATGCTGGCTGCTCCTCGTGGGCAGCACCCCAAGTCAGACCTGCCTCTGAACCCAGCGTGCGTCCAGCCAGCTCCCCGGCTGCAGTCAGACATGCGTGAGGTTACAGAGAAGCCCACCACCGAGGGGAAAGGTCACAGGGAGTGAGCTGGCGACTCCAGCACCCACGGAAATGGAGAAGGACATTCAGACCCCTCCAAGGCAGGCCTGGCCCCAGAAAGCTCTCGGACTCCTTCCATCCTCCGGTCTGCGCTCTCTGCTCACTGTTGCGCTCTCTTCCCGGTCATTTATTGTGTGTTTTACCACATAATTACTAATAATGATATGATAATTAGCCTGTTTTTTTATGCCAAAGAATTCACTGAGTGCAAAATGTGCATGTTCAGGGATAATATGACCTGAAGATTTTTTGGCTCGATAAACACACCCGGCGGACGATGCTGGCGATTCCAGCTTGGCCACTCCAGCCAGCGTCCCCATGGTTGTGCGACATGGCGCAGGGCACTCGTGACATTCAGACCAACAAGCAGGCCAAACTGAACGTGTCTGCATACCTGCAGCAAGCTGAAAAGGAAACCTGTGGCGGGCAGCATGGTCCCCTCGGCAACAGGCTGCGGTGCCCGCCCTCGAGCCAGGGTGTCAGCCCCAGGGCGGGTCCCCGCTGGACGGAGCCACTCCAGGTAAGCCCGTCCCCAAAAACCAGTGATTAAAGAAAAAGCCCGTGACCCGCTGAAGGCCAGTGAACTATGAGGGGAAGCTCAGGGAGGCTTCTGGGAAAATTCTGCCAACTGTTAAAGGAATTCCCTCTGGACACAGCCCTACACAGGTGTGAGCCTTGGGACAGATGCCATCACCTCGCTGGGAACCTGAGGATGAAGCTGCCACCTGGAGGAAAGCAGGGCCAAGACAGTCCCGGGCAAGGAAGATGGCGCCACCAGACTCAGTCGCCCTGGAAGCCACCCCACCGCCGGACCCCCAGCAACCCGAGGCCAGGCGGCTCCCAGCGGCGGAAGCCCATTCACTTGCCTGAGATTCTCCGAGATTCTCTGTTGCTTGCCCCCCGTAACCGCCCACACGGTGATAAGATTTAACTACCCCACAGCGCAGACAACCATTTTCAGTTGTTTTGGCCACGGCAGGGGAAAGTCCCTGCGCTACTCTGCGTGGTTTCGGGTGGCGCTTCGTCTTCTGCGCACAGACACTAGTCTTACATCGCATTTCTTGAGACCAGGGTTCTAAGAACTCTGGTATAATGGGAAAGTGACTCAACCCAAAATGAATCAAGGTAAGTTCAACCGAGCCAACAGGAAGGCATGGATGGGGAGGGATGGTTACAACTGGCTTCTGTGAAAAAGAACTTGCTGCAAGTTGGTACAAAAAGGTTTAGTGGTCACAGAACCACCATCAATAAATGTAATAAATGGTTGATATCAAATTTCTACTTAAAAGGCTGTTCATGCTATAAATCCTTTATGATTTCATTTACTTCTTTTTAAAAATCTTGCAGGGCGGCTATTATTAACCGAGTTTCACAAAGGGAGACCCTAACACCTAAAACGGCACCGTATTTCCCCAAGGCTGGGGTCGCACCGTCCAGAAGAGGCTGAGCCTCCAATCCAACTCGGCCTGACCCCCGGGCCACGCTGTCACCCCTGCGTTGTCCTGGCCTCTGATTAAGCAACAACGGAACAGTAACAATGGTGGCAATGACTTTCACTTATTGAACACGTGCTCGGGGCCAGAAGCTGGTGCTTGGCGAACCACCCTATGAGCTCAGGTTCATCGTGACCATGCCCCTTCGATAGTGGAAGCTTAGCCAGGGCCACATCTGCACGTCAGTATCCAACTGCTCGTCCAATGTCTCTCTGGGCAGCTGCGCTTTGAAAGTGGGTGGGACCTCAAATGGCCCTGGCCCTTGGGGACGAGCCAACTGCGTGTTTCAGGGACTGCACGTACATGTGTGTGCAAAGGTAATACGTTACGTTCATGCGTGTCTGTGCCAGATGCTACCGGGCCCCTCCCGCAGGCCTGTGCAGAAGCCACAGGCTGTGGTCCGTGGCACTCCTTCTCTAAGCCCAGCACTGCGTGGGGGCAGAGCATGCTCTTGGCCTGACAACAGCCCCTGGCCTCCCCAGGCAGCACCACGCAGGGACGGCTCAGAGGGGTGGGAAAGGGGGTCACCACCTATCATCTCGTCATCATCTGATGAGGACTGAGCAGCAGCTCTGCTCTGGGAGGAAACGAGGAGGAAATGAGCAAAATGAGTCTTGGGATCTTTCCACCTCCTTGCCTGGTCCCTAGTGTCTGTGTCTGTCTGTCTGTCTCTCTCCACCTTACACCCTACCCTCCAGCTGCCACAGTCCCAACACTGCTCTCCAAGTGTTGCCAAACTCCTGACTGGCTTCGCCATAGTCTTATAAAAAAAAAAAAATCTCCCATGATAAAGACAACCTATTTGATTCAAAAAGTAAAACAATTCACCCTGGCTGGTGTAGCTCAGTGGATTGAGCACCACACTGCAAACCAAAGGGTTGCCAGTTTGATTTCCAGTCAGGGCACATGCCTGGGATGCAGGCCAGGTCCCCAGTGGGAAGCATGCAAGAGACGATCACACATTGATGTTTCTCTCCCTCTCTTTCTCTTTCCCTTCCCCTCTTTCTATAAATAAATAAACAAAGCAAGTCTTTTCTGATTTGCGGAATTATATGTAACAAAGGCCTCACATGATTACCTCTATTGGGAAAACAGGATCACATCAAACTGGGGAGCATCAGACAGGCTGGGCCATGGGCCATCACACACATGCCAAGCCATCCTGCCTCCCCCCGCCTCTCTTCCCACCCCTACCTCCAGGGCACCAGCCTCTGAGTGAGAAGTGAATAAAAGCCCTTTAGAGGAGGGTGGAGGGAGGTGGAAGTGAGTGAAGTGGGGATAAGTGGGGACGGAAAGAGACTTGACTTTGGGTAGTGAGCATGCCATACAGTGTGCAGATGATGTTTTACTGAGTTGTACACTTGAAATACGTCTGGTTTTCTTAACCAACATCACCCTGATAAATTCAATATACATACACACCTACATTCATGCCCTCTAAGGGGCCAGGGTCCCAGGGAGCTGGGCTAGCTGACCACCAGGCTGTGATGGCAGGAGACGAGATAAGAAGAGTGGCTTCTGCTTGTCATGGGTAAGGAAAGCCAGGGGCTGCCTCCTCCATCTAGGCACACTGCCCAAGCACTGCGGCCTGACTTCTGCTGTCCACACATCGTCCATATTCCTTGGCATGAGTTCAAGTACAGGCAATTTAAAGCTCTGTGGCAAGAAGCCCTTCCCTCCCATATCAATTATAAATATAAATTACCGGGTTTTGAGCCAAACACCATACTAAAAGCTCAATAAGACTTCTAGCTAATCTTCTCAACAATCTTCAAGGGTTTTTTTTTTTTTTTTTTTTAATGAACTGAGTCATTCTCATTCATCCAATCATTTCTTTATTCAACGCATTTCTAATGAGCATCCATTACAAGCCAAGCATTGTGCTAGGCCTCAGGGCGAAAATCAGACCAGTAAACCGATTCTGACATGGCACCGGGGCAAGTGCTCGAATAGTGAGAAAAAAACGAAGGGGCATTAGGAGTCCGCAGTGAGTGCTGGGGAGTTGGGGGGCGGGGCTACCTGGAGGACCGGTCATTTAAGCTGAGCGCTGCACGGTGTGTAAGAGTCAGATGGCAGCTGGTGGAGAAGTGTTACGATTTAAATACCGTGCCCAGGGTAGGCTTCTCTGAGAAGGTGACGTGTGAGCCAATGTGAAAGCAAGGCACGGGCAAGGCAGACACCTGGGAGGACAGGAAAGGCCGTGCAAAGGCCCCAGGGGGGGAGCTTGCCTAGCACGCTCGTCAGGAGCAGCCAGGGGCCCAGAGAGGCTATGAGAGGAGCAGTGGGACATGGGGTCAGAGACGTCTGTCACGTGCAGGGCCTGTCGTGGAGGGCCTTGCCTTTTGTGCTGAGTGAAAAGAGAAGCCATTGGAGCGTTTTAGGCAGTTATGACACTATCCCCCCCCCCGGGGGCTGTTGGTAAGGACACGCTGGCAGGGGGCGGGGCAAAGGCCAGGAGACCAGTTGGAAGGTATTATAGCAAAAACATGGAACGGGGTGGGGGGGTGCTGCTTCCTCTCTGGAACTCTGGGCAGAGGGCGCCACCCACAGGGCCCGATCAACAAGAGCTCAATATGACCCGAGGAATAATGGAGGCAGAGAGAGAGGCCCGGGCTAGCCCTGGGCCGCTCCTGACGTGGCTGCCCCCCTGGGTGATACAGGAGGGACCCTGAAGATTTCCTGTCTTCGGCACACACTCGTGCGTACAGGTAGTCCTGAACTGGCCTCAAGGTTCAAGCAAGGAAGAGATAGGAGACTAGAGGCAGGCGGGGCAAGCAGAGGGGCCGGCAAAGATGCCAATGCTCACAAGTGGGGGACGGGGGCGGGGGGCGTGGAGGAGACCGCTAACCTCCAAAACTCCAACCGCAGCCGGTCTCCAGCCAGCCCCAGAGGGTCCAGAGGCTCCACCCCTGTGTCAGGCCGTATAAGTTCCAGGAAAGAAGGGGTAGAAGACAAAATATTCGTTAACTGTATATTTAATCACAAATATGACAAACCATAGCCCTAATGGGCGTAGCCCAGTTGCTTGGGTGTCGTCCTGCAAAGCGAAAGGTCATCATTTTGATTCTCAGTCAAGGCAGGGGCCTGGGTTGCAGATTCGGTCCCCAGGTGGGTGTGTAGGAGAGGCACCCCACTGACGATTCTCTCCCTCCCTCCCTCCCTTTCCCTCTCTCTAAAAAACAAATAGATAAATTTTGTTAAAAATGACAAACCATGAATTAACTAGAAAATTTCGGACTAGACCTAAGGAAAAACACGAATGTGAACAGACGGAACTTGTTTTCCGATCAAGTGGCCGGGGACTCAGAGGCCAAAGTTGTGGAGGTAACGAAAGCTGCATGTTTCCAGCCTGCGTGCTGCGGCCGTGCGAATTCCAACGTGCTGCTCCGCGCACGGGTGGAAAGAGCGCGGAGACAGAGCGTGGAAACGCAGACGACGGGGCTCCGTACTCTGTATCCGGGTCCCCCGTACTGCTCATTCTCGGGAGCAGTTAGGGCCGGAACTCAGCACGGAAGCGTTTAAATGTTCAAGGTCATGTCTTTGGACGCCACCTGTAATTTGTGCAGTCTTAACATGGGTCGCCTTGGCACTGACTGTCTCAGCTTCATCCTAGGTAACGATACCCATAAAAATCATAATTTGATATGCTAATTACATTTTTACTTTTTTTTCAACTTTTTTTTAAAGAGCAGTTTTAGATTCAAAGCAAAATCGAGAGGAAGGCTGGAGAGCTCCCATACACCGCCGGCTCCTGCCCAGGAACAGCCCCCACGTCAGCAGCCCGCCCCCCAGCGCGGTGCGTCTCTTACAGCAGACGTCACCACGCTGACACATGCCGTCGCCCGCAGGCCAGCGTTTCCGTTCGGGTTTGCTCTAGGAGCTCCGTGGGTTTGGACAAAGGCACAGCAACATGGACCCAGCCCTGGAGTGCCCTGCAGTGTGTCGTCCCTGCTCTGCGCACTGTGCTCCACTCCGTCCCCGGTCCCTGCACCCACCCACCTTGTCACTGTGTCCAGCACGTTGCGTTTTTCTGCATGTCTTTACGTTGGAACCACGCAGTAGGCAGCCTCCTCCGACTGGCTTCTTTCACTCAGGCGTGTTCATTCAAGCTTCCTGGATGTCTCCTGATGGACTGATGGCTCATTTCCTTTTAGCTGAATAACGTTCCATTGTCTGGATGTAGCACAGTTCACCTGTCTATTCTTCACCTCCTGAAGGACACCTTGCTTCTGAGTTCTGGCATTTATGAATGAAAGTGCTGGACACTTGTGAGTGCAGGTGTTTGTATGGACCTAAGGAGTCCCCTTCTTGGGGTAAATGCCAATGAGCGTGACTGCAGAATCGCAGGGTTAAGAACAGGTTTACTTAGTGTTGGAAGAAACCACCAACCTTCCAAAGGGGCCGCACCATCCTGCATTCCCACCAGCAAGGAATGGGAGCCACCGCTGCTCCAAACCCGCACTGGCGCTGGGTGATGCCAGCGTTCTGACTTTCAGCCATCCTACGAGGTGGGCGGCGTGTCTCGTTGCTGTTTCACTTTTCCCCGCTTTGAGCAGTAAATTCCTCGCCAATGAAAATGTAGCACCCCACCATGTGGAAAGCACCGTCCCGGTGGACTCTTCCTAAAGTGAGTAAGTCCTCCGAGGTTTTAATGTTGGGCACAAGGCAGAGGACGTTACAGATTACCCAAGCCATCCCCCCAGTCATTGCGTGAGTGAGCTCTAAGTATCCCCTGCCAGTCAGCCTCTGTTTGAACACCTCCGCTGACAGGAAGCTCACTGCCCACCAGGCAGGCCCCAGCTTTAGAGAGTTCTATCAGCACAGTCTTTCTTATTCTGAGCGGAAATCAACGTGTGTCAACACAGGAACCAGTGCACCGTGAGGAAAACTAAGTCTTCACCTCTGCCCACTGCCGGCACGCTAGGAAGAGAGGATGTCATCAGCAATGAAAACAATGCAGATGGGCCAAAAATCAACGTCTCCTGTCGGAATAGCGCACCCCTGAAATAACTCGGTGCCTTCTCAACTGACTCAGAAGACCGCGCGATTTTTCAGTTGCTTCTTTTCCTTCTTCCACTTCTTTTCCTTTAAAAAAAAAGGATCCCTTTGAGCCTTCTTCCCAGTGAAAAGCTAATTGTAACTTTCCTCGCAAGCCCTCACTTTGTGAGTCAGGTTATTTCAGGAAGAGTCAACCCCCACAACTCCGGAAGAAGGGCAGAAAGGTCACAATACTAGGGCAATCAGTAGGGGGTTTGGGAGGCGGGGTGAGGGGGCTGACTGAAGGGTCGAGGTCTGAGGCAGGGGAGTCAGAAGCCAGGAAGATTCCTTGGCAAGGAGAACGGGGAAGCTGAGACAGACGGCTGCCCACACCGGCCCCGGCCAGCACCCTGACTTGCCTGCCTCCCTCTCCCTTGCACGGCCACTCCCTTAAGCGTTAAGACAACGAGGTTCTGATCAGCACCAAATAATCTTCGGAACGAAGTCTCAGGTCTGTTGACCACAGAGACAGAGTTTCAGTCAAACTGGAGATAGCACTAAGGCCTTGGCTGTGTTTCAGCTCCAGGCCCAGAGAAGCAGCAAAAGCAGATGAAGTGATGCCGTGACTGACGTCAGGACCAGAGGCGATGACCAGTGACCCCCTGCCCCGGCGCTGACCAATCGGCAGAGACCGGGACCCTAAAAGGACACACCTGGAAAGCTGATGGATGCTCTGCTGAGATCCTCCTGAGTCCTCCTCCAAATTCCTACCTTTAGGAAACTTAAAAATACTTAGGGCAAAAGACCCAGTTCTCCTTCTTCTCTTCCTTTCTCTTCTCTCCTCCTTATCCTCACCCTCCTTCCTCTCTCTCATGTTTTTCCTATTTTTATCATGTTTGCCCTATTTTTCAGGAAATTGGGAGGAGAAAGGTAGCTGTTCTTCACAGTTCAGAGGAATGGGGATTAAGCTGCCCTCCCTCAGCGGACACATCTGGGCAGAGCCCTTGGTCTTCATCACTGACGTGGCAGCAGTTTCATTTCACACCTGACCTCGGGACAGACAGAGGTCAAGGGTCAGGCCACTGCAGAAACCCCATGGCCTGTGGAACTCCCGCCCCCAGGAGCCTGGGGTTGAAGCAACAAGAAAAACTGAGCACCAGAGCAGGGACAGGAGGAGGAGGTGGCTTCTCTCGGCCAAGCATCAGCTTGACAAGGCGACATGAGCACGTGAGCATCAGGCTGGTAAACTGGTTTGTTCCGGTTACGGGAGCATCTGTCTCTGCAAAAGTGAGGTGGCCACCAGCTTTGGCGCAGCTGCTAGGAGAGCGTCCAGGATCTGCAGGGCTGCGCTCCGGCCCAGCCAATGGGGCAAAGGCACCGAGAAGCGGGATAGTGCCCACGGAAACACTGCAGGGCGAGACAGCCGGGGCTGGCTGGGCTGAGGCCTGCACCCGGCCCACAGGGCCGTCCAGCCCAGCAGCGGGAGGCGGGGTGAGGAGAAGGCAGAGGGACAGATGCTGGGTCCTGAAGCTGGATTCTAATCATTACAGATGTGGTCCATTCAAAAGCTTCTCTCACTGTCCTTCTGCCTAGAGTCTTCCTGTGGGCTCAGCAGACTCACCTGGTCAGGCAGGAGGCTGGGCTGCTTTGGCGTCCAGGGCAGAGTCCCAATCTCTATTTATTTCAGTGAGATCTCATAAGCGAAGAGGATTTGATCATGTAAGACCTGCCAGGAGCCTGGGAGGCGTGGGGATGGGGCTGATGCTCCTGCCTCCTCCGGAGACATTCTCACAGCTCACAGCTCCCACAGGCCCCTGCACTTTTTCATTGCAGCCTGAACAGACGTGTCCCACTCCCAAAATAAAAAGACTCCAGTCTCCTCCCAATGCCCAGAAGAAAAATCAGTTAACAAAAAGTATTTCTTAATATTAAGATCTCTCTTCTGCAATTTGTCTTCAAATCTCGAGATCTGTTACCTCTTGTCTACATAAGAAGGTGATAGGTGATTTTATCAGCTTGAGTATAAAGAATTTATTTGTGGTCTGTGTCTATACTGCACAAAGAGCACCGTGGTTTTGCGGATGCTCTACCATCTGGACAAGTTAGAAAAACAAAAATTCTACCTTTTGATAAAAGCAAAAGGCATCGTGAGGAAGGTGCCTTAACTGTAGCCATAGTTCCCCGTCATCATCGAAGTCATCAAATGTGTCAAAGTCACAAGTTTTCAAAAATATATACCACCCAACAAACCCAGCTGGTAACCTGCCTCCCCATTGGCTGAGAAAAACGAAGCAATTAGAAGATGCCTTTACAAACTCCCGTAACTGCATCTGCCCACCTACCAGGTGGTTTGTCTTCCTGACTCTTAATACAGATGAGCCCAGCATGCCTCTGTCTGAAGTCAGCCCCTCCTTGGCACAAGTTCTTGTCTCTCTCTGCTACTCGAGCCGTGCTCCAGTAATCCTCTTTCTCTTCAATGCGACCACTTTCTCACTCTCTACTGGACTGTTCCCATCAACATACAAATGTAGCATCCTCGCCTCATCTTAGAGAAAACACTCCCTTCACCAGCTAGTTCCCCACTTCTTCGCTCCCTGCTGCATCGACCTCTCCCCAAAAGAGTTGCTGCTACTCACCGTCTCAATCTATCTCCTCCCAATCCTTCCTTGCACCAATTTTCATCAAACATTTCCCTTCACGGCTTTTGTCGAGGTCGCCGATGACCTCCACAGTGCTAAATCCAGTGACCAATTCTTCTCGTCAGACTTGACTTGCTAGCTAACTTCCAACAGGCCCTCGCCTTCTGGTGTTCATACCCTCGTGTGTTCCCCTCCCACAGGGTGCCTGGGTTGGGACCGAGAGCATCCAGATGGTATGACATTTCCCAAATTAGGCTATAAAAGACTCTGACAGCCATCACAGGTTTTCTCTCTCCCTCTCTCTCCCTCTCTCTCTCTCTCTCTCTCTCGGATCACGTTCTCTGGGAGACGTTGCTGCCACGTGATGAGGCCACTCAACCACTCTATGGAAAAACTCTCGTGGTGAGGAACTGAGGTATCTGGCCAACAGCCAGTGAGGAGCTGGGGACCACCAAGAACTGCAGGAGTGAGCTTGGAGCAGGAGCTGCAGCCCCAGCTAAGAGCTAACAGCTTGACTACAACCTTGCAGGAGATCTTAGGCTCCAAGCACTCAGCTTAGCAGCTCCCAGACTCCTGACCCTCGGAAACTTTGTGAGATAAATGGCTGTTGTTTTAAGCTACTAAGTTTTGGAGTCATTGTGTCCATGTTAGGCAATTAGTACACCTGACCCAGCACATTGTTTGACACAGGTGGTCACTCCTTCCCCCTGGAAACACTTTCTTCATTTGGCCTCCCTTACCCTACTCCGTTTTCCTTCCACCTCCCGGATCACCTCCCCGCGACCTCCTTTGTTGGTTCTTCGGCTTCTGCCCGATTTCTGTAAATAAGTTGGAGGCCCTGAGACTTGGCCCTTGGTCCTCTTCTCTCCTATGGCCTACACTCACTTCCTTGGCGCCTCACCCAGTCTCACGGCTTTAATTACCACCATCTATATGTTACCAACGCCCAAATTCATATCTCAGCGAGATCTTCCCCCCAAACTTCTGACTCTCATTGCCAGCTGTGTACATGACTTCTCCACCTGGAAACATAACAGCCCCCATCCGACGTGATCGAAAGTGAACTCCTAAGTATTCCCGCTCGAACCTGTTCCACAGCTGTCTGAACTGCTGGCATCTCCATCTTCCTAGTTGCTCAGGCTATCTGTGACTCCCGAGTTCCTTGTACCCCACATCCCATTGTCAATGAATCCTATTCATTGTACCTGCAAGAATGTAAGAAGACCCGGGGCTTCTCACTAACGATGGCTGCCGTCCTGGTTCAGGCCACCATCGTCTCTCACCTAGACACGGCAGCGACCTTCCCGCTGGTCTCCCTGTTTGTACCTGTGCCCCTCGACAGTCCGTTTTGGACACAGCAGCCAGTGGGCAAGATGATTCTCTTAAACAGGCAGGTCACATCGCTGCTTTCTGCTCAACACCCTGCAAGATATCCTCACTTCCCTTAGAGGAAAGGCCAGCGAGGCCCCACACAGCCTGGCTCCCCGTTGCTTCCCTGACTCACCCCCTTCGTCCTCCCTCTACTCGGGGCCTGCCACGCCGGCGCCATGCTGTTCCTGCAACGAGCCCGGCGCAGCATTTGCACTTGCTGTCCCTTCTACACGGGAGGCTCTTCCCCTGAACATCGTCATGACCAAGTTCCTCACCTTCTCCACATCTTTGCTCAAACACCGCCTTGTCAGTGACACCTGTCCGGCCCGTCCTATTTAACATGCACACGGCCCCAGCCCCCAGGCACTCCCAGCCCTGCTTAGGCTATAGTCAGTCTTTTTTATTTATGTTCTTCTTCTTTTTTTTTTAAGATTTTATTTATTTACTTTTAGAGAGGGGAGGGGAGGTGGAAAGAGAGGGAGAGAAACATCAATGTGTGGTTGCCTGTCATGTGTCCCCAACTGGGCACCTGGCCTGCAACCCAGGCATGTACCCTGACTGGGAATCGAACCAGCGACCCTTTGGTTTATAGGCTGGCACTCAATCCACTGAGCCACACCAGCTAGGGCTCACTGTTTTTTTCTATAATGTTTAAATCTTTTTAACACAGTAGAAACTTTATTCAATTGCTAGCTTATTGTCTATCTTCCCTTGCTAAGACTTAAACTATAAAGAGGCAGTTATCTTAATTTTATTGGCTAATATCCCCTAAGCCCTTAAGACAGTGTCTGGCAGAGAGTCAACACGAAAAAGAATTGTTGAATGAATAAATGAATACCTATTATCTATAATTATTACAAAAGCTTCATGAGATTGTTTTATTATCCACATTTTACAGATGATGAAACTGAGGAAAAGGGAATTAACATCTCTCAGTCTTGCTGCGCACCAGGCACTTTAGGTCCATTATCTTGTTTACTCCTGCCGTGTTCCAAGGCTCAAAGAAGGTAAGTGGCTTCCTCAAGTCACATGAGGGCTGAGGAGCCAAGTCCTGATTTGAACCCAGGCCCCTGGGGACACCCCATCATGTGTCCCACTCTTCCACCGAACGCCCACCACACCCTGGACTGGCCAGAATCGATGGGCACCCGAGACGATTGTCTTCGGCCCGGAGAAACCCACCACAGCATGCTCCCAGGGTGTCAGGGCGCTCTCTGTCTGGAGACCAGCAGGTCAGGTCCCCTGTCCCACCCTGTGACTCATGGTGACAAACTGCTGCAGCCCCTCAAACCCACACGCCCATGAAAAGGTTCTTGATATTCACTTTTCGAAAGTGGCAAACATTTTTCCCAATATTTGAAATATTGGGGCTTTCGATGCCTCTGAGGCTGGGTGAGCATGCGCTGGCCTGCCCCGCCTGCAGTCCCTGGCTCCAAGCCTTGAGGTCAGTGCGCGGTCGGTGAAGACGCTGACCACTAATGGCAATAATCACGGACATTATATCGACTCTCACAGCATGCTGGACCTTCCTGAGTGCTTTACATACATTACACCTCAGCAATCCTCAACTATGCTGTAAGGAGGGTCTATTATTACCCCCATTTTGCAGAGGAGAAAAACTGAGGCATGGAGAGTAACATCGCTAAGGGACCCTGACTGGTAAGAAGCAGAGGCAGGATTTGAACCCAGGCAGCTTACCCCCATAGCCTATATTTAGCTGATACACTACACTTCAGCAAGAAAACTGCGTGGGACAGTAAACAGCTCCTGCAGCTGTTTAAGGCCCCAGCGAGCCACGGGACAAATCGATTCATACTCACAGACTGCACCCAGACTGGCCAACACCCTGACATTGCAGCCCCCAATCAATACAGCCATGCACCTTCGGCTCCGCTGCCACCTTGCATGCCCCTCTCCTACCTTCCTGAAGAGCCAGCCCTTCATTTGCCACTAGATCAGTCATCTGCTATTCACTGCTAAACATAACATTGCGAAGTTGCCAACACCACACAGGATCCTCATGCGAAGCTTTCTCAGCCGGCTCCGCTGCAGCTCCCTCCCCTCTGCCTTTTCCCAGCTTCCCATTAATTAGGGGCCGCCCCCCTGCTCTCCGCAGCCACAATTTTATATTTGCTCCCAGTGATGGCATTGCTGCCTTGTTCTTAAAGCACAGTCTGAAGGTGGAGGGGGCCTCATTAGTCACTAATCACACACATTTCTACCCGCTTAGCCTTTTCTTCTTCTTTTTCAACACTGACTGCTTGCTCTTCATCACTGCATAAATTTCCACTCACCACACGTTGGTCAGGTGACTACTCCGCACCTGCATATAGTGGTGACATCTCCACCATAGCTGTCTTTGGAAAAGCTATTGCTTAACCAAGTGGTGAATGCAGCTTTAAACCTTTCAGGAATTCCAAGAAGGAGAAAAGGATCCCTGTGAGCTGGAGGAAACCAGGAAGGCTTCCTGGAGGAGGTGAGGTTTAGGTTTTTCTTCAGGAATGAATAGGATTTGGCCAAAGGGAATCTTACATGCAAATGCAAGAAGACTGAAGTTATCAAGGCTTAGTCAATTATCAGGAAAAGATTCCAGCTGAGAAAGCATGGGAGATAAGATTGAAGAAAGGACAGAAGTTTGCAACCAGCAACACAAGTCCCTCGCTCTCCCAGGCACTTTTGGCAGCAGGGGCTCAGCAAGAAAGGGTGTTAGTAGCTACCCTGGAGTCCACTTGGCCACAAAAGAGTTGTCATCACAGCTGCCAGCTCGCCAAGCCCCATTGTGGCCAGGCCTTGTCCCACCCCCATGAGCACCCTGGACCCCAGGTGAGGAAATCCACCTGTTCCACAATCCCAGCCCGGCCTTCCTCCACTGTTCCCTATAAATGGAGAGACTGCCCTTTGAAGCAGGTCAGTACCAGCCCCCAGCCACAAACGTCCAACCTCTCCCATCCCCAGTGCCTAGCCCCTGGCCCTCAGCCCCGCACCAGGCAGGGGGAGCCAAAGCAGGGGGCAGGGCTGCCAAAGAGAGAGTGAACGACAAGGCCTGTGGAAACCGTCATCCCTGATGACCGTTTTCGGTATTTCTTCCATTGTAGTAAAACACGCATACCCTACAAGCCCCCATGTTAAAGCCTGCAATTCAGGGACATCACGCACACCCCCAGTGTCTCGCGACCACTATCACTATCTGCTCCAGGACTTCCTCATCAGCCCAAATGAAACTCTACCCATTAAACAACCTCTTGCAAGTCCCTGTCTCCCCAACCCCCCGCAACCACAAATCTGCTTTCTGTCTCTATGGATTTGCCTATTCCAGATACCTCATATAAATAGAAGCATGCGACACATGTCCTTCTGCCTTCAGTTTCCCGGAGGACGTTTTGAATCCGTCCTCATGTATGTCGAGGACCCTGAGGGCCGAGGCTCTGATGAGTGATGGACCCGAAACACCAACCACGTACATGCAGCCTTCGGAAACGAGGACCGCCTGCCTCTACATAAAGCAGGCAAGTGCTCCCGCTGCACTCTGAGGAGAGCCAGGCCCCCCCACCCCCGCCTCCCGGTCAAGCCCTGCGAGGCCCCTGGAGGTGGAATGAATCGAGGCGGAAGCCCCGGCTCCCCTGAGCAACCCAGGCGAAAGGCTTCGGCTTAAAGGCAAGGACAGGAAGGCGAGCGGAGTGCAGGGACAGCCAAGGAAGGCTTCAAGGAGAGCCAGCACGGGTTCTGGTCTCGAAAAGGGGTCCGGGACTCACCGAGACGGCCCGCAACCGCCATCTTTATGGGAACGCCCCCAAACATCCACCTCAACTTTGACCTCACCTCCGAACTTCAGACCTGGGCGTTCAGATGCCCACATGGCAGCTCCACTTGGGAGTCTGATAGGCTTCTCCGAATCGAAACTCGGATCTCCCTACGTCCACGCCCTTTCCGGCATGCTTTCCTGTCACCTGTACCCCTGAGAGTCTCCTAACTCCACTCGGCTTCCACCTGCCCCACCTCCGCGGAAGCAGGCGGCTCGTTTTACAGTGGAAGCCACATCACATGGATATGTGGAATCTGATGAACACAATAAACAAGCCAACAAAGCAGAAACGGGCTTGTAGATGCAGAAACAGTGACAGTCGTCAGAGGGGAGGGGTTTTGGGGAGCTGGGTGGAAAAGATGAACGGGTTTTTTAAAAAATATATTTTATTGATTATGCTATTACAGTTGTCCCATTTCTCCCCCATCATGCCCCTCCACCCTGCACACCACTCCCACCCACATCCCCCCCCTTTAGTTCATGTCCATGTGTCGTAAGTTCTTTAGCTTCTACATTTCCCACACTATTCTTTCCCTCCCCCTGTCTATTTTCTACCCACCGTCTATGCTACTTATTCTCTGTACCTTTCCCCCTCTCTCCTCCTCCCACTCTCCTGTTGCTAACCCTCCATATGATCTCCATTTCTGTGGTTCTGTTCCTGTTCTAGTTGTTTGCTTTTGTTTTAGGTGTGGTTGTTACTATCTGTGAGTTTTGTGACTTTTCACTGTCATTTTTTTATTTTCTTTTTCTTAGATAAGTCCCTTTAACATTTCATATAATAAGGGCTTGGTGATGATGAACTCCTTGAACTTGACCTTATCTGAGAAGCACTTTCTCTTCCCTTCCATTCTAAATGACAGCTTTGCTGAATAGAGCAATTTTGGATGTAGGTCCCTGCCTTTCAAGACTTCAAATACTTCTTTCCAGCCCCTTCTTGCCTGGAAGGTCTCTTTGGAGAAATCAGCTGACAGTCTGATGGGAACTCCTTTGTAGGTGACTGTCCCCTTCTCCCTTGCTGCTTCTAGAATTCTCTCCTTCATTTTCATCTTGGCTAAGGTAATTACGATGTGCCTTGGTGTGTTCCTCCTTGGGTCCAACTTCTTTGGGACTCTCTGAGCTTCCTGGACTTCCTGGAAGTCTATTTCCTTTGCCAGATTGGGGAAGTTCTCCTTTATTATTTGTTCCAATAAGTTGTCCACTTGTTGCTCTTCCTCTTCCCCTTCTGGTACCCCTATAATTCAGATGTTGGGACGTTTAAAGATGTCCCGGAGGTTCCCAAGCCTCTCCTCATTTTTTTGAATTCTTGTTTCTTCCTTGTTTTCTGTTTGATTGTTTGAGATGAATGGATTAAGGGGAAAAAAAAACCCAACCCTCACAGACACAGATTGTGCGATGATTTCAAAAGGGAAAGAGGGTGGGGGAGGTAGAAGCAGGTAAAGGGGGGATAAACGGTGACAGAAGGAGACTTGACTTTGGGTGGTGAGCACACGGTACAACACACAGACAATGTATCATGGAACTGTACACCTGAAACCTATATAATTAACCAACGTCTCCCCGATAAATTCAATAACAGTTGTTTAAAACCTCCAGTGACTTCTCATCACATTGGGAATAAAACCCTTCACCTTGCCTGCTGCCCACAAGCCCACCACGATGGGCCCCTCCCCGCTTCCTCCGTTCCTGTCCCTCCCTCCACTCGCTGCGCTCCAGCATTACCGTCCTCCTTTCTCTTTCTGGACGCCTCCTGCCTCAGGGCCCCTGCCCTTGCTGTTCCCTCTGCCTACAACTCTCTTCCCCGTGATATTCACGTGGCTGGCTTCTCAATTCAGGTCCTTTCCAAATGGCACCCCCACGGCATAGAAAGACCTCCCACTGACCTCCCAAGTGAAATCATACCCCTCTCTTACCACGTTTTATTCCCTTACACAGTTGACTTTTCCATGGTATTACTCATTAACTTGGCCGAAAATAAATATACACTCATATACACACACACACGTATGTACACATCTCCCCTACTATACACTCCAGGAAGGCAGCTCGTTCACCTTAAACACCACCAGATTTTCAATGGGCAGAACTATGCGTAGCATGTAACAGAAACTTATCAAATATTTTTTGGAAAAAATGAACGAATGAGTGCAAACTGGTACACTGGGACCACAAAGAGACCATTTCTGCTTGGAGCGAAAGTCTGGGAACAATAGAAGACACTGCTCCTCTTAAACTCCCTATCCTACTGGACACGGCCAGTGGTGGGAAGGTCTTCGTCACCCGCCCCGCCCAACTTTCTGACCTCTCACGGCTCATCACACTCCCTCACCACCCCCACCCTGCCCACTGCTCTCCAGAACCGTGCCCCCGCACCCACTGGGGGGCGTGCTGTCTCCTGCCTTCACTTCCCTCCGCCCTTCTTCTCTTTACCCGCTCTCGCCTGCTCACCTTCCAACCTTCAGACACCCCAGGAAGAGCTGGCTGCACCCCTGCTCTGGGCCCAGATGCTGGCACACAGTTCTGTTAGCACAAATCACATTGCATTGAAATGATCTATTTACAGGTTTATCTCCCTTGTTAGACAGGGAGCCTGTTTTTACATTTCCATGAACATCCTGTTTTACATTTAAATGTCTCTCCTTGTACACTGACAGGGCCTGGTTCTTACCAGGCACTCTGATCTTTGATGAATAAGTGATCCAATCCATTTCCCAAACCAGAGTTCCTCTTCAGTTCACCAGTCTTTGCTAATGGCATCCCTGTGCCTCAATCGATGACGACTGTGGAACAGATGAAAAATGTTCACCAGTATTAACAAGGAAGTAAATCTCTAGACACTTTCTACACGCCGTTTCAAGTACAGTTCCGAATACGCCGTGACCCTGCTCAAAAACTCTCCGGGGCTCCTTACTGCCTGAGTAACAGCAGCAGCCCTTACAGGCCTCCGCGGTCTGGCCTCAACCTGCCTCTCGACTTAACTCACCACCTGTCATTTCTTCACACGCCAACAAACCAAAGTTGTCATCTTCCCCAAAATGTACACTTTCCAACATTCTGCCTGAATTTTTTTGTTAGTCCACTGTTTGAGAATTTCTTCTTTCCCATCTCTTTCTTCCCTCCCATCTCTGCTTGGTGAGGGGCCACTCAACTGCGGTGTGACTCATGTCTCACGTCACAGGTGTTCGCCACGTGCCCACAGGGGCAGCAGCATCTTCGGTGCTGGGACCGCTCGCTGGGGCTCGTCTGCGGACTGGGGCACACGGTCCCCGAGTCGTGGAGCCACACAAACGGCTTGCGTGGAGTACATAGTCCGGTGGGGAGGAAAAGTACAAAGTAATAATAATAAAGCTGTGTCATGAAATAGGGTGTGATGGGGGGCACAGTGCGTGGCTTGGGGAGTCATGGAAGCCCTCTCTGTAGAGGCCACATAGGACCCGAGACCTGAAGGAAGTGGAGTTAAGACAAATCGGAAACAACAAACAAGTAAAATAATTTTGGCTCCGACCGGGCGGCTCAGTTCGTTGGAGTGTCATCCAGTGCACCAAAAGGCTGCGGGTTCGATTCCTGGTCAGGGCACACACTTGGGTTGTGGGTTTGATCCCCAGGAGGGCACACACAGGAGGCAACGGATCGATGTTTCTCGCTCACGTCGATGTTCTCTCTCTCTCTCCCTGCCCCTACTTCCTCACTCTCTAAACTCAATAAAAATGTATCCTCAGGTGAGGAATAAAACTTTTTTAAAAAATAATTTTGACTAGACATAAAAAATGCCAGGGTAATATTACCAAGTAGCCGTCATTACGGTGAGGGGGGGCTGCCTTCGGTGGGGTGGTCGGGAAGCCCCTCCAGGGAAGCACCAAGGAAAAAGACACTAAGCCAGCGGGTGATAGGTCGGAGGTGGGGATGCGGAACAGGGAAGAGCTGGGAATGACTCCTCCAGATGTTTGGCTCTACCAACCGTGTGGAAAATGCAGAGATGGGAGGGCAGGGCAGGGCAGGGCAGTTCGGCAGTCAAAGCGCAGGTCAAACTGTCTCCATGAAGCCTCCAGGAGCAGCCCTTCCCGTGGGAAGCAACTTCTCCCTCCTCTACAATCCCACAGCAGTGGGAAAGTATTATTATATAGCTGCCTGTACGTCTGACTTACTTCCTCTGCTGGACTGTAAGCTGTCACGGCTCACTGTGCCTTATGCACCTCTGCGGTTCCCACAGTGCCTCGGGGTCTCAGATGTGGGGCCAGGGGGCCAAGCACTGAGCCGGCAACAAAGAAAAAGGAAGCAATCGCCTCTGGGCGGCAGACTTCCAGTTCCGGTCCCTCACTATACACGGTAACACGCGGCTTTCAGCAGCCACTCTGAGCCCCTGTCGGCCTTCCCCCAGTCACAGATCAAACCCACACCCCTGGCGATGGGCCACTGACCGACATCCTCTGAGTCCTTCTCCGCCCAGCCCGTGAGTCCATTCTTTCCAGCGGAAAGACGCGCAGAGGCTCAACAGTTGTCTGGCAGAACAGCAGGAACAGCCTGCCTCCTTTTATGAGCTCTACTTCTTCCACTTTCCTAACCTCTTATTTTTCCGAAAATGGTGTCCTCTCTTCTGACCATCATCACATTCACTGAAGCCATTCCCCGTGGGCAAGTCAGGGACGCTGGGAGCCCTGGGGCCCCAGTGATCCTGGTCCCTTGGGGTGGCGGCTTGCACCCCTGAGCCCTTTGTTCACAGGGACAGTGGGCGTAGCAGCCCTGCCCAGGCTCAGGGAGCCATCGCCATTCACACACAAGGGGGCCTCGTGTGCTCAGAAAGGAGAGTCACCCCAGGAAACGGAAAACAACAAGGCTTCTGCGTCTCATGGCCCCATCCCAGTGCACAGTCTGCCTCTCTCACACCCTCTTTCTCTGCCTGCAGCCTCTCCAGCCTCCTCCTCCTGGTCCTTCCTCAGCCTCTTCAATTATTTTTTAATTAATCTTAAGCTCCGTGTCCTCACTGTAAGTGCCCCTCAGGTTCCGGATACACCCTTCGTGTCATTTCATCCTCTCCCGAGGCCCCCTCTGCTCTGAACCAGCAGTCGTCACCCCCCTGGCACCCCCAGCAAATGTCCACCCAGTGCCCACCCTGCGTGAGACACGGTGCCAGACAGTGTCCAGGCGGATGAGAGGGGTGTCCTCCCGGAGCTGAGACCCTCTGAGGGCACAGGACAGAGAGTGGCGCTGCTCACTTGCCGTGCGGGCAGGACCCCACCTTGGTCCTCGCCGTGACACGCACTCACACAGGGTTTCGTACCATCTCTGTGCACGGTGCTCACTCTCCACGTCTCTGCGTAAAGCTGACCCCCTGTTCCTGCTTCCTCCTCGTGCTCATGATACAACTGACCCGCGCTATTCCCAGATTCCACATCTGTGAAACCACCTACTCACTAAAATGTGTGTGTAGCCCCCAAATCAGAGGCACATTCACGATCGTCCACAAACATGGGCAGAGCGGCAAATCGTCTGAGTCGCCCAACACCAACGCCCCAGCTGACATTGAACGAGGTGATGCCCTGCCTTCTCCTTTCAGCTCTCTCTGTAAACAAGTGTCCTTTTCGCTGTCTACTCAGTGCCATGGGCTTGGCGTATTTGTGCTTTCTGCTGGTGACTGCTATTTCAAATGGTCCCCAAGCCTAGTGCCAAAGTGCTGTCCAGTGTCCCCAGGCACAAGAAGGCAGCCATGCATCTTACAGAGAAAATTCAAGTGTTTGATACACTTGGCTCAGGCATGAGTCATAGGGCTGTTGGCTGCGAGTTCCATGTTAATGAATCGACAGTTTACACCGCCCAGGTGTCTTTAAACAGAAATGCACGTAAAACAAGGTGAAGTGTTGCCTGGCTGATGAAAATGTTGCGAGCAGAGGCTCTCCACAACCTGACCTCATATTCCCCCTAGGAACAGAGGTTCAGTAGCCACCCACTCTGTGTCCACAGTGACGCCCCAGCACACACCTCCTGCAAAGAACAAGCATTGACTGCACAGCCCCCCTCGGTTCTGCTGGGCTGTCTCAACGAAGGACAGCATCAGTTACAATGAGGAGGAGACGGCTCTGCTCTACGGGCTCTGCCAAAGCCACCAGGGCCGGCGGGGCGGGGGGGATGGTGAAGTTATAGCTCTGGGTGCTCTGCTCTGGGGAGAAACTAAAGACTGTCAGCCAAGATGACCAGGGAACTGTTAAAGGAATTCTGGTTACCTATATAGAGAAGGAAGGAGTCAGCTGTCATCCAATACCCAGGCACGTTCAGATGAAGGAGGGGTCATCAGGCTACGTTTACGGGGTCCCAAGGAAAAGGTCAGGACCCAGGAGCAAAAGCTACAAGGGGACAGATTTCAGCTCCGTGAAGTGTGTTACAACAGTCAGAAGGGCCTGAGAGGGGGAGGACAGCCTCATGTGGTAATGAGGTCCCTGTCACTGCAGGTGCCAACCACCAAAGGGGACACAGAGAAAATGTGAGCACTGACTAATAAACGACACCTGAGAACCTGTTATTCTACAAGGATAAATTCCCCAAGAGGGAACCAACACTCTTACCAGGGCAAAATCCCTGTTCTATGACTACAATTCCACGCCTCCTGTCCCTACGTGCTCTGGAGATGGGGCAACAGCATCCGTACTCCCAGACAGAGGGTAACTGGCCCTGGGCGCCGGGTCACGTGTGCCTTCTGCCACGCGCAGGAATGCCGTGCTCAGGAATGGCTCCCCCGCAGAGCCCGAGCTTCACCGGCTCTGACTCTAATGGTAGAGAAAAGCTAGAAAGTGGTGGATTGCTGATTATCCCCAAATCAATTGAGAGCAATTACTGTAAGAACATTTGCTTTTATGCCTCAAGCTGAGCTGAATACATAAGAGTAGAAATAAGTCCCTTCCCAATCGTTTTGAAACTGTAAACCTCGGTGGGAAAGTGGCTCAGCTGTCAAGAGAAAATGCGGGAGTGGAAAGCGAACTCTGTGTCACCAGAAGGCTTTCAGAAGAGCAGCCAAACAGTGTTTCAGGATGGCGACAAGGTAGCAGGAGGTGACGTCTTGCCTTGCCAGGGGGAAGCGGAGAATGCCTCCACCGCAATTCATTCACCGCACTGAAGTGTCCGAGGGATTTCGGAAGGGTTCCCACAGACCATGTAGTTTGGCTTCTTGCAGGCTTATGCTGTCCCCTGTGCCCCCTCAGGGGGCTGGGGACTCCCGGGCTCCATAGGGCAGCCCAGAGTCCAAGCTGGTACCCCAGCATCCTTCCCCTTTCTACCCATCAGCCCACACATGGAAACAGGAGTCAATTGATGACACACGAATTACTTAGTGAGCACAGACTGCGTAGCATGCCGTGGGGTGGTAACAAAAGTCAAGAGCTGTCCCCCCAGGAGTGTGTGAAGGCTCGTTGAGGAGGAAGGGGACCCATATAAAAACTGGTAGAAAGCTGCTATCCAGTTACCCGGGAGACCCGACTGGACAACAGGCCCCATGGTTAAGAAGGTGGAAGAGGAGCAGAAGGGCCCCTGGGGACAGGGTGGGAGAAATTTCTGCCGGAGAAATTCAGTTTCTGGACATTGAAGAGCAGATAGTACAGATTAGCACTGTCCAATATGGTAGCCTCTAGCCACGTGTAGCTATTTAAATGAAACAACATTTAAACTCAGCTTCTCAGTCACACTAGTCACATTTCAAGTGTGCAGTTGTCGCTGGCTAGTTGCTACCATATTGGCCAGAGTAGAATTTCCACCATCACAGAAAGTTCTACCGAGCAGCTCTGATCCAAACCATCCTTACTCCCTTAGGTGTCCTTCGAACACCCTAGAACGAACTCCAAACGCACCGCCATGACAAAGATGGCCCCTGCCTGGCTCTCGGGACTCATTTTTGCCACTCTGACCTCACACGCCACGTGCACCTCACACCAGCCATACTGAACAAGCTTCATTCCGTCCTCCACATGAGCTGCTCCCTCTAGCAGCTAGTAGACCATTTCCCCAGCCTGTCCTGCCAACCTAATTTCTTCTCTCCTTGCAGGGTTCAATCAAAGCATCCCTTCTGTGGGGTCTCTCCTGATGCTTTAGATGAGACAAGGCCTCCTACTTTGCAATCTCTGAAAAGTCTGCCTTTTGCCCATCAGAGCCCACTAGACCTGTTTACTGATCTACCCCAACTGCCTAGAATGCTGCCTGGCTCAGCGTAAGCTCTCCATAATTATATGTTGCATGAAGCAATTAACTGATTAATTACTGCGTGCCTGCATACATGCTCAAATGAACAAATAACTTTGTCAGAATTCCTTGTATCATTGTTTGTCAACCACCGCAGTTTGCAAATTACATGAGGGCAGGGGTCTTGTTTATCTCGTGCACTTCCTTATCTCCAGTTTGTTCCGTATGCTAGATGATTAACATGTTTGAGGAATAATGAGGAATTAATGAGGAATAAAAGAAAGGAAGGGGAGGAAAGGGAGGGAGGGTACTAGAGAAGAGAGATGGAGAAGAGGAGGAAGGGAGGAAAGGAAAGAAGGAGACGAAAGCAAAGAAAACTGAAGGAAGAGGTAGGTGAGTAAACAGTGGATGCAAAGTTCCCGCCTTAGGGGACAGGAAAAGGGACGGTGTTGCTGAGTAACAGCAGAGCTGGGAGCTCACGGCACCACAGAAGTCAGGCTTTGACTACACAACACCAGAACGATCTTCCCATCGCCAGCTCAAGGACAGGCTTCTAGAGGCTGCTTGAATCGCCTCACGTTTGCCGCCCCCACACCCCAACCCCAAGCAATGAGAAACAGACAGAAGTGCAAATGAAGCTTTTTATTACAATTAGCCTAACACCAGCATCGCCTGTCTGCTAAAATGTGGTATTTTATCTGAGATGCTCATAATCGAAGCCTGGTGGCTGAGGCTGTGAATCAATTCCAATGGCTTTACATGAAATGATTTTTTTTTCCAACAGCTTTATTTGAAATGATTTTTGTTCTATACACTTGCTAGTTATCCCCAAGGAACTCAAAGCAATTTACAGACTTCTAATTCTCCTGACACCCTGGGATGAGGGAGGTAAGCACCTAGAACTTATAGATGGGGGCGGGGAGATGTGTCTTTCTTTGCCCAGGCAGAAGAGACTCATCCTCTTGAAGTACCCAGAGCCCACCCTCTTGAAGTTACATAGAGGGTCAATCCTAAAAGCCATCTTAGCAGACAAGCTGGAGAAGAGGCTGGACCCGAGAGGCTGAAGGTGAGGGAGGCGTGAGGCAGTAGTGACAGCAGGTATGGGCATGCTCCCTGGTAAAGAGGAAAGAGGCAGAAAACCAGAAAAGACTGCAAAGGCTGAAGATGCAGGCACAGAACTTAATGTGGAAGGGCCTGAGCCAGGCCAGAGCCAGGAGCACAGAGATGGAGGATCCTCTCTTCAAAGGGGAAGAAACGGAGGGTACAGGAGAGAGCAGACATCTGAAAGATACAGTTCAGAAAGACAAGCCAACCCAGAAATCACTGTTTTGAAGGTAAGGAAGCCAATTACCAGAGAGCAACATGACCTGCCCAAGCCCACAGGGTGAGCTAACGTAGAGGAAGTCAGAAACCCTGAGCAGTTGCTGCTACTTTGTCAGGAAAAGGAGGGAGTGCTGGCTTCGTGGCTTTCCCCCCAATGAAATAGGGTGGGGCAAGACTGGGAGCTCAAGAGAGGTGAAAGAAGGTTCACGCGTCCACCTAAGAATGATACTACACGACTGGGTTTGATAGTGGACACTGGATTTGCTCAGCCCTACTGTTGCCCAGCTGAAGATGCATACCATGCATTTTCCGTGTAGGTCGGTCAGCAGGTACCCCTCACTTTATGAAACAGATGCTGTACTTCAGCATCTTAACACAGTAAGTATTTATTTCTCATTCACGTCGCCATGCAATAGGGGTAGACCAGAACCCTGCTCCGTCCAGTCACTCACAGACCAGACGCCTCCCAATTGAAGCCGTGCCACCCCGTGTGGCTATCTAAACTCATTCAAATGAAATAAAATTCGAAATTCGGTTCCTCGGGCACATGGGCTACATTTTGCGTGCTCACCGAGGACATGGCTACCGTACTGGACAGCAGAGACGCAGAACATTTCGTCATCGTAGCAAATTCTATGAGATGGTGCGGCTCTCCACACGGGGCCAGCAGGCACAGAGGAGAAGGAGCCTGGATGGCAACGCAGGAGGCTTTAGGGGCCAGGCATGGAGGTGCCACATGTCGCTTTTGCCCATAAACCACCGGCTGGAGCTCAGTCACAGGGCCACACCCAGCTGCAAGGGAGATCGGGAAGCGCAGTGAGATGATGTGCCCGGGAAGAGGAGGAGGGTTCAGCGAGCATCTGCCAGTTTCGGGCAGAGAGAGAGTCTAACAACCAAAATTTCCCAGAATGAAAAGCTAGTTTCCCAGCTGAGTCCTGAAATAAAATCAGACTGACGACCCTACAAGGAGCCCATCTCCCCACAGACTGTTCGGAGCGTGGTGGTCGGACTCACGCTGAGCTGCAGCTCTCTAAAGGCCTCTCGCCCACACTCTCTTTCCTCAGCCTTCCCAGTGGCTCCATTTACGCCGTTTCCTTTCTGCCCCACCCCTCCCCCATCATTTGTCTTTGATTCGGAAAGGAGCCAACAGAAGCAAACTAAAGAGCTTCTGCACAGCAAAGGAAACCACCAACAAAATAAAAAGGCAACCTACTAAATGCGAGAAGGTATTTGCAAGTCCTGTGCCTGATAAGGGGTTAAAGTCCAAAATATAAAAAGAACGCACACAAAGCAATAGGAAAAAGACAATCTGATTTTAAGATGGGCAGAGGGTCAGAAAAGCCATTTTTCCAAAGGAGACACATAAATTGCCAACAGGTATCTGAAAAGGTGTTACACATCGCTAATTATCAGGGAAATGCAAATCAAAGCCACAATAAGGTATCACCTCATACCTGTTAGAATGGATATCAAAAGGACAAGAAATAACAAGTGTGGGTGAAGGTGTGGAGAAAAGGGAGCCCTTGTGGACTGTTGGTGGGAATGCAAACTGGTGCGGCCACTACGGAAAGCAGAATGAACGTTCCTCCAGAAATTCAAAACAGAACTAGCATATGACCCAGCAATTCCGCTTCTAGGTACTTATCCAGAGGAAATCATTACCTTGAAAAGATATTACACTCTCATGCCCACTGCAGCATTATTTACAGTAGCCAGTACACCTAAGTGTGGGTCAACAGATGAATGGATAAAAGAAAAAATACACATACACAGTGGAATATAATTCAGCCTTGAGAAAGAAGGAAACCCTGTTGTTTGTGACAACATGACGGACCTTGAAGGCATTATGCTAAGTGAGATAATTCATACAGAGAAGGACAAACACTGGAGTATATCGCTTACAGGTGGAGTCTAAAAAAACTGAACTTATAAAAACAGAGAGTAGAATGGTGGTTGCCAGGGGCTGGAGGTGGGGAAACCAGAGGGATGTTGTTTAAGGATATAAACTTACAACTAGCAGATAAGTAAATTCTGGAGATCATATGCACAGAATGGTGATTATAGGCAACAATATCGTAGTATAAACTTCAAAGTTGCTAAGAGACTAAACCCTAACTGTTCCTAACACAGTACAAGAAAGGCCAAACACGAGACATGAGAAAGGGGCTGGCTGCTGCTACTACGGTAACCACACTGCAAAGTGCGTATATCAAACCAACACGCTGTGCACAAACTTGCTGTTGTATGTCAGTTACACCTCAATTTCTAAAAACTTCGTTATCATCTGACTATCACAATAATTCTTAAATAAGCAGTGAAGTACAGACGTGTACTTGGTGGACATCTGTAGGTCACCAGCAGTTCCTTGCGCATGGTTGGGAACAAGCATTGGGGAGTATTAAGAGTACGTAACACTGGGGCCAGACTGAGTCAGATGCGGGCCCCACAACTCACTGGCTATAGGACCTTGGACAAGTGGCTTAACCTCCTTGTGCATGCATCTTCGTGCCTGTAACACAGAGATAACAGTATCAGACACGGAGGATTTGAAGTTAAACGACAAATACATGTGAAATGTGGAGAACAATGCCTGGGACAGAGGAAGTATTATGTTAGCTGGTATTACTGACTTGAATTGAACTGGTCTCCTTGTTTGCAATTTCTCCTTCCTTTAATTTATCTCCCAGGAGATACTTCTTTTACAAGCTGCTTCCTAAAATCCAAGTTTTATCCTGTTACCTCCCTGCTCTAATACCTTCTGTGGCACCCCATGTCACCCCCAAAGTGCTCCCACTCCCTGTGCCCAGCCTTTACCCCTAAACTCCTCTTTCTCCCACCGCTACCATCACATGAAGTCTTTGCTCCAATAATACTGATCCTTTGCCAGGCCCCAAATATGTCTTTCCTCTGACCTTTGCTCCTATAACACCTCCACCTGGAATTCTATTCTAGAGCCCCTCCCACCCAAATCTACCTCAATCAAAATCCTATCCATCCTAGTTTCCAACTGCAACTCCATCCCCCTGTAAAGCCCACCCTGAGCACTCTCAAAATAGCCAATCCCTACGTCCTCTTAGAAACCTTGACCACAAATGTCCCTGATTTTGATATAACCCCTAGTTACTTCCTTTTTAGAGCTTCTCGCAGACTTGTGTCCCTAGTAGGCACTCAAAGAACAAATAAATTAATTTGACTCAGAAGACTAATGAGGAAATTCAGAAGAACTACACAGTGAATTATTTCTTTAGCCAGTTCTTCCCTGGAGAAGCCAAGCTCCCATCATGCAAATGGCAGGAGGCACTGGGCCCCAAGCAGCCACATTATCCCTGGCAGCCTCAGGTCTACAGAAGTAGCAAAGGCCAGGAAACTCCACTTGCCGGTTTCCAGGCTCTTGAACTTGGACTAATTAATGCAGCCTTACTGAGTCAAATGTGCCAAAGAGAAGCAGAACACCCTACCAAATATAGACGCAGCCACCATCCTCCCCTGGAAATAGAAACTAGGAAGCAGCAGCAGCTCAGGATGCCAAGGAAGAGTGACATGGTGTCACAGGACAGGAGCTGAGCCTGGTCCTACCAGCCCCGCAGCCAGCAAGAGGGAAGCCAGAGGCAGGAAGCACGCCCCGCTGCCTCCTACCCCAAGCTGTGAAGGACCCTCCTGAAAGGTTAGGAAAGGGGGGAACAGAGGAAAGCCAGTCAGGAGCCCCCTCCCAGCCCGAGGTCCTCTCTGCCTGTCTCCTAGAGAAGGAGGGAGGAAAAGAGACCTGAGATAGAAAACCCTGTCCCTGCCCCAGGAAGCTCTTGGTAGGTCAGCCCTACCCAGGAATGCAAATTGTCACTGTCCACCTCCTTTCCTGTTCCTTGTCTCTGCCCAGAAACCAAACAGCTCACCTTCCGGGGTGGGTAACCCTGGCAGAGGTTTATTTTAACACATGTGACAAAGAAGGGGAAGCCACGTGGATGGCCTGATGGGCAGGTCTGCCCCACGTATCTGCGCACCCCACCTCCCCGCCACCTGAAGCTTCTACCACGCAGTCGCCATTCAGCGCCGCCCCTCTCCTGGCTCCGCTCACTCCACGAATATTTGTTGAGTGTCTCGCGTGTGCCAAACCCTTGCTCTGGGGACTCAATAGTAAGAAAATGCACATAGAGTTGCTGCCCCAGCGGAGACTGCGGTCTACAGGGAGAAGCAAACATTAAATAAATGATGGTGCAGAAAAGTGTGTAAGTAAATAGAGAACACGGTAAGTTCTGAGAAGGAAAAGCATACAGTGCCATTAGAGCATGCAGCCAGGAAACGCAGCCTCATCTGGGGTCTCAGGAGAGGTTCCCCAAAGAATGAGGGGCTCCATGGGCCAACATCGCTTACCGGCAAGGTGACCCAGGCACACTGCTAACTCCCTTGTGCCTCAGTTTCCGCATCTTTAAAATGGAGATCGTAATAGTTCCTCCTTTGCGGAGCTATTGTGAGGATTAGAATAAGTTACTGTGATGCACAGCGCATGTACAAAGGGCTGCGGACAGCTCCGGAGAAAGTGAGCACCAAGTGTTTGCTATTCTTGTGTTTGTCCCTGATCCTTCGGGAGCCAGCTCGAGCTTCTCCTCCCAGCCGACCCTCCTCGACTTCCTCTGCAGAAGGCAGACCTCCCCAGAAATCTCCCTCCACAGCCCTGTAATTGTGCTGTCATGTTGCACCCAGATTCACTCGCCTGCGGGTGTTACCTTCACTGCATGTGAGGCTCTGGAAAGCCCTGACTACCTCTGGTATTCACATCAGCATCCCCCCACCCCCCAGCAGCTGGCACAGATGAGTGCTAATCACTATGTAAGGAACAGTGGCTGAATTCCTTTTCAGTTTTACAGAGGCTCCTATCAAAGCCTAAACACCAAACAAGACTACTGATGAGCTACAAAGCCAACCAACAAGCCTTCGACCCCCAATAAAGCCTCTTGTGCCGGAACTGCTTGTCAGGCACGTGCCCCCAGCCAGCACTGACGAGTCTGCGGGACACAGGTCCCTGGAACTCAGCGAGGCTCCGAGCTCTGTGAGGGCAGGGCGAAGCCTTACCCGCTGCTTCATCCCTGGCACCTGGCGTGGAATCAGACTGTGCACATTCTAGAGATGTTCGTTGAACGAATTAACAAACACCATAGTTTTGTGATTCATCTGCTGCATCCCTCGGCACCTTCTGGTCTCTCCATCTTCGGTGTTTGGAAACCTTCTCTGGAACAACTGTTTTGCTTTCACCTCATAAAAACAGTGACGCCTGGGACTATCAGTGCTTCTCATTTCATTCTGGCTGCGGAGGAGCTCGGAGCCCAGGGTGAAGTCCACTTTGTAACTGCCGCTTTGTTGAGCTTTGTTTGGGCTTAACCACTTTGTGGTATTTTCCCCTTCACTCTTGTCAGCCTTTTACATCTTTTATCTTTAGTGCTTGATATATGAAGAGACTCGAAGATTAGACTCGCAACTCAGATTGGTACAACATACACCTACCGGCCTTGCTGATTCATTTTCATTTTAAAATTCATTTTTATTATTGACCCTAATCCCTTGGGCAGTGTGGGGAATTTAAACCTTGGTTTCAAGTTATTTAGACTCTACTGACTTAAAACAGTTTCTTTTAAGTTATTTCAGGCTTTGGGGGGGCAAACCTGAATTAATTCAGAGTTGAAATTTCCCACCAGGACTGCTGGTTCTAGTCAAATGATGTTACAGTTTCAGGGGGCACTCGGGCATCTGCATGACAATGGATGGTGGGGTAGGGGGAGGGTCTCTGCATGTCTGCTGGGCAGTGTGGCTGGTCTGGCCCAGCCCCGCAAGCCTGGAACTCTTTGGTGCTTTTGGGTGTCACGTTCCTGCTGGCACCAGCTGCAAAGGAAGTGCCTCCCTAATGTCAAGTGAGGTCCCCATCTTTTTCTTTAATCCTCACTCAAGGATATGTTCATTGATTTTTAGAGAGAGAAGAAGGGGGAGGGGAAAGAGAAAGAGAAAAACATTGATTGGTTGCCTCCCATACGCACCCTGATGGGGAGATTGGACCTGCAACCTAGGTATGTGCCCTGACCAGGGACCGAACTCACAACATGTTGATGTACAGGATGATGCTCCAACCAGCTGCGCCACCCGGCCAGAGCAAGGTAGCCCATGTATTGGAAGTATGGGTAACTTTCATTCAACAAACTCACTTTCATTCAACACACTCTGAGAAAACTGCTGTCATGTGGCCTTTCGAGCTCACAAGTCCCAGATGCCTTAATGTGTGTGTGTCGAGAGTTCCCTGCCCTCTCGGGACGGGTCAGGTGGGCCGTCGGTCAGAGCAAGGCCTGTGCCACAGCAGGCGTGGTTTTCTGCGGTGGCCCATCCGACCAGCAGACCGGGCACAGAGGCTGAGGAATGCCGCCCGTAAAAGCCTTGGGAGCGAGCCAGGTAACGTCTCCAGTTTTCAACCCCCACATCGCATTCTGGGCACAGGTTGAATTAGTGGAAATTTCCAAGACAGAAATACCTCGGAGCCAAGTTAGCTTTGAAATGTTGACATGCCACTGTTCGCCGGTGTACTTGCTTCCTGCGTGATGAAGTGCAGAGTGTCCCAGCCTGAGCCAGGGGCATCGTCTTGGAGACAAATAGAGCCACTCTCTTCCACAGCATGCGTTTGATTACGCTTCTTCAGGACAGAGTCCTTTCATTTCCTTGCTAAATCAGCGTCCACACAAATCCTGGCGGTGATTTAAAAAGAACCTAGTGTGCTGGGTGCTTCACACATCGTCACTGCTCCTTTAGGACCCCACAGGGAGCGACTCATAAGGTCCATCCCACAAACGCAGAGCTGAGTGTTCTGACTCCAAAACCTGTGCTTTTCTGCACAGGCTGCCGCCGAGGTATTTCATTTCCCTCCTTGGAAAGCTGGAAACAAATTCACTGTAAATTGAAACCCCCCAAAAAATCTTTTTTTTTTTTTTTTTGCTTTCTTTACATAAAATTGTTTTTCAAGATTGGCTGCACAGCCACCTGTACTAATGCTGACTGTGGTCTTGTCCACCACTCTCATCACCTTCCTCTGTCCCCACGAAACAAGAGAAGGCGGTGTCAGATGTCAAATTGGACAAGCAGCCTTTCCTGAAAGCTCAGTACGGGTGTCTGAACTGCTTCTGCTGCCCAACCGAACAGCCTTTTTCTAGTTCAAACTGATATTCTAATTTCAGGCTGATTTCGATTTTCAGCTGCTTTTATTATTGCCAATGCACATGTGTTTAGATATCTTGAATAATTTTTTAGACGTCTCCTCAACCATGAAATTTTGTGCCACCGGTTCTCCGTGGAAGCAGTTTTCCTTTGTCACCTACGTAGCTCCCTTTCGGTTATTCCAGTCGTGCTGTGACGCACTTCCTCCCCGCCAGGCGCTTCCCACAGCTGTCTAGCCAAACACTGCTTGGCTGTTCTGAGCTGAGTGAGAAATCAGCATTTTTCTCCAGGAAAATGGAGTAATGGACAAATAAGTTGGCATATTTCTCATGGTTCCAGAACAGAATTATATTTGCAGCATTTGAAAATAACTGAAATATAAAAGCCACCACATCTTGCCCGTCCCTTATAAGACAATCTTTTAAGTAGTCAACTATTTACTCTCTCTTATCTTCCCTTACAACTAATGTGTAAGATTAATTATTAACCCAAATCAAGCTCATCTGGAAAGCTCCAAACTTTGACTTGTTTTTTTATTAATTTTCCTACAACTGCAAATTCAATCCCCCTTTGAAGGGGTAAGCTTCCTAATGTTGGTCAAGATTGCGGTGCACAAGAGAAATAAATATCCTGAGGCCCTGGTACAAACGGAGGAAAAATTCCTGAGGCCCAAGATGGGAGAGAGAACATTTGAAAGGAGAGATGAGACAGAGCCAGTGCGATTCAAAAACGAGTTTCAGAAGCACACTTTGGCTGAGGCACCAGGCCAAAGATCTAACAAATTCTACGTTTTGCTCAGAGTCTGCCTGGATCCCAAGGAGCAACAGGGTCCCTCCCCAAAGGCAGAAGGCACTTCCACGATGTTCTTTGGAATGACAGCTCTCAGGCAACCAGGGGAGGCAGGAGACACAGATCTGTCCCAGGAAGATGGGCACCCAGGGCCCAGTTGCCACGCCGCCCTCCCGCCGCACCATGGCAGCCTCAAAAAGAGCTAACGGGATATGTCAGGCAGAAGGTCACCTCAATCATCACAGACCCAGGATGACACAATGGAAAGAGGAGCACGTTCCAGGAGATGCCTGCCTCCCAGCTTGTCCTTTCAGGTACGAACTGAGCCAGGAGAACCCTGACGGCTGTTACCCACCAAGGCAAGCGCAGCTTCTTGACCTCCCACCCGAGGCGCCTCCCCACTGCTGCCCAGATCACATGTCCCTAGGCTTGGGGCAGGAAGGGAGACCAGCCCACTGCAGCTCAGGCCACCCCTCGCTAACTTTTCAGCAGAACAACAAGAAATCGTGCCCCACTCCAGCTCCTCGGAGATCCCTGGGTACTTCTGAACCCCAGGGAGCTCTAAAGGCTGGAGCCCCAACCTCCTCCACGCTCACACATGCACCAGTAAATGGCTCTGCCTCCCCAAACTGCACGCTTGCTGCTGCCACCCTACCTCGCCAGGAGTGAATGAAACCCCCAGGCCCCTCGAAGAGAGTGGGGGCTTGGCTGGTGAATGTCTGCCAAGGGCTCTGTGCAGAGGAAAGGCCTGGAGAACCACTCTGTATCCCAGCAGCCCTGTCAGCAGGAAGAAGGCTGCAGGCAGGAAGCTTCCCATCCACAGCCACTGTGGCACCCAGCTTCCCCAGCACAGGCATCAGACGCTGGCCCGAGTAGATCTGAGTTTCTGCACACCCCACGGCCCCCTCAAGGGTTGAAACCTGCCCCCTGGAGCCTCACTCCAACGTGCCACTCCACCTAGAATTCTGTCCCTGGGCGGAGCTACTCAGCAAGGGCACAGCGCCGTGCTACTTTCCCTTGTTCCAATCATAATCTCTCCTGCGCCCTCCTTCCACTCAACTGCTGGGCTGACCCTATCCATCCCCACTGCCTCTTACACAGAATGTCTGAGGTCCAGGCCTTCCTGCCTAGCTCCTTTCCTGGCCGCCCGGGCCTTCCTGCCTCTGGCTCACAGCAATTCATTACCGGAAACATGTCCCAGGTGCCCGTAAAGGGCCAAGCACGGTGCGCCCGCCACTCAGGAGGAATCAGTGAGGGAGCAGAGATCCCTGCCCGCACGGAGCTCCCGTCTTCCAAGGAGGAGAGCCAACCATCGGTGGACAGAATGCGTAGTAAGTTGCACAGTGCGCTGGAAGAGGGTAAGTGCTATGGGAAGAGTGCAGTACAGAGCAGGAGAAAGGGGTGTGGGAACGTGGGGTGCAGGGAAGGCTCAGGGCAGGATTTAGAAGCGAGGCCACATCCATGGGAGAAGAACATTCTAGGCACCAGGAACATTCAGTGCAAAGGCCCTGAAGGGAGGTGCTGCCTGGCCTGCCGTCTCTGCCACCCCCTTCTCCTTGAGGGCCTCTATTGGGTAAGTCTTCCCGCTTTCCTGTGCCAAACGCCTCCTTGGGAATCTGCAAGGCTTTCCACCGAACAGAGGACCCTGTCGGGACTTCTGACCCTGGCGGTGAAGACAGCCGAGCCCTGGCCCCAGCCCTTCACCCACGGTGGGCGCTGCTGGCTCTTTGCGTGGGTCCCCTCACCACTTCTGTGCGCCGCCCACCATTCTGGGTGCTGGCACCTGCGACCTTGTCGAGAGCCCTGCCACGCCCACGCAGAGAGCCAGAGGCACCTGAAGTCCACGTCCCCAGGCTGAGTGTGACTACCAAAGCCCAGGTCCCTTGCCTAGAGGCTGGACAGAATCAGCCCTGTCATTTATGGGCCACCACTGGTCCTCAGGGACCAGGCTGACGCTGGACCGTCGCCCTTGCTTGGTGCCTCCCCTGCCCGGTCCTACCTCCTGGTTTCTCCTAGAAGTGCCTCCTTAACAGATCACTTGCAAACCAGTCTTTATGTCAGGGTCTGCTGCCAGAGAAGTGACCCAAGACATGGTCACAGTGGTGCTCCCACCGCTCCAAACGTGGATTCCCTCCCTCCCTCCCTCCCTCCTTTCCTTCCTCCCTTCCTTCCTCCCTCCCTCCCTCCCTTCCTTCCTCCCTTCCTCCCTCCCTTCCTCCCTCCCTCCCTCCCTTCCTTCCTCCCTTCCTCCCTCCCTCCCTTCCTCCCTCCCTCCCTTCCTCCCTCCCTCCCTTCCTTCCTTCCTTCCTTCCTCCCTCCCTCCCTTTCCCATCCTGTCTCTCTCCTCTGAGAGTACTGCAGCACAGACAGTTCACACACACATTTTGGCAGGTTTTCAAAAAGGGAACTTGTTTTACTTTTTGTTTAAGTTATATTAATTTTCATGTATCTATTTCTTAGCTTCCCAGTGAGACTGTCTGTGCCTGGAGAGCGGCAGAGGCATTGCAGGTTTCTTTAGAGGCTCCAGCCCCAGACGAGGTGCAAACGGAACCTCGAAACTTGCTGGATGCAACCGGAAATGCACGTGGGTCTGTCTGTCTCCTGTCCATCGCACGATTCTGGGAACAAGGGGCATCAGAGAAAGTGACAGGACACCACCGCCTGCACCGCCCACCATGTCTTGGAAACGCAGTGATGGCGTGCTCCCCTGGGGAAAATGAGACTTCGGGGCCTTTGCAGGCCTGTAAGGGGCGCACTATTTATACCTTTTCAGTCTCTCCCACCCTCTCCAGTGAACTCACAGAGGGATTCCTGAGGAGCCCCAGGGTGACAGTGACAGTGACAGCCGAGGGGCTGGGTCAGCTGCAGAGAAACTACAGTCAGAAGAGTCTGTCTGTGGCTTCTCCCATCGCCTCTGGCACATTCCCCTCCAGGTTCCCCGTTTCCCTTCCTGTGTGTGCGTCTCTAAATCTTATTCCCAAAGGCCTTCATTCTAAACCACACTCGAGGCCTCTGGTGCGCTGCCTCTGAGGTCTTTCTGCTTCAAGACGGTGGGCCACCCTTTAGGTAGCTGGGGAACAATCGTCCCTGACAACGGGCATCTTACACAGTATGTGAGGTTTCCACGCTGACTGTTCCGTTAGATGCCAGTGACCGCCCTGCGAGATGAGCCACAACGCCGTTGCGCACTTCAAAGACTACAGTACAGTGTGAGCGTAACTCGTACGTACTGGGAAACCAAAACGTTCTGGGGCTGTACCCGCCGTAGCTCCGAGGTATGCCTGCCCTCAAAAGAATGCTCAAAAATATATGTGCACACCTTAATTTGAAAGTACTTTGTTGCCAAAAAAATGCTAGCCATCAGCAGTCTGGAATCTTTTTGCTGGGGCGGGGGGTCTTGCCTCGACATCCACGGTGCTGACTGACCAGGGTGGTGGCTGTGCAGGTCGGGGCGGCTGTGGCAATCCCTTACAATAAGACAACAATGCAATCTGCTGCATCAACAGGTGCTTCCTTTCACGAACAATTTCTCTGTTGGCTGTTTGATAGCACTTTACACACTGGAGAATTTCTTTCAAAACTTGGAGTTGATCCTCTCAGACCCCGCCACTGCTCATTAACTAAGTTTATGGAGTATTCGAAATCCTGTGTTGTCACTTCAACAGTCTTCACAGCATCTTCACCCGGAGGATCTTCCATCTCAAGGAACCACTTTCTCTGCTCATCCAGAAGAAGGAACGCCTCACTGTTCAAGTTTGATCACGAGACCTCGGCAATTCGGTCACATCTTCAGGCTCCATTTCTAATTCTAGTTCTCTGGTTGTTTCCACCACGTCTGCAGTTACTTCCCCCATGGAAGTCTTGAAGCTCTCAAGGTCACCCATGAGGGTTGGAATCCACTTCTTCCGAACTCCTGCTCATGATGATATTTTAGCCTCTTCCCGTGAATCATGACTGTTCTCAATGGCATCTAGAATAGTAAGTCCTTTCCAGGAGGCTTTCCATTTACTACTTTGCCGAGATCCATCAGAGGAATTCCAATCTGTGGCAGCGATAGCTTATGAAATGCATTTCTCAAGTCGTAAGACCTTCCAGGTAACTTGCTACAGCCTCAACATCAGCACCTGCAGCTTCGCCTGGCACTTGTGTGTTCTGAAGATGGCTTCTTCCAACCTCATGAACCAGCCTCTGCTAGCTTCAAACTTTCCTTTGGCAGCTTCCTAGCCTCTCTCAGCCTTCAGAGCCCTGAAGCGTTAAGGTGCTGCTCTGGGTTAGGCTTTGACTTAAGGGAAAGTGATGGCTGGTCGATGCCTCCATCCACTCCACTAAAACTGTCTCCGTATCAGCAATACGGCTGTTTTATTTCTTATCACTTGCGTGTTCACTGGAGTAGCACTTGTAATTTCCTTCAAGAACTTTTCCAGTGCATTCACAATCTGGAGAACTGTTTGGCACCAGAGGCCTAGCTGGTGTCCCATCGATACCTGTTGAACGACTTCATCAGGCCAACCCTCTAAGATGCAGGTAGGAAGCTATGGTTGCAAAAATAAGGGACTCACTAAGGATTCTAATAGTCAGTGGGTTCCTGAGTCAGTGCTCAAACCCAGCACATCCGGGGGGCTTTCCAAGGGCTGGCCAGAAACTGCATCCAAATAAATACTCCAGTGTCATGCAAAATCCCCGTTGATTCCCGCACTGCTTCCCTGAGTGTCTGAGAAAAACGATACAAGTCAGGAGAGGCTGTAAGCAGGGAACATCGCCGGCATATGCATTAGACTGGTATTTGGAGAAGAGACATATGGGGGGAAACGTTACAAGGACATTATGTAGCGTGCGGGGTGTGCGTACTTCTGAGGGAGGACCGTCTGCAGAAGCCGGCTTTACATCGCTGTGAAATGCTAGTGCGTTTAGAATAAATCAGAACTAACACACGGCTCTGCAGTGGCTGGATTCCCCACTCGCTCACTCTCTCCTGCAAAACAGGATGTTCATCACATCTACCCCATTCCAGGGAAGCCGTGGCCTAGGCTTTTCCAAGAAAGCGCCATGAAAGGTCAAAGTTCGAGTTCATGAGTTCACTGGATCACCAGGCGGCCCCGAGATAGCTCTTCCTTTATTTTGATTCTCAAGTAAATCCCTCCTTCACACTCTTGCAAGGTCACGCACTGCATTAGAGTTCACCAAATGCCCTTCCAAATGTCCCTTTACCCGCCGGACTAGACGTCATCACAAACCCCACTGTTGTGTCTTGCAGGGGACACAGAGTTGAGGACGTGACCGCTGGGCTCATTTTGCATGCTGCCAAGGTCTTGGTTAAGATTTCCAGAAACAGCTCCTGACGAGGAACAGGAGTGGTGGGTAGGACTCGCTCATTCCAAACAAAAGAAAGGCTACCTCCTCCACGGGGTCCCTTCAAAATCTGTGGCATGTAAGACGGCTCAGGTCACCACCTTGAAGAAGACACGGCCCCCTCCGTCCAGACAGCCAGCGGCAGACGGAGGCAGCCCGGCCTTGCCTGCACAGCCAGCGCCCTCTCAAAGGGCACGTCAGGCCCTCACTTCGCACCTGCCCTGACGCTCAGCGGATGAGCAGACCCACTTCGTGGCTGACGGGCCCCTGCGCCGGCGGGTCTCTCACTCCCTTCTGCAGCGATGCCGGTGGCTCACCGGCCTTTCCTCTGCCCCACCCCCGTGAATGGGCAGCAGGAAAATAGCCCTTACTGGGGTAGGAGTGAGGGTTGGGGGGCAGGGGGCGGGGACTCCTCCTTCCTGCTGCCCTCACTCACAATGCCAAGAGGCAGAGAGTCCAGGAATGCCATCTACCCAGGGTGGGTGACCTCAGAGGCCTGGACGTTCACAGCATCTAGGCTCTGAATGCCATTCAGCGGTGGGGGGTTAATCGCCATAGCTTGGAAAGCCAGGGAAAGCCAAACAGGTGGTACCCTTCTATCTGTGTCAAACTGAGCAGCGGCGGGTCAGGCAGGGCCCCTTCGGTACCACACAGCAACTCTGCCTGTGAGCGATCGCACCGGCCACGCTAATGGAGCTCACACAGGGTGCCTGGCAGTGCCCTTAATACCAAAATGAGAAACAAAAGTAAGGGAGCAAGCACGGAAGCCTGCCGCCTCCACAGGGCTAGCAGCTCAGGACAGGGCGGAAGGACCGGCTCTGCTCTCCAGGTGGCCTGAGAAGAGTCAGGACTGTGCCTGTGCCTCTGTTTTCTCAGATGGAGATGGGAGTGCATAGCAGTTGGGTGTTTAACGTCCCCGAAGTGCCTCAGTGGGGACGTCTGAGCAAGGTGATGTCAGGTCCTGCCTGGTCCTGGGGGATCTGAACCCAAAAAAGGGGGGGTGGGCACCAGCTCCATCAGCCAGGGCTCCCCAAGATTGGCCCCAGCCTGCTTTCTGCTCATCTCAGCGAGCTGCTGGGCTTAATGCAAGAACAAGTAAAGACTCCTTTCAGACCCAGGGGCAGGGCAAGGAAGCCACAGGTGAAGAGGGAGAGGGGACACGATTACATTTGCTGCTAAAAAACAAAACAAAAACAAAAACAAAAAAAAACGGTGAAAGGAGCTTGGGAGAGGGCAGCTCCAATTATTGGTAAACTATTCAGAAAAAACAGTCGTTTACTGGAATACAACCTCTCCCAACCCTCCAGCTGGGCCTCTTTGCTGCACTGGTTATATTTAGAACATACCTGAACAGCCAGTTATTCTGTCCCCTGGAGCTAAAGAATAGGGGCTCCCACCAGGGCTTGGGAATGGAGGCCGGGGAGACACGGGTGTGGAGAAGGCAGCCACCCCCCTCCACACACACACACACACACACACACACACACACACACTGCCTCAAACCCCAGGACACGGAAACCCCAGGATACAGCAGGAGCCGGGCTCAGGGAGGAAAAGCACAGCGGAGGAGCCCGGGGTGGCCTCCGTGGCGGCGCTGGCTCCGAATCCAGGACAGAGACGTCTAAACAAGGCAGAGGCCTGCAGGCCTCTCCCAGCAAGGCCTGGCGGCAGGCGGCGCCAAGGGCAGAGCTTGCGTGTCTAGGGACAGTCAGACCGAGGGTCCATCATGCATCTTTGCGTCCCAAGTACCACGCACAAAGCTCTATGTTAAACGAGGGGGAGGGGAGAAGGTACAGGTCAGATACAGAGCAGACGGCTGACCCAGGAACCACCTTCTAGAATGTCACAATCAACCTGGACACACACACGTCAACAACTGAAAAAGCAACAGCCAGGGGACACGGTGGCTGGAGACAGCCCCGCCATCCCTCTCCTCCCTGCCTCCTCACACCCCACCGCCCAACAGTCTGGGGCAAAGCAACTCTGCCGCGAGTGCCTCCGAGTCGTGCGGCACGTTCTCGATGAGCCTGCCCGCAGAAGCGCACCTGCAGGAGTCAAGGACTCACCTGTTGGCCAGCAAGCCAAGAGTGACCGAGCATTTTCAACACGCCCACTCCCACCGGGCACCGGCACCTGGACAGCACTGGGATGCAAAGGTGAGAAGACCCACTTGTACCTGCTTTTGTGAGGCTCACAGGTGGGCAGGTGGTGCCGAAAGCATTACCCTTGACCTCAGAAAAGTTGAAACAGCTTGGGTTCTCGGGCCACTTCTCACAAGAAACACCCACAAGCCCTCACGACTGCATGGATTATGTAACAGAACCCCACCACAGGTGGCTGAGGACCACCTGGGCCACCTGTCCACCAGGTGCCTCTGTTCACCAATAAGGTGTTCCCAAAAAGTGGGCCGTGGGAGGTATTAAGCCAGAAAAGCAAGATGCAGAATATACGCACGATGACCTCATCTCCGTAAGACAACGGCAAAAACGACTCCCAACATGAACATCTGTTTTTAAATGACAGCATGACAGAGAGCAAGGCAGGAAGCCACGCACGTCAGGTTGTGAAGGTGGTGGGGGCGGGGGAACGTGCCGAGGCAAAGGTCAAAGAGGGCATGGCAGAAGAGGCAGTGAATAAATGAGCAACTTCAAACAACTCGGCATACACGACATGGACTTCTGGGTCACACGGTAGTGGTACAAGTTGTCTTATAGAGGGGCATCCTCGTCCCGCTACTTTGCCCCAGGTCCCAGAGATGCATCACTTTCGGTTCTGACGCCCCCGCACTGGGGACGCCTTCTGTCAGGGCAGCTCTAATGCCTCTGTCCCCTGGCAACTGCCAGGCAGCTGCCACTCGGGGAGCAGCACTGTGGCGCAGGGCTCTCCCGTAAGGGGTCCTTTCCCGGTTGTGTCTCTAGTTCCCTGTCGGTGAAATGAGCACTTAACCCACGGGCCGCCCTGGGCCAGGTGCTGCACTCGCAACGCCGGCGCTGTGCAGCTGTGCCTCACTGCACACACGTGCAACCCTCGCCTCCGTCCTGCGAGGGCAGTCTTGTTGTTTTCCCATTGTTCAGACGAGGACTCTGATGCGGAAGGGATAACGGTGTCCCCACAGTCACCAGTTAGTGCGGGGAGGGCCAGGGTTTGAACCCGGGCAGGCAGCTCAGAGCCTCTCCAGCTTAACTGCTGGGACTGCTGTCGTTTGTGAAGTTTACCCTGCTCCGGAGGGTCCTCCAAGGTGGGGCTCGTGGCTCCTCAGGGAGCTGGGCACCGGCGGGCCCTGGCTTCTCCGATCTCCTTGCACTGTTGAATGGAGCCAAGTCTCCTGGGTGTCTGGCCCAGGGGCTCGTATGATCCTGAACCCATTCGCCGATGCCACTCACTAGGCCTGGGGTTGGCCATTTACATTTTTCTGTTTTGGCCCTGGCTGGTGTGGCTCAGTGGATTGAGCGCTGGCCTGTGAACCAAAGGGTCACCAGTTCGATTCCCAGTCACGGCACATGCCTGGGTTGCAGGCCAGGTCCCTGGTTGGGGGCGTTCAAGAGGCAACCAACTGATGTTTCTCTCCCCCTCTTTCTCCCTTCCCCTCTCTCTGGAAATAAATAAATAAAACCTTTTAAATTTTTCTGTTTTGGTTTATTCGTAGGCAAAATCCTCCTTTCCCCCTCCTGCCTCTTCCTCTTCCCGGTGGAACTCCAGGTCCCTCGGTCCCATGTCACACCTGGGGACTCCCTGCCCCCCAGACCCCACCCCCCGTAGGGAAGCCTACCCTTGCGGTGGGATTGGCCACCTCTTCCCTCTGACCTCTAATGCTGCCTGCGGCTCAGCGTTCCTCTAAAGAGCAGGGTGACGTGCAGACAACCCAAACCGCAGGAAAGGATGTCTAGTCGTGACCTTTCTGACCCCAGGAAGGTCTCCATGTTGGTGAGGTGGACTCCCGGTGCCCCCAACCAGCCCTGGAAGCGCATTTGTTCACTCCTTCAGACCTTCTCCCAAAATGTTGCCACATCCTCGGTGAGGCCTTCCCTAAGAGCCCTGTGTAAATAGCAGCTCCTCCCTGGCGCTCGCAGCCCCCCTGTCTGGGTTTTTTCCACAGCGCTTAGCAACATCTGACATGCTGTAGATTTTACTTATTTATGGTCTCTCTCCAGGCCCAGAATGCGTCTGGCCCATGGCAGACACTCATCTCTACGATGACAGATGTTGGCTTTCTTCATTCATTCGCCAAGCAAACTTTGACTGCGCGCCTATTATGTGGCAAGCATTATTACAGCAGCTTCCAGTCTGGACCAGAGATACAGTTCAATAAAGCACAAATACAGTCAAATTCTACCTTGTGCGTCCGGAGGTGGGACCGAGTCAGCCAGGGCAGTGAGACAGCACACAGGGGCACTGCGGGCCAGTCCAAGTCCCCGTCCCGTCCTGCCCTGCATCGCTGGGCACTATGCTCACTGCTCCTACCTGGGGACGACCCGCCTGCTCCGCTTCCCCCGCCTGCACTTACCCCACTCCCCATCCCCCATGCAGAAAGGATGTCTTATTTTACAGGGCTCGCCAGCTGAGGTCCTGCACGGAGACAGGTCAGTGAGAGCAACACGGCACGTCCCGCAGGAGCTCACAGCCAAGGACCCCTCCACCCCCCGATCCCAACCGCCACGTCCACCCACAGCCACGCGAGGCACTTCGCTGGTGTCTGCCGATCGCACCGCCATGCCTCGGATCTGTTCCTTTCCTCTCAGCACCTTAAGATGATATAGATGCCAGCAAGTGGCAGAGGCGGCAGTGAAGAGAGAGGCCAGCGTATTAACTATTCAAATTTATTCCTGTGGAACCTCAGAAATAATCGAAAGAAATCCAATGTTTCTGGAAAGACTGTCTAGGTAGGAGAACGTCCTGTTTCTTTGGCAGCTCTAGGAAACACAGTATTTTCTTATTTACTTAATTTTACCTTGCGTAATTATTTAAGTTCGTGAATCCTTAAAATCTAACAATAAGGAACTCAGAACTGCAGTCAGCCAAGGACCCTGTGAATGGCAATGGAGGTCCCCACCTCCGCCACCTCCTCACCAGCACTTGCTTGGACAGCGTCACTCTGCACTGCTTTGTGCTCTTTTACTCAGTGTCAGAGGCTTTCTTATTGAAAACGCAAAAAAATTGATACAACCAAAAGGCTTAGGGCCCCTCCTCGCTGCTGGTCAGCTCCTCTCCGGGGAATGCCAGGATTAAGAGGTAATGGAAAGCTAAACTAGCGTAGCCAAAGACATTGTCGAGGGTTCCGACCAGTGTTTCCTGGGGCTCCAACGAGGCACCAAGCACATCTGCTACTTCAGACGCTGGCGCGTGGACCCTGCCAGCCCTCACCACCTCCTTGACAGTCACATCTGTGGCGGCCTGAACAATAGACCCCAACCACGGCCACATCCCCATAGCACCTGCGAATGTTACCTTATATGGCAAAAAGGACTTTGTAGATATGATTAAGGATCTTGAAATGGGGAAACTGGCCTGGATTATCTGGGCCAGCCTAAATGCAACGACAAGTGTCCTCATCAGAGAGGAGTAGAGGCAGATTGGACACAAAAGAAAGCAACGCGACCAGGAGGCAGAGATGGACGGGGATGCAGCTTCAAGCCAAGGTTGTCAGTCGCCACCGAAAGCTGGAGGAGGAAAGGGACACGTTCTCCCCTACAGCCTCTGAGCAAGCTCAGCCCTGCGACCCCTTAACCTGCACGCTCAGCCTGACGCTGCGCCTTTCTCCACTTCCCCAGAACCCTCTCCACCTTCCTTCAAGCCTCACCTTCAGCTCCTCCAGCCGCTTCAGCCTGTCACCCACAGCTTCGGTCTGTCACTCAGCCCTGCCTAGACTACACCAGAACAGAGACGACCACAGCAGCTTCATCCCCCAAGGGACAGGGCCATCGAAAGACTGAGGATGTACAGGCCAGGGCTGGCCTCCCTGGTTCTCCGGACAAATCTAGCAAGGGCGGCCTTCCCTTGCTGGATCTGCATATGTTTTAAGGCTGGCCCTGCCCCGATTTTCGCGTTGGCCCATTCCTGCTCCCATCCAGGCAGCTGCCGGACCACAGCCACCACAGCACTGGACATGCACCCCTCCCGGAGGAGCATCCGGATGAGTATGGCCACCACCGCACTCATCACATGCCCTTGGACCCAGATCAGAATCAAGGTCATCACGCCCCTTTTGACACTGTGATGTAGAAGGTTGATCGCCCCCACCTCAGGGCCCCAGGGGAGCTCCCCGCAGCCCTGATCACGCAGTTCTAGTTTTTTCTCCTGCTGCCACAAGCTGCTGCATGGGTCCCGGAGCACCTCAGAGCTAAGCTGCCATCATTACACCTGTGACACTGGAACCCACAGTGGGCGTCTGTGGCTGTCCTCTGGCCAGCACCCTCTCTTCTTGAGAGGCCCTGATCCTCTCGCCTCAGTCATGTGATTCTGATGGCAAAGGACATCACAGGGCCTCCCTGACCTTCCATCACAGGGCTGGACATGGGATGGAGGCCCAGCCAAAACAGTTCATTCTTAAAACCTGATTGGTCAGTGCATGAATGTGTGACCCAAACTGGACCAATCAGAGTCCTTCCTTAAGATGTGATTTATGGACAATGAAAGAAAGCAGCTCTGTCTTTCATTACACTAAGCTTAGGAGGCCTGGCAATCCCAACCTCTTCATCATTCCAACGAAGCCCATCTGTAATACTGAGGGGCAAAGTCGATACTCAAAAAGAAACAGAAAACAGAAGCAAGGTGAGCAACCGAGAGAAAAAGTGGAGGACGGCATGGTTTGCTCTCTTGATCTAGTTGAACCTGATGCTAGATCCACCCCCAGTCTTCCCAGCTACACGAATGAAAGCCTGCCCTTTTTACTTTAAGCCAGGTTGAGTTGAATTTCTGTCTCTTTTAACTGGGAAAAAAAGCCCTGAAACTTCACTCCCAGGCCCACGCTGATCTCCCCCAACCCAGCTCTTTCCACATACATTTTCTGGGCTACCCAGCGGAGCGCCTCACCTTCTTCTGGGTTAAGTGCTTCCTGATAATCCTCGCTTCCTCCTCCACGGGCTGGAAAGGCCTCTACGCCGGGGTGAGCTACTCCGACACCTGAATTCTCTCAGCCTTGGGCGAGGGGAGGTCCACGCGTCTCCAGGTCGGTCCCTGGGGTTAGAGCAGAGACGGGGAGCCGCAGGACACACCTGTGCCCTCCCACCGCTGGACGTGAAAGAAGGGAGGAGGGGAGAGGATGGAGCAGAGGAAAGGAAGAGAGGGGGTGATGCGGTCCAAGCCCCGGACAGCCTGTCTGTCTCTCCTGTCTGTCGCGGGACTCCCTGCTCCTGGGGAGCAGCTGCCGGGGACCCGCTCACTCTCTGGGAGACGGGGGGCCCCCGGGCCCCCGAGCCATCACTCCTGTCCTCCCCTAGGCTGCAGGGGCCTTTCCAGGCTGACGAACGACAGATCGAGAAAAGAGTATCACTTACACGAGCTTCCCAAAATTAAAATGGAGAACGCTTCCCAAAATTAAAATGGAGAACGGGGCCTCAGGGAAGGCTGGCTGGATCGTTAAGGCGTTAATTCAGACTCCGGTTTGCCTGAGAGCAGCCGGCTCCGGAGAGCACCACCGCATTCCTCCCAACAAACACTGGCGGCTGGAGGCGGTCGCCAGGCCAGGGCACAGGGTCATCACAGACCCCCTCCTCTCGGTCCCCTCCTGCCACCCTCAGGGAAGTACTCAGAGACAGCAGTGTCAGGGGCTTGAGGGTCTCCGTTAAAATGTCTCTCTCACGGGTCACGGCTGGATGCGGTCTGGAGAGACACCCACACGCCAGCGCAGCGAGGTGCAGAGAGGGGAAGCGACTGGCTTCGGGTCACACGGCTGCTGGCAGTGAAAAGCGGAGGCCGAGCTCAAAGGCCCTGATATCAGCGTAACGCCTTTCCCGACTTTGCTCTGTCACACGCATCTTGGAGCCTCCACCGCAACACCCTGGTGCACACACACGCATGTACACCCGTGTGCACCAAGCACGCACGTGCAGACACACGAGGCCCTTCCACTCGGGCCCTTCCCCGGCTGTCACTCCGCACCTGTGTGCTTTTGCGCCACCCGCCCCACCAACGGGTGGCCCTCACACCGTCACCGCCTCTCCACTGTCACCTGTCTTCGGGCCCTGGGTGCAGGGCCTCTTCTCCATCATGCAGACCACTTTTTAATTTTTTTTAAATTTTAGTTGTTTCAATTACTGTTTCTATTCAGTACTATTTTGTGTTCATTTCAGCGTACAGCATAGTGGCTGGACAGCCATGTTCTTTACAGGGCGCCCCCGCCCCGATATTCCCAAAACCCACCTGGCACCGTGCGCGGTTGTTCCACTATCACCGACCCTCTCCCCTGGGCTGTTCCCTCCTCTGGCTGGAGACGTCTCTCCGCTGTCCTTCACTTCCCTGCGACTGTTTCGTAACCACTCATCTGTACTCCTTAGTCCCTTCGCCTTTTCACCGAGTCCTCCGACCCCTCTCCCCTCTGGCAACCACCCCGCCAGCCTGTTCCCTGTGTCTGTGAGTCCGCTTCAATTTTGTGTGTTCGTTTATATTGTTCTTTAGGTTCCACATGTAGGTGAGATCATATTTGCTTCTCTGACTTATTTCACTGAGCATAACACCCTCTGGGTCCATCCATGCTGTCACGAATGGTAAGATTTCGTTCCTTTTTAGGGCTGAGTAGTATTCCACTGTATAGCTGCCCCACAGCTTTTTTAACCCCGCTGCCCCATTCCCTTCTTTGAACAGCTCCAGTGCTAGGAGTCTCCAATATCACATCAGCCCTGAACTTGACCCCATTTTCTACGTGCAGGGTAGTTTCATCTTCCCAACGAGACTGCAGATGCATTCGGACTCCTCTCAGCAGCCCCTGCCGTGCCCCAGCCCAGCACACAGTGAGAGCTCCTGGAGACCAGGGAGTCAAGTCCAGTCCAGGTTTTGCTGACTTCCGTGGCCTCAGCCCAGCCCCGCCCCACAGCAGACCAGTGCCTCCTCCCCACCCAAACAGTGGGCACGAGCTGCACCGAGGGCCACTTTACTCTGCATTGCACTGTCTCTCTGCATTCTCCGCCCCGTCACAGCAGCCAGCACAGGCCTGCCATCTCCTGCCTCTCTGCCTGTGTCCTCAAAACACCCCAAGGATGCTGCTGTCTGAGGAACGGCAGCAGCACACCCATGACCGCCCCACTGTCCGCCCGGTCAGTGCCCTCTCTAGCCTGGCCCTGGAGTAGAGGAGCGGAGCGGCTGGCGGGGAGAGCCCTGGGCGGGAGCTCTGGGCTGGGTCCTGGGCTCTGCCGGGCTCCGGGACCTGGGCCACAGGCCCTTGTCCACTCCCTGCAGCCTCCCATCTGTTAAAGGGAGTGCCAGCGTTCACTGCTGCTCCCTAAAGGCACACTGCCCTGTACTTTGTACTGAGTCTTGAGGAGACATCGGTGTCACCACACACGAATCACAATCAGAGCAGCTGAAAGCAGACAGTGGCCTTCGAAGTGGGGGCACGTAAGAGGAAAGTGGGCCTTTTCCTGCAAATCCGCTTGCACCTCCCAGAAGAGCGTGCAGTAAACACTAGAAGGCTGAAAGCCTTTGAGGAAACAATACACCCACTGATGCTAACGCCCATCTCCACCACGCACACCCTCCCAGGAGCGTGGCAGTGGTTCACTAGGTCTCATTATTGGTCAATTAACTGTATCAAGGCTCCTCGTTAAGAGAATAACAAGCAGAACCGCCATTAAGCAAACCCACCTTGACCCTCTAAGCCGGTGCCTCAGATCACAGATGTTTCCTTCACCTGTGAAATGAGGCATAAACTACACAGGGCGGACATGGGTAGGGGGGCAGATAGGGGACGATGAGACCCAACCTCACCTAGGACAGGCAGACCTCAGGCTTGGAAACACCAAGACATACATATGACCCTCTCTTTCCCTGGTGACAAAGGATGCCTGAGTATGTGCCTTCGTCTCCATAGCAAGGCCACCCTGTCCACCTAGACCCCAGCTAAGCTCAGAGGACAGCTCCAGGCCGGGGCACAACTGGCATTAACACTATCCCTCCCCAAAACAAATGACTTCAAGGAATGGGACTGAGCCTATTACCACAACTGTCCTTGCCGGTTGCTCACTTTAGAGCCACAAGTCACTGCAGTGGGAAGTGCTGGGACAAGGGGACCCTGCCCAGATCCCTCCCACACTCTGACCCCCACCAACTTAAGTATCAGCGACCAGAGGGTAGCAATGCAAAGGAATGGTCCAGCAAGAAGTCGACCCATGTCAACCAGTCGGCCCCCTGAGCAGGTGCAGGCACAGAGCCCAGCTCCTGTCCCCACCTAGCCTGGCCCTGGGCTCTCCCCCAGTGTAGCCTTTGGGCCCCTGGCTGTGAGATGAGCAGCCACCTCTGGACTGGCACCCTGAGGCGAGCCGTGGCGCAGTGTCAAAAATGAATACTATACAAAATACCCTTTATGCCTTCACTGGGATATTGCTATTTCTTGATCAGAAGGGGAAATATTTACCATCTGATTTACCGTCCTCACCGAGACAAAATACAAATTAAAAAAAAACACACAGGGGAATCTTTGTGATGGAAGGGACACTCCCACCCAACCCAGCAGGCTGAAGTCACCTGCTGTCACCCACTCCGCCACCCAGGAGAGTGGAGACGGCCACTCTGCTCAGGCTGCCACAGCCCCACATATGCCTGAAGACCCGGAATCCCAGGTGGAGGCGGGACCGGTGCCGAGGTGGCTACGGGTCCTCTTACCCACCGTCCAGGACCCTGTGGGGTCTTCAGGATGGGGTTGGAGATGGAGGGAGGGCTCCGAAGCTCCTTGGGTGGGAGCCGGCAGGAGTGGGAAACCCGTCTGTGCCACTGTGCAAAAGCAAGATACACACTGATTCATGGGGGGAAGCACCAAACCACCACATGGGGACGAAAGGGAGGAAGAAAAGGCAGGCAGGGGAAGAATATTCAGATATATTCTCATTCTCTCCTTCCTTACTATGGATGTCTTCAGCTTGGGAAGATTCCTGGGACCTTCTGGCTCCATGGACAGGTATACTTGAGAGATCTCAGACCAGTCCTAAGAGAGACCAGCTTGCAGCTGAAACAAGCGAACCTGCGAGACCGGCTAGTGGGACACCTCATTTCCATGACCCTGGTGAACGTGCAGGCAGGTGGTGGCCATTCTTCAAAGTGGGGAAAGAAGGGATCTAACAAAGGCATCTGGAGGAGTAAAGAGTTCCTTGCCAGCAGGTTCTTAAAAAAAAAAAAAAACACTCCGGGGTCCCAGTCAGCTCAGAAGCCTCACAACAATGAAGGCTGAGGAAAGGCCACCTTCCACTACACTCCACACTCTCTGTGCCTCTTTTTCCACCAAAGACCGCTCGGGCTTTCATGCTAAACGGAGGTGGGGGTGTTGGGCAGGGAAAACACTTACAATGTGACCCGACTGGCCTCGACAGAATTCCCCCTGGGGCAAACAGCATTTTCAACCAGGCAGACCCAGGTTTCTTCCTGCAGCAATTCCGTCGAGAATGGCACCGGAAAAGCTGAGTTCTATTCTCCCTGCTCTTTCTTGCAGCTGCTCTGACAGCATCTTTGCCCCCTCCTGGGTGGCCTTCCCAACCGGTGGGCAGAGGCATCTGCCCTCTCAGGAGACTGCGGGGAAGGCACCAGGCCTGGCATCCTCTCTCCTGCACGTCTGTCTGTCCAGGAGCCTCCACTCTTGAGCCAGAGACAGGACCCCTGGGAAAGGAGCAACAGGAAGTGGGCCGGGGGGCGGAGAGAGGCCAAGAGGGCATTTCGCTGGTGGAAGAGAAACCGCCTTGGTACACTTGCTCTTCCCTCTGCCTAGACGGCGGAGCTTGGCGTAGACAGCTTCTAGTCCAATTCCATCTCCTCCAACAACTCCCCTGACCACCCCATCCGGAAGAGACCCCCAAATCTCCTCCACCTGCCCTCCAGTTTTCCTCCGCACACTCTTTGTTGCGGGAAGCCATCTTACTCGCCAGTCTGGTTACTTGCTGATCGTGTACCTCCTCTCACATCTCTATGCTCAGGGAGGGGTCCTGCTCACAGCTGTATCCTCAGCACCTGCAACCATGTCTGACAGGGAGCATTCCATAAAAACTTGTTGAATGAATGGAAGGATGAATGAACGATCCAGGAAAGATGGCAGCGTACCCAGTCTAATGACAGTTGGAGGAAGGGGGCGGGGCAAAGCCTTGAATACTTTTCAAGAATAAAGGGAGGGAGGGAGGAGATTAATGCTGAGTGAAAGCCTGTGCTCTGCGGCCCCTGCAGGCCCCACCTCTAGCGCACTGGAGCGCCGTGTGCCCCTTGCAGCCTGGCTGAGCCTGGAGCCCAGGGCAGGCTTCCTGTAAGGAAGGGAACCCTGAGCCTCCGCAGGGCACAAGCCAATCCTGCTGAACTCGGAGGATGCGTGAGGCTGCCTCTAATCCTCATCTGGACCAGGGGAGAGCGGGCAGAGGAAGGTGACGGTGCTTTATCGTTCGCCCGGAGAGGCAGAGGCAGCAGTATGAGACAGCTCGGGTTGTCCACCTGCCAGTGTCACCTCTGGGCATGACATGGCAGACCTTCCCAACTGCTGCCACGGTAAACACCCCACAGGCAGCAGAGGCCGACACCAGATCGCCGTATCTGACAGCTGGGCTGTGGGTGTGCTCCCAGCAAGCAGTCTGCCCGTTTCCGCACAGACCCAAAGCAGCAAGTCTTGGGCTTCAGGGAGGGGAACTGGGATGACAGCGGCCCCGGAGGGGAGGCAGAAGCCCCTCTAGACATAAGGCAGGAGCGCGGGGCCACTGTGAGAAAGAGCAGTGCTTGTAAGAAGCTGGACTGGGGTGTGCGAGGCCCACGTTCGGTCCCAGTCCGTGACTATCTGTACCTGTGTGATCTCAGGTGGATTATTTACTACTATTACTATTATTTTGTTGTCATTCTCTCCCTGTCTTTTTCTTTCCAATGTCAGTTTACACTCAATGTTAGTCTCAGGCGTACAGCATAGTGGTCAGGCAGTCATACACTTCACAAAGTGGTCCCCCAATAGTTCACGTGCCCACCCAGCACCACACACAGTCATTACGTCTCCAGGACTATTTTGTAACTACCAATTTGTACTCCTTAGTCCCTTCGCCTTTTTCACCCAGCCCCCAACCCCCTTGCCCCTCTGGCAACCTTCAGTCTGTTCTCTGTATCTGAGTCTGTTTTTCTTTTGTGTATTTTGTTCTTTAGATTCGACGCATAAGTGGAATCATATGGCATTTGTCTTCTCCATCTGACTTATTTCATTTAACACAACACCCTCTAGGTCTATCCATGCTGTTGCAAATGGTAAGATCTCTTTCCTTTTTATGGCTGAATAATATTCCACTGCATAAATGTACCACGGCTTTTGTAGCCACTCATTTATTGATGGGCACTTGGGCTGCTTCCATGTCTTGGCTATTGTAAATAACACTGCCACGAAGATGAGGGTGCATATATTCTTTCAAATTAGTGTTCTCGGTTTCTTCAAATACACACCCAGCAATGGAACCACTGGGTCATAAGGCAGTTCCATTTGTGATTTTTGGAGGAGCCTCAACACTGTTTTCCGCAGTGGCCATATCAACCTGCGTTCTCAGGTGGGCTTCTTAATCTGCCCAAGGGGCAATTACTTCCTCCTTAAAATCAACATAAACAAATATCCTCTTTGTTCACATCTCAAGGTTATAAGGATCCAATGACATAACATCTACCTACAGAAGAGCTTTTTAGACAAATGTAAGATGATTTTAAGGTGAAAAGTATAAAAGGGCCTGGAATAAACCCATTACTCAGAAAGCAAAAACAGATGGCGCATCACGGGCCAAGTTTGGAACCAGTGGCAATGCTCTGGAGGACGCTGTTCCTCTAGGGACACACAGAGCCCGGGCCGGGAAAGTAGGAAACGGCCAGGCCAGGAAGGCGAGAAACGTGTGGCGACTAAGTTCCTAAAAGCACAATGAGACCTCTAGCACTTAAGAATGTGAATCATCACAGTAACAAGTGAAAACATAAAGCCCAAGGAATGAACGCAGTAAGAAATATGCAAGATGTACAAAGAAACCTTTAATTTAAAATATAAGGATGCAAAGGGACTTGAACAAATGGAAAGCCATACCACATTCATGGATAAAGAAATTTAACATCATAGAGATGTAAATTCTCCCTAAAATTAATTTATAAACTGGAGGTGTTCTCAACAAAGTCACCATGCATCTGAAGGAGAGATCAGTAACTTTTAAGTTCACATGAAACAGTAACTAAGCAAGAATATCCAGGAAAATTCCGGGGGGGGGGAGGGGATGTAATACAAGACAACCAGGACTACCACGTATTAAGGCATTTTATAAAAGTGCCTTAGTTGAAACATACATTCTGGCATATGAATGGACAAATGGATCAATAGAACAGAATTTTTAAAACACACACAAAAAAGCCCCAAATATGTATAAGAAATACTGCATTTCAGATCACTGAGGCAGAGATGACTATTCAAGAAATAGTGCTGGGACCACTGAGTAGGCGTACGGGGAAAAATTAAGTAGGATCCTTCCCACACGCTCAGGACAAAATACATTATCAGTGAATCAAAGACCTAAATGGAACAAATGAAACCACAAAAGTGCTGGAATTGTTCTCAATGTGTAATTTTTGTGGTTGTGAAGGCCCTGGTGAGAATAATATAAAACCAAACACAGTAATAAAAAGACTGATACATTCAACTACATGAAAATGTAAAAATTACCATAAAAACAGACAACTTCAAAAGGCAAGCTCCAAATTGGGAAACTAGACAAAGGATTAACTTTCTTCATATGTAAAGAACTACAAATTAATTTCAAAAATGTACAAGGATTTGATTTGACAGACGAAGGCAAGTAAGTGGCTCTTCGTACCTGAGAAGATGCTCAATCTCACCGTGAGGGAGATACGGGTGGAAACCGGAAGAGACCATTTTTTAAACTCCGCGGGGGGAGTCAAGGGCCGAAAACGCCTGCCCGCACACGATGCTGCCTGCAGGCAAGGAGGCGGGGAAACGGCCACGGCACGGGAAAGCGGGGACACTGGCTCTGGTGTCCCAGATGGCAATTCGGGCCCCTCCTGTGAAGTCTTAAACTCGTTCCCTGGTTCCATAATCCTGCTTTTAGGAAATTTCCTTCACATACACCTGCATGTGTGCGGATGACATCTTTATAAGTTTATTCATTGAACCATTCATAGTGAAACGAATTTCCCCTTTTCAGGGAATTTTAGTATCTGTTCTTGCATCTTGATTTCCTTGTTCTTTTTTTTTTTTTTTTTGACGTGGAGCATGATTTTCAAGAGTACTCTCATAACTGTAAATTTATGGAATAAGACTAACAGCATAATAAACTCAGTAGCCTGTACGTGGTGTTCATTTATGGAAACGAATATCTTCAAGAACTCATAGGCAATAAAACCTTGACAAGCTCTAAATATTAATGCAGCAAGCTCTTAAAAAATAACAGTTTCAGGCCAACTCCTAGACCAGACAGTGACAAAATACCTAATGTTTACAACAATATTTCTTTACTTTATATAAGCATTGCCTATTTTTCAAAGTATTTCTTAGGTATTAGCTCATTTGGTAAACACAGCTCTGCTAAGGAGAAAGGGTAGAAACTGATGCTCCTTTTAGAATGGGAAACCAGTAATCAGAAAAATTAGGTCATTTGCTGGATTTTAACTGTTAACAAGCAATGAAGGCAGTGCTAGCCCCCAGGGGGAAAAATAGTGAAATATTGCAAACTTAAAAAACCACAAAAACCCACAAGTTCATCAAAAGGGGATCAGCTAAATAATCTATGAAATGCATATAGCCTTTAAATAGACGGAGGTGGATTTCCTGATTTGGAAGCATTTCCAAGGTCAATTCTGAAGTAGAAAAATATCTAGGTGCAAAACAGTAAGTTATATATGCTACTATTTGGTTTTGGAAAATCTGACCCCGCCTGACTGCTGTGGCTCAGTTGGTTGGGTGTCGTCCCTGAGAACTTTGGATTTGTCCTGTAAAATATACAAATGCAATAAAATTTATGTGGTTTAAAAAATAATACTACCCTAAGTGATCAGTAGGTTTCATGCAATCCTTGTCAAAGTCCCTACAACAATTTTTGCAGAATAGAAAAACCAAGCCTAAAATTTATATAAAAACTCATAGAACCTGGGAATAGCCAAACAATCTTGAAAAAAAAACAAAAAGGTCTCACACTTCCTAATTTCAAAACTTATTATAAAGCTTAAATAACCGAAACAGTGTGGTACTGGCATAAAGACAGACATATGGTTCAATGGTATAGATCAGACAGCCTAGAAACAAATCCTCACATATACAGTCAAACAATTTTTGACGAGAGTGCCAAAATTATTGACTGGGGAAAGGACAGTATTTTCAACAAACGATGCTGAGAAAACTGGATATCCACATGCCAAAAAATGAATTTAGACCTATACCTTATGCCATACACAAAAATTAACTCAAAATAGATCAAAGACCTAAACGTAAGAGCTAAAACTATAAAACCCTTAGAAGAAAACAGAAAAAAAGCTTCCTGACATTAAATTTGGCAATGACTTTTGGATATGACACCAAAAACACAGGAACCAACCAAAAAAGGTAAATGGGACTTCATCAAAATTGACAACTGTTACTCATTGAGGGACACTGTCGACACAGTGAAAAGGCAGCCTACGAAATGGTAGGGAACATTTACAAATCATACACCTTATAAAGTTTATCATAAAGAATTTCCACAACTCAAAAACCAAACCAAAAAATGTTTTTAATGGGCAAAAGGACTTGAACAGGTATCTCTCTGAAGAAGATGCACAAATGACCAATAAACACCTGAAGAGTGCGCGAATCACTAGCCATTAGGGAAATGTTACCAAAACCATGAGGAGCTACCCCTTCTCGCCCATTAGGATGAATGTTATTTTTCAGAAATAATAAATACGAGGGGTGGGGAGGGTGCGCGTGGAGGGACTGGAACCCTCGCAGGTTGCTGGCGGGAACCTGAACGGTGCGGCCGCTGTGGAAAGCAGTGTGGCAGCTCCTCAGAGCAGCAAACGTGGAATTACCATCTGATGTAGCGGCTCCACTTCCAAAGGAACTGAAGGCAGGGACGCAGGTATTCTCAGTCCCACGCTCGCCTCAGGTGCTCCTCTGGTTAGTGAAGAGGAGGAAGCCATCCACGTAGCTGTCGGCGGGTGAATGTACACACAAACGTGCTCTAGCCATGCCATGAAGTATCACTTAGCCTTAAAAAGGAAGAGAATCCTGATACACACGACAACGTAGATGAACCTTGCAGAAACTCTACCGAGTGAAATAAGCCAGGAACAAATGGACAACTACTGTGTGATTTTACTTGTACTAGGTATCTCGAGTAGTCAAAGTCATAGAAGGTATAAAATGGTAGTTCCCAAGGGCTGGGAGAGGGGGAATGGGGAGATACTGTTTAATGGGCGTGGAGTTCCAATCCGGGAAAAAGGAAAAGTTCTGGGATGGAAGGTGCTTACGGCCTTAATGTGAATGTACTTAATGCCACTAAAATGTACACTTCAAAATGGTTAACATGGTAAATTTTATGACTGATGTATACACACACACATATTTACACACACACACACACACACACACACACAACCACCATAAAAATAAAGAAGAAATAAACCTTAAGTACTAAACAAAGAAGGGGGTAAATTCTAGAATCAACCCTCCTGGGTCTGAATCCCCGCTACCCCCTTCCATAACTGTGTCACCTTAGACAAGGTCTTTAGCACTTCTAAGCCGCAGGTCCCTCATCCATACAGTGGTAGTACGAGTGCTGCCTACTGTACTGGGTGTTCCGAGGCACAGAGAGGCCTTAGAATGGTGTCCGCCACATTGTATGTGCTTAATAAGTAATAGTAGTGCCTCATTTATCATTGTCCTTCCCATCTCTACTGAGCACCTGTCATCTCAGGCGCTATGCCAAGGGCTAGGAACACGGAGACGAACAGGATGGGATCCTGCTTTTAAGAACCTCACCCCTTTAGTAAAGGGGACCCTAACTGGTTATATCCTCATGCAAACCCTCGCTTTAGAAGCATTTAAAACATCATAATGGAACTACCCCACCAAGGAGAAAAACAAGAGACTTAATTATGGAAAGTCGTGTTTTCCTGATGATGAGACCTAACCACAAATAGAATGGGCTATCTTCGAAATCACCAAGGTGACCTGGATAGCTACTTATCAGACCTGCTGGAGAAGACACTCAGAGGGTTGGTCTAGGTGGTCACTGGGCCCCCCCACAGCTCAGAGAGCCTGTGATGCTGTTAGGGCAGGGTCGAGGATAGAACTATGAGCAGCTGGGCTGGGGAAAGCCTCCAAGGTGTCAGCTTTGCAGCCATCTCTGCTCCATGACACCATCCAAGTCCCCCCAGCAGGGTCCCCAGGTCTCCGTATGTCAGGGGTGGATGCAAATCCGAAACAACAGACAGGATTTTCACATAGACAAATGGAGAGCAAAGCACCATCGCCCCTGGATGACAGATGGGAGGGTAGAAAGGTCCAAAAAAGGTCCTTGGCCATTCTCCAGGCCAAGGCACGCTCCAGGCTCTGGGCCTGGGAAGAAAACACGGAAGCAGGACTCATGAGTGACGACCTGGAAGACAGCACCCCAAGGCAGTCTGTGAACCCAGAGCAGGTACCCCATCCCAGCCACAGCTCTGGGACGCCCCAGCTAGCCCAGCCACCCAGAGGACTCTGAGACCTTTTTTTTTAATACCTTCACCTGAGTATATGTTTATTGATTTTAGAGAGAGGAATGGGCGGGGGAAGGGGGAGAAACATTGATGTGAGGGAGAAACATCGATGGTTGCCTCCCATACACACCCCAACTGAGGATTAAATCCGCAGCCTAGGTACGCACCCTGACTGGGGATCGAACCCATGACCTTTTGGTGCACGGGACAATGCTTCAACCAAGTGAGCCACCTGACCAGAGCTGAGACCTTATTTTTTAAGGAAGAGAAAAGAGGCCTTCTCCTAGGGGCTTTGATGGCATCCTGCATGGAGAGAAAGGATGTCCCCTCTCGGCCTCGACACTTCAGCAGCAGTCCAGACTTCAAGTGCAGGGCTTACCCAGGGCTAAGGAAAAGGAAGGGCAGGCAGACGTTCCTAGGTGGCCTCAGCCACTCAGCTTCCCTAAGGGCCTTGGAGGAAAGACAGCCCAGCTTGCCTCTGCCGAGTTCCTGACTTTCTTCTTTCCTGGGGTGCAGAGGTAGAGGGAACAGTCACGTGGTCGGGGAGGCCTCACTGAGAAGGTGATGTTTCGGCAGACACTGAAGGGTAAGGCACACAGATATCTCTGCACAAGAGCATCCCAGCCAGAGGGAGGAACAAGTGCAAAGAGCCAGAGGCTGAGAGTGTGCCGAGCACATCCCATCCAGCAAGGAGTCTGTGAGACCACAGCAGGGACAGACCCCAGCAGAGTCAGAGGGTCTGAGCTCAGAGCGGTAAGGGGTAGGGCAGGGGTTCAGAGCCCACAGGGCGTGTAGGCCACGTGAAGGATTCTGGCTTCTCATCTCCACGAGGTGGAAAGCTATAGAAGGGTTTCCAGCAGAAAAGTGAGGTATCCTGACTTAAAGTTTTTAAAAAGTCCCTTGGGATTCTGGGTTGAGAATCCAGTCCAAGTAAGGAAACACGACCACTTGCTCCAGTCAGTAGTGGGCAACGCGACAATCCTGGAGAGCGGTGACAGTAACTTCAACCAGGGTCCTGGCCATGGAGGTGCTGAGCCGTGGATATACTCTGAAGACAGAGCCAAGAGGACGTGCTGCCCGACTGGGTGTGGGGAGTGAAAGAAGAAAGGTGTCAAGGACGACGCTGAGATTTGTTTGGCCTATGCTACTAGAAAGATGGAGTTTTCATTAACTGAGATAGCAAAATTAAAGAAGCCGGTTTTACGGACACGTAAGGTTTGACGTGTCCCTTGGAAGTCCATGGGGAAACGTCTGATGGGCAACTGGAGAGATACATGTAGGGTTCAGGGAAGAGACCAGGCTAGAGCTATACATTTAATATCATATTAAGTATAATATGTGATGTCCACATATGTTTAGCTATATATTTAATATTCGGAAGTCGTCTGCATATAGGGCTCTGGTTAAGTGAGTACAGATGAAAAGAAGAAGAGGTCTGAGGACTGAGCAGGGGGTACCCAAGACTCACAGGTGGATTGATGGGGAAAATTAACAAAAGCCAGGGAAGGAGTGGCCAATGGCATGGGAAGAACCCCAGCAGAGGGCGCTGGGTCCTGAAAGCCATTCCAAGCAGGAGGGACTGGTCCACTGTGACCTGCTGCTGGTAGGTCAGATATCTCAAGAAGAGAACTGAAAGCTGACCACCCGATTTGGCAACAGGATGGCCACTGATAACCTTAGAAAGAGCAAACATGAGGTATGGGGGCAAAGCGGAGCCTCCTTAAAGAGGGTTCAAAAAATGGGGGTAGCCAAATAGTGTAGGGAAAATCTCCCTTTACAAATTATTCTACCAAGTGAGGAAGGAATGACAGGAGTAGAATGCCCACATTTTATAAGCCCTCTAATGAAACAAGCAATGCAGGCAGGGGTCAGCAAACCATGGCTCTTGGGCTCTATCCGGCCTGCTTGTTTTTTGTAAATAAAGTTTTATTGGAACTCATCCATGCCCATTCATGTATACATCAGCTATGGCTGCTTCTGCACTATAATGGCCCTGTTGAGTAGTTGAGACAGAGACAGCATGGCCCACTGACTAAATATTTACTGCCTAGCCCTTTGTAGAAAATGCTTGTCAACTCTGATCCAGGCAACGATCCTCAGTGGCTGCTGATGGCACAAGAAGGGAAACCACCCGACATGAAGAGCCTCTGATGGAAGCACGCACTCCCCCCGGAAGTCATCTCGCAAAATAGTGAAGAAACCAAATCGGAACCAGATGGAACTAAGCTCCAATTTACAGGCAACGCAGCGAAGAAAATCATGCAACAAAGTGGGTGCAGTCAGCAAAACTCAGAATGTGGGAACATCTATAGAAAAAAAAAAGACCAAGTTTCTTCAACAAATAAACTATAAGGCCAAAAGCAAAGTCGGGGAAGGAACCTACAGAATAAGATTCAAAAAAAAAAACTTCCAGCTAAATAGAACATGTGACCCTTCTTTGGATTCTGACTCACACAAACCAACTGCTTAAAGAAATTCTATGATTGGGGAAATTCGAACACCAGCTAGCTACCTGAAGAATTACGGTGTTGTTGTTCATTTGGGCCAGTGTGGCAACGCTATTACGGTTACTTTTGTAATCCATTACCTGTTAGTGACTGGTGCTTAAATATTTGTGAACCGAACCACATGATGATTGGGAGTGGTTTCAAAATGATCCAGTGCCGAGAGAGGGAAGGCAGGTTTAGGTGAAGCACACCCGTCGTGAGTTGGTCGTTACTGAAGCTGGGCCTCACTACTCGAGGGTTCATAATACTGTTCTCGCTACATTAGTCCATGTTTGACATTTTCACAATCAAAAAAGCTCATTGGAAAAGAAGAGAACACGGGGAAAGAGAGTTTGGACCCGACAACTGCAAACAACTCTTGGGAGGAGTGGCACTGCGCCGGTAAAAGGAGGAATGAAACCATTTCCAGAGGCGGCAGGAGGAGTTTGGCGACACGGTCACCTCCACGGCCCGTGGCTTTCAGTGGGAGTTTCACAGCTCCTCGGCTGCCCTTCTGGGTCACAGGGCTGCTTTCCGCTTAAACCGCCCCCTGGAGCCTCTGGGCAGAAGGTGCAGCCCCAACCTTCAGAAGCCGCCTTCTAACTTCGCAGTCAGTCCTACAGCTGAAAAGTTTGCCAAAGCACTGAGCAGCATGAGAACGCGCAGCTGGAGGTGTGATGGCCACAGCGCCGCGCTGGTCCAGGGCAGCCATGGTGGGGGTGGGCTGGGAGAGGTGCCCCGAGCTTCCTGGAGGAGGAGAGACCCTGGAGTACCGCCAGAAGGGTAGAGCAGGGTATTTCAGGACAGGAAGACGTGTGAGCAGAGGCCTGAGGGCAAGGAAGCCCCTTCCACGGAGCCACGAGAAGTTCCTGCTGGAAACGGCTGGAGTGATGTCACCCGTCGTCCAGGCCACCCCCTGCTGTGTCCCTACCCTTGCTTCCTGTGGCCATGCGGACCCACTGCCAGCTTTCTGCATGGCGGCTGGGCTCCCAGCTGTGGGAGGGAGCCCCTGTTGCTGCGGGGTGCAGGAGGCACCCTCAGAGAGGGCGTGAGTATCATACAGTGGAAGTGACGCTTCAGCCAGGGGCCCCCTTGCCCCCGCCAGGCCTGTCCACCTGAGGCTGTCCTCTGAGCTCTGCCCAGGCTTCTGGTGACTCGCAATGCTGGGGATCGTCCAGATATGGGGAATCTAGCCAGGGTCCGAGCACCAAGGGCTTCATGAGGCCCTGGGGTCCCCTAGTGTGGTATGCATATTTGGGCTGTACATTTTACCAGGTCAAGCCAGCCTTCATTAAATTTTCAAAAACTTCTATGACTCAAAAGTTAAGAGGCACTGTACCAGAGGTTTAATAATTTTTTGATGTACTGGATTTTGGGTGAGGTCTTGGGTATAATTTTATTTGTTAGGGCTCCTTTAAAGGTCCATATGGGCCCTTCCTACCCGCCTCCCAAATAGAAGATTTCTTCTGGACCAATAAACCAAGAATTAACATTCTTCAATGGCAGGTTCACGGCACTGCAGACCTCAAGCACCTTCTACCTTTATGGGCCCAACAAAACAGCACAGCTCTCAAGAGCTAGTCCCCACATAGCAACGAACATTACACCTATTCTCCAGGCCCTGAGTTTACAAAGCAAATTAGTTCACTGGTACTTCATATTGGGGCTTTGAGAATTTTGCTATGAAAACTTTAAAACGCAGAGTAAAGCAATAACATGGGCTGCAATTTGGATTGCGTTTGCCTTACTGGTTTGAGTGGCCTCTAAGAATCAGCAGCAGCCCCTCCCACACCCTCCCCATCGCACATCCCCGCTGAAGCCAGGCCCGAAAGGACGTGGGATCCGAGGCAATCTCAAGGACTGCCTCCCTGAAGAGGTCTTCACTGCTCTGAGTCCTCCTCTGCCTTGCCTCCCCTCCCCTTCGGAGCCCGGCACCAACCCCGATCCTAAACAAGTCTCAACATCTCTAACCAATATTTGTTGATGGCTTATTCTGATCCCAACTCCACACAAATCCTGTGTGTAAGGTAGGTCCTGCCCCTACAAACATTTAAAGAAGCGGAGATTCAGAGGCAATGAGTCACCGGTGCTGAGGTGCTGAGCTACTCGACAATGAATGGGACAGCCAGGACCCTACCTGGAAGCTGCCCAAGGCCAAGGCCAGCCCTCTAAGCCTGCACCTGAGTCCCCGCTGGCCTGGTTATTGCTCATCTACACCCCTCCACACTCCCCACCCACGAAGGACCCGGTCACAGGGAGCAGGGCAGTTTTATGTTCCAGCAATAGTTTCAACAACAATTTTAGGACGCCAGCAAGCCCTGCCCCACCCCCACCCCCCCCGAGGGGGAGAGAGCATGCCAGAGGCTGGATACAGCTGCCGCAGCCACGTAGCTCACCCGGCTGTGTTTGCCCAGTTCCCAGGCACCTTCCTCCAGGCTGACCTGACCAGGCGCTCAGCTCCGCTCACTGCCTGGGCAGCCAGCCTTGCCAACATGACTAATGTCTGCTTTGACATTTCTGAGATGCCTCAGCCTTTGAGGAAAGCAGAGAACAGGGGAAGAGAGAGGCCTTGAAGAAGGCGGCCATGATAGGGAGAGGTGGTGGCGAAGAGCCAAAGGCAGCTGGAGGCTGAATGCAGATCTGGGACCAGGAGACCCTGCCAGGTCAGGGGGTGAGCTGTGGGCCCCAGCTTCTCTGGCCCATTGCAGAGAAGCACTATCCTTTCAGGGGCTGGTTCGCTCAGTGTGGAGCCAACAGCCCCAGCCTGGTGGTGAAGGGAGGGGGTCAGGGAAGGATGAAAGGGGAAGCAAAGGGTGTGCCAAGAGCAACAGTGCTGGGTCCTGGCACAATTTTCCCTTAAGGGAGTTCACACTCACAGAAGCTGAGCACTTTCCATTGCTCCTGGGGGTCCTGTATCCTTCCCTCTCCTGACCCAGGGACTGGAAGGGGTGAACCCCCACAAGATCCAGTCTCCCCCACCGCACTCCCTTTCACTCCCTTGGTCCTGTATCCATTCACCCAACGTTACGGAGCTGGACTGTGCTGAGCTTTGGCACACAGCAGTGAACGGTAGGGACATGCTCCCAGTCCTCCGGGAACTTTCTGCCTGGGGGACAGAGATACTAAATTTGCACACACAAACTGGGCTGAGTGCAGGGTGCAACAAGAAGCAACGGAAGGACCCACATCAGATGGACTGTGAGAGAGGGTAGTTGTCGAGGAAGATCTCACTGAAGAATGATGTTGAAATTGAGAACCGAACAATGAATAGGCATGAAGCAGGTCACTGGGGAGTGGGAGGCTGGAAGAATTACAAAAGCCCTGCGGTGAGAAGCAGCTCAGCGCATTCTAAAGGGGTCCTCTAGGTGGCCAGAGGGTCGTGGGTGAAGAATAGCGGTGTAGGAGCTGCAGCAGGAGAGAGCAGGGGGCAAGAACACGTGGGGCACGGAGGCCACGGCCAAGGTCTTGGACTTCAGGCTGAGGAGCGGCAGGATCACGTTTATTCTTCAGGACCACGCGAGTGACCATGAGGAGCACGGACCCGTGAAGGGGACCGGGGAGGAAGGGGACAGATCAGTTAGGAGGCTGTTGTGGTCATCTGAGTGACAGACGACGGCAGCTTGGCCCGGGTGGCGGCAGTGGGGGTGCAGGGAAGAATACAGCATCTAGAAGCATCCAGGCCGTTAGAGCGACAGGGTTTCGTAACAGGTGACCTAGGGCCATGGGGAGGTGCCAGTACCAACAGTCACCCTGGACTTCCGGGTGGATGAAGGGGCCACTCCCCAAGACGGAGAAAGCTGGAGAAGCAGATTTGGTGGTAGAGAGGAAGACTTCAGTCTGAGCATATTGAGTCTCAGATGCCTCTGGGACAGCCAGACGGAGACATCGAGAAAGGCAACAGCGATGGATGTCTGGATCTTAAAAGAGGCCTGAGCTGGAAGTGTAGCTTTGGGGCTGGTGATAAATGGTTGAGTACTGGCCCTGGAGAGGCCGTGAGAATGTACCTGGCAGACGTCTAATGACGATCTGCTAACCGACCGAGAGCCCCAGCTGCTGAAATCCACCAGGGCATCTGCACAGGGCACGGTGCAGGGACACGAAGGCAGGCCCGCTCCTGGGAGGCACAGGACCCTCGGATGGCCAGCTTGGGCCGGAGGGTTTCCCGGAAGCCTCGCTGAGCATCCTGAGATTGCGCAGCCAACCCTTGCACCCACCCTTCCTTCCCTTGTCCATCCCTCAGGGCCACGCTCACGTGGTGCTCGGATAGTTCTTCCAGCCTTCCCCGGCTCCCTCCCCACCACCTTTCACAGCAGTTTCCGCTAATTAAATCTTTGCACATTTGGTCTGATCTTTATGTTTGCTTCTTGGAGGACCGGCCCACACTGAGTCTCAGCTTGACGTTGTGACTTGCTTTGGGCAATGGAACAATAGCAAATGTGACACAAGCAAAGGACCGGAAAAGGCTTGTGCTTTGGTGCTTGCTTCTAGAAACCCTTCTGCAACGTGTGAACAGGCCTGGGGTAGCCTTTCTGCAGATGGGAAATCAGGAGCAGAGAGGCTCCAGCCATCCCAGATGTCCCCCGCCTCAGTGGAGGCCCACGCGTGTGAGAGAGGCCAGCCTAACCCAGCCAAACCCGGCCGCCCCAGCCCAGGACAAAAGGACCAACCAACCAACCACCCCGGAGAACTGTGAAAAGCATTAAGTGACTGGGTTTTGTTTCGTTTTGTGTTCTGGACTACTGCGTTTAGGGATGACTTATTATGCTGAAAAAGTTAACTGACAGGAGTTTGGGGCATAAAGATGGAATTCACAGCCATGGGGATGAATTCTGTCACAGATTGCTGGATCGTCCCTTCAGTCTCTCCACACTCAACTTCACCCAGAGCTCTAGCCATGAACCAGCGACCCCCCCCTTGAAAATTTGGAACTTTATCTGGAACTGTCTGTGTTACAGACAACATAGGAAGGGTACATAGTCATAACTAAAACACACTCTTTATCCTAAAGGGAAAAAAATATGGGAATCAAAGAAATCCTTTCTTCAACTTTCTGTAATTAAAAGTTATTGGATACAAAGTTGGCAGGAATATAGAATCTGCCTGGGTTCTTCCACTTCAGGCTTCGTGGGCTCTCGCTCTCTCCCCCTACTCTCTTTCTCTCTCCTTCTCTCTCCTTCTCTCTCCTTCTCTCTCTCTCTCTCTCTCTCTATCACAGCCTTCAGTCTCTGAGAGGAGATAATGAGTTCTTGCTCTTGATTCAAAGTCAATAAATGATAAAGTCACAGTGGGCGAGTACAACGCCCAATCTAAGGGAGGGTGGGAGGGTGGAACTGCAATAGAAGGAAAGATAATCAGGATTCAATGAACGGTCAAGAGTGGCTTCTCTACTTGTTTATATATTCAGCAAACTCACCGATCACCTGCCAAGTACAAAGCATTGAGGAGACATCGGTCAGAAACACCACCCCTGCTATCAAAGATTTCACACTCTGCACAGGTGGCTGACAATGACACCACGACGCAACAAGACACTAAGGACGCACAAAGTAAATGAGCTCATGCAGCTTGGCAGGGAGCAAGGAAGGCTTCCTGGAGGAAGTTGCTGAGTGTGGGAGGATAAGCAACTGCGAGCCAGGCCCTTGTGGGGAGGGGCCGGGACCCGTCAGGCTGAACTAGGGTGGATGAAGGCATCGAGACGCACGAGGGAAAGGCATGTCTAGGTAACTGTGGTAGCTCGGTGGGGCAGGGCACAGGGATAAATGAGAGGAAATACCCAGAAACTAGACTGGAGAGGCAGGCGAGGGGGCAGATCACGACAGGCTGTATACATCATGCCACACATACTTTATTCTGGAAAAAAAAAGGAAACCATGGGGTGGTGGTGTGAGCGCATCTGCAGTTCAGGAAGATGGTACGGCCCCTGAATTTGGGGGGGACAAGACGTGCACAGTAGGCCGGGAGAGAGGCGACGAGTGCAGGGTCATGAGGGTGGGGAGAAGGGGCAGAACCCTGTGGCTCGAAGGAGGGACCATCAGCAGACCGTCCCCACCAACAGGATGCAGGTGAGGGGGCAGGGCACATGGGAGCAGGAAGAGTCACAGAGGACTCTCAGGTTTCCGCCCGGACACTGAGTGGCCAGCGGCGGCACCTGCTGGACAAGGCTCTCTGAGCGAGGACACGACATGGTAGGTGATGATGGGCTCGGTCTGGAAGAAGGTAAGCTTGGGATACTATGGAGCATTGCGATAGAAATGTCCGGTAGTCCGCTGGAGAGAAATCCTGAAACTCGAAAGAGAATCCTGGCTTGGAAAACAATTTGGAAAGTCACCAGCACACGGGTGATGGAGGAAGCAAGACGAGGGGGGGAACCGCACTGGGCGAGTGCACAGTAAGCAGCGAAAAGGGTCAGGGCTGGAAGCACCTGCTTTTCCGACGGGATCCATCACTCAGTTCCCATCAGGAGGGGGAACCGAGCCAGAGCCACCAGGTGAAAGATGACCAAGCAGTGAAGGACCCAGAGAAACCCCTCTATCTGGGCTGCTCCGCCACCTTCTCAAAAGTCTCCTGGAAATGGTGAAGAAAGCGACTAGCAGGGACCAGCAATATTTGCACTTTAATTCGGAGTCTGAACTGCACTGTAATTCTGGCTTTGGAGCCAAGACTTGAGTCAAATCCAGACTCCGCCACTTACTGTGATCTGGAATTCTGGAGGCCTTTGTTTCCTTGAATGAAACAAGAGTAACAATTTGTACTTCTTAGTCCCATCACCTTCCCCGCCATCTCCCACCCCCTCCCATCTGGCAACTGTCATTGTTCCCTGTATATGTGTGCGACTCTGTCTCTGGTCTACTTGTTCGCTGCATTTTAGATTCTACGTTTCAGTGGAATCACACGGCATTTGTCTTTCTCTGACTTATTGCACTTAGCACAATACCCTCTAGGTCCATCCATGTTGTTGCAGATGGAAAGATTTTATTCTTTTTATGGCTGAGTCATGTTCCATTGGGTATATACACCACAGGGAACATAGTCAATAATATTGTAACAGCTACGGAAGGTGTCTGACGGGTACTAGATTTATCACGGTGCTCACTTCATAAGTTACAGAAATGTCTCATCACTATGTCATACTCCTGAAACTAATACTGTATGACAACCATAATTGAGAAATAAAAAATTATTTTAAAAAAACAGGAATAATGATTTCTATATCTCAAACAGGTGCTAGAGATACCAAGTTTCTGGCACATGGCTTCACCTACGCCCCTAACGGTAGTTCTGAAACTTGCAGGTTTGGCCCCAGCCCATGTCCGATTCAGGGTGCAGCGATGATGCTAACGCTGCTGGTCTGGGTGCCACACCTTGGGACAGGGTGTTCTCCTTGAAGGACCCCACCACAAGGGTGAAGACCCACTCACGTACCCCCAAACTAGTCTGTGACCCTAGAGAAGGGCGTGGGATTAGAGTTCTAGGCCCTGAGTGCAGGAAGCATGAGAAAGCAATGGGAAGGTGAGGGACAGGCACTCGGCCTTCTCCCTCGGCTGCCATCCATGACACCTCCAGGGCTGCAAGTCAGTGATTCACACCCGTGTGTTTGAAAGGCCTGACTCACTGGATCCAGCAGGTGGGCTGTGTTGACTCAGCCCTCAGGGTGGTGGCAGGGAGGAGCAGGCCTGCAAAGGCACAGCCAACAGTCAGCAGAGTGGACGGCGGTCACCTGGGCACCTGTGAGTAGGGCCGGAGTGGGGCAGACGGTACAGGAACATGGGAGGGGAAGCCACCCTCTAGACCATCACCTCTAGACTCCCAATTTTGGATGCGTAAATTTTTTCAGCCCACATTTACCACCACTCTAGGAACTGAGATTGCAAACGCTAATTAATCAGAGTGCTTACGCTCGAGGAATTTTGCCTAATGAGATACAAAGTGCGGGGCGCACGTTATATAGTCCACACCACACTTTCCCATACAGCTGTACCTACTCCTCGCCATGGCCGCAGAGAACTGGTGACGTGGACCCTATTTCGGTGTTCTGCCTTTCTGGCCTTCAGCTGAAGTACTGCCTCCTTAGGTGTCTTCCTTCCCAGGCATCCCAACCCAAAGAGCTGCCCAGTCAGTGCCCGCTTGCCCTCTACTCATTTTCTGAGTGACATTTGTCACAGTGTGATTTTTTTCCTACAAATTTACTTGTCTATGTATTGTCTCTCTCCTCCTGCAGTGCAACATAAATTTCACAAAAGTAGGAAATTTGTCTGCTCTGTTCACTGCGGTATTCCCAGGATGCAAACTGTGCCTGGCCCAGAATGGATACTCAGGGCACATTTGCAGGGGAAAGGAGAGTGGGAGAGACAGTAGGAGAGGAGAAGAAAGGGGGGCGGCGAGGGGGGAGGCTGTGATTTTTCCACGAAGTGGCAGAGCTAAGGCTCATATCTGGGGCCTTTGCCCCCAACCCAGGTTCCTTCCCCTGCACCCAACTCGGGGGCCACCCTGGGCCAGCACCCAGGTTCTGAGGGTGTCAGGCTGACACCCAGGACCCTGACTTCGGCACAGAACAGCCCCTTAGCGCAGAGTCTGAGAGCCAACCAAAGGCGAAGCAGGGAGCAGGCACGTGGCACCTGTCATTATAAACCCCCTCCCTGAAAAAGGCGTGAAAATGGGTGTGTATCTGGGATCACTACACTCATGAAAACATCAGGGGCTGAATAAGTCAAAAGAGATTCAATTTACTTTCTTTTAAGAAAGAGAAATGTAAAGTGTTATTTTTAAATTAAGAGCAAAAAATAAAATTCCTATTCATAAGATTCCTATTCAGTAAACACAGCAAACGAAAAGAAATCTTTATTGTATGACTAGGGAAGAGGAAGAGACAAAAAATAAAGACAGGGAGAGAGAGAAAGGATGAGACATAAAATCACAGAACGTCAAAGCTCTGTGGGAAGGGACTGCAGGCGACCACTGGACCTTCTCTGGAAGATGGGGTCCTGACCCAGCCCCTCTCTGGAAGATGGGGTCCTGGGCCTGAGTACTGAGCATGGCTGAGGCCCAGGGAGTCACATGATTTGCTGGGGGTTCGTAGCCAGCAAAGACTAGAGCAAACCCAGGTCCACTACGCCAAGCTGGAAAACACATCATTTGGTAAAGAAATAACGACTTCTTCAAAGTACTGCACCTAGAGATAGAAACCTACTATTTGAGAGTGAGAACAATGTCCTTCTCATCTTTATTTTCCCATCTCCCCTGCGTGCACATTGCGTTCATGAGAGAGTGGGGCTGCCCCCAAAGACACAGACCCCGCTGCAGCACAGAAAACCCAGGGAGAGAAGGTCGTTTGCTTTCTTCCCTACAATGGCTCTAGTAGCGCTTAGTTGTCTTTAACGTCATTCAAAACAATTTTGTTCGTCAGGGGAAAAGGGGAAGGGTTTAGAGCAACAAGTATAAAAGACACATGGACAAAAACTGGGGGGGTGGAAATGGGAGGGAGGTGGGGAGGACTGGGGCGGTGGGCTGGGATGGGAGTAAAAGACAGAAAACTGTACAAGGACAACAATTAAAATAAAATAAAATAAACAATTTTGTTTGATTGTATTGTGACAGCTGTCATATCAGCGTGCATTTAGAAAAACATCCAAATTGGTGAAATTTTGTGCAGCCATTTTAATAGTAAAGATGGAAGAAGATACGCAACATTTTGGGTGTATTATACTTTATTCTTTCAAGAAAGGTAAAAACGCAACTGGAACGCAAAAGACCTGTGCCGTGAATGGAGAAGGCGCTGTGAGCGACCGAATGTGTCCTAAGTGGTTTGTGAAGTTTTTTGGTACTGTTGACATTTTGGCCAAATAATTCTTTACTGCGGGGCTGTCTGACGCACTGGAAGATGTTTAGCAGCACTCCTGGCCTCTGCCCACTAGAAGCCAATGGCGGGAGAGAGCCAACACACTCTAAATATCCAAATCAGTCAAGTTATTGGTGAAAATGAAACATGTGCCTTTTATTTTACAGAAAAAAACACGCGGACTTTTTGGTCAACCCAACACTCTGACCTCAGGTTGCATTTTTGCAACTACAATATTTCCATCACTAAAAGGAGTGTCCCCCAGTACAGCCCTAAATTTGTTGCCCAGGTTAGAAATTATATAAAAAAGCCACATGGTGGACTCACTGCCCTGCCACAGGCTGCGCTGCCCAGCCTGTACCCAAGACCACATCGCACCTTCCTCCCGGTGCCCCCAGCTCTGTGCCCTCCCCCAGCGCCCCATCAGCTGCTGCCACTGCGGCCACCGCCAGCCCCATGCTGACCATCTGGAGCCTTTTCTCTTAACCCCAACCCCAGACTTGGATTTACAGAGGGAAAGTGTTTTCAGCTGTGCGCTTTATCAAATGTACTTTTATAAAGCCTCTGTGATTCCAGAGGATGGATCTTCTCAATACCATACGAAAGGCCTTTCCTTGGTAAGCCCAGTTCTGCCCTAGAATCCCATTCATCGCAAGGGTCCCAAGGCCACCTGTGCACAGCAGACGGCAGAACCCTTCAGAAGCCTCGTGTCAGAGATGGGGTTACACCCTAACACATGTTTTCAGGTTCACAGTGAAAAGGGCACCAATGCATCTTCGCTTCTGCCAGGAAGGTACCTGATTTGCCCACAGTCGACTCTACTGTAACAAGTAGGTTTGTGACGGCATTTGGGGTTCCAAGTGGCTTTATCGTTTGTCACATATACTTTGACCAATGGCCTAGATCGAAGCTTCCCAACACAACTGTCAGTGCTGTGAGGACACAGACCGCGTTTCCTTTCTTCCTCTCTCCGCAGACCGCGGTCTCTCGTTGTCCCACCTCCCACCCCTTCTGCTCCCCAAGTGCTTCCTCTGGGCCTGTTACAGATGCAGGTTAGCAGAGTGTTGCGTTTCCTGCCCTTCCCAATGCTGTCACTTACTGGGATGCAAGCTGATGCAACTCATTAGGGATGCGAGGTAGCATAAGGCAGGCGGAAGGAAGGCTCTCCTCTGGCCAGATAAACGGCCCCATTTTTCCAGACCAGGACTGGGCTGAGGCCTGCCCACGGGAGACCTGGGGCAGCCGCTGCTCCTCCTCCTCGGGATGCGTCTTGCACGGCGCTTCCATCTAACTCCCACCCACCAGCCCCCTCTGCTCCCCTACCCATCCCCCACCACCGAGAGAGCAGAGTGGCTCTGCCGAGGATCCGCCGAACACTGAGAGCGGAGCCACCCCGCACTGGGGTTCGTAGACTGTTGCAACTGGGAGAGATACCTGGGCGCATCTGCCCAACCTTCATTTCCAGGCAAAGTAAATGAGACCAGGGAGGTCACTGACTTGCCCAAGGTCACATGGCTACTTCAGGGGCTGAGTTGGGGCCCGAAGACCTGTCTCCCAGGCCAACGCTCTTTCACCTACCCCACCCCCCACCGCTATTACCTCCTCTCCCCCAATGCTGTTCTTGGTCTGGCTGACTATGGTGCTACAGGGTAAATACCAATGATGGGCAGGTGGAAACAATGTCTATAATTATCTGTTGAAGGCTCTACTTTTGCCTTCAAGATCAAGAAAGGCTCTGGGGGACCAAGATGCTGCCAGCTGGGTGTGGCCCGGTTCCCTTGGTAATCTATAGAGTCACTTCCCAGCAAACAAAGGGGCGGGGGGAGGCCCTCTCCGAGTCTAGCCCGTGGTCCGTCTCTGACACAGCTGGTACCCCTTGGCCATGACCTTGCGGGAGACAGGCTTCAGTCACTGAGGTACAGACGCACGCCCCGAAACCCGACCTTGAGCGCACTCTGCCTTCCCTGAGACAACCCAGCACACCGGAGTAGGGGAGACCCCTCCAATGACAGTCCAGGCAGCAGGGCAGGGAGCGGGGGCACAAATGTCACAGATGACAACAAAGGACAACGTTGACAGAAAGAACAGGGGCAACATGAGTCAAGAACCAGGCAGGATGGCCAAGTGAACCGCACAACCAACTCGATGCTGGAATCGCCCATCGCCCAGCACCCCAAACAGCTGGGACTCAATCTGTGAGCCGGACGCTGATCACATCAACCTCAGCACCAAGAGGCCTCCTCGCAGGGATGGCCAGCTAGCCTTGGGCTGGAATCCCAGTTCTGCCCCTGCTGTCTGGGTAAACTTGAGCAACTTAACATTTCTGAGCTTCAGTTCCCTTACCTATAAAATGGAGATGCCTACTTAATAGGGTTGGATAGGCCTGATTACGATAAAGTCTAGAAACTCCTTGGCATACTGGCTGAAATACTGTAAGAACCCAATAAACCGTAGCAAGCTTTCTGAAGCCCCGTGGGGACGTGGCTGTCTGGCGGATGCATGGGCTCCCAGGGGATGGAGCTGGGATGGACACACACCCCCAGAATCCTCATCGCCCCCTCACACAAGCCAGGAAGTAAAAACGGGGCATTTCCCTGCCAAGGGGTAAAGGTGCCGGGGGCGTGTCTTCAACCAGACACACACACACCCCAGCCCCAGCCTCGGGGGAGCCCGGGAGGTCTGGCGACAGTGATCCAGCATCTCAACCGTGTGACTCAGGGTCACTGTGCTTCACGCTGCCACCAACACAACACTCACAATTCCTGGCCGACAGTCTCCCGGGAGCCCCAGACGCATAAATACCATGAAGAAGCAGACAGAGAGATGGAAAGAGCTTGTGCAAATCAACCTCTACTTGCCATCCCTGCGGCCGGAGCATGAAGGTCCACCCTGGGAAGGGGATTTTTGTCAAAGCAAAGAGATTTGTGTTCAGAGCTGGAGTCTCCGAGGGAACTGAAAGCCCATTCAACGTCTGCGTCAGGAAGAGCCACACCAGGAAGGAAGCTGCGAGGCGCACACGGTACGGAAGCATCATGTGCTGCCTCGTGGGCTGTTCCGGCCGCTCCCCACGCTGTCGTCCCTCAGAGCGATCGTCCGTCCCTGTCTGTCCGAACGGTGTCCACCGTCCATGTGTAATTGTTGCAAATGGCTCTGTCCACTCTCAAAAGCGTCCTGGCTTGGCCCACACATCCCATGATTGCCCAAACTCCAAAGTGGTAAGAAGGTCCGGCTGGCCAGAGACGGCGTGTGTGAGAGGACCGTGGGGTGGGATCCAACGGGAAAGGTCGCCTTCCTCGAGGCCCTAGAGGAGGCTGCACGATCCTACAAGACTCACACATTTGCAGAGCAAGTTCCCTACTTGCCATCAGCAATTTCTCTTGAAATTGTCAACCGGAAGTTTTCCCGTGGTGCTCATCCCAGCTCCCGGCCCCAGGGAAGACGGTCCCTTTTCTGGGGCACTGATGTCGGGGAAGATAGAGCGAAGCTCTTGTTTAAGCATTAGAAACACCCTTTAGTTCCAGGAAGACACTTCCCTGCACTGAGCCTCCTGGCTCCTTTCCTCTCCCGGTGCTGCCTGTGGCCTGGAGCTGCTCTGGGCCCCCGGGGGCAGGTGAGAAACAATGAGCCAACACCGTGGCCTCCAAGGTGAAGAGCATGAGAACCTAAAAGCCCCCTGATGTGGGGCATCCACCCACAGTCTCACCCAGCCTGAACACCCGGCTGCAAGCAGCCAGAGTCACAGCCCCAAGCAGCTAAATGGTCCCCCGGTCCCCAGAGCGAGGAGGAAGCCTCGATCTCAGGAGGGATGGGGATGGTGTCTCCCATCATCCTTTCCTGGACAAGGATACAGAGCGGAGCGGCGCACAGAGCTGGGGGTTGGTTCGATGCCTAGAAAAGGACACCAACCACTCCAGCGCAGGGAGATAGACCGCGTCAAAAAGCAAGTCGCTTTAGGCAGTCTAGCTTCTCCACACTCCCGCCCTCTTCCTCCGAGCTCCAATTCCCAGCCCTCTCCCTTGATAGGGTCCACGGGTCGCCGCGGGTCCGCGGCAGGTACACCCAGCATACCAGTTCCCGGATGCCTCCAAAGGCACACAGGGCTTCTTCACGCAAACTTCTCGGCAAACCCAGTCCCTACTCAGCGAGCCCTACCCTCCAGCGGTCCCCCCACAAAACTTCCTGGTGCACGGGACTGGCAAGGGAGGCCACAGGCTCGCGGAGATCCGCCGTGCACCTCCTCGGAGCCGGTCCGCGCTCCCGGGTGGCGCAAGCCTCCCTTGCTGCGGGCTGAGCAAACGCGCGATCGTGAATAAGATGCCAGCCCTGGGCGCCCGGCAAAGGGTACAACGCTCGTACCCTGAAACCCCACGGGCGCGGGGCTTCCCCACGCCCGAGAAATTGCCACCGAAGTTGCAAAGGAAAGAGCAGCGCGTGGGGAAGAAGAACCGGCGCAGAGGAGGATTCCGAGAAGGTTCGGGCAAGCGAGCAAGGATTCTCCACGGTCAGTGCGTCCCCAACAGGTAGCAGACCCGGGGACGGAGCCGTAGCGCCGGCCTCGGGGAGGGCGGCGCAGCCCCGCAGGCAGTGGGCTCTGGGCGCAAACAACCATTTCCTCGGCAGCAAAAGCCAAACCCGGGGCTTACCTTGAATTAATGCAGAGTCCCGCGCTCGGCTGAATGAGGAGTGTGCGCTAGTATTCCAGAGGCATCCTTGGACGATTTTAAAGCACAAACACTCCTCGGGGGGAGGGGAACGGAGAGAGGGGGCAGGCGAGAGGGTGAAATTGAAGGGGGAAGAAGGAGCAATCCAAAAAAAAAAAAAAAAGCAGGGGCAGGAAGGCAGGAGGAGGTAAGGGAGTGAAATGGAAAAATAAAATAAATAAAGAGAAGGGAGACAGTTTTAGAAAAACACACACACACCTGTCTCCCGCCCACAGAGTGGAAAGGAATTTCTGACAATTCGAAAGAGACTGACATACATGCCCCCCAGGGGGGCAGCGTGGGGGGCGGGGGGAGGAATGACAGAGGAGCCGGGAAGTCTGGAGCTGTGTCCAAACCCAGGAAGGAAGAGCTGTCCACGGCCCGGACTGCGCCCGCGAATGGGCGCGGGCGGGCGGGCGGGCGGGCGCCGGGCAGTGCGCGGCGTGAGCGTGCACACCCGGGCTGGGGCGGGGCGCACGGAGCTGACGGGCGGGGGCAGCTGGGTGGAATTGCCTGCGGGCGGGGTTCTTTGTGTGTAGTAAACAGCCTCCGGCGAGAAATTTAAGGCAGGGATTCCCTGCGAAAGTTCAGTGACCTCAAACTTCCCCCGGCCACCACCACTCCAAAACGCCGGCTCGTTGGTGGGCGGGAGTGGGTCCCGAGGTTTCCTCGTGGACCTCACACCGGCTCCAGGGCCTGGGCAGGAGGCCCGTGAGGGCGAGAGCATGATTAAACCCAAAGAGAAACAGGGGCGAGCTGGGGGCTTTAAGGATCAAGTTAAGAGAGGGGAGGGAGGTGGGGAAGGCTGGAGTGGTGGGCTGGGGTGGGAGTAAAAGACAGAAAACTGTACAAGATCAACAATTAAAATAAAAATTAAAAAAATAAAATAAAAATAAAATGCCAAACTAAAAAAAAGGGGGGGAGTGCGGGGGCGGGGCTAACAGTCCCTGTGCCAGATGCTGCCTGATACCGGCCCAGCCGAGGTGGGGAGCATCTTTGCTGCCTCTAGAGGGAATGTCGAGGCTCTCTGAGGGTCCCAGGGGCCACCCGAGGACCCTAAGGGGGACCCTGTTTCCAAGCGGGAATGGACGGCGAAGAGGGCAGTTAAGGAGCACAGAAAATACAATAGCCCTCGAAACAGTCAAAAGCTTTCCTGGCATCTCCAGAGCTTTCTAAATGTGAACGCTTCAGAGTGCCCTCTCTCCCACCGTTTCTCTGATTCTTTGCTCATCTTTCCTCACAACCGCAGAAACGCCTCCCAGAGCCTCCGCTGGTAGAAGCCCCACAGGCCCATCTTTCCAGTCCAGCTAGGTCCCCGGAGGGACTTTGCCAGGTGGCCCCACACAGCTGCCCACTGTCCACCAAAAGCTCGGAATCAGAGCACAGAAGGGAGAGGGAGGGAAAGAGGGATTGAAAGGGGCAGGAAGAGACACAAAGAAGAAGCAGGGAGGGAGGAGGAAGTGAGGGTGGAGGGGGTTCCCTCCCTAGAGGCTCTTGTCCCTTAGGGCCTTGGCACGGATGGCGCAAGCCCTCTGAAGGCTTAGTTTGGAGTTTCCCAGAGTCGAACGAGGACAGTCGGTCTTTCCCACTTAGTGGTGAGCTCCTCGTGGCTAAGAGCAGCGATTCGAGTCAAGTTTGTACAGTGCGCACCCGCCCGCCCCCAGCCTGGCACTCAGAAAACATGCACGGAAGGGAACTAAGTAGCCACAAGACCCAGGGCTCCTCTCCTCTTCCTCCTAGTTTGGATGAAGGAAAGGAGGCAAAGACCAAGGGCTATGCACCCTCCTTGGCTCCCTCCCCCTTCACCCCCAGAAGGTCTGGTTGGGAGGGTCGGTGAGAGGACTCAGGACTTCTACCGCTGAGTCAGTGAGTCCTGAAAATTCTCACCAACCCTGAAACGAAGCGAGTCTGGTCTCTACAGATTAGACTTTGGAAAGCCAGGCCTCTAGCCCTGACATTAAAAACTGCTCCATCTGGGCATTAGGGAAAAAAAAGTCAGAGCTATACATCAGCTGTTCGGAGGCTGACAGATTTTTGGAATGTCTTGCAGATCTGGTTTCCCTTATTAAGATTGTTTTTTCCAGTTCAAGCAGCGAGACTCGAGGGGAGCCTCCTTGCGGCAATCCTGAGCCCTGCCCAAAGCGGGGTAAATCATGGGGCGTCCTGGGGAGTCAGGATCCCTCCTCTCAAGGGAGAGGAAGCACAAATGGGGACGAAGAGAGAGCGATTCTCCCACTTTGGAAAACCAACTGCAGAACCTACAGGGAGCAGGAATGACTCCATTAACCCTCAAACGGACTCTTCCTGACCCCACCCCACCCCAACATGTGGGCACTCGGTGCTAGCAGAGGCCCTAAGATTCCCTCAGCCCACAAGCAGGAACACTCACACCACAGCGTTCGGGGATCTTTTTACAATGAAAGAGTTTAAAGAGCTAGGATACCAGAAGGCTGATGGTTTTCCCGGCTTGGAATCGCCTTAGATTCCAAGAGAAGAGCATCCATACTCACCCTCCCCCTGTCATCAAAACAAACAACGCTTGTGCCCACAAACAAGACTCACGGGAGAGGGCCGTGCCCAGCGACCGTGGTTCCGGGACAGGCTGCATTAGCCCATCCAGAAAGGTGTCACCACCCCAGGTGCCCCGCACGATGACCTCTCGGACACACCTGCCATTCTATTGTTTGCCTCTCTGCTTACAAGTAACAACTAATTAGAACAATATGGTGTCCTTTCAGACATAACAGAAATATTGGTTTTGATTCTCATCCCATTTGGATGAGTTGTGGCTGCCGTCCCTCGCCTTTTGCTCTAGGCGGAGGAGGTGGGGAAGGAAGTGGGGATCCTGGGGTTTGGTCCAGCAGGCCTGGCCTGTCTCCCTCCGCCTCTTCACCCCAGCAGAGTCCGCCCTCCCTGCTCCTGGGCCTCTTCTGTATCCAGCAGGGGGAAAGGGTTCAGTGCTCGAGACACACTCTCCTCTCGAGCCAGAGCCAGGCCCGCAAGGGAGCACCTTGGGTAGCCCTGACGCAGACCTGTGCCCCATACCGCACCCCCTAACGGGCCTTCATCCTGGGGCCCTGGCTTCAAAGAAAAGACCCCAGTTTAATAATTCAGCCTGCTTGAATGCCATCAAGTAGCCATGGCAACCAGTTCCCTGACATCTAGTTGTATGTAGGATGTGGCTGGAAGGGGAAAGAGAGGGAGAAAGAGAGGAAGGTAAAGAGAGAGGAAAAGGAAGAGACCCACGTGAGATTTCACCTGAACTTTCCCTGCTTTCGTTCCATGGGTGCGACAGTCCCGACAGTGTGACGGCGGCGTGTCGCTGCAGCTGCCTGCCTCTCCCAGCTCCCTTCTGCGCCTCGACTTCCCTCCGTCCCCATCTTGTCCCTCTCTATCTCTTCCTCTCTCAGACCTACCGGAAGCCAGGAGATCTGAGGCAGCATTCCAAGGAAACACCTTTCTGACTGGCAAATGCCTTCCTTTGCCTCAGTTTCCTTATCTGTAAAAGGGGAGGCTTGTGGTGTTCCCTCTGGTCCCTTCCAGCTCAACAGTGCGTGATGCTGTGGTCCTCTCTCTGTCTCTGTCCGAGCTGTCTCTGTCTCCTCCTCTCCCTGCCCCTTTGTTAGTTTCATAGGTTTCTCCCTCTCCACACCTGTCCTCTCTCTCCCCCCTCCATGACTATCATTGTATCTCCATGAAATACATCGTATTTCACTTGTAAAGCAGTTATTCTTTTAATAAACATTCCATTTCCCCTTGCCAGAAAGCGTCCTATCACCTCCCTTCACCTGGCTAATCCCCCTCATCCTTCAGGTTACAGACCAGACATCAGTGCCTCTAAGAAGCCTCTCTGCCCACCTCCTGAGTGCCCATGAGTACCTGGGATGGACCCCTACCATACCTATCTCGCTTATTGTTACAACCTCAACTGGCGTGTGAGCCCACTCAGGGCAAAAATAGTGCCTCCTGCGTTGCCGTGTCCCCCGTGGCTGCCGTTTGGGAACCACTTAACAAGTCGTGGTTGAAGCACAGATTACTGAATCACTGCTTGTTAAAGATTCAAGACACCCTCTGGAAGGCACACAGAGTGAGGCAGCCAAACGAGAGCCCATTCGAGCCTGAGCTGCCCCTGGGGGAGGGCGCCACCCCTTGGGGAGAGCTTCTCCCAAACTGCTGCGATGAGTGGTGAGCCAAGATTAAGGGACCCTTCAGAAGGGTACCAGCTCCTGGGAGGACTGAGGATGGGCCGCATCAGGAACGCAGAGAGTGGTGCAAGCCGAGTGTAGCCTCCTGGGGCCCATCTCTGGGGTTGTCCTGGTACCACGTGGACAAACTCAAAAGGCAGCAAACGGGAGTTCCAGGCAAGGCATCAGAGCCTTCAGCAAGTGCTTCACGTCAAACACCTCGCAGCCCTTTGGCCCGACTCCTTTCTCCCGAGAACAGGAGCATCAGGAAGGCAGGTGGAGGCTGGGACGGTGCTGCCAGAGCCACATGGCCATCAGCTGAGGAGCCTGAGAACGTGTGGGCAGTGTTTCTGGCCCCTCCTGGGGGCCACCAATGTGCACTTCTGTCATCCAGGAAGCAGCTGCTTTTTTAAATTAAAAAAAAAAAGAGTCTTGTCATCTTTGGATGCACAGACAAGACCTAGCCATTCTAGACGCCTTAGCTGTAAATGTGAATGAAGAGGAGAATGCGGAAGACAGGGTTTCTTCCCAGGGCTCCCTCATGAACTCTCTTGCATCCATACTCTACACAGAGCGGGAGGGACGGAGCTGATAAACGCACAAGCCCTCGTACTGGCGTGCACAGAGCTCCCACAAAGTTGGGACAGCCTCGAGCACAGGGTCAGGCTTTGCAGGCTGTACGTTCCCTCTCACGACTCAGAAACCCAGGCCTGTCTAGCTGAAGCCCTAGCCTGTACAGAGCTTTTCCCCCAAAGAATCCTTCGTCCAGATGGAGCTGCCTTACCCTCAAAGACGTGCCAAGATGACACACAATCTTCCTGACACCGTGCAGTACTGAGTGACATATTCCATCAGCAGACTTCCAGGAGTTCTCCTCACCACCCCCTCCCCAGGTGCCACATTCTCATACCCCTCACGGCCTAGGCAGGCTGACCAAGCTTCAGAAGGAGGGAAAGATTTAAAGCAGAAAGCTAGAAGGCAATAAGAAAGCCAATGCTTTGGGGAAATGACACCCCAAACCTGAATTTGCAGCCACACCAAATTGTTAGGGAAGCTCAAGATGGGTCCGTGCTGAGTTTCTCCATCCTGGGGAATAATACCTCCCAGCTGGTTTAAACAAAGTCCTTTGTGCAGCAGAAACCTGATAGGGAATAAAAATCACCTAAAAGCACTCCTGGATGCCCAAGCCAGGCCCCCACAGCACCCTCCACTGAAGGAAAATCCTTGTCCGCTCCCACGTGCTGTGAGCAGCTCCGAGTGCGGCACCCAAACATCGGGACCAGCCTACGCTCTCGCAGCACCCCGAGAGCAGAACCGGAAAGCCTGTGGCAGCAAACGCCCCTGCTCGTTTTATCTGATGCACACACAGACACACAGCCTGTCGGGGCGTCACCCCCCACATACACTGTAAGCAAGACACGGGCAAACACATACTTACACACACACACACACACATTCTGCCCTCGGGGTGTGTGCGCATGTGCCTGTGTGTGTTTTGCTTGGAGACTGGTGATGCTTTGGATTATGAGGTTTCCATGGTTACCTTCTGTGGAGGGATCTGGGGTAATTGAACTCTTGGGGTTCACCATTCACCAGATGCACACTCCCTCCTGCATGCTCAGCCGCTCACTGGCTCTCTCTGTCTGCATTTCATCAGCATCAGTGTTTAGTTACAGTTTCAAGTCAAGTACATTGTAATGGAGGTGAACTTGCCCTGGGCTCTGGCTTTTTAGCCTGGAGGAAGGGATTGGAAACTGATTTCAACCCTGTGATTGCTGGGGAAGAGCCTCAGACTAATTAGGGTCTAGCGGCAGCCAAGTTCATAGAGACCCACCCTTTCTCCCCTGTGCCAGAAAGACAACCATCCCAGAACGGGTGAGATAAACCATGTTACCAATTCACAGAAAGCTCTGAGAGAATCGGACCGAAGGGCCCAGACTAGTGTAAACCAGAGGGATGGGACAGCGCCTCAACGACGGCATCCCCTCCCCTCTCCACGGCCCTTCCCAGGAGGCCACTCTGGGTGGTTACCTTACATCAGATTTGGAGCAGAGCAATTTCTCAGAACAGTGTTGGCCTCGAACACGGACCCGTCTCTGTTCACAGGAAACCGCCCAAATTGGCTTGTCAAATAAAATGTTTCAATCCACTTCACACGCTGATGTCTTATTTCCCCCAGTGGGTTTAACAAGACAAACAGAGCTGGGGCCTCTGGGGACGTGCTGGCCAGAGTCTTCTTCAGACTCCAATGACCTCAAGGAGTAAAGAAAGAAAATAGTTTCGCTGCACCAGTGGAGCCGGGCAGTGGGCTCAGGTCGCTGATGGGAACCGGGCAGCTCATTGCACTGAGCGGGTAATGGGAGCCGAGGTTCCTGTCTCGGGTCAGCTGCCAGCCAGCCTGGAGGCCTCCGGCAAGGCCCTTAGCTTCTCTCGGCCTCGGCATCCTAGGTTTCTGTGATTCTTGGCTCGCGGGGAGGGGGTGGGGGGATCCAAATGTTTCCACGTATAGGAGAAACCCCTGGGCCTGGCCGTTCGACACACGGAGCAGGACAAGGACCTAGCTCAAGTGCTATGGGGCGCCTGAATGGTGAGTTGAGACAGAAACCCGAAGTATTTCCCCAATGTCCATACTAGTTTATCCTCTTCCGCGTCCTCCACCGCTATTCTGACATTTCTCCTCCAACCCAGAGGAAGCAATATCAAGGAATCAGTAGGAGGAAAGAGAAAAATCAGATGTAAATGAATAGAGTATGCTTTCAATTTAGATCCAACTACCTGCAAAGCCGAACTGAAAGGAAACACACTCGTGGAGAAAAGAACAATGTAGATAATGAGCTGATTGAAAAAGCAGACCCCGGAGGCGAACAGCAGAGGTGTGACTGTCCCCCATACAGAAGAGTAGAACAAGAGGCAATTTAATCATGATGAGCTCCAAGGAGACCCACATTCTTCACCCGCTGTGGTACCAGCTGAATTGCACCCGCTCCCCAAATCCGCAGATTGAATTCCAACCCCCAGCACCTCAGAGTGTGACTGTATTTGGAGACCACGCCTCTGACAAAGGAATGGTGATGAAATGAGGTCATCGGGGTGGGCCCCAATCCAATAGGACTGGTATCCGTGTAAAAAGAGACTAGGAAGCAGGCGTGCACAGAGGAAAGATGAGATGAAGACAGAGGGAGGAGACGACCATCATCTATAAGCCAAGGAGAGAGGCCTCAGAAGGAAACGACCCATCGCCTTGATCTCAGATTTCCAGCCTCCGGAACTGGGAAGAAATGAATTTTTGTGGTCAAAGCCGCGCAGCCCGTGGCACTCGCTCCCCAGGCCCACTACCACACTGATCCGAGGCCGTGAAGAACCGCTCCCACCGAGGTCCCGGGGGGCGGGCTCTGGGGTCTGCTCCTCCACCAACTAACAAACACAGTTAAATAACTTGGGCACATTATTTAACCTCTCTGTGCCTCCATTTCCTCATCTACGTAGTGTGGACAATAACACCACCCTTCTCATAGGGCAAATGCAAGGACTGAAGAAAATAATGCCTGTCAAGCACTTCGAACAGTGCCTAGAACGTAGAAAATACCAATACTCAATAAACATTACAAAGACAGCCAAGCGATTTTTTTCACTGAAGTTGAAAAACATAAGCTGAGATTGAGTCAGCTATCTGGGCTGGTCCTGCCTGAAGACAAAGAAATGGGTAAGATCACCTCCCATGCACCCTCCTGGCCCTGAAGTGACCCAGAAGTCCAAGACTCACCTGGCTACCTTTCGGAGAGGCCTGCAAACTCAAATCCTTTAATCACACACATCCCCATGACCGTAGAAAAGATCATTAAGCTAGGTGTGTCCATAATTTTTCAGAACCATCAGTCTGTGAGCTCTCCTCCACAGACGCTCTCCTCCTCCCTAAACCACTTGAGATTTTCATTTTCCATCCCAGACAGCACAGCATCCCTGATGGATCTTTGAAGGAAGCCACCCCCAGGTCTCTTTGCTGCAAGGGCAGCTGATCTGATTCAGTCTCCACTCGGTCCCTGTGGGATGTTTAGAAACCGGGGAGAGGGAGCCAGGGACTGAAGCCCCGGACATCAGAACAGCACAAGCAGGAACTCATTTCCATTGATCGGGACAGATGACAGCTGCAGGTCCTGGGAGCAGCAGGTCGTGCTCCCAGAAGCTTCTGCCTCAGCCTCAGACACTCTGGTGATAATGCTCCAGATGTCCCCTTGCTTTCCATCACCTGGACCAGAGGCCACCCAGGCAACTGTCCGCCTTGGGGGCCTGTGATTTGATGGCAGCTGGTTCTGCCCTGCAGTCTCTCCAGCCTCCGTTGCCTTCAGGAGCCCTGGCAGGAAGCCCAGACCTGCACACAGTTCTCGGGGCTCCGACGATACCCAGACTTTCATGGGTCATGTCTGCCTAAGGAAAGTCCAAGGCTGTGGGGGAGCTCCGTCTGCAGAGACCCCCGTCCGCCATGGATGAGAATAAGTCTACCAAGACATGATCTGCTTGGGGAGGAGAGGTGGCCAATCTCTCAAAGGAGAAGGACCAAGAGCCCCTTCCCCAATGGCTTTCATTAGGTTCGTTTTACCCAGGAATACAGGTAAAGCTCATTAATCATTGTCAGGCAGCAAGGATCAAACAATAGATAACATACAAAGAACTCTGAGGGCTTATTCTGAGTCAGGGTCTGTTAGCTAAGGGGCTACAAAACTTTGGGAAACAAACTTGTTTCTTGCTCCGACCCTTATCATTTAGTTGAGAGTATCCTTAGCAAAGCAGGTTTCACAGGATTTTATATAGTCTTTCTTGGGCCTGATCACCCAGGGAGTCCACCCCATCCAGCACTAAGCTGCACTGCCCTCTGTCACTGTTTCAGGCTTATGTGGAGCAGAGTCAGCAAGGCAGCCAAGAGATAAGGAAACTTCTCCCAGATAGAATTAAGACTCAGGCTACATCAGGATAGCCAGGGGGCGAGGGTCCATAACCCTTTTTTGCTGTAGCCCCCCAAGTCCTTCCTTGAGGGCCTCCCATGTGATCGTGCCTGTCTTAGGCAACCCCTCCCTTGAGGGAATCTTACCCGTCATCGGCTAACCGACCAAGCATTGGAGGCCAGTTATGGAGGAAGCAGAAGCGGCGCTCCTGCCAGGGAGATAAGCTTTGTCTCCTTAGTGGTTCACAGTCGGAAGGTCGCTCACTCAGCCTTAGCCATGGCGGGGGGGGCGAGGGGAGGATTACAGCTCCTGAAACCAGGCAGGGCGGTTCCCAACACAAGGCCAAAGAAGCAACATTAGTTCCCCATCTTCAGGGAATGTGGGAAATGGCAGTGTGTCCCTTCAGAGAGCCCAGCCAAGTCATCAAGGCTCAGGACCCTTGAGCAAAGAGCAAATGAGTCATCAGAGGAAGAGCTGAAAATGTTCTCACCCCGGCCCAGAGCGTGCGCCTGCCTGAAGGCAGGTGCAGCTCTCAGACGAAGGAGCCTCCGCCCCGTAGCCCATGCCAACAACCCTGGCTTCCCTGTAGGCACTCTTAAATGCTAACTGCAAACACTGGGATTTAAAACCAATGCTTTCCTAGTCCTTGGAGGTGGGGGACAGGAAAGAGGAGAAAAGAGAGGAAATAATAAAGGCAAGAAACCTTTGTGCAAGGGGGGAACTTCTCGGTTGTTCTTGTACAAGACACACACAGCCTTGCTTCTCTTGGTACACATTTTAAGAACTGTTTGGGGAAGGAGAAAAGAGAAAGCACAAATATTTTGATGGGTGAATCCAGCTTCTGGTCCACCAGAAACTGGTAGTTTCTGGGTCACTAGTTAGCTTTTTCTTTCCAGAAAAAGTATTAATAGTTCAATCCGCTTATTAGGAAGTTTTGGGCATCATTCCATCAAATCTTGATCCTGCTTCCTCCCCAGACAAGGTCTGCAAATCTTGGAAAGCACCTATTTTGCTGCCCTGTCACTTTGCTGACTTTGCTGATCTAGAATCTGCCACCTTGCATCCGTTGGCTCTGTTACATAATTTGTTTAATAAAAAGTGAGAAAAGAGGCCCATGCTCTCACCAGCCCCCAAACTACCCTCATCTTTGCTTCCCCTGTTCCGGAATCTTCCTTGTTCCCACAAAGTGAACAAGCTTCTAGACTGGCCAAATGAATTTAATTCTGCAAATAGAATTCTGTAAGGATATTGAACCAAATATTCCAGACCCTTGTTCTCCCTTCTCTCCCCGCCGTTGAGACACAGAGGCCTTCTCACCAGGGTCACTGGCGGGGCCTGAACGATGACATCTCTGCACCGCCAATGCCCTAGGGTCTCCCTGAAGATCCAGTGACTGAGTCCAGCACCCATTTGTATCCATTATTCGTATCCTCTCTCCCTCTCTCTCTCATCGTGATAAAACATAACGTAACACAAAACTTACCCTTGCGATCATTTTTAAGTACACGATTCAGCGGCATTGAGTGCATTCACACTGCTGTGTAATCGTCACCGCCATCCCACTCCACATCTTTTTCACCCTCCCTCCCAAACGGAAGCTCTGCGGTCAGTCGTAACACAACAGCTCTCCAGCCCCTCCTCCCCGGATTCCCGTCACCTCTCTTCTACTCTCCGCATCTACAAATGTAACCACTCTGGGCATTTCCTGTGCATGGGGTCATGTAATATTTGTCCTTTGTGACCGGCTTACTTCACTGAGCGTACCGTCCTCACGGAGGGTCCCGCGGGAGCGTGGGCCAGAGTGCCCTCCCTTTTTAGGACTGACCGACGCACCGAGGCGCCCCTGTGCGTGCCGAGCTGTGTTTACCCAGACATCTGCGCTGTCCCTGCCTTTGGGCTACTGCGAATGGTGCTGCCTTGGGTGGGCGCAGGTGCACAGACATCTCGCTGAGACCCCGCTTTCCACTCTTCAGGGTATGTCCCCAGGAGTGGAATGGCCAGGCCATGTGTTGATGCTGCGTTTAGCATTTTGAGGAACCACCAAACTGCTACCACATTCTCTTTTAAAAGGTTCTCGTGTGCAGGAAAACCCTCCCCGGGGACAGAAGTAACAGTCATGTTGCCAAGAATTCCAAACTGGGCCTTGGCAGACTGTCCGACAGTGCTAAGTCCTTCTCTCCTCCCCCGACCCCATATCCACACCCTTTGCTGAGTAGCTTGGGGGCACCTCCCACAAGAAGGCAAGGAGCTCTTTCTGACCTTTGACTGGCACACCCATGTGACTTGCTTCAGCCAATGGGATGCCAGCGGACATGACACAAACAGGAGCTTGACATATGCTTGTACATTAAGGCTGTCCCTGTGCCACCACCACGAAGGAAGAGAGCGTGCCCTGATTGGCCCAAGGGTCCCAGGAGGAACAGGAGTTACACGTGACACAGAGCTAGCCCCGCCACTGCAACCTAATGCAAAGCCACCCCAGCTGACCGGCTGCTCCTTGAGAAGAAATAATTTTTTAAGCCTCTGAGTTTTGCGGTGGCTTATGAGAGTGTTATTGTGGCAATAGTCGGCAGTGTAGGTACGAGCCCATTTATTGTTTATCCTAAACGTAGGCAAGAATGCAATTTCCGGAGAATTGGTAAATAATATAAGAATCTCATTAATATAAGGATCTCATTGATGCTAGATTTTTTTTTTTTTTTTAGTCCACCCTATCCTGAATTAAAAGCCAGACACGCCCTGTGTCTCACAGCTCTGTAGGGCTGGCTGCCTTGGTCCCTCTTTGTTTGCTATCTGGCATTGTCACCAGGCTTTATTAACATAAAACCCAGCCTGTGAAAGACTCTTAGCTTGGCAGAAAATGGGATGTTCCAAAGGGAAAACGTCAATTCAGTAATTCTTTGGAAGGCTGGGAATATTGGGAGCTGTTGCAGTTTCAGAAATCACAAATGGCCAAGCCGGGGGCTGGCCACTGTCTAAGTGTGGCCCCGCAAGGCAACCACGGCTCCGAGGAGCCCCCCACCACCTCCAGGCCCCATTTAGAATCTGCCCTCAGTTCAGCTGTCCCCCAAACTCAGTTGCATTAGTTCCCTTTGAATGAACCAGTCTCAGGGGAAAGCCACACAAACACGGTTTCTCGAGACTGAAAAACTGGAATGCCACTGTACTGCTTTGTGCTGAGGGGTGGTCCTTTCTCGGGCCTGGAGAAATTTACGCAAAATCTGTAGCCGGAATACATCCTCCTTGTTCTCAGTGTATCTGCGAGACCCAGTTAGTCACCGGCGGCTGCTTGGGGAGCAGAGAACCATAACCAAGGGAGGAGGACGGTGTCGCTAGGTTTTATCCAGGCCACGGGATGCTGATGCCTCATCAGCATCCCATCCAAAAACAGAGCTCGAGTCCAGGGACCCAATATTGGTGGTGTAGTGCTGCCCATCTTAGGGGCTAGCCCTCTAATCAAATCAGTATTATCTTGATCAAAGTTTTTAAAATGTGATTTAATAAATAATGCACACACTCCTGAGCCACCTCTGGATTTCTAAAGTTAAAACAAATACCTTGTCACCCTGATCAAATCCGGCTGATCCCACCTGTAGCACGTCCTTGGAATCCAAACCCTGTGCTGTGCCTGAGGCCTGGGCCCCATCGTCTGGCCTGGACAGTGGCACCAGCCCTGCCCTGGTCTCCCTGCAGCCACTTCGACCCCCCACTCCTCTCTAAAACCACGCTGAACCCCCAGAGTGACTGCACCCTCACAGTCACTGAGCAGGTCACGTACTTCAAGTCAAGAATAAAGAAAAGGTTGTGTGTACATACAACGGGACATTGTTCAGCCTCTAAAAATAGAAACGAAGCTTTATGCAGAAGTATCACTTTATTATTATTACATATTAATAATAATTGTGGGCAGTGCCATATAGGTAGAAGCACACTGAACTGTCAGGGAAGACTCAGATTCTCATCACAGTTTTGCCATGAAATTACTGTGCAGCACCCTGGCCTGGTGGCTCAGTTGGTTGGAGCTTCGTCCCTTACACCAAAAGGTTGCGGGTTTGATCCCCAGCTCAGGGCACATACCTAGGTTGTGGGTTTGACTCCTGGTCGGGGTACATATCAGAGGTAACTGATCACTGTTGATGTTTCTCTCTCATGTAGATCTCTCTCTCTTTCTCTCTCTAAAATCAATAAACATATCCTCTGGCGAGGACTAAAAAAAAATAGGTGCCTTGATTACCCAAAAATAAAAATCTAAAACACAAATTGCTGTGTGACATTAGAAAATGGACTGTGGCATTCTGGGCCTTGGCTTTCTCCCAGATAATGGAAGTGAGTTGAATTAGGTGAGCATCAGACCCAGGATGACTTGAGTCTACGGGCAGTATGGACAGTAAGTGCTGGGAGTTCAGAGGAAGAAGTTGGTAAGGTTTGTTTACACGATGGATCAGAAGAAAAAGCACACGAAGTAAAACAAAGCCAGGAGCACTCCTGGCAAAACAATTTAAAGGGTATATTCTGTTGGGCAGGCAGCAAATTGGACGCGGAATGTTCAAAAACCACTCGTGACTAGAATAAGAATAATATAACTACAGTTGTTGATCTGAAGGTACCTTGCTCAGAAAATTCCTTGGGCTTACAGAGGCTTTTGAGTTTAAAAAAAAATCAAGTTGACATTTACTGTACCAGATGAGAACAAGCCCTACTCTTATTCAGTGCTGTGTCCTTATTTCATTGATGTTAGCTTTTAATTTCAATTAAAGTGTCAGGATCACGCCCCAAGATTTAACTTGGCTAAATCTCTAAGCCTTTTGAAATAGTCCTGTTTACTTTCTTGATAATTCTCATCTTGGCTGTAAGCCTCTTGACTGAAGTTGAAATCGTCATATACGCAGGTCCATTCTTTACTGATTTCTTTTAAAGCTTCACTCCCAATCCTGCCCTGCATCCTTGGAGGAGCCCTGAATTGGTAAAATCGGCCTGTCATTCTGGGTGTGTTCTCAGTGTGGTTTTAGGACCACCTACTGTGAAATTTGCAGACACGACCTTCTGCTGCAAACCCAGAGCTCTGAGCTGTCAAAATTCTTTCCTAGTTTCCTGCTCAACTCAACTCTAACAGCATGTCCTATGCTAGGTATTCCTGGGTAGCTGAATCATTAAGAAATGGGACCCAGACCTCAAAATTACTATAGCCTGGTAGAAAAGACGGGACATGTGCATATGAAATTATTAGAAGCCAACGTAGAGGACAGTATAATCCCCAGATACTTTGTTCTCTGAGAGATTTTAAAAGAATGACATTAGTGACCATTGGAAAGGCTCATAAAATATGAACATTGTACAAAAGTCCAGAATGTGTGCTGGACCCAAGTGACTGCATTTTTCAGGGTTCAAGAAGCAAACCTTAGTCCTCAATCCCCTTTCCAGGGGATATAAAAGTTAAACCATACAAATATTTGAAAAATATACTTTTGCAGAAACAGCAACCCTGATGGAGTTGGTCATCTCACTGTCAGACTGAGGGGCATCCCCAAACACAGGAGATTTAAAGAGATTCTGCTCCTACTGACCCTCCACCTGCTCTGAAAACGGCAATGGTTTTGAGCACGAGACACACACTGCCCCGATTCCATCTCACTCCACGGCTAGCAAAGGCGGCGCTGAGGCTCGGAACACAAGGGGCAGGAAGTCCCCCTCCAGGGACGCAGCCGGCCCCACCCACCCAGAAAAGCCAGGCTCTGCCGTAGTGGAGTTGAGACATCGTTGTGGAAAGACTCCTATGACCAAAAATAATCTGCACTGGGCCTGCCCCAGGCTGGATTCCTTCATGGACGTCCCACTCTTGGGCCTTTCCAAACAGAAAGGAAGTTCTGCTTCTGCTGTGGTGGAGTAAACACTTACCAAACACGATCACAGGTATAAACCCTATTCTCATTCTCTAGGAAAAAATAATCAGCCCAGGCCAACCCTGAGACGATCCAGAAGTTGGAATGCTCAGACAGGGACTTTAAAACAGAGCGTTACCATGCTCAGCGAGGTAAAGGAAAGTACAACTGTGATGAATCAAAGGGTAGGCAATATCTACAATTAAAGAGACGTGATGTTTTATGTATAAAGTCTGCAGTAAACTACAAAACCTTCCCTGGAACTAATAAATGAACTTTATAAAGGTTGTAGGCTAGAAGGTCAACATATGAAAAATTAATAGTACTTTTAAACACTAGTAGCAAACAATTAAATTAGAAAATGGAATTTTTAAACCATTAAGTGTATATTTACTCGTAAATCTAAGCCTAATTACAGTTACAAAGGAGAGTGCCTAAGAATATGGAAAGTAATACGTTAGATTTCCGTGCAGTACAATTCCTGACAGTTCCTCTGCCGTACAACCAGCGAAAACAGAGGGGGGCTGGAAAGAATATGTGAAAAGTGAAATAAGCTCACTGATTGCCTTACGGGAACTCACTGGGAGTGAAAAGGTTTTATTTCAAAATAGATTCAGGGGCAGCAGGAGGGAAGAGATTATTAGCTGATGTCGGTGTTGAGTCAATAGTCAGGAAAAGAAAAGGAGAGACAGAAACCCTAAGTCCAGCAGCATCTTGCGGATGAAGGAGCACCCAGGGCTTGCTCCCCAGTTCCAGAACAAGGCAAAACGATCCCCTCTGCCTCTATGTGACGTCTCGGAAAAAACTCGATTAGACAAGAAAAAGCATCCGAGGAATAAGAATTGGAGTAGAAGAGGTAAAATTCTCTCTTTGCATATAATAGAATCTCAAAATTTGAAAAGAATCAATGGGAAAACTACCACAAATAATAAGGAAATTTAGTACTGTAACTGAGCAGGTGCCAAAACTGTCATATATAAAGACAGCCAATTAGGAGTCTAATGAAGAGGAAAACCCATTTCACTATAGCAAAAATAAAATAAAATACCTAGGCAGAAACCTTTAAAAAGTGTCTAAAATCTCTATGACAAAAATCTATAGGACAATCAGAAAGAAACAAAAGTGGAATTGAGCAAATAAAATAAGATACCATATTTTGGGATCGAAAGACTCAACATCCTAAAGATGTCAGTTTTTTATAAGATACCTTGTAAGTGTAATGCAATCTTAATAAAAATACGAGATTTAAAAAAATCTTGAGTTAGACAAGTTGATTATATAGTTCATTTGGAAGACTAAACAAGCAAGAATCACCAGGATAAATCTTAAAATGAAGAGCAAAGCTATGTAGTGGGGTGGGAGCCAGTCCTATCAGAATTCAACCCTATTATAAACCTCTTTGATAAAACACTTTGGCATTGTTACATGAACGGAAAATACAATCTGGAAAATGACCCAGACACGCACATCTTGTTTATGACATGAAAACTGAGTAGGCGGTGATGAGAGCATCTCAGAGCAGGGGAGGAAACATGGTTAAAATCACGTATGACCAGTAGGAAAAGACAGGATCAGATCCACCGCCCCTACTGCACTCCAGCATAAACTCCAAATGGGTCAGAGATTTAAGTATAAAAGTTAAACCATACAAATATTTGAAAACTATGCATGAATTTCTCTATAACCTTGGGATAGGGGACATCTTCCTTTGACTTAAAACCCAGAAGCAATAACAATATTGGTGTATATTTTTACTACATAAAAAAAAATTGCGTGTGAAAAAAAATAAAAACTCTAAGAAAACAAAGGCAAATGTCAAAGCAGGAAAAACTATTTGTCACTTACTCATAAATGAAGGGTTAATATTGTTAATATAGAGACTTTAAAAATAGAGAAGAGACTAATAACACTTTAAATATTATAATAAATAATAAAGATATGAACTGAGGGTTATAGGAAACAATGCCAGTGACTCCTAACCACGTAAAAAGATGTTCACCCTCACTCATAGTAAGAGCAAAGCTACATGGAGCGACCAGCTCTCAACAATCAGAATGGTAAAAATCTGAAGTTTGACATCCTATTCTGTTGAAAGGCTAGTGGGAAAGCAAAATGATATAATCCACTGGGTAAGAATTTGATAATATCTAAAAAAATTCCCAGAAATCAAAGACTACGAGAGTCATATCAAATGGATACAGAAGCCAACTTGAATAGGCTCCTAGTAGCCAAAGATGGGACATTTTGACCTTAAGGACAATTATAGTCAATTAACATACATTAAATAAGTTTAAATCCACAAATTTATTATTACACTTTTTTAAAAACCTTCATTGATCACCCTTGGAAATCAATTTATTCTTTTGAAAACCGGTAATGAAAGAATTAAGTATTTATTCTGCTTTTTGTACATACACTAAAGCAGGACTATTAAGAGGGAAAGTCTCTATATATTAAGGATATTAACTGTTTGTGTTAAAACAAACAAAACAAAAAAAAAACACAACAAACCTGTGGATGCAGAGAACAGGCTGGCGATTGGACAGAGAGAAAGGGAGTTGGGAGGCGGGCGGAGTGGGCGAAGGGGTCAGCTGTACGGTGAAGGGTGGGAACTACAGTTCGGTGGTGGTCACTTTGTGGTGTATCCAGCTACTGACTTATAAAGTATACCTGAAACATGTAATGTCGTATACCGATTTTACGTCAGTTAGGCAAACAACATATCCATCCCCTCTACCCTTCCCTTAGAGCCCTGAGGTTCTGGCATCGGCAGTGGATTAATCAGTCCTGCTCACGCGCTCAATCTTTCTCAGTCCCTCCTTTCAGCAGCAGAGGCTCACACTCTTCCAGCAAACCTGCTTCACAAGCCAAATTGCTCAGAGAATGAAACCCAGAGTTTACAAAAGGTCTAAGATCCAAGGCATCTTCTCTGAAGTTGACAAAGATCCAGGAAATTACAAAGAAAACCCAGTTCTTCCGAAGGGTGGGGAATTTCACTTTTTTTTCCCCTGGGATGCAAAATTGAAGCACAGCGTACCACAATCAAAGGCCAAGCATTAGAGCAGGAAAGGCAAACAGAAAGAAAGGGAGGGGCAGACGCAAAGGTTAAAAGCAGCACAGACCAAGGAAGTCGGGGAGACCCTTGGAAGAAGGAATTGCCTCCCAGCCAGAGCCAGGGTCAGATGCTATCAATTCATTCTCCCTGTGCAAATCTGTCTTGATCTGGAGGACCAGCTGACGAATAATTTTCCTCTTCCATCTCACAGGTAGCTGCTCAACGATCAGAAATACGAATGGGTTTGGTGGTTTAGTTTAGACATACATGTGTGGTTCTTTCATTACACTCTGAATCAGAGCAAGCGAATTCATCTCGTCTTCAACCACCTCACCCTTGTCACCAGATGCTGCAGGAGCAGACAGTGAAGCCCTGGTGAAGTCTGGGTCTGGCCCCATCTGGTCGCTCGTTTTGCTGGAGAAGCACAGCTCGCACACCTCGTCCTGTCTCAAGAATGGGGGACACTCTCATGGCTCTAACAGACGGCTTCACCCGCTCAGAGCTGGGAGGGGGGTGGGAAGCCAGGGCCAGATCTTTATTATCTACAACAGAATTTAACTCATGCGCCCTTGTTTCTTTCTCTGTCGCAGAAATCCATCTTTCCAAGTCAAGGTCACTCAGCCTCTTTTGGATTTAAATACGGTTCATTTGAAACGCACACTCTCCTCCCACCCCCTCTCCTCCCCTTCTTGTTCTAAACTCCCCTCGGGGACAGGGGCAGGTGTCCTCCTAGCTTCTGGGGGAAGACCCGATCTCCGAGCTGTCCTCCGTACTGACCGGCGGCTCCCCAGGGCCGAGCCCCATCATCTCCTGTCCTCACCGTTCACCAGCCTGCTATAGCTTCTCACCGGCAGGTGCAGGCATTCTGCCTCTTCCTTGTGGAATCCAGGCCCGGGCTCTTTAGCACCTGCCAGCTTGTGCCCAGCTACTTCTGCAGCCATGGTGGGGGCCATGGAAACTTCTTGATGTCATCTGCCCCCACTTTGGAGAGGACAGAATCGTGTGGGATTCCACGAAGTTGTCCTCATTCTGTCAACCTGGACTCTGCCCGGCCATCTCTATTCCACAGCCCGGGGCCACGTTGGTCTCTGCGCTACAGCCCAGGAAGAGAGAGGCACAGTGCCTCCTGCTCTTGGAGTCACTTCACTCCATGTACAGTTTCAGTGGCCAATCCGGACCCCTCCCCCTGTAATTCACCCCAGGAAATAGGGATGCTGAGCCCCCCCCCCCCGACAGAAACTCCTAAATTCTAGCGATATCCACGTTGCTTTCCCCTTCCCCCAGCTGGTCACATTTTTATCTCCTTTTGAGTGGGAAATAAATTATGTCATCCTGCTTTCTAAAATCTCAGCTCTCTAGACTTTGGCTTTTGATATTTAAAGCTGAGCTTTTTAGAATTTAAAAACGTAAAGCCTTAGCTTTGCAGATAATTGTTTATGTTAGGCAAAAAAGAAGATTCGATCAGAAATCCAACAGACATCTTTGTTCTAGCTCCCTCCATCTGCTCTCTGAGAGCAGTGCACGAAAAATCTATGGGTGTGTTCTGGATGGGAGGGAGAAGGACAGAGGAAAGGTGTTGTATGGGAGCAGGGACTCAGCTAAAGATCTGCATTGTGATGATTGTCCTAGAATCCCCTCTCATCTCATGCTCGACGTGGTAGACTCCACTCTGTCCAAGGCCCTGTCTCTACCCCCTGTCCCCCAGGCAGGGCAGCCCACATCCACCAGGTGCCTTCCCTGGCCACAATGCCCACCCTGGTTGCCTGTCTCACATCAGCAGCACCTGTCTGCAGCTGTTACCGTCTGGTTGGGTCCCCAGACAGGTCTCCTCTGCAAAACTATGTCCAGCCTCTGTACTGTTTACAGAGGCTGCAAGGTGACCTGGTCACCCGAGGGCCCCCCCAGGCCAGCTGAAGGACATGGGGAAGACCACATGGGGACTGATAGACCCTCAGAATGTAAGGCTTGTGAGAACCCTCAGGAACAAGGAAGGAGAGAGCTAGGCTACTCCAACTTGCGGTGGGAACCAGGAGTTGGAAAGGCAGAAAAATTCGAGGGGCACGAAGCTGTCCCCGGCCTGTTGCCCAAACTCTACATCTGTCCAGCCTCTCACGTGCTCGTGACTTTTCTGTTTTTATTTTCTATCTTGGCATTAAAAATGGATTTTTAAAAATCTATATATTCCTGTATAGCAAATGGATCCATGTTTCTGTCTCCCAGTTTTTATAGCTCTTTCCATGGGCTGTTATCGCTTCCCATCATAACGCCAACTATTATCATTTTTATGCTTTTGGGAAATTGGAACTGCGCACACCTTAGAGTCGGGAGAGTGTGCATGCGTTCTGATGCCCCCCCCCACACACGGCTCCCCACAGAGGGGCTGCTCAGGAGGCGTTATCCACTCACTAAATGTCAGCAGGAGATATTTGGGTTTGGCAAAATGAAGCACTTCAGAAATTGGCTAGGCACTGGGGCAAAACACAGAATTATTCTTTGGCGATATTTAAAAAGGAGGATCATCTTGTCCTCATTAAAATGCATTTAGCATCCTCGACCTCCTCTGTCCTTCCATCTCCCGTTTTCTCCGGCCAACCATTGCCAAGGCCATGGCTATTGCTCCTGAACTTCCCCCAGAGCCCAAGAATAGTGTGGCCACTGCTTTGTGATGGTTGTCATTTCCAATAATCCTGTAATAGCAGCACCATGAGAAACCAGCGGTGCACCTTGGAAGGTACTCAGCTGCTCCGTGGGGCCCCACAGATTAGACCGCGAATTAGCCATTTAGCACCCCAGGTTGTCAGTCCCACCGCTGTTTCTTCCCTCTCGGCCAAGGTTAGAAAAAGATCATTCTAGGACCATAGGATCGAGTAGGGAGAACCTGGAGCTAGCGACCCAAAGTGAATATTCCAGGAGAGAAATTCCCAGAAGGGCTTAAGGAAGAGCACAGTGTGGCCAATAGACCATCACTGACAATTAGGCAGCAGGTGCCTGTTGCCTCCCGTATTTGTAGTTTGGGGAGTGTGTGCACATTGGTGAAGCTTAAGGAAGGTTTAAAATGTAAAGTTAGACTTAACAATTTCATGACTTTAAATAAATCATTTAGTATATTCTGTGTGCATATCTGATTTACAACCATGGTATTGGTAGAAACGGTGATGATGATGATGATGATGATGATGATGATGATGATGACGACAACAGCGCTAAACACCTGACAGCGCCATTAAATTGGGTAGGAAAAGCACTTCTGTAACTGTAAAACACTATAAAGATGTAAAAATATTATCATTCCAACGTCTGACATGCTGTTGCAGTACCTTTATTGCAACTGAACCAAAATCTGTCTAATTCCATCAATAATGTTCTCTAAGAGCACCCACACACACTGGTGTGATTCTTCTTTCACACGACAGTCCTTTAAGTACCAGAAAGTCCTCCCAACACCATCCTCAAGGCTTCTCACCACCAGGCTGACGGCACTCAGGTTCTTTGACATGTTCCCCACACATGTGTCACGGGTCACATAGCACCATGAGTGTAGCTGTGGCCCTGTGGGCTTCTAGGAAGGATCCTTTGGCTTCCTCAAGTACCTGGATTGCTAAGATGAGCCCCTCTGACACTGATGCCTCAGCGAGGGAAGCTTGTGCCCCGAGCCGGGCCACTGTCCCACCCTCAGTGCCACCCCCCACATCCCTAGGCCCACTTTGGCCCTTGCTCGCTCTTGCTCCTTCTTGTTGTAGTCCAATTACAATGGGCCTGGAGCGGCATAATCAAACAGAGAGCGTGTGAAAAATCTACACCCCAAGCCCGAACACCACGGAGATCTCATTTTAGCCTATAGAAAGCACATGATTTAGAATGAGAGAAGAGTCATTTACGTATTAGATTTACATAGCTTCTTTCGTCTAAAATGCTCAGGGCATTGTACCAGGGCATTTGGATGAATTCTCATATTATGTCTTCAGCACTGCAGGGCTCAGCTTCTCCGGACTGTGCAAATGCCCCTTCACTCACTCGGGCTGAGCTCTCCCTCCCTTGAAATGCAACTGTGTTTTGTCTGTTGCACACGCATGGGGTCCTGTGGTTCAGGGCGGGGTGGGGGGGGCTGCTGAGCTACAGCAGAATCCCAGATCACAGAGCCCAAGGAACCTTTAGGCAGAGTCCCATCCATGCCGTCAGGTTAAAGATGGGAAATCGTGACCCTGAGGAACAACTTCCTTAAAGTCGCAGCTAATTAGGGATGTCTACTAGCCATGGTTTTTACTCCCTCTCAACTGAAAAGCAAAAGAAAAATGAGGCAGGGCGACTCGGCACTCTGGAGAGAGAGAGAGAGAGAACAGCGAGCGACAGGATACTTCCTCGCAGCTCTCTTAGCTTTTGCCATAGAAACCTGCAAACTTCCAGAGAAGAACCATCATAATGACGAGGGGAGTACAAGGAGCGGCTGAAGTCCAGATCAAGGAGCCCAGCCAGCCAGGTCAGCTCTATCGGTTATGATTTAAAAGGATGGGGCAAGATGATGGTTTGCTGTTTCACAGTTAAGTACCAAGGAGGAAAAATAACTTGAGTGGCACAAGGGAAGATAATTGGACAATGGGGCTGCAGAAGCCAAATCGGGAAAGGAAGAGCTAAGGCTGAGCGTATAAGGGTGCCTCCCCAGCACAGACTGCGGTGGGGGCCCAGGACACTGTACTGCAGACAGAGTCTGGGTGCGGCAGGTGAACGAGTTTGTCATGCTTCTTTGCTGTCTTCGTTCTTGCAATGATTTACAGGCTATATATACATGCGTACACAGAAAATGTTCAAACACTCCTACGGCAATGAAAATCCCTCCCCGAAAGCCTGTTCTCTCCTCTAATTAATACCCAACGTGAGGAAACCAGGGTGTGCTCCCATTACCTGCCAAGTTCTGCTATTTTTAAAATCCAACGACACGGTTTCAGATTCTGTGGTTTGGGCCACACGCAGCCCTTCGAAGGTGGTTTCCTCAGTTTCCCCACACCTGAACTTGCAGCCAGGTGGTAAAAACAGCCCCACTTTGAGATGGCTCGCTTTTGCTCGAAAAGATTCTCCTATCCCAGCGGCCAAGCTGCCTGCCCTGCTCTTTCCCTGAGGCCTTCTCCAAAGGGAGAAATAAAGGAGCCGAAGAGATGAGGAGTGTGAGGTCACCCTTCTACTGCAACCGGAAGTGAAAATCCTTCTGCTTGCTCTGGGAGTGGATGGTGTATTGTTGACTGTGAGTAGACTCGTGTCATCAGCAGCAGAGTCCCCAGATACACTGTGACAAACAGAGGCAGTCAGACCTCAGAGGGGACCTCCAAACGCTAGGCCAGGAGGGAATTCAAGCTGTCCGACACCTTCTGCAGCTGCAGGAACTTCGAAATGGTATGAAGCTGTCAGTACCCCTGAGGGCTTTTAAAGTGGGAAGATCTGGTGTTCAATGATCAATGTTCATAATGAAGAGCCTACAACTCCCTACATAAAAACTGTCCACTGTCATCTCCTTTCCCCCAAGAATCCACTCTGACAAATTGGCATTTATCCTTAATACGTGAACAAGCACCCTCATTATGCAAGAGCAGTGGGCTAGGTGCTGTGGGAGACACACAAGAGTATAGGCTGATCCTCCCCTCAGGATTTTTACAATTGATGGAAGACAGAAGACACTACATGTAAATAGAGCCCCCCTTCCCCGAAGGCTGCGAATGAAAAATGCATTGATTTCCAGTGAGGGAAGGCATCCATCGCAAACTCAAGACGCTCACTGGTGATGAGGCCCATACGTTCCAGAGACCGAGAAAGCCTGATAAGCCCGAGGGAGAAAGAACAACTGAGACACTCTCCTCATGCCAGAAAATAGCAAATCCAGCTTCAGAGTTGGTGTAAGTTCACCTCACCTACTGCCCCAGGGCCTAATTACCTCCCAGATGGAGATAAAGGTTGTTTAAGATCAGCATCCCCCACCTTGGGAAGTGTGGACAGATAAAGGCTCAATGTACCAGTAGCCGACCTCCCCACTGCAGGGCTGCGTAAGACTAATGGTGTGGTTTCGAATGTTTGCCAAGAGCAACAGAAGGTGTTTTCCCTCTATGGAATTTTTTTATTTGCCTCCTTCCATCCTGCCTTTAAGGGTAGCTTAAATGTGACTCAGAATTGGGCACACTGCCCAATCCGCAGTCCCCTGTACTTCTCTGGCAGTCACCCTGCTCATCCACAGTCCCCTGGTCCCTTTGAGCCCATCTCTCAGCACTCAGAGGACACTGAGGTGTGACAGGATTCGTCACAGAGTAAAAAGTCATGGCGTTAAACAACCCGTGTGTCTTTCAGATATTGGAACCTTCCACCATATTTCCCTCAGATGCTCATCAAATCTACCCAGTGAAGGGAACTTACCACCCCAACGCACAAGCTAATCATCTTGGAACAGTTACAGTTGTGAAGTTCGCCCTGCCTTGGATTTCCCTGACACTTTCTTGAGTTGCTCCTAATTCCATCTCTTGGGTCCACCCAGGACCAGTCTAACTCCTGTTCCACAAGACTGCCTGTCAGATACTTGAAAGGTCTCAAGTCCTTTGAGCCCTTTCTTCTGCAAGAGCAACATATAGACATCCTTCAACCATTTCCGATATCACTTGGTTTCAAACGCTTGCATTTTCCTGTTTGATTTCTTAATGCTGTAAGAGATTAATTTGTTCTCTCTCACTTAAAACCTGGCACCTAAAAATGAACAAAGCACTCTAGACATAAACTGACCAATGTAAAGTTAGATGAAAACTCTTCATTTGAGAAACTTAGACACCATAACTTTATAAATACAGTCCAACACTGTATCTAACTCTAAAGTTGTTGTCACATGCCATGGCATGTGCTTACTATAGACTAAAATCCTTTAGCTACAAGTGCTTCCCACCTGCTGGTGAAATAATTGATTTTTATTTACTATGCCTCCCTCATGCAGCTGAGTGTCGTCCCCAAACCTACATCAGGAAGTGGCGTCTTGTATGTTCTTTCCACCCCTTCCGCTTAAGCCCCAATTATAGATGCAGACGACTGTTTCAGCAACCCGGGAAAAGAAACACCGCGCCTGGCCGGGCAATCTCCACGGGGAGGGGTCAGCGGGAGTCCTGGCTGGAAGGGTAAAGGCTCCTGCGGCGCCAGAGGGCCCAGCGCTGCCCCGGACTTCCGTTCTGAGCCCTCACCTCCAGGTCCCTAAACCCACCAGCAAGGCCTGCAGAGAAGCCCTGAGCAGTGAAGGAACCTCTCCCAGACCTGAGGGAGAAGAAAGGAGGCCTGTAAAATTCATTTTGCTAACCTGTTAACTTTTCAAACAATAGCCGTGTTCAATAACAAACAATGTGTTGTACTGTGTAACATACATGGAAGTAAAATGTGTGGCAAGAATGACGCAAAGGACAGGAGAGGGAAACACGGAAGTATGTTAGCTGAAAGTTCTCGTACTATGTATAAAGCAGCATAAAATTATTTACAGGTAGACTGTGCTGATTTAAAGGTGCATATCGCAAGCTCTAGAGCAAGCACCTCCCCCACGCACACATACACACACCAGAGGAACAGCTAGCAAGCCCATGGCGGGGAGAAAATAGAGTAACACAAAATGCTCCATAAAAAAAATGGTAAATAAAGAGGAAAATATGAACAAAGGACAGATTAAAACAAACCTGAGGAAAAAACAGGAAGAGAGACATAGTTTTAAACCCAATATATCGGTAATTACATTCAATGCAAATGATCTAAGCAGTTCAATTAAACGGCAGAGACAGGCTGAATAAAAAAACACAACATAAAAGAATATGCTGTTGAGAGGAAACCAACATTAAATATAAAGCCAAAGCTAAGCTAAAACTAAGAAGATGCTCAAAAGGCATGTGATGCGCAGCTAACCGAAAGAAAACTGGAGTGCCGATGTTAATGTCAGAATAAGGGACGGAACCCAGGATAAAGAGCCATGTTTAATAAGGGTAAAAGGGTCACTTCCTCAAGAAGACATAATGATCCTAAACGTTATCTACCCGACAACAGAGTGTTCAATGCAAGAAGCAAAACATACAGAACTCAAAGGAAGAATAGACAAGTACATAACTATAGTTGCAGATTTCAACATGCCCCTCGGTAATTGATAGAACAAGTAAATCGAAAACTCGACTAAACACAGAAGACTTGCTCAGCTTTTGAACCAACCTGAACTTGGTTTTGTAGAACACCGTCCATCCCACTCAGCACCATGTACTCAGGAGAACGTATAATGTTCTCTGACCACAACAGAATGAACAGATCAAGATAAAAAAGTATCTGGTAAATCTCAAAGTGTGTTGAAATTCAACAGAATGCTTTCAAATATTCCAGGGGTCAAATAAAAATCATTAAAATTAAAGTATCTTGAACTGAACAACAATGAAAACACATATCACAATATGTGGGATGAAACTAAAGAAGTGCTTATTGGGAAATTTGTAGCTTTAAACACTTCTGTCAAAGGAGAAGAAAGATCTAAAATAAATTACCTAAGCTTCCACCTTAAGAAGCTAGAAGAAAGAGCAAATTAAACCCAAATAAAGAAGAAAAGTGAAAATATAAAAATAAAAGCAGAAATCAATGATTTAGAAAATGGATAAAATAGAGAAAAAATCAATAAAAACAAAAAACTGGTTGTTTGAAAGATCATTAGCAGTAGCATCAAAAAACAAGAAATATTTAGGGAGACTTTAAACAAAATATATGCAAAGGCTACTAACTGCATAATACAAAACATTGTTACATTAGACAAATTAAAGTAGACCTAAATATATGGAGAGATATAATACGCTCTTGGAGTAAAAGTCTCAGTATTATTAAGATTAATTTTCCCTAAATTGATCTGTAGATTTAGATTGGGATTCCAATTTAAATGGCAGCAAATTTTCTTGTAGAGCTTAACAAGTTGATTTTAAAATTTATATCAAAGTTCAAAAAGCTTAGAATATCCAAAATAACTTTGAAAAAGGAGAATACGTTGGAAAACTTACATTACCTGATTTCAAGACTTATTATAAAGCTACAGCAATCAAGAGACCGTGGAATGAGTACACGGATAAACATAGAAACCAATGCAATCAAACCGAGTGTTTAGAAACGGATCTGCATGTATCTGGGTCAGTTGACATAAGTGTCAAGAGAATCCAATGTGGAAGAAATAGTTGTTTCAACAAATGCTGCTGAGACATTGGGATATCCCTACAGAAAACAATAAACCTCAATCCTTCACTCACATCAAACAACAATAATAATAGTAACAATTTGATTTGGGTCATAGACTTAAATGTAAAAGCTAAAAGTATAAAAGTTCTACAAGAAACCACAGGGGGGAATTTTTGCAACCTGGGGATAGGCAAAGATTTCTCAGAGAAAAACATGAACCATATAAGAAAAAATAGGTAAATTTGACTTCATCAAAAATAAAAATTTCTGCTCTTCCAAAGATAAAAATTTCATTACAAAAATGGAAGGGAAAGACACACAAGAAAATACTCACAATACATGTGTGTGTGACAAAGGAATGGTATCTGGAATATTTAAACAATGTCTCAAGCTCAGTAAGATAAATGACCAATTTTCCAATGAGAATATATTTGAACAGACACTTTACAAGATAAGATATACAAATCTCAAACACATGAAAATATGTTTATCATCATTGATCATAAAGAAAACTTAAGATAAAACCACAGTGAGATACTACTATACACCCACTAGAATAGCAAAAAAAATTTAATTGACTATATTATGTGTGAGGAAATGGAGTGACTGGAATTTTCATAGATGGCTGGGGTTAAATAAAATGTTTTAACTACTTTGGAAACAGTTTGGCAGCTTATGAAAAAGTTAAAATTACACTTTCCATACAACCCAGCAGTTTCATTCTTAGGTATTTATCCAAAAAAAAAATAAGAACATATTTCCACAAAAAGAGTTGTGCACAAGTGGCCACAGCGATTTTATTTATAATGGCTCAAAACTGTACACAACCGTAATGCTTAACAACAGGTGAATCCATGAGCAAATTTTGGTCTATCTACAAAGTGGAACATGATTCAGCATTTCAAGAAACTGTGCATTACCCACAAAATGTATAAACCTCCAAAACATGCTGAGCAAAAGAAGCCGGCCTCTTAGGAGTACTTACTGTTTGATTTCCTTTATAGGAAATTCAGTAAGGGCCGAATTGATGCTATACTTTCTGCCAAGTGTTATGAGTAGTAGGGGTATTGACTGCAACCTGGATATCTCGACTGCGGGGGCTCTTGCTAGGGCATACACATTTCTCAAAGTTCATCAAACTGTACGCTTAAAGTGGGTGCATTTTATTTTATGCAAATTATATCTCAATAAAGTTGGTTTTCTAAAAATACAATTGGTCACAAGAACAAACTGACACCCTTTCAGACCCTCCACAACCTCTCCCCACACTATTTTTCCAAACTTGGTTTTCACATGCCCCAGGGTCTACGTAAGCCTCAAATTCGAGCAAATGGGCTTCCAGCCTCTCTTCCCCGGACAGGACGATTCCTCGGCCCTGGGCTTGGCTGCCTGCGCTGCGCCCACCCAGCCTCTCTGTTCGCTGATCCCAGGTTCATGACCACGCCTTCTCGCAGCCTTCCCCTGGTCGCCCCGATTTTCTTACCTTCTGTTATTTGCACCACTCTTACTATTTGGGCTGTGCCTTACTTGTTTTATGCATGTTCCTCTCATCTCCCAGGCTAAACCGCTTCCCTTTGATACACAGTCAGTCCTGGTTCTATAGAGTTGCCGTGTGAACACTGAATTAGTCAACGCCAACCCACTGCTCCCAGGGGCTGGATTGCTGCAAGACTCTGGTCACAGCATGTCATCGACCAATCCATACATAACCCTGTTTTGTGTGCATTTCTGTTTAAAGACACCTGGTTTAACATATATTGTTGATTCACTGAACTCATGGCCAACCAACACACTGTAACTCCCACCTGAATAAAGCTTTACGTAACACTTACTTCTCCCTAAGGCACCCCGAAGCCCTTCAGCATGAGGCTTGGGGGCTATCTTAAGTAAAGAAATCACCAAGAAAAATGCAAAAACGTGGCACTGAATACATCACAAAAAGGATGCTTATCCAGGGTAAGGGAGAGAAAGCAGGAAGGCAGAGCATGCCTGACCCTAGCTAGAAACGAGCGTGGTGAGCGACTGGAACTTGCCCCAAACAGCACGTGTTCACGAACCAGCATGAAGGGCCCACAAGCATTGGTTAGGGGCTTACGATAGATCTGGGCAAGCAAGTGAATCATAAATACGGAATCCACGAAGATCACCTGTACTTCACACTTCGTAGGCAGTCAGTAATTTGTGCAGACAGTCGGAAGGTCAAGCAAAAGAAGGAACTGACTCGTGGTTTTGGGAGGCACATTCAGACTGGAAGACACGCTCTCCAAGTCAGTGGTTGAGACTCTCAAAGAGACAAGCTGGGGGCCATTGCTAGGGAGAGGCTGAGCTGAGAAATCTCATACTATCATCTGCTATGGTGCTATCCGGTAAGGAGAAGGGGGCTCGTGTTCTTTATTAGCAACCTGAGAGCTACCTGCTTCTGACCGGGGTCAATGGATAAAAGAAAAAATTAACTGTCGTGTTTGTTAAAGCAAAGAAGTATTTGCTGAAGAGAAAATAGACTAGGGAGAGACAGAATACAAATGATTTAATTTAGCCCGTTAAAAATTTCTTCCCAAGAATCAGTTGCATTTCTATGCACTAAAAACAAGATATCCGAAAAAAGAAAGACTTTCATTCACAAGAGCCTCAAAAACAATAAAGTACTTAGGAGGCCTGATCTGAACCCAGGCCCGTCTGACCATAATCCGTTTCGCTTGGGCTGCGGAGTCCTTCTGCTGCCTGGCCCCTTCTTGTCCGCCACCCTCTTCCCTCCTAAGGAGATTTACTTATTTCTACAGACCGCCGGCCACCGAGGGAAGAGGTTGTCACAAGCCAAGATTCTGAAGGCGAAGAGTACCATTTCCAAAAGACCCAAAAAAATAAAAAATAAAAAGGTTAAACTTCATGGGCCTGAAAATAACAGTTCCGCCAGAGAAAAACAATCACGGCAGCGACAGCGAACTTTCATTGCTCACGCACCGGAGCCGGGCGCAGGCTAAATGCTTTGGGTACATTCTCGTGTGAGAATTATGGAAAAAGCAGCTCGCAGGTGGGGTCTCGCCCTCAGAGCCCATCAGTACCTGTGGAACCGTTTGGCTCCTGGGCTTGTCACTCTCTGTGCCTCAGTTTGCTCAGTGGGGCAACATTTGTGCCTACCTCCGAAACTCTTATGAGGATTAAATGAATTAATATTTGTAAAGCACTTAGCACCGTGCCTGGCAAGAAGCAAGCACTGTGAGTTTGCTTTTGTTATTTGCATTCTAAGAAAGAGATCCGTTCGTCTCAGGAACAAGGAAGCTGGCAGCCCGGGCCGAGTGTGGGAGGGGAGCGTCTGTCCTTTCCACAGAGGCGACCCCTCTGGCCTCAGCGGGACAGACATCGTCCATCTTCACACCCCAGCCCCCAGCCCCCAGCCCAGGGCTGGGCTCCCGGCAGGCTCTCCAAAAGGGCTGGTGGGTGCTGGATTCCTGCCCCGGGTTTCATTCTCCACCCCCACCCAATCCTGGTTTATAACCTCACATACGGAAACTGGGTCTTCAGAAGGACAAAGGACCCATGGAACGTTCATTGGCAAGGGTTTTCCCCTTCCCACTCCTGATATGCCCTGCCCTGCCCTCCTTGGCGGGCCTGGCCCCCTTGTCCGCACTGGCACGAAGGTCCCTCTCCCGAACCCCTGCTAGGCCTGCCCCTTTTCACCCTTCCCTGCAGAGGACTGAGTTGGGGCATAGCAAATAAACTCCTGCTGGTGAACTGGCCCAACCTCAGAGATGGGGTCTTCAGGCCTTCTGTCCACTTTACAGATGAGGAAACTGAGGCTCAGGGCGTTAAGCGGCCCGACGTTAAGCGGGGATGCCAAGACTTGAGCCCCTGTCTGTCTGATTACGAACTAGAATTCCTCCCACCGCACTGGGCCCCCTCGGGGCCTCTCCTGCTTCATTCCCCTTCTTCCAACTTTCCCTCTGGAAAGTTGTCCCATTTTCTCTGGGACCTCACCCTTCCTGAAACAGCTGTAAGGAACATCTTTACAAATTTGTGATCTCTGGAAATCCAGCCCAGACACAAAGCCCTCCTCCTCCCCTCCCCTCCAAAGTCCCCTCCACACACACCCCCGCGTGACACTGCAGTTCACGGGTCTGTCAGCCACAATTAAAAAAACAAATTCTACCAAGTGGACTGGGGGTGGGGAAGTCAGATAGCTAGAATATTTGTGCTGTAAATGGATTTAGGTGATAATAAAGGCAGATGTTGCTATAGCAACCAACGTTCTAGGATCCCGTACACATCCTTCGTCCTTTGTGAGAAGTGTACTGGATTGCAGCTCACATCCCCCGGAATGGTCTGTGCGAGCAGGGCACACTGACCACGTGGGCAGGTGAAGGCCCACTTGCGCACCTGGGGCTCCTCACTACCAAAGCACAGGCCTCAGCCTGTGGTTCCGCGGGGACCCGGCACCAGCACCCACGCAGGGAGAGCCACCCAGAGGCTGCCCTCTCCCTCCTGGCTGAACCCTGTCCTTTGACCCCCTTTCCTTTCCCTCTTTTTCATGCTGGTTCTACACTGTGCTAACTGCTTAATGTCAGCCTGGGGTGTTTTCTGGATACTGCCGGCTGGCGGTAAAGGGTTGGGCAGTCACCCTGACGATAACCTGCCTTGGTGTGAAGGAGCGAGCCCCAGGGCCTACCCGGATTGCTGTGCGGTGGGAACAGCCCAGGCCCCTTTCCCAGGGGCCCGCCTCTCCTTGCTGGGGGTCACTCACCCATCCAATCAAAGCACAAAGGGAAAAAGACTTGGCTGGAATTTTGAGGGCCTATGTCTCAGGCCCAGCTCTGCCACCTCAAAGCTGCCACCTGGTTGCTGCAGGACCTCCCTGAGTCCTAGCCACCCCACCCCACCCCCCCAATCCCCCCCCCCCGCCCTGTGACAGAGGGCCACATGCCTGCAGAAAGTGCGAACCTCTTGGGATTCATTCGTTAAGTAGGTGAGAACAGTAACAGGTGGCAAATGCAGTTCCCACCAGTATTTGCCTTTTTTCACACAACAGGAGCCTTACAGCAAAAGAATAAATTCCAAACTGCAGAAATTCAGCCACCCACGAACTGGTGGGGGATATGCTCTCAGAGTGACCATTGACACATGCGGCGGCCATCAGCTAGTGACATGAGCCACAACCACCCACCACGAAATCGGGTCCAAGAGCCCAGAGTCCGCTGGGGGAGGCGGACAGGTATGTGGCAATAGACACAGTGTGGTGGGTGCCCCGGCGGGTGTGTGCTCTGAGGAGAGACACCAACACCAGAGGGAGGTGGCCGCTGTGTGAACTTGGGCACGCCACCCCACCTCTCTGAGCCTCAGTCTCCGCACCTGTGAGTGGGAGACGAGGTCTGACTCCTGGGGCTGTTTCTGGATGCTCTTGCCTCCCCCGTGCTCTGCCCTACCACCCATTTCTAAGGGCTCCCAAACACCGAGTATTGCAGACGCCCGCCCCGGTCTCTTCCTTGGGCCCTCCATCTCTGTGTGAAGCTGGCCGCTGTGTGCCCTTGGGCACCTCAAAGTCCACATATTCCGAGCTGAGCTGATCATCCCTCCTGTAAATCTCTGTCTGTCCCGTATTCTCCATCTGGAATAGGAGCCCCCTCTTCCACTTCTTGCCTTTCCATACACACCCACAGGACCAACCAAACGCCGGTTCTACGACTTCACCTCCCAAATATTTCTGGATGCCGTCCCTCCAGTCCTGACATACCTGTCCTGGTCCTGCCCTTCGGTGCCTCTAGCTCTGATGGCCTTCCTCATCTCAGTCTTGTCCCCATTAATCCCAATGTCCCAGACTCCAGAGGGCCCCTTTCACCATTCGGAGGTCACCACGCCATCCCTATCATTGAGAGACAAGTGCAGACTCCTTCATGAGGCTCTTCGGAATGCAGCCTCCTCCACCTCCCCAGCCTCGCTACCTCCGCCAGCTTCATTCTCCCCACTCCTGGCTCTCAGACCTGCTTACAGACCCCTACAAATTCATGGTACGCCTCACTTTCGTGCCTTTGCTTAGTGGTGTATCCCCTCTGCTTGGAATGCCTTCCATCCACCCATTTTCTTCTTACTCTTTGTTCCCTTTCCCTGTCTATTCACATTCAGACATCACCTCCTCCCGGAAGCCCTCTCTGATTTCCCTGGTCTGGGCTCTTGAAAGCTACATGCAACAATCTTCTGTCACGTTCCCCACATTGCCCTCTGTACATGGGTTCATTTCATCTATCAGACTTCAGGCTCCCTGTGGCAGACTAACCACAGCTCACTCATGCCTGTGCCTCGAGTTCCTAGCACGGGGCTGGCCCCCAACCAGGGCTCCAAATTATATCTGTGAATGAATGACATATTTGAAAGAGAATCTTTCTCTTAAAATTGCATTGAACCCAAGCACTTTCCAGCATTATTTTCTATCCAACTGAGCCAAGCAAAGGCAACAAAGCCACACTGGACGATGTCTCCAGATTCAAGCTCTGACATTTCACGTGTCAACGTAACCAGGCTCTTGTTCCCAGGGATTCAACCAAACACCCATCTAGATGCAGCTGTGAAGGTGTCCTGCAGGTGTGGTAACGTCTACAACCAGTGGACTCTAAGCAGAGGAGACTATCCTCAGCGAGCAAGGTGGGCCTGACCCAATCAGGTGCGAGGCCTAAAGGGCAGAGCCGAGGCCTCCCTGAGAAAGAAGGCATTCTGCCTGTGGACCACGGTGTCAGCCCTTCCCCGAGCCTGTCCAGGCTGCCCCTCCTGAAGGCCCACCCTCTGAGTCTCAGGCTCGTCTAGCCAGCCCTCGCAGCCCTCGTAAGCCAATTCCTCACACGAAATCTCTTTAGATATATATACATACATATACATAATGTACATATACACTACTGTATATGTATACCATAGACACACCATACATATATAGACATGGTAGAGATATGAAGAGAGAGAGAGAGACTCTCCTACTGGTTCTAGTCCTCTGGCAGAACCCTGACTTACACACTGGCCCCCAAAGCCCTGCCAGACCTGGTCTGAGCAGGCCCTCATCTTGGCAGCCAAGCTCCTCTAGAGAAGAGCACATTTCCGAGTTCTTCCCACGTGCCCGGCATCCGCAAGCAGTGGGAGGGTGGCAAAGATCGTGCCTCGTTTGCCGCCAGAGAACCTCAGCACAGGGTGATTCAACAGCCTTACAAGATGACGCAGTGACACTGCCCGTCAGATGTCCTACCTCCCAGGCCAGGGCTCCCCAGCAGATGTATTCTGAAGCACCAGTAATCTGCGTTAGTGAGAAGACAAGCCTGCTGTAAATTATCGAACTTGGCCAATTAACAAGTAAACAAACACACAATCACAAGCCAGAGCCCTGGCTAATTCAATGTACTCTGCTCCTTTAATTTGACATGAGTCGTTTAGTTTTAATTAAGACAATACTTCAGGGCATATTAGTAGGAGTCCTGTAGTATATATTATGGAAATAATAAAGGCTTAGCAAGGAGACCTGTTTCGCACTCTGCTATTAAACCTTCACCAGGAAGGGAGGGGAGGCTGCCAGGATCTTTGTGGAAATGACTGGGTTTGGAAATCAGCACTATGAGAAGGAGCTAGGTGAGGCGGAGTCTGGCAACGCCCCAGCCTCGAGCAAACCCAGGAACACTCTGCTCATGGGCCTGAGGGCCAGCCTCACTGCTGACCCACCGGGAACACACCCCTCCCCCTGTGGCCATCGGGGTAGGCCGGGTGCTTTCTGGGAGGACACCCAGAGAGCCACCACAAAGAGGACATCCCAACTCGGATCCTGCTTGGTTACGCGTGAACCCCACTAACCTGAGCCTTCCCCACGCAGACTGCCATCTAACAGGAGGAGAATCAGGACTTACAGCACACTCTCTCCCTGGTCAGATGACACTGGCCTCTCTCCCTTGCTTCTGCCTCTCCAGTGTGACTGGATGTACTGCTCGGGTGAGATGGTTCTATTCGCGCAGGAGAAGGAGAGCTAGGTTTGCTTGCCACTCGTCTCCGATTTGAATCCCACACCTCCAGCCTCCCTGTCTTCCTCTCCACCTGTCCCCTGTGGAACTACTGTCATTTCGTGCTCCACAGAAACGCACCCCTGGCCCTGTTTTCTCTCCGCCGTCAGCCAGAGTAGCCTTTCTGTTCTCATTTGTGGGACCAGAGGTTGTCTTTTAAAACAGCTCCAAGTATCATTGAAGAGCAAGGAGATACTTGCCTGGGGAAGGAGACAAGCTATTCCTGTCTCCAAAGTCGCCACCATGTTGCAGAAAATGCACCAAACGGCAAGACACGGGGAATACGGCCCAGGCCAGCTCTGCCACATCGCCAACTTGCAAATCATGGGCAAGTCATTCCCTCCTCAGCCTCAGTTTCCCTTTTGTAAAATGCCAGTTAAACCATTTATTCCCGAGATGGCAGAGAAGAGGAAGCTCATTCCTCCAAGACCATCTCTTTCTTCCTCACTGCACCTCTGCCCCTGTCCTGGGTCTCTCTTCCTCTCCCTCCCTCCGTCCGTCCCTCCTGCCCTGCCTCCCCCTCCCCCTCCCTCTTCCTCTCCCCTCCTACCCCGCTTTGTCTCTCCCTCGGATTTCAGTGAGTCACCACCAGGGAAGACTATCTACAAACCTGCATCTCCCTGCTTCTGCAGCCCCATCCTGTGGGTACCCAGGGTGCTCAGCCGGTGCACATCAGCCCAGAAGCGCTCAGCATTATAAGGAGGAGGGCCGTGGGTGGGGGCACTGGCTACTATCACAGGAACACTTGAAAGGGGCCCACAAACCTTCGGGCCCCTGGAAGGTGACAACGGTAGGGAGCTTCAGCTCTTGGGAATGAAATTGGGAGCCTTGGACAGAGGGCATGTGGGGGAGACGGGTGTGGGTGTGTGCGGCGTATTGATTGACGGATGCATTTTGTGTGCGCTGATACGAGCTTCGTACCACTAATGCATGGCACGCAGCTCGCTGTCATTAGTGAGAAAGACACGATCCCTGTCCTCATGGGACCTGGGGGACGAGGGGAGATGGACATGACAAAAGAGAATTGCAGCACGGAGAAGCGGCAGTGGGTATGCGAGAGCACACGGAACCCGCTCTGCGGCGTCAGCGCTGACCTGCGGGAGGAGAGGCCAGTCGAGCTACGAGCGGAAGGGTTTTCATCTGATTCAGTCTCTCAAGCAGGAACTGCTACTCCCTCCTCCTTGAAACACTTTTTCCACGTAATTTTCTTCCCCCTTCAGTCACTTCCTTCTAACATCCTTTATCATCTGAATTTTTAGATGTTAGAATGCTCAGCACCTGATCCTTAGACCTTGTCTCCTCTCTGAGGCATAGATATCCTCACCCATCACATCAGGGGTCCTCATGAGACACAGAGGGAACACTCAGCTACAGTCTTTGAAGAGATCTTTTCCTGAAGGCACTATTCATAGAGGACACCAACAGGAGGTTTGGAGGGCCCCAAGGCCTAGCCACCCTGGGAGACTGACACCATCCTTAGTCATCCTTAGTCCTAAAGGAACAAGGCGAGGAATTGGTGTGACCGAAGCCGGTCTGAGAGCTGGAACCACGGCCGTGCTGGTGCTTGGTGGAGCTTCGGCCGTGGGAACGGTGGCTGAGCAGGGAGAACAACGGCTGCCCTGTTTCCGCCTCGGGTCCCCTGCTGGTGCCTGCTGAGTCCCTGGAGCTCAGGCACGAGAGGGCAGGGCAGGGCAGAGAAGGGCAGAGAACAGATCTCGGGCAAACGGAGATACCGCGGCAGCTCAACATTCCTGGTTCCTCTCGTTCCGGGTGTGAGGGAGGTCCCACATTCCCGACCCCACCCTGGAGTCAGCTACAGCACGTGCCACTCGCTTTAGCCAATGTCACTTCCAGACAGAAGTCATCATGTTCCCCTTTCCACCTGCTGTAATGACCAGTGACAGCCCAGAGGACGACGACGCAGGCAGCCCGGGTCCCAAAGTGGTAACGATGCGAAGTAGAATCCCACGGTGGACACGTCTCATGGGCGAACACACGCTCCTGAGAGCTGGGAGCTGTTTGTTCCTATAGTGTTGCCCAGTTTATCCTGACTGATACAGCGCAACCTCCCTCACCCTTATTTTGCCTGTCTCCCTCTTCTGAAATGTAAATCACAGGGGCAGAACTGTTCGGCTCGCTACTGATTTTCAGCACCGAGAAGAGCACCTAGTTAACAGCAAATGCTGCAGTTCTTGGTTGAATAGATGAAAGAATAAATGAGCCCCTAGTGACTAACCTGTGTTACTAAGTATTAGTATGTTCTAGGCACATTCTCAGAAAGTATGTCCAGGCAACTCTAAGCAAGTGAAAGACTAAACAAAGCACACAGGTCACCTGGCTGGAGTCGTAGAGTGAGTCGTGAAGGCACTGGACTCCAGAGCCTCAGCACTTGACCTCTCTGCCTTGCTGCTTCCCAGTCCAAAGGGCGCTTGGTGGGTATGTGCAGGGGAGGCCACTCAGGGCACAGGCCAGAGGCTGGAGAGGGCCGGTGCCACTTACAACGCGATTGTTATCACAGGAGCTGAGAGTGGCAACTAATACACCATACAGGGTGACAGAGAAAATAAACACTGTGTTTGACTATGTAAAAATAATGCTAATTACAGTCATTTATGTGAATTGCTTACCATTTCTGCCTTATCACCAGGCAGCAGAACAGTTATGTAGATCTTTCACTAATGTCAACCTAACTTTGATTACAACTATAAAATCTAAAAACAAGAGCTTGGTTCAACAATGAGTTGGTTGCTCATGGAGACTGGTTCTCTGCCCAGAATTTAAAATTAGAGAGGAATTACATTGTCCTTAACAGTCACTGCCTGTCTTAGTGGTGATCTTCTAGGTATAATGGTTTGATCTGGACTAGAAGATCCTTGAGGCAGGTGCTATCTAATTTTTCCTGGCATCATTACCTGCTCCCCACCCCGAGAGTTAGCAGGTCATGTGACAGCCCAGATGGAGACCATACTCCCAGACTCCTTTGCAGCTAGATTCAGCCAGCAGAATGTCAGAAGCGATATGTGCAAATTCAAGACCAAACATTGAAAAGGAAAGGCATGAACATTCCTCTCCTCTTTCTCCTCTTTCTCCTGGCTGGGGTACAGGCAGGGTGTTAGAGCTTACACAAGCCTCCTTGGACCCAGAGTGAAATCCATGTAGGTGTTGAGATGCCAGAGCAGCAAGATCAAAGGAGCTGGGATGATCAGAACTGCAGGGCTGAAGTTCTTATGCTGGGAATTGTCTCTCCCCAGCATAAGGCAGAGAGACCATTTCTCTGGTGAGAGGTGTAGCCCCTGACTCCACCTCTCACTTTACAAAACACAGGATAAAATGAAAGAAAGACATTCATTCAAAAAGTATACACAGTTTACCTGAAACAAAACATGTCTTCAGAGTAATGTAGTTAGTACAATCCCACTTTGTTAACAGTTAGAAAGAAAGTGAGAGAGGGAGGGAAGGAGGAAAGGAGGAAGGAAGGAAGGAAGGAAGGCAGGAAGACACATTGTATATATGCTTCTCTGAGTCCAGAAAAATCCATGCAAGGACAAACACCAATTATCATGAGTTACATTGGGAGACAGAACAGGAAGGCTGTAACTTTCATTTATATGTATCTGTATTATCTAAACTTAACTCGGCAAGTATTACTTTTGTTATTTAAAAAAACTTAAAAAAGGTATATGAAATGCTATACAGCTGTTAAAATGAATGGAACTAGAGCTATGTGATATCGGCATGGATAAATCTGAAACAATAATTTTGAACAAAAGAGAGAAGGTAAGGATTAATACATACATTATGAAAGCAATTATATAAAGTTTATTACCTACTGTTTGTGGATACACAACAATATAATTCAATATATAAGAATGTGCATGGAGCTAGCAAACCCAAATCCACATTAAAGGTCACTTCTAAAGAGGGAGGAGAAATGAGAACTGAATTCAACTTCTCTCAGTTGACCTGCATGGCCTGTATGTGTGTGTGAAGCAATATGGCAAATGTTCAGATTTGATAGTTAGCTTTTCCCGTGTGAATCAGCAGGAGTGGGCACCACGGGAGACTTGAACAAGCACGCTGCACGCTGTCTCATCCGAACTGAGAGAGACGACGGGAAATGAGTGTTTTGTAAGTGACAGAGCCCTAGTCAGGTGTGAGAAGGTGGCGGTTATTTGACGTGAGCCATCCAGGAGGACAGTGAGTGGCATGTCTCCTTTTTGGTCCTGTCTGATCACACACAGCTGACTGCATTCCTCAAGGTGGGGGGTCACCAATCCTCACACCCCTGCCTCCAGAGAGCCCACCAGGGTAGCCCCTACCTTCCAGAGGGCGCCTTCGCTTGCTCTGACTTGCCATTCTGAGGCCCCTGAGTTTCTGCCATGTCACCAAATACCTGCCCTTCCCATCACTGGCTAGATAGCTAAGACCTTTCCCGTGTTTGCAAAATAACAACCGCAGTTAACATGTATTAAACAAGGCACCCATTGGATCTCATCTACTCCTTACTCCTATGTTGTGGTATCATTAATACACTGTTGGAAAACTGAGGCTGCTACGTGGTAGAGCGGAGATCTAACCTACGGCTGTATCACACGAAAGCCCATTCTCTCGGCCATTTTGTTAACCAGCCCCCCATTCGCATTACTTAAGTGCTAAGACCACACACAGTTTACAAGTGACTAAGAGACAACTCCCCGCACTTCATTCTAGAAAGACTGGGCCAGGGGGCAAGCTGCCCTGCTCAAGTGACTAGCCCCGCTTAGGAGGCTCCAACTTTCAAGTGCGTAGGAGTCACCTAGGCATCTGGTCTGGATGCAGATTTTGGATCCAGGTACTAGGGAGCCTGAGAGACACATTTCTACCAAGCTCCCAGGTGACGTCATGCTTCCGGTCTAAGAGCCACGCTCTGAGTAGGAGGCTCCAAGAGTCTGGCGCTCTGACACATCCGACTGCGAGTGACTGAACAGAAAGCCACAGCTGGAGAGGGGCTCTCCGGGCTGGGAAACAGCAGGAGCAAAGGCAGAGACTCCTGGACGCGAGCGGTGCAAAGTACGTCGGGCACTCAGCAGGGCTGGGACCCAGCGCGGTGGGAGAAGGCAGAGAACACAAGTCTCGGAAAACGAGTGCGGAAGGAAGATTTGAGTCTGGCTGTGAAGAGCCTTGAATATCACGCCAACACAGTTAAGAGTCCAAATTCTTACCCTTTTCTAGCTTCTTACTACCCATCCTCCCTATTAGAACTAAGATGTGAAGTCCCCGAATCTCCTCTTTCTCCCCTGCAATGCCCTGCGCCTGGCCATGCTCAGTCAAGAGCAGAGACTGGGGCCTGGAGTCCTGTGAAAGGCAAGTGATGGGATCAGTCTGTGTCGCAGGCATTGGGGATGGTGGCTTGGAGACAGGGAGACGGGTCAGGAGGGTGTCCCAACAGGCCAGGGGTGGGGCAATGAGGCTGGAACAGAGACGATGCTGTGGGATGGCCGTGAAGGGGGAGGTGTTCTGCAGGCAACCGGTCACACCACGGATGGGTCTGTCTCCACGGCCACCCCTCCTCCCCTGCCCTTCTGGCTCTTCCCCCGAAGACTGACCCCTGTGGATGCATCATCCAGGAAACACTTCCTCTACTTCCAACTGAGTTCGGCCAATGAGAGGCACCAGTGGGGGACTGGAGAAGGGAGCAGTGGAGGAGGGAGGTTAGGATACTTCTTTCCACAACCCTTGTCCCCTCATTTGCTACCTAGCCAAGGTTTTGGCAGTGGCTGCATTCATCCACCACCACAGCTTCAGCAGGCCAGCTCCTTTTCAGGGTGCTGGCTGGGGACCCACACCCTGTAAGGGTGGGATGCTATCCTACGGGATGAGGTACCGTGGCTGAGATACGGTGTCATTTCCCCTAAGTCAGACAACCCGGGTCCTGGAGCCAAGAGGCAGAGGTGAGAAGGATCCTCTTAATACCTAACAACCCACTTCAAGGATGTTTGCTTCCCTTGGGCTCAGAGATGACACCAGTCCTGCTCACACCACGCCCCTCTTCTCTTGGCTTACCTGAGGCCCCAGCGCCTCACGCAGCCAGGTCCCCGCACGCTGTAAGCCTCTCTTCTCTGCCTGCGGGGTTTCTCCACCACAGGCACACCTGGAAGACCAGGAAAAGTCACACCCCAGGCGAAACCCTCTGCCAACGAAGGGAGGGGCGGGAGTCAAGGCCCCGCCTCCCTGATCTCGGGCAGGATGATCCTGAAGTGCCTTCCATCGGTTTTTCAGAAGGTCTGCAGCAGGACCAAGTCCAGCTGCCCGCAGCAATTTGCTCAGTAATTCACCCTTTACTGGCTTTCTCCCTTCCTTGTCTCCCTTCCCCACGCCCTCACTCATGTTTTCTGGGATCACCTCCCAAATAAACTACTTGTACCCAAGTCCTTGTCCCAAGGTCAGCTTTAGGACGAAATCGAATAACTCCCCGTGAAGCAAGGCCTCCAGCAGAGAACACAGTCGGAGCCACCCTCGACCGGGAGCAGAGCCTGCCCCCTAGCCATTCGGGGTTCATCCTGAAACTGCAAACAGGCAGGTGGAGAAGGGGCGGTCAACCCCAATACCACAGGGCAGTTGGCTACTGCTCCCCAACGGGAACAACGAGGACTAAGACTGCCATCGAGAGCTTTCCCGGTGGCATCTCTCAGCGCTCCAGTGTCCAGTGCTAAGGGTCAGTGGGAAACGGCGGCAACCCGACAAAGACGGGCCCGCGGAGGCCATGGGTCCTGTGGGTGTGAAGGTCCGGATCGTCCACCAGGAGCCCAACAGTCAGGGCACTGGCAGGGCTGAGGGGAGCACAGAGCGAGGGTGGAAGAAGAAAGCTTATGTTCTTTCTTTCCCCTCCTTCTTTCCCGCTGCCCTGTGTGGGGAGCAATGGCCAACATTACAGTCCAGGGTCCAGGCTGACCGGAGATGGAACCAACGTCACCCCACGATGAGAGAGGGGTCCTGGGACCAGGGGATTCCCCTGGGTCGGAGTCACAGGTTTCTTCACTAATGAAAAAGGGCCAGACGCCAAGTGGCAGAGGGTAGACTTTGCTGACCATTCTCTGTGCATTCCCCCAAACCACCCCCCTCTCTGTCCTGCTCTGGCCGCCAAGGCTGCCCTCCGTGGGCTGCTACCCTGGCACCCTGGCCCCCAGTTTCTGCTTCATCCAGGGCAGGGCAGCAGCAGGAGGTCAGGGGGCAGCCAGAGAGATGCCTGGGTACCCCCCTCCACAGCAGCCTGCACTGGTAGGGCAGCGGCGGCATTTCTCCACGACAATAGCCCCTGAGGGGGGACCCCCCTTTAAGCTCCAGCCCCTCTCGGCCTCCGGCAACACGGTTTCCTGCCCTTGGCCCTGATGGCCTGTGGGTGGTAACACTTCCAGCTTTGCCTGTCCCTGACACCTCACCAGTCTGTGTGGGCTCCCTGAGCACTGTCCATACGTAAATAGAAACTTCGTCCAACTCCATTCAGTTAAATGATCTCTCCCCTCCAGGGTCAGGACGGATGGAGACAGGGCGGTGGACAGGGAGTGGAGAGGAAGAAGGAGAGGCAAGGACGGCCCAGGTTTCCCGCCCACCCGCTGAGGCAGGCAGCCCCCGGAGAGCAGGTTGGCCCGCCACGTGCTTCCAGCCACCTACCCTGTGATGCCGGCTCCTCGCCCTCCCTCGGGCCTCTTTTGCTGAAGTCACTTGGGCAGATCTGGTTCTGCCTGGAAAGTCTTCCTCGAGGAGGTAGGTGGCTTCTAAAAGACAGGAACGAAGCAGTGAACCGGCAGAGCACAGGGACCATTCCCTGTTCCACGGAGGTCAGCCCAGAGGGCTGAGGCTCCGTAGCCACAGGAGGGCCCCTTCCCCTCCCAGACAACGGAGAATGTCTGTTGGCCTATCCAACCCCCAGCCTGCCGGTGCCTCCGCCCAGGGGTGGCGGCAGTGATTAATCTCCGGTACAATTTTTCAAAGACATCAGTGGCCATGCAAACCGCACACCCATTCACTCTTAGGCCCATCATCCCCTGCTGTTTTCCTGCTCTGCCCTGTGTCATAGCAGACCCGTTTCCCAGGCTCCTTTGCCCTCCGGCAGCTCGGCCAGTGGGGGCACCGCACCAGGGGGAGACTGGAGGGTGACAAGGGAGATGCCAGGGCGCTGCTCGTCTCTGCTTCAAACGGCACCTCCAGCCACAGCTCCACAGCCCCATGACTGCAGCCCCCCCGCCCCGCCGCACTGACATTCCCTCCCTCCATGGCCCCAGCTCCCACCAGTCAGCCCCGGCTTCTAAGCCCTGGTAAGACCAGCCCTACCTGGCTCTCAGGGGCGGCAGCCTCCTGCCAGGCTGGTCCTGGGTGGCCACCCCTGCTGGTCTCCCCAGCCCTTCCATTGCTGGGTTATTAAATGCCCTCCATTGAAAGACTAAGCTCGGCTCCTGCTTTCCTGACCAGACCCTGACTGATACCACGACTTGTCCAAGACCACACAACAACTGGCAAGCCACAGGCAGAATCGAACCAGTCCTGCTGACCCCGAAGCCATCCGGCCAGCCACCCAAATGGCCTCGGGGACTCCAGGATGTGGCATCTCACGGAAGCCTCTGCTTCCCTGGAACCACGGACTTGTCCTGGGACTCAGGGTGTCACACTGGAGTTCAGAGTAATGGTGCTGGTGCCCTGACCTGCCTGGGTCAGAGCTCACTCAGACATAAAACATAGAACTCACCAGGTCTGGAAGCAAGGTCTCCCTTCACCTTTGTTTGTTTTCTTATTTATATGTGTGCAAGAAAATATTGAGTGAAGTCCTGGCTGGTGTGGCTCAGAGAACCGCACTGTGAAGCAAAGGGTCACTGGTTCGATTCCCAGTCAGGGCACATGCCTGGGTTGTGGGCCAGGTCCCCAGTAGGGGGTGCACAAGAGGCAACCACACATTGATGTTTCTCTCCCCCTCTTTCTTCCTCCCTTCCCCTCTCAATAAAAATAAATAAATAAACTCTTAAAAAAGAGAGAAAACTATCAAGTGTATTTAGGAGTCCCCCACATACACCTGACCACATACAAATGCACCTCAAAACCCTCAGGGTTTAAAAGAAAACTTACCCCGTGCTTCCCAGCAGGGTGAAGGTGAAATTTGGGTGGGCATACCACTGGACCAGCGAGACGGCTCCCCGCCTCGGTCCCTGGAAGGTTCCCGAAGAGCGCAGGGGGCCCCTGGTAATTGGCCTGGGTGTGGTGCTCTCTCCGATTCTCTTGCTGGGTGGAAATGATGAAAAGCGGTACGTTCCTGGCTCCTCTCAGTGGCTCAGCATGAACGGGAACTTGACACGCACCACACGGTGGAATAATGAGATTCCATCTGACGGAGAAGAGGTTATGTAACTGGAAACCAGCCCGTTAGCCCACCAAAACAATCAGGTTAGGTCAGACAGACAGACAGCTCCATCCTGAGCTATCCATCCCGGCTCTGAGCGGGGTGAGGGTGGAGATGAACAGAGAGCCCACGAGAGAATCATCTCTAAATTATTCCACTTGACCTTCCCCTGAGGCACGCCAGGGGGCTGGGGGGCTCTGAGGAGGGGCTTCTTTCTCCGCTTCTCAGGCCTTGTCTTTCTGGACCTACGAGAACAGTTATTGCTGGTACTGCTGGCCCTCAAATACTTCTACTTTACTCAGAAGAGACATACGAGTAACCGCTGGAGAGAGAGGGAGAGAGAGAGAGAGACAAAGAAAGCTCTACATCTCGACAGTAGCACAGAAACAAATAATGAGCTTCATTCACCGACCTGACAATGGAGTGAGCCTTGGCACAAAAGCCCACATCCAAACCAGCTGGTGCCACAACCCTGTCAGGGCAGGTGGATGACAAAGGATTGCCTCACACACATGCCACGCTCACCCTCCACAGACTGGAGTCACAGTCGAACGCAGGCAGAAAAGACCAACCAGTGCTCTCAGTGACTTCCATAGCTACTTAGATATTCGAACCTCCTGAGCACCTTTAAAGGCTCCTCCCCAGTTCCTGTCCCCAGAAACTGGGCTTCAGAAGTCTGGGGTGGAGCGTGGGGACCATGTGCAGGGCCCACCAGGCACCCTGGTTCAGGGGACCATGGAAGTCTCCCCTCCAGAAGGCTTACCTGGGGTCCCTCTTTCATTCATAGAAAAGGTGTGAGCCTGAGGTGGTGGCCTCTTGGTTCCATTCACACCCAGCACAAAGAGGTCCCAAGAATTTAAAAAAAAAAAAAACAAGGTGAGGAGACATCATTTGAGACCTGAAGCCTCACACCTTTTATGGGGCTCAAGCATTTCTGTCACGTACCTCTACTCCAGACGTTGTCCCAACACCGCGCATGTGTTAGTTCATGCCACTAATGAACTAATAGCTGCCACTGATTCTCTGAAGCAGCTGCTATCATTACCCCCCATTTACAAAGAGGAAACCGAGGCACAGAGGGTGCCGACTGGCACACGTCTCGCAGTGAAGTGCCAGAGCCAGGACCTCAGCCCAGACGGTCTGACTTGAGACACGGACTATTGGAAAACTCACGCTCAACAAGCCTGTGAACCCCCTGAGGCCAGGACGCAGTGTCAGCCGCGGGCCACAGAGCAGACTCTCGGTAAACATCGCGGGCCGAGGGCCGGCTCTGTGCCCCGCCGCCCACATCAAGTTCCACGAGCCCCCACCAACCCCTCCGCACACACTATCCTCCTGCCCCGCCCCCTCTCTCTCCCTCAAGAGTCTCAAGCGGAGTGGACAGTGGCAGGTACACCCCTCCTTGTGCTTTTCAGGCTGCTTTTGTGACAGGCCTTCCTTGACAGGGAAAAAGAGGTGACAGGAGGTGCTGAGACAAGGGAGGACTGGAGCAGACAGTTTCCTGTTCAGGAGGGTTCTTAGGGAGTCCCCTGGGATGGGCACCCGGGCACGGGAAGGGGAACAGGGCGGAGGGAATCAGGCTGCAGTGCAGGCCGGAGCCTCAGCCAGCCCCCATGGGGTGCTCCCGAGCTGAAACGGGCCTTCCGCGCTGCCCGGCAGCGGGCCACAAACCCCAGGCCGTTCTGCTTCCACCAGGCCTGCATTTCAGCAGCAGGGATGAGGAAGGACCGAGAGGAAGGGCAACCGACCTGCTGCCACCGCGCGTGCGCTCACCTGTGATAGGCCAGACTTAATCCCGGTGACCACACCCAGCGACAAGGGAGCCTAGGAACCGCCACTTTAACTGGGAAGCTCCGTCTACACTTAAAAGCCCCCTTACTCCAGAACAAGGGAGAAAAGATACTGGGTCACAGCTGGTTGTCACTGCCGCAGCTGCTGGAACACTGAACCAAAGCCATTCATTACTCCCAGAGACATCTAAGTTATAAAATAAAGGAAAGGTAATCGTACCCACTGTATGGCGTGGCCATAAACCGTGTTGCCTAGAAATCTAAACACTAATTTTTATTCTTTATTTTTTTACTTAACCAAACATTACAAGATAGTCATTGGAAGAAGATGGAGGGAGAAAACTGAGTCTGTTGGAAGAGGGAGAGACGTGGGAGAAAAAGTCGCTCACCGGCCTCGGCGGGAAGCCGGTGGGAACGCTGTGTGTGCATGCAGCTTTCAGGCCCAGCGTGGCCCCCGGTTTCAAGCCTCCACAGCACCCGCTGCGCTCCCTGGCTCTGCTTTGCATATTTAGTTGCTGATTTGTTTTCCCAGCTGACGCCCTGCAAGGCTGGGCCTGTGGCCGCCCCACCCTTCAGGTGTAGATTTGCCATCAGTACCTCTGGGCTTGATCCTCCGGGTCTGTCCCAGCAGGTGGGCCTGGCCCGCCCACATTAAAGGTCAGCTCTTGGGCGGAATAGCTGGAAAAGACCTCGGGAGCTGATTTTTCTTTCTCTAGCTACTAAAGCATTCTTTTATCCATCACCCCCCAGTGAGACCCCAGACCCTCAGACGGGCTGCTCTCGGGTGCCTCAGACAGCGGCATCTTTCAAAACCTCAGAGGAACTGCTCTCCTGATGACCCCCGTGTCCCCTTGAGGTGACAAACCACCAAACCCATCCTGCCTGCCCTGCCGAGGGGGCCTTAGGACCAGACGGGGCTGTGAGGGGCAGCAGGGCGTCTCCGGAGCCACGTTTCCCAGCCAGACAAGCAGCACCTGGTGCTTGCCGCCTCCCTCTGGCCCCCTCGGACCCCGTGGGCGAAGCCAGGGAGAAGGCTACGTGTCTAGACAGGGGCCAGGGCAGAGGGAGGAGGGGGGACCACGGCCCCGTCAGCCAGGCCGGCCCACTGACCTGGCGCACCTGTCATCCGGTGGTCTCTCGGGCAAGGCCTCTCACACTCAGGTGAGCCTCTTATGGCCAAATTCTGGGGGGTAGGTCCGAAGCTCCCCGTTACCCCCAGATCAACACAGTCAATACTTCTGTCACCCGTCGACAAATATGTGCTGAGCCCCTGCCATGGGACAGTAGGGTGGGGCCAAGGGTAATGCATCAGGGAATAAAACAGACAGGGTCCCTGCCCTCGGAGGACTCGTTTGTGGGGAAGACAGGTTATAAACAGCTGAGGCTACCAGTCATTAAAACCATTTTAGACTGTGGGGAAAATTGGTCCAGGAAATAAATACAGCGCTATCATAGAGTCTGGCAGAACAGTGGCCTCCTCAGGACAGGTGGCCAAAAAGGCCCAGTGAAGAAGGTCCTATTTAAGCAGAGACCCCCAAGGATAAGGGAGAGCCGGCAGAGGGGCTGCACATGCAAAGGCCCTGTGGCAGGAAGCATTCACTGTGTCCTAAGAGGTCTACGAAGAGCCAGGTGACCAGAGCAGAGGGCAAGAAGAGCAGGGCAGGGATGGCTGGGAGCAGGCAGGGCCAGCTTGCGCAGGGCTAGAGAGAAGGCATGGGAAATTGTTGGCTCTGTTCAGCTCACTGGAGGGTTGTAAGCAGGAGGCTGACACGGTCGGTATTTTGGAAAAATCTCTCCAATGATGTGTGGCAAATGCAAATAAAATTTAAATAAGAGCAGAGCAGGTAAGTGCAGACAGAAGAAAGGGCATTCAGATGAACAGGACCATCTAGAAAGCAACTTGCTAGAAATTTCTACTTTCTTGCAAAAAAAAAAAAAAAAGATGGCACCATCTCTCTGAAAGGGTTTATAATTATCTTACCCTGAACAATGGTCTAATTCTGGTTCCTACATGAGTTGTACCTCAGCTGAATTGTTCAACTATATAAAGCAGAGAAAATACGTACCTGTCCTGCCTTCTTAAACTGAGTAATGTAGTAAATTTTTAAAACTCTGCAAACATGATAGGCATTCTTATTCGAATAAAGCAACAGAAATGTGTTGAGAAGCCGAGTGGGAGCCACGCTCTGTGGGAAAACACCAAGTTCTCTTGGCGAAGGCAGCCCTGTCTTCAAAGCACTTACTCCCCCGTTGGGGAATTCCGACAAAATAACATAAAAAGTTAAGTAACAATCTGGGTCTGGAACTTCAAAAAGTTAAGTAACAATCTGGGTCTGGAATTTCAATTCAAAACAACAGAAGAAGTATCCAATTTTGCATATGAGCGCCCTGGCTGGTGTGGCTCAGTTGGCTAGGCATTGTCTTGCCAAGCAAAAGGTCACCAGTTCAACTCCCGGTCAGAGCACACACCTGGGTTGTGGGTTCGGTCTCTTTCTCCCTCCCTTCCCCTCTCTCTAAAAATAAATAAATATTTGGCTAGGCATTGTCTTGCCAAGCAAAAGGTCACCAGTTCAACTCCCGGTCAGAGCACACACCTGGGTTGTGGGTTCGGTCTCTTTCTCCCTCCCTTCCCCTCTCTCTAAAAATAAATAAATAAAATCTTTTTTAAACAGCTTGCACATGAGAACTCATTAGATGGAGTGTAAAGAAAGTGCCCAGAACTGTTAGAAGTAGGGAGGTATCACACCAGGTCATGCCTGGACAAGAGCTTCTGGCATGGCTGGCTCAGACCCAGGCAGTGGGGCCGCCATGAGGATCGGGAAGGCACGCCCAAAGGGGAACGGGATTGGACAAAAGCACCAACGGGGTGCGTCTGGGGGAATCTGGACACGCCCCCCCATAGTTGGGGTTGTTGTGGACACTTCCAGAGTCGCGTGTGCGTTTGCATACAATTTTTGTGCCCACTGTAAGAAAAAAGAACACAAAATAATGAATAGAAAATTAGGTATGAACGAGCATAAAATAAGCTGGACCCTCTCAGCCCCAGCTTACCTGGGAGAGGTTAGACTGAAGGGTGTGCAAGACCCTCCAGGAGTGTGCCCAGTGGAACCCCTCCCCTAGAAGCTCTCAGGAATGCCACCAGGTCCTGGAAGACATTCATTTAACATGAGACACTGTTCCTGAGGTGGGGAAGAAAACTATATCAAGAGAAGAGAACAACCGAATGTTGGCAGGAGCAGCGGTGTCTGGAAACCACTGGCGAGACGCCTGGAATTCTTAACTCGAATTCCGAAAGGTCTGAAGCCGCCTGGTTAACAGGTATGAATTTATAAGGAAACAAATATTTTGCTTTTGAGAGAACAGACTCACGAAAAAAGCTTCCACATGACAAAAGAGGATTAGGACGATCTATGACATGCCACAGCAGCAAACAAATCCTGAAGTCTCAATAAAATTAATCTTGAAGGCTTGATATAACGAAGATTTACTTCCCACTCGTAAGAAGTCTGGCGCATATCAAGAGACCCTTCCCTACTTTGCAACTATGTCCTTCGGCCTTCACTGCAAGGGGGGAGAGGCGAAAAAGGCCCACGCGTCTTACCCACCTCCCCGTGGACACGGCTCCCGTCACGGCTGTGGGGAAGAGCCAGGCGCAGGGCTCCAGGGCAATGACAAGGGACGCCGGCTTCTGTGGGGAGCACGTGGATTTTTGAGGAGCATCTCAGCCACATCAGAGTTAAACTCCCAGCTCTTCGCCCAGGGGTCTGGTCTTGTCCAGAGACCCTCGGTCCTGAGGGTACCGAGCTCCCTACCTGCAAAGAGTCCACTCGTTGCCCATTTATCCAAAGCTGTTGTCAAACATGGCGTAAAACGCACATCCTAACAGGCTTGTCTCAGCCCACACTGACCGAAGGCATGGACCAGAAAGCTGGCAAAGGAGAGAGTGGCTTCTGCTCACTTGAGGTCCCTCGAGGCAACAACACGTCCAAAACAAGTAAGAAATTGCGGGTCACTGGCGCATGTTTATGGCACACTCACTGTGGACCAGGCATCACACCTGGTGCTGAAGGTGCCAGCCTCTCAGACTCGGCTCCTGCTCTCAGAGAACCTAGCAGGGAGGCAGGCACGGCTGGGGTTACTTCACAAATATGTGACAACGAGCTGAAGTGAGTGCCAGGAAGACAGAGGACAGGGAGCGATGAGAAGTACAGGAGGACCCAGAAGACTTCTCTGGACGAGGGACAGGTGCGCGAGGAGCAACTAGTCAGGCGAGGTCCCCGCGGTGTGAAGGGCAAAGTGCTCCAAGGGCAGGCATGGCGTGTCCCAAGGCCCTGGGGCGGGAGGGAATGCCGAGTGTCAAGGAGCTTTAAGGTGGCCGGCCCGGCTGAAACTTGGAACCCCAGGGATGGAATTCAGGCGGAAAGCCGTATGTTTCACTTCTAACTGCGATTTTTGTTTTCCATGTCACCTCAGTGCAGAGTGGTTAGAGCTGGGCATTGGCTCTTTATCCAAAAGAGGAGGGGCATGTTTGTGGGTCCTCTTGGTGTCGATGCTTGGGGATGGTTCGTTCGTGATCAGTCCCCACCCCCAGCTACCACACAGGCTTGCCACCAAAGTTAAGGTCCCAGGCAAACCCTCAGCAGGGCTCCCAAAGAAAATGTGCAGAAAAAAAATATACAAACATATCTTTAAAAAGACTATGGAGTTATAAAAGGCCTTCTTCACATTGCCTACCATGGTGGAGGCCTCGATCCCATAAACATCTCTTCGGGAAAGAGAAATGGTTAACAGGAAGAAATCGTGGGCAAGCAGGTTAAAGAAAGACTGAATGTAAGGGGTCTTCCAATGGCCCAGAAGACACTGAGGGGGCCTGCGTGCAAACTAAGGGGGCACCAGGCTGGCTGAAGTTAGGACGTTGAGCTTGGGAGCGCCACGCCCCAGGCGAGAGTCTGCCACTAGGGGCGCCTCCCTCTCTGAAGCATCCAAGAGGCCCTGCCTCCCGGCCCCAGACTCTGAGGCCTACCAGCTCTGGGGAACTGCCCCGTCCAGAGTCCAGCTTCCTCCAGCCCCGCTGCCCCCACTTTCCCAGCTCCAGCCACCTCACCCCTCCCCCAGTCTCCAGGGCTTCTCAAAGGCTCCTCCCTGCCCCAGAGCACCCCTCTTTCCCCTCTTCCGCTCAGCTCAGCGTCCTCCTCTCAGGAGACCTTCTCCGACCCTCGGGCAGGGGCAGGCCCCCCACTCTGTGCCCCTGGCATCCTGCTCATCGCCTCCTCATAATACGATAAGGACCTTTAGTTGTTATCACCTCTTCCCTCTCGGACTGCAAGCTCCCCCAAAGCAGCACCCACTCCTGCACGACCCCCAGTTTGTCCGGCACCCAGCACAGCGCTGGACACCGAGTAGGGCTCAACCACTGTTTCCTGAAAGAGTGAGCAATCCGCCTGCAGCACCAGGGCTTAGTTTGTCAAAGCCGGGAGTCTGGGTTTGATTTGTTCACAGCTACATCCCTAAGCTCCTAGAACATATATCTGTTGCATGAGTGAATGAATGACCTTCTGAGCCAGAAAGGGCAACTCAGATGCCTTCATTTTACGAGTGGAGAACCGGAGGCGCAGAGAACCCTGCCTACGGCTCCCCAGCTCCAACAGCCGTGCTGGGCTCCCCATGCCAATAAGGGGCATCTTCCGTGCAGCTCTGCCTGTCCCAGTTTTTGGAGGAAAACATATGCAGCCATTGACTCTTTCCAGAAGCAGCTGCCCAAAGTATCTGCGGATACAGGAATGTATTTACTTGTTTACTCCCTGCCCCGCTCTACAAAGCGCAGGAAGCAGGTCGCCACTGCAGCTCATGCCGATGCTGTATTTTTCCAAGCTCGGGAACAAAACATGAACTGAAAACAGCTTGTTCCAAAGGAGCCTCAGGCAGCAGCAGCTTCCTCGGCCAGGGCAGAAGAGCTCCAACAGAGAGCGTCCTCTCCGAGAGCCAAGCCCCAGCATCAGTGACTAAGAGGATGAGGCAGATGTGCCGGACTTGCAAAAATGCAAGCTTGGACAGACCACTCCCCTGCTTAAAACGCTGCCATAGCTCCCAGTACCAGTTTAACATGGTCAGCAAGGCCCAGTGCGGTCTGGCCCCTGCCTGCCTTTCTTGCCTCTCTGCCACCACCCGACCCCTTCCCTCGCCAACCTCTGGACACAGGGGTCTCCTCCCTGCTCCTTGTTGATGTTGCACTCTCCCACCTCAAGGTCTCCATGTGCCCCGTTCCCCCCTTCTCTGTCCCCCACCTGCTTCCACCAAACAGACTCCTAGGTACCCTTCAAAGCACAGCTCAAACATCATGTTCCCAGGAAGCCAGCCTCCCTCGGCCCTCACGGCTGAGTCGGAGTCTCCTGACGGACACTGCCATAGGACTGTGCGTTTGGCTTTCACGACACCTATCTCAGCTGGAATGAAATAATAATACTCCACGACAATGGCCCGTGTGCATTCATTTACTACTTCATTCCCACCAACAGAAGCATCACCTGGTATATGATCAGAACGCAACAGATGCTCATTAGAAGGGGAAACCTTAATGAATGAAGCATGGACGTAGCAGATGGGGAAACTGAGTTTCATTGGGATGGAGGACCTCGACAAGAGGTGTGAAATCTGCCAGGATTAGGTGGCCCATGGGAATCATCCAACCTCTGGGGTTAGATATGGGGAGTAGCTTCTCCCGAAATAGAGTAAAATGTTTCTATTCAGTGGGACTAAAGGTTGGGGGAAGGAAACTCCAAAACACATACAACGTCAGAGCCAGTGGTGCGAAAGGCAGGCAAGAGAAGGCCCGGATCTCCATCACCCACCTGGTTAAGGATGGGTAGACCACAGAAGAGTCTTAAGTGGGTGCATTCAAGAAAGTAAAGCAGCAGCTTTGGGCTCAGAGGCATGAAGGAGGGGACAGGCAGGGGTGGCAATTGCACCGAGTATACAGTTGGTAAAGCTCCCTAAAGCATCACCTCCTTAAGTATTTGCTAAGGACACACTATGCTCCTAGCTGAATGTCTGGATGAAAACTTAGTCCTTGACCTCATGGAGCGCAGTCTGGAGAGGAAACAGTTCTATAAATGTCATTGCAAGTTCATGGTTACGTGCTAGAACAAAGGTATGTCCAAGTCGCTGTGGGAGCCCAGGGGAAGGACAACTGACCTCTGGGGCAAGCTGGGGAAGGGGCTGCTCCCAGACAGTGCCACTGACATCTGCAAAGGACCGTTCTCAGCAAACTCCCACCCCAACCTAGGGTAGCTTCTGATGTCCCGCAGTGACACAGGGAAACGAAACACCCAGAAGAGCAATGCCTGTCCCCAAGGTGGCCCTTCAAGTGGCCAAACCAAACCCAGAAGATTCGGGTGCCTCCTCTTCACATCCAGAGAGTTTTAAAGGAGAAGTGAGCATGCCACTCAGGAAGAAAACTGAGGACAGAGGTCAGGAAGGCAGCAAGTCAGAGGACGTGAAGCCCCCTGGTCCAGAGGCTGCCAGCCCACACGCTACGTGGGGTTGGATGGTGTCGCCCAAGTTCATGTTCACCATCAGCCTCAGAATGTGACCTTATTTGGAAATAGGGTCTGTGCAGACGTAACAAGATGTGGTCGTACTGGATTCGAGTGGGCCAACGACGAGCACCCTTATTAAAAACCACACAGATGCGCAGGGTGACAGGGGCCGTGTAATGACGGAGGCAGAGTGGAGCGATGCATGTACAAGTCAAGAAGCGCGGGGCACCGCCGTAACCGCCAGGAGCTAGGAAGAGGCAAGGGAGGATTCTCTCCCAGAGTTTACAGAGCAGGCATGGCCCTGCCAGCCCCTGGATTTCAGACCTCTGGTCCCCGGAACTGTTAGAGGATGCATTTCTGTTGTTCTAAGCCACTCGGTTTCTAGGGATTTGCTGTGGCAGCCCTAAGAAATTAACACACGTGCCCAGAGGACCACATGCAGAAGGCTGCTCGGTGAACCGGCCCGGCGTTGGGAGTCCGCTGCAGAGCGTAGCCCCCCGAAGACGGCAGCAGTCACTGAGCTCCAGCCAGCTGCAGCCAAGAGGCAGTGATGTTGCCAAATATGCCCATTTTTCTAGGAATTCATACTTTTACGTGAAACCTCTGACTTCTTCATGTTAGCTCATGAAACATGTTAGCTTCACGTTTTTCCATTTGTTTTGTTCTTTGTTTTTTCCTTTTTTCAACCCTTGGGGGATAGCCAAGGCAAGACTGCTTTGCAGAGCCCCGTGAGACAAGGTGATTTATGTCTCACAATGCACAGGCCAGAGCCGAGGCTGGCACCCTCACCTCCATCTGCCATGACGCACCCCCTCCGTCCGCCTCACCACGAGTCTTCTCTGCCCTGGAGAGGCCGGTGTCCGCTCCCTCGCTCAAGAGACACACTCCTGGCGACAGGGGCCGACTTCTGGGCTGGAGGGAATAGGCACGGACAAAAACTGTCCTGTATTTCCTGGCTGCCCTGCCTGAGGCCCCGTGGCTCCTGCCAGGGTGGGTTCCCAGAAGAAGCCGCCCGGGTTGACAGCAGAGAAGTCTCAGCCACGGAGAGAGACAGTGCTGGATCAGGGCCTGGAGAGGCCCAGGACGAGAGGACAGGAGGGGTATGCTACCAGTGTGGCACCTGTAGGACGCCATACAAAGAGCCTCACCTGGAGACACCTGTGAGTGTTCAGCGGCAGGCCGTTCCCACAGGCTCTGGGGCAGACCGGCTAGGAAGGGAGAGTCTGTGCTCAGCAGGGAGCCCAGAGCCTGCTCAAGCAGCATCAGCCAGTTACTACAGGACATGGAGCGCGGCCGCAAAACAGGGCTAGTGAGATAGCAGGGCAGGCAGGCCTAGGACCACGTCAGAAGCGGGGTGCCCACTCTCCCCAGAATGCCATGCCTGCTTGGCCAGACTTTTTGTTTCCTGTATTTGTTCCAAGAGCTCCCGGAAACAAGGAGAGAGGCCTGCTCAGTTCTTTGGACAGTGCCTGGTATGGAACTGAATGTCAACAGCCTCTGCAAGATGCTCCTTTGTGCCAAGGAAGAGACCTCACACCATCGCACGCTACGCAGCATCTTCCCTTGTGTGACAGGGATGCTGCTTGGGAGAACAGCAGAAAGTGAAGACAGATTTTTTCTTGTCTTCCAACAAGATGCAAGGAACCTTTGCTAAAAGCTTTTCCTGACGATCAGAAATTAAATTTGCAGCACAGCTTGGCTCTAGCGAGCTCATTATATCACGCAGTTAACAGCCACGCCCTCCCCATCACTGGTCTTCACAGGGCTGCACAGCCAGGCGCAAGGCAGAGGTGGGCAGGGTGTGGTCTGGGGCTCCCACCTGGACCTCTGGCTAGTGGAGATGCCCTCACGCCAGGTGGCTTGGCGAGACCCCCACACTCGCACACACACGCACTTAGGCATAGACAAACACACTGCCTTGCAGCAGCTATTAAAGGTGGATCACTGGGGTAGGTCTAGAAAGACCGCCGCTGCTGTGTTAAGACATGAGTGATTTGCAGAAGCAGGCCTCTCTGCTGAGCCCTCATCCCCTGGCATCTGCTATTTGCCCTGCTATTTGCATAAGTAAATGGCAGCTCATTAAGAACACATTAGCAGCTCTGTAACCATGTAAGGAAACCGACCTGGTGAACCCTGAGCCACTGGAGAGTTCTCTAATTCAGTGGTGCAGCCTCGGAAGCACAAGCAGAGTCTGTCATGTGCCATCTGTCTGTCCAGCCAGAAGAGAAAAAAGAGGCCATTATGGAAACACAGAAGAGACTTGGTAAATATTTGTTGAAGAATGAATGATGGTAGGCCGGGTTTGCAAAGGGTACATCGTACTAAAAGTAGGGAAGTGTTTGGATCACACCGGTTTGGGGAGGCATTTCTCCCATGCCCAGCCACCCACTGAAGGCTCAAGGACAGTGGTCACAAATCAAAGTCACGCATCCAATCTCCTGTTAGCTTTTGCAACCTCTTGCCATCTGACGGCTTTGATTCAGGATGTCACAGATGGGTCCAGGATTCTGGACTTTTAAATGCCTCTTGGGATATGGAAGCAAGTGTGTGAGCTGTCCAGGGTGGGCCCTCTGACACCCGAGCAGTCTTCTGAGCCCTGCTGCCAGTGGCCGGTCACCAGGGGTGTGTGTGGTCCTTTAGTCACGACCTGAAGTCCGCATCACCCTCCCACCGGGCACAGCGGTTGGACTCAACGGCCCGCCCTGGAGGTCCTCACCCGGTGGAGATTCTGCAGGTCAGAATCCGGGGACACACTGGCACCCACGGCATTCTGGGGACACTCACGGCAAAGCACCCTTGTCGCTCCTGCCTTACACATGCGGACCCAGAGGAGCGCTGCCTTCGGAAGCACAGGCTGCAGCCTGGGAACGGCAGGGGCGTGAGCACATCCTCTGCCTGGGCGCCCGGCCCCGCGGCTGGAAGGGAAGGAGTGCAGCGGCGAACCACAGGGTCAGCCGATCCTGGGCTGGCCCGTGCCCAGGCTGGCGGCCACCCTGGGAGGCCCCCTCCCTCCGCCCTGCGCAGCCACTCAGAAAAGTGAGGCGACAGGCCCGAGAGCATTTTGTCCCTGACTCCGGGGGCCCTCAGAAGCCACCAAGGCTTCATCGTTCTGGGTAGCCTGCCGGGAGGGAGCAGGCTACGACTTCTGCCGCAGACAGCTAAGCCCGCCCTGCGTCTGCCAGGAAAGCAGCTGCCCTCCTCTTCTCCGCCCCAGCTCTGCCTCACCCCTGCACACCAGGTCATCGTGGGTTTTCTCAAGGGCCTGCCCTCCTCACCCCGGCCAGTGCCTGCCTGAGCATCCAGCATCCGAACCCGCTGGGGCGTGACACGCAGGCGGAGGCTCCTGGCGCCCTGCAAGCGCCAGTGGTGGGGTATTTTTAGCCCAGATCCCTCTGGAAAGGCGGCTTGTGAATCCTACTCTGTCAGCGCTGCCTTCTTCCATGGCCCGGGAGCAGCGGGCGTTGCCTTGGTAACCCACAGTGGGGAGCCGCTGCTTTGGGGCTACCTGTAACCCACCCACAGGTACCAGGCAAAGGGATTCGGGGCACCCTCGCCATCAGGCACCAGCCTCCAGCCCCGGTGCAGACTCCCAGGAAGTGGGGCGCCCCTGGTTTGGGAGTCCAGGAAACCCGGTCAGACGGCACGGCGGCCTCCGCGGGAGACCCCGAGGCTTTGGGCTTTCAAAGGTGTCTGAGCCACCATCAGAACAGCCCACGGTGCCGCGGCAGCTCGGGTCTTTAAATTTTCATGACATCTCTGCTTGCTGAAGATGGTTCCTCGGCCTGTGGGAAGGTTAATTATTAATGCGCGGGGATTCTGCAGGGAAGCGGAGGTCAGATGGGTGGGGGGAGGGGTGGCAGGCAGGCCGCACCGCCTCCTCCTGGCTCTTGTTCCTGGAAAGCGGCTGCTGGCGAGGAGCCAGGTGTGGCTCTGGGGCCCAGAGTTTCTGGGCCGAGGCGGCTGCTGCTGCTTATGTTGCTCCTTCACTTTGAATCAGGTGCTTGTTGAAGTTGGGCTCTGAATCTCCAATTCATTCTACGTACTGGGTGTCTCACCCCTGGCCAGCGGTGAACTTGCAGTGACGGCCACGGGGCTGCTCCTGAACTCGTCACAGACGCAAGTCGCTCGGCAGCTGCGCATCTCGCTCGACCCAGAACAAATGCGGTGAGTCCTCCAGGAGCTGCGCCGAGGTGAACGGAGCTGTCCCACCGACTGAAGAGGAAGTGGTCAGCACCCCCATTCAATCAGTCACACCCCATGATGGAGGTTGTTTACTTGGGGACCTGAGAACATGAAAGGTACTAACTGGACACACCCCGGGGTCTTCAGTAATCGCGTTGATTATTATTTGTCTCTTTGTTATTCCGCAGTGGAGATGGCTCTATCAGATCTTCTTCGTGGTTGTACGCATGATACCCGGTGATCAAGCATGTTTAGCAACACAGAACTGTGTTAGGGAGTAAGTCCGGATGACCTGCCACCTAGGCATACCACTGCCTGCTTTCGATGGCCACACCCCACACCGGTACACACACGTGTGCAGTGGCACACAATGGAGCTGCATTCCGCACACCGCAGCTTGCTTTCTCCACCTTTGTCAGAGGGTGTTTGTGAATTCATCTCGCCATTTCCTCACCCACCCTCCCACCAGGTACCCAGTGTTAAGAGCCTGTCATCTCAGACAAGCTCAGCTGTGAGCAAGTTCCCCGCTCACATCTGCTCTGAAGGTGTCCTCTTCTCCCACTCCTGAGCACTCTCTCCCCACCCTCCCACAGCAGGGGCCAAACGCTGTGTCGGTCTCTCTCCCACGTCACAGGGGAGGCGACCCCGTCAAAGCCTAAGTCACTCCTCTGCCAGAAAGAGTCCAACAGCTTCCGTTCTCTCATGGACATAAACACAAGGCTTTGAAGTGACTCCCAGTGCCCTGCATGGCTACCCCCCCTCTGTGTCACCTCCAACCAGAGTCCATTTGGACCCTCTGCTTTCGCCCTACTGGCCTCCCCTGCCCCAGGGCCTTTGCACTTGCCATTTCCCCTGGCCTGCCCCAGTCTTTCCCTAGATACCCCCAAGGCTCTTTCCCTCATGGCCTTCAGCTCTTCATTTTACTATTACCTTCTCAGAGAGGCCTTTACCAGCCACTCCACTGCAACAGTACAGCCTTTCCTGCGACATTCCTCCCCTGTCCCTGTTGCACCCCAGGCACCTGTCTGCAGCTGACACTCCATATATTTTACTTACTTGTGATCTGTATCTCCCCACCGAGAGGTAGGCTCAGTGATGGCAGAGTCTCGGTTCTGTGTGTGTGCTGAGGTCCATCCAGCTCCCAGACAGCAGCCGCCGCAGGTAAGTGCTCAGCAGGCATCTGCGGAGTGAGAGAATCGGGGGATCGTCAGCATTCATCAGGGGCCTCGATAATCAGTGAGTGCTTGCCCAGTAGTTGCGAGTTCCTCCTACAGCTACACTGTCAAGGTCAAATCGTTCCGTGAGCCTTGCTGTTCACAAGAGCAGGCACGTGACTGATCCCTACCCTGTGCTCTCCACTCCTCAGACTCCAGAAGCAGCATCTGGCTCCTCTCCAGCTGGGTTCACAGTCCGGATGCTCCACGTGGGCCCCGCATGGAGTCTGGGGAGGCCCCTGCCTCTGAGTCCTCAGAAGTGTCCCTTCATTGAGCCCCACCGTGCACGCACCCTTCCGTGGGTGTGGCTTCTGTGGAGGCGGGCTAAGTTTTCCGCTCAGCCTCGGCAGTGGGCCGCAGGCTGGTGGTCCCCCTCGATGGGCTCACTACATCCCCTCCTGCTCCCTGACTGGGGAGAGTGGTCCAGAAGCATTGGCCCCCTTCCTAGGGCCCCAGGGAGGCGCCTGCAGCAGATGTCTTAGGCCCGAGGTCGGTCAGTTGGTCTTACATTTTGGCTTGTGTCTTTACTGTGGATGATTATGAAATATGGACCGCCTTTTAAAAGCTTATTGCCTGGATCGTAGCTGTAAGGCAAACAAGCTTCTTTTGAACTGTGATCTCGTGTGCACTGGTGGAAAGTGTCAGGATGGGTGCCCCTGCCCCTGCTTGGAGACTTTCTGACATCGGGCCAGAGTCTGTCTACGGAAAGACACACACACACACACACACACACACACGCACACGTACACCCAGCACTCACAACCCAGATGGCCGGAGACTGAGTGCCAAGCTCCTTCTGGCAAAAGACCGTCTGCCTCCACGCCTCACCACGTCCAGGACCAGAAGCACAAGAGACCAGAAATGTCTAAATGCCGCCCTTGGCCCTGCTGTTGAAACACTCTCTAGGAACTCATACACATTCCAGTTGCCACCAGGGCCAGTCCAGCCCATCTGCCCCCACGGTCTCCCCTCCACCGCCTCCCTGGGGGAGGAAGAGCCAGCCCCCTCCAGAGCCTTCCCCCGTCTTCTTCCAGGGAGAGGCAGCCCAGACTCATCAATCTCGAGCTCAGGAAGGGAAGGAGACTAGGCCACCCCACTGTGCCCGAGTCCCCGCCAGCTGACAGGCAGATGGCTCCTCCATCACAGGAGGCCGGTGGCCAAAGTGGATATCAGCTCCGCTGTCAATTCAGCATTGGGAGGACTATCTCTGCCCAGGGTGCAGCACAATTCCATTTTTAAAAGTTAAAATATCACTAATGTAGAAGAAATGTGAAGATGGAAACACTAGTAAAATCTGTAGTTCTACCAGTTATAGAATTGTTTTCAATGTAATTCTGTCTCTTTCCACTTCACGGAGTCATATGAACTCCAGACTAGAGATTATACAGGAAACAGCTCATTTAACACTCACAGGCAGTCTGCAGGCGCATATCACGACGCCATTGTACACTGGTGAGCAAACGGATGTTCACAGAGGTTAGAAGCCAGTAACTGTCAAGTGGTACCCCTATAACTATTTGTATGACATTGATCTTGGATGGATGGACAGGTGGATGGATGAGTGGATGGACAAGTGGATAGGCAGATAGATGGGTGGATGGATGAACGGATAGATGAAGAGATGGCAACTAAACCACATAACTTCCCAGTTAGCTAAACGAATGACCTAGGGGGGCTATTTAGAGGAATGGATTAGACTTATTAGTAACTAGCATTTCAACAGTTAAGAAGAAGAAAGGGGAGTCAGGAGGAGAAGGAGGAACTATTGTTAGAGCCTGTTCTCTGGAGCCAGACAGACAGCCTAGGTTCAAACCTCAGACCCACCATTTCCTAGCTGGATAGCCTTGGGCGAGTTATTTAACTTCTCTGTGCCTCCATTTCCTCCTTTTGTAAAATGGGGATATTATAGCTTTATAAGGCTGATGTGAGAATTAAATGAGTTACATAAGGGATATGTAATGCTTTCAGGACTTTGCCTGGCACCCAGCAAGCGCTTGGTGAATGTTGCTAGCACCGTCCTCATTCTGTGGGAGGAAACTAAAGCCCGGGGGGGGGGGCGGTGTTTGTTCCGTGATTACTCCAATTGTGCCACTTCCAGTATTGATCATTGGCCACGCTTTTTTTATTCAGTCAAGGTGCTGCAAGAGTATTTGAGCCAATTCTTGCCGAATGATCGTCAGTTGCGGTGAAGATCTAGATTTTAAATAAGATCTACATTTTCCAGCTGCAGTTGTACCCCCTCACCTGTGATTTTGCTTTCCACCATTTCAGTTACCCACCCACAGCTCAGAAATATTAAGTGGAAAATTCCAGAAACGAGCAAGCCATAAGCCTGACATTGTGCGCTGTTCTGAGTGGTGTAATGGAGTTTTGCATCCTCACGTTTCATCCCACCGGGCTGTGAATCACCCCCTTGCCCAGGGTGGCCGAGCTGTAGATGCCGCCCACCCGCCCACCTGCCCACCCGGCGCTTAGTCGCCACCTCCCGTAGCAGCCTGGCTGTCACCGCGCCGTAGTGCTTGTGTCCAAGGAAGCTTTGTGCTGTTCCAAAATGACCCTAAAGGGCAACAGTAGTGATGCTAGCAATTCAGACAGGCCAACGAGAGCCCTGATGTGCTTCCTTTCATTAAAAATGTGATCAGGCACCAACACACACTCACACCATGCGCTGTCACAGGCTTCCACGGTAACTCCACAGCCACTGGAAACACGACGGCTCTGCACTATTTTTAAACTGCTGGAAATATGCGTTGGGTGAGTGAATGTTAGCAATTATCATATTACTCAAGACCATGATAAATCCCTGAACTCAAGGACATTTTTTCTTCTGAAGCACTTCTTAAAACAGGTCTGCAATCCTACATCTGAAACCCTCGGAGCTCGGGGCACTTCAGAATCCAGAATTTTCAAGTTTTTGAGAGATTCGAGTGCGGACTCTTCGTACTGTCATTCCCGCCAGAGGCCAGGGCTGGCGAGCACCTCCCACCTCAGCTGCCTACCCGCTGTGCAGAGACCTGTGCGTGTGAACTGGAAATTGACACCGGGTGGGATTCCTAACAACCGCCAGCAGGCCGGCATCAGCTCAGCTCGCGTCTTGCCACCAAATTAGTTTCTTGCAGACAAGCAGAAAAGCTCTGGGCTCTCAGAGTGTTTTGGATGTCGGAACGCACTCCGGCGACTGACGTTGGCCTGTCAGAAGTAAAGAGCGCCCCCTGCCGAGGCTGCTACGAAGAGCTTGGCTGGTGTCTCGCCAGCGCTTACTGCGCACACACCACCCCCCCCCCCCCCCCCAGGGCTCTGCTCTTAGCTGGTTTACGTGAAGGGTCTCACTTGGTTGTCAGAACAGCCTTTAAGGGTAAGTCACCACGAGTGGAGCTACTAGTATTAAACCTTGGGCGTCTGAGATCCACTAATGAAATTTCCAAGCCAGGGGCACAGTTCCAATGACTTTCCTTCTTCCCTCAGTTTTCTAAATAAAAGTTTTATTTATTTGTTTTCAGAGAGGAGAAGGGAGGGAGGAAGAGAGGCAGAGAAACAGCAGTGTGTGGCTGCCTCTCGCACACCCCCTACTGGGGACCCAGCCCACACCCAGGCATGTGCCCTGACTGGGAATCGAACTGGCAAGCCTTGGGTTTGCAGGCCAGCGCTCAACCCACTGAGCCACACCAGCCAGGGCATCCTTCTTCTCTCACTTTTCATTATTTGGTTCTTGACTTTTAATAATAGTTTTTATATTATTTTCTTTGTTTTTCATTGAAACCAGTAGGGAGAGGAGATATCCAAAATTTTTGTTTAAGTTATGGGCCTTCATCTCCTACTGTTCACGACACAGACTTCCAACCCTTCGAGACGTTTTTGGGATGCAGTGAGTTGGCTCCTAACACTAACAAGTCCCAACATTTGGGCAGCACTCACATTTCTGGCAAGCAGAATCCTACTGGGAGGACACGGGAAATGAAAAGTTTGCTGCAGAGCCTCCCTCAGGTGGTTCGAGAAGGTTAAATTCAAGGTGCCTCTGCTCAGCTTTGAAAACACAGGGTCTTTTTGGGCTTTTCCATCCCACCCACCCCATTTCACTCTGCCAGTTTAGGGAGGAGCAACCACATGGGACGCACGGTGTGGGAGGCCAGGGCCATTACTTGGGAGCTGGGGACCTCGAAGCAGGTGGCAAACCTAGCCAAGGAGGACATCCTAGAACGAAGAAATTGCCGGTGTGTTCGGACAATCCAGAGGGTTCTGGCCAGACCAGAGAGGAGCTTATTGGCAGAAGATGAAAATCAAGGGGTTGCAAAAATAGTCTGGGTTGATCTGAATTGCTCTAAACGCCGCCCTGAAGGATGTCCCTGGAAACGCCCCGGGCCGTGACACAGAGGTGCCCAAGGACACTCATGACTGGTCTGTCCTGCTCCAGGCCACATGCCCAGTACCTGGACCAGTCCCTGCACATAGCTGGGACTTGGCGTGCATGTGTGTCAGGAGGGAATGAAAGAATGAACGTGTGAGTAGGTGTATGGTGAAGAGGAGACAGGAGGCCCTGTGAGGGATTCACAGCAAGAGTCCAGGTGTGCACTGACAGAGAAATGAATGGTGATGGGCGTGGAGAGAGGAGGACACAGCCAATCGACAGTGATGGCGGGCTCTGTAGGACTCGTCAACCAATGGGATGTGGTCGCCAGAGGGCAAACGGCCTCAAAGACACCTGGCCAAGAGGCCTGCTGAAGAGGGAGAAGGGGCAGGGGGCTCTTCCTCAGGGACCGCCTGGGAGAAGACGCCTTTCCTGCTCAGAGGTGTGGCATACCCCAGGGCCATGCCGGGCAGAGGTGTCTGTGTGTGCCAGTGAGCAGCCGCGTGGAGCAGCCAGCACTGGTGAGCAGAAGGACACGGTGGCCACAGTGAGAACGCAGTGGCCGCAGCCTCCTGCAGAGATCAGTGCCCCTGTGGCTCTCCTCCCTGCTCACCGTGCTGCCCAGCCCCTCGCCGCAGGGACACACCCTGGAGACAGAGGGGCAGCTTTGAAGCAGGAAGCAGGGGTGGGAGGGAGCTGCAGGCTCGTGGGCGGCAGTGGGCAGTGCCACGCTGGAGACTGCTGGCAGCAGGGAGGTGTCAGGGAACCCGGAGACTCGCGGAGGACACACCTCTCGCACCAGTGAAGTCCATGGGGAGACTTTCCAGCTGCATCAGAGATGGGGTGGGTGGGCAGGCGGATGATAGATTTGGTGCTTCCCTGGGAGAGGGCCAGAGTGGTTCCTTTTCCCATGTACGGGCATGATTTTAGGTCTGGGGTGGTGACATCATCACCTTGGTGTTCTCTCCGCCCTATTCCAGAAACTTTGAGAGAGCTGGGGAGGAGCCACGGAGCCTTCTGGAAGGAGCTCCTCACGGCTCTGCCCAGCCCCCACCCCCAGCAGCCTCCAAGTCTAGGGGTCTGGGCACAGGCTCTAGGTGGCCTAAGGGTGGTCCTCCCAACACAGGGTGGTCCTCCCGACAGCCAGCCCTTACATGGCATGTAGTGCCCAGACGGTGGAAAGCTAAAATCTGGCGACAGATTTCTGATGGCTCCTCCAGAAAAATCCACAGAGGGGTCAGTGGGTCAACCCCCCCCCCCAGGCTCACAGAGAAAGGCCAGGCTGTGGAGTGGGTGACTCACACTGAGTCCCAGAAAAAGCCAAAGACCCAGAGGAGGGGCTGTTACTCATAGAACATCCCCGGCTTACGATCTGCTGTCACAGGACCATACACCTTAGGTAGGGCTGGAAGGGGACACGGTTATTGAGCACTTACTGCATGCCCTGTGCTGGACCCTGGGGACACAACAGTGAATGTGACATGGCCCCTGCTCTTAAGGAATTCATAGTTCATTGGAGAAACAGCCATGAAACCAAACAATTAGAATGAGAAAGGCCTTTCTAAGATTTCGATAGATAGGGACAGAGGTAGGTCATCTAGTCCCCACACCCACACTCTGAGGGAGGTGTGGTCTGCCCATTTGACAGACTTGGAAACTGACATTGTGATCACGTGCCTCAGTTGGCACAGAGACGCCGCCACTGGTGTGCTGGGGCGTGCTCACACAGGCTGCCGGGCTTCCCTCCCCAGCTCCTCATTCAGTGACATCCCACTGGGAACCTGAGATCCGCCAAGAGACAGGCCACGGAGGCTGGTAAACACCACAGTCAGGTGACAGCCTGGATTCAAATCCAGGTCTGAAACCAAAGACTTTCTCTACTCTCACCCAGAATCTTTTCTGGATCAAAGCGTGCCCTCCGAAAAGCCGGCCTCCCCACGAGAATGAGGCCAGGCCAAGCAAGACAGTGGACGTGATCTGTCTTCCAAGTCACAAAGGGCTGTGCCACTCAGTGGAATCACCGCCCGCTGGGGCTCAGACATGCCAAGGGGGGCATGGGAGGCGTGTCGTGGGGGAAGAGGAAGAGCTGAGGAGGGAGCGTGGCACTCCTCTCTTGAGAACACTAACCCTAGGGACCGCCACCGTGTGACTGATTAACCCCTGTCTCCCCAAGGACAAGGACTGTGGCTGGTTTTGTTGACCATTGTGGCCCAATTTCCAAGCACCATGCTTGCAAGCAGGAAGCCCTACAGCACTGAATGAATGAATGAATGAATGAATGAATGAAGCAAGCAGGAGGACATCAAAGCTGAACTGTACAGAGCTGCCAAGCCCAGGCCTGCATCCCACCCAGCACACCTCCCCGGATACTGAGGGGCGGAGGGACTGACGCCCACCCCGACTGCCCCAGACTGCCTGGGTGGAGCCCCTGCCACCACTGCCCAGCCAGGTAAGCTGTGCCCCGTGCACTCAGGTGTAAAACGTGGTCGCGGGGTTGCGGTGCGGATTAAAGGAGTTAACAACTGTAAAGCATCTGGCAATAAGTGCTTTGTCTTTGTTAAACAGATAAGCACCCCCCCTCACTCCATCAGTACTCAGAGACATTTTCTCCTCTTCTGTTTCAATGCAATTTTCCAGCCCCTTCTACTCCAGAGAGGACTCCGCTGGGGAAAAAAAGTTTCTAGAATCCTTCTCATCTCCCCATCCCTCCTCCATCTCCGCGGCTCCACCCCCCAGCATCCCCGCCCACCCACCTTAGTCTTTCTCGAAATGACCCTGAGCCGTGTTCAGCCCCACTGGACCCCATGACCCGGGAGCCGACCTCCAGGGCCCCGCAAGGTACCCCTCACCCTTGGCCTCCTTTCTCCAGGAGCCGCGCTCCCACACGGACGGGGCGCGGCATCGTGCAGGGACTGGGCGCTGCCAGAGGCACGAGGTACCACCGGGAATCTTAGCGGCCAAGCGCCGCACACGGTGGACGGCTGCGCCACCCAGTGGCGACCTGCGGGATCGGCGGCGGAGGCGGCCCGCAGAGCAGAGTGGGGAGGGACAAAGGGAGAGAAGGCTAAAGGAAGGGAAGGTTGGAGGGTGGAGAAGCTATTACCAAAAGGACTGACAGGCTTTGCTCACAGGGAACGAGTAATTCTGTCAGGAAAGCAGCGATCCCTAGGCAGGGCGGCCCTGGGGCCCTTTTCTCCCTGTGGGTGGCACACCATCCCCACCCCCCAAAGGCTTCGCCTCCCGTGGGAGAACATTCGGCTGAGGGCTCAGGTGCCTGTCCCGGATCTCCCTGGCTTCCTTGTCCCAAGCTTATCACCCCCCCCCCACCGCTGCCCCGGCTGATGAGGGGACGAAGGCAGGGCCTCCGCAGACCTGAAGCCAGGGACAGCGCTGCCCTCCCTATGAGTGTGTGGGGGCGGGGGACGAGGGCCCGGAACTGTGCAGATTCCGATCCCAGCCCTGGGACCCTGGGACCCTGGGACCCTGGTGCCCACCCACAGCCTGTGCCTGGGTTTCCATGCCTGGGAAAGAGGGGCATAAAGATAAACGCCTGCGTGACTTCCCTCACAGAGAGGTCGTGAGAGGGGCGCTGAGCAAGGCCTTTGGAACACCCAAAACCATCCCTCTTCAACGTTTCGGATCCATGATGACTTCGGTAATCGCGTGACTGTGGGCAAATACCAACACACTCACTTAAAGCGTGAGACCCTCCGGTCCGGACGATGAGCAGCTCCTCGGAGGAGAGATTTGTAGTTGGAGGGGAGAGACAGGAGCAGGCGGTCAAGACCCCAAAGCACAAAGTTCTGGGTGGGAAACTTCCACGAGCGAGACTGCCGTAGGGATCGGACTCCACAGAACTTGGGGTGCGGCTCGAGCTCTAGGACAGCAGTGGAATAAACACTGCGGTCCCCGGAAACATTTGGGGGATGAAGAAGGCACAACGGTTACCCAGGATGCTACTCAGAACCACTGCCAAGGGAGAATCCTTGGCCCCTTGCCTCGGCCTGTGCCGTGTGACAGCCCTGGCCCCCTCAGGCATCAGTTTGCACGAACACCTCCACTCGTCTACCTGCAGAGGTGTATTCCCTGAGCAAGAACAGACCCACCTGCTGGTGCTGCGGCAAAACCGCTAAGCAGCAACAGACTAAGGAGGAGACAGACTTATTGCCCGGGGAAGACGATGCAGAGCTAAGGAGCCTGTAAAGTTGACCCGGAATGACACAGGGGTTAGGGGCGCTGTATAACCTAACTCAGCTCTGTGTATACGGGATTCCCACCCACCAGGAACAATGCGTGTTTCAACTGTGAGCATCAGCTGAAAAAAAATCCAGGTGGAAGTAGATTCATGCAGTTCAAACCTGAGTTGCTCAAGGGTCAACTGTATAAATAAACCCTAGTTAATTTTACTAATAATTTCCAGCCTAAGCCCAAACCTTGCTTAGATTCCTTTCTGACAAGCACCAGCTTTCTTCGCCCCATCCATTTCTCACAGAAGGATTTGTCTAAGAAATGTCAGACGGTGCCTGGTCTGATCATTTCTGTGAGCCGAGTTTTATGACCTGAGCGCCGTGTTGTGATTCTCCCATGCACACGTGTTGAATCGGTTTTTATCTTGTAACTTTAGACCTGCATCAGCTCTGTTGTTTTATTATGAGTCCGGCTGTAAGAACTGAAGTGGGGCGTAGAGGGAAGAAGTCTGCGCACCCCCCCACCCCCACCAGCCCCATCCATCGACCATCGTGAGAAGTCAGAAACAGTCTTTCCATGGGTCAAGGGGGAAATAAAGTCAGCTCAGTGAACACTAGCATTTTTTCTGCTGCCTCCTGCTTCAGAAGCAGAGGGTTCTCTGGGAGGGAACATGAATCTATCTTCTTTAGGGTTTTCTCTTAGAAAGCAGGCCCGCAGTGATGCTTCTCATGTTTCCCATCAAATCCTGTAGCGAACGTCTCATCTCACCCGGACAGTGGACGTAGGAGAGCGAGGGTGGTCCCGGACTGGGTCAGAGTGGGGCGTGGCAATCAGCTTTGTCACTGGGACAGCCCATCCCTACTGGGTCAGCTTCTCCCTTCACAAAGTGGAGGTGGTAACACCACATGAGGTCATTGCCACCTGAAGACACATATTTCAAGGGCAACTTTTGGAGCAAAGGGATGTGCTCTAGTCCTCCTCCTCCACTTTCTCTCCTCCTCCACCAACACACGCCATCATCTCCAGGCTAACACAGTCAGGGCTGGGGCGGGCGGGGTTGGGCGGGGGCGGGCGGAGGTGTTGTGGTTTCTTGTTCAGCCCTGCTGAGTTGGACGGAGGATCCAGGTCAGGATGATCTGTGAATGCAATTAAGTGAACGCAAAATCTGGAAACCCATATCCCTCTGGGCCCCAACCAACACCAGCTTGGTTCTTTTTGTTTCTGGGCCCACCCCCACGTACCCCACACTTGATGCCCTGACTCAGATGGCCTGGGGTGGCCGAGAGCCAGATGGTGTGGGTGGGGACTTGGCTGTGCCACCAGCTCCCACAGACTCAGCCCCTAAATGCAAACCCACTGGAGCACACTCTGAAATGAGAGACTGCACTGACCACTGGTTCCTAAGCAAGCCAACAAAAATCGGGGCTTGTGGTTTTCCCCTCCTTCTGCCACTCGGGGCTCCTCCTGACACTGCTCACTTTAAATCCATGACTTGGGAAACCGAAGGCTACACCCACCTTTGCCATGCCCCTCAAACCACCACAGTCACCTCCGGGGACTGGAAATGGGGGTCACTGGTCTCCTAGCAACAGGCACTGCCCCAGCTGCACAGATTCGGAGCTTGGGTCACACCAGCCAGCAGCCTGGGTGGGCACGTTACCAGGAGAACCTGAACTTGAGTTTAAATCTGCAACTGCCTTCACTGCCACAGCTTTTTCTCAGCTGCAGATGGACAGACACGCACCCAGCTGCAGGGCTCACGCGATGGGCCCCACCGGGAAAGCCCCGGCCTCCCCAGGTCCCGTCGGCTATCGCGCCTCTTTTTTCCTCTTGCTCTCTCTCTCTCTCTCTTTCTTTCCAGTGTGATTTTCAGACTGGGCCAACAACCACACAAATAAACATGAATCGTGAAGAACTACACATTGGACAGTACTGACCGGTCACCAGACTGTCTTGGGCACCAGGCACACTGCCAGGAAGGAAACAGGTCAGACCCTGTCCTCAGGGGCCTGTGTATTTGCCAGGTTTTCCCAACAAATAGAACCAGTGGGAGATGCAAACGCTTGCATGTGGTATGTGTGTGCACTCATCTCAAGGAATCAGGGTGCAGGATTGTGGGCGCCGGCCCATCTGAAGTCTGTAGGGCACCCAGGCGGGTGTCCAGGCCGCAGTCTGCAGGCAGAGGTTCATCTTCTGTCGGGGAACACCAGTTTTGCAGGTAAGGCCTTGCAGCTGATTAGACGAGGCCCACCCAAGCCATCCTGAGCAATCCTCACGTACAGTGAAGGGAACGCTGATGTTCACCACATCTGAAGGATAGTTCCAGAGTGCCACTAGGTTAGTGTCTGGCTGAGTGACGGGGCCCTGCAGCCTAGCCAGGCTGGCACAGAAGTGGGGCACAACGGCAGCATGCACCCCGGAGGGGCAGTGAGAAGCACAGCAGGGAAGAAGAAAGCGGGTGAAGAGCAGCCCAGGCGGGGGCGGGGAGGGGCAACCGGGGACCTACCGTGTGAAATACCATATGTCCTTCCGTGCAAACCGGCACGGAAGTGAATCCATGAACGTACCTCCGCCCTGCACTCAAAAAGCGTCACAAAGTCCTCACTTAGTTACACCTCTGACCATTGCGGCTGTGCAGCGTGGTTAGCAAGATGGGAGAGACGAGTCCGGTACCCTCACTCCTCCTCCTTCACAGCGAAGGAGGGCCTCCCAGACGCCCCACCCCGTTCACGCTGCACGCGGCTATGCTCCCTCCCTCCCCTCACTCCTCTGCCCGCCCCTGGGGCTCCCCCAGTACGGTGCCCTGGCCCACAGGACACCCCTGGGCGCGGCAGGCCTCCTCTGCCCCGACCTCCCTCCTGCGGCCCCCCCGTCCACAGTCCTCGCCCACGGCCCCTCACCGGTTCCTGCACTCCCCACTTCTCCTGCTGGGGGCCTGTCCTCTAACCTGGAAGCTTCTCCTCTCAGCCATCTCCTCGCTCCCCCTCATCCTGCCCAGAAAGGCCAACTGTGACTGTTTGGGAGAAGTTAGAAGATGCGGGAGGTGGAAGGTGGGAGGTGGGAGGGGGGAGGGGGGAGGGGGGAGGGGGGAGGGGGTCCCCAGTGCACAGAGAAGACAACCCGTGAAACAGCTTTGGTTAATTGCCTACCTCTCGTCACTATCGGTTTTACAGGGGATCCCTAGTGCTTACAGAAAGAGCCCAGAAATACTTTGGGGGGCCACCTCCGCTTTAATTAACTGCCTCCTGTCACATATCTGTTTGACGACAAGGTGAACAAACGTGGTCTGGAGCGAGATAAGAACACATTCGTAGGTTTGGGCAGTCACGAACCCCTGGGGAAAGCTGGCACCACCTTGACCCACCAATCAATATGTAACCCCCTCACCCTCATTCCGCCAACTACGTAAGTCCTCAAGAAAAAGGACCTGATGCTCTTGTCGCCCCCGATCTTGCCCTGCCCCAAACCTATGCCTTTCTCCCCCACCTTGGCCAGGCCCCCTCTCCTCCACGAGCATGCGTCACGAGTGAACCCTGCCTGCATGCTAATAGACTCGCTGATCCGCACTTCTTCACTATGTCAGCAAGAAGAACCAAGTTTCCTAGTAACATGGCCACCCTACAAAACAGCATCTCCCTGTCCCTCTCTGTCCCCTTCGCCTGTCCTCTCTGTCTTCACAGCACTTAGATACATATTTCTTTGTTAATTGTCTCCTCTCTGTTGAATGCAGCAAGCAGGGATTCTGGGCTGTGCATGTGTGTGCGTGTGTTAAAATAACACAAAGTTGACCATCTTCAAATGTACCATTCGGTGACATTTAGAACACTCACGATGACGTACAACCGTCACCGCTACCTAGCTCCATCCCATTTTCATCCCTAAAAGAAAACTGTGTACCCACTAAACAATCACTTCCCATTCCTCCCTCCTCCAGCCCCTGGCAATCAGCGACGTGTTTCTGTCTCCATGGATGCGCCTACTCTGGACATTTCGTATAAACGAGTCACACAGTCGTAGCCTTTGGTGTCAGGCTTCTTTCACTCAGCATGATGTGCTTTGGGGCCAGCCACATTGCAGCAGAGAGCTGCACTCCGTCCTGTAACGGTAAAGGCTGTTCCGTTGTGTGGATGCACCGCAGTCTGTTTATCTGTCGGTCAGAGGCTGGGCGTGTGTGTGGCTTGCACCTGTCGCTATTGTGAATAAAACCGCAGTAAGTATCTGCGTGGCTGGAAGGGAACCATTCTGATCACTGTGTCTCCTAGTCCATGGACGGGCCTATGCAGGGAGAGGCTCAGTGATGAAGAGCTGAGGTCAGTTGTTTCCTCCCACAAATGAGAGGCTTGGACATCTAATGTCCTCGGGCTTCAGGCCCCCTTGTTCTGCCCTTTTCCTTCCCAACCCCACACTCTCAGGGACCTGGAGCCGAACCCCAGGCAGCAGTGGCTCAGGGGTGCACCTGGGCTCCGCCCCTGCGGCCTCACCCTCCGAAGGGAAGCGCGTCTCAGCCCTTCTGAGTCTCTCGTGGCCACACCTGCTATAGCTCTGCTCCCCTTCGTGTGGTCCTGCCTTGAGAAACCCAGGAGAGACGGGACAAGCGATGGGAGAGGAAAAGCCCCCTCTTCCCATCTGATTCCCAGTATAATTGCTGAGGAACTAACCCTCAGGTTGGTTGGGGGTAGGGGTCCTGAGATCCTGTGAGGAAAGCACCTATGAGCCCTCCGTCACGACTGTTCTCACCCCACCTTCTGCCTCGTGGGTGACCCTGTACCAGCCTCTGAGCCTCGGCCTTGGGTGCAGTGAGCTGTCTGGTTATTCCAGAGGACAGGCTGGCAGTGGGGGCGGGGCGTCTAGAGGGCCGGAGAGCCTGAAAGAGCCGGTGGGACGAGAAACTGGGGGCCCATTAGAGCTGGGGCTCTGTTAATGCCCCTCCCCCCAAAGCAGCCAAGACCGGCCCTTTCCTGATTTAACAAAGGGCTAGATGAACTGCGTTAAGCATAAATCAATCAGTAAACCTTCAAGAAACCAGCTCGCCAGGACTGGAAAGAAATAAAGACAGAAACAAAGTCAGGGCGCTAATGGCCAGCCACTAACTGTGCTCATTGAGCTGCATCATAAAACGTCACCCGCCCTGGCCCCTCATCGTCACACCTCATTGAAAATCCATTAAAACAAAGGCTGGGCCATTAGCCCCGACTCTCAGGCAGAACCGCCCCCTGGGCACAGTTTTTGACCAGGGCCCCTTCATTAATACCGAGTGTAACTGCTTGCTGGATAATTGTGATTACTTTCCACACTGTTTAAATATGGAGGGTAGCAGCAGACGCCATCTCCCCTTGGCATCTCTTTTTCCTTTTTAATGTGAGTGACCTCGTCCCCCTCGGGGCAAGACAATACATTAGAGCCCCAGTTTTTCAAACAGATAGAAGGCTGATGACTCAATTTACAAAAGAATTTGCTACAGGATGTTTTAAACAGTTGGGTCCCGGGGCAATCAAGATTATTGGATGTACGAAATTTCAATTTGCTAACATCTTTTCCATATTCTGACTTGAGCATAAAGGTTATGTTTGAAAAACAAACAACTGTTAAGGAGTACCCTGGTGAGCGGCCAGCAGAGAGCGGAGGCTTACAGGCCCGGGGGTGCCCAGAGGCCGTATTTACAGGATGTTTTGAAGGTCAGCCTCAGAGCCTGGGATAGGGCTGTGACCGTCTAGGACAGGGGGGCAGACAGGTGAGTCAAAGGGGGACATCCATCAGTTTAGAGCTACTTCAAGTAGACCCGCCTCCTGTGTGTGTGTGTGTGCGCGCGCGCGCGCGTGTACACGTAGGTTCGTACAGAAGGGAAAGTTCCAGTTCCCAAAAAAAGAGGTTCCTCCCCCCGCCGCGCGCAGTGAGACCGACGTGCGCTGCCTCACCTCAGACACCACCTGTTATAAAAAACAGAGGACAGTAAACGCCTTTTCTATAGAACCGCAGCTTCTCTTTCAGTATTTCATCAGCTCCCGTTAAAACCATCTGCATTTAAACCATCTGCATTCAAAACCGGCCACGAGCAACTGCAATGCCATCTTCCAAGGGTATGGCAGCAAAGCCCAACCTTAATTAGGTAGGGATTTGTTACTAATTATTGCTAAGACTATATTCCATACATCTTACATATTTGGCATTGGGATACCAAATAAGTAGGCCTTGAATTTCTGTTTCCATACCGAGCAAGGAAGTTACGACTGTGGGAACTTTTAAAGATGAACTTGGTCTTGGGCGACTTCGCTTGCTGTTCCAGATTATTCATCTGATGTCCACTAGAGGGCAGTGGCGCATATAAAATGCGGGCTTTCCCACACTCCTTAACTGAGCCCCACTGGCCGAGCCGTTACGAAGGAGGCACGGGGTAATTATTAGAGCCCATCCACTTTCCCTCGCTCTTTAGTGCCACAGGCTTCTGGGGGAGGGAGAGCCCACAGAGGACCGGGGGGGGCCTGAGCTGGCTCTTCAGCTGTGAGTGAGGCTCAGACAGAGGAAAGCCTTTGAGAGAAATCACGTTCAAAGACAGGTATTAGGTTCGCCTTCCTGGTTCTGCTACCAACAAGATGTGCCGCCCCAAGCAAGTCCCGCGGCCTCCGTTTCTTCTTCTGGGAGAAGCAGAGGCGGAGCGAAGTGCGCTTCGGTGGCTTCTCCGATCTCAGCCTCCCTGACTTTCAAGGGTACAAACCCTGCGGGCCTGGTGTTACCATAGGTTTTAATGGGGAGTCAGAAAGAGTAGTAATTACGGGGCTGAAAGGCACAATGGTCTGTAAATTCATGCTTTAGAGCCTCCTCTGCTCCACCCACGTAACGCTAGCAGGCAAAACAGAAAAATTAAAAGCCAAAGCCTTGCTCAAACAGGTCAGCATCTCCAAGAATCAGAACAGCAGCGGCACAGGCTGTACGCTGGGAGGCCGCTGTGCCGTGCGCAGTTGTGAGGCTCCAGGCCAGGAAGCAGGCAGAGGGGGTCAGGGGCTTCTCCCCTGGGTGGAGACAGGGAATACCACATGAGGAGGGTCCCCAACACAGGGGCTGGGCAGGCCGCCTGTACCCAAGAACCAGGGGTGCCGAATGCCTAACAACCTGCTTCTGGGGCTGAGGCTTCTACAGAGCTTTTCACTGCCCAAAGGAGGAGAAATCTGGCCCCTGGCCCAGCGACAGGGTCAGGAATAGCCCCAGTCATGGCGGCGTGGGAACCTGAGCTGATGGTGGGGAAACACCGGCTCTGACCTGGGGGCTGAGGGGGCCAGGAGGGAGCAACTGGAAACGGCTGGGCTGAGAGGGGGTGAGCACAAGACAGATGAAAATCACTAGTAATAACGCCCCAAAGAGAAGGGCTAAGAAGGTCCGTCTAAAGTTACAATTTAAAAAATGCAATGGCGGGAAGTGAATTTACAGCAGAGGAAGTGAAAATCATAGGATAATATGCTGTTGGATTTTAAAGAACTCATTATTTGTTCAGCAAATATTTTATGCACCTGTGATGTCCTAGGTACCGTTTACTGTTTTAAGTGCTGAGAATACAATAATAATCAGAATAAAGTGACTGCTTCATTGGTATTCTAGTGGAATGAGACTCACAGTTGAACTTTCAACTCTAACTTCCAAAGGAATGAACTTACATTCTAGTGAGAGGGAGAGACAATTTTTAAAATTATATAATGTGCCAAGGAGTAACGAGTACTGTGAAGAAATGTGTAGTATCTTCAAAGATATAAAGAAATAATAACAACCGTATATAAAACCATAAATTATGAAACAACAAGTAGGCAAAATTAAACAAAAGCAAGTTATGAAAAAGAACCAATTAAAATTAAAAATATAGGCATTGAAATACATGAACTTAGGAGAACTGTATAAATGTTATGAAGTCATAGTGAGAGATTCATTAATTACAAGGTAGTACTAAAGAAATCACCAATAATGCAGCAAAAAGAGAGGAAATGTATTTTTAAATGTTTATTTATTGATGTTGAGAGAGAGAGGGAAAGGGATGAAGGAAGGGAGGGAGAGGGGGAGAGGAAGAGGGAGAGATCAATTTGTTATTCTACTTATTTATGCATTCATTGGTTGATTCTTGTATGTGCCCTGACAGAGGATTGAACTCACACCCTTGGCTTATTGGGATGATGCTCTAACCAACTGATCTACCCAGTCAAGGTGGAAATGTATTTTTAAAAATATAAAAGAGTAGTTAAGAGGCATAGAAAGTAGACTGGCAGGCACCAACCTACAGCTAATAGGAATTCCAGAAGAAAAGAATAGAAGAAATGACAGAGAAGTTATGTTCAAAGAGATAATACCTGAAGTTTTCCAGTATTAAAGTTAGAATTCACTAAGAACTCCAGATATGGATACATAGGAACTTGTATTTTCACTATGACGTATCTAGGTCCCCATATCTCAGAGTAAAACTGAAAAACATGTGTGGATAAAGAAAAAATCATATCCAAGAAAATAAGACTTTGTACAAAAAAGAAAAAGAAGAAAAACTGTTGGTAGCAACAACATCAGCAAAAGATGCCAGAAAACAGGGAGGAACCCTTGCAAAGTGGTGAGAGAGTTACTAAACAACATGGATTTCTATACCCAGCTAAACTATTATTCATTCACAAGTGAGGAAAAGTGTGTGTGTGTGTGTGTGTGTGTGTGTGTGTGTAGGCATATGGTAATTAAAAGAAATTCTAGGCCATGAGCCACAGGTAAAACAACTACTAAGAAATAAAATCACAATGCCAATTCTCACAATTTAAAACTAACCAAAATACAACATGTATTAATAACAATAACACCAATGGCTCTGTTATGTTGCTTCCAGCTATGAGCCAGGAATTACATTAGGCAATTCCCAAACCATATATTTCTGAGCCCTCGAGGTTGGGTTATGAACTAGGTGTTGCTAACCCTTTGTAAGGAGGAAGAAACTGGGGCAGAACAAGATAATCGCGTTGCTATGGACTGAGTGTCTGTGCCCTGGCCAGATTTGTATATTAAGGCCTCCAACCCCCGTCTGTGATGGTATCAGAGGCTGGACATTTGCGGTATAATTAGGGTTAGACGAAGTTCTGAGGTAGAACCCCCATGTTGGGACTAGCACCTTTGTTCGAAGAGGAAGAGACACAGCGCTTCTTCTCTTGGCCACGTGAGGATATGGTAAGAAGGAGACCACACGCAAACCAGGAAGGGGGCTCTCACCAGGTCCCGCCGTGCTGGCACCTGGTGGTGGTCTTCCCAGCCTCCAGAACTGAGAGAAATGAACGCCTATTGTTTAAGCCGCCGGGTCCACGGTGTTTTGTTCCAGCAGTCGGAGCGGCCTTAGACACTCAGAAAGGAGTCCAGGCCTGTGCAAAATCGGGCCCCAACGAAGCAAGAAGGGAGGTGCAAGTGGAACTGACTGATCCCCGGGAACAAGACGGCGGGCAGGGGGTGGCCATGCCAGGTACAAACAGCTATTCCGCGGGCAGGCGGTGGGAGGCAGTCTCTAACTCAAGCGTTTGGTGCTGGCGATCGCCCTTTGCCCTACTCACCTTTCCCTAGGCCCAGCTGGCTTCGCCTCATTTAAACACTGTGACATCATCAGGAACACCTCCCCAGCTTTTAACCCGAACTGGATCTGCAAACCGTAAATAAAGAGGCACGCCCAGGAACCGCACGCTCAGACCGAGATCCCCAAGCCTGGCCGTGCCCTGGAATCCTCTGGGGAGCTTTCCAACGCAGCGATGCCCACCCCGCGGGCTTCCTGTTCAGCCAGCCTCGGCTGCTGCCTGGGCAGTGGGATCGTTTAAAGCTCCCGGGACACCGTTGTTCATCCACAGCTAAGAACCGCCGCGCTGGAACTCGGCGAGACAACAGAGAAGCGTTCTTGCTGCCCCAGCGGGCTGAATCCTGGACAGGGGCCTGGCAGCCCCTCCCCGCAGCCGGGCCAGCGCCCTGGCAAACCTCAGAGGCAGCTGCTTCTCGACCTGCTTCCTCTTCCCTTGAAGGAAACATGTAGCTTTTCTCTTAAATCAGAAAAGAGGAAGACACTTGTCAGCTAAGCTGATCTCTCTCTAGCGGCATGGGGGCGAGCTTTCTCTTCCCTGGACGCAGGCAGAATAAAGGCCGCAGCCTGAATCAAGGGCCCTGGGAGGGGCCGCTTGGTCCTCACGCCCTGGGGCTCCCTCCCTGGGAGATGACCCAGACCCAGACACCACCGGGCCTGTTTAGCTGCGTCCCCTCGGGTCTGGAAAGGACTTCTCTTTCCGCCCCTCTCGCCCGTTCGCACCCCCCACCTGTCCAACAAAGCTGCTCCCTCATCGCAGCGGGGAGGCTTAACCGCACCTGCAGCTCTCACCGGACTTTTCTTCCCCGTTTGACAGAAATGGTCGCACACGCGTTGGCACGCGCTGTTCCGCATCTTATTTTTCCCACTTTCCAGAGTGTCTGGGAGCTCATTCCCTTGTCGGCACACAGGCGATTGCTCGGTCTGACCCCGTACCCCACCGCCTGCACACCGCTGTTTAGTCGGACAGTCCTTTGCTCTCGGACATTTTGGGGGGGCGGGGGTTCCGATCTCTTCAAACAATGCTGCGATGAAGAGCCTTGTACGTACTGTATTTTGCTCCGTATGATGCACCCCCACCATTTTGTGCGCATTATACATGGGATTATTATACTCATTATTATACCCGTGGTATGTAATCATACACCCAAGTATAATGCACATCCTTATTTTCCCTCAAAAAAATTGGGGGGGTACACATTATACACAGCAAAACACGGTACTTCATTTTGTCCAAAAGTGATAAATTCCTTGAAGTGGAATGCTAGCCAACAGGTGTGGGATTTGTTACTTCTTGCCACCCACGGAGGCGCACGAGTCTTTGTCCCAGGGGCAGCCTGTAAGAGTTCCTGTTCCCCAGGCTTTCGCCCGCGCTGTGAGCGGAGGTCCGCCCCCTTCTGGGGCTCTGCTTTCCGCGGTTTTGGTTACCCGCGGCCAGCTGCGGTCTGAAAGTATTAAATGGAAAATCCCAGAAGTAAACAACTCATGTGTTTTCAACCGCATGCCGTTCTGAGTCGTGTGACAGATCGCGAGACATCCCAGTCCATCCCGCCCTGGAGGTGAGTCACCCTTTGGTCCAGAGACCCACGCTGTGTGCGGCGGCCGTCAGTCGCCCCGCAGCTGTCTCTGCCGCCAGATCACTGTCGCAGTATTGCAGTGCTCGTGTGCCAGGAATCCTTATCGGACTTAATAAGGGCCCCAAAGCACAAGAGTAGTGATGCTAGCAATTGGGATGCTCCGCAGAGAAGCTGCCCAGTGCTTCCTTTAAGTGACAAGGTGTGTGTTGGGTGGCGGGGGGGGGCGGGAGGGGGGCCATGATATACCTAACGTTCTGTACCATCCTCGACTTCAGGCATCCGCAGGGGGTCCTAGAGCAAATTTCCAGTGAATAAGGGGTGGATGAGTGTATAAACAGCCTTTTTTAATCTTTGTTGACTTGATAAGTGAAAACGGTAAATGCTACTTCTCTGTGGTTCCCTTATTATGAGTAATGTGAGGCATCTTTCTATATATTTATAAGTCATCAGTGTTTCTTTTTCTGTGAATTCTCTCTTCACATCTTTCGCCCATTTTCCTGTCATATACTCATTTTTCTTATTGATTAGTTAAAGGTCTTTATATGTTAGAAATACTACCATATTTTTTTCTGGTTAAAAACTACTCTTTAGAACTTGCTTTTGCTGGGTCTTCCATACCTAAATTTCAATGCAATAGAAGTTATTGTTTTCTTTATAGTTTCTGTATTTTGTGTCATACTTGGAAAGTTCTTCGCCACTCCAAAACAGCCATTAGATTACTTTTTACTCTCCCATAGTTTCTTCTAGCATTTTTAAAAATTCGAGTCACTGATTTCTCCTGGTATGCATCCTGATATAAAAAATGAGGTGTAGATCCAACTTAATTTTTTCCAGATGGCTACTCAGTTTTCTCAACACCATTTCTTGAATAATTCATCTTCTTTCCCAATGATTTAAAATGTCATCATTATCATAAGCTAAACTCCCGATAAGTTTTGGTCTATTTCCGGACTTCCTATTTTGTTCCAACTGCAAGATGTCCTACACTATTTTAATTATTGTAGTTTTACAATATGCATTATATCTCACACGGGTGGCTTCCCATTTATTTTCAGCTTCCTTTTCCACGTGAACCTATGGGGTGAATATAAGGACTCAGAGGACCCACTGAAGCTGGTGGCCACAGTCCACTCCGGGGGAAGGACATGGGTTTCAATGCCAGCCCAGGAGAGAGAGGCACCAGGCAGGGTCCAGGAGACTTCCCACGCACAGCTTCCAGGTGTCCTCTCCCAGCGGGGCCACGGAGAGCACTACTTCCTCCAGCTCCGACACGCAACAGTATTGGCAGCACTGCCGACCAGGGGAGCACACCTGAGCCCCGGTGTCCAGAGTTTCCACTGGGGTTCAATCGCAGACATGACTGACCGCCCACATGGCTGACCTTTGGTCTCCAGACCCTGCAGAGATGGAGCCGATGGTGTGTGGCCCAAGGCTCCCATCATGGATCACGTGGTTAGACTGCCTGCTGTGGTGTGGGGCCCCCAGGTAAACCAGGATCAGGCAGGACCGCCCAAGGGCCTAGAGATTACTGTCCGGGAACCAAGGACAACAGCCAGATCTTTTTTTGAAGGTTAATTTTTTTTACTATGCAAGTTTTTTTTTTTTTTTACATTTATTTACATGGAGTTCAGCAAAACAGTCTCTAAGGATTCTTTTAATTCCTTCCGTCTGTGGCTACTTTCCCCCTTTGTACTTCTTATTTGTGCCTTCTTCCTTCTTTGCTCTTGAAAAGGTTAGATGACAATTTATAAATGTCACTGCTCACTCAAAGAATTACCTTTGAATTTATCACTTATTGTAATTCATTAAATACAAAACTTTTTGTCTTAAAATTTATTGACTTCTGCTTTAAAATTTATTAATTCCTTCGTTCTGCTTTCCATGGGTTTATTTCCTTTTTTTTCTAGCTACTTCAATGGGATGCTCACTTCACTTTGTAATTCCTGTTTAATATTTTATCAACTCATTACAAGATTGTGTGTATTAGTCTGGGTTCTTCAGAGAAACAGAATCAATAGGATAAATAAAGAACCTGAGTCTAAGAAGTTGGCGCATGCGATCATGTAGGCTAAGAAGTCCCAGGATGTGCAGATGGCAAGCTGGAGACCCCCAAGCACCAGCACTGTAAGCTCCAGTCCAAGTGTAAATCCGAAGGCAGAAGGTGACAGAGTCCCAGCTCCACGATGGTCGGACAAAAAGAAAGAATCCTTTCTTACTCAGCCATTCATTCTCTTCAGGCCTTCACCAGATTGGGTGAGGCCCACCCACATTGGGGAGGGCAATCTGCTTTGTTCAGTCTTTTACCTCAAATGTGACTCTCATCCAAAAACACCCTTCACAGGCCCACCCAGAATAATGTCTGGTTCAAGTGGGCACACGGAATCCCACTGTGCTTTTTTCTCAGGGTACTGTTTTAGCTGTACCTCCTAAGTTCTGATGAGTAATGTTTTCTTTAGTGTTATTTTGCATATAATAATCCCATCTTGAAGTCCCCCTGGCTTACAGCAGGAATATTCTGCTCCTGAGTTTTTCATTGACCAGTAAGTGCAATGACTTGCCTCTTTGTAGAAGGCTGACTTGATTTTCATGAAGCCGATACAAAGGCGAACCTCATCCTCCTCAGGGCCCAGGTGTTACTTAGAAAGGATTCTCCGTAAACTTGAAAAACACATTTAAATATCTATGGAGACATGCATCTTCTCACCCAAGTGGATTCCTTAACAAGATCAAGAATTCCCACGTTGAATCTTGAATCTAAGTAGGAAAAAAGAATCCACTACCTCTCTCCCACCTAAATGCTCCTGAATAATATTGTTAACACACAGTCTAATAACGACCACAATACCATCTAATACATGTTTTTGGCTCTGTCTACATGTGGCCTTACTTAATTTTTTCATGAGTTCTAAGATAGGGATATATACCCTACATTTTCAAGGTAATAAAATGACAACTCAAAGGGGTTACATGAACTTGCTTAAAATGACCCCTCTAAAATTCTTAGGGGGAGGAGCTAGGATTCCACACCAGCTCTGTCTGAAAGAAAGCCTAGGCTGTTTTCTCAGGAGGCCTCTCTGCCCGACTTGCAGCCATAAGACGGTCCTGCCTCCCTTGGCAAAGGCTGTTCCCCAAGCAGAGAGGGCCTGCCTGCTACAGTCCGCTCTCTCAGGTAGGGAGCAGCCAGCCTGGAATTCTGCAACGGAGAGGCAGCAGTCCCCCAGCCATGGCAGGCCTCTGCCTGCGGAAGCCATATGGATGGAGAAGATTCTGAGCCAAGAAGTAATGAGGGGAAAGGGGAGGGAGATCGGGGTAGGGGCCGAAAGAGTGGGACGGACGCAGCTGCTTCAGGAGGGGAACACTGACCGCGGAGCCAGCGTGTGCGGGACTCGCTGGTCACCCAAGCCAAGCCCATCGAGACCGTCCCAGCTATCTGGCAACTGCCCTGTCATGAAATGAGCAAACGACTTCCTATATTGAAGGTTTCAGTTAGCATCCTCGGCCAAGTCTCAGCAAGGGACCACAGAGGCGGGTCACGTGGGGGCTGGAGGCCCTGATAGCAGCAGCCAGAGCCCGCTGGCACATCTCGGAGCGCCTGCCGGCTGGGCAGATTATCAGAGCTCTGCTGCAAAGAGATAAGGAACGTCCTGCTCCAGCCCCTAGAAGGGCAGGGCTGCGTGTAGCAGCCTGAGTAGGCTGCGAGGAAACGTCCTGGCTGGAGGCCTATCCGCAGCCCAGGCGGAGAGGGGAGTGGGCGTGTGGGGAGCAAGGAGCTGGTGAACGGCCTCCGGCCCCTGGTCTGCCGGCAGCCCTGTCTTAGCGATCAGCCTGCGATCTCAGTGAGGGGGGCTCATCTACGGAAAATGGTTTCTTTACAGTCAAGTTCTGTCCAGTGAACTTGAACTCCTTTAATAGTCAACAAACATAAACACATGTTTTTTAGGGTTTTTTTAAAGATTTTATTTGTTTCTTTTTAGAGAGAGGGAGAAGGAAAGAAACATTAATGTGTGGTTGCCTCTTGCACACCCACTACTAGGGACTTGGCCTGCAGCCCAGGCATGCGCACTGACTGGGAATCGAACCGGCGACCCTTTGGTTTGCAGGTGGACATTCAGTTCACTGAGCCACACCAGCCAGGGCTTTAAGAGAGTAAGAAGGAGAGGCACAAAAGGAATTCCTCTGGTTGGGAAGTCTGCTCATGGGCCTCTGTGACAGGAACAGACCGGTTTTCACAGCTCCTCTGGGGTCCCCGCATGCCCCATGCCCCTCTGCTGCCATCGGTTCCAATGTCAACACTTTTGACTGTGTTGTCTTTAGATGAGGTGACCACGGCCCTCACCTCTGAAGAGCTGCAGGAGGGTCACACGGGTACGTCCATCCTGCCTGCTTCCTGGCCCCCCAACACTCGCTTAGTAATGGACAAAAACAGTGATAGCATCTGCCCCATTAGAGATGATAGCGGGATTAAAATAAGGCTGCACGGTAAGTGCCTGACACATTGGAAATGCCCCATTAAATATTAATGGGTTATCAGTCCGCAGCAGCCTCGTTCTCCACACCCACCCATCCCCTGAATGGCGCTGCGGACCAAACTTGGCCCATAGATGACTTTCATTGTTTCCAAAAATAACTCCTCCCAGCAGGGGCGAGGATTCACCAGCCTGACTCTGGCACTGATTCAACGCCAGAGTTCCAAAAATGCTTCGAGAGGTGCCAGGCTCTTTGGAATCAGAGCCTCCCCACGCCTCCTTGTAAGGCAGCCGTCCTCATTTGGACGGGTGAGTCACACTCAGGCTGCTAGATCAACAGATAAATGTGAATAAACACGTTCCTCTGTAGTAGCGACCTCACGTAGGCTGAGTTCAGCTCATGACTCTGGGGCGATTTTGAGGAGGCAAGAGTGGGTGAAATAGTAAGCGATCACTATTTTTCCAGCAAGAGTTACAGGCACAGATTCAAACATGGAACCTAACCAAAGATGAGAGCACCCAGCTCGGGAAGAGAACCGTCCAGTAGAGGAAGTAAAAACAGACACAGGAATAGAAAGCTCCCTCAGCAAAGCAGGATGTGGTCCAGACAGGTGACAAGGTGCAGGGTTTGGAAGAGCATTTTCCTCTGGGTTCTGGACATCAGAGAAAGTGAACATCAGTAGCAAGTGGGCACCAGGCTCGCACCTGGTATAGTCAGGTCAGTCCGAGAGAAAGGGTCTCACGTGTCAATATCAAGGGGCGCATGTGGCCCAGAGCATGACAGTTCAGGAATGAGATGCTGCTTCTTCCCCTGTTTATTTTCTGATGATAATGGGAACTCCATCATCCCCTCAGACCTCCAGCATCCTCCTTCCCCTTTGCCTTTTGGCCTATCTACCATGAAGAATTGATCTTCCTGACCTGCTCTTCCTGTTTTGCTCACTTCAGGGGCTTTTTGTCCATTGTGGGGCGTGCGAGGTTTAATTCTGCCTTGAAGCACTCTTCCCATTAGTTAGGGGATTTTTTGACAAGAAAGGTGTCTCTAAGCCCATTTCCTGCAAAAAATCTGTCACTGCCTAAGTGGTACCCTGCTGCTGAGTCCTCATTGAGTCCTCATTCGTCTCCATGGCAATGTTCTCCAACTCTTCTGCTTGTGGAAGTTCAGGGCCCATCAAATTATTTATCATAGCAGAGCCAGCACATTTCACCCGTGCACACACACACACATCCATGCATCAGAGCAGCCTCCACACATGCAGCCACGTCTGGTTTGCATTCATTCCAACGCGGCAAGGAAAGGGACAGGCCACTCATCAGCTGACTTCCTGCGTGCATGCGTGCCGGCACGGTGAGGGAAACAGGGACATTACAACCGACCTGCTCCTCGAGGTTTGGGGGTGCGGACCAGGGACAGCTTCACCAGAGCTCCCAAGAGGACGGCTGACCTCCTTCCTAATTGAGGAGTGGCTGCAGAAGGGGAAGGGCTTTCCCAACAAAAAACGAAGCCTGGACAAAGGCATGGAGAGGTGACAGAATGTCTGTGCTAACAAATGTCACATAAGAAGGCTGAGAAATGGGACGGAGGAGGGTGCTGGAGGCAGGCACAGAGGGGAGGCAGAGAAAGCCAGGGCCAGAGAGAGGGGAGGGGCCCCAACGAGGTCCTGGGGGACCTGTGTCAATAGCAAGGGGCTTGCACTCCTGAGGCAACGTGAAGGATCTCTGGAGGAAATACCGCATCATGGGCTCGACATGCTAGAAAACTCCCTTCCACGGCTAACTTGGGGGTTTGGTTAAATGATAAGGCCCAGGGCAAGAAAGAAGCCAGGGACAAGCTGATGAGGGACCTGAGGGGACCGGAGACTGGAGGTGTGCACAGAAAAGGTGCAAGCACCCCGGAAGAGGCAGGCCAGGTAGGCTGTCAGAGCCACGCAGATGGAGGGGGGAAAGGTAACTGAAGAATTCAGGGCCCCTGATAAAGGAAGGAGCGGCACAGGGGAGAACGTGAAGGAAGCACTCAGTTTGTGACTCTTCCGGTTTGAGGAATCTCTGGGACATCCAGTAACAAAACGAGAGACACCCCTGCTTTCGGTTAGCAAGCTATTGTTAACCAAAGGAATGACCCTGACCCAGAGAGTGAAACTCCGGGCCAAGCAACGGGCCTCTCGGGGATATGTTTTCAGGGAGAGAGATCTTCCCAGGCTCCCTAAAATCACATCACAGAGGCTACAGCAAAAACTCTTTTAGTGAGGAGAGTGGTGTTGAAATTTTATCTTCATCCCATGAACCCAGTTCACCCTCGCAGATGAAAGGGTCTTCCTCCTGGGCAGGACTGTGCTCTCTCAGCGTTTGGGGGGCACCAGAGGTCACAGACGTCTGGGATCACTGAGTTCAGGCCCTGGCTCCATCACTCTCTCGCCCTATAACCTTGGGCACCGTTACTGAACCTCCCTAAGACTCGGTTCCATCGTTCATTAAATGGGGACTCAGAACCCCTGCCTCTCGGGCTGTGGGCAGGGGTTCTGAGTCCCCATTTAATGAATGATTTGAGTGAGGTGGTCGCAGTGAACACTGGTCCCCACCTCCACCCGCCACCATGCCAGTTCAGACTTGAATCTCCATCAGTCATTCTCACTGTCTCTTCCATTTACCTCAGTGTCTTTCAACGCCCAGTTCACTTGGAGAAGCCTAATTTTCTCCACATTCATGGGCTATTAGCGGCTCTGACAACTTTGGGTGATGAAATGCCACCATTCGGGTAGCACGGGCTCAGAGCCCTGGAGCCGATAGTGAGGCTGTGCCCCCACTCCTCCGGCAGGGGGCAGCATCGGGCAGTCTAAGGCCTCGTCGGGGCGCCTCTGAGACACCGAGGTCTTGGAAGGACCGCGTAGAAGGGGGTTGAATTCACACTCCAGCTGACAAAGGACCCATTTTACTCCGCGTGGGTCTAACACGCGCCTCCCAGGGCGTCGGTGTTCGGGGAACACGGGAGCAGGGAGCGGTTTTCTGAAAGCACTCCTGGCCCAGCAAATGCAGCCAGGTTTTTCCCAAACCCACGCCGGGACTGACTGCTTTCAATACAATGCTGATCCGCCAGAAGCAGAAGGCTTCTCCTCCTTACCTACCTATCCTAGGGCCCTGCTGGCAGATGCCTCCCCCCACCCCCACCCCCACCGCCTCCCTCCCGGAGTCTGAAGTCATGGAAGAGAGCACCTGACCGGGACCAGATGGGGAGCTTATCCGCCTCCCCAACAAGCGTTTTTAGTCCCTCACACCCTCAGCCCTGTGGGAGAATCTTTGAGGAGACAAAAGGAAAAGAGGGACACAGCTCTCCAGTCTTAGAAGCTATTGCTATTGACGAGAAGACCCGCAGATGTGAAACTGGAGAAAGACACAAGGACACACATTATCACGTGCTCTGCTTCTCATCACGCAGGGTGGACCCGCGTTCCCTGAGCCTCTGGAGACGTGGTCAGACCTGGGATGGCGTTCTACGATTTGTGAATTTGATTTGTGAATTTGGTTGGAAAACCAGAGGCCGGATGTTAAAAATAAATCAAGATTGCCCAAGATACGAGGTCCCATTAAGGACAGGCGCTCCCAGTTGTGCAAATTTGGAGAACGGAGATGTTAACGTCAGCGGCATTCCCTGGCCTGCGAGATCCAGGGCACCTGGTCTCTCCTGAGAGAGCCTCAGGTCCTGTGAGGCACCCTGGGCACTCCGTGTCCTATTTACTTTGGCTGGGGGGAGGGGGCACCGGAACCGCTATGTCACTGTGACCTCAGCAACTTCCAGGAATCACTGAGTCAGCTGCAGGCCCAGGGCAGGGCCCACTCACTTCCTCCCACCGGGCAGAGGTGGTGCCCTCCCCCACCCCCAGGCAAAGCTTTGAGCCTGTTTTTCCACCTCTGTCCACCACTGCTCAGGACAGTTAGGACCTGGCCCAGATAGGTCCTAACCTAGCCTGGCACAGAGACACACTGGTAGGGGGCCAGCTGTGCCCCCCTCCCACGCTCTCTCCTGGGGAAGAGAAGCCCCCATAGAAAATCACACCTGGCTTGGAGCTGAGGTATTGCCAGTGTCCCTGGGAGAGGAGCTTTGCCAATCACTTACACCCCCTTCTGAACAAGTTGAGCTGTTTCTATAGGGGGGGTGGGGGTTGTGACAGAAGAATTAGGAGGGATTGCGTAAGAGGGAGGCGGGGCTGGGGGAAGACGTGCAGAAGGAAAACCTGTGCCCACCTGAATGAGGGCAGCTCTAGGAAGGGCGCTGCACAGCAGACATTTGGCAGGGGGTAGCCTGCTTGTTTCTCAAAAGAGGGTGGGCACCAGCACAGCCAGACTCATCCCACAGCCAGGAAGCCAGCATGCGGCCAGAGGGCATCTGTTTGTAGCTCTCGGAGGATGACTTTCCCTCCTCCCTTCCCCATCCTGGTCATAGGCACCTCCCCTCCTCCCCACGTGGGACCCTTCCTTTCCTCGTCGTGAGGATTCAAGCCAGAATCTGTCCACACCAAGCAGCGTCTATCTGTTCATTAAACCTAATCCTCTGTAAGTTACTCTTGTGAAGAAGAAAATTACCATTGTATAGCCCTGCAAAGGTCCTGTGCTCTTCCTGCGTGCTTGGGCGCGCGCGCTGGTGCTCGCTCTCTTGCTCGCTTGCTCTCTCTCTCTCTCTCTCTCACACACACACACACACACACTTGCACACGCTCGTGCTTTGATTGTTCGTTATATTGTTTCATTTAATGCCAACAAAACCCTGCCAGGTAAGTATCACTATCATGTAGCCGAGAACACAGATTCAGAAAGGTGACGAAAACTTCCCAGGGTCACACAGCTACAGAGGGACACAGACAGCCTCGAAAGCGAGGTCTGTCGGACTCCAGGGAGCTGGGATCTTTCCACTTGGATATTGTGACTCAGAGTAAGAGCCTCCTCTAAGTTAGATATCATAGAACTAGAGTTTCATTCAGCAACTCACAAAATCTTCAGGCTGGAAGACACTTGGGAGGTTGTGCAGGCCTGTGACCCAGGCAGATGTCTGAATCTCCCGCATGGTGTCCTGGCCTCTGCTTGAGTCACCGGCTCCAGGAGGTGCGGTCTTGCCTGATTCAGCCCAGGCCCGCTTAGAATCAGTAGACAGTTCTTAGGTGTTCAGAGCAGAAATCTCTCTCCCTGCACCATCCACGGACTGAGCCTGCCCCTGGGGACGTGGGGAACCTAAGCAGTGTGTCCCTCCTGAAGAGGCTGGCCCTGGGCCGCAGGCCTCGGTGCCTCCCAGCCCCTCTCACGTGCAGTGCCTCACCTCTCCCCTCCGAGTCCGTGGGTTCAGGCTCCGGTGAGAGCCCAGCCGCAGCACGTGCTCCGGAAGTAAGCTGCCCGGCCGGCCGGAGGAGAGTGGAACCACACTACAGCTCTCCATTCATCTCTTGGGTCTTGATGCTGGAGACTCATCGTGATCGTCTCATGAATACAAACCTGTAAATGCCCTTCCCAGGTGAGGTCCTCAGCCACCTCCTTTCCCCCCTCCCTCTTCCAGCGGGGTTGGCGAAGCTCAGGACGCGTTCTGCCTGGGTGGGCAATGCCTAACAAGTCCTCCTGCGCACTCTCCTCAGGGCCCCTGGCCCCACGGACTCACTAGGCCTGGCCACATCCTTCCTCTGGCTCCAGCTCTGATGTCCGCTCTGAGACTGTCAAGGGGTCACCCTGACCCAGTCACCCCTAACCAGGCATGCTGACTTTTAATTTCCAGCTTCCCGATGCACCCCCGAGGATCACCTGGAAAGTTCTGGACACACCCTCAGGCAGGCCACGTAGAGGCAAGCCCCACTGTCGCAGGCCCTTCCTCTGCTGAAACAGCGTGCTGGCATGTCTCCCGTTTGGTCCACGGGGGCCCTGCATAGACACCTGCCAGGGGTGCTTCCCAGTGATCCACTTCCTGTCGCTGGACCTGGGCTGTTTCCTCCGCCTTGCCCACCCCCACCCTGAGTCCAAGGGCACTGGGCCGGGCACAGAACCTCTGACCCCGCCTCTTCATTGCTCCCTTCAGAGTCTTGCTCCAAGCGTCCCCCAGCACCAGACAGGTTTATCTTCCTTCCTACAGGGCAGGCACTTCCTGTGGGTTGGATCCTCTGTTTCCAGCACAATGCCCTAATGCGGCAGTTTTCAACCTTTTTCCTCTCAGGGCACACATCCACTGATAACTAAAATTCTGCGGCACACTGAAAAATATATTTTTTTGCCAATCTAACCAAAAAAGGTATAATTTTGACTCGTTCGCACAGACAACTATTGTGTTGGCTGTTGTCATTTTGTTCTTTGACAGCCTGACGGAAAAGAGGCCCGCGCCCCTGACTAAACAGTCAGGTGCTGCAGGTTCTAAAAGTGCCGTGGCACACGGGTCGAACATCGATCGCTGGCCTAACACACGCTCTGGGCTCGGAAACCCAGGCTGTGCTCCAGATACAGACAGGGGATCTTCCTGGAAAGCAGAAAACCTCCCTCGCAACAAGGTCGCGGATCATTTCCTCGCTGTGGACTTTCCAAAATCTAGTTAGAAACACAACGCTGAGCAAAGTGTCTTTGTTTAGGGCGGGTTGAAGCCACGAAGCCATTGAAACATACAGATCACGTGAGGGTGAAAATGCATTACTCTGGTATCTCAAACATAATGTCTCCGTTCTGTCTCAGTTCATGGCAAATGTCTAAAAGAGAACTTACTCTTCTGTCTCCCATCCCCACGCTTTCTTCCCTCCTCACCGCCAATCCTTCCCGCATCCTGAATTCCGTCCTCCCGGATCTCTGCCTGACTCCTCATAAGCGCACTCCTAAGTTGTCTTTGTGGGGTCCCCCTTCCTCGTTAGCCATCCCACCTTGTGGCAGGAAGGTCACCCCACAAATGGGCTGCGTTTCAACACAGGCATCAGCACATTTAAAATCATGGACACTGTGGGTAATTTCAGCCCAGCCACGTCACTCCCCACCCCCTTAACACGGGTGGGAAAGTGGGGCTGCTTGTGGGCATGTCGACCACGGCGCCCAGTTTGTTATAAGCGTAGACGCAACAAGGTCTAACCCAGTGGCTACAATACCTCCCCTGTGACCCTCTTGGAAGCCTCGGCCCCTCCACCGCTCCTGGGCATTACTGACCCCAGGGTCTACGCTTCTAAACCTCATCCTCACCTAACCCCTCAGATGCCCTCCAACCATGAAGGACTTGTACAACTCTGCCTTGAACTTGACTTTGGGCCAGTCCCCCGTCTGCAGGATTCTGTGGGTTTCTGCCACATCTACCTCCTCACACTGCATAGCATTTCCCTCGAGTGGACGCAGTTTTTCATTTGCTGTCTCTAGTGTACTTCGTAGTCATTCATTCAGTTAGCAAACCTCTGTGAGCCCCTTTGCTGTCAGGCACCGTTCTGGGCACTGCAGCTACGGGGGTCAACAGGCTGCACAAAGCCTGGCTTTCGTTCGAGACTCCATTCTGGTGGAGGAGACGCATAATACACAAACAAAAGCTCTGCAGACTGCAGGCTGCAGCTGCACTTCAGTTCCTCCAAGGAAACACGCGGGGTTGTGCAAGAGAGTGCAGAAGGAAGCCCCAGACAGGGAGCTCAAGGAAGACCTCCTCGGAGGGCCTGATATTTACTGGGATGCCTACCGGAGGAGAAGGGGCAGCAGGGAGGGAGCCAGAGTGGAGGCCCAGGGGCAGGGGTGAGCCTGGTACTCTCCAGCAATCCAGGGGTGTGGGTAGGGGCCCGGAAGAGAGAGAGGAGGCAAGAGGCAGAGACCGTGCCGCCAGTCAGGGTTTCACTCTGTGCGCTGGAACTGACAAGGCGATGTGAACTGACGAGAGTGTCCGAAGATCCCTCTGGCTCCTGTGCGGAAAATGGAACCAGGGGTTGGGGCAGGGGAAGGAGCGGGAAATAAAGAAGCCAGTTAGGCAATGGCCCTTGTCTCCGCCAGAAATGATGACCAGGGTGTCTGTCGGTCATGAGGTTGGAAGGCAGGGGAAGGATGGAGATGCAAGTTGGAGGGAGGTAGGACTGACCTTTGTCATAGTTTGGCATCAGATGTTAGGAAAGGGCATACAGGCCCATCTCAGACACAAGGAGTCACACAGACAGACCGAGGTGAGGAGGGGGCACCCCCCGCCCCCCTGCCATGCCTCAGACACAGGCCTGGGTGGGGCATCCTGCTGGTGTGAGTGCGTTTGCACGCACCCGTGTGCATGCACATGCAAATGATTTGGGGGAGAGCAGAAAGCCTTCCTGAAAGACCCGATGGATGAGGCAGGGCAGTGCCAAATGCTAACAACCTGCAAATTGAAAGAAGCTGTGCTCCTGGCCACAGCGCCGCACCCCCTCCCAGCAAGCACCAATGGGACACTTCCCGGTCATAACAAAGGAATGGTGAAAATCAACTGCACAGAACGGCTAAGTTGCTTTCTCCAGTTGTTTCATCACAAACAGGAGGTGTGGAGCTCTAGGTGGACGTTTTAGGCTAGCTGTAGAACTTTGCCTCCATGTTTAACAATAACTGGGTGAAGGAAGAGGTTCCAAGTTCCTGTAAGTAAACCCTCGGAGGCCAGCTCGCAGACAAGTTACCCTGCCGTACCCTGGGGGAGGGGGATGACTCCCTCCTCCACACCTCGCGCTGCCACAAATCAGCCTTTTCGTACAAATCGGTGTCTCCGCTGCTTACTCGCATTCAGCCTGTGGCCAACGCTGACACTCCAGATTTATTTTCCTCTGTAGTTTTGCCCAGAAGAGTTTTAGCTCTTAGTCTTCGTGCCAATTCATAGAAGAATGGCCCAGAGGAGTCATAGCAGGAAGTGTTTTTAAAGAGAATCTTTTAAAGAAAACCTTACCTCCTAGTGAGCTAAAGGCTAGTCAAGGGTGAAGATAACTTGGTTTTGAAAGACCTAGAAAGGTAACCCGAGATCTCCCAGACCCGCCCCCCAGGTCCGAGACACAGAACAATAGGAGACCCTGTTTGGCTGTGTCTGAGTGGCACCTGCTCTAGGAGCCCCCAGCCACCCCCTCCCCCGCCGCGAGACGCCCCGCCCAGTATTTCTGGATGTCTCCAGAAGGGCTCTCAGGAGGGTCTCCAGAGAGGACAGAGGTCAGGAGCTCAGACAGAGGGGTCCACACTGATGGCTAGAGGTACGAGCCTCAGTTTCCTCATCTGTAAATTGCAACCTGGAACTCCGACCGTGGGATTAAGTCCCACCTGAAGGCACTGTTCTGAGGGTAAGATGACCTAATACCTACGAAGGATCGGAGCAAGGTGCCTGGCATCTGGCGAATGGCAAACTCATGATCCCACCACGACACAGCCATCACCCCGTCATCGTCATCAGGACCCTGCCCCGATCGCCCCTGCCCTCCCCTGACGAAGGTTTCTTTCCAGGCCCCGTCTGCCACGCCTCCGAGTCTAGTCTCGGCTCCCAGGGATCTCTGTGGTCTTCACGCAAGAGTGCTCCGGCCAGCCTGCCCCACCAGACATGCCCAGGCATGCCTCCCTCCCCCTCAGCCTCAGGCTGGCTGCTGCCACCCAGATGCAGAGAGAGGTCCAGGAACCTGAGGGCAGAAACTCGCCAGGAGCAGTCCCTGTGCTCCCTACCCCTGGCTGCCCTCTCCTGCAAGGCATGCCGCCCCCCCCCCCCGCCCCGGGCCCCCGGGCCCCCAGGCCAGAGACCAAGGCTCTGCAGAAACTGCCTTCGGGCAGCAAGGACTAACACAGCACAGCCTTCCCGGAGTCTCAGAGGTTGTCAGCAGGCAGCCCCTGGTGGTGGTGCAAACCGAAGATAAATCACCTACGATAACATCAGGCAAATGACAGACAACAGCTGGGGGCACCAGGACAGTTGGGGTGGCAGACAGAGAAGAGGCGGGGAGAACACAGCCGCTTTCCCAGATCCTCCCCCGTGAAAGTCCAGCACTGTCAACCCAAAGCCAGGGAAGCGCTCAGGCAGGCAGCGTTCCTGCAACTGAGACTGAAAGGCCACTCTGTCATTTGTGGAGTGACCTTTGACAAGTCAGACGCTCATCTTCTGGGGGAACCAGTTTCCTCATTTAAAACCAGGACTGCGCGTCCACGAGCAGTGAGCCCATCACCTTCACCTTGGCTACACTCAGCACACTCACCCGAGTGCTCTCTGAGCGCCTGCTCTGTGCCGGGGGCCGTTAGGCCTGCAGAGTGAAGTGAGCAGAACACGCCGCCCCCAGATATGCCACTTGGGCGTAAGAATTATTTTCAGCAGAAGGCCACTGGGAAGAAGATACAAAAAAAAAAAAAAAAAAAAACAACTCTCTGCCCTTCCCGCGTTTGCCTAAAAGCAGAACATAAATTTGTGAACACGTTCCCTCTCCTCTCTCCACCAGGAAGGCCAGAAGCGAGTCACCAGAGACAACCGGAGACCCTCATCAGCCCAGGAAAGTCGCCCGAAGCACCTACACTGTTAACTCCACTAACTAGCCCTCATCTGCCATTGGTTTGCCCGTGTGTGTACCACCCACAGGTTGCTGCACTTAGAAACCTACAACCTTTTCCCTTTGTCTCATCACTTTCCTGCAAATGCATGTTCTTTTGTTAAAATACTGCAGGAGCCCAAGTTCTAACCGCCCCTTTGAGTTACTCATCACTGAGTGCTCCCATGTGTATGCGCCATGCGTAATACACTTCTGTGTGGTTTTCTCTTGTTCTGTCCTTTGTTGGTCTGATTTGCAGGGGCCCCCGGCAATGCACCTCAAGTGGGTAGAGGATAAAGAACCATTTTTCCTCCCCTCCAGGAGGAAAGGCCAGGGGTGGCTGGAGGAATCCCTGTCTAGAGGGGGAGGGGAGGGGGCCTCATTCCTCAGCGCAGATGTGAGTCGGACTCACCTGGGAGGGTTTAGAAATAGCGCTGCCGGAGCCATTCTCCAGGCTCATGAACCAGGATCTCCGGGGGTCCTCCTGCTGATCCCGTCTCGGAGAACAGTTTCCCACCTACGTGCCTGCTCAGTGGAACCCTGCTTCCTGGGTGAGGACATCCCGATGGCCCCGAATCTGGGTCACGTCCGTCCCGTGCCCTCCTATGCACCCCCACTGCTGCATCTGTAACCCCCAACTCTTCGCTTCTTTCGCTTACCTAACCTCCATCTGCCCCAAAGTAGACACTAGATACAAACGTATCGGATGGAAAAAAAATGAATGGATGGATCTTATTTATATGATCACTTGCCTCTTCCTAAAGCTCGACCTTCTCGCTAAGAATTGGGGTTAGCCTCGATCCAAAGTTTGGGCTCAGAAGGTTGCCTGCCTGTGCAGGTGGAGCATTTGACGAGCGGCTGATAGCCCGGCTCCGGGGACGAGGGGACGGGGGTCCACAGCCAGCACGGCCGTCTCTGCCCCCCTCGCTTGGAGGTCAAGGCAGCAGAAGGAAGAGGTCTCTCCCCTCTTTCGTTGCCTCGGGGAGGCAAAGCCTTGAGCCAAAGCCGTAACCCCCTCCCCTCTCCACTGTCAGCACCTGTCCCCGCTGCCGCCACCGCCACCACTGCCCGGGCGGGGCCGCGCGGCTCCAAGAAGGCCTGGAGCCTGAGGGACGGAGGGGGTCTCCCTGGGGAGAACGGAGGGAGTGGGCCCTGCAGGACCACGCTCAAGGGCAATTCTTCATCTCTGAGGTCCCTGAAGGTCTCCGGAACTGACATCCAGGGCAGGGACTGTGGGGTGTGCTGGGGACTGGGCCCCACAGCTCCCTCGACATCCAAGGTTCTGGTGCCGCCGGGAGGCACAAGATGTAACGCCAAGGATCCCAATCAGCGAGCTCAGGACCTCAGGGAGAATGGAGTGATCCTTCTAGATAAGATGTTTCAGGCTGATTATCTATGGCCACCTGAAGTCCAGCCAACAACTGACCTCCCTGGGTTCAAAACCAAATCTTCCCCTCCCCTCCCCCACCCAACAGCACATCCTCTCTGGGACTTCTCATTTCTATAAATAACCCCACTGTCCTCCCAGACAACATTTCGGTCATTTTTTCTTCCTCCCAGGCCCCCGACTCTCCGGCCCACACACCACCCTTCCCCAGCCCAATGTCCCTGTAGATGTAGCTCCCCAGGCCCACAGCCCCGCCCTCCCACGGCTCACAGCGGGGCCCTCCCACCTCGGCCTCCACCACTATCTCTTCTCCTCCCACTCCCGCTCAGACCACTGCCAGGACAGCCCTGACCGTGAGATTCCTTCATCAAAACTTCCACCAGACCCACCCCCACGGAAACCCAGCATCCCACAGTGGCACTCGGACCCACAGAATGGCCCGGACTGGCCTGTGCAGCCACGGGGGCTGCCCACGGCTCACCGCCCAACACCCCGCCCCCCACCCGCAGCCCCAAACCGCGGCAGGTCCCAGGCTTCTGAGCCTGCTCTCTTCTCCACTTCAAAAAAGCCTCACCCTCCCAAATGTCAAAGTCCTGCTCATTCTCCAGGGCCATTTCCACAGCTTCTCCATTCCCGAGTCCTGCTTCTATTGCTCTCCCGTCAGGCCTGGCCACCTGCGGTTCCATGGAGAGTGGCCTTTGTTGTCCCCTGCCCTCGGTGTAAAGGACAGTTCTGCCCTTCGCCAGCTGAGTGAGGTGGAGAGAGTCCCTTAGCCTCTCTGGGCCCTGGTTCCCTCACCTTCAGGGCTGCTGTGAGGACTAACTGTGAGATCACATAGTAAATGCTCAATAAACAGCAGCCATCTCCCACCAGCTCTGCTCGAGGGCAGCTGTCCCTCTGCCACAGCTGGTGAGACCGCCTCTGGGGGTTTCCTGACCTTCCTCAAGGTGCGGGAGCCCAGGCAGTGAATGCCTTCCTCATCACCCTGCTCCTCACAGCTCCTCACTGAGCAAGGCCAGCCCCCCACCCATACATGCACATCCGCTCCAGGGCACCCCACCACCACCAGAGCCACCAACCCATGATCCTCAGGTGACTTCAGTGGAGGGAGAAACAAAATCCCACGGTGGCTGCTGCTAAAGGGACCTCATTGCACTAAGTCCATCACACTTAGCTTTGAATGAGTTCCGTGCAGATTTCCACACTCAAGGAAGGGAATGACTGGTGACCGGTCCCACCTTGCTGATGGACCAGAAGACAGACACTGATAAGGCTTTGCACAGAAGGCAAGGCAGACGTCTAGGGCTCTAAGGGGGGCCACGCCTCAGGCTGGAGAGGGGGTGGCACCCCCAGACGGGAGGCAATTTAACTTTGGGAGAGCTCAGGGACAAGGAGCCTGATGGGACAAGGACCGGGCAGCAGTGCATGCGATCCAGAGCCAGTTTGTATTGTCCGCAGCAGAGAAGACAGACCATTCTCTGTGTCCCTCCTGACCGCTGGACGCAGAACCGGAGCCCAAAGGAAGACCGGAGAAACGCAGAACAGCACAGTCATTGTTATCTGTGTCTGCGTTCCTCATGACGCTCTGCCCGAAGGCCTGTGTGGAGGAGGAGGGACATCCCACCACCTGACAGGGGACAGGTCCCTCAAAGCTGCTGCCAACTCCCAAATATGAAACTCTTTAAAGCCACTTTCCCACTGGCCTCAGGAATGCATGCTTTTACTCCCCAAGTGAACTGCATCAAAGGGCATATTTGTCAACCCAAAATTCCACCACCACCCCCCAGAGACCAGCCATGACAGTCTTTTCCAAAAGCCTGCGGTTGGTAGCAGCTCTGACCGGGACCCGCCTTCCTAGCTGCGGGGCAGGGCTGGGCTGGACCCCAACCGCTCTGGCCGGAAACCCAGCTGCTCTCCCAGCCACCCCCTCCCTGCACCTACAGCCCACGCGGTCTCACTTCCTCTTTCCTAGAACAGAAATACGGCAACAACTTCACACGTTGGATTCGGAGATATTAATAGACCTTTTCCTACCCCGGACTTGCTTCTTTTCTGCATGTTTGTATTCCCTGCATGCAAGTTTTCCTCTCCGCACAGCTTTCTCCTTTTTGCTCTTTCCCTTTCATCTTTCTTACCAAGGCCCCTGGAGCACCAGGTCCTTCTGCGCTCTCTTCCTCCCCCACCCGCTTCCGTGGCTCAGTCTCTCTCTGTCCCTTCTTCCCCTGAGTCTGGAGCCCTCCTCCTCATCCCCAGGCCCAGTGCTACTCTAGCTCAAGTTCCTCCTCCCTAGTTCTGAAAAAGAGCTGGCCAGAGAAGTCTGTCTCCTCCCCCCACTGCCTCTCCCCTCTCCCCTCCAGCACACGAAAGGGGACAGAGGCACCAGATGGCCTGGTGCTAGCTGAGGGGCTCGGGGAGGCTGCCGCCCACAGAGGCCCCTGCTGGGCCTTCGAGCTAGTCCAAGCTGCTGCCCAGCGGCCCAGCTGGCAGAGGAGGAGGGCACGGGGCCAGCCTCCTCAGCGCCAGGCCAGCTCCCCCTGCCAGCTCCCCCTCCCTGCGCAGCCTGCCCCGGCCAACCCAGGGAGGGAGGCACGCTCCCCAGCTGCAAAGCACTGTGTCACTGCACGTCTGAGCCTTAAGCACCAGGGGCCGGGCCGGATGGCCTGTGGGGACACTGGGCTTTCCCAGGAGGGAGGAAGAATGGCCGGCAGTCTGCTTTTTCTAGGGGATGGGCTGTGCTAAGGAGGGACCTCAGCAATGGATGACTGGGTCCCACAGGGGCAAACAGTCCCCCAAATTCCCCACACCCCCAAAAAAGGAAGTTTATGCTATAGCATATAACGTCAACAACTACCATTTATTCAGTGTTGAGCTGAGCCGAGCATTATGCTAAGTCCTTACTGTAGTATCCCTCATCCTTCAATAGTCCTGCAGAGTGAGGAAGTGTTGGGATCCCCAGTTTGCAGACAAGGAAACAGAGGCTGAGCAAAGTTCCGTGACCTGCCCCAAGCATCACAGCCAGAAAGCCAGTGCACACAGATTAAAGGGTTATTTCCACTTCAGATTCTGTAAGTCTGCTAAGGTGATGCTCCCAAGGTGGCTGCCTCCTCTCTCTTTTCTGCCCCCACAGGCCCCACTAAGGCCTTCAGGACAGTCGCACGGTGCAGGGCAGAAGCTTCCAATCCTAGCTGGCATTGCAACTGCCCAGGGGACTTTTTTTAAATAATCAAGACCCCCGAGGCCCCTCCTCTGGAGGCCCTGGTGCCCCCCACCCCCACAGCCTCTCCGGAAGACGCTATGAAGGAGTGGGAGCTAAGTGGGGGGCAGACTTGGGCTCCTATTACCAGTCACGTGACTGGGGAAAGATACTTTTATCCCTCAGAGCCTCGGTTTTCTGGTATAAATAAAATGGAGATAATAATGTTTACTTCACCAACAAGTCCCAAGTATTACGTGGCACTTGGCCTGGTGACAGGCACACGGTTGGTGAGTGGCTGATGTCAGCTCGCATGCACTTCCCCTCATAAACCCGAGGTTCCAGAGTCCAGGCTTCAGAAAGCCACCGAGAAAGGGGTGCGGCCCCCGAATGGTGCTCACGCGACACTGACCTTCGACTGGTGCCTGACGAAAGTCCAGGCATGCTGTCCCTGGGGCAGCTGGCTCGCTCCCACAGGGCTGCAAGAAAGACGAGACAACAAGCCAACTCGGGCCAGGTGATTTCCAGGGTGGGACCTCTGCTCCGAACTTCAGGGGAAAGACTCGAAACTGACCTACTCCACCCACAAAAGGTCAAAACCCAGGCTCTGGCGAGTTTCTGGAAACCTGAGAGTCCATCGGGTGTTCCTGGGCCTTCCTTCCCTCATTCCACCAGGCAGGCATTTCCACAGCCACCGTTAGCGCCGCCCCTCTGGATGGTGACAGCCTTGTCCCCGGGTCTAAGCCCTCTTGTCCAACCGCCATCAGCCCCTCAGGCCACTCTCTCCCAGCAGCCGTGCCATTTTCTAGACCTTACCCCCAACCTACATCCCCGCTTGGCACGGTGATGCTCTCCAAGCACACCCCTCACGGAGTTACCTCCAAACCCCCCAGTCCCCGCAGCCTGGTGAGAATATCCCCCCTTCCTCCTGTAGCTGAGGAGAAGAGGGTTCTAGGAACCCCCAGGAACGGGCACACTCCACCCAACACTCATCCCCGCCCCCTGCGGGGCACGGTCACTGACTTCCGCTCCCCACCTAAGAAACGGGGAGGCAGGACCCACAGTCGCAGAATTTTCGAGGAGGGAGGACTGGCATACAGGCTGCCGCAGCTGCGGGGCAGGGTGGGCGCTACTGAGGATTCGGTCCCAGGACCCTGAGTCCCGGGTTCGAGAATTTTCTGCTCCGCGGTGGCCACTTCTCTACCGTCTGTCTCCAGCCTACTGATTTCTCTCCCTCTCTGCTGCCCCTGACCAAGCTCACCCTCCCCGCTCACCCGAGTCACTGCAACATCCCTCTGGTGGTCTCCCTGTTCCCACGCTCGGTCCCTAAAATCCGTTTTCCCATGCAGACTGGCCCTTTTCAGGAAGTGACCCTGTTACAACCCTACTGTGTGTGAAATGAAATCTGACAACTCACTAGGTGTCTAAGGCCCTAGGTGACTGGTCCCTGGTCCCTCATCCCTGCCCCGCTCTCCCTCCTCGGGCACCGCCCTCCCCCTCAGTCAGCACCCTGGCCACCGACCTCCTTCCCACTCCTGAAGCTGGGGGGCTCCTTCTCCTCTCCCCTCGTCAGCCCGTGCACTGTCCTACTTTATTTTTTTTCATAGCACTTGTAACTATGGGGAAGTATATTATTGATTTACTTCTCGGAGGTTTTCTGTTTGTTTCTTTCTTTGGCTCGTTGGCTTGTTTTTATCTGTTTGTTTGGTTTGTATCTGTCTCCGCTGCCTAAGCCCTCCCCACCAGGCCAGCTTCTCGAGAACTCTGTCAGGTTACCCACTGCATCCCTGGCTCCTGGAACAGCACCCGGCCCAGAGCCGGCGCCCAGGAAGTGCCTGCTGGGCGAATGAACGAATGCCAAGAGACCTCCGAGGTGATGGGCTGTAGAAACGGCCCTGCAGAGTTTCCCGGGAAGCCAAGCAAGAAAGCACAGCGGGCTGGAACATAAAGAAGACAAGTGTTTGGCCAAGGAGGCTAGAAATGTTGGGTTTGTGCTGATTGCTGTGATTTTTAAAGGCCACTCAAGGGGCTTTCTGCTGTGGCTCAACGTGAGCCAACATGAAAACTTCTAGAAAATAGAGGAACTGGGGGAATAGAGAGAGCTAAGTGTTGTGAGCAGAAATTAAAAAGGCTCCCAGAACTTGTCTTCCTCATGTGTGTGAGCTCCTAAGACCTTCAGAGTGGCCTCCTCAGAAGGAGAACAAAGGAAGAGGAGGAGGAGCTGGAGGAGGGAGGGGGAGGGGAGGAACCACAGTCACAAACCAGGCCGAGGACCTCAGAGTGGGAGTGGCCCGTTTCCCAATGACCTCCACAGCAAAGGAAGGTCACGTGGGGAAGTCACAGCACTGACTGCACAGGGCTGCCGGTGTGCGGGTGGAAGGTGGAGAGCAGCTCAGCCCCGCTGGGCAACGCTCGGGCCCTCCGGGTCCAGCTCTTCCTGCGCTGGGACGCACCCCTCCTGCTGCCCAGGGGGATATCTGGGGCCTTGGGATAAATGGGTCCCACAGCTCTGGAGACGTCTGGGACAAAGCAGTCCAGAAAGAAGGACCACCCTGAGCAAGCATGCGGGAGGGGGACCGCAGGGCACACTGGGGGCTGCAAACAGACCCGGAGCCTGGGGGACAGGGGTGTGTGTGTGTGTGAAGATTTGAGAGGAGACTGGCACTACAAAGAGCCAGGGTCCGGTACAAAAGGGCCTTTTGTTCCAAATAACAGGTCTTCCTGTACCCTGAAGGTCACAGAGAGGCACTTGCCCACGGAAGGTGGGTGGGCGAGGGTGGGGAAGGCTCCAGACAGAGGCCGCTCTGATGGCCCGGCTGATAAACGAGGAGAATCTGGGTTAGAACAGCGGCCCAAGAAACGTTTGAGTGTTCCAAAAGGCCAACACAGAACACAGGGACGAGAGAAAGGGAGGCTCTGCATTTCAGGACGTGGACCAGCGTCCGTTTACTTAGGGAGCTGAGGAGGAGTCGATGACAATGAACTTGGTTTTAGATAAAATGGGTTTGAAATATTTGAAGGACAGCGCAGTGGTGCCCAGGGAACTTGCAGGCATTCCAGAGGCCAGCGTGAGTCTGGGAGGAGCGGCTATGTCCTCTCTGGCCTCCAACGTTCTGTTTTCTCCCCTGCAAAACCAGGCTGATTGGTACCCGCTTCACGGGACTAGTGGAGGAATGGAGAGAAGGAGACGGCCGAGGGAAAGCACCAAGCCCCCGAGGAGCCCGCACTCGGTGGCCATGTCACGAATATTTGTTGAGCCTAAGGGTGATCACGATGGGCGATGTGTCTTTGTTTAAATACCGTGACCAGGAGCGTGTGGGCAGCTCGTTCTTTTCCTCCTGGTCCCCTCGGGGCAGTGCTGGCCCGGAGGAGAGGACCAGTCCACTGCTCAGCTCCCACGCAGGGATGTGCCCGCCTCTCCTCGCTCCCCCGCAGCCTGCCTGCCCCACGGGATTCCAGAGACAGGAGGTGCTCCCCAGCCAGACTCAGCCCAACCGGGAGCCTCTGTCTGACGTGCAGGCCCCGGGGCCAGTCTTGCTCTGGGAAGATAAACAGGTTTTTACTGCCTCCACCTTAGGCCCAAGCCTCAACCTCTGGCGGCTGTGGGAGGCTGCTTCCCAGAAAGAAAAGGGACCTCTGGTTGCTGTAGCACACATGCTACCTTCCTGGCTAGGAGGGCAGAACTGGGTCCCTTGGGTCCCTGTAGCCCCCTGGTGACTAGCACCATGCCAGGTCCATGGTCAAGTACATGGTCCAGGAAGGTCTGTTGAACTTTAATTCCCTCATGTTTGGTTTCTGCCTGGAGCCAGGGTGTTCTACCAAGGAAGCAGACAGAGGGGAGGGAGGGAGGGATGGCTGGGAAAGGTGTGGGGAGTGATGGGGGGTAAACGCAGACAGCTGTACTCGAATGACAATGAAATAAAAGGTCATTTGTGCTGGGTCACAGGTAACAGTGTCCAGGGCCAACAGTCCCTGCTGCTGCCTCCTCCTTCCCTCCTCTGCACCTGCCCCAGCCTCTGATGCAGAGGAACTCAGGGGAGATTCCCCAGTTCCTCAGGTAACACATTAGGTTCTTTAATGAAGTTAAGTTCACCAGCCCCCAAATGACATCACCTATCACCTTTAGCTCCACGGAGCTAAAGGCCCATGGAGCTTTGGAGTGGAGCCAAAGACACGGGGACCTGCTCTCTAACACCCTCAGGGGCTGGCTGCTAAAAGCAAGCCAACTAACATGAACCCACCTTCCTCCCCTCCACATCTGGTGTTCTGCTGGGTCACCTGTGTGACCTCTGTGGCCAGGACACCCCTGGGCTGCTTCTCGCCCCAACCAGCTACGGCCATACCACAGGCTAACTCAGCCCTATGCCCTAAACAGCAGTTATGGCTTTCCAGCAAAAGCATTGTCCCAGACCAGCCTCCCTTCCCCCTTGACCCTCTGGGTTGCCTTGACCCCTCATTCTGTGACCAGCCCGGCCTATCTTTGCACTTGGGCCAGTCCCTGACCCTGCCAGGTGACTTATCACTCATCCAAGGACTCTACTTTGAGAACAATCAATTTAGGTTTCAGAAATTTGGGAGACCTGGAGAGATGTTCCTAAAATGAGATCCCCACTTCCAGCACAAACTCCCAGTTGCCTAGCAACTATAGGAAGGGATCTGGGAAATCCAGAGCACACTCCAGCCCCGTGTGCTGTGATGAGCTGGCACCGGTGTGGCCCACCTAGGGGGTGATGCGCTGCAGCTAGTAATTATCAAGGGTGACAACCCTCATCCAGACCTGCTATTACTGTGTTTACAGAAGAGCAATTGCTACAGAAGCTCACACCACTGGCCTTTCCCAGGCCCTCACCCTTCCCGCCCCGTGCTGACTAAGGAAGTAGAAATAGCCTCAGGATGTTCCCAGGAGTAGAAGCTGTAACCTCAGAGTGCCCCAGGGGTGCTGTGACACCGGTCCTGCCACTTAAACTGCTCTCCAAAGCTGTGCGTGGCCCCCACAGAGACAGAAGAAAGGACAAAAGTGCGGTTCAGGGTGCAGACCCTTGACCTGGGTGGAGGTAGCCAGCGTCCAGGGCCGAGAGAACCAGAGATGATGTTTGAGATACGGGATGGGGGTGGAAGGGGAAGGACTGGTTCTGTTAAAGGGATGCTGAGCTCTCTGTTCCCCGAAGCCAGTGGCCAGCTCTCTGCCTTCCGAGTGGCCCATGCAAGGCCCAGCTAAGGAGGAGGAATACATGGGGAGCTGAGAATGTTAAGCCCCGCCCTCCACCTTCCCCCAATCCCAGCCCCTCTGGTTTCTATATCTCTAGGTTTGTCAGCCTGATATTCCACCCCATGTCACGAAGCCAACAGGGAAGGCGGATAGAAGAAACCGACCAAGCAAGTCCACTTGCTTCTCTCCTGGGAGCTCCCTTCTTTATGAACTGCCCACCTAAGCTTCATGGGTGAAAAAAAACACCCAGGCTCTCAGCAACTTCTCTCCCTGAGAATGACATGCTACCCTTCCTTCCAGAAAGCCTTCCAGCTCTGCCTCTGCGTGCATCCTCCACGCCCTGGGCACCGAATCCTGGCGCTAGCAATGAGCACCTGATGCGCTCCACCTCTTTTCTTCGGTTCCTCTCCCCGCTGTGGCAAAGTCAGACCACTGCGGAGCCCACCTGGGAGTCGAGACCATGACATAATCTCCTCTAATGACCCCATTTCACAGATGAGGAACCTGAAGCCCAGAGAGAGAAGGTGGCTGCCCCATGACCACACTGCTGGTTAATGGCAGTTAATGGCAAACTTGAAACTGGAGCCCAAGCTTCTGGACTTCGCCTCAACTGTTCTTTCTGACACACCAACCTACCCTTTGATTCTGCTTGCACTTCCGGTTCAGATCACAGAAACGGAGTGTTTTGGTTTGCTTTGCTTTGCTTTGGTTTTTTAATCTAGGACTGTAGGGTTAGATACCAAACACTTTCAACTTTAAAAAGAATTTTGTTCCCAAGGCTCTTTCTTATCCTAACCGCAGAGCACCAAGCTCAGGGAAATGAAGTTGACGTTACTCTTGTGTAGCTCGGGAAACTGAGGCCAGAAAGGGCTGCCCTGAATCACAACGAAGGTGTGTCCGAAGTGGGACTAGGAATTCGTGTCTTCTGACTCTTTATCTAGTGTTCCTTCCATGGTACTCTATGCCTCTGTAAATTGGGCCTTTTCACCGGAAGTACCCAAGCGCCACCTGTCACAGGTGGTGTCCCTTCTGGAGAAGAGGGCTGGACACCGTAACCAGATCACCATGGCATGTTAATTCCGAGCTAACAGGCTTCCTCATGCAAGCCACTGGTTCCCCAGGCTCCGTCCGGGAGGAGAGGCCCTCCTCCCCTCTCTCCTTTCCCTGCCCCCTCCCAGTATCGCCACGCCCTTGGGGGAAGAGCGCTTCTGCTCCCAGCTGCATCCCACTCCCCGTGGGAAAAGTGTCAGCGGGAAGTGCCCTCTCAGCGTTCCGGGGTGCCTCTGGTGGTGGTGTGCGTGGGTGGGGCCTCCAGCACCTTTTGCAAGCTGTGGGGTGTTCGCCAAGAAGCCTGGCTGGTTGGCGCAGCCGGAGCTCCTGCCCCGCCGCCCTGCTCTGGGTGAGGGTCCCTCTGCTCAGACCCCTGCAGACGTTGTGATAAGGTAGTGGGTCTCAAACTTCAGAGAGCATCAGCATCACTCGGGGGGCTTGACCCGCACAGACTGCTGAGCCACAGCGTTTCTGGTTCAGTAGGTCTGGGGTGAGCTTGTGAATCTGCATTTCAAGTTCGCAGATGCCACGGATGCGGCTGGTCCTCCTGGACTTTGAGAGCCGCTGTGATAAAAGTGATGACTCACATAAACCTGTGGTCAGCTACAAGGGTCTGGGGTCTGGGGAGGATCCGAGAGTGTGGAGAGGAGGGCCGGGTCTGGGAAGGAGTGTGGCTGAGGACTAGCCAATGACGCTGAAATTCGGCATGTGCTAGTGGTGTGTGCACTGGTGGCAACGAAATGCTCATCCCCAGCTGAGTGTGGCCGTTGGGAACTGGGAACCTAGAGATAAAAGGCCCTGGCTCTTCGTGCTCCCCCTCCCCTCCACTCTCAGCTGCTCCCCTGCAGAGAAAGTTCTCTGAGCTTTGGCTTGCTGGTGCTTCCAGGGCAGCAGGCAGTGCGGGGTGGGCAGAGTAGGCCATGCCTCGGGCCTCTAGGTACACCAGACTTCGAGGCACAGAGACTGGGGGGAGGACACTGTAAGGAGCTCAGGGAGTGGGAACTGGTTGGCCAGTGGGAGGGGGGCCCAGATAAGTCACCGAAGGGGGAGATACTAGGCGGGGACAAGGAGGACGCAGGGACGGTACAGCCTAGCCACTGCTGTCTTCCGTTGGCAACCGTTCCTCTCCTCTTTCAGAGGGCTCGGCCAGGGCCAGCTGTCTCCCAGAGTTCCAGGAGGGCAGGGATCTAGTCCCTCAGGAGGTGGAGGGACGGCTTCCAGGCATTAGCCTCCCCTCCCTGCTGACCCTTCGGTGTGGGAAGGCGAGGAGGAGAGAGAAAGACAGTCCCTCTGCAAACCAGTGAGCGTACTGCTTGGCTGGAGCAGGACACTGCCTGGGAGGATGGGAAGCAGAGGTCTTGAAGCTCAAAGACATGATGACTAAATGCCAAGAAAGCTGACCCAGCCCTCCTGAGTCATTTCCCAAAGGGCTTCCCAGTGGCCAAAGGGCTGAATGTGCCCAGAACCTGCCTTACCTACAAGCTGAGGAGGCATGCGGTGTATAATTTAAGGGAGAGCCAGGCAGATCTGCCCCCATGTAACCTAGAGAAGGGCCAGAAATTCGTTTTCATTGCTTTGGGACTTAGGCTATTTGGGAGGAGAAGCATGGCAGAGGAGAGGGGAGCATGCAGAACTCTGGGATCCTTCTCTACAGCCAAAGGATGCCATCTGGGAGAGGGCATGGGGTGGACAGGAAAGCAAGTGGGGGAGAGAAAGAGAGCTGGAGAAGTCATACCCCACCCCATGAAGAGGCTCCGCACATGTGGCCTCATACTTGTGCCGGAGGAGCATCCCAGACGTGCCACCCTGGCCCCTGTGAGCAGCGCGCTTGGCCTCCTCCCTGACTCCACGCCCTCGCCTCTTCCCGCCTCCCACCTGCCGGGCCTGTTGCAAGACTCCAGTGACCGATGTTTACAGAATGCTCCGAAGAATGATCCAGTTGCCAAATGCCTGAGTCATCTGGCCTAGTCACCCTTTGTTTCCCACCAGTGTAGAGATCAGGCTTAGCAACATTTCTTCACAAGGCCTCCCCGGCTCGGAGGCCAAGTACGCTTCTTAGCACTGCCTTCTTCCAAAAACAAGTGGGAGGGAAAGAAAGACACCTTTAGCAAGTGCCTGATACATGCAGGGACTGAGGCAGCCACTCTCACACATTCTACACATTATCAAATATTACAACCTTGTGTGGCTTTATGACACCCATTTCCAGCTGAGGCGACTGGAGCAGAGAGGTTACGTGGTTTGACCCAAAGACAGAACTAGAAACTAGTAGATTCAAGAGTGGAACCCCGTTGTCTTTACCTGGGTCACTCCCCCAAAGCAGAGCCTGAGACAGAGGCTGATATGTGAATAGTGTATCTGGGGATGTGACCCAACGTGGCAGAAACAGGGGAGAAGAGAAAGTCACTATGGCAACATACCAATGCTGTCCATACGGGTTGAGCGGTTGACCAATCCTATGGGACCATTGGAGGACACTTGGAAATGTATCTCAGGGTCATCCACCGGGAAAAAAGGGGAAAGTGCCAATCCACTGGCTGGATCCCTCTTGGTCAAGGGTTGCCCCACAGGTTACTGAAACCCTGGTATTTTCTGATCTGCACACGCACAAGGCTGGGAGCCCTGCAGAGAACCGGTCCCAGTAACGAAGGCTGGAGTAAGATTCCAGGCTTCGAAGCCTGGTCCCAGCACGCCATCCACGTAACTTCTATGTGGTCAGCTGTGCACTCCAGGGAAAAGTCAAAACACGAGTTACAGCCCATGACTTCCATCCATTCATTCAACAAACGTTCACTGCAGGCCCACTATGTGCCAGGCACTGGGGTTCAGCAGTGAACAAGGAACACAAGATTGTTGCTCTTACGGAGCTTCAGTTTCAGAGGGCAGGGTGGAGACAACGAAAGTTGGCATCTAAGCAAATGAGCAAGTGCGGACTGTGTGTCAGGCGCTGCACCGAGCACTAGGAAACCCCAGAAGAAATGATTTTCTCGTTGGGGAGACACGAAAGCAAAGTGCCACAATCGAACACAGTAACTGCTGTGAATAGGGAGCACCCACCCTTCTCTGGAGCGTGCAGTGGGGCCATCTTATTCCAGACCGGGCCACGGGGCATATCAGGAAAGGCTCTCTGGCAAAGACAAGACGCAAGCTCTTTTGAAGGCCAGGCATCCCTGGAGTGGGGAAAGGGAAGGGTGTGCTCCAGGAGAGGAACGGCACAGGCAGAGATGGAGAAGAATGAGAGTCTGCCGTGCTCTGGGAAACTACAACAAATTCAGTGTGACCACAGGGTGCTACACATGCAGGATGCTGTCAAAAGATGAGGCGGGAAAGGCAGGCAGGAAGGAGCTGGACCACAAAGACTTGAGTACCTGAAGCATTTGGAATTGATTCTGAAAGTGAAAGTGGGCCTGCTTTAGTTCTCTCAGCCCAATGAGCTGTTCAACATCTCAGCCAAGAGTGGAGATAAAACCAAACAGTCGACACAGAGACAGGTCCCAGTGGCCTTGGAGAATGGCCAGCTCCACGCGTCTGAGTTGCCTGGGTTACATGTCAACGACTCACACTTGAGGGGCCGCAGTGGGCAAAGGGCTTGCTTTTGGTCACTCTGGCCAGTGCACCGGCCTCAAGGTCAGTTCCTTTGAGGCTAAAGAGTCCATCTTCTACCCCATGTCTTTCAGCTTCCAATTCAGCCCCTCCTCTCCTCAGCCTTGCCCTTGGTAGGCAGAATTTCAAGAGCTCCTGCCATTGGTCCTTGACCTTGAGGACCCCGAGTTCAGGTGAGGTGCCTCCGGCCCTTCTTTGGTTCACATGGAATACTAAGCAGGGATATGCAGCTGAACTCCACCACCGAGAGCTAAAACGGGAAAAGCAACTGGCAGCTGGCTGCATCCCTCGCAGACGGCCATCGCATCCATCATCTGGGCAGAAGAGCTTCCCACAGCCCCCCAGGCATCCCGCAACCCCCGGCAGGTCCTTGTCAAACTGAGCCCCTCCGCCCCCACCAGCTTCTTTGCATCCATTAAAGCAAAGAACCCTGCAATGGTCTGATTGCAGACAAGAGCAAAACTGAGCAGCAGCCTTCTGCTCTCAGGTTCAGCATCGCGTGACACCCCATTCCAGCATCCTCCCATCACAGAGAGGTTCTGAGGTGACCCGAGCCACGGTCGTGGGTTCACAGGCCCTGGAGTTCAGAGGTGTCTGAGCACCTCGAACCTGCAGTCAGGACCTGGGGTCGGCTCAGTGTCCTTCAGCTCACAGGATGGTGTGAAGACAGCAAAAATGGCTCTAACCCCTGGCCCTGGTATTTTGAATGCTTTTCCTTTGACCCGTCCCTAGATCCCATTCCTCCAGACTCCTGGTCAGGGCTGGGTGGCCCTTTCTGTGCTCGCCAGTCTGCTCCTTACAGCAGCTGGTCACCCGAGGCTGCGTCACCCCACAGAGACAGCATCTGCATTTCAGTGAGCCCCAAAGATTATGCCTCAAACTAGACCAATGTCGAAACAGAAGCTGCAGGCTAGTAGGAGTCCTGGTTAGGGACATGTGAGTGCTCCCCTCACCTCCAAAACCCACAGGTCCCTTCAAATCACACACCCAGATCCTCGCAGAGCTCCGAGACATGATCCCCTGGAGGACATTCGGGGCCTGAGGCTCAGAGAGAGTCCACAGCTGTAGAAGAGGGAGGCTATTCCAGGACACACGCGAACACAAACCGGCCAGACAGCGGTTGCCATCCCTCGGATGCCAGGGACTCCAATTAAACTGGCTCCTGGGTTGCTCCCCTGAATAGATAAGCAAATCAGAATCCTTGTGAGGGACGCTCCTGTCTCCCAGACGTGCACTGTCCTGCAGTTCTCCTCCCCCTTCCCCCACACCCCGCGGCTCTCCCTGGCTTACAGATCCTGAGAGTCCCTAAGGGTCCTAGGACTGTCTCTCCCTGTGGAGGCTGCTGAAGGGGGAGGGGTGGTGCTGAGCCCTGGCCAGGGAAGGAGTTCTTGGGACCTAGCCTGCCAAATACGGGAAAACAGAGAGGGGCCCGGGGCTGATTCCAGGCTGCCCTAGTGCTGGGATGTCATTTCTCCCAGCAACCGTGGCAAGCTCCCACCTGCTCCATCCCCAGGCTCCTGGTAGGAGCCGACGACACAGATCCGTCTTCGTAAGTCCAGGCCTCTGACTGTCACCAAGAGAGACTAAACCTCCTGGTCTCTTCTTGGATCGCCATGACAGATTTTTCGGATTCACCTCATTACCTCCTCCTACGGGGGCCCATTCATTTCCGCCTCATTTTCCCCCGGTTCCTATTCCTGTCCCCATCCCACTCTGGTACATCCCGACAGGCGGCGGGGGGGGGGGGGGGGGGGGGCGGGCTCTGTCCTCGCTCAGCTTTCCCCCTGGCAGACACGGCCCCCTCCCTGGCGCTTCTCTCTGGGTTAATCCGGTTTCTCTTTTCTGCTCCTCTCAGGCAGATCAAAGCCCTGGAGATCTTTCGATCCAGCATCTCGGGAAGAAGCAAATCACAGGGCCATGGTGTAAGAGGGTGCTGCTGACCTCTGGGCTCTGACTGAGACGTGGTGGGGGACAGGACCCCTCACTCTGGCCTGGAGCCCTTCCTACCTCGGTTTGCTCTGAGTATCAGTGGCTTCTGCAAAGACCTTAACCACCACCATTCACATCTCCGAATCTCCCAGAACATCTAGCAGAGCAGCAGTGCAGAGTACGCACTCGGTAAATAATTGATACATGCAATTTCTGCATAGCTGGAGCCACTAGCTGACTGCTGCCTAGGATCATCAGTATAGTGGGTCCGGCAGAAGTAACACCTGCTTGAGTTTGGTTGGTAGGGGAATGATACAGGTGTAATAACTTATAGTTTTAAATTATTCAAAAACTTCACCTAAAATGTCATATAGTATGCTTGAGTGTGATGTTGTTATGTTACAGAATGATATGCTTATGATTTTGCAATAAAAAATCAGGGGCGTTATTTGTGCTGGACCCTGTATTTCAAAATTGGAGGCTCTTAGAGTTAGAAGGGACTGTGGAGGTCCTTGGTTCCTCCTCTTTGCAGCACAGGAACACACACTGCAGGATTTCTGACCCGTGGACATCTAGCCTAGACTCCTGGACCATCTCCGTGACCATGAATGCCTCAGGAAGCCCCGCCCATCATAGCTGAGCTCTCTGACTCTGAGAACATCCTCCATATTATTTCATCAGAAATCTCCTCTCCCCACAGCTGCACCCCACACCCCTCCACACAGGGGCCGTAGAACTGACTGCAGGACTTGTGTCTGCTGTGAGGGAGAAAGGTCCTTGAGGTGCCCTAACCCAGTGCCCCAGTAAGAGCCACAGCAAACTGATCTGCTACTCGAAGGTGGCGGCACACCCCCCTCTAGAACACTGGGTAAGGAGAACAGAAGGAAAGGCAACCCGGCCCCAACGCTCTGCCCACACTTGTCCCCACTTGGTATAGCCAGGTCTCCGCCTCCTTGTACTTTCCTTAGCTAATGAGACAGCAACGAGCAATGAAAAACCACAAAAAATCCTAGAGTTGCTGAGCTCCCTTTCTGACCCCCGGGGCCATCAAAACGTTGTTGACAACACTCTCCCGCCAGGAAGACGTGCTCACAGAGAGAGCAGGGGTGAGCATTCACGCCCTCTGCCCAGTGCTCATGGCACCATTAACCAGTCCAGAAGGCGGGACCACAAACGGCAGTCACCTCCGGACTGGGTTTCAGACCAGCTCTTCCAATGGGCAGGTCCATTTACTTTTCATTCTGAGGCTTTCAAAGAACAAGATGCTGTCGGCAGAGCCATAACCCTGGCTGCCATTTTTCTAGACACTTGGATATTAAGTGAGTGGAGATGCAAAGATACACTGTGCAAATAATAGTCACATAACCAAGGTCCTTTGGCACTAGGCCACAGGCCTCGAAGAGTCCCCAGAAAGCACTTCCTTGCCTGTGTTCCTGGGTCCTGAAACAGGGCCTAAGCCAGAAAAGTAGTGTTGGGACTATCAGAGAGCAATATTCATGAATATTTGCTCCCCAAAAGGCTGAGTTTTAAAGTGAGTGGGGTGGGGGGAGGACCCAGGTAGAGGTGATGATAGCGGTGGAGACCAGGCAGTCTTAAGTGACAGACCTTTATGAATGATAAAACCTGGATCCATTTTGCTTACCAGAGGCATAGTTCTACCCTGGGTAGAACTTTTTTTTTTTTTAATGGAAAAAAGGTAAAATAAAAGGTGACTTTGTTGGACAGAAAAGAAACAAAAGGAAATGGAAACATTAACACTGTGAGTGCTTATAGTCTGCGGGGCGCACTCTGGACTCTGCCCGCCTCCCTTGAACACACGCACCAGAGCTCTGTCCCCTGCAGGCTCAGACGGGGAGTCCCGGCATGGGTTCTGGGAGAGGGCAGCAGATCCTTGGTTCTGGGATGGCCTTGGGTTTGACTCTGCAGAGCTAAAAAGGGAAGAAGTGCAAACAATGCGAAGCCCTCCCACCGGATTCCACCTTCTTCTGTTGGCCACTTCCTTTCCTCCTTTTCTTTCCCTTCCTGCAGGAGCTGCTCTGCCCCACCTTCCTTCCTGGGGAGGAGACCTGCCCTTTCCTCTTCTAGAGCTGGTGCCAAAGGGACGAACAATGTGATGTCCAGGGGGCCGCGGGGAAGGGAGCGTGGAGGTGGGAAGAGACAGATGGTGCGTGAGCCGAAGCAAGGAGTGGCCAAGCAGAGGTGGGACAAGAGAGATGTCTGACTCCTCAAGTCGCACCAAGGGTCTCTGGCTCCTTCTCAGTTTCCTTTAGTTAAGCTCACAAGCAACGAGACTGCTCGTCGCGGCAGCAGAACCCCCGCCCTCCTCACTCCCACCTACAGCCCCACCCATGGTACCCGAACAATGGGATTTCAGGGTCGCAGGAAAAGGGTGGCGTCAGCGAGACTTGAAGGAGGCTCAGTCTAGGTACCCATTTGCCATCTCTCTTCCTCGGTCCACGGCCCTCTGAGAGAAAAAGAAACAGGGGAAAGGAAACCAGGAAAGAGGCAGAGAGGTCCAGAGGGTTTCTGAGCGTCTTAGAAAGGCTAAGGACGGAAGGGTAGGTTTCGGTTGAATAGGCAGGGGAGCAGACAATAGAAAAAGTAACTCGGAGCTGCAACGTGGAAGGAGAGGGAAGCCGTCGCCCTTATAATAAATGTATTAAGCCACCAAAGCAGAAGACAGAGTGGGGGAGGGGCAAGGTCAGATGGAGTCGTGTCTTAAGGCGAAGCTTTTTGGAGTGAGGGCCAAACTGGAGGTGGCAGCATAAAAGAGAAAGCACCGCAGGAGGCAGTTGTGCGGATGGAACGAGTGAGAGACGAAGACAAGAGTGGTAAGAAATCAAAGGGTCGGTGAAGGGGGGCGTCAAGGCAACGCCCGGAAGAGCCCCGCTTTGTCTGGCAAGGGCCGCGGCAGCAGCACGTGCAGCCGGAGCGCCCAGGGCCGCCAGGCTCCCTGCAGAGGACCCGAGAGAAAGCGTGGTGAGCAGGGGGCATCCTCCGCCCCTCCGATTAGCCGGGCCTCTTGCCGCGGGCCGCACTGCAGAAGGGGCGCATTGTCAGGTCCCAGGCTGCAGCAGATTGCCGCTGTCCTGCAATACCCTCACGCCCTGGCACGCCGCCACTGGCACCACCCGGGGCTTGGAAATAGCTGCACCGTTCCCATGGTGACAAGGCAGCGCCAACCCCGCCCACCCGCTGAGCTGGCCGGTCTGCGGCCCCCCACCTGAGCGCCCTCCCCTGTTACCCTGGCAACCGTGGCCGCGGCTGCAGGAGGCAACTCTCAGCACCGCCCGGCCCCGCCCCCGCCCCACCAGCTCTCCAGCAGGGCGCGAACCTCCGGGCCGCAGGCGCCGGGGCAGCCAGCGCAGGAAGCCACCCTCCCCTCTGCTGGTCCGGCCCGGAAAGGCGGGAGCGGGGAGGAAGCTGCCCCGCTGCGGATGCTGCAGGAGCACCCGTGCTGGTCTCCTGGTCTCCTCGAGCCTCCCCTGGCACCATCCAACCTCCCTGCCCCTCGAAATCTTCTCCGGATCACCCACCCTTCCTCCTGGGATGGGAGGAGACCTTGGCAGAGGCCAGAGGAAAGAGGGACCCGGAAAATAAAGCCCTCTGCAACTCGAGGGCCAAAGGCCGGAGAAACCGGAAAGTATGGGTCAAGGGAGCACTGAGCGGGAGTGGGAGCGCCCTGGAAAGCCGGGGTCACGCCTACCGGGAGCCCGCCTTCCCAATTGCACTGCACCCCATGAAAAAAGCCCCTAATGCTCCATGCTGGGATTACGCCCCCATCCCCCAAAAGGAAGTTTTCCATGGCGGATGATCCCACATCCACACCCCTACCCCCACCTCGGACCCCCCACTCTCCGCTTCCAACCCGTGAGCGTCTTGTTTTGTTGGTGTGCTTGAAGAGAGAATAGGCAGATCCCCCAAGGAGTGTCCCCAGCATCCAGGTTGATCAGGTCAGAACTGAGACATTCTGACCGACCAAATGGGGGGTGGGGGAGGAGTGAGGCAGACCAAAGAGGGTGCCATTTACGTGGTCCCTCTTAAGGAACACAGTCTACCCCTGACTTACTTGAAATGTGAGTTCCTCAGGACAGAGCCCCTGGCACATAGAAGGTTCAGAACTAAATGGATGGTTGATGAGTGGATGTGATTAAAAGCAGATAATGCCTCCCGCAGCGCCTCCCCAGGTGGGCAGGCATCCCAAGGAAATACACTCAGAAAGTCTTCAGGGTCCCTTGAAATTTGGTCCCAAGTCAAATGAACATAATAAAATAATACCTTGCATTAACAGAGTCCTTTCCTTTAAGAATTCCTCCTCATTTCATATATATTTTCTACTTTAAACTCCATAAAATACCAGAGCAAGGAAAGGATTCGTACAGGGCAAATACAACAAGAGTGCCAGCTCTCTAAGGCCATAGTGGAGGAGCAGAACGAGTTTGACTTGGCTAGCTTTTAGAGTCCTGTGTTTTCTTGGAAGTGGTATAGCACGGTTACCTTGGCACGGAAGAAAGAATTTGGGGGTATACAGTCAGAGGACTTGGCACAGGACCTGCCCAGCCATTTAGACCCAAGTTGCCTCATCTGTGAAGTGGTGGCTGCAAAGAGGAGAGGAGTTGATGTGCGCAGAGTTCTTCATCAGCCAGAGGGTATGCCTCACAAATGCTTTCCTTGTGGGGCCGTCTATAAATAGGCACACAAGTCACAGTCTATACACTGTAGCTGCAAAATGCCTTCCCAAGACTGCCGGCTACTTCTCCAGATACCCCAGTAAGATACAGACAACCTCTGCCAGCCCCCACTGGACTCGGGGAGAAATTCCATCAAAGAGAAAGTTGGCGGTTGTCTTGGGGGGGGCTACTCCCGCATCCCTGACTCAGGCTGGCATGAAAACACCAGTCTGTAGAGGAGATTTCCTTTTTACTTCTCAGCCTAAAAGACAGCCTCAACTACTGCACGCTCCAAGTGTAGGCACCCACTCTCAAGCCCAGGAGAACAGCCCTAATAACAGACAGACAAGGAGTCGTGAAAGAATAAATGCTCACGAAGGACCAGAAAGAGCATCTGTTGCCCAGAGAGCGGGACAAGAGGGTGCTGGGACTCAGGAGGTACCGGATCTGCCCGTTGTGGGCATGGGGGCAGGACTAAAGAGTTTTGTGTGCTGTTGACTCCCATTCCATGTTATTACTGTGGCCCGAATTGTGTCCCCCCCCCCGCCAGTTTACCTGTTGAAGCCCTAACTCCCAACATGACTGTATCTGGAAATGGGGTCTTTAGGAGGTAATTACAGTTAAGTCAAGTCGTAAGGTCTGTGACCTTAGAAGAGAAAAAGAGAGATGTCCTCCCCACCCCCACCATGTGAGGCAACAATGAGAAGGCAGCCCACTGCAAGCCAGGAAGAGCACGTGCACTAGAATCCAACCATGCTCGCCCGCTGGTCTCCACCCTCCAAAACTGCGAGAACGTGCCTTTCTGTTGTTTGAGGCACCCGGACTTTGGCTAGGGCAGCCCGAACACACTACGACAAATGTCTTTGCTTGGAGCTCAGCGCCCCTCCCACAACCTGCACCTGGCATTTTGTTCGGCACTTCCACCATTGTTTCATTTTTAATTTGTAACCATGAGCTGGAATTGGCAGAATTTATTTTTAAATGAAGAATTTAAAACTCGGGACAATGGAGTCCCTTGCTGAAAGTCACACTGATGACTGTGAGTGGCCAAACCAAGACTCAAGTCTCCCCAGACAGCATCTGACCAACAAATGCTAAGTACTTGCCACGTGCTAGGTTCCGATCTGGATTATGGGGACAGGAAAATGAATGTGATTTAGAGGTGGGAAGGGCACATTCTGGTCAGGAAAAGAAACATATGTACAAATAATTACAGCGAGAAATATCTGCAAGGAGTAATTGGCTCAGCAGGTGTGCGAGGAAAGCGGTCCAGGCAGAGGAATCCTGAGAAAACGTGACTTTGGGGGCAGGGGGGTGGAGCTGGGGGTGAAGTCACAAGTACTGTTGAGAGCAGGGGACAGTGGAGGAAAAGAAAGGGCAGAGATGCCCTGATGCCATTGGAGATACTGCTCCTCTTGCTCATGTTCAAGGACCCTTACGACCTCCTCAGGGCTCTGGCCAGACTTGAGGGCTGAACTTGAATAGAGACCAAGGCTAAGAATCCATAAGGACCTAATCTCCCTAAGGAGAAGCAACACTAAATTCTTCAGTTAGGTTCATCTTGATATTCTATAGTAAATTATCTTCGTTTGTTTGACCTGGGGGGTGTCCTAAGGGTTAGTTATTGCTGCCCTAACCATTTGTAAATAAGCAACAATGTGCTTTAATTAGGAGAAGTTTGCATACCTATCACTTTACTATGAAGGTGTCAGTGTTTTCACAGACTGTCAGGTCCCCAGAGGCTCAAAGTCTCACTTAAACTAAGACTTGACCATCTGTCCAATAGAAATGCAGAATGCAGATAAGGACCTCCTTCATGTCTATCTGCCCCGCTTGGGCAGTGGCAGTCCAAGTTCCTAGCAGCTACAGTCACACGCTGGGATTCACTTATCTTCCATTGTTTTCTTTATGAGGACAGGTTGCATACTTGTGTTTATCCCGTCTTTAATCCACTCTGACTTCCAGGAGTTTATTACAGGCAGCACTCAGACGCCTTCCTGGTGGGAGGGACTGTGGGTTGGGGAAGAAGTGAACCCAGTAGGGCTACTTGCACTCGCAGCCTCTCCCGCAGAAATCCACTCCAGAGGCCTGCATCCCCGCCCCTCCTCCCCCAAAGGGTACTCATTCTGAGCACCAGGCCAACAGCCAATTTAAGGGCTGTTCTGGGATTTCCACATCTCTCTGTCTGGGAGGAATGAAGACTATCACCTCTACCTCACTGGAGACCTCATTAGAACTTGAACTCTGGTCTTTGTTTCTTCCCAGCGGGTTCAATACAGTGGAGAAGGTGAGGGGAGAAGGGGGGTCAGTAAGCCGACAACTCCCAGAGCAGCAGGAGTCCAACAGCCTCTGAGAACTGGAAGTGAGTAAACAGGCAATTACCTACACGACAGCCCCGTAACCAGAGAAGTGGCTTAAATGATTAGACTCTCCTCCCCGCCGCCTCCGAGGTGGCTGCCATCCCTCCAGCCCCCCTCCCACCCAGCTTCTCAAGGCTAATGTCCCCACCCCCTGCCTCTTATCCGAGTGCAGTTCCACCCTCAGTGGCAACAGGGTCCCAGGGCTGAGAGGCAGACGGCTCTGTGCTTCCACACTCTTCCTGGCTTGGCCATTGTCAACATCAGCCTCTTTGTCTCTTTTGTGAGAAGGGGCAAGAATCAGACGGTGCTGCTACCCTCCCTACTCAATAACCCCTACGGCCTTCGAATCCTTTTGGGGGAAGACAATTTAGGAAGAGAGAGGTGACTCAGAATTTGCTTCTCAGAAATTGGAGTGGGCACCCAGCTGGGCTGCAGGAAGTGTGGGGTTGGAGAGAGTGAAAGAAACCTTACATTCCTTTCTCTGCTTTTGGCTCCAAGCTCCCTCTTGCCTAAGGCTTCTAGCTCGTCCCCATTCTTTTCACTTTCCATCCCTCAGCTGTTATCAGTGCAGGTCCTGGCCCAGCAAGGTATCTAAATAGATAAGATTAAGGTCTAGCACTTAACTTCAAAGAATTTACAACCCAGTGGGGGAGAGGTGAGGAAGTCCAGGACATTAAAACACGTGTACATAAATAATAATACAAGGCAATACACAACGGGTGCCTGAGGAGCAGTGGCCCCTGCCTCGCTCTGCCTCCAGCCTTTCCACTTCACACCACAGCCAGTGATGGGCTACGTGCAAATCTGATTGGGTCCCGCTCTGCTTAAAAGCCTTCCTTGGCTTCCCCACATCTTTCAAAATGAACAAACCCCCCAGCATGGCATGCCTGGCCTTTTGTAGTGTGACCTCCCCTAACCCTCGGGGGCATGTCCCCATCCACACCCACGTTCCAACCAGAGTGAAGCATCTGTGATATCCAGATGCCACCCGCTCTCTGGCCTCGGGGCCTTTGCACAGGCAGCTCTAGTTGCCTGCAATGCTTTTCCCTTTCAGTTTACCTTTTGGGACTTAGCACGGAAATAACATCCTCTTCCCAGGACTCCTATCCTGACATTCTGTCTGGGTTAAGCACCCCTCATCAATACTCCATCATTACCTTAGTATTAAGCCTGAACTATAATGAGTTTTCCATCTCTCTTCCCCGTAGGCACCCAGTTCCTCACTCATCTTTGTACTCGGTTCCTGGCACAGAGTGGCAGATGATAACTAACGGATGAATGAAAGGCTGAGTGGCAGGCAGAGGGGTTCATGGAGAATATGGGGAGGCAGTAGAGGCTTTTGAGTCAGACACAGATTACATCACCAAAAGGATATTGTAAGATACATAATCTAGGCCAAGGTAGGCCTAGGGGAAAGGGAGCAGTGGGAGAAAGGGGAGAATGGACTAAAGTAATGCGGGCTCAAAGTAAAGAATGAAGAAGGTGACAGCGGCAACTGGGAAGAAGGAGTGGAAATGAGCTTTGCTGTGGATGGAGGCGATGCTGTAAGCTTTAGCAAGTGTTTGGACGTGTGGGCATGATGGGGAGCCGGGGCGGCGGGGGCGGTGGGGCGGGGGGCGCTGCAGCCCTGGCACCTGAGAAGGAGCTTGAGCAGAAGAAGCAGACAGAGTCAGGAGAGGGCACCGAATGCAGGTAGTCGGGAGGAAAGGGCTGCCAGGCAATCCGTGAGAGGAGACGAACTGTTTTCAGAAAGAGCTTCAGCTAATTAGGACAGGGAGCGAATAGACTGGAGGAATTTTGAGCTCTGGGTTGAATTTTGTCTCTGGGTGGTCTAGGCATGCAAAGACTAACAAGTTAGGGCCTCCTCGTCTTATTCTTCCAGAAAATCGTGATGGAGGTCCAGTAGTCATGGTGCTTTGTAAATCTCTTACAGCTTTAGCACGACACGCTCCCGCTACCGACCAGACCCATTAATTCTTCTGCGTTTTCCCCACCCCAGCGGACTTGGCTGGGGGAGGATGCTGCTTCTCCATCTGGACGGGGTTTATGTTTTGTCAAATACACTGCAGTTCTCAGTCCCCTCACTATTTTCCTTCTCTCACATTCTTCCTGTTTTCTGACTCTGAGTTTATTTTAGTCTCGTGTTTCTCTTGAAGTCATCACAGACATCTGTCGCCCTCACCTCCCCCGTCCAGCCACCCCTCTTCCCTCTCCCACTCCTCCTTGTCTCCTTAACCTCGCGGCAGTTGCCTTAAGAGGCCCAAAACTGCTCAGTTCCCACCTCTCCTCTCAGCATCCCCGTTGTGGGATAAGCCGAGACCTGTTCTCGGCCACGGACTAATCCTCCATAACACCGAAAATGACAGATGAGGTCAGACTTGCTTGGGAGGAAAGGAAGAGAAAATTTCTTACCCAGGAAACCGTGCTTATTCATAACTGGCTTTCTAAATGAGAACGGGCCATGAGCGTGTGTGTTTTCTGCTGAGAGGAGCCCCAAATCCTGCTTTCCTCATAGCACAAATCTGCATTCCAACGTATGCTGAACTCCTAGCGGGCGCGGAGAATGAAGCATCAGAAGTATACGTGTTTAGATTAGGAGCCGGCGGCCCTGGCTTCGGGGAGTGTCCTTTACCCTCCAGGACCTCTCACAGTTTGTTACCTTGCCAATTGGCGTGCCAGAGTTGAACCCGGAGAGTCTTCCTGGGCTGGGTGTGGGGAGCAGAGTGCCGGCTGCTGATACTAACAAGGTCCCTGGGGTGATTTATTAGTGTCTCCAGTCTCCTTTATTTGACAGGAGGAGGAAAAGAAAGTGTTGATTCCTTCTGATAAGAGACCCGTACTTAGCAGTTTATATATTTAGCCACATTCACCTCAATATGGCTGTTTCTGCAGCCACTGCTTCTGCCTTAAAACAGTTGCAGGCCCTTTGAATGGACCCAACGCCCTCTCCAGCTGTCATCCTGGTCCTCTTTTGCCTTTTAGGCCACGCTTCTTGGGGAGGGGGTCATAGCCAGAGCCTCCACATCCTTGCCTCCACTCCCTGTATATAATTGGGTCTTCTCTGGCATCTGCGACCAGAACCTCTCCTCAAATTCATCAGTAACGATCGTTAGTTCAATGCCACTTCCTTCATTCTCATTTTCCTTGACTTTTCTGCTGCCCCTCTGCCCCGGGCTCTACTCTCACCTCTCCGAAAACTGCGTTCCTGCTGATGCCACCCTCTTCCCACTTCACTGAGTCCTTAGCTTCTGTCCTTCTCTCTCACCTGGAGAGTTTATGCTCTCAGCTTTAAGGGCCATCTCTAAGGTGGCCATGTCCCCCTAAAGAGCAGCATTTGAAAAGCCCAGAGGCCTGCAGAGGTATCTTATGGCTGGAGGCAGCATGGGAAGGAAGGAATGGCCAGAGGGAGGCGAGTGACCTCAAGCTGAGTTCACACTTGACCCTGAGGTCAAACTTTAGAGTGAATACAAATTACCTGGGGATCTTGTAAAAATGCAGAGTCAGCTGATCGAGGTGTGGCCTGAGAGTCTGCACTTCTGGGAAATTCCAGCTGATACCCATGCTGATGGTCCCTGAACCCCAAGAAGGAGAGGCTAGGTCACACTTTCTTATCTACTGTCATATCTTTGGGGATGTCTATGTTTTGTGCACCTGCTCTGGGAGGTAATCTGACTTGAGGGCCAGGATCCTGTGGTGTGCATCTTTGTCTTCCCCACTGGTGAACTCCTTGTGGGTGTTCCTGTAAGTACTTAGTAGATGGGCTGAGTTGTTTATATTTTCTAGCTTTGCTTTACAAACACTGATTTATTTTCAAATCACAATAGTGAAGCAAGTGGATCCCTTTTTTTTTTACTATAAAGAGAAACCAAATATGTCGAATGACTCTCCAAGTAGTGAGTCACATTTTCAGATTCTAGTCCACAAGTCCCTTGCTCAGCGGGGCCCCCAGGACCTAGCCCAGGGTGAATCCAGTCCTTGCCTCACTTGACCATTCAAGATGACCTAGTGACTCGCTCTCTGGGTCGCATTTGCTCTCTCAGAGGGAGGTCAGGGGCCTTAGGGAGCTGCCTGCTCCACGTTTGCAGGCCAGATGCCTGACGCCGAGGTGACTAAAAGGTTGGGAAGCCAACAGCTGCGCCGGCCCACATGCCAGAATCGCCCACATACCACATCTTTACAACTGCTCTCTGCAGTACAGGCTAGGAGCGCCCTTTAAAAGGCATTTCCAAGAGGGAGAAGGGTGGTTGTTGCGGATGGGGGGGAACTACAGAAATCATAGAGTAATAACCACCTGAGCATAGCATCCCATGTACCTGAAGTTCGGCTTCTGAAACTGAACTTTTGTTTTCAGGAATTTCTTCTATGGCCATAAAAAGAAAAGTACTTCCAGTCTCCAAAGTAGGTCACACAGTCAGAGAGAGAGAGAGAGAGAGAGAGAGAGAAAGAGAGAGCGAGCGCTGATAAATGCAGATGCCAAGGTGCTTTCACCCTTCTCCAAACCAAAAATAAAATGGGAAGTTGTCAGAAGGAAGCGGGAGGTTTGTGGTGCAGCTTGAGATAAGCCAGGGACAAAGAAGAGGGCGGGGCCCCTCCCGGGATTCACTGCCCACAGCAGACCTTCTGGAGAAGAACTTGGTTCAGTGGCCTCCTCGTGACTGTCCTCCACCCACGCCCCCCCCCACCCCGTATCTCTTCACACCCCCTAGCTCACTTCCTGCTGGTCACCTCTTGGTTGAGCCCAGTGCATTAGAACTACTCCCCCACCCCCGCTTCTGGTAACTCATAGCAAAAAATTTCTGCTAGTCAATCAAAACCTCGATGGGGGAGACAAGGCAAAGGGTGCTTTGGGGTTTTCTTCATCAGAGAAGTTCTGTGATTCATTATCTGTTCTAGAAAGCTGCACAGGCAGCTCCAGGAAAGGGATAGGGGATTGGAAGTGGTGCTGGGCCCTCGTTCGGGCTGCCCTGGCACTGCCTCTCCTGTCCTCCATCTGGCAGCCAGCCAAGCTGGTTTGTAGCTCCTGTTTCTAGGATGGACACTCCCACCCCCACCCCCAGCTATTGTGATGGACTTGGGAGTCTGGTGAGGCTCCAGGGTTAGATGACCAGCTACCACAGCTGTGGCCTGATCTCCAGTAGCCCAGAGCCTCTGGAAACTCTGCAAGTCTCAAGGTCAAGAAATCCAACTTTGCTCCTTTGTAGCGGGTGGTAGCATTCCTGCTCCCAGCTCTTCCCTGAGCACTCGGACTCTTCCCCAGGCAAACAAGGAATGTGAGTGTGTGCAGGAGGGGCACGGCAGGAGGGGAGACTTAGGAAGACCCAGACAGACGGCGACAGCAGGACAACAGGGTCCTGAAGGAAGTATCTGTGCCACGAAGGGCGGGAAGGTGCTGTCAGCAGTTAGAAAGAAACAGCCAAGCAGATGTGGATCCAGCTGGAGGAAAACTCTAATGGATGGAACCCTGGATTCAGGAAAGGGATCAAGTGTGGGCAGCAGCCAAGGGAAATCCTGCATCTCAGAGACAACTGCAGCGCTTTGAGCAGAGGAAATAGAATGGTTTCCCTCCACCGCAGAGAAAGCAAGTTTCCAGCAGCTGCCCTGCTCCAAGACTTGAGAGGTGGGATGGGTCAAAAAAAACGAACAGGTGGGAACACGTGGCTGTTGGCACATTGCTAAATTCTAGAAAAACTGAACGGAGCCTTGCCTCGGCATCTGTTGGCATGATTGGGCTGGAGCAGCCTGACAGAGGCCTGTTTCGTGGCAGGGAAGCAGGGACTCACCTTCATCCTATGAGTTAGGGATGGGGTTGATCACACAGACATAGGGGCTTCCTGAGACCAGGTCCCAGAAAACTCTATTATATAAAAGAAGTAGATTTAGGGTTTACCAAAAAATACCACAAGCCTACTTTGTGCCAGTCCCCTAAAGGAATCGCATCTAGAGAGGTCAGAGGTAGTCCTAAGGACCAGTCCCTCTTCCTGCAGCTTTCAAAAGCTGATAGCCAACACTCTTTCTCACCTGCCCACCTTTTCCCATAAGGAGGCAGCATCTTTGCGCCCATGCGCGTGCAGGGTCCAGCGGTGGAGGCTGCAGCTGGTCGGAGGAGCAGGGAGAGAGAGAGAGAGGCCCTTTCAGGAATGCGGTCCCTGGAGGCTTCTCCCGCCCTGCGTGTAGGATTCCAAAGGTCTGAGATAAACCCCAGCACACAGTCCAGCAAAGATGCTTGGGGCTCTATTCCTTTGGGAGAGCGCAATTGCTAGAGAGGGCTTTTATTTTAAAACTCTCTTTCCCTCCCGCTAAGGGAAGAGGTTAGTGGCAGGCTTTGGGAAAAGCTGCGGTTGGGTCGGGAAGGGAGCATTCTACTAGAAGTGTGTATCGTTTTACACTTTCTGCTCTCACACACTCCCGTCTTTATTGTACCCTCAAGAACAGTCTAAAAAACTCCGAGGGCTTGAGTTAAGATCTCAATGATTTCTAACGTAACTCGGCTTCTACTATAGTTTTGCTCCCAAGGCTTTCCACTGGGTAGAATTTTAAATTTGAACAATGGTTCAAAGGCTGAGAGACAAACTGCTCATTACTGGAACGAGTGCCAGGAATCCTGGGAGGCAGCCCCTGCTCCCCACTGGAGTCCTGCACCTAATAGTAACGGCTCCTTTCATCATCACCGGAGGGCTGCACCAGGGTTTCTTTTCATTCTCGTTTTCTTTCAGTGGCTGCTGGGATGAAAGCAAGTCGAGGAGAATAAAAATTTCACAAACAGGACAAGAATAAAATATTTAGGGCAAGAGATCAGAAGTTCTTTGGTTATTCAGTGAACTGAACTAACTCTACTTAAAAAACGTATAAGGAAATAAATGTCCGTCAAACCCCGTGTCACAGTGGGTATTAGCCTTTCGACCCCACCTCACCGGCTCTGAGCCACACACTCCTGCCTAGCAGCTCTCGGTAAGAGATGCAGACGAATCCAGGGGGGGAATGGAGCAGTTTTGGCATTATTAATTCTGTTCCCAATATTTATTGTCTTCATTCTGAGAAGCATTCCACCAAAGTTGTTAAATGGCCCATTCTCTTTCAGTTCTCACCCCCAAATCCAGTCAACGATGAATGCTAGGAATGGAAGGGTTATTACCACTGCATTAGGGACCTTAGAGCAAACCCAGTCACTTCAGAAGGGCTGTTCAAGGTTTGTATCACTAGTCCCTTCCCCTTCCATCCATCACTAGTCCCTTCCCCTTCCATCCATCACTAGTCCCCTTCCTCTCCCATCACTAGTCCCTTCCCCTCCCATCACTAGTCCCTTCCCCTTCCATCACTAGTCCCCTTCCTCTCCCATCACTAGTCCCTTCCCCTCCCATCACTAGTCCCTTCCCCTTCCATCCATCACTAGTCCCCTTCCTCTCCCATCACTAGTCCCCTTCCTCTCCCATCACTAGTCCCTTCCCCTCCCAAAGTACAATCTGGGTGGGAAGACGGGGTTAAAGAGACATGACTGAGAAGCACTGAACTAAAACTTAACGTCTTTATTCATTATTAAGTGATCTCCTTGGAGTACTTGTCAGAAAAACACTTCAAATATCTGGTTTTTACATGGCAGTCAAAACAAAAAGGTGAGGTGGGCAGGGTGGGGGAGGTTGCTCCAGCCCAGAGCTAAGGGTCATTTGATCAGGAGAACAAGTGTCCCCCAGAGCAGTCAGGAAGTAGGTAGGCAGGACAACTACAGCTTCTTCATTCATAGCCACCCTGAGTCTGATTGAGTCGTGTGCGATGACCCTGTCCTGGCGCTGGGAGGGGCTCTTTTTCGGGACCTATCAATTAACAGGGCTTAAGAAACATTCTATGCCCCAGCAATTCAGGCTAAAAATAACTCTGTGGGCTATTTTTTTTTCCGTTTACTCATCCACAGAAAGCATGTCAACAAGATCTTTGCTCCTTGAGCATTTTCACCTCTGCTTCCTCCTCCCTGCAAATACTTGTCTGATACAACCAGACAGGCTGCAGGGTTGGAGTTAGACATACAGACAGCAAAACTATGCCGATGGGACTAAACTTCGGGACTGCCAAGGGTCTGGAGAAAAGCAGAAGAATGAAAGAACCCAGCACTCACAGACAGGGTAATTTAAAAGTAGATCCTCCCTCCTCCCCCTCTCTTATAAATGACACAATTCTTTGACCCTAATATATATATCTGATTTATACACAGAATTCACTCTACCTTAACAACACTAACTAACAGCTGAGTGCTTACTGTGTATGAGGTACCTTTCTGAGAACTTCAGGGGCATTCACTTGTTACTTGAAACAACCTTATGAGGTAGATATGATTACTTCAATTTCGTGTTTGGAAAACACTGAGGCACAGGGCGATGAAGTGACTGTCCGAGCCCCTCAGCTAGTAAGGGGCAGAGCCAGGATACAAACCCAAGAAGTCTGCCTCTGGGGCGCATGTCCTAACCCTTACACATACTATTCATGCAACAATTCTGCAGCAAAAACAGATACCAACCTTTTCTGAATTCCTACAAAGCTGTGTCTCCCTATCAGATGTCCATTTACATTTTCTACATTAAGGACACACATAGTCCTATGGCTCATCTTCATGAGAAAACAAGGATCAACAGGGACTTTCATCTAAGATGTATTATTAACCCTCTTAAACACACCAAATGTTACCCCCTTTCGAATACGGAAATGCACTGAGATAGCTGTTCAAACATCGTAATTATTTTTACGTAATTATTTAGCTACAGGAAACTTTGCAAAATCAAGGCCCTGGACACCTTCTTCGGTTTAAGCAGGCAGTGCTCAATGGATCTCGTGGCTGTAACAGAATTTCAGTAGCTAATCTCTGAAAAAAAAAAAGTCAATTTTAACAAGACCCTAAGCAGAGAATGTTTAATTCTATGAATAGACTATTATGATGATCGAGCATGAAGGAGAAAGTTCTTATGCTTCATGAGTCACTAATAGATTTGCAAAAGTATCAAAGCACTGGCCTACTCAGCTGTGTAAGCAGTTTAGGTGAGCAGTTTACGAAGGCATATGTTCCTTTTGCTCAAAGGCCTTAACTTGACTGAAAACTTTGTCTAAACGTTCCTCAGTCTCTCCCACGTCCTAAACATTCTTTATTCCATACTTTAAAGTATACTAACAACCATGTTTTAAAACACTGTTCTTTAATTGATTTGCTTCTGAAATCGATTATTAAATACCTTCCAAATATTGCATATTTTGCCTTAGCCCAAAAGGTCTCTCAAACGCAGTCTGCAGACGACTCGTCTGGGATCACCTAAGTGTTTACCACAACCAGAGCGCTGATGTCACTGTTTGGATGACAAAGGCACATCGGGAAGTTTTGCTAAATAAGTTACATTTGCCTAGTGCTGCGGGGCCTCCTCCCATGTCTGGTTTGACACCAGCACCTTCCTTTCACTGATGCATTTACTTTCTACAGATAGAACAACGAAAGAAAAAGAGCACTGAGAACTCTACCCTGACAGCCGATGGAATGCAGAGGTGGGCTTGACCATCTGGGCCAGTCTCCTCGGCTTCCCTGTAGGGTTTTTTTTTTTTTCTTCTTTTCAGTAACAAAGTGAAAGATGACCCACGTTATATAGCTCAACAGGAAACAGAAAGATTTAGTGAAACATTTTTTTGTGGAGGGGAAAGCCTTCCAAAACTGGCACTTAAGTTATTTTAGTATTAAGACACCATCAGATTGAGCTGTAAAAAGTTAAATGGTCCTAAACTGACTTTAGCAAAAGGCAGTTGTAGTGGCAAGTTTAAAAAACCTGGCAAGCCACTGATACTAGTATCTAAAAGCAGTCTTCCGATTTAGGGGAGAAACCTTAAACGTGTCTCTCTTGATACTTAATGAAGTCAGCAAACAATATCCCCCGTCTGTGCTTGACTGATATTACGAACCACACCTTCAATTCCCCAGCCTGGACCTTAGTTCCCCTCCTCCCCCTTCCCTCCCAGCCCAGGCAGGTGATTACAAACAAAGACACAGTGAAATTGCTTTAAAATATTTAATACGTGTTAGACACGTAAAGTTACATTTTTATACAAAAAACCAGTACAACGAAGGAGAAAATACTGTACAAAAACCTTCAGTTCCCCCAACCTTTATACAACAAAGACTGGAGTCACCGTATCTGCAAAACCATAAGGTCTTTCCACTTAGGGGTTCTGTCTGTAAACTTTTGTTTCATTAAACACTTTTAAAAAGCACTGTGTAGTAGTTCTGAGCTAGAGATTTTAAAATATATCTTTCCTCTATAAACTCCATATTTCCAAGCTTGAACTCTTCCGTGAAGTTCATCAAGCTTTTTTCCCTGTGGGGAAGACAAGGGCCCCTAAGATTCCCCTTTCCCAGAGTAATCACAGGGTCTAAACGTTTCTTCAGTGAGAGAAAGGTGGGGAGGGAAAAAATACAAGTCTCTACCCCCGACTAAACCCCTCTAGTCTTAGAAAATCCTGGGAGGAAAGGCCACTCCCGGCCCCGGTAGGGTTCTAGCTTTCATGTGACGGGTGTGTGTAAAGTCCCTTCCTGCCTCGAGAACGAATGGGGAACTCCCCGGCCCTTCTAGCCGCTTCCTTCTCGGTGCTGCTGGTAAAGGAAAGTCCCTGTCTGCCCCCAGTCTCCCAAATCCTGGGGAAGGGTGATGCATTCCAGAAGGACAAAATAGTCTTAATTCACAAGACAAACTTACATACACAGACACACAAATTAACAATCGTCCTCTTCCGATAAGCCTCGCACTCCCAAGTCTCGAGAGGCCCCACGAGAGAGGCCAACATAGCAGGGCCGCCAAGGGCAGTCCCTGCTGCCCCGCGGCTCCAGTCTTGCCCACGAGCTCAGCGCCTGCGGTCTCCGCCGTCTTCGCGGCCGGGAAAGGCCCGGCACTCGCGTCCACGCCCGCTGCTCAACCTCCTGCCCACCTGGGGACCGGCTGGGGCTCAGAAGGCCACGATGGCTGTGCTCCAAGGGTTCATGTCTCTCAGCACCGGCTTATCGCAGCAGATCTGCCCAGGCTCGCTGGCTTCCGGGTTGCTCCCCTCTCCCTCGGGTTCCTCCGGGCCGCCCCCGGGACTTTTTCGTAAGAGTCCTGAGAAGCTGGAACCAAAGATGCTAATGAGGTTAGCCACGTTCCCGGTCTCCATCTCCTCCTCCTCTTCCTCCATCCTGCCAGGCTGCTCCTCCAAGTCCCAACGGGGCTTCTTCAGAGGGGTTGAGCCGGGGCACCCCGCGGGGCCACAGCCGCCCACCCCGGCCGCGCTGCGCTTCCTGGGGCAGACGGGGGGCGGCGCCGGGGGCTTGTCCTCGGCGCTGCAGCAGTCACCGAGGAGAGGTGCGCCCAGCACTCCCGGCTTCTCCCCGCCACCAGGGAGGCAGCCACAGTAGTGGCGCGCCGCTCGGGGACCCTCAGGGAAGACGTCCGAGCCTCCGGCTGTGTCCCGGGCTTCCCCGGCTGCCGCCTCTGTGCTCTGAGGAGTGTTCGTGGCGCTGGTCAAGGTGGCCTCGGGCTCCAAGTCATCTGCCCGAGGCGTGTCTGGGACTGCGCGGTGTTCCAGCTCCCGCTCGCTCTCCGGCCAGGCGGCGGGAGAGGGCGGCGGGGGCGGCTCCCCCCAGCCGGCTGGGGGCCCGGCCACCAGCTCCCCGGGTAGCTGCGGTGGGGTCCCAGAGGGACCAGCCAGGTAGAGACCGGGGCACGGGTCACTCAGGTAGACCTGGCGGGCGCTGCGCAGCACCAGTGAGACCAGCAGGTTCTTGTGCAGCTTGATGCCACCGCGCTGGACCCGTGAGTTGTAGATCTTGCCCAGGGAGATGCTGACGATGCGGTGTGCCTCCAGCTTGAACTCCATCCTGCCTGCCGCCCCTTCACCAGCGGGCGGGCCGGAGGTGATGGCTGAGCCCGGGCTCCTCTTCAGACACCAGGAGAGGAATTGGAGGCCTCAACAAGTCCTCCCCACGGGTGGACCCTTGACACCTGAAGGCTACAGGGAGAAATCAACGTCGACGCCAACGCGCTCGCTGAACCCCACGACCCCTGCGCTACTGACCAACGCTCAGTTTCTCGTCCCGTCGCTAAGTGCGCGCAGCGCTACAGCCCCGCACTTTATATAGACTCCTCACCCGCCAATCGAGAGGGGCCGGGCGAGCCGACACGTCCCCGTGAGCTGCGCGCAGCCAATCGAAGCTCAAGGAGGGGCACCAGGGATATTCGAACGTTTGTCCCGCGGAGCAGGCTCTTAAAGGGGACGAAGTGTACGGTGAGGGACAGGCTGGTGAGGGAAGCTGTGCTCCTGAGGGTGGGTGATGGGAAGGAGGCTTAGCCACTGTATTGTTTGTAGATAAAGGGTCTGGTTTGTGCACTGGCTTGTCATAATCGAAGCAAAACAAACCTTTGGAACTTTCATCCGAGTATGGAGGTGGACTTTGCTCTGTAACAAAGTCCCAATCTTTCCCTGATCATCCTGCCCGCCCCCCCCATCCCCACCTTTACTTCCAATGCAGGGCACACCTGTAAGCTCCTGGCCACCCCTGACAGCAATGGAGATGACAGCAAAACGTGGCAAGGGATACCCCTGGATAACAAATAGTGTTACTACAAGTATTTAGCACCTATGGATTCTGTATGAGTCCCTTACACCCTAGACTCACACACACTCTTAGTATCTGCTAATTCTAAACCCGAAAAAAAGAAAAAACAGGGGTTCTAAAAGTTCCTAAGGTTTGGTTGCTTATCAAGTAATTGCGTCTAGGTACAAAGTTGTTGGTTCTCCACTAAAGCCAGCATCCATCGTTTTGTTCTCCAGATTTTAGAACACAGTTGTCACAGAGGTTATGGTGAAAGGTGGTACAGGTTCTCCACAATGATTTTTCTTCAACAAGAGGACTAACCCAGTCACCCTTGGGAAGAGCTAGTAAGTTCTAAAAATACAAATAGAGAAGTCCTGTGTTCTCATTATGATGTCATGATTTTATTTTGTGTCGAGGTAAAAATATAAGAGAAGAGTGTTCCAGAATTTTCTGGTCAGTCAACAGCTTAGTCCATCTACTGACCCCTTAGTACACAGCATTCGGGCAGAGTCATCACAGGGGTGTCCCGGGTCCTGGACTGGGGTTCCTGGAGTCACTTCCAGATAGTGCTACTTAACCTCCACCACGACTTTGAGTAAATAACCTCAGCACACTTTAGTTACTTCCAGTTCTAAAAGGCAGAAGTCACATACGCATCTTTTCTCTTATGCAGAAGATGAACGGCAACCCAGCCCACAACCTGAACCATAAAACTAAGTGCAGCTTTTTTTGGAGTCTAAGTGGAACAGGTGGCCTGACCAGGGTTTGGCCAAGTGGTGTATAGGAAGTCTTCACTTAATGTCATCGATAGGTTTTGTGACTTGAAGTGAAACAATTCATAATGGAACCAATTTTTACTGTAGGCTAATAGACACAAACAAGAGTAAAGCCCCTATGGCATTTTATCAACATCACAAAGAAACGACACCGAACAAAATGACAATCAAAGACCTGCTGTATTTAGTTAGGGGAAATACTACTGAAAGCTGGGCTTGCTTATGGCCAATTCACAATCCGAGGCCTCCAAAGGATGTGACGGCTCAGGAACCTCACCTACGCCCACGGTAACTGAGGCACCAGTCCCTGAGACCCAGGGCTCCTCCCCGGAGGAGTTTTCAGCTCTCATGAAGAAGGAGATAAAATAATAACACAACTAATTACAAAAGCAAGCTGTGTGATTTGAGTAATAGCATGAGAAATAGTTTTCTTCTATTTTCCTCTTTGTTTAAAGTTAGAAGTCAGTACAAAACACTGATTACAAGCACAGGTTCTGAAGACAAGCTTCCTGAGTTGGAAACCCAGCTCCACTTTGTGCTTGCTGTGCAACCTTTGGAAAAATATTTCACCTCTCTGTGCCTGGGTCTTTTCCATCTTAAAAGAAGAGAAAATAATACTGCGTACCTCTTAAGAGTTTTTGCGAGGCTTAGATGAGGTAACACATGCAAAGCTCTTAGAACAGCCTAGCATATAATAAGCATCTAATGTACATTAGTTACCAGAACATATCACCCCCAACATGACCTTGGGGCGGAGAAGAGACCTGGCGGTGGGGGGATCATAGATGAGGGAAAGAAGTTGTCTTTGAGGAGGGGGTTGAAGACCCTGAAAGAGGAACCACAAGTCCCAAGCAGCAGGAGCAGCAGAGTCCTGTGCTGGGAAGATCTCACCCGGCAGGTGCGCTAGGCACCTGCGTAAATGGAAAAGCCTGGAAACGCAGGCTGGGCCTACACGGTAGTGGGTCATGGATGGTTCAATGAAGAGATGGGGCCACAGGGAGCTGTGAAAGATTGTTGAGTAAGAGAAACACTAAATGGATACTAGAATGGACCCCTTAATTAGAAAGCCCTTATGGGAGTTTAGGCAAAGGGTTATGAGGCCCGAACTAGGGGGACAGAGCAAACACGAAAACTACAGGAGACTAGAGGAACCGCGGTGAGGATCTATCTAGGAAGCTGCCACCTGCCCACACAGGTCACCGAGAGAGCCCGCTTCCCTGACCCGCCTGAGCTGGGCGTTTCGCCATCCTGCAGCACACGAAGCACTCCTCCTCACTGCCCTCACCACTTTCCCCATCATGCCCAAGGGCCCTCCGCAACTGTGCTCTCAATGAAGGCAGGGGCCCATCTATACTTGTAGCCAGGAGATCATGAAAATATTTAGCAACTGGGCGACACAGGCACTGACCATCCAAACAGAGTCCTGGGCACTTAGAGTGCCAGGGGTTACGGGGAGCTCCTGAAGGAGGCGCTGGATGGACAGCCAGAAAGGGAGGCACTCAAGGGGCCTCGGGTAGAGCTTCTGCCAACGGGCGTGGAAGCATTTCAGTGCTCTAACAACTGAGGTGGCCAAACGAGTGCATACTGAGTGATTCATTATACACTTGGATTAATGAACCCCTAATAATGACACAGTCTGCCCTGCACTGCGCTAGCCACTTTGCAGGGATTATGATTATGATTATTTTAATCCTCACCTGAGGACTTATTTTTTATTGCTTGGAGAGAGAGAGGAAAGGAGAGAGGAAGGGAGAGAGAGAAACATCGGTGCAAGAGAGAAGCATTGATTGGTCACCTCCCATACGCACCTGGACCCAATCCACTCCCTAGGAATGTGCCCTGACTGGGAATCTAACCTGCAACCCTTCAGTTACAGGATGATGCTCCAACCAGCTGAGCTACACTGGTCAGGGCTGCAGGCATGATTTATCATCCTTATAAAGTTCTGAAAGCATATGTCGTTTTCTCCTTTTACAGATGAGGAAGCTAGGACTCTGAAAGGATAATCTTCTGCAAAGTCATACAGCTATAGGTGGAGAGGTAGGATTCAAAGCTGAATCTATTCAACTCTAAAGCTTGAGGGTTTAGAGTTAAACTCAGCTTGAGGGGCTCTGAGGCTTGGTTACCTTGTTCTACCTCTTATTTGCCATGTGACTTCTAGAAAGTTATTTTACATCTAGTTGAAATGAGAAAACCATATCTTAGTTCTGTGACATGGGCAAGTTATTTAACCTTTCTGTGCCCCAGTTGCCTCCTATGTAAAATGGGAATAATAAAAATACCTGCAGTGCTTAACAGAGTCTCTAGCAGCATACAAGCACTTCCTAAGTCGAGCTGTTGTTATGTTACACCAGTGCCTAGCTCAGTACCGAGCACATAGTAGGTACACTGTTAGTACTCATTGAATTTTTAGTGCTTTTTCTGCTGCCTCGAGATTGAGCATGCTCACAGTTATTATAAGGATACCCTCTAATCCTGAGACAACAAAATGAAAACGTGAGAACTTGTCTCTGGAGGGCCCAGGCTCTTATGATCAGTGAGCTTCACCGTCATCTACCAAAAGAGTGGGAAGATGTACAACATATTCTTCTAAGCTTTAAGAAGCAAGTAATTGAGTTAGAATTTGCTGTCATCAACCTTTGAGATTTTCTCAGTTTAAAAAAAAAAAATCGGTAGCACTCTGAGAGGCACTAGGGGTAGGAAAGACAGGGGAAGCAACTGCTCTGGAAGACACAGCCAAGCACATCCACCAGGTCTATTTTGTCCGTCCACCCCCAGCTTCTCAGCTTTGCACGAGCAGATTAGCACGCGGAGCGTTGGCCACAGCTGCTCCCACTCAGGCAGCCTCTGGGCTTTGGCCTGGGGATTCCTCTCGGTACAGGGCCTCTGTGCTCACTGCTGTGCACTTTATTTCTTATTTGCATGACTAGTTGAAGGCTAGGTATTATCATCAGATGATTACAGAGCTGTCGTTGCCTTAAATGGAGCCTAGTCTGAACAAGAACAGTGCAGACTCACTACGGATTGTGCACACAATAGCCCTGTGAGAAGGAACAATGAGTGAGACGTGGGCGGGTGAAACACAATACAAATAAATTCTCTACACTGTGCCTACCTTTCAATGTTAGAACATTTAGAATATTTTTGGTCAAAGTTGCTTATGTGAATGAATAATTATTTGCATGACATCCTGAATTCTCTAGGGGAAAAACTATAAAAATACGTTATTAGCACTTCATGTTAGCAAGACTCCTCTTGCTCTTCTAAGAACAGACAAATCCACTTTTTAATTCAACTTTTTCTGTCTCTCACAATTCTGGCATACTTTACATCCTTTTTTTTTTTTTTTTTTTTTTTTTTAATCTTGGCTGCTTGACTACTATAGAATTTCTTTATCTCCAAATAGCATTTGACTAGGGGTGGGCACCAAAACCTGTTTTCTTCCCTCCTCCCCATTACCTTTTCTAAACTATTACAGCCCCACCCTCCTTCTTGACCTGAATTCCATAGGTTCAGAGAACCTTTGGTTGTTTTTATGATGGCCTTCACATTATGTTGCCTTCTATCATACTCCTGAGGAAAGCAAATTCCTCAATAAGGAGAGCACTCAAACTCACTAGAATGAAACCAGGACCCTCACAAGCTGCAGAATGAGGAGACACCACCACATAAAATCTGGACTGTTCAACACAGTAGCCACTTGGCCGATGTGGCCCATGCAACTGAGGAGCTGAATTTTCAATTTCATTTAATTCAAACCTAAAAAACTGAAACATGGTAAATAAAATCCTTTTTCTGAATCCCAGCTTCATTGCATCATTTCTGAAGTTTGAAAATTTAGCTTCGGAATTGATGCTATAATTGTAAAACACATAGCAGATTCAGACTTAGAACCAAAAGAGAATGTAAAATATTTCATTAATATTTTTAGAATGGTTACATGTTGAAATGATAAAATTTTGGATATACTGAGTTAATTAAAAGAAATTATTAAAATTAATTTAACCTTTTTCTTTTTACATACGTGGATCAAATTATATTTCTATTGGACAACCTTGCCCTAGGGATAATAAAAAGAAATAGGAGGTGTGGACCTATAAATATGCATGAGCATATTCTGAGCAATTAACAAATGGCCTTGATTGGAGAAGAGGGAAAGGAGAAGAAAGATAAAGCAAAAAGGAAATGAAACATAAAACAATTGTGGAATTGAGGCAAAAGTCAAAGAAACATGTAGAAGAACACAGAGCTAGCTGGCTGGCAGAGAGTTCTTTCTAGAACTGAACAGTTGCCACGAAAGTAGAAAAACACAATTTGACTTATCTGAATATGATGACACAGAGATTATCATGATATGATTTTTAAATTCTAAACAACATAGACAAACTTAAGTTTCAGAGGGAGTACTCACTTGGACAGCGTCATTCTCATGCATGGTTAGGGTGCATTCATTCATTTCAATTCAGATGTCCATCTGGAAGTTACAGGACCATTTGATTTCAATGTGCCATTTTCCTGCACAAAAACGTTCAGTGGTGCTCCATGACCTTTATGGCAAAAAAAATCCAACCCTCCAGTCTGGTCTCCAGGGTAGTACGCAGTACACCGTCAGAGACAAACAGCCTGGAATGGTGTGCAGAGCCCGGGTCTCACCAGCTGTGCGTGGGCAGATTTGCAGGTGGCTCTCAACTTGTACACTTGGGAAGTAGGACTAAATCATTGGTCCTCACACTGCTGCACATTAGAATCACCTGGGGAGCTTTAAATATGGAGATGTCCAGGTCTGACCCCAGACGTCTTAAATCAGACTCTCCGAGGTGAAGTCCAAGCACTGGAATTTTTTAAAGCTCCGTAGGATATTACAATGTGCAGCCACGTTTGAAACCCAGGGGACTAGCTGAGGACTAGCTGATTGTTTTAGAATCATTTCAGGGCTAGAATTCTATGACACTATGAATCTAGGCAAACCTTCCCAACTTTTCTACCTTCCTGAGCAACATAAATGCTCCACCTCTTCCCCAGCTAGACAGGAAATTCTGCACCACCACTTCCTCTAGGAAGCCTTCTGTGCTCACTAGTGTTTATCCACTAGTGTGTATATTGCTCACTCGGACGGACACACACACACACACACACACACTCTCTGATAACCTAACAGTTATTTGTTACTTAAATGATTATAACTTATTGCATTTTATTTACTCACATGGGTTTTTTTTTTTTAAGATTTTATTTATTTTCAGAGAGCAAGGAAGGGAGAGAAAGAAACATCCAAATGTGAGAGAAATATCCATTGGTTACCTATCACGCACCCCCAACTGGGGACCTGGCCCCCAACCCAGGCATGCGCCCTGAGCAGGAATCGAGCCGGAGATCTTTCGGTTTTCAGGCTGGCGCTCAATCCACTGAGCCACACCAGCCAGGGCAACGCACATGTTATTTATTTAACTTGTAGGCAGATATACTTCTCATTTCCCAGGAACATTATAAAGTTCTGGGGGACACTACATTGCACTTTTTTTGTATCCTGCCTCGTGTACACTCAGAACCATTAATGTTGGTATGTACATGTCAAGGGATCAATAACTAGTTGATGAATTAATTAATGGGTTACCAAAATTTCAGGCTAAAATATTCAAACACAGCCAACTCAAGGGTAAAGGAGGAATATTCCACATAAATTATTCTAGTGGTATATTAACCAAACTACCACTGCAAAAACATTTCCTCTTATCCTAGCTCATAATTATTCATGACCCTAAGCTCAACCATTTCCCTGTAAAACTTATTTTTTTCCACATAAAACAAGTTGATTTTTGATAGTTTGCTTTTTCTGCCATGCTATTTACAAATGTGTGATTCTATCATTGAGAAAGTTATTGCTTGCCTACTCTGTTCTGATTAAACATTTATTATGAGTTAGTGAAGTACTGAACACCCTACTGGGTATCAGCACCTCATTTAAGGGCAAGTTCTATACCTTTCAGCCAATAAGAAAGCCTTGCCTCTTCTCCCCACTCTCATTCTAATAGAACAAATTCTCATCCATCAGTCAGGTCTGTTTTAGATCAATACAATGAATCTAAATTTTAACATAAAGGCTCACTCAGTTCGAGAACGAAAAACCATTACCCCTTCTCACGTGCGTTTTGACTAAGCAAATTCTGCATATAGACACACTGGCCAGTGGAAAAGGAAATTTAAGACCTGTCGTCTAACCAGAAGTGAGCGTGTGGATGAGTGGAGTTATGTTTATCAGGCAGTCTGAGCTCTTTTGAGGAAAATGCTGTAAACACAGGCAGCGTTCCCACAGCTTCCCTGCATCATCATTTATAAAGTTCTCTGAGTCCAACTCCACTCCTGTCGGTATTCCCTGAAAATACCAAGAGATTGTTTTCGGGGGAAAACAGCATCCTTTAAAAGTCATGCTGGACTAGACATCCTTCCATATGAGAATTAGTCAAGGAAGAAAAAACCACAGACAGTTATAAAATGTTCTATTAAGAAGAGTAAGATTTTAGTTCCCAGTCTCCCCCCGCCGCCCCCGCCCGCCCCCCCCCCCCCCCCCCCCCCGCTCTTCCCTTCACAAGGCTGAGTAATGCTTGGGAAGTTTCAGAATCACATGGGGGCCGAGGTCAGAATCCCAAGGAGGCTTTTTTCCAGTCTGGCTCATTTTCTGTTTGCTTTTGAGTTTGTCCACGCCATGAGGGAGTGAGCGCGTGTCACCAAGGATGTTCTGATTAGTGTGTCCCGGCAGAATTGTTTTCTAGTGTGTCAGTGGGAGTGTGTCAATGGGTGTTGGCAGGGAGGGGATCTGCTTAGTCAGTTTTGCCTCACGGGGTTAAATAAATACGATTATCTGAATGAAGGGCCGGGCCCCTGATGTCTCTTTTCTGTTATGACAGGGGTTTCTCTGGTTTGTTTTGAGGCTTATAGATGATTTTTAAATTATTGTACTTTGCTTGGTTTTGAGGACAATATTATTTTTTACGTGTTTCCAGTTGGTTAGAAAAATGAATTTTTTATTATTATTTTTAAAGCATCAGTTTGGTGCCTGTGCTTGAGGAGGAAAAGGAGCCCTTTATCCCTGCCCCCTCTCACGGATTGGGGAGTAAAATAGAATAAAGGAAAGGGTACGACTTTGCTCTCTTTTTCTGCCGTGAGATCTAACTAGACTGGAAGGGTTTGACAAACAATTAACAATCCTTCCCACTCAGCTGCCGTTTCCCGAAATAGCATCTCCTTGGCTGCCAGGGTAGATGGGGGCCTTCAGGGGAGGCAGATACAAAGGTGCCCTCTTTCTGAAGCCTGCATCGCTGTGAGAGCTTGAAGGCCGTGGGGGAACCCAGGGGACTAAATTAGCAGGCAGCCCAGGCTCCACCTGGAAGGGAAATAGATAATAGGTTTTAAAGACAGGAAACCACTTTGCGCTCCAAAATAATAATTTTCAAGAGCAACACATGATGGATGCTGGGAAGGTTTTCTTTCCCCTCCGTTCATCCTTTGGAAGCAGAGTGGCCCTTTGAGATGCAGCTCAGTGAATGAGTCAGGCCCTCTGGTATTCCTGCAATTCTGCTCACCGCGCCCAGGTTTGCAAGGCCCGTGGCAGCCAGCCCTTCCTCAAACCTGACTCCCTGTTTCAGAAATTGCTCAACACCAGGTCTAGGGGGCTGGGGCTGCCTTTTCTTCTTCTTCCTTTCTTCCTTCTCTTGTCCTCTTTCTTGCTTCTGTTTCTCCTGCTCTGCTCTCGAGCCTGCCATTTTTACCTCTTCCTCTTCCTTTTCTCTCAAAACCTCCTCTCACACTGCCACATGTCAATTTGCTCCGCCAGCCCAGGCTCTCTGGGGTCCTGAAATGTCACCTGTCATGAGTGGGGCTGTGGATGGAAAGGAAAAGCACACCGTGCCCTGAACAAAGGGGACAGGCAGCAGCAGCCTTCCAGAAGGTGGCAGCCCGAAGAGAGAGGAGCAAGGCCAGAAGGACCGAACGTGTCCCCAGAGGGTGACCACATATCAAATCGGAGTCTGGATCTTGCAGTTTTTAAATTTCCCTGAAAACATACCCAGTTTGCGTTAAAGCAGCTACCAAAACAGAAATCTGCTCCACGAATTAATTCACCATCAACCTCAGCCGCTGGAAACCGTGGGCTTTGCTGCCTTCGCACTGCGTGCATGCCTCCGCGCTCACAGTGAGGCCCTGGTTCACGGTCTGATCAGACAGCCAGGTCCCTCCGGACCGGCACTTCCCGAGGGCGGCACCAGGTCGCCTGCGTGTGTATCCTCGGTGCCTAACACAGCACTCGGTCCAAAAACCACACTCAAATGCTGAAAGGACTCAAAGTGTTGAGGTGGGTGGATGGATGGGTGGATGGGTGGATGGGGGAATAAATAGTAGAGGAAGGCACTTGGAATAGTCATAAACCATCTCTTTTTTTCCTTATACTCTAGAAAAGGAAATGCATGCTTGGCCAACTTTCTCCTGACAGGTAGGCATAATAGAGAGGTGATATTAACTCTGATGTTCCCCCAAGACACGCTCTGTGTGTTCTCTGCAGGACCCGGCGCGGCACGCAGCACGTGCAGAGTTGCATGCAGCACACGGTCGCTGGATTCATGAGGAGAAAAACAGCTATTTTCCCTTGAGGAAAAGGTTTCCAGGAAAGACGATAGAGGAGTGGTACAAATATAGTGACACACTATCTTTCCCAGCTTTGACTCTGTGAAACATTTAAGAAGAAGCAAATGCCTCATGATGAAAAGGGATATCTTTGAGACCATGGATGGGCTTCCAAAGCAAAGCGAGAGGAATGGAAATAAACATGCGGTGTGATCATTCCAAGGACCCTCCTTCAAAGGTGTCTGCAGCTGATGCAAATGTTACGTTCAGATTCCGAGATGCTTACACTCTCTTTACTTTTGCAAGGACTCTGTTGATCGAGGGACACTAGTTGGGGACCAAAGTTAGTGCCAGAACAGTAGGTAAAATCGAACACTTGCAGTTCAGAGAGCACGCTTCCACTCTGCCCCAAAATGGAGTTGGGGAAAGGCGGTGTGAACCCACGAAGGGCTGGAAGGACGCTAAGCAAATACATGATTATGCTGGTATGTAACCGAAATTGAGTATAAGGTCAAGGTAGTTCAATCTGGGATTTGCCACTCAGCTAGCTTTAAGGCCATTCATTTATTCAACTCCTCCCCCACTGCTCGAGTCCCACAAACATAGGCCAGGAGCTTTACCAAGTTCTGAACACAGAATATGCCTGGGAGGTATTAGAAAGGGCAGTTAATTGGTCGGCTCCTGAATGTGTTAATCCTCAGCAAAGCTGTGTTAGTGCCTCATTAGCACATTAATTCTACAGGCTATTCTCTGCAGTCCTGTATCACTTAATATCCTGGGCATTTCTGGAGGTTGTTTTACAAAATCAAGTTGCATTGACTAGAATTGCAAACTAAGACTCTTGGCTCGAAAGCACTTGTTCAGGAACATTTTAGATCAAGAAAAGATAAGGTGGTAAATACGTGCCCGAAATACTGAGCCTCGTTCTTCCTTCTGTGCACAGAAATCCGGTGCGTGGTCTGGGCACGGGCACAGTCCCTTGCCTCTACTGTGAATGCGCAGGGAGAGGTGAGCAGTGTTCCAACCCTACCAGCTGTGCGCCAAACGGGCTCTGGGACCAGTGAAGGACTCGATGCCGCCCCCATCTCTGCACACCCATACCCACCCTCCCAAATGAGACGAGGAGCTCAGCTTTGATGCCACCTTTACTCCAAAGCCAGTCTTTCAAGTTGGAATTCATCGCCACATTAATTTTTTATGCATCTTATTTTTGCATACATTTTCTACAGTTTTCTTCGTGCACATCTTTCTTCCTGCTGGATCATTATAAAATGATCCCAGGTAGGGACCTTTGTTCAACCTCTGATTCTCCAGTAGAATCTAGCCTACTGTCTTATATCTAATTAGTACCCCATAAATATCGGAGGCTTTGAATGTTCGAGAGATAGCAGGAGACAGTGGAAAGAACGCTGGACAAGGAATCGGCTCCTCCTGGGGGGTTTCACCCCTAGCCAGTCAGGTGACCCTGTGTAGGTCAAGACAATTCACAGTCCTCGGGGTCCTAAACCGTGATATGATGAGGTTTATCTAAGGTCCCTTCCAGCTCCAACACACCAGAAAAAGAGGAACGAGGAAGACAGAGCAGTCTAGATTTGCCAAATCAGTGGCAGGGGAGGAATATTTAAAGGAAAAAAGAAAAAGGAGATGAGATGTTTCCTAGATGTTTCTGGGGTTTATTAAAATCCCTGCCACTCAGGTTCTAAACTGACAGAATGTAAGAGAACAGAAAGAGCCATTATAATATTCTAGCTAATTAACTTAAAAAAATAAATTCTTCCACTTCATTCACCCAATGAAGATTCACTGACTGTCTGCTACGGACCTGGCACTGGGTGGCCCCCTCCAGCGGCACCTCCACGCAGCTCCCCTCCTGGTAGGGGGGACAGGCAGGTGGAAGTAAAGAAATTCATTGTGATCAGTCCTACAATGGGTCTACGTGCAAGAACAAAGGTGGGATCAGAGGGCAAAGGTAACTCCTCTGTGATGCCAGGCAGGGGGAAAGGGGAGAGCTTGGGGCCAAGGCTCACGGTGTCAGAGAAAGAGGTTTGAGCTGTTTATTCTTCTAGCTGCAGAAGAGGATAATGAACAGAAAGGTGGGAGTGGGTAGGGGAGCTCCAGCCACCATCCAACCCTCAATGAAGTAGCATCTTCCCTCAAAGCATCTAGGGCACCCCATTTTCCTGCGCTGTTCACTGAGGTATGCCTAACGCCTAGGACAGTAGCTGGCACAGAGTGTGTGCTCAAACAATAGTTGTTGAATGAGTGAACAAAAGGAATACAAACACATCCTGTGTTCCCCTCAACCCTAACTACCTTTTGACCAATTCAAACGGTACATGGTGGCATTGCAGCAGCCAGAGAAGAGTTCAACAAGGGACGTCTACTCGGGGATGTTAATTCATGTCATGCACTGCAGAAAAAAAGTGAAATTGCACTGAGGAGTAGACAGTACCCTGAGGAGACCGCTGGGAGTGTCCCGGCAACCTCCCCAGCGACCGGGTAACCGGGCTGGTGGTGACGTACAGAAATCCTCCTGTGGGGTGTTGGGGTGGAGGTGAGGAGGAGAGGCAGCCAGCCGACAGCTTGTTTTTAACTCGGACTGTGCAGTAAGGAAAGTAGAGAGAGAAGTCCAGGAACTTCGGAGGGTTTCTGAAAGTTGAGACAGATTTGTTGAAAGGCAAGGAATCTTCACCCAGGAGAGGGCTACAGGCAGTAAGAAGAAAGGAAACCCACCAATACTGAGTTCCCATCTTAATCCTCTCAACAGCTCTTGGGGCAGTGTGGGGCTGCTAGGGGAAGAAACGGGTTCGGAGATGGTTTTTAAAACTTGCTCAAGACATCCTACAACATGGACAAACCTCAAGGGCATTGTGCTAAGAGAAATAAGCCCATTGCAAAGACTAACATAGTATGATTCTGCTTACACAGGGCACCTAAAATAGTCAAACTCATAGAAACAGAAAACAGAGTGGTGGTTGCCAGCGCCTGGGAGAGGGAAAATAGGGTGGTGTTCAATGAGTTAGAGTTTCAGTTGTAGAAGATGAAAAGCATTCTGGGGGTGGGTTGCACACCAGTGTGCATGTATTTAACACTACTGAACTGTATACTTATCAATGGTTAAGATGGTGAATTTATTTCGTGTGTATTTTACCACAATTGAAAATAAAGTTCTTAAGACCACACAGCTAGTAAATGGAGGAGGTGGGATTCAAACCCAGGTCTGGCTGGCTGTGAAATCTCTGCCCTTCTCTACACACACCTACATGAGTCTATGAAGTCGAAACTGCAGCAGAGAGAGGGGTAATTGGTGCAGAAAAGTCTTAGGGGAGTCAGCAAGGGGTGGGATCTAGAGCCTAAGGTGAGGGCCAGCCCAGAGCAAAAGGAGACTGCCCCTACTGAGATGGAAGCAAAGGAGGTAACAGGGAGGTGGGTTGTGGGTTCCTTTGTGACTGGGGAGCTAAGGGCCTTCTGAGAACCTCCACTTCCTTTGTGAAGTTAGAGGCATATGGGTGGGGCCAAGAAGGGAGTTTGAAGGAATGAGGAACTTTCAGAATCACTGTTATGGAGAAAACCGACCAGGGTTATATTTATAAATAAATGCCAAGCAGGGTTGAGATTGTGGCCATCACGACTAACTATATATGTGAGTAAATTCCATGAGGAACTATCCCTGAGGAAACACACAGTGAATGGAAGTTCGTTCATTAGGATGATGAGTACAGGCACAATGGGAAGCATTAGTCACACTCCTAGGTCACTAGGAGCCCCAGAAAACGGGTGACTTGCCTATAGACTCAAGGTGCAGCTGTGAACAGCTAGAAAACAGCTGCTCCAAAGGAACCAGCTCAAGAATCAACAATGGGACTGGTTCGAGTGTAATCAGTCACAAGTGGTAGTTCCCCTCCTGTGCAAAAAGAGGCTTAAAGTTCAAATCACCTTGAGCGCCACCAACAAGTGATGAGAATTTTCAGGCAAATTATGAAAGATGGTCGCAAGATTCAGGCACCAAATACCTTGCACCTTTCCTTCAATGGGGTTTTAAACCAGTGGAAATGCCTCCAATACTTCCCAGAGAAATTACTGTTAATATTACAATGTGAGATGACCAAATTCCAATAATACAGCCTTTCCCGATCATTCTACTGTTAACGGGTTCCCTTAAGTGTTTTACTGCACAACCTACTGACTACAAACTGAATGGGACTTTTCTGAAAACAAGTTTTGGGGTAGCTGTAATAACAGGCATAGATTACTTTAACAAGCTCAGCTGTCAGTCACTTTTATTATTTGGCCAATTTCCATATGAAACTAGTTTCATATAAGCCAGATAATTACAAGTTACTATAACAGAAATGAGTTGCTGCATTGTCCTTCAATTTTTTTAAAAAAATGTGTTTTAAAATCATTATAGTCACGGGAAAGCATAAAGACGGCACAGAGAGGTGCCATACACCCTTTGCCAAGTCTCTTCCATGGTTACATCTTATAATTACGGTATAATATTGAAATCAAGAATCCGATACTGATGCAATGTGTGTGCACAGTTCTGTGCCATTTTATCACACGTGTAGACCCGTGAGGCCACACTGCTGTCATCACAGCACAGATACAGGACTGCCATCACAAAAAGCTCTCTCTCATGCTGCCCTTGAGAGCCATACCCACCCCCCCCACCAGCCCTCACCCTGGCAACCGCTAATCTAATCTTGTCACCTGATTTTGCCATTTTGAAAATGTTATAAAAATGAAATCCTATAGTATGTGACCTTTTGAGATTAGCTCTTTGCGCTCAGCATAATTCCCTTGAGATTCACTCAAATTGTTGCACATATAAAGGCTTATCCCTTTTTTATTGCCGAGTAGTGTTCCATAGCAGGGATGGAGCACGGCTGAACCACTCATCTGTGAAGGTACGTTTCGGTTGTTGTCAGTCTCGGGCTGTTACAAACAAAGCTGCTATGAACACTCACGCACAGATTTTAACGTGAACATAACTTTTCATTTCCCTGAGGTACACTTCCGGAAGTGTAACTGCTGGGTGAGTATATATTTCGTTTTTTTAAGAAATAGCCAGACTATTTTCCAGACTACCTGTGCCATTCTCTGTTCCCACCCACAACGAATGGGCAAGTGATCTGGCTTCTCCACGTCCTCCTCCGAGGTCAGTGTCGTCACTACTTTCTGTGTGAGCTGTTCTCATAGGTGTGTAGCGACATCTCACTGTGGTCTTAACTGCCATTTCCCTAACAGCTAGTGATGTCGAACATATTTTTGTAAAGACATGAATGAAGTTTATAATTGCTTTCATGGTTTCTTTTGGCAAATCCCTTCACTCTCTCCAAGCCTCGATTTTTTTCATGAGAGAATTTGACCGTGTGACCCCTAACACAACCCTTCAGCTCCACAATTCTACGTGCCGCTGGAGGTCTCTGAGTGCATTTGTTTGCAAGGTGAGGCGTTTTTAATTTTCCCTTGGGGCACGAGCCACTCCCATCCGCCAAGAATTGACAAGTAATGCATCTTACCCGTGGCCTTCACTGACATTTCCATGAAACGTGGGACAACTCCCAGTGTGCTTCCTTCAGCCCTTCAGGACTCATTCAGCATTTAAGTCACATCATCAAAGGCTGGGCAAAAAGACTCATACTTTCACAAATTTATAAGGGATTTTGTTGATTTCCTGACTCATTAAGTTTTTATTCCTTTGTTCCCAAGGTTCACTAGAGAGCATAGTTTTGAGTAGGTGAAACAACTTTCATCAAGCATCAAGTGAGCACCTACTGTGTGCAGATAGGGTGGTGTACTGGAAAGAGCACGTGCTGTGTACGGAGAAGGACTTGGGTTCAACTCATGCATCCGCCATTTATTAACTGGGACCTCATCAAGAAACATAACTTACCTGGACTTCAGCAAAATGAAGACAATAACACCTGCTGACGAAGTGTTATGAGGAAGAGAGACAACATATGTGAAGTGCCCAGTTCATAGTAAGCACCCAATAAAGAGTAGCCATGATCATAGGGAGTAAGTCCCTGGAGAACAAGAGACGCGGCAAGTGCCACACCCTGTGGAATTTGTCTTCGCACACACGCACACACGCACACACGCCTCGTTTAATTTCTACATTAACTAACGCTGGGAGATCGGTAGTTACAAATCTGTTTTTATAAAACTGAGGCTGAGAAGTTAAATAACTTAAGATCCCCTGCTACTAAGTGAAGGAATTCAAACCGTGCCCTTTAAGGGTTTACGAGTATAGTCCAGCCAGAGAGAGAAGCTGGGCAGAAACAGGGAAACAGCAACACAGACTGGCCCAGGGACAGTTGAACAGCAGACCCAAAAAGCATTCAGCAGTTTAGAGAGAGAGTCAACTCTGAGGATGGGCCAGTTGGGGAAGGCAAAAGGGAATAGAGGATTAGGACTTACTCTGTCTCGCTGAAGATCCTGGAGTTCCTAGATGGCACCTTCACAACTGCCTGTTGGTCCTGGCCACGCAGCCCAGCTGCTGGGGGAATGGAGGCAGCGCTCAGCTCTCTCAGGCCTCCCCGCCCTCCCTCCTCCCTCTCATTAACAGAATCTTTATATGTAGCCCTCCCGCTTCACGCTGAAGTTCTGTCCAACCTGGGTTTCTCAGCATTACCACCAAAGGTCACTCTCAGACTTGTAATTCTCCTATTAACACAAAACCCAGGGTCTATTTTATGGAAATACAGTCTAGATTATGTTTCTTAAAATCCTTTTCTGTGATGGGAGCTCGATTTGCTTATAAGCCTACATCTGTCTGGGCCATTTCTGCTCTTGGTAATTTTCGAAACATCTCTGTTGGGCTCCGTTGCCGACACAGACTGGCTCATAGTAGGTACCAACTGAAATTCATTCTGCCGATAAGCAAACGTATTGATGGAGTGGCTCCTATGCACCAGGCACTGGAGTCTTGGGCCTTACGAAACGTGCATTCTATGAACTGCTGACAAACCCATGAAGGCTGTATGAATCTAATATCAACATCAGTATCCATGGCAGATTATTAGTAGATTTATTTATTTATTAACATGAAATCCGTGGCATTAATGAAAATACAGCGTATACAGTGACACACAGAGAAACTAACTCCTTGCGGCAGGGGGCAATCCTTAAAAATTTCATCACTGGGCCTATAAATACATCATCATGTAGGCTGATTTCAAGTGAACGTAGCTGGGCAAATTTACAAATCTTTGAAATCTGACCTTCCTTTCCGTTGCAAAGGCCTAAATTGGGTTAGAGCAGCTCGCCTTTGTGTCTTCAACCCTCCTTGATCCTCAGGGATCAATGACTAATTCCGTCTTTCCAAAGTAAGGTAGAGGGCAGCCCAAACACTCAGCCTCAGGGGTTACATCTGGTTTGCAACTTCCTGCTGTGTGAAACGCACAGACCTCGAGTTTGTCACCGTTCTGTGAGTAAGAGAGTACAGGCTTCAGTGATCTTTAAAGCGCGTCCAGGGGTTGGGTTCAGCAGCTGACGAGATTCCACATAGTTTACTTTTTATTGTTCCCAGCCCTCCAAATTTCCCCAGCATCACTTGCATCTCCTCGAAGTGTTCCCAGAATTCTCAATTTATGCTATTGTCACGTTGCTGAGAAAAATACAGAGCTTTTATTCAGTCCAGGTAACGGATGCCCTTAGATCCACGCTGATCTACCTCCAAGGGGGGGCGGGGGGAGGAAGCAAGGAGTGCTTTAGCTTGAGGTCGACTGTCGCATTTCTGTCTTGGTTTCACTTCCTTTTCCATTCTGGTGGCTTCCCATTTTGGTCTGTAGCCTCCTGTTCCCTGAATTTATTTTCCATTTGAGAAGCTGTTTCCTTAGAAGCTGCTTTTCCTCTTGATCCTTCCCACTTTCTGGCCCCGGTTTGCTTCTTGAGAGGTCTGGCTGCTGCCACAGCACTTGCCTCAGACCCAGCCTCCGCCTGCCAGGGCCCCAGGCCAGCCCGGCCTTCCACCCAGTCCCTCCGCTCCAGCCGGCTCAGCTCAGAACCTTCTGGTCCCAAACACTCTCTCACACCAAACCCTTGCCAAGGGACAAACGCAGAAGGTCCCGCCTGGCGGGCTCGGCTAACGCGGAACGCAGGGAAGAAGCGGGGAGGACACGCACGCATCCTCGGCAGGAGCAGTTTCTCAGACTCCCTAGGTCGTTGATGAAAACGGATGAAATTGGTATTTCAAGAACTTTCATGATCGAGAAAAAGGAAGATTTAGATTATATAACTGCCCTACAGGCCTTAAGAATAAAAGGATATCTAATTAGGTATCAGCTATTTGGGGCCCCACAATGACTAAGAACTCGCTTCTTAGCACCTCTTCTCACAGAGCCTTTAAGAAAAATGGCGCCTTGTGTAAGAACCTCTACATTCCAGCTTCATTCCTCATATCCTCATATGTGTGGGGAGGAGAAGTGTGCTTAGAATGTCTGGTGCTCCTAATTTTACAGATAAGGCAACTGACAAGATAAAGTGTTAAATAATGTTAACACTGCAGAAACCTTTGAAGAATTCAGACGAGCCCTTGGGGCTTTCATCCCAGGTCTGTGCAATGCCCTGTGATCCTGAGTGAGGTATTTCCCGGCTATGATTTCAGTTGTAAGATGACACTGTTCTTTTGCACCAGTACATGAGGACTAGCTAATTAAAATACTGTACTGGTTCATTCAAGAAGTATTTGCTGGATTCCTACTACATACAAGGCATGGTGCAAAGAGACTGAGTAATATGACAAAAAATTAAAAATAGATTGCCATAAATAAACTCCATGATAGGATTATGTAAAACCTTTCAGATAATTTTAGCTGTTTGGATATACAAACACGCCTTCTAGCTCTACTGTTTTAAATAAACCGACCTGTTTTTTTCCACTGACACCCGTCCGTTCCGAATCAACTCATTCATCTTAGTCTACAGCCAATTCCCATCTATTTTCTAACAGTACGGCCAGAGCTGCCATGTAATGTTGTGCCCTGTACACCACAGGGGCAAACAGGGTGGAAATCCATTCTGCGTTTTGCTGACTAGGCCACGCCGCCCAGCCTGGGTCAATGTCCACCCAGAGGAAGGGAGCAATTCTCTAATTTGGAACAAGTATCCCATATGGCTTAGCTGTGGCCCTGCTCACATCTGCAGTTGGCTCACAAGCCAGAAACAGAATAAAGGGGCAGAGTCGTGTGTGGTAGTCAAAGAAGATGTACAATGAAGACACACGTGATGGCATGTACAGTGCTTTTCTCCACTGACTCCTGTCAGCGGCCGTATTTGGTGCTCTGTTTACTCAGCTAAGCCAACGTGGTGGGGGTGGGGGGGGGAAGCAAGAAGAAAACTTGCTGGGGCAGAGGCCGCAGTGGAAGTCTTGGTGAGTTCTGGTGAGTTCTGGCTCCGCGTGGTCTGAGTGTTTCCAGGGATCTTATGTCCAGGAGAGTCCAGGGTCCGGGGGTGTGAACTCGTGTTTAACTAACTGAAAAACATCACCATCTCCCCTCTGGTAGAATGTGACCTTCTTACTGAGCATCAAAGATGACAGGCAAACAGAGTGACTGACAGTGAAGATTTTAGGGGTACAGAAAATGAATCCAGGGGGTGTTAATTCTTACAGTGGAGCGTGTGTTTACTCTCCGTGGGTTGGGAACAAGCACGGAGAACGAGCATGTGTAAAGCGAGTCAGGCCCATCTACAACAAGCCAGTAGAGAAAGGAGAGGAATAGAATCAAACCCTATTCTGATGAACATACTATCATTTTTATATTAAAAGACTGTACTTGGGTATAGGTATTTGTAATTTCACTGAAGGTGATAATATGTCTGAAAATTATTGTTCTTTTTTAAAAGATTGTATTTATGTGTTTTTAGACAGAGGGGAAGGGAGGGAGAAAGAGAGAGAGAGAAACATCAGTGTGCAAGAGAAACATCAATCGGTTGCCTCTTGCACACCCCAACCAGGGACCTAGCCCACAACCCGGCATGTGCCGTGCCCGGGAATCAAACCGGCAACCTTTTGGTTTGTGGGATGATGTTCAACCCATTGAGTCACACCAGTCAGGGCTGATGATTACTGTTCTTACTCTCCCACAAAAGACAAAAAGGATGAGATCACTTCCATAGATCTGACTGGGCATTTCCAAGACCCCAGGCTACCATGCAGAGACGCCATAAGAACAGGACACTCAGGCTTCCTCTCAGGCTGGAAGACATGTAAAATAATGTGGCCTCACAGGCCATTGTAGAAACTCGCTGGCTGCTCTCACAGGTTGGTCCAACACTGTCTGTAAGGCCACAGTCGTGGCACCCACAATTCACAGCTCTCGAATAATACATTCTCATGAAGGAAGAAAAAGGCCACTTCGTAATGCAGTGAGGTGCCCTTCATTGGTGGTATTCAAGCGGAGGTTGGATGCTTAAGTCAAAGGTACTGGAGAAGACATTTGCGGCCCTCAAATGGAAGGTTCCTTCCAGCTCTGAGATTCTCTGCTTTCCTTGTAAATCACCGCTGACAGATGGGATGTAGGGTGGTGTTGTGTCATGAGACAAGCTATATTTAGAGCCAAACGTGATCAAAGAGTCCATCAGAAGAGCCTGAAAGCTGACAGTCTTTTGGGAGCCAAAGAACAAAGAACACGTTGGGGCTCCTATCGTTCTGCCGTGAATGCTCAGCCCCGTAATACCCGGGTCTGTCGTGGGTGTGGTCAGGAGCTCGGGGCAGCGGACTTGAATCCACAGGGGACAGAGGAGAGACCATGGTTCCCAGAGGAAAGACACCTGGACAAGAGCTATCCCCAGTCACCGACCTGGGGCAGGAAGGTAGATGACTCTACTTTTCTCTGAAAGAAAGACTTTTTAGTCAGATACGTGCATTTTTTTCTTATAGCCCGCAAAATTATGCAATGTTCAGCAAAATCTGAGATGCTGGCATGGCCATTTTTAGCTTGCTTTGTCAAGATTCTTTTAGTACTCGACAAATTTTAATTCAAATGCACAAACTCCACAAGATAAAAAGCAGAAACTCACAGTGTGCGTCATTCTTGAGCCAGGTATGTCATGGTAAAACAAAATTTTCTGTTTTGTTTTGTTGCTTCAGCAGCTCTCATTTGTTGGATTGGGATTAGCGCTATGTTTCACACAGAAAATATTAGAATGATCCACTAAGTCTGAGTTGATTTCTAGTAAAGGGGTTGTTTTTATTTTGCTCTAATAATGAACTTGATTCCCTATCGCTTGAATTGGGGTTGAAGTCTGTGGTTATGAAGCAATGCTGAACTCCTGGCCTGCACTGGGTTCAAACCCATAATCCAGGTCTCACCACTATTATGCAGTGATCAACCTGAGCACCCATTGAAGGGGCAGGGGGAGATGACCTTACAAGACAGCAGGGATCATGTCTGTCTTTTGCATTGCTATGTCCCAGCTTCCGGCACACTGCCTGGAACACAGGAGGTATTTAACACACATATATATGTGGAATGAGTGAACTGTTTCTCCAAGGTATCAAGAGCCTAGATCCCTCCCGTTTCTCCTTCTCCCTTTCCTTACCCCGAGTCCCATTTCCAAAGGTATCTGCTCTCCAACGTTTCACGTGTTGAGAAATGAATTTAGAAGGAAAAGAACTTTCATATGATTGGGTCAGAAAATGTTTGTCAAAATGGGGAAGCTTACTGATGTCTTGAAACAAAGGGTAAATATGTTAATAGTGATGAATAATACAGATGGAGTTCAGAAAAAGACAAATCGAGATCACACTACCTTCTCTGGCGCACTCCTAGGAGGAGAGTTCGCCTGGACAGAAGTCGTACTGCTCTGCTGACGGCGGCGGTGCCTGAGAAGCAGACCACGCCCTTTGCAAACACTACCCAGGGCGTGGTTCCCTGCATGCTTGGAGAGGTGTCCCGGGTCCTGCTGTGATCGCTGTGTGAGGCCCAACTCACTTATAAGTGGCGAGCAGAGCAGCAGGCGCAGAATCCCTGCCACAGGCCCTTCACCTTCTCCTTCCCACCTTCTCGGGGCCTTCTTCTCCAGGCCAGGAGGCCAACTCCAGCCAGGGCAATGGCGAGGATGAGGGACCCAGAGGTGGCGTTTATCACCAGAGGCTTTGTTTCCAGCTCTGAAAACAAGCAGATGAGGAAAAATCCACGTCTTCCTTCCCTTCTATATTAACTTTCAGGGAAGCCCACCACCCTTGTTCTTGCTCTCACGTCTCATCTCACAGCTCCAGGCAGGGCCAGAATCTTTAGGTTACACAGGGGAACAGTAGCTGCCGGAGTGGCATCTGAATGTCCCAGGGGTCTTCAAGACCCTTGCAGAGAGTCCACGAGTCTAAGTCACGATCGTCCTTTTTTTATCACTCACATGTGCAGCAGGGTTTTCCAGAAGCGACATCACAGGTGATGATGCCATTGTCTGATAGATAATGAAATATGTGCCATGTTTTCTTGAGTTTAAATTTAAAAATCATTTATTTTTAATACAGTAAGTAACCATAGAGATGACCCACCTAAATAAAAGCTCTCTCAGACCCTCAGTAATTTGTAAGAATGTAAAGAAGCCCTGAGGCCCAAAAGAGAGAGAACCTCTGGTTTTTTAAAAGACCTGTTCTAAAGCAAGCCGTGATCCATGCTTGCTGCTCGCCCCGCCCCCATCTTGGTCTCCCTTCTCAGGCAGCCACACCCTGTCCTTACCCTGAGGGACCTGCAGGACCATTTGGAGTCACAGTGCTCCGCGTGACAGGAGGAAAGGTCACTGCTCTGAGGATCCGGCTCCTCAGATACCATGTCTGATAGGTCCCGTCCCTGCTGGGCAGAATATCTCCATAATCCATTTCTTGGATCATTTCTTCCCCGTTTTCCATCTACATCATGGAAGTTTCTGGAGTGGGGGGTGGGTAAAAGCCACCAGGTGTGCAGAAAAGAGTTGTAATCCCTGGACAAGTTTCTTTGTGATTCACTCTGACCGGTGGGGGCTCTAGGAAGAAAAAGGTCAAGTTAAATACAAATGGCTTATGTACTGAACATACAACGTTAGAAATTGGCGTCTGGGTTTCCCAATTAATTTTCTTCACTGCAGGAAACATCTAAAACCGAGGATGACCCGGAACCCAGGTTCATCGACAGCACACTGACTTACTGTGTACTTCCTGCTAGGGCAGTGTGCTCCAGCACAATGAACGCGCAGTCAAGCCATGTAACGGAGCTACGAAATTTGTATGACTGTGATGAGTAACTCGGCACAGCTCTGGAGGTGAGAACTCAGCACTCCTGTTTCTCAATTCTGTGCTAGTGCAGAGAGGTCACAGCCACCTCAGCTCAGCTTTGGCTCTGAACTGCCTTGTGTGCTCAAGCAGGGGCTCTGGTGACAGCTGTAGTCTGAATGTTTGAGAAATTCCCTCTCCGCCCCCTCCAAATTCATAAGTTGAAATCCCAACCCCCAAAGGTGATGGTATTAGGAGGTGGGGCCTTTGAGAGGTGCTTAAGTCCTGAGGGTAGAACCCTCAAAACTGGGATTAGTGCCCTTATAAGAGAGACTCCGGAGAAGTCCCCAGACCCCTTCCACCATGTGGGGACACAGCAAGAAGTCAGCGGACTGCAGCTGGGAGCAAAGCCCCCCTCACCGAGCACGCTGGCACCCTGACCTGGACTTCCAGCCTCCAGAACCGTGGGAAATGCGTGTCCGTCGTTTGTACATTACTCGGCCTGAGGGCATTTGGTTACAGCAGCCCAGACAGACTAAGGCAGCGATCGACATCAGACACACACATATGGAACAGATCGCATCACAGCTACCCCTCCAAGGGGCTGCAGACATCCGTCTCTTGGAGGGACTCCAGCAGTGACGACACAGAATTACACATTTCGACCGTGCTGCTCCTTGACCCCCCTGCTCATTCGCCATACGACGCTGTCCCTAGTGTTCTCTACTGACACTGGGTCACATCCACACCAGAGCCCCACGGAGCCCAACCCCACCCATCCTGGGAGGGGCTGTCTCCTGCTCGTCTCAGACTCGCTTCCCCACTCCGTGCTACCTGCCACCAGGACACAGGAAGGAGCGTTCACCTCGACAGCACCTTCCTTTCCTGGTTCCTGTGGCATGCGGTTTAGCAGGAGAAAAAGGCTTTCCTTCCAATATTAAAAAGGAAATAAGATGCCACCAGGAGAGACTCTGCTTTGTGACTGTGTGTAAGAAATGATCGCGGGTCCTTGTCTGGGGGGTCCGTTGTGACCAAAGGGTTGAAACCCCATTAGGATACCCCATTAGAGAGAGAGGAGGCTTGAAGGGGGAGAGCAGTTATACTGAAGTTAGACTTCCACACACCCCAGGTGCGCAGGCTTTCTCCCTATTTTTCCAAAGAGATGAGCCCTCAAATCTAGTTGCAAAAATGCCACTCGAGCTGGGAGAGAGAAGCCCATTCTTCTAGGATGGTGAAGCTACGCAGACATGAGCTTTGTGTTGGCTGCCCCGTCCTCCCCTCGGACAAAACCACTGAAATGCCAGTTTCAATTCCTCGGGTCCCCACACCGCCCTGATGTCTGCCTGTCAAACAGCTCCTCCGATGCACTTGGGCCGGTTTGAGTGGATTTCTGTTCACGGCAACCATTAAAGCTGAGACGCTTTTTCAGCTAGCGAGTCGGGGGGTGGAAGCTCAAACTCTCGTTCCCTGCCTGCACAGCCAAGGCTCTTGGAAAGAGAGTCCATGTTCCTAACGGGGCCCAGATGCCCCCCGAGGGCCCGCCCCTGAGGACCGCTGCCGTGGGAAAAGGCACACCGTGTCAAGGAGTTCCCTCCAGGGCGATGCAGGTGTAATTCACTTTGACTAAGATTGTAAGTGAAAAGTTCTGTATTAACTAAAAGCTGGCCAATTAAATCCTACCACTAATGTGTAAGAGAAGCCTTTCACTGAAAGAAATCTTATCAGAAATTCTTTAGTGGGACAAAGACCTTCTGTTTGGCTTGTCAGTCCATATTTTCATTCATATTGGTATTTTGGGAGCCCTCGGTCACTAAAAAACTCGTAAGAATCGCTCCATTGCCCCAAGCATTTCCCAGCTTTCACTGACGGGAGACGGAAGAATCTGTCTCACTCGATGCCCCCAAAAGGAGGTGTCCCTGGAGGTATTTCACTCTCTCAAGTGGAATTACTGAGTCTCGTCAGAACGCCAATAAGAAGTAACGAGGGAAAGTTTTCACAGGGAGTTACAGATCACGACAGTCCACCTAACAAGATGGATTTCAGAACGGGGGCATGTAGCCTAGATTAGAGGAAGTTACGTATAAAACCAAGGGTTCTGGGGGTGCGGGAACAAGGTGTTCTCCCTCCTTTTTACCTGTCCTTTGTAGGGCGTCTTTCTCATACTCCAGAAATTCTCTTTAACCAGGCAATACATTCTTCTTCTAGCCAATTCTTCTGATATTGCGACTCATGCTGATTGGCCTCCCACACCCTCTTGGTGATGGCGGCCACATCATCTACAGCTGTCCAGGAGAGCATGTCTTTGCTGAAGATAATGAAATCCTGCCCATCTTTCGCATACTGCAGAAATCCCATGGTACTTCCAGCAACTCACAGCCAATCATCCTCTGGTAAGTTTGAAACCCTGGAACACACACATAGGCCAGAAAGGGGTTTACACAGGGGTGTGGAGGAGGCCACCCCGGTGATGTGACTGGGTGCATGGCTGGCAGTATCCTCCACCCCAGAACACAGCACCCTACGGGCCTACCACGCGTCACTGTCTCCAGGAGGCTCCTGTGACAAAATCCCATCTATAGGGAGATACTTGCTGGGTACCTACTGTGTGCCAAAGGAACGTGATAACTCCTACCTGGAGGGATTATCCTGTAATGGGAATGGTTAATTGATTAACTTTATAGTGCAGTGGAGGAGGGAGAGAGATGCAGGAGCCAGAAATGTCCTCTGGAAATGTTGAGGTCGTAAGTCATGATGCTAAGTGAGCAACTCACTAAGCCTAGCCACCAGGAAATGAGACACAGAATGGCCACGTTTATGGGGGAAAAGAGAAGATGCAGATCGCAAGCCTGAGTGATACTGGGATAGGGACACGGGGAGCAAAGAACAAAGGGCTCCTGGGGACAACAGACAATTTGGAAGATGCGTAGGACATATGGCAGGCACTGAATCCCATCAACCAAATTGTCCAGGCCTTGCCAAAAGCCACAGAGAGGGCAACTCGGCAAAAGCTCACAGGCGCTGTCAGCCCAGGGACCTCGCGGTCAGCAGGGGTGGGGACCAGGGAGGGAAGCAATCTGCTGCGTTCACCACCTGAGTGATTGTAGCGACTCTGCAGTCGCTGCAGTTCCACCTTGAACTCCTGCGGCCAACCCAGCAGCAGCTGAGCGTCTCTCTCCCAGTGATCGGGCTTGAGGTGCTCTGCCGTCCATGGTGCCCGAGGCTCCTTCACCCGAGAGACACTGTCGTATGTGGTGATGCGATAAGAGTCCACATACCCCACTGAAATAAATTCAGGGATCCCACGACCAGGATCTGAGACACCCAGGCGTTAACATCTCAGAGAGTGAGTGCCTGGGAGGGAGGCGAAGAAGGAAGATACTTAGAGTCACAGACCATCCGGGTCCCTAAGCCTCGGTCCACTTAATCCCCCATCAGCGCTCTGTGTTCGGCCATGCCTGTTCCTCCCGAGACCTGGCTGCTCCTCCTCTAACAGAACCAGAACTCCAGCATTTGGGACTGGAAAGGTCCTGAATGCTCCAGCCCAAGACTTGGAACCTTTTTTGTTGTGGTTTGGAAGCCTCAGGATGAAATTTTACAGGTAATCTCAATTTGTACGTGAAGGAGGGGGTGCCCTTCAGGTTTGCAGGGAGAGGGCCCAGGCTCACTTACTGGGTCCGCAGGTTTGAAAACACGGATAACCCAGCCTTCTGTTTTACCAAAGAGGGCAGTGAGTGGATAAATGAGGGCCCTTGTCCACCTCTGTGTGTGCACCTGTGGGTGTACACACACACACACACACACACACACACACGCCAGGGCAGTGAGATCAAGAACCCACATAAATTTTTTAAAGCACAATTCTTTTCCTATTACACCAAACCACCTCTGTTGACCACTTTATTATGTTTTCTCTACTTTTTCTTCTGGCCAAAGATCACTATAAGCATTGTGATCATCATAACGGATCAAGATAGATTAAACTAGAATGAAACAAAACTGGCCCCCTCTGCCACTTCCACGCTGACCTCTCAGCTCAGGCAAGAAGCTCACGGTCGGGTGGAGACAGATGAGGCAGTTTCAAAGTATGTGATGGGCCTCATGATGGGGTGAGTGGGGGCCGTGGGCCCTCAGGAAGACTTTCCAGAGAAGACATGTCTTAGGCGGGACATCAGGGACAAGTAGGTGGTGAGCTGGCCCAGGGGTTCTGTGGGGTCACAGGAGGGAGGGTGGCAGAAGCAGAGCAGAAACCGCGTGTGCCAGCAGGAGGCAGGATAGAGTGTGGCATGCTGGGAACCAACGGCCCAGGGAGGAGATGATGGGAGAATGGCATGTGAGAGGCGAGCAGAGCCAAGGCTGAGGGCCAAGCCCCTCTGTGCCATCCAAAGAGCAGGATCCGGGCTTGCTTCCCCTACTCTGCTCACCACGGTCTGGAAATGCCAGTCTCGAGTCTTTAGTCTTGCTATGTCCTGCCATCTGGTTCGTTGAAATCCCTCCCAACCATCAAAGCCCATCTCCAAAGACGCTCCCAGGACCAGCCTTGACCTTTGCATGGCCAAGTCAAGAGGACAAAGGAGGCCCATTACTGCTCAACAGGACAATTTTTCCTACATGAGTATCAGCGGCATCATCGCCACACACAGCATTTACAATTCTGGTAATGTCACTTTCTTACAAAAAAAAAAAAATCACTTCGTAACAATCTGCACGCTCTAGAGTTTATAAGAGGTAAGTGGAGAGAAATATGGTCTGTTGACAGTACCCTCCAAGTCCAGTGAAGCGCCCTTTTCTTCAACCCCAACCCCAACCCAGTTCCTGCTTTCGGAGCACTCTCCCCCACCAGCCCTGACTTCAAAGGCTGCTGCGTCCCTGAAGGCTGGCCTCCATCTGTCGGTCATCTGCCTGTCCACCCCTCCTGCAGCTGCAGCCTGGCTCCGCTCCAGGACATCACAGCCCTCTCCCCTTCCCTTGCCATGGGCCCAGTTACCCATCTGGTGTGTCCACAGGTATGGGTCATGTTTGCCCCTTAGCTGGGCTTCCCAAATGAGACCTCGGCTGTGATGGGAGGGGGTAGACAGATGTTAAATCGGTAACTCAGAACAGAAAAGAGGAAAGTCTATGGCTCCTTTCTCTCATGGTACATTAGACTGTGCGATAATTTGTATTCTATGGATACATTACCCGGATGACCAGATTTCTAGTAGACTGTGAGGGGCGAATCATTTGAAAAGACCTATTTTTGATCATTTTTGATTGACTAACATGGCAATTTCATATGATTCAATCCTTCTTCTTGCTCTGAGAATCATGAAAGTAGGTTTCTCTCTTCCTTTCTATGAACAGACTATTAGCATCAAGTCACTTACTGGACTGAAATCTACCATTTAGAATTTAGTCTTCTGTTCAGGCCGGTCGAGCCGCCTCCGGGAGGGCTGCTGCCCGTCCCAACCGCCCCTGACGCTCGGCGCAGGAGAGGAGGAGCAACACAACCTCACAGCGCAGACCAGAAACAGTGGTTACTTGGTGTCCTAAATTACATTCCCTTCACCCTGTACATGAACTAGTTAGGCCATTTTCACAAAACGCTGTGAAAATCACTGGTTACGGAACAATTGATAAAGTGTTTCCAGGCATTCGGCCCATGGGGCAATTTTTATTTACTGGGCCTCCACCACGTGCAAGGAATTGCAAGGCCACAGCAGACGCCAGTGCTCCCCCCCAGGAGTGTGCAGTGCTGCAGGAGGACTACAGCACGGAACCTGATAAATGCGGGACAATGGCTCGTGACAGCGAGCAGCGTGTGCTCTGAACCAGGCGCCGGCTGAGTGCCCAGGGGAGAGAGCCCGCGCTCCTGTGCAGTGGCCGGAAAATGCTCTGAGGAGGTAACGCTCCTCCCACGAAGCTGGGCCCTGCCGAGCTGCCGAGGGCAGCAGCATCTGAATCATGAGAACCGCACTAATTCACTGGGCACGTGCCCTGGGCTAGGTACGCAGCTAAGCCTTCAATGAACGTGAGTTCCATTTACTCCTCACGGGAACAACTCCTTTGGGGCAGGTTTTAAAACTCCCATTTTAATAAGTGCAGAGAGATGAAGAAAACTGCCCAAGGTCATCTTCAGAGTCCACACGTGGAGGAGCCAGGAATCACTCTCCCATCTCTGCGGTAGACACCCAGCTATGTGCTAAGGCAGGGCACTTCCCCAGCCCAGACTGTTTCAGGCTCCCCATTCCCGCACCGTTGCTCTCTCCCGCCCCCTTGTGTCAAGGGCGACTCACTCTCACTGATTCCCCAGTCCCTGGAGGCTCAGGCTCCAGACCTTCCTCCAAGTGCCTGTGGGCCCTGATTGGGTAACCAGGTCAACAAAGTACCGATTATTCGTTGGCCCTCCCAAGTAGTCTGATGCCTTAATCCAGTCGGAGTGATTATGATTTCTGGGAACTACTCCGCGGAATGTCAGGCATCGCGGGAATGAGGGGGAGAAGTGGGCGGCGATATTTTTAGTTAAGAGGACCCTTGGACACTTCTCAAACCACGCGGTGATGCGGATGGTTCTACGGGCAGCAAGAACTCTTCTAACTACAGGAACTCACTGAGGGCCTGAAAAGCTGATGTGACGGTTTGACTTTTTAGCTACTCTTTTGAGGCCACTCTTTGGGAGGTTGCCAATGTCTCCTTTTGTATAAGTTTTATTCTTTTCTGAATTTTCAGTAGGCACAGTCCTAGCGCTAGGGATGCAGCAACGAGCACATCAAAGCCCCAGCCCTCTGGGCCGATTTCTAGAAGGTAGCGACACAAATTGTGAAGAAGAAGAAAGCGGAGAAAGAGACAGAGTGTGAAGATGGCTAACCTTTTAGACAGAAGGACCAGGAAAGTCCTCTCCGAACAGGTGGCAATCGAGTAGAGATGTGACTAAAGGGTGGGAGGGAGCCAAGGGGGAAGAGCCTTCCAGACAGAGCAGCAAGCCTGAGTCCTGGAGTCCTCGGGTCCTCGGGTCCTCGGGAGGCTGTGCTGGAGGGTAGCAAGGGCATCACCGCAGGACCTCACTGCAGAGTGTTAGAGAAGAAATGAATGAATGAGCTGTGATGGTTTTCCCCCCCTTGGTATTCTCTGTATACAATGATGATCATATGCCTCATATTTCCCAGAAGAATTCCAATTTTGTGAATTTTATTCTTTTCAAATGATTCATTGCAGTTGTAACAAAATGTGATTTGATACATATATTCTTGAAAGGTTTTCCATAATAAATACAAATGTGGACATCAGAAAGAATGTCCTTAGTCATTTGTCTCAATTTGGGTTTCACAAAGCAAGTGATCTTTAACCTAGTCCCCCTCCCTCCAGTTCTTGGCAATCCTCTGGGGTAAGGGGATGGTTGAGGTCAGAGGATTTAGTAAAGATAGATATTCCAACTAGTCAGAAAAAAAATCTACAAATTACTTGAATTTCTCGGATTTAGATAGATTCCATGTCAACCAAGAAGAAGAGGGCCTTCGGGGAGTAAAACGTTGTCTTGGAGAAATTTTTTCTGCGTGTACCTTGGCAACAGCTCCATGGAAACAGACTAAAGTCTAATAAAGTCTATAGCAAATGCCCATATTTTCTTATGTTAACTCTTTGAACTCAAGGTCATTTCTAAACAGATAATCTGTAAATGTGTTTTTACACTAGCTCTGTTGTTGATTTAGGGGGCTCACCCATCATCAGTCTTTACTTATGAAGGACTCTGCCATTCACGAAGCAAACTGATACAGCAGATTGATGTTGTACATCCATAGAATCACGAATATTACCAAGAGACTGACCTTGGTTATTTCAAGACCTTGGTTATTAGACACACAGGCCTCCTGTGGTCATGCAGGAGAGAGCCTATGCATGCCCCAGCTCATTGCACCACCCACACCACCGGGCCAGTCTCACACAGGCTGACATGCAGAACAGGATGAATTCTAAAGCATGAAACATTGTTTTGTGTTTTTTTCTTTTTTTTACACAAATTCTGCAACTACAGTACACCACAGTCGCTAATTTGCAGTCATTATTGCTGCCCAAGTTCTTGGTGGCTCACAGTCAGATAACTTCAACCTCTTAGGGACATTACCTTTGAACATAAATTCCCTCAGGAAGCATTTATTAAGTGCCTACTGGTCACGAGGTAGCGCCGGGGCAATAAAGAAGAGAACAACGAAGAGCTCTCTCCCTGGCTTTAAGGGGGCCTTGAAGGGAAGACTTTTCTAAATGGAAAATGAAAAAGCTAGGAACAGGAGCTAGGGGAGCACTCAGGAAGGAGTGGTCCAAGCAGGCTACAGAGTCAATGAGAGCAAAATGCTGGGGGTGACACTGGCATCATCTTGGCATTTCCTGGAGTTGTGCCCCCAAACGCTCCCTGCATCTCCACATCCAGAAGCTCCTACTCAAGGCCAGCATCAGACACATATATCAAGCAGGGGCTAAGCCTCCCTTCCCTGTAGCATCCCTTGGTGCTCAACCATTCTCGGCCAGGGTCCTGGCAGGAAACAGCCTTCCCTTCAGATGAGTCACATGAAGAGACGGTAAGAAGGGACATTTGCAGAGGTATGGGCAAGGTCAAGGAAAAAAATAAGGGATAATGAGGCCCAGAAGCTGGCAATGATGGGAAGCCGTTACCACCTCTAGGGCTGCAGAGATAACAGCAGCAAATTGTGTTTCCGAAGCCCAGTGGGAGCTGGAACCATAAGAAGAAGGGGCTATTCTGGGGAAACTATTTTGCAGAGGGGCATGGCTACCACCAGAGACATTGCAGAAACAGGGAAAGGAGAAGATGAAGCGCCCCAACCTCTTTCCTCCTCGCTCTCTGATTGCTCCTTTCAGCATCTCCCACTTGGGTGGAAATCAGCCTGCAAGAGGGACTGACCAGTGCAGCCTGTAGAAGCCACTGCCCCGGGCACAAGTCGGGCAGAGACAGAGGACATCTGGGAGTCGGAAGGAGAAGAGCCAGGGCGGAGTGACCTTCCCCCCCTTTACAGACAACTGGTTTTGTTTCACACCCCACCCATTATCAAAGTGCCAAGTGGCCGCAGCCAGAAGCGCTGTGACATTGTCAAGAAGCCCCAACTGTGGGCCAGCAGACCTGTGCGCACTTCAGACTTTTATTATTGTGTGTATTATGTGAGCTGAGTCAGCGGCTCTGCGCTGGGTTTTCTCCGCCTGCCACAGGGTGAGGGAGACCATCGCAGGAAGGACTGTGTTTAGGGGATATTGTGGTCATATTATTGGAGCTCTTTACGAATGAAATGCGGGTGATATATAAGCTTTTGACCTCCTGTAAACACCACCTTCTCTCCTTTCCTCTTTTCATCGTCTGTCTCTGACCCTCACCCCCATCTTTCCCATTTCTGACTTAAATGGTGGGATCTTTCTGGATTAAATTTCTGCAGAAACAGGACCTATGTCTGTCTGGTGCACGGTCGTATTCCCCCAAAGTTCCTGGCACGTGGTGGGCCGTCAACCAGCATTTGTGCAATCAGTACCCAGGTGACGTGAGAGCTCCTTCCTGTCATCCCGCGCTGGCGGCTGCTACAGTGTCCCAACACTGCGGGTCCCGACTGCCCGGGAGCGTCAGCCCCCAGCTGGAGGACCAGCTGCTCCCGGCAGCGGACGCCCTCGAGTGTCGGGGGCACCTGCAGGCACCTGCGTCCCTAGAGACACGAGCCCCGGGCCAAGGAAAACTCCTTCTGCTCGGCTGACGGCTCCAACACCCAGGAACCAGGGCCGGCGCCCTGGCTCTATCCTCCCGGGACCTTCTCCTACCTCGAGGCAGAAACGCACTGGAACCTGAGCAGCAATCCTCTCCCCTGGGACTCGGGCCACGCCCCCACGACGCCCGCCGGGCCGCCGCGCCTGCCGCGCCCGCCGCCCCCGCCGCCCCGCGAGGAGGGGGCGGGGCAGAAGCGGAGAGGGTCTGGGCCGGAGCAGCGGGGCGCGGAGGGGTGAGGACGCGGGGCAGGGCTTTGCAGGAGGGAGGGCTTCCCCGCCGCCCGCCGCGCGGGGGCGAGCTAGAATCCCGCACTAACCGTGCGGCGAGTGCGGGGCTGCTACAGGTCTCGGCTCCAACAAATACGCTTCTCCGCCAACTCCTTCGACTTTTCGCCCCAAGTTTGAGGAAGATGAGCCGTTGCGCGTAAGCTGCCTCGGCTCCGGGGATCGGGGCTGAGACAGCGTGGGATACTCGCGGGCGGCGCTGTGCTTCACCGTACATGCAACCAGGAGGGCTAACAGGAGCACCACCAGCGCGCCTCGAGTCCTTCCTTTCGGGTTCTTTTAAAGAAAACACCGACAGGTCCCCGCGGGCCTTTCAAAACCCTAAACTCCATCGGCTCTTCAGGGATTTAGCAACTGCGCGCCGCTCAAGGCCCTCTCCCAATAAAAACGGGGGAAGCACTCAGTGTCACCAGTTGCTAGGTTGAATACAGGAGAGCTCAAGGCAGCGCCTTCCAGGGTCATTTTTAACCTTGTGCTGGTTTCATACACTGCTTGACCCTTTTGGTGTGCCTGTCTCTACCCTGTTCCCAAACTTTTAAAATAATAATATTATTATCATTAAAATATTTTCAATTACAGTCAACATACAATATTATACTCGTTTCAGGTGGCCCTGTTTCCAATTTTTAAATATTCACGTGCAAGTCACAGGGAACACAAAGATTAATCACTCTATGTCCCTCAAGGAACACACCGAAAAAGAAGCGTTTGCTTCTTCCCTGGCATAGATTTCGCCTCCAGTGAATAAGGAAGATTCGCACAAGGTTCCCAGAACTTGGATCCTCCTGCTCTGGCTTCCTGCAATGCTGTAGAGTTCGTATGGCTGACACAGCACATATCAGACTGTCTTATTATTTTAGCAGGTCTATCTTCCTTGCTGCTCCAGCACCCAGCACGGTAGACAACAACAACAACAACAACAATTGCTTGTTGAATGAAAGAGAGCAAGAAAAATGCCTTAAAAAAAAGATTCTGAGGGGCAGCCACTTGGCTTGCTTGATTAGCAGTTCCCAGGATTAAGCTGTGACTGTGTTGGCATCGGGAGAGCACAGCAAGTTGAGAAACAGCAGTTTAAGCTTATCCAGGGAGCTGGGGGACAGGCCCAGACAGGAAGGAGGAAGTAGAGGTGACTGGGAGAAATAAGTGGAGGCAAGGCCAGGAGGCAAGTTGGCCTGAGCTCTGGTTCCAGAACAAGGATTTGCATCCCAGCTACTTGACCTTGGGCAGACTCTCAAATTGAGCTGAGGCTCAGTTTCAACTTTAAAATCAAACCCTGGCATATATTTCATAAAGTTGTCTAAGTGTTAGAGGAGGTTCTGTTTTTGATGCACCTCGTAGGTAGTAGACCTATACAAATTGAGTTCTTTCTGTGGTCGGTGAATAATGCCCCCCACAGACACGCACCTCCAAGATATCCACATCCTAATCTCCAGAACCTGTGACTGTTAGCTTGGTGGCAAAAGGGATTTATCCTGCATGAGTAAATTAAGAACCTTGAGATAGGCAGATTATCCTGGATTGTCTGGTAGGTCCCATGTAATCACTAGGGTCCTGATAAGAGGGAGGCAAAAGGGTCAGAGAAGATGTGGCAGTCGAAGCAAGGTTGAAGTCAGGCCATGGCTGGAAGGGAGCCATGAACCAAGGAATGCAGACAACCTCCAGAACTGGTGGGGGAGGGAACAGATTCTCTCCTAGAGCCTCCAGAGAGAATGGAACCCTACCAACACTTTGATTTGAGCCTGTGAGACCCACTTTCAGACCTCTGTAAGAGAATAAATGTATTCTGTAAGAGAACACATTTGTGTTGTTTACACAACTAAATTTGTGGTCACTTGTTATAGCATCAAGAGGAGGCTTATTGGGACTTTAAAGTTACACACACATAATCACCATCAGCCCTCTTGAGCCATTCCAAATAAACTTCTAATTTAAGAAAAGACAGTGGGTTTTGCCACGTAACCTCCGTTGAAGCCTCCCAGCCCTGCCATCCAAACTTTTAAGTTACTTTCTAAAACCCACCCTATGTAGAAATTTTGAAGCTACTTCTGGAAATTATGCACATATATTACTTAGCACAACATCTACATAGTAAGTAAATGTTAGTAATCATTATTGGTATATTATTATTCACTAGTTTAACAAGAGAGATTGTGGCTTTTCCTTTTCCCTGCACCAACAAATTCATACAGGTGGTAAAGGTCATACCTGCCCTCCTACAATGGTTCAAGTTCACTATTTTGTCAAGAAGTTCACTGCATTCTAATAACATATTTTAACTTCTAATACTCAGCAAAATCCATTCATTCATCCATTCCTAACTCACCTTACATTAAAAAACACTCCAAGCTGCTGAATTTTGATGTACATTTGCATATGTGGTCACTTGGCTTTCTCACTTCTCTTTAAATTTTTTTATATTTGTAATTGTCCAAGTAAATATTTCATAGTGCCAAACTCTAAAACATTTTCATTTTACTATGTATACAATTTTTCTATTTATAAAAATGTTTCTATGCATTAAAATGAACAAAGTTGAAATCATATCATATATACGATTTTTTGTCTTGCTATTTTCCATATATGTCATTACACACTTTTAAACAACATTCCAATGACCATCAAATGTGTATTCCACAAATTCTTGATCACCTTCTAGTGCTAGATATGTAAATTCACTAGAATTTCCACTTGTTTATTTTAAACCAATGTGTATGGAGTAAGGGTGCAGGTGTTGGTAACAACCAAGGAGCAGGAAGGAAGCGTAACCAGTGTGTGGTATGTGTGAGGATATTTCTGCGGTTAGGGCTGGGAAATGCAGACAGCTATGGCTGGGCCAGTGAAAGCCAACTGGAGTAACTGTTTCTTGGAGTGTTCCAGAACCTGCATATACATACCAGGGTTTTTTAAAGATTGGGATAATGATGAAGAGTATAATATCTAACATTGATGTAACACTTTTCTCCCTTACTCAGTGTTGTTTCAAAAAGAATTCAGGATGAATTCAACAACAAACAACCAACCCAATTAAAAAATGAGCAAAAACCTTGAAGAGACATTTCTCCACAGAAGATATACAAATGGTTAACAAGCACATGAAAAGATGCTTGCATTTTAATCATACCTTCCCTTTCTCCAGGGCAGCAGAGGCCAAGGTCGTCTGGTTTGAGAGGCAGTGAAGGAGGGTGATGATATATTAAAGAAAGGAACGCTCCGTACCTCCCACACATGCATCTCATATCTCAACCCTCCACTATCTCCATTGTTGGTACTTTTTCCAAACCCCTAATTATGGGAATTTTCCGAGCCTCTGTCCCTTATCTTCTATGTTTCCGCCCCTTCATTTATAGTTCAATTAATAAATTCATGGAATAGATAATAAGAGGCTATGCTACGCTTTGAGGTGATAATAACATGAGCACAGTTCCCCCTCCCTCTGGGAGTTCACAGTTTGTTTAGTGGGGAAAACCAACATGCGACATCTCATCCTCCTCCTGTGTTGTCTTTGCAGGTGATTGGAACTCACAAGTACCCACTTCCAACTCCACAATGCTGCAAGCCTTCCCCCTTCTGCTCCCACCGACACCCTGAACCAGTCAGTCACCAAGTCTACTGATGCTGCCTCTAAAGTGTTTCTCAAATGTGTCCCTACTCTCCAACCTATCTACCATGAGCTTATCTCAGGACACCCTCATCCCTCCTCTGGACCGAGCTACCAACTGACCTCCCAGCCACCACAGTATCTGTCTCAAATGCCAGTCTGACCCTGTCAATTTTGTCAACTTCCATGACCTACAGGAGAGTGTCCACAGTTCTTAACCTCAATTTCCAGCCCTAGCTCCTCCTGCCACCATCGGCCTTCCACCCTGGCAACACCCTCTGCAGAGGCTTCCCATAGGCTGCCGTGCTGTCTCCTGGCTGCCTCTAGTCACGGCTTAGAAACAACCCCCTCCACACACACACACACACAATCAACCGGTATCTTGTCTCTATGTTTCTATGGTAACTTGTGCCCTTCTGTCATTGTGTGTAACTACCTGTCTCTCTCACTGGTCTGAGAGTTCCTTGAATGCAAGGACCAGGCCTGTTCTTGCCTGTGCCCTCAGTGCCTAGCACATAGTAAGAGCATAACACATGCCAGCACTGTTCCAAGCACTTCTCACATATCAATTCATTTAACCCTCGTGGCACTCTCTGAGGAAGTTGTTCTTATGATGTCCATTTCACAGCTGAGGACGATGAGACATTAATCAGTTGGTCCAATACGCACCAAGAAGTAGCAGGATTGGGACTTGAACTCAGGCAATCTGTTTCCAAGTACGGCTCATAATCACTGTTTTCATCTGCCCCTCAATTTACATGTGTTTGTTGAATGAATAAAAGATGATCCCACCCTGGCTGGTGTAGCTCAGTGGATTGAGCGCGGGCCTGCGAACCGAAGGATCGCGGTTCGATTCCCAGTCAGGGCACATGCCTGGGTTGCCAGGCCAGTTCCCGGCAGGGGACATACAAGAGGCAACCGCACATTGATGTTTCTCTCCCTCTCTCCTTCCCTTCCCCTCTAAAGATAAATAAATAAAATCTAAAAGAAAAAAAAAAAAGATGATCCCTTTCTACCTCCCCATCTCCATACGTCCAAAAATAAATAGTTCCCTCCCAACAGCTTTTTTTCTGCACATCTGACCTCCACTGCTCCTCCCGGCCTCAGGGAAGCCTGTACTCTGTGACTCCCAGTTCTCTCCTCCCTAAGCCCATTCAGTCAATCTGTCATCCTGTCCAGAAGTTTAGTTTTTCCTCGGAAACATATCAGATTCATTTCGGTCTCCTCCTCAACCCCTCAGGCCAGATGAGCACAGCAGCTTCCTTGCTGATTCCCTGACTTCACCACCTCACTTCTTTGGGATCTTGGGGTTCACACGCATTTTAATTTAACACTTTGCAACAAACCATGAGCCTACCTTTTATAGATGAGAGACTGGATAACAGAACTCAGGTTCAAACAGGGTTTGTCTGGTTCTAGGGACTCTTTCATTTCCAAAAAGATTGGTGACTTTGGGTAAGTCACTTAACCTCCAAGAGTCTTAGATTTCTCTTTCATAAAATGGGGATAGTAACAGTAATTACTTCATTGTAGAGCAACAGTGGTAACAGCACAGCGCCTGACACAGAGCTGTTGCTCAGTGATTACCAGTGACTGAAGCTCACAACCCCCAAAGCCTATCTACCATACGAGCTGGCTAACTGTTCCGAGCAGAACGCTCTCTGGAAGAACTCTTGAACCATAGCTGAGGGGAAGTTGACATATCTGGCCCCTTCTTTGTCCCTCAAAGTTGCTCTCTCGGGACGCACCGTACCATTGCATGACAAAGTTTACGTTACTGGTTCCTTGCAGAATGCTCAGCAGAAGAAAATACAGCCCAGTGCGGTGGAAAGTGCACAGAATCTGACTCTGCCCTGTCCCAGCTGCTGTGTGACCACAGGAAATCTTGGAAGCTCTCTGACTTTTCTCGTGTACAAAATGGGAGTAATAATACCCCCCACACACACGATATCGAAATAATGCATAAATACTTTTTAGTGTGAGTCCGGATACAGAGTAAGACGTAAAGGAGTTGCGCGACATTGTACAGTCAGATCATGTGTATGATGAGCACGCTTTACTGTAAGTCGAGGACGAGATTTATAAATCACGTTATCAAAATCAAGTAAAAGTACGTAGAGGAAAGGTAACAGGACTGTGCACGTGAGGTACTATCGTGAATCCTAAACACCTACCTGTCTTCTTAAGAACAAGCGGCTCCTCCCCCTGAATCGTGAGAGGTGGATCAAGACTCCCCCCAGAGCCCCGCCTCCAGGGTCCAGTGACGTGTAAAGGCCCCGTCCACGAGGGGGGAGGAGCAGGCTCTGGTCACGTGAGCGCGGGTGCGGAAGTGGTGTAGCGGACAACGCTGGTGGTTGGCCCAGGCCCCGGGGGCGGGGTCAGGCCTGCGGACCCGCCTGCTGGAGCCGTGGGAGGAGGCACCGGCGGGGGCCGGCACCAGACTCAGGGATTCGGTCTGCGGTCCCCCAGAGTGCTGGACCAGCGGCGGTCCCAAGCGCCCCTCCCCCCGACTCCCCGCCGTCCTGCGCCCGCGCCACTGCACTGGGTCTCCCGGGGCCGAAGCTCCGGTGGCTGTAGGGAGGTGGGCGGAGGGAGGATTGGAGGGCGCGGGCGCCCCGTGCACTGTGCAGGCGGGAGGCGGCCGGGGGCCGGGACGCCATGTCCATGGAGGACCCCTTCTTTGTGGTGAAAGGGTGAGTGTCGCCGAGGGCTCCACTGGAGGAGGAGACGTTGCCTGCCCGGCACCTCCCAGCTCTCCGTGCTGGAGGGGGAGGGGAGACAAGTTGAGGCTGGGGAGGGGACGGATTAGCCTTCAGGGCCGTGACCAAGTGTCCAGAGATCTGACCTACCTGGACTGTGAAATCCGTGCCCCCAATCAAGCCCCTGGGGAAAGGGTACCCTTTGGCCTGTGCCCTGCTGTGTAACTTGTGTGGGGGTTGAATTCAGCAGCTCTGCAGGTGGGGAGGGAGACACGGGTCCCAGGCCAAACTGGGGCTGTAGTAGAGCACGGGCCTTACTTCGAAGGAGGGAAAACAGCATCTGGCAGGAAAAGGGAAATGGCCCTCCTGAGCTTTGTAGTTGGCTTTGACGGGGGTGAGCTCCCATTGTCCACTGAGATCGGAACGCTGGCCCGCAGACTGGTGGGACCACGACCAGCCCGGAGGCGTCCCAGCACGTTCGCAGGCTGGGAGGCGGGGGCGGTGTGGACCTGGGAGGCTGGGGAGCAGGGCTCCGGAAGACAGCTCAGTTCAGTGGGGGAGTTTTTACTGAGTAATGGGACGGGAGGAAAGCAGTCGTTCATGCTCAGTGATGATGTTGGAAGGAAAACAAAATGAAATCAGCCAAACAAAACTTTGCTTGGCTTTCTGTTAGCACCGGGGTTTTCCCACAGTGCTAAAGGAAATGAGTGCTTTCTTTTCAACTCCCTGATTTCACCCCGGCTATTTGACAGGTTTGCCCACTTGTTTTTCCGTTTGAGCTGTCCTGACTCCATCTTTGATTGCTGGATTGTTTGGAGATAGAAACTTGAATTGCACGTTGTCACTGTATCAGCTTTGTAGCCAATAAACAAATGCAAGAAGGATGGATTCTGGTGTTGTTACAACTTGTCAGCCTTATGTTTTAAGTGTCAAACAAACAAACCTGAGAACTACAGAGTTCCCAGATCATTACTAATAACCATAGAGTCAGTATCCCTTTGCTTTCAACTAGTTGCTGGAGCTTCCTATTTCTGTAGTGGTGAAAGTTGACCTGGTGCCTGAGTGTTTAATTTTTTTTAAAGGTTCTTAGAAAATTTAAATGATGCATTAGGTGAAATACTTTATTATCCATGATACAGTGAAATATATTTATACACTTCTTAACAGTTCCCTAGAAAGGTTTTTCTTCACCTTACTTTAACTTAGATGGGAAAATGTTAAGTTGTAGGTTTTTTTGTTTTTTGTTTTTTTTTTTTGTTTTCTAGTAAAATGTGGCTCTTTACCTAGGAAATGTGTTATTAGAAGGTTTGATTTAGGGATTAATTTTTAAAGGCTAAAGTTGTATCTTTTCCCCCCGAATGAAAGTTCTTAGTGCATAGGTAGCAAAGGTTATCCCTGGTAGTGGAGACCAGAGAAAATCAGACATTTTTTGTTTGATTTTTAATGGACTGTATGAAAATGTTAAATCGCTCTGCCATCTTGACATTTTATTTTTTCCTGAGAGTATCCAATACTGTCTCCCGATGTTTGCTCACCAATTAGATATAACTGCTTTACTGGTACATTGGCCTGGATTCTTGGGTTGATTTGAAATCATTTTATTGTCCTTAATGTGTCTAAAGGAAGTGAGACTCTCACTATCTTCTGCTGTGCAAAGGTAAAGTTAGTCACATGGGTGTCTCCAGATTGTATGTGTGACAGAGTACTTGAGAAGCCATGTACCTCTGTTTATTAAAAGTACTGAAAATGCACCACATAGTGTGGAAAGATTAAAGACACCTAAATTGTAGTCCTTGCCCTCGGAGCTGATAGTCTAAGCCGAGCAACACCGACCTCGAAACTTCAGCAGAGGTGACAGGTGGTGGATGACTACGTGCTGAAGTGAGAGCTGCCGGAGACGAGTGCCTCGGGAGTTCGGAGCGGAGTTCGGAGCGGGGTGACTCATTAGGGGCGGTTAGGATTGGAAACTCTTTCCGAGGTGGCACTAAGTCTTGGGTAGGTTTTGAAGATGGGTGGAATTTAGATAATTTAGGCCTGTTTCATCTGGACTTTTATCAAAGAGTTTCTAATTGGTCTTCCTGCCCCCAGCCTCTTGCCTCTTTCATGTGCCGTTGGCTGGACTGGAGCAGTGCTATCCAAAATATTACACAATAGGAACCTCGCACGCCATTTTTCATTGCCTAGTAGCCACATTAAAAAGTAAAAATGAGGAGGGAAAATTAATTTTACTCTCCTCTTCAATCTAATAGGTCCAAAATATTTCATCCCATAATTAACCAATAAAGATTATTAATGAGATATTTTACTTTTTTGTACTAAATCTTCAAAATCTGGTGTGTATTTTATACTTATAGCACATCTTAATTTGGATGCTAATTTGTCATCAAAATACTTATCTCTTTTTAGAATTTATTAAATTTAGAGTTGAGAAAGTAGATTCACATACTCAAATTGTTCCAATAATACTTAGTTTCCAGTAACTGAATTCTGTATTAGTTTCTAGATTTAAATTAATTGAAATTAAAATTCTAGTTCCTCAGTCACACTAGTGCATTTCAAGCATGCAGTGGCCACATGTGGCTTCCATACTGGGCAGCACAGAGCCCAAGCAAGGGTTCCGCACCTAATGCCACTGAGTGGCTGCTGGTTGCCTACAGAATAAAGCCCAGACACTTCATGACCTCAGTGGTCCAGGCTTCCTCTTCCCCTCCTCTCACTCTGCCTGCCTCCTCTCAGAGTTCCAGCCACACCTGACCCAGTACAGGGATCATCAGCACAGCATTGGACGCCCCTGCTCCAGGTGGCCCTGCTCTGCGCCTGGTTCGCCCACTCGGCTTTCGAGATCCAGTGCCAGCATCCGCACTGTCTCCAGGAAGTGCTTCCCTTGGCACCAGCAGCACATTATTGCACCTCTTCCTCTTTCATTACTAGATTATGAGCTCTGGGGGTTGGGACTGTTTATTTCCCTGTATTTCCAGCCCAGCACCTTGGCTGTGTAGCACACAAGGTGAATGAGTGCTCTTGGGTGGTGGGGGGCTTGCTCATGGAGGGAATGCCCGCAGCAGAGGCCCTGAGATGAGCGCTGTTTGTGTAGAAGTCATCAAGGCAAACATCCCTGCTGGAGTTGGACATTTAGGGGGTGCAGGTAGTAATAGCAATGGCCGACATTTAAAGGATGCAACTCCTATGTCAGGCATTGTGTGCTGAGTAAGACTTTTCACTTCCTAAGAGCAGCTCCGAGATGTGGGCATTGGCCACATTTTAGGGATGAAGAGCTGAGGGAGCACAGAGGGGTTAAGCTACTTGCCCAGGGCTACACAGCTAGTAAGTGGTAGACCCAGGATTCAAATTTGAACTGCCTAATTCTCCTCATACTGTTAAGACTTCACAGGACAAGATAGAATAGCGCCAAGGAGAGTCTCATCTGGAGGCCACTGGAGATTTTTAAAGCAGAGAAATGACACGAAATTAGGGTTTTAGGAATGTTGATTTGGTAGTAGTGTTAGAGACATTGGTGTGAAGAAAGATTGAAAAGGAGACCAGTTAGGAAGTTGTCTTAAATACGCAGTGATGGATGCCTGGGTTTGAGGCTCATTTTTGACACCGTGGAAGTCTTGTCCAGAGCACAGAGGAGGAAAGCCCACAGCTGGTGGGAGTGTCTCTGAGGCTAAGTGTAGCCCTAGCTGGTGCAGACGCTCACCGAGGTGCGCACGCTGTGGTGTGATTCACACTCCACGCCCGACCCCCCTGGCTCTGCTGACCGCTGACCGCCTCTGGCCGGCCTGTGTCCATTCACCCATCGCATCGGCGTACCTCCCTGGTCGGTCCTCCGTGTGTGCTCGCTGGGTGACCTTCACTGTTCCCGCTGCTGCAGCACTCCCCGTGTGTCTGCGCATCCCGCACCGTCACTCTGACGCAGCTCTGTCCTCCATACCCCCGCACGGGTTTTCTCTTTTCTCCTGCCCCTGCCTGTGAACGCCGACTGGCCCATCCTCCCCTGGCCCTTGTCACTCCTGACTCCTCCCTCTCCTTCAGTCCTGTGTGCACCTGGTCATTGGGTCCTACTGGTGCCATCACTAGGCTGTCTCGAGCACTCTGCTTCCGGTTCCTCTGCCCTGGTTCACGTCCGTGTCCTCTCCCACAGCGTTTTGTTTCTAGGATCTCGGCTGTGGGCCAGTGTCGCAGTGATGGCACGCGTGAGCAGACGAGCAAGATGGTGTGTGTCGTGTTGTGTTACCCCTCAGCAGCTCTTGTCTGTGAATAGAACCTTTTCTACTATGAGCCCCTTGAAGGCAAGCATTGTCCATCCTGTTCACAGTCCTGAGAAAACTCTGTTTATTGGTATGGTCACTGCGAGAAAAATGAATTCTGGTTCGCAGGGGAAGTTTGGTCCAGTGCAGTTGAATGTAAGTCAAGTCTCATTTCCTACTTTTTAAAAATCAGAATCAGATGTTTCATTGTAAAAACAACTTTGCCAGCAGTGGTTATAAATGTATTGGCCCCTGAAATTGTGGTCTCGTTTGGAGAACACCATGCAGAGTGCAGAGAGTAAGGGAAAGACAATATGCATTGTGTGCAAGATTTTGGAATCCAGCTGAGATGCCGTGGAGTTTGAAAAAAAGGAAAGACCCGAGTGGGAACGCTGGTCAAGGACACTTCAGTGACGCAAGTAGGGTCCAGTCTGGGCCTTAAAGGAAATGTCTGCTTTTCATTTGCAGAGGTGTGAGGACTCTCTTGGGCTGGGGAAGTACACACACAAGTCTAGAGCCAGGAGTGAGCAAAGGAGAGAGGGAAGACGGCCTGCCAACTGAAACCGAATTTGTTTCAGTGAGAAATCAGGTTGGATATTAAAGCTGGCCAGTTCAGGGAAGAGGAGGCATGGAATACCCTGCTGAGGAGTTTAAATTTAATCTGTTTCCTACCATGAATTCTTAATCGGGAGGCAGTGTTCACTAGCAGTCACTCTTCCCTTGCCTATGGTCCAGCAACTTTTCAGGCTCAAACCCAGGTCTTCTGAGTCCACAAAGAAAATCCATTTGTCTGGGGCCTGGCAACGATGGAACGGAACAGGTGTCAGTGGTGAGAGGTGCCCTGCACTCAGAGGCAGAAGAGCAGGAGGCAGGCAGCCAAGATGGCTGAGGCCCAGTTCTCTTACCTGCTCAGTGAGTGCAGACTAGTTAGTTATCTTGGAAGTCTTGCAGATCTAAAATCCAGTGACTGGGCCCAAGTGGAGGTTGTGCAAGGTGAGAAGAGGAAGAGTCAAAGATGACGCTTGTCTGGACAAGTTCTGAATCTTGGAAAACAGTGGCACTGTTTACAAATGGGTAAGTTAGAGAAGGAAGCAGATTTTTAACCTGGTTTATCTTTTTGTTTGAATACTTGCCTTTTTTGTGGGGAGGACATTGTTTGTTTGGTTTGAAGCAAATGGAATGATCCTGTAGGCAGCTAAACATTTCAGAGTGAATCCTGGGTGGGCGGTTAGGGGTGGAAATGCAGTCGGGGAGTCGTTAGCCTGAAGGGTCTCCTGAACCTGCGAGTGTGGACGAGCACCCACCAGAAGCGATAAAAACACTGCCGAGGAGGCAACGTGGGGCCGAGCGGAGGAAGAGCAGGTAGAAAATCGGTTGGAACTGGAAGAGCACGGTGTCGCAACACCAAAGGAAGTGAGAGTTTCAAGAAAATAGGTATGAAGGCTGTAGTGTCGGGTACGCTGGAAATGAGGATGCGTTCGAGTCACCCGCGACCTTGACCTGTGGTCACTGGCGGCAGTAGTGCCATCATCCCAGGGCTGTGGAAGCGGCAGCAGGTTGAGGTCAAAATTGTACAAAACTGTAGGTAACTCAGTAAAGACAACTTTTTTTTTTTTTTTTTTTTAAACAGACAAGAGTAATTGCAAAAGTACTATTTACCCACCTAGGGGTGGGATTTGGGGGTCCTTTGGTAAGTGTACGCTTAATTTTGAGAAACAGCCGAACTGTTTTCCAAAGGCACCGCACCATTTTGCATGTCCACCAGGAACGTGCGCGAGTTCCAGGTTGTCCGCCGCCCGCGCGGCCAGCGCTCGGCCGTGTCGTGCCGGCGTCCGTTTTCTTCCGAAAGCAGCGCTGCAGTGAGTGTGTAGTGGTGTCTCCTGGTGCGCTGGATTTGCATTTTCCTGGTGACTAACGATTTCGAGCATCCTTTCATGTGCCTAGTTGTCATCTCTGTCTTCTGTGGTGAAGTGACTGTTCAGATCTTTCGCCCTTTTGAAAATCGAGTTTGTTTTCCTGTTAAGTTTTGAGAGTTTGAAAAACACATTCTAGACACGTCATTAGTCAGACGTGTGATTCGCAGAGGTTCTCTCCCCGCCTTCGTGCACAGGTTTGAGTTCTGTGTGACAGAGTGAGAGTGCACGTAAAAGCTCACACACATCGAGAGCTTTCGCTCTCTTGTGAAATAAGGTGGCTGTGTCCAGGAAGGGTGGATACATCTAGTTTTTCCCCACAGAGAATCTCATTTTTGCTTGAAAGAATGACCGAGACACTGATTATTCAGACTTGCCTATGTTCTCAAATCTCAAAATTGTCTAAAAAATACTTGAGATACTTTCTTTATAACGAATGGGGCAAACCTGCTACTTCATGGAAAACCCCTGACAGTATTTTTGCTGATGACAAAATTAGAGCCCCCCTCCCTTAGAATCGAATTTCGGTAAGCTTACATCAACTACTCTCATCTTAGAAATTTTCGATATGTGCGTGGTTTTGGTGAGATGGGTGGTGATATGATACAATTTTGGATGTTGTGTTAGGGACTGAGCCCGCCTTTGGAAGACCTGGGACACTCGGTGGAGCAGTACTTCCCACAGGACCAGTCCACGCTGTTGTAAAGTCCCGCGTGGGTAAAAGATCTACTCCACTTGCAAGGCAGAGCAGTAGGTTGCAATATGACAGTTCAAAAGGTCATTGATAAAGTTTCGGGTTCCACATTGCAACCTTTGAGAAACTGCCATCTGTCGTGTTTGGATCCACAGCTATCTGCAAAAACTACTAAAATAGCCCTCCCTCTCCCAACTGTGTCACTATAGAGGCTGGATTTTCATCATAGACTCAACCGAAATGTGTACCAACAGACTGAACGTAAAAGCAGACATGAAAATCGGACTGTCTTTCGTTAAACCAGATATTAAAGAGATTTGAAAAAGTAAAAATATTAAACAGTGCCATTCTTCTCACTGATTTTTTAAAAGTTAGTTTTTACAAAAATGTGTTAACATGTAAGTTCATTGTAATTTTTAATTAATAATTATTTTTAAATATGTTTGAATTCCTATGTCAATTTAAGTTCTTTGGAGTCTTCAGTAATTTTGAAGAGTACAAAGCAGTCCTCAGACAAAAAAAAAAAAAAAAAAAGAAGAAGAAGAAGAAGAAGAAGAAGGAGGAGGAGGAAAGGAATATGGATTGCTACTTAAGAAAACCCGACCCCAGCTTTATAGCTGTGTGCTGGTGGTGGAGACGGTGGTGTTCCCTAGTCCAGGCTTCTTAGGTTTGAGGTTCCTGGTTCTTAAAAAGGAATTTATATTTACTTTACAGAACTGATAAATGTTATATTCTTTAAGGTGAGATGTTGTTATAGATCCCTCTTTAACTGCCTTCCACTTTCATACGTGATGCTCCACACTTACAGATAAACCAGGTGTCTTGTATAATGGGAATATAGTGCCTCTTTCACCACCACGTCAGCCAGAAACCTCCACGAAGAGTAAAGATAGTGGGTTTAGGGCCCTGGCTGGTGTAGCTCAGTGAATTGAGTGCGGGCCTGCGAACCAGAGGATTGCAGTTCGATTCCCAGTCAGGGCACATGCCTGGGTTGCAGGCCAGTTCCCAGCAGGGGACACACGAGAGACAACCCTACATTGATATTTCTCTCCCTCTCCCTTTCTCCTACCCTTCCCCTCTAAAGATAAATAAATAAAAATCTTAAAAAAAAAAAAAAAAAGATAGTGGGTTTACATCTCACCGCCTTAGGCCTTCCCTCTTTGTCTCAAATAGAGTTTCTCATTGCACTGAAGTAAAGGCTGACAGGAGAGGAACAAGGAGAGGACTTGCCCAGCATGTGAACTGGATGCAAACGTACCTTGTAGATGCATTGCAGACCTGGAGCTCAGTGATGCGTTCAGCCGTGGCCCCGTAGCCATGTGGAGTCTGTATTTTAGCACTCAGCCTTTTCCCTCTCATCAGTATTCCAGACGAAATATTGTCAGACACTTTGCTTCACTTTTTTAGTGCTTTCTCTTCTGGTACTTGAAATGTCAGCAGGAGAAGGATGCATGCAAATTCTGTTTTAAAGTGACAGACAACAAACACCCTCGTTGAATACGCGGGAGAACTGGTTACGAAATCACAGAAGAATCACAGCAGATCTCTTAGTCTGGGAGCAGTAAAGTCATTATCTCTGCACACACGAGACTGTGCGATTATAAAATGACTCTGTTTTTGGCTTTTATATATGGTTGTGTTAGATGATAACAGTTAAACGGTGGATACTGACCCAGTTGGGGGAAGGAGACTTTGTAAAACATTGTGACAACATCTGATCTAAAAGAATACTAGACCGTAGCACTTACGGCCTAGTCCCCCTCCAGCCAAGCAACACACCAGTCTGCCCAAAGCATTGCTTAGCCCAGGAAAGTGGATGTAGTTAAAACTGATAATGTCGGGAAATCATCTCATGAGATTTGGGGTTTTTAGATGTCCCAAATAAAAATACTAACCTCTAAAAGATTAGCTGAGTAAGAGTAACCCTTCCTCCACCCTTTTTACTTCCCCCACACTGCCCTCCAAGAAAAGAAAAGCTGTATTAGGACTTTTCCATCTGATGTAAATTACTGTCCCACCCAGTGGCAGCATGTGGGAATGTTAATGGCCCTTTAGTTAATTTGTAGGGTTGTTTCTACTACTGCTTTTAGCACAGTCTGTTTGGAGCATAATTAAATTTTTGTCCTTCTCAAACAAACTTGATAATTATAGCTGCTTAAATAATGGCTATTTGATTCTGGACCTCAGCTGAGAACATAATACTTAGACTGTTACTTTAAAGTTTTGAACTTTGATATTTGCCCGTGAAGAGCCTTCTGTAAAGACTTTCATACACTTTGGGGAATGGTGGCTGCTGCCGAGGGTGGTGCGTGACCGTAAATGTTCACTTAAGCCAGGTGCAGGCTGGTTCCTGGACCCTGCGATCTGTGACCCCTCCCCTTCCCCCACCTTGATTACAGAGAGGTGCAGAAGGCCGTCAACACTGCCCAGGGGTTGTTTCAGAGATGGACAGAGCTCCTCCAGGACCCCTCCACGGCCACCAGGGAGGAGATCGACTGGACCACCAACGAGCTGAGAAACAACCTCCGCAGCATCGAGTGGGACCTAGAGGACCTCGACGAAACCATCAATATCCTTGTTGGTGCTGCCTGTGCCATTTGGGGCAAGAGGCAGAGGAGCAAGTTTTCATCCATCCAGTGGCTTCAAGCGCATAGATCAGGCATTTCTTTTCATAATCTGTCGATGTTGTTCTTACTTGGACCATGACACACTTAAAGTAATTGCCCGGTAGCTAAGGCAAAGTGGCCAAATTCTTGCACGGTGTGTGGCAAATCCTGCGACATGGGGCAGCTGGCGCAGTGGTCATGCGCTCGGACCCTGCAGTCAGATCGGGTGTTCAGGTGCCCCGTGCCTGCGTGTCCATTCCAGTAGAAGGTCAGGATAACAACGGTACCTGGTTCCTAGGGTTGTTGCAAGTTTAACAGGTGAAGAGCCTCGAATGGTGCCCGACCCAGTGAGTTCCTGTACGAGTGTTCGTAGTCAGCACTACATAAAGGTACACACGTATACATGGGTGTTACATTAGAGATGTTGGTAATTAGAGACCAAAAGAAAACCCTTTCGTAGACTGGCTTTCCCCTGTTCGAGAAGTGATGTGATAGTGCCGGTGTCCGTGGGAGAGGCACCTTCTTTCGGGAAAGAGCACTTAGGAAAAGCACGCCTCCTGCATTACGCTGAGTGATGCCGTCGATGTGAAATGAGTCCGCTGACCTGACCGACAGACCAGAGGACTGTAAAAGCTGAAACGGCGTGGCCTTTTCCACTGGAAACATCCCATTTAATCAGAACTTTAGATTGAAGACATGCCAGTTGCATGGTCTGACGTTCTGTTTTGTTTATTTTCTAAGTGAGATAAAACACCAAAGAAACCAGATTGTCAGGGTTGCTCCCTAGTCAGCACAGGTTCACACACAGTTGATGTGTGAACTGCATCATTTCTATTAATCGGAATGACCCTGGCACCTTCTATATTATTAAAAGACAAGTGTGTTTTCTAAAATGAATGGAACAAAATGTGAGGGGGTGGGATCAAAAGCACAGTTACAGGAAGATACATTTTCCCTCGAGACAGGAGGGAAGAGAAAAAGATTGGTGAGAGAGAGAAATTATCAGAAAAAGAGGACACAAGTCGCAATAAATATTTAGTTACTAAGTGTATCACGTGCTATACATTTCGTTGCCAAGATTGCATTGATAAGCAAGACAGCGTACCAGCCCTTGTGGAACGTACAGTGAGCGGTAGGGAGGGACTGGGGGACAGACATTAGTCAGACTGTACAGCACAGACATGCGCTACAGACTCTGAGAGAACCGTCCAGAGAGCCGTGTGGGAGCATCTGCCATGGGGTGGCAGGACTGGGCTGGGGTGAGGAGGTCGAGGGGAGCTCGGCTGAGAGGCCGCCGTCTCTCTAGATTAAGAAGCAGGGTTAGCTTCTCCACATTAGTGGAACAGTTTGGAATGGCAGATGCAAGAGGCTTGCGAAAGCCGTCATGGGCAAGGTGATCTGGAGTTGAAAAAGAACAGACACAGAGTGCTGGCAAGCCCCTGGAAGAGTCCAGCCAGGCCCTGGCTCCTACCCTGGCAGCCGTGCAGGCGCTGGGGCCCCGGGGTTCCCCTGCAGCGGTGGGCATGGGAAGTTTGAGGCTGATTGGTGTCAAGTTGACTACCTTCGGAAACGCTGGGCCAGACCATACTGCTTGCCTGTGAAAAATTCTGCGGTTTAAAACGATGGGGTTGTTAGGCTTTTGGTGATGACACGGCTTTGCCTTGACTCTTTGACCCACGCATTGTGGAAGCAAATCCTAGGAAATTCAATCTCGATGCAACCGAGTTGAGCATAAGAAAATCCTTCATCACAAGTACTCGGCAAGTCGTCAGGGTAAGGAGTGTGACCTTGTTGTCCTCTTTGTGTGAAAGTGGCTGAGCTTCTCAGAAGCTTTCCTTAATTGCAAACCGATGCATCCACTCTGAAACCCCTTCATGTGAATTAAATGCCAGTTTCCCACTTAGAATTTCTCTAGTTGAAAAAAAAAGAAGTCTGTCCTTTGTCGCATCGTCGGGCCGGTCTCTCAGAGCAGGAGTGAGAGAGCCTGCTGCTGGCTTTGGGAGGTTGCACTTCGGTTGTGTCTGCTCATCCGTATCCTGCCCCCCCCCCCCCCCCCCGCTCCTCCAAACCCGCTTCTTTATCGTCCCCCTCTGTATTTCTCACAGCGCTCTGTTTCTGGGCCAAAGGAAGAATCGCTATTGTAGAAACCATTTGGTTTCTTGATGGATTTGTGAACACTTTGCATTGTGAAAAGTGACTCTTCTCGGTTTGGATGGCGGCCTCTCGCCATCTGAGTTTCAGCTTCTGGAACTCTTGCTGCCCGAGTTACCGACGTTTCCACATACTGCTGCTCGACAGGCTTCCAGGAGCCATCCAGAGCAGGCGGGCATTCTCAGAGCGCAAAAACCAGTGCAAGTGAACAAGTCTGTAGTCTCAGATTATTTAGTAAACAACCTATTGTTTGAAAGCCCAAGCAAAAGTATCAGTTGAGTAAAATCTTGTATCATTAAGACACATTTGTATTTTGGAAGTGTAAGGCCAGGCCGTTTGATTAGCATAAGTAGATGTAAGACAACCAGCTGTCTTTAACATATGCACTAGAAAGCAGCTTCCTTGCACAAAAAAACTTGGGATCATGTCAGCGCTAACATATGGCTTTGTAAGAGTCATCTTAGGCAGGAACCTTGGTATATGTTTGCCAAAGGCCTTATATCATGTGATTTCCTTTTGAAATTTTTTCAAATGGTAGGTTATCACTGAACTTTATTCTCATTCCTTGTTTTACTCATCAGCTGCCTTTCTGTACACAGATATCTAAACTGTGTATAAATAAACACTTTAATGGGGCAGTAACATGTTTGGAGCCCTGGGGCCCCCATCTCTGTAATGAGCATTTGGATTAGACAGTCCTCATTTCTAGCCAGTTCAGAAGGCTATTCTGATAAGGAAGTTCCGTTGTTCGGTAAGGTATTTTTTGGTAAGGTAAGCAACTCCCCCATTATTTATTTTATAAATGTAGTTTGCTTTTTTATATTTTTGTAATAGATTTTTCTGAAGGACACTTCTGTAGATGCTGGCATTTAAAATGGTGCCTTGTAGTGAAGCATATTTTTTTTAAGAATTTTTTTGAAAGGTTTATTTTATTCTCATTCGAGAGAGGGGAAGGGAGAAGCAGATAGAGAGACATTGGTGTGAGAGAGAAACATTGATTGGCTGCCTTCTGCACATACACTGACTCGGGATCAAACCTGCAACCCAGGCATGCGCCCTGACCGGGAATGGAACCAGTGATCTCAGTTACAGGACAGTGCTCCAACTGAGCCACACCGGCCAGGGCGAAGCATATATTTCTTGACCTTATTCGTTAGAGTTGTTCCTTCTACAAGGTTGTACTTGTAAAGTTTGCAAATTGAAATTCAGAGGTTAATATATTGAATGTTAAGTTAGTTGGTATAGTTGGAAGTGGGATCCAAAGTTTGTATTTCTGATATCAGAAACATTGTGTAAAGTGCAGTCTTTGAAAGAAGCATTCTAAATCAAATCCATACATCAGAGTGTAGCTTTTGGAGCTGAGATCTAAACCAACCTCGGTTATACATGATCCCACGGAATATGCTAGGGCTTCCGTCATTCTTGTTTCGGTGCGAATGAAGTCTAACCGAGTTCCTGCGGAGGAGGAGGAAGCCACGTGGTTGTTCCTCAGACGCCGACGCCCCCCGGAAGCAGCTGCAGACGCTGCTGCACGGCTGTGCTGCCAGTCCCCTGCCACGGGTCTTGGGAGGAGTTTCTAAAAGCCCAAGAGCTCACCATTTGCATCCGTGAAGCAGTCTACTGGCCAAAAGAAAATTATAAAGTGTTTTGCCAGCCTTTAAGAAAAATTAAATCACAGTAATTTTGTATTCAGGTCAAATCATTTTAAAGTACATTGGATTGTGGTTATTATAGATGATAGCAAATTGGCTCCTATTTAACAAAGTGGGGTTTTTTTTCTTTGCTGTATGTAATGGGTCTATTCATTTTTCTTTCCATACAAAATTATTTCTGATGCCACTCTGGAAATTCACTCTGGAGTTAGAAATGGTCTATACTTCACATGAATCCAACTCAAATAAAATAAGTGACCTGCTTGTTGTATCACTATTTGAAAGCTTTTGCAGGTGCTCAGTGGTCATTACCCTAAAGTGCATGGCTTTCCATGTGTATTATACTTGAAGACGCTGGCCCTGGGCACAGGCATTGGCGCCTGAGCCCCCAGGCTGCCATTTCTGACCCTGTGGCCTTTCTGGAGCTCGGTCCCTTCAACTGTAAACGAGAGAGAACAGCAGCTTCCCAGGTTCTTCGTGAAAATTCAGTGATAATGTGCATGAGTGTTTAATGGTGCTTCTGGCGTATTCCTTTCCACTTCTCTCCTAATTAAATTTAGCACCCACGCCCTACCAGTGTGGCATTGGTTGGGTGTTATCCTGCAAAGCAAAGGGTCACCAGTTCAATTCCCAGTCAGGGCACATGCCTGGGTTGAGGGTTTGGTCCTGGTCGAGGCATGAATGAGAGGTAAGCCATCGGTGTTTCTCTCTCGCATCAATGTTTCTGTCTTTCTTTCTCCTTCCCTTCCCTCTCTCTAAAAATAAACAAACAAAATCTCCTAAAAAATTATCAATTTAGTACCCAGTTTACCTCTTTTTTAAAGGGACATTGTTCTCTTTAGTTCCTTTACTTTTGAAACTAAAAAAGGTCGAAGAATGGTCTTTTTGTTTTAACAAATTATGTGTATTGTGCTAATGTACAAAATGTTGACTGTGACTTTGTCTCATCTAAGGATACTCATTTGCTCTTGGTCTTCCCCTTACCTCATTAGGACATGAAGGACCAGATGTCAGCTTCATCTGTGCAGGCATTAGCTGAAAGGAAAAACAGACAGGTGAGCAAGCATCTGAATATCCAGTATCAAATCAAAGAAAACACACGGTTAAATACTGGAATTTTAAAATGCTGACATCCGGGTCACGTGTGGTCAAGCAGAAGCCCTGTGCACGTTGAGCCTGGAGGGAGGCCGGCAGGTCTGGGGAGAGGCCAGTCGCCGGCCTGCCCCAGCCTCGCTGCCGGCTGTCTCTGGCCCACCCTCCCTCCCTCCCTCCCTCCCTCCGCTTCTCTCCTCCGGGTTTCACAGGGCCCGCGCATACTCTTCTAGTTCGTACCACACAGTCATTTATTCTGCACCTGCTGGGCACACTCTGAGTGCCAGGTTCTGGGAAGGGCTGTAATTGCTTAGCTACTTGTCTTTTTCTCTGCTGGACTCCAGGCTCCTTGGTGGTAAGGAAGGATTGTGTCATGGTTTTTTTGTTTTTGGTGGTGGTATTGTTAATTTCTAGCTGTTATTACGTGGCCTACCCCATAGAACTCACTAGATATTTCATGATTGAAATTTTACGAAATTTAAAATAAAATGAAAGACATCCGAGGAATCTTAAATGTGTGTGAGTTTAATGTGTTAAATTTTTCATCATTTTATCATTTTTTGAGGTGAGGTCCAGTTTTTATTATCACAAATAAATTATGAAACCTAATAAATTTCAGAAACCAAAGCACAGATGTTGACACATCTAAAAACAAAGCTACAAGAGGGCAGTTCTTCGATTTTAGGTATATTTTTTAAATTAGACACTTAGATAACTGACAGAAATTCCTTTCTGACAGGTTTAAAAAATAGTCTTTTTTAAACAATATACAGCAGTCCGCTAAAATATAGACTTGATTTAAATTTTATTCAGACTACATAAAATTTCCAATAGTCCGTTTAGTAGACGCTGAAGAAGCCAGCTCACCGTTTTTAACTGACTGGGAGTTCGGAGTCAGTCTGTGCTGTACGTTCCTGCTCTGCACCTATGAGCGTGTGTCCACCTGCTCAGTTTTGAAGGCAGACATGAAAGCTCGGCGATTCCTGCCGCAGCGTTTCGTCTTTCAAGTCACTGTTGGTTTTTCCTTCCTGTCTCCCTGCCTTGCGACAGTGACGTAGCGACACCTGTCTCTCCTAACCTCCACACAGTGTAACTGAATGAACAAATGAGATGTGCATCTCGAGTCCTGAGAGTCTCTGTAGCAGAGCCAGCAGATGTTTTAAATCTTGACCCAAGACCAGCTTGGGGCAAAGCCATCCACAAGATCCCTTGGTGGCCTTCGTACCCGAGTCAGCCATCCAGCCTCCTAATTAGACCAAGGCCCTGCTCTGCTGGAAGCTCCCCGATGTCCCGATCCTCCTCCCATAACCGCCTCAGGATACTCTGCGTCCCGAGCCCTTGGAGTCTAGCCCAAGGGGGCATTTAACCAAATTCACCTCTGAAAGTCGAATGAGGAGGTCAGTTTCGTTGCTGAGGGGCTTTGGGGTGCTTTTCAGACAGAGAACCATCAATCAGGCTTTTAATAGTTCCAGAGATAAAAAGCAGCTGTAAGAAGATCTGGCAACTAGAAGAAGCAAGAGTCTGAGTCACCAGCAGGGTCTGGTTCTCTGTGCAGGGCTGGTGCGAGCGGTCACTCTGACCAGCCAGTCAGACAGGCCCGCAGGGGCCCCGGTCACCAGCTGCCTGCACTGAGCACTCACCTTCCTGGCTGGCCTCCGCATGCACGGAAGACACTCCCAGTTTCATCCTTTTCTGACTACAAACTTCCTTGAATTCCTACTGGGGAAGCTGACACTGGCATCCGGGGGCCCTGGTGGCAATCCTGAGTTCCGGGCAGGCGCTTGCCCAGGTTACTGGGGTCCGTCAGGCACCCGTCGTGGTCGTGCCTTTCTGGTGAAGCTTCCCCCAGGTCCCCATCTGTGAAGCCCGTAACCTTTAGTTCAGCTGGTGGGCACTGGGATTTATCCATCGGTTAAACTGAACGCACGTGGATGGCTTCTTGGCTCTTGTGCCTTCTGTGTGCGAGACTGTGACTTGGCTTCTTGTCATTCTAAGAACCACCTCGTCCCTTTCAAAACCCCAAATCCTCTTGGGTTATATGAATCCAGATCTCTGGAGTCGCTTAGACTAGAACCTGGGGGTCTCTGGTGAACTTCTGAGGGTGCTAGGCGGCAGAGCTGGCCCAGAGACTAAGTGCTTTTAGATCTTAAAGCTGTGTACAGGTGGGCATTTGTTGACTTACAGTTGACATTTGTTTGCATTTTAATGGGACAAAGCCCATTTGCAAGTCCCATTGGGTGAGCCCGGGGACAGAGCCCTTCCCGGCGTTCCTTAAATCGGACTTGCAGGAACCAACCTACACCACTATGGAAGGGCAGCCTGGGGAAGCAGATGGTGAGCAGTGTGAGGACTGTGTGTCACTGTGATGGAGCACGTGTTCTGAGACCATAACTCTTGGTTGCCCCTGCCCCACCCCTGCAGGCACTGCTGGGAGACAGTGGCGGCCAGAACTGGAGCACCGGAGCACCCGACAAATATGGGCGCCTGGACCGCGAGCTCCAGCTAGCCAACTCCCACTTCATCGAGGAGCAGCAGGCTCAGCAGCAGGTACTGAGAAACGCCCACTGAGGACAGGTGTGGAGGCAGGCACCTCCCGGGTTCTGCCAGCCACCAGGCTTTGCTAATGACAGGCAGGCTGGCCCAGAGCTCGCCCTGTGGCCGCCTCTGCCCACCTGTGTGATGATGGCACATGTAAAGGGTTTCCAAAACCTCCTCGAGACGTGCACGACTGTTTCCAGAGAGCCAGGCTTGATTAGGTCTCTTGGGAAAAGTGGGCCATGCCTCCAAAACAGACAATGCCCTGACTTAAAAACAAAAACAAACAAAAGAACCCCTCTTCCCCAGCCTCCACTCGTCTACTCGGTTTTTTGTTCATTTTTAAAAAGGCACACTTTCAAAAAAATTGAGTCCTGGTTTTTTTCATTGAAAATTATTGCTGGTTTCATTGCATATAAAAATGGTTGCTTTAGTGGAGGTGAAGGGTAGAGGGGAGGTTAATTATGTGTGTGTTGTTGCTTTTGATGTGTAGACTTAGTGAAAAAGGAAGCTAATAATAATATATCTGAGGATTTGAACATTATCTACCAGTTGAAGCTGTTGGTTCTTAAATATTGTATTTTATGTACTTTATATAGGTTATGTGTTCTTTTTCCATTAGCATGTTTGCTTAACCAGCTATCTGCTGACATCGATGTTAATATAGTTTTGTTTTTTTTTTTAAACAAAAAGTGAGAAGGCTACCACACAATTAAGTATCTATCACGAAGCAGTTGTCCTTGAGGTAACCTACTGCCACAGGGCCTCCTCTGGTTTGTCCTTGAGGAGAGAGGAAAGGACTCTGTGTGTGGTTTTCCCATGTCCTGAGATTTGCCAGCCTCCCTTGTGTTTACGTCTGTGGTGGACTGAGACCTTGACCCTGGCAGTGGACTTCCTTTTCCCGGCACCCCCGTGTCTCAGCGGTCACTGCACAGGTGCTTTTGGCCATTGTCTGTTCCCTTGTTGGACTCCAGCCAATCAGAGTAAATCCTTCTTGGTGGTTTCAAGACTCGCTGACTGTTCGCAGTTGGACAGCAGGAGATATCAGTAGCTGCACAATTCAGCCTTTTGAGCAGTGTGTTCTTGAAGGCGGCGGTCTGGGCCTTTGGTTTCTGGGCTTTGCTTCTGAATGTGAGTTGTCCCAAGTTGGCAGAGCAGCTAGCAGCTGCTCGAGTGCTGGGCTTGGAACCAGGTAAGATGGATTTTAATTGCTTGTTTCCCGTTTCTCTGGCACCAGCTGATCGTGGAGCAGCAGGATGAGCAGTTGGAGCTGGTCTCTGGCAGCATCGGGGTGCTGAAGAACATGTCCCAGCGCATCGGGGGGGAGCTGGAGGAGCAGGCAGTGTGAGTCCGAGACACCCCTCTCGGGCCATGGAACTGAGGGCGAGAGCCGTCTACAGGGCCCCTAGTGAGCCTGACAGTTACATACTAGTAAACCCCAAAACTATTTATAGTTACATTTTTATTGCTTTACAGACTAGCCTCTCCAAAAGAAGCAAATTAAGAGGGTTTTAGGCAGTTACGATTATTATTATTTTTCAACACCTGCAAAAACAGACGCAGACTGCTCCGAGCAGGCACTTGAAGTGTTGAGAGGGGTGGGACGTGAGGCAGATGCGGCCGTGTGGCCCCTGTGGGGACCTGTGTCCCCAGAGGGTAGGACACGAGCTAACTGTCATCCCATGACTGTCCCACTGCCTCGGATGGAACTTTTTGCTTTGCATCTTAAATTTCAGCTTTATGAGAAAAACTTTAAAAAGTTAACTCCAATTAATAAAAAATCTTCCCCTTCGACAGTCAAAAGTAAAAACACATAGGGAAACGCAGCTGGGTTTGTTTTTCCTTAAGCACAGTGTTTTTAAACTCTGAAGTACGACACCAAAATCAGCATTCTTAAATGCTACTACAGAATACCTTTATCATTGTACGAGGATGTGTCCGAAAGTCTCCTGACCCAGTTTTGAGTTCAGCACTATACACTCGTTTGCTGTTACAAAATCCGACCGGGCACCTGCTTTGGGAGGCCCCGGGCGTGAGGAGAAGAGCACACGGAATGGTCAGTGTCTCCTCCCTCAGAGTCCACCGCTTTCCGAGAGGACTGGACGTGACAGAAAGGAACGCACGTCACTGCGTGGTGACAGAGCAGTGGGAGACTGCGGTGACGGGCAAGTCCCTGGTGCCCGGCGAGCCCTGACTCAGCCCGAGTGCACGGTTTTGTCTGCGGAGGCATTCGGGTGTCGACTGTGGGGACCGCCACGGGCCCTGCTGAGGATGTTGGCTAACATATGGAGCATAAGACGCACTACTTTTTTTAAATTCCAAAAATTTTGAATTCAAAAACCTGTCTGTCCCAAGGATTTCGGGTACTAGGTTGGGGACTTGGATCCCAGTGGTGTCTGCCTCATGTTTGCTAAAAACTAAGGCCCAGGTCCTGATTTAATTCCGCGAGCAGGGTGTTGCCCGGGCTTCGGGTTTACCGGCTGCCTTCCACGTCTGCTTCCCTTCTAGCATGCTGGATGACTTCTCGCACGAGCTGGAGAGCACTCAGTCTCGGCTGGACAATGTGATGAAGAAGCTTGCGAAAGTGTCTCACATGACCAGTGGTAGGTATGGCGTGTGAAGCATGAGAACTCGTACTTAATTCTGGACAGTCTCGGGGGTCCGGGCGCGGTGCGCCCCATCATGTCCCTTTCCTGCGCACATTTCCTCACAGGTGTTTGGTGGTTGGTGGCTTTTCTCCTGATGGAGTGGCTTTCTTTGCAAGCACAAAATCCTTTTGTATTTCTTCTCTAATTCCTTGCCAAAATTTTAAAACAATAATTAAGGAGCCATTTGCTGTTTCTCCTGCACTGACTTCATTGAAAGAAAAACCCTCACCATTTCAGAGTAAGGTGCCCCTGGGGATCAAACTGAAATTCACAGTGAAATATTCCAGCAAACTAGCACCAGGATGGGAATGAAGAAGTAACAGTTTTCAAATTAGTTACTATATAGGAAGATGTGTCCCAGTGAGTCTGTTTTTTTGATTACTACAATCGATCTCCCCTATTACATGAGAAATAACATTTTAAATGGAAGAAAAACCAGTTTTGTTTTGTTTCTCTTTACTTGGTGGAGGCGGCTTGGCGAAAAGAGGAACTGAGACTTTCCTTGAGGTGAATGAGGTGTTCCTGAGCCTTAGCCACCTCCCCACGGGGACGTCCTCTGCTTCTCCACACCTCGCTTTTCTGTTGGTTTCCCCATCGGGCACATGTTATGAGAGTCTGATAGCTTAGCCGTCTGAGGCAAGGTTTAAATACATGTGTATATTTGCTTTTCAGCAGTTTAACTCATAGTCAGGTTACGGCTCTCTGGGGCTCAGTTTCCTGATTAAAAAACAGGGTGATGCCTGCCTCTCAAGGTCACGGCAAGGACTCACTGAAATAGTAATAATTAGTGCCCAAGTGTTTAACAGTGTCTCCCATGTATTAGCATTTAGTAAGTGTTTAAAAAAAAATGTAAGGCTAGCAGAAGTGGCCCTAAGGGGTGATGACCTGTTATATCCAAAACAAAGGGAAGCTCTTATCTAGGCCTAGTTCCTGCTTTCTTTCCAGGACTAAATGTATGTACTTCTAGCAGGCTCATCATTGCCTAAGGTGGGCACCAGCTTAGTTCACCTTTGACACTTTGAGAGAAAGGTTTGCAAAGTCATCAATCTCTCTGACTCCCTGTGTTCTCTCCTTTTCCACCCCACCCTTGTTTTTTAAAAAAGGCTTTAATGAAGCATTATATAACCATTTTAAATACCAGCCCTCTCTCTAGTGTATGTATTAGCTGCAAAGTCAAGTAGCTACTTCAGCACCAGTTTTGTTTGGGGAAGAGCAATTGAACAAAGATGCACTGTGTCTTTGCTTCCCAGCATTCCGGGTATGAATAATTTAGAAAAGTACTTGCATTGTGATAAGCTGTCTAGTGTGTATAAATAGCACTGAAACTTGTTTATGCTTTATTCTACTTTCTCCCAAAAGGAAGGTTTGGGGAGCAAAGTAAGAACTTTAGTTATGTTTGTCTAGGAAAGAGAGCCAGGAAACAGAGCATTTAGCCTGAAAGGCCCTTCAGTTTGGAGAGGTTGCCTGTGGTTTTCATTTTCATCTTTGCTTGCTCCCCAAGAAAGATTGTTCGGGGACTCCTGCTTGGTTTGAGGACAGGGCAATCTGTATTTGTGTCTGTCCTCCGTAACTTTTGGGAAAATTTACATACAGAAAGACACACTGAAGTTTGATTAGGCAGTCACTGAGCACACAGTCCACCACTCCTGAGATGTGAAACATCAGCTCTCCCACGGCCACCTGCGTTGTGGGCAGAGATCCACCAAGACCCCACACTCACTTTTTTGAATTGCCTGAGAGAGACACTATCTCGTCATTCTACCCAAAGCATCTCCTTTTGAGTAGATAGCAACGTTTACTTCCCCTCACCAAAAATTCTGTTGTTCATCTTTTCTCTCTAGGGGAAGAAGGTATTTGGGGAGGAGAAAAAACTACCACTGGAGTTCCCTTTGTCCCCCTGTGCCCTGGTGCAGGTCTTGAGCTTGCAGGAAGCTGGTTAGGACTTTTCGCTCCCTCACAGCAGCCCTTGTGATTAGTCCCCACCCCTTCCCCCAGGAGTCGGCTAGGGTAACTGCTCCCTGGGGTTACCTAGTTCATGCTGCATAGCAGCAGCTTACCACTTCAAAGGGAATGGCCTTAAGTGAGCATTCCTGGGTTGTGCTGGCTTGCACATGGATGTTCTCCTTGATGAAAACCCCTATTTAATGCAGTCACAGAAGAGAAGGTGATGGCAGGTCGGGAGGGGTTTGGTGGAGGCTAACCGAAAGCCAAAAAGTGGAGAGCTGGTTCAGTGTTGGAAATCCGGTTTTGAAAGTGGCAGGGTGCCTGGGTGTGGGGGAGAAGTGCAGGAATTAGGTGTGAGATGGGGGTGGGGTGGCTAAGAAGCAGTTATGGGGACTGTTTTGTCCTGGGAGAATATGGACTATTTTCAGTGACAGTGGTTTTAATCAGCATAAACATTTTTACACAGGTGAAAGAATGTTAGCTACTGTAGCTTTCTTGACCACTGAAGTGACAGCTAAATGGACTAAAAATAGCACCTGGAGTAGGCTGACCCTGCTGACCCTGGAATGGTTCTCCTTCAGAAGAGGAAGGTGCAGACTTGGGGTCTTTGCCCTCATCAGTTAGGAAGGGAGTTTCTAGCATGTCTGACACAGAGCAGGCTGGTCATCACCAAGAAGGTATTTGCTTCACTTATATCCTTTAGTGGAAGTTGTATTGGCTGCTTTTAAGAGTTTGCTCTCCAGGACATTAAAATTATTTTTTAAAGTTCATGTTTTGTGGACTTAGTGTGTTGCCTTATGGAGAGTTTTATGGTCTATTTTCTTAGATGCAGACCTGTTTTTTTTTAAAGATTTTATTTATTTTTAGAGAAAGGGAGGGAGAAAGAGAGGGAGAGAAACATCAATGTGTGGTTGCCTCTCACACACCCCCAACTGAGGACCTGCCCCTCAATGCAGGCATGTGTCCTGGCTTGGAATTGAACCCACAACCCTTTGGTTTGCAGGCTGGCGCTCAATCCACTGAACCACACAAGCCAGAGCCAGACCTTTATGATGTGATTCTCAGTAGCCATGTTGTGCCAAAATCTGCAGGCTTTCAAATAAACTTCTGATGAATCAGAATTTGTTTACAGTTCTATTTAAATGGAACTCTTCTCTCTAGCAGTTGACCTACATTTTCATAGGATAGTGCAGGTTTTTTCTATCAGTCTGACTTGCTGTGGAAAAATAGCAGGACTCATCAATGGAAAGGCCACCTGCTTTCTACATCTGCCCAAGTTCAAGGTCATCCCAAGAAAGGATAGCATCCTGTGCCTATGAATGTGTGTGAGAGTGTTCTGGTCTGGCTCTCTCTCACAGCAGCCCGGTGAGGCAGCTGTCGTGGGGTCAGGGCGTCCGCAGTCCGGATTTGGGCTGGAGCTGGGGATTCCCCCAGGGGCCCACTGTGTCCCTCAGGGCCTCCTTGCTGTCAGCCATCGAGATGGACTCTAGCCACCTTGTTTCCTGTGCCTTTTCCAAATCGTTGGTGGGGCAGAAAGTTTAAGACAGTTCATTTTCATTGACATAAAAGCTGTGTAAATTATTCAGACATGGTCACTGATTAGTAATCTTACTTCTTTCCTGACTAGGCGTGGCGTGATGAATGCTCGGGATCCCTGGAGCTTGCTTTTTTAGCTCTTTGTTTCCTGAAGGGACCAGCTGTAACTTGCATCCCCTTTCCATCCTCCCACAGTGCTCCGAGGACAGGCCAGGATTATTGTGGAATGAAATGATTTGACCTCAGTGGGAGATTAAAGCAGATGGGCTTTGATCCATAGTGCCAGGGCCAACACCTTTTCCAGGGATGCAGTAACCACCAGCAGAAAGCTAAGCGCCACAGGTTTTAATTAAAGACCTGTGACAGGGAGCACAATCTTATCACAGGGCAGCTTGTGGGGACGACAAACGCAGGTGCAGTGCGGGCCAGGAGCAGAGCAGCGTGGGAGGATCTGGTGCCTGGACAGGTTCAAGAGCCTCTTTGCCCCCATCATTTGCACATGCTGTCCCTTTTCTGCTTCAAGGGGTGGCCGTCAGTTTCACGGGACTGCCTCGGGGCAGGGGGCGTCCTGAGAGCTAACCCCTGTGTCCTGCCTTGCAGATCGGCGCCAGTGGTGTGCTATAGCCATCCTCTTTGTGGTCCTGCTGGTTGTGCTGGTCCTCTTCCTTGTGCTGTGACAGCCCAGGAACCCGGGAGGAGGGCGCGCAGTCTGCCCTGTGCCGGCTCCACCATCCTCTCCTGAAAACACAGCCCGAGCTGACTTTCCTTTTTGGGACCCGACACTGAGGCAGCTCCTCTGTCCCAGTGCTGCAGGCACCGGTGGGAAGGGGCCGTGACGACTGTACACTCCTGGCGCCGCCTCTCCTGCCCTGAGGACAGCTCGCCATGGTCTTGCCTCCCTGGACCTCGTTCCCCATGGAGGGCCTCTGAGGAGTCCAGAAAAATCTGCAGACTCAGCGCGTGTTCACCGTTAATCCTTCCATCCATCCTTGGCGGCTTCCTTCTGCTCAACAGCAGCCACTGTCCCCTCCAGAAGGACCCTGTCAGGAACGGGGCTCCTCCGTCCCCTCCACTGCCCCGAGAGCTGGTCGTTACGGGGCCAGAAGGCCCAGAAGCAGTTTGTGTCAAAGATGCAGTGGTTCTTTCTTCAGGGATAAGGCTGCTTTCCCGGGCGTATCTCTTTGTGGTGAGAGTAACGGATGGGAAACAGTGAGAAGCACTGCGCTCCGGGAGTGCTGACACCAGGCGTCTGGACTTGGAGGGAGGAAGGGCCGCATGACCCTGAGTGGGCACAGCTGGGCGAAGGGCGGACAAGGTCCTGGGAGGTCACAGCCTGGCTGAATTCAGGCGGCTGTCCCCACAGCCTCCCCCTCTCCCTGCAGAGGTGTAATTTTTATTTTTAGGGTGACCCTTAATCTATGGCTGCTGAGCGGCCCACTTGAATGGATTTAGATCCTGTCACACTCTGCCTTGGCGGGATGGGGTTGGGAAGGGGTGGCACATGTATTACACGTAGTTAGAAACCGTAATGACAGAAAAGGCTAGTTCTGGGCCAGGCTGTCCTTGCCTTGTAATGGCAAAAAGGGTAGGTGAACTATTTTTCCCCCCCCTGACAACTCGATTTTTATCTCCATTCAAATCACTGAGCCAATCCAAATTTAAATAACATATGCTTCAGTTGAGTTTTAGTTGCTGAGACACTACACTTCAAGCTCCTGGTGACTCGGTAAATGCTTCCACGTGCACATGTACATAGCCTATTTTTGTAACCGCCCGTGCCCCCCACCCCCCACGAATGGCCTAGTACTGCAGCAGCAGCCGAGCTGCGCCGGAGCCTGGCGGCCAGCTGCGTCTTCACCGTCGCCCTTTGCACGTGCAAAATGCAGTGACCTCCGGATAGAGTTCTGGCGCTGGCTTCTCACCTCATCTTTTGGGGTCCATCCCTAACTTTTCTTAAAACTTTTTTCTTGTTTTGTTTGTATTTCTTTTTGTTTTGCTTTGGTCTCTTTTCCTATTTTTTGTGATTTGCAATGATGTACTTGCCCAGCTAACTTTTGAATTGCACTTTTTAATAAATATTTGTAACAATTTTTAAAGAAGGGTATTTTCTCATGTTTAGGATAGTGTCAGGTGAGGGATTCTGCACGCCTATGAAAGCTAAAAGTAGATTTATAAAACGGAAAGGGTGGTTGGCATCCATGTTTACATTCAACACTGTTTGATATATAAATACTTCTTCTCACATTAGGAAAAAAGGTGATTATTACAAAGGGCTTCGGATGGAGGGTACTGGAGTATTTGTTTTACTAAGTTTTGAGACTTCCTCAAATAGTCTTCTTATGAACTGAGACCAGGGGCGGTCCTTAGGTTTGCAGCAGAATATACGAGTCTTTGTTACGGCTTCGTTAAAACGTGGGGCTTGTCCTGGGACTCTCGCCCACTCTCCAAGCTACACCGAGCGCCCGGATTCCGACCCACATGACCGCCGCATCTCGAAGCCCTGCCGTCGTCACCTTGCTCTCCCCGGATCTGCTGTGCCCTGCAGAACTGCTGAGTGTGTGTCAGGGGCGCCTGTTGGGAACATGTCTGACCCTTAATGAATAGATGGATACTCCCCTGACTGTCTTCAGGGACCAAGTTTTGTGACCCAGAGGCTTAATTATTTGTTTGGATATATTTAGAATTGACGTGCCCACCCCACCAATTTCAGTGTTGGCTACACAGTGACTGTTATAGACCAGACTCATGAGTGGTAGCTGAATAGAGAAACACTCAGAGAGAGAACGTGTGCTGAAAACACGCACACTGGGCGCAATCTCTCTGTGGGGCCACTGCGGTCCACATGCGAAGCGGCCGTTCCTGGCAGCCACCACTTCAGGTATTCCTGAGCTGGCTCTACCCCAGACAGCACTCCTGGCCCCACCGGCTCGACCCTGGGTCTGAGCCTGTTGCACCGGACTGGGCTGTCACTACGGACAAGAGGTCGTTTGAAAGCCCTCCACTCAGCTTCCAAATTGATGATCGAAGAGGACAAACCAGGGGCTTAGGTTAGGCTTAGGCTGCTAGAATCACATCCAGTAGCAGAACTGGGCTCCTTTCCTCCTTCAGTCTTCACACCTCACCCCATAGTCATCACCTAAGGAACTGGCAGAGTGAGATGGGTAACAGAGAAAGAACTCTATGTTTATGGGAAGGACACATCACTAACCACTGACTTGGAGGTAGAGGGAGCACTGCACCACAGAGTGTGCCGGGATGGGACCCAACTGCAGAAGTAAAACGGCCTTGGTTTTCAGTCGAACGTCTGACCTCACCTTTGCGTGAACCGAACGGTTCCAGTGCCCTGTGCGCTGCTACGGTGTGGCAGCTGTGTTACAGGAGGATCTGCACACCCGAGCCCAAGGGGGGAGAAACTTGGTGACTTGCCCATCATTCTCTGCTTTTAGCCAGAGTTAAACAGACTGACGGGTTTGGGAGCCAACGACTTGGCAACTTCCCCTCCTTCTCACCTCGTGAGATTAGGGCTGTGAAGAGAAATCCAGTCTAACTCGGAGAGAAGTCTGTCTCTGTGAAGGGCTGCACCTTCTGTACATGAAGGCGGCAGAGCCAGGATTCTGCTCTTGGTAATTTTCCTGGCTGTAAAGTGGGACTGAGCTTTCCAGAGAATTCGTAGCACTGGAAGATCTAAAAACTGAATGATAGAAATGAGTTGCTTTTCCACTCTGTGGACTTTGGACTGTGTGGCTTTGCCTTGTAAATGGCGGAATGGATTTGTAAACAACACAAAATTCAGACTCTGGAAAGCCGAAGTTCTAACAGTGGGACGCACTTCCTTTAATCCTCCTTCCTGTCTTTCTCTTGCTGCCGTTTCTTTCCCTCCCAGATATTTTCAGTTTTTTTCCCTTGAAGGGTGCTCTCTTTTCATCACGAGCAGAGAGAAGGTGAAACCAGAAGATTCGCAGACCGGGAGGGAGCCCCTCAGCCCCTCCGCATCTTCCCCGACCGGGGGCAGCTCTCCAAGCGCTCTGGAGACAGGCCCTGCGAGGCCTTCCTCCCGGAGCCTCCGCTTCCCGGTGCGGGCAGCTGCGTCACCTGGCTGGCACGGTAACTGCGGTGGTCTTCCGCAATGGCCGGCTGCCCTTACCCAGCCCCCAGCCTTCACAAAACATCTGCTTACGCTCGAAGGAGGCCCTTGTTCTCAAGGCCTGCCTCCGGCTGTCACTCCCGCTGTGCTTACTTGGTAATGGTCCCTGGGAAACTGCTGTCTGGGGTCAAGTCCAGAAGCCAGGAGAGGGGCGAACAGCCCTGCTGTGGCCTTCCCGGTGTGGGGGCTGACGCTCCAGACCAGCTGACTTCTGGGGTTCGTGTCTCTGACAGTAGTAAGCTCAGTGAACTCGATCACTTAGTTCAGTCTCCTTGTTTTAAAGATGAAACAATAGCAGCTCCTGCAACAGATGTGGGAGTCATTGGATGCGCTGCATCCTGACCTTGGCCCACCCTCACATTCTGGGACAAGCTGGCCTCAGCAACATGACTCAAGGTTGGCTGGTAGTACCTTGTCATGGTCACCCCAGCTGTTTGATGCGTTTTGCTGTTGGACAAACACCGAAGCTCTGAAAGTGACAGAGATCCTGGGTCATGTTGCTGCCACCTACATATATTTGGGAGTTCTCTGCGTTACAGTCTCTTTTGTTATCAATTCAGATATTTGGGGAAGTGAGGAGGAAAGAAAAATAACTTGATTCCCTGTGACATAAGTTCTGGCATTGGTGTTTTCCTTCTGATGTGACCTTTGTCCTTCTCGAGGCCGTGCCACTGGAGCTGCGCATAGATCACCCACAACCCGCCCTACTGCTCGGCTTTCGCACAGGGCAGTTCACGGACCAGGTTTGCCAGCTGCAGCCAGATCCTTGTGAGGAAGTGTGTTTTAGCATTTCATTTTTACGGTTATGAGCGTTCAAACCCAGAAGCCAGTGGGTTATTTCAGAGGTGTTAGATATTAGACCACCCAGCTTCGCTGTTCTCTGACCACAGCTTTCCTGGCCCTGGTGGCAGCTGGGGCTCCTCTCCAGCCAAGCTTTCCATCAGCCCCAGGGTGGGACCAAGTTCAAGGTGGTTCTTTCCTGCTCTGCAGAACGTAGGTTTAGCTGAGACCCACTACTGAATGGCAGTTTCAGCCATGCAGATAAGGTCTCTTCTGGGAGAGGCAGATGTCCTAATCCTCAGGAAAACACAGTGCTCTGTCGTCCATGTGGGGCGAGGAGAGGCCAGCCAGGTGTCCCTAATAAGCTACTGGACCTGCTTGTACGGGAAATGCCATGTGATTACGTCCTAACTGGCCCAGGCTGGGAGAATGCCCAGCGGGAGGGGCAGCCTGGAAACCAGGGAAGGGCCAAAGAAAGCAAGCTGTAAATGATTATGGATTCATTTTCTTGTTAAGTGGAAATACGATTTTACTGGCTCATTTGTTATTAGAAATGAGTATAATTTAAACACAGAATGTGTACTACATGGCAATGCTCTGCAGGACTAAACTGTCATATTTTTCTTCCAAGGATAAATAACCTTATAGCGTTTCTTTTTAAATAACTAGAAGGTACAAACTAAAGAAGTGAGATCAAAGATTGGAAGTGAAAATGCCTGGGTGATTTCCAGACGGTGCTTCTGCTTGTCCCCACGCCCCAGCAGATTGCCAGAGGCCTGGTGTCAGAGGTTTACAGCTCTTGCCACAGGTAGACAGGTCTTGCTGCTCTGTACGGCGGGTCTCCAAGTGTAAGAGCAGCAGCAGCATCCCCTGGGAACTTGTCAGAAGTTCAGATTCTCAGGCCCACCCGACTTGTGGGCTCCCAGAGGGGATGGGGCCAGCAGGCTGTGTTTCGTGAGCCCCCCAGGAGATTCTGAGCCCTCTCCAGTTTGAGAACCACTGCTACTACTTTGCGGGGTTCAGGCTACAGTGAGCCATCCCTGCAAAATAAAGCATCTCCCATGGTATTCGCTGTGGTCCTGACATTAAACAAAATTTGATGACACTATAAACTGGAAAAATGTTTTTAAATACTGGTGTGAAATGAAACTTCAGCTAGCTGTCCTTTAAAGTGATATTTTTACACCCAAAGTCTATCAGCAGTGTTTGTTTTTTTTCTGCTCTTGAAATCATGTTACAACTGTATAAAGGATACTATTCAGTATTAAAGAGAAATGGAGAGACCAAGAGCTTTGTCCTGGGTTGTTTTCTTTCTTTTTCTTTAAAGTTTGGTTGGTTGGTTTTTTTTTATTCTTTTCATACCTAAACATGGCTTCCCCCTGCCTTGGTCCCCCACTATTAAATATGGACATGAGCATACACCTGGGGCGGGAACGTCTGTGGCTGCTGGAAAGCCAAATGCTACACTGTGCTTTCTCTGGCTGAGCTGGCTATATGGATTCTTAAGTCCTTTACCCCTGCCCCCTGAAGTGTCAGCAAATGACACTGGCCACCGGAGCGTGTAGCTGGAAGCACCCGCCCTCAGTCCTGTGCAAGGCAATGGGAGGCTACGTACACTCCCTAGAGGCCGGGATCCGCAATCCACTGGCCACGATCCTCCTCACTCGCTGATCGGGCACCTTCATTGCTGTGCCAGGCACTGTTTAAATACTTTGTCTGGATTAACATACATAACACTTAAAAATGGCTGTATGAAAGTGTGATGATCTTTCCTCATCATCAGATTTGATGATGAGGAAACTGGGACACAAGTAACTGACTCAAGGGCACACAGCTGGTGAGAGGCAGAGCCACTTACTGTGCCACAGTGCCTGGCACTGAAATTGGCACCTCTATGCATCCCAAGTCCTGGGCCTGGTTTCCCCTAATATGGTAATAACCAGCTTAGGAAGGGAAAAGGCAAATCAGCATACTGACCAGCCTCACTACAGGAATGCGTGCTTATTCTGAGGATCATGGTTCATACCCGAGGAGGAAGAGGTTCAGGAAGGAGGAAATGGCTACACATCCTCTCCTGAAAGCAGATCACTGCGCTGCACCCCACGGGGAAATGCGGACTATGGTGTGGACAAGGGGAGCAACCAAATCTGCAAGTGCCTTGGCTCCACTAGTGGCTCTGCTGTGTCATTCAAAAGGTTCCCACTGGCTGCAGGTCTTACATAAACCTCCCAGGGGAAAGGTGAAAAGGCAAGACTGGAGGCAAAGTGGAACACAGGAGGGGGAGACCCGTCCATGGGGCCACAATGCGTTTACTGGCCCAGTGCAATCAGCAACCCTTGATCCTTGGTCCCCCGGGTCTCAGCTGTCCGGGAGCAGTGCCCTCCCACCAAGGTGCTGACACCCAGAACCTCAGCAGTGGCTCCTGTTTGGAGCAGGCACAGGCAGAGCCTAGGCGAAAAGCCCCCAGCAGTGAGTCTCTCAGCGCGGGTGACAGGTCCCAGAGCCACCTTGGACCTGACCTCTGCAGTGGTGTTCCCTCCACCCCTCTTCCCTCCCTCCCCCTCTCTATGCACACCATTAAATGCTTTCTGTCTCCGCTCACAAAAGTCACATTAAGATTGGCCAGCCTTTGGGAAGGGGCCGTCAGCTCTTCCAGGAGCAAATTTCTCAAATTTTGTATCTCATTACAAAACACCAGTACTTCTGGCCAACATTGGATCTGATGTGCCAGGCAGGCCTTTGACCGAGGCATTAGGGACCTGAGGGGGAGCAAAACTCCGTATTTAGTTCTCACAGTCCCACGAGGCCCATTTTACACCTGAACACAGGCATGGAGCAATGAAGAAGTCTGCCCAAGGCTACAACTAGTAAGGGGTAGGAGTGGAAGCCCAGTCTGACTGGATCACGACACTGCATCCCTGAACAGAAAGATACCATTCAGATGCCAGTGGTGGCGAGCAGGTGTTTCGCTAAGCCGTCTTTCTAGCCAGGGAAATGGTGGAGGAAAGGCAAGGAGTGAAGAGACATGGAAAGAGCTGTGGTGCAAGCCCACAGCGGATTAAAGCACCAGATTCCAGCTGTGCCCAAGATGAGGCACGGCCACCGGTTGCCCCGGACCTAACCACGTCTCCAATCCTGTAAGCCCGGAGTGGAGTTCAAGACACGTGGTCAAGGACCTCAGGCTGGTCAGTCTTGATAAAACACAGGGGTGGGCAAAAGGAGGTTTACAGTTGTTCGTACAGAAAAAAGACATGCAGGTTACAATTGTTACAATAGCTTTAACTCCAAAGAATGTCACGGTGCAACTGTAAGTCTGCCTTTGTCCAGCCCTGCGTGTTGGAGCTGTTGTCTGTGAGGCCGGAGATGTATGCAAAGGTGAGTCCAATTCCTCACGTCCACTCAGAAAGGCTGGGTCGTGCAGGATGAGAGTCACAGCTGTGGCGTCTGCACGCGGCTGTGAGCGCCGGGCCTCTAACGCTCCTTGCTCCTGAGAGACCACCAGAGCGGGTGGAAGCTGTGCAGGCTGCGGCCAGCTCTTCCGGGAAGATTTTCTGCTCACCCGGTGAAGCGGGCCCGCCCGTCTGGGCCTTCCACGGCAGCCCTTGGCACACTGGTCGGTCTCCTTCCACAGCTGCAGCTGCCTCCACCTGGGGCTACGGGCTGCCCAAGGGCAGGACAGGCCTCTCCCCAGTGCCTGGCACTGGGTCAGACCCCTAAGGGCAGCTCCACACTGTGAGTTGGGGCCTGAGCCCAGACTGCAGAAGGACAGGACAAAGGCAGGCCCAGCAGGCAGCCTGGCGACCATGGGAGAGCCCCAGATACCCTCCAGGCCTGGCAGGGCAGCTGTTAAGGTCTGGCTCCACGGGCAGATACCAGAGCCAATCCCAGCAGCCCCCTCCTCTGGGCCCAGCACTCCGACCTGGTCAAATCCACAGCCTGAGAGCGCTGGGCACAGCTTCTTGCCAATGAAGGCTGCTGCCATTTCTAAGCAGGTGCTCTGGCTCTATAGGAAAGACGGAAATTTCACAGAGGATCGGAAGGTGGTGGGGGTGGGGGTGAGGTGGAGGAGTGTCTAATGACAGCAGGGCCTTTTGAATAGCTCCAGAACCAGCCTGGGGATTTGGGTGGGAAATGGATTGGGCACCAGGGAGGTCCAGCTGTTGCCAGGTAAGTTTGGTGCAGGATAAAACAGCAATTCTATGTTAAAAGAACCACAATAAAAATGCCCTTGGTACCAGTGTTTATAGGAACTAAAAGGAAAAGGAGCTAAAGTAAGCACGAACATGTCAGGGAATGCCTCCCAGGACAGGCACCTCTAACATTTTTGAAGGCATCCAGTGGGCTCATGGGTGGACAAGGGGAAGGTGTTCCAGGAAAGGCACTGGATAAGCTAAGCAGATGGATAGGTGATGCCCGGATCAGGGAACCAACAACCCGAGCTCTGGACAATAGATAAATACCCACGTGGGAATCCTGTGGCCTCGAGGCCAGTTTGGAGAACCAGGAAGTCCAGTCATATTGCACACTCCACCCTGGCACAGGGGCTTCCCCTTGCTGGCAGGAATGTAAGGTCAAGGATGCCTCTTTCCCAGGGGCCAGGCGCAGTGACCAGCCACCAGGCCTGGGAAGGTTTGGGTAGCCACCAGCAGGCAAGGCAGCTCATGACCCACCACAGGGATGGAGGGACCAGGCTCCACCACACTTCCCACTCCTAGCACCCAGGGCGAGTTCTTTACTGCACTCCAGACCAGGGCCGTGAACGACACTAAATTACAACTCAGGACGCGCACCTGAAAGCAACATTCCCAACAAAACCTGCTCTTAACTTGTGAAAGGTACTAAAATTTTTTTTTTAATGCTGGTCTCAACTCACAAAAGACAGCTCTTGTGACCTACGAGTGGGTTATGCCTAGTTTAGAAACACCCTGGAAAGTGTGCGGCTCGTGCTTCTTCCTCCCCTGCCCCTCCCTTCCTGGCAGGCAGGTGGGAAGGCCAACCCCATTTCCCTGCAGGAAAACCGAAGCAAAGCCCCTGTGCTGGCCCTCGTGAAGGTCAGCAGAGGGGTCACTGCTCTACCTGCCCACAGTTTGTGTGGGCACCGGAGCAGGTGCCCGATGGCCTCCAGGTGAAGCGAATCCCACAGGGTCCCCAAAGGGCAGATGGACGCAGGTGGGGAGTTGGGGGGCAGGTTCAAGTCCTGCCTCTGCTAATGATGTGCTGTGTGACATTGTATAAGCGACTCACCCTGAGTCTCTGGCTCCTAGTTTTTAACCTGGAGAAAAGTGGTCCCTCCCTCACAAAATTGCCCCAAGGAATCAGGTTTGCATCCTTACACCCCACAACAGAGCTCTGGAGTATTTGCTGAGCAGACTTGCCCAGCGACTGCACGTGCCCCAATTCCCAGGTTGACCTTGATTTCCCACATTCGAGCCACGCCTGCGGTACCTCCTTCATGCGTGAAACGTCGAAACTTTGGGATGCTGCTTGCACCAGGTCCCCATCCCTGCTCCCCCTCCCACACCTCTGCCCGCTACGACTCCTCCCCTGGCTGCCGCCTTCGCCACCAAATTTTAGCGAGTCTCTGTCACCGTTGTTCCCAGAGTTTGTCTCTCTGTGCCCCCAGCCCTCCCGCTCTGTACGAATCCTCAAAGGCAAAGTCAGGATGTCTTCATCCCAGCCTCTGGAGCCATCCCAGCCGATGTATGGGGTGGGGTGGGGTGGGGTGGGGGTGTAAACCTAACCCCCACGCCCCAAGAACCCAGGCCAAGAGCGCACGCCCCTCTGCACCGCTGCCCCTCTGCCATAACGGACAGAGGTCCTGCGGAGGTGAGGGAGGGCGCGACCAAAGATGGGAAGGCCAGCGAGGCTGGCGCCTCCCAGTGGCCGTGTGGCTGAGACGGCGTGGCAGGCGCAGAGCCCCACCCGCATCGCAGCCTAGTTTCCTGACTGGAGCCTGGGGAGTGGGCGCGGGGCCCGGAGCCAGCGCACAGTCACTGGCCCGCGACTTTCCTTGTCTCCCCGCCCCCGCCCGGCACCTGGAGCAGGACGAGCCCGCCCGCAGAGGAGAAAGGCCCCTGAAAACAAGTCAAAACAGGTGGTGGCGGCGGCGAGGCCTGCCCACGACCGCCCGGCTTCTGAACTCGGCGTCACCCTAAGGATATTGACTTGTATGAGGCCAAAGTTGGTGCCACTTTCTGTGCCTGCTGTGAATGGACGTCTGGACACATTATACTGCTGCGGGACGGGGGTGGGGGTACAGGTGAGACACAGGAAACAGCCACACCTTTGCACATGACACTCATTTTCCTTCCTGGATGGCGTCCTTTCTCTTCCCCTTCTTGTGAGTTCCCACCCATTTTACAAAACCCTGCATGGGCGCGCCTCCTCTGAAGCCTCCCGCCCCCCAGCTGACCCCAGACCACCCCAGGTGCCTTACCCCACGCGTGCCAAGTGCCAGCTTCTCTTGCTGCACACACCTGGACTGGCGGTAGGGGTTCAAGCGTCTGTCCTAGGTTCTGGCGGCTTGAGGTAGGGCCCGTCTTTCTCACCGACCTGAGCTCCTACCTGGCACGTGGCCTGCCTCCCAGTTCTAAGTGAGGGTTCTGATGGTCCTGTAGGGGATACAGAGCTGGACCCTGGGCAGAAAAAATGGGGAAGGTCAGGAAGACATTTGGAGGAAACGAAGTCCCCTCCCACCTACATAAGACAGGGCCCTGGCATCGCTTTACCCCAAGGAAAGAGCGCCTCTGCCCCACTGAAATTAGAGCAAGGCAGGTCTACCTCTCAGTCCAGAATGCCTCTCCCCCTGCCTCCTCCCCCTATGCCTTCTAACAAGGGTTTTCTGGTGGGGGGGCGGGGCTGTAGTAGGAAGAGTGGGCTCTGCATCAGAGGGGCCAGGTCTGAACGCCCTGTTATTGTTGATCTTAGTTCTCCATCTGCAGAAATGAAAACAATAAACAGGTCATCCCTGGCAGCACTACTTTAACGACAAAATAAGACGTGCCAAGAGCCTGCCCCGACCTGGGAGGTAATACATGCAAAATGCTCAGAACTCCTGAGACCTCTCCCTGTCTTGCCTCAGACCCAGCGGCCCTATTTCCTTCCACTCCTTCCCTGCTGGGGCTGGAAAGGCAACCTGCCATTACCTTACAACAAAGAAAACAGAGGAGCCTTTTTGCCCTCAGAAGCTTTCTCAGCATGAAACTTCTCTAATGTTTCATGACCTCTGTCAACAAAAGTTTGCTGCTACCAACCTAAGGTGGACAGAAGCGCAGAGGAGAAACCATCCAGGAAACAGTTCGCAAGCGAGGAAACCAACGCACCCCGTAAGAAAACCAAAATGGCTCCGCTGGGCCGTCCTGGAGGCCGCCTTTTATAGAAAGTACCACCCTAGTCTCTGATTGGCCCATTTCCATGCAAATAAGGAATCCAAGTTTGCACAGTCTGTGTGGTCCAAATAGCACTGTCCTGATTGGTCAAAAACATGTGTTCCTATTGGTTATTATGGAGCTGCTGTGATTGGTCCCTAAAGATGCAAATAAGACTACTTCTGTGCAGTTCTGAGTGGATGGGTCAGGTCAGCCCATTGGTTGAAATATGATTCCTTCTGAGCCTGGCTCAGAATTCAAGAACGCGCTGCAGGAGGCTTACCCCCTTAGTGTGTGGCTCTCCGGGTGTGCAGTGTGCCCGAGGGACCTCTGTAAACAATGGCTGCTAGGCTGTGATTATGAATTTGGGTCCTGTTAATCACAAGGAGTCCGTTTTGGAGGGTAGACATCTTCTTGAGTCAACATCTCAAGGCTAGGAACTGGGGTACAGGAATCACCAGGGTTTCCCCATGCCTGTAGGTTCCTGCTATGGGTCCATTTCTACATTTCAGAGGCCCTGGGTTGGTCTGTGAGGTGTCCCAGTGCCTTCTTCACACCCTGAAGTCCCAAGTATTTGTTCTCTCGGCCCCTCTGCTCACTGCTACAGCCCCCACGTTATCCCTTCATCTCGCGGCCCAGGTGCACCCAGCCTCCCCATCCTGCCATGCTATGGCAGTTTCACTGGCTCCTGTGGATAAGACCCTAGAATGGGAGAACACTCTCACTCCACAGGATGGCCGTCCCAGCCCCTTGCCACCTTTCCCTGAGGCCACATGCCTCCTTCAGTGACTTCGCTCCCTGAAAGCTGCTTAGCTCTCATTTTAACCCAATTCTGCTGAAGGCTGTGCTTGTTTGTAACCATAGCCTACACACAGCCATGTTCTAAAACAGCTCTGACTGCCCACTTCATGCCCCAGTTGCACCAATTCAAGGTCCCGCTTTTTTAAAAAAAGTTTATTAGCTTCATTCCATCTCCTGCTCATAAATGCACCTTGCCCAGGGCTCCTCTCCCAGCCCGAGGTCTGGCTCTGGAGGCATCTGCATCCACCCTGTCACCCCAATGCTGGGTGCCAACCCGCCTTCCCCTCTGGCATGCCCCACACAGCCCACTGCTGTGCCTGTGTGCTCCCTCTTTGCCCCCACCCCAGGCCCCTGCCTGTGGCCAGTGGAGGTCAAGTGAGCAAGCAAGCATCCAGACCAAAATACATGCAACTCAGGATAGGAGAAGCTTCAGATGTGCTTTTTAATAAATTAAAACGGACACATGGCCATCCACCCCCAGAGTCCTAATGCTTTAGGCAGTGTTCCGACCTAGAGAGGGGAAGCGACCAGGTGGGACAGCCCATCCCGTGGCCTGTTGGCCCAGCCACAGCTGCTGTCAGGGAGTCTGGGCGGACAGCTGTGGCTGGGGACAGCCTGGCACTAGCTGCACCGAGTGTCCCAGCTCAACAGAAGGAAGACAGAGGACCTCCTGGCCAGGCTCCTCGGTCTGGGTAGGGCAGAGGGCAGGGTGGTGGGGACAGAGCTGGTCTGGCCCGTCTCACTAGCCGAAGCTGCACTTCCCTGAAATTGGTCTCTGTTTCATTTTTTTTTCCTTCAACCTTAAGTATCACAAAAAATTCTTAGTATTCTGGTTACCAGATACCATTTCCCAGATGTTCTCGCACCAGACCACATGTTCCAGTTTGGTTTGGAATATGTGGTCAACGGCTGCAAGGCTCTTTCCCTGGGACACTTGGCCGGTTTCTGGAAAAAGTGCCAAGGTGTGGCGTGGGAGCTGGGAGGAACAAGACTGGAAAAGGCAGGCTCCGGGCCAATGTGGCCCAGCACTTTCTTTGGCTCTGGAGTGTGGGAGGCACAGGGACTCTTGCCAAGGAGTGGGATGGGACCTGAAGGTGAGGTGATGCTCGGGGGCCCACCGAGTGACCCGAGGAAACTCTCTCCTCCCCCTGCCAACAGAGGGGCAGGAAGCCACTGACACCGCCTTGGGCGCAGGCATCCATCTCTTCCCTGTTCTGCATAAATTACATCCTTAAACAAAATATACAAATAGGCTCCTCCCCTCTCCCTCGGGTGGTCAATCAGAGAAGCCTGGCCACAGTCGAGGGCATTCCATGCCACCCTGCCTTTCCAAGCAGCTTTGTGTATTCTCATCCCCCCGGGGCGGTTCATGGCTTCTGACGGGGTGACTGTGAGGACCAAAGCACCTCTGGGTCATCGCCGAACAGGCCTCTGCCTCAGCACACGGAGTGACAAGTTCTCTGCATGGGCCAGGAGCTCCTCAATGTGAGCCAGTCCCAACCCGGCAACCTTGGCCCCGTTCACCTCGAGGATCTCATCCCCCACCCCCAGCAGCCCCGAGTACAGCTTGGCCATGCTCGCGTCGGCCATCTCCTGCACGTAGAAGCCTGCGAAGGAAAACAGGAGACTTTAACAAGTGAAATTAGGCGCATGCAGCTCTGGCACGCTGACCAGAGGGTGCTGTTTGCGGGGGAGCAGGGGCAGGTGCTCATACAGGGCACTTCTGCACACGCATGCACACGCACATGCACACCCTCATTGTTACCACGCAGAACCACAGCTGGCTGTACACGTAGATACGGTGTACCCACCTCCACTTCGTACCTCCATCTCCTGTTGGAAAATGCCCCCAGTGCAAAGAATGCTTTCAGCTCTAATTATTCATATACACCACTGTGTGAACAAGCTAATCTTAGCTTTTTCTGAAATAAGCTTTGATTGTAGAATAGGGAGGAAAACAATGTCTAAAAATTAAGAAAAAGACCTACGGGTGCCTGGCACCGTGTTAGGTGGCCCTCGCAAACAACGTTCACTGCCGCCCCCAAGTGGCTGGAGTGGGGGGTGGAAGGAAGGCATCACTGAGGTGGCCTCCCGTCTAAGCCTGGTTTGCTTCGCAGAATGGCCTACAGCAGGCCCTGGCCCCAGTCTTCCTGGGATATGGTTCCTCATTTGGAATTTGGGGTTCTCTGGGCCAAAGCCCAGAAACATAAAAATCTTACCCTCCTGTTTAAAGCCCTGTGTGTCACTTTCCCCTTCTTCACACACACCCTCTCCCCCGTTCCCCCAACCTGTGCCCGAGAGGCCCTGCCTGGCCAGCATGACCATTCCTGAGTCTCTGAAGTGCAGCGTGAGCCTGGGGACCACCTGATTCTCCTCCTCTCCCTGGTCCAACTGGGGCCTCAGGGCTGGCTGGGCCGAGCGTCCCTGGCCTCTCCTGGCCACACAGTGCAGGAGAGTCTGGCGGAGGGAGCCCTTCTCACCACAACTTCTGCTCAAAGCCTTTCCAACGCCCTCAGCTGCCTCCACCTGAGAGATCAGAGGAGGAGCAGGCTGTTCTGGGGAAGGCCGAGGGAACACAGCCCTGGCTGCTGGAGCGCTGCAGGGGGCAGTGTGTGTGGCTGACAACACCCGCAGAATTCGCAGGGGCGGCTTAGCGCCGCCTCAGTGCCCTCCCTGCTCCCCAGCCGGCTCCGTTGACTCCCTCGACGCCGAATACCGTGCATTACTCCCCACCTCCTCTTCCTAGAATCAGCTTCCTTAGAAGAGACTCACTCAAAAGGGCATTTTGTCCCATTCCTCAGTCTCTGCCTCAAAGCCGTTTGACACATCTGGGACACGTGGGAAGTCATCTCTCTGGTCCACTCAGCCCAGCTTTTAAGGCCCAGCCCTAACGGTCAAACTTTTCAGAGCCCATCCTCTGAAGTTTGGTTTTCAGTGTGCACTGAAACCTCCTCCGAGGCACCCGCAGCTTTGTAGCTCTAGGTTCGGCAAACCTAACCTTTCGGCACGTCCGCTGCCCCTGGTCGGAGTTGTGGAACTCCCTTTCGGTGCTTCTCAGCCACGCTGAGACTTTCCTGCATGGGGCTTCCTTCCCGACAAGGGACAGTGGCTGTCTCCACTACACAGGCTTCTCTCACAGCCCTTGCCCTGCCTTTCACCTCTTCCGTCTGGTGCTCGAACTGCTGGCCTTGTCTGTCTGCATGTTGGAAAAAGGCAGGTAAGGCGGGGAGGGGTGGAGCCTACAGAAGTGGCTGCTCTGCAGCGGGATGTAAGGTGGGGAGTGATGAGAAAACCCAGAAGAATGCAGCCAGAGCCAGACCAGACACTGATGTCATGCTGGCCATTTGGGGGAGACTCTGGGGTGGGTTTCACAACTGAAAGTCATGACAAAAATATGACAGCGAGACTGCTTTTGTAGGTGTTTATTGTCTGCCGGACACGGCCTTTGTTAAGGGTGTGTGACTTCAATGTTGTATTAGGAACTGTCATCTCATCTCATGCTTGTGTACAACCGGGCGCAATGGGCAGCAAGTTAGCACCAGCGTCCTGACATTTTAGCGAGGAATGCAAACCAATCCCAGCTCACAGCCCCTCTGAGGCCCAGGAAAAGGGACTCCTGGCTGCTGGAGGATGGCCTGTGGCAAGAAGGCACCGCACCAGCCCTGTCATGCATGCATGGGGATCTCTGTGACATCCAACAGCCAGGTGCAGCAGCAGGGGCAGGACACCACCTGGGCAGGACAGGGGAGAGCTCTCACCAACCTAGGTGAGCGGTGCCCGGGGGAGCAGGCCAGGGCAGAGTCCAAGGAGCCCTTGGTGATTACAGGCCTCTGCCCATCAGAACTCCATGACAGGTAATGGGGGAGGGGCGTGCACTACCCGCAAAGGGGCGTGAAGGGACTTTCGAGGAGGATGGGGGGCAGAGTACATGCCCTGTTGTGCGTGAGCTCACACTGACATGATGCAGATCATGTGGGTCCCTGTCTGGAGGGCTGCTCCCCAAACACATTCTCTTTCTGAAGCGGAAAGGGAAGAAAAGTGCCAGGCACTTTTCTCTGTACGTCGTTGAGTGCTCCTCCTGACTCTCCCAGGGTCCGGGAGACAGCGTGCATGGGAACATAACCCTCAGGAGCCAGCCCCCAGGGAGGGGCCTGGGTGCACAGACAGGCAGGCACATGCCGTGTGCCCAGACACACTCCGCAGCTGCAGCAGGGAACCGTTTAAACACCTCAGCCACATCAAAGGGATCGCCTCTCAGAACCGGCAAGCACGAACATCTCCCTCTGGCTCCCTGGTGAAAGGCTGGCCTTGGAGATTCTGTTTTCAAGAATGCCAGCAGACAGCAGAGGGACAGTGGGGTCAAGCCTGCCAAGAGCTACCCCTCCCAGCAGCCCCATTCCTGGACTCTTCAGAAAGAGCCCGTGTGGGGAGAACTCCAGTCCGTTTGATAAGAGAATCTTGGAGCCCAGAGCTCCGCTGCTCTGCCAAAGAGCAGAAGAAATCCTCTGACCACAGCCAAAGGCACCTTGTGGTTTGCTAAGGTCCCAGGACTGTGGAGCCTGGAAAGCACAGGGAACCTACCTGAGTCCCGGCGCCCATTCCCGGAGGCCACACAGAAGCCGAAAGTGCCCTCTGGGGAGCGCTGTAGCTGCAGCTGGCTTGTGCCATCCGGGAACACCTCCACCACACGGCCCACTGTGCGGGCCAGGCTCGGGGCACTCACATCCTCCACGCTGAGCGCACGCCGGGGCGGGGTCTTGGCTAACCTGCAAGGGGACGGAGGCAGAGTGAGGGCAAAGAGAGCGACACTGGGCTCCAGCCCCTTGTTGGCATAAAGATGACTGGGGCCTCTCCACGGCGCCACTGAAGGCTGGGGCTCCAGCTAAAGAGCTCACCAGGGCTGAGCCTGGCAGGTTCCCACAGCCACCAGAAGCTGCTCAGAGCCTGCTGCCGAACCAGGAGCCCCCCAGGTCAAGAGCATAGTTTTCCATCTTTTCAGGTGCAGAGTCTTCTCTGAGACCCTGAGGAAGATACAATTTTACATAAAATTTCCAGGAGTTAACGGGCACCCTGAAGTCCCTCCATGGAGCTTCAGGTAAGAGAGGATGCTCTGATGGAGCTCATCAGAGAGGATGGGGCTTCTCCAGGCAGGGTCACAGGTCAAGGGCCCCTTTTGGGGTCTCTGTCTCTGGACCTTTAATTTGGTCGTTAGCTCTCTGAGCATTCTGGTTTCAAGATGTCATCAGACAGCAGAGCGATGGAGGAATCAAACTGTCCTACTGCACCCGTTCCAGCACCACACACCTTCATAGAGCTCAATCGCACAGGACACGAGTGATGAGGTGTGGGCTCCACGACTTCTATGGCACCTGAGGCGCAGAGAGTTGGCCTCCCTTTCTCCTAAAGGGATCCCTTTCAGGGCCCTGCTGCTGAGGCAAGGCCTCAGAGGAGCCGTAAGATTTACGGCGCCACTGTCCATTTTGAGTTTGCCCTCGAAGGCACTTGCCCACTTGCTCACTCTTACCTGCCAGATTCATTGTGGTCCCCTGGCTCCCCTATCAGGTACAGGCTGGACCTGTCCACTTTGCCACTCAGCAGAGAATGGAGGTTCTGAAAGGAGGCAGCTTTCCGATGTTGGTGAGAGGGTGACACCTAGTGGTAAGGAGCCAATATTGCAGGTCAACCTGGCAAGGGGTTGACAGACTTGACCCCAACCATGAACCCCGAGGGCCCCTCTCTCAAAGTAACATAGCAGTTTTTGTCATTATTTCAAAGTGCTCAACAGGAATCATCATAATTTACTCAAGTAGTTGGGCTGACACAGGCGATCTGAAGCTTCAAGTTTTTGGGGGGGCGGTTTTGTGCTGAAATAAAAACAGTGCGATAACACTAAGTATCTCACATATTAAGAAAATCCGATTTTCTTGATAAGACCAAAGTCCCTTGAGGAGTGCCCCCCCCCCCCCGCCCTGTGAGGGGTGGGCCACAGAGAAGTCAGAAGCCCTAAATGCAGTGGTAAGTGCTCGGCTGGAGTCATGGACGATGTGCAGGGAAGTAGAAAGAGACTCCAGGGCCACGAGACGAGCTGACCCCCGAGTGAGGCTGGAAGCACAAACTCTGCAGGTGAAGACAGAGGTGGGGTGCTCCAGGCAGAAGGAACAGCAGGTTCAAAGACATGGAGAAGCGAGAGAAAGCAGGGTGGGCGCGGGACCACACTCATGGACTGGGTGGCTAAGCTGCAGAGGCGGTAAGCGATGGGCTGGAGCCGGGGGCCAGCCCTGGAGGGACCGTATATGGCCTGCAGAGGGCGCCCCTGAGTGATGTTCGTCAGAGGAGGGACAAGATCTGATCCGTGTTCTAGAAACCGACCCAATAAGGAGGCCATTCTGAAGGTGGGGGGGTGGGAATGGTAGCGACAGAGGCAGGGAGAAGCAGACTTTTAAGCAAATATTACCAATGTTCATTACATTTGGAGCCCATGCTCCGGAGAAATAAGGCATATTATCCAGAAACTTAAGTGGCAGGTAGGGGGTGAGTGCTGATTTGTATCAGAGGTTGAGAAGGCTTCCTGGGAGAAGTCATGTTTAACTCAGACCTGCAGGCCAGGCAGGAGCTCCCTGTGGAGGACAGCCTTCCAGGTGTAGGTTCAAAGGCAAAAAGCCTCAGCCAATGGAGGATGTGGGAGCAGCCGGCACGGCCCGGTGTGAGAACAGGGCCGCTGCCCGCTCAGGAGGGCACTGTGGAAACGAGCCGCTGCAGCACCCGCCCACGCACTCGGCGGCACAACAGTCTAACGGGAAGTTGTTCGCCCTAAGCGAAGTCACGAGTATTTTTGGGTGGGACGGATTCTTCTTTTATCTTCTTTTCCCAGTTGTTGATTTCTGCGGCTCGGCCTGCCCCGCACTTGCTCCCACCCTTTCTCGCCAGCTCACCTTCTATCCTCACCCACTCGGTTCACGTTGCCCACAGCACCTCCACTGCACTGGCATTGCTGTCACCTCCCTCGGGGGCTTACAGAGACCAGAGCTCTGAGGGCGACACACCAGGCAGCCCGGCTCAGACACACGGGGGCCAAACGTAACCGTCTGGGGACAGTCAGCCCGGAGTGCGGTGTGACTCCAGGCTCCTCCTCCCAGCTTGCGGCTGACCTGCTTCTGTCTCTTTGCCTTCCATTCATTCACCCAGCAAATACTTTTTTAAAATCCTCATCCGAGGATGTGTTTAATGATTTGAGAGAGAGAGCGAGAGAGAGAGGCTGCAATCGGTTGCCTCCCGTATGTACCCCAACGAGGGAGTGAACCCTGCAATCTAGATATGTGCCCTGACTGGGAATTGAACCCACGACCATTTGGTGAACAGGTAAACATACCAGGTAGTGTTCCTGGTATCAGACTGAAATGGAGTTTTCATTCAGCCTGAAAATGAAAGGCTCCAATACCCCAAACCACAACCCCCTGCTTCCTTCTGCCCAGGGAAGGGAACAGGGACTAGAAGAACACACATAATACCTGGGAATGCCTGGAATAGTGCAGGGTTTTAGGAACCTAGCCGAGAGCGAGCTGCTGTTGGTTCACCCTCCAGCAGTGGGGAGAGAGCACTCAGCAGGGCTGCCTGCATCCACTCACTGACTCACTCGCTGTGCAGACTGTCTGCTGCACCCGCCACTGTGCTCAGGATCGGGAGTGGAAGGATCAAATGGTGTTCCTTCAAAAAAGTCATACTCCAGTGGGAGGAGAAAAACAAAAGTCAATTAAAATACTAAGTGCAAATTCCAGCCGGGCGGGAAGGCCAGGGTGAGATGCAAACAAGGAGCAGAGGGCGCCACCCCCCAGGCCCAGCTGCCCCAGCTCAGCCCAGGGAGGGTAGGGAGTGGCTTCCTGGAGGAGGCAGTGGCTGAAGTGTCCACGGATGAGCAGACACTAGCAGGTATAGAAGGTGGGAGAAACATTTCACAGGAAAGTTCCAAGTTAGACCGTGTATGGCCTACATTGCAGAATTTCAAGGTCAAGGACAAGTGGGACTGAGTGTTAGAAGGACAGTGGTGAGAGATGAAAGTGTCAGATCACAGAAACCCTGCGGCAGAGTCCTGAGGGTGATAAGGGACCAATGACTTCCGTTCAGCAAGGGAGCGGCAAGGCCAGACTTGTGAGTCAGAAGGACCGCTCTGGAAGCCAGTCAGAAGGTCTGGAGGTAATCCAGGTGTGAGGTGATTTGTGCTAGACTAAGAGGCACTGTGGCCATGAAGAAGGTTCTAGAATGACCAGGCAGTAGACTCCAGGTCTGGGCAGAGGTGGCAGAGCTGAGGGAGGGGAGAAGGAGGAGTCTAGGATGAGCCCAGGCCAGGCAGCTGTGGTGGGGGTGGGGCGAGTTGAAGTGTGAGATGCCGCTACCCCCAGTGATCAACTGCGGAGGCCAGGAGCCTCCCCTTCTCCCCCTCGGCCTCCTCAGGCTACCTCCTCGGCACTTCGTTTCTCCTTTCACCTTTCATTCCAACGGGGGCCCCCCGCACAGCCTTTGCCTGCACTCAGGACTCACCAGACGCAGGGACTGTAACGACGGGGCTCTCTTCACTTTGGGGGTGCTGGCGTGTGACGCCGGGCCAGGCGCAGGGGGCTGCAGCTGCTCCACACTGTAGCTGCGGGACTTGCCCAGCTTGGGCCGGGAGCCCTGGCCCAGGGCCAGGAAGAACTTCTTCAGCCCCAGGGTGGCGATGCTGCTGCTGGTTTTCTTGTTCCTGTCAGGAGGGGCAGCTGAGGACAGGCCCCGTCCTGCACTGACCCCAGGTAGTGCTCTGAAATGCAAGGGTGGACGTGAGGCGGGGGGGCGGGGGGGGCAGGGAGTCAGGGGCAGACTGCATCTCGGAGGCGTCCTGTGGGCCCCAGGTGGGCCAGCACCGGTGCCCTGTGGAGGAAGAGACAGCCAGGCTGCAGAGAGAAGGGCCGAGCGGGCTTCTGCAGGGTACTCTGCTTGGGGAGCTTCCAGGGAGGACAGCTCAGACAAGACCCTCGGTGTCACGCTCAACTGCAGGTTCACCCAATCACTCAGCCATTCACTATGTCTTCCGAATCTCTTCCAGGCCTCTCCTAGGCACTGGGACATGTGGCAAATGACCTCGGTAAGTGGTGACAGACAGACAAAATCCGTACTCTCAGGGGCTTATATAAAGCAGACCAAGAAACACAGGAGAGAAACCAGCAGTGACCGCTGAGCAGGGTGAAGCAGGCAGAGGCAGGGTGGCCAGGGAAGGCCTTTCGGAGGAGATGATACTTAAGCTGAGGGCTGAAGGGCAAGAAGTCAGTGCTGCCGAGCCCAGAGGTGAGAGTTCCAGGAAGGAGAAACGCTGGCAGCACAGCTCCAGGGCAGGAGGGGCGCGGTGGGTTGGAGAACAGAATGGAGCCAGGCGGTGAGGACCCGGACATCACGAGCAAGGGGAAAGAGGCACCAGGTGAGGTCAGGCAGCCAGGTGACACTGAGCGCACAAATCGAGGCAAGAGGCCTGATTCTATTCCAGTGAAAGGAAAAACCACAGGGGGTTCCAGGCAGGAGAAATGGCACCCCTTTGATTACAGTTCTCCAAAGCTCCCTTTGGCTGCTGTGTGGAGAAGGACCTGGAGGAGGCACGGAGGAAGGCAGAGAGCAGCAGGGCTATTCGAGCTGCACAGAAAGAAGGCAGCTGAGACCAGGAGAAACACCACACGGGTGGCTCTGGAGCTGCAGAGGCCCGGCCAGGGGCTTGGAGTCACAGAGAGACAGCAGAGGGAGCAGCCCAGAGGACCCCCAGATCGGGGGTGCGAGCACTGCGGGGCGGGCGGTGGTGTGCTCGCTCGGGGGAGGACCCACGATGGAGAATTGCGCTGGGCTCTCAGGCACCCTAGTGGGCACATCGGGGGAACTGGAGGCACAGGTCTGCGGTTCTGGGAGCACACAGGGCTGGGGATGGAGACCTGGCTTGCGGGGGCATGTGAAGCCTTGGGTCACAGGTCACCGGGAATGGCGCACAGCAGGGAAAAGAAGGTCCTGCCAAGGGACTGGCTCGCCAAGGCTTCGAGGCCCCGGAGCAAGGACTCGAGATGGCGCGCCACGGAAAGAATGGAAATGTGAATGCCGGGCCGTCTCCCAGCCCAGAGCCAGGAGCAAGTCTCCTCTCAGACAGACTGCCCCCTCCTGGGGCTGCGAGGGCTGGGACTGACCGGCCAGCTGGGCCCAGCGCGGCACCTGGAGCGGAGGCCATTCGGTGAGTGTTCCGTGAATGAATAATCAAGGACGTTGCACTGGAAGTGACGGGCAGGAGCCCTGGGGTGCCAGGCTTGGACGGAAACATGAGAGCCTTCCACGGGCTTGGGAGCAGTGAGGCGTGTCACGCACTTCCCCCCCCCCAGGGGGCTCTTTCTTCACTTAGCACCCCCGGGCCCCCACCTCCTATGGTCAGGGCTCACTCTTACTCCTGTCACTCACCGGGATGACACATGGCCCTCAGAATGTAACTCTGTCCTCTGCAGGCCTCCCGCAGGTTCCTGGCTGGACTCTGGCTCCTCTAAGGCCAGGGAGAAGGTGACGCCTGTGGAGCTCACGGTGCCAGCACCTGCAGAGGCAAGAAAAGTTCTGGAGTCCTCCTACAGCAGACCCATCCCCACAGAGGAGGGGACAGTGCCAACCCAGAGGCAGGAGAGCCAGAGGAAGCTGGAGAGATGCCCCGAGAATGGTGGAGGCCGCGGTGAGACCCAGGAAGAGGGGACAGGGTGCTCTTTCCTGCTGTTACTCTAGCACCCCCAGCACCACCCCTGGTCCACAGATGATTAATTAAATGTTAAATGAGGGGCTGCTTGTGACAAGTCATGTCCCTCGTATCTCATGAGACATAGTTGGGAGCAGGGAAATTTTTGTATTTCTGGGGCCTTTGTGATATGCTAGGCAATGAATTAAGCCCTCCCCCAAGATTTTGTCATGGGTTCCTAGGAGACAGGTTCGACTATTACCCTCCGGTTACAGTGAAGGAGCCTGGAGGGTGGAGGGGTGTAAGTGACAAGCCCAGGGCCTCCTGGCTAATGAGAAGAGGAGCCCTACCTGGGCCTCTGCTCCAGGCCCCAGAGAGGTAAAGGTCAGGCTGCCCAGAAAGGTCAGCAGCTCTCAGAATAGAAGCCCCACAGGAAGTGGTTAGGGGCAGCCAGCAGCCAGCCTAGAGCCCACCAGGGAAGGAAACCACACCTTAGCACGGGTGGCGGGAGCTGAGGGTGGGGCCTGCTTCCTCGAGGTTCACGTGAGTGGGGGAGGGAGAGGGAAAACGTGTGTGTGCGCAGCGGAGGGGGCGGCCAGCACGCTGGGCGGGTGCAGTCTTGCCGTCCACATCCTCAGCAAGCTCGGCGTGGCCTGTGGTCCGTCCGCCCTCTCCTCCTCCAGTTTCCTAGCCCCGGGTCCTTCCAGAGCCAGCCCAGCCCCGGCGCTGCCAGGGCTGCGGGCACGTTACAGCAGGCCGTGGGGAGTGGGCCTGTTTCTTCTGCCTAAAAGTGAGTGGCTGAGCTGCTCGCCTCAGCTTACAACATCGAGGATCAGAGCTAAGGCTGCTGATGCCCGGGGTTCGCCCACAACATGAAGACCCCGTCCAAGGGTGGAGGTGAGAGCCTACATCCTTTGCCTGCGGAAACACACCCACCTGCCCAGCAGGGCCGGGAGTCCGGGAGGGCTCAGGTGCCAAACAGCAACCCCAGCACCCCTTGCGAGAGCTTCGCCTGCTGACCACTGTGCCCTCTGGAGAGCATGTCTGGGGAGGTGGTGACCAGCAGGCAAAGCTCCTACAAGAAGGTCTCAAGGGCAGGCCTCCCGCTGAATTAATTCGCTTGTGCATTCACTCCCCACAGTGTCTACTATGGTGCCTGGCCTGTACCAGGTGCTTAGTCAATACTGAGTGAGTATTTCAACGAAATAAAGACGTTGAAGGGGCATTTGGGCATTTCCTGCTCTAAGGAAACGGTAGATCCTGGCGCTGCTGCCTCTCCCTGCTCTGTGGATGGTGAAACTCCCTTGCGGCCCAGGCCTCCGGGAGCCACACAGCTTGGAGCTGCTATACACCGCTCAGGGCTCCCAGAAGTCAGAGGAATCAGCACCACTTCCCCACTCTGCCTCCCCAGGGGGATTGGCTAACCCACCTCCAGGCTGATGTTGAACCCTGTACCCCACCCACAAACCCTGCCAGCTTCCTGACACCTGCCCTTGATCTGGGGGGCTACAAGGGGCTGCCGGGAATGGTGCGTGGTTGTCATCTTTGAAGATGAGCGGTAAGAGAAGGGTGTGTGAGGACACAGACTTGGCCTGGGGTCTCGGCTCTAGAGCTGCCCTAGACCCGGGCAGTCTCTTACCATCTCTGCAGTCCTCCAGGGCTGCCTCAGGCTCCTGGCTGCCGGGGCCCTTCTCCGCCCTGCCCTCCAGGGGGGCACCTCCCCCAGGCTCCTTGCTTTTGTAGTTGGTGGTGGAGAGGGCCAGCAGTGGGAGCCTGGCTTGGGGGCCGCAGGGCTGGGTCTGCCGGGTGGGGAGCTCACAGGTCCTGGGAACTACACTCCCTGAAGGGACCAGCGGGGGCTCCACAGGCGCTGCCCGATCACCTGGCCTTCGGGGTGCTTTCCTGTGAGACCCAGGTGAGGTGGTTTTCCTGGAAGGAGGAGGAGTTGGCACCCAGCCTTCGGGGGAACGCGGAGTGGTCGGTTGCTGGGCCTGGCCTGGGGCGGAGGGCTCTGCATGGTTCTGTTGCAGGGAGACAGTTTTTGGAGACTCGTGGCTTTCCCTCCCCAGCTCTTGTCTGTCTGATACCAGCTTCACAAACGAGGCTGTGGCACAGGTGGTCCTGCACAGAGCCCCGGGATCCACAGGGCAAGCCCCGGGATTTCCCAGTTCTGGTCCGGGCTGCCCCGAGGACCCCAGGGAGGCCCTCTCAGGTCCCTGCACGGGAAGCTTGGAGAAAGAGTCTTCTCTGGAGAAGAGAGTCCCCTCGGGCATGTGTCCTCCAACTTCTATCACCTCATCTGAAACTTCCAGGAGATCAACCCCAGGCTGGGAGTGTGGGGCCCGAGGGCTCCCACGCACCTGCATCTCAGCCTTCCGGAAGCACCGGTGGCCCCCACGCGGCCTGGAGCCGCGTGGCCGGGGGCAGCTGCCGTGCGTCGGGCCGCGGGCCCTGCCGGGCTGAGAGGTGCCAGTGTCCTCACTGTCGGTCCTGCAGCTATCCGAGGTGTCCGTGCTGTCCAGGGCAGAGTCCGCCTCGTCCGGGCGCGCAGAGCCTCCGATGTGTGTCTCCCGGATGCGTTCTGTGCGGAGGCCCTGCTGCACGGGGAGGAGCCTGAGGGGGGCGCTCAGGCCCAGAGAGTTAAGCGGCTCTGCCCACACGCCCTCCAGCCCAGAGGCAGCCTCGAGCTCCTGGGGGACCCTGGGGTCCGGGGCTGCCTTCCCCGGGGCAGGGCGTCGGTCTTCAATGCAGCTGCCGCAGGCTCGACATGTCCTCTCACTGCCCGGAGTGGGTGGTGGCGCCGGGAAGGCCTTCTGGTCTAGGTGGCCCACAAGCCAGTGCAGAGCCTCTTCTCCAGCATCCCTACGCCGGATGCCCCCAGCGATGTAGTCGGCGAGTTCCGGCTTGGAGCGCAGGGGGCCTTGGTCTGCGGTCTGCAGCGCGGGGCTCAGCCCCTGGCGCTGGCGCTGATGCAGCCGGTCCAGGTAGCGGGACTCCGCGTCGCGGGCCGACTCGTCCTCAAAACGGACGTGGGACAGGGAGGGGCCCCGCTTCGGCCACTGCCCGCTGCTGGACTCCCCGCTGGAGGAGTCGCTCGTGCTTCCGTTCTGGAGGTTGTCTCTGCAGGCAAAAGGCAGGCTCTGGTCCAGGGCTGAGTTCCTCGCACCATCCCTGATGGGGAGACGGGAGAGAGGTCACAGGCAGAAGTGAGGAGGAAGGTACCCTGGGGAATTCCGTGGTGACTATAACCCCAAAGTTACCCCAAATCAGGTCCCTGGTGAGTCAAGCAAACCAGACCGGCTTCTAGTCCATCCCGGTGCTGAACAAAATCGGTGCTAAAACAAAATCAACAGGACCTTCTTGATTGTGCCTTTCCCTCTGTTTCCAGCTTGGCCTGAGCCAAGATGAAACATTATTAAACTCAGGATTATGCAGAAAGATGACACCAAAGTCCTCGTGCGTGCGTGCGTGTGTGCGTGTGCAAAAGAGGACACGAGCCTGCCATCACGGCATCTGGAAGTGACGAATTGTTGCAATACTCTATTTGCTATAAAGGTGTAACAGGAAGCATGTGCTCTAAGTCTCCACAGACACTGTGTGAGGTCTGAAGTTGGGGTTTCTTGTTCTTGCTCCGGGTTCCCGATCATCTTGCTTAGACCAAATTTAGACAGCGTGACACGGATGCTCTGGGTGCTCCGTCTTGTCTGTCCCTCCACCCCTGCCTTGTACCTGCCCCTCCCTAGCCCCTCATGCACACTGTCATCCTGAAACTCGGGGATGAGAATCACTGTGCTTGGAAAGGTCTCCACGTTCTGTCATCTGCCTTTGCTCTGGGAGACTCTGGGCCTGGTGGTCAAGTCCTGCTCAGCTCAAGAAAACACCCGCACACAGCTCAACTCGGCCCCCGGAGCCAGGTCACCGGCCTTCCAGGCCCCTCTGCAAATGGACTCAGGCCCGTAGGCCATCTTCTGTCAGAGGCCACCTGAGTGAGAGCCATACTTCTCCCTCCCTGAGGATTCCACCTGTGCCTGGGCCACTGCAGCCTGTCAGCACCTGAGGAAGGGGCTGTGGGACAGTCACTCCGGTGGGGTCTCTGTCCCCTGAGGGATCCTGGGGAAAAGAAGGCTTTAGACAGAGACGCAGCATCACCTTGTGCCCTGAGAAAGAAGAGGAGCCCACGGGGCAGAGCTCTGCCCAACTGCACAGTCAGGACTCGGCGGCCGCCGGGCCCACCAGGCCTGCCCAGTGCGGGAAGGCTGCTGGGAGATGCGGACCCGGCTCAGACCCACCAACCCCTCTGCAGGCCCTGGAGGGTGATGCCCGGCTCTGCTGATGGGATGTGCGCTGTACTTCCTGGGAGGGAAGAAAAAGCCCAGCTTTAACAGTACAGTCCCCACCTGAGAAGGGAGTCCGGGTCCCGCCAGTCCCATCACGGACCTTAACTTTTACATATTGGTTACATGCACCTTTTACAGACCTTGACTTTTGCAAGGTGGTGAATTGAGCCATCCTGGAATTCATGCCAAGGTAGACATAACACGTTTTTTTTTTTTGTTGTTGTTGTTGTTCCAAAAGGAGAACTGAAGGAGAGCTTAATCACATTAGGTGCCTTCAACTCAAGCACTGGAGCCCAGAGGCCTCCAGCAGCAGAGCTGGGACGGTGCATAAAGGTGCAGTGAGGATTCGGGAGGCAAGTGCAGAGCAAAGAAGGCACTTCGGCAGCAAGCAAACCCCACCCTGCCAAGCTTCTCAGGATGAGACACAGCCAGCAGGTGCCTCGACATTCACCTGTCCTGCAAAGGACTCTGGCAGGCCCAGGCCTGGGTGGAATGGCCCCTGGGAAGGAGGGGAAGGCCCCTTTCTAGGGTCTACTTTCTGCAACGATGCTGTCCTAACCGCACAATCAATGTCACCCACACAAGCTCTGCAGTCTTAACACAGCCACTCTCTGACACAGGACAAGGACACTTACGGTGTCCCCTCCCAGGCCCTGCATCTTGCTGACATGTTCTGCCCTCCTGGGACTGGAACTGATGGGGGAACTCAAGAGTCAGAAAATTTTAGTTTTAAGTAATAGTTAATAAGCTTAGGAATGAATGTATGTAAAAAGCTATTGTTCCAGGAACTGAAGCTATGACCTGCCCTGACTCCAAGAGACCACAAGCAGTTCCACCTTCGTGCCCCAGGAGGACTGCAAGCCATCAAGATGGTATCTGAGCCACTGTGCTCCAGAGAGAGACATCCCACCGCCCAGGACACAGAACACAGATAAAGAACTGCCCAGGACACAGATAAAGAATCACCAGTCAGCGGATGAAAGGATGCTGGGAAATCACCGGACTGCAGCTTTTATCTGATTAACCTTTTTCTGGAATTCCAGATCCCCTACATACACTTGTACCCCTGAAATTCCACATCCCTTACCTATGCTTTTTCCTCCTTACAAAAGGGCGGGCTTGAAAGGAAATGTACGATGGTCTGTTAGGGTACAAACCCACCGTCTGCTCAGATCGCCGGCCATCTGAATAAAGCGCCCGTAAAGAGTCAATCCCTGTCTCTGCTCATGGGTTCTGGTGGTGACAGGCAGCACGAATGCCGGTTTCAGGACCAACAAACTAGATGTGCCCATCCCCAAAGAGCAAGAGCGTGTGCTTCCAGGAGCTGCTCGTATCTACGATGATTCGTTTAGAGAAAAATGCAGCTACTGCTACCTCTTCGCCTCCTGGAAAAGCCTGTCTGTCTGTTCGGGCTTGCCCCAGACGCCTCCACCAGAGCTAGGATTAAGAAGGCCTTCTGGCGATGGCTCTGCCTGCCCCCGGTCCTCCGTCACCGTTCACCAAACTGCTCTTTGGAAGGAGTGATGCCTCTGGGCTGGGGGCTGGGGGCCGGGTGGGGGGAGGCTCCTGCATCTAACCGAGGCCCAGGGCCTGTGTGCCATCTCCGTGTTAACTCAGCATGGCTCTCCGGGGTGATTTGACAAGCGTAACCTTTAGAAGCATCTGTAGCAAGCCATCTGGCGTTGATTTTCAGCTCTACTCTCTGAGGATTCACCAAGCGCTGCCAAGTCAAAGTAATTCTTTTCTGGACACAGCAGCTGCTAAAGTGGGTCACCTTGCATTTCTATAGCGTTTCGACAGCCAGGCAAAGGGGAGCCTACTTTAAGGTTAGTGACTGGGGTCGTTGCGAGCTGCTGACGTGACTCAGGGAACAGGAAGCAACCAAGAGTACATTTACACAGTCAAGCCTGTTTTGCAGAAAGACTTGCCTCTCTTGAGGCTACTCAACCTACTCAACCTATATACCTATGGGAAGTGGAACAGGAGGGTTCCACGGAAGTCTAAGGCTCTGAGCCTATATATGTACAGAGAAAAAATAGGTTGTTTCAGAGAAGCCATGTCCATTCATAACTAGTGCCCTGCAGCCAGAGGAGGGCTAGGCACATAATGTGGAAATACAAGGGCGGCCTGTTTGGCACCTGCGGCCAGGGTATGGGGGCTCCCGAGCCCTTTGCCTAAGGGTCCCTCTGACACTGGACAAAGAGGCAGGCCGAAGCCCTCTGCTTGTGCTGGAGTCACCTCGCTGGTGCTGTGAGGGTCCCCAGTCTCTCGTGAGTGGGCTCAGCATCCTCTACCAAAGGGCATGTGGTCCAGTTCCACTGAGGATCCTTGTTCCCTCTAGTGCCACGTGGTGATGAAAACCGCAGGCCCCGCATGCCCACCATACCAAGGAAGCCCCAGGCCTGGTCAGCCGCGCAGAGGGCACGGCTCGGGCCAGCTGCAGCCTGGCGTGGGCCAGCATCTCACCTCAGGCCCAGGTACCGCCAGCTCTGGGGTGTGAGCTCCACATGGAAGTGGTTTCTTGTGGTGCACTATACATGGAACAGTCACAGTGATGGTGACAAGGTGTCACTCGGGGGCAGCCACATATGTGAACTGCTGGTCTAAATGTCCTTGAACTTGCTCCTTCCCTGTCTCCTCGTCCCTGATGCGCTCATGCTCACCCACAGCTGCAGCATCATGAAAGCAGGGTAATGCGAGATACAGAGCCCATCGCTAACAGCCCGACGAGTGCCTCCAGTGGGTGTTCCATGGACAAACCTGCTCCAAAGCCTGACCCTGCACCTAGGCTTCACCCTTTGGCTAAGGCCCCGCCAAACCTTCAGACTCCAAGGCAGAACCCTGGGCTCTGTCCTGGATGCCTCCCCTCTCACACTTCCTACGTCTAGTTAATTACAGTAGTCTGTAATCTGTGCATTCATCTTCTGTGGTTTCAGTTACCTGCAGTCAACAGTGGTATGAAAATATTAAATGGAAAATTCCAGAAGTAAAGACTTCGTTAGTTTTAACCTGCATGCCATTCTGAGTTCTGTGATGAAATCTCGCACTGTCTCGCTCTGTCCCAGCGGGAACGTGAGTCATCCCTTTGTCTAGCGTCTCCACCCACCAGCCGCTCAGTAGCCGTCAGGTTATCAGATCACTTGTGTGGGGTCTCAGTGCTTGTGTTCCAGTGACCCCTATTTTACATAATAAAGCACAGGAGTAGTGACGCTGACAATTCCCACGTGACAAAGAGAAGCCGTGATGTGCTTCCTTCAAGACAAAAGTTATGTATGTACAGAATAAACATAGTATTTACAGCAGGAGGGTCAAACTCATGTTCACTGGGGGCCACATCAGCCTCTCGGTCGCCTTCAAAGGGCCAGATGTAATTTTAGAACTGTAAATGTAACTACTCCTTAACTACGGGCAAGGAGCTCGGCGCTGCCACCGGGTAGAAATAAGGTGCCGGGCTGGTAAAACAAGGTGGAGAGCCGCATTTGGCCTGCGGGCCTTGTGTTTGCCATCTGTGATACACATACAGGGTTCAGTACTATCTGTGGTTTCAGGCACCCACTGGGGATCTTGGAACATACCCCTGTGGATAAGGGGGACTACCGTAAAGAATTACTTTTAAGAGGTAATACTTATAGAGTACTCACCGTGTGCCAGGAGCTACTCTAAACACTTTACATATAGTCATTAATGCATATAACCCTCACCACAACTCTGTAAGACAGACACTAATATAATTCCCATTTTGCAGATGAGAAAACTGAGGCACTGAGACTTCCCCAAAAGCACACAGCTAATAAGTGGCAGAGCCAGAATTCAACCCAGTGGTCTTGTTCCAGAGTCTCTTAACCACTTCTCTGCTGCCTCGTTAAACCTGCTTATTTCTGGCTCTCAGCACTCTCCTGTGTCCAAACCGCCCACACCCTCCCCCAGTCACATAGCGCCAGGACCAGGTGCAGCCCCCTCACTGCCCCCAGAACCCCAGATCCAACACACCCTTGAAGCAAGCATGGCTTTACTGAAACGCAAATGTGGTCATGCCACCCACCTGCTTAAAAGCCCGGTGCCTTGCTGCGTGAGAGGCACGCTAGGCCTGGAGGCCTCCGTTGACTGGCCTCCACAACCGGCTGGCAGGGAGCCCTCTGGCCCTCACACCATGCACCCAGCACACCCTCAGGCTCCAGCCTGGCCAGGCTCCTGAGCACCGGGCTCCTGCTCATGGTTTCTGCCCCGGGACGCTCACCCCTGCCTCCCTCATCTCTCCGATGAGCACCTACGTCTCCTTCAAGACCCGGTTTAGAAACCACCTCCTCTCGAGCCTCCCCTGTCCTTCCAGGTGGAGCCACAGAGTTTAGGCCCTCCACACGTGCCTTTCTTCTCCTGCACCACAGTCCACAGAATTGTGCTGATCGTTCGCCAGCCTTTCTCCCTGAAGACAGTGACCTCTGTCCTTCCAGGGAGCTCGGATTTTGTTTCATTCACCTTTGGATCCTCAATGCCTGACACTCAGTGGGCCCTCGGTGATGCTATGCTGACCAACTACGTGAATTACAGCAAGCGCCTGACATGGGGAACACCCCCCCGCCGCCCCCCCCCCCCGACAGAAGGGAGGAACTAGCAGAGGCATTTTGGCGGGGCCTCAAGCCTCCCCTCTGGCCTGCCTGGCCCAGGCCCCACTCACCGGCGGCCCTGGTCAGCAGTGGGCACGATATCATGGCTGGCACGGAGGGGCCGGGTCCTGGCCTTCATGCGGGCACGCTGCAGCAGGTGCTTGGCTTCCTCATGCTTGGGGCTCCTCGGCACGGGCTCCGGCTTGGGTCCAAAGGTCCTGCAGGGCGGCGCACAGGCCAGAGTGGGCGGGGGAGGGATTAGAAGAAAGTAACATGGATTAGGAGGGCTTTAACAGTGTCTAGCACGGACATGCCAGAAAAACCCAGCACGAGTGGCCTTCCCTGTCCAGCCCCACAGAGGGCACCCAGCCTGCGGCCTGGGGAGTGGCCCAAGCTACTCTGGATGGGGCTGCAGAAGCTGGCCCAGGTTGGATATCTGCTCAGAGACCAGAGGCAGAGACCCCAGGGGGATCTAGAAAAGGGTAGGGGGGTCTCCAGATTATCCTATTGTTCCTTCCCTGGGCAGACAGCCGGAGTTATCTGCGGGGAGGGAGGGGGGAGGGCCGGGGTGGTTGAGCTGGGCCTGTGCCCAGCCAGATGGTCTTTACGCGCATCACCTCCCTCTCTCCTTCTGTCTCTGCGCGCCCACTCGTACCCTCTCAGGCTACCCAGCACCTCCCTGGGCTCCCCCCACAGACACAAGGACTCAGGGTTCTGCCCGTCGCGGCTTCCGCGCCTTGGGGGAATGGCATTTTTACGAGTCCTGGTGCTCTCCTGCCTCACGCCCAACCCAAGGCCCATCAGGCATCTGTTGAGGGCTGAGAGAAATTAAGCTGGACCCACACCAAGTCAGCAAATGGCTCGATTTTCATAATAATAAGGGTCCTCACCAGCCCTCACCACCTACACATGTGCTGCCTCCCCTGCCAGTCCAGAGCTGCAGAAAGTGACAGCAGCCCTTTCTCAGCGCTGTCTCCCAGACGGTGACACACAGCCAGCACTGGGTCACAGCAGCAACAGCATCCCCACAGCCTCCCGCCGATCAGAGGCTTCTCGCCATGGAGCTCGTGCTCCCAGCCAGGCTGGCCGAGGGCAGGTGTTCTCTCCATTTGACAGATGAGGGTGCTCCGCAGCAGAGAGGCGGGCTTGGCACATGGCTCAAGGTCGAACATCCGTGGAGGGCAGGGCAGACGACAGCCAGCCCCGCTGCCTCCAGCATCCTCCCCACATCCTCTGTCCCCTCTCCTTCCTGGGTCCCAGGGCAGGCTGAGGATGTCTGTGGCTAGAGTCATACATGCTCTTGGATGTGACTTTAGCACCCCTGAGGCTGTGCCTGTCCTCACCGGGGTGGGGGGGGAGGGGGGGCGCCACAGGAAGAAAGCTCAGACAAGGAGAGGCCCAGCAAGATCTAGATCTCAGCCTATCCCATTCCTTCCCACCCCACGTGTAACCTGGAGAAACGGGCCTTGTACTGATAGGGGAAAGGTACCAAGTGGTTTCCTAGATGGCAGGTGACAAATATGTGAGCGGCACAACTCTGAGGCCTCCTTGGGACAACCTTAGATAAGCTCTGGGCAGTCTGGGATTCTTTCTTTCTCTCTTTCTTTCTTTTTTTCCTTTCCTTCCTTCCTTTTTTCCTTCCTTCCTTCTTTCCTTTATTATTTATACCTAGCCCTGCTTTGGGGACCAAGGGGAAACAGAAAGAACTGCTAGAATAAAGGCGCCATCTGTGCCTCTGATCCCTGGCAGGGCCCAGGCGCAGTTCTGGAACAGAAGGTTTGACTGGAGGGATGTGAGAGTGAGTCTCCAGGCCTGCTGCCCTGGGAAGCCTCCTTTGGCAGGAGAGGCCTCCCTCCGCACAGCTTCCCGAGCAGGCAGCTCCTCCGGGGCACTGCCGAGAGCAGCTCTGCTCCCTGGGGCTCCTGCTCCGGCAGCAGAGATAATGAGGTTACCAGCCCGGAGAGCCGCCCCTGCAGCTGCGGGCCTCTGGCTGCCAGCCTGCACACTCGGAGCCTTCCGGTGACAGCTGTGGTTCCCTGGCTGTCGGAGGGCATTTGTCACAAGACCTGGTGGGCAGGCAGGAGGGCCCCAGGCAGCTGGCCAGATGCTGCCAAGATCGGCCTTGCCCCAGGTTTCTAAGCCATTTTGCAGCTTTGCTATTTCCTTTCTCTCCCTCAAATTGGAGCTGTTGATTTTTTTTTTTTTCCATCAGCTGCCCTGCTTTGGTTCCTGGCACACGAAGCCGGTTTCTCCACTGACTAGAAAAGCAGGGCTTTGGGGGCGCCTGGAGGCACCCACACACTAACAAACTGAGCAAGGCAGAGAGTGGCGGTCACCTTCACAGATGGCAGCAAGGTCAGCAGGACAGGCAACTCCCAGTCATGCTGCACCCTGGAGGGAGCAGGCGCTGACCAGCCCTGGGGAGGGAAGGTGGTCGTTCTCCCCAGGCGGGGGCGAGCAGGTGGGATAGTGTGGGATGGTGAGCCTGTCCCAGCCTCGCTGCCCACCTCCTATCGCCACATCGTACTGGTCCACCCCAGGGCCACCAACCCCAGCACACAGGCAGGGTCGGACACTTCCATCCCAGGGAGCCTTTCCAGTCCAGTCTGAGCCTGGCCTCTGCCCAGGGCACACAGCCGTGGAGCCGAACCCTTCCCATCATGGACTGTGACCCACAATCCCACTCTCACAATTCCTCAGGAAGGGGTCTGGAAGGGCTGGGGCAGATGGTGCATGGCTGGGTAAAGGCAGTTCTGCCTAAGAATAGACAGCTTTTGCCACTTTCTTGAAAGCCTGCACATTTAGGGCTCAGTAGGTAGGGCACAGGGATTAAGTGGCTGAGTGCTTTTCTCCCTGGGCCTCAGTTTCCCCACCTGTAAATAGCCGGAGTTGAACAGGGGAGAGGACTCACTACCCTGTGAGTGTGAGTCTTTGGCCGGGGAGTCTGGGGCTCCTGAAGGTGGGGTGGGGGGACTTTGACGTTCTCTCCCTGCGGGGTTCACACCACAGATGTTTGGCTCTCAGAGACCTAATTGTTAGGGACAAGCAGAAATCCACATGAGTCTTCTGCCCTTCCCTGTGCCCCTCCAACCACCAGTGTCCTAAGCTGCTTCCCAAGGACAAAGCGCAGCAGGTGGCCCCCTCCCCTCTGGTCTGTCCGTCTAAACCAGTTTCTCGGTGGAGGCACAGGCGGGTTGAGATCTCAAGTCAGGACACCCACCAACGCTCCCCTAGCCAGGGACATCAGCAGGACAGAGTGGCCTCTTTCTGGATTAATCCTGGATCATAATCCTGGATTAAAGCAATAAGCTCCAGCAAGTCTGGGTTTAACCCTTTTATCCCGGGAGCATGATCTAGGCAAGCAATTTGGAAAGGAAAGCAGCCTGACATTTCCCAGTTCCCGGCATGCAGCAGGGAGGGGGGAACTATACAGTGCACAGCACATGTCCAAACCTGTTGCCGTGCATTTGTTCCATTTTTGTCCATTATCAAGCTTTTGATGACCAACGGCAGGGCTTCCCTGCTGTCACACTGTGTGCAGTTTCCCGAGCGATGGGAAAGGAAAGGAAATGAAGGCCTGGAACTTTCCGTTCTGGACTGTGTGCTTCATGAGGACAGGGACCTTATCTTGGGCACCTTCTTCCCAGGGCTGCGGGATGCTGACAGACAGAGCCAAGGGCAGGGTTCTGGGACATCCTGCCTAGGTCCCCACTGTGGACTGCCACTTCCTAGCTATGTCGCCCTGACAGGTTACTTAGGGCTCCAGCCTCAGTTTCCCCATATGCTAACTAAGGGCTCAGTTATTACATGAGGTTGAGTCTCTTAAATCAGGTTAGCACAGAGCTGGGCACTGGGTAAGATTCAATCAATGTCAACATTTATTATGATTATTGCTGTTATTGATATTATTAGCACCATTATTTTGTTAAGTGCTCCTGCCTCCTGTGAGCAAACCGAAATGACCTGCGGAAGAGATGGCCTTGTAGCAGTCTGTAAGGGAAGTCGTGCTTGGAAGTGACAAACCACTGTGAGGCTAGAGAGGGCTTGGTGGTTTGGCTCTAGATGTTCCAAAACCTTTGACAGGGTTTCCCAGAAAATCAACGTCCACACAATGGGGCCCCAGCAGCGGCTGCTAGGTGGCAGAGGGGATCGGCTGTCCAGACAGCAAGCAAGAGCTTCTCTCCACAGAGAAGGGAGAGCAGGCGTCCTTAAGAATGGTGCGTTGAACACGCACCTCACTTCCAAACACCTTTCAAAGGACCCGGGTGGAGCCACACCGAGTTTCCCTAAGACATCGACTTCTGACCGGGGCAGAACAAATTGTCTCTGTCCGCGCCTTCTGGAAGGACGCTAATAAATTCCCTACCAGGCTGGCCCTCTGGTGTGTGGGGGCAGGTGTCCAAGACACCCCAGACTGGGGGCACGGTGGCCTGCTCAGCTCTGGTGGCCAGGAAGCAGGGCTTCCTCTTCCTGAACGTCAGCCTGACTCCCCACAGATGACTGGTCTTGGGTAAATCAGCTTTCTTGAGCCTCTGTATTCGCCAAGTTCGTGGCCCTAATGAGATTTTCACGTATGAGGTCTGACTGCACTAATGACAGGGCCTGAACGTCCCAGGTGGCGCTAGGTACGCGGTACGGCTTCAGATTAGCATCCTCCCGTCCCCACCCAGGATTTGGTACACCAGGCGCTTCAGGAGCGCGGCGGGTATTTGAATACACTGGTGAGTACTTCTTTCTTTGTAGCTTCGGTCTTGGTGGGGTTGGGAGTAGCAGGAGGGCTTTCCTCTGGTTTTCCTTTGCGTCTGTATACCGGAACACTCCCCCATCACCTGGTGCGCCCCCTTCCCCACGACATGGGGGGAAGGGCTAGAGCAAACGCGGTGGGATATCAGGGTGAGCCTGGAGGGGGTGACATCCTTTACGTGGCCCCAGCACACCGCCTTAACTGGGAAAGGAACTGCTGCAGTAGACGCTTTGCACTTGGACCCTTTCCCTAAGGGTTTCTATGGCGATTGTCTCATTTTAGACTTGCGTGGTCCTGTGCGGTCAACCACACAGAGACTGCCTCTCCCACCTGAGAGATGAGGCGCCAGAGGCCAGGCCGGGGGACCGACTCCCTCGAAGCAAGAGCAGGTCGTTGGCGATGCTCTCTGCATGGCGCCTCGAGCCCGATGAGTACTTTTGTTCAAGGAGCCAGCCTGGGGTGTGGGGTGACTGGCACCCCCTACTCTGTCTTGGGGTTGACAATCCATAGGGGCCCACTGTCCCCTGCTCTGTCACACAGGGTTGGCCTGCCCTCGTGCTTTCTTGTGGTCTCCTGCTCTCCTGACGGGGTGAATGCACGGACGACAGCAAGGAGGTAAGGAGAAAAAAGGTGCGCTCTGAGCTCTTACCTGCTCCCGTCCGAGTCCTGCAGGGAGATGCCCGAGTCCCAGTCCGTGTCCCCTGGTGGTCGCTCTGGGACCCAGAACAGAAGCAGATGTCAGGGCAGAGCTAGCAACTGGGCTCTCTCCATTGCCCCTTAATGACTGCCAAGGAGAAAGGTTTCTCCGGAAGCCATTTACTTACAGATAATCTGCCCCCTGCCTGTGTCTCAGCCTGAGAGGTGGAGGCACAGCCCATCACAGTGGCTGTGGTGCGCCTTGCCATGGGCTAAGGGGACCGTGTGGGTCCTCTTGGGAGTGGGCAAGGGATGGGTTTTTGGAAAGGGAAGGAGGGATAGTAGGTGTCTTCTCAGGCCTGAACACTTGCACATCCTAGTGGTGCTACCACCTGAGTTCAGCCCACCTGACAAAATGTGCGACCGCTCTGTGGGGAGGGTCCACTATAGGGCGAGGGCGTGTTATTGGAGGGAGACGCAGAGCCCCTCTGGAAAAGGCTACATGCCAAGGAAAGAAGCTGTGACAGCCGCCACCCTCAGGCACCACCCGCACGCACAGGGCTGGCCTCCCGCTGGCCTGGGGAGTCATGCGGATACTCAGCAGATGGGGCTGGCTGTGAGGCAGTAAAGAAGCTATGTCAAAGCCAAGAGGACATCCTGATGACTTTGGTTACAGAAAGCTGTGCTCTTCTGCCTCTCCTATCCCACCCCCTCCATGCTACCCACCTCCTCTTTTCCTTCTGGACTCCCAACTGCTACCCCCGCCCCCCAGACCTACAAAGTGAGTCTCACCTGGTCCAGCTCTGTCCCAGGATGGAGTCTGGGCTGGGATTCTCACCTTGGGGGGGGCCGGCCCCCCAACATTGAGCATCTCCTGCAGAAGAAGGCGGTTCCTCTCTACCCGTTCAGACAGGGACAAGGCACTGCCCCCAGTGCCCAGAGCCCCCGGGTCTCCAGCTCTCCAGAGACCCCTCAGCAGGGCTGGCCTGGGGACAAAGTCCTCCTCGGAGGTCAGAGACAAGCTATCCAGGTCTCCCCCTGTGACTAGATCATCCTGAAGGGGGAAGGACCTCTCTGCCTTCAGGTCGGGTGTGTGGGTGATTTTGTTACAAGGTCTAGGGCCCCTGGGCCGGCCTGGAATGACTCTGTGGGTGGGGCTGTCTTGCAAAGAGCCAGGCCCTGGAAGCAGAACCTTCTCCTCATGGTCAGGCAGTGTCCGTACTGTTTCTGGAGTCTGTGGGTGCCTCCCATTACAGCTCTCGAGCCCAGGAGTGGGTGGCCCGGGAGGTCTGGGGCCCCCATTCCTGGCAGGATGCTCCTCATTGACACTGTTGTCCAGCTGTCCTTCAGGCAGGTTCTGAGCATGGAGGACCACCACAGCATCTGGCAAGGGAGTCCTGGCGCCACCCACCTTGACCCGACGGCATTTGGGTTTCTTGGGGGATGGCCGCTCGTGGGCAGAGAGGCAGGGGCCTGCCCCCTGTTTGGCTGCTGTCATATTTTCCTTCAAGGCCCTGACCTTGGACTCCAGCACAGAGGGTTGCTGGAGCTGCACCCCCCGTGCCCTGAGAGGCTGGGGGGCCACCAGGCTGCATGTTCTGTCTTCCTGAGGGCAGGGCCAGGCTCTTGGGAGGTGTCCATTATTGGGCAATGGCTCAGTGCCACTTCTTTCCATAGCAGAGGTCACCTCCATGGAGCTGCCTGTTCTGTTCCCTGTTTTGGGCTCTCTGGAAGAGAAAACAGACAGAGCTCTTTAGATCCAGCTCCTGGGTCCATAAAGTGCCTTCATATTGAGCCCTGTACAGAACAGAGTAATCTGGGGACAGAGCAGGAGACACACTCTATCAGGGGTGTCCAACCTGTGGCCCACACGCCACAGGCAGCCCAACACAAAATCATAAATTTACTTAAAACATTATGAGTTTTTTTGTGATCACATGTCATAATGTATTTAATGTGTGGCCCAAGTCAACTCTTCTTCCAATGTGGCCTAGAGGTGCCAAAAGGTTGAACGCCCTTGCTAAATAATGTGAAAAGTACACATCATTAGATGAAACAAATAAGGTGTTACTGATTTTTTTTCTTCCAAGTCTCAGTAGCGGGTTTTCTACCCCCATTTGACACATTGGGGCACAGGCGTCAAACAACTCATCCTATGCCAGATGCAGACCAGAGTGTAGAGCCGAGTCAGGCCTCCCAGTCCCCGGCCTCTTGCTTTCCTGACAGGTGATCTCAGTGAAGCTGTGATATCACACAGGATCTCAGGATCTGACCCCCAGGTGGAAGGTGACCCCCACATCCCCCTACGCACACTCCCAGCCTCCAAACCACGGGACTGCAGCATGGCACTGTGCTCAGCCACTAACTCCAACCAGCATCCGCTCTGTGCCAAGCAGGCCTGCAAGCACTTTCAAACATACACCGTTGAATCATCCTCACCTTATTCAGCCAAAATAGCATTGCTATCCTCGTTGTTACAGAGGGTGAAACTGAGGCACAGTGGGGTATAGTGAGATCACATAGCGGATAGGGGAGGCCGGTTTGGAATGCAAAGCTTCCTGTTTCAAAGCCAGGGCTCTGCGAAAGCACTCGGTGGTCCCTTGGCCCCACTCCGGAGAATAACCCCGTCTAGAGAGATTCGGGGACTTGCCAGAATGGCAGCCCCGGGGTGGCATAGTCGATGTCAATGTTCTCACAGGGAACAAAAGTGCACGCAGGATTTTATTCACCAAGTGGTTCTGTGCTCACGTACAGGCCGCGGTGTCTTAATATTTATGCTGCTCTCTGAGAGAATGCTCCCTCAATATCATACACCTAGGTATGTCCCGCTTGGAGTAAACTGTGCATAGAAAATCCGTATTTACAGATATTACAAATTAGGAAGGAGTTAATTATTCACTTCGCACGTTGACTAAAGATTCACTATAGAATTCTCTTCTACGGCAAGTGCCTCTATAGTTGTTTATTATGATTCAATTTACACAAGGTTTCAGGCATGTGTATATTTCGTAAAGGAAAATACACACGAAGTGCCAAGTGTCACATCAGCTTTAAGCCAGTGAAGTTTCCGGACTCTCTTTAGGAGGCCGAGGTCTTTCACCCTACTGGTTCATGTAGAATTTATCAACATTCTCTTTGCAGCCCACTCACGGATTCCTCTCTCCTAAGATTCAATCAGAGAACAGAGACTGATGCAATGGGAGCGGTTTCAGTTAAATTAAGAGAACTTTCTGCCGGGTCAACTCCGGACCTGTATCCCAGAGTTGGTCCATCCGGGAGACCTTGGTACGAGCACCTTCCAGCGGGGCACTGCGGACGCCTGGGGAGACAGATGGGCTGCTCAGAGCCGCCTCATTCCATGGCCCAAGGGCTGCATTTGCTTAAACTCGGCAGGCTTAAACTCAGAAAGGCTGGACACGGAGCACGGGCCTCCCCCGACCCTTCCAGCCCCGCGGCCCCGCCACCCGACCAGCCCGCCGCCAGCCTGGCTCCTCGCCTCCTCCGTACTCACTGAGGGCCGCCGCCGGCAGGATTGGCCGCTGCCTCCTCCATCCCCTCCATCCCTGGACCGGCGAGCCCTCCTCTGGCCCCCTCTCCTCCTCAGGCCCGGGGGCCGGGCTCCGCTCCTGGCTCTGCGGGCAGCCCCAGGCCCGGGTGGGGTCTGGCCTCGGCCTCCCTCCGGGTCGGAGGAGGGAAGTGGGTCGGGCGGGGAAGGCAGTGGCATCGGCTGCTAGCTCGTGGTTGTGCCCCGAAGAGGAAAGAAGCCAAGCGGGTGTCTTCCAGGGCCGGGACGGGGAGAGCGCGCGCGGAGCGCAGGAGTGGAGCGGAGCGGAAGGGGCTGGAGCAGCGGGGCCTGCCCCGCCCGGCCTCGCCCCCTCGGCGCCCGCTGCAGCCACGGCCGCTCCGCTGCCGGACGCCCGAGCCCCGGGGAGCGGCTTCTCCGGCGGCGGCGGCCAAGGAGCGAGCGCCTCGCACACGTCAGAGGGGCGGAGGACAGGCGAGGCCCGGGCTGAGTTCGGGAACGACGCCTGGGCCCCGCGCGCGGACGCGGGGACGCCGGGCGCTCAGCGGGACTGACCCTTCGCAGCCGGCGGCGGACCCCGAGCGGCTGCGGGCCGCGCAGCCCTGGGATGAGGCTCGAGGGGAGCAAAAGCTAAGAAAACAGCACGTTCTTCCCCAGCTCCGCGGGAATGCGTGTAACCCTACACCCCGGTCTGGGGGTGAGGCTCGACTAACCGGGTGGAAGCTAAGGAATGCCCTTTGTTTAGACAGCTTTTCCAGACGGACGTCCCCATCGGCTTAGGGCACCGTTTCCTACGAGGTCAAAGTCATTCGTTTCTGCTATGCAGAGGCGCGAGGGTAGCCTGAGTACAGGGGGGTTCCCTCATTCCGACCTGCCAAGGGGAGAGCCTGGTGCCTGCTCTGCCAGCCGCCTGGCGCAGGGACCGGTTGTCCTGCAGACACCTCGTCACTTCTTCCAGACCTGGGAAGAAGTAGCAGCTAAGGGCTTCACCTGCAACGGTGGCCCAAGCCACCTGGAGCTTTCCTTCTCTTTCCACCCAGAGAGGTGTGGGAGCCTCACCTATTTCCAAACCTATTTTTTCACGAAGGATGGGAAACAAGAGAGTTAAAACCCTGGAGATTCTGGAAATCTCTACAGAGGGAAGGTGCTCATTCATCTTCCTGGCAGCCAGCAGGCTTCTCTCTGGAGCCTGGGTTGCTTTCCTGTTTGCACTTGTGCACTGCGTCACCACCTGGATGGCAGGCCCGGGAACAGTAAGGACCATGCAAGGAGAGAAGCGCGGTGCCAGTAGAGGCCAAGGACGTTTCCAGAGGAGGCCTGCTTCTTGCGTGAGCAGTTCCCCTGCAGGAGGTGGGGCCTCCGGGCTGGGCCAAAGCACCCAGGCCTGAGAGCAGCTGCCTGGGGAGCTGTGGTGGAATAGCCTCAGGCTAACTGAGGAACCTGAGAGAGCACCCAGGGCAAACCCTCTGTGCTAGAACAGGCCCGAGGGCCCACAGCCCTCCTGACAGGTGGCCTTCAGAGTCTGGGGCCAGTGTGCTTGCAGTTAATCCCCCCCACCCCACCCCACATATTCCCAGAGCAAGTGGTTTCTCCAACAGGGCACACTGTTCACTAACACCGATCATTTCGTAATAAAGTACCGTTTAGGAGGGTGTACTGTGCCCACGCATTGGGCTAAGCACATTGCATTCCTTATCTCATATGGCGCCCTTAAGAGATGGGTACTGTTTACTGTCTCCTTCCTACAGGTGAGGAAACTGAGTTAGGTGATCTGCCCAAGGTCACAGAGCCAGTAAGTGGCCAGCCTTCTGGAGTCTGAGGCCCTCACATCAACCACATTCAACATGGAATGCTTTAGTTTAAAAGAAGCAAGAAAATTCTGAAGTGCTTTAATAGTCAAAATATGCAGCCCAGCCACCATGGTCTGGCCCTTTCTTTCTGGGTCCTCTCTGCCTTTCTTATTACTGCTGTTCGAGGTAAAATCATTACTCTTTGTGCAATGCCAAACCTAATAACAGCAATGCCATTATTGTAATCAGGGACTACCGATGAGCTCAGGTACTCCACAAAGGATCTGTTAGATCTTTACAACAACCCTGCAAGGTGGGTATAGGGTCTCCCCACTTTAGGAATAAGGAAAGCAGGGTACACAGAGATGAAGGGATTTGCTTGGAGCCACACAACTAGTAGAGTAGAATCTGGACCAATCGCGCCTGGCTCCAAGACCTTCTGCCTTGTTTCCTCCTACCAGAGGCATCTAGGGACTCAGACTCTCAGAGGGAACTTTTGCAGGACTCCTACCCCCGCCCCCTGCCAGAAGTTAATGATCTGTAAGGCAAGTTTCTGAAAGTTCCAGCAGAGGCTTAATGTTTAAAAGAAACCTGCCCCCCAAACTTTTGAGAGGCAAATAATCACCTTCAGTTTACTCATTAAATTCATTTTACAGTTAATACAGGGGGGCAGTGTCACATCTATATAGGGCCTTTTAAAATGCCACATGTTTAAAAACACCAATAAGCAAACCCTCGGAATGCTATTGAATTACGAAGACATTTGCATGCTTGAGGGCACTTCTTGTTCACCTGGATTCTCTTGGGTTCAGCAAATCTCTGCTGAGCTCCTACTGTGTGCCAGGCACTGGGGAGGCAAAATGCAGTAACACGGAGACTGTTCTGGAGAAACTGCTGGGCAAGTGCGGCAGGGGAGGGGCGGGCACAGAGACGTCCTGTACACGTGCTCCCACCGAGGGTAGCAAAGGGTGGTGGTCCGTTCACAGAAACAGATTAAGGTGTGTGTGGGGTGGGAGAGGTTTTCAGAGGGAGCTGGATCTTGTAGAATCAGCAGGAATCAGCCAGACGGAGGGTGGGGGGAGGGGAAGGAGAAGGCATTTCAGATGGGGAGATTAGCATAAACACAGGCAGCGAGGTGTGAAGCCGCCCGGTATCGGTATTACTAAGTGTAGAAGTTAGGAGGGCTGAGGCTGCAGAGCAAGGTGGTGTGGCCTGGATGAGGATCTCTGGGGCAGGGTGAGGAAATTGCACTCCATCCCAGGAAGTGGGAATCCCTAGAAGGTGGTCTACGCTGGGCCTCAGTCCTTTAGCATGACACGTTTCTGGACTGGGGAACTACCCTGTGTCCTTATGTATCAGGCTTTTTCATTTCATTACTATCTTTTGGAGAGAAATCTAGGAAGAACACAAATACATGGTAAGTAGCAATCACCTAACCCTCTTCCTCCATTGGAACGAGGGAAACCCACCATCCCAAGAAGCCACCTTCCACTCAGACTGGATGAAAACACAAGCCTCACTCCTCCTCCCCACTTCCCCCTAACATGCTCTGAATGCTCAGCCTGAACAAGAGCCGTGTGGGGAGTGGAAATTGGGTTTCACTTAGGATGACGGCATAGGCGAGAAAGAGCCCTTCCAGGTCATACCGTTAGAGCCAGGTGCGTGTGTGGGGAAAGGGGTGGGAGGGACACCTCTGCCCTCCCTCTGCTGGACTGCCTGAAGGAGCTGGTCCAGCCGGACACCTGAATTTTCCGGTTGCTCCTGTCTTGGTCATGAGGCACCTGGCCGGTGGAGCACCCGGTGGGGATGCTGCCCTCTGTCCCGAGCGGGGCCTTCACTCAGGCCTCCTGATTTCTTTTCTAGCACAGGCCCAACAGGAGCATTCTCCCGTGCACCTGCCTCTGCTCTGCTTGGAGCCCTCCCACGACCTCCCAAGGGCTGGTCTGCCCCGCGCCTGTGTAGATTCTCCTGGGACGCCGGTGAAAGGCTGGCTGATTTTGAGGTCTCACCTATGGAGATTCTGATGGCTTAGGCTGGAGTATGGCCCAGGAATCTGCTTTCCAATGAACTGCCCAGGTGGTTCTGAGGCGCAGTTTTGAGAAGCACAAGGCCTGGGGTTAAAACTCAGACTCCTTTGTACGGTACACAGCCCCTCCTGCCTCAGCTCTCGCCACCCCAACAAGCCTGTCCTGTGTGCCCACCATATTGAATTGCTTCCAGTTCCCTCGACGGCCGCTCTTATTCACAGCTCCTTGCCCTTGCCCAGGCTTTCCCTCCGCTTGGAACGCCCTGCTTCACGCCCCACACACGCAGCAACGTCTCCTGCTCAGGGAAGCCTTCCCACCACCCTCCACAGTCTTCCCGACCTGCGTTAGTGTGCCCTGGGCTCGCTGCTGCCAGAGCACTAAAGGCACGGACTTGTCAACATGTGGCACTTCACAGAGCGCTTCCTGATCTGTATCTTTGTCCCTGGCCCCTCACAAGTGCTAGACACGTGAAAGGTACTGACTAAATGCCAGGTGTTTAAATGGAAGAAAAATATCCTTATCGGGGCGGAATGCCTAAGAGAAGTGGGGAACGCACTGCTTGCTAAGAGAATCAAGGCCATTTCCAAAGGATTTGGTTCATTCACTCCGACTGGCAGGTATATGGCTGGTCCTGCCCCAGGGCCTGTGATGAGTCAGTCGGCTGGTGGGGCCAGGACAGCACCTGGGCTTCCTGACTGACTCTGGTTTACACCTGAGGCACAGGCCTCCTCGCCCCAGCCCCCCTACCTTCTTCCCCCAGTGATCATTGATTATGGATAGCAGGTTGGGCCTTCACTTCAATGCTGAGTGAGCCTGGAGATTCGGAGATAAAACAGCTATCAGAAGAAGACATGGATGGGGGCAGGCAGAGGAGAAGATAATGAGAAAGAAGCAAAAACAGGCTGGGCGAGGACACCACAGCCAGGCAGCATGACAGCTGGGCTCCCCCAGAGCGCAGCCACCCTATTTCCTTGCTATGCCTCTCTGTAACCCCAACACACACGCCCACACGCACATGCCCACCTGTATGCCACACTGTCCTTCCTATACCACACCTGCCCGACCAAGTCCCAAGGAGAACAGAAGTAGGGCTCTTACCCGGCCAGGGTCAGGCTGCACCACGCCCTCAGGCTGGCAGGCAGGGAGCCCACTGGGATGGGACAGGGACCTTCCCTGGTGACAGGGGCTCCAGACTTCACTGCTGTTGATGTCCCCTCACCCTGTACCCACCCTGACTGCTAGGCATCTGTCCCCACGCCTTAGCCCAAACTGCAGCTTTTCAGTTCACAATCCTAATCATAGCGAAATGACTCAGATTAGGGAACTATTTTAATACTGCCCCTCCTCCTCCACCACGCTGCTCAGTGGGAGGCCGTCATCACCAGGACGTCTGACTTTGACCTGCCAATCAACAGTCATTGTCATCTTGGCCAAGTCAATTTGCGCATCAACAAAACGAGAACAGACTCAGGGAGAAAGATATCGGAGGATGACTGAGACCTAACGACAATTTTTGATCTTGAGAAAAAACAGAAAGTGATTGGTACTATATTAATTATTTTCTTATGGCATATGAGAAACTATGAAAAAATATATTAGTACAGTCCTCGCACCAATTGTTCCATTAAAGGTGACATAATAAAAAATATCTTTTCCACAGCCAACATATTACAAAATGGGGAAACCCCTCTGTGGTCCTCTCAAAATCAGGGATGGAACCGGCATGTTTTGCATAGCCACTCTCATTTAACAATGGGCTGTAAGTTCTGAAATGTATGATTATTAAAAAGGAGTGTAATTTGAATGATTATTTGAAAGAGATATAAAGTCCTTGTTTGTTTATGATTGTTTGCAGATGATATGACTGTTTACTGTGAAAAACCCGAGCATTTAATTTGGTTGAGGGTCAAGTTCAGGCCTGGGTATAAGCTTGATGAGGTGAGACACTGGTAATGAGGACCACGGAAGTGCATTTTACTTGTTGAAACTCTTGACGGAGGTTTTCACTCAAGACTGAAGCGCTGGGATCCTGGGTTGTGAACATCTCCTCCCAGAACGCTCCCCCCACCCCCACATCGGCAGGGACAGCAGTTGAACACTGTCCTCTGCCTCGCCCTGTCCTTCCTGTGCAAGGCAGATTCCAGCACGAGCGTTAGAGCAACAGTGCCCGCTCTTTGACAGTCCCCAACAGCCCTCCACGTCATCAGATTTTTGCCCAGGAAGGAGCTAAGACTCAGGGAGGCCTGGGAATCTGCCCCTAGTCGCAGGCTGGGGAGCGACCCAGCCCCCGGCCCCACTCCAGGCCTGGCAAGTACATTTCTGGCTGAGTTATAGCAGGGACTAGCTTCCCACACATGGCCCCACCAGACCAAGGCTTTCAGATGGGTGCCCCTCCAAAAATACTTTCCTCTCAAGTCAGAGCCTCCCCAACCCCACTAACGCTCAAAGTGAAACAAGGCTTTTGCCGTGGCTGGGGGAGAACGTGCCAGCTCAGGCATGGAGGACAGCTGCTTACTGTGCCCCCTCCCACACTTCCGGTGGCAGGCAGGGAGGGAGGGAAGGTCTGGCAATATCAGTGGAGGTCTAACCTAGCCAAGCAGAGTGGCTCAGTGTCGGGGGAGGGAGGGTCTCCCCACAGTGTGAGAAGTGGCTTTGGGCAGAGGGGAAAGGCAGTAGTACATCTTGGCTGCTTGGAAGGTAGTGCTGCTGCCCTGGAAAGCCCTGCGCTTCGCTGGTTCTAGCCTTTTCGTGCCTGTTCTCTGGACTGAGCGCCTGAGTCTGCTCTGGAAAGTGAGCCCAGTGCCTGCTTATCTGCTGCTGCAGCCCCTTGAACACACTGATGCAAGGAAATGGGGAGTCAGCATGGAGCCCGGCAGACCCCCACTTCTGGCTGGGGATGCTGCTTGACAAGGTCTGAAGAGCGGTCCTGTTCTCTTTCTCCTGGAGGTGTCGTTGCTGACCATGGTCGGGCAAGCACCTGGGAGTCCTCACCAGCAGCCACGCAGCTGGATGTCTCCAGCTGGCTCGGGCCAGGAGGCATGCACCTCCAGGCTCACGCGAGCCTTTCGCCCCCGTGTGAAGGCTGCCCCCGGGCCTCTCCTGCTTCAGACTAGCTCCCCAGAGGGCCTTCGGGAGCAAAGCCCTCTCAAAGCCCCGGGCTGTGTAATGTCTTGTCCTGTGGGGCTCCTGCCACCCCCTACCCACTTGCCCTCGACCAGCCTTGAGGTTTTGCTGAGGACCCAAATGAACCTCAGAAGAGGCCTCTCTCTGAGCAGAATTCCCTTTACTTCTGCAATCCATTGGAAAGTTTTTTCCTGGGTTAAATGAAGGTATGTGGTAGATGAGGTATGAAGGGCAAGACCCAAATTTGAAAGGGGCCAGGGTTAGGTTCTGGATTCAGCTCTGGGTAGGCTCCCTCTACTTGTGGGACCAAGTGCTCAGTTTCCTCACCTGGTAATGGTGGGCTGGACTAACATCCCAAACAAAATTCCCAGAACCGCAGGGTCCCATGAGGGACTCATAGGTCTCCTATGAGAAAGAGAATTCAGGTCCAGTAAGTTTGGGCAGCTAATGTAGTTCATCTCATCCTCCTGGCAGGTCGTTAGGCTCAAAAGCATTTCAAAGGCTCAGGGAAGTCCTGAAGTGAAAAGAACAGAAGAAAACCAACCCAGTTTACCTTTGTTAACCCTGCCTCTCTCAGAAGTAATGACCCGTTTCCCTCACAAGAGCAATGGACGCCCTTTGGGAGACACTTTAGGGACAACCTGGTGCTGATGTTCATTCTCAGGTTCACTCTTGCTGGGATTGCCTGGGTTTCTCAGCCCAGGGGGCGGAGCAGGCAGTTGCCCCACCGCAAATTCCAAGAACCCCCAGGAAGGGCCAGGCTGCCCGCAGACAAAGCTCCCTGGGGGCAAGTGGCAGTCCATCCCAGTTTTATCTTACTTTAGAAAGTCTAGTGCTAGGAGATCAAGGAGAGGAGACTTCTTAAAAAAAAAAAATCTCAATCTCCACCCTGATTCTTTGTAAATCTGATTATGCAAATTCACCTTAAAACTAACAGCCTCAGTTTGCCCATCTGTCAAAAGGGAGAACTAGAAAGACTTGGCTGGCTCTCCCTCAGCATTAGCCCTCAGAACAGACGTTTTCCAACCTGGGCCCCCAAACACCTCATGAGGAGCATAAGCTATTTCCACTACTTAAAAAGGTATGGTCCTAGCTGGAGTGGCTCAGTGAATTGAGTGAGGGCTGCGAACCAAAGGGTTGCCGGTTTGATTCCCAGTCAGGGCACAGGTCTGGGTTGAGGGCCAGGTCCTGGGTTGGGGCCATGTGAGAGGCAACACATTGATATTTCTCTCCCTTTCTCCCTCCCTTCCCCTCTCTCTAAAAATAAATAAATAAAATCTTAAAGTAAAAAGAAGTCTAATGGATATTACACATTTACCATGAGAAGAATCTTTGGTTTTGATTTGGTATTACATCAACTCAGTTTGACATCAGTTGTCACAGGGACAAGGATTATTATGCAATAAATATGGTAGGAGTGCATGGAAGTGATACAAGGATCAGCCAGTAATGAAAAGGTTAAGGAGCTACTGACTCAAGAGACTGGGTCCAAAACCAGTTTAAAAGTATGACAGTGGAGAGCAAAGGGGTGGGTGGGATCCAGGGGAGTTGGGGAGCTCCGTGGGAAGATGCTGCCCCAGGCAGCCTCTGGGGGACATCCAGGGTTGTGTGCAGAAGTCTGTGTTTAACGGTGAAGCGGCTGTGACACAGTGGCCCTTTTCAGGGCAGACTGGGGAAGCGTCTCAGCTGGCTGAGACAGGGTCTAGAGCGCCACCTCTACTGAGAGCAGTGATCTCAGAGGCCCCAGGCCCAAGTGGATCTATACAACTTCTTAGAAAGCCTGCTGGGAGTACCAGTGTCTGAGGGTTTTCAAACACTTGAGCTCAGCCACAGCTGGAAAGGTGCTGTGTGGGTGATGGCTGTTTACGCTCCAAGATGCTACTCACCCAGAATCGCCCCTCTGGTTTCCTACTCCCTTTTCTCTACTTGGGCTCTCCCCCAGGGCCAGCCCTACTTTGTGGCAGCCTCGGGAGCTGAGCCCAGGAGAGGTGGCTCTGGCCCCAGGAGATAAGTAGTGAAAATCATAGTAGGTAGATCCCTACATGTCACCAAAAAGGGGGTTAGATTTTTTTAGTTCTTCAATATGAAGCATCTAAGACAAAAAGATCTTTCTCTTGCTAATAACATCTCTTGCTAAGAGTTGGGCCACTTAGGACTAACGAGAGAACTGAGGTGGATTCCATCTGCCCCAGGACCTAAACCAGGCTGCTGGCATTAGCCAACTGGCTAAAGCTGAAAAGGGCTTTTCTTTAGGGTATGGAGAACAAAACATTTCATTGTGTGTTTTTTAAATTATGTGACCTGATGAATACATGCATATGTGGGGCGGAGGAGTTAGCTATTAATTAAAATGCAGGGGAAAATGTGGACCAAAAAGATAATTGGGTGTACTATCTCTATTGCACCCTTCCAGATTATGAGTATTTTACAATTCTCTAAGTTGTAGAGTGACTGTTAGTAATTCCAATGAATTGCCAATTATATTTGGTGGAATTGCCCCATGAATATTGATCAGTTTTGCTGAATTTGCATTTATTTGTAATTTTTTCTCAGCATTCCAAATATCGTATATATGTGTTTTGGATTGTCTTTTAAACAGGTTGTAAACTTTTACTGATCATCTCATTAATTAATGACAAATCTGACATATTTTTTGCAGCTATATGAGAGGCATTATTAGGCCCTCTTTAAAAAATTGTATTTTGATGCGTCCATAAAGAAAGGGTCATGTTGAGGACACAGAGAAGGCAGCCAACTGTGAGCCAAAGAAAGAGGCTCCAAACCTCTGGAACACCTCTTATAAAGGTGATCAGCATGCTGGCCACCTCTTGCTCATCTGACCCCATCAATATAATGTAATTGATGTAATGGGTCAATGCGATGTTCTGTGGATATCCAGCTTGTCCAGATCTTTTTGGACTTAATATAGCCTTGGGGCACAACTGCTAATGTACATTGTTATTTCCATGGAAATGTGAATTGTTTCTGATCCTCTGGAATGCCCTCACCAAGTCAATGGCTAAATACCAAATACTTAAGGCGGTACTGATCTGGGCTAGTGGAGATACCATGTTTGGCACTGTGCCTGAGACTGTGGTTGTACTTGACTGAGTTTGAGGCACTGAGTCTGCAGTGACTCTTCCTAATCCATGCAGTTTCTCCAGGGACCAGATTGGTCAAAAAAACAGGGATGGAGGAGAAAGATAGAATGTGGCGATAATCTCTATTCTCATCTCTCCCCATTTATGCCTACAGGAAGGGTTAATCTGAGATTTTCACTTGGCCTTTCCTGGCATAGCTCTTGTTTCGCAGACTAAGGATGCAATGCGGGGGTTTGGCCAACTGCCAAACAGGTCATCCCAATTATGTTATCTGGGTAAGTAACCCCAAGTACTTGTGGGGAGGATCTAGGGGGATCATTACTGTGTATTCTTCCCCTGATATTACCGTGCTTCTCCTCCTACAGACCCGGCCACCGTTCTCCTTAATGGTTCCGGGGCTGAAAACCGGCTCAGGTTTGGAAACTGGGCAAGGGATTGTGACATTCTATTGGGGCAACTGCCCTCAGCCTCCTGGGTGCCCATCTTATTTTCCTACTCGTGTAAGCTGAGAGGTATGATTTGGGTCATTGCTGTCACCTTTTCCAAGTGTCCAGGCGCCACGCTAGTAGCAGCAAGTTTGCTCCAACTCTTGGAATCCTTGGTAGGGAGGTAAATTCTGTATCTTGAGGAGCACTTTCAAGTCAAAAGTTCTGCTCTATTCACTTACATGCTGGTCCCTTCAAGCACCCTCAGGACCTCCACCAGCTCCTGCCAGTACATGCTGTTAGCTTGGGCTCCTTCAGTGTGCAGTCCCTATTCTCCCCAGCAGACCCTCCATGGCAGCAGAGTCGTTGAGGGTCCTGAGCGGTGCATATTTTCTCGCACAACACAGGCCTCTTTAATGTCTCTCATCATTGATGGAATGGGAGAGGGAGCCAAAATCTTTGTGTGCTGGAGGTGGAGGTGGGGGGAGATCCAACCAGACGTTGCATCTGAGGAGTAGGGTTTTCCCAATCAGGGCTCTGACCTTGCCTAACAGGCCTGCCTTGATTGGGTGTTTAACTGGCTTTGTAATTCCACTGCTCTACTAAGTCCTGGGCTTGGTCCTCACTTTCTCTTCCTTCCCACTGGAGGGGATGAGAGCTTCTTTGTATGCAACCAAAGAGGTCCTCTGGTTCCACACGTGGCTTTCCACTGCCTGGTACTTATCCTCCGCTGTTTGTTATCCTTCTATTGGCATCGATGGCAATGAGCAGAAGCTCAATCTCACTGCTCTACAGCCACTAGCTGCTCTTTAAATCTCAAAAGCTGAATACATTGCATGTACATGTCTTCCTCAGTTATACCATCCCAATTCACCACCAGTGAAGATTTCAACAACTGAAAAGAAGAGAAGGGAGGTGGCTGGCTCAAGAGAGAGGACTCCTATGAAAAGCAGGGAGCTAATTTGTTACTATTCAGTTTTTTAAAAAATCCCACAGGCTGTCTTCCCTGGGGGCAGAGGACAAGTTCCCAGAAAACAGCAGTCAGCAGGACCCAGCCTGATGGAGAACCTATTGGGTGTGTGTGTGTGTGTGTGTGTGTGTGTGTGTGTAGGGTATTCTCTGATTTTCTTTAAACAATTATTACATTCTGATCTTGACCAAGCACAGTTTTTGAAAGAAGCAGTAATTCACAAGCTACTTTCGTTTTGACTGTAAAGCAGGTAAGCCCCACCCCACTTTTAAGGAGAGTGAACGTGGGCTGTAGTCAATCAGAACTGGGTGCTAGTCCTAGGTTCAGTGATGACTGCAGCACCCAAGGCCTGTCATTTAACACTTCGGTTCTCTCCTCCGTAAGTGGAGCTAGCTAACACCAGGCGATGTACACTGATGCGCCTTGCCTGTGGGAGGCAATGAGGGTGAGCAGACTGCTCTGCCCTGGAGGAACCTGGTCTGTTCTTGTGGGTCAGAGCAGAACGTCCACAGGGTGAAGAAACACCAGAATCAGGTTTTCACACGGATCAAAATGAGGAAACTGACCAGCTGGCCAGGAAGCAAGCATTCCCAAGAGGCACAGCCTCTGCGCAGCCAATCAAAAAGGCCAGCTACCTCCCAACTTTACTCGGCAGCTTGTCTACTGATAGGATCTAGAAGTTACCTTTCAGTTGAACAAATATGTATTACGCCCCTACTACTACAAGTTCAAAACATTTTAGCAAATGTGATTTTGTGTGACTTCCTGGTGACAACAAAGCACATGTGGAAAAACGATGTTTCTTCTTTGCTGATTTGTATTACCACTAGCGCTCCCGACTAGCCAAGTCTGCGGCACTGCCCCACAAGGAAACCAGGGTATGTCTTCGTGATCACCAGCAGCAGGGCACACCCCCTACCCAGGGAGGCTTTTGACTAGGGCTGCCGGGGAGGGGCCTAAAGTTTTCTAAAGAATCTATGGAAGTGCAGAAAAATGTGTCTAAATCCCACAGTTGACAGGAATAATCTTTGGTACTTCCTCATAGAAGGGATACAAAAGCTCTGATTAACTGAAATTTTTAATTTTACTGACTCATCTGGTCAGAAGGCAGTGTTTAAGAAGCCACAAATAAACACATTTCTGTTTACTTCACACAATATACACTACTTTTAAATTCAGTAAAGTGGCAAAGGATTGGGGAATTAAAATTAATTAGCTTCTCCTGGATTCTGTTACCTGCCTGTTTCTCTTGGGTTGTTTTTTCCTTACCCTATAAACTTACATTCTACTTTATTTTAAAAGATTTTTATTAATTTATTTTTAGAGAGATGGGGAGGGAGAAGGAGAGGAGAGAGAAGCATTGATCGGTTGCTTCTTGTATGTGCTCTGTCGGGACTGAACTCACAACCCAGGCAAAGGCCCTGACCAGGAATCAACCCTGGACCCTTTGCTTTGTGCGATGATGCTCCAACCAACGGAGCCACATCGGTCAGGGGATATTCTACTTTATAACAAAGTAAAATAGCATAGTAAAACTACTGCCAAAATCCTACATGAACATTGGTCATGCTATTTACTTCTGCAGAAAAGGAGCCGTGGGGCTGCCCAAGCTGGAGCAAGGGAGAATGCTATCGTCATCCTCATTCGCACTGAGCTGTGCAGTCAATACAAAAATACATTAATATTCAGGGGAAAACTTCATTTTATAAAGATAAACACTAGATAAACTTTGAGGCTAATGTGTTACTTAATTATAACATTTAAGTGTTCCCTGGGTGGGACGCTGTCCCTAGTTGTTAAAAACAAAGTACATCCATTCAGATAACACATTCCTAATAAGTAAATTTTAAGTGAATTATAAGAACAGTTTTTTGGCACTACGAAGTTCTGAAGAAGTAAGTCTTGACAGATTTGATACTTTTATTTTTAAAAGGATGAATTCAAACCCAGAATATCATCTGCCTAGGAAGGGGTGAGGAGGAATCTCTAATTGGAGAAAACGTAGCTGACCCTGGAGCAGATATCTACTAACAAGTCTGGCTGTTTTGGCAGTGGTTTCAGATAAGTAGTCTAGAAATAACTTTATCACCTTTCCCTGCCTGATTCCATTAAAGGCTAATGATAGGAACTCAATAATCACATACTAAATTTTTAAAAATTCAAAAGCTTATTTTCTTAGGAAGAGGTGGGAAACTAGAAAAAGAAGTAAATCAGAAATTATAAAATTGGTCATTATTATTCTCATAAACTTAGAAAAAAGATCTAATCAAAATTGTCCACATAAAGATACAAGTCACGAAACACAGTCCGAAGATTCTGGACACGTCTGAGACAAGTGAACGGAGAGTGGCCTCTGGAAAACCATCTGGGATTGGAGCCCCAGCTGGTCTAGGTCTTCGTCTTTTTATCTACAAATTGAGATAACTGTTAAACCATGTATCTGAGATGCTATACATTGGAAAAATGTACAATACTATATGCGTACAAATGCTGAGTATGTATTATTATCAGATTATAGGAAGGGGTATTAAGTATCTACCGATTCAGATATACTCACAACTTACCTTGGATTTAGTCTGGAAACTCCACATTATCACATTCTGATTTAGCCTACATAGAAATAGAGTAAGAAGAGAGCTTGTGGTATTAAAATAAAAAAGCTTTTATGCTTTAGCCAATAAAATGTTTTTCTTTCTGCATTTTGAGTATATTCATCTTAGGGTTAGTTAATTTAAAATTCCTTCCTAGGCAGACATACAAAAGGAGTGATAACTAATCCAGGAATTCTACAGAAAGTTCTATGTTCCCACACAGGGCATGGCTATGTAGTGATAAAAGGTGTCCAGCTCCCCAAAATACAACTGAACACATCTTTTCACCTAATACTTCAGATTCTTTGTGTGAGTACAAAAACAAAAATGACCTGTTACATCGATCCCATTAAAGTCACAATTTATATATCACCTAAAAAAAAAAAGGTCATTTAAGATTATTTTTTAACTTAATAAAAGAGTTAAAACTTTTTTCACACTTGAAGTCTGTTTGACCCTTTTATAATTTCGTACTAAGAGGAAGCATGTTCAGGAATCGAAGAACCCCAGAGAGAAAAACACAATCACAAACCGTTTGCCAGTGACAAAGGAGTCAGCAAACTGTTGGAAAACAGAGAGAGCTTGTAATAATGAAAAAAAGGGACAGAGTTTTATAACCAATCACTTATTTTCTTTTAAAAACACATAACCACATTAAGTTTTTGCTTTATACAACCATCTAGAAACTATAAAACAGTACCACATTGTGCATTTAACCTACTTATCAAGAAGGGAACTCCACACTTCGTAAGAATTCTACCCATATAAGAAGGAAAAAGGAGACAGCTAACAGCATAGTCACAGATACAACATGAGTCCAAGCAAGCATCAATTCTTTGACGTCACCTTTTCCATTTACTGGAGTAGAGAGAGAAAGAAAGCAAGGGAGAAAAAAGAGGGAAAGAAGCACCCACAGAAGACTAATCACATTCCATAGTTACTTTTGACAACTATAGCTCAGGGTTTCATAGAACAGTATCATTTGACCAACACAATGTGGTAGGGGGTGAAAGGAAACATGAGTAGAGGAAGAGGGTTTGAAAAAAACAGATACATTTTACACCCTACTTCCCTCCTAAATACTCTTCATTAATACACGCTTCTGTGCTAATCTGGAAAATAGCAAGAAATTAATCTTTGCAATGTGATCAAGCTTAAGAGGTCTGCTCTTTTTGAAAACGTTGAGTGGCTCACATTTTTATAGTTCAAAACAATAATAATGTCACGATCAATTACTCTTTTGAAATTCCCCACAGTCGTTCTGATTATTCCCACCATGCTGGTGTTGCTATAGGACAATCAGAGGGGTATGGATGGGGACTTCAGAGATCATGATAAAGGCTTAGTGAGATGGAATCCTTGCTCTTTCTTGAAAGTCCACGTCTTTCTAGCAGTAAGTCTTTCTCCTTCTGATTAGTGGTGGTACAGAGGAAAGGGCATAGGAAGAACTAAGGTAATATGGTGGAAGTTTAGTCAAGTAACTGGGTTGAAGGTATACAGATGAGACTGTGTAATTAGCAGACACACTGAATCAAAGGCAAGAAATTGGTTATTTGATTGTCCTTCTTAGATTGATGGCACCATAAAAAAACTGAAGGTGGCTTTGATTTAATAAAATAAATCAAAAGTCTGCTACAAGGAAACACACTAGATGAGAATTACTATACTGATCCTCTTCAGGGGAAACTCTCATCTTGTCCCTCTCTCTTCCTCTTCCACGGTATGTAAGCTAATGCATTCTGGAAGGCTATTTTAAGGGGCAACTCAATAAAAGAGTTTTGCCAATTCATACAAGAAAGGCATTATGAGCCATTCCGATGAACAGGCTTCTCTCCATTCCCAGGCAAACTAGCGCTCAAGTTAAGCTCCTCCATAGCGCTCAAATTAAGCTCCTCCAAGTCTAAGAAGATGCTTTTACTTTTTCATATTTGGTGGACGGAATGTGGTTTAATGCTAGTAAAATTATTAGTTTTGTAGCACTGATGAGCATAAATTTCTTATGCTTTAATATAATCAACTCTATCCCGCATTATCATTGTGTTCTGACATTGTATAGATTGAAATTCAATGCAAGTTAGCTTTTAAGATTTACTGTAACTGATAACTTGAATGCAGAAATGTATGTTCAAGTAATTTATAAAATCTCACCTAACTCCCTTTGCTTCAGCTTATCGTCACAAGCCAAAAATAAAATTTAGATGCATCATAAACAGAAAATGAACTAAGCTGATAAATTTGATTTACCCTTCTCCTGACTTTTTCTGAAGTTCTACCAGAACTTTTATCGTCTTAACCTAGTTAACTATAGATCTTATATGTAATGATATTGACTTTTTACTTAGATTACTGGAGAACACTGGTGATTTTGCAGTTGAGAAAGCCATAGATTCAACATGATTATTTTTTAAATCTGAGAAGCTATCTTAATTTAAATAATTTAAATGTTATATAGCAAGAAGTACTAACTTTTTAAGAAAGGCAAATTTTATGCAATCTATTAAAGAAAATAACTTGAAATTTGTTTACCAAATAAAGTGCAATAACTTTAGAGAATTCTAAGTTTTTGAACAAAATAATGCCATGATAGGGTTATTTTCTAAATTATCTTCCTTAGACTAAGAAATTTCTCTAGTCACTACTTAGAAAATTACATTTGGCATAAAGAACTATTTCCTGAATAATGCAAAGTAATGGAAAAAGATGGCAGGGAAATGAAGGCAGGTCTCTACCAGCAACAAAACCACTGAAGGGGGAGACGGCAAGGCATCACCTCTACGCCATGGAGCTCCCAGGCCTTCCTAACTGCCCTGCATCTGCTTCCAGGTTCTAACATCCTCCCTCTCTTCTCTGCCATCGCCACAGTTATTTGATTTCTCTTTAACTAACACCTGTATGACTCAGTAATAGATTACTTTCTTTGATGCTTAATTTGCATTAGTTTACCTGATAAGAAAGGATGAACTGCTTTCTCTAGTTATCATGAATGTACTTCGGTCAAACCATGGTGGATTTTACTTCTAGTAAAATCTTGGCTCGTTTCTTAGAACTCTCGTGTTGAGAATATTGAAAAGCCATGGATCCTAGGGGCTGGGTTCCATTTTCCTTCTTTAAGAGTCCATATAGGTTACTGCCGAGGTGGCTGGCATTCTATCACATCATTGCTTCTGAATCGGAAGCACTGTCTTAGGGAGAAAAATAGTAGATGCTGGAAAAGAAAGTTGCACATGGGTTTTCAACTTCTTTCCAATCTTAAAAACAATCTAATTAATAACCTAATTAATCTTTGATTATTTTGTTGTCTCTCTGTATGATATGAAATCATCAATTATTCCATTTTAATGGTACAGGCGGCCTTAAATATAGGCACACATTTGTGCATAAAAAATAAGCCACTTTGTCTTCTAGTTTCTCTGCACATGTCAATGCTTTCCACACTATTTACCGTAAAATGAAAAATGAACTTTATTCTTTTGCTTATACTTCCTTTACATTCCTTTGGGGAGTATTTTAACTACCAGAAATTGTATAATTCTCAAATAAAATACAATTAGATTTTCTAAACCTAAAATTAGATGGAGTTTTACCTTTGGTTAGATTGCTGTTCCTTTTAAGTGACTCTGTGATATTCATTTCCTAGGAGTCCTATTGAGCGTTTCAGTGCACAGGAGTCTCCAGTAAAACTTTAGGTAGGCCATAGCATTCAGAACTGCTAGGACATAAAACATTTAGGAGAGAAAAATGCACACTGCCTTTTTTTGGAGGAAAAAAAATTAAATGTATGTTCTGTCTCCCAAACTATTTCCTCCTGATGAGGAAAAGCCCTCTTTTCTCTTTACAGCTTTGGAAGGAACATCAAGCTGTGTGTGTGTTTGAATACACATTTAAGCATCTGTCATGGTAAGCCGAAAGTTACAGAAGCCTTATCATTTCAGAACAGACTAAGCTAATAGGACAAATACACCAGAAAAGAAATACATTCTAACATTGTATTACCTATGAATAAATAATACTGATTAGGGCCCAGAATCGTAACAGTTGAAGACAGACCAGATTGGCCATAGGACACACTTAGTTCATATGTCAGAAGTCAACTGTAAGATTTTATGTGTCATTATATAGGTTTACTAATAAAGAATGAAACTGATCATTCAAATTGCTCTGGATACGCATTAGTACCATCAATTTTATTTGTATAAGAAATTACTGGTCCACCCTGCTTATTTATATAACTTGGTAATAATTAACTGCTATTTCTTGACAGACCAGTATTATTTCCCCCATAGTTTTAAAGTATAAAAACAATAAGAAAAAAATCTCAAGTATAAATAATGCAAACTTTTAATCTATTAAGGAGCAATAACTTCTTACCACTGATTATTACAAATGATTCAATTTATTTAAACTAAAAAATAAAATTCAGTAATTAAACTTTTCCTCTTCAGTTTTGGGACAAGGGACATGCTTGGTGAAACACACACACAAAAAGCAAAGCAATCAAAGCCAAAAAGTTGTATGATAGCTCAGAAAAAAAAAACCCTCAAAAAACCCTCTATTCAGAAAGGGAACATTGTGGAAGCTTTTCAGAACAAAGATGGAAGAAATTCCTTAAAAAGAAACTATCTGTCCATTAACTGATAGAATTTTGGTAGTAAGAGTAATTGCAATACAATCTCCTGAAATGACAACCAGGATGAGTAAAAACTTGTGATGTGTGGGAGCAGAGAAGATGGTAAAAGGATGCATGAAGGGGTAGCAACCACTTGTTTTTAAGACTAAGTGAGTGGCAACAGCTGTCCTTCTACTTGTTTGTTCCTTTGTCTAAAATTAAGCTGAAAATGATAGAAGTACTTTAATTTCACAAATCCACTGACATCTACTTTGGAATCTTTATCTAGATCTGGGGGAAGGGAAGATTAAAATATATTTTACTTTTCTTGGTATTTATATCAATTTTGTTAAATAATGAAATGCTAAATTTAATGCCAACCACATTCAATGAAGTATAATCCCATAAAGTTTTGGGGCTTATTTGGGTTAGGGTTAGGAATACAGGAAAGAAATTGGACAAAAAAGTGAAAATGGGCATTATGTACAGATCATGATAGTGTGAAATGTCTAAGAAATATACTTTTTGTGTATGACCAAGCTTAGACCCTGAAAATTTTAAAGGCAGGTTTTGTATCATATGATGGCATGAAATCCAATGTTTATCCTTTAAAACTGCGGGGAGAAATGGCTGCCAAGGTCTGTTTTATCAGTGTAATGTGAAAGAGGAAAGCTAATTTGTTCTATGCTTTCAAAAACATGGTTTCCCCAAGACAGACTTAATTTGATCATATTCTGGCTAAGGGAGGTAAGACCAGAAGAAAAGCTATCCAATGAGGGTGCAGAGTCTCTGAAATAGCTTTGTCTCCTAATTTAGAATTAGTAAAGGTTATATTTCAATTACTCTACATGCTGAAGCTTAACAAGGCATAACTTTTAGTTGTTATGGTTGGAATACGTACGTATTCCACACCTGCCCCTTAAAGGAACAAAAGGTATCAGAACTCTTAGACACATTTCAACCGGCTGTGTGAAAGTGTGTAGATGCTTTGTTACTAGAGACATGCTCAGAATTCTAAAGCAGCAGCAACTTAAGAAATCAGTAATAAAACTTTGGCTTAAAATTAAAAAGAAATAAAAGAAAAGGTCAAACGGGTGCACGTTGTCTCATAAAAGAGGTATTGTGGACTAAACCCTCATAAACGCTGTCCAACATTAGTTTCCCCGTCTTCTTTCACTGTTATCACCTTCATTGCACAGGAGTTATAGCATTCTTTTATGGTTAAGTTTCATAAATAATGAGAAAACTATATGTAACAAATACATCGTATTTCCCACCCACCCAGCAACCCTCCCCCAAATAAGAAAAGTTACATCAAATTAAAAAGTAGCTTCATGAATGAAGGTACTGCTCTAAGTTGCACTTTTCCTGCAAGTGCGGCCAGTGCTTTTGCGCTGGGTATGAAGGAAAGGAAAAAATTCTCCACACACACTGACAAAAAATTTAAAAACCATGTCCGGTTTCAACCAGTCAAAACCGGGCCAAGCAGAAGCCAAAGTATCTCAGTGCCGTCCCCGCAGAGGGTCCTTGCAATGTGTGTTCTTCATCCTGATAGGTATCTGTGTCCTTGTGGTTGTAAACAATCCATAAGATACTGTTTTTGCTCCTTAAAATGTCCTCTGATTGGCAAAACGAAGTAAATATTTGTTTTAAAAATAGAAAATGAAAATTAAACCAAAAGAAAAGAAACACAGTGAGCTTGTTTGGAGTCCATAGGATCCGATGTGGAAGAGCTCGGAAAGTGTGTCATGTGTCTTCTCCTGTTTTCGGCTGGAAAGGTGCTGGAGGTTGCGTTGGTCGAGGGAAGAATTGTAGAGTAGGAAAACCAAGGGGGTTAATCTAGACTTCAGAGGATTCAAGTGTTAGCTTCATCATCTGTGTCTTCTATCAATACCTTAGTGTCACGAGTCTTGGATCTAGTGGTAGGAAGGGGGAAAAGAGCGAAATAGAGCACTCAGTCCATTACTAAAATAGAAACACATCCACAGCATCAGGTCCCTTTCCAATCTTACCAGACAGGGGCTACATACTGCACCAGATGGACTGTTCTTGGAGTTTCAAATTTGGTTTAAGGTATTACTAGGGAAACACAGAGAAACTAGATTGCAACCAGAGGAAGAAACTAAGAACAACAGTAAGTCATACGGAACAGAGAGAATAGTGTTTTGAAACAAGAAGATCTGAGCTTGAGTACTGACTATGATTTTACGATGTATCTATTTAACCTCTCTGAGAGCCAATTTGCATCTCTGTAAAGCAATAACAATAGTACATGTTACACATAATGCTACTCTCACCTCATGGGGATAGTATGAATATCAAGTAAGAAAATGGATGTAAAAAGCATCAGTAAAGCACTCAACAAATATAACGAATTCTGATGAGGAGGACAGAATGCCATTTGAGGCATAATGAAAAACCAGGTGAGTTAGTGAGCCTGCAGAAGACAAGACCTAAGGAGAGGCACGGCAGGTATCTTCAAACAGTTGAGAAGTATGATGTAGAAGAGGGAGGAGACTGTTATCTTAAAAAAAAAAAATACTTTATTTATTTATTTTTAGAGAGCAAGGAAGGGTGGGACGAAGAGGGATAGAAACATCAATGTGTGGTTGCCTCTCATGCCTTCTCTACAGAGGACCTGGCCCAAAACCTAGGTATGTGCCCTGACCCGAAATCAAACCAGTGACCCGGCGCTGAATCCACTGAGCTACACCAGCCAGGGCAGAGACTGTTATCTTAAAGAGTCCAACTAGGGTCAACTGGTTGAAGTTATACTGAAACATATCTCAGCCCTGTATAAGCTATCTCCCGTGGTGACTATCCAACAATAAAATCACATATTTCATGTAATTATAAACTTCATTACCACTGACGATTAGCAATCAGCATAAGATGACCATCTCTTCAGGATGCTATGGAAGAGATTTATTCATTGAATGAAAAATGGGATTAGCCCTGGCTGGTGTGGCTTAGTGGATGGAGGGCCAGCCTGCAAATCAAGGACTCACAGGTTCAATCCCCAATCAGGGCACATGCCTGGGTTGTGGGCCAGGTCCCCAGTAGGGGGAGTGTGAGAGGCAACCACATATATGATGTTTCTCTCCTCTTTCTCTCTCCCTTCCCCTCTGTGTAAAAATAAATAAATAAATCTTTAAAAAGAAAAAGAAGAAAATTTAAAAAAGGAGTTAGACAATATTACTAAAATATTCTGCAATTTGAGTCCCATGAGGTGAAAGTGGTATCTGGTGAAGGAGGTATTATTATTCCTGCTTGACAGAGGTGGAAACCGACATTCGAAAAAGTCAAAGACGTGTTACAGGTTGCTTGAGTGCCAAAATACTCAAATCCAGACCCTATTTTAGATTCCCTGTTCTCTCCTTGTACATAACCTGCTCCACTGTTCTAAACATCTTCCTCTGGTTGCAATTTAGTATTCCAGTATTTTTCCATGAACACCTGAAATTGAACATAATCTACTGCCGAAGAGCTTCCTTGTTTTGGAAACAGAAAAAGTGCATGTTTAGGCTGCCCTCTGCTGGCAACTAACAAAGATTAGATTTTCAAATTTAGGAGCTCAAAGAGACAGCCACCTACAGCATTGTCTTCAGCCCTTTGCGGCGTTTATCTGTTGACCCCACCAGTTCCCACACCCTCTCCTCCTGCTTCCTTGCTATACATAATACCATGCTTTGTGTTTTGAAGTTCTTCCTACTGACCCTTGACCATTCCTTTTCTGCCCCTTTCATTTATTTTTTTTCCTTGCCTGTGTTTGTTCCCTAAGGCTTAGTTCCTCGCTCTTTTTTTTCCTACTTTCTCTTCAGAGAATTTCCAAATTCTATCTAAAACCTGGGCAATTTACACTCTGTTCCTCTATGTTATCATTATCCCCTCTTTCTTCTACTTCCTTATATTCCTTTTAGTCTTACTGTAAGCATTCTAATCCAAGTCCTTGTTGTCCCATACTTAAAAATACTGAAAAGTATATATTGCAGCACGATAAAATCTTACAAAAATACTACTTTCATTCTTCTATGAAAAGATTCTTTGTGACTCCGTGCCTACATGATCAAGCTTGCACTTTTCAGCATTTTACAATCATACTTCATCTATTCAGCTAGACTTTCTTGCTGTAGTTCTAGTCACATGGCTTTTCTTCCTGCCCCTCATTTCCTCCGTTGTCTCTACCGTGCCTCTGGTCTGTTCAAACACTCCCTTATCCTTTAAAAAGCTGTTCATGCTTGGCTTTAAGTCTTCTCTTTCACTCCAGTCCACTGTGCTACATACTATCTCTAAATTTCAAATGTAGCCACATTATATCCTACATTTATTGTTATTTTTAGGAACATATAAAGTCGATGACTGATAAAAAAAATACTATTGTAGGTATTTAGGAAAAAAATTAAAATAGCTTTTAAGTACTTACTGAGCTCTTTCTGTGAGGAAACTGGCCTAAATCCCACATCACGACAAATTCAATCCACTCACCCGCCCTATGAACAGGGGCCATCCCAATCCCAACCAACGGCTGAGGGCTAATATGCAGAAATTAAGTACTCTGGCGGAGGTCACACAGATGGCAAGTGGCAGAGCCAGGATTCCTGCAGTTTGTAACTTGAAAATTCATTGTATGCAAAACATACTGAGGAGTCAAATAAATTATTCTCCAACAGATTTTCCCCATTGTACTTATAATACTAAATCAGTGGTCATTAATTAATGTATTAATGTCATTTTACCCTGTGTGCTCATTAAGACATTGTACAGGATGCATCATATAAAATTATTGTTACTGCTGTTTTTTGCAGGTGAAAAATGATCACCAGCCACTTCATCTGATTCACCCCGACAGCGTCTTAGCTCCGGTGCATTAAAACTGGAATGAAATTCGTCCCCCAGAAGCGGAAGCCGTACATACTGAGAGGTGAGGTGAGGCCGGCGCAGGGATATGCTCTGGCTGTTCTTCCACGGTCGGTTCTTCTGGCGGTTCCGCACCCCGTCCTCCTGGTCCATCATCTGCTCTAGAAGTGTCTGATCGTCAGCGTTCAGAGGGGCCACAGAGATGTCCCGCACAGCGCGGAATTCACCACAGTTATTCAGATGTTCGTTCTCCAAGCGGAAGAAGTTCCACACAAATCGCCTTAGCACAACAGAATAGAGTAGGCAAGTTACTTACAAAATGTGAACGTACTACTGTAACCTGTAAACCTTCCTGTAGATCACGTTTCCACACACACACAAGCAGAAAACGAAGAGGTAAGGGTTAGAATATTAAACTAAATGAGGAAAAGATGGTGTGGAAAGGGAGTAGGGGAGCAAGAATGAAATAGACAACGGAAGGGACTCATGGAATGCAGTTGAATACCCATTCTTTCAGTTTACTGAGCAGGTATTTACTGGGCGTCTACGACACGACAGGAAAAGGCACTGAACGAGGCAGACCAAGCCTCTGTCCTGATGGGGTATGACTTCTAGTGCCAGAGACATAGTAAGTCATCAGTTAATGGTAAGTGCGCTAAAAAAAATACAGCAGGGCAAGGGGATAGAGCATGCTCCTCTGAAGAGATGGCATCTAGCAGAAACTGAATGACGCAAGGAAGCAAGTCATGTAAAATCCTGAAGAAAGGGTCCTAAACAGATGAACAGCGAGTACAAGGCCCCAAGCTGGAAAGGCCTTTGGTGGCTGAGACAACTGAAGGCGGTCAGCGGGGCTGGAGTGGAACAGGGAGGCTAAAATGGCAGGTGATGAAGATGAGGAGGCAGAAAAGAGCCTGCTCCACGGAGGGCCTTAGTGCCATAGTAAAGAGTTTGGATTTAAGTGTGATGGAAAACAAGGTGAGTTCTGAGCAGCAGAACGATGTGATTTGTGTTGGAAAGATCATTCTGTTTGCTGCACTGTGAACAGATGAGAGGGAGGCAAGAACAGCTGAAGGAAGACTAAGCTGTTGCAGTAGTCCGGGGAGAGGTGCAGACTTCGACGAAGGTGGCAGTGACGGAGGTGGTGAGAAGCAGGCGGACGAGGGATTTATTTATGAAGACGGAGCTGACAGGACTTTCTGGGATGTGAACGGTCTTGGGTTTTGGTCTCAGGATATGGTGACACCATTTACTAAAGATCTGGGTTGTTCCTATCAGGCTAGAGCCATTAGATATCCAAGGAGAGAATTCGGTTGCTGGGTGGACATGAGTCTGCAGTTCAAGGGTGAGTCAGGGCTGGAGACAGCAAAAAGACAGTATCTCAAGTCCTGGGCTTAGGACTAATGCAAATGGAGGAGAGATGAGAGGAGAGGAAGGGGAAGAACCAGTGAAGGAGGTGAGAGGGAACAGTTACTGAGACAGAGGAGTGTATTTTCTTTTAAATCCAGTGAAGAAAGTGCTTTGCTGAGAGGTAAAATAAGTAGAGAACTTAATTTAGCAAAGTAAAGAGGCCGTGTGATCCAGGAGCATACATTCTCGGAGACTGTCTAGATTCGAATCATGGCTCCATCACCTATTAGGTATCACAGCCTTGGATGAGTTACTTAACCGATGCTTCAGTGTCGCCAGTAAAATGGGACAGTAACTATACCTGCTTCGCAGGACTGTTGTGAGCGTTCCGTAAGTTGATACAGGTAAAGGGCTCGGAACTGTGCCAGGTACCTCGTAGGTAATACGTGTTTGATATTATTATAGATTATTAACAAAAGTGATTTAGTATTGAGCATTGGGAAAAACGCTTGAGTTGAATTAAAGGGAGACAGGGGCGGAGTGAAAGAATGGAGACAGCAAGCACAGACATCTCTTACCTTGTTGTAAAGGAGAGCAAAAAATGGGCGCTAGTTGGAGGAGGAAAGGAGATTCAGGGGAGGTTTTTTGCTTTTGTTTTAAATGGGTGATAGAACATCTGATTGTGTTAAGTAAAAAAAAAAATTTTAAGGAAATAGAATAATCAAGAATGAAAAAGTAATTGAGATTTTTTTTTTTTAACTAAAAAGCCTTAATCGATAAAGCAGCATACATGAAAGAGAAACAAGGGGATGGGGAGGGCCCGGTGGTGACGAAGAGTCCAGGAAGGAGCAGGAGGGCTGGCAAACGGTTTAGAGAGCCCTGACAAGAACAGACGCACTGCTCCTAGACTCAACCCTCGTCTGTCAGGTTTGTTTTTGTTTCTAGGTTCTACCTCATTTTCCCAGGCCATCCTGCTAAACGCACCCATCCTGACGCAGAGGAATGTCATGTACCTGGTCTGAATATATCTTTACTTCACCTCCGTTTGTGAAACATACGGAATAAAGCGTTCCAGATAGGCAGCATTTTCTTTCATCATACCGATAATATCATTTTAATGACTCCTGACTTTCACTGTCGCTGTTGAGAAGTCAGCTGTCAATTGAACTGCCACTTTTGTGAAGTGAATTCTTTCTTTTGGGAGGCTTTGCTTTTAAATAAGTATTTAAGTTCAAGCATAGCACACACATATAAAAGAGTGCACGCAGTAAGTGTGCAGCCTGTTATTATAAAGTGATCACACTGTGTAACTGCCTCTCAGAAGAAAGAATGTAACATTGTCCTACACCAAGGCAGCCTAAATTTATAGCCCCCTATGTTATCATTTAGGAAATTCACCCATTTACCTTTCATATTTAGCTCTGCAATGCACCTGAAATTGATTCTGCATACAGTCTGCTGCAGGAGATTCATTTTGTTCCCCCTATATGGTTGTAGCTGATTCAAAATCATTATTAAAAGACCTGTTTTTCTCCAGTTACTTAGCCACCTTCGTCATAAATTAGGTAGTGTCAATGTATGTGTGGATGTTTGGACTTCCTATTCTGTTTCAGTGGACACTGTCTTTGCTAAACCAACACCAGGCATTGTCTTAGTTACTGTAACTATATAATAAATCTTGATGTTAGAGAGCATAAGTCCCTTAACTTTGTTCTTTCCAAGATGGTCTTAGCTTTTTTGATCCTTACTATTTCCATATAAATTGTAGAACTGGCTTGTCAATTTTCACACACACACATATTTCACTAAATTTATTCCTATGTATTTGATATATTCTGATGTTATTCAAAATGGTAAGGTTTTTGAAATTTTCATTTTCTAGTTGTTTGTAACTTTTTTTAGAATGCTAATTTACATTTATAATAACCCTGTACTCAGGGACACAGCTACATTCATTTTAATAGTGTATTTGTATATTCTCTTCAATTTCTACATATGCAATCATGTCACTGGTAAGTAATTATACTTTTGTTTCTTCCTTTTTAACCCTTATACTGACCCACCTCACTGCACGAGCTATACGTACATGTATGATGCTAAATGGTGCCAGCAGGCATACTGATCACACTTCTGATCTCAAGGGAGAGCTTACAGTGTTTTACCATTAAATATGATCTTGTTTACCTTTTTTGTTGATAACCTATTTTTTTCATAAATAGGTACTGACTTATTTCAACAGTGTTTTTCAGCATATATTGAGGGTTCCCCCTTTATTCTATTAATGTGGTGAGTTATGCAGACTGATTTTTAAATGTTAAATGAATTTAAATGTTCATCTTATGTTCCTAGAATGAACCTAACTTGTTTGTGATGTATTACCCTTTTTATAGATTGTTGGATTCATTAGCTCATATTCAGAATTTCTGCATCTCTATACATGAGACAGATTGGTTTCCTTGAAATGCCCCTGTAGGTTTAGATATCAAAGTCACACTGGCTGAATAAAATGAACTTGGAAGTGCTCCTTTTATTGCCACTTTTCCCTGGAAGAGTTTCTGTAAAACTGATCAGATTTCCTCCTCATATATTTGGAAGACTTCCTCGGGCCTGTAGTTTTCTTTGTGGGGAAGATTTTAATATGGATTTAATTTCTTTAATAGATATAAGACTATCTGATCTTCTATTTCTTCTTTATTGGTTTTGGTAAACTGTGCTTTCTGAGGAATTTTTCTATTTCATCTTTATTTTTAAACTTATTGGCATAAAATTACTAAATATCATCTTAACCTTTTAAAAAATCTCTAGTATTTTTTACATTTGTAATTTGTGCCTACTTTGCTTTTAGGCTTGATCTGTCCTGTTTAGACATTTTATCAATTTTATTAGTCTTTTTAAAGAACTTTGGCTTTGCTAATTTTTCTCTAGTGTATATTTGTTTTCTATTCCATTAATTTCTGTTCTTTATATTTCCTTCCTTCTTCTTTCTTTTGGGTTTGATTTTTAATTTTTTCTAATTTCTTGTGCTGTGCACTTTTCTAATATATACATCTAAGGCCATACATTTCTTTCTAACCATGGCTTTAGCTGCAATTCACATCTTCTTTTGTCACATTTTCAATTTTATTCTGTTCAAAGTATTTTTTAATTTCCATTTTAATTCAACTTTGACCCATGGATTATTTAGACATGTACTGCTTAATTTCTAAGCATTTGGGAATTTTCAGGTATATTTTTCTGATTTCTAATCCTCTAAAATTTCCCTTATGGCCCAACATATGGTTAATTTTGCTGAATGCTCTACGTGCATTTGAAAGAACATGTACTTAGTAGTTGTATGCAGTGCCCTGCATATGTCAATTAGGTCACGTTGGTTAACTGACGACTTGTTTATCACTGAGAAAGGTGTATTACAATCTTCCATTAAAATTACAAATGCATCTATTTCTATTTCTTAGCAATGTCGTATTTTTAAGCTATGTTATTAGGTGCATACAAGTTTGAACTGGCTATCGCAATTGAATCTCAAGTCTCTTCGGCAAATTTCTTTAGCGCAAAATTGACTTTTGGGCTGTGCTTATGTAGGGTACCTGCTTTCATTTAGATTTTGGGCTATCCTGTCAGATCATTGATGTTTTTAGGAGACTTAAAACATTATCCAGCGTTTTTGTTTGTTTCTAGTGAGAAAATTGGGCTGACAAACTGACACGGACAAATTACAAAAAATGATTCTCAAAAGATTTTAATTTCTGTTCTAAGACTTTTTGCTTTCCCAGTTGTACTCATGGCCCTCCCGATGGAGCCTGATTCTGAAAAAGCTTGTATGTCATCATCGTTAACTTATTTAACTTTGTAAGGCTTAATCTCTTAGCCTTGTACGATTTTCCAGCTCTGAGGGTAACACTGAGAAAGTTGTAAAATTTAAGCTTTCCAAGTGTAAGTTTTAATAAATGTTAATTCGGACATTTTTTAGGTAAAAAGCATCTTTGATAAACTTTTCAGTAGTTTGCTTACCGGAAAACCTCAAGGGGAGCAAAGACAGTAGCAATGATGTCCCCAGAATGAGGCAACAAAGTCGTGGAGGTAATTGAGATTTGGATAGTCCAAGCAAAGCGCAGTATCACATCCTCTATGATGGCACAGTAGTAATAGGCCTGTGGAACAATAAGCAAATTGAGTACCCCTATCATCATGCTTCACGCAAATAAGTACACCTATAACAGCAACAAGACTGGTATACACCGTACCAATGAGCATAGGTTCAAGGAGAAAAAGAGTTTTATTCTATTTTATGTTTTAAAAAGATTTCAAAAATTTAGTTTTATCTTCTTGAAGGGTATAATACTTACTCATTATGAAGCTTAACTGAATTTCAGTAACCATTTAACAAATATATTTCATTTCCATATTGTATAGTAGGCTCTCTTCTAGACCCAAGAAATATAAGCCATATGAGATCTTCAATCTGATTGACATGACATTCTGATTGAGATGACATTCTAACATGTATGTGATATGCTAATGACTCAATAGCTAATATTAGAAAAGATTAACAGATTTGTTAACTGTGTTATTTGCTAACTGCTTTACCCTGTATTTGAAGGAGGTTTTGTCTTGCTTTTTGATATCAGTAGATGAAATTAAGCTTGGGTTTCACAAACATGGTTGAATTCAAGGAACACCCATTTCTACAAGGGGAAAATAGCACTCAACTAACCAATTCTCCCATGTACTGCTACCTGGTATTTAGGAGTCCGGTGTTAGCCATCCAAGCTGTGCATTAACTACCAATAGAGCAGAACTGTGATTCGTGGATTTGCTCATTATTATTTTTGGAATAATTAGCTCTTTAAATAATAAAAATTCTTCCTGGAACTGGGCGTGGTGCTCAATATTATGCACTGTTAATCCCTAGGAACTGATTTTAAGGTTCTTAGAGCCATGTCCTTAATTTTTAAATGAAGCTCCACTGGACTCCACAAATAGATTTTTCCCTTTTCAAGTGGAATGATTTTTATTCCACTATTCACCTTTTCAAAATTGAAAGGGCTGTGGCCATCCAGAACATCTGCAAATTATGATGTAGAAAAGCATGTAATTTATTTTCTAGGGTCATGAAAATATGCAATAATAAAGAAACTGACTGAAAGATACTATTCACTAATTTTATTACACAGAAAACAGTAAGTTGTAACTATTGAAAAGGAGGAATGGATTAATGTTTACATAAAGATACAAACAGTTCATCTAAGCAATACATATACTAAAATATAATGTGTTCTATTTCTCAGTCAGGCAAGAACCACAGAAGGAGCAAGAAGGCACGTACGTTTGTTGGGCACCAAAGGACCATTTTTACCTGAGCTCATGTCTGCTCTCTAACTTCTGCTTACTATCACTGAATTTCTTTTCTCTTTTAAAGATTTTATTCATTTCTTTTTAGACAGAGGGGAGGGAGGAAGAGAGGGAGAGAAACATCAATACGTGGTTGCCTCTCATGTGCCCCGCACTGGGGACCTGGCCCGCAACCCACGTATGTGCTGTGACTGGGAATCGAACTTTGGTTCTCAGGCCAGTGCTCAATCCACTGAGCCGCACCAGCCAGGGCTGACTTTCTTTTCAAATGAGATTTATGGAGGTATGTCTAGCATCTTGGGCATATATTCTAAGTTTGCATGCTGAAATTTTTGCTGCAGCTTGCATAAGGATCACTATCAACAAATATCCCCTTTTCCACCTTCATTTGCTTATCTGAAATTACCCTACATATCATCCTTTGTACCCACTCTACCATTTATCTTCAATCCTCACACTTGCAAACAGCCTTCCCTACTCAGAAACTGAATATTACACATTCATGAAAGTACCATTTTGAGGTACTGGTGACATTCTGACATAGTATAAAGTATTAGTGGCCCAACCTATACTCCTCTCCCAATCACAGAATTTGCAAACTGGGAAGGGATCAAGAGCTAACCTAGATAACAAGCAGCCTGCCTTACAGAAGACAAAACACTGTAGTCTGGTTACCTAGAGTTATGCAGCTACAGAGTGAGCTTGGATTCCAACTCGCTTACCAAGATTCCCAGTTCACTGTTCATTTCTTTTCAATATATGAGTAAGGATACTCTTGGTTCTTTGACTTTTTGATTCATTCTCTCAAGTTGTTATTCATATATACATAAATCCTAAAATAACTCCCAAGGAATTATCCACGTATTTTCAGATTGAACTGGCACTTTAACCACCGCTGGCTGAAATAAATGAAAGCAGCAGCTTTCCTGACGCACCACGCAACCAGGCACTCCCTTTCCTGTGCCTTCACAGCACTGCTCACTCAGTCCAGTATTTATGGACTCACCCTGCAAATGTTAAGTCTGCTATACTATGCAGGGTGGCCAGGGACACCTAAACAGATCATTATAATACAGTAGTGATAATACAGTGATAACTGTTATAATGATGCTTGCACAGGGTAAAATGGGCTTAGGATGAGCCCATTTCTCTAAGCATAACTAAATATGCCTAGAGAAAAAAGAAAGACTTTTTAGAGAAAGTAACACTAAAACAGACTTTTAAAAGGGAGGAAAGAGAATTGGCAAGTCAGACAAAGGGGAGGAGAGGCATTTGGGTGGAAAGAATTGCATGTTCAAAAATCATAAATTATAGAAAGCTATTTGTTTCTCTATTTTAGTCTTTATTACATTGTATCACAATCTGTTTACTTATCTGTTTATAATATAGTTCATGGCCTCTATAAGAACCAGAATTTCATTTTGTTTTCATTTTTCACAATGCCCAGCATATAGTAAACACCTGACATGTTTTTGCTGACTGAATGAATCAGTATTTTTTTCTAAATATATTAGGTTGCAATTAGATATATACTGTAATAGGATTTAGCTGGTGATATACCTTGTTTTGTTTTTTTAAACAAACACCAACACTATACATACTTTTTGGGGGTACACAATCTCTTCGCGGAGGAAGGTGTTTTCTCCCGCATTCTTATCAAAGAGACCCCAGTCCATCTTCAGGTCCCAGATGAGGGTGTAGCAGGAACTGATGATACAAAAGACAACCCACAGGTAAAAGAACACCACGGTGTCGGAGTGACCTTGTTCTGGAGAAAGGAAAGGGAAAATTACTAGATTCGTGTACAATTCTTCATTAAATAAAACCGATTAAAGAACAGAGTCTGTATACAGTTCCATAAAAGAAGAAAGGTTAAGAAGTTAAGATTCTAAACAAATCTCACTAGTAGGATCATTGTCTCACAAACGTTGAGAAAAAAAAATCTGAATCCCCTGAAGTCCCAACTAGTCGACAAACTCATAAAATTTGTACAAATGTGCATTTGGAGTTTTGGAGGCTCTTGTTGAATACACAAAAATCCAAGTAATCGCAGTGCACGTTTTTAATATTACGAAAGATGTCATTTTAATTTCTGCCATCAGGTGGCAGCTTAGGGTCAAAAATGAAAAACGTGAAACACCACTAACAAGGAATGTGCTGCATTTGCTTCAAAAAATTCTTGGATTGTTTTCACTTTAGAACAACATTTCCTTCATACACTTAGATCTTGTCAATACTTATTGTGATGCCCATCAGATAATTTTCTAGATAAAATACCAGAAATGTATCCTTAAGGACATGTATAAAAGCAAATTTCTCTCAAACCGCAAAGCATGGTATTTTGCTTCTTGCAGAGGTCAGTGATACAAAAGCCCAATGTGACTTTATGCTTGGAACACTAGAAAGTAACTTTTGGCTTTTACTGAGAATATAAAGTGTACTTTATCAGAATAACAAAAATAGTTTGCAAATGTACTTATACAATTTAGTCTTTTTTCCCCAACTTAAGTGCTTCATATGTTCTTTAATGAAGTTCTTCTTTGTTAAGTTCGAGAATCCTCATATTATTCATGTTCTCTAGGTGCAAGATATAGGCATATAACTACTAATATGGTCCTTAATCAGCAGGGGAAAAAAGATACAAAACATCTAATTCAGAGACAGTTTAAATTTTGGTTAATTTCCCAAAGGCATAGAAAGTAAATGATGTATCATGCATTATCCACAATACTTTATATTAAAATAAACAAGTGCTATTAATCATTTTCGGGTATTAAAGTGTTAAGTACAGTATGATTCCAAGGCACCCTTTGGCCATTTATAATCTAGTAAGTGAAACAACATTTGTTACTGATGATAAATTTGAACTCAAAATGAATTATAAACAAAGGACTATGAGAACATCAAGGAGAACTGGAATGCTTCCAACAGTAGGAAATAAGAGGAAATAGCATTTGAGTTATTTCTAGAAGGATAAATAAATAGTGCTGCACAAGTCAGGCAGATGAGTCAAGGCCATTCAAGGTTGAAGGAAGATAATGAAAAGGCATGAGGGTGGGAAAGTGCAAGATGTATTTGAGAAGCTGCAAGTAATCTAAATCTAGCACGGGTGAAATATAGAAGGTGCAAGGGAATGGGTATGAGTTGAAATGAGGTGGAAAAGACATTTTGTGTCTGACAGTGAGTGGAATGCCTTCTTGGGCTTTAGAATCAGATCTGTATTTTAGAAAAATAACGGGTCAGCAGGTTGCTTGCATCAGAATTAGTTGGTTAAAAAAACATCTCAGACCTCCAGTGTTGTGTAAGTCAGTTTTTACTAGCTTATGAGAGCCGATTGTTAAATTTTCAGAAACGTTGTAAGCTGGTGTTAAACATGGTCATTATTAAAAATTAAATTACATAAACTTAGAATCGGTTATTAAAACAAAGTTAACAAAAAGTCAAAATTCATCACTTCCTAATTATTTTACTAAATTTTGCTATCATTATTCTTAAAGGTTGTGTATGTTTATTGCATCTATATGATGGAAACACTAGACAATGTTATTCATTTTTTTCCCAGCACTCAGTGTTATCGTCTTAATAGCTTGAAACTGGCCATGGTGGAAGTATTCACACCATGGAAATCTGCAAGCACTGCAAATCAGCGCTCCCTCTCAGCACTCCCACCCAAGAACTGGTGTGTTAAACATATACGAGCACACTACTGTTCAGCTTCTTGTCCTGGAAAGTCAGTGGTAGGGAACAGAAACAAATATTTTTAAAACTGTCCACAAGTGATTCTAATGAGCAGCAAAGTTTGAATACAAATACATTTTGATGTTTAAATTACTTCCATAAAAACTTTTTCATCAAAAGCAAATTGGGTTGGCCCTGGCCAGGTGGCTCAGTTGGTTGGAATGTCATCCTGTATACCAAAAGGTTGCAGGTTTGATTCCCGGTTAGGGCACATACCTAGGTTGTGGATTTGATTCTCGGGAGGCAACTGATCCATGTTTCTCTCTCACATCAATGTAACTCTCTCTCAAATCAATAAACATTTCCTCACATGAGGATAACAAGAAAACAAGCAAATTGTGTTGAATATTTATAATATAACACTGTGCCATATGAATCATCAACTTAAAAGGCCTAACAAAACATTTCTTATCTACATGTAGTTGGATGTGCTCTGAAATATGTTTATTTCATTCTGATATAGTTCAATCATAAGCATCATGGCTGCATTAAAAAATCCTATAACTCACCTATTATGGTTTGCAAATAAAGCAAATTAGCAACTTAACAAAATACACACTATTCTCTTATTTCCAAACCAAGATCAACACAAAGAAATGAAGACAAATGACTTAGCTGTAGATTATATGTGCAACTCTTTATAAATTTAATGCTTAACTTTATGCAACAATAAGCCATTATTTTGTTTGCAAGAAAAAGTAATGAAATGAGAATACAGTTAAAGATGAATTCAGCAAAAGATAACAGGTAATATCAAGTCTTATTCCTTGATAGCTAATTTTTCTTCCCTAATTACTGAAATCATTGAGTTCAAATTATTGTATAAAAGATTTTTTTGATGGGAGGAGTAAAAAAAAAGAATTAAAAATAAGTCTAGAAGCAATGTGCTAATTTTCTTTTATTTGTCTTAGATTTTAAATACAAGTCCTCTCCTTAGAGTATAATTCTTAAAATGGTACAATGGGTCAAGTGACTCCCTTCTTTCTAAGGCCACATGATTTCTATAAGATTTCCATGACACACACACAGGGACTTACTGACTTTTAGAAAACCAAATATTTTAACAGAATATTTTGGAATCAGTAGTGTTTTATCTTATGGACTTCTTCAAACAATGATCAGCATACACCTGGTCTACATATGCTACATTTGGGTCTCTTTTTAATTATTACCCTTGTTTGATCTTTTCCATCTCCCAAATGAGGAGTGCTTCCCCCTGAAATTATCTGCCTTCATTGGTATGCAGTAGATGTACTAGAAAAATATTATCACTTTAGGCAAGCAATTATATTTAATTCTCTCTTGGCTAACTCTGGTAGCCTACTTTAATGATGTTCAGAATCACAGAAAATCAAGTCATTGCTATTCTACCCCTAAGCTTCTATTACACACCTGCCATGTTAGAAGCATAATTCATACTGGACATATTTATGGTGATGGCATCTACTGAATATAAAACAAATAAAAATAAGGTTCTTAGAGTTTTGTACCCATAGCCATTACATAGGAAGGATAAAGCAAAATAATATGCCAGGAAAAGTGCTAAGAAAGAAACCAGAAAAATTACACATGGAAGTTACTCTGAACTTTCAGGGAGGACATTTTAAAATTGAAGGAAGTGGCAATGTGTGAAGAAAAAGTGAATTGTCTTATTTTCAACCCAAACCTTCCTACTCTGGTCATAATTTACTAGTTGTAATTTGAAATACATAAGAAACCAAACCACAGACTGGACACCATTTTCAAAGCCCAAAGATACATAGGTAAAGAGTATGAATGAGTTTGGCATCTAGTAAATCCTAGTTCTATTCCTATTCCCTAAAAATATCAAACCTCTGAGTTAAGAGATTAATATGGTTTCTGAAAATTAATGGATATAGGCATTTCCCTGACAGTTAGTGGATCCCAGTTAATACGTGAGGCTCCATGTATTGACTCCCCTTCTCAGGTGACTACCATGTTCATCCTCAGGGCAGGCAGACAGGCATTACTGTTCCTATTTTACAGTTAAGAAAGCTGAAGGTTAGAGAGATAGTAAGTGGAAAAATAACTGGTTTGAACTTAGAAGACCTGGGTTTAAATCCAAACTCTGTCTCTTTCCAACCTGGTGATTATAGGAAATTCTAACCTCAAAATGATTTGAGACAAAAATGGAAATTATTAGACCTAAGGATAAATGAGGAAGCTAGAAACAGGAACCTTTACCCAAGGAATATTTTTGTATTACACAGCGTTGTTTCTCTAAGTCCACCTCAACTCTAAAAATGGAAAAAAAAAAAAAAAAACCCAAAAAACAAACAAAAAAACCCCCCAGTTCCATAAAACTATAAAGTAATAACATCAGAAACATTTCTCAGACATATAAAAATATAATTTAAAACTATATACATATTATTTCACACTGTATGTAAAATCATGTTTATAGAAAAAGATATAAGTGATTATCCCTCCTGAGAGAAATAAGATTAAAGGGCCTTTTAATTTTATGTATTTCTATATTATTTGAATTTTCTTTTTACAGTGGTATATACATATCTATATTTTACTTGTATAATTAAAAAGAAAATGAGCTAAGAAAAATAGCTGCTATTAGGGTGGTGATATATAATAAATGATTTAAACAAGCCTTATGTTGCTATATTATTTTATAGTAAAAAAGAAAAATAGTAAATAGGAATTCATCTATTCATTCAACAAATATTTACTGAGTGCCTACCTATAAGCTGTATATATTATATAGTTAAAACACTTAAGATTAACTCCAAAAAATTTTTGTTTACTTTTTTTTTTAAAGATTTTATTTATTTATAGACAGAGGGGAAGGGAGGGAGAGAGAGAGGGAGAGAAACATCAATGCGTGGTTGCTTCTCATGTGCCCCACACTGGGGAACCTAGCCCACAATCCAGTCATGTGCCCTGACCGGGCATCCAACTGGTGACCCTTTGCTTTGCAATCCAGTACTCAATCCACTGAGCCACACCAGCCAGGACTATTTACTTCTTGATTAAACAAATGTAAGCTGAATGTCCACTGGGTAACCAGGTATATTTTAGAGAATGGGGATATACTGAAGAATTATTAAGGACCAAGTGTAAAAGAGGAGAGGTAAAAAGTAAATATACACAATGTGTTAAGTGCAATTGTAGAATTGTGCTTAGAGGAGTAGTCAACAAACCAGGCTCCCAGTGAACAACCAGGGGAGGCTTCCTGCAGGAGGTGCTGCTTGAGCCATGTCTTGAAATTTAAAACTTTAGTTAAACAAGTTCATGAGGCTGAGAGAGCCACATTAAACAGAGTAGAAACCATTCATTCAGTAAACAACACCCACTCTACACCAGATATTTCCTGCATCAATGAAATTTTCTACTTAGATAACTACCACATATACAAATAAACAAGATGACTTCAGACAGTGAAAAGTACTCCGAAGAACACAGAACGTGGTGATACGACGGAAACCGGAAAAGTCCCTTTAGACAGTGGTCATGTAGAAAAGGTCTCTGAGTTGATACCTGGGTAATAAGGAGCAAGCCAAAGGAAAAGCTGGAGGAAGAGTTACATATGTAATATTACATTCTGTAGTAACCATATTTTAAATACTAAAACCAGGTAAAATTAACATTTATCTAAAATGCTACCTTAACATGTATTCACTATAAAATTATTAATAAGATCTTTACACTCTTTTTTTATATCCTAAGTATTCAAAATGCAGTTGTACTTCACACAGCACACCTCAGTTCAGACCAGGCACACTTCAAGTGCTCGGCAGTTGCATGTGGTTAGTAACTACGTTACCGAATAACGCTGTCAGTGGCAGATATGAGAGGGGACAAGCAATTTGAAAAGTAAATTCTGGAAATAGTACTAATCAGAAGGCTCTTTTAGTAGCCCAACGAGAAATAACAAGGACTAGAACGGAGTGGAAGTACCAGGGATAGAGACGTCAGACAAAATCTGAGAACTATTTGGGAACTCAAATGAGCAGGAACTGAATTGTGGAGGTGAGAGAAAGGGTAGAGTCAAGGGTAACTCCTCATTTTTCACGTGGGTGACTGGGTGGAAGAGTGTCATAAACCGCGATGGAAAACATCTCAGGGGAAAAAAACTTTTCTCTGAAAAAAGCTGAGGGGAAAAAATGAGTTTAGTTTTGAACATGTTGACTTTGAGATACCTATGAGACATCAAGGTGGAAAATGTCTAGAAAACAACCGAAAAGTAAAATAAGCTTGAGACACAGATTTGGGAGTCATGTGTATGTAGACAGTGGTTGAAACCATTCTGAAACCACCAAAATAAGGCAAGCCCCTTCAGACCAATATCTCTCAAGAATACAGACATCAAAATCCTTAACAAGATATAAGCAAAAAATAATTATATACCACGACCAAGTGGTATTAATTTCAGAGCTGCAAGGCTAGCTCAATATTCAAAACACCAGTAATATACCTCACCAAAGCAATGGGCTACAACTCAGGGAAAAGTCACAGGATCATATCAAAAGATCTAGAAAAAGCATTTGAAAAAAATTGAACACTTATTCATGACGTAAAAAAACTCTCAGAAAAATAGGAATAAAGGAGAACTTCCCCCAACATGATAAAGCTTCCTTAACAAGAAAACCTACAGCATTAGCTGAGAAATTTTGTTTATTATACTTAATAATGAAAAACTAAATGATTTCCCCTAAGACTGAAAATAAGGCTAGGACATCTGCTCTCAAACACAGTACTGGCAGCTTGAGCCAGAACAGTAAAGTAAAGCAAGAAAATAAAAGGCACAGAGACTGGAAAGAGAGAACTGAAACTGCCCCTATTTGCAGATGACATGACTGTCTATGTAGATAATTGCCAAAACAAAACAAAACAAAACATTCTTAGAATGAATGAGTTCAGCATGGTCACAAGAGGTAAGATAGACATACTAAAATCAATTGCATTTCTACGTACACTAGCAACGAACACACGGGCACCAACATTTAACAATACAATACCATACTTGACACTCACTCAAAAATATGTAAAATACTTATACACTGAAAAACACAAAATGCTGATGAAAAAAATGAAAGATCTAAATATGGGGACGGGGGGGGGAATGCCTGGAATTTATTTATTAAAAAATTGTGTACTTATTCTTTCATGTTTAAATTTCAGTCACTTTCAAAGTATCCTCCATTTGATGCAATATACCTACAGAGGGTTTTTTCCCACTGCTCAAAAACAGTTTTTGAAGTCATTGAAGTGTTTCTGCCATTTTTTTTTTGTTTCACCTCTTCCACACTGGCAAAACATTTCCCTTTGGGGACTTTTTTCATCAGGGGAAACAAAAGAAGGTCACTTGGGGCGAGATCAGGTGAATATGGAGTGTGGGGCATGGGGAAATGTCCATTTTGGTCAAAAGCTGCTGAACATTCAGTGCAGTGTGGGCAGGTGCACTTGTCAATCACTCATCGTGAAATGGGCAAATATGTTGAGTCTTAAAAAAAAAATTTCCCTGAAGCCAAACACAGTCTCTCACAACCACACCAGCTGGTACACTGATACAAATGGGTTACTAGAACACTTGCCTAGCAGGGGAAGCCTGCACTACAAGGGGCCTGCCTTCCAGAAGATAGTTCCACTTTTGGGGGGGTTACCCCATCATAAATGTAGAGAGATAACATGTTCATGGATTGAAAAACTCAACACAGTAAAAATGTCAATTTCCCCCAAACTAATATATAGGTTTAATACAATTCTTACTAAAATTGTGGGAAGATATTTTGTAGATATAGACAGTATTATTCTAAATGTATATATAAAGGAAAAAAGAACCAGAATAGTCAAAACAATTTTGAAAAAGTAATGAAGTTGGAGGAATGAGTCTACTCAATTTCAAGACTTATTATATAACTACAGTAATCAACATGGTGTGCGATTGGTGAGGTATAGATTACAGATCAATGAAACAGAAGAGAGTCCAGAAATAGACCCACACAAATATGATCTTTGATAAAGGCACAAAAGAATTTTAATAGAGAAACGATAGCCCTTTCAACAAAAGGTACTGGAGCAACTGGACATCCATTGGCAAAAATATGCTTCATCCTGTCTCACACCAAACACAAAAGTTAACTCAAAAACATCACGAATTTAAATATAAGACATAAAACTATAAAACTCTTAAGAAACTCGCCCCAGAAAACCTACAGGACCTAGGGCTAGGCAAAGAATTCTTAGATTTGAAACCAAAGGCATGATCCTCAAAAGGAAAAACTGATAAACTTGACTTCATCAAAATTAAAAACTTTTTCTTTGTGAAAGACCAATTAAAAGGATGAAAAGAAAAGCTGCAGACTGGGAGAAAATAGTCACAAATATTATCCAATTGTTTGTATCCAAAATACACAAAAGACTCCTAAAACAACACTAATAAAACACACAACTCAAATAAAAATTGTCAAGAGATTTGAACAAACCTCTTACCAAAGTTGTATCACAGAGAGCAAATAACCATATGAAAAGATGCTCAATGCCATATGTCATTAGGGAATTGTAAATTAAAACAGCAATGCGATACCATTACATACCTATTAAAGTGGCTAAAATCCAAAAAACTGACAATGCCAAAATATGGAACAACAGGAACTCTCATTTATTGCTGGTAGCCAATCTGGGAAACAGCCTGGCAGTTCCTTACAAAGTGAAATAGTCTTACCGTAATATCTAACAATAGCACTCCTAGGTTGAGCTGAAAAGTCATGACCGCACAAAATTAGCACACAGACATTTACAACAGATTTATTCATAACCACCAAAAATTGGCAGCAACAAAGATGTCCATCAGCAGGTGAATGGATGAACAGACCAATATACCCATACAATGAAATATTATTTAGCAATAAAAAGAAATGAGCTATCAAGTACAAAAAGACATTGGAAGAACCTTAAATGTCTATTCGTAAGTGAAAGAAGACAGCCCGAAAAGGTTACATCCCGTATGGTTCCAACCACATGACATTTTGGAAAAGGCAAATCCATGGAGATGGTAAAAAGATCAGTGGCTGCTCAGGGGGAGGAAAGACAGGAGTACACAGGTGAAGCACAGGAGATTTTTAGGATAATAAAATTCTTCTATATGAAACTGTAATGCCAGATGCATGTCAGTATGTGTTTGTCAAAACCCAAAGAACTGGACAACAGAAAGAGTGGGTCTTAATGTAAACTAGGGGCTTATAGCTAATGATGATCTTCAATATTGGTTATTAAATGTAACAAATGTACCACACTAATGAAAGATGTTAATAACAGGGGAAACTATGTGCAAAAATGGGGTGGGTAGGAGTGGGGTGGGGCAGGTACATGAAACTCTATGTACTAGCTTAGTAAACATTATTTAATAAAGGGCCAGTATCTAAAACATATAAAGAACTATAAAAACTCAATAATAAAAAACCCAAATAATCCAATTAGAAAATGGGCAGAGGACACAAATACATATTTCACTGAAGAGGATATACAAATGGCAAATAAGCATTTAAAAAAAGGTTCAACAAAAAACCACAATGAGATATTGCTACACACCCATCATGATGGCTTAAATAAAAAAAACAGTGACATCGCCCTGGCCTGGTGGTTCAGTGGGTTGGAGCATCACCCCAAACACCAAAAGACTGCAGATTGGATCCCAGGTCACGGCACATACCTAGGTTGCGGGTTCCATCCCCGGTTGGGGTGTGTACGAGACGAAACTGATCGATGTTTCTCTCACATCAGTGTTGCTCTCTCTCTCTGCTCCCCCCAACCTCTTTCTCTCTCTCCAATCAATAAACATATCCTTGCGTGAAGATTAGAAAAAACAGTGATGTCATAAAATGCTGGCAAAAAACTAGATCACTTTATATTCTCATCATTATTGATAAGAATATAAAATGGTACAGCCATTCTGAAAATAGTTTGCCCAGGAGTAGTTCTTAAAAAACTAAACATGCAGCTAATATATTACCCAGAAATTACAGTTCTGGACATTTATTACAGAGAAGTGACAATTTATGTTCACCAAAACCCTGTACATGAATGTATATAGCAGCTCTATTCACAGTAGCCTGAAATTGGGAACACCACCACTGTCAGTCAGTGAATGGTTAAACTGTGATGCACCCATACCATGGAATACTACTCAGCAGTAAGAAGGAACAAACTATTAATTCAAGCAAGAAATCCAGATGAGTTTCCAGAGAATTATGCTGAGTTAAAAAACAGCAGATCTCAATTACAGGACTATATGATACCACTTATATGGCACTCCTGAAATGACAAAATTATTAAATGGAGAACATATTGGTGGTTGCCAGGAACAAGGGAAAAAGGGAGCACAAGAGAAGACACAAAGGAAATGTATGTTGTTATTCAAAGCTCTATTTTTAAAGCAATTTAAGGTAAAATATAATGGGATTGTTAGTGTAGTTTTTTTTAAAAGGTTTTATTTTATTTTTAGAGCAAGGGGAAGAGAGGGAGAAACAGAGGGAGAGTAACATCAATGTGTGGTTGCCTCTGCACAGCCCCCACTGGGGACCTGGCCCACAACCCAGGCATGCGCCCTGACTCGGAATTGAACTGGTGACCCTTGGGTTTGCAGGCTGGTGCTCAATCCACTCAGCCACACCAGCCAAGGCTAGTGTAGTTTTTTAAATTAGCACAATGCCAACTAGAGAAAAGCTACTCAAGAAATACTTCTTAAAGTCAAATTAATAATTAGAAGCAAATGATATCAAACAATTGATTTTATGGTATCACCAAGATTTAAGCTAATACTGACAAATGACAAATTCTAAAATAATCTATCCTGTTGTGATACAATAATCTATTTCCTCTCTGTATTAAGCTAGAGAAATTACAAGAGTATCAAATTTCAGAAGGGTTAAAGATTTGAGCTACTTTCAATAGTAAGCCAAAAATGAAAACATTTATCCAAATGACTTAAAAATTTTTTTGTGTATGTCTTTAAAAAAAAGAACAAAAGTTTCCCTGGAGAGTTGTTTAAAAAAATTACTGTTTCTATTATAGTACAACAAGACTAAAATTTGGAAACTCAGACACAGCAGCCTCCTATTCAGGGTGGAAACGGGGTCACAAATGGCTGCCCCCAGAGAGGAAGAACTGCAGGACTCCGTGTGCTCGCTGACAACAATGAAGCGACTATGTGCGCTGACGACTGCGGAGGAATCCTCATTAGGGGCACAGCGCCCCTTCCAGAATGTTAAACAAGAAGGGACCTAGAAGGGATCCGGGTGGAAAACAACAAGCAAACATAAACGAACTCAGCTTTTAAGTCAGCAGAAAATCTCTTTTTCCCCCCAAGGGTCTTTAAAAGTCTAAGAGCAAATAACAATAAAGTTTAAAGTAAAACATGAAGCATTTTTAAAAGAAGTTTATTATTTTATGTATTCGGAGAATGGCAGAGAGTAAAATACACTAAGAATGTGTATTTTAGAAGGTGACAAACTGTAAATGAAAAACAGAAAACCTAATGAAGTGCTTTCTCCCCATCAGCGCAGGAGAAGTGACTACACAATGGCTTTTTCTATGATGGTACCTCCCCCAGGCTTTTCCTTGCCAAAGCCAAGAAACCTCAAGGACACCCAAAAACCATTTAAAACACTTTCCTGTCTCTTCTAATCCCAAATCTAACAAAAACCCTGAAGGATTTGGCATCAAATTTAAGCTTGTAATGATGTGAATTCTTAAAATATGGAGATTGGCTGTTAATTGCATTCCTTTGTTTCTAAAATCAATGATGGAAAAGAAAATATACTGAAATGTTTAAAATGTGTTTCCTTCTTATTGCAACAAGTGAAGGCTGTCTGCCATATTATCAGTCTCCCTAAAACAGGCCTAAGCTACTTCCCTAACCATTAAAAAAATGATTCTAGGTACAGTCAACTCTTGTGCCTCCATTTTCACAAATTATACAGATAACATAAGACATACCTTCAGGAAAAAAAATCTTGAAAATGCCCCCCAATAATGCTGTTACTTTAGTAACTCTTATAGGCTAGTGCTCTGAAAAGACTCAGATCCCTGAGTTTGAACAAAGTTACTTCTCCATCTTCTACACTTCTCCCCTCATAAAATTTACCCTTTGCCATAACAGTACATCCACACTCCATAGAAAAAGATCTGCCTCAGTAACCATGCAGATTCTATTCTTTTGGCCAATGATTATTTTCAAAGTTTATGTTTTCTGATGCCTTTTCTCTTGGAATACTGCCCAAGAAAGCAACAGAAATCAAGTAATACTTTTGATAATCACTCAATATCAAAATTTCTGTCGTCACTCTGAGTTGTTTTTTCAATTGTTGCCCCCTCTGTTCTAGGCTTTTTGGTAAAAAAAAAATAAAATAAAATAAAAAATAAATTAGTGATATAAATATTTAACATGCAGCACTACGAAAAGTGTTTTTCTTTAAATTTAGGGATATGGTTAAGCTATATACCAATGGTCTAAAAAAATGCTTGCTTTAAAAAAAACATTTACCGTGAGTATGTAAATCAAGTTCAGTGAATAAACATATGTTACCTGAACAAAAAGCCAAACACATTTCTAATTGATACTTGCCCCATTTGAGCCTCGGCCCCGCGCAAGGTGATCAAAAGGGTTTCTCTTACAAAGACTTTCCACAAAGAAAGACACACATATACCAGCTCTATATAGCAAAGAGAATTATATTTACTTAATGATAAATTCCAATTATGTAGTTAAGTACATAAGGTGATTTCATGTATATTACCTTATTTAATCCTTACCAACTGTGAAGTAAATAGATATTATTATTTACATTTTAAAGGTGTGGCTTTGGGGAAGAAATAAAAACAGCCCTAGGCAGAAGATGAACAGAACTGGGAAACAGTAACACTTCCACCACTCACAAATTACATGGCCCTGGGCAAAACACCCGGTGGGATAACTGGAATCTTCCTTAACTCAATATAGACAGCCTAACCCTCTGGGATGTCTTCCCTGTGCTCCCCATCCTGAGAGGCCTAGAGGCTGTGTCAGGGACTTGTGCTGTATGCAGGTTTTTCTGGTACTTTACTTATCTCTTTACCCTTTATTTCAATGTCTTTTTAATAATTATTATCATGGTAAAAAACACATAAGCATAAAATTTACTACCTTAACCATTTCTAGGTGTACAGTTCAGAATTTTTAAGTATAGTCGAACTGTTGTATAACCAATTAATCCTTTTTAACTTGACTATTTCCCCTAGTAGAGTGTAAATTACTAAGGGTAAGAATCATGTTTTGTTTGTTGCTCTATTCTTAGTGCCTAGCAGAGCCTGATTCAGAGTATGCTCAATAATACTCACTGAATGATGCTCGCTCTCTCTGCACCCACCTACCCACTTACTTATGCCCTTAATTTAGAATTAAGAAGTGAGGTGTTTATACAGGAGTGCACCTAAATACGTTCATTTAAATACAAACTTTTTCTTTACGGCCAACTGGTTTTCTAATTAGGGTATATGGCAGATATTCTCTGTAAACTGAATGAGTATTACCTGAAGTTCCAAGACTCCCCCCGCAAAATACATTTAAAGAATGTGATAGGGTAAAAGCATTTCATCAAAAAACACTGCATTGGCAAACGTTACTAAAATTAACAATATTTTGACTTTCCTAATTGTTTCTCAAGTATGTCTGGCTAAACAAGGAGCCTCTAAAATCAAATATCATATTGATCCTACACAAGCTTTTTGGTATACTGTCCAGACACAGAAAGTGAAGACTCTAGTGACTAGTTAACCAATCCTTTTTTACTCAGTTTATGTTCAATTCTTTACTTTATTCAGTTTATTTTCAACAAAAAATCTTGACAGATCACTAAAAATAATTATTGATGATAGACTACTATGCAATTTTTTGGTCACAAAACTCAGGACTAGACCAAAAAAATGGAGTGACACTGGAACAACAGAACTTCGATTCTCATCTATACAGCAGAGTGAACAAAGTTTCTCGAGTTAACGTATGTAAAAACTGAAAAATACAATATTAACAAGTTATATAAATTTATTTTCTTAAGAGATGTGTAATAATTATTAAAATGTGTAATATATTTATATTATTATTTTTAAATATATATATATATTTTTTAGAGAGGGGTTAAAGAAGGAGAAAGAGAGGGAGAGAGACATCAGTGTGTGGTTGTCCCCCTCACAACCCCCACTGAGGACCTGGCCCACAACCCTGACATGTGCCCTAGACTGGGAATTGGACTGGCGACCCTTTGGTTTACAGGCCTGCACTCAATCCATTGAGCTATACCAGCCAGGGCTATAATATTATTTTGATCAACTACAGATAATAATCAGGATAATGATAAGTACAAGAGAAAAAAAAACTTAATCTCATAGCACTTTCTAGTAATGGGAAATTAATAATTTAAAATAAAGTTCAGTGGGAAATAGATGTAAATTTCATAACTATTAAAGAATTGCTTCATTTAAAAAATAAATCATGGTGAGTATCATACTTTTATATTTAGATTACTTGGAAGCATTTAGTAAAACATTTAGCAGTTTTGTTTTAAAATGTGAACATTTAAAATATAATGGAAACTACATTTTTATTTAAACCTAAGATGTAAAATTTCAGGTATAAACTTAAAAATGTCCAAGAATTAATGATTTAAATAACAATGATTTAAAATAGTAAAATTATAGTTTAAAAAATTCTCTGAAGGCGTATATGAGCAAAAAAAAAAAAAAAAAACTCTGAAACTACAATACTATCCAAACCACTGCTTCAAGCCTTAGGTTTTTTAATTTGGAGGGTTTGCCAATTTGAGGAATTCAGATTTTAGCTTCATACTAAATGGTATCAATATAGCTGAAGATAAGCCCTAAATTCCAACCAAAAAACAGTACTTATTTTTATCCAGAATGGGAGAAAAGTAAAAGGTTCTTGACCCATCTGGTTCCACGGATCAAATCAGTTGCCTAATTCACAAATTCTCTAGTAATACCCTCTAGTAATAACCAAATCATGATGCATGCCCAGCTGAGTAACAGCATTCCTCATCAAGAATTGAAATTATGAGAGTTTTGAGGATGTGCTTCCTTCACACTTAGGTACTTAGTTAAATGATTATCTAACAAAAGCACCTACTTAGTGGTAAGATTATTGGCTGCATTATCAATATTACTGTAATCACAGAATCTACCGCAAAAAGTGGAAATGTGTTATAATGTGTTCTGGAGACCAAATCGCAAGCCTTACTGAAAAACCACTTCTCCAATCTTTCATGGCCATTCGATACACTTTAGGTTAAGTGGCAGTTCTGGAACACTAGACTCTTAAAATAGTGTCTCCAAAAAACAAAATTACCAACAAAATTTACCAAAGTATTTAAAAAGAATGGTAGTAATTTCAATTAGTAGCATTTCTTTACAGCCCATTGATGAGCGTGCAGGCTCTAAGGTGTGGGCTGATACTGATTTAAATAGACAAAGGATGCATTTTAGTAAAAGGAAGCGAGATCTTTGATAGACAGTTCTTCGAAAAAGGTTAAAAATTCAAAAGCTGTGACTGCATGTGGCTCAGAACTAAAAGCTTTTTTCTCCTCCCAACATAAGAGCAATCTCAAGTAATAACTTGTTGCCATGGAGATAAGAAACTAGAGAGATCAGAGAACTCAATTTGCAGTTAAATGGGCTGGAAACACTCCCTACAACTTGGTAAAGGAAAGCGATTAAAAATATACATGATTGCCAGAGGGACTCTTTTTCACGTAGCATTTCCCAACCTCATTAATGAACAAGTCTAAAAAACCACATGAAAACCCAAGGTATCCAAAGACTGAACCCATTAAACATGATTCAGGATTTTAAATGTTATCACAAATCCTTCTATTCCAGAAGACTCTGGTTCTTTTTAATGGTACCTGTTAGTAAATATTGGAATGAGACTAAAATTGCGTTCAAGAACAAACTAGTATAGATGAGGGGACTGGAATTTCAGTGAAAAAGTACGCAGAGCTAGAATAGACTTAGGGAGTGAAAATCTGGGTTTTGAAAACTCTCTTCCGAGGCGGTGGTAGAATACCTTTGTGAGTGCTGTAAAGGGCCGCGAACGTCACCATGAAGAAAGTCGTGGAGTACTTCCCAGCATTAACTAGATGAGGAAAGGCCCTCTTAGTGTCTCGGTACCGGCGCAGGCACTGGATGAAACGAAGCCAAGCGGGAATGCACTGAACAATGGCCCGCACGCCATAGGAGTATTTGTGGCAAATTTCTCGCTCTGTGAAGATTTCAAAGAAGAAAAATTTACAATTAAAAAAAAAAAATAACTTGTTCATATCATTTAGTCATGTATTGTAACTACCAGCAAGTCCATAAAATCAATGAGCCTGGGTTTCAAAATCACTTTCTTCTTTGTACCTGCTCTGTTCTTAATCTTTTTAGTGGTAACTAAGACCAGGAGAGAAGGTAAAATACATAGGAAGGACCTAATGGGCAAATCTGCCATCTCAGGTTTCTGACTCTCTCTTCTGGAATCAGTTCTCTGCAGTGTGGTAAAACCATAATAAAATTAGAAGGTGAGTATATTAGTCAAAGAGAAAACAATTAGCCCTGTATCTGAAACATCTGGAAAGCCTACAAATAAATGTCACTGGTGACTCCGGTCAATTTCATGAACTCCGAGCCACTATAATATATCTGCTATAGGTTTTTCATGCATCTATACTCCTCTTTCTAAAACATGAAGAGCAGTTTGTATTTTTAAATGAAAAGGATGGAGTTGATAAATCAATTTTTCTTCAAATTCTGGGAATGTACTATAGCGTGATCAACCTACAATATAGTTGTCATCTGCTGGCAATCAATAAAGATGTGTTGGCACTGGCTTCACGAACTTTTGTTAGTCGGATGTTACATAAGCTGTCTAAATTTGGTCTTTGTCATTAAGGCAAAGTTCCTTTGTATCTTGAACTTCTGGTATAAACTAGGAGTGGGAAAAAAGAGCCAGCAGAAAAACAAGGTTCCCAGTAACATAAAAAACAGACATATGGCTTTCTCAAAGCACTTGATCTAACTCTCAGTAATCAGTATTTTTGATCATTAAAAAGCAATACTGGGAAGCAACTGTCACTAGAGCATTTGTGATATAACTACTCATGTACCAGAATATTTTAGTTTTAGTGTAAGTTGTAAATCTCTTGGCAAATGAATGGCTAAAATCATAACATGTAATTTAAGAGGCAAATAATATCAGACAGAGATTTCTAAGAGTGCCAACTACATTTAATTAAGTTTGCAATATTACTGGATGAGTTTTCACCGTGCTCTTACATGTCTCAGTTCCCACTCCCAGTATTTCTTGGTATGCATTGGGGTTTAGTAGTGTGGATGCACATTCATACCCTACCTGCTGAATTATTTGGCAACAGGCCCCCACTTTCATCCCATTTGAGCTCAAAACTGTAGAAGCAGATCATATATTCGAGGTCCATCAGTATCACTGACAGGCTGTTCAGTTGATCGGCCAGCCAGAAATCAGCAAAGCCTACCTTATGGAAGGGGGCTGTAAATACTCGAAACTGGGAGAAAGAAAGAAAAATTGGAACACAGAGAAACAAGAAAATTTATATTAAATTTCTCTAATTCATGTCTGACCATGCAGCACGATTACTTTAGCTGATAAAATGGAAACCAATGAATCAATCATAAACACAGGAACCTGGCAACAGTGGCTAAGTTGAGAATTAGTAGTAAAGGGAATGAGCTGAATGCACAACTAAGAAAGGAAATAAACCGGGGTGGGGAAAGGCAGAAATAGCTACACTTAGAAAACAGAAAGCAGAGAGTGTGAAGAGCTGAAGTCAAAAGCAGAGAGTGGCAGAAGGTAGAAGTGCGGATAGGATGTCTAACATTAGGCTCTAAGGTAAATTTTGCTGGAGGCCCATGTGTTATGATAATTTCTGAAATCTTAGCTGGGACGGAAGCTTGGCACGCCCTTGCGAACAAAGTATTGGTAGTAAGGGAAAGGATGGTTCATCTCATGGTTTAGAGCGTACCTTCTCTAACTAAAATCACTTTCATTTCATTAATGCCATGGTGATGACTTTATTTATCTTGAAATGATACCACAAAAATCAGCCCATACCCTACTGTTATGAAAACAATGAATTCAGGTAAAATGTATTGAGCACTAATCCATGCTGTGTATTTTTCTCATAATGCATTTCTCATAATCCACGAACTATAATAATTCTGTGAAATAGGTATTCTCATATCCCCATTTTACAAAAGACCTACAACAAACTCATCCTGACCTCTTCGTGGGAAACCTGTTAACCACTGCAAAGAGAAATCCACACACTGCAGAGAGAGGCATGATTAGACACTAATGTAATCACCAGAAATAACCTCAATTTGTGCAGAATGCCTTGAGAGGACTTGAGTGAAGTAAGACAGGATAAAGGCAGCTTTAATCTTCATCCTGTTGGACCCTTTCTATCTAGTACAGGTGATAATGGACTCCTAAAACAAGGAATTCTAAGTAGCAAAAATAAATCTGTAGCTCTCCTGCCATCTAGCTATATTCATTTAGTAGACATATTCAGCCCGAGACCTAGCTTTTTCTTCTCGGACTTGGCTGGTTTTTTTTTTCTATTCTTTCTCTAAATATTTCCCTTTATTATTTCAGGGAGATAAATGGCTTTATTATGAATCAATCCTGGGTGTCAAATACCCATGGCAGGTATTGCCTTGGAACTTTGGAAGTTAAAACAACTGCTGCAGGACAAAATACAGACTTTGAGACATTATATTCTTGTGCTGATATATTTTGAGTCCATGGCTTTATCTCCTGATCACTCACTTACTCTTTAGGTGAGTTGTACAAAAAGCCAGAGAGACAAGCTATACTACCTGAAACCATAAGCTCCAGGTACAGAAAACTCTTTTTTGGGGTGGGGGCACTTTAGGGTTTGAGATGCTAGCTATTTATGAACAAAAAGGTTCTGGTACCAGTTTGTATGGTATTTTAAGGAACTCTAGTGTATAGAATAGACCTGAGACAGAAACAAGAGGATAATTTAGAATACACCAAAGGATCAGAAAGTCTAACTCATCTTCTAGTCATTTTGTGAAACTGGTAGCCTAGGACAAATTTTTGATTTCTCACTAACATGAGACATACTGCCATCATTCTCACAATCCACCAAACCTAGCCTCAAAACCTGGCTAACATAGAAAACCTCCATAACAGCAGAAGAGGAAGAGAATGCATTAAATAAACTAAAAGAGGGATGGGACTGAAAAAGGAAGGGAGTGGCATGAAAATAGAAACTGGGAGGAAGGGACAAAAGAGATGAAAAGAAAGGAAGAAAGAAGGGGGTAATAAATGTTGGTTTAATACAACTAATGAAGGACAATATAATTATCGTCATTCATGCATTTAACAAAGACTTATTAAGTATTTACTATACATCAGGCATTGTGGAGGTACAGAGATAAATAAAAAAAATAGTCTCTATTCTCAAAGACCTCAAAATGATGACTGGGCAAATCACAGTCTGGCTAGGCAAATAAATACCTAAAGAAATAATGAGAGTACTGTGTAGTAAGTGCTGTTACAGATATACATACAAAATGCCCTGGAAATAAAAAAAGGGAGCAAATAGCTCAGTCAGAGATAAGGTTAGGGTGGCGGTAGAAAATAAATAGCTCCTACCTAATTCCTTAACATTTACATATTCAAATTCATCTTGGATTTATCTGAAGTCCACCTTTTGAGTGAGAATTTTCCTTCTTCATTCTTGTTCTAGATAAGGTCCTTCAACTTCTACTTTTTGATTTTGATTAAAATTATAACAATTCAATGAGTAATAGTTATTAAGAAAGGTAGAGACAGTTCTGGATATTTGATGTTTTACCCACATACACAAAGAAAGCCACTAATAAGCTAATACAAAGGATATACGCTAACGTCTTCTAAGTTAATACAGATAAGTGGTTAAGGAAATGAAGTTTTAATTTCTACTTTCTAGAGGCTTGTGAATAATTGCATTCTTTCCAAATTTGATTTTTATATTTCATTAGTTTGATCCACTTGATCAAAGTTAAACATTGTAGATAAAGTAACTACCAGGTCTAGCTGTTCAATGGTAGTGTTTAAGAATACAGACTGCTGGGCTCATCTCTATTACTTCTTGTGTGACCTCATTTAACTGCTTTAAATCTAGGTTTCCTGATTTATAAAATGTGGATTAACAGCAGCTCTAACCTCATGGTTTATTAAAAGGATGTCCAGAACAGTACATTATTAAATGAGAACATGTCTCTCATCTATTCTTATATTAGAGACATGCAAAAATTTTACTATACAATTAAAGAAAATATGGGATAAACAATTCCCAAATTATATAGCAAGCAATCTAATGTAAAAACTTTAAGTAGCCTTCTGTAAGAATAAGATATTTTTGTCTCGAAAATCTGAGTCACTGTTTATGCTTCCTAATTGGATTTCCAATTAGAGCAAATACAGATCTGGAGAGAGGATGTATGTATGACTTAATGAATGTAAAAAAACCCCCCAAACTGTACTGATTTGATATATAACATTAATATCAAAATAAATCTATTTCCTATAAAAATTTTTAAAGTTTTTTTGGGGAGGAAAGTAGCATATATCGATTTGATTCAAATTTAATTATCGGTGTAAATGATGCCCAGTGCCCACCATTATGGCCAAGTGACATGTTCTTTTCTGACTAAAAATTAAAGGAAGAAGGAAATACAGTTTTACTTCAAGATGAAGCTTTAAAAAGAGCTATATCAGAGAAACACAACTAGGGTGGAAACATTCTTGTAAATTTACTAGAAATAAGTCTAAGGGTAAGTTTTCTCAGTGAGATTTGAATTCAAGTAAGTTGACAGGCCAATTAATATTAAAATTATCTATAAGCAACATTTTCCTGTTTACAGTTATTACAGTTTTAACAAATCACAATGCATCCTTCTGTATTTTACTGCTTCTGATAGCACCTTTTATTATTCTGTTATTTCTTGTTATGATATTTAGCATTGCCAACCTCTTCCATCAACAAGTCCTCATTTATTAGCACACAGTAGATGCATAGATAAATGTCTACTCAACAGGGAATCATTCTGCTAATAAGAGTAACTGGTCATGCACAAATCATAGCTTACTATTTAAACAAAAAAGGATGCACTGGGGAAATGCTCACTTAGCATACAATGCATACAACTGCATTATTTTGTTATTGCAATGATACAGCCATATTAACACCTGGGTTTTCTGAGTCTTTCAAACCTTACTTCAAAATAACTATATAGAGATTTCACAACAGCTGAGGCAGAAAACAATAGGTGTTCATAATCTTAAAGTTATTTCCTTGTAACCAAATAATAACAGTTTTAAAACTCCATAAAATCTAGTAATAAAATTGACTAATAATCTCAAAATAAGAAAGGCACTCTAATAATGTACTAGCTGGAAATGATTTTAATATAGATTTCAAGAGACATAAAAATGGCTCAAATATTCATCTTAAAAAGCCTCTAAAAATTATGTTTTTGAGATAATGATAAAACCCATTAAAGGTAATGGTATACTTATGACTTATCAAAATACTCTTGTACATTTAAGTTACATACTCAGAATCCAATCCCAAAGTTAGGCCTAGTGGTTAGGCCTAATTTCCTTAAAGGAAATTATTTACTTTTTATTTATTTGTATTTAATGAAATTGGAAGAAAAGAAGGAGGTTCTCAATTTGTAATTTAAAAAATCCTAGTGGAAAAAATAAGAAATAAAAAATACAAATAAACACCAATCAACTTTGTGGGGGAAAAAATCATGATTTGGGCCGTTCTCTTTTCCTGAATGCTATAAATGCTCACCTATATTCAAATATAGTTGCTTTTTATTTGTCGAGTGCTAATTATGTTGTTTTTTAATAGGAAAGTCATGTTTTATGTCTTCAGATTTTTAAAAATTTAGTTAATGCTACATATAGGGAGTTTATTGCTAAGGACAACAACAATAAAAATCTGCTAACCACAAGGGGCATACAAAAGAAAAAAGAAATAAGCAATAATTGTGGGAATTCTGAAAGTTTGTATAGAGACTGATCAATTTAATCACTAATCTTTATTCTTCTGTTAGTTGTAATTCATAATCTAAGAAATAATTATATAAAGCATTCCAAATTGATTTTCAACACAGAGCTGGTTTAATTTAGGAGTAAGCAGAAATCCTTTCCCAGAGTTAACTTTACACTATCACACACAAAAAATACAGCTACCATTTTTACATATCCTAATCCTATGTTCTATATCTTAATACTGAGACTGCATTGAGATCATTAAAAAGATGTAAACTGGAAGAAGAAATAAAATTGATTATAAACAAAGCATCCAAGTCAGTTTCTCAAATTAAACTTGATCTGGCAAAATATTCCTACTGCTTTTAGAGAACCAACCTTTCATAAATTTAACAGAAACATAAAATTTTACCACTTGGTAAGAAAACTTACAGAGTTCTACATGTTATCAGAACTGATTAAATAATCTGTGTAATGAATAAGTAAATTAATCATGAATTAATCACTATTAATTTGCAAAATCATTTCAGTATCTGGACGCTTCATACTCCATTTGCGGAGGAAAAAAATGCCCGTGTGCTTTTGCCAGAGATGCCGCGCTGTGTGACATCGGGTGCAGTGCATTCTCTGTCTGCAAAGCTGGCACCACTCGCACGGATTACAATGTGAACCATGCCTTCCGGGGCTGCACACTGCAGCAGCCCGGGTTTCACCCCGAGGGAAGCCAACACACCATTCCAACAATGATACACGAATTTCTGGACTTACCAGAAGTTTAAGCAGCCAAAACCGGGATTTATAATAGAAAGTTTTGGTGGGGTTGATAAGAAAGAAAACCATAAATCCATAAAGGACGAGTGGGTACACGTATGTGGGGATGACACTAATTGGAGCAAAGAAGCAAGCCAGAAGGCTCAGGCACCACAATATCCCAAGGAATCCAGCAATCTGATAAGGGGCGGAAAAGAGAAAAAAATTGTTATTTTTATTTTTACCATTACTCAGAATCTCTTTAATAAAAGAAGATAAGGAAATGTTTAATTATTAAGTCAGCAGTCCTCTTCAAGCAGAAGACGAATTTTAGGACCCACTAAACCAGCTGTATAGCTAATGCAAACTCTATTTGTGGGACATATGTCCTACTTTGATTACCTCAAAGAGATGCTGATGAGACAAGTTGCTTCTTGGATTAAGTTCAAAGATGAGCACATGATTTACTCCAGCCTGTCTCCAACCATACGTGTTGATGCCCAGTAGGAAAAGGAATTCAATCAGAAGAAAGCCACCCCGATAGATTCTTATCAAGGGCCATATACTTCTATTTGTTTCAAGTTTAAATATAGCTGAAAGAATATCAATTAATTGGTCAGTTAGAATATTCATAATGTCTCCTTTACTGTCTTTTCTCTCAATTCTCAATGATATAGCCCTGTCACAGGAACTTTTTGCAATAAATGAAACCTAAATCTAGATTATCTCAAGATCCTACAACCTTGCTTCTAGGTTCCTTCCCATTTTCATTTCACTCTGCAAAATCCCACCAGAATAATTTTCCTAAAATTTGACTATTAGCATGTTAGTTTAGCTCATTGTTCCGTTAGTGTCTAGATTTCAGAGAGAATCAAGGTAAAACAGTTTAGAACCTGAATCTATATTTATGAAAGAAAACAAAACTTCGTCTTGCCCCTGAATTTTAAAAAACTTTTTGATTCATTCACATAAAAAGAATATTTATTCTTATGTCTTATTTAATGATGATGATAATAGCACCATGTTCATCTTAGCAATGAAAGAAAAATTCCACATACAAATGACTAAGGTTTTCCCCAGAAAGAACAACTCCCACACATACACCATATTCAAGGCCTGTCTGGAAAAAGTCCAGCTTGTTAACATAACAAGAACAATTTGCACGACATTGATATAAATTTGCAAACAAGAAGAGTGGTTTAGAATGTGCATGCGTGAACAATGACTACTTCACTGTACTAGTCAGTGGGGGTGGTAGACACCCTTGAGTGAGCATGTGTACTGTGTGGCTATCACATTCAAAATGACTGAGCGAGTAGAGCAAGAAATCTGCATCAAATTTTGCTGTAAGCTTGAACATTCCTTCTTGGAAACTATTTGGATGATTCAGAAGGCTGCAGCAATGGGCAACTGGTGATTGGCAGCTTTACCATGACAACGTACTTGCTCTTGCATCTCATCTCCTGCAAAAACTCTTGCAGAGTTTTTTGGCAAAACATCAAATCACCCAGATGACTCAGTCCCCCTACAGACCAAATCTGGTGCCCTGTGACTTCTGGCTTTTCCCAAAACTAAAATCATTTTTGAAAGGAAAGAGATTTCAGACTGTTGACGAGACTCAGGAAAATATGACAGGGAAGTTGACAGCAACTGGGAAAACTATGTGAGGTCCCAAGATGCCTACTTTGAAGGGAACTGAGGTGTTGTTGTCCCATGTACAATGTTTCTTGTATATTCTTCAATACATGTCTCTATTTTTCATGTTACATGACTGGATACCTTCTGGACACACCTCCTATGTTCATGTAGTGCTTCCCAACCAAAAACATGTTTTACTTACACTTCTTAAGCTAAAATCTATGAACTGATCTCAAGCTACTATATCTTTTCATTCTTATCATCTAATAATACTCTCGTTTACCCTAGGTGAATATACCACTCCTCTCTTTCATAACCCACTCCCTCCTCCTATGCCCCATCCCTTATACCCAACTAAAATTAAAATCTCTGCTCATCTGTCTCCTTCTCTTGAAATGTCTTTCATTCCATCAGTGTTCAGTATAAATGTCGTTTCTTCCATACAGACTTTCCTGATGCTCTCATTTATAAGTAATCACTGTTTCTTTGACTTGCTTAGAACATTTAACATTTTCTATCTTGTATATTATTGTTTTAATATATGTCTTAATATCTCTGGCACAAGGATGAGCTTCATAAGAAAAGGATTCTCTATCATAAGACTCATGGGTATCAAGCATTATTGTGAGATATATAACATTTGCTTGCCGAATGGAACAACCCCGTAAGTCGAAGTTATTAAGCTTATTTAACAAATGAAGAAATTGTTTCAGAGAAGTGAAGTGAATTGAGCGCGGGCCTGCGAACCAGAGGATCGCGGTTCGATTCCCAGTCAGGGCACATGCCTGGGTTGCAGGCCGGTTCCCGGCAGGGGACACACGAGAAGCAACCGTACATTGATATTTCTCTCCCTCTCCCTCTCTCCTACCCTTCCCCTCTAAAGATAAATAAATAAAAATCTTAAAAAAAAAAAAAAAAAAAGAAGTGAAGTGATATCCTTAAAGCAATTAACAAACACTGGAGTTGCTACTGAAACCCAGGCAAGGTCTTTTGAAGACCAGTAAGTGCTCTTTCTACAACAGCTGGCCTGATCATCTAGGGCTAGGTTTTTATTGTAGTATTTCCATGCATGCTACGTAACAGTTGCATTCATCTGAAGAAATAGAACTACATTAAAAGATGATTATAAATTATACCAATATTAAATCCTGAGCTTATGTAGACAATAATTATTAGAGTTAATTTTCAGTAACTGAAAGACAGCTAAGAACACAAATAAAAACATATTAATAAGTAACATTCATATACTCTCTAAAAGCCTTTATAACTTGGGTTAAAAGTTGATAATGTGCAACTAACAGTCTTAAAGAAGAATGTTTGTGAGAAATAATGTGTTCCATAAAATTATTTCTTAAACACCTGCTGTATGTCTGACACTGTGTTAAGAAGTTGTCACACAAAAATGAAAAATACATAGTGTCTGCATTATTATGATTACTAAAAGTCCAAAACAGAGTATAATGAAGATTTATACAATAACATCTAGTTCTAAGCCATGTATGTTTGCAAGCTTCACTGAGCAAAATTTAATCCTTTATTCATGATTCATAGTTATCATTGTAAGGATAAATACACAGACTCTTGAGGTATACCAGGATTATTTGCCCTTAAAGTGAAAGTCTTCGAATGCAAGAACCTTTGAGATGTGTCTTTTCCCTGTGTGTATGTGTGTTTGTATATCATTTGGTTTTGTCTTCGTCCTTTCTCTTGCATCCATTCATACTTCTACCAGTATTTTTTAAACTCCTACTATGTCCCAGGCAGTGTTCTAGGTGCTGGAGATACAACGGTAAACAAGAGAGAAATGGGCAGGCATCAAGAAAGTTACATTCCAGTGGGAAAACAGATGCTGAGAAACATAAATATGAAATATTATGACATGTAATTACAAGTGCTCTAAAGAAAACTAATGTAGGCTAGAGGGACAGAACAAGCTATTTTAGGGTAGGGTGATCAGGAAAGGCCTTACTGAGGAGATGGCATTTGAATGGAGATTATATGAATGAAGTGAGGGAATAAGAGTAGACATCTTGGGGAAGAGCCTTTTAGGCAACTGCAAGGGCTTGTAGATGGGAATGAACTTGGGGTGTTCAAGGAACAGTAAGAATACAAGTATGGTTAAAAACAGAGTAAAACTGAGTGTGGGAAGGATGACAGTATGTGAAGTCAGAAAGGCCCATGGGGTGAGCTCCTGTAGGGTCCTATAGGCTGTAGTGAGAAGTTTCAACAATATTGTAAGAGAAACCATTACTGGATTTTGAAGCGGAACTTGATATTATGTAACTTATTTTTTTAAAGAAAGACAGTGGTAGCTATAAGGAGCCAAGAGAGGCTGCAGGGAGACAAGCTCAGAAGGCCGCTGGACTACATTTTGAGGATGGCACTGGTGGAGGTGGTCTGATTCAGAAGATGGAGCAACAGGATTTGCTGATGGAATAGAGATGAATTATAAGGGAAAACAGAGGCTAAAGGTTTCTGGTCTGAGAAACTGACGAAGAGTGATGCCATATTGAAGAGAAAGTGTACTTGAGGGTTACAAAAACACTGTCCATGTAAGTTCAAGATGCCTATTACTCATCCAAGTAGCCAATTAAGTAGAATTCAGAGGAAAGAGTGTCCATACTCAGGAGTCACGATTACATAGATGGTATTTATGTCCATGGGTCTGAGTAAGATTACCTAGGTAGTAAATACATGTAGACAGAGAAGCAGATTTAAGGAGTGAGCCCAGTAGCATTCCCCAACATTTAGATGTCACAAAGAAAAAGAAAAAGAGAGCTAGCAAAGGAGACTGGGAAAGCACTGCCAGTGCAGTATAATAGAAAAACCAGCAGAGTGTGGCTTTCCAGCAAATCCAACTGAAGAAAAGTTTCAAGGAATGATCGACAATGCCACATGCTTCTGTTGGTGGGTTTAGAAAGACAGTGCCCCTCTCTTGCCGTTCTATGATTCCTTGATGTTGGGAGTACACTTGCTTCTAGCAATTCCTCCTACCTCTCTCTAATTTTTAACTCTATAGAATAGGAAAGTATATAACCAAGCTTCTTAAAATTGTATTGACAAAGTAATTGTAAATAGGTTCTGGGAGAGATGTGAAAGAACCTCCGAAAAGCAAGGTAAGTAATCTTATTAACTATCATTTGTGATCAAGGGACCTAAGGTTCTTGATAAATGAGTACTGAAAAAGTGTGAAGAAATTGTACATAAACTCTGGAAAATGATGGAGAACAAGAGTAATCAACTAGGAATGTTTTAAAGAATAATATACCGCAAGGGAAAAACAAACCAAAACAAATGACTTCCCCCACTCCCACTAATTTATGAGAACAAAAACTTAGCCCTAACAGATTTCTCTTTCAATAACTTTGGTAGTTCGGTAGTAGGTCTGACAGAAGGGCAGAATATGACATAGGCATATGTGTAAAAATAATTTAATTCAAAATTTAACCTACTTACTTACCGGCAAGCACAAGGGTAACATTCAATACAATGAATATTCCACAAAATAGGCCAACTCTAAAAGTAGTCCATGCTGGTGCAGGCTATGGACAGAAGAACAGAATTTTGGGTACAGGGCAAAATATTGAGTACATTTAGTATATGCTGTCGTAAATCAGTAGCATGAGCCTCAAAGTTCTACCATGAAATCAACAAAAATATTTTATGACCTGTATTTCTATAAATCTGAACTATAGAATCATCTTTCATCATTCTATAATACTAGAAAATACAGTTGCCAGTTATTTGAATTCTTTTACAGAAATCTGAGTCACTAAATAAACAAGATTATAATTTTAGGCTTCAAATTATATATACACTGATTTTCTTATAGGAAAGATTTAAGTGCAATTTAGAGGGTCTTGAGCATCTTTTGTTATACTTACCCCTAAATATTTTCTGTCTTAATCATAAATAATATTTTTTTTAAATTTTGACTTCCAATTGTTCATGACTGTATATAGAAATATAACTGATTTTTATATATGGATCTTGTATTCAACAATTTTGCTAAACGCACTAGTTCTAGTAGCTAGTCTATAAATTCAATGGATTTTCTAGGTCATCATGTCATTGGCAAAAAAAACCCACCTGCTTTACTTCTTTCTTTCTAATCTGAATGCCTCTTATTTCTCTTTCTTACATGACTGCATTGGCTATAATCTCCAGAACAATGTTGAAGAAAAGTGAGTATCTTTCTTTGTTCTTAGTGAGGGAGAAAGCATGCAGTGCTTCACCATAAGGTAGAATATGATATTAGTTGCAGATTTCGTATAAATGCCTTTTATTGGGATGAGATTAAAAAAAGCTCTTTCTGTTATTGATTACCATTCTACTGTAGTCAGAGAACATATTTTCTATGATTTAAATCCCTTTTAGTTTATTGAGACTTGTTTTATGACACAGAAGATATCACTTAAGTGTTTTCTGGTATAATAAATATAATTTAATAAATGCTTTTGTAGGTTTAACTATTGTATTTTGGATGAAGCTATATAATAGCCCAGCACATCTGATACCCCCCATCATTAAATACGCATCTCATCTTAATCATTTGGTGAGAATGAAGTTAGCATGTCAGCAAGAATAAACAAGTACAGGATAAGAAGAGTAGGTGGGAAGACATTATAATTCATTATGAAGTGAGATCTGGCATCTAATTTTTTAATACAAAAATAACAATAGTATTAACTACTTAAAAACTCTGAAACATTTTTAAAGTGATAAAATCAGCATACTTCATCAGCTACACATATCATATTGATTATTAAATTGGCAAATCCAACCAAACGACTAGAGACAAACACTGACCTGAGCAGCTCCCAAAGGGGGAACACGTAAACGTTTCATAGCTTTTTGTCTGTCACCATCTTCAAGTTCATTGGTCACCACAGCCTAGAAAGACACATTATTAAATTCTGACACAAGTTATACTAAACTTGAATAATGAGTAAATAATTCTGAACCATTTATAAATATGGTACTTTGATAACCTCTTGGTGAATGAGTACTGATTAAAGAATAAAATCATGCCCTGGCTGGTGTAGCTCAGTGGATTGAGCGCGGGCCTGCGAACCGAAGGATCGCGGTTCGATTCCCAGTCAGGGCACATGCCTGGGTTGCCAGGCCAGTTCCCGGCAGGGGACATACAAGAGGCAACCGCACATTGATGTTTCTCTCCCTCTCTCCTTCCCTTCCCCTCTAAAGATAAATAAATAAAATCTAAAAAGGAAAAGAAAAAGTACTTAAAAAAAAAATCTTTAAAGAATAAAATCATGAGTAAGAATACAGGGTCCGGCACAAATAATGCCCCCTTTTTATTATGTAATCTTTTATTACAAAATCATAAGCATGTAATTCTGTAACATAACAATATCACTCACACTCAAGCCCATAGTATGACATTTTAGGTGAAATGTTCAAATTAAAACAATAAATTATTACACCCTACCAAGCACACTCAAGCAGATCTTACTTCTGCGGGACCCTGTATATGTATACATTTAAAGGTGGAATCAATTATAATGGAGAACAGAAATGAGGAATTATTTGATTAAAAATAAGACATGTAAGTTACTGAAAATATATGGCATATGAGTAAGATTATATACCTCAGTTTCAGAGATGAGCTGGTTGATTTTCTTGCAGGTATAAAATGGGGCCACTTCTACATGAGCTACTCGCCAATCTGCTCCACGAGATGTTTCCAAGATCTTGTCATGCTTTTTAAGGATTTTTCGAAACCCTGTAAAATTCAGATTCTACAGGGAAGAAAGAGAAACACTACTATAATTTCTGCCACCATAAAAGAAGATGAAAGACAGATAATAAGCACCATGTGTACGCAGCGCTTACTGAAGTCTGAGGACCGAAGGAAATGACAGTGCTGTCATAAAAGCACTTACTGAAAGGATGAGACTCTTCTTTCTTATTTTATTTATTTATTTCAAAGTAGTATTTTTTTTTCAGTAATCGAAAGAAACCCTAAATATAAACCTTATTATTTCAACTTCAAGAAAATTAATGGAAGTTCTAAACTCAAAACATTTTTGTTTCTATTTTCCTATGAACAATTGTTCTCAAAATAGCTAATTTATATTTATTCTTTGATCAAAAGAATATTTTCAGAAAATATTTCGGACTTATCATACCCTGAATACATTGATAGTGATAAGTTCTCTGCTTTCTGAAGGACTGGCATAGGTATGTGTCTGCCCCCACTACTATGCAAGCACGTACAAACCAGCATGGAAAACAGATTATTTATTTTTCTTAACTTTCATTTTGCTTCTATTCTTTCCCAGTCTGGGGATGGGATTGCAAAGAGTCAGTAGAAGAGAAGTGACCATACTTACAGTTTTGCTGATAATGGACAGAAGCTAGCGTTTTTCCTCCATTTCTATAATATCAAAATCCTACTTTTCTACATTCTCAAATTCTGTTGTTTGATCAACATGCAAAACAGCAGGAAACCGTGGGCGTGCAAGGTTCTTTAAACCAGAGTTCTCCCAAAGTTGTGGATCACATACCCCAATTAGTAAAAAGATGGGCACTCACTCCTAACTAGGCTTTGTTTGCTTGCTTATAATTTTTTTCTCATACTTTAATGGATCATCTTGAATTCGCCTTGGGGTGCATACACCATAACTTGTGGACTGTTTTCCATCAACTTTCTCCTCATTCTCAAAATAAATGTAGTCTTGCTGAATAAACAGCTTCAAAGAATAGAGGATAGATCAAAACTTACATAATAATTATTTTTGTTTTTCCAAGCAACTTTTATAATAAGCCAAAACAAAAGCTTCTGAAAAAGTAAAAAGAATTAACAAAGGTATTTCCCTGTAATACACAAGCATATTTAATGAAATATAAAATATTAATGTTTTGTAAGAAAGAAGAAATACATTTTTTCTTTTTTAAAAATAAACTATAAAGCTTATGGATAAATTTAAAGGAAAGGAATTTCCTTTCATATTTATTTTATATAATTATTTTTCTAGTCTTCTAAAATTACTTTCCAACTGGGTGGTTCTTTCAATAACAAAGTATTAAACCACCAAAGAAGAAAGCAGAATCATAAAAGGGAAAGACAGAAATAAGTACATGGATGAACCACTTAGAGCACCGCAGACATGAGACTACATTGACTTTTTATTTTAAATTTCCAGGATTTACCCCTGGTAGTACTTTTGTTACATAACCTTCAGGTTTTATACTATACATAACCCTGTGATGATTCTAACCACTGATTACAAGTAATAATCACAAGAAAATGAAAAAAGAATAGTGCATAAGGTCTCTCTAAAGATTAGAAGGGTGCTCTCGCCTAATTTACAAGTTTATTATTGAACAAATGTTTTTCAATAAATTCTCTATAGACTTAACTATATAAATAAATCTATAAAGAATTACAAATGAATAAATGCCCTGTAATTCTAAAATATTGCATACATGATGGTTCAATTTTTTTCAGACTGGATTTTTAAAATACTAAGTAATATAACAGCTTAGATGTTCAGTCTGCATAAAACATTTGCTGTGATTTAATTGCTTTATCTGCAAGATTCAAACAATGAGTTATGATGCAGTGTGTGATTAATAAAACTGAAAGGATTCTTAGTGGCAAGTTAAACAGTCATCATCTTTATTTATAAATATTTATTAAAAAGTTATAAATTCATTTTATTTAAAGAAATATTATTTATCGAAATTTATTGATTTATTTATAAGCAGTCAGTAATAAATAAGTCTTATTGCTCTATTTTACCACCTCTGGTAACGTGGTTTTAGCCAGTAAGAACATCAGAAATCCCAGCAAGAACCTAAAAAACAGCAGCATGCTAAAGATTTTCCTTTCTGGACTGGCTGATCAGTACGGCTCAAGGTAATTCCACTTACTATAATTTCTCAGTTTCTTAAAGGCTCTATTTTCCAGGGTAAGAATCTAAGTACCTGATAGTTCTGCAGCAGGATAAGACTGAGGTAGAACTCGCTGAAGGCCAGTTTAAGGTCTTTAATATTCCTGTGTTGGACACGTTCCTCGTGGGACAGGTGGAAGACTGGCTTTCTGCGCTGTCGCAGCGTAGTGACACCAGTGCTTTCTTTCTGCGCATCCAGTGACGACTGCAGCTCATTCTGAAGTGTAGCAAACCTGCGCTGAGCCTCTGCGAGCTTTTCTATAAGAAATAAAAAACAGAATTGTCAAATTATCATGATAAAAATGGTGGTGAAGGTACTCACTGACTTGTCTGAATTTTTACTAATTATTCTAGTTTGTTTTCCTAAAATTTCTAGGGGTAAAAGTTACATATAATATTTAGAATTGGATAGGAAAAAAAAGTTTTAATACCTTCCTTTCATTCTATCCCACACTTCCCTCTCTACAAAACCTCAGTTGTATCCTTTCTTTTTACAAATGAAGATACAGAATTTTAAAAGCCACTAAGAGCAATAATGCAAACGGTAGTACAGCCACACTGTAATCTGGTAGTTTGTCAGTTCTCAAAAGGCTCAACAGTCACCTTACGATCCAGCAATTCCACTCCTACACACATACCCAAGAGAACGGAAAACATACGTTCACACAAAAACTTGTGCACATACACGAACTAGTATTCGTAACAGTTTAGAAGTGGAAACAATCCATATGTCCATTAACTGGTGAATGGATACGTCAAATGTAGTATATATGCACAATGGAATCTTATTCAGCCATAAAAAGGAATGAAGTACTGATTTATGCTACAACATGGATGAATCCTGAAGACATCATGTTAAGTGAAAGAAGCCAGACACAAAAATGCCACATATTGCATGATTCCATTTATAGGGTCAGAACAGGTAAATCCATACAGACAGAAAGTAGATTAGTGGTTGCCAGGGTCTAGGGGGGTAGGGGAAACAAGGCAGAGAAAAGAAGGGAAGGAAGAAGGAAGCAAAGAAAATGAAGTTGGTTTCACATGGCTTGATTTTAATAGAAACCAATTAATCACTTTTTGATGAAATAGAGAAAGTAAAATATACTGTAGACAGTATATAAATAATTTCAATTTTCATCAGATGCGTTAACCAGAAAGCAAGCCAGGCTGACTGCTTTAAATCACTTTCCCTCTACCCCCCATCTTCTAATAGCTCTTAAGTAGCTGACTCTGCTGTAATATACTCAAGATTCAAGATGTAGGAAAAACTGCTAATACAAAGGGGATTTTACCCTAATTAATAAAATATATATGTAATTCACATTTTAACATACATAAAAGTAAAGAACAAAACTAATCATTAAGTCCTAATTTAAAATGTGGGTACTAGATACATATAATTACTTGTAAAAGGAACCTTTAGTATTTCAGTGAGATTCTTATGTTTCATTATACATACTCAGTGGCAAAACAATATATGGTGCCTCAAATTCAATAACAATAAAAAATATATAGCAAGATGCTGTGTAATGGGATTATAGGAATAACTGTATAATAGGAATAGTTCTGAATAACTATCCAATTGCTCTTTCATTTATATGAAGCCTGAAGATATTTAACAGCCAATAAATAAATCTGTTTCTACTGCCGTAATTTTCCGATTTATAAATAACACTACTGCAATCTCCTTTCTTCTCTCCTTCTATCCCTTCTTTTTGGTACAGAAAGGGAAAGCACACAGCACTGCTGTGAGTTCCTAACATAATAACTGAAGCCAAAAAATTAGGACAGACCAGGAATAAAGCCCAAAAACCCTGAAGTTGTTTATAAACAAAGGAAAAAGCTCTCAGCGATCTATTTAAAACATTCCAACCAATAAAAAGAAGAGGTTTGCCTGTTTTAATTATGGAATATTAAAAACAACAGACCTATATTCTGAGGGTTTGTTTTTTTTTATGTAGGCACATAAAAATACTGCTGAGAAGCTAAGTTTTTTGAATGAAAAGAGAAAGCAAACTGGTCCAAGGAAAGAGAAAGATGTAACATGAAGTGTTTAGGACTACTTGAAAAAGGACACAACGTCACACTATAGCCTTCGCTATTCTAGGTCAGTGATTAGCAACATTATTACCAAAAAGGATGCCTCCTTTCAAAAATTAGCCTCTTGTTCCAGGGTCTTCAAATATTAAAAGATTTTATCTAATAATCTAAATAAATGCCCATATCTTATTAACCAAAGATATGTAATAAAGAATGATGAATAACTTACATCAGGTTTTCTGAAATAGTGAAAATAGCTTCTGACTCCTCACATGACCCTAGAAGGCTGGGAATCAATTTACTCATTTTACAAGCAAGTATACACGCAGGCCTAGGAAGAGTAAACGGTCAACTTCTTCCGCAAAAATAATAAGGTTCAGATATTCAATATGTAATTGGTAGGTAATAGAATTGGTGTGAAAATAAATACCCACATTTTAGTAGTGTTCATTCCATGTTTGTTTGGCTTTTATAGAGTTTGTTTTGGGTACTAAAAGGTTTCAGTCAAGACTATGCCTCACTTTAAAATGACCATTTTAGCTGACGGTTAAACATTTTTGTGAGATGTAAATGGGTGGAGGTAGGTGCCTAAGCTGAACTCACCTGGGTATTATTCGGTTTCTCATGTGCCCTAGTGTCTGAGGACTGCAGTTTACAAGACAATCTGCCATGAAGAAAAGCAGCTAAACAAGGAGACGAACGATACTGTGTAGGACAAGTGCCAAATTTTATTTCTGTCAATCACGTGTTCATATTACCCATCACTTCCTGACCTGGCAAAAAGTGAGTCTGAAGACTATGAATTTGTACTTACTCTGTGATGCCATCAAGAGATACGCCTGAGTGGCCTTTCCAATACACATAGAAAAAGGGAGTCATTAAGTCACAGGTCCCAAGTTTTTAATAGCAGAAAGCCTAAAATTGTTTCTGAAAAGTAACCAAGTCTAAGATACCATTTTTCAAACTGAGTGTTATATACAATCCAATATGGGGTCATAGAAGCAAGTGAGTGGATCATAAATCAGGATTTTAAAAAATCAAATAGAACTAATTAAATATGAAAAATAGCATTGGGTAGTAGTAAGGCTAAGTATTGTTCCATGAAAAAATTTAAATATATTACACATACATACATATATAGATGCATGCAAACATATATAAAACATACATATCTATGTATAATTCAAAATATGAAAGTTATGTATCTATTAAGAATAGATATTTATTTTTCTTTGTGAACTATGATGTATTATCTATTTTTTGTGATCTAAATGAGGTGGACACAGAAATCCTTTCCCCAAAAATTATAATAAAATGCTAATATCCTTTACCTCATTTTTCTCCATTTACAGCCTTAGATCATATCCAATGGCCTTTTCTCAGTCTCAGTGCTCTTTCCACTGCAAATGCCTTCCTCTTTTAGTCTCCTCTTCCTCAGCTGACAGCACACGGTTATCTATACTGCTGGTTCCTCTTTACCCTCCTGCCTAATTATGGAAATGATCTTTGTCCTTGAAAACTGCCATTCCTTCTGTGCATTTTCCCCTTGCTGAAAATTTATACATTTGCATGGTTTCAAATATTTCTATTTTTCCTCTGCCTTCCAGGTGCTTGTAACGTACTGAAGAGGACATGTACGTATACCATGTCCTTTAATGCCTGTGCCTTTGCATAGACTGTCCCCTCTGCCTAGGAAGAAGTCCAGCCATCAATGAAAGATGAGAAGGAGGAGGACACAGAGTTAAGATATTTGCTTCCCTTTTTATTTATTTATTTTTTGTTTGAAGGGAGTGACTTGCTAAGGAGGTTAAATCAGTAAAAAGGGAAGTTAACAATGCATTTATTCAATAATTCTTAAAGGAGACAATTTGAGGAGTAAGGTCTCAAGGAACTGAAATTTAATCAGCAGTTGTAGAGATTTTGGCATGCACTGTCAAGGGACATCTTTTCTACAAAGATTGGAGGGAAATTAATAAGGGCAAAAATGGCCATAGGTATTTGTGGGGAGGAATACACGGTATTCCTAAGTGTCACACCAACAGGAGTTGAAGGCCTTTATTTTTACTTGTAAAGTAGGAGGTTAATGAGCATGATGGAGAAGATGGTGGGACCAGAGAGTTCAAGTGAACGAACGGTATAGGGTTTAGAAGAGCACTATGGAGCCTGGCGAAGGACACTGATCAGGACCCACAGGCAGGTTTGAGGACACAGTTAAGAATGCAACAATGAATTTACAGTGGTTCAAATCTGTTCTGCTATATGACTTTTTCCCAGCTGTCCTAAAGCAGCTCAGGGTACGCATGAAGAAGGTCAATGGCTGAATCAGTCCAGTTGGAGTTTCTTGCCAGGCAGAAGCATTATAAAGCAATAAGGTAAAAGGGATGAAATGATTAAAATGATTGATGGAGATGGAAGTAATTCTGGGAGGGGCCCGTTCAACTGGAATACAATAAGGGATTCAAGGAACCTGAGTTTTGTGAAACAGAAAAAAAATGTGGGGATGGGTGGGGTAGGGGAGCACGGTGGGGTGAAAATGGAGACAACTAAACTTGAACAACAATAAAATAAAATAAAGAGTAGGGAAGTTAACATATACAAAATTTAAAGGAGTAATACATAAATAAATAGAAGTTCTAACATTTTCTTCTCAACTTCAATAGCATCTTGTAGATGCCACTGCAAACCGTGCTCTAGAGACAGAGGTGAGTGTTTCACAATGCAGTGGAAGGGCATAAAACTGCTGTAATTAAAAAGTTCAAACTGTGTAATTCAGCTCTGAGAGAAATACGTTTCTGACTCTTTCAAGCTTTGGACTGGGCTACTGTGCAGCTCTATCAAGGTACTGCTTCACAATGAGGTCCCAAATCCTTGCAACAACAAGAACATACAGACAACCACCATAAGAAAGTCTTAAATACTGAGACCAGATGCATTCCCACCTTGGCTACAGAAAACACCCCTTAGGTACAGCAGGACAAGGACGATGAGCCCCAGTTTTAAAACAATGACCAGATGTTTAAACAATGACATGGTAGAGTTTCTCCTTCTTTAGCAGTAGAAATTGTCTCTGGTATGTTATACCAAAAAAACCCACTCACCTGAATAAAATGTGTTGATTTTGGCAAGTTCCTTCTCACAGGTTTGAAAAAATTTTTCTTCAAACTTGGCAAAATACCTCTTTACTGTGTCCTCATCTGTAACTGAAAGCAAGAAAAACAATATTTAAATTTAATGTCTGAGGCCATTTAGGAAAACTAGGGAAATAAAATTTAAAGTCACTCTTCTCAGTCTTCAAAATAACAATATATGGATTTCTTTGAAAAAAAAAAAAAAGAACTGTGAACCATATTAAGAAAAGACTAATCAAAGGCCTCTTCATAAGAACACAATGATTTTTTGGTTGAATGACACGCTAAACCTCTGTTATAATAAATGTATAGTGGCAAAGAAAATAAGTGCCCTAAGACTAGAACGCACTACTCTGGACAGAGGCCATCAAGGAAGATTCAAGGTGTTCGCAGTTGAAATGAGTAGGATTCTGCAGGAGAATAGATAAAATATTTCAGGAAAAAAAGAGATACAAGAGAAAATGAAGGCATGAATATGTCATATGTTTCTGGAAAAAATGAGTTGACTATTCTAACAATATTACACTGCTATCTACTCATTTTTACTTTGGCTGCACAAGGCATAGAAAAAGACATGTAGACTGAGAGTAAGATTATAAATTAGGTATTCCAAGCCTTTAGATGTTGGGCAAAAACATAAATGAATTGTGCAAGTGGGTGATTATGCAGATATGGTGATAAATGGAAACAGCCACCTTTAGGATAAGGAATGATATGGATTCTGGCAAATTGGAGAGCATGTGACCATCTGGTTAGTTGCTGCCACGTGATGATATGGGGGCGAGGTTGTCAGATCTTCTAAATTTTCAGAAGAGCCATAAATCTAGACATTGGAAAAAGGCTGTGTGCACCAATCAGTGTAAGTCTCTGCAGCCTAGATTCACTATGTGAGTTCTGACATAGCACATTGATTTACTGACTCCTATAAGTATAAGTATATGCAGCTTCAGGAAGCCCCAAATCTAAAAGGGTATGTTATGTGCCCAAGTGAAGTCTGACTAGATCCAGATACTAATCACAATAGAGAACCGCCCTATTTCTAGGTCTCTGGGGGACTCTAAGTTTGAAATGTCTAGAAAAACTATAGGTGCTTTTGCCTCCCAGATACCCGAAATCTTAGAGCAATCCCAGAAACTCTTAAATAATTCACCTATCCAGGAATGAGAAATAACTTTTTCTTATTTCCCTAAGTAATATGCAACACACACACACACACACACACACACACACACTAATTAATACTACCAGAGATTTTTTTTTTAAAAACAAAAGTTTAAAATGAAGTTCTAAAAAGCAAGTCAAATCTATTCACTTAATTCATATAACAAAAGCATAAACAAATTAGTACTATGTAAAACGTTAACTTTTATATACATCTATTTCTCTATTTCTTATGCTTTAGAGCTGAACAGATACTGCAGGATTCTATTGATTTTGCAGTAAAGAAAGGATGCCACTATAAGTTCCTCATGTATGATCAGCAATTTAGGTGCAACAAAGGCTACAGCTGCCCAAGGCCACTGAGAATTATTTTTTTCAGAGCACAAAGCAGGTCAAACCTTTTTAAAAAGTGGACCTTGAGTTAAAGGTGCACCACAGAAACAATGCTATTATATAGCACCTGGCTATAGCTGACTTAAAATAATACCTTATTCTACTTAATTATCTACTATTGCTTTTTCTTTTATTCTCTGCTGCATTGTTAGGAAAGAAAATCCCGAAGCAAAAAATGGGCTTGGTCATATTTACTTTGTTTCCCTGTTAACAGACAACTTTCACTAACCTATTTCTTCATTGATAGAAATAAACAAAGTTGTTCAGCAAATTAAATATAGCTTCTTTAACAATATTAATGTTTATATGGAGACTCATATTCAGCAACTTCAACTTCTTAAAATATTACTAAGAACCTAGAAATGAAAAATCTAAGCCTCTAAGAAACTAAAACATACGAAATAAGTTTTATATACTAAAGTATGAACATTCTACCCATAAGTCAATCTCGTGAAGTTTTCATTTGCTCAACTTAGAGACTATTTTGCCTAAAATACCACAGTCTATTATCTAGTTTTCTAGTTCATCTGTAACTTAAGAGCCACAAATCAGAAGGCTGAGTAAGGTTTCTACAACTCTGAGAAGTTACAGCAAACAGAGTAAAGGGGGAAAAGCTAGATTAAAAACAGCAAGAATAGCTATACAAAATAAGGTAAAGAAACGAAAATGTTCTTGTCCTCTCAGATTTGAAACGACACAGTACCTAACTGCGATTAGAAGTACACTATTGGTAAAGAAATGATAAAAACACAATGAAAAGAACAGAAGAGTGTCCAGAAGGAAATCTGTATATATGCAGAGATTTAGATTAAGATAAAGGTGATTTCAACTTAGTGAGAAAAGAAAGTACTAAATAACAAATAGGGTTGAGTTCATTGACCATACATTTAATAAAGCTCCAGATGAAGTTAAAGAAACAGTATTATAGCCCTGGCTGATGTGGCTCAGTGGATTGAGTGCTGGCCTGTGGACTGAAAAGTTGCTGGTTCGGTTCCCAATCAGGGCATATGCCTGGATTGCGGGCCAGGTCCCCAGCTGCAGGTGTGTGAGAGATAGCAAATTGATGTTTTTAAAAAAGGAAAAAAGAAAAAAGAAACAATATTATAAAATACCAGAAAAAAATTAAATAACTCCACATGGGGAAAGCCTTCCTAAACACCACACAAAACAGAGGTCATAAAAGGGAATGACTGGTATTCTCACAAAATGAAATATTTCCATTCCACAAGATACTATAAGCTAAATAAAAAAACAAAAAGAGACAGGAAAAACATATCTGCAACATTTAAAATAAATGATTCACATGCAAAGTACATTTTTAAAAATTCTTACAATCAATATTAAAAATACATTTCAAAAGATGAAATGGGTAAATCAGAGCAATTCATTCAGAGATACAAATGACCCTTGGACACATAATAGGATGTTCAATGTCCTAGATATCAGGTAAATCCAACTTTAATGAAATACAATTTTTCAACCATCATATTGGAAGCAATTTTAAAATGCTCAATTATTTTGGCAATGGTGAAGGTAAATGAACACTCTTGCTCCTGTTGGTGGAAATGTAAATTAGTAAAGCCTTTTTGAAGACAATCAGTAGTGACCAAAATGCTCAGTGTGTTCAATCTCACGTGGGAAATATGTTCTAAAGGAGTCTCTGCACAAATGCATGTATGTGCAAGGATGTTCATGCACCATTATTTTTAACAGTGATAAAGAAAACAAAGTGATGTCCAACAAAGAGTAGTTAAATAAATTACAATAATATTGTGTAACACTATGTAGCCACTTAAAAAATACTACATATACTTCCTAGTATGTATGAAATTCCCAAAAAACGCTGTTGAGGAAAAAAATTTAAATAATAGTATATATACAGCATGATCTCATTTATTAAAAATGCATATATGAATATTCTTGCATTCATTCACAGAAATAAGATTGCAAGGATGCATGCCAAACTGTTAACTGTGGTCATCTCCTTTGAAAGAGGAGGGGGTATGAGAGAAATTCTCATATTTTGCTCTCTATACACGTTGTATTGCTTGAATCCATTACAATGAAACTTACTCATGAAAGATAAATTATATTGTATAAATAAAGCATATTATGTACTGAAACAAAAAGAGAAACAACACACCAAGATCTTTAAATTATACATAATAAAACCTAACTAGCATAGCTAGATGAACAGAGTGCCTGTATCGGAATTTAGAGGTACACGGAATAATTATGTTTTTTATTTCAGTTGTGAGAAGTTGGCAGAATGCTGATTTATACAAGATTAATTTCTATTACAAGACACCTCCTATATCCTATCTGCTTAGTAATGTTAGAAGTCACTCTAAACTGAACAGAGAATTTCAGTGTTCCAAAACAAACCAACCCAATTCCCTTGTTTTATAGGTGAGAAAGTATAGGTGTAGAGAACCTAAATAACATGAGGTTTTTTTCCCCTCCAGTAAGAATGTTTTACAGAGACTCACCATATTTTCTTAACATAAAATAAACGTTATTGAAGTGATTACTATGTGTTACATGAATATATGGACTGAATTGTGCCCCGCCATTTATATGTTGAACCCCTAATCCCCAGTGTGACTTTATCTGGAGATAGGTCCTCTGAGGAGATAACTAAGGCTGAATGAAGTCATAAGGACAAGGTTCCAGTAGGAACCCTCTCCCTCCATTCCTCTCTCTCGCTAGACGTGCACACTAACGAAAGGTCCCGTGAGAAACAGCAAGAGAGCCCTCTGCAAGCCAGGAACCGGGGCCTTACCAGAGGCACTGACACCGGGATCTTTGCTCTTCAAGCCTCTAGAACTGTGGAAACAGGTTTCTGTTTAAGGCACCAAGTCTGTGGTACTTTGTTATGGCAGCCCAAGCAGACTACAAAATGAACTTAACATGAATTCAATAATTAGTCACAGAAGACTAAGCCTAGTTCAAAGATAGCTAGCACAGATAAGTGCACCTTTTAGCAAGAATATCAATGATTGTAAATTTAGCATTAACAACAACAAAAAATGACAAAGGCATAAAATAAATCTAGAATTCACTAAGTATGACTCAGAGAACACTTTGCTCTGAGTTAAATAAATATTAATTTAGTCAGTTACACGAGAGAGACTAAGAGAGGGGGAAAATGAGGCAAAGATTTTTTTTTGTCATTTCTATTTATGGTCTTACCTTCACCGCACATTTGCAGATGACAGGCAATTTCTTCCTCATCCACCCCCAAAATTACTAAGTTAACATCAAATAACCCTAAGAGTACTAATCAAGGTAAAATATTCCTACTGCATAGCAACCACCATCAAGTGCTTTTTACAGCAGTTTTCAGGAATACTTTTATTTTTTTACCATCAGTGTCATCTTACTTCCACATACAATCTCTCAAAAATCAATTCTTCAAAACCACTATTAAGTTATTCAAATATATGTTCCATTCACATTTTTATTGCTGCTTTCAATTTTCTTAAGTGCCAGATCTGTGAGATATTGAAGGTAGGGATTATTATCTTTTTTACCTTTATAGATCTTATACCCAACATAATGTCTGGTACCGGTATGTACTTCATGTATTAGTTTTTTGAATTGTAAATGTTGAAACAAATATAATAATTTTGTGAAAATTATGATGTTTCATTAAAATCTTCAAAAAATAAAGCTCCAACAATTGAATATTCATTCACAAAAAATGAAGATGCACTCCTATCTTACACCATATATAAAAATTTGTCTAAATAGATCAAGACCTAAATATCAAAGCTAAAACTATAAAACTCTCAAGAGAATACAGGCATAAATTTTCATGACCTTAGACAAGACAATGATTTCTTAGATATGATACCAAAAGCATCAGTGATGAAAAAAAGAAGACTGATAAATTAGACTTTCTCAAAATTAAAAATTTTTGTGTTTAAAGGCACTATTAAGAAAGTGAAATGACAATCACAGAATGAAAGAAAATATCTGCAAACTGTGTATCAGATAAGGTGCTAGTATCCAGAATATATAAATAACACTTAGAATTCAACAATAAAAAGAAAAATATTTCAGTTAAAAATGGGCGAAGGATCTGAACAGACATTCCTCCAAACTGCCAGTCACACATGAAACATGTCAACGTCATCAATCATTAGGGAAATGTAAATCAAAACCACAATGCCACTTCATACCCAGCAGGATGTCTATAATAAAAAGGAGAGACAATAACAAGTGTTGAGAAGGATGAGAGACATTGGAACCCTTATATACCACTGGTGGGAATGTAAAATGATGCAGGCACTTTGGAAAACAGTTTGGCAGTTCCTCAAAAAATTAAATATGAAGTTACCATATGATCTAGCAATTTCTCTCCTAAGTATATGCTGAAGAGAAGTGAAAACATATGTTTATACAAAAATTTATACACAAATGCTCATTGCAGCATTATTTATAGTAACCAAAAAAGTGGAAACAGTCCGAGAGTCTACCAACTGATGAATGGATAAACAAAACATGGTGTATCCATATAATGGGATATTATTCAGCCATAGGAAGAAATAAAGTATTATTATATGCCATAGCATAGATGAACCTAAAAAAAAGTCAAAGGGAAAGCAGCCAGACACTAAAGAACACGTATTGCAAAATTCCACTTATATGGAAGGTCCAGAACAGGCAAATCCATAAAGACTGAGAAAGTACATGAGTGGTTGTCAGGGGCTCCTGGAGAAGGGAAGAATGGGCAGTAATGAAATGTTCTGGAATTAGATAGTGATGATGGCTGTACAACCTTGTGAATATATTTAGAAACCACTGAATTATACACTTTTAAAGGGTGAATTTTATAGTATTTGAACTATATTTCAATAAAAAATGTTTAACTCTATAACAAAAACAGTGATAAATCAAAGCATAGTCATTTATTCAACAAATAATTATCCCACCTATTAGATGCTAGGATCTATGCTAAATGTTGAGGATATAAGGATGAACAAGCTAGACATGGTTCCTGCCCTCACAGAAGTGGCATTCTAGTGACTGAGACAGGAAGAAATTCACACAAAAGAATCACAGAATTACAAACTGAAGAGTGCTGTGAAAGCGACAAACAGGGTATTTTGACGGGGGAGGGGGTAGTACTCGGATGGATGACCATCCTTTTTGACAGATTAAGAGATGGTTAGAAAAGACCTCTCCTTAGGAGATAACATTTAATCTGAGACCTGAACCTAAAGAATAAGAAAGAGCAAGGGCAAAATGATTCCCAACAGGAAAGAAGGAAAAGCATATTAAGAAAGAAACTGAGGTGCCTGAGAGGACCCAAAAGCAGGTCAAAACAAGGTTAGAGGGGTAGACAAAGGCCTTCACACATAGGAAGGCCATAATGAGTTTGAATTTAATTCTAAGTTCAATGAAAAGTACTGAAGACTTTTAAGGAGGCGTCTGAAAAGGAGGGAAAAATGTAGAATTAGTTTACTTTTACTAAATAATTTATAATAGCATTCCCAGGACATTAGGTATATGGGAAAAGGAGAAGAACAATTTCAAGAAATTCAAGTAAGTTTGGAAAATGTAAGTATAAACAGGGTTAAGCCAATCTGCTTAAGGTACAACAGTAGTTCTCGACTGGGGACAAATTTGCTCCCAGGAATCATGTGGGAATGTCTGGAGGCATTTTTGTTGTCAAAATGGGAGGGTGTTACTGGAGTCTAATCAATAGAGACCAGGGATGCTGCTAAACATTCTACAACGCCCAGGACATCCTCTTCCTCTCTCTCTCCCCCCAAAAATCAACAGTGCCAAGGCTGAGAAACTGCTTTAAGACAAAAATAGCTTTACTATGCTAATATACTATGAAAAAGAGACACAGTTTTTCCAAAGTTATTTACAAGACTACAATCCCTCTTGGTTGGATGGAGGGGGAATGATGGGAAGAAGCTGGGGAAAGAGGTGAAGAATATCTATTAAGATTTCCAGAACATTATGCTGTGGAACTAGTTTGGGAGGTGAACTTTAATATCACCACCACCTCTTTTGCATTCTTACTATATTTCATGCAGTTTCTATGACTTCTTAGCTTCTCAAAAACTAGTCATAAAAGAGAGCTGATAAAAATTAACATGTGACTAGCTTCCATAAACTACAGAAAGAATATTTAGCATTATTGGTTATATGGCTTTACAAAAAAGAGGGTTCTTTTTTTAAAGTGTGATTTACAAATTAGTAATAAATAACTTGAAATTCTATTTTTTCCCCAGGACTTTCATATTTTTTAAGCTATGACAAAAGATTTGAACACTTTTTTAAAAAGCAATTTTATTTATTTATTTTTAGAGAGAGGGGAAGGGAGGGAGAAAGAGAGGGAAACATCAGTGTGTGGCTGTTTCTAGTATGACCCCCACTGGGGACCTGGCTGGCAACCCAGACATGTGCCCTGACTGGGAATTGAACTAGTGGCCCTTTGGTTCGCAGGCTGGCACTCAATCCACTGAGCCACACCAGCCAAGGCTGAACACTTTTAAACAGTTATAAATAATGTAATTTCTGGTGCATTGTAATTATCTGCATTTTAAAATAACATGACATTGCCCTGGCAGGGTGGCTCAGTTGGTTGGAACATCGTCCCCAAAAGGTTACTGGTTTGATTCCCGGTCAGGGTACATATCTAGGTTGAGGGTTCAGTCTCTGGTCCCGATGTGTATGAGAGGCAACCAATTGATGTTTCTCTCTCACATCAATGTATCTCTCTCTTTCTCCCTTCCTCTCTCTTTCTCTCTTTCAAATCAATAAACATACCCTTGGGTGAGGATTAAAAAAAATAGAGTAACATTGTTTTAAGTGTAGCTTATGGGAATTGAAATGTCATAGGAATATGATAACCACTATCATTCATTACTAAGTACATAAAAATAAGTTCTTTAACAGTTGGAAAGTTTATATTATTTCATTTTCTTCTTTAACTTGTATTCCCATTCTACTAACATTACAGAATTTATTCTAATACATTTTTAGGTTTGAAAGTCATCTATTGATGATCCTATCGTACTTCCTAGCCATTAAATGTACATAAATTAAAATTTAAATACAAAAACTTTCCTAAATATAAAGCTCTAAATATTAAAGTTTCTTTTACATTGAGCTATCCATTACAATGACCAGAACACACTACATCAGCATAACATAAATATGTAATAAACTTTGATAAGTATTACACACCACAATTAAAATCTTGTTAGGAATTTGAAGATAAATACCATATTTAAATGGACAGTTTTTCTCCTGATTAGTTCCTATACCCACTGATAAATATTACATTATTGCTAGAATAATAAATATTACATTATTACTTGAATGATGAATATTACATCATTTGCTACAATATCATGAATATTGTAGAATGAGACCATTAACTAGCACTGCTATTCCTATTTTTCATCTCATAGACGTTAAGTGCTGAGAAAACTTGTTCACATAAATGAGTAAGCAGATTGGCATGAAAGTGTGTTGTAGCAACGTCAATTCTCCAAGTGTTTTCCAAAAATTGCACAGGGATTTATAGTTCAAACTTAGTTTTAATAATATACAAACTGACAATGAAGTCCTCCTTCAGTTTCACTGAAAACAAGCAATTGAATATACAATAACTTGGCTGCAAAAGGATGTTATCCTATTAATCACTTACTTTCTCAACAGATGCTCCTTGACTTATGATGGGGTTACATCCCAATAAACCTTCATAAATTGAAAATACATTCAATACATTTAATATACCTAACCTATGAAACATCATAGCTTAGCCTAGTCTACCTTAAACATGTTCAGAACACTTCCAGTAGCCTACATCAGGCAAAGTCACCTCTTTTCCTACCACTGCCGATACCACAACAGAGTACTGTACCACATATTGCTTGCCTGGAAAAGATAAAAAAAATTCAAAGTACAGTGTCCACTGAGTAGGTATTACTTCTGTACCATCATAAAGTCAAACCAACCTAAGTTGGGGACTGTCTATATTCTTTTGTTGGAGGGCCCAAGAGGCATGCATCATAACAAACTTCAGACTTAGTAAAAGACAAGATTTTATTTTATAAAATCAGGGAAAGGCCATTTGAAAGAGGACTCCTTGATTGCTGGCAATTACTTGGGCAAATCAATTTCAGGAGTTACTATATATGAAAACTCTGGAAATCAATGCCCTGAAAGGACAATAAAAAGGGACGTTTTTTTCAGCACTGTTCTTCATTTAACCAATATGACAAAATACTAATCTGTATACAGACGACTATATCAAGAATTACCTATTTTTTTACTGAAGGTCTTCTATTTCCTAATTCTATTAGCCTAATTAATTGTCATATAACTGGAAAGTAGCATCCATTGTTTAAAGCTACTTTGTTAATCAAATTTATCTAGTTCAATCTACCATTAGCTGAATTATTACTAATCATAGTTCTTTTTCACTTCTGCAAAACAACAGATTACACACACACACACACACACACACATAATTAAGACTAGAGCTACCGACAACCAAATACAAAATATTTGATGATTACCTAAAATGAACCGAGTTTTTAGTCTTCTTTCTTTCTTTTTTTAAACAAAGATGAACACAAGAATGAACCATAAGTAGTATAAGGATTCTGGTTATTTATTTCAGGAATAAAGCTTTCAAACAACTACAGCTATGTAACTATCTCTCTCTGAAGTGGCAGGCATGTAACCAAAGACAGAATGCATTTATAAGAAACATAACATCAATGTTCCAGTGAGATATAAACCAAAGTATATTCCACTCTATGTTCATTCTTAAAGATACACAAACTACATCTTTGTTGAGAATTCCCCCAATATTCCCAAATTTTATTCTAATTTCATTGTAACATACCAACTAAAATAAAATTTCTTAGCTTAAATTCCCTCAAAGCCAGGGTTTTATATGCCTTCCTCCCCCTTTATATTCTGGAACCATTCATATTAGACCAGAAAAGTAGCCACTGATAAAGAGACTCTTCCAATGACTGGCTGAAAATCAAAATACATCCCCAAAATCATACTGAGTAAGATGACAGAATAATGGAAAAGTATATAAAACCATGGAATTAAGGAAATAAGCCTACTAAAATGCAAATTTTGCAAAACCTAGGTGATTACATATGTATTTAAATAGAAGATTTGGACAGGTGGTAATTTCATTTATTTGAGGGAAAAAAAGACCATACTCAATTCAATTAAAAAACCTTAACTAACTTCTGATCCAAAAATCAAAGTTGGGCTTTTAATTACTTATAGACAAATTTACCATCTAAGCAATCAAAGTGTATTTTATAGCTGTATCTTTCTTAAAACACAGCATGAATTGTGGGTTCCAGTCCAAGATAGTGACATAGGAGGCTCCTAAATTCATCTTCTCCCCTCCCACACACTGAATCTAGAGCTACTCACAGAACTATTTCCTCTGAAAGAACCCCAGAAACTAGCTGGGTGACTCTTTCACGCTGGCTGAGTGAGAAAATGCCCACATCATCGCCCCCAATGAAATGAAAGGAAAGGCTCACAACCCACTCTCACTATACACACCACACCCAGCAAAGCACCAGACAACCGAGAGGGAACTCCCGACTTCTCCCAGGAGAGAAGGGGTTGGACTCCACATCTAAGGACGAAATAGAGAGCAGTACAATGATGGTAGGGGACTTCAGTGATCCAGCTTCAACAATGTACTGATCATCCAGAGAATACACTGCACACAGGGAAACAATGGACTTGAACTGTAAGTCATACCTGATGGACCTAACGGACATTTATAGAACATTCCATCCAACAGCAGCAAAACACATATTCTTCTCAAGCACACACAGAACATTCATCAGGACAGATCATATGTTAGATCACAAAACAAGTCTTAATAAATTTAGAAGGCTGAACTCATGTCAAGCTTCTTTTCCAACCACAGCTGCATAAAACTATAAACTTCTTCTCAACCTCTACAGCTACCCTGAACTATATTCAGTTCCCTGAACCAGCCATACTTTTCTTACTTTCTTACCTCTTACTTTTAGAAAGCTGTTCTATCTGAATGTTTTCTCCCTAGGTACCCCAAACCATCTCTTCCCCCAGCCCCAACATTCATATTCATATTACCTTCCTTGTTCCCTGACACCCTCTTTAATAACTCTTCTCAGAGACCAGAACGACCAACCCTGAGCATGCTGAACACATTAAATTATTGACTTTAAATAATCTACATCTCTTGGTACAAGGAATATCAGGTAGATTTCAGGCACAGAATAGAAGAATAGTTACTAGGAAATGGTCTTGGGGAGCTAGAAAAGGAGAAAAGGTACAATGAACCTGTAGTGTGGCAGTAGAATCAGAGATATCATTAGTATGAACTACTGGTTGTTAATATAAACATATACTTGTATGTGTAAACATACCGACACAGAAATATACATACGTGTATATGCAAGGGTTAATACACACATACACACAGTCCTACTGGCTCTATTTGCTATCAGAGTGTAGGAGCAATGACACTATAATAACAGCAAGCACTCCTAGCACTCAGATCTTAATTTCTAAATATCATTCTCCAATATAAGGAGTTAGGATTCTTAGGAAAGGAGACTGATTCTAGAGCTGGAACAGGGAAAATACAAGAGGAACCTGGAGTATCTTGTGACACTAGAAAAGAAATTCTCACAAAAGAATGGGGCATGTCAAAATGAGCCAGCCTGAAGAAGCTCCCAATGGCCAAAGCAATAAAACAAATGATAGTAATGCATTATAATCCACAGAATAAAACAAATACCCACAGGTCTATGTTGATATGAGTGAATAACTGAAGAAGTAAATAAATGTGGGAGAAAGAACAGTTCTCCCTTCCAGAAGAATTCTAATTAATAAATTCCAATTAACAAATTAAATTTTAATTAAAAATTAATAAATTTAGAGAGAAAAACAAAAATCACAATTAGGTACCACAGTATTAAATTACTGTAAACAAGATCTACCAAAAGATGAAAAATCAGCAAGCTAAAGTTTAAGGAGTAGGAAGATATTTACCAATAAAAAGGGAAAATAATAACTTTACAGTGCAGAAACAGGGTGGATACCACTTTAAGAAAGTAACCAAGATTAACATTACCAATAAAATAAAACCTATTAACATCATGGGCACCCTGAAATGATGCACTGTGAAGGACATTACACTTCTGTGACAGTCTTGGCAAAAAAGGCATAACCTGAATCTGTTAATTTGTTTAAAATCACAAAAATAAACTTAAGAGATACTGTACAAAATAACTCATCAAAGTATAGGAATCGAAGTGTCAAAGTCATGACTAAGGAGCTCTCGTAGATTGCAGAAAGCTAAACAAACAACTCAGTGCAATGCAGGATCCTGAACTGGGTCCTTGTACAGAAAAGGACCTGAGGAGAAAATCTGAGAAATTTCTAACATGGACAGTGTTTTAGTCAATAGCGTTGTTATCAGCACGTTAACTCCTGGTTCTGATAGCTGCACGATGGTTAAGTAAACGATGAACATTAGGGAAAACTGGATGAAGAACATACATGAACTCTCTACCCTATTCTTGCTAATTTTCTGTAAGTTTAAAACTATTTCAAAATAAAAAAGACTAACTCAAGACGTCCAGGGTTTGAAGGCAAACAAATTAAAAATTAAAAAATAATTCGAACCCAGTCGAGAGAATGATTTAATTGTCATGTACCATTCCCCATGCTGCTTAGTTTGTAAGAGGTCTAATAACAATCTTAAATATAAATGTTAAATACTCAACAGCAAGTATTTTTTCAATGTCTACTGCATGCCAGGCACTGTGCTACTGACCAGAGGAGGACAGAGACCAACCAAGAAGGCTAACTCAGTCTCTGCCCTCCAAGAGAAATCAGATACTAAACAAGTAAATAGAAAAGCAATGTATGTTAATAAAAAGAAAAGCACAGGAAGCTAGGGGAGCGTGACACTAGCACTAACGGAGTTCAAAGTGGCCAGAAAAGTCTTCCTGAGGAAATGACTTTTTCAGTTCAAATATAAAGAAGCAAGTGAGGGGTGTGGGGTTGGAAGAAGCAACAAAATACCAGGGTTGAAAGCATGGTCGACTGGAGAAAAATACCCAATACTCCTGAACCATACCAAGTGAAAGTAACTAAAAGTGAGGCTGAACAGAGAGGGAGGGGGCAGATGAAAGGAATACGTTAAGACTTGTAAGAGTAGTAGCAAGGGAATAATGTGGTCTGATGCAGGGTTTTTTGTTTTTTTTTTTTAAATCCAATTTTTTTTTAAATTTTAATTGTTGATCTTGTACAGTTTTCTGTCTTTTATTCTCACCCGAACCCACCACCCCAGCCCTCCCCTCCTCCCTCCCATTTCCACCCCCCCATAGTTTTTGTCCATGTGTCCTTTATACTTGTTCCTGTAATTCCTTCCCCTTTTCCCCTGAAATTCCCTCCCCTCTCCCCTCTGGTGACTTTCAGCCTGTTCTCAATTTCTCTGTCTTTGGTTATATTATGCTTGTTTGTTAGTTTTGTTGATTAGCTTCCTGTTAAAGGTGAGATCATATGGTATTTGTCTTTCACTGCCTGGCTTACTTCGCTTAACATGATGCTCTCAAGTTCCATCCATGCAGTTGCAAAGGGTATGAGCTCCTTCTTTCTGCTGCACAGAATTCCATTGTGTAAATGTACCACAGTTTTTTGATCGATTCATTTACTGATGGGCATCTAGGTTGATGCAGGTTTTAAAACACTATTTTGCGCTGAGGATGAAGAGACTGAGACTTTCATTTCTGGAAACAAAGCAGACTAGACCCATTGAGGAAACTTTGCAGAACACCTAAAAATACTGGATAAAACTTAAAAACCATCTTTTTAAATGCACAGCTGGAAGAAAGTAAGAGATATTTTCACAGGCTAAAAACCTAAAAGCAAACACTAATCCCAGGAGAAGCAGAGCACTGAAGCAAAAAGCTACCTACCCCAAGGACATCTGCAGAGAAATGCTAGCTAATGAAATAATAAACTATCATAAATAAACAGTATTGACATACAAACAGAATCATGAGCTCAAAACAAAAACAATTACTTAAAAGGAAGGATTCTGAATTTAAAAACCAACAGAGAAAGATGTCCTTCCCCACCGATAATCTGATAGGCATACCCTGAAAGTCAGTCCATGGGCCCTGCTGCTTGGAGCACCAAAGCTGACCTGGTTTTTTTCTTTCCAGTTGATCCATCTATTCTGTTCTTTCCGTTCTATGTACTACCCTAACATCGTTCAATAAATCCTCATTTTACTTAGTCATTCAGTTTTAATTGCCTGCAAGGAAAGAACTTCACTGATAATCATTTCTACACTTACATACACAGAAGTAATTTCTACCTACATTCAGGGTACCTGTCCCCAGGTGAATCATAATAGTGCATGTTTAGGAGAGTTAAACCAGTGTAAGAGTATCGTATCCTTTTAGGCAACTTCACTATAAAACTTAGGTCTTAAAACAAATGACTAAACTCCTTAGTATGAATGCCGTTCTCTTCAGGTGACTTAGTTATTATAAACTCAATTCTTCTAAAGATCTTTTAGCCCTCTTGTGTCTTATGCCAAAGTTACCACACTTTGTACAGCCTTGGCTCCCATATTTCTCAGAAGCCTGGGGTTGGCATGTGTTTACTACTCAGTACATGCTAGGAGAGCTCATAATTATTCTAATAAAGACTATACTTAATTTGAGAGTAAGAGCCATTGAACTCCACCTTCGCTTTGTCAACCTCAAGAACGAGCCCCTTTGCCCAACAGGAGGACACGCCCTGTGCGTGCGGGCTGCAGTTTCACATCCTCCGTGTTTCAGTCTGAACATGCATCGCTACCTCGGTGACTCTTTCGAAAATTAGATCTTTCACATTAAAAAAAGCAAATTAATGACAGCAAGTATTAAAATATAAATTAATACACTATCTCTAGGAAACAACAGGGTGGGGATTCTCCTTTAGAAAAGGAGAAACACTGTTCAAAATGAGTTTCCCAAGACAAGAATAAAGACGTAAAAAAATCAAAGATGCCCCTATACGGAGTTCCTTCTGAAACTAAAGGTAAAATGTTATAGATCCCAGGAGGCATCCCTATTTTCCTTAAAATACTTGAAGTAACAAGACCAACTGCCTCGGAATGCTAAAGTCTCTGAAGTAGAGAGAATGGACTACAATGGCACCCTTCCCTGTTCCAGAGTGCCTGGAACAAATTAGCCTGGGCAGACTGCAGCTGACTGAGCTTACTAAATGTTGGCCAGTGAAAAGCATTTTTTTTTCCTGAACCAACTTAAATCTTTAGTCATAGAATTTTTATTCACATAAAGGGAAGTAAAGTTATTTCATCTGGGCAAAACCCTGAGACTCATTATAAACAACAATAGTTTAGAGTCTTAAGGACTCTGAGAAATGGCTCTAGTTACTTAAGGAAGAGATCTGAAATGTCTGCGGCTGGAATATACTCAGTGGAATAAGAAGCCTTTGATGGTTGTAGCAAAGTTTATGTGCTCCTCAGACTCGCATTTAGTATTTTCTATTTAATATTTTCTAGTGAAGTTGGTTAAAGGGTAATGTGCATAAATCCTGCGGAGTGAAATGCCTGATTATGACTTCACTGTACAAACTCCTCTCCACCTTTTGTGACCCTCAGAGTCACCGCGTACATTAATCTTGGTCACGTCTCTGATCTAAACTCAGGTGGCATTTGCCAAGAGGAAGTTATGACAAAATGATGGGGCGTGAGGGTTTCATACGGAAGCATCAGTTCTCACCATTTATTTTTGGGACACGAAGTCTAGGAACAGACCTATAAAACTTCTATGAATGAAGCAGAGCCCCTTAGAAAGCTATGAAGAGGACAAAATATATAGTTCCTAGTGTTTACAAAGCACCAAATTAAATAAAACTTCATAGTAAACCTTAGTTTTGGGCCAAACCTCTAATCACTAGGTTTAAATGAAAAAATTTTCTAATTTTTTATCGTTGTTCAAGTAAATGAAAATTTTTTAAAGTGTTCTTGTTTTCAAGTAATAAGCCTTCATTATAAAAATTATCAGTACTCCTGCCCATCATGACATCTGAGCCACTGTTCTGGCGTCTTTTTTCCTGCAAACGCATGTGGATGTGGATGTGCTGCAGAGAACTGGGGTCACTGCGTGCTCTGTGTGCGGTTTATACCCTTTTACGTAACGTTATGTCAGTACTTCCCCATATCATTACATATCCTTAACGTCATGATTTCAATGGCTTCATAATGTTCTCTCATGCGGAGGTTCTAGAGTTTATTTCATTTCCATATTATTTGGAATTTACATTATTTTTTCAAAATTTTGCTATTTTAAGCCATGCTAGAATACACAATTTCACCTTTGCATTTTTTGTTCATAAACCTAATTGTTAAGATAAAATCAAAGAGTATGAGAAAACCTACAGTTGTATAAGGGAGCCTTATAAACATGACAGCAATTAAGTGGTAAGAATTATTTCTAATGCATAATGGATTGTCCAAATTGATAAATTATTCACAGAAAGCTTTTGAAGAAATTATTTTTAAATTTCCTAATCTAACCTCTTACTGGTTTAAATATTCTTAAATAAAATCAACATACTGCACTTGAAGTAATCAAAATAGTGACTGAGTCCCAACCTCTAAACATTTACTAGATGTATGAGCTCGAAGAAGCCACTTCAATTTCTCTGGACTTCAGTGTCTACCTATTAAATGGAAGTAGTAGGATCTGCCCTGACAACTTCATGAGAAAGTGGAAGAATCAAATTATACCTAGCAATTATTAAATACTTATTATTTTCTAAGACAAATTGTATGGATTATCTCTCTTAACATTTACAACCATGGGGCAGGTAATATTTTTATCCCCAGTTTTAAATGGGGAAACAAGTCTAAAGAAGTTAGGAAATTTCTCCATAGATGCAAGGCCACTAAGAGGCAGAACTAGGACTGTAGCCCAGGCCTTGAGCCCAAACTGTTAACTGCTGCAATAACCTGGTGCTCAGGGTTTCCAATGAGTTGATGAATGTGAAAACACCATAAAAAAAAAGTAAGGAATTAACCCAAATAAAATTTTATCATATACAAAATTGCATTTTCGGGGGGAAAAAAGGGGAGATACAATTATGCCAGATACATGCCAATTTTTCTAATTCACTGTCTTTTATGACTACTTGGAAATTATATTTAAAAGATCACAAAATATTATTTTTTCAAATAAGTATATATGATGAGAAACCACAGGCAACTTTTACTGAGTTAATATTCTATAGGAATCCTGAAAAAGGAGAAATGTACTAAGAATCACCAGTTTCCAAAGTTTTAAAATTTCTATCAAATTTGGTCACTATCAAAATGACCAAATAGATCCATCTAATTCCTGTCACCATTTTAATGAAAAACTTCAATTATTTTTTTAACCAGTCATGCCTATGATATATAAATTCAATTTCCTATTAAAATAGTTTTATTTTGAAGGGAGTGGGTGGGCATTGTTTTCTTATTAAAACTCTTGTTTATAATGCTTTTAAATTTGCCAGCAATTCAATTTTTAATGTTGCATTTTAAAGTTTATTACAAAGACATAAAAACATCTTTCTTATTAAAAAATAACAAAGAGAAATTATCTATTTGGAGCTTAGTCAGTTTTCCCTCTCCCCTCTTCAATCTGAAGACACGTTTGTGAGCTTCTAACAAAAATGTGGTCAAAGAAGGAGAGAGAAAAGAAGGAAAAGGAGAAAGAATTTTTAGAATTTGCTTTTTATTTCTTCTGAGTTGAGCATTGGTAGCGTCAGCACTAGACACTATACATACAGCATCATGACTCATTGGCCACTGTATACAGGGGACAAAATTTATTTGCTAACAAATGAAACCTATTAAACAAGGTTATGAATAAAACTTTTGTTAAAGAAAGTTATGGAACAAAAGTAGACAATAAACTTGTAGATTATTTTTCACTGTTTCATTTTTTTACCCCAAAACAAGATGGTTCAATTTATGTTTTTTCAGTTTTACAATGGTATAAAAGCAATATACATTCAGTAGAAACCATATTTCAAATTCTGAATTGTGACCTGTTCCCAGGCTAGTGATACGCAGTAAGATACTCTCTTACGAGGCTGGGCAGACAGCCACCACTCCCTGTCAGCCATGTGGGCATGAGAGTAAATGTAGCCTCTACAGTGTACTGTGTGGCCAGTGTTTTGGAGATATTGTGTTCTGAGCTCACTTAAGGTAGGCCAGGCTAGGCTAGATGTATTAAATATCATTTTCCACTTGTGATATTTTCAACTTACAGTGGACTTACAGGAATGTCCCATTAAGTCAAGGGGCATCTTTAGTGTAATATAAGAAAAAATTATATGCGGTCTTTGCTCCTGGTTCCTCGCAGAAGCTTTTAATACCCAGAGTATCCTGAGTAAAAGATAAGTCTTTTGTTATTCAAAACAAATCTGGTTAGGGTATTTATAAGTTTATGCCAATGAAGTGACTCAGGGTAGGTCCCTAGGTAACTTCAAGGTGAGGGCTGGTCGCCAGAAAGACCAAGTCTGTGAGTTAGAGGGTTAGATCTGATGAAACCTGAGGGCAGGGTGGCCCATGGGAACCTCCAAAACTGTAGTTCACTGAGCAGAAGTATATGTGCCTGGGGACTCCACTTGCAGCTGGTGTCTACCGTGGGGGTGGTCTTGTGGGACTGACCTTTAAACTTGTGGGATCTGAGGCTAGTTTCAGGTAGATAGTGTCAGAATTGAATTGAATTGCTGACATCTAGGTGCAGTCAGAGAACTGGCTGTTGGTATGGATACTACACAGTAGGGAAAAAAATACAAGAAGAAGAAATCTTTTATTTCCTGAAACCATCTGAGAGTAATTTACGGAGTGTTTCCACAACAATGCCATTTCCTGCATAACTACAATGTAATCAGAAAATTAATCACTGATACATACTACCATCTAATCCTCAGGCCCGTTCAAGTTTCTCCAAAAGTTCCAATATTATGCTTTCTAGCAAAAAGATCCAGTCCAGAATTACATGTTACCTTTAACAGTCATGTCTTTAAAATATTTTTTGATCTGAAAGTTCTTCAGTCTTTCTTGGATTTTTATAACCTTTACACTTCAAGCAGTTATTTTATAAAATGTCCCTTAATTTAGGTTTGTCTGATTAATTCCTCATGGTCAGATTCGAGTTATGCATCTTTGGCAAGAATTTCACGGATGTCATGGTGTGTTGTTCTTACTGCATTTGATCGGATGGCACCAGACTTAGATTTGTTCAATTACTAGCAATGGTAACTGTGATTACTTGATTAAGGTGGTGCTTTAAGTGGCAGGCTTCTCCACTGTAACTTAGTTCTTTTTTCCCTTTGTTATTATTGAGCATTTTGTGAGGCAGGTACTCTCAGACCATACTAATATCCTAATCAAAATTTAAACTTAATCATTTATTTTCATTTTTCCCCTTTTCAATTTAAGCATTTTGTGGAGAGGGAGTTTGAGACCATGTAAATATCCCATTCCTTATCAGAATCAAGTGGATTCATTTTTAAATTTAGATCGGTATGGACCTAGTAGTCTCTATTTGTTACTATCATCATTTGCCTTGATGCCTAAAATGCCCTAAATTTGGCCAGTAGAAGTCCCTTTAAGTAGGTTTCTCTGTCCCATTTGACATGTCCTTACTTTCTGACACAATAAGGTATGCCAGGTTCACCTGGTCCACTCCCTCTGCCAGCCCTGGAATCAGGCACTTCACAGAATTCTGGTTTGTTAGTGAGAAAAGTCCAGTGGGTTCTACAGGCACACATACATGTTCCCCAAAATCACTGTACTATGCAGAGTCACTCAATAAAAACTGCACGGCTTGTGGGCAGAGTGGGATCAGGAGCACAAAGCCTTCATGAGGAGACATTAAAAAATGGAAATAGTGTCATACATGTTAAGTGGCTAAGAAACACATAAAATCAGGGAAAATGTATACCAGATGTGGATGCGTGTGGCACAGAACACAAGGGGGAAAATGAGGTAGCTGTTAAATGGTTGAGGTGTGAACATGTGTGCATTTCTACACAGCTTGGTTCAGGTGTGTGTAGTATTCTCAGTTCATCCAGTGTTTCTCACGGGCAAAACCATAGATAAATAAATGCAAAGTTCACATTGTGTTCCACCTGTCCCCTAATGTATTAATTGCCTGGGAACAAACTCATGTTTTCAAAACATGTGTTGCAGCAGGGCTAATTATATTTAGAAACTAACATCTGGACGCTCTGGGTGCTCATTCATTCCCAGGCTCTCTCAGTTGACAGAGCTAAGGCATATATGTATACACACCCACATACCATGCCTATCTACATGTGTTAAAAACCACGAGCTCATTCTAATTTCTCCAACACCACCCCAACACCGCAGGGTTCGTTCTAGCTTCATCCTTCTCCATAGCTGTAATTTCCTTCCCTAAAAATTAGAAACCTGGTTCCTATTACCTTCAACATATTTGTCTCCAGTAAATCACTCCCACCCACAAAGGTGTCCTACTCATACCATTCAGGCGCCGATACCATGCACGGGGCTTTTGGAATAAATTATTGGGGGGGCAGTGTGTGGAGGGGGCTGAGGGAGTAAGAGAAAACAAAAGACTTTAAAGAAAGGAGACCTGAAAAATTTTGAGGGAGGAAAGAAACTCACTCTTACAAAGTTATCGTTAAATGTTTTTCTGTAATATAAATCAGTTTATCCTTTAAAGAGCTTTATATTGTGGAAAATTTCAAACATACACAGAACTAGAGAGGACACTATAATGAACTCATATATATACCTATCAATTAGCAGGAATACAACAAAGAGATTGGATACAGATAAAGAAACACATAGTCAAAATAAATACTAACTTTTCCGTAAGAGTAATTCATATTTATAAGACATACCAGGACCCTGCTCTTAGGAGCTCTTATTCTGTAAGAAGGATAAATGAATTAAGATACTTTCAGATTGCTATCATGGCTATGAAGACAGTGAAACTGGGTCATATGATAGTGTAACAAGGGCATGAAGAGTGACTTCAGAACGGGTGGTCAAAGAATACCTCTCTGAAGAAGTGACATTTGAGTTGAGACCTCAATGACAAGAAAAAGCTAGCCTTGCAAAGATGGGAGGGCAATGGGAATAGAAAATACAAAGGCTCTAAAGAAAATGACGTGTTTGAGGACAGGCTTCAGTGGTGGGAAATAGTACTGTTAAAACAACTATAGAAACAATCTTTGTAAAAGCTGAGGAAATAAAAGTGCAAGTTAAAATACACATTCAACTCTTTGTTAACCACATATATGAATATATGTTTAGCACTGTACTAGGACTCTGCTAAAAATAGAAGACATTTCTCTCAACCAAAATACAGTATGTTGATTTTATATATACATATTAAATATATATATACACATACATCAAATTACAAGATGATACATAACTAGATGATGAAATGAATAATATGTTACTACAAAAAATCAGTCTTCCTCTTGGCTTATTTCTTAGTAATTCAACTGAAGTGACAGTTCTAGTATTTTCAGCACTGCCTCTTTAAAGATGATTAACGGATACTTTCTAATCTGCTTTTTTTTCAGAAGAGATTCAACCATGATTTGTTGAGTGTCTGCAATATGCTAGTTCCTGCACGTAGCAATCCTGATTGTCACAACTCAATACCATTTCATACAGAAGAAAGTTAGGCTCAACATAATTTGCCAAAAGTCAATTAAGTAGCAGGATTCCACTGCTGCTAAGACAATGTTTTTTCTACATAATGTACACCTAAACTACCTTCTGCTTTTGTTTTATAAACCATTAAAAGCAACTTTTAGACACCTGATACTATATGGAAATATTTCTATCAACTTCTAAGGCTTAATGTTTCAATATCAAATTGGAGAATTAAGTTTTACTTCAATGATTCATTTTGCCTATCTAAAATCATTGTCACTAACCTTACCTTTATATTTTCAGTACTCTTTAAAAGTACACTAATACTGTCTATGATGATCTAGTAACAAGCCAGATCTGTGTTACATTTCTTTTGAAAAAATAACTAAATGTTTAATTGTACTGCATAATCAATATATTTTAGAGGTACAGTCAAGGAAGAGCATTATTCATCCGGGATCTGTTAAATCAAAATGTTAATCCTCAGTTAAAATTACAGTTAATCAAGCCTCTTCACTACAATCAAGTCGTTTAACCACAGTGCACAGTTAAGCAATGCGGAAATCCCTAAAAATCTCCAAAGAAAAATGATAGGAATAGCTACAGAAAGAAGATAAAAATCAGACAAGTTTCAGATGCCAAAAATGAAGCATAATAAGACTTTTGGTAAGAAGTTGCTATTGGTAAAGCTCTCAGAAAAGGTAAAGATAAGAATAGGAAGATACCAATATTGTCTAATGTTTTATGGTAAACTTTCATATCCAAATAATTTTAATTACTCAGTATCTACAATAAAATGATACCAAAGAGAACCAACAAATTTCACCATACAACTCCAAAAAAAGAATAAATATTCCTTTTTAAAATGTAGTCATCTATGCTAACTACTATCCTTTATTTTACCACGTCTTCCATTCTTTTTATAATCAAAGTTCCTTTTCCAACCCATTGCATCTTCTGCCAGCCATGGTTAGCATTCAAGTCTGCAAGTAAATGTTAATTACTTCAATCTTATTTTCACTCATACTCATGGTATCTCCTTTCTCTTTTTTCCATTACTAAGTGTCATAGATGATGCTATCATTACATTGCTTTCTGTATTTATAAGGGTCCAAGCTCATATCCCCAGACTTATGGGCGACATATTTATTCCCCTTAGACATTAACTCTTCCTTTCTCCTTCCTCCTTGATGGAAACAATTTTCAACAGTCTATATGAAAGATGAGCTCACTATCCCTTACACACTTAAAATTATAGACATGCTGGTGAGATTTATTTTAATGATTATTGCCATCTGCACTTTCTATTTCACAGGACAGAGGGTCTGCCATGCAAACTGAACCATTGGTTCATTGAAATTATTCTAACTCTGAAAGTGACCTCTATTTAATTTTCCAGGAAATATCTAAAACAATAATGCACTGTGACAACAATAATACTATAGAAGAACACACGGAAAACTTTTAAATGTTATCAGCAGCTTTTACCTCCCTTTTATTGCTATTTAACTTATAAAACTAACGTTAATGCTCACAAAGTAAATCTCGTAACATAACTGTCCTAAATGTTTAAGGAGTGGCAGGTAAAAGATCCAGCTTAAAAGAAGCTTAAAATAGATGGCTTCAGTTTTCTATAAAAATTAGAAACTTCCATTTTCTAATAAATTCATTCCAAGTATTATTTATTAGGTACTGATGTGAAACTCATACTTTGAATGGCTGGCCTTCTTAGAAAAGCTATACTAAAGAATTTCTCTATTTACTAATTGCAAGAAAATCGATCAATTATGATCTCCAATTAAGAAAGTTGCTAATGATGAGACAAAAAATACATAAATGAGATATGCCGTATAGCTTGTAGGTTAACAATTATAAAAACATAGAGCATATGAATCAGAAATAAAAATAAATAAAACTGTTTTAATTCACAGACAATATAATGTGTATGTACCATATCCTCAGAAATCAAAAAAGCACTGGTAGAACTATTACATGAACTTAACTAGGTTTCTGATAAGGACAATATACAAAATTCAATTGTATTTCTATACACTAGCAACAAATAATTAGAAAAAGAAATTGAAAATCATTGTCATCTATAATTGTCATCAAAAATATAAAATACTTAGGGATAAATTTGGCAAAATATGTATAAGATCTGTATCCAAAAATATGGAAAACAAAAACTACATGGAAAAATGTCGCAAAGACGAACAAGACCTAAATAAATGAAGATATATCATATTCGTGGATTACAATATTTAACATTGTTAATATCAATTCTCACCAAAATGAGCTACAGATTTAGTGTAACACCAATCAAAATCCCAGCAGACTTTTTTTTTTTTTTTTTGCCAAACTTGAAAAGTACATTTTAAGATTTATTTGGAACTGCAAAAAAAAAAAGAACAGCCAAATAATTTTGAAAATGAACATTTATACTGTCCAATTTCAAGATTTCCTATGAAGCTACAGCAGCAATTTTCAAACTTTTTTCATCTCATGGCACGTAAAATAATTACTCAAATTTTACAGTGCACCAAAAAATATATTTTTTGCTGATCTGTCAGAAAAAATAGGTTTAATTTTGATTCATTCACACTAAGACAGCTATTGCTGCGTTGGCTGTTGTCAGTTTTTAAATTTGACAACCTAAGGGAAAGGAGGCCAGTGCCCCTAATAGTCAGGAACTGCACGTTTTAAAAATTCTGCAGCACACTGGTCACTAATGAAAACAAGTGTTAGGGCACACAATAGAGAGCCCAGAAACAGACCCGTAAATCTGTGGTGGTCACTTGGTTTCCTACAAACATGCCAAAATAATTCAATCATTCCTTTATGTATTTTCAAACAGTTGTGAACAGGAAACACTATTAGCCCATGTTATTCTTTCGGAAATAGTGGGATTAAAACGTGTAAAGGCTTACTTTTCCCTGATTAGTAACATTAAATCCACTCGGAAAGGTATCTCAATGTTTTATCTTCTCCATGCTCAGCAATTAATTCTTCTCCTATGGGAGCTGGAAAGCAATCAGCTATGCACTACAGGAATACGGCTGCTTTTCTTTTATTTAAACAAGATGAAGATGAATTAGAAGTGAGAAGAGTGACTAACCCCTAATATATCTCCTAAATGTGTAAGGAAATAAAAAAGTCAAATAGAAGCTTTAGAAAATGTCTTATTTCAAATTAAAATTGGAAAGAAAAACTATAATAATGGAAAAATGGAATGTTGTCCAAGAATCTATAATATAGCTTTGTAGTGACTGAAAACGAAAATCAGCCCACAACTAGGTTCAGTGTTGAAATGCTTTTTATCAAATCATTTCCTTATTTACAGTGGAAGGTGGGCAATTGACGAAAAAGAATGAAAATTAAAACCAAAATTTAAATTACTGCCATTTCTAGGAAAATAATTTTCAAGAAAATGTTGATAATTGCTATGATTCAGAGTTACTTTTCAATATTCAATAAATAATATATTATTTGAGCATCTACTTTTCAATATTCAATAAATAATATATTACTTGAGCATCTAGCATATTTCTCTTTGAAATATAATGAAGTATTGGTATTTTTAGGTCTGAAAGGTCCCAGCATATGAAATTCAAAAGAAAACCATACTCCCTCATCCCTTCATTTGTCCTTTTAACTGAGGTAGTTTTTAATACTGGTGAAAGTTATAATATTAGAGGATATAATAGCCTTGAAGTTAAAAGCCAGTGTTAAGAGTTTCTTTCACCAACCATGATACCATTACGTATGACAGATATTTTGATTCTGTTTGAAAAGGCTAAAGGGGAGAAAAGGATAGGGGAAAGCAGTACTTAATGAATACCTGTTCTGCGCTAGACACAGTGGTGTGCTGATAAATGTTTTAACAATCAGCTCTTGGAATGTGTGTGGATGAAATATATACGTGTTTATTATAAATTCTACTGATATAAAGAATGTATAGGACACAATTTTTTTGAAAAAGATTTTATTCACTTATTTATTTTTAGAGAGAGGGGAAGGGAAAGAGTGGGAGAGAAACATCAATGTGTAAGAGGAACATCGATCAACCGCCTCATACACACAACAGGGGACCAAACCTACAACTCAGGCATGTGCCCTTGACCGAGAATCAAATCGGCAACCCTTCACTTTGCAGGATGATGCTCAAGCAACTGTGTCACACCAGTCTGAGAGTCATTTTTTTAAAGTATAATAAAATACACAATGCTCTTTATCATAAATTTCATAGACCAAATTGATTCTCACAGAATGCTCTTACTGATTTTGCCAAAGTCACAAGAAGCCAACCTATGGTTGCAACCGATAAATGAGGATAGTTCTAACCTTTACATTGTCTGATATTTTCATTGACATTACAAAATAGGAGAAAAATGAAACAACAAAGGTGTATGTCATAACCTCACCTGTTCATCAATAGCATGAGCAACTTCTTTGCTGAATTAGATAACAGTTTAGAATATTTCCTCCATGTTTTTGTGCTACTCACAGTAACAGGCAACAGACATAACAAACTTCCAAGTTTTTTTTTTTTTTTAAATCAACAGTCTTTTTTTTTAAAATATTTTATTTATTTATTTATATTATTTATTTGTTTATTTATTTATCTTTAGAGGGGAAGGGAAGGAGAGAGGGAGAGAAACATCAATGTGCGGTTGCCTCTTGTATGTCCCCTGCCGGGAACTGGCCTGGCAACCCAGGCATGTGCCCTGACTGGGAATCGAACCGCGATCCTTTGGTTCGCAGGCCCGCGCTCAATCCACTGAGCTACACCGCCAGGGCCAAACTTCCAAGTTTAATCTGCTTTACTGGCACTTTCCTAAACCGAGACAATCAACAAAACAATAAATCAAGCTCTGGTGTGTAGTATTTACCAATTTCTTTGGTGTAAATACTACCACCACAGATTACAAGTTACCAATGAATGCGATGGCACTGAACCCAGAATTGGTAAGAGACATGCAATAGCACATCATTATACAATATTTCACTATATAGATACAATAGACATAAATACTAGTACAATGTAGCAAAATAGTTAGGAAGTGATGAGTGTCAGGGTATGACTGACTAAATTTGTGCTCTGTCACATCAAGTTATCAAGGACATAATTTACACAAAACTTTAACATTAAAATTCATATAAGGATGTTTTTCTTTGCAATGTTTTTGAGGGAAACCTGTTTTTGTTATATTCTTTTGAATTCAAAGAACAGATACTCTAATCACTTCAAAGAAGACAAGTTTTACCACACAGACATAAGAGTTTGACTGAAAAGTTAGGGACCCATCCACATAAATCTTGATGGAGGTGTGCCTCACGGGAACTGGAAAGCCATGACAACTGAGAGACTATTTGCCCATGTACGTGTGCTCTGTTTATTCTCTACAGACGTTTGCATCATCTCATTTTTTCCTGCCTTGTAGAGTTCAATTAAAAGTCAGAATATTGCCCTGGCTGGTGTGGCTCAGTAGACTGAGCACCAGACTGTGATGCAAAGGGTTGCTGGTTTGATTCCCAGTCAGGGCACATGTGTGGGTTGTGGGCTGGGTACCCAGTGGGAGGCAACCACACATTGATGTTTCTCTCCCTCTGCTTTTCCCTTCCTTCCCCTCTGTCTAAAAATAAATAAATAAAATTTAAAAAAAGAAGAAGAAAAAAGTGAGAGATGCAAATTACTCCTAGGGGGGAAAAAAAAAAACAAGAAAATCAGAATATTTCTATAAAGCTCCACATTTAATTAGTAATAAAGTCTTCTCCATTAACTTATTTTTTAAAAACTTCACTAGTCCAAATTCCAGGTAACTTACTATCTCTTTTTTTATCCTCACATGAGGACATGCTTATTGATATTAGAGAGAAGGGAAGGAAGGTGGAGAGGGAGAGGGAGAGAGGGAGAAACATTGATGGGTTGCCTCTCACACGTGCCCCAACTGGGGACCAAACCCACAACCCAGGCATATGCCCTGACCAAGAATCAAACCCACGACCTTTCAGTCTATGGGACAACACTCTAACCAACTGAGTCACATGGATGGGGACTCAATGAATATATCTAGGGTACAAAATAATAGGTATTAAAGAAACAATAGTGCTATATATAAGAACCTTGAAATCTAACAAGGCAAATTACAAATGAAATAATGCATTCATCTGTGAACTTTTATGAGCTAAAAAGTACATATAAATAATTTATTACCAAATGAACAGGTAAGAACTTTGAACGTGTCTTAAAATCAGTCTCTATTTTTCCCCGTATAACTCTTAACATCTTCTGAAATCCAGTGCATATTCTGATAGCCAGTAAAGATAAAAACTGAGATAAAAAGCTGTTTATAGGCAACTATAGTAACACCATAAGGCTAAACCGCTAAGATCGCTAGCATTCTTTTTTAAAGAAAGTATAACAATTTCTAAGTTTTGGATTTGGGCAATGAAATTATATAACATTTAGATTTCTTGATAAGAAATATTAAACTGGTTGTAAAGAAGTTATTGCAAATATTAAATAAGCATGAATTAATTACTAATGATTAAGAATAAAAGACTATTTGTCATAAAAACAATTATTACTTTAATTTGAAATATCAACTATAAAAATCATAAAACTGATTTCAACCATGCTGCAAAAAACATGTATTTTAAAGCTAGATAGATAGATGGGCATTTTATACACAGAACAACAAACTTTTAATAATTCCTGTACTCATGTCCCTCACCCAAAAAAGGTACTCTTTCAGAGGCTTATAAAGATACCCAAGCAAATGTATTAAAGAACAGCTCAGTTCTAGCAAGGTCCTTCTGTTTGTTTACAAAAGGGGATAGTTTTGAAAATGTCTTAAATCAAGCAACCAAGGTTTTAGTTTTGATTAAGATGTAGTAAACACACACCATCTGTCTCTCCCACTGAATTCATCTATAAAAAGTAAACAGAATGTATACAGCAGTAACTTGTGGGCTCTCAAAAGCAAACAGGAGTATGCTCTCCTTCCCTGGAGCACGCCTGTGCCTTTCCCCTCCCCTTGTTCTTCCCCCAGGAGCTACCTTTACCTTCCTCTCTCCAAAGTTCCAAGGACCCTTCTTTTGCTTCTGTAGCTTGTCTACTAAGCCCACTTTTTCTGTGGATCACTTCTACCTCTGTGACTTTCTAAATAAACTTTCTCTTATTAAAAAAAAAAAAAAAGTAGAAGTAAACAGGAGCACACAGATTGAGGAAAAAGATCAGATTTGAAGTACCAGTTCACCAAAGGACACTAACAGTGAATGAAAAGATGACCTACAGACTGGGAGAAAATATTTTCAAGTCACACTGTCAACAAAGGACTTATATCCAGAATATACAAGAAACTCTCAAAACTCAACAGTAAGAATACAGACAACTCAAATACAAAATGGGCAAAAAACTGTGAAATAGAGATAACAAATAAACACATGAAAAGATATTCAATAATTTGTTGATGTCTGATTCTTATAAAATCACTTAAGGGAAGGGCTTCACTATTGCTAATGCTGACCTTCCAAAGCTGTAAATCCTTAAAAAATTCCTTTAGTCCTCAATACATAAGGGACACGCTAGGTTCCTGCAGAGATGAGGAGAATGCCTTCTTGTCATTATTTCAGGTTCCTTGAAAGTGACACAGTTTCAACCCTAGACCTTGGTACATGTTGATTCTTCAACTTAAAAAACTTCCCCCTCCCTTTTTCCTAACTAATCCAACCTCTAAGTGTCAGCTAAAACATTAATAACTTAAGGCAACATTCTCTAACCCTCCCAGATTATGTTAAATTTCCTTGTCATTTCTTCTATAGCACAATTTCTTCCTCACATTTACTACATATTTCTAATTACTTATTCAAAATCATTGCTAGGTTATAGACTCCACGAAGATAGGGCAAGGCAAGTGTCTATTCTGTTCACTGCCTCACCGTATCCCTTGCGTCTAGTGTATGGTAGACACACAAAACTGGTTGCAAACAATGAGACCTGGCTTGCCCTATCCCTGGAGATGTAAAAACAAGGCTGTGTGACCATCTCAGTAATAATGGAAAAGGGATTCATGCAAAGGCTGGGAGCTGAAATTAGAGGAACTTCAAAATCCTCTGAAATATCTTGTTATAATGTGAGTTACAAATTTCAAATAATTAGAATACAATGGAACATTATTATAATAAAACTTCTGAACATAATTTACATTCTTTACTATCTTATTTACAACTCAATTTTAAAAACTATAGTGCCTCGGAGTTATTAAGAGTTAAAATAATATAATATTATTATTATACTGTAGATGGAGGCAAGTTAAAAGAACATTGGCTAACCAGCTCTCACTACTTGATCATTCAATAAAATACTGAATGACTATATACGAATCAAGTATTTCAAGTTCTAATGTGACACAGTATTAGTCACTAAATGTACTTAAAAGATGCCTCAAATAAAAGTTCTGAATGATACTTAATTTAAAAATTAAAAGACCGGCCTGGCTGGCGTAGCTCATTGGATTGAGTGCAGGCTGCGAACCAAAGGGTCGCAGGTTCGATTTCCAGTCTGGGCACATGCCCGGGTTGCAGGCCAGGCCCCTAGTGGGGGCCACGTGAGAGGCAACCACACATTGATGTTTCTCTCCCTCTCTTTCTCCCTTCCTTCCCTCCCCACTAAAAATAAATAAATAAAATCTTAAAAAAAAAAATTAAAAGACCAGGCTCGATCTTGTCCTCCCCACTGAACTGACAGATGTTGCCTGTTTTTGTTTGGAATACATGTCATTTCATGGAATTAATTCAGCTAATATTTTCTTTCTTATGAAATCTGGTGTTAATTGGAAATCAATTTTTCTTAAGTCTAAACAAGTTAAATGTCTAGAGAGAGCCATAACGCAATACCCAAATCTGTTTAAAAACATCTGAAAAGATATTATTCGATCAGTCAGTCTTCAAATAGACTTGGACTATTAAATACCGAACAGACACACTCTGTTTGACAATATGTATTTCGGAATTTAAATGTGCTTTTCAACAGGCATTATTCAACAAAGCCACAATAAAAACATATTAAAGATCAATTCTCCCTCAAGGGAACTAAATCACATCTCTGTTATTCCTTACTGGCTCATTATAGACCAGGATCTCAGAATCCTTAACTAATTACATCTGCAAAGACCCTATTTCCAAATAAGGTCACATCCTGAGGTTAATCTTTTTCTGCTCCAATGTCCCCTCTAATATAGAGAGGCAGTACTGATTAAATAAAACCTTAACTTTTGCCGTAGACACCAATGACATCCTTATTGCTGCTAAGGCAACAAGGAGAAAACTCAGGTTAAATATGACCTAACATAGAATTTTCTAAAAAAATGATTTGACTTAAAATTATTTTCAGTCCTCATCTTTTGAGGCCTCTCCTCTAATACTGACTCAGCTCATGAGTTGAACATACAGTTCACCCTATCCCTCTACCCTGATTTCCAAGGTACTAATCTCCAAAGATACATTCTCCCTACTAAAGTCCACCATCTCTATGAGGAGGACCCCAAAATTGTCATGTCTGGCCTGTATCACTGCTTACTGAACTCCAGACTTACACTACTCATTGAACATTTGTCAGATGCTGTCCCACAAGCACCTTAAGCTCAACATATCCAACACTGAATTTAGCAACTTGGAAGTGTAACAGTTAGCAACGAAGACTTCGAAATCAAGAATAGCTGTGTTGAAATCCTGGCCCCTGCCTCTTTCTTATTAAACATCTGACCCTGGAAAAGATACTCCAATCTCTGACTGCTTCTCTCATCTGTAAAACAGAAATAATAATTTTAACTACCCTACACTTATAGGTTATAGTTTATAATAGTGACAAAAATTAAGGTCTGAAATGGTCAATCCCTGTTTCACTATCAAGATTCATTCTATGTTGAAATGTGAGTTTTGTGGCAATGGATTTGTGGATCCAAAAAAACTACAGCACCTCTTAGGCTCAAAGATGTATTTTCCACACCACCATATTTTAACCACATTTCTGTATCAATGATGTGTACATTTTATATTTTTTTCTCACAAGCTTGATATTAAATTAATGATAACGGGGGAAATATTAAAATAGATTGATCTCAACATCATGATTAATTCGTTAACTAAATAACAGAATCTTTATTTGGCATTTACAATATCAAGTGATGTTTATTCTAGCTAAGTGCTGTTTATTTCTCTAGTCACCACTGAGCTTCAACTGTAGCAGCTTGTGTAAGAGAAACCATATTTATTTAAGTTCCTTGAAGTGAATCTGTGGTTTAATGATCAATTTCTTACTCAAGATTTGGCCCATCACAGCCCCCACCCCTCACAAGCCCTCTCTTACCCTTCAACAAGGCAAGCCATGTTGTGACTTTCATGAGTCCCATGCAACACCTCCATTTTTAAAAATATTGAAAATTGTATTTTACAATTGCATTAAGATAAAGATGAATATAATGCAGGTCAGATTAATTATTTATTTATTACTTTATACTCATTTCTCTTCTGATTTAAGAAGAAAATAAAATCGAAACAGATTTTGTGGGCTTCTAAGAGAATCATGGGCCCCAGGAACTGTGCTAACAGTACCTAGTGGGTAAGTTGGCCCTGCTCCCAGAACCTGCTGAAAAGTCAACTCTTCTAGACATTCTTTGATTTCTTCTCAAACTTCCATCAAATAGAATGTCACCTTCTTATTCTCACAACACTTGGTTCTTTCTTCTCTTATAATATTTCTATCATTGAATTAGACCATAGCTTCCTCATTTCTTTTGACCACCCCTCCTCGCCTCTAGGATTTGGTATACAATTCTGTTTTTTCATTAAACTAAGTGTTAACATATTTAGGACAATCCACTCTTCTTTTCCCCATCTTTGTTTGTAGAAGGATGGGTAAAATAGGAACTACAAGAACAGGAAAAGCTGATGAGCACTAATCATCACACACAATATCCAGATTTAAAGAGATTTCTAACCATGGGATACAGATCATGAAACAGCCAAATGTCTCAAGAGGGCAAGCTAACTATTTCTCCTAGTAGTTGAAGTATCTGGATGATTCTACAACGACTTGTCAATTCAATATCATAAAGAACAGAGAAACCTGAAGATGGCTTTGGATGACCAGTGCTTAATGGATATAGTACAAAGAGGAGATTATAGGAGGCGATAAAGGAAAAAAAGAAAAAAACTATTCTACTCTCAATATCTTTCTGAACAGTACTATTTTGTATCATCCAGTCTCTAAGCAGACAGGAGTAAATATTCAAAAGGCAAGGGCTCTCAGAAAGGAATAAAATGAAGGTAATTCCTGCCTACTACAGGAAGAAGTAAAAGCAGGTCCCTATGTGAACTTCTCTTCACTAAAGACAGTTATCATGTATGTTGACAGAAAGAATTTCATTTGATGCCTTTTGTGGCAAAATGGCCCTACTACCAAAAAAAAGAGAGGCTTACATAATTAATATAACAATGATTTTAGAGCTGAAAAATATGCGCATATGCTAAACTTCACAAGTGTCTTTAAGTTGTCAACTTTTTCATATGCAGTATTGCCGACAGTTACTTTATGACTTTACCATAATTTTAAAATTATACAATATGGAAAGCTTCAATAATTTATGAATACTTTTGTACCAGTAGACAGTCTGTCTGGAATGCCAGGGAGTCTCCCCAACCGGCTAAGATGGAGGGAGAGGGAAGTTCTTACACTGAGCAGGTGGAAAGCTAGAAGTATCAATGGATAAAGACTGAGCACACAGAAAGATAGCAATATAATTGGACAGGAAAAAGCCCTACCCCCTTCCGGTACCAGAATGGGGACAGGATGAGGGGAAGGCAGGCACATGTGCCATGAAAGTCAACATGGCACAGGAGTAAGTTCTGGACCAAAGAGGCCTGCCAGTCTACCCTGAGGAAAGAAGGGGAAAGTTGGGAGGTGGACCCTCCCAAAGTGTGGAAAACTTTGGGAAGTTGATTGATTGGTCATTTTAAGAAAGTACCTGCTCTGTCCCATATCCAAGCTAATATAATCCCAGGGTGACGAATAAACTTTCCCCCTCTCTGGCTCATGACCTGCACTTGCACAGTGCACTACATGGGTCACTGCTAAGGGGAGCCACGTGGCCCACAGCCTCCAGGAGGAAGCCTCTCTCTAGCCCACCTGGTGATGCACTTGCCAGTGCATTCAGGCCCTCTCTCCTGGGAGTACATGACCTTCCAGCCCTCACAGCCAGACGGCCCACAGCAGAGCAGGCTCCAGAAGGGAGTCTGAAATGAACAACAGCTAGGAACAAGCTAAGATACCTGGATGGGGACTATGACTGCTTAGCAGCCACCTGCGGGCTCTAAAGGACTATAGTTTAAAGTGGAGCAGGAACTCTGGACACTGAATCTTGTCTTGATCTTACTGAGGATGGCTGGACTTTTTCCTTGGCAGAAAGACGTGAAGAACTTTGGGGTGGGACTATGCCAATCTCCCAGATCACACAGCACCTGGATAAAAACCTCTTTCCTCTTTGCACCAGCCTCTGCCTCAAGAGTCTGGCTTTTGTGGCGACAGGCAGCCTAACCACCTTTTTTTGTTTGGTTACAACACTTTAGGTTTATACAGGGTCCACTCCCTATAAAACTCCTGTTAAATAAAAAGCAGAAACTTGGAAGGGAAGGATATGCTTGTAATTTCTATGCTCTTTAAGAAGACACAAAAACAGTCTAAAATTTTTCAGTGACAAAGCTATATGGTTTACCAGTAACTATCATTCCCAAACTGTGGCAAATTCCCAATATATAAAGGACACATTCTGTGTTAAAAAGGAAATGTCCTCCATTCACCCAAATTAATTATTTCAGTCCTTTAAATACAGAGTGTTCATAAAAGAAAATGTATTCATAGTAAAGGTCTTGTGAAACATTGAGAATTCCACTGATCTATGTAAACACACCACCTGTCCAAAACACACTAGCCTATAAATAATCATAGCTCTTCCCATCCCCAAAATGGAAACATCATATCAGGAGGACAGCAGAGCAAGAGAGACAACTGTGTCAAGTTGAAAAACAGTCTGAACTCTATTTTGGGACCTGTGTTCTGATGGTCAAGCATTTAGCTTTCTTAGGCAGGATTTTTCAAAAGATCAGACAAACCTCAGCTTAATAACCATAAATTAACTTACCACTTAAAAACAAAATAAAATTACATTTTTGTTCAACTAAGTTACATTATACATCAGATCATTTTACACCACAGGCCAATTTCTCAACTAATTTCTGTAGTCTCATTTAGTCTTTTCTTAAAATGAGAGTTCTAAATAAAATTAAAATATATAACTAAAGGTATAAATTAGAGTAACATTTTAAGTGCTTCTAGTTTAGGATTTAATGCCCTCCTTTCAACATTTGTGTTTAAATGCTCATTACGTATAACAAAAATCTAAACGCTACAACTGCGTCTGAGAAAAACACATTTTACCTATATTAGGACAATGACTTTTAAACTATGACCCTCATAACCACTGGAAAAATGGACTCAATTCCTGCTCAAATCTAAGACAGGCACAAATTCTTTCCTCACCTCTATCAGAGACCCATTTTGATACTATTCCAAGTGACATTCCAGACCAATTACTAACAATTACCTAAATCTATTCTTAGTCTGTCAAACTTAACACTCCCAGACTCACTGGCTAAATGTTAACAAATGGTACCAAAAGAAAAAAAAAAAGGAAACATAAATGTATCTAAAACACTACACTCTTACTACCTGGGTTTCTCCAGTGTCAGCACAGAATGGAGAACTATCCTTTTACATTTTAATGACATCACACCACCTCATGCTCTGATTTTAATCTTGTATCAACTCTACCTTTTAAACATTCTAATATGGACAGTTTAACTGACTAAAGCACTCTATAAGGATACAACTCTTGAACAGAATAATATATATATAATTTTATTTACTGGCTGGTACAAGAAAGCACAGTAATATTCTAAGTCTGTTTTTATACTTTAGCATGCATCAGAATCCCCTGAAGAGCTTGTTAAAACACAGATGGTGCAGGCCCTATTCCCTGATTTGGTGTGTCTGAGCTGAGTCCAAAAATTCACTACATTTCTAACAAGTGCCTAGGTGGTACTGATGGTTCTGGTCCAGAAACCACACTCCAGAAATCACTAATCTAATAATGTTACACCGTAATAGGCATTTTTATGTCCTACACATAAAATCACACCTTGGATTGCTCTAATTCATCAATTTATAAATGTTAGTTTATGCCAACAGCTTTCAATTTTCTTTTATTGTATGGCAGATAATTAGCATGGCCTATTTCCTCAAGTCCTTTCTAATATACTTCTACCAAGAAAAAAAAGCTTCCAAAAGACTAAGGGGCTGTCACAACACCTACTGCTTTAAGACAATGGAAATTGAAAGTCTTCAGAAACTCTATCCTATGTCCCTATAAATTTCATTTGCCATCCCTCATTAACTGGGTTTATTCTCTAAGACAATATGCTTTGGTTTGGTTTAGACAATCCAATAAACTCTATTACTATACTAAAGAGCAGCTCCTCTCCTGTCTCTTAGCACTCTCTCTATCCTTCTGTCAGGACCACTTACCTTTTCACAAACCATACTTTGGCTCTATTGATCTCTAAGACATAAAATGTTAGAGATGCTAAAATGTACCAATATTTATTAAAAATCTAATTCAACCATTTTGATCCACCTGATGAACAACCTTCTCTTTCAGACTCCCTCCCACTGTCCCTATTCCTCTGCAAGTCTATCTGCAAACTTCCCACTAGATTCATTCTTCTCAACTGTGAAGCTCTACGCTCCCCTCTTTCAGTTAACATCACCATAAAAACCAGTCTGAACTAGGTGTTAATTCTGTTTTCCGTGACAACACTCAATTCACTCCAATCATTTTTGATCTACAAACATATACAGGCATACCTTGGAGATATTACAGGTTTGGTTCCAGAATACCAGAATAAAGGAAATACTGCAATAAAGCAAATCACAAATTTTTTATTTCTCGATGCATATTAAATTTTGTTTATACTATATCATAGTCTATTAAGTGTGCAATAGCATATGCCTAAATAAATATTCCTTAATTAAAAAAATAAGTTATTGCTAAAAAATGCTAACTATCACCTGAACCTTTAGCGATTTGTAACCTTTTTGCTGTTGGACGGTTTTGCCTCAATGCTGATGGCTGCTGACTAATTAGGATGGTGGTTGCTGAAGACTGGAGTGGCTATTCTAAATCCTTAAAATAAGACAACAATTTTTTGCATCAATTGACTCTTCCTTTTATGAATGCCTTCTCTGTATCATGCAACTGAGTTTGATAGCATTTTACCCACTGTAGAATTTTTCAAACATGGAGTCGATCTTCTCAAATCCTGCCACTGTTTATTAACTAAGTTTATGGAGTATTCTAAATCCTTCTGTTGTTATTTCAATAATCTTCACAGCATCTTTGCCCAGAGTATCTTACATCTCAAGGAACCACTTTCTTTGTTCATCCAGAAGAAGCAACTCCTCACTGTTCAAGTTTGATCACGAGACCACAGCAATTCAGTCACATCTTCAGGCTCCATTTCTAATTCTAGTTCTCTGGTTGTTTCCACCACGTCTGCAGTTACTTCCTCCACTGAAGTCTTGAAGTTCTCAAAGTCACCCATGAGGGTTGGAATCCACTTCTTCCAAACTCCTGCTAATGGTGATATTTTAGCCTCTTCCCATGAATCATGAATGTTCTTAATGGCATCTAGAATGGTGCAGCCTTTCCAGAAGGTTTTCAATAGTTACCCAGATCCATCAGAGGAATCACTAATTACAGCAGCTATAGCCTTATGAAATGTACTTCTTAAATAAGCCTTGAGCCCTGGCTAGTGTGGATTGAGCACTGGCCTGCAAACCACAGGGTCCCAGATTTGATTCCCAGTCAGGGCACATGCCTGGGTTGCAGGCCAGGTCCCCAGTAGGGGGCGTGTGAGAGGCAACTACACATTGATGTTTCTCTCCTTCTTCTTCTCCCTCCCTCCCCCTCTGTCTAAAAATAAAATAGAAACAAAAAGTTCTTTTAAAAAAGGGGAAAAAAAGAACTTTTCCTTTGCATTCACAACTTGGCTAAATGTTTGGCAGAGGAGTTCCAGCTTTCAGCCTACCTCAGCTTTCAATGTGACTTCCTCGCTGAGCTTAATCATTTTTAGCTTTTGATTTAAAGTAAGAGATGTGAGAGTCTTCCTCTCACTTGAACACTCAGAGACCTGTAAGGTTATTAAATGAACTAATTTCAATATAGTGTGTCTCAGGGAATTAGGGAGGCCTGAGGAAAGGGAGACAGATGGGGGAACAGCCAGCCTGTGGAGCATTCAGAACACACAACATTTATCAATCAAGCTCACTGTCTTACAAGGGTGCAGTTTGTGGTGCCCCAAAACAATTACAATAGTAACATCGAATATGACTGATCACAGATCACCATAACAAATAATAATGAAAAGAACTTAAAATGTTATGAGAACAACAAAAATGTGACACAGAGACACAAAGTGAGCAAATGCTATCGGAAAAAAAATGGCAGGGAGAGACTTGCTGGAGGCAGGGCTGCCACAAACCTTCAACTTGTAAATAAAATGAACTCTTTGCAAAGTGCAACGAAGCCAAGTGCAATAAAATGAGGTATGCCTGTCTATTGTTCTGTACTTTTCATAAAGCTTCTTTTTTTCACTGTGTTTTCTTGTTCCAAAAAAAAATTGTGATGTTTTATTTCTTTTGACTCTTTCATTTAAAGAAAATGACATTCCATATTAGATGGCATGCAATAAACATTTACTGAAAACCACAAGTTTGACAATTAAATTGGTTAAAAGTACTGTTGGCAGATATAGGAAGACAATTACATTACTTCTAGGGAGAAGACACAGCATAAGAAAACATCAACTTACTAAAAAAATGCTGAGTTTTTTTTTAAAGCTGGAAGTAATCTAGTTTACTTCAGAGAATACAGAGAAGTATATACCTAAAAAGTTCATGTAGGGTAAACACACTTGAAAGCAAAGTAAACAAGTATGACTTTTATCTGATTAGACAATAAAAAATTTTGAGCAAGAAAGAACTAAGACTGGTTTTTGGAAGTACAATACGGCAAGTCAGAAAATCCAACTGGGATACTACATTACACTGCCCAAGCCAGTGATTCTTAAACTCTTTGGTCTCAGGATCCTTTTACACTCTTAGAAACTACTGATGACCCCAAAGAGCTTTTGTTTACATAGGTTATATCTACGAATACATGCCATACCAGAAATTAAAACAGACTTTACAATATTTATTCACTTAAAGATGGTGATAAATGTTAACCAACTTAATGTAGTAATTATTCACAATATGCTTATTTATATAAAATTGGTGTACTGTATACCTAAAACTAACCCAAAGTTTTATGCCAATTACCTCAATTTAAAAAACAAACCCACTGCCCTGACCGATGTGGCTCAGTTGGTTGGGTGTCATCCCAGAAAGCCAAAGGCTGCTGGTTTGGTACCCAGTCAGGGCACGTGCCTGGGTTACGGTTCCATTCCCAGGCGGGGCGTGTAGAAGACACAACCGACTGATGTTTCTCTTGCATCGATGTTTCCCTCTCTTTCTCCCTCCCTTCCTCTCTCTCTAAAAATAAAGAAATAAATAAAATCTTTAAAAACAAACAAAAAACCCATTAACATGTAGATCTAAGTAATATATTTTATGAAAAATAATCATGCTTTCCAAATCAAAAGAAGTGAGTGAGAACAGCAGTACTGTTCTACATATATTTCAAATGTAGGTAAGTTTTCAAATTCTAATTTTTTTTTAAAAGCTCTAAATTTTTTATTGGTGAAAAACCAATTGTCACTTGTTTTTCTTAAAGTGATACTTCATTCATTTTTGAGAAAAATGTCTGTCAAAATATTCGCATGCAAATAGCCATAGCCTGCCTGTCAAATGTTCTTATGGGTAAAAAATTACACATAACTATGTATATGGGGGCCCTATCACTGAAGAAATGGCATAACTGTCAACACTCTTTAAATGAGATAGATGGGCATCAAACAAGTATTTGTAAGTTGACAATCAAAGGCCATACCTTTTGGAAAACATATGAACACTTTTCAAGAAGGATATTTTTAAATTTCTAAACTTTTATTATGGTCATATCAAGCCATTTTCCCCTTGGAAGTGGGGGATGGGGAAACTGAATGGATAGTAATGATTCCAGCAATCAAGATTTTAGCTAATTCTTCCACCTACAAGGTGAAGGGATTAGACAAAGAATATTTACGCATAACCCATAGACACAGAAAAAAGTGTGATGGACAGAGGGAAGAAGGAACGTGGGCTGGGTAGAGGTGCACAAAAGTGGGGGAATGGGGACATCTGTAATAGTGTCAAGAATAAAAATAAAGTTAAAAAATTATCACAAAAAAAAGATTTTAGCTAATTTCATCCCCTTGGAATTTCTTGGGTAACTGGAACATCACTTGTTCTAATGAGGCAAAGTTTGGTGGGATCCTGGGTGAGGGCTGATCCTCATCTAAGAAAAATAAAGCCATGATTAGAAGCTTAAAACTTTCAGCCCCATCGCCTATCCTCCGGGAAGGAGAGGGGGACTGGAAACTGAGTTAATGATAGATTATGCCTATGTGATGAAGCCTCCATAAAAGGGGTAAGGTTCAGGGAGCTTCCGGGTTGCTGGGAGAGTGACTCGCCCAGAGAAGGCAGGGAGCTCTGTGCTCGTTCCCACAGACGTGCCCTACGTATCCCTTATGTCTAGATGTTCATCTGTATCCTTTACTATATCCTTATAATAAACCGGTAAACATGAAGCGTTCCCCTGAGCTCTGTTACAAACCTAAGGAGGGGGATCATGGAAACTGATATATAGCCTGTCAATGAGAAGTACAGGTGACAACCTAGGACTTACAATTGGTATCTGAAGTGTGTAGAGGGGCATCGTGGTACTGAGCCCTTAATCTGTGGGATCTCACACTAACTCCAAGTAGACAGTGTCAGAACTGAATAGAATTATAAGGCGCCCAGTGGATGAACTGCTTGATGAGGGGAAAACCCTACACATTTGGTGACCTAAGTGTCAGAAGTGAAGTGTTCTATCAATATGTGAGCCGTAAAGGAGAGTCACACAAGAGAAGTGAGCTTTTCTTACTCAGGAACTATATTCAGGATTTATACTCAGCTCTAACTTGAAATGCTATGTTCCCATCAAATTTAAAATACCCCACTGGTACTCCTGTGGCACCCCAGGGCATTTCTGTGCACAGTGTGGGCACCTTGAGTACAGCAAAGATCAGCAATGGCTCTATTCTGTGAAAGAAGGAGTAAAAGGTTAGTAATGAAGACTGACCAAGTAACACGACGAACAAGGGAGAGAAAGGGACTGGAGGACAGACAGGAGGTATGGGAGAGCGAGAGTGATAACAGAGATCAACAAAGAGAAAAAGCCAAAGATGGGAAGAGACAGAGACAGATGGTTAGGGAGAGTCAGGCACCAAGACAGAAAGATAAACAGAGAGAGACAGAATGATGACAGGGAGACAAATGGACAGTCGGGGAGAGAAAGACCAAAGGCTGCAGTGTGGGGAGAAACAGACTGACAAGCCACTAAAGATGGGGAGATACTGATGGGAGGAGAGAAGACAGAAACAGATGGATAAATGGGGGGCAGACACAGGACACAGGATCAAACAAAGATGAGATAGTATCAGAAAGACAGGGAGAAATAAAGGGAAACAGAGCAAGTCAGAGAGACAAAGAGATACTATCAGGGAGAGAGAGAAAGACAGGCAAGGACAGGCAGATATCAGGACAGAGAAGAGGCAGGAAAAGGGAAAACAACTAAGAAAGAGAGACTGAGAGACCATGGGCACACAAGAGAGAAAGAAAAAGGAGGGAGGGAGGGAGGAGGGGAGGGAGGGAGGGAGGGAAGGAAGGGAGGAAAGAAGGAAGGGAGGGGAAAGAAAAAGAAGCTTCCCCTCACACCACTGCTACCGGGGGACCAGAGATTGTATTCATCAATTCATCACTTAAAGGCATGACCCCTACAGTCCTCTAGTGCATGGAGAAGTACCAGGTATTAGTAGCACAGCCATTATTAACAACACTGCTCTGCACACGAGGGGTTTCTCTGCCTATAGGGGAAACACTCTCTCTCTCTGCATATTATTAGCAAATATAATCTACACTTTCTTACTTCAAATATTAACATTCTCACTGACAGAATTCCATAGAGCATTGTAAGTTTCGAAGGGTCTTTGCTCCAAGCACCCAAAATACTAATTATTTGTTATTCCTAGAAAGACTATAACCACATAAAATTACATAGAAACCAATTTCAAAAGAGAGAAAAAAACTATAATAAATTCTAACGCATTATGTTTTCAGGACACACCAGCTGTACCTTCCCTTCCAATAAATTATGAGTAGCACTGGTTTGGGTTTTTTTTATAAGCCATTTTTTTTGAAGTTTCAAATTTAATAAAGCATTAAGGAGACAGAACAGTGTAAGCCCCAAGATGCCCAATGCCCAGCATCAATTATTAACATTTTGCCAATACCATTGTGACACTTTAAACATAATAAACAAAACTCTAATTGTATTCACCACTTTTAGTGTTTCATAATTTTTAAACTCATTTTGATTTAAACATATTAGACTTTAAATCAATTATTTTACTGCTAATCACCAAATTACAAAATTAAAGGACTGCAAATACAGACAACTACAGACCAATAAGCCTCATGAACACGGGCATAAAAACTCTTTACTAAATTTTAGCAAATCTTCAGCAATTATATGTTTTAAAAAGTCATGATCAAGTGGTATTTATCCCAGGAATAAAAGATTGGGTTTAACACTAAAAAATATATGTTTACTGGTAAGATTTTTCTTGCTTCTGTATATTGTGGTAATATTACATGACATGAAATTTATCATTTTAACCATTTTTAAGTGTATGATTCAGTGGCATTAAGTACAACCACAATGTTGTGCAACCACCAACACTGTTTCCAAATGTTTTCCTTACCTCAAATACACACAGTAGATGACCATTGTTTGTTAAATGAAATAAATCAGGAAATTAAAGCTATGTCTTCAGAACCAGTCCTGTAAATCATAGATGATGTGAAGGTCAGATGCTACTACTCACAAAAACAGTAGGCAAAACTATTGCCTAGTGATGAAATCCATCTGATAATTCTGAAATTGTTCACAATTAAACTGCATTTTTATTTGATCTAAAAACAGTATCGTACTGACTAAAACATGTCTTAAGTAGTCTCCTTAGCTTTTCTAAATGAATTTGACCTAGTTGTTTTGTTCTCGTTTCTCACTAGGGGTTCTGAAACATAGTAAAAGCTCATGGGAAATACCACTGCCATCCTCCTCATGCTACTAAGTTAGCATCAACACACACCACCACCTCCACAGACAGAACAAGAAAACATGAGAAAAACATAAGTACAAAGGCTGAAGATATCCACGAGCAAAATGAGAACCCTGAAAGGGCTCTTCTTACTACGAAATAGAAGTTAGAATCTTTCTGAAATATTTTGCACAAATGCCCAAAATTTATGTTTATAACAATCAACATTTTGCTTAAATTGGGAGGGTCTTTTAAAAAAATAGTATTGGGGTTTTGGGGTTGTTTTTGAGAACTGGGGTAAAAAAAAGGAAGAAAAACTAAAGTCGGGAAGCACAGCCTTCAGCCTTCTGGGTCCACAGCACACAATCTCTAAGTGAAGAACAGAGGAGAATGACGTCCTTCTGTATCCCACAGCCCCATTCAGGCAGCGCTGTGTCGGCACTGTAAAAAGGTATAGCCTCCCAAATCCAAATGCCTCCATGGACAGTTCTAATTTTTTTTTAAAGAGTTTTATTTATTTATCTTTTTAGAGGGGAAGGGTAGGAGAGAGGGAGAGGGAGAGAAACATCAATGTATGGTTGCCTCTCATGTGTCCCCTACTGGGAACTGGCCTGCAACCAGGCATGTGCCCTGACTGGGAATCGAACTGCGATCCTTTGATTCGCAGGCCCGCGCTCAATCCACTGAGCTACACCAGCCAGGGCATGGACAGTTCTAATTTTAAAAACAATTCTACTATTAAATAAATTAGCCCTGAGTGGTGTGTTCAGTGCTGGCCTGCAAATCAAAGGGTCCCCAGTTCACTCCCCAGTCTAGGGGCACATGCCTGGGTTGCAGGCCAGGTCCCCAGTAGGGGGGCAGGGGAGAGACAACAACACACTGATGTTTTGCTCCTAAATATAAGTAAAATCTTTAAAAAATAAAAATAAATACACTACTTCATTCTTTTCAAAAGTAAACAAAAAAATCTATAAATTTATTCAGGTTTTCTGACCTTGTTGCTTATTTTTCTGACTACTATAAAAAAATAGGAAAACAAGAAAAATTCTATTCTGACAGTTACTTTTTTGATTTCCCAAAATTATAAATCTTAAATATCAGTGCAAGGAAGGATTAAAATAGGAATACATTTCCATAATGATGCAGACTGACTGAAAAATTAGCGAGCAAAAACCTATGCCACCATTACTTTATAGTAAGCCTTGATTTCAGTGTAGGTAAATTCCATTTCAGAATGCCGTGTCCTGATAAAGGTGACGGTGGCACAACACCATGAATGTACTAAATGCCACTGAATTTTGGTTCCTTTTAACCTGGCTAGTGTCGTTAATTTCATCCCCCCCAAATGCTTCTGTGCATATTCTAGGTTAGTCGGCTAGTTAAAAATTATGAATCTGCTTTTTCCAGTATTCTTGAAGAGAGCATGTGACCCTATTGCTGCTGGCAGACAGTTAGAGGACCCCCAACACTGGGAGAGAACTCAACCGTAAGAATCACAAAAATAGCAAAACTGGAGGCTTAGATGGTACCATACCTAAGCCTGCACTCCTCTGTTGGGAATGTTAGGGTATACTGGTCTACCAAATAAAGTCCAACTTTTAAAAAAAAGTTAGGTCCATTGGATATTTGGCCTCATCTTTATAGTCAACTATTCTCCATTAACAACCCTCTGCTTCACTGGAAATGTTCTATTGCATCACCTGAATGTCTTATGCACTTGTACCCCTTTGGTTTTGTCCCGTTGCTTCTCTGTGTCTAGAAGGCCCTCTCCCCTAGCTATAATTATGCTTTACGGCCCAATTCAAATCTAATTCCTCAAGAAATCATTCTCTTACAACTTCATTCATAAAGATTCTTTTATGATCATTGTGGATAAATTGCTGAGGATATCTACCTAATATATTTTTGTGTTATTCTTGTATTGTTAAAAATTCCTCTCTCCTGTGAATACCCTAATTTATTTACCATGTCATGAGTGAACAGAGTAAAGGACTGGTTGAGGTCTTTTAAAAAAGTAACCCTTGTTCTCCTATGATAGAGATCCCATACAGAAAAAATAACAGTATAAAAATAATAAACCTTACATAAAATTACCTTATTCTGTTGCATCCTTTGTAAAAGGAATGCACCAAGTTAGCTATTTCATTTTCTCTTTCTATGCCCAAAAGATTCCTTTGTGAATAGCCTAAGAAGAATATACTTTTTGGACTTATATAGCAATGGCAGAACAACAGAAACTCTTAAATATATTTAATCACACTAGATTTGCAATGCCCTGATTCAAATTATAGCTATTTCAACCACAATTAAGATGTGCTTTGAGTATATATGTAAAATTAATTACATGTGGTAACACATCAAAAAAAATTCAATTTCCTTTTCCAATCTCACTGACTACACCTCTTGTAACAAGTGCATAGCTGATCAATTTCTCATCAGGAACCATAAATTGACATTGAGTCTCATAGGGATAAACTATGTCGCACCTCTCAACCTCCAATGAAAATGGAATTTTAATCAGTATTGGTGGATCCACTACCCTCAACACTCTAATCCCAGAGAACTGTACTTGTGGTTACCATGCCTAAGGGTATTATTCAATCCTAAAAATAATCAGTTCATCTAACCAGACAGAGCAGAACTTCCAAGTACAAAATACACGAACAATCTAAGCTTTAAAGAATGAGGTATTTTTATCTTTTAAAAATATACACACACATATATTTCAAGTGTGTACATGAGCAAGCATGTGTAAATATATGTATGTATTTCTCCCCAGTTAAAAAGAAAGCCAAAAACAATGAGTAACTCAGAAATAATGATACTGTGAAAGAAATGTCCAGTACAAGGTTTCTAAAGGTATTAAGACTCATTGGTTATCACTAAAAGAGCCAAGACTCCTTGGCAGAATGGCTGATCCCAGGTCCCAGGCAGGAAATTTATGAGTCTGGAAAATTGCATCATATCAGGCAAAAAAGGAGCTAGCAAAGACTGCAAGGGTCAGATCAAAAGCAAAGAGGAAATCAACTGAAGAGGCTGCCACTAAGGCAAAGATGAAAATCTGATCTTTAGTAAGGATAAAAACTACACTGGACCAAAACATACCAAGTATGTTTAGATATGTTAATTAATTAAGACACCTTTAAGAAGTTTCATTAGAGCTCCAGTGGCGCAATCGGTTAGCGCGCGATACTTATAAGAAGTTTCACTGGTTATCTTTGGAAATGTTAGAGAACCAGTATTACTTTGAAAACTAGACAATAAAGGGAAAGAATTAGGCAATGATCCTACCTTTCCTACCAGTCTCTGTATCTAACAGTAACCAAACATTTAACGAAGGGAAGTTTCTCTCCACTGAATTCTGGTGAAAAATACAGGAGCATTACAAAATCACTATTTTGTAAACCTCATTGAATCCATGAATCTAGGGCTAGGCAATCATCATTAATAGCTAGCAACATTACAAAAAGAGAAACGATCTACTATCATCTGTCTCTCCTAAAAGAAGTACATATCAGCACATATAAAGTGTTCTTGGGGAAAATATGCATGTATATAACATGCACTCTGAATCTCTAAATTTAACTAAAAATTTACAGGAACTACAGAAAACAGAAACCATGTTAAGATATAGAACACCACCAAAGTACAAGTCAGTAAAATCCAGAATCTGGAAGACCAAAAGAAGTAAACAGGCCAATTGGTTCTACCAAATAATAATAATAATTTTTAAAGGAAAGTGAAAAATGCAAGAAAAACAGAGTTGGAAAGGAACCCTATAGACCAGCTCTGACCAACAGAGCTGCCTTCAGTGAGAGAAACATTCTGTGCTGCTCAATATGGCAGCCCCTCACCTCATGTGAGGGGCTCATACTAAGCACTTGACATGTAGGCAGTGTGACTGAGTATCAGAATATTTCATTTCAATTACTGTACATTTAAATACCTATATGTGGTCAGTGGCTATCATAACGGATGGTGCAGCTGCAGGTCAATGGAGAACTAAGATTTTTAATCAATCACAATATATCATATAATGAATGTTATTTGAGTCCCTATTCAAACTAATATATCTTTTTTTTTAAGTATAAAATAACACAATAAGTAGGGAAATGTGAACCCAGTCAGATATTTAATAATATGGAGAAATTATTAGTAGTATTTTTATGTGTGATGGGGCAGAGATCTTTAGAAATATTTATAGATAAAATGATGTAACTTCTGAAATTTGCTTCAAAATAATCAGGGGGGAGGAAACAAGATCAGGCATTGTACTGATAATGATTAAAGCTGAGTGATGGATAAACGAAATTTTGTACACATTCTCATTATTTTTGGAGGTCTTTAACATTTTCCATAACAAAAAATGGGGGAGGGAGGTACAGGGAGGCAATACTTAACTGTGTGCGAGGAAGGGGCCTGCTTTTTTGTTTTCCCCAGGAAGAATACTGGAAATATAAAAGAAATTCTTAAGAGAGTTGGTTTGGAATGATTTGCAGGTAACTCTGATTAAAGATGGATAAACTCTCCTTTCCTATCTAGTATATTATACACTCAAGAATGACTATCTATTGGCCAGTTTTGTACTTTCTGGGTTATCATACCTGAATTCTTCTTTGACACCATTTAGGGTGACCGCTCCTTTCAAAGTGGGTAGAGCAGAAAGTGAAAGCAATACCTCATTTGGACTTCTACCTCTGGTTCACAATTTGAAGAGAGAACACTACAATGGATTTTTTTTCAATTCAGATTTAGGGATATGGTAGGCCAAAAATAGACTCTCCCAAAAGATATCCATGTCAAATTCCTGGAGCATGTAATGTTATCTTATTTAGGAAAAAGGTCATGCAATGTAATTAAGGATCCTAAGATGAAATTATCTTGAATGATCTAGGTGGCCTTAAATTCAAGGACAAATGTCCTTAGATACATGGAGGAGGACAGACACATGGAGAAGAAAACAAAGTGAAAAGACAGAGATTGGAGGGAAGTGGCCACCAGCCAGCAACCACGACAAGCTGGGACAGGCAGATTCTACCCCAAAATTCCAGGACTGTGTCCCCACCAACACCTTGACTTCAGACTCTAGCCTCCAGAACTGTTGAGGGAATAAATTTCTCATATTTTAAGCCACTAAATTTGTGGTAAATTGTTACAACAGTGACAAAAAACTAATAAGGGATGAACTGCTCTTTCAATTATTGACTACCTATTCCTTCTTCACTGTCTTAATAACTAGAAGTTATTGAATATCTAAATGACTTCTAGGGTATCTTCGATGTTCTGAGGGCAAGAATTTTTGTTTATTTCACTCAATGACATGTACATAATGCTAGAAAACTATTCTCTGACCCAAATTTTTTATGCTTCTTCTTGCTACCTTTCTCACTGGCATTCTGCCACTGAATACCGAAGGTAGCCTTGACTAAAGAAAACAGAAAGGGCAAATGAGCTTCCTTTACTTTAAAACTTGCCCACTTTAAGATTTAACAACTATTCAGTTTTCTAAAAGCTAGTTTAAGAAATTCTACCTAAAAATGCCAGATACATTCATCTGGCATGTTATCTTTTCCTCTACAATGTGGAGTATATGGTGTAATGTTTTATAATTATCCCTTCTCTACTTTATGACCTTCCCTGAAACTTACCAATAAAAGAAGAAAACAGCACTGCGTGACAATCAACACAGTGCCTTTACATGCCATTGATTTTTATAAGCAAAGGAAAATTTTAAACACTGAAAATACTTTAAACACTCTACTGTGTCACGAAGAAAGGACTATAATATAAGCCTGTGTTAGAAACATTTCATTTCTTCTAGCTCCCTACCTATATGCTACTCAAAGCTAATATTTATTTTTGTCACATAATTTTATTATCTATTTATATTGCCATCTTATGTTCTAGCAACGAGCATTATTCATCAAGTCAAATAGTAATGCTATTTACTACTCAGAAGCACATCTTTCCTACTAGTAAACTAGTTTGAGATTAGTGGCATCTATAAAGAATACACAGTTTATTTTTGAAGGTGGGAGCATCTGCTATCTAGAAGTCGAAATTTCCACAATACAAATGACTATGCAATCTTTTCAGAACATCAACATGAAATGAGCACACCCTTCAGAAATAACTTCATTACATGGCTCTGCATATCAAGAAGGCCTTTTCAACCTTTCTAAAACAATTTAATGGAGGATTAAAAAAAACTCTACCATTCTTAAACAGATGACAATTATCTTGTTAGCTTGGCTTTTGTCTCAACTTCCACTCTTAGTCATCTATATTTTTTTGCAGCTCTCGAAACAAGGTTGCAGGGGCCACACATGAATCCAGCATTTCAACTGTGGGATTAAACTCTGTTGGTCCCTGATATATAGTCCTTTCATGCAACATTAACCCACTACAAGCAGAAGGATTTTTGAAAATCAACAATGAATGACTAAACAAAACAACACTAATAGAAAAGTGGAACTCAGTAAAGATAGCCTTCTGCCACTGCTCAGCTAAAAATGTAGAAAATTAGCAAAGAATGTAGCGAATAGCTCTTTCCATTATAAATATCAAATGGTTTTATTTCTAGTCAGAAAAGCCATGTAAATAATTTTTTAAAAATAATGATAGAGGGGAGCGTAGGGCTCTGCCCTCTGATGTACAGTCCCTTTCCACAGCGTTGGAGAGAAAGCCGGGCCTTGAGTTTGCGCCTGCGCATTCCTACAGCTTCTCGGAGTCCTTTGGACAGGGACCGAGGAGACAAACCATGCAGGAAACATGTAAAAATAATAATAATAATCATAATAGTAATAATAATAGTAATGATAATGATAGAGGATAACAAAATGGAAAACTGGAGGGAGAGGGGAATCAAGATTATAAATAACATGAGAAAAATAATGTATAAATGCATGGATCTGACAGTAATCCTATACATGCAAAAATTAATTCATGAATATTAGAAATGCAATTCAGTCTTTCATCCTCTAGAACTAAAAAGTGAGCCCACATCTGCTGTAACAACAAAGACCCAGGACAGAGGTGAGGTGGAAGATGCCTAAAGTAGACTCTGTCCATTCAAGCATGTAATCAGAATGAATAATTTACAAGCATACTTTCATCTTCAATGCTACTAAGAGCTGAATTCTAAGGAGCTTAGGGAGACTGTAAAACATCTGCTAGCCAAGTTGAATAAGCAGAAGGAACCTAAGCAAAAAAAGACCCAACAAAACCTGTTCACAAGATTGGGGAGTGGGCAAGGGCACTAAAAAAAAAAAAATGGCAGAAAAGCAGAGGCTAGTGTAGTAGTGGTCACTGACTTATATCCTCAAATACATCTGTTCATTCCATTTCAGAAAGCCAGAGTTGTATTAGGCTAACTGAATCAGAGGTGCATCAGGCTAACATTAGCCATGTATACTCTCCATCAAAAGGAATACTTTGTAACAAAGAGGCAAAATGTGAAAACAATCAATGCATCAATGGGTCTTTCTATTTTAATTCAAATCTAAAAATATATTCCATTATTTAGACATGATGAAAAAATTCTCCAACAATTCAAATATAATTTTTCAAATCTATGCCTATTTCATGTATCTTTGAAAGGACACATGCCACATATGCAAAAACATGAAGTGGTTTAGTATCTTACAAAAAATATACACTCACCCAGTAGCTTAGAAAATACGATTTTTCTGCAAAGACAACGTAACTGCACAAAAATACAAAATCTTTAAACTAGAACTTTGTATCATCTGCTTCTCCACTGGTTTTAAAGAAACGCTACATGTGCCACCTCAGACTATACCTTACCACAACAATAACAAACAAAATACTTAGCCATCTACCAAGCAAGCAAAATTCTGCATCTAAAAAAAAAAGTTAAAAATTAAAAAACAAAAATAAAAACAAAGAAGCAAGCTAGGTAAATTTATTCATTCTTTTCATAAACAGTACTTTGATTTCAAAAGAAAGGATTTATTTTTATTCCAACCCATTGATGGGCTAAGTAAATATGTAAGGTATGTAGCTATTTTAGATATTATGCACAAAACAGTAAAAAGGACAAAAATCCCTGGTCATAAAAGACTTACATTGGTCTTAACTGAATAAATCAGAAAGTGACAAATGCTATACAAAGAGATGTAATAAAAAGTGACTAAGTAGCTACATAGATTGGGTATTCAGAAGATCCAATGATTCTCAATAGTGAGCAAGAGCTAAAGATCTACGGTAAGAGCAAGCTTGGCCTGATTTAGGGACAGAAAAAGGCAATGTTGTCTGAAGTCTAGCGAACGAGAGGGAATATGGCAGAAGGTGAAGTTATGGACGTAGGACGAGATCATTTAGGGCCTTTGTAGGTCAGAGTAATAAATTTTTACGTTATGCCCTTGGATTGTAATAAACAGCCTTATGAAACTCACCATCAAGCTTTTTATAAAATTGTTTTTGGGAATATTACTCGCCACACCAAACAAAATATAGTACTCTTCATGAAGGTCCAAAGAAAGAATTTCTCAAATCTCATGTTCAGTAAAAACTGATCTTTTTCTGAGAAATTGGTATAAATTTACCTTATATGAATTCTGAAATCAATCATGCTCTCTTCTATCCTCTGAACTCAAGAAAATTCAAAGTTGAATTTATAATTAGCGTGTGGCAAAGACATACAAGTCCAGGAAGCACAAAGTGTCCCAAACAAGATGGACCCAAAAAAGCCCACACCAAGAGACAACATAATTAAAATGGCAAAGCTTAAAGACAAGGAGAAAATCTTAAAAGCTGTAAGAGAAAGGAAGTTAGTAAAGGAAGCTCTCATAAGACTGTCATCTGATTTCTCAACAGAAACATTTCAGGCCAGATGGGATTGGCATGAAATATTCAATGTGATGAAAAGCAAGGACCTACAGCCAAAGCTACTTTTATCCACCAAGGCTCTCATTTAAAATTAAAGAAGTAAAGAACTTCCCAGACAAGGAAAAGCTAAAAGAGTTTGTTACCACCAAACCAGTATTACAACAAATGTTAAAGGGCTTGCTGAAGAAGAAAGAAGAAAGTGGAAAGAGAGAAGGAGGAGGAGGAGCAGGAGGAGGAGGAGCAGGAAGAGGAGGAGAAGGAGAAGGCAAGATGAAGAAAAAAAGAGGAAAATAGTTAAAAAAATAAAATGTCAATAAATACACATCTATCAGTAATCATTTTAAATGTAAATGGCTTAAATGCTCCAGTTGAAAGACACAGGGTAGCTGAATGGATAAGAAAACAAGACCTATGTATATTCTGTTTTTAAGAAACTCACCTCAGAACAAAAGATACACACAGACTAAAAGTAAAGAGATGGAAAAAGATATTTTATGCAAACAGAAAGGGAAAAAAAAAAGCAGTGGTAACAATACTTATAAATGACTAAAAAGACTTTAAAACCAAGATTATAGTAAGAGACAAAGGAGGACAGTACATAATGACAAAGGGAACAACTGAACAAGAGGATATAACCCTAGTAAGCATCTTTGCACCCAACACAGGAGCAGCTGAATATATAAAGCAAATCTTGATGGATGTAAAGGGAGACACTGACAGACATACAGTCACGGTCAGGGATCTTCACACCCATCGACACCAATAGATAGATAACCCACACAGAAAATCAACAAGGAGAAGGCAGCCTTAAATGACATACTAGAATTAGCGTCTGGCAACTATACAAAACCTTATGGCGTCTATTTTTTTAATAGACTTTTTATTTAAAAATGTTTTCAGATTTACAGAAAAACTGCAAATATTGCCCTGAGAGTTTCCATATACCTCTTACCCACTTTTCCCTATCATTATTAACACCTAACGTTTAGTAGAGTGCATTTGTCATAATTTATAAACCAATACTGGCTGACACATTATTATTAACAAAAGTCCACAATTTATTCAGATTTCCTTAATATTTACCTGATATTGTTTTTCTGTTCCAGGATCTTTAAAGTATTTTTTCTCTGTATTAAATTTACTAGAGCTTTAACTCACTATTCTGTCTTCATTTTCTCCCTATTCTACCTCTATAACTACTGTTACCAACATACTTTATCCAATTCTATAAACCTTTCCCAATACTTCTGGAAACTATGTGAAGTAATAAAAAAATTATTATAGAAAGATTTACTGAAAGATACAATTAGCTTTTTCTCAACAAAACAAACTGCAGTATTACTCAAAGTAACACTTCATAAGTCTTAAAAATACAGAGATGCAAAGAAATGTCCAATTGGAAATTGTACTGAAAGATATCATTTGGATAAAAATGCAAAGTCAACATAAAAAAGTCTTTTTATACTTCAAAACTAGTTTTATCTCCGGAATTCTCCTTTTGTTGTCATATTCAGCACTAATAATCCTGATTGGTCTTATGAGCCATGAAAACTTAGCTTGGTCTCTGAGCACACAAATCTAAAATGAGAGAGTGCAAATGATGTCTTAAAGTCCCCTTCAATTAGAAATGCAGATGATCTCTTAATTCTGTGACCTAGGCTAACTGTCAGATTGTCAAATATTTCCATCGCAAGAGTGAAAAACATTAATGCTTTTAAACAAAATATGTATTTTAAAAAGAAAATGGCAAAATAAAGTTGAAAGTTTTAATTGAAATTAGTTCAGAGTAAAAACTAAAAGAGAATAATCAATATAGTGTATATATTACATACAGTGTATAAATTTGTATGTATATAAATAATATGTATCCAAACTATCTTGGGAAAGAGAAAGTTTCCTCAAAAAAGGTATGACTATTTACCCAATTAGATTAATTCCATAAAGTGACTGAGACAGCAAATGGGGAAAAAAAAACATGAGGAAAAAAAGGTAAAAAGTATATCAACTTATATCTTCCATTGTTCTCCATCACTGAAAATCTGACTACGTCAAATGGGTACTACTATTAATAGTTTTTCTTTTCATATCTAAAACAAATTGTCTTTCCTCAAAAAAATCCTGATTATTAAGATGTGATTCACTGTGGGGAACCTCGTTTGCAGCTTAATTTTAATCTACCCCAAATACTCAACTATTAAATACTTCATTGACGATACCTCATTAATAAAAGGAATTGTGAAAAAACAATGTAGTCTAAACGTTTTTAATACCACTTTCCAAAAATTCCTCCAAACATTACTACAAAAAGATTAACTCTAAGGACACTAAGTATATGCCTGCCCCTCTATATTAAAAATAAAAGCAAAAACAAAAAAAACTCACAATTCTAGTCACTTTATGATACCTTTATTCTACTGTCATGTATGCTGCTCTACAAGTGCTTCTGTAAAAAAGGTAACAAAATAAACAGTAAAATGTTTAATTATGCCATTATTTAAAACTGATATAGTGTATAACTTTAACATAGAATTTTAAGTTACCTTCTCAGTCATATATTTCTAAATGTAAATAGTTACTAAAATAAAAGATTATACAGAGTAGGTAATAATGATATATATCACAGGAAATTAGATATAAATTAATAAAGAATGCCAGAGAATAAGTCTTTAACCATTCTTAATATCTATGTATATCTATTATTTCAAATTATAGGCATTTCCTAGTTATAAATATTAGACATTTATTTCAAATAAAAATAAAGACCCTTTCATTTTAGCATACTTTCACAGAATTCCATTTTTCTGTAACAGCTAACAGTGTATGAACACTACAACGTGACCCAGCATGGAGAGCTGAAGATCATCATAACTTTCAACGTATCTCAGAATATCTTTTTTACACACCAGACTGTAACTAAAAAAAAAAAAAAAAAAGAAGAAGAAAGAAAGAAAGATAGATAGCTCAACCTTGAGAATAGAATTAAGAGAATCACTATTAAAACAAGTTACACAAGGTGAGGAAATCAGTTTAACTTTCATGTAATTTCATTTTTCTTACACTCTTTAAATATTTTGAGGAGGTACTTTTCAGGACACATCAAAGAAGATAAGGTAACCCAAAAAAGAACTAAACATTTTCATAAATCTTAAATATCTTCAGTTAAATATTAGAGAACTAAATGTATTAAATATATTATAAACCACAACTGAGTAACATATTATAAAACTAATATCTAAGTGCCAATATCCTGGTAAAGATTTCAAGATTTTAATATTGCAAGGAAAAAAAGGACATTTTCAAGTCAAATGGTTAAAAATGAAAGATGTACATTTCTATGTCATTAAAGAAAACAAAATGTTAAATTGTAGATCTATAATTTTATTAAACAACTTCAGCATCTATGTCATAAAAATAAGCCTGAAAAAGCTTCTTTTTAGACTGACTTCATAAAATTCCAGTTTGGTATTTCATAAAGATATTAAGCTATATTAACCTAGAATATTCTTGGCGTATACTTTTTCGCATTCTTCTGTCCTGAAGAAAAAATGTGATGTGAAAATCTGAAAGAATACCCAGCCTCAGAAAGAACACTCCTCCAGAAGTAGTTGTTGAATTAGCTCCTAATTGTTTTTGATACAAGAACCCCTACTACTTAAACTTACAACTATCCAAACCTATCAAAGGTTAAACCCATAAAGAATGAGTTGGTGAGCAGAAGCTGAGGTAAAGAAAAAGAAGGATCAATAAGGATAATTAGAGAATCACTGTCCTTGGGTGAATTGTTTTATGACCACCGAACTGTGCACTTGCATACACATAAACACCTGTAATACACACACACACACACACACACACACACATACTCTCTCTCTCTCTCTCTCTCCCCCCCGCCCCCCTCTCTCTGTGAATACGCTCTGTTGACTAGTCCCAGTCTAAAGACATGACAGAAAGAGAAAGAAAAAGATGTATTGCCCAGACTAATTATGGACTAAGGATTCCCTCATGGATGATGGATAAAAAGATAGATATGAAAATACATTTTTGGGGGGGAGAGGAAGTAAAAATGACACAGTTAAGAACTTCGACCTTAAGCCAGCATCTGTGATTCACAATGCTAAGGTGATTTAAGGACACATAAGAGATCCATCATAAGGAAAATGTGAACTAAACAAACAAAAATCTGACTGAAATATAATGTAATCTTAACACGTTGTAAAAATGAAAAGGGACTTCCAGTCAACATGGCAGTGTAGGCAGACATGGCTCACCTTTTCACACAACTACATCAAAATTACAACTAAAATACAGAACAACCATCACTCAGAACCATCAGAAATTGAGTTGAACGGAAGTCTGACAAATACGGAGTTAAAGAAACAAATCCATCCACAATGGTAGGAGGGGCACAGAAGCGGAACATGTTGGTCCCACACCCCACAGTGAATACAAATTCAGGGGAGATATCTCAGGAGTAAGGAGTCCCAGCCCCACACCAGGCCCCAGTGCCAGGAAGATAAGTCCCACAACTTATCTTATTTTCTGGCTGCAAAAAAACAGTGGGAATTGAGTTACTGGAAAAAACTGCTGGAGCCCCAAGCAGTTCCTCTTAAAGAACCCACACACGGACGCACCTACTCAGTCATTCCCTCTGAGCTCCAGGCACTGGGGTGGTGGCTTGAAGGTCACCAGTGGCATAATGGGAGAAGCTAAACTGTCTGGCATTAGGATGAACAGAGGCCATTGTCCCTTTTCTGAGCCCAACCCCCACCCCCTGCACACCCACCAAGCAGGCAGGCTGGTGCCATACGTGAAACTCCATCAATCTGGCTGACACTGTAACACTACTTGATCCAACATGGAGATGCCCAGACTCCACCTCACCCAAATTACAGGCCCATCCAAACTGCTTTTCCATTATGAATGGCTGGTCTTGGCTATACTGTACCACTTCCTAAATCCTCTCAAATAAGCAACAGCTGGCTTCAGTGAGACCCAGGCCCGGCACTAGCAGCAGCCAGCCTAGATTCACAGCTTGGCTTCTCCTGGGAGTCTCCAAGCCCCACACAAGTAGCAGCCATCTTAGATTGCTTTATAGCTCAGGCAGAGTGACCCAGGGCAAAACAGGTAGATGCTGACATTTGCACCACCTAGCAAACCACCTAGTGGACAGCTACAGACCATATCAGAGTAACAACATCCTGCCCCTGCACAGCTGATCCTCCATGGAGGGAGGAGGTTGGTGGTAAGCGGTCACAGCCAATCCTTGCAGCAAACTGGCCTGGATAGATCCCTCCCATTGATCTGCCAACAGCAACCAAGTCTCAACTACAAGAGGAGAGTGTACTCAGCCCACAAAAAGGGCACACCTCGAGGATCCAGCTTGGGTGACAGGGGAGGATGTACCATTGGACCCTATAGGACACCTACTACATTAAGCCACACTAACAAGACACAGAATCAAAGCAACTCTACCTAATACACAGAAACAAAACAGGGAGGCTGCCAAAACAAGGAGACAGAGAAACACGGCCCAAATGAAAGAAGAAATCAAAACTCTAGAAAAAGAGCTAAACAAAATAGAAATAAGCAATCTATCAGATGCAGAGCTCAAAACACTGGTTATGAAGATGCTCAAGGAACTTAGTATGGACCTCAGCAGCATAAAAAAGATCCAATCAGAAATGAAGGATATGCTAATTGAAATAAAGAGCAACTTACAGGGAAACAACAGTAGAGTGGATGAAGCTGAGAATCAAATCAATGATTTGGAACATAAGAAAGAAAAAAGAAAACAATCAGAACAACAAGAAAAAAGAATCCAAAAAAAAATGAGGATAGTGTAAGCAGTCTCTGGGACAACTTCAAGAAGTCCAACATTTGCATCACAGGTGTGCCAGAAGGAGAAGAGAAAGAGCAATAAATTGGAACTCTATTTGGAAAAATAATGAAAGAGAACTTCCCTAATTTGGTGAAGGAAATAGACATGCAAGTCCAGGAAGCACAGAGTCCCAAACAAGATGGATGCAAAGAGGCCCACTCAAAGATACATCATAATTAAAATGTAAAAGGTTAAAGATAAAGAGAGAATCTTAAAAAGAGCAAGAGAAAAGCAGTTAGTTACCTACAGGAAAGTTCCCATAAGATTGTCAGCTGATTTCTCATAAGAAACTTTGCAGGCTAGAAGGTAAGAAATTGGTAAGAAATATTCAAAGTCGTGAAAAGCAGGGACCTACAGCCAAGATTGTTCTACCCAGCAAAGATATCATTTAGAATCAAAGAACAGATAAAGAGCTTCCCAGACAAGAAAATACTAAAGGAGTTCATCATCACCAAACCATTATTATATGAAATGTTGAAGGGACTTATTTAAGAAAAAGAAGATCAAACAATGAATAAAATGGCAACAAATATCTATCTATCAACAACTGAATCTAAAAAACAAACAAGGCAAACAAGAAGAACAGAGACAGAATCATGGATACAGAGAGCTTTTTGATGGTTGCTAGATGGGATCGGGGTATGGGAGAATGGGTGAAGGGGTGAGAAGACTGAGAGGTAAAAATCGGTGGTTACAGAATAGCCACGGGGCTGTGAAGAACAGTATAGGAAATGGAGTAGCCAAAGAACTTATATGCGTAACCAATGAACATAAACAATGGTAGGAGTATTGCCTGAAGGAGTGGGGGGTGCTGGATGGGGGAGGGGAAGGGGGAAAAATAAGGACAACTGTAACAGAATAATCAATAAAATATAATTTAAAAAGATGAGAAAAGATCTACATAATAGGACAGGTTCTATTGGTTTTATACTGTACAGTTTAAAACATCTTTTCTTAAAAAGAGATTTTATTTGACTACATATAGAAGTTAATGCATCTTACCTTCCACAGAAGGTGCCTGGTCCTGAGCTGAATACAACATATCCTTGAAAGCCTATGAGGAAGAAATAAAAGGAATATGTGAACTGAGTAATCTCCGTACTAAAAGCATTTGAAGTTAAACAATTACTTATTTTACAATATCCACACAATGACTACATATGATTCCCTAAATTAAGAATTTAGTAAAATACTTCAATTAACTTTAATAAGCTAAAACAAAAATGCTGTATCTTCATACTAATCCATTACTGTCTAATCTTTAAAACAAGGGCTAATTTGTACTTTAAACATTAAGGGGCATTTCAAAAGAGTAAAATATCACCTGAGATACTATAAACTCTCTGACTAGAAGATATAATCGTTACAGGAACTGAGACCAAAGGTCCTAGAGGAATACAATAGGACACCACATAAGCAAATATGAAACACTTGATACAAATTTTTTAAATTGTTGTATACATAACATAAAATTCAGCAACTTAACCATTTTCAAGTGTACAGCTCAGTAGTGTTAAGTACATTCACACTGCTCTATAGATAATCTCCAGAATTCCTTTCATCTTGGATAGAAATACTTTTCAGTGGAGGTCTAGAAAGTCCTCCATGACAGCCCAGGACTATAAAGATAGTAAAGTCTTGATTGTTTATTTGTTTTTTGTCCAAACCAGAAAATCAACTAATGACCTTATTAATTTGGACCAGGTTGCACTACCTTTGGTCTCTTTATGGGGCAGGAATGAGAAACACTTCTCATATCTATCGAAATGGTAGAATTAATTAAGTGGATAGGCTCCAGAGCTAAAGAGCTGGACATCAGCTGAGGCGACTGTGTCCAGTCCCACGACTTCAAAGCTTCAAATATCTCCTAACTATCGGTGGTTCCTACATCAGCCACCAGCTTTCCTCAACCTAGGTACGACTGACATTTGGGGCCAGACAATTCTTTCCTGTGAGGGGCTGTTCTACGTGTAACAGGATTTAGAGTAGCACCCCTGGCATCTAGGGATTCACTACATATCAGCAGCAACCTCCCCACCAAAGTTGTGACAACCAAAAATGTCTCCAGACACTGCCAAATGTCCCCTGGGGAACAAAACCATCCTTCACCAGAACCACAAGCCTTAGAGTCATTCGAGCATATGAAAACAAAACAAAAAACAAGAAATACACCTCCAGGGTAACCCACTCTGTATTTTCCCAAGTGAATTTATCATTGCTTCAGATTAGCGACCTACGAGCCCCGTGACTGAACAAGCCTGACCATATACAGTAAAAGATTTCCAAAAAACAAGGAAATTTTAAAATTAATGCATTCCTGTTCATTTTAACCTGAATTTCATAGAAAATTTTGCAGGGACCTTGGTCAGGTGGCTCAGTTGGTTGGAGCATCATCCTGTACACCAAAAGAATGGGGTTTGATTCCCGGTCAGTGCACATACCTAGGTTGTGGATTCAATCCCTAGTTGGGGAGTGTAAGGGAGTCAGTCGACTGATCACTGTTTCTTTCTCTCTCTGTCTCTCTCCCTCCCCCCCCCTTCCCTCTCTAAAATCAATAAACATATCCATGGGAGAGGCTTAAAATAAATGTTGTAGGAAAATTATGTATAAAAATGTAAATTTCACACATGCTTAAATCCAAAAATATTCAACAAGATTCACTATGTAGAATTTGAGGCAATACAGTAATACAAGTGTTTTATAATAAAAAATATTTGCTCCTTATTTCAGGTTCCTGACACGAAGCTCTGAACCCTTGAAATTTACTATCTTTTGCATACTAATGAGATGGCTCATGGTGGTGGGGTGGTGGGGAAGGCCCCAACAGCTTCAGATTGAGGGCTGGTGCTTAGACAAATGAACAGCCTGATTAAAGGGTTAAAACTCTCAGTCCCACCCCAAGACCTCTGAGGAAGGTACAGTGGCTGAACACTGAGTTCATCACCAACGGCCAAAGATGTAATCAATCATGCCCATGTAATAAAATACTCTATAAAAACTCTAAAAAAACTTCAGGGTCCAGAGAGTTTCCAAGTTGATGAACACATTGATGTGCTGGGGGAGGGCATGAAAGCTCTGTTTCACCCTGTTCCCATACCTCGTCCCGTGCACCTCTTCCATTTGGCTGTTCCTTAAGTTGTATGTTTTATAATAAATTAATAGTAAGTTTAGCACTTTCATGAGGCTTGTGAGTCATCCTAGCAAATTACCTAACCTGAGGAGCGTGTTGTGGGAACCCCCAAATTTATTATCAGCCAGGCAGAAGCGTAGGTAGCTTGGGACCCCACTTCAGGTGGCGTCTTAAGTAGTCTTGTGGGACTAAGCCCTTAAGCAATGGGGTCTGTGCTAACTCTTGGATAGTTAGTATCAGAATTGAACTGGATTATATTAGACACACAGTTGGTGTAGGAGAAATGGCTGTTGGTGTCAGAAAACAAAGAAAAGAACTACATTTGGTGTCAGTAGTGGTGACAGAAACATACCCAAACAGAAATCTTTTTGGAAAAAACTTTTATTAGTGGGCCACAGCTTTTCTAAGATTACATATGAAGATCAGCCCCATGTTTACTGACCCTTAATTCTTACATTTATTTGTGTTACAGAAGCCCTAAGTAAATACAACAAAGATACAGGATTTCTTTTAGGAAAAATGTATACGCTGACTATTTTCTTTACAATTTCAGATGTCTCAGAGACCACTGACTTCATCTAAAATAAAGAAGTTAGACCAGAAGATCTTACCAAACATCAGAAAGTCTTTATTTCAGTTTAGAGAATGGAATTTTAAAGTCCTACACAGCTGCAGAGTGGTGGTTACAGTATGGTTTCTCCATAGGATACTTTACAACAGTAAATGAATACATTGCTTAGAACAAATAGCTAGAAACAGAAAAATATAAGGACAAATAAATCCAGCCAGAGAATACTTAAGGAGATAAATCTATCATGGAAGCAGGTATCAGAGATTCAAATGTCTGAATGAAGTTTTTGTACTTCTGAAGCACACCAGGCATGTGTACAAAAATTAAATGATGTGATAAGGAACCAAATAAACCATCAACGACCAGCAGAGTAACTTGTACACAGTAGGAGCTCAATAAATAATTTTTTAATTCAAAAGGGTTTCTTCTTTGGAGAAAATTACTTTAAAGATGATTGAAAGAGCACACGAAGTAGAACCTCTGACAGGTAATGAAAATGAATTAAATTTGCAAAAGGAAAGCTTACCAAATTAAGTTTTTAAAAATGATTAAAATTTTATAGAGAAAAATGACAGTCTCATTTTGATTATAAAACTGAATCATAATTTCATTTAAAACAAGACAACCGTCAGTGAAATCACAGGTAACTTTTTACTTCTTACTACTTGAGTTTTCACCTCAATAAAAGGCCTTCTATGTTTTTTCTAGTAATAGATTCTAGAGAACTCCATAAATAGGATATCATTCTATGCCTGTGACAAAAGAATAGTCCCCAGTTGGGAGTCAGGCGGGTGGGAAGCCTAGAAGTATTGTTCATATTAGTACCTAAGGACTGTCTATGAGCCACCCAGGCACTTGCCTGGGATGGGGGAATCCATCCAAATACAAAAAGCAACAAATTCAAAGAGTTTCCTAGATTCTTGCTGTTTTACCTTAAGGAAATCCAATACTTTATATAAAACTCTGAATCTGTATAATAAATGAAATCAATACACATTCATGTCTGTTGCAAAAGATTTCTTTGATTTCCAAAGGATTTAAAACAATGCTGTTCATCAGCATCTCTGAGTGCTGCTATTTTTGTTATAATGTTATTGAAATACATGCAAACTAGTAAAAAGCTCTTTATGCTTATAACAACTCATAAACCAGTAATATCTTACAAATTAAATCCAAATACAACCACAAAACCAATACTATTCAACCGACAACATTAACATGATAGGAAAACAGATGTCTGCAGAGACAAAATCTCAACTAGTAATATGAATACCATGCTGACTGCCAATATACCTGGTCTTCTGCGTCTGGAATACCTGTATGACGTTGTGTCAGATGTGATGTAATTCCCCTCCCACCTCTCTCTACTTGAGGCAGCACAGTAGTGCGGCTAAGAGCCACAGAGTCAGACAACATATGAACGCCAGCTCGACCATTTATTAGCTCGGGAAGATGAACTGCTCTGCACTTCAGTGCCCTCGTCTGTAAAACAGGAATGGTGACTGCACATGCCTCACAGGTCTACTGTGAAAATTAAAAACTCTTAAATCACAAGTGCTTATATTAATTATGACTCATGATTATATGAAGATACATGAAGAGTACTTAGAACAGTGCTTACAACATAGAAGATGCTCAAAGAATGTCAGTTAATAGAATGTGAAATACCACAAAACATATGTCATACAGTGGCTGTGGCATCATTTGGCCCTCTACTGGCCATTCATGCATAGTTATGTTTCAGTTCTTAATTCTTCACAAAGTACTGTAGTCATAAGGAAGAGTTAATACATTTACAGTACTTACTGAAAAAAATCCAGCCCAGGCCAGGTGGCTGGGTTGGTTGGAGTGTTATCCTGTGCACCAAAAGGTTGTGGGTTTGATTCCCGGTCAGGGCACATACCTAGATCGTAGGTTTGATCCCCAGTCAGGATGTGTACGGGAGCAAACCAATCGATGTGTTTCTTACATCAATATTTCTCTCTCCCTCTTCCTCTCTCTCTAAAACAACATATCCTTGGGTGAGGATTAAAAAAGAAAAAAAATCCACATGCAAGTGGGCCTATGCAGCTCAAACCCATGCTGTTCAAGGGTCAACTATGTCTCTTTATAGCCTGGTTATGGTGCACAGGGTACCCAATAATGTCCATTGAATGAATAAAGCTTAGTAACTTCCTTAATAATAATATTCAAATAATCTAGAAATATTTAGGATTCACCTCTTTTATACAAGTATAAACAAGATGGCTACAACCCTAACTTATAATTTGCCCACCAGGTAGTAAGTAATGTGCTTGTGCAATCCCCTCCCATACTACTTAGGGCTGATCTGTATAACTACAGAATACTGCAATAATGACCGAGTACTACTTACAAGGCGAGGTCACAAGAAACACTGTGGTATTCATCTTGCTCTGTCTTGGGATAACACACTCTGGGGGAAGCCAGTTGAAAAACCTGAAGCAGCCCTATGGAGAGGTCCACGGGGTGAGGAACTGAGGCCTGGAAACAGCCAGCACAAATCTGCAGTCCATTCAAGTGAGCCATCCTAAGACCCAATCCTCACCCTGTAGATGAATGCAACCCTGGCTGTCAACTTGACTGCAACCTCACAAAACACCCTGAGCCAGCACCACCAGTTAAGCTGCTTCCAAACTCTTGACACACAGAAACAATAGAGGATAATAAATGTTTTTACTGTTTTAAGCTGCTAAGTTTTGGGGTAATTTATTATACAGCAATAGATAATTAATACATAAAGACCAGATGTGAGAAAGATTTTCGTATCACAGAATGTACATGTTATCAGATCATAACCAACATCTTTGGCTTGTCTTGATCAAAGTAGCTAAAATTTTTATCGCTATAAAGACACAAAATTATGGAAAGGAAAACTATGACAATTTCAAGTAAGTGATTTATTTTAGCAATAAAAAGCAAAACTGCATTCCCATACGTCAAAGCCACCAACACTGTAATTTACCTTACCCTGAACGCCCTTGAGAAGTCACACAGCCACACTTCTGAACTGAAGCTGGTCTGACAGAAGAATAAATCAGCATCTTCCTTGTCTAAGGAACCTCTTCTGACAATAAAATAAAGCTGATAACAAATGCTCACTTCTAACTAATTAAATCTCATTCTTACATTTATTTATTATGCAAACAGCTGTAAATTCTCTGAGGTAGAGAGCAATCCCGCTTCAATTTTTATAGACCACGGCATCTAGCACAGTACAAATTCAAAATATGTCTGTAAATTCCACAGACTTTGTAACACAAAACCTAAATATCCAAAATAAGCATATCAATTAGTTTTTTTTTTTTAAGTGTTAGCTATTGTTATTTTTACTGAACTATTTCATGGCATTTACGGTTTCATGAAATATCAAAATGCAAAGTCCTTTCTTATTTTTCCCAATTTTCATTACCTTTTTTTTTAAACAAAATTCAAACTTCTTTCATTTACTAGTCCCAAGAAGCATTCTTAGTGCTACTGGCTTCCAGCCCTCTTTAACATATAATAGTTTACATAGGTTGGTAAAACATGTTGGATTTTGCCCAAATGTAAAGTTATTGCAACATAAATTCTCACTTCTCTTAGTAACAGTTTGCCAGTTTATCTGAACGAAAACAAAAAGAAACCCAAATGTTCTGCGATGCTGTTTCCAATATGCCTCTAAAATGTGTTTCTAATCCATGGGTCTCAGACCACTTCACCATTCCAATTTCAATACTGCAAGAACTTAATAAACTAGACATTCTCTATAGGCTAAATAACGTTTCCCATAAATATACTACTACTTGTCAAAATATAAAAGATATTTGTACTTAACGAAATACTATCATCTTTTAATTTGGTTAATTGTAAGACACACCATGATTTTTATGTATCTTAGAGAAGAAAAACATCACCATAATCTATGACATCTGTATGATGAATCCCAAGTTCAAAGTTATTAGAATGTGGATTAGGGGAATGTGCATCTTAGAATCTATAAAATACAGTAATTCATTTTATCAGAATGTAAATTCTCAAGCAATGGATTCTAAAAGTCCAGCTCCCATCATTTGGTTTCCAAGAAATTTCATGACACACGGAAAGAGGGTCATGTTGTATTAAAGAATGAGTACCAACACACTAAAATAAATGTCTATTTAATAAATGAATAAAAGTTACTCCTCTGGCTTACTTTTAATGAAGATAAAACATAACAGCTATGATTCATTGAAAAGTACCTTCTATAGGTCAGATCCTTCCTAACACTTTCATACATTGTATGTAATTCTTACAATATCCTTGAAAGGTCAATATTATCTCCATTTTACACACAAGAAAACTAAAGTTCAGAGAAGTAAAACAGCTTTTTAAAATTCTCACAGCTCATAAGTGAGGGAAATGCAATTAAAGCAAAAATTTATATAAAATTAACCCTGGCTGGTGTAGCTCACTGGATTGAGTGCCGACCTGCAAACCAAAAGGTCGCAGGTTTGATTCCCAATCAGGGCACACGCCTGGGTTGTGGGCCAGGCCCCCAGCTAGTGCATGTGAGAATCTGATGTTTCTCTCCTTCTCTTTCTCTCCCCCTTCCTCTCCCTAAAAATAAATACATAAAATCGTTAAAAATTTTTATATAAAATTAAAGCTACTTTCTCTACTGCCTTCAAATCTGAATAGATCCCATATCCTCAAAGAACTTCTTCCTTTATTCTACTCATTCCTAAAGGTTCTATTCTATTCCCATTAATAGCCAAATCTCTCAAATGAAAAGTACACATGTACTGCCTCAATGATTAACTTCTTAAAACCCAGAATAAAGTTAGCAAAAGACAATTTATGTTCAAAATTCGCCAATGAGGATTGGTAAGAAACTGAGGACTTCTGTTATATCCAAAGTCCTATCCTCAATCCTCATTCTCACTGACCTGTTTACATCGTCACTACTTCCCCTTAGTGAGTTAATTCTTTAATTACTATCTCATTTATAACTCTTACATTTGATACAATTGTTTAAACTCCAGGTACTTATCTCTACTTACAGACACTTCACACATGAAATCAGCATATTTAAGATCTTATTTCAAGAGTTTATCACCCCCAAAAGTAGCTATTCTCTACCAGTTTCCCTAGTTTTAAACCATTACACTGAAGTCTTCCCTTCCTCACTCCCTAGTGTTATACGTACTGTCCTAAGTGCTTTCCACTTATTAATTCATTTCATTGAATTTAGAGGACATCACATGATCCTCTAAAGTAGGCATTATTATTATCCCCAGTTTAAGGATAAGAAAATTTTGGCACAGAAAGGTTAAATGCTTTGCCCAACCTCACAGAATTATTACAAGTTCTAGTCTATTTTTCTTAATCTATCAAGAACTGAATTTTTTAATGTGCATGATACCTAGCAAACAAAGCCTAGAGAAAACATTTTGCAGTCCTCTTTAGCAAATATCTAATAGCAACATAATTTGAAACACTCATATTGCAAATGCTTACTCTACTCAAAAAGAAAAGTTTATCAAAACATGTATGAACTGTAGTAGTGACTCAACCTGATTACCAACAGTTTTGTTACCTATTAAAAATATCTGAAAAATGGTAAAGAATATCTCAATTTCATTATCAGTTATCACATTTCAGTTTATTAAATAAAACTAAGTAAAAAAGGCTAAATCCACATTCACTGAATATACAACACTAAAAAAATAAGAAACTTCTCTAAATTGATACCAAAGCAATTCATTTCCAGATCTCTAGCCACACTGTGTAGAGGACAGATAGGAACTTCTAGTTTTCTTCATTCACTGTCTTAAACCATGTTCTTCTGAATCTCTACTTCTCATCTTTTAATGACATCTCTTAGTGTCAAAAAAAATGACATCTTTTAGTGGCCTTTTGGTCACTTTCTATAGCTTAAAAAAAAGTTGCTAAGTTGCTAAATATACACCAGACACTGCCAGATTCTGTGTGCTGACAGGTATGTACTACTCTGCCTGACACAGAGTAGGCATTCAATAACTATTATATACTATTACTATTGTATTTCATCATTAAGATGCCACTAATTTTATTAGTCCATTATTTTATGTGCTTCTAAGAACGAAAAGTCTGCCAATTAACCTATGAGATAGAATTAATTATAAAATGTATACTGATTTCAGATGTTAAAATGTGGGAAAAGTACATATTAAAATTAAATAAGGTATTAATTCAAGGCCTCATTATTTTTGCCTAAATGATTTGGCCTTTCTGTCTTTGGTCTTTCCTCGCCAATGCATCCTCCAAGATCTAAATTACACATCTCACTTTGCACTGTTCCTGCTCCCAATCTCTTCTTTAAAATCCTTGAGGGTTCATGCCCAGGAAACATTTAAACTCCTCAGCAGAGTATTTGAGGCCTTCACCATTTTATCCCTTCCAGTCCACCTTTCCACACTCACTCCATCCGATCTCCAACATCCATCTACAAAGCTAGATTTCATTACCATGCTTGGACACTTCCACCTCTCTGTGCCTTCGTGCAACGTCACTCTATCGACCTAGATCACCCCCAGTGCCCTTTCCCCTCTTTACCACATGATCAAACCCTACTCAATCTTTACTACCCAGTTTAAAAACCACCTCTGTGATACCTTCTGAGATAAATACCTTTGATCTCCAGAGCTAAATCCATTGGCCATCCTCTGTAACATAATACTATGATTATCAGGACACACAAGTTAGGAGCTTCCCTAGGGCAGGGTCTTACTTATCTTTACAACTCCAGCCCTTTGCATGATCCTGACCAATGTACCATGTGAAGAATCCTGATTCTGAAATCAGACACAGCTGTGTCTGAATTCTGGTCTGTTTCTTTGTTTCTTTTTACCGCTCACAAACTATGTGACCAGAGGAAACACTCAACCTAAGATTCAATGTCTTCTTAAATAGGAATTACAAAACCTACCTTAGAGAGTAAGGATTACATGTAAAATGCCTGGCACACCAGAAACAACATGAGATGTTGTGTTGTTATTATCATTATTATTTTATTTTTAGATTTTCTTTATTTACTTTTAGAGAGATGGGAAGGGAGGGAGAAAGAGAGGGAGAGAAATATCGATGTGTGAGAAATACATCGATTGGTTGGTTGCCTCTTGTACACCCCTAACTGGGGATCTGTCCCACAACCCAGGGCATGTGCCCTAACTGAGAATTGAACCAGCGACCCTTTGGTTCACAGGCCAGTGCTGAATCCATTGAGCCATACCAGCCAGGGCTTGTTTTATTTTTTATAAAATAAAAAAGGAAGGTGGCACTCAAGAATCCCTAATGAATTGGTTTACTATCTATTCTGATCTTCTCCAGTCATACTGTATATGCCCCAACTTTGGATTCATAATGTGCCGTAAGAGCTGGGGGTGTACTTTTCACATACAGGTAACAACACATAACCTGTATTAACATTCAAACACAGATCACGTTACAGAGGAATGGCTAAATGATTTTTCAACGTTCCTGAGTCTTGCTCTCTACCTAACCCCTCAAACCTTACCATAATTCCTCAGTCCAGCCATTACTTCAGCAGGTGCTGGAGAATAGATCAGACCACACCTAAGTGTATGGAATTAAGAGCAGGGACTCTTACAGTCTCACCTCTGCTACCCACAATTAGCAGTATCAACATAATTACTTAATGGCTCTAAGACTCAGTTTTCCCAATCTATCAAAGCTAACAACTAGCTAAACATGTTGCTATAAAGAGAAAATGTTTTCAAAGTACTTACCATATACCCAACACAGTAAGCATTCAAAAGACAGCAGCTGATGTTACTGCCACTGATACCACCAGTGTTGTCCTTTGTAATTCCCATATGAGAGCAGGAGCACCAAAGTATGACAAGTTTAATTTCAAATTCTGGCTCGATTACTAACTAGGTATGTAGCCATACTCTAAGCCTAGGTTTCCTCATTAGTAAAATGCAAATAATAAATCATTTACCTTGCAAAACTGTTGTAAAGCAGCTGACACTTGGTTCCTAACCTCCCAATGAATGTTAACTCCATTCCCCTTAATGACAAACTGACCACATTTCCACTAATTAAGTTCAAAAGAAAGAGAATGGAATCCCAGAAAGCCAACTGTCCTTGCGGGGGCAGAGAGGGGGATATGGGGAACCAAAGAATCCTCACCCATGGGGTTCCCTTATTCTATTAGATGCTCCCTAAGACTTGAGAGCTTTTTCTCAGGCCATCTCCCTACTTTCTGATAGGAGTCTTGAACTCCAAGGCAGCAACTCTCAGCAACTTTTTCAGGGAACCCAAAAGGTCAGAACTAGTATTTTCATAATAATAGTACAACTTCACTAGTTTTTTTCACTCTTATTCTTTCGAGAGCACGCAGTGGAATTTTCCAGAGGCTACATAAGGTACATGCCATGTCTCTGATGGATAGCAGGTATACTTCTATACTTTGTATTTTAAAGATTTCTCAGTTTTAATTTCTAATACAGCATGTATCAGTAGACATTGGAATTTTTAATAGTTAGGGTTTCAAGTGGTCCCAAAGCCAAAAAATTTAGGAACACTGCTTTGAGGTATACAAAAAGCGCACAAAGCATATGGAGTCCTCTGTGAATTACAACTTTAACAATTCATCCTAAATAAATAACTCACACAATAATCTAAAAACTTCTCACTTTCCTGTCTAATTACATTTCAGCCTTTCAGTCTTCAAAAAAATCACTTGTTTGCCCTGACTGGTGTGCCTCAATGTCCTCCCATAAACCAAAAGGTGGGCTAGTTTGATTACCAGTCAGAGCGGGCACATGACTGGGTTCCAGGCCAGCTCCCCAGTTGGGGACATGGGAGAGGCAACTGATGGATATTTTTCTCACACATGGATGTTTCTCTCCCTCTTTTTCCCTCCCTTTAAAAGTAAGTAACTGTAAATAAATAAAGTCTTTTAAAAATCACTTGTTCGTTCATTATTTATGAATAGTCAGTGACAGAACTGGGTCTCTGGACTTCTCTTTATTCCTGGTGTATGTAGTTTTTCTAAATACTGCAGGTCATCCTCAATAATTAAGAGATGACTATGTTTTCTTAATCAATGTATTGTCCCTCTTGTTACAGAGATAACAAAATTGTTAAGTTACACTTACAAGCAAGCTAATTATACTTTCCTCTGACCTCTAATAAATAAATAACTGTTTAAGAATTTTTTAACCAGTCCCTATAGAAACCCACCTGCTTGGTAATGGGAAGAAATAGGTAACTATTTCCCCCCATAAATAAATTAGATTTCAAGGTAAATAACATAAAGAGTTTGAAAACCAAGGAAACAAATCTGCCATATCATTTACACAAATGATCCAAATTTATAACCATGTTCCAAGACCTCAATCTACAATCTTCCCTTTCTCCACCATTTTTAATTTTTAAAACAGTATGTTGACTGAAATACAAAACCAAAAACACACATACAAAAACAAAAAATACTGTTTTTTGTTTCTTCTATGTTTGAGATCATGAAAGATCTAGAATCTGGTAACAAATCTATCAGCCTGTAGCAAGCAGCATAGCTCCCATAAATACTGGTTGAATTAATGAATAATTTTAAGGTATTTATGTTCATGAGCTTTGTCTATCTGGCTTATTTTAGCATTTACTAGGTAAGGGAAAGACCTGAAAAGGCAAGAACCCTAGTGAATTCTGGCACTCTTTCAATCATAAAAGCCAGTTAAATACCAGGCAACCCACAAACCAGCTTTGGTCGAGCTATACAACTTGAGCAGTCTTCCAAACTTTTTTTATGTCAACTCCCCATAAAAAAAAGAGAGATGTATGATGTACCTCCCATATATATCTATTTATAAATTATATCCTAAAACTGTGTATATTATAAAACATAGAATTTTTAAAATAGAAGTTATTAAAAAATGAGACAGCCCTGGCTGATGTGGCTCATTGGACTGAGTGCTGGCCTGCAAACCAAAGGATCGCTGATTCGATTCCCAATCAGGGCACATGCTTGGGTTGCGGGCCAGATCCCCATTAAGGGATGTGCAAGAGGCAACCACAGATTGATGTTTCTCTCCCTCTCTTTCTTCTTCCCTTCCTCTCTCTCTAAAAATAAGTAAATAAAATCTTTTTTTTTAAAGATAAGACAATGATAAAATAATTTTACCTTTCATTTATGAATACTATAAAATATTCTAGCCTAAGAAATTATCATCAATTTTAGAGAACAACATAACGGAAAAGCTTCATTATTTTTAAAAATCTTAACATTTTTGTGATATAGCATTCTAGTTCAACCTTCAGGATTCACTTGATTTTGAATCTTGATTATGACTATAAACTGAAAAATTACCTCAGAATACCTCCTAAATAAGATCACACCATCCATTGATTAAATATTAGTAAAATTTTATTTCTTCCTTGCCTTATGTATAAAAATGACTATAACTAATAGTTCTAATACTATCTTCTCTTACTGCATGGGAATTTGGGGTACTCTCCTTCGGGGATCTATGAAACCCCTAGTCAGCACAACTCAGTCAGTCTCTCAAACTCTTTCCAGATTAGAACTAGAGCTGAGGCCAGGACTAATTTTCCATGGTCACCCCAGGACAAATAAGATTCTTAGGTTCTTATGATCTGGGCCTTCACCCAAAGGCTGTTTCAAAACCAACCTGCAGGGATGGATGGACAAGTATAATCTCTCCAGGATACTTACCCTAACACATTTCATTACACAAAAATAATAATGAACAGTGATACCTTCCTGTCTTAAACATTCATTTTCTCATTTAAGAAACATTTGTAAATGCTAGGCATCTTACTGACACAATCACAAGTATTATCTTAAATACGCTATTCTGTACTTTCACGTACAGAAGCACTAAGAAAAAGTGTGGTTTGTGCCCCATCGGGTGGCCAAACTGGAAATCTCAAACAAGTCCCAGCAAGGCAAGTTAACCCTGACTAATCAACACACCACCTTTGGGAAACTGAAGCCTGCAGCACAAGTGTTCTCATGGGAGAGTTCTAGAAATGAAAATCACAGCAATGTTAAGGCAGTGTTTCCTTATTCTTAAAAATAAGGGATGTGCAGTTCTGCAGAATCTCTCCCAAATCCTGCAACAAAAAATGAATCCATGTCCACCACTGTTTATTTAAGTTAAACAAAAGTGTTTCTTTAGGTCAGCTTTCCACTCACAGATTGAAATCTCCTCAAAAAAATTTTAAACGGACACTTATTAATTTAAAAGGATGTTATTAATAATAGTCCTTCAGATTCTTTCCTCTTCATCTATCAAACATAATTAAACCATAAAAACATACAGAAATTTACAGACAGGTCCTTAGAAAATATAGGGCTGTGATTTAGAAACCATCAAATCCAGTTGGCTCCCATTATAGAGAAAGAACCTAAAGCCCAGAAAGAGAAAGTGATTCAATCAGGATCACACAGCGAGGCTAGGAGATTTGACTCCCATGGCCTACACATCTGTGCTCGAGAGACTAGCTATCTATATGTGACCTGGACAAGTGACTTCATCTCTCTTGACCCTAATTAGTTTCCTTGCCTGAAAAAAACAAGGAGATAGTCTCTGAATTAGTCTCTGAATTTCCTTTAAACTCTAAAACCCTAAAATTTAGATACCTCATTAATTTAGTATCTTACAAAACTACAGTATACACAAAAAAACAAACAAACAAAAAAATCCGAAGCACAGGGCCCCAGGGAAGAAACAACATGTCAGCAGCCTAAGGCACCAAATATATTTGCTTCTTTTGCTAATATTCTGTAAAATATTAACATGGTCATACTAATCTATTAGGTTGAAACTGGTCTCAGTTAATTTTGATTAATCAATTACAGAACTCTAAAATATACAACCTGATTCTATTTTTTTTTAAAGTATCCTTACAAAGATTTATTAATGTTCTGTTTTATATGTCAAGATTTACACTCAAATAGATGATGAGAAGCAGGAATAGTCTATGCTCATTTGCGTTTATTCTTTATAAAAAACTATTTAGAAATGAATCAATTAGATTTTCTTTATCTGGTTCTCCATGTTGTTCTAGTATTTTATGCTTTTTTATTTTGCCTATGAAGACCTAGTCTAAGAACTCCACAATTTATTTTTAAATTAGAAACTCCAAAAATTTTCAGGATATTAATGGGTCACTAACAAAAATATTTTAACAATCCAAGGAAGAAAAACCATCAGAAGTTAAATAAAAAACCTATTAACTACAATGAGCCTTGAAAAGCTCTGGCCCTGTATTCTTACTTTATAAAGGAGGAAAGAGCCCTGGAAAGGCAGAAAGGCTGTCCCCAAGGTCTCATGGCTAACATATACAAGAACTAGCACTTATTGTATGACTGTATATACACAATAATACATATAATTATACAAAATTGTCAGCTTCTATGTAATGCTCTGCTTATTTTGAGTAAAATTTAATATAGTGAAATAACATAAAAACGAAAGATAAAGCATAGTGGTTCACCGAACCAGAAACCACCCTAGGCTAGAAATCAGGGATAATACACCAAAATTTCACCACCCATGCTTAAAAATAAATTCAGGTCTCTGTTATACTAAGTGTGTTTCAAGAGCATCATCTTCATACATGAGAGACTACATGCTATTGCTTTACAAGATGGTTCTTTTCTCTAGCAAAGGCTAACATTTTTTATGATGCTTTCCCCCCTAAATTTTTAAGCTGCCAACATTTCTGGACTCTAAATATTCTTATTTATGCCTCTTTAAGTATGTTCAAAGGACAGCACCAAGCTCTTAAGAAACAATATACAACTCACAGATCCTAGCCCTATTTTTTTAAAAAAGTCTTTAATGGCTCCAATTCACAAAGAAAAGTGCCCCTTATTTAATTTTGTCTATCAAACAAAGAGCTTATCCAGGACAGGAGTCACATAGTAGGGACTCTCTGCAGAATAAAATTTCAATTATCCGCAGGAAATGAAATTATTTATAATTGGCCGGGGAAAGATAATGCAATCACACACATGCTCAGGAATTTTGTCCCTCCGTGAGCGACCTGGAGTAATCGTTTAAGACTAGTATCCAAATGGAGTATGTGAATGAGGAGTCCCAGAATTACTGTGGCTATTCCAGCCACAAAGCTGACACTACAAACCAAGAGGTAATTGCGTTTCCAGACTAAACCGTATGCTTCCACTTCGAGCCCAGATACACCAAATTAATACAATTCTATGAAACAGTTAAGTGCCGTGATACTTAAAATGAGTAACAGCATACAGCCACTATTACTTCTGCCCTAATCAAGCAAGCCATACTACACAGCCAGTGCGAGTGGTTGCCTCAGCATGCTGTGTCCTATGCTCTTTGAAGAACTGGCAGTGGTGCTGAAAATTACTAGAAACATGAAAGCCCAATACCCTCCTCTCAATAAAAACCATCATCTGGACTCTAGCCAAGGTTTTAAAACTGACCAAATGTTATTAGGAACAATAAATCAAAAACTCTCCAGGCTGAAAAGCCAGTCCCTTGTTTCATTCTTCTCAATGTAGCCACAAAACACTGGAAGAAAATTAAGTGACAAGAAAAGCATTAATAATTTTAGGCCTTTCATTTCTGGCAACAATCAAATATTGTATGTTATTACAAGCTGAATTTACTTTATAATCATCCAAGGTTCTGTTTAACCTACCTACATCTTTTTCTCTGTCTTCTTCAATTATTACAACTGCTATATGAATTAATGTGCTATTGCCTAAACATCCCATCACTGAACTTAAATAGAAATTAAACAGAGAACTAAAATATTTTATTTCATAAAATCTAGCTAGCACATTTGCGTTCATATTGATTTTATACTCTTTGTTCTTGCACATAACACAGATGTGACTTCCTGGAGCTTATAGACAAGTCCTTTCTCTATCCAGGAGCTGAACTGCCAGCTACTGAGAATAACCTACTGCAATGCTTACAGCCCTCCGGGTATCTCACCTTCGGAAGCTGTAAGTGGGTTCATCATCTTTACTTTCCCCTGAATTAATGTACGGTTCCTTATCACTATCTATTAAATACCCTCCAGGAGCTGTTAGCACAGGAATTGGGGGGCGGGGGGCACGATTTCTGTAACACACAGGTATGGTTTCAAGTCCATTTGTTTACAATATAGTACTTTTCTCCCTAGTTCACAAAAATTTTAGGGGAAAAACCTGAAAATGTTAATAATTCTCTTCTTTCCTTCTTCCTCTTCCCCCTTCACTCCCTTCCAAAACAACAGAAGAGCCCAAACCAGAGATGTGATTACTTTGTATACTTCATGCAATCAGTGAAAAGACGAGTCTTATTATCGAAACAGAATAGTTCATTATACAATACGTTTGCCTTCTGTAACCACTGCCTGTGTGACAACACATTTTAAGTCAAGTTTCAACCCTGTTCCTAAGCCTTTGTCAACAGCGGGCAAGTGGGGGAAAGCCGAGGGGCTCCGTGGGACGACGGAAATCCCTGCAGGGGTTGATCTAGGAAGAGGAGGGTTCCTGGGAGAGAGGTGAGGAGAGAGAACCCAGAACTAACCTTGCCGAGGGGGTGCTCGCCCCAGGGTGGGGACGAGAGATCGGGGTGACCGGGATGAGGGGATTAGCGCGGAAGCGCCGTGACCCGGGCTGCCCTCACACCCCACTCCCCCACCGGCGGGTCGCCCTCCCACCACCGTGCCCCAGCCCCGGCGGGGCAGAGCCTCCCTCCCGGCCCACCGCCTTCATATCCGTTACCCCAGCGGCAGCGGGGCTGCGGGGGAGGGGAAGGTCAGCGGGCCCCGGAGGGGGCCGGCGCGGTGGGGATGCCGCAGTGGCTCCCCGCGGCGCCGGGTCAAAGTCCGCCCGGGCGCGGGGAGGCAGCAAGAGCGGAAGGCGGCCGTGGAGGTCGGACTGGCGACACGGTGGCCCCTCCGAGTCCTCCCACACCCCGGCCGCCGCCGGTACCTCATACTGGATGTATTGCTTCCTCCACTCGGGAGTGATGTGCGCGGAGAGGTGCTCAGCGAACTTCATCCTGACGTTTCCCCCTCACTCCCGCTCGGGTCCAGCAGTTACAGGCGGCGGCAGCGGCGGCGGCGGCAACAGCGATTCCGACTCCTCCCCACATGGGCCCCGGCGCGGCGCAGCGCTGAGCTTCTCTCCTCCTCCGCCGCCGCCGAGGTCTCCTCAGTGCCGCCCTCCCGCCATCTTCCTCCTCCTCTCCATGGCCCCGCCCTCCTGCCCCGCCCACTATACGTCATCGCCATGGTAACCGCCTACGCCGCGCCGACGAAAGGGGCTGAGTAAGGGGCGGGATTTGGGTACATTCCTTAAGGCCCCGCCTTTTATGGGCAGGTCTTGCTGGAGGCACCTCCCCTGACCTCTTCCGTCTGACTCTTTTCGGCCTTACAGCTGCTCTCTGCCGCCTGCCCGGGAAGTTGCAGGGTTGTTCTTACAATTAATATTAATACTGTAGCAACAATCATCCACACAAGACGTTTATATTTGCAGAGTTATGTAAATATTTTCTATTTTAACATTTATTTTTCATAAAACCCTTAAGGATGGATCTGAATCCAAATTGAGTAAATAGTAAAAACAGGCTAAATAGTTAAGAGCTAAACACATTTAAAAGAACCAAATTTTACAAATTCTCGGTGTTCAATAAATCCTTGTTGAAGGTAATTGAAGACATCAGTGTTAAAAATTGCATGCTGCTTCTGCATTTCAATGTAATTATGCGATTCCATGTCTATCAGAAAGGCCAGTAACAACACCTGGACTCAGATCAGGATGGGGTGGGGGGCGGATGGACCAACTGGACTTGGGAGTTAGCTTTCTGGGAATTAGGGGTAGGGTTGGAAGGGAAACCAACGTTGGGAGGAAAGAGAATCCCCTGGAGGTAGGCTAACAACCTCACCCCCCAGAGAGAGTAGAAATGGGACCAGTATGCAGACTAAACTGTCCCTCCAGGAGCATGGGAAACAACAGATCCTTCCCACAACTTGGCCCTACTTTGAGTATTAGAGTAATTGTCCTGGAAGACCTGCCTTGGGACAGAAACACAGGTCCTTCCCCCAGTGAAGGAGCCCTGGATAATAGCAGCCAACATTTATTAAACACTCACTGTCCATGTGCTGAACGCTATTCTAAATTCCTTACATGTACTTTAATTTGTAATTCTCACAATTTTGATGAGACCCAGACTACTGTGACTGGGACAGTATTCTGAGATGTCAGTCTCTGCTTTTGGCTTTTTTTCTTCCTCCCTGTATTTTTCCCCTTTCCCTTCCTTTTAATTCATGCCAGTGGGCGTTCTGCAATCATTTTCTCTGGAGAGGGGTGAGGCATAATGGAAAATAGGGATAGGCTATGGATCTTTTTGACTTTTGTTATACAAAAGCTTCAACCTCTGGTGGAAAGGTAGTTAAAATCAAAAAAGAAAGAAAGAAAGAAAGAGTTAGGACTCCTCTCAACTCAACACTTTACCCTCTGCTTACCATAACAATTCCCCCCTACTGGAGGTGAATTGTTGCCAGAAGAAGGAGATAGGTGAAACAGAGGGCTATGCTCCCAGGAAGAAGGCACAGCCACAGAGAGGAAATAGCTGCATGGTTAAGAAGAGGGAACCAGGAGCAGCTGCAAATGAGTTTGCTGGGCCGTTAGCCAGAATGGACTAGACTGGTAGATTCTTGGCAGCAACTCCTGTAGACTATGGCATCCTGCTCCCAACAGCACCATATCTTGGTGCATAACTGTGCACAAGATTCTGGGACCATGGCCCAACCCAGAGAAGAAAAGAAATCCTCAATTCTAGCTCTATAACCAACAATTCTTAATTTTTTTCATGCCTGATCTCAAGTTCTGACACTCAGTTGGGAATGAAAATCCTAATTTTTGTACAGAAGTAGATTCAATAAGAATTTTCCTTACTTCTAGCATTACTTCGGATATGTCAGGGACAGAACCATCCAATACTTAGCATTTGTTGAAGGTAGGTACTTTCCATAGAGCACTGGGCAATGTACTATGAAGGATACGCTGAATAGTTTTACTCTGAGTCAGAAGGGCCTCCAGCATTGCACTTTCTTTTGTAAATAGATAAATAACTCTTCATTTAACAAAACTTTATTGAGCACTATTATATGCCAGTCATTCCACTCTGAGAATGAAGGACAATTCAAAATAAATAAGACTACGTTTTTCTTGGAAGACATCACAATCCAGTCGGAAAGACAGGCAGAGAGACCACCAGCTAAACTGTGGTGTGACATGTATTGTAATTGAGGTATGCACCAGGGAACACAACCCAACTGGATGGCGGCCCAGGGAAGGTGGTTTTGAAACACAGTCTTAAACAACAATCTGACCGGGAGAAAGATGCCCAACAATCTCAGAGGCAAAAAGCAAGAAGTCAGGATCGTTAAAGAATGACAAGAAGTCGTCTGACTAGAATATCCTTTAGGACAACTAAATGTTTCCTCCTCAGAGAAACTCTCCCTCTTCCCTCCTCTCCCTTCCCCAGTCTGGGCCTCGCATCCACCTGGTGCACACCCTTCATTGTATTGTCAGAAGTGATTTGTGTAAGACTGTGCGCTCCTTGAAAACAAGTTGCTCGTCTCTCTAGTTTTCTCCAGTTTAGCATGGTGCCTGGCTAACATTCAAGCAGTCGATAAATGTTGAAGGAACAAAGGAAAGAAAGAATGACAAAGGGAGGGAGGCTGGGAAGGGCAGTCCACATAGAGGGAAGTTGCAGGAAATAAAGTTAAGTTAAAGCAAGACTGTGAAGGAATAGGTCATGCCAGCACAAGCAGTGTGGGATCTTTAAAGAAGTTTAAACAGTAAGTGCCTCGCTCAGCCTTGGGAAAGGGCTGTAGTGTACCCTCCTGGTTTTGAACACCGGCTCAGGGAATAGATAGACCTGACTCAAAATCAGAACTCTGGCATTCATAATCTGTGTGACCTTGATTAAAGTACATTAGCTCTTAGGGCCTCAGTTTGTTCATTTCAAATCAGGATATTAACACCTTCCTAACAGGTTGTTACGAATATCAAATGAGATTCTACATACACAGCACTTAGCACAGGGACCGGCGTCTGGTTGACCACTCAAATATGGGCAGCCCCTCAAAAATCTGTTAGCAGTGTAAAGGGTGGGCTTGAGCAGGGACAAACCAGAGACCAATTAATTAACGACCACCTGTGTAGCACTTACTCTGTGCCAGATGCTGTTTTAAGTGCTTTACAAATACAACCTTATTTTGTTCTCACAAGGACCCTAGGAGGAGCTCTTATTATTAGCCTCATTTTAGAGACGAGTACACTAAGAACAGTGAAGAATCTTGCTCAAGGTCGCCCATGTAGAAGTGGGAGAGCTAAGTTTGAACACTGGCACTCCAGTTCCAGAGTCTTTGCTCTTGACCACTACATTACGCTGACTGTTGAATACGCGACCCATGCCCATCTCAGTGATGGAGAGAAGGAGATGTGACATGTGACTCTAACTTGAGTGACTAGGTAGATGACGCTGCCAGGAACTGAGGTAAGGAATGGAAGTGGAGGACAGGTTTGGGGTGTTATGGGGTGTTTGATAGTTAGCGATCCATGAGACATACAGAACTAGACCTTGGGGAAGAGATGGTATTGTTGAAAATGGAGGGCCATTCACATGTGGGTGATAATTATGTCCTGGTAGGTCTTCCCAGAAAGAGAGCATGCACTGAAATGGGAAAAAGTCCCAGGGAACATCCTGCTGTGAGCCGGAGAATGAAGATGGGGCAAGGAAAGAGGCTGGTGTATGGCCAGAGTACTCAGAAAGGCACTTAGGAGAAAGCAGTGTCAGGGAGGCCATAAAAAGATGGAATTTTCGTAAAGAAGGTGGTGATCCAAAAGTGTCGGATTCTACAGAGAAGTTGAGTAGGGTGACTTCTAGGCCGTTGGGTTGAGCAATTAAAAGAGTCATTAGTAACCTCAGAGAAAGTGGCTTCAATAGCATGAAGGGTTACAGAAAGCTGAGCAGTGAAGTGCATTTTGGTTTTGTGTATTCTAAGTTATGTTTACTCTGTGTACATGCTGTAGGATTGCCAGGAGTGAAAATGTAGGAGCATACCCAGCTATTTATCTAGAAATTCATAAGTGCCGAGTCCAAACACTTTATATTTATCACGTGTAATTCTAAGTTTGGGAACAGTTATACTTACCGCAGAGTAATTGTTCTAAAACTAAGAATTATGTGTGATAAATATAAATATTGCTCTGTTGCTTGAGCAAATGAGACTAGTGATCATGCCGAAGGTGAGGAACTGACCTGCAGAAGGATCAAATATTATGCTGTACCTCCCACTGAAGCTGAATAAGAAGAATGTTCAGAATGATTATCTCTGGCTTAGAAATTTCAAGTGATTTTTTTACTTGTTATATTTTTCTGTGTTGCTTTCCATGTTCACAAAGTGCATTTATCAAATCTGCAAAAACAATAGTGTTAATTGTTTCAATAACCCCAGAACAGGTGATGCCCTCTGAGTGTGAAAGATGTCTCTGCAGTATTAGACACTGCAAGCCACAGGGGAGAAAGCAGTGGTCCAGGAAAAACAAAAAATCAAGGGAATGGAAGCTCAAGCAAGAGTGCAGGAAAGGCCAAAGAGTACAGACCAGGGAGCAATTAGCTTTTGTCATCGTTTGAGGAGAATCTGGACATTGGTTGAGATTTGGGGATGAGGGTGATGGGGCAGACATATGTAAGGTTGTAGTTGGAGGGGAGGGATTTTAGGGGAGTTACATGTAAACTCCCAGTTTCCTCTCTATAGGAGACAAGCTCACCCATCTGCTTGCGGAAATGGGAGCAGAAACGGGGAAGAGGTATCAAGTAGTACTTTGCATTGGGAAACTATTCAGTTTAATGGAATAACTGGATGATTTTATCAATTTTGCTAGCAGTACACAGCAGTCTAAGAGCAGGAGATGAGGGGGAAAAAATAATGGAATTGCTCCAAGATCAGGAATTGCAGAAATTGCCTCAGGACAAGGAGATGAAGACATTGAGGCACTAATGGAAATAACATTTTTTTGTATTTCACATGCATTTTTAATTTAATCTTTATAACAATGGATAAGGACTAAAAGGATGTTAGGATAAAATACTATAGCAAAGGATAAAGATTATAAGTGGATATTATAATCTCCATTGTACAGATGAGAAAACTGAGGCTTAGAGGGTATGGTGGGCTTTTGCCTGGTTTTGGAGTTGCCTTCCTCGATGGCTGGGTCCTCCATCCCTTAGATCTTGATGGGAGGTAAGACCTCAGCTCCCACCAGACCGAAGTGGGCAGATATCCCTATCTCACTTGTTTGGCGGGAAGCACGTGGCCCAGATTTGGCCGAACAGATGCTCCTGCCACGGATCTTGCCTCACGTGGAAGCTCTCAAAGACTCAGCGGTAAGTAGAGCATATTCTCAGGCGCTGCAGCAGACTTGAGAGTCCAGCAGTGAAAATGGCAGCGAGCGTCCTCGCCTGATTGTTTCTCTGACGTGACTTCTGCTCTGTTCTCAGCTGTGAGCTTTTCCTGGCTTCATTTTTTTTTTCTTAGATTTGTTTACTGGTCTTTACATTGATTCTCTGAGCAACCCAAAGCCATCCAATAAAATCTGTCTCTTGTTTAAGTTAACCAGAGTCATATTTTCTTGTTCGTAGCCAAGAACCCTGGGTGGATCGTAGAGATTAAGAACTTTGTCCATGGCTGTTGCTGAGGGGGTACTCAGTAATCAGATGAGCATAATGATTATCTATGAATGTCAGCCAGCCTCCCTTTCCAGCCACCTTGGATCTTGGTCAGTGGGCTCATGGATCAAATGGTCATAGTAGCAGGGGATGAAGGATATACTAGACCTCAAAAATATTGCCTTTCCCTCGCCTAGGCTGATCTGTCAACTGCTGAGTGTTCAGCCTGCCAGAAGAGACCAATACTGAGTCCCTAGCATAATACCGTATTTGGGGGCGGGTAGACCAGTCAGCTATCTGGTGGCAGGTTTATGACATTGATCTCTTTTCATCATGGGAGTTGGGGAGAAGTCAGTAACTTATCCTCACTGGAACAGATAGTTATTCTATATATGCGTTTGCCTTCTCTACCAGCAATACTGTCTGGGACTGTCTTTATTATCACAGTGTCCCATTCAATATTGCTTCTACCAAAGAAGGGAGAGAAAGGAAACATATCTATGGATTTCCTCAATTTCACCAGGTATCCCATCACCTACAAACACATGCCATCGCAGAATGATATGGTAACTTATTGAAGACTCAGTTGTGGTACAGCCAGGAAACACCCCTGGAGTGGTTGGAGTGCCGTGCTATAGAGTGAGGTGATGCTCTCAGCAGTAGCTGATCTACAGCAATGCTTCTTCCAGTCAGACTACATGAGTCTACAGACGAAGGAATAGAATCCTTATTACATATAAGGACCTGATCTCGAAGTTTTTTTTATCTGTTTCCATGATGCTTGGCTCTCTGCTGGTTTAGAAGGCTTAAAACCCAGAGAGAGATTATACCCACCTAAATACTCAACGATGCTCCATTAAAAGGCCAGTTGAGACAGCCGTTTGGCCAATGTGGGCTCTTCCTAATGTTAAAGCAACAAGTAAAAGGGGCCTCCTGCATTGCTGGAGGGATTGGTCTTGATTTTCAAGGGGAAACAGAGTTTCTGCTACAAATGAAATAATGGGTATGGGTGGTTTTAAAACCAAGAAGAACCTCTAGGACACCCCATTATGCTGCTCTGTCCAGTGGTAGAAGTTAGAGATAAGCCAACCCTATACCGGCAGGATCACCAAGGGTTCAGACCCCTTAGAATGAAAGCTTGAATTACCCCATCAGGTAAGGGATCACGATGAGCTGAGGTGCTGGCTGAAGGTACTGAAAGGAATATGAGATGGGAGTGCAAGAAAGTTATAAATACCAACTATGGGCTTGGGATCTGTTACAGAAGTAAGGTCTGTATTTTCTTCCTTGCTTTGTTATACATACAGTAACAAATTTCCTTGGCTTGCCCTTCCCTTTTTCTCCAGTATTTGATACTACTGTGTTGGATGTGGTGAACTTTATAAGTGAGACCTCAAGTTACAGCCTGTGAAGGTGGTACTGCGACCACACTAGAGAGGAATGGGCGTTCCCTTGGGGCCATGGGTCCCTGGAGGCCTTTCTCAGGCAGCAGCCCACCCCTCCAGCCCTTCCATCGACTTTGTAGGCACCCAGTTCCCTGTATTCAGCCTTTCCTGCTTCCAATCGCTACAGTGGTTTTCCTTATCTGTTCCTTAGCCCTGACCAAAAAGAAAAACAAACAAAACAATGCTGCAAACAATGAGAAAGTATAAGACATGTTTATTTTGTTATTGAATCCAAATGCTTATGGGGTAGTGGTTTAGATTATTTGTTTTGGTTACTCTGAAGAGTTTTTGCTTTCTATTCAGGCTCTAAAAATTGCTGTAGGCCATTATGTAGCTCACTTTGACATGCCTTTGTCTTTTATGAGTCCCACAGATGTTTTGATCAAAGAGGAAGAATCACTGTTTTCTGACAACACTTACATCTTTAAAGTTGGAGACTTAACCTTTCCCAAATTGTAGCTAGGTCCTTAGGGGAAGGGACCTTTCTTATTCACTCTTAACAGCACTTAACACAGTAGACTCCACATAGCAATATAAATAGATCCTTAATATATGTTCTCTCCCTGCCCTGAGGAGTGATAATCAAGACAATTTTTGAATCCATGCAGATCCATTTTTTATTATAAAAACATGTCCTCAGAATCTGGACTTTTCCCCAACACCTGGGATGGCTGGACACTAAGGCTGGAGTGAGAGACCTCTATGCAAGGGAAAAGAAACCATCAGGGAAAGGGAGAAGTCTGAAGCCTTCAGGCAGTGGGGGTTTTGTCATCAAATATGTTATAAGTCCTCCTGGGATGCATAAGCTTTGCAGTGTTCTGTTCCATTGCTAATACATCCCATCAAAAAAATTTCTAATCTCAGGGAGATTTGATTTTTTTAGAAGATTTTATTTATTTATTTTTAGACAGAGGGGAAGGGAGGGAGAAGCAGAGGGAGAGAAACATCAATGTGTGGTTGCCTCTCGCACGCCTCCCACTGGGGACCTGGCCCACAACCCAGGCATGTGCCCTGACTGGGAATCAAGCCAGTGACCCGTTGGTTCACAGGCCTGTGCTCAATCCACTGAGCCATACTAGCCAGGGTTGGGAGGTTTGATTTTAATTTTAGGTTTCCTAACTATCAAATTAAAACAAACTAATTGTAGAGAATTTAGAAACCACAGAAAAGTGTGAAGAAACAGAAAAAACAGACCCCCATGTTATCACCCAGGAGGAACTACCATCAACCTTTGGGCCTGTTCATTTTGTCTTTTTATGTTAACATAGTTGAGGTGTTAAAGTGAGGGATTGGAGCAGAAATGTATCCCTTTCTTATAAGTCTTGAGTGTTCCTGACATCAGGGTACAGGTCTCTGAGGCAGAGCTCTTTTCCCTTTCATAAGACATCTTCACAAGCTACCCAAAACCTCTGACTCGGCCATTAAAACAAAGAGATGTTTTGTCTTGAGTCCAAGGGAAGGAGTTCCCCTTCTTTGTGTGACAGATTAATAATAAGGAAAACCAGTTAGTGAAGCCCAGCATGTCCTCCCTGCCGGTTTACAGTGCACCCTATCTCATTCCTTCCGATGGCTTCTGAGAGCCAGCATCTGGATCGAGGAGGGGGAGAGAGGGCAAAGAGAAGAATCAGTTAGATGTGGGGAGATAGGGAGAAGGGTGTGTGTGTAGAAAGCAGAATATGTCAGTGTGCCTGGGAGCGTGTCAGGAGTGTAGATCGGGCAGGTGGAATTTGAAGATAACTCCCACGGACTCTTGCTTCTTGTATGTCAAGGCAGAAGCAAAAGATGGGGGAAGAGACGCCAAATAGGAAAGTGTCTGCTTAATTAAGAAAAAATAGTCATCATTTCCTGCTCCTGCTCTCTGTACGTCTCTAAAAACTGTTTTCTGATGACAGCCAAAAAAAAACCAAAGCCACAGCTTTTATTTGTTCACTTCCTGAAATCCTGAAGCGATCCGCACAGCCCCAGGCAAAGCATGCAACGCAATGAAAGTCGGTTTTTCTCTCTGCTCGTGAACTGGAGGGTTGGGTCTTGCTGGGTGTTGCATCACCTGAAACACAATGGGACAGATTCTCAGTAGTGACTTCAGTGCTGAGCAGGTGATTAATTTCCAGATTATTGGGATGAGAAACTAAATAATTCAGTAGTATATTGGTTAATGCTTTCTTTTTATACTCCTCTGAAAAGAAACTTGTTGACTCTTCCTCCAAAACAGCTCTCGAATCTGTTCACTTCTTTCTGTCACTATATTCTCTCCCTTGACCCTAATAACAGTTTCCTAGCTGGTATCTCCCTCCTGGCCCCACTCCATTGTCCACGTATCAGTCAGAGCATCTTTTAAAACAGAAATCCCATCATGCCTTTCTCCTGCTTACAACCCCACAGCGCTGCCCATGGCACATAGGGTGGAACCCAGGATCCTTTTGCTGCTGTTTAGGATCAAGTCCTCGGCCTCCCTCTCCTTCACCTAGTCTCACCTTCCTCCTCACTCACTGTGGTCCAGCTTCACTAGTCTTTTTTCAGTTTCTCTGAGGCATTGCACTCTTTTGCTCCTCAGAGACTTTCTATGTGCTATTCTGCTGTGTAAGACACTCTTCTCCTCCCTTCTTACTCACCCTTTGAACTTTATAGCTTAAAGATCATTGATCATCCACGTGCAACCTCACTTTAGGGTCTCTCCATTATTCACAGCACTCTGAACACTTCTGTTACCATTTTTATTAACATTGATTAATATATATTTATTTGTAAGATTGTTAAGGTCCAGGTTCCCCAACAGGTGGTAGATTCTAAGAAGATAGAGACTATTTCTGTTTTGCTTCCGCTGTATCTCCTAGTGCCTGGCACAGTACCTGACACATAGTAGGTGCTCAGTCATTCTCGGATGGATGACTTAAATGATCAAAGTTTGAAAAGTTTAATATAATAATTACCAAAGACGTAATTATTTTCTCTGTTTTCTACTAATGCAGAACACAAAAGCACTCATTAAATGCTGTTGATTGATTAACTTTAGACTGATATTTTAGGTGGGAATAAAGGTAACACACCTGGAGGCAGGTTAGGACCAAAGACACCCAGGAATATCATGTCAACTATATTTTAATTAAAAAAAAAGAAATAAAACACACACACACACCACCCAGGTATAATTACAGTCAACCCTTTTCTTACTGTGGTGAAAGTGAAACTGTCATAGTGAGGATTAGGTACAAACATTTATAATTACTGTAATGATAGGGCCTCTTACAAGAAGAAGAAATCAAGATGTTCTATAGCTGAATATTATTGGGCATGTTTGTGTTATGTGCGGTGAGAGGCTATGATTGGCTGGATGAGGCAGTGGACTGAAATCAAGTATCTCGCTGGATTTGGTGGGCTTGAAAAGAGGAGAAGAGTAAATGTGAGATATATGGAGAAAGCCATATCTAATAGGGCAGAAGATATTGCAGATCTTGAGCAGTAGCTTCAGTAGGTAGCCCAACCTAACAGTACCAATGATTGGCATCATGCTGTGAATTAATTTTTGTATAAAATTATATCACAGGAAGTCATAGCCTTGACTTGAGAAGTAAGTACTCCTGCTGATATTTCTGGGCATGTCTGGGGTTAGCAGAGGTTTAATTTGTACCGAAGGGCATCATAACAGCCATCTGACTGGGGAAAAGAGAGGCAGGGCTCACAAGAATGGTTCGAAGACCAGTGGGAAGCTCAAGGTCTCTGGCTCAAGGTCAGTGTCAGTGGGAGGGATGATTAGCAGCATCTGTCCTTGTGATTGTCTTCCAGCCCAGCTGAGCTTAGGGAACAGGACCTGCAGATGGATGGACAAAAACAAAGCATAATATAGATTTGTCTACAAACCATGTGGGGAGGCACAGGTAGGGGATCAGGGCACAATGTGGGACACAGCGGACCACCCTGTAGCTGGATCAGAGAAGGCGTGGAAGAGGACACCGGGTTGCCGTGGCACTGAGGAGAGGAAAAAAGCATGTGGAAATGACGGACTAGTTCATGACCACCCAGGACTTGCAGAGCTACTTGGAAGGAATTTATGGTGGGTTGAATTCTGTCCCCCAGAATGGTATGTGAGAGTGCTAACTCCCAGTGCATTGGAATGTGACCTTATTGGAAACAGGGTCATTGCTGACGTGATCAAGTAAAGATATGATCCTTAGGGTGGGCTCTAATCCGAATGAAGGTGTGCTTAACAAGAAGGGGAAACACCGCGTGAAAACGGAGACACACCCAGAGAATGCCGAGTGGTGACAGAGGTAGATGTTGGAGTGACACAGCTATAAGCCAAGAAATACGAAGGACTGAGGACCAACCACCACAGAAGCTGGAAAGAGGCAAGGAAAGAGGGGACATGGCCCTACGGACCCCTTATTTGGGTTGTTTCTGTTGTTTAAGCCACTCAGTTTATGGCACTTTGTTACAGTTGCCCTAGGAAACTAATACAGAATTTGAGGCAAGGAGTTTTTCAGACTGAGTAGGACAGAGCCAAAGAGACATTGTTTCACTGCTATTATTTTGACCCTAATTTTTCCCATAGATTTGTGAGGCTAGATAAATATGCTTTCTATATAACAGTCATACAAATAATGTGCCAAACTGCTAAGCTTTTATTTGCTGACTTGAATTTAGTCAGTAAATGTGCCACTATCTAGTACATTTCATGGACCCTTAAGACCTGCCTGTGTCAGTGAGAGAATGTATGGGAAGCTCTCGAAACAGCACCTGCCACCTGGTAAACCAGGAAACTTATAAATGTTAGAATCATGATTATCATCATCTTATTATCCTGACTCTACAGCTCTCAGCAGGTCGTGGCTCTACTGCATCCGAGAGCTGCTGGGAGCTGCTGAGAAAACCTCACACCCAGGCTGTCGGGTGCCACTAAAAATGAAACATCACCAGTCTCACCAGAGTCCTCTGCCTGGGTTTCCCTAACAAATGCTCTCTCCCACTTTCTACAACCAACATTTCAAGTCCTGCCTCTTCAACCCACCCCGACCTCCCCCCCAACACACAACCATACTCCAGCCTTTACTCAATTACCCCCAGCAGGTGAGCTCAATTCCTAGCCCTGAGAAAAGAGGAGCCCTTAGGGGAAAACAATGCCAACTCTCTTCACCAAAGCTGTCGACCCAGATGGACCCACAGCCACCCTGGACTTCTCCCTGCTATTTGGACATTCGAAATGCCCTGGCTTCTTCGATCTAGGGAGCCAGTCTCCATCCTTCCCTCTTCCTCCTTCGTACTTTCACTCCATAACCTAGGGTTGTTCATTCTGCCTCCAAGATATCTTGCCAACCCACACACTTTGGTTTATTTCTATGGCCACCAACTTGGCTCATACAAACCTGACTGTGTCACTGTCCTGCTCAAGTTGCCTCAGCGACTTCCTACTGTTCTACAGCTACAGATCCAGAAAGTCCTTCATACGTTTACAAGGCCTCCCCCTGCCCCAGCCCGCATAAGCCAAGCTCTGTCAGTTTTTCTAACCTCACTTCTTTCTGTGCTTTCTATACATATACTCTGGGTTAGAGAGTAACTCAAACTACCTCCACTTCCTTGTCAAAATAACTAACACTTAAATAATGCGTATTACCTGCTGGGTGCGTAGCAACTCCCTTATCAGGACAGCAACCTATCAGCTTAGTACTGTGACCATCCCCATTTAAAGATAAGGAAATAGAGGCACAGAAGTTAAGTAACTTGCTCAAAGTTATAAAGAAAGTCAGTGGTGAGCCAGGATTTGGTCCAGGAACGCTGGTGTGCAGTGCACACCCAGGAGCCACCCCCTGACCTTGTTTTAATGGCCAAGTCAGCATTCACGCTCACCCTCTTCTCTTGGCTGATTCCTTTGGCTCCTTCAAAGGAGCCTCCCTTACCCTGAGGATGTTCACCTCAGGGTAAACATCCCTTCCTCAGGTTCAGACCTCCTTGCTCAAGGTCCTCATGCCTTCCTATCTTTCTCTCCTTGTTATCATTTAACATCTATTACCTCTGCCAGACTGGAAGCTCAGTGTGCTTTGTGCACAGCCATACCCTCACTTCTTAGCACGTGCCTGACACACAGTAGGTGCTCATGAAGTATCTCTTCATTGAATAAAAGAATGGACAATTACTAACTACCTTGGAGAGCTTCTTGTATATAGAACACATAACACAGTACCTGGCACATAGCATTGACTTGATAAATGTTTATTTGATAGTGTGTTCAGGAAATGGCAAGGAAGCCAGTTTGACTAGTGTCAGGGTGTGAAGAGAGGTTTTGGCAAATGGTTCAAGTCTTTTTTAATGAGCCAAGGGAGGCGAGAATTGCATGGTGGAAGGGGTTATCAGCAGCATGTAATCTTGCAAAGGCAAATATTAGCATTTCAAAATCCCTCCTACCCAGCCCAAGATGGTTTGGGACTTTTCTTTTAAAACCACATCATCCAATTTTCTGAGAGCAGACTTCTGCAAAGTGTAATTGGTGTGCTCAGGGACATTGGCATGGTCAGAAGCATGCACTAATGACCCAGGTGAAAACAAAGATCTCCTGTGGCTGTGTTCTGTGTAACACAAAGGGCTACCTCCTCCAAAATCTGAATGTCTCTGAGCTCAAGTGAAGATTTCCTATTCCTATCTCCTTTGGAAAGCGTAAATAATTTATTATCCTCCAAAGGCTCCCTGGAACACTGGGTTAATCCCTTTAAAAGCATTCATCTGGACACCCTAACTTCATTACAATTCCAGACTTGACTGCTACCAGGTATATTTTTTTCTGCCCTAAACTCAGTGGTGCCAGGGAGTCTAGAGACAGCAGTCAGCAAGGCAGGTTCAAATCATTGTCTCTTTGAGGCTGTGTGTTGGCAGCCAAAGCAACAGCAGGCTCAGCCTTCAAGGAGCAGTAAACGTCTGGTCACCCTTGAGTGACCCACAACGGGAAAACTGGAAAGAGAAGGGGGTGACTTCCAGGGAAAACAGCTGATCCGCCACCTGTACAAACATGCACCTAACTGCCTGACATGGGCATCCTTGGGGAAGGGCTCCGGGAAACCGGAGGAACCGCCAACATGAGGAGTCAAGCCGTGGCGCTCGGCACATGCCAGCCCCACGCAGATTGCGCTATCTGTCAGAAACCACCTGCGTCGCAAAGCCGCTTTATTCCAAGGCATTTTGTTAAATCAAAGCCCCACCAACTACGGGGTGGTGATTGCACAGGACTTCTGTCACAGGATCAGCATCTTTGGCCCTATTTTCACACCACAGGAGACACCTATTCTTTTCCAACATTCTGGTCTATGGCTAGCTCTTAATTATATTTGCCGCCAAGACCCAGTTAATGAAGGGATATTTCATGGCCTTTGGCAGAAACCTCAGACTCAGCAACCAAGGAACTGAAAGCCCCGACCTCAAGGCAATCTCCACACCAGCCTCCTGCCTGATGCATATTTCAAAGGTTTCTGGGTTTCAAAGCATGGATTGCTTTTGCAAATGAAAAATTGAATGAGCGAAAGCATTTAGTGGTGTGTTATTACAGTTCCGATGATTTCGAAAAGGCTGCTTGGTTTAACCAGAGGCAGAATTTCAAATGAACATAGAAACAAATATCCATTGCTTTTTTTTCCCATTATTTTCTGTTTATTCTACTAGGATTTAAAATGGAGTATATATTGATCCCCACCTAAGGTTTCTTACCATTATAACATGAATATATCAACCTACTGAAAAATACACATATTAATAAAATATTTAATAGTTTCAGAGTCATTCAATATCCAGCCACCCCAAAATAGGTTGTTTGCTTTATCTAAGTAAGATCTTGTATGGTGATGATATTTTAAACTCTGCTCAGAAAGTAGTGTCTTCTTCTTTCAAATATTCCAAACCTTTTATTTATGAGGAAAATAATTAAAACAGAAAGTAAAAGAAATCAGTGGCTTCATTTAGTCGTTGCTTGCCAGGTATGTAGCATTTTCCCAGATGCCGTTCATCTAAATACATTCCTTGTACACCTACTATATGCCAGGTACTTTCTGAAATGAAAAGATTAAGAACACACAGCCTCTGCCCTCAGACAGTTCAAATCTAGAAAGAGAGACAGAAAATTACAATACAATGTGGTAAATATTACGGGAGTACAATATATGTTAGCTATACTGGATGCATCGATGTATAAATGAAGGGATGAAGGACAGAATGAATTAGCATAAGAAAGAATTAGCATAAGAAATTCATCCCAGATGACAGGCAATAAATATAGAGTATTCAGCAAAAATGGACCACGGGACATTTCTAAGTGCAGAAAGTTTCTAGAGGACTCTAAAGATTACTGAATTTAGCTGTAGGGTTACAAGAGAAATGTTCCACATTCTTTTTACATAGGATGTGTTGGTAAGACCAGACTTAAATACAAAACACATATGATAGTGAAGAACCAAATTGCATAACCTAGGAAAAGAAGTAAGAGAGCTAGGAATCAGACTGTTACATAACAGTATTGTTACTCAAGTTCTGATTTTGGATTTATGAGTGTTCCTGTCCAATTATCATGACATACCTACTTTAATTTCTCCATTACTACTGCAATTAACCACAGTATAATTTATTCTAAGTAGAAGGTACTGGAAAGGGGTATAAGATAAAATCAAGCGAATTCTTCTTCTTCGAGCCTTCAAAACACAACATAATATCCAACAAAGAGAACAAAACCCTCCTTTATCACTCCTCAGAAGTAAGATAAAAAAATTTATACACCAGACAAAAACTTATCAAGGACTACTGTGGGCTCAAACTCAGTTCCAGGGTAAAAAAAGAAAATGAAGATAAGTGTGTGTGGTCCGTCCGGAAAGTGTCCAGCCATGTACTATGAAAAATAGAGACATTTATCGAAGAAGATACAATATACAGGAAACATTGTACCTAGGACCATGATACCTCAGCTCCCTTCAAAGCAGGCAGTGTGGGACCTCACACAGTTCTACCAGCATCTCTTCCACTGTTCAAAATACTACAAAATCCTTTGTTGGAATTGCCATTAGCTGCCCCATCACATTTTCCTGACTCTCATCAAGGACCTGAAATCTGTTCCCTTTCAAAGGTGATTTTTATTTTGGAAAAAGCCAAATCTGGGCTATAGGGGGGCTGAGCCACCTGGGTGATTTGATGTTATGCCAAAACACTCTGTAGGAGATGAGATGTATGAGGGGTGTATTGTCGTGATGAAGCTGCCAATCACCAGTTGCCCATGGCTGTGGCAGTTTTCATGGTATTGTATCTCTTGGACACAGTAGTTTTTGGAATCCCCAGACCAACTTCTAGTTCTCACACTGTCAGTCACTAATCTTTGTTGATTGCAGCCCGAATACGTTCAACATTCTCAGGTGTTCTGCTTGTTGCAGGCCTTCCAGAACATGGATCACTTTCAACAGATTCTCAACCATCTTTGAATCATTTGTGCCACGTTTTAATTTGTGCCGCACTTATTGCGTTGTCTGTGAAGGCTCCTGAATCATCTGAATAGTTTCCGCAGAGGAATGTTCAGGCTTAATGCAAAATTTGAGGCAGATTCGTTGCTCTACTCGCACAGTCATTTTGAATGAGACGGCCACACAGCACACATGCTCACTCAACAGCGCTTACAGCCCCCACTGACTAGTACAGTGAAGTCACCACTGTTCACACATGCACATTCCAGTTCACTCTCCTTGGCTGCCAGGTTACATTGATGTCATACAGATCATTCTCATTTACATTAACAATGGCTGAACTATTTCTGGACAGACTTCATATGTCCAAAAATACAGTAAGATTTTGGTCTAAAGAGGCAGCATATTATAATAGATTTGATGTTGAGGAAGTGGGTTCCAACTTTATCGTTATTTTGTTGTATGAACTTGGTCATCGTTGCCTCATTAACTAAACAGGGATAAGAATGCATTCTTCTTAAATCAAGCAACATGTGACATTTTTGGAAACATTGTGAAATATAAAATTCCCTTATTAGATTTGTTGCACATTTGAATGACAGAGTTGTGTTAAGATGGTATTTTTCATCTGTAAAGGATGAAATACTTTATTACACGGTAAAAGCATATTATAATGTATGAAGTCTCCTTTAATAATCTATACAATAATAGGATGGAGTAATAGAAATACCACAATTTATCTATTGCAGGTGCATCTATTCCTAGTTCCAGGACAGTTTCTTTGTCCTTCCTTCCTTCCTCCTTCCTTCCTTCCTTCCTTCCTTCCTCTTTCCCTTGCTAACCTTTTCATCATATCGTCATAAAATTTTATGAGGCTATTTCTTGGCTTTTCTTTAAAATATTAGTTTGATGATTAAATCTTTATTGAAAACATGAAGAAAAAAGATCCTAAACCTGCTCTTTCCCTAGCAGAGTCTAGCCTTGGTTCTGCCAAGAACATCCAGAAGTTGATAAAAATAGCACATTTCTTTATTTGGACTCAGTTGACTTATACTTCTATGGACCTGTCCAAATGTTAAATTATAAATTGCTACCTCTGAACAGATTCTTCCTTGCCCAAGATGCAGTCAAAAAAACGTGTTTGAGATGAGTCATTTAACTGGAATAATTTCCCTTTGGATCACTCGAGTCATTAGGGGGGGAAAATACAAAGCCATGTGAGTAATTTTCCACGTACCTAGGGTTTAATATCTGAAATGTCTCACAGGCCTTCCGCATCACAAGACAGTTAACTTAAAAATACAGGCACATCCCCTTCTCTGCGGCTCTCTGTCCCTTCCTCTTGAGCAGCGGAAGGCAGGCTCCTCGATGCTGAACAGCGTCTGCCAGTGGCCCTGGTGCTCCTGTGTCATCATTCTGAACTAGGAAAGAGTGTGTCTGAAAGAGCCAGGCAGAGAGCCTTCCCTCCTCCTTGCCATCATCGCCCTGTCCTTTTAACAACAATGACACTGAACAAAGTTATTAACCATCGAAACCACACGGGCACAATGTAAAGGTACAATTTCCGCAGCTATATCGAGCTCCAGCCACATCGCCACCCACGCATTTGCTGCTGTTACTGGGGGAAAAGGGAAATAGCGCTTTGGCTCAGAGAAGGGGGAGGAAGAGGTGGAGGCAAAGGAGAGGAGGAGGCAGAACTCTGTCTTTGACAGGAGTGTTCCAACTGAGAAAATCATTTCTCGCCCTCTGTCAGGAATAGGTGAAGCACAGAAACAGGAGAGTGTGTTAGCCATGACCCCAGCCAGAAACTGCAAGGAGATTAGGACACTCATCAGGAGGTACAGTGCCCCGCACGGTGATGTCAAGCTTTGATTTTTTAGTTAAAAGAGACATTTCAAATAATTGTAGAGCCAACATTCCTACATTAGCCTGTCTTGCTATTGTATACTGCATGCATGCTCTGCTAGGGAAATTTGATCAATATATTAGATTCCTGGCAGAAAGATGCTATCAGACAATGCATGTATGCCTTGACATAGCTCAATTTCAATTTATCCAAGAAGGTATTGATTTTCCTCTCATGGAAGTGCACACACACATACTAAGAGAGCTTACAGAGGATGGGGGTTGGGCAGGCATTTATTTAAGAACAGACAGCTCTGCCATTCCCCAGATGCATTCAGAATACCCTCTGGCTTGGTGACTTAATATTTGGATGATCTACACAAACTCCTCACATCAGGATTAAATCAATGGCTAATGAGAAAAAAAAAAAACAGTTTTTCTATGCTCACTCTTTGAATACGAAGAACTCTATCAACTTCTTCAGAAAATTTAGCCCTTTTAGAATCCTATTCTAGGCTCACTGCATATGAAAAGCTTCCTGAATCCACATTTTCCTAATTCAACTGGAATTAGTTCTGTATTATTGGATCACAGTCTTCTTGCCCACTACCTGGAGGCACTTTAGCACGGCCTGTGTCTCTATGGTTCTCCCCTTGTTTCTGGAGGTCTCTTTCTGACTTAGAAGATTATGGCAATTATTCAAACCTCTCACTCATCATTTCCAGTCCTTCACCTTCTGAGCTAGTATTTTATTCCCTGGTCCCTCTGTAGTTGGGTGGGGCTGTGTGACCAGTTCTGACCAACAAGTTATGAGTAAAAGTAATCCGTGACACTCCCACGTTGAGTTCTTAATTGTCTATGGGACAGCTTCCAGAGAAAAATATTGATATATTAGACTTCATAAAAAATTAAGAACTTCAATATGACAAAAGATACCATTAACAAAATTAAAAGGCAAGAGCCAAATTGAGAGAAAATATTTTCAAAATAGATAACAAAAGGTTATAAATCAATAGAAATGTGTGCCTCAGATATAAACAGGCATTTTGCTGGAGAAATATAAATAGGATAAACATATTAAAAGACACTTAATCTCAGTTGTAATTAGGGCAATGCAAATTACAGTGACAATATGCCATCCTTACCTATTAGATAGAGGAAATTAAAACTAAAAACTAAAAATGCTTAACAATTTCCAGGAGTGGCAAGAGTGTGGGGAAATAGACACTCTCATTCCTGCTGGTATAACCTTATTGGAGGGCAGTGAGCAATAGCTTTCAAAGTTACAAAAAAAAATGAATATTTTTACCCCCAAATTTTATTTCTAGGAACCTAACCTATAGAAATATTTGCATGTAATATTCACATTTCTTGAACACATACCATGTGTCAAGCCCTACCTGCTTTATTTATATTAATCATTTCCCCTTAAGTTAAATTCTATCCTTATTGCATTTTACAAACGAGGAAACAACAGAGAGAGGCTAAGCAACTTGCTTAAGTTAATGCAACTATTAAGCGCAGGGATTTAGACACAGAGTGCTTTCTTCCATGTGACGCAGCAGACACTGTACTGTCTTTCTCAAAGAAATATGCACAGAGATGTTTATTGCACCACTATTTGTAATTTTAAAACAATGAATAAAACATAAATGGCCATTAATAGGAGAAATAGTTATGTGATCAATTCAAATTATAGAATATTATGCAGGAACTCAAAAGAATGAGCCCAAGAGAATTGAAAACATTTAGTCACACAAAAACATGTAGAATGTTCGTAGTAGCATTATTCATGATAGCCAAAAAGCGGGGACAGCCCAAATGGCCATCAGCCGTTAAATGCGTAAACCAAATGTGGTCTATCGTGCAATGGAATATTATTCAGGCATAAAAAGGAATCAAGTACTGACACCTATGACAACATGGATGAAACTTGAAAACATTATGCTAAGCAAAAGAAGCCAGGCACAAAAGGCTACATATTGTATGATTCCTTTTATACAAATGTTCAGAACTGGCAAATCTAGAGAGATAGAAAATAGACTAGCAATTGCCAGGGAACTGAGGGGACAGGGGAATTGGGACTCAGGTACAGGCCTTCTTTTTGGGTGATGGAAATGCTCTGGAACTGGGCAGTGGTTGTGGTTGCGTAACATGGTGAATCTACTAAAAAGCTTTGACTGGTATCCTTCCAAACAATGGAAACTTGCGTTATGTGAATTTTATCTCAATTCCAAAAAAGAAAAGGTAAGTGTCTTTCCAGTAACGCAGAAAACTCTTAAGTGAAAAAAAGCAAACCTTGAAATAATATGAATAGTATGTTTTCCTTTACGAAAGAGAAAATGTATGTGTTTGTAAATGCATAGAAAAATCAGGAAGAACACATACTAGTCCATTAACAGAGGTTTTCTCTAGAGAGAAAATGTATTTGGGAAAGAGAAGTAAAAGAAAGACGCACTTTTCCTCTATGTACTCCTGTTTGGAATTTCTTCACAATAAGCATATATTACTTTTATGATTTTAAACACAACAAAAATGAAAAGAAAAGAATTTAAACATAAGCAAGCAAGTAAACAAAAATAACCTCCAGAAATAAGTGATAGACAAAACACTGGGAAGTAATGGGAAAGCCTGAGATTGGTTGCCTTCATGACTTAGGGAACTTTACAAACTTCATCTAGCATCTCTGAACCTCAGTTTCCTCCTCTGTCAAAGAAGGCATCTGGGCCAGATGACCACCATGAATCTGGCACCCCTAGACAGAATCTTTAGATTCCACAATAGGCCATCTCCCTTCTTGCTCTGTTACCAAGGTTACTTGCAGCTCCCGCTTTTCAGATCATGTTTTAGACAAAGCATCAAACACACTCATGAATTTACATATATTCCAAGATCATGACCTTATGGAAAAAGGATCGTCAACCCCATTGCTCAGCTTCTACTTAGTTATGACCCTTTTTGTTTTACATGATAGCAGTTAGTTACACAGACTTATGACTGAATTGAGTAATACAATAATTCTTGGACAAACTAGATAATTGGCTGAACGGTTCATTTTTTTGTGTATAATCCATTGAAATCTCATTTCAGAAAGCATGCTGCTCCAAAATAATTTATTTCCCTTTCATCATGTACTGCTGATTTTGCTGGCACTGGACAGACAAAGAGGAGGTTAAAGGAAAGAGAGGGGCACAATTGCCCTGGGAAACTCAGGGGTGCAAAGGAGGAGACCTCAATGAAATACTGTACATGAGCCCTGGCCGGTGGGGCTCAGTTGGCTGGGCATCATCCTGCAAACCAGAGTCACAGGTTCAATTCCCAGTCAAGGCACATGTCTGGGTTGCGGGTTCAGTCCCCAACCCAGGCAAGGAGGAGGCAACTGCTGGATATTTCTCTCTGGCATTGATGTTTCTCTCCCTCTCTTCCTCCCAGCCTTCTTCTCTCTTTAGAATAAATAAAAGAAAAAAATTTTAATACCGTACATAAGTGAACAAACAAATATATGAGAAAATGAGATATTTCTGTTCTCTTCTCTACCGGCACACCAGCTCCTTTGCCTAGTGTTTAGGCGCTGCAGTGAATAGTGGGGTGATGTACGGGTCTGACAGGCCTAGACGAGACTCAGAGGCTGAAGCCCGTTCTCAAGGAGTTGGACCAACTCCATCAAGCACAGTGCAGGCAGATGCCCCCCAAAGTACCAGCATTCTACCCTCTCCCATTTTCCATGGGAGACACTCAATTACAGTACGAGGAGCCAGACTTCGGAGCCTGTAAAACCGGGGCCCACATCTTATCTCTGCCACTGTCTTTCTCTGTGACCTTGGACAACTGTAAAAACTACAGGACTGTGAAGAAGGTTAAACAAGATAACATATGTGAGCATTTCATGCTGCTGGGCACACCCTAGGCAATTATTGAAAAGATAATTGTTTTTCGCCTTTTAATTCCAAAAGGACCCACATCTTGAGTTTTGCCCAAAGTAGACCTGGAGGCCTAATTCAACAGGTTTTCTTTCTGAGAGCAAGGGGACAGCCCACTTTAAATCTACTCGTGTGGATTTTGAATGGACAGTTTTGACATTAACTTCCAAATCTAGAATTCTGGTCCTGTATCTCTCCTGGCCATCGGACCCACAGTTGAACTGTTTGGCTCTGGGGTCCCTCAAATATGACCTGTGTCTGTGTTGCTGGTCACAAGCATCATGTGGCAAATGGAAGAATGGGAAGGGCTGCAGGATAAGGGAAAAAAAAAGTGTTGAGTGACTTCTACAAAAAAGTTGTCAGATCCAAGTTATTTCTAAAAGAACAGATTTTAGCCCTGGCCTGTGTGACTCAGTTGGCTGGAGTGTCATCATAGACACATCCTGAAAGGTCATAGGTTCGATTCCCAGGCAGGGCACATACCCAGGTTGTGGGTTTGAACCCTGGTGGGGGCGTGTATGAGAGGCAGCTGATGGATGTTTCTCTCTCACATCGATGTTTCCCCTTCCTCTCTCTCTAAAAGCAATGAAAAAAAAGTCCTTAGGTAAAGATTTTTAAAAAAATTAAAAGAACAGGGATTTTAAACTTCTCTCTGAGGTGCTTACACTCTCCCACAATGCCTGTGTAGGATAAAAAAGGTAAAATATCCTTAAGAATACACCTGCTTTCACCTCTTTCCAAACTGGGACCGAGAGTAGACTTGGGTCCTAGTACTGTCACTTTGGGGCACTTTTCATTAAGGGGACTCGCACTGTCAGTGAGCTGCTTCTGCTCTCCAGCTAGCATATTCTTTTGTTTGAGTCTGTTAGTTTTAGTTCCTCTGAAAGAGAATCTCCTTGGCACAGCTAACCTTGTCATGTCAGGCCCTCGCTGGCAGGGAGTCCCTCCCGCTGCCTGGGAAATCATAAAGGCTCTGACGGGGGAGACAGCCTTACACGGCGGTAGATGCTGCGTGCGGGGTGTGTGTGTGTGTGTGTGTGTGTGTGTGTGTGTGGCAGTTGCAGAATTTTGCAGAATTATTCTAAATCTAGGGCTTTCGTGCAATGATTGCTTACTTTTCTCCTTTTCTAAATTACAAGAGTCACTTACACTCTTAAAAACGCCACACCTAAAGGAACCAGAGTGAATCTCGAAGTCTCTCTCTCTCATTTTGATGTGGACACTTCAGAAAGCCCAGAATAATATTTTCTCATTCACTCATTCGTTTGGCACTCATCTGACACGCTCCAGCTGAACATTTTCCTGAAATGAAAGTTCAGATTATGTACCCAAAATGAATACTCTTATGTAATCATTCTTTGAGTTTCAAAAAACTTCTCTAAGCAGGTTAAAAAAACAATAACGCCTGCAGAAAATGCTGTCTCCCGGGCGTTCGTCCTTCTTCTCTGCCCTGAGAAGCATCTCTATTTCTTCATTAATAATAATGCTGGTGTCTTCTGCACAAAAGGTTCATTCCCCGCTGCTGAACTCAGATTTGCTTCTGCTCAGCCCAGTTTTATTGCAGGACTAAGAAATCAGTTCAATTCTTCTGATTAACTTTATTTTTACATCCAATCTTCAGGACTGAAAAAGTAACAGACGCTTATTGTAGAAAAAGCGAATCATACAGATGCCTTAGGAAGTAAGAAGCCCTGTCAAGCCTACTCCCAGACACAACAGCCACTAACAACATGGTACATAGACTTTCAAATTTCCTCCATTCATATACCAACACATATGATATTTATACATATTTTTACATCAGTGGGATCTGCCATACGTCGTACTGTTTGGCGATTTTTGTTTCTTTCTTACAAACATTTTAGCTCTCTTTGTCGGGGTCTGTAGCTTGATCTCAGCCTTCGGGTAGCTTTTGACAAAGGAAAACATCTGTTTTACAGAAACAGAGTGGATTTCGAATGTTTTGCCAATACACACCTTAATCAAAACGAAGTCGAGGTGAGAAGATGAAGATACCGCTAGATGCTGAAAAAAAATCAAAGTAGGTTAATAGTTGCTCCTACTAAACAATATATTGTGGTAACTAACTCAGACTTTTTAAAAAAATGGACCATTACATCTCCTTTTGGAATTAGCAGCCAGTGGACAAGAGGTGGAATGAGGAATGTTTTGGAAAATACCCTCTCGTGGCGTTGCCTTCAGGTAGTGGATTGTAGGCACTGAGACACTTTCAACAGCTTGCCATTAGCTAGAAACACACTTCCCAACACCTCAGCACAGATCTGTTAAAGCCTCTCATTTAGTGAGAAACACAAGACACAGATGATTCAGTGTGCTGGGCAATTCATTAACCCATCAAGGGCTTTCTTCCTGAGCCTGGGATAACAGGCAGAAAAAGAAAGGTAATCCTTAATGAATAACAAAGAGCGCTGCTGGAGGGATGGGAACACACACAGGCAAGACGAGTGATGGGCTTTCTTTTTTATCTGGAGCAACCGGTTGTCTCCTGAACTCACATAGATTTTCACCATCGATTGATCCTGCCTGGGAGCGAGATGCGTTTTTTCCCCAGCTGTCTCAGAAACGGGAAGGGACACATGCCATAGATCACACTCACAGAAGGCCATGCGTCTGGTATCCCAGGCTGTGGACTGTCCAAAAAAGAATCAAAGAAGTGGGCAGAGCCCTGCCAACATTTTACAGGACACCAAAGAGAATACATGTTCTCAGGCTGAGCTACAAAAGTTGATGTTAGCCCAGGGATTAGCTGAAATTTGGGCTTCAGGAACCCAAGTCATTGTTTTCAGAAAACTGAACATGCTCTGCTCTTTTTCATGTTTTTCCATAACATTTGGGGATGCTGAAGCTGGATTTACAGGAAGCGAATGTTTTGGGATAATGTTTTATTGATATTTTTTCCAAATTACATTTTTCTTCTCTCCATGTCATTTCTTTCCTCCATGAGATATTTTGATATCCAACTATGAGTCCTGGTTTTAGAATCTTCCTATTTCTAATGAAAATTTATAAGTGCAAGATATTTAGAGGGTTATCCTTCCTTCTTTTCCCTAACTAAATCTTTGGTTTGTTATCATTAAGACAAGACCCAACAAGTAGGTTGCTAGAGAATTCATGCACTTTCTCAATGTAATACTGACGGTATTAAAGTCATAAGAAAGTGGGTTTGGGAAGGATGATAGGGGGATAATTACAACTTCCTAAGCTATTTGCAGAGGTGTCAAATTTTTAGCAATATTATGCTCATTAATAATATTTATGTTGATAATTATTCAGGTGATCCAATGTTTCAGTTTGCCCAGGAGAGGCCTGGATTGTGCCTGTGGTCTCAGTATAATAATTAACAGCATCCACTTTCTTTTTCAAAGGCGTTCTGGCTTGGGCACAAAATTATACGATCACTCTATTAATTGTGTAAGACACTATTCTGCCACCACCATGGAAATAAGTCATGTAATAACTGTACATTGAAACGTATATTTAACGATGACAATTTTCTGTCAAAACTTTAAGTGCCCATACCCTTCACCATAGACATTTTTCTTCTATGAAGGTATTCTGTAGAAATTCTCAGGTTATGAGCGGATTATATACACACATGCAGGTGTTCAAACACAAGAATGCTTAGTGAAAACTGGAAGAAGTCTCAATGTTTATCAACAATCTAGTAAGATACAATGGAATCCTGTGTAACTATTATAAAAGAAGGTGGTATATCTCTGTGTGCTGATGATATGGTGAAATGTTCAAGACAAGGTTTTAAATTAAAAATGCGAATCAACCCAGTCAGGGCACATGCCTGGGTTGCCAGGCCAGTTCCCGGCAGGGGACATACAAGAGGCAACTGCACATTGATGTTTCTCTCCCTCTCTCCTTCCCTTCCCCTCTAAAGATAAATAAATAAAATCTAAAAAAGGAAAAAAAAAGTACTTAAAAAAATGCAAATCGTAGAAGTATATATACAGCAGTGCTTGTTATGGTTGGACCAGACAAGCCTTCATGTTCTCCCATAATCTCCTGCAGCTCCCACCCCTAGAAACAACAACCAATCAACATCAACCTAAATACTAACTGGTTACTATACAAATGAAACTTCTAGTCGAATTAGATTGCCCCTCCCAAGCCTCTCCAATGTAGAGATTTTGGAGCTGCCATAACCTACCATACAATCCTGCTGTAATATGTATATTGGAAGAACATTCTCAAAATTTATTAGCTGATTACTTCTGGGGAGTGACTGTAATTCGCTTCTGTATTTTTGTTTTAACCCATAATCGTATATTGCTTATAATTTTAAAAATTAGTTTAAAAGAAATGCATGTCAAGTCAGTTTGCCGTATGAGCAGATATTCGAACTGTATCTAGAGCTCCTGGGAAGCCTTGGTTTACGGAGGAAGATTAGAGAGCCCGATCTCCGGTGTTTTTCCTATAAATACACTTTGGAGTGGCTGTGGCATAGTCTATAGTTACCCCCCAATTATCAGTGTAATTAAGGAAATAAAATTGAAATGTAGCTTTTTGTCTCCAACTTTTTCACCATCATTTTAACTGGATCAGTTAAACAAATACATTAGTTGCTTCCTCTGAATCTCTTTGGAAATAGATTCTAAAGTATAAACCAACTATTTAAAAATGATGAACTTCCACTTTTCCCCCCTTTCATTTCTCTGCTCTGTCTTCTACGACAAGTGTGACTCCAAAGATTCACAGAAGAGGAATGAAGATTTGAAGAAGCTTTACTGTGAAATTAACAGATCAAATTGCACCATTTCAGTTTTCAAGGGTTACAAAATGTTCCCACTTAGTTTTAATTTTAGAGTGAAACAAGAAACAAAAGAAAAATAAGCTCATAGAAACATCTAGAGTTGGAACTACCTCTCACAGATAAACACGCTCTAATTTTCGTCTCTCCTGCCTCACTTGCACCTCCATATGCACTTGGTTAGCAATTGCCCTGGGAGTGAAGATTTCCCTCCAGGCTTGGCTTCTCCCTGCCTCCCGGCTCCCCTCCCATCCCCTGACCCCCTCCCTACCTCCTCCTCCTTCCTGGCAGGAGGACCTTTAAATTAAACACTTCCTCCACTCTGTCCTACTGCACTCTCCTATAATAAGGCTTCATTTCTTTTTCTTTATGTTTGTTTCATCATTTGCTCCAATCCCCTCTGCTACCCCCATCTAGACTGTGGCTTCCTTCAGAGCACAGACTGATCGATACTATTTGAAGCATCAGTGCCCCACACAATACTTGGCACAGACTAGGTACTTAAAAATGTTTTTTAATGAGTGAAACCTTGGCATAAAAAAAATAGTCGCACCGCTACGAAAAGAAGTCACAGACAATACTATAAATCGTTTCAAGGTGCCCGAGGAAAAGATTCTCTTAGACAAGGTGCAGCCTCATTTTCAGTTGGCAACCTGGCTGGAGTTCAGAAGCTTGTCTGCCTTTCTTCCTCTGGTGGGCACTGGTTTGAAACTCTTTTTGCAACTGCTGCATTTTGCAGTTTCCCTGACCTTTCTTCTTCCTGGGAAATCAGAGTTTGAGCCTTGGAACTAAGTGGGTGGGACGACACGCATTCTGCATACACCTGTTGTTTTTGGTTGGCTTAGCTGTGCACAACACTGGATGAGCTGGCTCAGGAGACATAGTGACTCATGTCATTTTCTCTGTAATCAGGGGTGACCTGGAGCACTTTGGGCCAGGAAGAAATTAGTTTCTCACACTGTACCTCTGCCTGTGGATGAGTCTGGGCACCATCTCGACATCCATCAACATGACCAAATTAGTCGCTGCTCTAGCTGATAGTAATGGTGATGGCGCCCGGCCACAGAAGACCTTCCCTGCTTGGCTAAAAGAGGTTGTGACCTGCTTGCACAGGAATATAATGGGAGTGTGAAAATCTGCGTTTGACTGAAGCTTTAGATTACAGACACAGTAGCATTAACTGGGCAACCAACCTCTTTTGAAATTCAGTGAATAGGAAGCTATTAGCTATTCAAATGATGTCAATCAGTTTGTGATTTATTGACTATTTCTATATACCAGGGAAGTAGGCGCTTGGATGGAGGGTGGGGAGTGGGAGAATACAGGAAACGCCAGGCCCAGAAGTGAGCTGGGAGCACAGACATTGGTTACTCAAGACCACAGCGCTGGCGCTGCAGAGAAGATTGGGGTCAGGGGGGGACCCAGCGGGTGTCCTGAGCACTGGGAGAATGGGGGGAGTATTACAGAAGGGTTTAGAAAAGAATCCTGAAAGGGAGAATCAGAAGGCTCCTAAACACTGTGTGTAAAGTAGTCCCTCATTGTGTTTGTTATCTCCTAGTCCAGTAAGATAAAGACTAGGAGGTTCATCCGAGGCAGAACCAGGAGGAAACACTAGTACTGATAAGAACGGGCAAGACGAATGAATTGTGAGGGCCTAATGATTTTTAGTTGCTTCGTTAATTTTCAGAAGTATCATACGTGCAGGAAACTAGGAAAACATTAAAAAAGCACAAAGGACCCAGCAAACAAACCAAAAAAACAGAATTCATTTCACCCCTCAGAGACCACCTTACCGTTTGCACGTGTACGCCTCTGTCTGATCCCTTATCTGCACGCACACACACTCACTCCCGCACACATCTTTCCCACAATGTCCACTACACCTTACTGCACACACTGTTCTATAGTCTGGGCCTCAGATATCTTGAAACGTGTGGGGTAAGTGTCTGTGGGGGATTTTTCTCTTTCTGTGGTTCTGTACACCATCCTCCCCACCCTGCCTCGCTGCCCTGTGGTAGGGAGGCTGATCTCGGTAGGTAGACCTGCTCACCCAGAAGCCTCTTTGTTCGAAGAAAGGCACAACAGCTCTGCTGAAAAAGATGGCAAGGCTCTGCTGATTCGTACATTACTTTGCATGCATTTTCTTTCCAGGTATAAGAGGCTTTTAAGCGAGCATGTGAGATAAAACAAAAGAGATTGATTAATGTAATCTACAGCCTACCATTCAGGGCCTCCCATCTGTGGAACTAAACCATGTCATCGCAGCCTGGGGTCAGGAGGCTGATTCCACACAGAGAAGGAAAAGATGGGATCTGCCCAAGGAGACACGCCTTCACAGTGCGCAGCGTACCTGCCCTACACCTTCCTCTCCCATCTCAGGCCCGCAGACTCTTGACGCTGACCAGCAGGGCAGAGTGCTGAGCTTGAGTATTTCCCGTTTGGCCCAGCCTCTCCTCCCCACTACTACTGCCTGATTTAATGCTTTCGTTGCATGTGGATTACTGCAACAGCTTTATACGTTGCCTTCCTGCCCCAATCTTGCCCCCTTCCACTACATCCTTAGCATTTGTAGATAAATAAATTTTCTAATAAGACTATTTGCCTGTTTCTGTTGTCTATTACTATATAACAAGGCGTGCCAAAACATAGTGGCAAAAGACAACTGCCGCTTTATTATGCTCACAGATCCCGTGGATCAGGAATTCAGGCAGAGCGTAGCAGGGCTGCTGTCTCTCTGCCCTGAGGGATATAGAGCTGGGGTGGCTTGACAGGCTGGGACCAGAACCGCGGCAGTTGCAAGATGGTCCCCTAAGATGCTTCTTTCCCTGCCTGACTGGTGCCGGGCTGCAATGCTGAAGGAAGGGTTCGGCTGGGGCTGTGGACCAGAGTACCCATGAGTGGCCTCCTCAATATCACAGCCTCGGATGGTCAGACTTCTTCCATGGTTGCCAGTGTCCCCAGGGAGCAAGGTGAAGCTTCCTGGCCCTTTGCGACAGAGCCTCAGAAGTCACATAGCTAGTATTTCCACTGTATTCCATCGGGCAAAACAATTATAAGCCTGCCTCGCTTCAAGGAAAGAGAATGTAAATTCCACCTCTAGATGGGAACCATGTCAAAATTTGGGGAGCTATGTTTTAAGTCATCTATTTTCTAGATTTGCATAAGCATAAGATGATTTTTAAAAATACACAGCAACTGTTAAAGATTAAAGGAGGGAAGGAGACTTTCACTCTTCATTCTCTGCCCTTCCAAAGGAGGGAAAATCTGGTGGGATTACTGATGATTTTTATTTCGTACAGAAAATTGCTTCCCCTATTCTCTCAGGCCTGCAAAGGACACCAGGATAGGCCCTAAGCGAACACATTTTAAAGAAAGTGCCAGTCCACCTCGCTATGCAGGGCGTGCAAAGGCCTGGTGCAACTGCTCTGCTGTTGTCCAAGTGTTACCCACCTGTGGCTGTGGAAGAAAAGCTTGAAACATTCTTTGGGAGAGTTAAGAGGCCAGATCAAGGGCTTTGCAGAAAGTGATCCTGGTGCTATGTTCCACATCCCATTTCATCCCCACTCTGCCATTGGAAATACTCCCTTGCCTTAAACCAAATGAGAAGGCTTCTCAAAAACCATTTGGAGATCTTGACCTGCATCACATGGAGCTTGAGGGTCACAAGGACCAGAGATTGACTTTCATCAGAAGAAACCTAGAGGTGAAAGGCTCGCTGGGGAGGCCTGCTTTGCGGCAGAATGAAGAAAGAGGACTCATTGGGAGGGAGTTTCACTTTCACTGATGCGTGGGCCCTGGAATGGAGGAGACCCATCCATGGGTCACTGTGAATGGCATGAAGGATGCCACCCAAGAGAACCACCTAGAAGGTGAAGAGACCTGGCAGAAGTGCACTATAGCCATGGGTCCCTCGTAGGTGGATCTCCAAGGTGTGGATGCCACACCAGGTGACAACTGTATCAGTCACACAAGTCTGGGCCATTTGCCTCTAATGCCTCCTCCAGGGCCTAAGGAAAGAGCAGCTAGTGGTTCAGGCTTCCAACCTGTAGGTCTTTCTTCAGTGCCCTGTTTCCTGCAGGACCTTTTGGATGAGAGTTAAAGATCTAGAAGTCATGTGCAGAGAAAGTTGGATCATACAGAGTTCAGATAACTGCTAATTTCGCTTCAGAACTTGATGCCACACTCCCATCACATTCTTTTTGCATTTCAAATGAAACACATTCGTTGTCTTTGTTTTGCTTTCTTGCTTTTTTGTTTTGTTTTGTTTTGCGGCAAATTATATTTTCCTATTCAATAAGTGGTTGTTACCTTTCCAGAACCAGCCACTGAAGTTGCAGACTTCATTTCCAACTTGGTTGAGAACTGCCTTCTTCTTGGTACTCTCTGCTGCTCATATTCATAGGTGGCCATGAAGTTCTCAGATTCTTACATCAGAAGGACTACAATCCTCCATATTTACACAAAGTTTAAAGGTTTGCAGATACACTGGAATTTTAAAATATATCATATCACCTGAATTTTACAAAAACCTGCGAAAGAAGTGCTATCATCCTGTTAAAGATTTTATAGATGAAGAAAGTGAGATGCAGCAAGCTCAGGTGATTTGTCTGAGGTCACAGAGGTCATTTGTGCCAGAGCCAGGACCCTGCTGACGCCAAACTGAGTGTTCTGGCCTGCAGTGAGCACCATGGCTTCCTCTATCTTACTTAGTACATGGCCCTGTGTCAATGTGATAAGACCATTAATAACAAACGTTATGGCCTCTTGTGGTCGAGAGTTCAGAACAAAGTCAACAATGGCCATGTCTCCTGGAGGACTGTTTCAAAATCCTTCCAGGAGGCAGCTAAGCCATATGAAGTGTCTAAGAAAGCAAGAATTATATCAAGAATTCACTTTACATGTTGAGGTACTTGAAGCCAGCAGAGTTTTTGGTTCAAGTCATTCTGATAATGAAGTCAGAAGCATGTCCTGTGTCTTTAATGATGGCCCCACCCCCTTCTTTTCCCTTGGCAGTGGCACTTGGCCAATGGCAGACTGGAAAGAGAGTTATGTCTCCTTAGAGAGCTTCTAGCCTGTCCCCTGGGATAAATTTGAAGGACAAGTTAGGCATGATTTTCATCACAGAAAATTCACCATTAATTCATTTACTCTAGTTGCGCATTCTTGTTTTTATTTATTTAAAGAGTATATACTCTTTCTCTGAGTAAATGGAACAACGAGTATGGCTTGTTAAATATGACAAACAGGATTCAAGTCTCTGCTCTGTCAGTTACTAGCAGTGAGCTTGGGCAGGTTACTTAAACCTTCCAGCTTCAGTTTCCTCACCTGTTATACAGGAATGACCCCTGCCCAGGACTCCAGATCACGGATGAGCATGTGACCCCATTTCATTAGAGTGCATCTCAGCACTCAGGAGGAAGCTATTTTCTACTGGGAACAGAGACACTGGAAGGCTGTCTGACTGGAGCAGCTGCAGCCACCTGCCCCGAGAATGGAACCTGAGAGCAAAGCCAAAACGCACAAAGGAAGGTGGAACCATTCCAGGAGATGGAGGGAGATGAGGTTCCAATAGTACTGTGTGAGTCATAACGTAAAGTGCTTAGCAAACTACCTGGTACATAGTAAGTGCTCAATAAAAGTTAGCTTGATAGTGCTTCTTCTGGAGTTTAGTCCAGAAAAGAGAAGACTTCATAACTTATTTTGAATACTGAGCAACTTTTGCCAGGAGAGGCCAAATCCCTGAAGTATGATATCACAGATACCAAGAAGCCTTTCCTATCATCTAAAACACCGCTCTTTCCTTGCTACTAGTAGCTCTAGATGTCGAAAATGGTCATTAAGCCCTCAGTTTGAAGACCTTTCCAGAGAGGTTTCTCATCCAGCCATAGCAGCTATGTCAATGACATCCTTAACTCCATTCCGAGGGCAGGTTTTGACAGTGGCCCATAGAGGTAGTGGAGGCCACAGGGCACCCTCAGGGAGCAAGGGGGACATGGCTACGCCCAAAGGAGACTGCAGGACGGAGAGCCCAGCTATCTCCCTGTGCAGTTGCTCTGGCTACCCTGTCCTCAAGAAGTCCGCATCTGAGATTTCTGAACTGAAAGAAGAACATTTGGGTGAAATGGCCAAAACGCCTTCATTGAACAGCAAGCATCGCATGTAACCCAGCCCTCCTCTTCCACCCACGTAGCCTCCAGGCCCCAGCCCTCAGCAGCAGACGAACGGAAGGAAGCCAGGACCACAAAGGACAAGGCCGACAAAAGACGGTGGAAGCAGCCCAAGCTGGCGGGGCCGAGGAACGGCTGCGTGACAAGAGAATGAAAACCTTACTCCTGTCACGTACGCACGAGGCAGGTATCTGGATCATCTGTGATTCTGGCCTGTGAGGGAGATGGCTGGATGCGAAAAACGGAGAAGCTGCCCGGGTCGAGTATGGAATAAACAGTTCAAAGTTCTGTTAGAACAGGAACAGACATGCCCCGAGGGAAGGACCTGAGTCAGAGTCATAGTTCAAAGAAATTAGGCAGAGATTCCTGGAAGCGACAATCTAAACAACTTTAGACATCTTATTTAACTCTCAAAGCTTCGATGGCCTTCTTCCTCCTTCCTTCCTTCCTCCCTTCCTCCCTTCCTTCCTTCCTTCCTTCCTCCCTTCCTTCCATTCTTTTTTTTTCCTTTCTTCTTTTTTCCTTTCTTCATCTATCCCTCATCTTGTCTTACATTCTTTAACCTAGAGCCTTTGTTTTCTTTCTGCTTTGGAGGATAGGGAATGATTTTACAAAGCTGGTAACACCTCCTTTGAGTTTTCTGAGAAGGATGAGAATTCGTAAGATTGTCCAGGGAAGAAGGATATTCCAGGCAAGGGGAACAGCATGTGCAGAGGCACGGAGGACTGTTCTGGGAAGTGTGGGTGGTTCCATGTGGCTAGAGTGAAAGGCAGAATAAAGGAGAATGGCAGAAGATGACCCTAACGGGGTCGGTGGAGGTGAGTTCACAAGAGCGTTACCAGGTGGGGGACACACTGGAAGTTCCCATCCCATGAGCCATTCTTCTTCCTTACTAGCAGAATTTTTATTTTGTTCAGGTGGTAAAATGCCCAGGGCCAGACCATAAATCACCATTGCCCTAAGCCGAGTACAGCAATCCCCTTTACCTTTGATGATAATGCTTGGGCTAGGGCTGAGTATGGCCCTCAATTCTGGCCAGAAAAATAGAAGAAATCTGGTGGAAAGCATTGAGGGAAAAAGTTTGAGCCCTGATTTTTAAAAAGAAAGAAAACTCATGTGTCTGTGTCTATGTCATGTGATATCGATCTGTGACGTTAGTGAGAATGTGATATCTATCTGTGACGCTAGTGAAAAGCCGGAGGGCGGACACTACACACCTAGGACGGAAGAGAAAGGGCAGAGAGTCAGCGGTCAAACCGATTGCAAGGCTGCCTGCCTCAGGACTTTTAGCTAAGGGCACAACTAATATCCTGTGGTTAAAGCTAGTATTGCGCTTGCAGTCAAATTTGTCACAACCACTGTCATGCCAAGGACAACATTTGCAGGTATGGCTAAGGAGTATGGACCTTATCATGAAGGCAAATGGGAGCTACAGGAATCCGGTTTAGGCAGAAGAATGAGTTGTTGGCTCTGTGCTTGTAAACCAGGGCTCTGGCTGCGGTGTGCAGAATGGGCTGCAAAGGGGAAAACCAGGCAGAGGGACCAGTCAGGGGGCTGCTGCAATTGCCTGAGAGATTGGGGAGAACCGAAGCAAAAGAAGTAACAATGATAACAGAGGTGAAAAGGATAAGTCTGAGAGCTATTTTTAAGTCAAAATAACTTAATTTTGTGACTAAGTGGATGTGAGAGGTGGGGAAGGGAGGAGAAACGAAGACAGCTCATGGCTTCTGGCTCAATCGACTTGAGAGACTGGTCGAATGATCCTGGCTAGTTTCCGCATTTCACGGAGGTCAGATTGAAAGCATGAAAGCGGATAGGTCTCATTTCTCCCAGCAGCTCCCGCTCCCAGGAGCACATTTTGCTGAGAGGACTTAGAAGGGACCAGAAGGACCATCTTGGGGAAGGAAAATCCCCTCTTTTTCTGGTGGATCCTCCGGTTTATTGGCACAGAGCTCCTCAGTGGGTGGCTTTGATCTTCAGTCTGCCTTTCAGATCTAGACTGACAACAACGCTCGAAGTGAGACGCAGGCTCAGTGATGCACCAGTGATGCCCGAGCATATAAATTAAAACCAGCAAAACATCATTTCCCACACACGCTCTAGACTTGTGCTTTATTAAAGTTCTCGTAAAAGCCTTGTCCACATCCCCTGGCATTCATTCACTCCTGGTCACGAAGTCTTTCCCTTCCGCAGTGTCTATCATCCAGACCTGCCAGGTGCAAGGGGAAGCTATTTGCTTAAGACAAAACAGTTATACCTTTTTTCCTAATGGCCAAAAAACCCCACAAAAAACAAAAAACAATAAAACAGGCAACAGAGACGTCTTCGCCCCAGAGGGGAATGATGCAAACCAGGCTTAAAGCCCAGAGACTGTTGCCAGGATACATGGCTGTGGGGTGGCAGGGGTCACGGAACCAAGGAAAGGGTTTCACAAATGACTAATTGGTTGTGTTTTATTTCTCCTTATAGAAGGATTGCCTCAGTCTCACCAAGGCTTACTACAGTTCAAATATTTAATCTCTCTCACTCCTGTACCACGTTTTATGTTAGTTTCACACATTATCTCATTTGATGGCGGGAAAGGTGGCGGAACACAAGGATCCAGATTCTTCCCTCTATTCAGGGCAATTCAGAAGGGTCATCCCAGCTCCAGAGCTTCCCATGGGATCGTCCCAGGGCTCTGCAGCAAGGGCATCATAATTCACAGTCTCCCTCTGCCTGTTTCACTCCCACCCTTAGAGGTGTTGTTCCTGGAAGCACCCCCCCCCCAACAAAATCCCTGTACGAGTCAAAGAAAAACCAGAGCTGGACAGCTGTTAAAGGGGTAGAAACGTTTTGTTCAGCACTATTGCAATCGGGGAAAAGAGACCACATAAAACTGGGCTCAACTCTGAATATAAGGAGGATGAGTAGGGTTGTACCACCAAAGAGCAAGGGTTGGGGGGCAGTGGATGGAAAATGACTAATAGGAAACATCAGGGGTAAGAGAGGATTCTGACCAAACAGATCTAACAGAACTCTTGCTGAAGGCAGGCCGGGGGGGGTCACACATCACGTGGGAGATGCTGGGGGGTAAAGAATTTGAACAAATATGACAGGTGATCAGGTATCAAGAGTGGGAGATTCTCTCTAAACTGACTTAACAGGCTTCTCACTAAAACTGAGTGATGCCAACCTGATAAGGATAGATGCCAAAGTTAAAGGTCAACACCTAGTAGAGGAGTGGCCTTGGAAGAGACTGAGAAGGGTTTGCTCAAGGGGAGAATCTGTCACATGCAAATTTCTGCCTGTTACCTAGGGAACCTGACCTATGACACCAACATAAAATCATCAATCAATTCTATTTTTCTAGGCACACACTCACATACACTTCTATCTGTTCTTATTGCCATTATTTTATTATTTGTAAAAAGCTATAAAGCTATTTTAATTCCAACAAAGAAGCATAATCTCAGAATAAATGTAAAATTCTTTGAGTTGAATAGATTTAGCTTAAATAAAAACTAAAATCACTGGTTGACAAAGACTTCTTAGAAAGAACACAAAAAGCATAAGCCATAATAGAAAAATCTAGTAGATTAAACTTTATCAAAATTTAAAAGTCTGCCTTTTAAATGTCACTAAAAGACAAGCACAGATTAGGAGACACTATTTGCCAAAAACATGTTTGTTAAAGGATTTGTTTCCAGAATATATGAAGTATTCTCACAAAGAAATAAGAATATAAACAACTCAATTTTTAAATGGGCAAAAGATATCTTAATCAAAAAAGAGATATAGTTGGAAAATAAGCCAACAAAAAGATGCTCAGCATCATTAGTTATTAGGGACTCGTGAATTAAAACCACAGTGTTGTATCTACAGACCCATCAGAATGGCAATGAGTAAGCAACCGACCAACGAACCAACCAACCAACCAAGAAAAAAGCCCTGATAAGACAAAGTGCTGACAAGAATATGGAGAAACTTGAACTCTCATACGTGATATAGTGATGCAAAATGGTGCAACCAATTTGAAAAATAGATTTTTATAAAGTTAAGCATACATTTAGCAAATAACCCAGGAATCTTACTCCCGGATATTTACTCAAGAGAAATAAAAGCATGTGTTTACACAAAGACCTTTATACAAATGTTTATAGCAGCTTATTTATAATTGTGAAGAATGGAAAACAATCTAAATGCCCACTAATGAATGAACAGATAAACAAATTGTGGTATCATCATATAATGGAATTTTACTCAGCAATTAAAAGAAGGAATTAATGACAGCAATTCTACTCCTAGGAAGTACTGAAGAGAAACAAAAACATATTTTCATACAAAAACTTCCATGAAAATGTTTATAGCTTTATTATTTATAATAGCCAAAAAGTAGGAAAAAACCCAAATACCTACCAACTGATGAATGGATAAACAAAATGTGATATATCCATGCAGTGGAATATTATTCAGTAATGAAAAAGAATGAGGTCCTGATTTGTGCTACAACATGAATAAAAAGAGTAGTCTAGAACTCTGGCTGGTGTGGTTCAGTTGGTTGGAGTGTCATGCCATAACTGAAAGGTTGAGGGTTCAATTCCCAGGAGGGATACATAGTTAGGTCGCAGATTTGATCCCTGGTTTGAGTACGTACGGGAGGCAACTAATTAATGTTTCTCTCTTACATCGATGTTTTTCACTCTCCCTTCCTCTCTGCCTTAAAAAAAAAAAAAAGGCCTTGAGTTAGGAAAGAAGAAAGAAAGGAAGGAAGGAAAGAAGGAAGGAAGGAAGAAGGAAAGAGAAAGAAGCCAGACACTAAAGACCACATATTGTCCGTTTCATTTATACGAAATGTCCACGAGACAGTTTGGCAGTTGTCTAGGGCTGGAGTTTAGAAAGAATGGGAAGTGACTGTTTTAGGGTTTCTTTCTGAAGTGATAAAAATATTCTAAAATTGATCGTGGTGATGGTTGCACAACTCTGTAAATTTACCAAAAAAAAAAAATCTAACATTGAACTGTACACTTTAAATGGGTGGATTTTATATGTAAATAGTTATCTTTAAAAAAGGAATAAACGAGGAAGTAAGTTAAGCTTACAAAATATATACAATAATATTATGATAACTACATATGGTGCCTTGAGGAGTACTGGAAATATCGAGGGGAACACTATGTGAAGCATATGATTGTCTAACCACTGCACCCAGAACTAGTACATAGAAATAAAGAAAAAAGAAAGACTATTCTATTATTCACCAGCACATACAGTTAAAAATTTAAAAAATACAGATTAAAAAAAATGATCTAATGAAACACATAATAACTTGAATGAACCTCAAAATAATAATACTAAGTAAAAGAAACCAAACATAAGGGACTAATTACAGTATGATCACATTTATAGGACATTCTGAAAAAGAGACCTGTAAGGACTGAAGTTAGATCAGCATTTGCCAGGACTTCAGGGCGGCAGGCGGGGCGAGTTTACTTTAAAGGGGCCACAGGAAATTTGCAGGGTGCTGAAAATATACAATCTCTAGATCACTGTGGTGGTTATGCAATGGGTTACATTGCTCAACGCTCATATGTAAAAAGGGCAAATTTTATTGTGTTAAATTCTACCTCCGTAAACCAAACTTAAAACCAACCTCACTGCACTGTGCTGTGTTTTTGTTTTGCCACAGACTAGTGACAACTTTGTCACCTACCAAGCCTGGCTTGTGGATGTGAAGGGAAGCAGGGAGAGCAGGTGGTGGCGACAGCATCCCAAGTCAGTGTTCTTAGACAGGTGGAGTCTGCAGCGAGTGTATAGGCTGAGGAAAGGAATTTGTTGTGAAGGCAGAGACCAAAGTTACTGGGGGTGAGGGGTGGGGATCTGACTGATGGAGAAAGAAGACCACTTAAATCAGAATTCATGGTGGTAAACCACAGAAACACCCCCCCCCAAAACAGGAAAATAGTTGGCTCACATAGCTGAGAAATCCAAAAATTTAAAAGCAATGTTGTCGGTGCTTGTCTTTGCTCAGGCTGATATAACAAAACAGCTTAGTCTGGGTGGCTTAGACAACAGACATCAATTTCTCTCTATTCTGGAGGCTGGGCAGTCTGAGATCAGGATGCCAGCATCGTCAGTGAGAGCCCCCCTCCCCATGTGCCGGTGTCTACCTGCTTACTACATCCTCACGTGGCAGAGAGAGGTCGGGACTCTGGTCTTGTCCTCTTCTGATAAAGTGCACTAATCCCATCGTGAAGACCCTACCCTCATGACTTCTTTTAAATGTAATTGCCTCCCTAAGGCCCCACCTCCAAACCCCCATCGCATCGAGGGTTAGGAATCCAACACATGCATTTGGAGGGGACACAAACATTCATCATAACCGTACTCTAGCTGTCTGTAATTCCTAGCATCTTCGGCCTCTCCTCAGCCTGGTTCTTAGTCAGGTTCCCTCCATATGAAACAGGCAGGCTCACACTGGTCTTATAGCTGGCAATTCCAGAGAAAAGAATTCAACCACCTGTCCTCCAATGCCCCATCCATCCTTGAAACAGACTCTAATTGGCCTTATTTGGGTCATGCCTCACCTTGTGCTAGGGAAAGCAGGGTCATGCTATTTATTGGCAGCCCAGAGCACATAGAAATGGGGAGGGGAGTTAGAAAGGAAGGAGTGCAGGGCAGACCGGAAGCAAAAAACATTGTAGATATTTGTCACGGACCCACAGGCTTGGGAGGGGATAGAATTCGAAGGACAAAGTCACTTTGTTAGGAGATTCCTTCCTTTGACCTGATGGGAATAAGATGAGGGTGGATGAAACATAGAAAGGGCCGGTGGTTTTTGTTACAGAGCAAAGAATATGGGCAGGAAATGGAAGTTATTTGCATGTATCAGCTGCTCCTTTCTCTTTGAAGAAGTAAGGTCGTTTGCTGGAAGTGAATGAGTGGAGGCGGGAAGAGTAGAGGTAGAGATCTTCACCAAGTGGTGGAAGATTTAGAAGAACTGGTAGGGAGATTTGGGGAGGGAGCATATAGGGACCAAAAAAAAAAAAAAAAAAGGATTGCCAAATGGCACTGAGATTGGAGATAAAAAATTCTTTCTACCCATCCCTCAGGGCTCAATTAAAATATGTTCTTAACGTAATTGTATCCCTGTTGGAAGATAGCTCACACTCCTCCCAGCTGCCTGCCATCCGGGGCCACGCTTACAGCCCTTATCACGCCTCCACGGTGCTCAGGAGTCTGCCAGCCGCCACACTCGGCTTCCCGACTTTGGAACCTTGACAGTTTGGGTAATGAGTTTAGATACCGATTACCTGAGGTTCTTTAGTTTTGGAAAGTGAGTGGTAAAAGTTTGGGAAGAGATGAATTTATTTTAAAATGTATCTGAATCCATTCATTTCCTGAGTTCGGTTAGTAGCAAAAGTTCTGATAAAGAGTTTGAACAGTGAGGATAATCCAGTCGTGGGCCTATGTGCGTGCACGCCTGAGTGAGTGAGTGTGTGTGCACGTGTGTGTGTGTGTGTGTGCACGCACCTGGTAATTTGCCTGCTGTATTGTACTCTCTTGAAGGCAAAACCCTTGTGTGACTAACTTTCATGTTCCCATAGGACCTCGTATGTATGTGGTGGGGGATGAACATTTATTTGTTAAATGAATAAATGAAAGCCCACTTCCCTCTCCCAGCTTTTCTTTGTTCCTACTACACCTTACCGCTCCATTAACATAATCGAAGGTGAAACTTTAAAGAACTGCTCTTGTCGCTGGGACTCCTTCCAACTGCAATTATAAGCACGTGCTTTTCTTTTCCTTTACCCCCCCACCCATCGGACAAAACCTGAATCAATTCCAAGAGATGGATTTTGCTGCCTGTTGTAAAATGTTCTGGCTTCTAGTCAAATAGACATTGCAGGAGTGTATAAAAACGGCTTTGTTCTCCACACGAGTGAATTCATTTCAGCAGGGCATAGTTTCGATTTCTTATTACCTTTTGGGAGGGTAGAGCATTAAGGAATTTAAAGGTATCATCATTGTATGAAAACTGCTGAATAAGGAAGACCTAAGTGGTAAACAACTGGCTGAACTGCCCGAGTACATCTGAGATAAGGGAGCACATTCTTTATTGTGCCTGCAACCTGTTTCCTATGCAAGAACGGTCCACGCCTTGCTTTTGGAAGAACAATAACATGTAACCTTGAACATACAATACAGCTCTCTATTGCTTGTTCTTCGTTTGTAACTGTATCCCCTAGACAAGGCTGAATCTCTGACTCCAACAAAAACTTAAGAGATTCTGGTAGTGGCTGTGTTTCTGGGTGTTCGTGTGTGTGTGTGAACCAGGCTAACATTAACACATAGTTGAATAAATAGTCACTGGAAGAGTAGATAAAGAAACAGACTCCCTCCCCTGCTATAGACCCAAGCTTAATAAAGGCATTTTCCCAGGAGGAGGCAAAGAAACTGAGTCCCTGGTCTCTATGTTTCGTAAGTACCCCAGAATTGTGTTCAGGGACTCAGGAATTTGGGGAAAGAGAAGAAATACACATTTCTGACCATGCACTCAGGTTGGAGGTTAACCCACTTCTAAGCGGGGGCTTCCATGTTTCAGCTCAAAACAGCCACAGAGACGATTTGTCTAAATGGGGACACAGGGAGGCAAGGCATCGATTTAATCTCCATTTGCACTTCTAACTAGTTCTGTGGCCTTTGCCATTTATGCAATTCTCCTGAGCCTCAGTTTCCCATTTGTAAAATGAATACATCTCCTAGGGGCTTTCTGAGAATTAGATACTATATACGAACACATGTAAGATTGAGCCTGGCATATTTGATCACTCAACAAATACTTATGGGACAGGCAATAGGGATATTGAAGGCAAAAGAGATAAGATTTCATCCCTTGAAGAGCCTATACTCTAGTGGGAAAGACATACAAATAAATGAATAGGAAGATAATTAGAGATGGTGCATCATGGGAGCAAGAGGAGGAAAGTCTAAATCAGATTGAGGAACCTAGGAACCCTTCCTGGGGGCGGTGATGCTCAGCTAAGTTTTGAAGAAGTAGGAGTGACGTAGACCAAAATGGGAAGGTCATTCCAGACAAAGTGGACCGTATGTGCAAAGTCAGGGTGGTGTGAAACTGCTCACTGTTTAGGGAACAACAGAGAGTTCAGTAAGACTGGAGCAAAGGTACATGCGTGGGGGAGGCAGCTGATGGGACGAGGCAGGCAGAGGCCAGATGGTGAACAGCCTTGGGTGACCTGCTTAAATAAAGACGGTGAACTTGACCTCCAAAGGTACGGGCAGTGGAAGGGTGAGGCAAACCAGGTTTAGGTTGAGAAAGAGTACTCGGGGTGCAAGGTGGGGGAAGGATTGTAAGGGTGAAGGTTGAAGCTAGGGGGTTCGATCTGAGCTCTCTGTAGTAATCCAGATGGGGGAGAAATGAGGGCCCGAGTGAAAGTAGTGGGAATGGGGAGGAGGAGATGGATACAAGAGCCATTTAGGAGGTAGAGCTTGTAAGGCAGGAATGCAGGGCAGGCAGTGAAGGAAGTGAGAGTGTCTAAGATGATGCACATCCAACTAGGTGGGCGACATTGCCATTCGCTGAGAGGGTGATCTCGGGAGAAGGCGCAGGTCTGAGATGGGAGTGGAGCGGGTGAACACGGTGCTTTCCATTTGCTCAGTTTTACTGTCTATGAGTCATCTGGGTAGACATAGCCAAGAGACAATCGGTTATATGGATCTGAATTCAGACTGTGAACTGGAAAGAATGACCAAGACTGCTGGTTGTTCCAGTGGTTATTTACTGCTTCTTATTCTTCCGTACTAAACTATCTCCCCTTTCTTCCTCCCTCCCTCCCTCCTTCCCTTCCTTCCTTCCTGTTGTCGTTGCTGATTACATAGCCACTTAGAATAAAAACTACATTTCCCAGCATCTTTTGCAACTGGGTGAGGTCATATGACAAAGATCTAGCCAATGAAATGCAAGTGAAACTTCATGTAAGAAGTTCTAAAGACCTTACTTCAGATTCAGCCCATGGCTACCCTGTGCCCTCCTTTTTTGCATCAGTCCCTTCCTCCATTTTCCTGCCTGGAGGATGACAGATGTTGCAATCTTGGACAATAAGGTTAAGACCCCTTAAAAGAGAAAACGAGAAAGACCCAGGGCAGGACCCTCACTTCTCCCTCCACCAGAGGGATCATTCATTCTGGATGCGTACATAATGCTTCCTGTGAGGCTGTCAATGGGGCCCAGAACCTGGGTCTCTGCTATCCGGAGCTTCATAACAACTCTGGACTATTTACTCAGACATTGATGTGAGAAAGGAAAGAAATCCAAACTTCTCTTTGGTTTACGCTTTTAAGCTAGCCATATTTGAGTTTTCTCCTGCTGGCCACAACATCTAATCCTAAAGCACTCAAAGAGTCAGCAACCTATGGGAGAGAGTTGAAGCCACAGATGCGGATTCAGTCACCCAGGGGCTGTGCACAGGGGGGGAGCAGCAGAGAATGACAACAGAGCCTGCGAGGCAGGGTGCTTGAGGTGTCCCTCAACTCTGTCCCTTCTGAACAGTTCTTTTGCTGTATGTTCTCCTTTCCTGCCTCTGGGAGGAGAGTCAGCCTTCTCTACTCCTCCAGGTATTAACCCATTGCCACTGTCACAGACATGCTGCTCTGACCACAGAGTCACGGTTGGGTGTGGGGTGAGGAAAGGAGCAGCCGTAATTTTAACAGCTTTATTGAGATAGAATTCACCTATCATGTAATTCGGCCATGCAAAGTGCGCAATTCAGTGTTTCTTACAATTGTCACGGGGTTGGTCAACCATTGCCACGGTCTAATTTTATGACATTTTTTTACCCTGCAAAAAGAAATGGGATTCAGTGCTCCTTAGCAGTGAATTTTAACTGTGCCCTTGGTTGTCCTTCTCAAAGTGGAAGTAAACCCACTAGTGATACCGATGCCTCAGGCATAGAGAGGGAGAAAACGACAAGCTGGGGACATCAGCGTTCACAGGTGACACGAGAGTGGCAGGACCAGGCCCCCTGCCTTTCCCTCCCACGCCCTTGACTGAGCTGGGGCAGAAAGGCTCTTTGAGTGGAAGCGATAAGGAACCATGAAAGAATAATGAGCCTTTTTTCTTCAGAAATAATTTCAAACTTGCAAAAATGTTGCAAGAACACTGTAAGGAACTCTTACATGCCCTTCACCCAGATTCCCCAGTTGTTAACATTTTACCACATTTGTCTTTCATTCCCTCTGAATATTTATAGACTTTATTTTTTATTTTTCCTGAAATTTTGAGAGGAAGTTAAAGACATAATGCCGCAGTACAACTTAATGCTTTAGTATGCATTTTCTAAAAACAAGGCCATTTCCGGCGTAACTATAGTACAAACATTGATACAGTGTTACCATCTAATCCACAAACAATATTCAAATTTTGCCATCTGTCCCAACAGTATTCCTCATGGGTCTGGAAGCCCATCCAGGATCATACATTGCATTTGTCTCTTTAGTCTCCTTTGATTTGGAACATTTTCTCAGCCTTTCTTTGACCTGAGTATCTTTGATATTTGCAGGTAGTACAGCCAGTTATTATGTAGAACATTCCTCAGTTTGGGTATGTCTGATACTTCCTCATGACCAGTTTTGCCACCATGCATTTTTGGCAGGGCCACTACAGAGTAATGCTTTGTCCTTCTCAGTGCGTCGTATCAGGGTACGTGATGCCGATTTGTCCTGTTAGTGGTACCATTAAGTTCGGTCACTAAGTTAAGATCACATTTGCCAATTTCTCTACAGTAAACTTAATGAATAAGCATTTTGTATTTACTAATAACAAATTAATATTTTATTGGGTGATACTATGAGATGTTGTAAATATTCTGTCTCATTAAATTTTCATCCACTAGTTTCATCTTCTATTGATGATTCTTGCCTAAATCAATTTTTGTTATGATGGTTGCCAAATGATTTTCTAATTCCATTATTCTTCCTGTATTTATTAGTTGGTATTATACTATAAGGTAGAGTTTTTTTCTTATTTATTGATATCATTTTATGTGGGTTTATATGGACTCCTATTTTATTTATAGTGAGTTACAATCATTAGTCTTGTCATTTATTTTGATTCTTAATTTTTTTTTTTTAATTCTTAATTGCCTTCAATTTGGCCAATGGGGTGTCCTTCCAGTTGGGTCCTTTTGTTTTGCCCTCATCATTCCTGAGCATTATCTCATTCTGTGGCCCCACAAGATATTCTGGGTTCATTCACTCTCCCAGCCTCATATAATAGTTTCTGTGGTTGCTGTAACAAATTGTCACTGGTTTTGTGGCTTAGTACAACAGAAACTTATTCTTTGGCAAGTTCACAAGCCAGAAGTCTGAAATCAGTATCATTGGACTGAAATCTAGATGCCATCAAGACCACACTCTCCCTGGAGGCCCTAGAGAGAATCTGTTCCTTGTTTGTTCCGATTTCTGAGGGCTATCAGCATTCCTTGGCTAATGGCTGCATCTCTTCAGTCTCTGTCTCTGGTCACATTGTTTCTCCCTCTCCTGCCTGAAATCTCTTTCTGCCTCTCTTATAAGGATGCTTGTGATAGCATTTAGGGCCTACCAGATAACCCAGGATAATCTTCTCATCTTGAGGAGAAGTTTAGGCACAGCTTTAAAGATCCTTTTTCCAAAAATTTAGGTAACATTTGCAGGTTCCAGGGATTAGGATGTGCATATCAATTGCTGGGCCATTTTTTTAGCCTATGTACTCTGGAATCAGTCATTTCTTGAAGGACTGCAGGCCCCTGTTAATGAATGATATTTAGCAGCCAAGATGTGGATGCTAGGTATGCTCATTGCTGCTTGAGTGTCTATTTCCAGAAACTCTGTGCACCTACAGCTAAGAAATTACACAGACAGAAAAACAGATAGATGGGAAGGAGGGAAGGAGGAAAGGAAGGAAGGAAGGAAGGAAGGAAGGAAGGAAGGAAGGAAGGAAGGAAGATTTATATAGTATGCCTATGTAAATACATATATATCCATTTACACACACGAAAATACACTTAAATCTAATTAATCCATTTACATAACACCCAGGAGGTCACATGGATACCTTCAATTCTAATCCAGCACCACAGAATTTAGCCTTCTTCCCTTCTGTATGTGTAATTCAAACATGGACCTGTCGAACAGTGAGAGACTTGGCTCCCATTATTCTCAATATGCTACTTATTTGCTCAATTCCCTTGTAAGCAATCTCCTGACCATGCCAGCTAAATCCATATAACCCTGCCAACCACACTGGTTATATGGGATGAATCCCGTCAACCTAGGGAAGGGGAAAGGTGGATAGGATCATCTAATGAAGAGGCACAATATGATTTCACTGGAGAAGTAGAATTGTCTGTGTTAAGGATAATCTTTCATTAGCCCAGAGCACCTTCAGTTGTGATCTCGCATTTGTTATGCTCAGAGAGCGGTCCTCAAGTCCCAGAAGCAGGAGAATGAATTTTATAATCCAACACCCTCAAGAGCTTCCCTCCTAAAGATTTCCAGATGACAGTGAAGGGTTCGGAAGGAACCTTACACAGCATACATCTTCACATTTAGGGCTGCGTTTTCTCAAATGCACACTGAATCTTAAATTGCTTATCGACATACGGTGTTTTTTTTCCTTCAGTCGAATGAACACCTTCCTATTTAAAAACCCTAGAAGACCCTGGGGGGAGCCATTTGAAAATCCACTCAAGAGACACTAACCGCTGATTTTGCTCCTCACTAACTCACCTCCTGATGTCGTTAATGGGAGGAAGGGTGGAGTTCTACAGTGCCATTTCAACTCCAGACAAACACGGGATTTATAGTTCTATTGTGTAACATCATTGTCCAACACCTAAAACGGTTTTCCTATCGGGAAGCAGAGACTGGGTGGTGGTGGGAGGCAATCAGAGGGAAACGCACAGACTGGAGCGCGTTTGGGTGATTCTTCCAGACCAAGTGCTTCGCACGAAATTTTGCTCTTTGCTCTCTGGATTAAAAAAAGAAAAAGCCTGTAGGGGAGGCGGGGAGCTCTCTTAGCTGTCGCAATTCCTGGACTGCTTACGCATCAATAATGTTCCAAAAGTGCAACAGATTTTGTTTTTGCTGCTACCGCGTATGCCAGGCATCTGGGGTGAGATGAGGGAAATAGAAACCTGAAAGCTCCTGAAACGGTGGCACCGTGACAGCAGCTTTTGATAGCGGGCACTGAGTCTGAGATCCCTCTTCCGCTACAAAGGTTCAGAAAGTAAAGGGAGTGCATGAGAAAAGGGAAAAAAAACTGGTTACTACACACCCCAGTTTTCAAAAGGAAGAACACACATTGGGATCGAGAGGAAATGACAGGGCAGGTTTGCAACAATAATTCAGCCCTTCTTTTTTTACAGGGTCCAGCGATGTGGTGTGACTTTACGGAAACATTCAGAGGAGTTGTTTCCACTTCAAAGTGGCCACCCAGGGAGCCCATGCACAACTCTGAGATGCCTGTGTGGTCTTTCAGAGGGTTCTGGAAGCATGTTTCGGAGTTAACTTCGGAGTCATTTAATAAGCCATATAAAATTTTAGGCTAGTGACTATAGCAACAACTGTTTTTCCCCCCACCAAAACGAGAGTTTCCTGCCATTTACTATCCACTTTTATTCTATTAATTTAACCTTTAAAGACTTAGAATTTTCCCCCCAGATCACACTCAAAGTTCTTTTAATGAAATTCAAAAGCCCTTGTCATTTGTGGTGATTATGATATTAATACTTATTGGGCTGCCTGGGATGGGCAAACACTTTGCAGACATTTTTTCTTGTCTTTTTTCTCATTTTACCAATGAGCAAACTGAGGCTCAGAGGGAGGTTAAGCAACTAGGTACCACAGTTAAGAGGTGGCAGAGCTTGATTTGCCGTCAGGTAACCTGCCTCCAAAGTACATATTTTTGTCCTGTACTACGTCTAAATGAGCATGCCACAATTTTTTTAACCTCACCTGAAGATATGTTTATTGGTTTTTAGAGGGAGAGGAAAGGGGTGGGGGGAGAGAGAGAGAGAAACATCGATTGGTTACCTCCTGTACCTGCTCCAAACTGGAGATGGAACCCACAACCTAAGTCATGCCCTGACTGGGAGTCGAACCTACAACCTTTTGGTGTATGGAATGCCACTCTAACCAACTGAGCCACCAGGCCAGGGCAGTGCCACATTTTTTTTATTAAGCAATGACATTAGCCCTAGGTACTGACCCACAAAGTGGCCATTTCGGAAAGACAATGCTCACTGGGTTGTATACATTCTTGCTTATGTGTTTAAAGCCTGTCACACTGTGTCATTGGTCACATCTCATCTTCTTCGTCACAGAGATAAGGTTGACAACTAAAAATGCTAATGGGATGTTACCCACAAATGAAGATGGTGAATGTTAATATTACCACATAGAACAATGATCCTTAGGAACCGGAGGTGGAGGGGGGAGGGCGTTCAGGCTCCCACAGTGCTCCCACCAGCGTCCAGCAGCTCCAGGGGGCTGGGTGAGGGGCCTGGTCGGGAAACAGAGCAGTGCTTTGTTCTAGCACATTTGTCCCCCCCCCGAAATTTACGATTCATTTCAGAAAATGAAAGGAGAGCACGAGGTGTTTTCAAGTTTATCGCAGTAGTTTTAAAACACAGGGCTTTTAAGTCAGTTTGGAAAGCAGTCTGAGAAGGAAGGCATAATGTCTCAGTGTTCCAGAAATCTTTGCCTCCACACAAGAAAACGCTGACCGGTGAAAGCCGGAGGTAAGGAGGTCAAAGAAAACATATCTTCAATGCCCGTTGTTTAATAATTCAATGCAAGCCCTCCTTCTGATGCCTCTAAAAATCATTACTGTTCTGAGAGGGGAGCCAGGCAGCCGGGCAGCAGCCTCTGGGCACAGACGAAGACGGCACCGAACGTGTGAAGTTCCAGAAGCTGCAGACAGTCAAACCCGCTCCCTCCTCCTGACTGAAACCCTGGGGGTGAGAGACAAATGCTCTTGAGCGTCTGTTCCATAGACAGTTGTGAATGGTGGGGGTTCTTTGGGAGCAGATCTGCAGCCTCCGTGTAAACAGTTGGGTTTAAGGAATAGCTCCGTTCGCACTAGCCTATTGTTCTATTAGAGAACTTGAGTGTGCGGCCTCACGCCTCTGAGAAAGTGAAGGGGGTCGATTGCTCACTGGGTGAAATGCTACATTTCAAAAGCGCCGTGTGTTCAGCGGCTTCGTTTCCACCCTCATTCTGCTCCAGGGCTTCCATCCCAGTTTTCCTCCCTATTCATCCTAATTTTCAATTTATCTGTGACTAGATAATAAGATTCATAGACTCCAGGGACTGTACCTGTTTTATTCACCAGTGTATACTCAGCGTACAGCACATGGTAGGAATTCAGCAAATAAGTAATCCAAAAGTCTTGCTCGGGACTCTGAGCAGGTCATCACCCAAAGCTCCTCTGAGGTCACGGGGTCAAATTCCAGAGCAAGTGGGAGAGCCCGTTCTCAGTGAGGACGGGCACTGTGGCGCTGCCAGGCCCTCCTCGCTGCCACTTGGAAAGCACCATTGCCGACCCCGCCGGCTTGGTGGAAGGAAATACAAAATCTGGATTTTTTCTACGACTCAGTCTGCGACTTGGCCCCCTTCAGGCAGAAGGCAGGGAGGGGTGGCGACCTGAGCAGCAGCCAGGGGTCTGCAGGGAGAGTTTTCCAGAGGGGCTCCTTGGCCCAGGCCAAAGAGGCCAGCCCTCGGGTGGGCCCAAAACAAGGAGACCAGCTGCAAAGTGGGAAGTGCCGTGCTGTGAGCACAGAGCAGGAGAGTGGATGCCAAAGCTAAAGAGAAGCAAGGGCAGGCAGGCGGGCGGCCTGAACAGAGCCAGGACTCAGCACAAGGTACCTCCCACAGGGACAAAGAACCCTTCCAGGGAGTCTCATCTATGCCCCCATTCTGACACAAAACACGTGTTCTAGTCATGTTTTCTGGACCACAAAATAGCTGATTCTACAGGGAGGGTATTCAGAAAGGAAATCAAATGAGCAGAACGGAGGCCACTGGGATCAGAGTGAGGGCATAGGACAATGGTTCTCACTAGAACATTAAAATCACCTGGGGAGCTTTTGCAATCCATGGATGCTGGACCCCAGCCCTAGAGATTCTCATTTAATTGGTTGGAAGTGGGGCCCAAGCGTCAGTGGGCCTTAAAAGCTCCCAAGGTGATTCTAATGTACACTAGCTTAGATCAAGCAGAAGAGAACAGGAAGCAGGAAGAATATGCTCATCCATTTAACTTCTTGTCCAACGGCCGGGCACTCTCACCCCCAGCTCCGTGACCCCTGGCACCGTGACCTGGTCCCAGCCTATCCCTAGTCCAGAAATTGAAGGAAGCTGATTTCAGTAGTTCAAGTGACTGGGTTAACTGGGATGGTCCCCTCCACTTCCTCTCTTTGGCAACAAGACGATGTCCAAAATCAGCTGAAGACTAAAAAACTTTACATCACAATCAGTATGATGGAATTAGCATCTAATAAAGTGGTTTGACTTTAGATTCGAGTTGTCAATAGCAAATAAAAATATAGACCACTCAATTTAGTTTTAATTTCAAATAAACAAAGAATAATTTTAGCGTAAGTATGCACTATGAAATATTTGGGACATATTTCTACTGAAAAATTATTTGTTTATCTAAAATTCAAATTTAACATGGTATCTAGTATTTTATCAGGCAATCCTACTTTAGATCCAAATGTTATATTTGAATCTAAGAGCATGGCTAGTTTTTTACAATACAATTGAAAGGATTGGGTTACCGTGCATGCATTGGGTAGTGAAAGGTATTAATTTGCAGGAGATGTCCAACGTAAGTAATAGGCCCCCTTCCACCCTCAAAGGTGTCTAATTTAAATGATAAATGATGTGGTCATCTATGCATGGCGACCCAGACTGAGATACCAGGCTCTACAGAACGATAAGACGAGGATTCTACGTGGTTAGTCCTATAAAAGAGATGAGCTCTCCTTTTCTTCCTGGAAGGCTGGGGTAACAGAATGTGAACCCATCTGGGCCACTCCTGTTAAGCTCCTTGTACCTTGCGGTCTCACGGTTGCTCTTCTCTGACTGGAGGAGGTGGGTCTAGGCTGTCTGGGGGTCTGCAGGAGGAGGCTGCAATGACAACTCCCTCTGTTACCAGTGTGCCCTGCACCCCAGCGGGAGTGGCGAGAGCTTCACGCCTTGCTCCGCCCTGGGCTAGAGGACTCCTCTCACTTGCTGGCCAGACCCAGAGACTGAGGGAGGTAGCAGTGAGGCTGCTTTTGCAATTCACCTTTAACTTGTGTCTTCATCTGCCTGGCTAAGACCACTGATCTAGAAGAAAAGAACGTATTTTCAAGTTCATCTTTAGAATTAGGAAATTAATCTTTAACCAGAGGAAAATGCTCAGTACTAAACTGACTGCCATTTGTCCCATTCGGCTCCCCATCTGTGTCCCTCTTACTATAGTGGACTGACCATCCATCACACCTGTGACCCCTCAGAAGAATCAGCACGGGCCACGGCCCCGATTTAGACATTGTCAGCCTGCCTCCCTCCGCTCACCTCATCCATTACAGGAGGGCCTGCGTTCCCAGAATGCCTCAGCTTCAGACTCAGTGTCCAGCATTAGCCTCATGTTTGCCTCTTACCTGGATCGCCAGACTTTCTTCTCTGGTTTAGCGGATTTGCTCCTCCTTCCACCTGCCCCTTTGCTTGGCTTAGGCCCTAAGAGGTATCCAAATGTTTGGTGTCTCTGGGCCACACTGGAAGAAGGATCATCTTGGGCCACACATTAAATACACTGAGACACATAATCACAGCAGATCTCATGATGTTTTAAGTAAAATTACAATTTTGTGTTGGGCCGCATTCATAGCCATACTGGGCTGCATGTGGCCTGAGGGCCGAGGTCGGACACCCCTGGTGGGGCTTTCTAGATCCCTGATCTTTAAAGTTATAAGGTGCACAAGAGATACACCCCCTTTCATCTTTGGTCTCATAGGACCCCTCAGGACATTGTCCCCAAGACGCTGGATTGCCTATTGCCTACCTGTCACCTAACTGGGAGCAACACTCTGTCTGGGTGATAGCGTTCACAGCACAGCCGTATCACTCAATGTCCCAGACCTCACCAGCCTGGGAGGACCCCACACGGTCGTATTTCTGCTCAGCCATAACTGCAGCCAGTTCATTTTTGTGTCCACTTTCTCTGCCTCTCTCCAAACATTGCCGAGAATGGCTGGGCTCCTCATCTCGTCCACACATCAGCCATTTTATAGCTGCCTCCTGAAGAGAAATAAGAACTCCAAGGGGTCCTTGCAGACGCCCCTCCACCCCTGCTGATCTCTAACCTGCCCTGGAAGCCTCGCTGCCATGACTGATGTGGATGGCTGGTCTCCCGGCGGACACCTGGGCAGGCTGAGAAGGTCAAAGAGAAAAAACAACTTTAATTTGCAAAGTCACTTTAATTATATGACTATACCCAGTTGCCAATCTTGGATTTGCTGAACCAAGTTGTTTGGGCGTCATCCTCCCAACGAGCCATTGGGGCACCTAACACCTTCTCACATCTCAGAAAGGACAACGACAGGGAAGGTCCTCCGGGCATGCCCCAGCCAGGCTGAGGACCCAGCTACTTCATCATACGGCTGGCCCGTGCAAAACGCCTGCTCAGTGCTGCCAGACAGCCCAATGCTGAGAGCTGTCCCCATATGTGGCTCTCCATGGATCCCAGTTCTTGAAGTCCTTGCTGTGTGCCCCACCCACCCCCTGCAACGCCACCTGTTACCGTGGCTGGATTGTCCCGACAGTGAATAGCTGGTCCTTGTGCTCACCTCAAGGGATTCACAGAGATTCCTTTGGCCCCACTTCTTGCCATACATGAGGGTTGGCTGTCACTAAGCATCTGGTCACCACTGTAGTTTAGATTAGGCCTTTCCAATAACCCTCAGCTGAACGCTTTCTGAGCTTCCCTTCCAATGGCATGGTGGGGTGGGAGAGGCAGATGGAAAGAGAAGGGAGTTTAGGCAAGAGCAACTACGGAGAGGTGCCAGGAGAGAGCAGAGCAAATATACCAGATAACCCTGCTCGCTGATAACCTTTGTGTTTCCTTCCCTCTTATCGTTAATTCATTGGGCCTGGAACGTGGTGACTCAAATCCCATGTGAAACTGAAAATAGAAAGGCCAGTACAGATTCTTCCCACCCTAACATGACTGATAGTATGAAACCTTAAAAAACTGGAGCAGGTTTTTGATACTCCTAAAGAGCTAAAAGATTGGATTAAACAGCTATTCAAAACATCATTTAATTTACCAAAAACTTGAATTTATACATTTATTATTTTTATTTTTTCTTGATTCATTCCTTTTATTTACCCTGTTTCAAAATAATGCGTTGATTTTATTTTCCAATTCCAGTTTACATTCAATATTATTTTTATTAGTTTCAGGAATATAACGTATACACTTTTTTAAAAAGAGATTTACTACCATGTAAGGCTAGATACTAACCAACTTGTTGGAGGGCAAAGTTACAAGATCTTATAAAATAAGTAAATGCCACTCACTGGACACTTAGGGAACTGAGTGTTCTGTATGTTCACTTAGCCAGCAAAGGCCTAGGTTACACAAAGTCATTTCTGCTGTATATTGACCGTGGAGAACTATAACCTAACAGCTGCAGTAGTCGTTGGGCTGGAGAAGAAACATTTCTTTATGTCTTAGGAACTCTGAGGTATAGCCTCACATCCGAATGCCAAGTATCTCTAAATGTAACTTCTAGTATTTTTTTGTTGTTGTTATTGAGACACCCTAGAAGGCCATTGTCATTATTTGTTTCATTTACATAAGTATTATCAAACATAATTTTATAAAGGAGGGAGGTGTTCAAAGTAATCTCCTTTGCGCATCAAATGTAGTTGGGCATCAGATGAATTGATGAGGTGGAAGCTCATTGATGGGTGTGGGGTTTATTATATTATCTCCTCTTTCCATCTCTTTCTATCTCTGTCTCTGTCTGTCTCTATCTCTACATTTACATAAAATGTTCCAGGATAAAAAGATTTAAAAAATTATAGAGACCAAATGTAAGATGTCAAAGGCCTGAATATGGAGGGATTAGAGGGTCAAGATTATAGCAGCCAGCAGTGGGATCAGACAGTAAACAGAGATTGGACTGGAATAAATTCCTGACGTCATTTCATATTCTTACTTAGTGTAGTGAGTGGGATGGTATTACTTCCAAAGGTTCGGAGACGGAGCAGACTCAGAAATAATTGTCAATACAACTTTGGAAAAAATGACAAAAGTAGCTCTCGGATCTTTATCACTACTGTGCACACCTCTGGGGATTCTGGAGACCTCAGGATGAAAGAATTTACAATAGACAATTTTCCTCTGTGGACCATACCCAAGAAACTAATAAGGGTAAAAGGAGTAGCAGTAACTGAGTCCCACCAGTAACATCAGGAACTAAAGAGTTCTGGAGCCTGCTTCAATAAACACAGTCTTTTCTGCTGTAGAATTCTTGGATCCCTGAAATTAAGAACAAGGGACCCAGGGCTGCAGAGCCCAGAGTGAAGGCCAGTCCGGGCAGCGGTGACAAGTTCTGCTTCCTCGCTTCCTCTCCGAGCAGTCATGTCACATGCAGTAATTTCCAAGAACTTCCATTTGCAGGGCTGTTTGCTAAATTCAGTGTTTGCCACTGGGATCTACAGAACCACAGTTGTTCTGTTTTGTTGAGAAAAATATGAACTATTGGTAAATAGATTCCAATGCAATGCTTCCTTCGAAGCAAATGTTTAACGTTATCTTATTTGGCTTCTCGGTAATCTTTCTTCCACATCACCCCCAGTGGAAAGCTGCTGGGTAGCACTTTTATAAAAAGTTAGGGTGATGCAGAAGAGAAGTCAAATTACACTGCAGCCCAGCCAACTCCTTAGGACTGAACAGTAGCTATTTTGGTTCTCATGGCTGCTGGTTAGCCCTTTGGCTGGGGATCTCACTTTGGCCGCCTTTCCTCTGTGGGGCACTGGCTGTCCACCCTGCTTAGACCTTTCCCTGTATCTCTTTAGCTCTTCCATCTCTTTCCCATGTTAACTCTCTTGTACGGAATCATGGAACTTTAGAGGCGAAAAGGGCGCTACAGCTAATTTGATCCAACCCTCTCATTTAACAGATGAGGAAACAGAAGCCCTGTAAGGTAAGGTAATGGGCCTGGGATATACCCACCAGACCAAGCCTGAGCTGGACCTGGAAATGAGGTTTGCCTCCTCAGCGAGGACTCTCGCTCTGAACTCTGCTGTTGCCATGGCTCTGAAGCTAGCGAGTCAGACCAATTTGAGGTGCTTACAGATGGATGAATGCACAGCATCAAACAATAGCTCTCTCTGGCTGAAAAGAAAACCTGGCTGGTAATTGAGACCTCTGAACCACAAGTGTAGACCAAGTAAAAAGCTCTGCAAGCTGCTGCCCTGTCTGGGGGCGTGGGTGGGTGCAGGAGGTGTGGAGGGTGGGTGGACTGAGGCTTGGGTGAGGCCCTGGCTCCTCTGTGTCCCAGATGGATCCTGTGGGACACCCTTCGGCCACACGACCCTGTTGTAAGCACCCTGTGGATTTTACATCACCCAAGGCTATAAATGGCTTTGCATTTAAAAAAAAAATTACAGGTCTCCCACAGCCCACAAAAATATGCTCCACCCGAAAAGAAGCCCATAATTTGGCTGCATCCAGCTGGGTTAAACAAAATCGGAGCCAAGGTTGCCCTGCATTGTCCTGGGAGGTGGCCTAACATTAGCAGGATGAAAGAAATGTGAAATTATTCACAATGGGCTAGATTTTCTCCATAGGGAAAGCGCTCGGAGTTGCGCAGCGAGACCTTGGCATCAGCCAGGTAAGGTCTACCAGCTGCGTGAAAATCACTTCCAAGCTATTATTTATAATTGTATAGCATCTCACATTTGCAAATTGCTTAGCAATGAATTGAAGCAATTTCTCGTAACAATTCTGAGTGGGAGGTTGAGGATTTTAACCCTTCTTTTACCAAAATACAAAGATACCGAGACAAATACACATCAATCATGAAAAAAATACCTGGACACTCTATTTATTTTGGCCACAGCCTGTAGTCTGTGGCTTGGCCCCCCTTCGGATGACCGAATGTTCCAGTTTTTCCAGGATGGAGGGGATTTCCTGGGACGTGGGACTTTCAGAGCTAAACTGGGGACAGTCCCAGGCAAACCAAGACAGTTAGTCACCCGTGTACACTGAGTGACGTTGCCTGTGCCTCATGCTGCTTCCTGGCCATTTCCCTCTGTGTTTCTGAAATGAATATGGCTCTATTTGTTTTTACCCTAATCTGTTTCATCTTGCTGTGTCTCAGAAGGCAGAACCTGAAACAAGTTTTGTTGCCTTCCCTGTTAGGATCCTTTAACAAAGGAGGTTCGCCTCTGTTCTTACTAGCTGACTGTTCACTGGTGTTCCATTGAGGGAGTTCACTTGCCTACCACAGCCTTCTGCCAGGTTTTCGGTATCACGTGTCCTAAAGATGACTTCAAGCAAAATGCACGTAAGAACATTGGATTTTATTTTTACATTAAGTAATTGGATTTGAACACCATTCTCTGTCTCCCTAGACACAAAGGTCACACTTTCTAGGTGGGATATTTTCTCTGACGGGAGAACATTGAAAGCTATAAAATTCAGATGGCCGTCAGGATAAGTGTAAAGAAATCATTGACCTCTGACTAAGAAATCCTTGAGTCAAAATCAGCCCCAGTGAGAGTCACAGACTATTTTATCACCAATCAAGAGGCAAGCAAGGGGCCACGCATGCCACACTGGTAAGAGTGAGACGTCGTAAACTGGATTAAGTTTTTGTTAGCATTATGGTGTTAAAAATCCAGAAAGGTCTACGTGAAGCAATATAACCACTGGCAGGATCTACTGATGTGAGGCCTCGGGAGGCAGGTCAGCGGGAGAGAGGGCCCCAGACACTTCGTGAGCTCCAGGGACAACTACGGATCAGCCTTTCCCCGCAGAGCTCTGCTGTTAACACATTCCACTGCCTTGGGTGGGAGATAACACGACCTCTTTAAAAACAGTCAGGGAGTATAAAGGTACAAAACAGGAATCACAGATGCAGAACTGGATGGAGGGACAGGTCCGACAGCTGACTGGGGTCAATTTCTAATGCGTACTTTCAAGAATAAAGTAGAAGCGGTGCCAGGTGAGTTCAGCACCAGATTTCACATACAACTGGTGTCATGTCAAAGTGGCCTTACCCCAGTGAAGTAGTCCACATCCTCCAGGGAAAATAAAACACCCCTCTTCCCCGTGTCACCCCCCCAGCACTAAGTCACTTTGAAAGGCATTAAATTCTTACCCCACCGGGGCTCCCTGCCTTTCCTGGTCTGCCATATAGAAAAGCCCGGAGCATTGCTCACGCCAAGCCCCTACATGCTGGTCTAAGGAAGGCCCTGTTTCAACCTCTGGGTACCAGGTTGTCTCTGGAGAACTTACTCTCCTGAGCATTCAGGGGTAATGGTAGGAGTTAACACCGTGGGCCTCGAGAAAGGCCCCCCAACGTCATCACAGCCTACCTTCTGTCCAGAGGTGGCTTCAGATCGCCTCGAGGCATCTTTGTTCCATCTTGCCTGTTCCCTGCAATTGTGTGCGAGCGTCTGTCACCCTGGGACAAGGACAAAGTGGATCTCTTTGTGATCTCCAAAAGCCCATCCAGATTATCTTTTTAAAAAGAGTTTTATTTGCTTATTTATTTTCAGAGCGAGCAGAAGGGAGGGAGAAAGAGAGGGAGAGAAACAGCGATGTGAGAGAGAAACATGGGACCGAACCCACAGCCTAGGCATGTGTCCTGACTGGGAATCAAACTGATGACCTTTTGTTTTGTGGGATGATGTTCAACCCACTGAGTCACACTGGTGAGGGTGACATTACTTTATTAAGGGTATTTAGGTCTTGGCACTGGCACAGAGCCCAGGCCATCAGCCCCAAATCCTCCTTTTGTCCTGGTGAGTTTCTCTTTTGGGCCACACTCTCCACTGGTGGGTTGGCTCATCAACCCACCTCAACAGATCCAAAAGTATTGCCTGAGGCCTTGCTTTGATGACCACAGGAGCTTCCTTTGCCCTGGAACCTTGACTATGCTCTGGTCAGCTTATAGCCTACCCAGGAAGGCCCTCCGGATGTAGCTGCCCTGGCCGGGCACCGAGGCCGTGAACTTACCACCGAGCCAGGGGTCCGAGGCACCAAACCAACAAGCAGTGCTGGAGAACAGACAAGCTCTGTGGGATGGTGCAGGGCCAGCCTTGGACAGCCCCTACTGGCCTACGTGGGCCATGTGTCTGCCTCTAAATGAATGGCAGTGGTTGGAATGATGATATCCTTGGATTGGCCAACTTGGGTCACCTAATCCCCAGCACAGCTAGGACAGGGATGGGCCACTGTGCTTGTGTGATTGACAGCCTCACCAGGACCTGAGGGAGTGGGGAGGGACAAGACCCCCCAAAAAGGAAGGAGTATGTTATCCAGACAAAAGGGGAACCATTTCTGGGTGAACTATTCTTTCATTGCTCTCTCAGCACCAGCTAGGTGTTTTTATAAGACTCTCACTTCATACAGAAGTGAAAGATAGACAACAAGATGATGTATTTCCCTTTGCACCATGTAAAAGATTAACATGATTTTACTGCAACCCATTCGGAACGTTATTCGATTGACTGCCTAATGGGAACACAACCTAGCTTTTCTTTAAAAATATGGCTGAGTCAGAAAACAATATAGTGGAAACCAAATTTCTTTATACTTCTCAATATCAGGTGATTCGTGGAAAGGACATCTGAAGAAAATAAGCAAAGAAAATGGCACCATTTCCACTAGCAGGGGGCCACCTGTAGTCACTATTTTATTAATTTTTATAAAACCCCAGAGTGGCCCTGGCTGGTATAGCTCAGTGGACTGAGCGCAAGCTGTGAACCAAAGGGTTGCCGGTTCGATTCCCAATCAGGGCACATGCCTGGGTTGTGGGTCAGGTCTTCAGTGGGGGCCATGTGAGAGGCAACTACGCATTGATGTTTCTCTCCCTCTCTTTCTCCCTCCCTTCCCCTCTCTCTAAAAATAAATAAATAAATTTTTAAAAAAAAAACAAGAGTGGGAAGAGTATACAAATATACCAGTGTGGTATTCGTTCTCTCTCCCCCCACCTCCCCACTTCAAAGATTCAAGAAAAGTGACAAGCCACAGCGGTGCACAAGGAGTGTCCTTGGTTACGATGTATATGTCTGCCATCCCGACGGTTCAGACTACTGCCAGTTGGAAGAGGTAGAATGTGAGGTAGAATGGCTCCGTGAAATCAGTCTGAATTCTAAAGCGAGGTTTTAGCATGAGACCTGCAGGGCAACCAGGCTGTCAGAGAGCTCCCTCTGTCCTCACCTCGTCTGGCCCCGCAGCAACAACAACAACAACAACAATAATAAGCATGCTGAATATGAGAACATCCCTCGGATTAGCGTGCTGGCAAGAGAGAAGGATGGTGAAACCATTTATAGCAAGGTCCGAACAGAACACCTCATGGCCCAGCAGGAGGGATGGGGGTCCATCAGAGCATCTCAGGAATCACTGAAATAGAATGAAATGAATCACTGAGCCCCAGCTCCAAAGAACAGCTAAATGTTGTATCATCACGATGGGCAAGAAATGTGATTTCTTGATTTGAACTAATAAAGCATACCGACAAAGAAGTTAGCCTTTGGAATTATAAGTTGTAAGAGTAAACACATTGAATTGCAAGTAAAAAAAATTTTTTTTTCTGAACAAGGCTTGGGAGAGAAGAGGCACACTGATGCCTGAGTCACTCCTGAAGTCCATGTCCTCTCACCCGGCCCCCTGTAGCCTTCATCGGGGTTTTCCATTTGTCCAGTAGATTTGGATAGACAGCGTGCTGCAATGTTGTAAAGCAGGTAATTTTAGTCTGTCTTTATCCTTCCTGCGCCCAGGGTGCCACCAGCCTGGGAGGGAAGTGTACAATCTTGGTCCTTTCGCATGAGGGTGAGTGGGCTGCAGTCATAACCTAAGAATGTCAACATTGTCACCTTAACTCTAAATAGTAAATGAAAGACCTTGCCCCTTGGAAATAGAATTCTAGGTAAAGAGGAATGGAGACGGCCCCTTGCAAGCCTCCCAGAATCACATCCTACCTGTTCCTAAAAGCATTGTTAAGAGAATCTTGTCATTTTAGGGCATGTGGACTCCGGGGAAAGAAGTAATTCCTATTTTTTACTCCCAACAAGTTTTCTCTGTTTCCAGACGAAAGGACAGCCAAGGACTAGGCTATAGACAGAAAGGGTGGTTCATTCGAAGGAGAAGCTGGGGGCAAAATGGCCTGGGTGCCACCCCACAAGCTGGGGTGGCCTCCCTGTAGTCACTCTCTGTGTTGGCTTTTCCTGCTTTCCCTCGATCCCTGCCGTGGTGTGGGTCTCAGTTTCCTATGCTCTCTCTCCTCCAGGCTCCAAGGATCCAGAATTGACACTCACCCAAACCTCAACACCCCGACACCAGTACTGCCCCCTCCCATCCAGACTCCAACCACCCTCTGCATCCGTCATTGTTGTCTGATTACTTGGTTGGTCGTAGTCTCACAACCTTGTCTCCAGTGTTGAAAACTTCAAGATTATTAATCAGCAACTGTTTTTCGTAAGGTCCCGTTCAGTCAAGGAGACAAAATACTATAAGAAACCACTACATTCCCATCACCCATATTCAATAATTATCAAAGGCTTGCCATATTTACTTGACATATCCCTCTTTTTTTGCTTATGATTTTTATTTGCTGACGTCCTTTAAAGCAAATCCAGACATCATTTTATTTCACCTCTGAGTCTCTCAAAATAGTGACTTTTGAAAAACATAACCACAACGCCACCATCACACCCACCAAAATTAACAACAGTACTTAGTCAGGTCTCACAAATACCCAGTCTGTAATTAACTTTCCCTTATTGTCTCTGAAGCGTCTTTTTACAGCTGGTTTGTTTGAATCAGGACCCAAACAAGGTCCCCACATTGCATGTGGTTATCGTTTACGCATTTAAAATTAATTTTCCCATCCCTGAGTGGTTTCTCTTTGAGCTCATTTTTAAAAAGCAACCTAAATAGCACGTCTTGGCGTACATGATTATAACGCTTAGGGCTGCTGTTTTGGTTGCTGTTACTGTTTGTTTTTTTCATTGAGATGACACCTGGGGTGTGTGTGTGTGTGTGTGTGTGCGCGCGCGCGCGTGCGAGTGTGTGGTAGGGTGGAGGAGGGTGTTAAGATCTTGGCATCTGAGCAGGCGAATGGCACTGGTATACCTGCAGATGAAAGACAAAAATAATAATTATAGCTAGCAAGTATTCAGTGCTTTGTATGTGCCAGCCATTGTTCTGAATGCTTCACGTGTAATTATCTCATCTTTTTAAAGGTAGCTGCGTTGGGAGGTTTTAGGATGGTGCTGGAACAGGAAGAGAGTGCTGCCTTTTTTGGTTGGGTGAAGATCACCTAAATGGGTCACAGAGCTTGTGAGTGTGTCAGGGGAGCGAGCACAGGTGGGTGCAAGCTGCTCAGAAGCCTGGCGGAATTATCTTCTCCACTCCCGAATACAAAATAATAGAAAGGGAATGTTTTTGCTGCCAAAAAGTATTCTTGGGAGGTGGGGAGGGAGGGGTAGATTACTGGTGGCCCTTTCATCCTTTGTTCCGGGCAGGTCTCGTTCTTTCTCTCCCCCAGACCCACCTTGTGTCTGAAGTCATGTGTGCTACCATCTCCTTTGGTGATTTGTCACCAGTGGTGGTGACAGAAGGCTGGCTGGAATTACTTAGTCTGTGAGTAAGCGGGACTGTTGTTCATCAATATAGTAATTTTGGTTTCTAAACTCTTCAGTGGGACCACTGGCCACACTGCAAAGCTTGGACTTGTTAAATACTGCTTTCTACACTTAAGGTGCTCCTGAGTCCGACCTTGAAAAGTAAGGGTACAAACAGCTGAAGGTGGTGCTGAGGACTCCAGGCAGATGCACCATGGGAGATGGGCCTAAGCACAGGGAAACCTCTGGGCTTGAGGTGAGTCAGGGGTAGGGGTTCCTAGGAGACCTGACTACTGGGACATTGAGAAGATCAAGACAGGGACAGGCGCTTGGTGCTGAGGAAAGCTGGGGCTGGACACTGGAATCTAGTCTATGAAATCAATGTACAGTCCAGGCAGCCCAAGGTCAGGTGCCTGCTTAAATTAGAATCCCAGGCATATAATCCCAAGACTAAGCTAGCAGAAGAGGTTCAGATGAGGCATAAAACCAGGGTGACTCCAATCAACACAGAACAGTTCCTCTGAGTAAAGCTGTCTTCCACCGGGCCTCCGTCGAAGATCCGAGGGCCTGATGTGACAGCAGGACCTGGAAGCATTGCTCTCTGCACCTAGTGTCCCCCCCCAGGACTGTCCCTGCGGGCGGCAGTCCTTCCCTGGGCCTTTCCCAGCCCGCCTCCTCTAGCTGCGAGTGTCCACATGGAGCTGAGCACGGCTCTGTGGCAGGCGTGTAAATGCAAGGGAAGAATTGCTTCTCTTGGCCAGTTCCTGGTCATCTTTATTAACTGGGAAATAAAACAAGAATTCATTGTTGATGCAAAATATTCAAGTGTAAGCTTCCACCATTTATTGCAGCCTTAGTTACACTATTCATCTGGCCTTTGAGAAAATACTTGGTTAAGATGCCTAAGTGTTACTGTCTTATTTTCTGCCTAGGGACACAAATCTGTATAGAGATCCACCACCAAAATAAGTAGGAATTTAAATCAAATGGGTTTGCGCACCTAATGACCCCCTTGGATGGTAGAAATGGGTAATGATAGTTTAGTTCATGGAAACCCCAGTGGCCAGGTTCCAAACAGTCTCAGCGGGGAAACCCAAGTCTTTTTATTCTGGAAATTCTCAATAATATGTTTTCAAAGCAGCTGATAAAACAGTTAATTATGGTGAGGTGTTGGGGCTCCTCTGTAACACACACTTTCTCATAGTCTGTGATTGGAGCTTCTTGTCATGTACCCTGAGCAGGACTAGCTAATGCTACCATATATATTTTTTTTCCTTTGGGGGAAAACCTCCTTAAATTACCACATGGGTAGAAATTCAGATAAAAAGGCTAAATCTAGCATAAAGAGCATTCAGGTAATATTCCCCAAAAGTTTGGAGAGCTAAGTACCAATCTAGCTCCATTTTTCCAAAGCCCGGGTCTTCTGTAGTGGGAGTTGCTTGGACTGAGCCTGGGAGCTCTTAGCGGGTCAAGAAAGGATCCTTCCGCCTCCTGCGGAAAGGTGGATCGTGAAGAAATAAGCAGTGAGGGAACTCAGAGCTCTGACATTATCCTTGGTGTGAAATGAGCAGAACCGGTTCTTAGTGCTCTTGGTGGGAATGGTTCCCCATCTCACGCAGTGATGAAACGTTGATTCAGTTCCATGCAGGCTCATACGCCCAGCTGCTTACTCAGCACCTCCCTTTGGAAGTCAAACGGTCATCTCGAACATGTCCCAAGCTAAACTCCGGGCACCCCGCCTCCTGCCCCTCACCGCACACCTACCTCCACTGCACTTGCACCATCTGGCAACGTACCCTTCCGGTGGTTCAAGCCAGAAACATCTTTGCTATTTCCGGGGCTGTGAATCTTACTGGCTCCTGCCTGGCTTTCCCCCCGCCTCTCTCTTTGGCTTTTACGTACATAGGAAGTTAAAGTTGAAAAGGACCTTACAGGTCGTAAGGCTTACCCTTTGTTTCACGAATAAGATGAGGAAGGTCCAAAGAGGATAAACGACTTGCCTAAAGCAAAGCTAGGAACTGGGTGAAACCGAGGTGTGTTCTGCTCTCTGTGTAGACTTCTCTTTCGCAGAGTCACTCTTTGAAAGGCTTTGTGACAAGCCGGATGGAATTCTGGGTCCTGGTTTGCATGTAAAGCTGGTGGGCCATGCTGGTGGTGTCAGGTGGCATCTCTAGGAGGCTAGTGGCTGTCGTCACCACTGTGTGATGCTGCACAGATCTGGTTCTACATCACGTGGCAAAACTTAGGCATGGGACAGGGAGAAGCAGCGCCGGTGTAGCACCCACAGGTTCCAACTTAGAGGATCCAAAGACAGCAGGGGACAGGCTGAACACTGGCTGAGCGCCCAGCCAGCTCTCGGCTGCAGAAAGAAGCTGATGTGCCGCCACTGGTGTTTATGGAGTGTGAGGTCACGGGGGCCAGTCTCCAGCCTCCAAGGTGTTTTCATATAATAGGAAGATCCTAAGACCCTTTAAAATGTCCAGAGGATTGCTGTTCCCATTGGCTGGGAGCAGACAAGGACATGGAATCCACAATCACAATGCTGAGGACATTTCTGTTAAGCCAATCACAGGACGCTGACTACGCTTGAGGTTCATATCTGTAAGAGACAATGAGATGAGGCAGTGCAGGTTGGGGTGCGGGAGTCTCTCACAACCAGGCCTGGTGTCGGGAATGGGGCAAGTGCCTGATTGGCCGACACTTGAAGGGAGTTTGCCCTTCTGCTCATTCCTTTTCAAAAGTCCTGGAAAGGCTTCCAATGGATTCCTTCTCCTCTTCTTCTTCTTCTTTTTAAGATTTTATTTATTTATTTTTAGAGAGAGGGGAAGGGAGGGAGAAAGAGAGGGAGAGAAACATCAGTGTGTGGTTGCCTCTCAGGTGCCCCCTTCCCAGGTACCTGGCTGGCAACCCAGGCATGTGCCCTAGACTGGGAATCGAACCAACGACCTTTGGGTTCGCAGGCCCACGCTCAATCCACTGAGCTATGCCATCCAGGGCACGGCTCCTGTTCTTGAGTTGATTCAAACTTTAACATCGACCACAATCTTGGAGTAGTTTTAGAAGCAGTCTCGTCTGCACTTCTGTATGACATGGATCATGTCGATAAAACGGGCTCTAAAAACTGCTTCTCTGCAGCATGATAGGGCAGTGCTTCAACTTGGAGCCTTGAGGCCTGTGAGATGCCCTTACTGCACAGAGCAGATGCTCGATAAACATTTAAGTACTTCTTGAAATAACTATTTTCTCATCTGAACTGGAAGCTTATCAAAAGCATGGCCTTTTTGTTGTTGTTGTTAATCCTTTAAAAGTTCATCTCTTGTGCTCACTTATGGAAAACTCTTAGGTCAATGCTGAGCATGCGATAAACAGTGTACGGTTGTTGGCTGGATGAACGGATTGCAGGAGCAGAGGAAGCAGGAATGATCTACAGTCTCGTTCTTGTGGGTCTCTCCGTATTCCCTGGCTGTGTCCTCCTGCTTCCACCTCAGGACCTCACACCATCACACACACATTCAATGCAGACCCTCCACCATCCACCCTGGCCCTGGCACCAGTGAGGGCCACCTGAGTGCGTTTTCTATATGGATGCACCCAAGGCTGGAGCCCTGCCAAAAAATTGCTTTCCAGGAAACATACGGCTCTGTTCCGCTTTTGTAATGCAGCCAGAGTGTTGTGCCAACGAACTCCGTGCGCGGATGGATCTTACTCTTCATGTCACTCTATCAGAAAACTCTGCCGCCGGGCCATTTGCCCATTAATTAAATTGCCTCGTGTGGATGGAAGGGTGGGGAAAGGAGCTGGGCAAGCTGTCTGTTCCCTGCTTAAGTGAATTTATATTAAATTTTGAAGGGGATTGTGATTTTTCTTTCTTTCTTGAGGTTGAAACCATTTCATGCAGACACTGGAAAAGAAATGTGATTATATGTGATTTTCTGTTTCTAGTGTATTATTCTTACTGCTGTTTATTGTTCTGATGTCTTCATTTAAAAAAGGTCTTCCTTAAAAAGGAAGGCTGGATCTTATTCCAGAATGATCGGAGGCAAGGTCCCTGGCTCTTCGGAACCATTCGAGGTTTCAACATTGACTTAACCTCCCCCAGCCAAGGTGTCTGTTCTGAAAACGGTGATCACAGTACCTGCCTGGCAGGCCTCAGGAGGTTCCGTTGAACAGTAGCACCCTCCCCCCCACGCCCCCCACGGGCTCTCCTTAAAAAACTATATGCATGTAACGTCTTATATTTTAATATGTTAAGACTGTGGCCCTTTGATTCTTTTCAAGAAACTGCTGAGATGGTGATGACCATTACTGTACGTCATAAGATGGACCAGAAGCCAGTCAAAGGCCTAAGACGCCTGTGTAGAGAACACCGGCGGGATAATGGCGATGGGGAGGCAAGGAGGCATCACAGTGCCCCCAAGTGGCAACTCGGGCATGACGCCTGGGAGGCAGAGGGAGTGGATGCTGAGACTGCTAGCGTGCCCTGCAATGAGGAAAGGAAGCAATCTAATACTCATCTCTCATAGGAACATTTAAAACCATGAAGAAAAACAAAAACAAAAACAAAAACCCTAACCGATCTCATGCAGTTAAATGTGGCCCAACTTGCTGGCTTCCCTCCGAAGGCCTGCCACTTCGTATTCAATTCGCTGCTCTGAACACAATGAAGTGTTTAGATTCCATTAAGAAACCTCAAAAAAAAAAAAAAAAAAAAAAAAAACCAAGCAAACCTTGGACCTTTACAGTTAGCAGGAAAGCTTTTAAAAGCTTCTCACAAGCTATCATTTGTGCATTCGAAAAACCATTAGGACTTCTTCCTTTGGAAATACTTGTGATTTTTTTTTTAGCTTCTGATTTTAAACATTAATATTTTCTTACTATGACCCTTATCCTCAAGAACAAATTTCCCACGCCTCAGCAAACAATGCAATCGATTTCTGAGATGCTGAGATGTGGACTAGATTTTCAGCAGTAAAGTGAGATGTCTTTCTATGTGGATGAAATATACTGATGAGAGGAAATTTGGAGACAGGAGTTGGAAGAGTGAAAAAGTGAGACACATAAGCATATTGAATACTTAGAAATGCAGTGGAATCACAGGGGCTTGGGGAGGGCCTCGTGCCTGGGAAGGGTATTTGCCAGTTGGGCGGTGGAGATATCAGGGGACCAGATGGAATCGCAAGTGGAAAACATCTCTTCACTCCCGCTGCTCTCAAGAAATGGGGACTTGGGCAGACCCCCGAGAGGCACCGTGTGGTGGCTGGCAAAGGCACGTGAACTCCGAGGCTTGGGCTTGACCCCAGCTCTGTCCCTGGCTGCGTGAGTGTGGGCAGCCAGTGTCTTCAGTAGCCCTGGGAGCAAAATGCCAGCTAATTCACATTATATTCCACAATTTCCTATTGAACAAGACCGTTACCCTCTTCTCTATGCAACAAACCTGATTTTACCGAATTGAAGAATTGAATGGGCCCTCCAAGTTCTTTGCAAAGGAGAAAGAATGTATGTGTAGATGGAAAGGGCATAGGCTCTGGAGCCAGACTGCCAGGGTTCAAATGCCAGCCTCATACCTACTAGTTAAGTGGCCTCTCATGGCCTCTTTATGCCTCAGTTCCTTCATCTGTAAACTGGGAATAGTAATCATTTCTATCTCAGGAAGATTCAATGCAATGATACATATCTTTCTTTTTAAAGTGTAATTAGTTGCTTTTTTAGTCCTAATCACTAAAGTATACATGAACACAATATAAAACTTGAATATTTTTTAAAAGCACAGAAATAACCATTGTTAATTATTTGGTATATAACAATACCTAAGTATATAAATAAATGTGTATATTTAAAAAACTGAACTCATACTATGCACAGTCCTATAATCAGCTTTTTCCCTCTCACAATGTGAACATTGTGAAATTTGTACTTTAAAAACATGATGTTTAATTTCTTTATACCTTTTGTGGATGAATATGCAATACTTTATCAATGCTGTATTGTCAAATGCTTAAATTATTTCCAGTTTTTTCCTAATGTAAGTTGTAATGCTTACTTCTTAAGGATAAAAATTCCAGCGGAGAAAGATACCAACATTTTAAGGCTTTCAATCCATGTTGCCAGATTTCCCACTGCAGAAGCGGTACTAATTTATATTCCCCTGGTGGTTTTTATTTATTTATTTATTTTAAAGACTTTATTTATTTATCTTTAGAGGGGAAGGGAAGGAAAGAGGGAGAGAAATATCAGTGTGTGGTTGCCTCTCATGCATCCCCTGCTGGGAACTGTCCTGCAACCCAGGCATGTGCCCTGACTGGGAATCCAACCGCCATCCTTTGGTTCACAGGCCCGCGCTCAATCCACTGAGCTACACCAGCCAGGGCCCCTGATGGCTTTTGAATGGCACTTCTCTGACCATTATAAAAATGTTTGCCAACTGGATAGGTGAAAATGAGATGCCATTAGTCATTTGCATTTTTTATTTCTAGGGAATTTGAGTATTTTAAATATGCATATATTGATCATATATTTCTTTTTTGGTGTCTTATCTATTCATGAGTTCTTCACCCATTTTCTTTGAAGTTTCATTCTTTCCTTAATTTGTAAGGGCGTTAACCTGTGTGATACGGACCCTTCATTATATATGTTGCAAAGTTGGAACAAGGGTTAAAATCCTCCTCTCCCAATTCTCATGGTAGGTGAAAATAAGTGGAAGACGTGCAATACAAGACTGTGCACATAGTATGGCAGCAGTTTTATTTCTTTAAGCACATAAAAATGAAGTAAAATACTATAAGGAACCCTATAAAAAAGTTAAAATTTTTCCTTTTTTTACTTTCCAACCTTTTGCAATGAACATATTTAAATTACAATGATTGTGTACTTTTTCTCCCAAATGTAAGTTCCTAGGGAACAGAGATACCTACGCTTCATTTGTTCCCGGCAGTGGTTGACAAGTATTTGTCAAATAAATAAATCAGTGAACTAGTATTTTTGTTTGTATTCTCAGTGATATACTCCTGTTACTTCCACTGTGGTCTTGGTTAGCTGACTTAGGAAACAGAGGAATTAATTTGTTTAAGAATGGAAATTAAGAACAAACTGACAGTGACCAGAGGGAAGAGGAGGCGGGTAGGGGGAAAGAGAGGAAGGGTGAAGTCAAAGAACGTGTATAAAGAACCCATGGACAAGGACAAGGGCGGGGGGAGGGGGAAATGAACGTGGGGGGATGGGCAAGGCAGGGGAGAGCAATGGTGAAAAATGGGGACAACTGTAATTGAACAATAAAAAATTTTTTCAATAGAAACTAATTTTAGAATAGGCAGTTAGTGGTGCTCAGATTATATCTACAGGAAGCAAACTTGGAAGCTCTCGATAAGCGTTATCCATGAACTCTCCCTCCCCCACAAGCCTTATCTGAGGCTTGTTGGAGGGGTATAGGACTCCACTGATACTAGCAAGATACAGAAATGTGCCCTAATCTCCCTCATATCCCACTGTGACAAAATCCCACTCAAATACAAATTTCCTCGTCTGCTTTTTAATTTAAAAAAAAATCAGCCTCAGAGCTGTCACTGTGGTGGCTAAGGATGAAAAAGAGGACTTCAGACATGTGGATATGAGATCCCCCAGCACCTAGAGAAGAGAGGGAGGTGGGTGAAACACTGCCCCCTGGCGCCGCACTGCAACGTGGCCCTGCCCTCCGAATACCGGGGAGAAACGGGATTTCGGGGATTACTTTGGATCCAGGCTTGTTAGCAGTGCAGCCAGTGGGATCCCATCACTGAGGGGGGAGACCCAAACAGCTACGGCAGGGCTGATCAGGACTGTTTGCAGTTGCGTCTCCTGTCGATGGGCAAAGGCAACTGTTAAGGAATATTGAAAAGGAGCTGAGAAATAGCATTTCACTGAGTAAAGCTGGGGGTCACATTGCCTTGCCTCAAAGGAAAATGAGTGAGAAGTTCAGCTCTTTGGAGATACGCTCCACGTGGGGACAGTGAACTACGGGGTGTTTAGCGCCGGTCCCGCTTCAGGCAGCAGCGCCAGGCATCAGGAGGTTGGTGCGTCCACTTTGCCCAGAGGAGAGGTAATCACGGCCGCCTGAATGGGCACTGTGCCATTCTTACTGATCAGCCTTTCAAAAAGAGCAGAGTGGTGGGAAGGCAAGGTGGACCAGTTGAAGCCCAGACACCTTCACAGGCGGATGGGGACTTGCCAAAGTGCTCCATTCCCCCAAGAGGGGCCTTATCTATCCCACCGCAGTTCCGAAGGTATCCAGTACGGTGGCCTGGTGCTTCTCCTGCTGGGCTGCCCTCCATTTTCGCTTCTCCTCCTTTGCCTACACCCTCCCCTCAACACCTCCTTCCATAGGACTTGCTGGGACACCCTCTATTTCCTTACTTTATTTGAAAACAATGTTATATAGTCAAATAAATCAGTGTGTCCAGCTGCTGTATTTGGGGCACAGCAGAAAAAGCCTTGTGTTCCTGGACAGAAGACACTTAGAAAAATCTTACCCCATCGTCTTGCAGGTAATTTGTCTTTGAAATACTTTCTTCCATGGAGAAAATTCCAAATGACAGGAAAAAGAGAAATGGGCCATTTAGAAAATGCAGTAGTCGTATAACAGTATTTTCTTGGGGTATTAATTAATAATCCTCTAATTGCTAAATGGAAGTCACTTACAATGATATATATTAAAATCTCTTTTTAAAGAGAAAGCTTTGCCCGTGCCTCATCTCCACCTCTGCGATTCCTTTAAGTGCTCTAGAGAAAAATCTGCAGTTCACAAAGGACTTTGCATACATTTTCCCCTTTGGTCACTGTGTGTTAAGGCACAATGGCATTTCCCCTTCTTTTTAAAAGGAGGGTGCCCAGGCAGGTGAGGTGGCTTGGCGAAGGTCACCCAGCTCCCTGCGGCTCAGGTTGGATCACCGCTAGCTCCCTGCACGTCCGGAGTGGCTCTGTGTGCTGCCTTCTGGGGTTTAAAACAAAATGGAAAACAACGTCCTACCCTTGGCACTGTTGTGTGGCTAGGTTATACTTGACTTAGCTTTGCACCTAGGCACCCTTTGAAATGTGATTCTGAACTGGTAAAAGGGCTATTTTAATACACCCAACTGGAGGCTTAGTTGAATTTTTCCTCCTGTGTGCCTGTGACAGAGAACACAAAGTCTTAAATGGTTGTTCCTTCTGCACTCTGATAACCTTGGTTTTGCTACCATCGTGAAGTGAGAATTAATTTCCTTTCTAGATACTGGAAATGTATAGTAACCATTCGGGAGATGGAGGTGGGTTAAAAATTATTTTTTAAAAGACGATAAATCAAGGAGATCTTCCCATCAGTTTTGAGTGAGAGACAGCTGATGTTCCTCAACAGAAAACACTAGAAAAACAAAAACATCTCCAACAGAAAATACCAGAAAAGCAAAAAACTCTTCTTGCTTATGTCTTAGAAGTGGAACTGCCTCAGTCCTGGCTGGGGAGCCCACATGACAACCCCCCACCATTAATACACGCTCGGAAATTTTCAGAAGCACTCGCTAGCATGCACCAGAAATCCTCAGCACGCTCGATCCTTGAGAAATGCACCTTAAAACGCACACACCTCCCCCACACCAACTGCTGACATGACAGGACTCAGACACTTGTGCAGGTAATGTTACCAGGATTAGTTTCCTCATGGAGACATTCCCTGGCTCCAAAGACCTTTCGAGCATTTTAAAACAGCAGAAAAGATTGTGATCAATTATGACAAAGCCAAAATAATTGCCTCACACTGTGCTTAGTAAGAAAGGTAAGGTTTGACCAGGTTAGTGTTGACATTTCCCAAAGAACGGACTCCTGTCCAACAGCATTGCACCAAATGGAGTTTCCAGCAAACAAGGGTGAGAATGTCGTCAAGGTTCAAGTTCCTATCGGGCTCAGGAATTCTCACGTCCTCAGTGTTGTCGCTGGGCACTGACATCACAGGCATATGTTTTCTGCATTGAGGATTTGGGTCTCGCTTTATTTTTGCGGCTTTAAAAAAAAGAAAACGTAATAGCCTGTTGTGTGCTCACTGTTATGTGGCAACTGTCAAGAAAGCCCAGGGAATGACTCATTGTCCTCTGAGCACATCCTCCACATTCCTGCCCCCGCACCTTGGCTCCTGCCCGGCTCCTCTCTCCTCTCCATGCCCTTGCCCCGCCTGGCCCGCCCAGAAAGGCTACGTGCCTGCGAGCCTCCTGTCCAGCCAAACCACTCATCTTCCTTCCCAGGCCAGTGCTGCCTCCCTCCCCCGAACTCCTGGAGCCCGCGCTGCCTGCACGACACATTTGCCACTTGACATATCCTCTCTAGGCTGGATAATTACCCTTCATGTCCTGTCTGTGGAAACGGGCTACAATTCCCATTGGTGCAGGCATATCTTCCCTCCTTGTTTTTCTTTCTTGAAAAATACAGTTTCCCTGATCGCATGCCTCGGTCCCGTTGGGCACTCAGAACCACTTCTTGATGGGTTCACGAGCCCTGATCTCTCAGTACTCCACCCGGGGTGGACTGTGTAGGAGTTTGGGTAGCAGAGCCATCACCGCTCAGCCTTCCTTGGTTTAAGGTGTCGGTGGACTGTGGACTCGTGCTGTTACAGCACTTTGAGGGCAAGGTCAGGGAGGAGAAACACAGTGTTTACCTCATAACTCCACCTGAATGTGCGCTCTCCCCTCTACGGCTGGCTGTCAGGGCAACTGGTGGCAAGGACATAATGAAGACTTATGAAGATTCAGGGGGGCTGAGTGTCCTGGCTTAATGGAGTGCCCAGCGCAGCTCCAAGAAGGCCAGAGAGAAAGGAGGAATAAAAGACAGCTTCAGGTGGGGAAGGAGGATCCCTCTTTCTGTCCCCCGGCCATGGGAGAAGACACCTGGGGGATTCAGCACCAGACTCCACCACTCTGCTGTGGCCTCTTCTATGGGGCTCCATTAACTGAGGCTTTTTCCATAGGAGAGCTGCCAAAGCAGAGGAATTGGGAGGAGGGCAGTCGAGACAGCAGGAAGTTATCTTGAGGAGCAAGTGAGGAGAAACAAATCCGGTGGAGAGACCACAGCGGATATGACAATTGCCCCTGGAGAGGGAGGGGGGTCGTTTCTGAGCCAGAGCTCTTGGGGGCAGGATTCAATTGCATGGAAGAAAGGTTAGGGAAATTTCTACCTGACTCTGCAGAAAACTCTGCTGAGTGAAGGGGTGAGTAACAGATTTGAACTCGATGACCTAAGGAGCATGCGAAGAGGCAGCCGCTGTAACAGGAAGAGCATGAGCCCGCAGTGGATGGAGCTGGGCTCAAATCTCAGCGGTGCATCCAGGGCCAAGGCACCGTCCCTGAGTCTCAGTCTCCTCGTGTGTAAAAAGATCGAGTCCACCACAGCGTTGTCGAGAGGATTAAGTGAGATTATACGAGCGAGCAATGCGATCCCTTCATAAATGGTAGTTCCATCCACGTGGAAGGGTGGGGTATTTCTCTGTCTCTTTTGGGGCAACTCAGGCTTTGGAGCTCGCTGAGGGTACTCAAGAGGGACACAGTCAGAGTGAAATGCCCGGTGGAGGGAAAGGCCATGAACTTGTAGGAGCGATGATATTGGATGTTGCATTTGAAATTATTTCCTGCCCCGGGCTATAATGGCTCTGTCTGCTCTCATCTTCAGAAAAGTCTGTTATGTGCAACTGCTTTATGTCAGTGGCGTTTTGCAAGAGAAAGGAGACAGGTGGGGTCTGTGTTTGGGCCGCCTGCCGCGGGAAAGCAGAGAGCAGCCTGAAAGGACTGATCAGGAAGCAGGACTTCAGAGCCGGAGCCGATGGACGGATGTGTTCAGGAAGGCAGCAAGGTTTTCGCAGTGCATGTCAAAGGCAGGAAGGGAAGCAGACTTGGTAATATCCAGACTGTACGCACACAGGTCCCAGGTAGGGGCGTGTAGGAATCGGGATGTAATTCCTAGTGTATCAAACTAACCAGCCCAGAGCCCAAAGTTGACAGAAAGGCTTCCTTGGGCCCTCTGCCCAGAGGCAGCTTTCACTTCCTAAGTTAGGTCGACCTGACTCACCTGGAGGAGCTCTAGCACATTCTAATTAGTCGGTACCTGCTAAGTTCACAGAGCCAGCATCTCCGAGTGTCAGCTGTGGCTCTGTGCACTCGGCCTTCTCCTCTGCGTGACGGGAAGTTTTCCCCAGGTTGCCAGCCTCAGGGATGTGCAGAATAAAAATTAGTACCAGCACAAAAAAGGATTTGGCTCAAAAGGGGGAACGATGTCCAGGGCGGCTTCCAGCCGCTGTCTTGTCATGTACAGAGCTGCAGGGACGCTCTCCGACTCCAGCGCCCACCGAAGAAATAATTCAGGAAGCCCCTCGGATAGTGCACCTGCCCCCAGGCCACCACGCTCTCCACAGGCTTGCCTCTAGGGCAGGGCTCCTAGCACGCCCGGTGCCTTCCGGAGGCTGGGAGCAGGGCCCACGCTCCTCATCCTGCAGGGCCAGGACTAATTCGCAGGCTCTTACTCACAGGTGCCGCTGAGTCTCCCCACTTCGCCCACGATGTCTTTGACAAGGTCAGCAGCTCTGTCAAGGGCGCCAGCTAAACTGCTGTCACTCATGTCCTGTCTCGTTTGCCAACACTGGTGGCTAGAAAGCCCTTTGCAGCATCTGCCCTGAGCCTCCACGGTACCCCCACCCACCATCCCCCACGTGCGCCTTTGCTCCTCGTTTGTGACTCCTGGCCTTGCCCTAGTGACCGCTCCCTTCCTGCCCACTTCACCTCTCTCCATTCCACACCTGAGCTCCCGTCCCTCACCTTGGAGCGGGTCCCCAGCTCCAACCCCTGACCTCCTTTGGACGGCACCCCAGCTTTCTTCCATCTCAAACCCCTACTGCTGGACTCCAAGCACTGAAAAGAACACATCAACTGTCACTTTTAAATTACAGACTGTAAAATAACTATAAACTCCAGCACATTCCATGGTGACCCTTGAAATGCTTTTTATTGTTTAACTGTTTCATGCTCCTCCTGCCCAAATACAGGGTCTGGCAGAAGTAAGGCCTGCTTGAGTGTGGTTGGTCGGGTAACAACATGGGTGTAATAATTTATAGTTTTAATTTGAACATTTCCCCTAAAATGCCATACGGTGTGCTTGAGTGTGATATTGTTATGCTACAGAATTATATGCTTATGATTTTGTAATAAAAAGGGGTGTGTTTTGGAGGCCTGATTTGCTAGTGCTCAAAGCCTACGTTTAGTCTGCCTATCAGTGAAGCAAGCATGCTCCCCCACCCCCATGCTCTACGGAGCCCTAGGCGCCTGTAAGGACTGACCAGCCCAGCCTGTGGGCTCACCCCTTGATCCCAGCTCTTTCTGCCCAGTAAAGCCACCTCTTCCCTTCCCTCCCCATCCATCTGACACAGTGTGTATATCTCTTTTGTCTCTTGGACTCACTCTCACTGAACTGATGGCTACTCATTGCTATTTCAACCCAGGCAACTAGGAGAGCTGAGCCTTACACTAGAGACATGTGTTGATTCTCTACTCAGCGGTCATTTCCTCCACTAGCCCCGGCCCAGTCCTCCTAGGTGATAATTGGGCTAGCGAGAACAATTTAAGCAACAGGCCACGACAATTGTTCTGACCCCAGGCAAATTTACACAGGTCACCAGAACATCCATCATTTCTCACTGCAAGCATTTTAATGCCAGTAGAGATGGTTATGCATAATTTATTAGCTAATTGATTTGACCAAAAGGCCATGAGAGAAATAACAGGCATTTATAAATAAATAACCCACAAGAACGCCCTCTTTTCCTTCCCTCCCTCCCTGCCTCTGCTTCTCTTTATCTATTTTTTAAATCAACGTGCATTCTCGCCCGAGTCCACTTTTATATATAACTCAAATATTTATCTCATGACCTCATTCTTTGTGGCACCCTGCCCCCCCCAGACTCCTCCTCAGAACTTCCTGGAATTGAGTGGGGCTATGGGCCATATCTAGCTCTGCCTTTGATTATTCGCTATTTCTACTGCAAGCCGCTTTCTCCTCTCCGGATGGTGTCATTAGCAAAGGGAGGAAGGCTGTTTGCCAGGGACACCAGGCATCGTTTCCGCTCACCTGGGCATAGCAGCCCTTCCTGGAGCCTTCACCCTGCCTTCAAAAAGTATTTCTGGCCTCCCCACCACCCCTTGTTTTCCTCGCAAGCCTTAACAACCACTCTGCTTTCCCTCTAAAGTACTCATTTTATCTCTTCTGTTTAACCACAATACCTTTAGAGTCCTCTCTTCAGAATTCTCTGCCTGCTCCTCTCTGTCCATTCCACAATAGACATAAGTGCTACAGTGGGGAAGAGGAGAGAGCCTGTCTAATATTTTGGAGATGATTTAGAGATTCCACCGAAGGAGAGCTGTTGAGCTTCTCAAGATGGACAGTGGGGCGAAGACCAGAGAGAGCAAGCAAAGCTTATAGGTGTGAGGAGTGTATTTGTTTCTGTAACAAAGGGCCACAAACCGGGCAGCTGAAAACAACAGAAATGTATTGTCTCAGTCCTGGAGGCTACGCATGCGAAATCAAAGTGTCAGTAGCACCAGGCTCCCTCTGAAAGCTGGAGGAGAGAATCCTTCTGGGCCTCTGGCAGCTTCTGGTCCCACACTGGCAGGATCTGGCCTTGCTGGGTTTATAGCTTCCCTACTCCAGTGTCTGCCTTCTTGCCACATGATATTCTCTCGTGTGTCTCAGTCTTCACATGGCTGTCATTCGAGAACATCAGTCATATGGGATTAGGGGGCAACCTACTCTAACTACATCTGCAACAACCCTTTTCCCAAATAAGTTTGCGTTTGGAACTGCTGGGAGTTAGGACTTCGACATTTCTTTTTAGTGAGTTCACAGTTCAACCCATAACAAGGAGCAGGCCCATTCAGAGAATAGTTGGTGGTTCAGTTCAGCTAGGAAATTGGGTGTGACAGGGAGTGGTGGGAGGCTAGCAACCAAAATAATGGAGAGCAAAACTACAGGCTCATTAGTTTAATGGGGAAAAGGTCTCTGCATCCTTCATTCCAGTCCAGAAGCTCAGAATTTTTTGCCATTGGTCTAAGAAAAATAGAGAGCTACGATGCAAGTGAACCGATAATAATGTCTTCTCTATCTAGTTATGATTCCTTATTTTATTAATTCAATAATATTTGTTGAGCACCACGTGCCAGAAACCATCCAGGCAATGGGGATTCGGTGGCAAACAAAACACACCTGACTTCTGGCCTCCTAGGAAAACAGCTCCAAGTGAGGTCTTACTAGTCTTTAGCCATGACCTTCCTCATCAACACGTAACAATGTTGAGAAGGAATTCCAAAGTAGAGAAATGTAAAACCAACAGGTGGCAAAATGGAAAACAAAACAGGAAATCATTTTAATGGCAGAAAGGAAGTAATCGCATATGGGTGGCAAGCCCGTGCAAAGCTCCCTCTATGTCAAGGCCAGTGCCCTTGACATACCATAAAGTATCGGGTAACTGACTCCTCCTGACTGCTAAGGCATGCTCGTCATCCCCATAATGAAAACAGAAAACCCTCCACTGACCCTGCAGGAAGGTGACAACATAACAGCACACTGCCCGGGACTCAGCCAGCAGCTGAAGTTCAAGAGGCGCAGTGGGAAGCACACAGCGACGTCTCCTGTGCATTAGGGATCATCGGACCGTGCCTGGACAAGCACAATGAGTTGGAAGCAAGCCTTCAACTCTAATCTGGCAGTACGCTTGTTGATAAATTGCAAAATGTCTCCTGGTTTCCATGGCAAAGAGGAAGATGTTGCTGACACGTGACTCAGTGCCATTATGTTCCCTACAGTTAATATTTTCCATAGACTACAGATGGTCTCTGAGTTGGCCGCTATTTGCAGAAATGATGTTCTAGTCCTGTAAAATACTATGTAGAATCACCTCTCAAAGGAGCAATGTGCATCAGCCAGCTCATCCCTTACCATTCAGCAAGCGACCTGCCTTGGCAGGGAGTTTCCCATTAAATAACAGAACACGTTTTCAGAAAAACTAGGGAGGAAGGAAGGAAAAAAAGAGTAAGATAATGAACGTCGTTACTGATGTTCACAAATAGTCTGCTTTTCTCTTTCCAGGAACACAGTAGATTGCATTTCCCTGCCCTTTTTAAGGTTGGGTATGGCCACGTGACTGCCTTTGGCTGATGAAATGCGTGCAGAAGTGACGTATGTCACTCCTGAGAAAAAGCTTTCAGAGCCAGGGCACAGTTTGCTGCATTCTCCTTTATTGTTGCTTTAGAAATCGTGGAACCGGTACCAAGACCGGTTCTGTCAGCATGGGTCCCCGATGACCCTGATAAGCCGAGGGACAGAGTGTGGGTGAAGTAAACGATTTGTGGTGTTAAGCCGTTGAAATCTGGTTTGTTTGTTTTTTTGTTACTGACATAACCTGTCCTGTTGTGACCAATATCAGCAATAAGTTCTTCTTTTTTTATTGTTGTATTCAAGCATCATTTTTATTGTTGCTTGAATATAGTTGTCTTCCTTTTCCCACCACCACTTTTCCCTCCCCACCCACCCCTACCTCCCAGCTCCCACCCTCCATCCTTCCCTCTTTGGCTTTGTCCATGGGTCCTTTGTACATGTCCGTCAAGCAGTAAGTTCTTTATGTCAACTCCTCAATGTTAATGTAGCAGAATTCTCAGATGGGTGAATGGTGCCCCCTAAAGGGAACTGGTCCTTTTAGGTGTACGCCTGCCTGGGTAGATCTGTCAGGGAGACCAAGGTTGGGCTTGAGATACATTGTCTAGGCTTTATAGCAGGGAGCTACTAGAATATATTTATTTTTACTACCCAGTTCTAACATATGCTTTGGATATAACCATGAAATACTTCAGTATGATAAAGGTTAACATAATTTTTTTCCGGTCAAATATTCAACAATGTTATAAAGAATAAAGAAAAGAGATAAAGGATTATTATGAAGAACAAAGGGATAAAGGAAAAAGAAAGAAAACCAAATCAACCAAATGCTACTTTAATAGATGGATTGTAGCCACTGAGTTAATACCGTTTGTTAATTTACAAATAATCAAGAAAAGAATAAACAAAAACAACCAACAACAATGAAAAGGGGGTAATGACATCCATTCAAGGCAAAGTTTATCTCACTCTACATTGTATGACCCCTATTTCTTACTGTGACAGCAAAATGAGTGGACAGTCAGAACAGTTTTTTAAACCAAGACTTAACATAGCCTGTTTTTCTCTTCATTCTTAGGTCTTGGGTTCCAAGTCTAAAGAAGAAACAGAACTAGGGTTTTGCTGCTGTTTCAAATAAAGATATAATTGTCCAAACAATTGTTCCATCCACTGTGTCAGACGACGTGCAAGGTCTGTGTCCGCCCTGAACAGAAAGTTCCCAAGGACAAAGATAACCCCGCGAGCCCTTCACACTGACGGAAAACTAACCTGGCTCTATTTCGCCACCATGCGGTCAATGTGCATATTGCGCTTCCACCGGGCTGGTGCTCAGCAAGATGGACATCTGGAATCTCAAACTACCCAGAGAGGTGACTCAATCCCACAGGACACATTTTTCATATAAAGAAATTATATCTTACAAAGGAACAATGTGTTAGTTATGTTTTTATTTTCTGGCTCCTTTATTCTTCAATCCAGTAACTATACCCCAAAGTTACAGAGATGGAGGAAAAAACATTTTTAGTTTCATACTTTAAAAGTTCAAGCATCTTTAAATATCTTGACTTCTAATTCGCATGGAGATAATTCATTTTAGCTTCTTCCAATCGACTAATAGCTCCCTTCCCATTTGATGAGTTCTGAGAGCAGTGTGTTTCAGCAGATATAAAAGGCCCAGACGGCTTAGAAGACTGGTGAGCTAGATGCCCCTGGTCACTCACCTAAAGGTGAGGCCTAACGCAAATCACTTAATGTTGAAAGGGCCTCTTCTGGAAAAAGAACGGGACCCACCTGAGGACCTTTATGGGGAAGGAATCCAGCTTGAAAAAAACAAAACTACCATTATTTCACTTCAGTGAGCCTCACAAGATTTAGCACTTAATTTTATTGTCTTATTTGATTTTCTAATTGTTTGATGAGTCCTAATATTATTTCTCCAACTAAAAGTTAAGTTACTTAAATTGGCAAGGATGATATCCGTTTCCCCAGCCTGTGTACTTTTTACCATAACACCTTGCCTGAAAGAGTATTAAGTCAACATTCAATGTTTCATTTTACGTTAACTTTTAGCAAGTCAAAACAATGCGAAATTTTAAAAATACACTTACTAATAAAGAATACTCACTAAACTCCATCAACGTACTAGCTACTATGTTGACAACCACCACCAAAATGTCCCAAATGGGGCACAGTAGCCAGCCAGCACGAAGCACTGAGCCCACTGATTGGACTGCTCTGTGGTCCAGATTCATCAAGCACCATGGAACCTCCGTAGGAGCAACATCTTAAGAGTGTGCCAGGATTTTATTACTTACTGCTGTTTTGCTTTGTGGCATATGATTTGCCCTTAAAATTGTATCCATGTAATGATACGTAACATTACGTAAGACTCTACTGTAAAGTTACTTTCTAAACCCACAAGCCCATTCCCCAGAAGTTTCTGTTGTTTGTGTTAGATGAAGCTGCCCATTATCAAACAGCCTCTGCTGGGGTGGTCTCAAATTAATCACATTTTTTCTTAATTTTTAGTAGAAAATATCTATCCCTGAGAACTGAGGATGTGATTTTTTAAAATTAAATTTTGCTCATGATACAGATTTCTCAGGGTTCAGGAGTCTGATTTTCCTGTTGTGATTCTTCCCCACCCCATCCCCCGTCCCTGCCATTTTATTTTTTTGCATTTAGTATAATTCCGCTGGTTATTTTATTTGAAAGTGGCCAAACGATCTTTAAGATTATGCAAATTAGAGAATTCAGTCTAATATCTCTCTCTACCTGCTTATCTGTCTATATGCGAGAGTCCCACTAATGCGCTTAAAGGGTTGGATTAAAGGCCATGGGTTTCCAGGAAGATTATGTCCTAGATAAATACGGTCAATTTGACTCAGTGATGTAAGAATAAGCCACTGACCTATAAGAACGCTATTCTCTTAATATTTGCAAAAATAATGCAGTCTTTGTTAAGAAAGTTTTTTCCTCTTAGGAGTAGGTTAACATATATTCCAATTTTTACTTTATGCTGGGTAAGAGAGAAAAACAGCTAACTACGTTCCTGCTGTTGCTTATTGCATTTTATTTATTAAATGAAAACAAGCAACATTGCTTGCTATTTTTACACCACTGTGCTTTTGCCCACACTACTTCTTTTCCCTGGTGTGCCTTTTCCGCATCACTTGCAATATTTTATTGCCCTTATCCATGTTCTCCTTGTAAGTCCTTAAAGCAGTCATTTTCAACCCTTGTGCCACCGCAGCACACTGGTGCGTGTGGTGAGAATTTGTAAAACATGACTGACCTCTTTTCCCTTAAATTGCCAAACAAAAAACGGCAACAGCCAACACAACAATAGCTGTCCAGTGTGAATGAATCAAAATTATATCTTTTTTTTTTTGTCAGGCCAGCAAAAACTGTAACAGATTTTTTGGTGTGCCGCAGAACTTTAGTCATTAGTTTACATGTGCCATGAGATGAAAAAGGTTGAAAATTGCTGCCCAAAAGAACCATGCCTGTGTCTTTTACATATTCACCCATTCATGTGTCCGATAAAGACTTAGGTGTGTGCCACGGCCAAGAGGGTGGTTTGATATTTTAAGGTTGGCAGAGTGATCTTGTTTTTGTCTGTGCTTAGGTAAACTGATGAAGCACTCTGCTTTATCTTATTTCATCCTGTTTCAGAATGACCTTGTGTGAATTTGGTATTTCATGAGATTATTTCTGTCTAATAAGAGAATAACATGGCTTAGCTGTGAGGACCAGGGCAGCTTCCGTCAGAGGTTTCTCTTCTTAGTAGCTTCTCTACTTAATAGCTTCTCTTATTAGCCTCTCTACCTTGCTTCCCTACTCATTAGCTGTGCTGAACAAGTCCCTGCTGATTTCCTGACCAATGTAGAAATCACTCAGCCTACCTAAAGTGGTAAGAATGTAGAAATGTAGAAATCACTCGGCCTACCTAAAGTGGTAAGAATTAAGTCCCCTAAACAGTAGGGGATTCAATAAGTTATCACGTTTTAATTGCGAAAAAAAATGTATTGTTGACATTAATACAGATGTCCCCATTTTCCCCACTTTTGCCTGCGTCCACCCATTTCCCACCCCGCCTTCCCTCTGGTTGGCACCACACTGTTGCCCTACCTAGGAGTTACGCATATATGTTCTTTGGCTCATATCTTCACCCTCTTTCATTACAACGATTTGTTCATCAGTCATCCCTAGCCTAGATGGTGACTGCCCCAAGGGAAGGGGCTAAGGGTGGCACATCTGGATACTGTTAACATCCAACTCGAATGGCCACCAGGACTTGAAAATTCCCTGGGCAGACAAAACCAGTTTAGTCATACAAGAAAAGTGAATTTAGCTTATTTTGCAAGGCAAATGAGGCTAACCTGACCTGGATCGCTTTTACTTATGCCTCTGAAAGGCATAAGTAAAACTTAGATTTCCCCCCCAAATTGAAAAGAGGTAGCTACTAACCAGTTCTCTTCCGTTTAAGAAAATTCTAATACTATGACCTATCACTGTGACAAACAGTCACGGCCTCCACACTATATAAGCTGCTTTATACTGTACTTCTGAGTCTCATCCCATGTTTGAGAGCTCTGGGTTTGCCAAACTTTTTGATAGGTACATAGTAAACATTTACTATTATTAAGTGATTTATTGGTTTAACTTGTTTTTTTTAATGATTTTTGACAGCACTCAAGCAATGTTTGTTGAATCCTGATCCAAACTTTCTCATCTTCCTGCCTTTTCTATTCTCTCAATCTGTCTACCCTTCTCCCCTGCTCACCTGTCTAAAGCCTAACGCCAAAGGGTTAATAACCATTCTTTAGAGCACTTTCTTTGTGCCATTTAATGGCACGTATTACAGTGTTTTGGATACTAAGGGAATTCGTTTTTTAAAAAACAACACTTAGGACACATTATTCATTAACTATTAAAATCATGTTATAGCTTTTGCTTTTTGTAAGTTCCTTTAGGACAGAACTATAGCTTCTTTTTGGTTTCACTTTCGTGTCTGGAAAGAAAGCACAGTGGCAAAGGCTGATGACCTTGGAAGGAAACTCGTGCTGAGGATCAGGGACTAGCGTCCTAGTGAGAGTTCGGGGTTCTGCAGGCTGCAAAGCAAGGCACAAAGAAGAGTTAACTTGACCAATCAATCACAAAGTTTGGGACGGTGAAGTTCCCATCTCCCAGCTTTTTAACATTATTCAAGTTACAGCCTGCTGGCTGAGCGTAAATGAAATCGGGAGGCTTTGGCTAGAAATAAAAGATATTTTTGCAAGAGTCTTAAGTTTTTAACCATACAGCTGGGCAAAAGAAGAAAAAATTGCTGAGAGTTCTTATAGTAAAAAGCACATTTCTGAGATGAACCAGTCCTGCATTCTTAGTCTCTGGATTGGTTCTGGATCTTTAATCCTCTAGAAGACTGGTGGTCTGGGTAGGTTAACATTCCTTTGTTTGCCCTTCAGGAGGTTATCAGAAGTTAGCCTGAAAGTTCAATGTATATCCAGGCATTTTCATAGGACTGGAAAGTTTCAAAAATTTGCGGGCTAGTTAAAAACAAGAACAGAATCACTTCCTCGTAAGTCAATATACTTGATTTTAGAAATTTAGCAATCGACTAGAGAGACTCCATTTTATTTTTTCAAGCCAAACTCTCAAACAGTTACAGGGATCCCTGGCCTCTTTAGGGGCGACTCGGCAACAAAATCGGGGAGGTGGGCGCGCAGGCGGAACCTTAGTTCTCACCTTTGTTTCCCGCGACTCCACTGCTAAGGCTACACTACCAAATCGAAGGCCTCCTTCCTCTACCCGCTGGCCTGTTCGGGGAACGGTTCCGGAGTTGGTCACCACCAATTGCAGCTAAACGATTAAGGGACACCCCCGCCAACACAGGGGAACGTCTCCACTTGCAGTCTCCCCAACACGGTCCCACAAGTGCCCCTAACGTGGGACCGAGCACGTTACCCGCAGCGGCGCAGAGCGTAAGCCGGGCGCGCGCTCGGGCGCGCACGCGGCCGCGCCCACCTGCACGCAGTCCCCCCTTGAGGACCACCTGGCTGCGCTGCTCCCGGGCCACCCGGACCCTACAGTTATCCCCTGGGAGGCGGAGGAGAATCGGTTGACAGCAGAGAGCCGCGGCTGGTTGCGGAGACAGCCTCGCACGCCCCGGAAGAGAAGGGGAGGAAGGCGGAGTTAGGGGAGGGAGCGCGGAGTAAGTGAGCCGGGATCCGACCCCTGTCCGGATTCGAACCAGTCTCGTCGGCCTGGACCCCTCGAGCAGGTTACGCCCGACCTGAAGAGGACGGAGCTACACAGAGGTTCGCACTGGGCGAGGACACATGGCCTCTCCATTCCTGTCCGCGGGGACCACCACGGGCGACAGCGGCGGGGAGCTGAGCTCGGGGGAAGACTCCGGGGATGTGGAATCGCTGCAGAGCCCCGAGACCGAGGCGCCCAGCAGCCTGACCGAGCTGTTTGAGAAGGCTGCAGCGCACCTCCAGGGCTTGATTCACGTGGCCAGCAGGGAGCAGCTCCTCTACCTGTATGCCAGGTACAAGCAGGTAAAGTCGCAAGGAAGGGGCGGATGCCCGGGAGCGACAGGAGGCCTTCTCTTTCCCAACAAAAGCTAATAGTAAACGTGCTTGCTAAAAGGCTAGTTGTGAAGTGAAGTGTGTGCGGGTTGTTTCGTTTGTTTTTTCATCATCCCTTAAAGGTTAGCATCGGTACCGACACGGAAAGGACCTAGGAGTGTTTAGCTGGACGCTGAATGGCAGTTTTTCTGTTTTCTCTGACTTGCTCAGTGACCTTGCACTTATGTTTTTACCAGTTTTAGAACCTTTACAAAATGAGGATGACGAAAAGATTTGTCGTCTACCCTTGCCAAAGGGTCATAGGGATGTAATATTAAAAAAAATTTTTTTGAGATCCAAGAGAATGATATAATTGTAATAAAAAGGGTTATGCAATGCAAAATAAAGTATTATTACTTTTATTATTGTAATTTTTTTAAAGCCTTGCAGCACCTTAGGGTTTAAATATGCTTCTTTCTGTTGGATACAATTATAAGAATTCTAGAACTTCACAACATCAGATGAAATAATGCCCTTCTTTACAGAAAAGGAAAGGGATTCCCAAAGAGAGTAGATACTTGCCTAGGGTCATACAGATACATCAGTCAGAACTAGAACTAGCTTGTAGCTGATTTTAAGGCTCTGAACTTTACTTGGAAGTAAAACTAATAAATAATTTCATATAAGACATATTTAACTTGTCATTCAAAGAATCACTGGGTTAAGTACTAGAAGGAAAAAATAATTGCTTTATCAAAATCAACAAATACTTGTTCAGCATCTTTTAGGTGCAGAACCCTTGGGCGTTATGCCTGCAGAGAATGCACAGAAGCAAAAGCATCATGATACTTGCCTTCAAGAGACTTACAGAGTTACCCGAGGAGTCTAGATTTGGACACTGAAAATGTGCTGACAAGAGTTAACAATTCAGGGAAACTCCAGCTCTTTAGAACACTGGAAACAACGAAGTGCCGGATAATAGCCCATTTTATTTTATTACATTTTAAAAAACTTTCCTTTTGCCTCTTGGTATCTATTTTCCCCTGTATTCTCTCTCTTTAAAAAAAAAAAAAAAATAGTTGTGGGGTCCTTCTGAATTCTTCAGCTGAATATACTGAATAAAGATGAACCTTTTTTTGAAGATTGATGAGTATCAGTTAAATTGACCTGAAAGATACAGTTGTAGATACAAATGTTATAAATCATGGTGTTAACATTTGAATGAAAATTGCTCCTAAATTGGCCTTGGAATTTGCTTTCTTTGCAAAGTTCCGGATATCTGTTTTTTCTTTGGTCACTTGCTGTGTCCTAGTAACACTAAAATGAGACTTTTGATTATTTAACAAGAATTTAGCATTGTGCTAGGACCTGTAGCACGTCTGGCTGATGATTCTCTGGGAAGTATAAGATTAATTTTCTCCAAATTCCCTAGAGAATGTTCTTTCCAGCACGTATGTTTGTTATTGGTATTAGTGTCATCATTATTAAAGATCTGGCTTTTAAGTCATTAATGAAGTACAGTCACCGGTCAACTGCTCTGTCTCAGCTATGCTCACTTCATCCAGATAGTCTGGAAGAGGCGTGTCCCTCACCTTTTCAAGAACATGATGGTGGGGTGTCTAGAGGTACGCTGTATCTGGAGAATGAAATTCTTCATTATTAGAGATTAAGATTATGCTTGCTTAGATATGACATCAGACACAGTTTTTATCAGCCTCTTCTAGATACCTTTTTTTTTTTTTTTTTTTTTTTAAGAGGGGAAGGGAAGGAGAGGGAGGGAGACAAACATCAATGTGTGGTTGCCTCTTTTGCATCCCTTGCTGGGAACTGGCCTGCAACCCAGGCATGTGCCCTGACTGGGAATCGAACCGCGATCCTTTAGTTCACAGGCCCGCACTCAATCCACTGAGCTACACCAGCCAGGGCTAGATACCTTATTTTTAACAAAATTCCGAGACAGTGTTAAAAATAGCATCCTTGATAGAATAATAAAATTGAAGTCCAATGTAATTCCTGCATGATGGGTCACAATTTCTCATAAAATACTTCCATTTGTATTCGGACTAGCACCCTATTTTTTTGGCTGAATGAGGTGAGGTTGTCAGCAGCAAGGTGATAAAAACAAGCTAAGCCCTTTTTTCTCAGGCAGAGCCCTAAACTTAACTAATTGCTTTGTTAGTCTCAGATAAGCTTATGGCTCCAAAGTCATCTAGTGAAATTTCAAAAACATCAGACCAATTAACAGTTTCTGCCCCCCCTTCACTAGCCCATATTCTCCCAGCAAAAGACAACTAACTGACACCTATGAAAACAATAGGACAATGAAAATTTCATACCCCTTTTGGCTTCAGCAGTAATGCAAGTTAGACTACTCCTGTCCTTCTACTTTAACCTGGGTACCCTGGATACCCTGGATTTACTGGCATTTGCCACTGACAGCCTTTGTTGAAATACACTATTTCAAGGGCGCTGGATATCTCATGCACTGTATATCAGAGAGAATAGAGTTTGGATGCTCCGTTAAAGTGGTACATTTTATAACTCTGCTTTGCAGCTCATGATTCATTATCTAATGATTTGGAAACTGTTCCTCATGATGTCCTAAAATCCTACAGTTTTATTTTCTCAGTCTTTTCTGGATCCAGAACTGTTCTTTGATTTGGGAATACAAAAGCTCTGTGTGGGTTGGGACATGGGTCAGCTGCTGGCCTTTTATTTTCAGCTCTCATAATGGTCCAGAGGTACGTGAGCTGGGACTGGTAGGGTGGTTCTGCTTCGTGAGGTCACCCACGGGCTCGCTCTTTTTCTGTCTGGCAGCTCAGCCACCCGCCGAGGCAGCAGTTCTCAAATTAGGGTCTGTGGACCGCAGGGAATGCCTGGACTTTCTCAGGGGATCTGTAAGATCAAACTATTTTCGTAACAACTCTGAGGCACCATTTGCCTTTTTTCTGTGCTGTCACGTTGGGTGAAACTGCAGAAGTATCAGCACGGATCGAGGCACGGGCCGTAAGGGTACTAGTAGTCCTATTTCTTGGCCACCGTGCACTCAGAGGAAAAAGGCCAGTGTCATTTAAGAATGTCTTCGTTGAAGAAGCAGAAATTTCTGATTCTTATGAAATGTGAACACCTGAGTACAGGTCCCTTCAGCGCTGCGTGTGACGGAAATGGGGGCGCGCACAGAGCGTGTCTGCTGCGCACGGAGTTATTTGGCTATTTCGAAAAAAAGCACGTATGTAATTTCTTGAGTTCCGAGCTGAGCCACCCACTTTTGTTTTATTAAACATCATTTTTACTTTATAGAACAACTCACAGGTAAACTATGCTTATTCAGATTTGAGTAATTAGTGGAGAGTTTCTTGAAAATGAATGAAGTGAACGCATCACTTTAAAGACAGCAGCTGATAGCATTTGGTGCTGATGATAACATTTGAACTTCCAGCGAAAGTTAGAAGTTTGGAAAATCTGCCACAGGAGCTTGAAAGCTTCCTAATACTTCATAATTTTTTTCTTTTTTGATGAGATGGGTGGTGGTTTTGATGATTGTGAACTTTTGCTATTTGAAATGTGTCAACGTTTGGAAGGTCTGAATAACTCAGTAACCATGTTTCCCAAATACTGCATGGAATAGAGTTTCAAATTATGTGTGGGTGAAACACTTTTAAAGTGTAAGTCAGACCAATGGATTTTAATATAACAGTGAGAAAAATTCATTGATATGACTTCAGATTCCAGATTGCAAGTAACCTTAAAGCAACTGCCACTAATTGAATTTTGGTGTGGTGTCAGCAAAGAATATCCAGCTATCTAAAAATGCTACTGAAGTACTCCTTTCTTCTCTAACAGCGGATCTGTGTGAAGCTCAGTTTTCTTCGTATGCTTCAACCAAAGCAACGTATCGCAGTAGATGGAATGCAGAAGTAGATTTCTGAGAATACATTAAGGCAGACATTAAAGAGATTTGCGAAATGTAAAGCAACATCACTTTTTCACTAATTCTTATGTTGCTTTAGACTATATGGTTATTTTTATAAAATTTTGTTATTTATGTAACGAGTTTCTTATTTTTAAATGAATTAATATATATTTTTAAAATGTCTTTTAATTTCTAATATGATAAACGATATAAGCCACATAAACAAAAGCTCCTAGGGGCCCTCAGTTTCTGTAAGTGTAAAGGGATCATGAGACTGGAGAGTTGGAGAGTGGCTGGCTGCCCTCGGGTCCTCCTTCTGTGGCCAGAGGTGGCTCACCCCAGCCACACGTGCGCTTTAGCCAGGGCACAGGAAAGGGAAGGACCAGCCCCCCTTTCTTTACACACTTCAGGCCCCTGTTCCTGGGCAGCAGTCGCAGGGCTACGTGTAATGGTTGGCTGGGTGACCGTGCGTGTGGCTGAGACTCCTGTTACTGTAGGAGGAATGGAGCCTCGGTGTTGGTTAAAAAACAAAAATAGTAATAACAGCTATTTTTGTGAAGTCTAAATAGTTCATCTTATCTCATATTTCTACCAGCGCAGCAGTTCAGGTGATTTTAGAGATGCCAGAACGGAAGACTAGATTCTGCGTAACATGGAGAACGGAAAGTTACAGTAGAGGAACGGTGGGCTTTGGAGTCGCCAAGTCCTGGATTCGGGTCCTGACTAGTGATTAGGGTTCCCTAACGTGTGCCCTGCAACCCCCCCCCCCCAGCTCTCTGTGCTCGTGTATAAACGGAGTTTGTCATAGCAAACCTAACGGGACTGCCGTGCGGCCCATTCGACACAGCGCAGGTGGAGCTTTCGTGCCACCTGTGCAGCTGCTGCTCTGTCACCTCCCCGGTGCCCGTCCTCAGAGGGCTGCTCCTGTGGGAGCGTACACTTCAGTGACAACCAGATCGATGGTGACGGATTGCTAAGCAGATGATAGAGATGATAACTGTTACAATTTCAGGGATGGATGAGGTCATTGTGGACCAAAAGGGGTCTTAGAGTCTTGAGTAGGAACTGTAGTAATTTGAAAAGCTGAGGGAAGAAGGGAAGTCATTACTGGTGAGGGGAATTACACTGAGCCAAACTCAGATTCAAAATCCCTAGGGCAGTGAGTGGACTAATCTGGTGAGGAAGTAGACCATCACTTTGACTGTAGCAAAATTTAGGTGCGGAAGAGTAATAGGAGGTAGTGGGAAGGTCCCCGAGAAGTGGACTGGGGTCAGATTAGGGCATTTAGCATTAGGGGAAGTAGGTGTTTTATTGAACGCACGCCTAATACATTCATTCTATAGTCAACAAACATCTTTACTACATTAGGTTAGGCACTGTATCAGGTACAGTGGTTGAGTTAAGAATGGTTTCTTACAGGGCATATTCTAACAGAAAGATGAGACTTTACACAAAACTTTCCAACGCAAAGTCAAAGTGACAAGTGCGATCACAGACGGTGTCACTCAGAGTAAGCGCTAAGAAAGGTCCTCAGAAAGGAGATTGCTTCTGGCAGTGGGAATCAGGCTGGATAGTGAATGCTGTACGTGTATCAATTTCATTTATGCTTCTTGACAATAAAGCTAATTGCTGTACAGCTTAACTGGATTAAACATAAGCATTGACTGCAATCAGGAAAAGATTATTGTGGAATAGATAAAATGTATATTGTTGAGAAACCGTTGACATTTTTTTGCACAGCTTCCAACATGTAAATTTTTATTGATTAGTTTCATAATAGGGCACTTTAAAAATAATGTTTTATTCTGGAATTTGGGAGAGATAAAATGCTGATGGTGTTATGAGCATCAGCATAAATAAACAGTATTATGAATTATGATAAACTGTACTTTAAAGTTTATTGCATGTTTTAAATTTCTATAAGTGGTAATTAGGGTTGCATAACCTACATTTATAACTTGCCATGTATATAATTTGTTAATTTAGGAATGCAACTGGCTGTCACCCGTATTTTTTAATATATTGTAGTATTATATAATGTTTTATGCAGTAAGCAAAATCAGCCTGTATTTAAAGTTTGTTTTTGTGTGTGCTTTTGCAAAGAATGTTAAATTTTGTTATACTATATAGATGCAAATATTTTCTAACCTATAGCTTCTAAGTGCATGTAGTAAACTTGAAAATAAAAAGTTTCTCTGGTATTTCTTTGAAAAATAAGTTCTTGATTTCTCCTTTCATTTAGGTCAAAGTTGGAAATTGCAATACTCCTAAACCAAGCTTCTTTGATTTTGAAGGAAAGCAAAAATGGTAAGAAATTCTTGGAATCTATTGAGGTTGTTGGACGTGGTTTAGGAGTTTAGGAGTTAGAAAGGGGTGAGCAGATTAAAGAATTATTTGTAAATTAATCTCTCTGCTGTAGACTGCTCAGGGAGGTAATTGGGAGAGAGATTAAAAGAATCCAATTTTAGCTAAGTCTCCTGCGGGAAGCTTGTGTCACTGGTGTCGGTGTGTAAGTTGTTCACAACAGACACGCTGTCCTTACAGAAGAGTAGCTGCTTAGCACGACCATAAGGGGGCTGTTGCTGGAGACTCTCCTCTCCTGACATACAGTGACCACCTCTCCCTCCGGATGGGTCTTTGGAAGAAGGCCAGGAGGCCGAGAAGGGAGGAGAGCGGGGTAAATGCCCATTTCTCTTCTCCCCGCCCCAGCTGTCTCTCTTCTCCAGAGCTCTTCCTTGTCGCTCCCACCACAGTAAGGAAGTGCTGACCATAACCTCTTGGACAGAAGGAAAAAAAAACATGCCAAGTTCACTTCTTTCCTGAATACATAAAAAGATTATACCCTCACATTATTATTTTTTTTTACTTATAATTCAGAGGTCCCTGTTATCACACGAGGCCTTATTTCCTCCTCTGTCTAAATGTAAAAAGAGAAATTTCATACAATGGGGTACCTTAGTTCTAGCAAGAAGGGCCTTGCAGCATTAGTCCTGGAATTAAACGTATAGAGGTTTTAAAACAATGAAATATGGTTGTAGAGGGAAGTGCTAAAAGTGGATTCTAACTTCATATCCCAGAGCAGTGCCGCTCAAAATGTGGTTCCCTGGACAAGCTGCCTGCCTGTGAGCTGTCTGTTCCCCAGCCGTGAGGGGACGCAGAGCTTGAAGTGGGGTGTAGATCAGTCGCAGTGTCAAGCACACCGCTTACCTCTGTGGGCTGGTGGGTGTGTGTGTGCGTAGAACACTCTCAGTGAAGGAAGGGGTCTTCGGTTTTCCTTCGGTTTTCCTCCAGGTTTCTTTGCCAGTGGTGGTGAATACTTAGTTTTCCACCTGCTTTCTCTTACTGTTGTAGAGAGTACCTGACGTAACTCTTGTTGTGAGTTTTTTTAATTTATGAAATTTCGTAAGTTCATTATTTCCCCTTGTACTTGCGTTTTTTAAATTGTTAAGAACAATTTAATCATTGTTCTTATAATTGTTTAATAATTATTACCACTGTAATAATTCAGGCAAGAATCTCAACTGGATGCCAAAACCATTAGATAAAAAACTGCTGGGAACAATACGTATTCAATCTGACTCACAATTTATGTATTAATCACAAAGAAGAAAACAGCTTTTACTAAGTCCTCTGTCTTATCATTGATGACGACACAAAGTGATATCACATGCCCTCTGACAGGAGGCCTCGTAAGGGACATGTCACCCGTGCATTGCTCTCGACAAAGTATTTCACCTGATTCTAATCACCATTAACAGTTTTGGCATGAACACTCTAGGTGTGGAAGCAATCAGACAAATCCAAATTGAGGGATATTTTATAAAACAGCTGGTTTGGACTCTTAAAAGTATCAATATCGTGGAAGACAAAAAGGGCTAAAGATTCATGAGTCTCAGTGATGTGTATGAATCTTGATGGCTCCTGGTCTGGGAAAAGAAAGCTGTGGAGGAAGTTATTGGCAAACCAGGGAAGTCCGACTGTATTGATGTGAAATTTCCTCAATTTGATATATGCTGATATAGTTAGGGCTGAAGTGTTAGAATGTCTACGAGGAACTCTCAAGAGGTTCAGTAAAAATAAATTTAGCAATCCTCGTTGCTGGGGGGAGGGGTATGAGGGAACTAAATGATAATAAAAAAAAACACAATGAAGATTAAATTTTTTACAAAATCCTCAAAAAGATGTTATGTTCATCATGGGAACAGGCAGGTTGTTATGAGCCCATGGGACTGAGTGCTGGTTGGACTGATCAGGGGATCGGTGGGTCTGCTTGCTGGTTGGAAGGGGAGTTGGTAGGGGGACCAAGCAGGACCCTGTCCTGGCAGCTTGCAGAAAAGAAGACTAAAATATTACTCTTGGTAGTTATGCTGCAGGAAGTTCCTGCCTTCTTACCCATGTGTAGTCTTACTTCTGTCCTCACTTTGAAGTCCCTGCCTGCAGCCTCCGGCTCCTCTGCGAGCAGCTTATAGACGAGAAGACAGGAGAAGGGGCAGGCTTGTTTCTGACCCCTTAAACAGGGAGTCTGAGGCACTTTCCCAGGGAATGTCGTTTTCTGTGACGATCAGTTTCCGCATTACTGAAATGCTATGAGCACAGTTAATTCACAAGATAGGAGCTGCTTGTATTGATCTGTACATCAGGCCTTTTCCACAAGGGGGAAAGTTGTTTTGGGGGAATCATGAAATCCTAAGATAGTATAATGGTCTGTGGTCTCCCAGAATTCACCAGATACGCAGTATATCTGGATTACTGAAATTTCATGGGGGAGGGTGACGAGGACAAAAATGTCTACGTGCTCCTTAGGCAGGGTGACAGCATAAATGCAGACAGTGAGGGCTGCTCCTCTGTGGCTCGTTGTCTTCATCTCCCCGTGCCTGGCAACGTGCCTGTCAAGGTTTTTCAGTGAAAAGAGACCTGCTCTTCATGCCGCTTACATCGCTAACGACGGGTCATTTTGGATGTTCTGTCCCACAGGGAAGCGTGGAAGGCCCTGGGTGATTCGAGCCCGAGCCAGGCGATGCGGGAGTATATCGCAGCAGTTAGGACGCTGGACCCCGGCTGGACTCCTCAGGTGCGGCTTAGTGGTTGTACCCGGTGCCTCCCCCAAACCCAGCATCTTTCTCTCAAGTCGGTGTTTAAATCTAAACTTAGGCTTGGGTACCATTCTTAGGTTTTATTTCCAAATCAAAAGATTCTAAACTTACCGCAGTATTTATCTACATAAAAATACTATTGTTTAAACAGTCACGTAACCAGCCAGCCACTAATACTGAAAACATCTCTGAATTCTAGACACTTTTTAAAAGCATAACAATAATTTCAAACATGTAAAAACTCTATTTCAGAATTTGAAAGAGTTTAACGTGAGATCGTCATTATTATCTTAAGATATGGTGGCTGTCTCGGGGTTTTTTCCAACAAGCTCTTTCTGTGCAAGATCAGAGTGCCTAGTGTAGGGAGAGAACTGCGAGAACACACGCCCTGCCTTTGCGTGGCAGGAAGCAGGCCAGGCAAGTTGAGGCCCGCCGACGCGCCGGCGCCCGTCCGGCCGCGTGCTGGGGAGTCCGGTGGGGCAGAGGGTGCTTTGGGCTTCGGGAGCGCTGGATGTTCCTCGCTCACGCGCACTGTCTTTCCTTAGTGCACTTATTGGAGAACGTCTGTAAAGAATGTAAGAAGGGTGGGCTGGTACTTTATTTAAATTTCATGAAACCATGTTTGGTAGGAGTTCAGTGCGATAACGGCTGGGGCAGTACCATGGGACACCACGAACTGAATGTACTTCTTTCCAGGAAAAATATTTAGGCCACGCTTTTCATCAGTGAATGAATTCAGCGGTTTTCAGTGTTTTCTGATAATAATAAAGTTAATTCTTGAGTACATATAAATTTAGTATGAGGGAATTTTGTTCCATTAATCATGAAATCTTAAAATGTTGGATTTGTAAGGAACCAGAAGGATTATGTATTCTCAGCAAATTTTAAGTACATCATTATTATTAAGTAATAACTAATAACACTGCATTATTGTTAACTAATGTTTACTTGATATATATATTTTTTAAGTTTCAAGGATAATACGAGGAACTTTTGGATGGCTTTTACCTAGAAACACCAGTGGTTTTCCGTTTGCTTTGGCATACTCTGCTTACACACACACACACACACACACACACACGTATACATATAAATACATTTTTTCTGAGTCTTTTTAGATAAGCTGGTGATCCCATGTTCTTTACCACTAAATGCTTCAGTTTTTCCTAAGATCAGGGACCTTCTCTTACCCAAGTACACCATAATCATCAAAGTTGGGTTTTTTTTTTCTGTATGTTTTTTGTCATGAAATCTTTGGAAAAAATTTTTTTAAGAACCCCTGGGCTCAGAGTCTCTGCAGGACATTGGGATTTTTTTTATTTTTTATTTTTGGTGTTATGAATTCTTTTCTGAGAACCACTGGGCTTCGAGTCCCTGCAGGGCCTTGGTATATTTGATATGCACAATGAAATGATTACCGCAGTCACACTAATTAGAGTATCATTTCACATAGTTCATTATTTTTTGTGATGAGAGCATCTGGTATGTACTCTCTCAGCGTATTTCTAGCCTAGTACGGTTTAGATCTCTGTGCTTGCTCATCCTGCATGTCTGTAGCTTCGTGCCCTTCGACTGACCTCTTCCCATCCCCATCCCCACGCCGCCCTCAGTCCTTGGCAAACATCGTTTTACTCTTTGCTTCTCTGAGTTTGACTTTCTGATGATCTTAAAGTCCACATATAAGTCTGATCATATAATACTTTGTCTGGCTTATTTCACCCAACATAACGTCCTCCAGTTCATCCACGTTGTCACAAATGGCAGGATTTACTTTTTCTCATTTCTGAGTAATATCCCATTGTGTATATAAATTACGCCTTGTTTATCCATTCATCTACAGGTGCACACTTCGGCGGTTTTGGGTCTGGGCTGTTGGGAACCACGCTGCAGTGCACGTGGGGTGCAGATCCCTCTTTGGGGTCTGATGGCATTTCCTTTAGATAACGCACCCAGAGGTGGCATTGCTGGGCCGTGTGGGAGTCGAGGGGCCTCCATGCTGTTTCCTGTCACGGCTGGACCAGTTTACATTAGTTCTCTTTCCTCTGAATCAGGAATGTGAGCACCGATGCAAGATTATCGCCAAACCTGTGGTTCATTTTCACATTTATCGTTTATCTAAAAAATGTCCTTTGTAGTTATTTTTCAAAATTCTGAGTCCTCATCCAGTCCAGGATCATGCATTGCATCTAGTTGTCATGTTTCTTCGATCTCCTTTAATCTGGAACAGTTTCTTGACTTGTTTCTTTCTTTCTTTTTTAAGATTTTTATTTTATTTATTTTTAGAGAGAGATGAAGGGAGGGAGAAAGAAGGAGAGAAACATCAATGTGTGGTTGCCTCACATGCACCCCCTACTGGGGACCTGGCCTGAAGCCCAGGCATGTGCCCTGACTGGGAATCCAACTGGCAACTCTGGTTCCCAGGCCGGCACTTAATCCACTGAACCACACCAGCCAGGGCACTTTTCTTTCTTGATCATGATATTTTTTAAAAATATAGGCCAGTTGTTTTGTAGAATGTTCCTTATTTTGTGTTCATCTGATGTTTTTTCATAATTCGATTTCATTTATACATTTTTAGGGGGAAGTACCACAGAATTGTGTCCCTCTTAGTATACTGCACCAGAGAAACATGATGTCTCTTTGTCCCAGTGTTGCTTACATTAGCTTTGATCATTTGCCTGAGGTGGAGTTTGCCAGATTTCTCTCCCGTGAAGTTCCTATTTTTCCTTGTTATTAGTGAGTAATTTCGGGGGAGACACTTTAAGATTATGTAAGTATCCTTTTCCTAATCAGATTTTACCCTCTAGTTTTAATAACCATTAATGATTTTCTAACTCCATAATTTTCTCTACATTTATCATTTGCCATTCCTCTGTAAGGATGGGCTTTCCCTTCTCCCCACCTTGTATCTATTTATTCATTGTCAAGAACTGGGAAAGTCTAGGACTAAACCCTACTTGCAAGCTAATAAGTTAGCCTCTTACTGTTTCTTGGATGCTGGCAGAGGTACAAGACTTTTGGGTCTGAGCCAAAGGACTTTACTATTCATGGCATGGCACACTGCATGAGCTTCATTTGATTTGCATTGGTTTCTCGTGTCCCGACCCACGTCCCCTGGGGATGGCGCAGGTGGGCCTAGATGGATTCCTGTATGTGCCGTGGGTTGCGCTCTAGGGAAGGAGCACTGAGCTTTGGGTGTTCCCCACTTTCATAGCAGGTGCAAGCAAGCCTGCTCTTTGTCAGGGGTTGGGAAGACATGCCCTCATCCCGGAAGGTGGCCCACTGCGCACACAGCCCTGAGCAAGGCTCAAGGAGAGAGTGGTCAGAGCCTGCCTGCCTGGCATAGTGAACGAGAAGGCGTAGGGACACGCAGGGTCCCTGGCTTATCGCCTCTCCCGGCATTCATGTGTGTGTATCAGTGGGTATTCATGGATTTTTATTTTAGTCGGTGGCTTGTTACCCATTCCCATCACTATTTATTTGGCCACTGGGGACCCCTTCAGGGTGGCTCCTGTGTCCTTGTGACATATCGCCATCATTCCTTGAGCATTTTCTTTCTGGCACAGGATGTGTCAGGCTGCAGTAGTTTCCTACAGTTGCCATAGAATTGCAAACTGGTATTTTGTAGTTCAAAACAAGAGAAATTTGCTCTCTCACAGTTCCGGAGCCTCAAGGTCTGAGATAGAGTTCTAGCAGACCTGCTCTCTTTGATGCCTCCAGGGAAGAATCCTCCTTCGCCTGGACCAGCTTCTGGTGGCCTCGGGTATTTCTTAGCCTGTGGCAGCGCAACTCCAGTCTCCGTCTCTGTCTGCACGTCGCTCTCTGCCCTGTCTCTGTGTGTGCAAATCCCCCTCCTGTCCTGTAGACACCAGTCATGGGATGTAGGGCTCCCCTTCGACCTCATCTTAACTTTTCCCCTTCAGCTCCATCGAGATGTGACTGACATAGAACACTGTGTAAGTTTAAGGTGCACAACACATTGATTTCATTTGATACACTTGCACATCACCAAACAATCACCACCATAGCTCATACCTCCGTTGTGTCACACAATTACCATTTCCTTTTTTGTGCTGAGAATATTTAAGATCTACTCTCTTAGCAACAGTCAAGTATGTAAGAAGGTTATTAAGTGTAATCACCGTGCTGTACATTAGACCCCCAGAACTTGTCTCACAACCGGAAGTTTGTGACCTTGGAACGCGGCTTTTCCCTCTCCCCCCGCCCCTTCCCCAGGTCCTCTGGCAAACACCACTCTGCTCCCTGTTTCTGTTAGTTTGGGGTGGGTGTTTTTCTAATTCTGCGTTGCTCCTTCTGTAGCACTAAGCTCTCAGTTCTTTCTTTTAAAGAAATGTTTTTTATAAATCGAACATTTATTTGTCTGACATATGGATGAAGGTTAATTAGGATAGTTCCTGCTGTTTCATTTCTGTTTGCCCTCTAGCTCAGCGATTTTCAGCTGGTATACCGCAAGAATTTTTAAGACATGCAATACCTGACTGTTTCGTAAGGGGCACCGACTTCTTTTTCCTTGTCAAATGTTAAAAGATTGTCAAATTTAAAAAATGACAACAGCCCACACAGCAGTAGCGCCATGGTGCGACTGCCCTGTCTTGAACCATAAATAGACAGGTCATATAATAGAGTTGCATCTTGTTGGTTGTGCTGCATAATAAGGTTGCCTCTGAATGGTTAATTCTTGGTACCATAAATCTGTATATAGAAGGATAGGCACCTGATTTTTTAAAAGCCATTTAGAGCAAAAAGGGTAGGTAATTAATATTTTTTGTAAATCAATCAAAATTATACCTTTTTTTTTTGTCAGATTAGCAAAATATGTTTTTTGGTGTGCTGCAGAATTTTAGTAGTTTATGCGTACCGTGAGATGAAAAAGGTTGAAAATCGCTGCTCTACCTCCATTTATAGTCACATCTGGTAAAACCTCTTGTGGTCACCAGAGGGAGCAAAGTTCACTATAAAAAAAGATAAGTTTTTATTCTCAGGAATTCTAGGGCTTTCTGTGTATTTCAATGGTATTGTTAATACCTTGGTTCTCACTGACCATCTAGTCTCTTGCCTTTTTTTTCTCCCTAGGTTTTTTTTTTTTTTAAGATTTTATTTATTCATTTTGAAAGAGAGGGGAAAGAAGGGAGAAAGAGAGGGAGGGCCTGCAACCCAGGCATGTGCCCTGACTGGGAATTGAACTGGTAACCTTTCGGTTCACAGGCTGGCGCTCAATCCACTGAACCACAACTGCCAGGGCTGCTCCTTAGATCTTTAAAATTTTTGCGCTCACTTGGGATCTTATTAGTAACTTTATTTCTCTTCATCTTACCTGTCTGATGGCTCTCAGATTAGCATCATCAGCTTGTTTTTGTGCATTGTTCGTGAAGATAAATAGCACACGTGGCAGAACTCACACTCTGCTGTCTCGGTCTGCGGGCCAAGTAGGTGGCCATGCGGCAGTCCAGCAGCATCTAACCGTCTGTAAAACTGGCTCTCTTTATCCGGAGTTTTCACAGCATCGTCAGCTCATCTTTTACCTGTAAGAATTCACTGAACACTTTAATCCACCAAAAATAAATAAACAAGTAAACGAAATGAGAAACACTCACTGAACATCAGAGTAGGTGAAGTCCTACATGTACTATACTTACCTATAAAGGTAGTGCCATAACTTTTGAAATTTATATTTAAAAAATAATCAGGTAGGCTTTTTGCCAAAAATTTATCTACTTTGATATTTTTCTCGTCATTCAGATTTAACTTCTGTCAACTCCCAGGCATTAGTATTGAGTTGGGTTTCTTTTCTCTGGCTGCCTTGTGCTAGACAGCTGTTCTCTTGCTAGTGCTGCGTGTCGCCTGTGGACCCTCAGAGCCTCGGACCGCGTTGAGTTGATGATCTTCGTGTGTCGGCCTTACTGCCTTCAGGGTTCAGCACGGGGCACGGGTGCCTCTAAGTAGTTCTTGGACCGTCTCGGTGTCCTTCCCAAATAACACTAATCCCCTTGCGTTTCTCTCTCATGGCCTGTTTCGGACCCTCTCCTGGCTCCTTCCTTGTTTCTTCAAGTTCCAGGGCATACTTTATGCTCACCGTTAGGCGATTACTTTACTTGATTCAGCTAGCATTTGTAGGGTACTCTTAATTTGTCAAAAAACCTACCTGGAAGTAAGTAGAAAATTCAGGATTTATGGTTAAGGACTAACAATGTTACAAGAGATTAAAATATACACACGTAGGGAAAGTGAATTTTGAACTAAGATTTGAATGTTCAGCACTTTTAAGGTGATAGGAGTGTCATGAAACAAAAGTCTTCATGATTAAATACTGTTTTGCCCAAGGATTAGCTGTGTCGATATTTCTCCCTACTGTTCTTACAGTTTTAACTACAGCCTATGCTGATTCTAAATTTACTTTTTAGCTTTGACCTTTTCTGTGTGATCAGGGCGCAGGGTTTATAGGCCACGGTCAGAAGAAATATTTTTTCAAAAGTGAAATGCCTGCGGGGGAGGGGGGAGGTGGTGGCAGGCCATTAACACAGGTGAGTAAAGTGGCCATTTAACACGGCCTGCGTAAACAGGGGGGTTGGACCTCTGCTCCAACCGGTTGTTACTGTGAGTACCCCGTAGTGCCAGGTCTGATACGAAATCTAGGTTTTCACGTGAAATTTCTGGGTTTTTAAACAAGGCTTTGAAAAAAAAAGTTTAACACAAGCGAGCCAAATCAAACGTATCTATCTATGTTAGGCTACATTCAGCTCAAGGGGTTCTGCCTCTTTTTACTTTGTTTTAGTTGAACGTGCTGGCATACTTCCTGTGCATTTCTACACTAGTGTTGCGGTGGGACCTCAAACTCAGACACAGGGTAGAACTCATCAACCTTTTCTTCCCCTCAGCTGCCTTCAGTTGTTTTTCTTCTCTTTTCTCCCCTGTCTTATTTAATGGTATTGCCGTTACCTAGTTAATTCAAGTGAGAAACCTGGAGTAATCCCTGATCTTTCCTTTCTACTGCGTAGTGGCCCGTTTAGTTAGTTAGCAAGTCTCACTGATTCTACCTTCCAGATATTTTGCGTTCATCACTTTCTTTCCATCCCTGCTCTCTGTCTTCACGTAGCACCATCCCTTGGCTGGGCAGTTGCAGCAGCTCTTACCTGGGCCCCCATTCTGTGTTGGGCCCCTCAGTTCTGACTTCTGGATGGCTCATCTGGAATACAGATGCGGTTTGGGGAGAGCCAGAGGGAAGGCGAGACTTTAGAAATGGGTGAAGAATATTTGCAGTAGGCATTTCTGCAGCATACGTCTTTTATTTAAAAAGAGCTTTATGGAGCAGAAGAATTTTGAGTCAAGAACAAGGCAGGAAAATCCGAAATTCCTATTTTGGGTTGTGATGTTGAGATGCAGGGAAATGGAAGTGTCTGTAGAGGGCAGTGTTTCACAGTTTGAAGTTACTCTCATTTCCTGTGACGATAAATACACTTACGTTGTGTATCTTTTGTGTTTTTTCCTTTATAGACATACATTACAGTAACTGTAAAGTTAGAAATTAAAAATTTTAGCTGTAGGTAATAAATCAAAATGCAGTGTTTTAACTAGGGATAAAGATAGAGCTTCAATAAAAAACATTATCTTTATAACCAAAATGTGTGGTCTTGGAATAATAGATGAGAACTAAAAATGAGTAAATATTTTGTTGTCCCATTTAAGTCATATAAGAAAAATAAGCAACATAAATTTTATTTGGTAATCTAAATTTATTAGGAAATTTAAAGACAATTCATATCTTGTGTAACTAAAATTTTCTTTTGGAAAAGAATTCTTAAGACTTTCTTAGTTATACAATAAAACAGGATACATTTCTTTGTCATTAAAGCAATTACAGGTTTGAGTAGACTAATTGAATTATGATAGTAAAGCCATAGACAGAAGAAGAATCTAGGAATAGCTCCTTGTGAAGTAAAATTTGATAGCCTCTACATACAAGTAATTTGTATGGTGTACTAGTGAAAACAAAAAGCGGTCTACCCTACTGACTTTATAAAGGTTGTACAGTATGGAATTACAGAGTTTTTAATGCTTGGGTGTAGATTTGTGTTTGCCAATCTAGTGGCCCCTACTTGTGGTTTAAAAATGTGTAATGTGCCCTGACTGGTACAGCTTGGTTGGTTGGGCGTTGTCTGCAAACTGAAAGGTCGCTGGTTCAATTTCCGGTCAGGGCACGTGCCTGGATTGCAGGCCAGGTGTCCGGTTGGGGACATGTGAGAGGCAACCAATGTCTCTCTCACACATCAACGTTTCTCTGTCTTTTCTCCCTCCCTTCCCCTCTCTCTAAAAATAAATAAATAAAGTCTTTTTTTTTTTAAGTGTATAATGTTTTGGTTAGCTTTCAAGGGAAATTGGCAAATTAATGCTCATCTGTATTCATCTATATTGTTTGGTATGTTCCTGTTTCCTCCATGCATTTACTTGTCTTTTGTTATCTTTGCCACTTGAAGAAAGGAGGCAGTACGTGTGTATATGCCTATATGCCTGTACATGTGTGTATATGTCTGTACCTGTGTATATTCCTGGTCATGTGTGTATGTGTCTGTATGTGTGTATATGTCTGTATGTGTGCATGTGCTTGTACATGTGTGTGTATGCCTGTACCTGTGTGTATGCCTGTACCTGTGTGTATATGCCTGTACGTGTGTGTATGCCTGTACATGTGTATGCCTGTATGTGTATGTATGCAAAAACTCGAAGTGACAGCTTCATTCTTCATTAAAAAAGTAATCTAGTAGTATAACTTAAACAAAACTTGTGAATGCTTTTAGGACATTTTGTATTTAAATAACACCATAGTTTCGCATCGAAGATCTCAGATAAAATTCCTTGGGATAAACTCCTAGTGTTTTCGTTGCTGTTAATGGGGTTGGGTTGCACCGGAGCCAGATTCTGAAATGCGGGGGTTAGTTTCAGTGTGCCTTCTGGCATTACCGGAGACGGAACAGTCAGTGATTAGGTGTTGTCATCTTCCACTTCTGTGGCTTCTCCTGAGGTTGGACATTTCAGATATTTTTAAAATTTTGGTGGAACTCTTAGTAATCTGTCATTTTAATTTAAGGAAAAGGGAAATAGGAAAGGTAGTTTTTTAACATTGACATGTATCCGACATTGACATGTATCCTATCTACCCTTTTAAACATATAATTAGGTTCTATTATATATTAACATTTTATATAGAAGTTAGAACATTGGGCCATTTTAAAAGTAGGGTCTGAAAAATCTGTTAATTTGGATTTGAAACCTAAGGAAAATTTTTCTTTTTAATTCCCTATTTATTTATTTAATAGAGATTTTGTTTATTTATTTTTAGGGAGAGTGGAAGGGAGGGGGAAAGAGAGGGAGAAAAAACGCCAATCCGTTGCCTCTCACACGCCCCCAGCTGAGGACTGGCCTGCAACCCAGGCACTAGGAATCAATGGGAGACCTTTCAGTTCACAGATTGGTGCTCAGTCCACTGAGCCACACCAGCCAGCCATTTTTATTTAAAAAATACAGTGGTACAAAAGTCAGGCAAATGATATACCAGAAATTTAATGAATATATTATTTCTAGTCTAATATATTCTGTTTCTATTCTAATATATAGCAAAAAAGTATTTATCTTTCAGGCAAATTTATACTTGTCTACGTATATATACCTAAGATTCAGAGTAAAAGATGTTATTAGTCTTGATGAATTCTTTACCAAACCTGTGACGTAGGTATTATTACCCCCCTCTTACAGAAGAGGTAACCAAGGTACAGAGAGGTTACATATTTTAACCAAGAGCATAAATAGAAACAGAATATAGAATATACAAAAACAAGAGTTCAGACCTACACATGCCTAACTTAGAGACATACATTATTTTCCCCACACCACATTGCTCAAAATATTTTCATGGATATATTGTTTTATTTCTGTCTTTTCCTTAAATGTTCATCAAATATTTGACCCTATAGTATTGGAGCCTGATGCTCTTTTCTGGGAATACCTACCCTTTTAAAAGTAAGTGTAGATTTCACTGTGTTTTAAGCCAGTCTAATACACTACCCATTTTTATGGGTATGGGACTTTTTAAAGAGAAACATACACTAGGTTTGTTTCAAGATGGCTTTAGAGCTTTATACTCTTCCTTGACAGCATAGTATTACTTCTTGGACAATATTTCTCACTGGATATAAGTGAATATTAACAGAATCATTAATAAATGAGAAATTATAAAATAATAGAAAAGTGGTCTTTATTTTTTATTCTGAAACCAAAGTCTCCATAATATTTTGGTGAGAATTTATAGTCTTTGGAAGTATTTAGAAGTATTACTTTTATGTGGAGATTTACAGTGAGGAGAAATCTCAACGTGGAATGCGTATTAGAATTCAGAATTTTAACTTCGTTGTGTATAAGAATAACTATGTGTACATCTAAAGAGATCTCAGTATAGATATTAATTAGCCTTTAGTACAAGTATAAGATTATAAGGAATACTTTAATCAAGTGACTCCAAAGCTTCCATTCGCTGGCAGAGGTTTGTGAATTTGTCGTGTGTCAGTACACACGCTGTGTGTGGGTGTCTTTTCTAAACGTCCTTCATGCTGCCTGCCATCATTTAGCATTCTCAGCACCAATAATTACAGCACAGGGAGTTCGATGGTGTTACTGAGAAACTAGATAACGTTAAACCCTAAGGAACAGGAAAGCTCTGCCTGCATTTCGTGTTGACATTTCATCCCAAACAATCCTCTCTCTACCGTGTACTTGACAAAAAGTGTTTGGACACATTAATATATCACCTTTTTAAAGGTTTTCAAAATTGTTAACATTTTGGGATATTAAAATTCTGTATTGTAAACCTATTATAACCTAACATTAAACCTGTTATAACCTAGAAGGGTGAGTTTTAAGGTTTATCTCCCTTCCTATCTCCCAAATTTGTATCATGTACAGAAGTTTTATATATTGAGAGAGTAAATGCTTAAAACATCTAATGTTTTGTACAATAGTTGACTAAATCATTCTTATTACTATTTTAACCTTCGTGTCCTTTCTCCATGTTAGTTTTTATAGTCCGTGGAGCATTTCTCTTGTACGTTTTATTCCATGGAACTACTCAGTATTTCGGTTTATTACTCTGTACAGCTTGGTTTTTATGCTTCCAAGTGCAGTAATCTTTGTTTCCTTTTCAGATGTATTTGTGTTGTAAAACCTAGGGGTGACTATGTTAATTTGTCCTTTGAGATTCACTTGAGCCAAGATTTATTGAGCCTTTCAGGTTGTATTACTTAGCAAAAACTAATGCTGTAATCCCACTGAAATCTTATAATAATAATGATTAATTATATGTCATCTGAAATTCTTAAAGAATTTATGCACTTTGAATGCGATTTTCCCAGTAAACTCAAGATGCAAGATCACTTAGTTTTTACATCTTTTCTCTAGCATTTCTGCTGATCGATGTAAAGTCATTAAATCATCTGGTTTAATTGCTATCGTTGGGCTGTGACTTAAAAAAACTTAATAGAGGTATTATGATTTTTAAATAATTATTGGTCACACATCTATACCATTGTGTTTGTGGTATTTTTCAAGGAAATTTAAATTGTGGATGTTTGTCTTCAGACCAACAACTAACCTCCTTTGGCTCTATCTGGAGTTTCCAGGGAAGCCTGATGGGGTGCTTCCACCGAGTCTCCCCGAAGTCATGAGGCTCTTCTTTTGTTCTGAATTATTCTTGTCTATCAGTAAGGTGGGTAGCATTCTTTCACAGTCTTGCCAGCTGTTACCTACGCGTGCAAATCAATTCCGAATAATGAAGTAAGGGAAGAGTTAACATACTGGGTACCTAAATATGTTATGTTATAGGATGTTAACTTAAAGAAAGAGTTTGATGCTGTACTTGGAAGCCCCTCAGATCAGGCCTTGCCCATGTGTATGTAAGTTCCTGGTATTTCAGCATATCAGAAATGATATTAAAAGCATAACTTTATTAATTAGAGATGTAAACAGTTTTCTGTATTTACAGATGTGTATGTCTGTGTGTGCATGCATCTTTGAGAGGTTTTTAAGGAAACACTTTGGTATAAACCTCTACTGAGGCTAAAAACAATGTGTTTTTCCCAATTTGCTGTACCAATCACACTTTTTTGTTTGATTGTTTTTGTGCTTAGATAAAATCTTAGTCTTTTTACTACCTTATGACCTGTTGGAAGAGTGAAGTGCCACTAATCTCCTTTTTTCCAAGATGATAGATTAACTTCTGATTATTTATATCATTTAAGAGCAAGAAAATACACAATTGCAGAGTGAACAGGACAATTCTTAGGTTGCAAGTTTCTATTAAGTTATTTTCACAGGTTAATGCAAAATGCATTGAAATTTTGGAAAACTTAGAATATACTTCTATTCAAATAACAGTTTTAAGAAATTGGGTTTAACAACAGCAAAAAAATATGGTTAAATATTTTAATCCATCTCCACACAAGGGCATTTGGTTTAAACGTCATTTCAGTCATGTACTTTAAAAATCTATTCAGTGGGCCCTGGCTGGTGTGGCTCAGTGGATGGAGCGCTGGTCTGCAAATCCAATATTTGAAATGTAATATATTCCCTAGTTTAAGTGTGTGCTGTTTTACAGATAGCCCTCATTTCATGCAGAGTCCTGTATTTAAATAACTCATATCATTGCTATTCTAAGTAGTGCTTTTGCAGTCAGATATCTGAAAGGCGATTGACTTTTTTCCCACAGCTCCATAATTTATAAGAAAACATAAAATGAAGACTAGGCCAAGATGATTTTGGTGCATGGTTGTAATCTTAATACTAGTACAGAGAATAAAGACTAAGTCTGTTCAGAATAGATTGGTTAACTAACTGATCAGCTTAAATTTCATATCATAACTCCTTTTCATTGTTTAGTTTGTGTTTTTTGCATTTAATTTGTAGGTGTTGATGTCTTTGATTTTATGTCTTTTGAGAAATTTATGATCGTACTTTATTTATGACATCGTAGCCTCAGCTTAGGCAATTGATTGAAATACAATACAGGGAAATTTAGTATGTATTTTTTTAAAAGCTTAAATTAGGAAAATGAACCTTAGGAAAATGAACCAACAGTGCAGATGCGGAGTTGTTTTGGAGCAAGGTAAGAAGGCAGTGGCAGGTTAATTTCTTTATATTTCTATTGGTCTCTTATTATTAGAATCTTATTTACAATATTTGATATGATTTACTTTTGGGAATTTGTATGTATTGTTAGGTTTTAAAGTTGTGAAGGAAGATTATAATTCATTGAGATTATATATGTAGAAGAGTTTGTAAACTGTAAAGTGTAATGCCAATATAAATTATTATTATTATTCTACCAACTATAATATTTAACAGGCAAGAATTTTATTAATATGCTACCAAAAAATAAACGGGATGCAGTGTTAGTGCAGCTGGGGAAGTTAGTGAGTGATAACACAGCACACGGCGGTAGGCTGTGCTGAATGAATGACTAGGCTGAAGTTACAGAGAAATTATTCAAAGGGAAAAGTTAATACATTTCCTTTTGTGGCTGCAAATCCTGAATCATAAAGAACTGATTTAGTTAAGTCTAAGTCATAGTCCTTTAATTTAGAGTTGGAAAATACAGTTTTTCTCCATATATATCGAATCCATCAGCTGTATGAATTAGATTTTGTTAACCAAGTTGAAAATAAATACGTTCATCTTTTAGAAATATTGCAAAGGCTTGGCTTTGAGACGCTGTCCGAGCGCTGCGCCGTTTTCAGTCTCGCCTGGCGCAGCTCGCGAGGCGGTGCGGTTTCCTTCACATCCCAGTGCGTGCGCAGTGAGGCCTGCAGCTCTTTGGCACCGTTTACAATTTGAGACCGAAAATATTAGTAACTTTACAGCTTCACAGCTGAAGCTACTATATGTTTATTGGTCATATAGCTTTCAGTATTTAGAGTCTGGCAGAGATGAAAAGGGAGAGGGAGTGGGGTGATGGGTTGGCCCTTGGGTGCAATGTAAAAATCAAATTAAAAAAAATGATCAGGGTAATTCTGGAAAGGAAAAAAGAGCGTAAGAAGAAAAGAGATCTTTATTACAAATCTGGGTCTGAATTTCTTGGTGCCTGTCCTTGTATGGAAAAGGTTCTACGTTGGAGGTGGTTGTCTTACGGGGAAAGAATATTTGAAATGGACACTGGCGGTGATGCTTGATCGGCTCAGAGACAACGGTGATGGCCAGCGGGGGCCATCGTTCCCCCGGGCAGAGCTCAAGAGCGCAAGGGAACTGGGTGGAACTGCCAGCTTTGTCCTGTATGCCGAAGCAGCCCTAACTGTGTGAAAAACAATTGTGGAAACTGGGGGTAGGGACAGGGTCATGTGCTTGCCTTGTCCTTTTCTGCTATAGCTGTGGACAGAAGAGCCAGCGAAGATTTCATGATGCTATATTTAAGCTCACTAATAGCCTTAAGTATCTGATTTATAGGTAGCTTGGCATAATTTTAGGAAACAGGGCAGAACTAACAGTAACAGAATCCTGTAGTTTCATTACAGACTCCTGTTGGAAGGGTGAGAAATTATACCTGAAGTTTGTAAGAATAAGCCATCCCCAGAAGCAATGCAAATGCCAATAAATAGTGAAAGATGCTCCATCTCACTACTAATGAAGAAATGTAAGGTAGAACAGTGTATACTTTTGAGTCGGTAGATTGAATTGGAAGGCTTGTTGGCAGAGTACGAGGAAATCACAAGCACACACTTTTAGTGGAGTGTGAATTGACAGCAGTCTTCTAGGAGACGTTTCTTTGCCGCCTAAAACCACCTGCCCGCTTAGCCTCCTTTGGCGTGAGGACCAGCTTCAGCTGACCAGACTCATGGAAACTTTGACTCCTTCTCCTCCTTCCAGGATCAGGTGGTGGGACAAGAGTGTGTGATGGAAGCTCTGTCCCTAGCAGCTGCTTGGGGCAAACTTTGACCAAGGAGAGTCAGGAAATGGGAGGGAACCGGCAGTGAAATTGCTTTTCCTTGCTTCCTTTCTTTCTTGCCTCTTCTGAGACGTGGTGGCTCATTCAGCCTGACTGTCCTGTATGACCTAGGTCAGTGAAGACTGCTCAGTGACTGTACTGTGTTTTATTTGCTTCTCCTCCTTACTCTCTATCTGCCTCATCTCCCTTTCCCTCTCATTTTTCATATCCTGGGATTTTACCTCCTAAGAATTCCAGAGCTTGGATGCTGTGCCTCAGGTTCTTTTCCCCAGGAAATGTAGGCTAAGAAACTAACAATCTCACTTCTCAGCCTCTATTCCACAAAAATATTTGGAAGTTCTAGAAGACATAGGTATGTGGATATGCATTGCAGTATTGTTTACCTTCCTGAAGAGCTGGTCGTCATCTAAATGGTCATCAGTAGGGAAATGGTTAAATAATTACCAACAATGACAACACAGAAAGTTGTCCATGGTATATTATGTGAGATAAAGTGTGGGTCAGTATGTCTAGTTTGATGCCGTTTTGACAAATGAAGTCACTAGACAAATCAGGTGGGTTCGTATCTGCATTTGGTTTCCAGAATTTTCCTCTGGGCAAATCCATGACTACAAACCATGAACTAGAGTTGCTTCGTAGTAAAGGATGGAAACAGAACACGAGACTATTATCCCATAGGGTTCGGGGGAGAAGAACGGACTGTAACTTTAAAGTCTGTGTAGACTATGATTTTCCTTTCACAGTATTTACTGACGTTATCATTGTGCACATTTGTCTCTTCCTTTAAACTTTAAGCTGTAAGAGGTTAAGATAGCATATCTGTCTATGTAACCATTGATTCCTAGTTAGGAGGCAGTGACCATACGGTGAATTAATGAACAAATGAGAAATAATACATTTATAGATTGAAGTATGGTATCTGTTTTCTTAAGTCACTTGTAGAACTACAGCTGCTGAGCTTTTTGGACATATGATGTTGCTAAAAATGTTTCAGAGCTATAGAAGTGGAGCCAACTCTCTCAATTCATTTAATCAAACAGTTTTGTTTTCTATGTCCACACCATCTCATTGAGTGAGACGGTGAGCCGCCATTCTGTGTCCACATTGCACAGCCTAACTGTAAGCTCAGGATCAGACCTGTTCTGGGAGACAGCGGACCAGTGACTCAGTGTTACAAAGGATGTGCCCCAAAGGAGTATTCACCAGTTACTTGAGCCAACTTACAGATGAGTCCCTTAAGACCCCTAGAGAGCCCCCGTGAAGTGAATGGCAGGTTTCCTGATATTGGAGAGTTGTCACCTCCTTTACACTGATTCTTCTTCTAAGTTATCACTGCCAGTCTCTGTGTAAGTGTTTCAGCTTTCACTTTTCAATAGTAAAAGCTAAGTAGTCTTGATTACAATTACTAGAGAATAAAAACATATCACTTAGAAGCAGCAAGTTTTCTGGACCACTAGAAAGTGTTTTGTAAGCTTTTTAGTCTGTTATTTCTGGCATAGGCAAACTACTAATAAACATAAATTTTAATGAACATTTGTCATAATTATTTTAATAATAAAACAAAGTATTTATTTAAAATTTAAATACACCCAATAATACATCCTTAATTTCTTTCTTCCACAAGTCAAGAATATCACAGGTCCTGGAAAAGTGCCAGGCTATTGTTGAATGAGCATTATAATCAAACTGTGAAACCACTTACAGATCACTTGGTAGATTGCCAGTGACTGCCAGAAGCCTATGAACTTAAAAAATTAATTTAGAATATTTAAAATACTGTTTGTAGCAATCCAGATTAGGTAGTAGAACTATCATCTGTAGCTACACTTAGATGAATAGTTCGATGCACTTGATATTTTTCTTACTGTAAGATTTGTGATGATGCCTCACCTTTGAAATATTTGAAAATGGGTAGCTGTAAAGACGTTGTTTAAACTGCGTATTGATCAGTTTTACTTTTATTATTTTTATTCATTATGTTAATAGTTTATTCCCTTTCTGAATGCTTTTTAATGTTCTTCCCAGCCATGAGATTCTGTGGTTCAGTGGATGTTAAGAGAGCATGCGGAATGCTGAGTGCCTCTAATTTGCACTGTGCTGCTGTGTCATAGCTGTTGAGTTACACAGAAAGATTCAATGATACGTTCATTTGATGTGACCACGATTTACTCATTTACCTACTTTTCACTCGGTCACCTTGCCTGGCATAGTACTAGCTTTGGGGATACAAAAGTAAACAGTCCTTTCTCTCAGAGAGTTCAAAACCCAGTGAAAGAGAAAAAGCGTTTCAACTGGTCATCCCGGTGGAGCACGAAGACCGCTAGTGACATCGTGAGCAGAGGGCCGTGGAACCACGGGGGTGACTGCTGGTCGACCGTTGGGAAGCCTTGTGGGTAACCTAAGCTGGGCCTTACCGTTCGATTGGGTCTGCTATGGAGGAAGAGGGTGAACCAGCATTTTGAGTAGAGGCAGCAGGTACAAGGGAATGGGGTATGAGAGAGTTGGGCATATTCAGAAAGTGGTGAGAAGGTTAATGTGTGCAGGTCGTTGGTTAGGGAAACACAGGTGGGTAGGTTATAACCGGGCATTATGAGGTTCTGTCTGCAGTGAAAGGGAACTACCCTTTGCAGTTCTTCGAAAGGAAAAGCATTTTGTGTGTAAATTTTATAATTCATTCATATATTCAAAAATATTTAAATGCATACTACTTGGCAGACCTTATGTTATTACTTGGGAATTATTAATGATTTCAACTTAAATGTAAGAAATTTAGATATTGATCTAGAAAGATTTATACATGGAACTAGTTTTTATGACTATTTGAAAGAATGAAAAGGTAGATTAGAAGAGTGAATGTATCTTTCGTGCTTAAAGTTTTACATTTTTAAGGGTAGATTGTTATGGGAAAATTACACAGCAATATGTGGGTCTAATATCTTTAAAGAAACGCCATGAAAACTTTTTTTGAATTCTGAATTGATATGTTAATATACACACATAACAGTATAAATAAAAACACATTCTAAAATAATAAAATATATAAAATGTTCGCTTTTTTCTTACTGATTTTAGTATGTGTGTACTTACCAAGATACAGAAATAGGAACGACTCTGTCAAGGGTGTTTTCTTGTTCGTTTCCCTGCTGGCACTATTGCAGATGCCCTCTACTCCCCCCTCACCCCCTCTACTCAGCCCCGCCCCCTCCCCACATTGTCGTCTGGGCCCATGGGCTATGCAGAGATGTTTCTCTTGTAGATTTGTCGTTTCAGCTGTGCTGTTTCTGTTTCACCAAGGTCTGAAGGGTTGTCTTTCATAAGCCTTTGGTACCCAGCACAGTTGGTCTGTTGGCTCAGCTCTGTTGGGAGATGGAGCTTATGCACTAGATTCTGTCATAACTCACGTGAGCCAAGAGGGAATGGCAGAAGGAACAGCTGTCACTCTCGTCTTTAAGGGAATGACCAGCAAATTCAGAGAAACAGCAAAGGCCACTCAGGTGAAAATGTTTGGAGTGGGTGGCAGTTCAGGTTCCCAGTTCTATGTCCTGTGTTGAGCATTGACAAAATTCTTTCAGATTTTGGGGTTTCTGTCTGTTTTGTTTTTAGGATTATAGAACTCTTGGACATTATTTAATATAGCCGGAAAGTGTCCTTCTCTCTGACAGTTTTGGAAGTACCAAAATAGACCAGATTGGGCTGTCAGTTAGTAGTAACTTAAGAAATGACCTTAGGAGTTTCCTTTTGGGATTTTGACGTTCGGCCAAAGTAGGGAAAAAAAATCACTATCTTAGACTATAATGCTTATTATTTGTATTTAGTTACACAGTCTGTGAAACTTTTTTTTAACTCAAAATATTATGGGTGCTTTGAAAAATAAATGACTCCAATTTATTCTTATAGAGGTTACAGCCTCGTTGCGAGAGACTGCTTCTGAATCACATGTTTAGTAAATATTTTTGTAGAAATATGGTCATAAATAGTCCGAGGAAATGCCTCGAGTATGCTGTGTTTACATCTCAATTTTATGTTGTTGGTTTGCTGCTTTAAAATGGAATATAATTAAAATATATAGTATGCTAATGGCTTCATTTTGCTTTTTGAGTCGAAGCTTACTAAATTAAACGTTTGCTCCCAAAGTAACATCTTGAGGAAAAATATAGTTTACCAGGTTTAGATGTTTTCTTGAGATCATGTCTGTCTGATCTTTCCATTTGTAAAATTTGAGTATTTATAATGCAACTAGATGTATAATGGAATTTTCCTTATGCAAGCATCCCTCATTTAATAAAATCCTGAATAAGGGGAATTTATTATTTAAATAATTAATTGACTTAAATTTTTCACCTTTCCCATGGAACCTGAGAATCTTTGCATCATACATACGAGGTCTGTTTAGAAGGTATCCAGCCATGCACCATCAAATAGAGACATTTACTGAAGAAGCAAAATACAAGAAACGTTGCATACAGGACAGTGATGCCTCAGGCTCCTTCAAAATAGGCACTTTGTCACCTCACACAGTTCTCTCAGTCACCATCAGCTGTCCTGCCATATTTTCTGAATCTCATCGACAGTCTGAAATCTCTTCCCTTTAGAAGTGATTTTGGTTTTGGGAAAAGCCAGAAGTCACAGGGCATCAAATCTGGGCTTCAATGGGGCTGAGTCACCAGGGTGATTTGATTCACCATAAAACTCGGCGTGAGACGTGGTGCATGAGCGGGCGCCCTGTTGTGATGAAGCTGCCAGTCACCAGTTTATCCGCATCTGCGGCCTTCTGAGTCATCCGAATAGTTTCCATGGGGGAATGTTCGAGCTTAACACAAAACCTGATGCAGATTCTTGCTCTACTCAGTCATTTTGAATGTGACAGCTACACAGTACACATGCTCACTCAACAGCATCTAACCACCCTCCACTGCCTAGCACGGTGAAGTCATCCTTGTTCACGCATGTGCATTCCAGTCCACTCTCCTTGGCTGCCAGGTTACATGGATGTCGCACAAACCATTCTCGATATATTAACAATGGCTGGACTTTTTCCAGACAGACCTCATATATTACCAGATGGATTAGCAGAGTTCTCTTACACTGTATGTTCTAGTTAAACTAAAAGGAATGTGTGAGAACACCTTTTAAGTGTACAAACAGCTCTTAGTGAGACGCCCAGTCCCTAGTGAACCAGATGACCTGAATATTGGGACTGACCATGGTCACGAAGGACCAGTCTTCTCATTGCCTGTCATCGTCAGGATACTCAACGGCCGTTCATCCACCGTGAGGCCTGGCTCACATGAGCGGAGTCTCCTTAGCTCAGCTAAGGTTGAACACCAGGCTCTGGCTGGATGAACTGCCCTGTTCCCTCCCACCCAAGGGCACACTCAACAAACTATACAGATAAAGTTTGGTGGAAATTGTAAGGATAGAATAGTAAAACCAGTTATGGAAAAGTGCAAAATAAGTTAAATTGTTGGCCATGGTTTCAAAATTAGGAATGTTAAGGTGGACTGGAGCCAAATTACTAAAATATTAGGTATTTCTCTTGAATAACCGGACTGTCTGGTATACTACCAGAATGCCCTTTGAGTCTGTCGCTTTCGGCATCTTCATGTTACGAGTAATTGTAGAGTTTTATAGTATGAATTATTTTTAGTGCTTTTTACTACTAAGATCCTGAAAAATATCATTATTTTTATTAGAACCTTTGAAACTGTGTGTTTTAAAATTTGGTACTTTCTCAGTGAGGTTGTAGTACATATATGTGAGGAGGAAGAGTTTTATACTGGGACATTTGTTTCTCTTTATAATGAAGTTTAACAGCAATTACTTTTGCGCTAAACTTCTCAGGAACCACGAACTCAAATGTGAGTGTTTAATTCTCATTTTCAAGTCCTCTGTAAGCTGCGCCTCTGCCCCGATGTTGTAAACCCAGCCTCACCTCTGACCGTGCATGCCCTGAACAGGCTCCTGTCCGGCAGGCTTCCTTGTGGTCCGTCCCTCAGATACGCTGGGTCCCGTGCTGCTTCCTGAAATGCTGCCTTGACTGTTTTTACCTGTGGTTTTATTTGGACCTGATTAATTCCCGTTCACTCCCATGAAGCCTCCAGTCCACACGCATTGCCCCCTTTTCTGTAAATCTGCCTTTATCATTTATAGTGAACATTCTAATATTCGATCTTACACCTTTCAGTGATAAGCTCTCAGTATTTGAGAGAGGAAGTGTTTTGCAGTCCTTCTTGTGTTGAACTGAGTTGGACTAGGGAAAGTTAGGGGTGTTTGTTAGCATAAATTATGCCTCACAATGTGGTGCATATGCTCTTTGAATGTGGTTCTAACATTAGGTGCATTTTCCCTCGTCTTTTTGAAAACATTCCAGTTGCTGAATCATGCTTATTCACCGATGGGCTATTTTGAGCCGTGCTGTAGGAGAGATATATTAAATCCTAGGTATATACTAGGATGTGTATTATCAACATTGATGAAAAGTTGATGTTTGTAAGTACAGCAGATTTTTATGGAATAATACTTTCAGTGTTTGTGTATGTTTGTATGTCTTTACACTTATTGTATGAAAATTCTTTTGCTTCTTCAATTCATTTTTCCTCCCTCAAAAGAAGCCAGTCATCTGATTCATCTCTTAGCTTCTCCCCCTCTTTAAGTGATTACAATTTTTTTTCTGACTACTGATTTTCAGTTTCCTTAGTGCTGATCTGATTATTGCGGTCATTTGTGCAATATTCAACTGACAGGTGAAGGCTGATGTGGTTTTTTTCTAGTCTGGTGGGCCAATGAGCTAGTAACCTCCGGTCTGTCACTGAGAGCAGGGGAGACGGAATAAGAGACCTTTCTTAGAACTTCACAGGTGAATGCTGAGAAAAGGTCGGTCCCTCTCCATCAGAGAGATTGGGGACAGTTCCGCCTGCCAGGAAGATGCAGAGTAAGCAGGACCACATGTGACGGGCGGGACTCCTCTCTACTTGCTAAGGGAATGTGTCTTCAGAGTCGGGCCCCCGTTTGTTCAGGTGTTCCTGCCAGGGTACATTTCTGTCCCCGCCTTTGGCACCTCTGGCCTCTCCTTTAGGTGTACTCCTGCCGTCTCCCAGTCTTGGGGTGGTGGTTGAGTTGCTCCAGTCTGCGATGTGGATGGAGGGGGAGCTGGAGATCTGTTTAGTCTGCCACCTTTCTGTTGTTTTTTTGGATAAGCTTGCTGTTAATGCTCTCTTTCTGATGTTTCCAGAGTTTTCAGCTTTCCAAGGTTTCTATTTAATATAATTTCCAAATACTCAGTAAGCTTTTGTTATAGTGCAGTGTAACGAAAGATCGTTTATTTGAACTCTTGCTAAATAAAGGTCAGCATTGGATCATACACGTGGTCCCCTACTTACGATTTTTTTTACTTTATGATGGTGCAAAAGTGATACATATTCAAGTAGAAACTACTTGGAATTTGGAACTTTTATCTTTCTTGGGCTCGTTGGTACGATGCTGTCTCGTGATGCTGGCCAGTGGCAGTGAGCCGTGGCTCCCTCCGCCCCACCATCGCGCAGGCAAACGAACAGACTCCACAGTGAGGTGTTGGATGTTGTGTTTCATGTTTTCACATCCCGTCATGTCCACAAAACACCCATCTGTGTCTCCTGCTTCTGGTGAGAAGAGGAGGAAGGCAGCGACTCTCGAGATGAGACTCTAGGTGATTGCCGGACTCTAGGCAATTGTAAGTGTTCCGAGCACGTTTGAGGGAGGCTGGGCTAAGTTACAGTGTTTGGTTGGTGAGGTGTATTAAATACATCTTTGGCTTATGATATTTTCAACCTGTGATGAGTTTATCAGGACCTTAATGCCATCACAATTTGAGGAGCCTCATGGTGTGAATCTTTCTGATATTCTTCACAGATAATTGAAAGGTATAGGTGGGAATACCTTTTAGTATTGCATATTGGTTGTTTCTGTTTCATGCTTTAGCAGTCTCTTAGCAAACGAATGTTCTACTTGCCTGCCGTTCCTCTGACCAGTGCTTTCACCTGTGCCTGGACCAGCTGCATCCAAGGGGAAGTCTGCCGTGAATTCTCTTCACCTTGACCCTCAGCAGTAAGAGAAACCACCGGAGCAATTACTGCCCACACGTTCACAGTCCCCTGATCTCCAGCCTTGCATGTAATTGCTGCCGTCAGATACAGTCCCCGTCTCCCCGAGGTTCTTTCTTACCTGGCGCAGTCAGCGCACCATGCCTTGATACGGAGTTAGAAAATGAGGCGAGAGTTTAAACTTTTTGAAGCTTTTTCTTATAAACCATTAAAATTACCATGGCCTTTTTTTTTTGTTGTTTTTAGAAGACTGACCTGAATAAGAGAAGAATGATAAAAAAAATTTGAAGGTTCATTGATTGTAATTATATTTCTGGATAATTAATTATGAATACATTTCCTTTATGGATTAGTACTGTATTGGCCCCAGTTCAGGAAACGTCATTCTAAGCTGGTGTTACTTTTTATAAGAGTGTATATCCTAGCCAAATCCCAACATAATCTAGCATTAATTCTGTTTTGTGACTGTAGCAATAGGGCAAGGTCGTAATCACGCGGCTCTAGATTAGAGATTGCCTGTTATCGTGATGCCTCTCTGACTCCAGATCTGGAAAATAAACTTATATTCCACAGCGAACCAAATGCATTCTTTTAAATAGCTGAACTTTCTTATTTTTAGGTGAAAACTCCTGCTCATGTGATCATTAAGTTTGCTAGCATCCTTAACATAGTTTACTAAGCCCATTATGTTTCCTAATCATAGTGAGAATTAGTGTGATGAGCTCAAAAGCTAGTTAAGGTAAATATTTTTCTATCCCTTCACCCACTGTTCCTACCTTTGTGCTCTTTCAGGTCGCTGTTCCCCCTTAATTGAGGCACGTGATAACTTAGAGCGCAGTGCACCCATTTGAAGGGTTCAGTTCGGTGGTCTGTAGCATATCCACGAGGTTGTATGACCAATACCACAACCAATTTAGAGCATTTCATCACCTTGGAAAGACCACCCTTTAGCTGCTAGCTTCAATCTCCGCATTTCCCCCTGTCCTAAGCAACCACCAGTCTACTTTATATATTTGCCTCTTCTGGACATTTCAGATAAATGGAGTCATATCGTATGTGATCTTTTGTGACGGGCTTCTTTCAGTTAGTATAGTGTAGCACCGAAGAACGAGGATTGTTCTGAGTTGTAGCATGAATCAGCACTTCATTATTTTTTAAAGATTTTTATTTATTTATCTTTAGAAGGGAAGGATAGGGGAGAGGGAGAGAAATATCAATGTATGGTTGCCTCTCATGTGTCCCCTGCTGGGAACTGGCCTTCAACCCAGGCATGTGCCCTGACTGGGAATTGAACCGTGATCCTTTAGTTCGCAGGCCCGCACTCAATCCACTGAGCTACACTAGCCAGGGCAGCACTTCATTTTTTATGGTCAAATAATAATCTCTTGTATGCGTATACCACATTTTATTTATCCATTCACTCACTGATGGATATTTGGGCTATTTCCCCCTTTTGGTTAATGCGAATAATGCTGCTAAGAATTTTGGTGTGCAAGTATGTGTGTGGACACATGTCTTCATTTCCCACGGATTCGTGTCTAGTAGTGGAATTGCTGCGTCGGTGGTAACTCTGTGTTAACTTTCTGAGGAACTGCCAGACTGTTTTACAAAGTGGCTACAACATTTTTCATTCTTATCAACTGCGTATGATGGTTCCAATTTCTCTGTACCCTTGCCAACACTGGTTTTTTTCTGATTTTTTAATTATACTCATTCTAGTGGGTATAAAGTGGTATCGTAATTTGATTTTCAAAAGTGGTTTTTTTGATTTGAATTTTTCTAATGACGTTAAGCATCTTTTTTATGTGCTTATTGGTCATTTGTATATATTTTTTAAAAATCGTATTTCTCTTTTATTGTAGGATTGTAATCTTATAGCTAGAAAGAACTTTAGTGGTTGTCCAACTTTCTGTCTCTAACTTATTCTAATATGCGGTCTTTTGGCTTCTGTTAGAAGTGTGGAAATAGAGTATTTGTTAAGAAATCACCCCTATTTTTTTTACAACTCTAGTTATTAGAAGCTTCTTTCTATATTATCTATATCTATATTTCTCTATAGATACTCTCTATAGATATCCAGTTATTAGAAGCCTCTTTCCATGTATGTCTATTTCACTGTTTTGTTGGTAATGTTACTTTTTTCTAATCCGTTCTAATTTTTCTTTCTAGGGCCATATAGGATAAGTCTTAATTCTTCATCTCCTTAAGAATCCTCACTGTGATAAACAGCTTCTCAGTCTCCTCCTCTTCAGGCAGGACGTGTCTGGTTTCTACACTCGTTCTTCACCCCCCAGCCGTCGGGGGCCCCCCTGCCCCGTCACTCCCACTCCCTGCCAACACGTGTCGGTTGCTCAGCTCCTCTCTGACCGTGCGGCTTGCGGGAGTGAGCAGGCTGTTCGAGACGCAGTGTGGCCAGCGCAGAGTAGAACTTCTCTCTCGTTTGAACACTGTGTTTCTGATGTGCTTAAGATTTTTGGCAGCCACGTTACAATGTTCATTCTTCTTGAGCTTTGAGAAAACTAAAACTTTCAGGTCTTTTTCACATTCTGTTAGGCTGTGTCTGTTCTGTACTAAGTTCAGTACTTTGTGTGTGTTCATGTTACATTCCATTTGTTTAACTTACCACATTATTCCAACATGAAGATATTCTTTTGGATTACGATTGTATCACCTACTCTATGAACTATCTTTCATTGATCCTGTCACCAGGAAATTTGACTAACACGCTTTTTGTACCTTGAGTCAACCATAGATGAAAGTGGTATATAGGACAGGGTCAGAAACTGACTTTGCCACTAGAAACTTAACTGAATAACATTGATTTACTTGTGAATTTGCTATGACATTAAGAAATATTCTCCTGAGTACTTAAAATGAAAATAGGAATTCATATGATAGATTTGATTTAATTGCTTGAATTTTGCTTACAGTCAACCCTTGAACAACACAGGGGTTAGGGGTTCTGACCCTTTGCGCAGTTGAAAATCCACGAATAACTTATGACTCCGGAAAATCTTAACTTCTCATAGCCAACGGTCATCTGGAAGCCTTACTGATAACATAAACAGCTGATTAACACATGCAAGGGGTGGCCCCCCCAAAACCCCAGAATTATCTTCTAGGGTGATGTGGGCCCCTTGTAGTACAGGCTTCATCTGCTAGGTGAGTGTCCTAGGAACCCATCTGTATCAGTGCACCAGCTGGTGTGGTTGTGAGAGGCTGCGTTTGCTTCTGTGAATTTTTTGGAGGAAGACTTTTTCAGCACATTGGCTTGTTTCACGATGGGTGATTTACGAGCGCACCTGCCCACACTGCACTGAGTGGTCGGCAGTTTTTGACCAAAAAACAGCATGACCCCCATATCTTACCCTCCCTATTCACCCAGTTGTGCCTGAGCAATTTTTTGTTTGTTTGTTTCCTTGATGAAAAAAGTCCTCAAAGGGAAACGTTTTGCTGATGTGGAAGAGGTGAAAATAAAAATGGCAGGAGCATGAAAAGGCATCAAAATTGATGGATTCAAAAAGTGTTTTGAGCAGTAGAAAAAACATCTCAATAGGTGTATTGCATCAAATGGAGAGTACTTTGAAGGCGACTGAGATTAAACATGTAAGAGTAAATACACAATTTTTTATAAATAAATTTTGGGATTTTTGGGTTCTCTCCTTGTATTTTGTAGTTCCATGTATCAATACTGTAGTCTCACAATAAAGTAAGCTAGAGAAAAGAAAATGTTAAGAAAATCATACGAGGAAATAAATCCTGCTGTAAGTAGATCTGTGCAGCTCAAACTGTGTTCAGTGGTCAGCTGTGTATCAGACACACTACTTTCGTTGGTGGGGCTGTTTCTTCCAAATTTTGAGCCGTTAGTCAAGAAGCGCGATATGCTCTAGGTTAGCGATGGGCTCCTCCGTTCTGTATGCAAGTGGCTTGTTTGTACGTCTGGTTGATGGAACGGAGGTCATGGGCCTGTGTATCCTGCTGCAAAGGAGTCTGAGAAAGGAGGTTTTGGAAATTCTCTTTTGGAAAGTTGGGATGACAATATGAGAAGGCTGTTAAATGTTGAGATAATGTTCCAGAGACCTCGATAAGCCACCAACAGATGTACACTAAACTGTCTTGCTTTATCATTTTCTAAACCTCTTTAATGAAATCATTCATTCTATTAAGATGGTTGAATGGAGGCAAATGTAATGGAAAAGGGTATGGAATGGAAATACACCTGGTTTGGCAATATTAATCTATTCATTTGGGTATTCTCATTCATGCATTTCATCAGAAATCACTCATGGTTATTGGAATTCTGGGAAGATGACAGTAGTTATAGCATAGTTTTTGGTTATTCCCAAATGCTTCCTTTACAGAATAACCAGGAGAGTGTAACCCAAAGCTCTTAGACAAAATCTGTAACAAAACTAGTTGACCAAAGAAAACAGGGACAGACCATCAGCAGCCACAAGATTTGTGTAGCTTCGGTGTGTCCAGAGGAGAGGACACGAGGGAGTCTGACCGACCTGAGAATGGCAGAATCCTGAAGCCGCCAGTGGTAAGGCGTAGAGGGGTTTTGCACACTTCAGTTCACGTCTGAGCACAAGGGGTTCATGGTAAGGTTCTCCAGATCTGCCTGAGCTGTAGAGCTCCCAAGATTAACCAGCCAAAGCCTCACACAGTGACCCGGGAATTTAATCAAAACCAAGCAGTAAAAGGGTAATAAAGACAAAAGGAAAAAGAAGAACCAGGTAAAAGTAGGAGTGAGGACTGGAGCCAAGCAATTTGAAAGTATCCCAGAGGCCAGATTTTTAAATACATCATGAAAGCAACAGAAAAGAGAGGTACAGACCCTAAAATCCATCCTGATCCACACTTCTGTCTTAAAAAAGCAAGAATATTAATATCATGTACAGATGAGCAACAGGAAGGATTGTGGTTGAAGCCTTATACAAAGTTACTATAATTCAGGATGCGCTGATATAATCATTGTTACTTTAGCTAACATTTATGTAGTATCTACTTTGTGCTGAGCACTGTTCTATTTTATGTATATATATTTAAAATACTTTAAGCACTCATATGAGATAGCTACTATTCCTATTTTTACAAATGAGGAATTTGAAGCAGAGAAATTACTTTACTCAACATTGTACAGCTAGACCTATAAACAAATTAAGCAAAAAAAAAAAAAAATCAATACAACAGAAGCCAAAAAGGTATCACGTGGAAGCCAGAAACCCCGCCTTGCATATATTAGCTTGGTAACATTTGGAATACTTATTTTTCAGCTGGAAAAGAAAGTTCCACAAGGTTTTCAGTCTTGACCCTGCAACTGATGTGGAATCTGTATCCAAATGGTAAAGATCCAGCCAAAGACATATCCTTTCCCCTCTGAGTGAAGGAGCATCTCATTGTCTCAAATAATACAGTCTGAGGCAATGTCAGAATTGGCAAATTTTACCCTACTGGCTGCCAAACTGGAGTCTCTTTCTGTAACTGCTGACACAACACAAAAATAACTTAATGGATTTTGAGTAGAGAGAAATGAAATAAACTTCTTAAGCCTTTATGAGAAACATTTCATTGGAGTGGAGATCCAGAGGCTGCCGTAGCCAAAGTTTACCCCTTCTTACAGATGAAGCGGATGGAGACGAAAACTAATGCGTCTTTGGCAACTTGATTCTGAATTCAATCTGATAATGGCAGATATTTTTTGAAATACAATTTCTGCTTAAGATATAATCTTCCCTTCCTCTCCACCCCCAGAAAAAAAAATGTCAGCAGCACCCTAACATGCTTTCTGCTTTTGCTTCAGAAAGAGGAATTAATCTCAGGAAGAAGAAATATATTTAGAATACACTGTAATCAAATTACGGAATCATATTTTTTCCCTAAAGATTTTAATTACAACTGTATTGTGCTTTATGTACAAAGATACTCATCATATCTTTGTAAGAGGAAAAGTGCAAATAACCTAAACAGACAACTGTCAGATAATGGTTAAATAAATTATGGTGCATTGCTGCATGGAATGTTGTACTGGCTTTTAAATTAATGTTTGTGGGACTTCTGCTCCTGGGCATGGAGTAATAGGGATGAGATTTACCCCGTTGCCCTAAACAAGAAGAAAACTGAACACAAGAGGTGAAATAAAAATTTTCAGAAATGGCACTACAAGTAGCAGAAAACTGGAGGCGAAGGAAGCAAAGGAGTGCCGCCGTTGCCTCAGCTTCCTGCCTGGCAGCAGGTGTCAGGCTGCCGCGAAGGGAGGTGGGGTCAAAAGAGCCGGTTGTGTCACCGATTGGAGCTAGAAAATGCTGGGCCAATCACCAGGAAGGGTGTTCCTGCAGAGGGGAGAGGTCCAGAGATCTGCGCAGGGGTCCCTGTGACTGAACGCTGACCTGCGTGTGCGTGTGTGTGTGTGTGTGTGTGAGAGAGAGAGAGAGAGAGAGAGAGAGAGAGAGAGAGAGAGAGAGAGGGAACTAACAGGCCGGGAAAAGAAATACGAGAAAGCAGTAGGCCAAACAGTTCTTGGAGCTGACGCAGGACTGAGGGTATTTCATTTCCTACTAGTCCACATGGAGAGAAAATGTAATACCTGGGGCATTTGGTAGCGGCCTCCCAAGGGTTTCACCTCAGTAGACAGGCTAAGTGAAGCTGTACATTGAAGGCTGCTCTGCCTCTGCCTCAACAAAGCTGTACAGTGAGTCCTGCAAGGACCACATTGATTCCACGTAACGGACTTCATGCCAAAACAAAGTCTCACGTCATTTAGAGGAACACAACAAAATCGGCAAACTAGAGTGTACAATTTACAATGGCTGGCTTACAGTAAAAGTCTTCCAAGCATTCAAGGACAGCAGGAAAATACGACCCATAACCAAGAGAAAAAGGCTGTCAGTGAAAGCAGAAATAATAGAGATGAAAAGCTATTATAAATATATTCTATACATAAAAGCAGAGGAAAACGTGACCATAATTGAGAAATGGAAGACCCAAAAAGACCCAAATGGAACTTTTATAAAGAAAGAAATAATATTTGATATGAAAAAATACACTGGGTAGGATTAACAGCATGCTGGACATTGCATTGGTAGAGATTAGTGAACTTGAATATGTAGCAAGTGAAACAAATAAAAATCAAGCACAGAGCATAAAAAGACTGAACAAAAAATGAACAGAGCCCCGGTGAGCTGTGGGAAAATATCAAGCAATGTAGCACAATGGAGTCCCAGAAAGAAGAGAAAAAGCACGAGAGAGAAGACAATAAATAAAAATTTAATAAACGATAACCGAAATTTTAAATATTTGACTAAAACTATAAATCAGAGTGTTTCATCATTGACATTTGGGACTTGATAATTCTTCGTTGTGGAGGCTGAACTGTGCCTTGTAGGATGTTTAGCAGTCACTCCAGTCTCTACTTACTAGATGCCAGTAGGACTGCCCATTTGCGACAGATGACCCCAGACGTTGTCCGATATCCTTGGGGGAAAAGAGGGGACAACCATCTTCCCCAGTCAATAATAACTCCCATTGACCCATAGATCCAAGAAGCTTAATGAACCCCAAGCAGAAGCAGCACCAAGACACATCATAATCAACTGGTGAAAACCAGGGAAAATCTTAAAAGCATCCAGACCCCCCACTGCCCAAAGTGATACAGAGGAACAAAGGTAAAAGTACAGCAGACTTCTTTTCTGAAGCCTGAAATCAGTAGGAGTAACATCAAAAGGGAAAAAAAAAACTATCAACTCATCATTCTATACCATTTAAAATAGCTCTCAAAAATGAAGGTGAAATCTACTTACCATGGTAATGGTCATTTATAAGAAAGCACAAGCAACATTCCATTCAATGGTGGGAGACCAAAAGCTTTTTTTTCCTTTAAGATCAGGAACAGGACAAGGATGCCTGATTTTACCACTGCTGTTCAACATCGTATTTGTAAATTCTAGCCAGAGCAACTAGGCAAGCAAAAGAAGTAAACAGCACTCATATTGGAAAGGAAGAAGTAAAACTAGCTCTGTTGACAGATAACATCATCCTACATATAGAAAATCCAAAAAATTATAAGAAAAAACTACTTGGGTTAATAAATGAATTCAGCAAATTTGCAAACATCAGTTGTGTTTCTATATACCTGCAATGAGCACCCCAAAGTGGGAACTAAAAAAATAATTTCATCTACGATAACATCCAAAAGAATAAAATACCTAGAAATAATGTAAACCAAGGAGGTGAAAGATTTTATACTGAAAACTATAAACTAAACCATTGCTGAAACAAATTAAGGAAGACCTAAATAAGTGCAAAATCATCCCGTGTTCATAGACTGTCAGATTTCACATTGTTAAGATGGTGGTACAAGCCGAAGTGACCCACAGATTCGGTGCAGTTTCTCTCAGAACTATTTTTAAATGCCATTTCTGCAGGGATGAAAAAGCCAGTCCTCAGATTCAGATGGATGTGCTAAAAGGGCCCCAAATAGTCAAAACACTATTGAAAAAGAACAAAGTTGGAGGATTCACACTTGCAGTTTGAAAACTTACTACAAAGCTGCTGTAATTATGATGGTGTGGTACTGACGTGAGCATGGACCCGTAGAGTAGAACTGAGTCTAAACATAAACCCACACTTTTGAGTCCAGTGGATTCTCAGTAAGGGTTTGAGACCGTCAGTATCGCAGGACATGTGGGCTTTTGCAGAGGTTGCAGTTTAAGCTTTTCAGACAGGAGTAACATCCAAGTTCACTGCTTCCGCATTACATGTTTTGGAAGAATCTTACTTCTCTAAATTTAGTCTTCATCTTGTGCTTTTTGAGAATATCAAGGGGCAGGGCCTGTTGAATACTTGATTTTGGGAAGTGTTGCCATAAGTTTGTTTTTTTCCTTTTATTCCAGTGCTCTTTTCCTCTCTCCCTTCCGCCTTCTCATTCCTTCTTGACACCTAAAAGTATTTTCTTTGTGATTGAATTTGAAGTTTTACTATAGTTTAGTTTCTTTCCTTTCGGGGAACTTGAATTTTGTTAATGTAGATATGATTTTCCTGATCACCTTTTATATCTGGTATTTGTATTTCATATTTTGTTTTCATTGTTGCACACGGACCAGCCATATTTTCTACAGCGAACATAGCTAAGCTCTTATAATCAGCTAGGGGAGTGGCATTTAGGTGACTCTAGAAGTGGTTGTGGAATGACCTTAGTTCGCTAGTGGGTACTCATTCCATTGCTTTAATGACCTGAGAGTCCCCTTGCCTTTCTGGTACCATCTTGAACCTGTGACTCGTGCCTTGGAGAAATGGTGGACAGTCAAACTTTTAGTATTCCTTAGCAAAGTAGTATTTTGTAACTGGTTTAAATATATACTGCTTTAATCCATGTGTCTTTTTTCTACCTCTCCCCCCACAGACATCAGAGAAGAAAGAAAAAGAAGCAAGTACTGGTTTTGGCGGACCAGTTGTTAGTTCTCTGTATCATGAAGAAATCATCAGGTAATTTTGACTTCTGGTCATTGATAATACAGATGTCTATCTATCTCTCTCTCTATATATCATATATATATGTGTTTGTGTGTGTGTATCTTTATATTTTTAATCCTGAAAACTTCCATTTGTAAAGAACTTTTTCTTAACCTGAAACTGATTTGGTGGTATCTCTAGTAGAATAATAAATGACAGGAAAGAATTTTAAGGTATATAATCTTTAAAGTCAACAAGTGTCTGATTAATCAACAAGGACCAGATAGTAACCCTGCCTAGCACTTAAGTAATTGATAGGGCAAGGTTTTGTGTCTCAGGCAGTCTAAAGCTGTGGATTTTTGTTGGTGTCAGTTTTCCTCAAAATACCAGTTTTTTAATGATTTTAATTTGTATGGTTTATTTACTTGAACTACAAATTAAAAATCACTTTGGAGTGTAAAATGGTTCATGAAGGAAAGTACTGTGGAGGTTCTTCAAAAAATCAAGCAGAGAATTACTGTAGGACCCAGCAGTTCTAGTTTTCATTCTCGTTCTGCGTGCCGCAGAATCGGAAGCAGAATCTGAACATGTTTGCGCAGCCATGTCCGTAGCAGCACTGTTCTTAACAGCCCAGGGGTCGAAGCCGTCCAGGGGTCCAGTGACAGGTGGACAAGCAAAATACAGCGTATGCAATAGAATATTAGCCTCAAAAAGGACGGAAGTTCTGAAACATAGCCAGGACATGGATGAACCTTCAGGACATTATGCTAAGTGAAAATGCGCCAGTCGCAAAAAGATAAATACTGTATGATTCCACTCATATGAGGTATCACGAGCTGTCAAGTTTATAGAAACAGGAAGTAGGAGGGCGGCTGTCCGGAGCTGGGGGAGGGGCGGTGGATGGGAGGTGTTTCTCGGAGGGCCCGGAGTTGGAGTTCTGCGGGGTGGGAGCGTCCCGGAGAGTGCTCGCCCAGCAGTGGGAGCGTACCCGGCACCGCGTCACTGCTCAATGGGACACTTAGAAATGGTGACCATGGTACGTTTTATGTGGTTTTTACCACAACTTAAAAATTGTGAGTCATTTTGTATTATTTAATAAAGGACTTAAGTTTTGTAATATATGACATTTTGGGATAATTCTTTTCTTTCACCACTGTGTTTGTGTAAATCAAGAAAGGTTTCGGTCCTGTTTTAAAGTCATGTGACACTTTCTAAGATTGTTCCTTTACGAATAAAAATGAAATAGGAATCTTTGATGCTCTTACCCTTTTTTAGTTACCTGAACTTTACTTTTCTTACTCATTAACCTGAAATAAATGAGCTGTAATTTTCAAGTGGACAATGGGGATTAGTTAAATTTATTGAAGGGAAATAATCTACCTTCACAGAGTGAAGAGGAAGTGGTACCAAAAACTTACGCTTCAGTCTTGTAGAAGATTTTGCTGACGTTACCCACCACGGGAAGAAGTGGGGATAAAGCTCCCAGGTAGCATTCTGGGAGGGAAGTTTTGATACCACTATGAATCAAAAACTTTCAATGCTCATTGTTTCCAGTTAACGACCAGTCAGTTAATACTAGGGGGTCCTCTGTTGAATCTAATTGCATAGCAACCACACCATTTTTCCTTCGATTTCATGTCTCATTTGGGCTGGGACAGGGAAAGGCTTTGGGAGAGTCGAGGGGAATAAAGACACCCTCTAAGGCTGCCGCTGGCCTGGAGCATGTCTGCCACCCTGGTCCCTGAGAACTGTGGGCAGCCTGCACAGTCCTGAGGAAGCGCAGTTCAAAAGCCATTTTCGGAGATTAATTCCCGTCACCCTTCACTCTTATATATTCAGAAAGTATTTCGGGGTTCTTAACTTGCATTTTTCATCTTTAGAGTCTTCCCAAAAAATGGTGTTTTAGAACCCTAACCCCACCAATCAAAGTTTACTAAATATTCAAATCAAGTCATTTTTCCTACATGGTAGGAGGGGGGTTAGCCATTCCTTCTCTGTTTTCCCATAGTCCTTTGTTTACACTTCAGTTGTAGCATTTATCATGTTATACCACAATAAATTATAGTTTTTTAAAAAAACTCTATCCTTCCACTAAACTTTTAGATTTTGGAGGTCGAAGATCACGTTTTATCTCCATATGCTCACCATCTGAGCAAGTGCCCAGGAGGTAGCAGGTACCTAGTGAAAGTGCTCGGGGCTTGGGAGGTACCCACGAAGGGCCGCTTCCCGAAGGGGAAGCCTTGTCTAGCTTACCGACTGCAGCTCACACTGCGCCAGCCTGGTGGCCCTGCCACAAAGCGGGGACAGCTGGTGTGGATTTCTGGTGACGTGCCTGTCCTCACCGCTTCCCCTCGGCACTTAGATAAATGTGCGGGCTATTTTACTTTCCTAGGTAAGGAAGGTGAGATAGTTTCTTGACTTTGCTTTTTACAAATCACCATACATACTTTCTTTTGGGGCGGGGGGAGGTAATTTTTTTAATTTTATTTTTCAATGACAGTTGACATTTAATAGTTTACATTAGTTTCAGGTGTACAGCATAGTGGTTAGACATTTATAAATTTAGAAAGGGATCCCCCTAATAATTCTAGAACTCACCTGGCTTCATATATAGTTACTACAGTATTATTGACAATATCCCCTATGCTGCATTTTTTAAATTTAATATACATATATTTTCTTTATTGTTTTTCAGTTAACAGTTGTCCCCATTTTCCCCCATTATTCTCCCCTGCCACACTTACTAATAATATCAATCACTTGTCTATAAGTAATAATGATCTTTATTTTGTGTGCCAGTTTCTTTAAGGACTCCCAGACTCTGGTGTTTTCCAAAATGATATGCTGTATGCACTTTCTTTTGTACTGTCCAGTGACTTGATTGCTGTAACTCCACTGAACAGGAAGCAAATCAAATGTACCCCAGTTGAAGTGAGAGTAGATATCTGGATAATTGAAGTATTCCAAAGATAGAGTTAAATTGTATTGGAAGAGTTCACCTACTCACTCGCTTAACCTCCATCCAATTTCTAAATAAGTGACTCTTAGTTTTAAATCAATATTTAGAATTTGATCATAAGAAACAGTAACAAAATAACATCATATATATATATATATATATATATTTAAGATTTTATTTATTTATTTTTAGACAGAGGGGAAGGGAAGGAGAGAGGGAGAGAAACATCAGTGTGTGGTTGCCTCTCACACGCCCCCAACTGGGGACCTGGCCCACAAGCCAGGCATGTGCTGTTGTTGGAATCAAATCAGTGACCCTTTGGTTTGCAGGCCGGCATTCAATCCACTGAGCCACACCAGCCAAGGCAACATCATATATTTTTATAAAGATTTTAATTCAACTCAACATACATTTATTATGAATCTATGAGACAAAGCATTGTGAATATCTATGCTTCTCAGCTTCTTCACCTTTTAATAGTATAGTCTGTTGACATCTATATGTATGTTTAATAACATTAGCTAATGGAATGAGATACGAACCTTTGCTATGGGCAAAACTGGTTAGTCTTGACCTTATTTCATTAAGTCATCTAAATATTATTTTTATGATATGATTTAAGTCACTGTATTCTAGAACACATTGTTAAGATACGAAACAGTAAGAAACAGGAAGATAAGAGCCACTGGAAAGCCTTTTGACTGTCACAGACAGTAATCTTATTACCACTGTAGCAGGACAGAAATTACAGCAACTACTGATTTTCTTATATAGAGAATTTATTTCATAATTGAACACAACTCCAGCATAACAAACTAGATTCATGATAAAAATTATTCTATATTGAAATGTTAGGCTACTCCAGTGAAGGACCAGATGTAGTCCCTATTGTTTTTTGTTTTTGTTTTTTTAAGATTTTATTTATTTACTTTTAGAGAGAGGGGAAGGGAGGGAGAAAGAGAGGCAGAAAAACATCAATGTGTGAGAGATACTTCTATTGGTTGCCTCTCGCACACCCCCGACTGGGGATGTAGCCTGCAACCCAGGCATGTGTCCTGACTGGGAATCGAACTGGCGAGCTTTCAGTTCGCAGGTTGGCATTCAATGCACTGAGCCACACCAGTCAGGGCCCCATTGTTTCTTAAGTATAAGGATGTAGTTACAGCATTGAAAAGGGGCTATTTGTTGACTTTTATGTAACCAAATACTGCTTATATTTTGGTGAAATATAGTAGGTGGTGTTTTAGTTTTCCAAGGGAAAGTTCTGCTTTAACTGAAGTTAATTGCAGTTTCTTGGCAGAATTTTATGTTCAACTGAAGATGAAAGTAACAGTAGGTTTTAGAGTGTCAGAAATGAAATGGAAACTTGAATGAAAGGAAAAGTTATTGTCTGTAGAACCATTGTTTTTAAAAAGAAGGTTAAAAATGTACTTTGTTTCGGATACTTTAATATATAAACCTGTAATTTTTTTCACATTTTTAAAGATCAGGAAAAGTAGGATTGAATAAATCAGTTTCACAGGGCCTAGGCCCCTTTGTTGTGGCAGCTTTCCTGACTGGTGTGCACCGCAGGTGACAAGCGAAGGGCCCACTTCAGTTTTACTGTAAATTTTTTGAGCCATGGACCACCGGGGCCAATTCTGGGCTTGCTCCCTGCCTGTTTGGGTTCTGGCCTTTATTCCCCTCTGTCACAGAAAGTGACAGTATAGTCATAGATACAGATCTCTGAGTTCATATTCCAGAGCCCTGACACCAGGTTCTTCTTCTGAAGCTAGTTGATCGTTCTGTAATACAATGGAAGGGACATAATGTGAGGCTAATGAAGTACAAAAAATTACGGAGCCAAACTGCCAGCGTTCAAATGTTGGTTCTACCACTTCTGAGCTCTGTGACCTTGGACAAGTTACTTATCTATACAATGGGGTACCTGCAGTACCTTTCTCATATGGTGCTCATGTGGGCTGTATGAACACAGGCATCCTAGAACAATATGCGGCACAAAATAAGTTATGATGTCACTATTGTCACTGTTTGCTTTCATAGTATTGCTACTGAGAGTCCCCACAGTCAAGACCCAGGACATAGGCTTATGTTGGGGTCTCAAATCACGTGTCCGTCTGGTAATAGGATGTGGAGCAGGTTGTTTGCTTTTACAGAAGAAATTGAAAAACGGGAGGGAGAACCAATGCTATTAGGTTTGCGTTTGAAACTATAGAAGCAAGAGAGTAAGAAATCCTGTAACTCACAGTTACTCTAGTCTTGAGGTCAGTTGTGGTTCATTCGTACTGTAGACTGGCAGAAAAAGCTCTGGTTAGTAAGCCCTGGGCTTTGCCAAGAGTCAATTGGTTCTCTACTACATGTGCTGACTTAACAAGAAAACACTTTGGGTGACTTGCATGTGTAGGTTTTATCCAGAAGTTGGCACACAAATTGGGAATTAGAGCAAGAATTAAAAATACAACAAACGAAGCATGTGCAGATCCATCTCACCCCGCAGTAGGATTTGAGCTTCCCTGTTAGGTTTTGTAGCTTGATGCTATGCAATCTATCAGAATTTTATTAATCCCACTTACACAGGCAGCCATCTGGACCTTCTCTAAGCAAGACCAGAGCATATACAGCTAAAATGATTGATGGGCTCAGGAATTGATTAGTTGTTCTGTGAGACAAATGAACTGTTTTGGCAGAAAATACCAGAGGTCACTGCTGTGGTCAGACACAAAAGCCTGTAGAATTTTAAAGAGATTCTTTCACCATTGACTTACAGAGTTAAAATTTTTAAACAGTAATGGATTTTGAAAATATTTTAGAAATGTCTTTCCATTGGCAGCTCTCTAGTTCTGATTATAAAATGGAGGATATAAGTATTAAAAACTAGAATGAATGTGATTATTTTATGCTTTAATTTTGTATTTTTTGATGAAAATAAGAGCTGGAATGAAAGTAGTACACAGACATTATACTCTGAAATTTTTCTGAAAAGCGTATGTTTGGAGACCAAGCTACAACAAATAATGTTTTACTGTAAGTGACTTATAAAATGGTATGAAATTCCATGTAGTTGTTTCTTCAGAGCTTCATTGTTAGATAGGAATCTGTTCTGTCGGGGTTTTTTTTCTTTTTTCTGTTTTTAATGAATCTGTGTAAGACTCTGATGCTTCAATACTATGTGTTTTTAGAAAAGTGAATATTTGGATTTTTGTGCTTTCAAGAGGTTAAGTCATTCTGGAATACCCTGGTCTCATTAACACCACTGCCCTTCGCACCAGAAAGATTATCCTGCTTCCTTTCGTGTGTTTGGCCGGTAATAGTGAAATTCTTCCCTATTTCGCTGTGTTGCCCAGGATCAACATTGCGTTAACACTTCGGTGATAAATTGGATGACATATGTCTTGTTTCATTCTGGTTATTCTTTGAGGACTACACAAGTGTGGATAGGCAAGTGGGAAACTCCCCCTTGAGAATCTGACTGCTCAGAATGAACTTGAGTTATGGATTTATTCAGCCTGTAAAACCTCAGCTGGCATAAATAATTGAGAAAGCAAAGGTTTGTCTGTGGTGCATACCTCGGGGACTCACGGCTGCCTTCCTCCTCTCTACCTCCCTTTCTTATGAAAATGATCCCAGTTGCACTCCTAGATAATAACACACCAAGCAATTAAAAGCCATGGGTGGCTGGAGAGAGGAGAAAAGGTTTAGTTAATGAGCTTTTCCTCTTCCAGTGCCCAGGAGAGCCTCAGGAATGACAAGGCGATTAAAGCGAAGAGATAATTATAGATTATGTGAAAATGGGTCCCTTGAGACCGGTGGGTCTTGACATAAACAGTAACTGTTGCGAGAGCCTTTTGGCTCTCCCAGTCACCCTCTTCTTACACGCTTTCCTTGGCTCCGTGTCCTCAGTGCCATGATGCCAACCACGCAGGCAGGCCAGTCCACCTGTCCGCAGATCGGCAGCCCTTTCTGAACAAGAGGGTCATTCGTCGCCTGAAACCAGCCCGTCATCTCTTCCTCTCTCCTTCTTTCTTGTGTCTTCCCCCCTCTTCTTTTTCTCTACTTTGTTCTCTTCTCCGTCTCCGTCTACCCTTTCTTCTATCTTTCCTTTCTCTTTCTTATATCCTTGTCTGTGTGTAGCACCTGTGAAAGGATAGGCACTTAGACTTGTTTACAGAGTTGTGTGTGTGTGCACACACGTGCATACAGATGCATAAACTGATGGGTGTGCCGTTCCCAGGTCTCTGTGTAATACTGTCCTACTCGCATCCCTTTGCATATCAGAGATTCTGTTTATTCAGGTTCCGGAATAATCCACACTCGGCTACGTTTGTTACTGCCACCGTCGTGCCCTTTGCATTGTCATCGCTGCTCTTAAACAGTCATCACCTCCTGGCCAGGACATACAGAACAGTTTGGGGACTGGATTTCCCACTTCCTGTGCCGTCTCTTCCCCAGATTTATAACTCAGATCTCATCATATCACCCTTCTGCTTAAAGCCTTTTAATGATTTCCCATAGCACTCAGGATAGAATTTAAAAACCCTTTAACATGTCTTACAGGGCCTCTCCCCATCTCCATCTAATGCCAGTTTCCCCCTCCCTACCACCTCTTTGTTCACTCTGCTCCAACTGCATTGGCTTATTTTTATTTCCTTGAAAGTCAGATTAATATTTGTTAGATGAATTGACCGACCCCGTATACGGATGCATGAGGAATGACTCCAGCTTACAATATATGCTAAAATCTGTGGTAACGATGTCAGCTGACCTTTGTGGACCACTTATATGCTAGTAATTATACGACACTTGTTACATGTTATTTCACATAATCTTCAGGATGATCCTTTGAGATGTAGGTATTATTAATATTCGTATCTTACAGCTGAGGAAACTGAGACTCAAAGAGGTGAGGCCACGTGCCCGAAGTCACATGGTCAATAACTCTGTTCTTAGCTGCTACCCTCCGCCAGTCCTGATATGTCTGAGGAATCATTGTGATCTCCAACCGATGCAATTCAATTTGGCAGTTTCTATTATATTAATAATAGTAAATATCTTCAGTTTAAGTATTTTGAATTGAATCCCATTCCATTTAGTGTTTTTAAAGATGTGCTTTCCTGGTAAAATTAGAGACTACAGCCTTTCATTTATCAATACACTGATGATGATGATGTTTTCTTTGGATTAATTGTTTTTATTGATTTTAGACTTACCTTAATGGTTGAGAATATAACTCAGCTTTGCAGAGCTTGTTAGTCAAGGGATTCGATAGATTTTTCTGATGTGGCCACTGGTTTTGCAAGAATTGATCAGAATTGAACTGTGTTTTTTCTTATAAGCATTGGAAGTATCAGAAATTTTCAACCAAATTTTAGAGTTAAGCATGGTTTAAGCAGTGAAAATACATTTTCGGTAACTGGTGTTTTTATAAGTCATGGCTAAATAACTTTTCTAGTATAATAAGTTATCTACAAGAAGTATACATTGATTTTTTTTTTTTGTCATTGCTTGCTTGAAAAAAAATGTGAGAAAAATATATGTTAATTACATTAACAACATAAATAAGATAATAAATAAAACTTTTTATTTGAGGCTTTTAGAATTTTCTAGTCCTAAAACTAGGTACACTGCTTATTTATCACAGTCTGGAAATAATTATTACTTGGTGAAAGAAGTTACCATTATCACACAGCGAGGGCGGAGAGGGGGATGGGGAACTAACTGGTTATTTCCCATGACTGAAATCAGTTGCAGATCTAGTAGCTTCTGAGTTTGAGGATTGTGATTCAGTACACGGGGGTGGGCAAAAAGAGGTTTACAGCTGTAATACAAATACACAATACAATAGTGAGTAATACTACAAGAACATACACTTTTGAATGCTCATCACTGTAGCCCTCCTTTTGCCCACCCCTGTATGTGAACTCTTCCAGTCCTTGTTCGCTTGCCCACGTGGCACTGTCTGTTCTGAACCTGCCCTACTCCTTCGCTGACTCTGAGCACCACCGGTTTTGGAGCACCATTGTCTAAGTACCACTGGGGAGAACATCCCACTCATCAGTGGTAAGATGCTGCACATTCCAAGATCTATCAGAGATGTTAAAATGTGGAGGAAATTGTGTTTCAGAATCAATGGAATCTGGTAACTTAAGAACAATTTCTGAATGTCTATTTGTCATCTAGGATTTCAAGAATTCTTTTAAGAACAACACAACAAATGAAAAAAAAAAAACCCTTTCTTAAATGCCTGGGTCTGAGTGCTAGGCTTCCTGAGCACAGTTACTGCCCAAGTGTTCCTCCTCCAGGGCTTAGGCTCAGGATGTTTTAGAAAGGAGATAAGGTACTGGTGGCAAGATTTTACCTGGGGATCATAGTGTAGACTCTCCCTTACGGTCTTGGGTGAGATTGAGACTTGAAACAGTGTTTTACAAGGTGAAATTGACATCTAAAATGTGAACAGATCTTAATTAAGAGCGGGGACTTTTCAGATACTAAATGTGACAGCTGTGACTACTGTTTAATCCTCAAGTTAGGAGTTGATTTCACCTACTTTGCTGCTCCCAGGGAAGCCTTACACCAGCTTCACTGATAACCTGTGAGCAAGAACAGACTCTTTAGGTGGAGGTGCAGCTGTCAGTAAACTTAAACATGCCTGTGTCTATGGTTTATATTCATAAATGAAAACATGCTTTTTTAAAATGCAGAGAGTATGTTGATTTCTAGGTAGACATTTTATCCAATTTCTAAAATATTGATGGTTTAGTAATATCAAATATTATATAAAATAAAGATTATATATTTACATATACATTCATAGCATATAAAGATTATATAAAAAAGAATCAACATTAGACTTTGGCCTCTTGCATTTGGCTCATTCAGTAGGATGTTAAAAATCATTGCCAGATGAGGTCAGTGAGATGACATCATTATTTCCAAACATTATTTTTGGACAAAGTAGTGATCCTTTACCTTCCAGATCCTTTACCTGTTCAACGAATAAATTAGAAACTTAAATTCCTGCGATGACGTGACGTTCACCGGCAGCGCCAGTGGGTGTCCTGGGACAGTGTGCCTGGAGAGACTGGCCCCTAAGGTGCCGCACAGAGGGGCGGTTAGGTGGACGCGCCGCAGATCAAGTTCAGTCCTCAGTCTCAGAGACCTAGGAAAAGGACACACAGGTGAGCAGGCCCTCAGAGGCAGAGTAGCAATAATAAAGTTCATCTGAAACTGAGGTGTGAACGAAAAGACCTATTCGTTTACTGAAGGGGCTATGCCAGTGTAGTGAGCCAAGCGCTTGGGGACCCTGGGTGCTCTCGGTGTGAGCGCTGAGGGACCCAGAAAGGCAAATTACTAGTCAGTGATTTGACCACTAGCGACCACGCAAATAGAGCGCAAGAGAGTCACTCGAGAGTTGCTTTCGCCAAGGTTCTGGGGAGGCCTCGTGAACATGCCATCTCCCAGCTGAGAAACACCCGAGAATGCCTTCTTCCTCAGACTGTTTGGTCAGTGCTCAAAGTTGGCCTCACTGTCTTGGGTTCCCCTTAGTTGTCTCTCTGTTCTGTTTTTGTTTTTCTAGGTGTGTTGATGCTAGTGTCTGGATCAAGTAGCTCTTAAGTCTACCTGGGAGACATTTCTGCCTCACCTCATTAGTAGCTTATTTAGTTTAAGAGGGTGATTTTATTTCCCATCCTCCCCGCCCATTTGGAGGGTGAATACCTGTTTTGTTCCCCAGCTGACTCGTAACTTACACTTGCTCCTTACGTTACAGGCAGTGCGTGTGCCCAGCTCTTTGTGATCTGTGCCCAGCTTACCCCTCTAACCTTCCCACCCGACCACAGCCAGGTGATTGTGCTCCCCGCCCCCAGCGCTTCTTTTAGGTGGTAGTTCTCCTTTTCTTTCTTTTCATCAGAAGCCTTCAGTTACCCAGCTGGGCTGTCTGCTCATCCTTCAAAGCAAGGCCGTCCTGTCAGCCCTTCTGTGGTGCTCTCTTCGATCATCCCTGGCTGATTGGCCTGCTTCTTGCTTTGAGCCTCTGCTTTCTAGAATATGGGGTTAGAGCCGCGGTGCTCAAACCTTCTTGCTGTTGTAGTCCCTAAGACAATTTTGGGAGACCGTATTCCCTTTTACATGTTTAAGATAACATCCAAGAAATTACGTAAAAGTTGAAATAATTTTCAAAGGCATAATTTCTGGCATTTTGTAAATAATGAAAATTTAAAGTAAGCATTATTTTTTAGACATATCCAATGGAATCTAAATGCTGTAATGAGAATGCGTTTTTTAGAATACAAGAACATGCAACCATCGAAAGAAACTGGGAAAATGGCGCATAAGGTCTATTATTTCTTACAACAGCATGGGAGTCTTCAACGGTCTTGAAATAAAGTTTAATTCAGTAGAATTCTGATCTTGACTTAAAAATACATGAACAAGTTGTTTAACAGTTAGAAATTTTACATCATCTTTTATTCTACTTCTCCCTCATAATTTTATTTCAAAGTAATATATCTTGTGTAGTCTTACCATGCTACCATAATTTTCTGCAACACAAATATGTGTATAAGTTGGGCTTTTTAAAAATTTAATGTTTTCTTACTCAAAAGCTTTAAGCATTAAATTTTTTCTCATTTGAGTTATAATTATTTCCATACAGTTGGTCAACATACATGATAAATTTTGTCAAATAATTATTAAACATAGGTAAAATTCTATTGAAATTGTGTGTGATGTGGAGTTTTTTTAATAGTTTAATAGATAAATGTTGTTTTTATTAGAATGAGACAGAGTTTAACAAGTCAGTTTTTTGTTTTATTTCACCTCTTTATCCTCTAACCTTAGTTGTAGAAGGCTTCCCAACCCCAAATTTTTTCCCAAATTGTCTCTTTATTTGGTACCATGGAAGATTTTATATCTTAAGACAGTACAAACCACAGTCCTATTTCCCCTAAACCTTTTCTAGTATATTAGTTAAACAGTATTTTTATGCAAAGGAGTAACAGGTTTAATTACTAGTCATTTGCTAAACCTAATCAACCCTCTTGGCTGTACTTCCTAGAAGCAGACCATAGGACAGGGAGCGGGTGTGCCTTTTATAAACTAAGCCTGGGGGGAGGGGTGGCAGTTAAACAGCGAAAATGTTGAAAAGGCGGATGTGATGAAATGTTTCCCACCGAAGCCTTTTCAGGTAGGCCGGTTCAGGAGAGAGGGTGTTTATATAGAAATTGAGCTGCAAATGGATTCACTGAACATTTTCCACACTTACGCATCCCTTTAAAGGTCTTTGTGTACCTCCAGAGCCCACAGGCGGAATGCATCCCTTAGTCTGAGGAATTAGGGGCATTCGTTTGTACTTGTGTGGATATTGGCTTACTCTCCTTTGTGTTTTTATTTAAGAAATAACTTTCCATTGCCAATTTACTGGAATACTGTTTTTATATCTGATTAGTAGTTGCTTGGTAAATAGATGGATTGAACTGAAATAGTTATTGAACGTACCTATTAAATAGTTAGATATCTGACCTGGCCCCGTAAATGTGATTTTTAATTCTATGAGGTGGATGAAGTAGTAAAATGGACTGTAGGTGGCCTGCCTGGAACCTCAGTATTTGAAATACTATTGATAGGGAAGTGCAGTCTTTGCAGAAAGTGGTGCAGATGGCGTATTCAGGAGCAGGCAAGGTTCTGTTCTGTCTGTGAGCGATGAGAGACACCATTCTTAGGCCCCACCCCTCTTTTCCATAAAGGTGTGCCTTTATATTTCAAAAGACTTTCAAAGAGAGCCAGTGGTGTTCTTTTTCCCTTCAGATTTATAAATATATTTTCGGTCAATTTCAGGAAATTTGGAGTAATCTAAAGAGAGACATTCTGTCTTTTGCTAGGGCTACCGCGGGACATCCTTGAGGGTAGCATCACAGACGTAACCCGTACTCATCCGTGAAGAGTGGGTACGATAATTTTCTCTCTCACGTTCAGGAGAGGGAGAAAGGTGGCTGGGTAAGAACTGTAAGAGAAAGGAAGATAAGCTGAGAATATGTGGAAGGGCCCTAACAGTTATTCCGGCTGCACTGTACTTGGCAATGTCTGGAATCACTTGCACATGTTTCGTTTAAGTGTGAGCGTAGAGGGGAAGATTGCCTCTGGGAGGCTGTATTGACAGGGAAACGGAGAGGGAAAAGAGAGAATTTGATTTGTATATTGTACATAATCTTGTTAGGGGGTAAGAAAGGAGATGTGGAAAGATGTTCCAGACGTTTCTCCATTTTGGCCACTAGGTGGTGACATTGTATCGACAGCTTGGTTGCTGGCAAGTAAGATAGACTTGGAGTGTGGATAGGGAACTAACAATAAACCCAAGCGAATCACTTAGTGTTTTTGTATTAGTTTCTCAACTTTGTATCGCATTTGTGGGGATTTTATCAAATTTTTTTATATTTAATTTATATTGTGTTCCCCAAAGTATTTTATAAATACCTCCACATGTCTGACAGATTTAACAATGATAAACTGCAGATGATAAGCAGATATTCAGATGAAGAGTGCCCCCTGCCTTCCAGAAAATCATGCAGCAAATCAAAATACTTGATGCATATAAGAAACGTTGACAATATAGTAAGCAAAATAAAAATCTAAATGTTTGTCCTATATTTGCTTCTACTGTTTATGGCGTAAGTATACACGCACCTTTGGGGTTCAGGGAGAGGGACCTCTCCGAAGGTCATCTCCTCTGTGAGTAGCCCTTGCTTTTTACTGGGTATGCGTAACTGACACCCCAGGACCCTCCTCCCCTCCCTTTCTGGCCCCACCATCAGCTCCCCACCACGTTCACATTCAGGACAGCAGGTTTCATATCGTGACCTAAAGTGACCCGGTCCTTTCTCTCACGGCGGAAGTTGCTGCCTCGTGAATTAGAGGGCTCTCTGTTACTGGATTGGAGGAAAATCGGTCCCTGTTATTCCAAGTTGGTATTCCGAATGCACATTTTCATCGAAACTATGTTTTGTGGTAGTGAAGTATAGCTGAAGTGGTACTGTTTGCAACCTTAATTTTAAAAATCAGACTTCTCTGTTTCAGAGTAAATAATCTGGAAAGACATTTTTTCTTTTCTGCAACTTGGACATTTTCAAGAGACTATATATTCCTTTAAAACATGATTTTTTTTTTTTCCTGGACACAACCTCATTTTCTCCAGCTTGAAGCAGACCGTTTCTCCTCTGTACTCTTTCAGGCCTTTTTGAAGATCCAGTTTTACCTTATGCTGATGGTCTGTTGATAGTATCACCCCAACTGTACTGTGCATGTATCGAATGCCAAGCTTCTCGTTTATCCTTGTTCCCAGCAGCATCGTGCCCAGTGCCTTGCGTGTAGTCTGTGCTCAATTAAATACATCAAATGCATAAATGAAAACTTAGATGATTTAAGGCCAAAGTGGCGTGTTTTAAGTTAATTACCTCTGACTGAAAATAATTTTTATAGGGTATAAGATATTTAAATTGGCTTTTAAAGTAGAAAGACTCCTATAGCTAGGGGCTTTAATTTCTGATGAATGGAAGCTAAGGCTGTAAAACAGTAGTTATAATTTTAGGGACTCAAATTGCATTCTTTTAAGCCTAGAAAATGCAGTCCACGTTTGGAACGGTTTCATTGCTAGTATTCCAATTTACTTAGCCTTTTGAGAATCTCACTGAAGCCCCCCCAGACACGCACACTCAGAGAATTGCACATGCATTTACACAGATGATTCTGTGTCCTATTTTAGAGAACTTACAGGCCTCACCTGAAGAACTGCTTTAGTTCCTAGAATATACTAGAGTTGACTAGTCAAGATGCCACTAGATGTAATAGAAAATGTGCTGTGTACCAAACCAGTTGATCTGAGTGAGTTCTAGCTCTCGGGCCCTACCTTTGGTAAATGCGACACCATTTGGTAGGCCATGCAATCTGTCCTTACCTGTTCTTTGTGAGGTCATTGGATAAGAGTAATGAATGTAGTGCATTGATATACTTCGAGTGGTGCTGGGTACATGGTATGCTTCTCAATTTTTGTTCCCAGGGTTTGTTTCTATTATTTCATGAAGGATTTCTGAATTTTGTGATGCTCTAATACTAATACCGTAAGAAAATAACTTTTTACTTATCTTTTCCTTAAGAAAATTACCTTCGTGTGTGTATATATATATATTTTAAACTTGGGTAGCAATCAACTTACCCTTCTGTTGTCCTGTGCGACAAGCAGAAAGCCTTATCGTGATCTTTTGACACGTCTGCAGTCAACACAGACAGTACGGTGCTTCTGACTGCAGCGCTGCAGGTGCAGGTTCCGGAGTCGGGGAAATGGGTGTTCGTCAGCGTGGGAAGTAACGGGAGAGGAAGCACCGACGTAATCTGCTCAGCATGTTATGTTAGCGAGCCAGTGTAACTCGTTAAAGCGATGGAGCTTTTCCCCATAGTTACAGTTGCTAAGAACTTGAGTCTTTTCAGGGGCTGGATGTATTTCGTCTTATGGAAAATCCATTATTATTCATGTAAAACTCTTTATAAAAACAGACTTCATTAATATTTGTCAGCAGCAAAGAGGTTGTTTAAAAATATGTAACTTTTATGGATTACCTAGTAAGACACACACTTTTTATCTTTATTCTAACTAGGGAAGAAGACAAAAACATCTTTGATTACTGCAGGGAGAACAACATCGACCATATATCCACAGTCATCAAATCGAATCACGTGGATGTGAATATGAAAGATGAAGAGGTATGAGAAACATCTCCTACCATTATTTTCTTACACTTTCTTGTTCTGCCCCAATGCTGTTTTCCAAATGGCAGGCCTGGGAACTACAGCTCAGGGTTCAGAGAGAACATCTAAATGTCCGCGTTGTTAGAAGTTACTCGGTGAAACTGCATTCAAATGACTTGTATTTGTTCACCATAAAGGGAGAGACTGTCAACATAAGTGAAACCTACAGGTAATACAAAAATAGTCAGAAATAGCTTTAATGTCCTCTCTCATTATATCTTAAGTGGTATATTGTCCATTGCTCAGTAAATAGATGTCTAGAAAACTCAGAATTTTGGTAAATCCAATCATTTAAATGTGGTTCATTATTTAAATATACCTTGTGAAATGTATTACTTCATAAGTTTATTTGTTTCGTGGATAAAACTGTTTACATATTGAGCTTAAATTGTCCCTAAGTTATAGTCATTTAAAAAGAAGCAAGCTTTACTAATTCACTTTTAATCATTTTTCTCAGTCTTTGATAATGCAGTGAAAACCGACTGAAATGACAAAGGTAGTAACTGTTAGGAAAGGGACATGGAATTATCATAGATAATATGGAGAGTAGATAAATAATCAACTTACGTATTAATTGAGAGCTCTCTCTGTAATACAGGGTGGGGCAAAACTGGGGTCTTTATTGCCTTTCAGGATCAGAATCCTTTTTTTTTTTTTTTTTTTTTAAGTAAGTCGGGCATGATTGCTTCCCTTGATTTTATTGTCACTTCTTATTTTTATGCTCATGAGTTAAGATTTTTATAAAATTAATACATGTGATAGTTCAAAAAAATCAAATAGTGTTCTATGTCTTGTAACAAAAAAATTCTCCCTTACTGCATCATCTTGTTTGATTCTTTTAGTTGTTTCTGTTGCAATTTACCTACATAATTCCTAATAACATACTTGTATCTCTTGATTTTCCAGCTTTAGACATGGTTGATTTTCTTCTGTGATGTTAGGATTTAGCTGTTTTATTCATCTTTCCCTCTCCCCATCTCCCTCTCATCCCATCCTCCAACACAGTTACATCACAACTTTTAGTTTCAGTTTTTTGATTGAATCTGTTGAATCAGTGTTTATTATAATATAATTCATTACAATTTAATTAACAGTGTAATATGATTATATTATTATGACTTCGTAAATATTGTTCATTGCTGAGCTATGGACTTACTATGTGTATTAGCTTTTGCTATAGCAAAAAACAACCCCAAATTTCGGAGGCTAACGAAAACATACCTTTTTTGCTCATATGTCAGAAGGGTTTTGGATTACCAAAGGCCTTGCTGGTTCTGCTGGCCTCATTTGGGATCAGTTCATCTTGACTTCATGTACCTTCTTATCTTCAGATCCAGTCTCAATAGATAGACACCGCCCAGGGCAGCAGCTAAAGGCAGACAGACCGGATCCCACAAATACATCGAAAGATTTTGCTTGCATGTGGCATGTGCCACATGTACTTAGATTTCTTTGGCCAAAACCAGGCAGGAGGCCAGGCCCCAGGCGGTGTGGTGAGAATCTGCTCCATTGTAGAGGAGCAAGGCAAGGGTGGGAAGGGAATGAAGAATCACACAGTTATGACGAATACTGTCTGCATACCACAGTACAGATTTGTGTTTCTTAAGGTTAATAATTATCCCTCTTTCCTTTTTATATTTTCTCAGTCTTCTATGTTTCTATCGTTAATTTCTCCTCGGTTTGCCCGACAGAGGTCTCCTCAGTGCAGTCAGACACCTCAGGTCATCAACCCCGTGTCGCTTTGAGCAGGTCATCAACCCCGTATAGTTCTGAGCACTGTTCCTTCTGCACCCTCTGTGCCTCCTCGTCTCTGCTCTGCACTGGCCGCTCTCCAGGCCTGTTGCACAGATGTCACCCTAGGACTGTTTTACCGCCGCTCTGGGCCTTCTCTTCCCCTTCCTCCTGGATTCTTGTTTTCTGGATCCTGGGTCTTCATCTCTTATTGTTTATTTCCCTGTTTTGATGGAGCATCTCCTCCAGTAACTCCCTCTTTTATTTATTTCATGGTTTTGACGGAGCATTTCCTCCAGTAGCTGCCTGAGAAAGGTAAATGTTTTGAGATCCCTTGTTGAAAATGTTTCCATCAGAGTTTTTGGCATATTCCAAATGCTCAAAAAAGGGGGGGGGGGAGAAAACCAAACTGACAAATTAATGAATGATTGAAAAAATGAATAGCTAGAAGCAGTATAATATAATGCTGGTGAGCTGGACCACATGGGGCCAAGGGTCAAGTCTTTGCAACGTTGGTTCCTACCTCTGTGACCTTTCAAGTTCATCCTGTGACTCAGTTTCCTAATGTGTAAAATGGGGATAGTAATAGCACCTGTGTCAGGGCTGTTTTGAGGGCTAAATGAGTTAATATATATATAAAGCAGTTAAACAGTACCTGATGCACAGTAAAAACTCAGTAAATTTTAGCTATCTTGATTATTTTTAATGAATAATATGAAAGAAGAGTGAGAATGTAGGGAAGAAATGAATGAAAAAGCCACTTGTCTTTTTTAACTGAATTTCTTAGAGCAGCTTTGGTTTATACTAAAATTGGGAGGAAGGTGCAGAGATTTTCCATATGCCACGCACGCCCCTAGGCCCACACAGCCTCCTCCGCTGTCAGCATCACTCACCTGAGTTGTGCTTCGTTTTTCACGGAGGAAGAGCCTGCAGCGAGACATCGGAACCACCCAGAGTCCACGGTTCACCTCCGGGTTCACTCACTTTGGGTGTTGCATGTTCCATAGGTTTGGATAAATGTGTAAAGTAGTACCAAAAACCAGATTCACATGTGACCTTTGCAGAGATCATTGGACAGCAGCGAAAGGGATAAAATAAATGCCTAGAACACCAACAGCTTACACCAGTAACACATTTGTATGTGTGTAAAAATAAAAGGGACACTTGTAAAATGTACTGCGTCTGTCACTTAGCTGCTTTGATGCAGTAGCTTCCCAGGACTTCCAGTGTGTTACCGACGCAGCCACCTTCGCCCCCAGCCTGCCTGAACGTTGGATGAAGTGCTTACACATTCATAGACTGAGACGCCAGGAATTCAGCTGGGTTCTCTCGTCGCTCCAAGCAGATTTCTGCCCCCTCAGCCATGACAACTCAGCCTGGGCTTTGAATACTGATGGCAAGCCCTTTTATTATTAATCAGGGATTTGTATGAATTAATTTGAGAACATGAGGGAGATGAGAGCTTAAAGTGAGAATTAAACTTAACATCCTAAATAAAATTAATGGTACTGCTCCATGGTATTTAAAGCTCTAACAAGTAAAACAACAACTTGGTAAGCCTTGGTGATGGACTAAAAGTACATAACCTCAAAGTTAAGTTGCTGGCTAAATACTATTAACCCCTTTATCAGAAGCATTACATTTCTCTATAAGTTAGATAACAATTACAGTTTTTAGAGGACATCTGATTTTTTGTGTTTATGTGATATGTGAACTTGAGATATTTCACTACTGATTACCCAAGATTATTTGGGATGGTATAGGCCTTTATTTAAAAATGTTTATCCAGCCCTGGCCAATGTGTCTCAATTGGTTGGAGTGTGTTCCGTAAACCAAAACGTTGAGGGTTAGATTCCTGGTCAGGGCACACACCTAGGTTGTGGGTTCCATCTGTGGTTGAGGCACATGTGAAAGGCAACTGATTGACGTTTCTCTCTCACATCAGTGTTTTTTTCTCTCTTCCTCCCTTCACCTCTCTCTAAACTCAGTAAACATGTCCTTGGGTGAGGATATGAATGAATGAATGAATGAATGAATGAATGAATGATTGTTTATCCAACAGGTTTAACTCAATTTCAGTGTTGCCCTTATATGACTAAAAATCACATTTATCACACTTAAAATTTGCTGTGAGCACATAAAGAAATTTAACTACAGTCATAAAATATGCCACATTTGCATTCCCACATATTTGAAATAAACACAATTTTCATATTCCCTGAAATGCATATATTTGGATCTGTAACCATTGTAACACATGAACATATGTAAGATTAAATATTAGTATTCCATAATGAAGTTATTTTATTATGCATCAGTATAGTTCCTGATACATATCTGGCATTTATTCAAGTTGTAATTACTGGTAATAGAGTAGAGCACATATTTCTAATTTGAGAAAACTACATGGTGTTTCCTACCGATACACTAATTAGGATATTGTCTGCATTTCACATAACAGAAAAGGTTTTATAATTATATTTACTATTCAGGAAGCTATCTATCAGATGTTTTAAGGTCCAAGTTTATAGCATCATGGTGCTATGTACACTCATTTTTATTTAAATTACAAGTTTTCTATATTTTTTAACCATTTGCAGAAGTATTTGGAAATTAAAATAGACAGTATGAAGAGAAGTATAAAAAGATCTAAGAGTCTATTAGTTTTTCAAATGGTGATTCAATTTTTATCATTAAACTATTAATATAGCTCTCTATACATGCCAAATATTTACAGTTTTTCAAAAACTATATCTTTAAAGGTAAAGAATGATTTAAATAATGTGTAAAGAGTTTATGACATGAGCAGAATATTTGTTATCAGTCTTCAGACACAAATGATATCTGCATAGTTCTTGTCACGTGCATTATTTCTCAGGTCAGTGCCGCATACAGTAGACACTAAATACATGCTTATTGATGATATGTAAATAATATTTTATTATTATTTTTTAAAAATTTATTTATTTATCTTTAGAGGGGAAAGGATGGGGAGAGGGAGAGAAATATCAATGTATGGTTGCCTCTCATGCGTCCCCTCCTGGGAACTGGCCTGCAACCCAGGCATGTGCCCTGACTGGGAATAGAACCGCGATCCTTTAGTTCGCAGGCCCGTGCTCAATCCACTGAGCTACACCAGCCAGGGCTTAAATAATATTTTAAATCTTCAGTATAAAAAAATCTTTAGAACCAAGGTAGCAATGTGATAATATTTGAACAAAATAGAGCGCATTATTCTGGTGCAAGCTCTCATTCTCCCCCTCCCCACAAAAGCATTCATCAAGTTCATTGGTTTTCCATAGATTCTTACTTAATGCACTCCCAAATTCTTCCTTCATTGAACTGCTTCTCAGTTCTTTCCTTTCCATCCACTTGCAGACACAGTTGCTACACTGTTCTCCGTGTGTTTATTGAAGGAGACTGCCTTTCTCTTGACTCCATTTCTTCCCCTTCTTGCCTTGTTTTAAACCCATGGGTCATGTCAGAACACAGTTCACATGCTTTTGTCTTGAGAAACTGCTGGAAAATCTGGCAACACTTTTAGCATAAACCTAACAAAGAAGCACAAGTTTTAGGAGGCAGAGTCAGTATAGTGAGGCTAAATTTATGCTTTTACTTAAGATTTGAGAAAGGAAGAAAAAAATGCATCCTCTTAAATAACTTTTTACCTTTGAGTATGCATTATTTTGGTTGTATAGTTGATTGAAATATTAATTTGAAAGAACTGTGTTCATTGATACTACTCATTGAGAAATGTCAAATTATGCTCATTGGTATTAACACCATTTAAAAATCAAGCATATGGCAATACTTTACATCAGAAACTTATATTTAATACAAAATTAGAAAATAGTGAAAGTAGTTTAATTCTTATGAGCTTTGGCAATTTATTTTTTATTTTGGTAAAATATGTACAACAAAATTTACAATTTTAACCATTTTTAAGTTGTATAGTTCTGTGGCACTAAGTTCATTCACATTGTTATGCAAACATCACCAACGTTTGTCTCCAGAATTTTCCCACCTTCTCCAGGTGAAACTCTGCTCTCATAAACACTGACAACCCCCCCCTCGCCCCCCAACCCCCCACTCCACGTTCTGTCTCCGTGAATGTGACTCCCTTCGATACCTCGTGGAGATGGAATCATGCGGTACGTGTCCTTCTGTGACTGGCTTACTTCACGTAGCCTGCTGTCTTCAAGGTTCACGCATGTTGTAGCGTGTGTCAGAATTTCCTTCCTTTTTACAAGTGCACACCATTCCGTTGTGGGTATATGTTGCTTTTTGTTTATCCCAAATCATCGTGGACACTTGGGTTGCTTTCATATTTTGGCTATTTTGAATAATGCTGCTATGAACATGGGCGTACGAATTTTGGTGTGATTTTTTTCTAACACTTAATTACAGAAAGTTTTAAAGAATTTGAATTTTATCGTAATTGTCTACATTCCTACCCACCTACATTCTACCACTGATGTTTTACTGTGCTTGTTTTATCAATATCTACCAACCTCTGTTCATCTATCAGTCTTAACAATTTAATACCTTTTTTATCAGAGTATTTTGAAGACACTTCCTCCTAAATGCTTCAACATGCATATCAGCAGTTAGAAGTCAGTCTCAGTTCAGTTTCTCTGCAAAGGTAACATTTATGTGCATTGAAATGCACACATCTGAAGTGCACATCTGATTACTGTTGACAAACGCATGTACCTGTGTGATCAAAACTCCCGTGAAGGCAGAGGCCCAGACCCCTGGCTGTCACCCCAGGAAGTTCACCACCGTCCTCCCGGGCGGTTCTTTCCCCTGGGTCCACAACGGTGACAACTGTGCAAATCATTCTTCCACTGTAGATTGGTTTGGCTTGTTCTCAAACGTCACATAAATGGAATTATAATACGTACTTTTTTGTATGAGGCTACTTTAATTTGTCATAATGTGTCTGAGCTTCATCCACAGTGCACAGGTCACTCTTTCCTTTGCGCTGCTAGGCAGTATTCCATCACGTGAATACATTGTAACTTCCCTGTTGTCTTATGACGGACATCTGGGCTGGTTTCATGGCAACTTATTGTTGCTGCTGTTTTTGTCTTTCACAGGATGAAGTCAAATGTCCCTTGCTTATTCCTTCACTCTTAAGTCACTAACATTATGGCTTAGTAAATGCATATGAAGGGATTTTTTAAAAATTCCCTGGTAACTCAGCAACACCATTTCCCTCGGCCTGAGACCCTAGCCAGTGGAAGAGATCAAGTAGTTGCTGCTTTTAAACGTATATCACCCATATTCATGTGTGGCTTTCTTTGTCATGCTGGCAAATCGATTACCCCACAGGGAGCTCCTGACTTCCCTGAGATCTTAAACCACCTTCCAACCTACTCCTGTCTCTGAGTTTTTGAAATAACATTGTTGGCTCACTGTTGAGAAGGAGGTGGAAGTAGGAGGCATCGTGCAGTTTCCGGTGGTTGTGGGGGCAGTTCTCACTGTGGCAGCTGCTCCAGCAGTATCAGCGGCAGAGGGGAGAGGATGAGGGCTGGACAGCGGACACAGGTTGTTGGGAGTAAGGCGGTCTCTACTACAGTGGTAAAGTGAAACGGCTTTTTTCAGGGAGAAGCCCAGGGAGACCTGTTTGCAGGGCTTCGTTTGCTAACTAGACAGAACTGTGCCGTGCCGTCTTTGGTGCAGTGGCAAGGGGGCGCCTCGTAGAACTCCAGCCTGCCGCTGTGCCGTGTTTTCGTCCACTGTGCGTGCTTTGCGCCTTGTTCTCCAGACGCCATATGAATGCAGGGCTTGTTTTATAATACAATCTCTTAATTTGCGACATCCCAGCGAAACGCTAATTTTAAAAGAATTGCGTGGTTTGAGGACAAGTAACTAAGGATATCAAAGGAGCATTTAAAATATTAAGGCCCACTCTGTATTTTCCAGAAGGTATAAAAGTAATACCACTTAATAGGTTAGCTGCCACCCTGCACTTTCAAAGCACTTTAGAGTCATTCATCTGTCTGAGGTAGGACAGGATTAGTACCCTTGTTTGGTTAATAGATGAGAACTCTTTTTTTCCTCCCGTGTTTTCCTGCATTTGAATTCGAGAATTTCTCCAGAGCTCTCCAAACAGTGTCTGTGGTCTTCCGGTAGCCTAACAAAGATTCCTTTGAACAATAATGGCTTCCCCCCAATCTCCTGAGTACTTCTGGGGTATGTTTTGCAGAAGGGTTGTTAAAACGAGATACAAAGAATTATCAGCTTCTGTGGTAGCAGTAAAAAATAAAGATGAGATTATATCATTCATAGAAGTTAATTATATATAAAAATAGGTGAAATACTTAGTAAATTTGGATAAAGTCTTTAAGCAGATACAGCTTTAATGTGCACCTAATTCATGGTTTTTCTTGAGAAAAAGGAAGGAAATCACAGGTATTCATCAGTTTCTGATTTGGTCTCAAATGGCTGTGAGGTTAGTATCTCTACAAAGTATTGGCTCTGTTATTGCTTGAACTGATAATCTTAAATTAGAGCATATTTATGGGAACTTTATGATTGGGAGAAGTGAGGCGTCATCCCACCTTCAGACACCGGGCTGTGCTGGCCTCTGCTCACGTATGAAGGACACATGGACAAAACCAAGGCAGGATAGGATCAACGGGGGGGAGTGGGGATGGCAGGGGTGCGGGGCAAATGGAGACGGCTGTACTTGAATGACAATAAAAAAATGGGGGGGTACATTTTGAAGACAAAAATTCCAAAGCCTGATTTATTTTTATTTTATCTGTGCTTATACAGGTGTGTTTAATCCTGTTCTTGTTTTTTAGCTTCTTCAATACTGCATAAAAGTATTAATCATTAGGCAGGCTTAATGTAGATACCTTCAGCACTTCCATGGAAAGTCATAGTCAGAGAATTCATTCTAATTCAAGGTTAATTAGTGTACCATTAAAATAATGTGTTACAAAAATTAATTACATCGCAGGTCAAGCTGCATGTTAGAAATCGCGGTGCGAGTATCTGAGAGCGCCTCATCCTCCCTAAAGCATTGCCAGAAGCATTGCCCTGTGGGCGCCGCCCTTCTGGAAAACACGTCCAGAGTGAGAGTCACCCCTGAGGTCCAGTCATAGGTGTTTCCCATAAAGTAAGTTTTTGGCACCACATATGGGAAATTTAAAATATAACTCCCATTAACAGTAAAATGTGTTGCTTGTCTGCTGTCCCATTGGAACAGCTGAGGATTTATAATTTAGTATTAATCGATGTAACCCTATCGGGTTAATTCTAAGGAGAAATCAAGAACCTGGTGGAGCAGAAATTATCTATACATCTTGTGGTAAAAGTACTAGATAAATTAATATTATGTTTTCTTACTTAACTGTTAGGTAGTTCGGGTAGGTGCCCTGTGGAAGTATATCACACATCATTTTAACTGTGTAGTAATTCTTGTTAATAGTTTAACTTTATAGCCATAAAATGTACACTTAAAGTTCAAACTCAAAACGATGGAGACTTTGAAGTTTTATTTGATTATTTGAATGTAAAAGCTGTGAAACAGTTACATTGAACTATAGAATATTTTATGTATCGGTATTCGTTCTGAGAGTCTTATGAGAGTGTCTGATTATTCATATGGAGAATGTTGAAATCAGTGCCCTGGACACAGCAGGTTCATTAGACTTACAGAAATCTTAACCCAGGAAACTTGGCAGGACATGTTTTACTTGGCTCTTAGAATTGCATCCATTTAAAAAAAATCCTTAGTGGGCTCTGACCAAAATGGTTTTGGTACTACAGCAAATTTTGAATGATTTGCTCGTTTTAATTTTCTGTTTCCCTTCCTGTTTGGATTTTGTGTAAGCCTATTCGAAAACATATTCACAAATAAATAAAAATAAGTTGAGCAAGTGAAAGAAAAGAACAATTAGTAGGGAAGAAGTTGTCTCTGTTGTTTTGTTTGTGTATTTTTTTCAAGAGTAGGTCCTGGTCTAATTAGTTGAACTAACAGGTGCTTGAAAAGAATCTGGAAGATAAAGAGTGTAAGTGGGTTTAGAAAAGCTTTCTTGAAAAGTGCTTTTTCCTCTAAAGCTACCTTTGTCCTGCTTTGTCCTACTTAAATCTTTTCTAAAATGACATAAAGCAGGGACTTCAACTTAACGTGGAAAAACATTCCAGTTCTTAAAAATAACAACATCAGTACCACCCTCAAAAAGCAGTGTTAAGCCATACTTCACTCAGTTCTAAAGAGGAGCCCTTAGCTCTGGGGGGTTTTGTTTGTCCATTGACCCAAGTAGGCCTCTTTCATGACCTGAACCAAGATTTTCTGGTGGTGCAGAATAGAATGAACACATTGACGGTAACTGAGATTCTTTGCTAGACAAGTTAAAGTGATGTTTCATGTTTAATACTTTCTCTCCTAACCATTAATCATCTGTTCTCTTTTACAAGTGGCTTTCATAGTCAGCATTGAGGATAGACACCAAGTAGACTATACTAGTGTTTTTGAGATATTTAAAGGTGTAAATTTGGGATATTAAGGGGAAATCCTTACTTTCAAACTGATTAAATTTTCTTACATTTTAAGGAATGAACTTGAGTAAATTCAGATTTTACTCTACCCACGTTTAAATACTCACTTTTTAATCCATCAAATTTCTTTCACCAGAAGTGGGGAACGTGAAATTTAAGAAAACTGTCACTTACATTCATAAAATAATAGTTTGAACTGCACAAAGCATTGTCTTGCAGCTCGTTCATTTAACAGACATTATCGGTACTGTAGTTAGTGTTGCCCATCGGACTTCACTCTCAAGGGGAGGAAACCCATCCAGCTGACATATGGCACTGGGCCAGAACACAGCGGGTCCACAGGTTTCCGGTCGATTCCAGAAAGTACGCTGCTTTTCCCACAGAGCATTTTCTGTCATTCTCAGAACAGTTAACCCAGTTTTGTGTATTACTTTGTCGTTCTTAAAACCTTGTATCTTGCATATACCCTCCCAATTGTAATAACAAATGTGTTTCTCTTTCTCTGTGTTTCAGGGCAGAGCTCTACTCCACTGGGCGTGTGATCGAGGACATAAGGAACTAGTTACAGTCCTGCTACGTCACAGAGCTGATATTAACTCTCAGGTGAGAGTGATGAAGTGGGAGCTTGTTTGAAAAATTGAGGTCAGATCCACATAACACAGAATTCGCCACTAACTGTCGTAAAGTGTACGAGTCAGTGGCACTAGCACATCTAACGGTGGTGAACAGCCGTCACTACCATCTTGTCCCACAGCATTTCACCCCCCGAGGACACCTTGTGCCCGCTAAGCAGTCCCGCCTGTCTCCCTTCGGCGTGTTCCTGGGCTCTTCTCCCGTACCGCCGCTGTGCTTTTCTGTTCACGTTCTTCTGCTGTGCGTGAAGCATTGCAGCTTCAAAATGTGTTACAGTATCTTTTAGGGTAGTTTCCTTCCCCACTTGATGGGACTTTTCCTGTTATTTTTGCTTATTTATTTTTCCGTGTGAACTCTGAAATCATCTTTCAAACCCCTGTTTCCCCCAGCCTCCACCACCATCACTAAGTTAAAAAGAGAAAAATAAGGAAACAAACTACGAGTGCCCTTGTGTCTTTGATTTCATTTGGATTGCCAGGCAGTATTCTAAAATTACTTGTGTTTTTAAATTACAGTTGACATTCAGTATTATTTTATATTTGTTTTGTATACACAGTGTAGTGGTCAGTTATATAATGTATGAGGTGATTATGTAATTTGTAGAGTAGCACCACGCATAGTTATTGCAGTATTATTGACTATTTTCCTTACGTTGTATTTTATATTCCCATGACTATTTTGTAACTGCCAGTTTTACAGGGGATTTCTTAATCCCTTTACCTTTTTGCCCACCGTCCCCACCTCCCTCCCATCTGGCAGCCTTCAGTTTGTTCACTGTATCTATGAACTGTTTCTCTTTTGTTTGTTTGTTTATTTGTTCTGTAGATTCCACTTATAAGTGAAATTATATAGTATTTGTTTTCCTCTGTCTTATTTCACTTAACACAGTATCCTCTAGGTCCATCCATATTGTTGCACATGGTAAGATCTTTTTATGGCTGAGTCATGTTTATTCAACCGTTTGTTGACGGGCACTTGGGCTGCTTCCATATTTTAACTATTGTAAATAACACTACAATGAGCATAGGGGTGCATATATCTTTTTGACTTAGTGTTCTGGTTTTCTTCAGAGTATTTTGGAGGAAAATGTCCCCAAGTTAGGCATAGCCTGAGGTTTTTGCCTGTGGGTTTCCTGTATTCTATTTGTTGGGTAATATAAGGCAGACAATCCAAGAACTGCCTTATGTGGCTGTCTAGGGCACTCTTTACTGAATATCAGCTTTAATGCACAGTGAAAGTTCCATCTAGGTTTCCAGGATGGATCAGGTAGGACTGTATTACTGGCCATTGTTTTCCTTGTCTTCTTTGTAGTCACACGACCACTTTATACTGACCCACCTTTGATTTTCCTTTGTTATCGACAGTCCTAACTCACGTGATCCAGTTTCAGTTGGGGACTCTGGCTTTGGAAATTAGCTCTCAGAATAGCTTCCCTCTTGTAACTTCTTCTTTGGTTTTATTATTGAAAACTCTTTTAAAATACAGACAGTACAAACATAATATATGTTAGTAAAGGTTCGTCTCTCTCATGACTCAGTCTTTCTTAAACAAAATTATTATTGACTGGCCTATTGGTTGCCAAAAAAGAAAATCAATTTTATTAGAAGTATTTGCGTGGCCACAGATCTCGGTTACTAATCCACCTGAGACAGGCTGATGTTATCAACTATCTGAAGACTAATTTTTACCATTAGCCTGAAACCGAGTAGTAATTAGAGAGATGTCACAGTCCACTGTGTTTTCCTGTCATTTTTACCCTTCAGTGTATCTTCCGTACTTTTATTGTCCTGCAGTTTCTACGTTCTGTGACTCTGATGGAATTGGAACTTTTAATTTTATTTCCAGAAAGATCCTTTATAGATTTCACTTGTTATCTGGCAGTATTACGGACACAGTTTTGTCTTTCCTGCTGCCTGGTATTGATTTTTAGTTCAACTCTGGAAGGCAGGCTCTTAACCACATTTCAGATTAGGTATGGGTTAAATACACACACATACACCCCGCAGACCCCGTGAGTAACTTTGATCTTTCAAGCCCTGGAGAAAGGCTGAAGCTATTCCCAAAGCACATTAAAAAGTATTTGAATGCTGAAGATTTATTGCTAGTTTTTCTCGGATTTATTGTAAAGTAGCATTAAGGAAATAGCGGGGTAGAGGGCAAGGTAGAAGCAGCACTGGTTGTGTTAGGTGTCTGCACTGTGCCCTGGGTGTCACGAAATTCAGATGCCATTTTTAAGTACTAAAAAACAACAGAATGGGCATCGTGACAATCCTAGATTTTACCTGGCTTTGTGGGGCTTAAGATGAAGACCGCAGGCCCCCCACCCCAAGGCTGCCCTGCTGCTGCTCCTGGGCAGGTCTCTTCCTCCCCAGGTCCACCAAGCCTGTCGCCGCCAGCAGAGACTGCTATGGACTGTGTCAGTGACCTGGTCAGGAGACTCTAATGGCTGCCTGTAGGGTAGCTTCCCAGTTCTGTACATTGGAATTGAGTTCTCCATCATTCGGGAAAAAAATGAACAAATCACAAGTAAGGTGTACAGCAATAAACAAAACCATCTGTAATTCTATTACATGGGGTGGGGGCAGATATAAAACAGTACTTTAGTATTTACAATGTACCGAGCATTTTACAGGTATTGTTTCTTTTAGTCGTCACATCCATCCAAGGTGGGTATGTTATTTTCTGTGTTTTACTGATGGAGAAGCCAGAGCTTTGAGAAGTCGTAGAGCTATCAAGTGATGAAATCAAGATTGGAACCTGCCATTCTGACTCCAGAGCCCACACTCTCAACCTTTCCACTGTGAAACCCAAGTACATTTCATTCTCATCTTTACTTTCTCTGCTCACACATATATAATATTTTAAAGATATTTGGTGCAATATGGTACATAGTTTCCTTCATTATTTAAAACAATGGAGATACAAAACACATTCAGTGAGGCATGTTTGGTACAAAAATCTTAAGGATACAACTTAATGCATTTTATATACATGTACTTTTTTATTTTATTTGCCCCAGCTTTAACCAAAGTAATATATATATATATATATATATGCATCATTGTATATATGCAACTGCCGCCCGTACACTTAGAATATTTTCAGAACCCCAGAGAGTCTTTCCTAACCTACTTTCTGTCAGTCCTTCCTCTCCCACTCCGAGGCACCTGTCGTTCTGACCTCTCTCACATCGATTAGTTGGTTCTCCCTCCTCCTGGAGTTTGAATATTTGGAATCGCGTAACGTATATTCTTTTGGACCAGGCGTCTTAGCTCAGTATAACTTCTGCGACAGTCATGCATGTGGTTTCAGATATCATTTGTTCCTTCATTTTTACTCCCGTGTAACATTTCACATTTCGTTCGAGCATACACCGCCATTTGCCCGTTCTGCTGTTGATAGACATGCAGTTTTTAGCGGTCTTTTCCCTTTAGTTTTGGCTATTATGACTAAGGCGCCTGAGAACATTCCTGAACATGGGCATATTCACATATATTTTCGTTTCTGTTCGGTCTTTCCCAGGAGCAGAGTAGCTGGGTCGTATGGTAACTGTGCATTTAAAGTTTCGAGGACCTGTTTGTGGTTTTCTGGTTTTCTGGTTTTCAGAGAGGCCGGTGACCGGTGTCCATCTTGCATCTCACCCCCAGCCGTCGTGTGTGAGAGTCCCCGTTTCCCCACACCCGTGTCAGCACTGTCATTTGCCTTGGGTGACAGCCGTGCCAGTGCAGCTCGTGGCGTCTCGTGGTGGTTTCGATGTCCGTTTCCCTCGTGGTTAGTGACACTGAGCATCTATTATGTGCTTTTTGGCCATTTCTGCTTGTTCTTTGGGGAATGTCTGTTCAGACCCTGAGCCCATTTTGTTGTTGTTATTATGTGGGGGAACCCCACGGAAAGTAAACTTGTTTGCGAGCAAAATCTACTATGGGGTAGAATGGACTCCGCCCCTTTGGTCACCAAATCATCACATCATCGTTGGCGATTCGTGTTGCCATCCTCGCACCTGCCTGGAATCTTTCCGGGGTGGAACCAGCTTCAGAAGGACCAACAGTGCTGACCTCAAAGGGACAACATTCATGACAGACACCTGACAGGTGTGAGTGCAAGGGAGGAGGTTGAGGGTGTGCCTAGGTGATGGTCTTAGTAGTAGGACAAACGAGATGAATCAGAGCTTTTGGCATTTTTTTTTAACCTCTCTCTTCTGGCACCGCCCTGGTGGGGGAAGGGAAGCACTGCCTGCTGCCGTCGGGCAGGAGGTGAAGCGGCAATGCCAGTGAACAGTACCTAGTTCCACCCACATACAGTGACACCTGGGTCAGCCATTTTAAAACCTGTGCAGAGACGTTCAGTAACAAATACTGTAGATAAACTAACGTTGTGGTGGGTGACTTCACCAGTGAGGTCATCTGGCCTGAGAAGGTTTTAAGTTACATACTCAGGTTCTTCAACAGATACAAAACTTCACACTTTTTAAATGTTTTTCTTTTGTCAGTTTTAATAGGTTGGGTTTTTCAATGATTTGTCCATTTCATCTTAAGTTGTAAAATACTGACCTACAGTTATTGCTAATATTGTCTTGGTACTTTTTAGTGTCTCTTAGGGTGTGTGGTGATATCTTAGTTTGTGATATTGTTAATTTGTTTTTTACTGATTGTTCTTGCTAAGGGTTTGTCAACTTTATTCATCTTTTCAAAGGGATGGGCTTTCAGTTTTGTTGACTGTCTCCATGGCACTTTGGTGTTTGTCATGATTTCTGCTCTCTGTCATTCCCCTCTGCTTTCTTTGGATTTAATTTGCTGTTCTTTTTCTGGCTTCTTGAGATGGAAGCTTAGATCATTGATTTCCAACTATTCTTTTCTAACAGGTGTACTCAGAGGTATAAATTTCTCTTTATGCACTACTTTAAATGCATTTAGCAGATTTTGATCTATTATCCTCTAGTCAAAATACATTTACAATTTTTACTGCGATTTTTTTCTTTGAATCATGGGTTACCCAGATGTGTGTTGTTTAATTGCCAGCGGTTTTCCTTCTGTGTTCATTTTGAATTTGACTCTATTAGGATAAAAGAGCCCACTCTGGAGAGTTTCCGTATTTTCAAAGTAACACTTGCTTTTTGGGCCCAGTGCAGGGCCACGGGATCCGTCCAGTTTTCTCCTTCCGTATCGGTAACTCCCTTCTCTGGCGACAGGGAGAAGCCCGGCTCCCAGTGTCTTGTCGTACGGACGCACCTGGTCAGTCTCCCCGTGGGTACCCCGCTCTCATGCTGCCGTCCCCCTTCTCCTGCACGGGTGCCCTCATCATCCTGAGGCTCTAACAGTCTGCCCCGACCACTTTCCTGGAGGGTGCCCTCCTGGCTCTCCTTGGTCTCTGCCCCCCGGAGTCGGGCCACTTTGCCGTGCAGGTGCCTTCCTCACTCAGCGCGCGCTTCACCATGAAGCACGATGCCAGCCTGCTGTGGGGCCATCTCCTTCACCCCTCTTGGTCCCTGACACTTGTACTGGGCCGTCCTCCTGTGTGGACATCCTCCTCGTCCTGCGTGGGCTCTGACACCTCACGCTGGGCTGTTGCCACTGCAGCTGGGCGTCCTCCTCCCGCTCCCAGTGAGGCTCTGCCACCATCAGAGCACTCCTCTCCACTGCCCTCCGCCCCCCCACGGAGGCACCCATCTCCCCCGGCATCATCTAACGGATGTAAAACCTACTGTGCCGGAAGGGAAGAGGAAGCGCTGTATTTCATAGTGGCTATGGTATACGGCACATATATATGAAGGACCATAAACTGAAGTCAGTGTTATTTTCCCCAAAGGAGGGTACCCCGTATTCTCTTGTCAGATACATAGTTTGCGGGGGCCGGCACCTTAGGCCCTTGAGGACCTGAGCTGGCTGGGGCGGGTTGGGACTTCAGTTGGAGCGAGTGTGCCTCTGCTGTCCTGCATGTCCTGTGGGAGATTCGTTAGGGCTTCTGCTTGTGAGCCTGTGGGTCTCTGCCTGCCAGTCCTGGAAGACTGGGAAGATTCGATCGGTGTTCCTGCTTTGAGCTTTGTTCTCCAGCTTCCTGCCTCGCACCTCAGGGGTGTGTTCAGCCCGAGATTTGTTGCTGAAGGCGGGCCCTCCTCCTCAAGTAGGACTGCGTCTTTCAGACACAGCAAAACAAAAGAGTCTTAGGTTTGTTTTTAGAAACTCTGGCTTCCCGCACGGCCCCCGAATCCCTGAAATAAATCATGTAAGAGAGCAGTACTTTGTGTTTGGGACTTCTGGAGTTTTTGACTTGTTGAACCACCCCCACCCAACCTGCCAGAGTTCTGCTGATTTTGTTTCCCCCAGCGCCTTCACTCATTTGCGACGAGTTCCAGCCTGTGCGCAGGGTCAGCCAGTGTCCCCGCTGCGGAAGCTGCGGGAGAGGGCCTGCTGTCCTCAGAATAGCTTTGTGGTTCGGTTCCCTCTGTCCCTTTGGCTTCCAGGACCCTCAGGGTCTTTATATGTACATTTTCTTTTTCAGTTTACCCAACCAGGTGGCGGTGGTGGTGGGAAAGTTAGCCTAGTGCGTCTCCTTGCGCCCTGCCTGAGCCAGGTGCCAGTCACGCGTGTGGTTTGCATACTTCTTTTTCGCTTAAGTAGGGACCACTTTTTCATGTCATTCAGTGTTTTTCAAAAAGCTTTTTATTGTTTTTTATAGCTTATCTAACTAAGGACAATAGTGGAATACATGTTATATGTGAGAAAATATGAGAGACTTTAAGATAAATTGGTTTGCATCTTTTCAGAGTATCCTCTTCCTTGAAGATTTGGGGAGTAGAAATAATTGAACTTAGAGTAGCTCCAAAAATCATTTGATATATAAACACACACAGATATATAACTTTGGACTAGGATATAAAATTACACACAAATTACTTAAATAAAACAAGACTTGAATGCAATGTCATGTTTTCAGCACGGTCATGCCGTCACTTAATGTATCCTTCCAGTTTTTCTTGTTTTTCAACAATTTTTCTCTCAAGAGCAGCATTTTTAGTTTAGATTTATCTTACCTTTTTCAGTAGCCATTCCTTGAGGCCACGGACTTCTTGTTGGAATGACATTCAACTAATTTTATGTCATATTAAATCAGTTCTAAGGTGATTTTTTTTACACTTCTTCAAATTGAAATGTCTTACATCACTATTAACCAGGTAACATTACTGCCTGTATTTGAGTTAAGTCTTTAGTTGTTAATGTTGTCGCTTTAATGACATTTAGTGTTACGTTGTCTTTAATTGCCATTTAAAATATTTTAGAAAGATGACTATAATTGCATATTGGAAAAAAGTCATTGTATATGAAGAAAGGCACAAAACAGAAGTGGGAATAAATTTAATATTAGTAAAAGCAAATACCATTAGAGGAATGACCATTTTTCCGTAATCGTGTGTGTGTGTGTGTGTGTGTGTGTGTGTGTGTGTCCTCTTCGAGGAAAGGTTACTTTCTGTTTTGGACCCAACTGTTGAGTAGAGCACGGTGCATCGGTCATCTAGGGTGCCGTGCACTGAGTACTGGGCCTGGGGAGGACTCCAGCCACGTGTAGCACAGCAAAGGTCATCACTGTGCCAGCCGCCAGAAAGCAAAGTACGGACACTCCGGCCCCTGGCACCGTGGTGTCAGAGTCGCGAGGAAGACACAGCACAGCTGAGCTCGGGGGGAGCGGTGCTGTGCTCACACAGAGAAGAGGGGGAACAGGATCAGCCTTAGAAGTGGGCGTTGGTCATCCACGGCCCCCAGGGCAGTTTGCCTTCCCGCCCCCTCTCATGTCGCGGTGGAAGGAACCCCGCCGCCTCCCTGAGGAGTTCGGTACAGTAGTGGGTTGGCCAGGTGCCATGCGACATACACACTTGAAGGAGAGACCAGAGAGTATTACGGAGCCTGAAACGAGGAAGGATATTCCCACAGAAGGTGAGACCGTACCTCCGGGACAGATGCCTGAAAGCAGCATTCATTGCTGGGTCAGAAGGGTGAGTGCCCGTGTAGTTTTTTCAGGAGTTGACAAGTTTCCCTCCGGAAGGGTCGCACTGAACCGCCCCCGCAGTGACAGTGTCCGAGAGCCCGCTCTGCGAGTCTGGTCAGCACGCCGCGCTGGCACAGTCTCAGATTTTCGCCGAGCTGGGGGAGAAGTGCTATCTCGGTGTGTTGCAGTGTGCGCGTGTGTGAGTTGTTACATTTTTTCATGGGTTGGAAGGTGATTTTTATGTCCCTTTTTGGTATTGTCTGTTCACATTTTTCCATCAAGGTTTTGGCGTATTATAGCTCAATTTTTAGGAGTTGTTTATGTATTAAAGATATTAACCTTCTTCTGGGGTATTTGCTGCAGGTATTTTCCCCTATTTTTCCAGCTTTATTTTGACTTTGTTTATGGTATCTTTGGTCATATAAATATTTTTATTTTTATGTAGTCAAATTTATCTGTCTATCGCCTCTGGATTTTAAGTCATGGTTAAAAAGCTTTCTCTTACACCAAGGTTAAAGGGGGATTTACCCCTGTTTTCCTCTCGTGTTTGTATGGTTTGTTATTGCGCATTTGATCTCTAAATGTATGGTTGTGGGAGATGGACCTCACTTTGTCTTTTTCCAAATGCCTTCCCAGTTGTCCCAGCATTGTTCATTGAGAAGTCCATTCCCCGGTGATTTGAAATGCCACTTTGTCGTACATTTGGGTCTCGTTCTGGACTTCATAGTCTGTTCAGTTGGTGTCTTTGTCAGTTCATGCAGTAATACAATTATTTACAAAAGAGGCTTCATAGATATTAATGTCTAGAACTGCTGTTTCTCCATCAGAGTGTTTCTCTTTAAATGTTTTCCTGGCTATTCTTGAGTGTTTGTTTGTTTTATATGAACTTTAGTATCAATTTGCATGATTCCATAACATCGCTTGTTGGTATTTTGGGAGGGGTTGCATTTAGTTTATAAATTAGGGAGAACTGACATGTTCATAATATTGAGTCATCATATCCAAGTATAGGAGATATTTTTCCATTTAATCAAATCTATGTTTGTGTATTTCAGTATTTAAAGTTTTTTCCTCATACAGGTTTTGCACATTTCTTGTTAAATTTATTCTTAAATATTCAATCTTTGTTGCCATAAACTGTTTGCTATTTATAAGTTCTTCAAATAATGTTTGAGATTTTTAGATCTCTGACTTCTTTAATGTAGTTCCATGCCATTTATATGGTAAGTCATGGGCTACAATTGAAAATATTTCAACTGTAAATGAAGGTGTAAATATGTTGACTTTTCCTGTTTTCCCTCACATTTTGTCCCTGTGACCCTCATTAAGGGGTCATTTGGAGAGTCTGGGCTAATGTGTTAAATCACCTGTATGATTTGCTGGAGAATTGCTTTAATTCCACTTAAGAGTATGTAATTAATGAAAGTCAGGTGCAAAAACAGATGCCCTTTGCCAAAACACAATACATTTTGTCATTTGATCTCTTGTTCCTGCTGAGTGGATCATTATGAAAATAGCCTTAGCCTTCAAATTACTTCTTTAATCCCTGATTCTGTAGAGTCCAGCCCTCAGACCCGTTTTACTTCCTTCCTAAATTGCTAGTATGTTTTAGGTGCTGAGGAAGAAGTGTTTACTAGTACTTGAGCCTAGAACCTTTCCAAGGGAAACATAAAACTGCTCTCTGGAATGAATTGAGCTTCACATAATCTGCAGAACCCAGTGAGGGTGCGCGTGGTAGTGGGGAGAGGGAGGGGGTGGGGCTAAACCCAACAGCTGTGCCTATAAAATATATGGCTGTTTTATATTTTCTTATAGGGATTCTTTTCATGTATACCTATTTCTGTCCTGTGAGGTTATTTGATGAGAACACTTCCCTTTTTAAAGGCTTGATCAATCCCGGGTTTACAATGTTATGTATGGCACATCCTTTTACACCTAGAATACGCCTTCCAAACGTACATTGGATTCTTGGTATTTTGAGGGCAGAGTTTGTGCACTGCTTTTAATATTAAAATTATTACTTCACTGGGCATTCTAGTTACTCCTTTTCTTAATAGTTCCTAGAGCCATTCAAAACTCCAAATTTTAATAATCAAAGAAGTAAAAGGTTTTTTACTTTGTCAAAAACATCAGTTCATAATATAAATAGTTTTTAGGATTCTCTTTATAATACTTTCTAAAAATGTTACAATTTCAGTATCAAATACCAAATACTACATCCAGAATGTGAGTGTTCTTATATTATATTCTTTATACTTTAAAATAATATTTTATATATGGAGTAAGTCGTAAAGTTAGAATGGTATATTTAGCAAATCTTGATCCCCCTGGTAATTGTTGATATCAACAAGATTTAGAATTCTCATTGGTCAGTATGTAATCTGCCCCAATGGGTTATGGGTTAAAAATAAATATATTTGCACATTTTTACACTTTGCAAGCTGACATATTGCCTTCTCGGTGACATTCTGATTTGACTGTTTTTAATGCATTTACCAGCTATTGGAAAAGTGCATTTAGCTAAAGACTAGTATTTTTGTTAGACGATGGTATTTTTTTCTTGATGCTCTGTGATTATTAAATGTTTTAAGTTACATTTTTGCAAATGGTTGTTTTGATGTGTTACTCTCTAATGAAACCCTAAAGTAAGCAGAGTGGGAACATGACAGGTGGTCCTTTGGTTCTCTATGCAAAGAATATGTTTAGAGAGCTGAAATGAAAGGGGAAGTTCCAGTGGAGGAAGAGAAATAAAAAGTAAATGAGCTCATCAAAGTCAGAGAAATTGATATTGGCAGGTCCTGAATGATGCTCCTAGATGAGCAATCTTTCAAAATACTTCTTGTACATTGCTGCTGTTCCTTTATTTATTATTAAAATAACATGATCCATGAGGAGCTTGGGGTGACTCTCGGCCTAGCTAATTCTAATTAATCCAGTCAGGGAGAGCAGTAGGGTAAGTGGAGCAGTCTATCGGATTGAAATTCATAACTTAATTGAGGTCAAAGTCCCGGTCTGGGAGAACAAAAGTCTTTTGCTAGGACCAGGCAGATCAATAGCAATAAATATCTGGCTTGGATACAAGTAGCTTATAGTGACAGATTATCTGACAGTGGCCAGAGGTCCCGGTTCTGTTAAGGGCAGTCATGAGCATGCCATGGTTCTTGCTGATGTTCAATCCTCACCCGTGACACTTGGAAAGAAGTGCTACTTTCAAGAACTCTTGAAAGTCTTAAGGAAGCAGTATGTGTGAAACTCCAGTGCCTCCTGTTTGCTGTTACCCGATGGACATGCCCTAGTAACACATTTTTTTTAAGTGACAAAGGAGTTTCTATCGTATTGCCAGTAAGAGCCAAAGGGTTTGCAAAGTTGATTAATCTTAAGAGCTAACTTTCCCATTAATAATTCAAAAAGAGTGTCTAGAATTGCTTTGGGGGAAGGGCATAACACAAGACCATGTTGTCTTGATCTGTATATAACTGTAAAAGTTAAAGAGGCCCATGTTATGCCAGCATTAAGGAGCTGGTGTTAGCTTCTTTAAGTTTGGTAACGGTATTGTGGTTGTGTAGGAATTTTCCTTGTTCTTAGGTGCACAGTGATACCTTTAGGGACAAGATGTCTTGATGGTTATAATTTTTCAAACCTACTTCAGCAAAAAAAAGATAAAGAAAGGTTAAAAGAAAGAAAACATGGTAAAATGTTATCAGTGATTAAATATGAGTAATAGGTCTCTACCGTTCTACATATACAAATATTTTCATAAAAAAATAACAAAAAGAACCCTGTGTAGTAAAAACATCAGGCCAGTGTGTTACCAGGAAAGGGTTCCCTCTGTCCCATTCTGTTCATACTTTTAATTTCTACTTCGTTGTCAAAAGCTTAGCTGTTCTTTTATGTGTTATATCATTGTTTATCCATAATAATAATTATTATTATTTAATTAGTATAAAACTTTGCATTCCACCTATCATTAGTAACAGTATTGCCTCTGAGCCTCAGCTACCATCTGACTGGGCGAGTGACCCCTGAGACGCGCAGTCATCAGTCTCGCGAGGTGTGGAGAGCTTCGCAGTACGTGTCGCATCTCTGCTGACGCTGACCTGGTCCAGACTGCCACTCCTTCATCCGTGTGTGGTTGTGGCAGCTCACCAACGTGACCTTTTTGATCCTGCATGATTACAACAGATCAGTCTTCCTTAAATGTCGTGACCTAACTGCTACCTCAGTATCTAAATGATTCTGTTATCAAAAACCTCTAGCCCAGGGTGTCATACTCATTTTCGCCAGGGGCCACACCAGCCTCACAGTTGCCTTCAAAGGGACGAGTATAACTTTAGGACTGTATAAATGTAACTATTCCTTAACTCCAGGGGCAAGGAGCTTGGTGCTGCTGCCGGGTAGAAACAAGGTGGAGGGCCCGATTCAGCCCGCGGGCCTTGGGTTTGCCACCTGTGCTCCAGTAGTTCTTACCTGTGAATCAGTCCCCAGCTTTCGTGACTGACTTGCGAAGGCCCACCTCCATGACCCAACTGTGTTGTCTAGTGTTTCTCACTTTGTGAAGGTGGTGAGCTCACTTTGGGTATCTCTGGATCACCGAAATTAACTGTAGATTTTATAAAAAAGAAGCTTCAGCTCCAGAAATTATGACTCAGTGGGTGTGTTGGGATTGAGGGGTGTTGGGAAGATGAAAATCTCAAATTTATAAAATGTCTACACCTAAGTCAGTAACTCCGGGTTAGTAATTCCAAACCCGATTTTCACCGGCCAGGCCTTCGGTGTCACCCATCGTTGGCAGGAGTTAGGGTAAAGACAGTCAAATGACACTAACCCATTCCTATATGAATCACTAACAACTCTTCAGAATGATCAGATACGATTTCAGTTTTAAAGGAGGGCTACACATTTACATATAATCCTGTTGGCTGAGCACTTGTTGTTTTTCAAGTAATTGTGCAAGGTGTATCTACATATTGGTCTCTTTTTTTCTTATTATAATAATCCTGTGAGAGAGATGCAAATTAAAACTACAATGAGATACCACTTGACACCAGTCAGAATGGCCTTCATAAACAAAGCAACAAACAGCAAGTGTTGGAGAGGTTGTGGAGAAAAGGGGACCCTAGTGCACTGTTGGTGGGATTGCAGATTGGTACAACCACTATGGAAAACAGTATGGAATTTTCTAAGAAAACTAAAAATGGACATACCTTTTGACCCAGCAATTCCACTGCTTGGATTATATCCTAAGAATCCTGAAACACCAATCCAAAAGAATCTATGCACCCCTATGTTCATAGCAGCACAATTTACAATAGCCAAGTGCTGGAAGCAACCTAGGTGCCCATCAGTTAATGAATGGATCAAAAAACTGTGGTACATTTACACAATGGAATTTTATGCAGCAGAAAGAAAGAAGGAGCTCCTACCCTTTGCGACAGCATGGAAGGAATTGGAGGGTATCATGCTAAGCGAAATAAGCCAGGCAGTGAAAGACAAATACCATATGATCTCACCTTTAACAGGAAGCTAATCAACAAAACAAACAAACAAGCATAATATAAACAAAGACACTGAATTTGAGAACAGTCTGACAGTGTCCAGAGTGGGAGGGGAGGGAATTTCAGGGGAAAAGGGGAACGGTTTAGAGCAACAAGTATAAAGGACTCATGGACAAAAACTATGGGGGGTGGAAATGGGAGGAGGTGGGGAGGGCTGGGGTGGTGGGCTGGGGCGGGGTAAAAGACAGAAAACTGTACAATATCAACAATTAAAAAATACTGATTAAAAAAAATAATAATAATCCTGTGAGATGAATTTCTCCACATAATAATCCAAAGTCACACAGCTGCTGCAACCTCAAGGTTCAAATCCAAGTTTTCCAATAACAAATGACCCGTGATTAGTAAGTTTTCAGTTAGTTTATCAAACTAAAGTGGAAGCATCAAGGCTTTACAGAGAAGATATTTTTAAGCAGAGCAAACAACCAAGCAGTCAGTCTAGGCCTTGCAGACACCACCACCCCACAGCCGTCCGCGTCCAGCCACGGTCAACCCCACCACCATGTTCTTCGGCATCACAGTGGAAGGCAAGCCCTGGGCCGCCTCTCCTTTGAGCGCTTTGCAGGCAAAGATAGCAGAAAACTTGTGATCTGAGCACTGGGAGAAAGTATTCAGTTATAAAGTTTCCCACTGTCATGGTTTTATTCCGGGATTCATGACTTCACACACCGCAATGGCACAGGCATCATATCCATCTACGGGGAGAAATTTGATGAGAATTTCATCCTGAAGCACACAGGTCCTGGCATCTTGTCCATGGCGAATGCTGGACCCAACACAAACGGTTCCCAGTTTTTCATCCGCACTGTCAAGACTGAGTGGTCGGCTGGCAGGCAGGAAAGACGGCATGGATGTCGTGGTGGCCATGGAGCACCGCGGGTCCAGGACTGGCGGGGCCAGCGAGAAGATCACCATTGCTGACTGTGCACAACTCTCGTAAATTAGACTCGTGTTTTTTCCTGACCACCAGGCCATTCCTTCCGTCGCTCAGGAGAGCACCCCCTCATCCCCATCTGCCGGGGCTGCTCCCCAACATTCGTGCTCTCGCCGCAGTTCACTGGGTCCCGTGTTTTCCTTACCCTTCCAAGTCCAGCTGGATCGCAGAGTGAAGTTCGTGAGCATGGGGTAGAAGCTAAACTGCAACAACAGCAACAAGGCAGCCCAACATGACGTCGTTTTCCAGTGTGTTTCTGCAGCTCGGCACCTTTGTTCGTTTGGAGCTCACCTATTTCCTGTAAGTTCGTGTACATACCAAAATAATGATAAAACAACTCTTCTCTGACAGAAGATTAGGGGACCAAAGGTGTATTTTTTAATGGGTCCCTTGGGATCTAAATGTAGTCAGAGACTATCTACCCTGAGTTCAGGGTAGAAAGGTAAGCATGTAGAAAGGTACCTAAAGCATGGTAGAAAGGTTCCTGTCCAAGGAAGACAAAATTAAAGAAGAACCTCAGTTCTCAAGAAACATCACTAAATGTATGGGATGTTCCCCAACAGTTTTATTTACCTAGTGGGTTTTTTTTTTAAGATTTTATTTATTTTTAGAGAGAGGGGAAGGTAGGGAGACAGGGAGAGAAGCATCATTGTGTGGTTTCCTCTCTCACACCCACTATGGAGACCTGACCTGCAACCCAGGTGCATGGCCTGACTGGGAATCAAACCAGCAACCCTTTGGTTCGCAGGCCGGCGCTCAATCCACTGAGCCACACCAGCCAGGGTAACTAGTGTTAATTGTATTAACTTTATGTCTACCATGTGTTTTCTCTTCAGTTGGATTGTGAGTTCTTTAAGTGAAGAGATCATGTTTTCTGTTTCTTTAATATTCCTAGTGGTGTCTTGCATAACGTTTGAGATACGGTACACATTCAGTAAATATTAGAAAATATTCAAGAATGGTTGTTCTTTTGTAGATGAGTACTCCCCTTGCCTGAAACACATACACACGCATGCACACCCACCCCCATCCTCCTCCTCCGACTACAGCCTCCTTTGGGTACTCTCTTGCGCTCCCGTGATGTACTGTGTCTGCACCTTTCACGGTACCCATCATTCCTTATTATAAATGTCTCTCTCCATAGGGCTCTGGGCTCCTGAAGAGCAGGGACTTGGACTTCTCTGTTCCAGATCCTAATGCGTTACCAGACACATCACTTCATACTATGCGTTTGCTATGAACAAAGAATACAGATTTAGAAGAGAGCTAATAATACCGCTACAAAACTGGTTTCTAGAAATGGATAGAAGGGAAAAAAGAAAAATTAGATTAGTAAACCTTGATCTTAACAAGGTTGACTGAGGGTCTCATGACTCCGTGGACCTCTGGTCAGTGCGCTCGTTCATTCCGCCAGCTGTTGGAGAGGGGCAGGCCTGAACAGATGGCGGTTACACGCACATCAGGTGGAGAGTCTTGAGCAGTGGATGCGGAAGACTTTGTTCTAGAGAGGAGTCCCGTGCTCTGCCGCGAAGGTTATGCGTCAGGAGACCACAGCGCCCATGCTGGAGTGGCTTCCTGCTCTCCACCAATACCTTGGCAATGGACTGGTTTGGTTTCATGGAGCTGTTACTTTTTTTTTTTTTTCCAACAGCTCTTTATTTTTTAGAAATGCAGTGCCTTCTTTAACATAAATTTTAAACTGAATGGTTGAAAGAAATAGAATCTTGTAAAGCTGGTAGAAGACGTTTGTTTGTGACAAATGTAGGAAAAAGAAGAGCTGAGGTGTGAAATAATCATATTTTCTTTTATTCTCCCCTTCCTGAAATGTAAGATTTACCTTCCCTTTGCACCTTTAAAGCACATCTTCACTAGGAATGCAGTTGGCTTGCATAGAGACCGGTCCAAATGGCCCAGTTCACTCCCAGAACCCGACCCGAGGGGAGATCATGCTCCTGCTGTGAGTGCGTCTGGGCCTGACTGGGGGCCAAGGGGCGTGGCAGTGGGCAGTGGGAGAGGGACTGAGCTCGGACGACGTGCGAGCTAAGGTGTCCGTACTCGCGGATGTGAGCCCCTTTGTGATGATGCAGGATGGGGCCGGGGGGGGGGGGGTAGGGAGAGAGGGGGTTCTGGAGATGCCCATTTGCACTCTTGTCCTGCAAACAGAGATGTTGGGGAGGCCTACCTACCAGCTTGGTGGTTTTCAAAGTGCTCTGGGAATCCCCACAGAGGCACCTAGGAGTTTCCCTCCCCACTTTATCTTTGACCTGTTTTAAGATTAGGCTCGAAGTAAGGTTATGTTTTAAGAAAAAGTTCGCCTATAATGTATTATGAAGGCAGAGATTAAGTCGAGTCCTTGCTGGATACCAAGCTTTTAGTATCATTTAATACTAAATGAAATACTTAGCATCTGTAAATATTTCTTGACTAATAAAATAAATGCATTTAGACCCTTATGCAAAGAAATCTGTACGTCTCAAAAAAATGTAGGCAGAGTTATCCAGTTAACAGAAAAGCGAGTGTCAATGCAAGGAAGTCTGAAAATCGTGGATAAAGACGATGACATCAGTATTTCAAGGTGAAATATTTTTATCACTTTTCCCTATTCCGTAGAATAAGTTCACACATATTAGCTCGTTTCATCCTTATCAGAGTCCTGTGCGGCCCTGTCCGCATTTCACGGCCGGGAGACCAGAGCTCAGAGAGGCCCTGTGAACTGCTGGCGGACACAGAGCGAGGGAGTGGGAAAGCGGAGTGCACACTTGCATGCGTTGGTGGCAGACCCCACTGCCCCCCTCCACACACACACTCTGTCACTCTGGCTCGGTGCTTTTAGAATTCATAGCCATCTGACGCATTTCATGAGGAGTACACTAAGAAGTTTTGCATGTCCTTAATAGTTTATTTATAATGAAATATTCCTGTGTAGATGTGATTTTGTTTACCGGGTTTTCCCCTTCAGCATGATTTTTAATCCATGCTCCTTTCCTCATAGATCATAATTTTCTTTAATAAGTTATATTTTTCTGTCATTTTTTATATTGAATGCTCACTCCTTTTGCTAAGTTTGTATCTAAGAATGAACAACTGGCTCACAGTACAGTGTGAATCAAGTTCAAATTACTTTGAGTTCACAGAACACCCAGTGTCATCTTATTTTTACATCTAACTGAATTATAGGACACTGTCAAAGTGTTATGTCCCAGTATAGTAAATTGCTCCTTCCTAATGGTCCCCTGGCTACATTCTCTCCTGCTATTGCTATAAACCAGAAATTGTTGACATCTTACATTATCGTAAGCCTGAAAACAAAGGAACTGTTTTTTTTTTATCCCCAAGCAATTCACCTTCTTCACCATTAACGTTTCTGAACATCTTAGCTACCTGCAACTGAATTATAACGTTTTACATACTTTAAAGATGACTGTGTGCTCAGAATCGGATTGACTCTATAATTCTGTAACTTTTTCAAAAGGCAGGCAATTCTTCCTCATTGAACTGAAGAAATGGATCAGTCATCTTCCTTAAAACTTGTTTGAATGTTGAAGTGGAGGTTCATGGATGATTTCTGAGATTTATTATTTAAATGTATGCATGTTGTAAAATATGTTTGGCTGTGCTTCGTGTTGGCTGAGTCTAAAATGTTCTTCTAAATGTCACATTATGAGGATGAATTAAAGGTGAAAGAATTACCCAAAGTAACAAATGAGTCAACAGAGTAAGGACTAGAAATGGTCAAGCTAGCTTTTTTGATGATCAAACTGATATACTACTTATGGAGTGGTTAATAATGCCTGAAAGATGGGAATAAGATAACTCAGGAAAAATGATTTTTCAAAGAAAAGGTGATTTTTCTGTAAAACAAGTGCTATAGAATATTTATGGGCCACGTTCATATGCACATGTATCGAGATTGATCACGAACAAGTACCAGCGGTGGAAGATTCGGTGGATTCATGGACCTCGGTGAGCAGGGCGCCTGCAGGGTAGGGTGGAGCTCGGAGAAGCCACCTGAACGCTGCCCCCGCAGGGGCAGAAATGCAGTCTGGAAAAGCCAGAGCAAAATACAACTCTACACATAGAAGACGGTAATGAATGTAAAGCGTCAAGTTTAGGTTTGTGCATTTCCAGAAGGATGCGGATCAGTTTGAAGACTCTAGAGAAGGCTTTTTAAAAATCGGCTGTTGGAAAAGGAGGGTCTGAGGAGAGTGTCAGGGACTCAAACTGGCCTGGGGCGCATGCTGCGCAGAGATCTGTTTTGGTTTGGCCCTCATAGTGTCACCCACAGTTTATTTGTAGTTTACTGCCGGTAAATTTCACATGAAAATACAGAGTTTAGGATTCTCTTGAAAACCCTAAAAATACAGCAGCCCTGGGCCCATCCCCACGCAGCAGCAGCAGGCAGCTAGAGCTCCGTGGCCCCGGCCCACTGCTGACCACCCTGGAGCCCACCCCTTCCCCGCGCCCGCTGCTGCGTCCTGCCAGAAGTCACTGTGGGGTGTGTAGCCCTCTGTGCAGAAAGACTAGGCTTGGAGTCCAGTTGCCTACGTTCTGGTCTCTGTTCTGCCACTACCTGCGTGGCCTTGAATAAAGCCTAGTTGTAAAATCAGAAAGGCAGAAAGGAATTGAAAGATCATCTGGTCAGAAATTCTCTCCACTAAACTTTCAATGGCTGGGTAAGCCAGCTGGTGTCTCTGTTTGAACATTTCACTTCACAAAGTAGCCTATTCCACTTCAGAAAGCTCTAATTATTAGAAATGTCTCTTAGCTGTTGAGTTTACTTCTGCCTCCATGTAATACTAAAACTGTACAATTATATAAGATCTCTTCTCATTACGACAGAACAGAGTAGAATTGTATAACTTAATAGATGTGATACAAAAGACAAGGCATACACCTTTATTCTTTTATTTAAAAGTGTAATTTGTGAGTAAAATGTGCGAGGCCACCGAATGGGGGAATGCTTTTATGGCGAAGCACTTTAGAGATATAAATAGTATTATAATATATATTAGTCAGGTTTTAACCAGACCAGTTATGTTTTAGTGTAGACTTAGTAACCAGCCTTTGTTGTACCATTGTTTTAAATAGTTGCCATCTCTTTGAAAACAAGAAAGGAAGAGAAAGAAAAGAAAAGGAGATACCTTGTGTTCTTGTTGATACAGGGGCATTTGTCAGCGTGTTCATACTTTCTAATTTTCCAGGACTTGCAGACTTAATCACATGAGCTCACTTCTAATATCAGTAAAGGGTATGAGCTGTCTCTGTGGTTCAAGCTGCCACTGGAGGGTTTCTCCTTCCTGTGGAGCTCTCTAATGGAATTCAAGGTTCTCTCTAAGGGTGAGCATTACAAAGCCTTCCCAGGATGCTTGAGACCAGGAAGTGCACGGCAGGTTCAAGGACACACAAAATTTAATGTGCACAAACATGCCTCTGCTCCTGCTCCTGCTCCTTCTTCCTCTGATTGGCAAGGTTAGCTGTGAGAGGCCGAGCTTTTTACACTGATTTGATTAGACCCACCACTTCATTCCTTTCACTCTGTCCCCTCCCCTCCAAGCACCAGCCCACCACCCTCTCTGTCTTTGTCATCTTCGCTTTCAGTTAGCTCCTCTCTCTTCCCATTTCCTGATTTTGTGTCAAATTGCAACGTTTTGTGAAACAGAGTAAGGAATTCAGAAGTAAAGTAACTTGGATCATTGGCAGTTTTGGTGTGAAAGATTTCCATACTTACAGGTGGTTTCTGTACCCTTACCTTCGTTTTGACTTACCCTATGATAGAAGGGAAGATAGAATTGTCACTCACATTAGCAGTTCACTTAGACTGACGAATATAATCCCACAGACCTCTATCAAGAATTGATTTGTACACATTGAATTCCTTTCACAACAGTTTTTTTTGTAAATAACCTTTTAATTACAACTTTAACAATGTGCAAAATTGTAGTAGTAAGTATAATGAACTTCCATGTGCTTGTCACCCAGTTTCAGCAATCACCAACTCGTTTTGTTTAATCTGTGCTGTACCGCTGCCACCCCCTCGCAGGGCTTTTTAACCTTTTCAGAAAGGGCAGAAGAGAGCAGTGCACACCAGAGAAGGAAGGACATGCATGTAGAATTTTTGCAAAGACTCTTAATAGGTTCATACACTTGCTGAAGCCCTTCCATGGATCTCCTAGGAATAGAAGAACCCAGAATTAGAATCCTTGCATTTCAGCAAAGAGAACACGTGTTCTCAACTTCTCTCCTCGTCTGAATGTCAGGCTTGGGGGTCAGCGTAGGTTCTCCTGTGAAGACAGTGTCGTTGAGCCAACAGCAGGGTCTTACAGTGATTCAGTGTTCCTGATGGGACCTTTTTAACATGTACCCCCTTACTCCAGTGTTCAGATTCTTTTCCCTCAGTGCTTCTTGGTTTGTCACTTTGTAATTGACATTTCTTTTATCACTGTTGACAAACTAGGAAGACTTTCAGCGACTCACCTTTCAAGGCCGTAACAATTCAGAATTTTATCTGTAGCTTCTGAGTTATTAATTGCAAACAGCTAAAAGTGGAAACCTACTGCTCCCTATATAGAGAGGATAGAATGACTAATAACGAAATGCATTAAGGTGTTAGGAACTTCAGTAATAAAGCTGGACTTTCCAGTAGAAGAGGATACTAGCTTCTAATTACTAATTTTAATTAACAAGTAAAGCATATTTATTGAAAGTATAATGCTAGCTGATTGTACAGGACAAAAGGATAAGCTCGCTTTTTCCCAGCCTGCTTCGCACCCTTCTTCTGTCAGTGGGCACCGCGCCGAGCCTCCCTCTGGAGCAGCCGTGGTGACAGGGTGGACCCAGAACACAGGCAGCCAGCATCACTCCCCTCCAGAGGGCCATCTCGTCGTGAGCCCCACCGCATCTGCCCTGATGTGAGCTGAAGGAGGAGCAGCTGACGTAATTTAATTGTGAATTGCTTTATTTCTGAATACCGGGATTATCTTTTGTGTATGGCACAGTTTCTCTCCCCTCGGTGAGAGGCAGGACGTAGAGTAAGGTACACAATTCTCATTTGAGTACGGTTCAAAATATTTCTACTAAATAATAATTTACAAAAGGAGCCACCCTCATTTATAGATAGCCATTCGTTTAAAAAAAGCCTTCCATGCTGGTATTTCCCCTATAACATTTTGCTTTGTATGTGGAAGTACTTGCAGTATTCTGTTGGAAAAGGGAAAATTCAGCAACAACAACAAAAGCCCAGAATGTTTAATGGTTCTATCTACTCCACAAATTTGTCAAAATTAAATATACGATCTTAAAAGGTAAACATAGACCAATTTACTATGTTTCTAAACATGTATCAGCCCGTGTAACGTATAAATCAACTCGTTTGCGTTAACTGATGTTTGTAGTGTGTGGAACGTGGTGAAGTGTGGGGGTCACGCCGCTGCAGGCCGGGACCGCGCAGCGTCGGTCCGCGCCACGCAGCGCCTCTCTCCGTGGGCGCTGCCTTCAGGTTAGCTTTCTTCAAGGCCAGGCTCTTGAAGAACGTCTTCAAAAAGCTCCATAAAAAATATCACTTATAGAAAGATTAACCATGACTTTCAATAGCTCTATACTATTTTCTATTTAAAACGTGTCCTTAAAATTTGTTTCACCTATTTTCCAGAGTCCGTTATGGTTCACAGCTATTGGACGGAGGCGGGACTGCTGTCGGAGGCGGGGCCCTGGCCTCCCTCTGCAGGGCGCCTAAGCACGCCTAGGCACCTGTTTTAAAAAAAAAAAAAAAAAAGTTGCCTGCAAAGAAAACTATCCCCACCTGCAATTTATTAAACCTTGACATACTGCATTACTTAAAGAGTTCTCGGAGAAAATTAAAACCCTTTTGACTGGGTTTTGCAATGCAGGGACATTTTTAGTGACATTTAAAAGGTTTCTCTTGTGTTCCTCTAATGGGATAAATAAAAAAGGCTTGTTTTAGCCCAGCAAATGGGGGGACAATCCAATTTCCTTGATTCCATCAAGACACTCTTAAAGCATTAGGCCATGCAGTAAAAAAAAAAAGCCAACTGACCCCCTTTGCCTGATGGCTTTGAAAGTGGCCTGCCGTGTAGGTGTTTGCCCACCACAGCAGACTTGGTTATTGCTCCTCCAACACACTCGCTGATGGAAAAATCTCACGTGAAGCTCCAATAAATGTCAGCTTACGTTACACAACTATAAAACCAGTGCACCAGACTGTCATGGTCCCTCTGATGGGCAGCCCCTCATTGGAAAATGAAAAGAAATCCTGTCAAGAATGTTTAATATTCAGGAAAAGGTAAATTGTTTAAAATAATATCTTAGGAAACTTTTATGACACCTAATTTGCTTGCCACGGTTGGTGTTTATTTCTGTGGGTCCAAACCCTGGCACTCGTGTACAGAGAGTACACTAGCGTAGGGTGACGACCCGCCGCCCGCCCACCCGCTACAGCAAATGGCTGGTCCCACCCCCAGTGTCTCTGGTTCAGTAGGTCTGGGCGGATCCCAGTGATTTGCATTTTTAGTGAGTTTTCTGGTGAAACCGATGCTGTTGGCTTGGGGTCCACACTGGGAGAAACACTGGCCTAAGGGAGCTGTGAAAAGAGATATTCATCTCCGGATCAGTGGTTCAGAATTTAAATCGAATTATTTAGTCTGAAAGTTATTAACATTTGAGAGCACGCTAATGTGTGAGAAGTGTCTTGATGGATATCAGTGCCGTCGAATGGGCGGGTGTGTGTTTGACCTTTGGCCTCCTCACTGGCAGTCCTCAAATCCCATTCTGTGGGGGGTTTGGGGGGAACACGAAGGTAGAGCTTTCATTTCGGAGACAGGAATGGGCGCCGGTGTGTTATCCGAAAGAGTAGACACTGGTCACGTGTTCCCTGTGACCCGCTGCGTATGGGAGAGTGAAGCTGTCTTTTATGGTATCCTCATAGTGAAAATTTTCTTTTTAACAGGATCTCCTGCCCTCTAACCACGTAAAAACCCAAAGTACCCTCTTACTCACTTTTTTAAAAGTGAATTATATTTGATGTTCTGATTTTTTTGAAATTTGACCTTTTTGCTTAAAAGCATGGTAATCGTGTCATCCAGAATATTTCATTCTTGCTATATCAGAAGTATTTCCTTTGAAATACTTAGCATCGTTGTCATAGCCCACTTTTACTCTAGTCTGGAAGTTAGACGCATGCCGTTTATTCACCTGTCCTCAAAATGCACCTGTGTAGTAAATAGGAGACAAAAAATAACCTTTTTGACAAGCGGTTACCACAGTGAAAGGTTTGTTGGCGTGCAAAAATCATAGAAGCAAAATTGGAACCAAAGAGGCTTGGTAACCTCCGCAGACCCCATTTAAGGAAGGCGGGCCAGCACCCCCTCTCGTTTTCTTCCGGTGGAAGCGTCCCCTCGACAGCACACACTTGGCATCTGTCCCCCCAGAGTCCGAACGCTTCGTCGTGGTGATGTTCTGCTCCACACCTCTTTCTCTTCCGTCAGCCCAGGCCCCTCCCATCTGAACAAACCCTCTTCTTAGAACAATACATATTGTACATCTGCAGATCACTTTTTTAAAAGGGCATCGGCATACATTGATTTCATGTCATCCTCAAAGCTGTTGTTTGTGCTTATCGTTTCCCTTTTAAAGTTGTGGAAATACCGTGTAACAGATACGGAATCTGGCTGAAAGAATGCCGTCTGTTAGACATGTTCTCGTTTTAGTCATTGGCACTGTCACCTTTTAAAAGTATTCGTTGAATTTGTGGCTTACTTGGAAGCACAATAAATGCTACTGTTTTTAAAGAGTTATCAGTTGCCGTGGGCTTCCTTTGGGAGTAAGGGCACTATCTCCATTACTTAAAACTCAGTTTGAAAATAATTAAAGGTGACTCAGAGATTGCCTGAGTTCAATGAGCGGAGTTGGGCAATCAGCACTTTCCGGAGCCCTCCTGTGTTCCCCGGAGTCCCCTGAGCCCACATTTCGTGGTTCCCTTCCAGCACCACTTGCCTTGGTTTGGGTTTTTCCCTTGGCTGAGGATAGGTAATCAAGTCAAATGATCTTGCTCCACCTTGTCCTGGGCGTTAGTCTGCTCACCTTTCCCTGCGGGGGGGGGGGGGGGGGGCAGTGAGGACTGAAGGCAGAGTCCAGAGAGGACCGCACGGGGGAGGTCAGTGGAGGAGTGGTCAGGTCAGTCCCTGCTGCCCTGATACCCGGCAGCTGGTCTCACGTGGCCTGGCGCCAGCAGTGTCTTTACAGGCTTTGCGGCAGAGATTATTTAAAGGAGATTAATCCCTTTAAACCCCTTATATTTTAATTATTTCTGTATGTATTTATAAAGCCTGCAGTCTGCTTGTCTCAGGGCACAACTGTCCAAGCCCTTGTCTTTAACCTGGTTTCCCTGATCAGACAAGCGTATATGTCTCTGTTACCACAAAGGGTGCTTCACTGACTCGGTCTTCCTGGTTGTTACATTTGTTTGGGTTCTTGTTGTTTTGGTTGGTTTGGGTTTTTCGTTTCCACTCGACATTGCTGCCATTACTGTTTTTTGAAAGGATAACTAAAATCAATATGACTTATTTTAGAATTTCTGCTAAAATGCAGTTTTTGTGTTATATGACAGGAATCCAAACCTGTAGACATGGGGAATGTGAAAACCTGAAGGTGTTATTAAAAGCAGTGAGCATTTCAGGGTATCAATTTTTAAAGCGGGTTAGTAGACAGGCCTACCATGCTTTCCTGCGTTGTCAGCCAACTTCATGCCTGACCAGGGCATCCAGAATGGAGCTCTCTATCTCCCCAATTTATGTTATTGAGAGTTATAAAAAATTTCCTCTGTGTTTAAGAGATAACACAGTATGAACAAACCAAAAAATGCCACAGAGCTTATGCACTGTCCTCTGTGCCATTAGAACCGCAGTCCCAGCCACCGGCCACTGCGGAGGTGCCCCCCCCCCCCCGCCCCCCGGCCAGGAGGCCGCTCTCTTCCCTCTGGCACTCCCGCCCTCCCTGAGAGACCAAGGAGAGGCTCGCCCTCCTGCGGGCCTTCCAGCTTCCAGGGAACTCGGACAGGGCCGTCTGGATTCAGTGCCCTGGATTCATGATGCTTGTATCCTCCCAACGCTTGTTTTGGATTGTTTCATTTCAGCATGAAGTTCCACTTCTGGTTACTGGGACTGTCCTTTTCCCTCTGAGCTGGATTTCTTCATGTTTAGCTGGATGGGTATTGACAGATTGACAGGGGATGGAGGAGGAATCTTGGTTAGCTGAAATGTTAGTAACTGCTGCTCAGTATCCAAATTCAACAACTGTTGCTGATGTTCTAGGAGTGGGAATTAGACATTGAAATTACAAAACTTGCGCCATTGCTTTACTTCATTTGTGCAAGGGACGTAAGTTTAAAGTCCTAATTCTGTCGTTTGGCTTAGTAAATGGCTTTGGGCAAGTCATTTACTTAACCGTGCTGAGTGAATTTCAGTTTCCCTATTTATAAAATGGAGCTACTGCCTGCTTACTTCAAGATGTTAGTTTCAAATAAGTTCGTATATTTGAGTGCTTTGTAAAATGATATACAAGTGCATATTTTTATGTTCTTAAAGGAAAGCATGTCTGAATTAAGAAAGACCTGGTGAAGTTAGGCAGTATGATTAAAGATCTTTACGCCACCCATGTTTTGTGGGTGGTTTTTTAAAATTGTTGTTAGTTGAACTTTTTCCTTGTTTCTTTCCAAAATATATTTTTCTTCCCTGTAATTGTTGTTTTTCAAAAATGTTCTTGAGCATAATGATTGTTTTGGAAGCATATATTACAATAAAACATTAGATTCTAATCGAATGTAATATTATAATATAAACAGTAATATATTCATTATATATTATGACCTAATATAAACAATCTATAGTCATTATATTATATGTTCTCATATTTGAACTAATCCATACTTCTTATATTCTGAGTTAGAAATTCTCATCTGACTTGAAGACAATTAGAATATGCTTCAAAGTTTTCAATGGAAGAATAGCATGCTTAGGACAATGCTTGCAAAAGGGATGGGGGCCCAGATTAATTGTAAGGGAGGCTTTTGTAGGAATGAGTAGAGTAGGATGTTGGGACCTGGATAGGGTCCATTACTGTGGAGAAAGAATCAGCGGCAAAGTGCAAAAGGAGGGTTCAACCAACCTTACTTGATGAAAGGCAGTATAATAGGTAAAGAAAAGGGATATAAGTCTCCAAAGACAAAAATACTTCTATTTTGGACATGGCTAATTTTCAGGGGCTATCATTAAATTCTTGAAAAAATGTATTAAGAAGAGCCAACAGAGGACATTTGTGTATATAGAGATGTTTTTCCGAAAGAATAGTAACTGATTCTAAGAGAAGGCTGAATCTTCATTTCAACACTTCAGAATACTGAGAAATCTGCATGCGAACATGAGGATACACCGAGAAACCCACAGCATCCCCTAGTGTTTAAGAACATATGCTTTGGAGCCAGAGACTCAGAGTTCTGGCTCTGCCACCTGCAAATTATGTGGCCTCAGACAGAGTCACTTTGCCTGAAGAAACTTCAGTTTCTTCATTTGTGAAATGAGATCGTTTAAGGCCTACGTCATAAGGTTTTCGGGTGGATTAAGTAAGAAAACACATAAATTGCTCCTCGAAGTAAACAGATAAGCCACTGCCATCATGGATTGTTCTTACTCATAACTGACTAAAATCCGTCATGCTTGTTACATTAACAGGTTATAGGCAGAATAGTAGAAGAAATTAAGTGTCATGAAAGTTGCCTGGAATGCTCATCTTTGTCTGTTTTACTCCTCATAGAAGACATTGCATATATCTGTGTTACAGAATTCGGGTGCGTAGGTGACTTGATGAAGTCTTTTTTCCTTACTTTTAAACCTGCGTCAGAAGTTAAAACCTTTTTATTTGATTCTTATGTGTACAGCTGTACACAAAAGTTATATCACAGGAGGGCTGGGAGGAAGAAGTGGAGCAGGGGAATGAACTAAAGCTAACATTTACTGAGACTGTATTCCTGTTAATACAGTCATTCATTCCCCTTCATAAAACCAGTCACTTATGCCAGAAAAATAGCTCAGAAATACTTTTATCCTTGAATGTATGGAGTTTTTTTTTTACTTTTCTTCCCATAGGCTCTGTCCTATTTTATTGGGTCCCCAAAGAAAGCAGTTTGTTAAATATTTCTTTAGGAAATGCAGGAAAGAATTTACAAAGCAGAACTAATTTGGACAGTAAACATTGAAGTAAATATCCTTCCCTGTTTTCTTTTTAATTTTTTAAAATTACCCTAAAAGAGAGTGAGAGTGTGTGGACCACCATTCAATAATATTTATAGGCAAGTAGTTCTGAAGTACTACAGAATTACAGTACTAAAATCTGGAATTGCAGCGTGGAGGCAAACAGAGGGTTAAATCTCTGAGCTGTAGAAGCAGATTGTGCTTTCCTTTTGTGATCTGGGCTGACAAGACATCAGTATTCTATTCATCTGTTGGGAATTAGGCTGTTAATCCAATCAATGACTCTTGAGTGAGCCATGGCCTACCTCCCCCACTGGGGAACAATCGGATCAAACTGCAGATTGTTTAAGAGCACAGTGCTGTCCTCCTGTCAGGTGGAATTCTCAAACGTTCCCTGGTGGATTGGGGATCGGGAAAGCTGTCTGGGCCCATTTATCCTGCCCCTTAAATAACCAGGTATCTGCCTCATCCGTACGAAAGCATCTGGCAATAGTGGCCACAGGATGTGATAGAAACCCATTAACTTTAACTCACAAAAGTGTGGGTGGAAAGAAGAAATGTTTTCAAACACCCCACAAAACAACTCATGTACAAGCTTTTTGACTTCATTCACATTGTTTTCCTATTTCTTAAACCCTAAATCATTTTCTCTGCTGGGCTTTTTGGGGCGTTGCTGTTGACTGTTTCACGTCACTGAGTTTCGTTAGCCACCGTGAGCTCTTTCCATGAATTTACCTCGCTCTGCCTGTATTTTTATGTCAGCAGGGTACAAATAAGTTTTAGTGTAGATTATGGGAATACTAATTAAATACATTTTTAATTTTAAAGTATATTTCTCTGAGGAATGCTAATTAAATGAAATTTTAATTTTAAAATATCTCAGTCTGAGCATACATAATTTTGACATCTTTTGCAGCATAGCAGAATTTGATTTCTAATTACTGACTTAATAGTCCATTAAGTACATTTGGAAATTATTATCGAACTGATTACATAGATGTTCAGAGTTGCAGTTCTCTCCTATGAAATGCTGTCCCAAATTTTGCCTTTTAAACAATCAGGTGTCATGAGCTGTCATAAAGCAAAATATCCAAAATGGCAACGAGAAAAGAAGACACTTAGTATTCCAATCTTAGTGTAGACAAGCTGAAATTGCTTTCTGTCTGCATTACATAAGAGTGTTCCAAAAAGAATTTCCTAAATCTGCCAAATTAATCCATCCATTCTGTGAATACTCAGTGCGTACCTTTTTATACCCAGGCTTCTCTAAGCCTCGGCATTATCAGAGTGAACAGCACAGGCAAGCTCTGCACTCCCTGGGAGCATCAGTTCTAGTGAGGAACACATACCAAAAACAAGTAAATAAACCACCACGTAAGACAGTATCAGGTAAGTGCTAAGGAATAAGCAAAGCAGATTGGTTGCTATGTGCAGATGAGCGGGGTGATCAAGTCAGACCTTACCAGGTGGGTCACGGTTAAACTGAGGCTTCGGCGGAGAGAAGTTGCTGTGAGTCATGCCTCAGATCCCAGGAACAGGAGGAATGAGCTTGGCATACCAAGGACAGACTGCTTCCCTGCACGCCGTAGTCCAGGCCAGTGGCTTTCAGGCCTGGAAAAGCTTCTGAACATCCTTAGGAACTTGTGGAAAGAGAGATAGCTGAGCCCGTCTCTAGAAGTGCTGGGTCAGAAGCAGGGCCGAAGGGGCAGAGCCTGTGCGTGCAGTGCCGTGAACAGCACTGAGCAGGGGTCTCTGACCAGCGCACTTTCTGCCCCTGAACACATCCCACGCTTACTACTTCTGTCTGTGTCTTCGCTCACGTTTTTTCCTTTCCCTGTAGTGGTTCCTCTCACCCTTTCACACACGTTTCTCTCAGGTACCACAGAGTACTCCTTACAAAATACTCTTGCCCTGGCTGGTGTAGCTCAGTGGATTGAGCGCGGGCCTGCGAACCAAAGGATCGAAGTTCGATTCCCAGTCAGGGCACATGCCTGGGTTGCAGGCCAGTTCCCGGCAGGGGACACACGAGAGGCAACCATACATTGATGTTTCTCTCCCTCTCTCCTTCCCTTCCCCTCTAAAGATAAATAAATCTTAAAAAAATGAATTCAAAAAAACAAACAAACAAAAAAAACCCAAAAGTTGAACCCAAATCCAATAAAGCCTATCTATAAATACATGCGATAATAAGGTAAATAACATCAAAAGAAAGTAGATGGCAAATCTGGACTGCGGGACATTCTGCCGAACAGCTGCCTCTATTTCTATGGCAAGTCGGTGGTGGTAAAAATGCTCCGGATGGAAAATTCCCTAAGAGACGTAACAATCAACTGTAAGCCTCATTTGGATCCTCAGAGTACAAATCAACTATAAAAAGACATTTTTAAAACACAGGAAAATTTGGTGCCATGGTTCTATAAGTACATTTCCATGTTTTTTAGAGTTGTATGTAGACATACGTGGGGGGAATGACACAATGTCTAGAATTTGCTTTAAATTATTTCCATAAGAAAAAAAGGAATAAATGAAGCAAACAGCAAGATCATTGTAGTTGTTGAATCTGGGAGATGGGCGTATGGAAATCTGTATGTTCTGTTTTTGTGTACATGTGAAATTTTTCATGGGAGCTGTTTCAAGGGCATGAGATTTTCATTTTTATCAGAAGGAAGCACAAATATGTAAAAGTTGGGGAATACAGCACTGCGCCATTTTGCCTTACTAAACTGATAAAGGGTACTTAGTTATAGTATAAAAAGGTACTGCCGTTGCTTCTTGACCTTTTGGCTAAGATCAAGTACAAGAAGATACTGCTTGAAGGATTTATCAGTAAGTGCTATAATTCCCCATCGCTTTCAGAGTATGATTTGATATGTACCTGACTTCTCAGGAATAAATCTTTTGCATGAAATGAGGCAAACCTCTAATTCCCGTGATATTTTGTTACAGTTTTAAATGCTGTGCTCCACTGAAGGAAGTCTTTGATTAATCTTTAGGATTCTTCTAGCACATGGAATATTCACATTTTTAGAAAGGTACTGATTATCTGAGCTCTTAATACAAGGAAGTTCAAGGCAACTTTTACCTTCATGTTTAGTAAAACAGAGAAAGGTGTGTGTTTGTAGCAGATGGAGATCAAGCCAAGTTCTCAGTGGAAAAATCTTTGGCCTGCCAGAAAGTCTAGAAACAATAGCTACTGTACAGTTAAATATAAATAATTTAAAAAGAAAATATCCATAGTGTTAGGTTCATAGTAAAATCATCAGGGCTCAGTAAATCTGGGTTATCTACCCACTGCATATTACATATAAGTGTGCGTGTAGATGTGGGGGAAAGGGCAGCATCATTCTGGGAGAAGAAGTCAGGCCCATGAATGTAATTGTCACAGTTACCAGTAGTTCTTACTGTTCTTTTCACAAAGACTTGTTTCCTGTTAATAGAATTTTCTCCCCTCCCCTGCCATTCAGCATCCTGTATTAACCTTGGAATAGTTAGCACTTCTGTATAACATTCAAAACTACAGGCAAACTAGGGCAGGCCTGGCCATGAAGGCCAGAAGCAGGAATCCAGCGAAGTAGCAAAGTGTCAGGTAAGTGACGTTTGGGAAGGCGAAGAAGTTAACTAAAGCAGAACCTTCCGTCCTGTTACCGCTCAGGACTAAGCAGCCCTGGGCCCATCCACTGAGCGAGCGTTTGTGCGTTTGTGCAGCTCGGCCCTGATCTGGAGCCAGGAGACTGTTAGAATGAGGAAGACCGAGCCCTTCCCAAGGTGCCCCTTCGCCTCAGCCGAGAACGACACACACGCACCACCGTCACGGCGATTCAGTGACTGCGCTGACGGAAATACGCAGGACGCAAGGCCGCTTGTTTCTGTCTGGGGCTGCTCAGAGGAGGGGGGGCCCTGGCCCGCCTACTGGACCTTTTTACATGACTGGCTGCTCTTCCTGACTCTCTTCCCTCAGCTGCAGGTGTGGTTCTGACCCCACTTCTGATCGGTCCTTACCAGGCTCGTTCTCTTCTGTCTGCTCTTGTCAAACCACAGGCTCCCCTTCACCCCACCGCTCACTGTGTACCTTGTCCAGGTCACCCCATTAACACCTGTGGTTTCAGTTACTCCCACTGGCCTGTGATTTTTCGGATCCTTAGCTCTAGTTCAGACCTCTCTAAACTCCAGATCCCTATTTTCTGATAGACCGTTGGATGTTTTCATGTGGGTTTAGGGGCAGAAAGACGCAGGGTCAGATGAAGATAGCACTGCCTACTAACTGTGTGACCCAGCCGAAGTGCATACCCTCTACGAGTCTCATTTCCACTTTTGTGCAATCAGGTTAATAATACCTACTCCAAATGGTTTCTGGGAGGATTTGATTATATGTAAAAATGCCCACCACAGTTCCTGGCACACATAAAAGCTATAAAAATACAAGTTTTTGTTTTTACATTTTTTACCAGTCCCTTGTGTTGGTTGTGAATGTAAGCAAACAATACGCACACACAAGACTCTATGATGGTTTATTGAGTAGAGTTTAAAAAAATTAAAGCCATTTTACCAAGACTTAGCTACTAGTACTGTTAGACTAAAAGCACAAGTCACTTTAAAGTCACCAGAGTGCTTCCAGTCAACCTAATAGACTGTAGAGTAACTTCATAATAGGTGGGAAAATAGACCTGACATCCTTCCTGCAAGGCAGTCCAGCCTGCTCCCAAGCATCTTGAAGCATCTCCCTGTGCGGCAGCAAAAGAAGCGAGGCCACTAAGGCAGGTGTGCACGCTACAAAACTCAAACAATGGTTCTTCAAGATAAAAAATGAAAAAGCAAAAAGTAAACATAGGGGAAAGAATAAAAAGTAGGTGAGCCTTACAAATTTAACACATCTTAGCATTGAGGGTGCTTTGTGGGGGGGTCCATTATCAGAAAAAAACTTTATTGTGGTGAAATATACATAACATAAAATTTACCATTTTTAAGTGAGGTCCTTAGTGGCCTTGAGCACATTCACACCATTGTCCTGTGGTCACCACCGCCCCTCTCCAGAAATGCTTCAGCTCCCCTCGCTGGACTCTGTGCCCACACACCCCTCCTGCTAGCCCTGGGCAAACCACCGCCCCGCTTCCTGCCTCTGTGCACTTGACTGCTCTAGGCACCTCGTATAAGTGGAATCATAACATACCTGTCCTTTCGTGCCTGCGTATGTCATTTAGCATTATGTCTTCAAGGTCGATCCATGACGTAGCACATGTCAGAATTTCGTTCTTCTTAAGGCCAAATAGTATTTCATTGTATGTACATAACCACGTTGTGTTTATTCTTTCGCTTGTCGATGGACGTTTGGGTTGCTTCCGCCTTTGGGCCGTTGTGAGCGATGCTGCTGTGAACAAGGATGCACGATGTCTGTTTTCATTTCTTTAGGGCCCACACCCAGAAGTGGGGTTAATGTTTTGAGGAACTGCCATACTGGTTTCCACAGCAGCTGCACCATTCACATTCCCACCAGCAATGCACAAAGGTTCAAAGTTGTCTGCATCTTTGTCAGCACTTAATATTTTCTGCATTTTTGACAATAGCCATCTTAATGGTATGAAGTGATGTGTCGTTGCAGTTTCAGGAAATTTTAGTATGTAGCAAATAACTGACAAAACACTCAGATTAAACAAATGCCTAACAAATGATGTAAGCCATAAAATGATATAAAGATATCTAGATTGAGAATAAACTTGTTCACTAAATTTTCAGGTTTTTATAGGTGTAGATACCTATAACTCATCTATATTACATTTCGTGGAATTGTTATCATGGTAAAGAAGGTAATTATTAGATACAGCACACGAACTACCATGGGAATAAAATCGGCAGTGCAAACATTAAAACACTAATTAAATCCATCTCACAAGTTTTTACTAAATACTTGTCACTCCATGACCTGTATGCTACAAGACCCTAGGTGACAGAAATACGTATTAGCCATGATCCCTTGCCCTCCAGCTGCTTACTGTTGGGACAAGAAGAAACTCATTAAATAACAAGAACAGTTGCAAGTTAGAATACAGCCACGCGCCACGAGGAGAGGCACTGGGATGGTGTTTGAGGAGAGGAAATGGGGTGGGGGGAGATCAGTATGAGCCCCAGTAGTCCCGAGACATCTTTGGGAGGGAACTGTGGCCTGTCGTGAACTGTAGCAGCTAAGGGACAACTGATGGCCACCACTGAGGTAGGGATGGGGATGGACCGCAGAAGCAGCTCCATCTGAGACACATGTTTGTAACGGAGAATAATTGGATAAAGCGAAACCAGCGCGTGGGTGCTACGATGCTCAGATTGAAGAGTGGCTTGCTGTATGTTTTAAAATGGGGTACACAATGGACTTTTTTACTCATTAATCTACATATGTAGTAGGTTTTTATTTTTAGGTTAAAGATTTTATTTGTTTACTTTTAGAGGGAGGGAGTAAGAGAGGGAGAGAAATAGCATTGTGTGAGAGATACATTGATTGGTTGCCTCTCACATGTCCCCAGCCAGGGACCTGGCGTGCAACCCAGGCATGTGCCCTGACTGGGAACCGAACCAGTGACCCTTCAGTTTGCAGGCCAGCGCTCAATCCACTGAGCCACACCAGCCATGACTGTAGTAGGTTTTGAAAATGTTTTTAATATACCATAGTTTTGTTTCTTTGATTGTTTTACAAAGTTGAGATATTATTTTAAAAAAAAACACTGTAATTCTCTTTCTTACTACACTAGTAATAGTGTGATTTTCTAAGTTACAAATACTTTATGACCATCATTTTAAATTGCTACATAGACTTCTGGTCAAGGTGAAGGCATAGATAAACATGGCTCACCTCCTTGCACAACCACATCAAAATTACAACTAAATTACAGAAAAAACATCACTCGGTGCTGTCAGAAATCAAGTGGAATGAAAGTCTGACAGCTCCAGAATTAAAGAAACCACATCCATCCAGACTAGTAGGACGGGCAGAGATGCAGAACTGGCTGGTCCCACAGCCACGTGTGATGGATAAAAATTTGGGAGGGGTATCCCAGCCCCATACCAGGGTCCCAAGTCCGGGGTTCCAGTGCTAAGAAGATGAGCTCCATAACTTTTGGCTACAAAAACCAGTGGGGACTGAGTCGGGGGAAGAAACTTCTGGAGACCCAAGCAATTCCTCTTAAAAGAACCCACACCTGGACTTTTTCAGACTCACTCCCTCTGAGCTCCAGCATCAGAGTAGCAGCTTGAAAGACACCTGTGGCGTATAGGGAGGAAGTGAAGTGTCTGGCACCAAGACAAGAGCAGGGGGACAGTTTTCTCCTAGACAGAAAGGCAGGCAGAGGCCAGTGTCCCTTTTCTGAGCCCTCCTCCCCCACAGAGTCACAGAGCCGCAGGTGGCTGTCATATATGAGACTCCATCAATCGGGCTAATGCTGTTTGCCCCACCCTGGAGATTCCAAGACTCTATCCCAACAAACTTAAGGGCCCACCCGAACTGTTAACTGTGACTTTTCCGTATGAGTGGCTGCTGCTGGCTCATGTTTCACAACTTCCTAGATCCTCTCAAATAGGCAACAGCCAGACTCAGTGAGTCTCCAGCCTCTATACCTCTTGCTAAGTGGCCCTAGGCCTGGCACTAGCAACAGCCAGCCTAGATTCCCAGCTTAGCTTCACCTTGGAATCTCCAAGCTCAGCACAAGTAGCAGCCATCTCAGATTGCTTTATAGCGGAGGCAGGGTGACCTCAGGCAAAACACAGATCGGGGCTGACCTTGCCCTGCACCACCTGGGAAACCACAGAGCCTGCACACCCAGCGGCCAGGTACAGACCAGGTCAGAGCACCACCACCCTGCCCCTGCACAGCTGATCTTCTGCAGAGGGTGGAGGCTGGTGGTCAGTGGTCACAGCCAGTCATTGCAGCTGACTGGCCTGGGTAAATCCTTCCTATTGACCTGCCAACAATAATCAGTGCTCAACTACAAGAGGAGAGTGTACTCAGCCCACAGGAAGGGTGCACCTCAAGTTACCCAGCTTGGGTGACAGGTGAGGCTCTGCTACTGGAACCCCCAGGACACCTACTACATTAGGCAGTGTTAGCAAGACAGGGAGTCATAGCAGCTCTACCTAATACGTAGAAACAAGCACAGGGAGGGAGCCAAAACGAGGAGACAAAGAAACATGGCTCATGTGAAAGAACAGATCAAAACTCCAGCAAAAGACCTAAACAAAATGGGGATAAGCAATCTGTCAGATGCAGGAGTTCAAAACACTGATTATAAGGATGCTCAAGGGGACTGCCAGCCAAGATGGAGGAGTAGGTGGACACACTATGCCTCCTCTCACAACCAAAATTATGGACAACAAATATTTAGAAACAAGAAAACAACCAGAGCTAATAGAAAATTGAACTGTACGAAGTTCAACAACCATTCATCCAGACCGGTAAGAGGGGCGGAGTCGAGGCAGGAAAAAGTGGAGGTGCGGACCCAGGAACGCAGGTGGCAGTGGCTGGTGGTTCCCAAGTGTGCAGGCAGCTGGCAAGCCCACAGGCAGTGGCTGTAGGACCCCGGGCATGGGGTGGCAACTGTGCAGACCCAGTGAGGCCATGCAAGGCGGCTGGCTGACCAGGTGGTCCCACATTCACGAGTGCAGATAATTCAGGCGAAGGGGAAGCGGCAGAAGGGACAAGAATCTAAGAGAGAGCGGAGCAGGCGCCATTGTTCCCTCTCGGACCCCACCCCCACGTACAGCATCACAACTCAGTGACTGGGCTGCCCTGCACTGCGGAACACCTAAGGCTCCACCCCTTACTACGTAACAGCTGCGACCAGACCAAAACCAAAACAAAACAAACAAAAAAAACCACCAAAAATGGCTCAAACCGGAGAACAAATCAGAGCTCCGGAGCCAATTCCTCTAAGCCATGAAGAGATAGCCAACCTATCAGATACACAGTTCAAAGCCCTGGTGATCAGGATGCTCACAGAATTGGTTGATTTTGCTCACAAATTAGATGAAAAACTGCAGGCTACAATACGTGAAATGAAGGAAGACGCGTGGGGAACCAACAGAGATGGAAGGAAAACTGGGACTCAAATCAATGGAGCGGACCAGAAGGAAGAAACTAACAACCAAACAGAAAACAAGGAAGAATCCAGAATTCAAAAACATGAGGAGAGGCTTAGGAACCTCCAGGACATCTTTAAACATCCCAACATCCGAATTATGGGGGTATCAGAAGGGGAAGAAGAACAACAACAAGTGGGAAACTTATTTGAATAAATAATAAAGGAGAACTTCCCCAATCTGGCAAAGGAAATAGACTTCCAGGAAGTCCAGGAAGCTCAGAGAGTCCCAAAAAAGTTGGACCCAAGGAGAACATGCCAAGAGAATTCTAGAAGCAGCAAGGAATAAGGGGACAGTCACCTACAAAGGAGTTCCCATCAGACTGTCAGCTGATTTCTCAAAAGAGACCTTCCAGGCAAGAAGGGGCTGGAGAAAATTATTTGAAGTCTTGAAAGGCAGGGACCTACATCCAAAATTGCTCTATCCACCAAAGCTTTCATTTAGAATGGAAGGGCAGATAAAGTGCTTCTCAGATAAGGTCAAGTTCAAGGAGTTCATCATCACCAAGCCCTTATTATATGAAATGTTAAAGGGACTTATTTAAGAAAAAGAAGACCAAAAATAGGACAGTGAAAAGACAGCAAACTCACAGCTATTAACAACCACACCTAAAACAAAAGCAAACAGCTAGAACAGGAACAGAGCCACAGAAATGGAGATCACATGGAGGGTTAGCAACAGGGGAGTGGGAGGAGGAGAGAGGGGGAAAAGGTACAGAGAATAAGCATAGACGGTGGGTAGAAAATAGATAGGGGGAGGGCAAGAATAGTGTGGGAAATGTAGAAGCTAAAGAACTGATGATACATGGACATGAACTAAAGGGGGGAAATGTGGGTGGGAGGGGGTGTGCAGGGTGGAGGGGAATGATGGGGGAGAAATGGGATAACTGTAATAGCATAATCAATAAAATATATTAAATTTAAAAAAGAAAATTTTTATTTTTAAAAATTTAAAAATAAAAAAATAAAAACAACAACAACGAAAAAAGGATGTTCAAGGAACTTGGTGAGGACCAAAAGCATAAAAAAGATCTAATCAGAAGCGAAGGCTATACTAATTGAAAATAAAGAACAATTTATAGGGAAACAACAGTAGAGTGGAGCAGGCCAAGAATCAAATCAATGATTTGTAACATATGGGAGAACAAAGCAACCAATCAGAGCAACAACAAGAACAAAGAATCTAAAAGAAAAAAGAAAAAACAAGGATAGTGTAAGCAGCCTCTGGGATAACTGCAGTCATTCCAACATTTACATCATAGGGGTGCCAGGAGAAGAAAAGAAAGAGCAAGATATTGGAAATTATTTGAAAAAAATAATGAAAGAAAACTTCCCTAATTTGGTGAAGGAAATAGACATGCAAGTCCAGGAAGCACAGAGAGTCCCAAACAAGATGGATACAAAGAGGCCCACTCCAAGACACATCGTAATTAAGATACCAAAGATTAAAGATAAAGAGAATCTTAAAAGCAGCAAGAGAAAAGCAGTTACCTACAGGGGAGTTCCCATAAGACTGTCAGCTGATTTCTCAAAAGAAACTTTGCAGGCTAGGAGGGATTGGCAAGAAATATTCAAAGTCATGAAAAGCAGGGACCTACAGCCAAGATTGCTCTACCCAGCAAAGCTATTTAGAATTGAAAGGCAGATAAAGAGCTTCCCAGACAATAAAAAACTAAAGGAAGCCCTGGCTTGTGTGACTCAGTGGATTGAGCACCATCAACATGTGAACTAAAGGGTCGCCAGTTCAGTTCCTAGTCAGGGCACATGCCTGGGTTGTGAGCCAGGTCCCCAGTTGGGGGCGCACGAGAGGCAACTACACATTGATTTTTCTCTCCCTCTCTTTCTCTAAAAATAAATAAAGTCTTTATAAAAAACTAAAGGAGTTCACCATCACCAAATTATTAGTATATGGAATGTTAAATGGACTTACTTAAGAAAAAGAAGATCAAAACTATGAATAAAATGGCAATAGATACATACCTATCAACAATGGAATCTAACAACCAAACTACACAAACAAGAACAGAGGCAGAATCATGGATATGGAGAGTGTTTTGATGGTTGCCAAATGGGAGAGTCTGTTGGGGGATGGGTGAAGAGGTGAGGGGATTAAGTACAAATAGGCAGTTACAGAATAGCCTCGGGGATGTAAAGTACAGGAAATGGAGTAGCCAAAGAACTTATATGACCCATGGACATGAACAGTGGTGTGGGATTGCCTGAGGGAGTGGGGGGTGCTGGGTGGAGGCAGGGAAAGGGAGTAAAATTGGGACAACTGTAATGGAATAATCAGTAAAATATAAATTAAAAATGAATTGCTACATAATAATCTACTCAACTGACACTAACTTTTCCTGTATTGTTGGACATTAAATTGTTTCTAATATCTTGCTAATCTAGATAATACTGGAATGAACTAAAATATTTTATAAAGCTTTTTAAATATTTGAAGCATTTTAAGAAATAGATTCTAAAAGTGCTAAACCAGAGGCAATGAACATTTTCTAAATGTCATACCAATTTACGCTCCTACCAACAACAAAAGTATCTCTTTCGTAGCACCCTCTGTGGATGGGGAACTGTTTTGTGGACCTAGCAGACTCTGAAAATTTTCATTGTGAAGAGTGGATGAGTAGGAATGAAAAGTCATTTCTTGGATTTCTCCACTAGACGGGTGATTATTGATCATACAAATGATACAGAATGGAGTGGATTGAGGTACATTGAGTTTTTACTGTACAGTATTATAGCAACAGTACTGCAGTAAGCAAAACACCCTTCAGAAAAGAAAGCAGTTGGGCCCTGTTTTCTTCTGTACTTGATGCCAGCTTAGTAAATTAATTTGAAACAATGCATAGACTAAGCTACAGCTTCATGATATATGCCTACTTGGAAAAGCAGTCAGCCGAGGAGAAGTAGAGATGAGTGCGTGGTCCCAAACAGTACGATTACTACACTCTCTGATGAGATGTGTCAGTCTGCAGATCATGGTTAATGGGAACTGCACAGCACGCTGATGTGAGACTATAATTTAGGCCACCTGTTATCTTTAACCTGCAAAAATAAAAGCTGAACCATATTTCCCCTGCCTGGCATTTACTTGTCTTGATTCCCTTTGCTTCTTTCCAGCAGCATAGTACAATTGAGAAAATGTGGGTTTTGATGATCAAGGGCCTGGGACCCAGGGCAAGTTCTATATAAACTCTCTGAGCCTCATTTTACCCAGCCAGAGAATGGGAATAATGTTCATGTGATGGGGTTGCCGTGAGGATTAAAAGGAACAGTGTTCTAAAACTTTCAGCACTTGGTAGGAATTCAGCCAATGTTTCTTCCTTTCTTTTCCCCGTACTCTAACAAAATCTCAACTATCTAGCAGCCTTTGAAAAGATAAACATTCTAGATTAATGTTGGTTTCAAAGAGCAGAACAGTTACATTCTGCTTTTTATTTTTAAGTTGTTTTTCTATAAAATATTTTTTCTAAAATGTATCCAATATTTCATTGCTTCCTCCTTAAATCACTGTACTGTAGCATGAGTATTTATAGACGGTGTGAAAGTAGGGCCAAGCTTCTCTTTCTCTCTGGAGACTGCTGAAATCTACCGGTTGGCATGCAGCCCAGCCCCCTTTATGGCTGGCTCTTCTCTGTGGTCTAAAGTGCCTGCCACTTGCCACCGCCATCACAGCTTCCAGTTCCTGCTGGCTGCTGCCAGTGCTTCTTCCCCAGTCTTTCTTCTCATTCCCATTAGGCTCTGCTGCCCCTCTCACCAGTTCTGCTCTCTGCTCCTTGCTTTCCTTCACTCTTCTCTTTCCACGTCTCTTCTGCCTCCCATTGCATCTCATATTTCATGGGTAAAGACTGGCCTGGCGCTGCTTTCTCCAGCCAGCAAGAAGAACCCTTCTCCACAGTGAGCCGGCCAGTCACGTGTCTAACATGGTCCGTGTCAGCATTTCCCCCCAGACTCCGGGCCCTCTTCCAGGTGCTTGAGAATGCCAGAAAATCAAGTTCCTGCGTCAGTGAGGTATAACTGTATTGGTTTTCCTGCAAGTAGTTTATTTTTTAGCGTTATTTAACTTGTACTTTATGCAAAGTTTTGTGTTAGATGTAAGAGCAGGACGCAGACATACTCATATGATACAAGGCAAAAGATGAAGGTGGGTGAGAGAAAATTTAAGTAAGGATTGTGGAGGCTGATGGTTCTGCTTGAAGTTGTGAATAAGAGTGGCTGCTTGTCTTGCCCATCTCAGAGAAGGGGGTGAAAGCTTAGAGCCCTCCCTACAGGAGCCGGAACAGAGGACCAGGCCCACGGGGGAGGAGCCGCCATGGATGGCAAAGAACCACACAGGGAGGGCCGTGGGGGCATTCTTCCTTTTCCTAAATTTGAGAGTCCGGGTTTTCAGTTTCCTGTGTTATCTTGTCATTCGCGTTCCCTCTGAATTGTTACTTACTTGCACCGAAAGGATGTGGAGGTGTAGTGTAGGGCTGCACGTTTCTACGCTATTGTACTTTGAATTTTAAGCATGGCTGAATTTGTCTGCATTTTAACTTTATTGTGTGGTTTTGTTTATTTTTAATTTAACTGAGTATTTTTATTTTACCCTAGTGCATAATCCCTTACAAAGATTTCAAGTGTATGGCCAACTTTAATTTATTGGAACTGTTTTTGCTGCTGTTTGTAGCAACTCCATATTTATTACGTTTGAACATTTCTTTTAAGCTAAAACAGAAAGGAAAAGCATAAATAACCATGACAAACAGCCCTCTTCTGGTGTGGTCATTTGAAATGAAACAACCAAAAAAATTTAATCAACTTAAATTTAGAAAAATTAGCCGATATAAGTTGTAAACCAGATGAGTAAAAGCTTTCACTTACTCATTCTTGACATTCAATTCCATTTATTCTTTGTAATATATTTTAAAACAGAATGTTTATAAAGACTAAGGTTTGGGTTTCCATATCCTATTTTGAGGTTACCAAAAAAAAAAAATGTTTGGAGTCATCGTCCTGCTTCGATATAAATTACACTTTAACATACAAAGAGGAGTAACAGGTGAAGATTTTGTAGATATAAGATGATGGGTTTTATTAAAGCATCATAACCGTAATAGAGTATTATAATGTAGTAGTTGATTTTAAATAATTATTAATAATGATTAAAAACTAAACAGGGTTCGCATTAGTTACAATCATCTAGTTCATTGATGGAACGTGACTTGAGTACTTCTTACGTGCGAGGCACATGAAGGAGGAACGAAGGAATAATTTACATTGGGTCCCTAAAGACTACAATTTGACTCGAGAGTAATTTCAAATAGTCGTCCTTTGTTTCACCCAAATACCTGTTCTTAAACACATCGAGGTAGTTAGACATGTAACCAATTCAGAATGGAGGAACATTCTCAGTGTCTTTTCAAAGCACTTTTCTCTAGCACTCTCGGATGGCAGGAAAGAGAGCAGTCAGGAGACAACTCGGTTGTCCTCCTGTCTTTTCGTTCCCCGCGTGCTGATCAATTCTGCGGCTAGAGCCATGGCTCTCATGTTCATATCCCTGCTCCAATTGATTTCTAGGTGGCCGTGCTCTAGGCTGAAAGATCAAAAATCTCAGTATTTCCCATTAAACACTGTAACACTTCAGCTCACAGCATCGGAACTCAAAAGCCTCAAATTAGGCACGGTGATTTGAAGAACATGGCAAACAGAAAGTGGTGGGGCGGGGCGGGCTGACCCCACCGTGCTTGTAATGGAAAACAGCCATTTATGAGTAACCATGACTGTAATTGGTCTGATAAGTTTTTATTGGAAACAGCTAATAATGGTAAGCACGGAAAAATGTTTGTAAACATACAGATGGTATTCCAGTTCGGAGAGGGCACAAATGAATAGTAACTGATACATGCATGTTCGAAGGGTCGTGTGCCAATTCAAGTGACGAGGATGCCTGTAACCTTCAACTGAAGGCTTCCCTCATGCATCTAGAAAAATTCTTAGAAAAATCATAATAAAATACGTTTGCAAACTTCTAAATTGTCAAATTAGTTTAATCATATTCTATTACACAGTCACAGATCTCATAGATAAAGAGAGGTACATTCTAACCTTAGAAATAATATTAAAAATTATCCCAAATGACATTACTAACTCATAATTTTTATCATTGCTTCTAATACCTCATAGCCAGTTTTCTTCAGTGACTCCTTATATATTCACTTGAAATTCTATTTTGAAAATAAAATTTATACTTAATATCAAATTACTGGATAACAACAAAACGGCTCACTAGACATATGGGAAAATTCATCCCCGCCCTCAGCTCTGCTCTCACTCTGGCGATGGTTCGTGCCACCCTATATTCCGTCTTCAGAACTAACGCTGGCACAGAGGGTGGGTCAAGTCTGCATTAGAGTGTCAGAGTCGCTGTGGGCACCAAAAAGAAATCCAGTAACACTCAGCAGAACTTTCTGCTCATAGGGAACATCTGGGAAGTGTATTATTTCCATGACTCTCTCTATACAATCTTGACTTGGAAATAAGGCCTTTAATTCAGTTTGATAGAATGCTTTTAGCAGTAAGGAAAAAGTCAGGATTTGCTTACCAAGTTTTATGCACAGAAAACAGCAGTGTAATTAGTGGCTCGATGTTAAAAGGATAATTTAAATAGCATTTCCTCTGTATCAGTTTTGAGCAAAATATTTAATGTTTTCATCAGTACTTCATACAGTAGAATAAAAAAAATAAACTTAACTACATTTGATAGCGTGCCCAATCTGGAGAGAGAAGAAAACTAAGTCCTTAAAGAAGACAATTATTAATAAAATGTGGACATGATCAAAAATAACAAAAATTAGAAAGGATTAGTGCAGAATAAACGTGGGGAGAGAATCTGTCAAGAGCGACCAGCTTGATCTGTGCACATCTAGGGGAGAGACCGCAGTCCACCTCAACATAAAGCGATTTGCACCTGGTTAACTGTCAACGGCGTCTCCTGTTCATCATTGTTCACGCCCACATTGGCCTGCCTATCACACCCGACATTACACTCCACACTATAGGAGATGGGGACTTCAAAAAAATAAAGGTCAGAGAAGAGAAAAAAGGTAGTCAAGAGATTGAAGAATAAATCAACGAGGAAAGATTAATATCTGTGTGGAAGACACCGGGACAGGCCCTGGGGGAAGGACACAGTTCTTGCCTGTAAGCAGCTCGCAGTCCAGTGGCAGAGACGGATAAGCACCCAGAGTGCAGGCCAGGCCACGGTGGCAGAACGGAGGGACAGCCAGCCCCACCGGAGGACCCGGGAGGTGTCCTGAAGAAGATGGACTGTGTTGTAACATTGTACAATAAAGTTTTTTTAAACCCGAAAGCTTTAAAAAGAAAGTGGTAAGTTAAACCAACGGTGAGCTTCCCTGGAAGGGTTGACTGGTCTCAAGACCCACCAACCACCATCAGGAAAAATGTAGACTGAAAAATCCCCACCGACACAGAGTTGACACGGAGAGCTTGTCTCGGCCTGTGCTCCAAGCCTGGTAGTGGGAGGAGGGAAGGGAGAGAGGTTTGCCATTTTTAAATCCACGCTACTTACGTGTTCAAAAATCCCAAACCTAAGAAATCAACACAAGGATCTCAGACTGATAACATCTCTGTGGTGCCTAGCAGAAACAAAAGCAAAATCATCCTAGAGGGAAAGACTTTCCATCCAGGGAATGCAGCCCAGAATTTTTCACAGAGAAAACCCCACTTAAGGTGAATTTGCGGTCCAAGAGTATAAGCACACAGGAAGCTGTCGGCAAAGAGCGAACCTCAGGCCGCGCAACAAACATCGCGTGTACCGTCGCCCCGCCTCCTCGCCCTGGACTCAAACTAAGGCAATACAGGGACTGTTAGGGGCTATAAAGTAAGTCTACTTAAAATGCGCAAAGATGTCAAAGGCAGATTTTAAGAACATAAGGAGCAAGCCACCATCTTTAAAATTGCAGGGTGGTTTTCCAGCAGAGCGAGGGGTGTTTACAGATGTGGGAGTCTGGGAGTCCAAATGGGTCTCCTGACCCGTGATTGACGGTCACGGAATTGGGAGGGAGATGCAAGGTTTGGGTCATAAACTGCCTTGCATTCTGTATTAGCAAGGACTCTTGTTTGCAAGTGACACAAAGATGACATTTATCTTGGGAGTATTTTGTCGATGACTCCCCTCACCAAAAAGGCAAGGGTGCGGTTGGAATGACAAGGACCGGGAACTTCCATTCCCTCTCCTCCTCACACTGCTCTTTTCATCTTCGTGGAGACTTCCTCTCTCTCCTGGGGACTGCTTTTCTCCGCACCTTTTACTTCTTATTTTCTCTTTCTTAAATGGCGGTGAAGTACACGTAACGTAAAATTAACCTTCTGACCCTGTGTAGGTGTGCAGGTCTGCGGCATTAGCACATCCCCATTGTCGTGCAGCCATTGCCACCGTCCATCTCCAGAACTTTGTCACCACCCCAGCTGGAAACTCTGTCCCCACCAAACAATAACTGCCCATTCCTCCGCCCCCGGCCCCTGCTAACCGCTATTCCAGTCAACAGCCTCCTTCTCTCCAAGCTAAAGAGCTTTGTCGAAAGTTACTAGGAGGCTCACAGAACTGACTTCCTCATTCCTGTATCTGATAAACCCACGGAACTTTGTATGTCATATATATTTGCTATAGCTAATGTACTGCCACACTGTTGCAGTAACTTAAACTTCTAAATGTTATTTTTTGTTTCTTTTACAGGACAATGAAGGTCAAACTGCTCTACATTATGGTAAGATGTTTCTAAATTACTAATAATCATTTGAAACTTCTCTCTATCTGTTTATCTCAGCTTTGTCCAACAATATATAGTATCTAGAAAAATGCTTGGCCACCAGCAGAAATACAGTAGCTTTTTGATTAAAAAGTAGGTTAATAACCTCTAAAGTTGGAGATGTGTTAAAATTGTTATTGGCACACTCATAGTAGATTGAGCATTTCTGTACTATCAACAGAATGGAAGGCCCCTCCAACCTCCCTTTGAAAATTTATTTCATTCTTTGCTGTCAGTGACAACTAAGATGCTAATCACTGTTCCTGCAGAAACTAGAATCTGTCCTACAAGCCACTTTCTTGACATAACTGAAGTGAAGAAAAATAGATTTTTATTTTTAACTCATTTCCCCTACTAATTAGCCTCGTTAAGTAATCTTCATTTAAATCACCTATAAATAGAGAAGAATCTGTAAGATGGAAATAGCATGGCTTTAAAGAGCTGCTGCATACACTTAGTGACGTAGAAGATGCTGAAGTATTTTGTAAACTGCACAGTACTAGGAAAAGTATTTTCACTGTTATCCTATTTGGGTGTGAATATGGTGGAATGGAAGATGGCCATCAGAATTCGAATCAGATTCAGGGCCAGCCACCTTGAGACCTTTCCGGAGGGAAGACATGAGGCTCTGCTGCCGGTTCCGGCAATCCCAGATCGCCATCGGTAGTAAGTGGCCCGAATGCCCCTGATCACTTGTGTCCACCGCTCAGCATTTGCTTGGGTGTCAGGAACCTCACCGGGTTGTCTAGGAGTCTGAAGTATTGGGCCAGCTGTTATGGTAACCCATCAGTCTGATGATAACCTAGCATAACCTGGGTACCAAAATGTAGCAGGGAAAATGAACATTGTAAGTCGATCCCACTCTTGAACATTTACGCAAAAATCCTAAATAAAATATATTTAAAAAATAAAGATACGTTATGATCCAGTTGAATTTGTCCCAGGAATTCAAAGATGGTTTAACAATTTAAAACATTAATTAATGTCATTTTCCACATTAGCAAATTATATGAAAAACTATATGGTCAAATCAAATGCAAAAAAAGCGTTTGAAGAAATTCAATACTTAATCTAAGAAGCAATATGGAAAGTGATTAAGATATTGGTCTCTGAAGTGAGACTTCTGGATTCAAATTCTAGTTCTAGTACTAAACTTGGATCAGTTATTTAACTTTACCTGTTTACTCGTGGGAAATAGGGGTAATGACCTCAGAGACTTGTTATGAACATATAATGAGTTCATCCACGTAAAGTGCTTAGAACAATGTCTAACACTATGTGGTATATAACCACATTTATGTACTCAATAAATGTTAATGAATATTACTGTTTATGATAAAACTCTTCATTAACAGGAATGGAAGGAAAATTCTATGGCGTGATTAAGTTACATATCCAAAACCTAGTACAAACATTATTATTAAAGATGGACTATTTGAAGCATTTCCTTCAAAATCAGCAACAAGAAAAAGGTGCCTACCACAACTATTTCTCTTTAATATCGTATTGGAATTCTACACAGAAAGAAAAGCATAAGAAATAAAAGTTATGTGGCATGGGTAAAAAGAAACAAAATTACCATTAATCTCCAACAATATAAGTAGCTACATAGAAATCTGAGAGTCTCTACAGTCACATTATTACAACTAATAGTACAGTGTTGAGCAAGGATGCTGAATACAAGATCAGGTTTTTTAAATCACAACATAAACATTAGTATAACAAGGTAGAAAATGGAAAAATGTAAAGGAATTATTTACAAAGGCAACAAAATCCCAGAATACATCCTACAATATGCAAAACCTTCATTAAAAAAATTACATTCCTTTTTTTTAAAGACTTTCTCAAGAGACATAAATAGGAGAAATAGTCCATGTTAATGAATGAGAAAACTTAATATCATAATGATAGATTCTCCCCAAACTAAAGTACAAATTCAGAATTCTCATTAGAATCCCAGCAGGCTTTTTGTGGAATTTAACAGACTTGTCCTAAAATTTATATGGAAGAACAAAGAGCCCCGGCTGGTGTGGCTCAGTGGATTGAGCGCTGGCCTGTGAACCAAAGGGTTGCCAGTTCGATTCCCAGTCAGGGCACATGCCTGGGTTGTGGGCCAGGTCCCAAGTAGGGGGTGCGTGAGAGGCAACCATACATTGATATTTCCCTTCCTCTTTTTCTCCCTTCCCCTCTGTCTAAATTAAATAAATAAAATATTTTTTAAAAAATTTAATTTATATGGAAGAACAAAGAGCCAAGAATAACAGAGGCACTTGGAAGAAGAATCAGGAAGAAGGACTTGTTCTTCCAAATAACAAGATGGTGTTTCAAAGCCATAATAACGAAGGCAGAGACCAGCTTCTGCCCTGACGGTGTGGGGAGCCCCACTGACCTGCTTCCCTGTGGAACAGCGAAAGACTTGTTTAAAAATACAACCATTTAAAACTTCTGGAAATGGAGCTAGGGACACACAGCAAGTGAAGAAACACGTAGTCAAGAAAACCTGTGAAAATTCGGAAAGAAGGCAAGAGCCCAGTGGTATTTGCAACAAGATCACCCCTCCTTTTCCCTTCAAAGCTTAGCAGGGCAAAGGCTCTACCGCAGCACACAGGAGCCAAGGATACAGGCTCCCCTCCCCCCAGCTCCCGGGCAGGGGGCCTTCTTCCTGGGGGGAGGGGCTTCAGTGCCCCTCATCCTGCTTCCAGCTGTCTTTCACTGGGGCTGAGTCCTGGGCAAATGCAGAGAAAGCATACGAAACACCAAAAGTCCAGGTCATTATTTGAGTTATGATGACTGTGTTAAAATTTTAAACTTCTGTAAAATGAAAGGTAGTATAAGCAAAGTAAAAATACAAGGTACAGCTTGGGAGAAGATATTTAAAATAACCTACATAAGACCATTATTCAGAATATATCAAGAACACCTTCCCAGTCAATCAGGAAGATAAATAGAAAAATACACCTCAAAATAAGGATAGTCAGTTTACAAATGGGAAGAGCCAAATAGCCAATAAATAACAAGAAAAGATGTTCAACCTCACTAATAACTGTCAGTAGTCTAAGATTGTAACCTTCTTGCAGGCTAACAAGTTAGCCTGGCACGATTTCATGGATGCTGGCAAAAAGACACAAAACTCCTGGATCAGAGACAAAAGACTTATTGACCACACAGCAAACAGCTTGAGTCGCCCAGGGGCTGTGCGGAGAAGCCCAGGGAGATCCTGCACACAGTGCGTCTTAGCTCAGGAATCCTAAGCTTGGAGAAGTCCAGTCTTTTATAAGGAGCTGCAGGCAGATCTGCCCACCCTTTGCCCTGGAGAACATACTGTCTTCATTTACTGGACAGTAAACTAACCTGCCCTCTACCCCGGAAGGAAACACTACCTCTGTTCACTATGCAAATATCCTTGAAAAGATAGTTCAGAACGAAATTCATCGTCACCTCTGTTTAGAAGAGGTGCGGAAACACAAAAGTCCTTTGGAGAATTGTATCCCAACAATAATCATGGAATGCAGACTAAAACCTTTAGATGAAATTTCGCACTGCTCACTGGCATCGTGTAGACTAATACTAGCATGAGGGTGTGGAGCAGCACAAACTCTCATGCACTACTGACGAGAGTGTCAGCTGTTGGAACCACTTCGGAAATCAGTTAGGCAAGATCGAGTAAAGTCTACCACCCCGCAGGTCTGCTTCTAGATATACGAGGTCTGACCAGAAGGTGTCCGGCCATGTACTGTGAAAAACAGACATCTATGGAAGAAGATACAAGAAACGTTGCACACGGGACAACGACGCCTCAGTCCCCTTCAAAGTGGGCACTTTGTCACCTCACACAGTTCTCCTAATCGCCATCAGCTGTCCTGCCATATTTTCCTGAACTTTATTGGTGGTCTGAAATCTCTTTCCTTTCAAAGGTGATTTTAGTTTTGGGAGAAGCCAGAAGTTGCAGGGCACCAAATCTGGGCTTTAGGGGGGCATAGTCACCTGGGTGATTTGATGTTTCACATAAAAACTCTGCACGAGACTTGATGCATGAGTGGGCACACTGTTGTGATGAAGCCACCAGGTGCCCATAGCTGCAGCCTTCTGAATCATCAGAATAGTTTCTGTGGAGGGATGTTCAAGCTTAACACAAACTTTGATGCAGATTCGGTTGCTCTACTCACTCATTTTGAATGCAGTGGCCACACAGCACACATGCTCACTCAGCTGAGTCTACCGCCCCCACTGCCTAGCACAGCGAAGTCATCTTTGTTCACACATGTGCATTCCAGTGCACTCCCCTTGACTGCCAGGTTGCATTGATGTCGCACAAACTATTTTTTTTACATTAACAATGACTGGACTTTCTCCGGACAGACCTTGTCTACCTTAGAAATACTGCCAAACGTGTATAATGAGACATGATTAAGAATGTTTATTGCAGCACTATTTGTAATAACCAAAAATTTGTTTTATTCACCTTTATAGCCTTCACTATACTGCACTTAAAATACTTGTTAATTGAAATTACTCGTATACACACACGTACATGCATGCATACATATTTTATCAGCAAATGCCTTTGAAAGGAATACCATTAAATTTGTGCATACACAATATAGTATACGGGTACAGTAATTTCTGGGCCCCTTTCCATAAACATCCCTCTGAAGTAGTTATTACTTTTCCCATTTTATAATGGAGGAAACCGAAACCCAGAGAAGCTAGTGACTCACCCAGTGCTGCACTTACCAGGCGAGGAGGGAAAACAAATGCCTTCCCATGCCTCCTTCCACGGCACTGGCCTCCCACCCCGCAGGCCCGCTTCTGTGATAACTGCGCCACGTAGCCCTTCCACCACCACCACCAAGAGCTAGCATTCTGAATCCTGATTTTCTACCCAGGAAAAAACTTCTCAGCCGCCTCCACAGCTGTGATGCAATCTGGGCAACCAGGCGTAAATCAAACAGCCACTAATAATCAGAAAAGAGAAAGAAGAAACCTTTCCTAGCGATCGTTAGGCCTTCAGTGCAACATTCAGGGGTCCCCTTTTTTCCTGATGCCTGGTTTTAAGAAGTGAGTTTTTTCTTTTACTGCGAAATGTTTGCCCTGAGGTTCAGAGTTCACCGCTCTGCTTAGAAAGTCAACCCCACCAGCTCACCCACCTGCTCTGCTAACACAGTTCTTATTTCCACCCCACTTCCTACTTCCACCTGCCACCCAGACAGGTTTTAGCGCTTTCTCTCTGTCATGAGTTGTGTTTTCCTTCCATGTCCCCACCTGGAAACTGCAGAAACAGTTCACTGGGACTGAATGCGCCCTGAGACTGTAGGTCAGTCACTCTGTCGTCCCTACTCAACCATCCGGGGCGTCTGTCTTTATGAATGCGGGGGGGTGTCTGTTTAAGGTCCATATCTATAAAATACATTTCTAGACAGCAACTGGGTTGGGATTTTTCGAACGAGCTTTCTGACTGGCTTTAAAATAAGCTATATTTTCTTTACTGATGCAGAAGAAATTTCGTAAGTGAAAGAATTAGGGTGCAGAGAAGTGGATACAGTGTGCCGACATGAATGTATCTGTACACGTTTTCAAGTAAATGCACAAAACATCTCTGGAGGATACACAAAAAGCTAATTTTGGTTGTCTAAAGGAAGAGGGACTTTCACAGCTGGAGGGGCTAGAATATAAGCATAGGATAAACATTTTTTCCTATCAGCTTTTTAATACCTTCTGTATTTGGAACCATTTACATATATTACCTGTAAGTACTGTGAATGTGACTTACCTTCTTAATTATATTTCAGTCATTCAACAGATATCTATTGAGCACCTACTATGTGCGGATGCCCCAGACTTTGGGTGTCCTTCACCTCCCACCCAGCAAACAAGGACCCCATAGCCATAGTGGTGAGTGTGTGGGCCACACTGGATCTAATCTGAGAAAACTCTGGACTTGGTTTTCAATGCCAGCAAACCCTGAGAATGTTACTTCTTGAGCCAGAAGGAGCTGAGACCCTGCATGGAAGCCAGGACCTTCAAAGGGCTATACACTCAGTTAAAAAAAAGAAAAGAAGAAAATTTAAGATTAGAAAATGTCCCACTGGTGTAGGGAAGGAAGACAGAGAAGCTTATCTCCCACAGACCAGAATCTGGGTGGGAAAAACAGCCCCACCTCACACAAGTTGGGCATCTAAAATTATAGTCTCCGGTTGTCTCAGGAGTCCTCAAGTCACGAAATTAACACAGTAAGTGCAGGAGGCTGATTATCCCTAGAGGCCTGGCAGAAACAAATGTAAACTCTTGAAGGGCACATCCTCAAGCACAGCGGCCCAAAATTCCTATAGAAAAACGCCCTTTTCAAAATGAGCTCACAGTCCAAAGTTGCAAAATGCATCTGGGTGAAGGAGTATCAGCAGATGTAAAAATCACAGGATCAGACTTTGATCCTGTGCCCTTTGAGGGACTTCAATAAAACTACCAGCTAGAAATGACCAAAATAAGTGTATATAAAATCAAGGGATCAAAAACCAAAGAATGGCACTCCAAAAAGGAACAGGCAATCTTGAAAGAGAACAAAATAAAACTTCAATAAAATAAAATAAAAATGCAGAAATTTTACAAAGGACAGGTTAAAGTGCAGAATTGGCACAACTAATAAAAATTAGTGAACTAAAAGATAATTCTAAAAGGCAGCACAGAAAGATGAAGAGATGAAAATGTAAAAGAGACAACTGAGTGTAAAATGAGAATGTTCAGTATTTTTTAACAGGAGTTCCAAAAGCAGAAATTAGGGAAGGATCAGTATTTGAGAATGTATTTACTGATAATGTTCAGAGTTGATAAAACATTGGAATCTTCAGATTCAGGAATTATGATATCTGATCAAGATAAGTATTTATCCAGTGGAATTCTCTGCAGCATTGAGAAAGAACCACGACGACATTCAAAATCTTGAGAGACTCTCATAAACATGCTGTTGAGTTCAAGACGCCAGATGCAAAAGAGTACATCCTGTGGACTTCCATTTTTATAAAGGTCAAAAACAGGAAAACTCATCTCCAGCCCCAGCAGACCTTGGGTAAAAGGGATAGGTAGCATGCGAAGGAGTTAACAGGCAGGGTTGCTCCCAACGTTCTAATAATGATCTGATTCTCAGTCTGTGTGCTCGTTAGTTACATGGACAAGTTCATCTTCAGAAAATGTCTATACATAATTTTGGTACCCTTCTGTACCTATTTTATACTCAAATAAAAATTTCGTACATAAAGGAGAAGTCTAAACCCAGCCCGACATAAAGGGGCGTCCCTGGTTTCGTGTCTAATCTCTCAGCCCTTCCAGTGCATGTCTGCGCCCAGCCACCTTTTCCCGAGTTCGCAGATGAAAGGCTGACATCCAGAGAGTGAGTGACCTTGACAGGGTGATGCAGGCTGTAGGGGGCAGAGCCTGGACGCTCGGCCGCGCTTCTGATTACACTTCCAGTCCTCTCCCCATAATTTCTTAAATAATTACTGTCCTGGTATCCTTTTAAAGCAGACATTATTTTGTGGAAGATAATCTCTTCTAGAAGCAAAATAAATGAAAATCCTTTATCATCGGTCACCTCAGGCAGTGAGTCAAGGCTGTTTTTCAATACCGTGTTTGTGAGCAAACGTATATCGATATCTGTGTCTGTCTGTGTGCTTTTATAGTCTTATTTCTGTTTATTGAGAGTTTAGACATTAATAAAACTCATCCATGGTTCGGGAATCCTGCCCAAAATTGATCTTGTAAAGCAACCTCTATTTCTCTCTCTCAGATCATATTATTCATTGTAGAAAGAACAAAATAAATATCGTATATGTTACAATCAAGATAATTAAAGACTAAAATAAGATCATTAGTTAGAGGTTTTGGCATTACAAATATATAAAACTAGAATATTCTGACAACCAGGAATGTTTCATGAAATTAATATTTTAACTTAATAATCACTTATAGCAATAATTTACTTTTAATTTAGTTTTTTTTAAAACCAGATCAGTAGACTTTTGCCAGTTTTTAACCTTGTCAAAACAGTTTGGCATGTAATAATAATAATAATAATAATAATAATAATTACCCTCCGCTAAGTCCCTACCAAATGCCAGGGAATCTGCTGGGCATATTTTATCTTTTTAGTCACTTAATATTATTTAACCTTTTTTTTTTTAATTTAATAGGCACTCAGTAGCTATTTGTTGATTCAGTTTTATTTTAGAACCCTTAACCTACTCTTGGAACTTTCATAAAACTGTAGGTACAGTTAAATGCAGCAAGCGCAGATAATGGTGAGGGTATCTTGGGGGCTAGCTGTTATTTTTCATGAATTACAGTTTGGCCTGACAGCTGTCCTTGCGTTGGCAGCTCCTCTGATTAGAGCAGTTGTCAAACTCCGTCCTTAAGCAGGTTGTAAATCCTGGCTTCTTCCGATTAAAACTGGGTCAGAGCCAATGGCAGGGTAACCAGGGGCTGGTCTGCCACGGTCCGTCCTCACTAGTTCTTTCCAAGTGGGCTTTGCATGGCAGTGTCCTAAAACCCTCATTTACCTTTACTTTACTTTACTTTGGTGATTTGGAATCTCCAGGTGCTGGCCCTCCTGTTACTTTGTGATTAAACACGGTCCTTGCTGAGGAGTACCTTAGTATAAGAGTGGTCTTGCTTGTAAATGGCCCGTTAGCCTTCCCCTCCCCTCCCTCCGCTGGGAACGCGCACATCATTGCATCTGCGTCTCCCAGGGGAAATCAAGGCTTTTCCTTGCACGTGCAGTCATGTGATTTCAGAGTGGGCAGGCTTTCTATCCTCATGAGCCCTCGGTCTTGCACGTAAAGCACCATCTGTTCTGTTCCTTCCTCGCTGTTACAGGGCAGTGGGAGGAGGCGTTAGAGTAAAAATAAATAAAATAAAAAAAGAAAGAAATTCATCATCAAAACCCTGAGGATTAATGGAGTCAGAAGGCTCACTGCTCTGAATGAAAATTCATCTTCACCTGTGCCAGTGTCAGGGCTGCCTCTGTGGCACTTGACAAATAGAGGCTCCCGGAGCACCATAAATTCAGCAACTGCTCTCCTCCCTACAGACTGGCTCAAGCTTCTCCGAGAGCGCTTCTGACTGCTTTTGTATCTCCCAGCACACTGTGGGCACCAGTACATCCCCTCGTTAACTGAGTAAAATGTTCGCCCCCTTTCCTTCTCATCCCTCTCTCATCCTCTTTGCCTTTGTTCATCCGGAGGAGGTGGGCAGCTCGCACCTCTCTGAAAGATGACTCTGCCTCGTGAATTGTGCTTCACTGAAGATGCCAAAGGCAGAGAAATCAATTAACTAATGACTTTTGAGCAAACCCTAAGTTCCTAGCGCAGCGCTAGATGGAGGAGAGGGTGTAAAGAAGCATGAAATCAAGCCACTCACCATCTAATTGGGGGTGCAAAACCTGTTTTTTTTTTTAAACTACTTGTTGGGCACCTGTATGTGCCAGTAGGCGCTGCTAAACAGAAACACAGCTGATGCCTGTCAACCGTGAATCTGCAAGAGGTGGTCCCGCAGTGCCCGCCTCATCCCGGCTGCAGTTCACCTGTGTGGTTTCCCGGCCTTTCACTCAGTCTCTCTCTTCACTTCCTCTTTGTCTCTCTGCTCCGACTTCCAGATTGCTCACACTGTCCTGTCAGTCTGTCTTTGCATAAACCCCAGGCATATCTGTTAATAAAACTCCTTTCCGTACGGATGCCGCACCGCTTACTCGGAAGTACTGCTTCGTAACCCTTACATTCCAAACTTCAATATCGCTTTATACTTAAACTGGAGCTAAAATTTTACGCGCATTTGCTAGGTGAGGGGGTTGTTATACAGCCCAGTGAACCGTTTCTCGGCCGGTTGGCTGTCGTCCTCTAGATGTGGAACTTGAAGCTCCGCTCCAGGGTTAGTGCTCACAGGGGACAGCATCCCTCTCTGCCAGAGAGGTCGCTTGGTCGTGCAGCATGTGTGGAACGAATGCCCCTTTGTCTGGGACGGCCAGCTTGGTGCTGCCGGCCAGCGTGCACGTCCGCTTAGCCTTGACCTTCATGCTTAGTCATCTCAAGTGTTGGGCTAGATTTGAGCAAAGCGGGGTCTGACAGACCCTGCGGGTGGTCGTCCTGTAGCGCAGACCCTTGCGCTGGGAAATCTATTCCCCTGGCACCGCTTTAAAAGTTCCAGTTTTAAAACCTAACCAAGTGTTTCTCACAGTAAGTTGAGACTGATAGTAGCTGCTGCGGCAAGAAAGTTCAGTGATTATTTCTCAACATGTAAATGTCATGTAGCTAGTTCCCTGCAGGAGAAATAGCCTCTTCTCGCAGCTACTTGATACCAGGCAGTGCGTCTTTAACTTTGTTACGTTCTGTGAGAAGCCGTCTTCCATTGGAATCTAATTTGGTATGCAGTGATTCACCATGTTCGGTTCATTATATTATTTTGGGGGATAATTTTAAATTCTCAATAGGATGTTATCATTCAAAACACTTCCTGTTGAGGCCCGGGCCTTGGTAAACACATACGGTCTTCGCCCTCCTCCCTGCCCGTGCCAGACCCCGAGACACGGTCTCCGCCCACCAGCCTGTCCCAGCATTGGAACAGTCAGCTCTTGCCTTTCTCTGCTTTGCACCTCGTCTCTGTATGTTCGGTCATCAAGCATTTCAACATTTATCGATGTAGTAGCCTTCTAAGAAATCCCACACGTCTGATGGCAGAGATAGATAGGGTTCCCAATTTGGTCTGATTTTTGCTCACAAAAACTTCGGCCTCCACCTCTGTTCACTTAGGGCCACCTCTGACCTTGTGCTATTATGGATTCTCACTTGGTGCCTGAATCTGTCAGCGTGGGAAATGTAAAGGTTCGCCGACGCTGTCCCGCGTTCATAACTCACCCCACCCCGGTTTGGGCTGTTGGCTCTACGCCCACTTCACAGCATGTCGCCCGGGAGCCCTGAGCTGGCAGCACCCACCAGGGGAGCCAGAGAAGCATCCGCACCTCCACCCGAGTGCCAGCGGAGCGCCGGTGCCCCACTGCGTCACCGAACCCCAGCCTCCGGGAGGGCTCTGTTCCCTCTGGAGATCCCGCAAAGAAAACGATGCCAGAGAGTGGCCAGCCCTGCAGGACACACAGACCCTTTCACCTCAGCTGGAGCGACCAGGGAGGAGGCAGCCACCGTAAAACAGGTACAAAGAAAACTGCTCAAATGAGCGAATTCTTAAAGTGACTGGAATGGCATTTTAGAATAATTCAGAGCCAAGAAGAGTCCTCACTCGGGCTCCTTCTCATTAAGTGGGCGCTCCTTTGTGGCATGCAATCGTGAAGCCCTGCCACCTCCTTGGACTCATTTCACAAGAAGCAAAACCCCTGGGGGGGGGAGCAGAAAACATTTCTGCCCTCCTGTCCCTGGGCCCAGGCGGCTAGCCACTGCTTTTGGAGGAGGAACAAAAGCAAAGTTCGTTTGCTGTGCAGGAGGAACAGGGAAGCGACCCCGGGCTCTGAACCCCGCACCAGCACAAAGCAGGGATCGCTCACCCCTGGGGCAGGGCAGGGGCCTCTCCCACCCAAGACATGTTCCCCCCGCCCCGTACGAGGCAGAGTTGGGCTGACATTTGTGGGTGGGAGTACAAGAACACCGAGGAATCACCACCGCTGAGGGCCTGCCTGAGACCGAGACCAGCCCAAGAGAACAGAGAACTCCACCCCACTGCCATCAGGAGCTTCATCCTGAATAATAAGCAATAGCAGTCTTAGAGATGGGGGAAGAGCAAGAGTGGGGGGAGAGAAACTCCCTCTGGGGGGGACACGCAGAGACCATGAAAGCCGAGGGTGGAGCTGGAATACCGAAGAAGCCCTCTGGCACCCTGGGCTGCGCGCTGAGCGTAAGGCGGCGGCAGCCCACACGCGGAGGGATTTGAAATGAGTGATGCACTGAAGTGAACCTGCAGCACCCGCAAACCGCAGGCGCAGTTCCACTGCTCACAGGTGGACTCAACACCCCTGCTAATGGCGCGAAAGAAGAAGAGGCGTACTTTCTGGGGATAAATAGTAGTATCGCTTCAGCCTCCCCTGCCCTCCTACGCACAGTGTTCTTCATTCAGTCAAAAATTAGGGGACAGATGCAAGGAACAAACAACCCATTGTCAAGCAGTAAATCAGTCACCGATAGAGCAAGTAGATAATAAATCAGCAGGGACGTGAGAGACTGGAGCAGCACTGTCCGTCAGCTTGACTTAGTTGATATCCAGAGACCATTTCACCTGTGGATAGAGTCAGCGTTACTTCAGGTACACATGGAGGACTTTGTAAAGGTAGATCATATTCTAGATGCTAAAGCAAACTTCAACAAATGTAAAAAAAATCATGCGAAGTTTGCTCTGTGACCACCTCAGAATTAAATTAGAAATTAATAACAGACACATATCTAGAAAAATCCCCAATTGTAAGAAACTTAAACAGACTTCTAAATAATCCATAGGTCAAAGGAGAAATTTCTAGGAAAATTAGAAAATATTTTGAACCAAGTGAAAACGAAAGCCCCCTCTCGGAATTGGGGGGATGCGGCCGAAAGCCGTGCTCAGAGGGGATTAAATGCTCTTACTGGGAAGGAGTAAAGATCTCAGATCGATGACCTACGATTCTACCTTCGAAAAATTTAGAAAAAGAAGAGCAGAGTAAGCCCAGGATAAGCATAGGAATAAAATAATAAAGACCAAAGCGGAAATTATTGAAATAGAAAACAAAAAACTCAGTGCGACAATCTGTGAAACCATTGAAAACCTTTAAAAAGGTCAATAAAACGGAAAGACCTCTAGCCAGGCCAATTAAAAAAAAGAGAGAGAGAAAGAAACAAAGATTCTACTGATAGTAAGAACAGTTTTATGCAAATAGATTAGAGAAACATAAACTATTTCAAAAAGAAATAGATAACCTGGATAGCCTTATATTTATTAAAGACACTAAATTGTTGCTAAAAACTTTCCCACAACAAAATCTTTAGGACGTCATTGCTGCCTTGGTGAATTCTACTAAATGTGTAAGGAAGAAATACTACCAAGCCTGCACACAAACCCTTCCAGAAAATAAAAGTGGGGGCAGCGCCGCCCAGCTCAGTGTGTGCGGCCGACATCGCCCTGACAGCAAAACCAGGAGAACAGCCAAGACAGGGGAAGGCTACAGGCCAATATCTCCCATGAACATCGATGTAAAAATCTCTAGCAAAGTGTTAGCAAATTGAGCCCAGCAATGTACGAAAAGGGTAATAAATCATAATCAAATGTGTTTATCCCAAGAATGCAAGGTTGGTTCAGCGATTGAAATCGTTGTGTTTCATCATCTCAACATATCAAAACCCCAAACAAAACTTGCGGTCATCTCCACGTGTGTAGAAAAGGCAGATGGAAAATTCAGCCTCCTTAAATGACTTAAATACACACGTACACACACACACACAGCAAAGCAGGAATAGAAGGGAACTTCCTCAACCTGAGGAAATTGGTAGCTTAACATCACCCTTAACAGTGAACGGCCGAATGCTGTCCTGACCTGGTCCACTTCGGTCTAACCTTGTATGGAAGTTCTAGCCAGTGCAGTGGGCAAAGGAAAGAAATAAACAGATGTGGATTTAAAGGGAAGGAATAAAACTTTTTCACAGATGATATGACCACCTATATGGAAAACCCCCAAGAATCTACGTTTCAGAAAAAAACTATTAGAATTAATAAGTGAGATCAGCAGGTTTGCAGGATATAAAAATCAACCATACTCATATACACTCTTAATGAATAATTGGAAATTGAAAGTTACAAAGTCAGTATACAAATATCAATAGTTTTTTCTTTATGCTTGTAGTGAACCAATTTGAAATTCTTTTTTTTTTTTTTTGTAAATTTTTTTTTTAAGATTTTTTTTTTAAGTGCCTTTTTTTTTTTTTCCTTAGATTTTATTTATTTATCTTTAGAGAGGAAGGGAAGGAGAGAGGGAGAGAAACATCAATGTGCGGTTGCCTCTTGTATGTCCCCTGCCGGGAACCGGCCTGGCAACCCAGGCATGTGCCCTGACTGGGAATCGAACCGCGATCCTTCGGTTCGCAGGCCCGCGCTCAATCCACTGAGCTACACCAGCCAGGGCTGAAATTCTTAAAAATATCATTGACACCAGCCTCAAAAAACATGAAATTCCTAGGGATAAATCAAAATAAGTGCACAATTTGTGTGCTGAAAATTCCCAAACATTGCTGGGAGAAATTAGGGGAAATCTAAGTAATGGAGAGAGATCCTGTTGTTTGTGGATCAAAAGACTCGATATTCTTAAACTGTCCATTCTCCCCAAAGTGGGCTATATGCCCAATGCGGTCCTAAAAAAATTTCCAGGAGGACTTTTTGTAAAAATGTACAAGCTAATCTAAAAGTGGTGTGGAACACAAAGTACCCAGAAAAGCTGAAAAAGAAGAGAGTTGGAGGGCCCACCCTTGGGTTGGGGCTTACTGTAGAGTTACAGAAATCAAGACGTTGTGGTGTAAGAATAGGTGTATCGATCAATGAAACATGATCGATAACCTGGAAGACCAAGTGTTAGAACAAAAGATGCCCCCCCAGTGCTCTTATCACTCAGGACATTACAGCGCTGTCAGAGCTCTGTGCCAGGAACTGGGAGCGGAGACCAATACATATTTCTCTGTTTCCTACTCCCTTATTGTCAGCATTCCCCACCACTGCGGTACATTTATTACAGTTGATAAACCTGCGTTGACGTATCATAATCACATTGTAATACGGTATAATCACCCAAAGTTTACATCATGGTTCACTCCCGCACATTCTGTGGACACATGTAAAATGGCGTGCACCCGTCATTGCGGTATCAGACCACTTCTTTAACAGATACAGGCCTGTTCAGGTGTATTTTCATATGAGTTTTGGGAAGTTGTCTTAGAAGGAATTGGTCCGTCTCATCTAGGCTATCACACGTGTGGGCGCAGAGTTCTTTGTAGTTTCCTTTATTATCCTGTCGTGTCCGTGAAGTCTGTAGCGATGTCCCGCTTTCATTTCTGATGCGCGGCGGCGTCTCCCCTCCCCCCAGTTCCGCCTTCCATCATTTCAGGTACCCGTAGTCAAAGCGAGAAGAATTCTTCTATGTGCTGGTGGGAATACAAACTTTGGAAGTGTGGTAGTTTCTTTTAGAAGTTAACTAGCCCTGGCCAGTGTGGCCTAGTTGCTTGGGCATCATTCCTCAAAGCGAAGGTCATGTGTTCGACTCCTGGTCAGGGCACATGCCTGGGTCACAGGTTCGGTCCTCCGTCAGGGCACATATGGGAGGCGCCCAATCGATGCTTCTCTGTCACACTGATGGTGCTCTCCCTGTCTTTCTCCCTCCCTTCCCCTCTCTCTAAGAAATAAATAAGTAGTCTTTTTTTTTTTAAGTTAGTTATGCACTTGCTACGTGACTCAACAGTCCCACTCCTAGATATTTACCCCGAAGACATGAAAACAAAAAGATCCACACAAAGATGCGTCCAAGCGTTCATCAGATCTTTATTCATAATGGTCAAAAGCTGGAAGCAACCCAGATCTCTGCACACATCCGTGTAACAGAAGACTGCTCAGCAATAAAAAGGAAGGAACTTGCAGCAACATGGATGAATCTCAAAAGCGTTATGCTAAGCGAGAAGCAAGACACAAAAGACTCTGCCATAGGATTTCCGTTTCTGGAGAAGGCAAAACCGTCAGGACAGAAATCAGATCAGATCAGTGGTTGCCAGGGGCTGTGGCTGGGGTGGAGGATGGACTGCATAGAGACAGGAGGGAACTTCTGGGGGTGATGGACAGGCCCTGTATTTCTATTGCAGTAGTAGTTACATGAATAGATATAGCTGTCAGAATTCAGCATTGTTTTAAAGAGTGAACATTAACTCAATAAACCAGGAAAAAACTGAGGGGTGGGGAGCGGGGAATCTCACACTATATGTTAATTGGCACAATCCAAAGTAGATGAATGTAAATTATAGTGAAAAAAAATACATGTGGAACTTTAATAACTGGCATTAACAGTTTTAGCCTCTGAAGTTTTCTATTTCCCAGCCACATAAATGTGTCTATTAGTAAGGACACCATTAGGAATTCTAAGTAATCCATATGTTATTTTCAAACATCTCTCTCTGACTTGGTAAGGGAGAGACCACCTTAGGTCATGTAATATAAATATATTTAACAGAGTATCCAGAAAAAGTGCTAAGAATCCTGAGACCAGGACATATGTCTTCAGAAAGGACAATAGAAACAGAGATAGTGATGCGTACAGCCTGGTTTATCTGTGTTTATCACGTTCCAACCCAAGACTGTTTCCCCCTACGTGATTTTCTGTTTCCGTTCCCTCCAGAAACTCCTGTTCTTCCTTTTTTTGGTTCCTTATTCTAGAAGTAATGTCACCAACACCTGTGTGGTCCCCCCAACTGGAAATGTTGGTGTCATCTTTGGTTCTTGTAGCTCTTTCCCCATTGTTCTTTGGGTTGATTTGTGAAATATTTATTAAATATCAAGGGTATTAGCACCTGTCTGTCTTACGTATGTGAATGTGTCCCAGAGTGTGGTGCACCTTTGTGTATAGTGTTTTTGTGTGTGTGGTATGGCTGTTTTACATTTCTGTGTGTTCAGATTGATCAATTTTAGGTCTCTGTGTGTTCAGATTTACCAGTAATTTTCTTTATGCATCTGGGTTTCATATCGAGTGTGGAAATACTCAAGCCGTTTTATTCAGTAAACGTTATGATCACAGGCCTTGAGCCTATGAGCTTTTCAAAAACCTGTAAGTATATTTGAAATAAAAGATTTTTTGTCCCAGAAAAAAGGAAAAAATTTTTTCTATTTTAATTTTTTAATTTAATATACTTTATTGATTATGCTATTACAGTTGTCCCATTTCTCCCCCATCATTCCCCTCCACCCTGCACACCCCCTCCCACCCACATTCCCCCCTTTAGTTCATGTCCATGTTCTTTAGCTTCTACATTTCCCACACTATTCTTGCCCTCCCCCTGTCTATTTTCTACCCACCATCTATGCTACTTATTCTCTGTACCTTTTCCCCTCTCTCCTCCCACTCCCCTGTTGCTAACCCTCCATGTGATCTCCATTTCTGTGGTTCTGTTCCTGTTCTAGTTGTTTGCTTTTGTTTTAGGTGTGGTTGTTAATATCTGTGAGTTTGCTATCTTTTCACTGTCCTATTTTTGGTCTTCTTTTTCTTAAATAAGTCCCTTTAACATTTCATATAATAAGGGCTTGGTGATGATGAACTCTTTGAACTTGACCTTATCTGAGAAGCACTTTATCTTCCCTTCCATTCTAAATGACGGCTTTGCTGGTTAGAACAATTTTGGATGTAGGTCCCTGCCTTTCAAGACTTCAAATAATTTTCTCCAGCCCCTTCTTGCCTGTAAGGTCTCTTTTGAGAAATCAGCTGACAGTCTGATGGGAACACCTTTGTAGGTGACTGTCCCCTTATCCCTTGCTGCTTCTAGAATTCTCTTGCTATGTTCCTCCTTGGGTCCAACTTCTTTGGGACTCTCTGAGCTTCCTGGACTTCCTGGAAATCTATTTCCTTTGCCAGATTGGGGAAGTTCTCCTTTATTATTTGTTCAAATAAGTTTTCCACTTGTTGCTCTTCTTCCCCTTCTGGTACCTGTATAATTCGGATGTTGGGACGTTTAAAGCTGTCCCGGAGGTTCCTAAGTCGCTCCTCATGTTTTTGAATTCTTGTTTCTTCCTTGTTTTCTGTTTGGTTGTTAGTTTCTTCCCTCTGGTCCACTCCATTGATTTGAGTCCCAGTTTTCCTTCCATCTATATTGGTTCCCCATGTGTCTTCTTTCATTTCACGTATTGTAGCCTGCATTTTTCCATCTAATTTGTGAGCAAAATCAACCAATTCTGTGAGCATCCTGATCACCAGGGCTTTGAACTGTGTATCTGATAGGTTGGCTGTCTCTTCATGGCTTAGAGGAATTGGCTCTGGGGCTTTCATTTGTTCTCTGGTTTGAGCCCTTTTTGGTGGTTTTTCTTTTTGTTTTGGTTTGGTTTGGTTTGGTTTTGGTCTGGTCGCAGCTGTTACGTAGTGAGGGGTGGAGCCTTAGGTGTTCCCCAGAGCGGGGCAGCCCAGTTGCTGGGTTGTGATGCAGTATGTGGGGGCGGGGTCTGAGAGGGAACAATGGCGCCTGCTCCGTTCTCTCTCAGATTCCAGTCCCTTCTGCCGCTTCCCCTTCGCCTGGATTATCTGCACATGTGAATGTGGGACCACCTGGTCAGCCAGCCGCCTTGCTCGGCCTCACTGGGTCTGCACAGTTGCCACCTGTGGGCCTGTCAGCCGCCTGCACACTTGGGAACCGCCAGCCACTACCGCCTGTGTTCCCGGGTCCGCACCTCCACTTTTTCCTGCTGCGACTCCGCTCCTCTTACTGGTCTGGATGAATGGTGGTTGGACTTCGTACAGTTCAATTTTCTATTAGCTCTGATTGTTTTCTTGTTTCTAAATATTTGTTGTCCTTAATTTTGGTTGTGAGAGGAGGCACAGTGTATCCACCTACGCCTCCATCTTGGCCGGAAGTCGAAAATTTAAAAATATAAATAAATGTTTAAGTGTCTAGCAGTAGAACATTGTATCAGCTTCATTTATTATTAGATTTAGCGTTCACAGACTTTTTTATGTATGTTGCTATGTCCCACTCCTTGAATTTCGGCCCCTTCTTTCTATTCCTGCTGACACTGGCTCATCTCAAGCCCCCTAAAGAACTACCACAACCTCCTGATTGGCCTCCTGCCCCAGATCTCAAGGCTCTGCAGGTCACTCTGTACAGAATGGCGGTCCCAACACGGAAGCCGAATTCCGCCACTCCCCAGCTCGATAACGCCGGACTCCTGCCTCAGTGCGGCTTTCACGGTGCCCTGCACACGGTGGGGTTAGGACCCAGCCTCTCTGCTTCAGACCCTCCACCGTTTCTGGGAGCCCCCGGCCTCTGGTGGAGGTGCTCTCTCTCTCTCTGCCGCGCCTTTCCTCCTCCGTTTCCCTGCAGTTTCACTTGGTCCTTCCGAGCCCAGCTTCCACACTGCCTACTTCCACACTGCCTACTGATGCTGGTTCTCCTGGTTCCTCACCTTCCTCCTCCCACGCCTTTGCACGGTGTGCGTGCGTGTGTGTGCGTGCGTGTGTGTGTGTCTGCCACAACACTTACTCATTCTTTTGTGGTAGAGTTGCCGAGTTACATATTACTCTCCCAGCTCTTTTATAATAAATTCCCCTGAGCAGAAATCTTACCTGTATCCTTGATAGGACTGATATAGTGTATGTTCAATAAAATACTCGTTGAATCAAGCTCCTTATCCTTCTTTCCTTTTATCTAGCCTTTTGTTGTTGCTGTTGTGTAATGTATCATACCACAAAAGAGTGATAAATATGTATGAAGTTTAAAATGTAGCTTTAAGAAAAGGTGCCCACCACCTAGCTAGAACTAGAACCTCACCCATATCTGTGAGTGTCTGTCCAATCACACAGCCTTCCCTGCACTCCCAAATTTTATAGTAACAGTTTCCCCTATCGTTTCACTGCATATTTGTGTCTCTGAACAGTGGTGTTTAGTTTTGTCTTTTAAAGTTTTGTTTAAATGCAGTCACACTGTGATACTGGGTTGGGATTTTTCCTTTCACCGTCATGTTCTGGATGCAGACTCGTGTTCGTTAGTTTTCGGCGTTGTGCGGGGTTTCGCTGTGTAAGTAAGCGGTATCCGGTGTTCGCGCGTTATTCCGAACGGGCATCGGGGTGCTGCACACCTGCCATCTGCCGTGTGCAGTGCCGCTGCTCGCGTTCTCGCGGGCGTCTCTGTGGAGCCCAGCCCCTGCAGACGGCCCTGCGGAGCACGCAGCTGGGCGCGGAGGAGCTGGGTCAGGGAGCATGCATTTGTCTGGGGTCAGTGCATAATGCCAAACCGTCCAAAGTGCCCGCGCCACCCTACCCCCCCACAGCTCAAGGGGAGCGTCCCCTGCCCCCATCCCCCTCAAGGCTTGGCATTGTCTAAGCTTTAATTTCACCGACCTACTGGCTACGAAGCGGTGTCTTCTGGTTTTCCTTTTCATTTCCCTGGTTACTAACTCGGCTGTTCAGTTTCGTGCTTATTGCCGTTTCTGTTTCGTCTCATGTGAAACGCCAGTTTTGCCTTTAGCCCACATGTCTCAGCACCATCTAATTAACGGGGCTTGGTTTCCCCACGGACCTGTGATGCACAGGGAGGCTCTGTGTGCTAGCCCTTCAGTCCGTTTGTCCGTCCTGGGGCAGTGCCATACTATCTTCATGATTCGTCTTGGTATTGTAGGTCCTTGTCCCCTTCCTGTGCCTTGTGTGACTGGTACCATTTAGTACTTAGGGGGAAAGAAGATTGTGTGAAGGGATGGTCTCATAATTAGGCCAGCTTTTGTTTTTTCATGCACAAATTTTAAAGTTCAGTTAGTTACCCACTTACCTCCTCTTCAAAGACAAAACATAACTTTTTCTTTGACATTGGCAAGATTTTTAGCCTTTTGGGATAGTCGCAAACCTGTCATTATCCCAGTCACAGTATAATGGATACTTAAACACTCTTTTTGTTCTTTCCCTTTGCCTCATCCTTAAGAATAGGATCCAGAAGCCTCACCATTAAAACATGTGTTTCTTTGCCTGCTTGCTTCTGGGCAACCAACAAACCAACCTCACGTCGCTGATACAAGTCCACTGTGCTGGCACAGTTCTGGTTACGAGGCCGATCACCCTCCGGCCACAGCGAGGGTTCCCCCAGTTCTGGATCCCTTACTGTTTGGCACTTGCCTTTCCTGCTGAAGTCTCGTTTCTCTTTGTCTCCCAGTAACCTGGTGTCCATATCTGTCCATTTCCCTGTCAGCTGCTGCCTGTGAGTTTTTGGACATCGTGGAGCTGCTGCTTCAGTCCGGCGCCGACCCCACTCTGCGGGACCAGGATGGCTGCCTGCCAGAAGAGGTAACAGGATGCAAAGCCGTGTCTTTGGTGTTACAGCGGCACACGGCTGGTGAGGCTTAGACAAAAAGACTGGGAAGCACCGTCTAATAGAACAGGGCATCGGTGACGAAAGAAAACGGGAAAACAATGCTGCTTTTACCACCCATGTCTGGTGTACGTCAGCTAATAAAACCAGTCCTGAGGAACGGGCACTTGGAAGTCTCAGCGGTTCATTCTACTTGCACGCATTCTGGCAAGTGCAGCTTTGGCGATGGACGTGTGCGCCGTGCGTAATACAATCCGGCTCTGCCGAGCATGCTCTGAAATGTATCACTGCGCTCAAGGGTGGCGGGGAGGAGACGCATCATCTTTTACAACATGAAACATGGCTGCCCTTTTAAGGAACTTAGAGAAGCAAAACATGACTGACAGTTCTATACTGACAGTGGGGGGAAGTTCCTTGAAATCCCGGTGTGGTGGGGATCACATGATCTGGTGGCATTTTGTCCAGCAGGTCCTGATAGGGAGCTAAAATGTCCAGCCTCTTGGCCGACAGAATTGGGGAGATAGGGAAGAAGAGGGGTGTCAAGAAAGCAAAAGAAAGGGCAGAATTTTGTCACATCAGGGTATAGAAGTCACAGGAAGAACCAGATTTACTGAAAACCTCAAAACCTTGGGCGTTTTAGAGTGATTTAGTGACCTCACTCTAGGATTGAAACACAGGGTCTGGAACCCACTGATTAGGTCAGGATACCTTAAACTCGCCCTCTCGTAGCAGGGAGGGGTTTCCCTCGGGCCCTTCTGATTGGCTGTGATGTCCCTGTCACTGATGGCGAGTATAGGAGCTCCTGCCTGAACTGTTGAGCCTCTTTGCGTCTAATGTGAAATAGCCGTAATGCCCCGGTCCTTAGGCGTGATTCAGGTTATTTCTGGATACCAGGAGAGCATCCGTTTTTTACTAAAAGCACAGACAAGTAGAGCACAGTTTTTGGGAATGGACAGACAAGTATGCCCACCTTGAAACTGGCTCGTAAATTTCCCCTTTAAGCCTAAAGAACCCCATCTGGGGAATTTCTTGACATTTCTTACTATATAAGGAAAGGAAAGAGACAAGCTGTCATGTGAAAAAAAATGAAGTAAGAAGCAGGTTGAGATGCAAACATCGCCACTTAAAAGTAATTTTGCTGAGGTGTCACTATTCAGGTGACAAGCAGTAAGCTTGCCTAGTGGAGCCCCCAACCCTGGCGGCAGTTTCCGCAGCTCGAGCCGACCGGTCTGGAAACAAGCCCCTCATGGCAGCAGGGAGCCATGGGCGTGCTGCTTGCTGTGTGACCATTCTAAGCGAACTTCCGACTTTCTGGGCTGTGAGCCGCACCGTTCCCAAAACTGCTCGTTTGTTAGGTGTCTATGGACTCGACCTGCACGTCAGCGCGGGCCAAGTGGTACCGTCCTTCTAGCAGGCTTTCTCTCCGCTCTCTGTGCTTTTCCCACAACCCGGCCACATCGCAACCTGCTGTTCAGCTGAACACTCACGTTCCACACTAACTGAGTGTGTTTAAGAAGCACTATTCATTAGTTACAGTAAAAGTGCCCGGACATTGCATGCAGCTTTCTACCAATAGTGCGGCTGACCCTTGAACGCCATGGGTTTGAAGCATGCAGGTCCACTCACACGCAGATTATTTTTCAGTAAGTACTATAAATGCATTTTCTCCTCATGTGTTTTTTTAAGATTTTATTTATTTTATTTTTAGATAGAGGGAAAGCAGAGGAGAAAGAGAGGGAGAGAAACATTAATGTATGGTTGCCTTTCATGTAGTGGGGACCTGGCCTGCAACCCAGGCATGTGCCCTCACTGGGAATCCAACCTGCAACCCTTTGGTTCGCAGGCCGGCACTCAATCCACTGAGCCACACCAGCCAGGGCTCCTTATGTTTTTCTTTTTTTTTTTTTAATTTATTATTTATTTATCTTTTAGAGGGGAAGGGTAGGGAGAGAAGTATCAATGTACGGTTGCCTCTCGTGTGTCCCCTGCTGGGAACTGGCCTGCAACCCAGGCATGTGCCCTGACTGGGAATCGAACCGCGATCCTCTGGTTCGCAGGCCCGCGCTCAATCCACTGAGCTACACCAGCCAGGGCTCCTTATGTTTTTCTTAATGACATGTTCTTTTCTCTAGCTTATTTTATTGTAAGAACCCAGTACAAAATACATACGACACACAAATGGCATGTTAACTGGCTGTATGTATTATTGGTAAGGCCCCCGGTCAACGGCAGACTGTTAGGAGTTAAGTTTTTAGGGGAGACAACGGTTACACCTTGGTTTCTGATGGCATAGAGGGGTTGGCGCCCCCAACCCCTGCGCTATTCAAGGGTCAGTTGTTCTCTGTATATTTTTAGGGCATTAGCAAATCAAAGAATGTTTACTCATTTCAGATTTACAGGGTAGTTATCTGAGCAAGAAACTATCAAGAACTCCGTTTTTCATCTCTCTTCTGCAATTTGATCTTGCTGTTTCCTAGACAAGTTGCTTTTTAACCTGTTTCGCCACATCTAAAACTATATAGATTGTTCTTAAGCAAAGACTATAACTTGGTATTTATTAATTTTATTGTAAAGGTTTAAAATTTACACTCAAAACTATCACTAAAAATAATCAACATTTTCAACCGCATTTTAAAATAGTTTTCAGAAATCTCTATCGTCACCACTATCTGAATTTTCAGAAACTTTGCTGCCACATAACAACCTATGGGCTATCTCCCTGAGCCTTAAGGGGGAGGTTTCATTCACAAATGTCAGAGAAAACTGGATCCTGGTATGTTCTTATTCCCCTCAAATTACTAAATTATTACGTAGTGCTTCCCACCTCAGCCAGATCGTGAGTCCCATCGCCAGGAGCTGCGGCCGTGCCCACGAAGCAGAGCGCGCAGGGGCACTGGGGCAGGGAGCCAGCTGACTTCCGGACGCAGGGGCATCGCGTTTGCGAACAGTTCCGCCGGACAAAACAGAGACGCACATGGGTGCAGTGTAAGTTTCGTCCTGCTGTCCGAACGCCTTCTCTGGACAAATTACCGATGTTCGAGCCAATTGGTATTTTAAAATACCATAGAAAACCTTTCTCTGAAGGTTCATTTCTGGTCATGATTCAACAAGAACTTTAATTGTTCAGCACTTTTCTAAACTGGGATTAGAATTCACTCACCTTTTTTTTTTTTTTTCAATGTACATGAGTATTTTTAAAATCCAGTCGCCACTGTGTTCTCAAACTGGAAACCCAATGGGCTGGAGGACTCGTAAAGTCAGCTCGACGGTAAATAACGAAAGACATTTGTCAGAGTTGTGAGCAGTCACTTTTCGCTACTTGACCACTTGCATTTTCTGTACTGTTTACATATTGCCTTTCTGCTCTTACCTCATTCTCAGTTCCACATTTATTTTATTATCTTGTCCTCCAGCCACCTCTGAAGATGTGTGTTTACACAGGAAACCATGCCTAGACCCATTTTCCTATGCCTTTAAAAAAGTGAGAAGATAAATGTGTTGCTTTTTCTCAGCCTGAAGGTACTGTGATCAGAACGATTACTAACGACCCTTTCTGTGCTGAGTATTCACCCATGACCAGCATGGCCTTTGCCCTCTACCAGCTGAGCTAAGAAGCTGCCTTCCCAGTAGTCTTCGGGCACACTAGTGAAAAATGGGGAAAATGAGAGAATCGTGTAAACAAACATCAAAGGGGAGGCAAAGAACCATGTGTGGTTGGCTGTTCAGAACTCTTGCTTGGGTCTAATCGGTGTCCTTAACTCTGGGGGATTCCTTTGGCCGAGAAACTGGGGCTCTTCCCCCAGAACACAGTGTTGTGCGTGGAATTTTGAGGAGTTCACAGACCTCCTGGAGCTCATCTGTGGAGTCCACAGGGGTCTGTGGGTCCGATGTAGAATTTTTGTCTGGGTCCCCGTTAGAGAATTTCAACGAGATAATTATTTTGTTAACTGACCCCATTTCCGTGGGTTAAGTGCTCCTACCAAATGGTACATGGGCGTGGCCATGCCTGTTTGAACAAATGGGGAGTACTTTTTTTTAGCAGTCGATTAGGATTCCAACACTATACATAGTGTTACCGCTGACTGCCGCACTGGGAAATTTTTGAAGTGGACGGACCGAAGAACTGGCCCCTGACCTCTGATTCGGCTACTGGACAGAAATGAGCCCACCTGCACATCCTGTCACTTGCTAATGATGCCTGTTTATATGTTTATCTTCTCTGACTTTTCAGAATGTCTTTTCAGCATTACTTAATCTTCCCCTCCAGGGCAGCCCTCTAAAGTAGCTACTGCACATGCTAACGAGGATGAGGCGTAACCAGGTTAATGCAGGTGTCCAAGGTCAGACAGTAGCAGTAGAGCCACGACTGGGGCCACGGCTGCTGAGCCCAGCCCTTTCTGTTCGGGCGAAAGGCTCCTGTGAGGTGGTCAGGCTCTTCTTGCGCCGGAAGTCCGGAGAGCTCCCTGAGTGGCGGGCCTGTTCCAGGCCACCGTCTTCCCTTTTCACATCCTCGTGCAGCATCAGAGTTGCTCCTGTCATGTCAAGATATTGCATGAGACAGCGTGAAAAGTCTCCTAGAAATTCATAAATTGCTCATCAAAATCTAGATATTTTAAACCGACTGCACCTGTGTCTCTAATAAAGATGTGAGGAGTCAGCCAACTGGCCACGTATTGTTCTCTCTTATGCTTGTCAGGTAGAAGGGTAACAACCACAGTATAATATCTGGAAACGTATCTATTATGTCTCTTTTTAATGTTTCAGCATTTCCCAGCTAAAAGGTTGCTGTAATCCAGTGAACCTTTCTATTAAATAGGTATTTCTCAGCTTCCTGCCAGGTTTAACTACTTGGCTATGGGTAATTATTCCGTGTGCAGTATGGTCTCCCTGAGGATTAATGAACACAGCGTGTGACCACAGCAAAGCTGAGCTTGGGCTGCAGCAGGGGTTGGTGCCCAGGCTAATACTGAGTGTAAATATTTGAATGAATTTCAAATTCCAGTTCCTAGGGAGTTTGCGGTCAAATGCTGAAATAGAATTCATAATTCTCTTATTTGATCAATTCTAAGGCACACTTTTTTTATATCTTAATGTATCCAAAATTGGTTCTTTTACAAACAATGGTATGTCATAACTGAATTGATGGCATTTTTTTCCCTTAGTGATAGATAAGCTAATGTATCTTATAGTCAGTATATCTGAACTTTAAGGACATGACAGTAATTACACCTTACTTTGAAACAGGACTTTATATACCAGCATCCTTTTTTTTAAGATTTTATTTATTTACTTTTAGAGACAGGGGAAGGGAGGAAGAGGACCAGTTGCCTCTCACATGCCCCCATCTGGGGACCCGGCCCCAGGATAACCCAGGCATGTGCCCCGACTGGGAATCAAAGCGGCGACCTCTCGGTTCACAGGCCATCACTCAATCCACTCAGCCACATTAGCCTAGGCTATATACCAGCATCTTAATTGAACCTCAAAATAATTGTAAAAATAGAAGTAATTGGCATTTTCTCTCTTTTACAAATGAGGAAATTGAAACTCGGAACGGGTGTAGACTTTCACACGGACAGCACTTCAGAACACAAGATCATATTTTTTCAGAGTCAAGGTGAGGACCAAGCCTTGTCAGACGAAGCCCAGAAGTTTTCCCTGCACCTGTTTTCAGGACACGCTGAAGCACACGCAACAGCAGCCACGCTCCAAGGAGCCTGGTCAAGCCCCTTCGTGGATTTCATGTGTGCACGTTGGGTTTTCTCCTTGAAACATAAAAAGGCTTCAGTGCAGTCTCTGTAATCGTGTGACATGAAAAATTATCATGATCGTTTTTGCAGCTTTACCTTGAGCGTCTTTAATTATTCCAGTAACCCGTCACAGTTCGTTCATCAGAGAGGTTTGGGGCCAAAGCAGAGCATCAGACCGAAGGGAAAAAGCTTCCTGGTTACACTTCACCACCTGACGTTTATTTTGCACCAGGTGTGGTCAGTTTTCACATACGCAGTAATTGGCATCACACCGAAGGACTGAGCAGGGAAAGCTGTTTAACCTCATCTTTATTCACTTATCCCTGAAATAGTCCTGTCATGCTCCTCCAAGAAAGGCAGGGCTTAATGGCTTGAACCTTGTATAGGTCGCCATAGTTACTGGGCATTCGAGGCATTCCACTTCTATTTTTACTTTCGTATATAAATTCTTCAAAAGTTTCCTTCCTGTGTTTTATTGTATCACTTTGTCTTGGCACAGTTATAAAAGAAATGTCATTGTTTTACACTTGTCACCCTCTCTTCCTTGGGAGCCTGCGTGCAGGACTCGCTCCCAGGGGCTCCGTTACCCGCTCTGGCAGTGGAACCAGAGCGGATGGCCACAGGGAGCGTGCACCTTCACGGCCGGGACAGACTCTTCCTTGTCATATTCGGGCTACGTGCTCAGAAGGAAAGACTGTAACTTCACGTTAGAATACTGAGGTTAACAACCGGACGGGACCGTCCAAGGGGCCACCCCTGTAACCCGCATTTGCCTCATGGCGGGACTCTAGGCCCTCAGTGTGGCTGTCCCTTGAATGTGGGAAAATGACCATTTGAACCTCGAGCGGGGGGACTGTGAGGGCGTGAAGGAACAGGGAGGTGACTTTCCATGGGCTGCGGCAGGCAGTGCATCCCCCATGCTGCAGCTGGGATTGATTTTCCCTATCACTTGGGGAGCAGTCCTGGTTTCCATTTTAATATTTAGAAGGTAAGTTCGGTTGATGGACACTTTGTGTAATAAAAGGCTCTTTTAAAGTACACACACAGGATAAAAAGTGGCACCCCAGGGCCGGAGGCTTGCACGGAGTACATTTGTGGGGCCCAAAGCTTAGTCCTGGATACGTTTATAGCACTTTAGCTCCGTTTGTGAGTTTGGAACCTTTCCAAACAAAGAAGAGAAAGACATATATTATTGTTTATAATCTGCTTTATTCCGCCGAACCTTGACTGAACAGACTTGTGGATTGCTGTTTAAATCCCCCAGTGCCTTTAACTACCGATAGGGAAAGTGGTTAATGCGCATTCGAAACGAGGCTTGGCATCCACTCCAGGAAATCACTTTAATTGAGAAGCATTAAATGTTAAAATGATTCTGAAAAAAAAAATAATAAAGCCAGCACACACACCGAGTATAAAAGTCCAGGCCCATCATAATACAGGTTCTTGGTTATTGTATCCCTCTAGCCTTTAAGCCCCGCAGCTGACAGGTGTCGAGAAAGTAACTCTCAATTCCCTAGGTCACGATCCGCAGGCGGCTGGCCACGCATCCCTGGCCAGCGGGCAGGTCAAGGCTCCACTTCAGAGGAGGGGAGGGAGCTGGCAACCTCACAGATGTTTGTTTTTCTGGAATGATAAGCTAGTCCCAGGTGACTAAAATAGGAGATTTAACCCCAGAGTCCTTGCCTGGGCTTTCCATTGCTGTGCTGAAGCCATCTGTTGAAACCTATTTACCATGCTAATGGCCTTTTATTTAACTGCTTATTTCCAGCTGCGAGTGTGTGCCAAGACTATTCTTCGGGGTCTGTATTTTATCTTTCAGGAAGCAGTTCCCAGCCTTTCCAAAATCCCCAAGCCCCTCCCAACCAACAGGAGATCCTGGTCCAGGGTTGGCAAGCAAGTGAGAGAAGGATAAATCTTTAGAAACAGAAACCCTCCCCCAGCTCCAGAGACAGCCCCGCCCAGAAAGTTCTGGCCAGTTCAGTGGTCCGCTGAACCACCCGAGGCGTGACTAAGCCATGGGGCATCGTTTCTCTCCTAGGAGCCCCTTCCTTGAGAGGGGTCACGCGCATGCCAGCGGGGACGGCCTGTGTGACTCGTTCACCTAATTACAGAACAACATCCCAGTTAATAACGCACCTAAATTCAATGTTTGTGTTTAATGGGGGAGAGGGCCAAAGGAAAGGGTTTCAAAAGGAAAATCCTGAAGTCATACTGGACAAAAAGGAGAGAAGAAGAGGAATGAAAAAGTCATCAAGAGACAAAGTCAAAAGCCTGCTCCCGCTTCTCCCGAAAGGGATGCGATGTACTCTCTCCCAGGGCCAGAGCTGCTGATGGGAAGACCTTCATTTGACAGCCTGGATGGGTTCTTTTTATTACTCCCTTTAGAAGGATGATAGTAAAAAGTTTCCTCTTCCTAATGATTTGGCTCATTTTGTAAACATTGGGGTTTTTCTCCTCCTGCCTAACTCGCAGTCTTTCCTCAGCAGCAGTGGCTAAGCATCGCTCACTTCTCCGGGACAGCCACGATCCAGGCAAGCGCTCGCCTGAGCCCCGTTGCGCGCAGGTCTCTGCACAGCCAGCAGAGGGCGCTATGGGGAGCGACGCCAGGGTTTCTAAATGGCAAAACCTGAAACAGCGTTCCTGTAAAGCGATGTCAAAGGGATGCAACAATTTCTTTTTAGACTGTAAGGGACAATTTTTAAACTATGTCTCAAGTATCAAATCTAAGGAAATACATACGTTGAAGATCACCTCTGTTATGATTTTACTTATAATTTGGCCATTGATTAAAATTTACAATACTCCAACTTGCCTTTTTTTTTAAGATTTTATTTTTTTTAGAGAGGGGAAGGGAGAGAGAAAGAGAAACATCAGTGTGTGGTTGCCTCTCGCACGCCCCCTACTGGGGAAGCTGGCAGCCCAGATATATACCCTAGACAGGAATCGAACCATCAACCCTTTGTTTCGCAGGCCAGCACTCAACCACTGAGCCACACCAGCCCTGTTTCTTTTTGGTCCTTTAATGACTTTAGCTGAGGGGACTCCTGGGCCCAGGGAGAAAGAAGGCGGGGAATGCCAAGTGAACACCGACTGTTGAGCCTTTGGCGGTTCTCCTGAGTTGGTGTCATTTCATTCTCTCTGGCGGGTGATTTCTTTCCTTTATTCTTTAAACAGTTGTCCTCTTGAAAAGTCATCCTCAAAGAATTACATGCTCAGTAGCTGGTCACCAGCGACCAAGCCAGAAAGAAGGGCCAGATGCTCTCCTTCCCCTGTGAGCTGAGAACTCATCTGATAATTCCAGAACGTGACTAGATTAGCGTTGCGGTGGGGTCAGGGGACAGAGAGCACGACCGGGAAGCAGCCCAGGGACGTGTCAGCCTGATATACCCAAAGCAATGGCTAGCGCAGGGCACGTACCGACTCAACAGAGACCGGCCGGCCTTGAGGGGGTTGGGATGAAAGACGCCGGTCGTGGTGCACTGCGCATGCGCTGGCGAACTCTCAGGCCCCATTCTGAGTGCCTTAGGAATGAATATTCAGATGAGTGATTAAATTTAGTAGCAACACAGCCCTTTTCAGCCACCTGGCGGATTTCCCTACCCACCACCCAAGGGACTGAGCAAGGGAAGAAGCACAAGCCCTCGTGTGCAGCACCTCCTGCGTTTTGTTCTATCAACACCCCACTCCCATTGGGTGCCCTTGTCTTCACCCTCCGTTGCACCCAGTAAGGTCCCTCTCACCCTCAGCCTCCCCTGGTAGATAACCCGGTAAAGCCCTTTGCCTTTCTCAGCCTAGTAACGTAGGTACCACAGGGGGTGATTGGCGAAGGACCATAAATCCTTCCCTCGGTAGCAGAGGTCCAGAAAGACCGTGAAGCCCTCCAAGAGTCTCGGGGGACGCCCTGCCCGGGAAAGTACTCGCTCCCCTGTTCAGGTGGCTAGACTGTGGGGCGCAGAGCAAGTCTAAGGCGGGGGTGGACTCCGAACGCCTGATGGCACCCTTAGACTACGGAGTCCCCTGCCAGCATGGCTTTGCATTTGATTTAGTTCAAGAGCAAAAACTTCCAGAAAGCCAAATGAAAAGCAAGACACATCAGCTTCTAAAGAACTTCCGTGTTTATTTGACATAGTTTTACCATACACATCTCATGCCAGCACACAGGAGGCATATTATACAAACAAACGCACCGGCTTCTCTGTTCCAAAGTCACGTGGCAATAAATAAGGGTGGGTGGGTCTTTTTTTTTTTTCCTTTTCCTTTTTTTGTTTCCCTAGCAAATGAGACGTCATTTCTTTTCACTGTACAAAATTTACACTGCAAAGGGTGAGGGCAACAATCCAGAGCTTAGGGGGCCTGGGGCTTTGAGGTCTGAGTGCAAGTTCAGGGCAGCGGGTGGGACCCTACAGCGCTGAACCCTCCCCGTCTGGCTGAACACAGTCCTCGAGCCGGGGAGCGCAAATGACTCTCCTCTCTCGGCGGGCAGCGGATAAGGGTGGGCTGTCCTTCTGCGTGCACCTGAGCTCGCCCCCCTAAGCAAAGGAACGCTCGGCATACCTCCAAACCTGCAGCTTCTCCTCACCAGAGCTAGCAGCATGAAACTGTGCTTTCGGGGGGCCTACCAAGCAGAGTGTGGGTGGGATGACTTTGCTGGGCTCTCTCTTTTTTTGGCTCCTGTCACCGTGGGAGAGCAGTTGGAGCAACGACAGCAAGAAAAAGGGCCAACTGACCAATCCAAGAGACAGCCAGCCAGCGGTGTGCTTTTTAGTTCACGTCCAGCGTGCCCAGAGCCCTCAGCAGCAGGCAATAAAACAAAACTCATTTCCGCTTAATTGAATTTGTCTTCATCTCACGGTTTCCAATTTTTAAAGTGCAATGTTTAAAAATGAGCCTCCTCGGTCCTTCCAGACCCTGCTGGCCGAGGAGGTATGGTCATGATTTCCATGGTTATAACCAAGTTGTCAGTAGTGGCGTGCGGGAGGGGTCGGGAGGGAGCGTGGGTGCCAGAGCACCGCCACCCAGCACACAGCTCTTGCTCAGCCGAAGCCTTCCACCCCCTCCTGCAGGGAGGCAGTGACTGCAAGAGAGCCCGCCTGAGCCTCAGAGATGGCCGTGTCTTTTGTTCTCCAGTTACGTACACGCCTCGCAAACTGAACGTAATGAGGAAGATTGAATGGCCTCCAATGATCTGAGTAGATTTCATATTTTATGTTGGCCAAAAAATTAAAAATCCAACTTCTAGAGACCCTGCTAAATGCTTTTCTTAGGTCTTAGTTGTGCCCTCTTTCCCTGGCATTTCACTGTGTTCGGTTGCAGGAACATGGTATCAGTGTGGTGGCTGGCTTTCGCTCTACATTATATTCACAGTTATCAGATGAGGCGAGAAAAAGAAAGCGCAGACAGAAAGGAGTTCGCCTCCGGTTGCACAGCAAGTCCCTGGAAGGGCCAGACCAGTCTTCCCGACCACGGGGTTTTCCCAGTGGGCCAGCGCAGCCCCCACGCTGGGGGCTTCTTCTGGGGTTTATTACTTTTTAGGGCATACAGATTCTCCCATAGCCCCGTGGGTCCCATCTTTGCTTATACCGGCCACTCCTGGAAACTGGGGTGTTGGTTTTTTTTTTAATTATTAACTTGCTCCTGGATTCAGAAACCCCCTACCCAAAGGTCTGTCAGCTGGGTGCTGCAGACAAATGTTGCTAGTTAACTGCTCTCCTAGAGCCAAAGACAGGCCTGAATGATGTAAATTACTCTAGGAAGTCTCATTTTATTTTTAAAATGCATCCATGTCATTTTAGCAAGGGGGGCCACCGCTCCCAGGTAGCACCTTATAGCTCAGTCAGAGCCCGCTGGGCAGTAGCAGAGGGCCTGGAGAGGACCGCACACTAGTGCCCTGTGCTCCCTGTCCCCGAGCTGCACAAGGGCCAAGGAACAGTCTTGGCACTCGGTGGCACCGGCCGGTCCATAATGCTAACCCCACTTGCAAGGACAGCCATGGAAAACCTGAGGCCTGTCATGGCTGTGCTTCTGCATGGGTCGCCGGTGTCTGCTGCTGCCCGGGGAGGTGGCTCTGGGGACCTCGGCTGCCCCAGGCTTGGTGGCCAGTGCTCTGAGAGTTCCTGCAGCCAGCCAATCCCGTCAAAACCAAAGCAGCTCCCACCACGGCCAGCTGCACTGCTCCCGGAGTCCTCGCCAGACTGCGTTCTGTGACTAATATGGTGGAGGAAGGCCTCCCACCCCCCGCAGCCATGGACTGGGGCGTGAGCAGGAGTAACTCCCATGCTAAACGAAAACTGGTCAACGGATCTTAAAAAGAAGTGCTACCCCTGGGGTGGAGGGGTGTGCTCCTTCAGAGAGTCCCCTCTCCCTGTACTACACTCACCCCACGTAGGCAGGGCCTCTGAGCTCCCAGGAGCCCCTACGCCAGGTGGTCGAGCTGTGACAGTGGTCTGGGGGAGACAGTCCTGACTGGTCAGTGCTCAGCACAGTCTTTCCCCCGCGCACTGCGAGCAGCCTGCTAAGAACAGCGCGTTCGACAATCTGTCCTCCAAAAAGACGGCAGCAGGTGCCTTTCCTTCACGGGGCTCGTGACCTGGCTCCTGTGTCTCCATTGCCACCCCCCACTGTTCACATCACCGGGAATTGTCTGGGCTCCACCCTCCCTCATCTCTACTCCCAGAGCCTCGGAAGAAACCAAGCACCTACGTTTGCAGACTCCCCAAGCAAAACTCACAATTGTGGTGCATCCAGAAATGAGGGTCCACTACAAAACTGAGCAGAGAAAAGGTGGCCTGAAGGCCGATCCCAGGAACTTACGGACTTATAATATTATAGATATTATAAAGAAGCCTAACTGACCATAGTTTCGTCCTGGGAAGGCGTTTACAGAAAATGCAGCGGCCAAAGAGGAAGTGCTTATTTCTTCCTTGAGCCTCCCTGGCACACGCTGAAATCCTTGCGGTCCTCAAAAGGTGACACATGAGGAAGAAAGGCTCCTTAGCGTCTTGGACCGCATCACTTCACATGAAAGACAGACAAGGCCTTCTTCCCCTCCCCTACTCTGCAGGTCTTGGTTAAGAACACAGGAGGCCGGGAGGAGCAAACCAATTCCTGGGGATGCCCGGTGGGCCCATGGAGAACCCCTGCCGGACCGAGGGGTGGTGGAGGAGTGGGGGTCGCAGCACCACGCACGACGCTATTTCCCACCGAAGGGCCGTCTGCAGAGGGCTGGCAGCTCACCAAGCGGGGGTTGGCCTTGCCCTCGCCTCAGGCCTGGCGACGTGCTATTGCAAACCCACAAGCTATGAGGCGGCACTCGCTGCCTTTGGCCGGAGAGCTCCCCTTCCTGAGCAGGTGCAGGGCTGGAGCCCCGCGGGGCCTGGGGCGGGGCCAGCCGGCAACCCAGAAACCCAGAGAGACGCGGCCTAGGACCGCTTGGAACCTACCGCGCAATTTTAGGGCTGCTCCCTCCCAACCGAAATGGGCCAAAAAGCATCGCTAGTGCTAGCAAGAGGCCAAAACTGTCCTCCAACTGAGTCTGCTAGCACAGCAGAGAGAGCTCTTGTTTTTAAAGGGCCGGGGAGGGCCGGCTGCAGAGGGGGGCGGACTCTGGCCAACTCAACCGAACCTACTCCCTCAAAATAAACGCTCCGCGCCCTCTCACCCTGCAGGAGGGGGTTCTGCAGACTGGCCGCTGCTGATCTGGCTCACGGACTGCATGTTGGGACTCCAACCCGGTCCACAGACACTTCCACTGATTGTCATTCTGTTCTCTCCATATTTTCGCTTCGACCATTTTGTAACCCATCGCCTGTCTAGTGGAATAAACGACATGAGCAAAGTAAAAAGGCACATGGTGCTCCGAGGGGCCTCGCTGGGACGGTGCAGGGCCGCTCGGCTCCAGCCTCGGAGTCGCCTGCCATGAAAACCACTTCCTGCCATCGGGGACGGACTGCGTGATTTGCACGGGGTTCCTCACAGACCACGACTGACAAATACTCTCTGGCTTGTACTTCTGGAGAGGGAGGAAGTCCTGTTTTGCGCAGCAGGAGAAAACGGACGGGCCGCGTTTCACTATCAAACTGTGGCCCAGCAAAGTTTCCACGGACCTTCGATAAGTGACTTTTTTTATTCTGAAAATCTGGGTTCCGGAAGGGTGCTCCGGAAATCATCTTTCTTATGCCGGAGGGATGTGCTGTCTCCCCTTCAGGAACCTCAGTTCTGGCGAGAGCCCTGGTTGGGGGCGGGGCATCTCGGGAGACACACCAGTTGGAGCAGAGTTCCCAAAGGCCAGGGTGGCCTGGCACGGTCACCTCGGCCACCAAGCACTGAGCAGCCAAAGCTTGTAAGCAGGGTGGGGGAGGGAGCCAACAAGCCAGCACCCCAGCGCTCTAGGCTCTGCCCGCTGTGCTGTGTTCTGAGAGGAGACCGCCCCCCGCCCTCCATGTCCCGGGGGAGCGGCACCCCAGTGCGGTGACCTCCAAGGGGGCGGTGGAGCACTTCCATTGAAAATAATGGAAGTTCAACTTGGCGCACTTTAGATCCTAAAAAGGCAAGTCTCTTTCGATCCTCGAAGATATTGTCTCAAGCCAGGAGGACAGGGAGGGTGGGGAGGACAGAGTTTAAAAAGGAGGGTGATCCATCTCATCAAGCCAAGAGGCTGGGCTCGTAGGAAAGTCGGGGTAGCCTACACTGCTTCCTGTGGAGAGGTCGGAGGTGGGCCCCCCAGCCATGGCTCTCAGCGTCTGGCTCACGCCCTGCCCTGCGTGCGCGATGAGGCCCAGATTGCTGTCCACCGTGTAATCCAGCCCGTTGAGCAAAGGAGCGTGGGTCGGCAGGGACGATATGGAGGACGGAGACTGGGGGACTCCGTAGGGACTCCCATCCCTCAAGTCCTGATAGGACTGTCCCGTCCCGTCCACGGAGAAGCTCCCATTCATTAACGGCCCTCCTGTAACGTCCCCCACGTTGCCGTAAATCCTGTTGGCGTGGCCAAGTTCTGAGAGAATTTGATCCTCTGCGGACAAAAGAACGGAGATTCATGGTCAGCCGCCGGGACTCCAGGGGCCCCGCTCTCCACAACCGAGGGACCCGCAGGACCGGGGAAGAGGCCAGGGGAAGACGGCAGCTGCCTCGCCGCCAAGCAGGGGTCGGGCACCAGCACGGCAGCCTGGTGCCCAGAGACCAACCCACGTCGTGGGGGGAACGGAAGAAACCCCCGCAGAGGCGCAATTCCCAGGGCCCAGAAGGCTGCCGTGCTGGCTGAGCGGGTGGGTCCTATGTCGCTCCCGTGCTAAGGGGCTCTGGCTCCACTGGGGACCTCGAATGCCCCACGTCGCAGTGGAGACTTTGTGCTGACAAGATTTAATCTGGAAGCTTCCAAGCGAGCAAAGTACTTGACTGAGTTGGCTGGGAAGCAAGCAGGCCCGTGTGGTGAGGGGAGCTGAGGAACGCTCTTAATGACGTGCACCGAGTCCTTCTGGTCTGCCTAGAAAAGGCGTCCGCCACCGAAGGACTTGGCTTCTCTGTCTAAAAAGGTCTCCACTCGGGGCAGTGTTGACTTGATCGAGACAAATGGACCTCTCGTTTCCTGGAGAATTTCATTAAGGGCATCTAATGAGATCTTTGCCACCTGGAAGAAGTCACCTCTCCAACAGAGGTGGACAGTTTGAGCCTTAGGAAATACAGGATTTTATAATTACATCATTGGACAGACCAATGATGTGTCATTTGGGGGACCCGCCTTCACCCAACAGAAAGGAGCTACAAAGCAAGACCTGCCGATCCTCTGCGTTCCCAGCATTGATTTCAGCAGCTCGGACCGGAGGCGGCGGCCTCCCGACCCTGTCTGCAGGCCTAGGAGGTGAGCGGAAGGAAGGCCCTTGAGCCGTCCCCAGGGCCCAGGACAGAGCTCTAGGCTGAGCTGCGGTCCCCGCAGGTGGTCCTGTTCCTGGGGGGCAGCCTGTCCCACCCTCTGCCCCATGGGCTTCCCTCTTCCCACGGGAGCCTGGGCGCCAGGTCCTATCCAGGCCCCAGACTAGACTTCAACGCCGGCCCCTTCTGACAGCCTGCCCCGGCCCCACCCACGGACGTGAAGAGGAGGGGAGGTAGCGCATGCCCTTTGGAGGGGGTAGGCAGATGAAGGCTCAGCGCCACAGTACCACAGACATTATTTGGCCTTTTGCCTGTGCTTGTCACCCCATGGGACCAGGGCCCACTGTGGGGACAATCGTCTCCAAACACACCCAGAGTCACTTGTGGGTATTGGTCCCCACAGCCGCACTGTGAGGTGGGAGAGGATGTGGCCACTCCCCACTCATAGGCGGGGAAACTGGCTCAAGAGAATCAAATCAGTGTGCAGAGCCACAGCTGGAAACCCGATTTTGGACCCTGCTCAGTACTTTTCCCTCCCCAGCAACAGAAGGCCTTCCACGTTTGTGGCTCAGGATAGAACAGTTGCAGCTATTTGCAAACAACCTAAGGACCCAAAACATGCAGTCATCTGCAATTCTGCTGACGCACCGATTTGAACCTAGCGCAAGCTGCAAAGCGTCTGTGCCGTGGGGTGGCAGGAAGTGCATGGGGGTGGGTGGGGGAGTCTTAAATGAGGCGGGTCCCATCTCACATGCACTCACAGCAGTGATTCCCCAGGGCAGAGGGGCTGGTGAGCACGTCCTCCCCACCACCAGGAGAGGAGAAAGGGGTAACTCTAGGGAATCCTGGGGTGGGGGTGGAGGGAGCCAGGGCCCCTGCAGAGGGAAGAAACGCAAGACAGGGGCTGAGTGCACAGGCTGAGACCCAGCTCTGCTCACAGCTGCTCGGCTGGTGAGGGAGCCCCAGTAAGCAGGAAAGGCGGGGAGTAGGGCCCATGGTCCTGGGGCACCCAGCTTCCACGCTCAGCAGCAGAGCTCTCCCAGTGTCTTAAAGGGCCACTGCCACGTCCTCCCACCCACCACTGCCAGTCCCTCCCACCCACCACTGCCAGTCGCAGGGGAGAGCCTGTGTTGGGGAGGGAGTTGTCAGGGCCCGGAGAAGGTCATGAGTCACGGATTACTGCTTCCCAGGGGCCAGTTCTAAGGCCCGGCCTCGCCCCTGCAGCCCTGCTCACCTCGGAAGCTCAGCTCACTGTCACTAACCCCACAGTCCTCTGCAGAGCTCTCCTTCTCCTGCTTGCTGCCTCCCCGGCTCCTCTTCACGCTCTTATAGAACTGCCCCCAGCGGTGCCGCCCCGCATCCTTCTTCAGGCGCTTCTCCTTGGCCCTTCTGTTCTGAAACCAGACCTGCCGCACAAGCGCAAGGGGCACACTCAGGGGGTGCCCACCACGAACCCACAGCCCCACGGGTCCCCGAGATGGGTGGCTAGAGACAGGGACTGAGGCCTCAGCAGACAAGACTCTGAGTCTCAGAAATCCCTCTCCGATGTGGTAAATGCCCCGGGGGCACAGCCCTGAGCCCAACTCCCCGAGAAGGTCAGTGATGCTACTGATGGTCAGTGACACGTTGTGGTCGTCGCTCCCCAAGCCTCCTCATGTAGAGGGCACAGGCATCACGCAGACTGGCCTAGAATGCCCTCCAACCCTGCTCCCGGCCCCAGGCCCCGCAGGAGTGGCGCTGGGCCCCGGGTCCCCGGATGGCGAAGATGCGTCTCACCTGCACGACCCTCATGTCCAGGCCCGTCTCTGAGGACAGCTGCTCCCGCACGTGCCGGGCGGGCTTGGGGGAGTTCTTGTAGGCGTTCTTCAAGGTCTCCAGCTGCTTCGCTGTGATGGTGGTCCGGGGCCGCTTCGCTCCGGCCTCCGAGTCGTCTGCAATGAAAACCCCTTGTTGGGTCCAGCCCACCCGACGCTCCTGGGTCCCCATTCCTCACATACTACGGGCGGGGCAGGGCAGGGGGGAGGAATGGTGGGTGTCGGGGTGGAGCCGTCTCGAACACGTGGAGCCCGCTCCTGCACCACAGGCCTTCCGGAGTCGCTGAAACACAAGGACACCACCATCCTCCTTCCGGCCTCCCTGTCCCCTGCCAGCCCAGCCAACACAGGGGCTCCCATCGGAGTGAAGGCCCCGCTCCACAAACCTCCCTGTCGTGGCCAATGTTCTGGCTGGACATCCTTGTGCGTGATTACCAGCGCTGGGAAGGTGAGCGAGCCAGAGTGAGGCAAAGTCCATTCTGGGCCGCCCCCCACACTCCTGCCTCTCCCTGCACCAGGAGCCTGCGCCTCCCCAGGTCCCACCCACGGCACCCACTTCCTTTGCTGCAGGCTCCCCAGGCTCACAGCAGGGGTGGCCTGTGTGAGTTCACCAGTCATCTACAAAATGCGCGTGAGTTGTGGCTCAGAGCCCACCAGTGGCTATGAAGTCAATTTGGTGGATTAAAAACTTTGAGGAAATGAGCCCCGGCTGGTGTGGCTCAGTGGATTGAGTGCCAGCCTGAAAACCAAAGGGTCGCCGGTTCAATTCCCAGTCAGGGCACATGCCTGGGTTTCGAGCTGGGTCCCCAGTAGGGGGCGAGTGAGAGGCAAACATTGATGTTTCTCTTCCTCTCTCCCTCCCTTACCCTCTCTCTAAAAATAAATAAAATCTTTAAAAAAGAAAAAAACCTTTGAGGAAATGAGATGAATGGGACGGGATGGGGTGGGGTCGATTGGGGCAACCATTGTTTCATGAAACTTGTTAAGTGTTTGCTGTGTAAACGTGTGTGTTAAGTTGAAATGACGTAAAATGAGCTTCCTACTATGGATCATAGTCAACATTTTTGGAAAAATACTGGTCAAGGGTAAAGCCAACTACTGTGTCTCGGCTACCTTCCCACCTTCCTCTTTTTTTTTCTCCTTTCCATTCAAGAAAACCCTCTCTCAGGAACAACGATAATACCCAGCATTCGTTGCGCACCTACTCTGCCTGGGGTGGACCTAAGAGCTGTGTGGGCACGCAGTGCTTCCGACAACTTGGAAAGGTTTTTCTTGGCGTCAGAAGACCTGGGCTCTTGCTGAGCAAGGGATGGGGACATGGAAGGTTCCCCCCTCCCCCAAAGCCTGGGCCACGCGCACAGCGGAGCGGGGACAAGGCAGTATGTCCTCTCTTCTCCTCGGGCTGTGTTTCTCTCCAGCAGAGCTGCTGTCTTCCTCGAACCCTGGCCACCAACCCACGCACCCCACCCCACCCGGAGTCCTGAACCCAGAGAGGAAGGATTCCAGAGCCCCTGTGGCGGACACCAGGGAAACCTCCAAAACGTGTTACTTTAAATTCCGTCCTAAGGAATCATTCCCACAAGTACAGAGGGGCCAACACGACAGCTTGGGGTGCAAATACAAAATAGTGCACTTTAAAATACCCGCACAGCCTTGATACGCAAAATCCAAAATAATGAAAACACCCCCAAGATTGACTTCATCGAGGACGGCTTCACTTTCGAAGCAGGTCGCCCTAGTGAATTAGACGGTGTTGGCGCCACGCCAGACGGCAGAGCCGCTGGGACACGCCCGTCCCCCCCAGGCTGGTGGCGCGTGGCTGCCACTCTCTGTATGCACAGGACTTTCTTCTTGTGATTATGAGGACTCTCATGCTGTTATTTTAACATTCACTGTTATTATAATTTAAAATCTTCTTCGTATCCTATAACAATGTCATCCAAGTATTCATTAAGTCGTGGTGGCCGCGCTCATGCTGAAAAATGGACCCAAAAATCAATAGCTTTGGTACGGAAGTTAAATGTGATAAAACGCTACGAGGAAGGCCACGCAAGACCATGATACCCTGGGCTGTTAATTTAGGAGAGAGCGTTCTGCAAGGCATGAGGGAGAGTGCTGCGAAAATAAAACGCAGCATTAAGGCAAAGATCCACTTCGCCGGTTATGGATTTATGTGCTCCCAGAATACATCCCCCTCCCCGGACTTTTTACATTAATTCCTATGGGAAAATTAGCCTGAAAATATGTTAGTTTTGAATTATGCAGGGTCTCCTAGTACTTGTCCCTGGCACAAAACGCAGCCTCATTACACTGAAGATGCGAAGATCCGGGGAGATGTAACAAATGAACAAAATCGCTCACACTAACGTACACATAGCAGATATCAGGCCCTTTGTGTAACACACGGAGGGAAGGTAAGCCTGAAACGGGGTGTGAATCAGCAAGGAGGGATTAAAACAGTAAAAGAGCCAAATGTCCCACAGCACACAGCGGTCCCCCGCTGCGCTCGGGGTCCCCCGGATGTCACAGGGTGGCCATGGCCCCTGTGAAGGGGCCTCACTGTCGGTGGAGACAAGGGGGCCCATCGGAAATACTGAGCAACCTTCAGCTCCTTGAAAACCTGAAGGTGATCCCACCCCCACCCCCATTTGGGTTTCTCCTCCACGCAGGTCTCACCCTCATTTTTTTTTTTTTATAAATTTTTTTTTCTTTTAGATTTTATTTATTTATCTTCAGAGGGGAAGGGAAGGAGAGAGGGAGAGAAACATCAATGTGCGGTTGCCTCTTGTATGTCCCCTGCCGGGAACTGGCCTGGCAATCCAGGCATGTGCCCTGACTGGGAATCGAACCGCGATCCTTCAGTTCGCAGGCCCGCGCTCAATCCACTGAGCTACACCAGCCAGGGCTGGTCTCACCCTCATTTAACATCCCATTCCGCACGCTGTGTCCTATTAAAGCCTCTGGAAACAGCCCGATGTGGCAGGGGCTCTTGTCCCCTATAGGCAGCTGAGCAGCCCGGGCTCCACCAGGGACAGAGCTTGCCAAGAGATCCCGCCTAGTAGGTGACCCAGCAGAGATGCCCACCCTCTCTATGGTGCCACAGAGGGGTGCCACGGCGCAACTAATCCTCACGCTGCGTTGCCCCAGCCTGCCCTGCTGGTCTGTCTTTATCTTGAGCCACTCACAGCAGCGCAGACACCAGGCCAGGGGGGCTCAGGGCCTGAACGAGGCTGCGGACTCTGTGGAGCAGCCAGGGCCCCTGGGCAGGCCCTACAGCCCAAGCACCTGGTGAAGGGCACCTGAGCCTGTCTGTTCTGATGGTTTAGCCCTGACAAGCCGCCCTAATTTCCTGCGACACCATAATTGAGTCCAAAGCAACAGTGTCGAGTGAGCTTTAAGGAACCAAAGCAGATAAATACATTAAGGCAAAGAGCCTGGGGATGGGCTAACAGAAGCCCCGGAAAGAGGAGGAAGAGGCTGAAGGCCTGTCCACCCCAAAAGGCTGAACTGAGGGTAGTGGGAGCTGAGCGGGGGTCCCTGACTCGCCCTGAGCTGCCCCGCCCCCTCACCACCGCAAATGCTGTATTTTAAACTAGTTCCTTAAGCGAACGCAGCTTCATCGTGGTGATCCGAGACCTACCTGACCTACGTGTGAGGGCCCAGGAAAGCGCTGGAAGGCCACCCAGGAAACTGTCATTGCTTTCTCTTCTCCCCATCGAGCCCAGAGCTGTCGGGGAGCTGCTTTCCACAGCGACCCCCCAAGGGGATAAAATCCTTGTCCATGGCAAACAACCTCACTCTTTCATGAGTCTGAGCCTCTGAGATGCCCAGGTTGGGTTTGGTCAAATGCCACATTTGGAGCCAGTGGAGGGTATCCCCCAGGACACAGCTGTGAGTGAGGAACCTAAAGTGGGGGGAGGGGCACTGGAGGGGGGCATCAGGCTGGGCCTTCCTGAGGGGAGCTCGGTGGAATGGGGGGTCCAGGCCCCATCTAGGCTCTGGAAAGACCCTGGGCTGCCTCAGAACGTGGCAGTGGAGGGCGGGAGCGGCCGCCGCCTGTCAGCCCAGGTGTGGCTGTGGAACTCGGGGGGCTCCAGCGCAGACCACGGGCAGTGACCCTGAGGTGGCGGGGAGGATGGGAGTTACATGGCTGAGTGGGGTCTCCCTGAATGTGGACACTGGCTGAGCACCTGCTCTGCACCAGGGCCTTCGGGAGACACGAGGAGTCAGCGCCCCCCACCCTCCGCAGGCCCTGGGCCGAGACGCGGAACAGGGCACAGTGACCTGGAGTCCACACTGGCCGTCCCAAGGGCGACTTAGGCCAGTGCTAGGGCTCTCGATGGCTGGCCTTTGAGTGTGGGGGTGCTGAGGTAACTGTCACCCCAACGTACAAGACTAAGAGCAACCCCAAGTGTCCACCGTAGACAGATCACCCTCCGGCCCCACCCCAGCCAGGCCAGAAGCCACCAAGAAAAGGACACTAGGTCCCGGCTGCCCTGAGCTGAGCATGGACGACAGGCGCGCTCTCAGTGACCACAGCTCGGTCACAGCTCCCGGGAAGCCGGCTAGGGCTGAGGGACCGGGGGCGCTGACAGTTAACTGTCCCTGCTGAGAGGTGGCAGCAGGGCTCTGAGGGACCCAGGCGAAGGGCCTCCAGGCAGAGGGCCCAGCCGCGCGAAGGGCCGGAGCGGGACTCGCAGGGCGGCGCCCTTACCGTTCTGCTTGGCCGTCTCGTAGTCCTCCTTGCACACCAGCCGCCCGTCCTCCATGAGGTAGAACTCGTCCCCCGTGGCCAGCTGCCGGGTACAGATGATGCAGGCGAAGCAGTGCAGGTGGTAGACGAAGTCCTGCGCCTTGCGGACCACCTGGGTGGGGGGGATGCCCTGCTGGCAGGCCGTGCATTTTGTGCCGAAGCGCCTGTGGGGGCAGCATGAGACGATCAGGGCCGGGGGGGGGGCGCAGGGGCGGCGACCGGCGGCCTCCCACCTCCCGTGGCCCCTGCCCCACCCCACCACTGCAGGGGTGTCCGCGGACATGGACCCCTGGGCCAGCCAGCACTTACCGCCCGGCCCCTCAGCCTCTCCCTGGCCTCGCTGCTTGGTGTGCAGGCTCCTCAACCGCAAAGTGAAGGAGCTGGGGCAGAACCGGAGTCTCCAGCGCCTTCGCAAAGGCTGACATCCCAGGGCTCAAAACTGCCCGAATAACACCCATCGACACCCCCGGGACTGAGGAACGGGCAGCTCCGCGGGGAGGTGCAGAGGGCCAGCCCCCAGGGCGACTGCGTGCGCCCAGGCTGTTGCGCCCGCAGCGACCAGCGGAGCCTCTCTGCACATGCTCGTCCCCAGCAGCCCAGAGACAGGGCACCGGGCAGCAGAGCGGGGCCCCTTCTCTCTCCTGCCTCACCCTCCATCCGGGGCACACCAAAGCCCCGCCAGGCTGGCCTCCACCCGCTTCCCATGCACAGCCTCTGAGATGTGGGCGGCGGGGGTCGGGGGGGGCGGGGCGGGCTGCGTTTTCTCGTCCCTGTGCCATTTGGGCCAGGAAGTCTGCAGACCTGTTTGAAAACACCACCTCAGACCCCTCCGGGTCTACGCCTCTGCGGAGCAGCACCAAGGCAAGAGGAAGGCACCTGCAGCCACCCTGGGCCGAGGCTAGGAAGGAAAGGGCCGGGGACATCTTGAAAATATAGTCCGGTGGGTCCTTTAAGCTCCTTTCCCCATCCCCGCCCCTGATACAGAGCCACACGAGTGGCCAGAGACGGCAGCAGGAATTCGGGGCGGCGTGGACGTGGGCGAGAGACGGCAGCAGGAATTCGGGGCGGTGTGGACGTGGGCGACAGAGGGGGCCGCTCTGCTGCAGGTGAGCTTTCCCCGCTGCAGGAGGGAGGCGGGAGGGGCTGGGGAGGCGGGGGCAGAGTTTAAAACAGCAATCAACCTAATTATTCATGACATTTCACACAGCACAACTTTATCTTCTTCAGGATGAAAGACTTCGCCTAATGGATCTGGGGAAGGTTTGATTTTAATGGTCCTTTTAACTAATGCTTATAGGCAGCCTGATTTCCCCTGAAAGGACAGTACATATTTCATCCACATTAATACCAAATAAATTAATTATGGTCGTGGCTATCATGATGAATCCCAGATTAATGCAGAATGATGGGCCTCGTGCGCAGTAATGACACCTGCTGGGGGGACTGGAGCAGGCATGACCAGCTGTGGCTTCGGAGAGAAATGGGGGTCTCTGAGTCTGGAAGGGCAACCCCGAAAGAGCAGAAGTGGGGCCCAGGGGACTGCTTTCCTGAGACGAGATCTGAGAAGGTTGGTGGGGTGTGAGGGGCTGAGGCATCAGGCTTGGAAGGACCGTAGACCCCTGAGCTCCCAGAAGAGCTCTTGGTTTTTGTAGAGGGCAGCAGGAGAGGGGTGTGGGTGCCTGGAGTAGGTCTGTTTACAGCAGCTGGGACAGGGCTCTGTAAAGCACCCCTGGGCTTTTCAAAATCAGGCATCCGGAGGAAGGCCTGGGCTTCCAGCAGATTCTCAAAGGGGCCCAACCCAGAAAAGTAGAGTTAACATTTATGGAATCATAAATCAGAAAATAAGGAAGCATGTTGTCAAAGGATGTACGCAGAAATGGCTGGTCGTGAGGATGGAGAACCAAGTCCACCATCAGCCCTCGTCCTACACGATCAGCCCAGAGCATGCTGTCACACCTGCCAGCCCACAGGTGAGAGCCAGGCCTCCTCCACCACGGCTGCCCACGCCCACCGTGTGCGTCGAAGAGGAAGGCGAGCGGGCACCCGGCTCTACCCTGCATGAGTGTGTGTTGAGCGTGTGAGTGTGTGTGAGTGTGTGTGTTTGGGGGAACAAAGCGGAAGGAGGCCTGTACATAGGGGTGGGCAAATGTAGGTTCACTGTGGCGAGTACACAAAACACAGAGTTCATTCTTGTATTGTTACTTATTAATTACCGTGTTATTCTCCATACGGACAACTGTAAGCCTCCTGTAGCCCCACCCTGTGCGTGTTACTGCAGCGTGTTTTCAAAATGCCTGTGGTTTTGCATCCAGTCCAGGCCAGTTCTCAAAGCTGGTGTTCGAAATAAAACAGCGCCTTCCTCACACTCGCTGCGACCCCCGCTGAAGAAACAGCCCAGAGCTGGGTGCAAACACCGCAGCAGAGGCAGCTCCGGGGAGGCACTGGAGCTTTCCAAAAAGCAAGTCCCATCCTGCGGCCGAAAGGTGGGGAGGGGACAGAGACCGCAGCGAGCGGAGGGCGGAGGCGGGACCCCCCCCCCCCCGGGGCCTGCCCCACGGAGCGGGCCACACTCCCTCGCCACCACCAAGCAGACAGTGGCTTTCAGTAACCAGAAACCCAGTGACACCAGCGCCCCGGAGACATGAAAGATAACGGGGGTGTAAATTTAATCTACATACCGACAGTGATTCATGCATGAGGGTGGCAAGTGCACAAGAGAAATGAAAAATAAATGGACTTTTCCACCAGCGTTTTCTAGCCATTGAAGCAATTCTCCTGATTGTGGGATTTACACCAATGGTCAGTGGAAGTGCTCCTTATCTCCTTGCTCCCCTGGAGCACGGCAAGTGGGACACCTGTGAGGGGACTGCGTGCCCTCCCTCGGCCCAGCCCCAAGGGGCACCCCAACCCCGCTCGCTCTCAGAGCCAGGGGACCCGGCATCCGGTGCCGTCCTGCGGGGCTATGAATTCGATGAAGACGCTGGCTGAGTCTCAGATCTAGAACCAGCCAGAGTCACAACCACAGCCCGGTGACCTGACTTCTGTGACAGCGAGACGGCGTGGTTACAATTTCCTGGTCCAGAACGAGGTCTGACTGTGAACTTGGCTGCTACACAGAGAAACAATCCTCTAACCAACCTGACCAAATTTGAAGGATGCTGGGGGTGGGGACAGAGCTGGACACTGGCCAAGGGGGAGGCTTCCTGGGGATTTCCCAGGCAGTCCCCGCTGCGTGCTACCCCTGAGCACCGCCTGTGTGCAGGGCCTGGCCCACTCGGGTGCGAACGGCACTGGCCCCTCTCCACAGCACAGTCTCTCTGGTCGGCCCTGCCTGGCCAGGTGAGCGGGGAGCCCCCAGGGAACCATCGGGAGCTGGTCTTCCTGTCCTCGGACCAGCATCAGGGGCAATTCCAACGGCCCTGACCGGTGTGGGGCAGGCAGCAAAGACCACTGGGTGGGGGTGGCCGCATGCGTGCCGAACACCTGGACCGCTCCTGAAGACCGGTGTCCACAGCCACCAGGGGACTGACACCCAACTGCTTTTCTAAGAAGGGACTTGAACCCCGGTTTCCTAAAACGTACACTTTCCATCCCGCTTTGCTGTCATCGCCACACTCATCCACACATGTCTCCCGACACCTTCCACGAGGTGAGAAACAGAGGCTCCGACTGGGGAGGTGCTGGCCTCAGCTCACACGGAAAACGAGGGAGAGATCCGGGGTTTGAGCTTGGTGCTTCCGACGGGACAGCTGGTAGACGGTGGGCCTCAGAGGCAGCAAACATCCCCTGAGAAGCTGGCCGAGGCACCTTTACCCTAGACTGGAACTTGGGTAGAAGGGCCCTGTCCCCCTCAGGTGTCGCCAGCTGCTCTGAGCCACTGAGCTGCCCTGAAAGCCTTCACCTCCTGGAGTGTCCCGTCACACCACATTCGCCACCTTTTGTGCTGAGGGGCCTGGGCCTGCTGGCGGGGGAAGTCCTCCCCATATAACTGTGACATTCAGGGACGGTTCCTGGCCCCAGGAAGGGGGCTGGGCCTGTGTCCTCGAGCTCAGCCTGAGCTCCCATCTGCCCATCTGTCTGTCCACCCTCTCTGCTCTTGAGAGGCCTGCTGGGACCACCCTCCAGGGCAGGGTGTCGGGTCCTGCAGAGAGAGAGCACTAAGCAAGCGCTGCGGGCAGCACACCTTCTGGAAACAGGCGCACGTACACCCCACACCAGCGGTGTTCTGGCACGTGCCTGGTTGTGAGTTCTGGCCTGTGATCAGGCCAGGTGCCATATTCCGGTCACCGAAACTGGATGGAGAAAAGAGGCTCCTGTTCACCAAGCACCTACTGTGTGCCACTGTAGATACGGGATCTCACCTCACCCTCACCCTCTCGCCCACCTTCTCTCTCTCAAGCTCCCCATCCTCAATCTCAGCTGGTTGCCCAGCTTCTTGTTTCCCTGGAGAAAAGAGAACTCTCAGCCAAGACCCGCCACACCCACCCACCACCCTGTCCACCCACCCGCCTGCCCGCCCGCCCTCTGCTGCCCGCAGCAGGTCCATCGGCGCTCCTGCGCAAGGCCAGCTGCCCACCTGGGCCCAGAGTCCACTCCTTCTCGCCAACGGAGATGATTCCTCCAGCAACTGTCCCCTTTGCCTCTTGCCTCATTAATTATCCCCTTTACCAGATCCTGCCCAGCAGCGTACAGCAGACTATTATTTCTGCCACTTAAGTCCCTCTTCTGCCCCCCCCACCTCCCTCCATCCACTCCCCGCTACTCCCTCTCGAGCGACACTTCTGCTCCCCCGCGTCTCCTGAATCCACTCTGGTGATTCGTTCTATGTGTCAGGTGGACCCTGGTTGCCCGAATGTTTGGCCCCACATTATCCTGAGGGTGCCGGTGAGGGTGCTTCTGCACAGCCGTTGCCTTTGAATCGGTGGACTGAGTAAAGCACGTCGCCCTCCCCAGTGTGGGGGTCCCCCTCCAGTCCGCTAAAGGCTTGACTGAAACCGAAAGGAGGGCCCTAAAGCAGCGAGAGGGAGCGGCTTCTGCCTGACACGCGGGTGCTGGCACGCTGGTCTTCTCCTGTCTTTGGACTTGAACAGAAACATCAGCTCTTCTCGGGTCTCCAGCCTGCTGGCTTCGGACTGGAACTTACACTCTCAGCCCTTCGGGGCCTCCAGCTTGCTGACTGCAGATCTTGGGGCTTCTCAGCCTCCAGAGTCACGTGACCCTCACAATAAATCTCTTCCTGCACGCACGCATGCACACACCTGCCCCCCGGACCTTCCGGCAGCACTGGCTCCCTGCCTCCCTTCCTTCTGAACACGGCCCTCGCTTGGCCCCAGGACCCAGCTCTCCGGGCTCTGCTCTTCCTGCTGGCCGCTCCCCACCACCTCCCACGGCGGACCCCCTGCCCCAGGACTCCACGCCCCTGGGGACTCCAGCCCGGACCTCTGCCCTGACTCCTGATCGGCGTATCCCGCAGCCTGCTCGGCATCTCCACTTGGTCGTCCAAAACCGAACTCCTGCTCTCCCAAGGTCTTCCCCATCTCCAAGAAGGGCGATTTCATTCTTCCCATCACTCAGCCCGAAAGCTTGGACACCCTCATCTGACTTGTCATCAGATCCTGCCGGCTCTACCCAAAATGACGTCGAGGGCGGGGCCGCTTCTCACCGTCTCCGCTGCTGCCCCCCTGGCTCAGGCGCCGCCACCGCATCCAGACGGGCCTGCGGGCTTCGGCCCTCCCGCCACGTCCATTCTCCATGCAGCAGCACAGGGCTCCTGAGCCAGACCATCTCACTCCCCTGCTCGAAACCTTCCAGTGGCTGCCGGCTCACTCGGAGCAAAGGTCAAGGTCGCCTTCCAGGCCCCATCAAGTTTCTAGCCTCTACTCAGCCACCCTGCCTGCTCACTCGCCCCAGCCACCTGGCTCCTCGGCCCAGCGTTGCTTCCTCAGCTTGGGACACCCTTCCCCGGATACCTGCGTGGCTCACTCCTGTGTGACCTACAGGTCTCCCCTCCAGCGTCACCTTCCCGGGGGGAGGGGACATTCCTTCCCCCTCTCCAAAGCACCCACCTCCAGTGGATACCCTGTGCACTGCCTGACCATCACTGTCTCTCTCCCTCTCTAGGCGGCCAGCAGGGGCCGTATCTGTTCTGTTCCAGCGCCTAGCGCGGTGCCTGGCCCCAGCTCTGTGTTCGGTGCACGCTTGGTGAACGAATAACGAACGGCCCAGCCTACGGCACGCACTGATGCCCTTCTCCGGTGTGCATGCGGGTAAACAAGTTCAGAGAGCGTGGGTAACCTGCCAGGGGCCTCGAAGCCATAGTGGGGCAGCTGGGATTTGAACCCAATGCTCTTCCTTGCTGGCGGCCACGGGGAGGCAGCCAGGGGGGCAGGCTGGGCCCATGCCAGGCTCCCGCGTGTGGGAGCCACCCCAGCACAGTACGCTGTCCCCAGGAAACAAAATAGGGCACGACTTAATTTTATGCTTTAATTGCTTGGCGGTGATTTACCGCAGGCCATATATTTTGCCCAGCCGACACTTCCCTATATGTATTTCTTTATCTATCAGCGCACTTGACGGGTCGGCTGCAGATATTTACTGTGGCTGTGCGCGCGGGTGTTGCCGGCATATATCAGCGCCGCAGCCACGTCACCGGCCCGCCAATCCTGCCCGAGAGTGGCCGGCCTTCCCCAGGCGTTGGCAGGGGCCGTACCTGGACAAGGCCTGACACCAGAGAATGTTAGCACTTTGGGGAGCAGGGACACAGCCCCCGCCATGCACACTCTCGCTCACATCCCTCCCAGGCCCCCCCGGGAGCTGCCCTGCTTTTAGGGGTTTTAAATATGTTTTTCTTTTTCACAAGCATTTAATGTTATTTTGAGGCTAATGCTACTGGAAAAGCTTTAAGACCGGTGACCTAGTCCAATGTCCTCATTTAACACAGAAGGGAACTGGGGCCCAGAGGGGACTAGTGACTGGCCCAGGATCACACAGCTCGGTTAGTGGCAAAGGAGGAGCTAGAGCCTGATTCTCTCCTCTTCCCTCAGCCACGCTTCTCCCCCTTCCTGCTGGGGGTAGGCAGGCTCCGAGCCTCCTCTGGAAGGGTCCAACCCCGTCCCTTAACTTTTACAAACTCTCGTGAAGCACGTAGCATGCACCAGGCCATGGCAGGTGAGCCATGTCATTTAAACCACACAACGGCCCTTGTAGGTAGGGGTTATTATTCCCTTCTCACAGGCGGGGACAGGCTGGGAGTTGCGGGCTGACTGGCCCAGCCACACTCTCCCTCCTTCCCCTCCGTCCTTCCAGGCACCTAAACTGCCCTCCTTACTTCTGGTCCATTCTTCTCTGCCAAGGCATTAGCTCAGCTCTTACTAGATTACCCCGAGACCACCTGAGAGGTTTGCTTAGAAGCCGAATCCATACTGTTAACAAGCCCCCGCCCCTCCACGGAGCCCCCGGTGCAGCTGTTCCAAGGACCACTCTTGGAGAATCCCTGTGCGGTGGGTGCTCTTGGCCCTCGTGTGGTGCCTGCAGATGGGCTGCTGATTCTTGGGCCCCTCGGACCTAAGGACTCACTCTCAGCAACCGCGTGGCAGGCGCTGTGACGGGCAGCGGCATGGACATTCGGGGACCGAGGCCCCATCCGCCCCTCTCACAGCACACCCCAGGCTCCCCCCCTGCCCTGGCCCAGCACACCCACCGCAGAGCCCAGCTTCCTCCAGGCAGGCTTCCTGACGCACAGGCAGATGCCCAAAACCCCAAGCAGCAAGCCAGAGACTGGCTCTCACACTCCTGCCTTGTGACCTCAGCCAAAGAATCAGCAGGAAATAGGGTCAGGCCAGATCCTTGAGGGCCCTTAAGTGCTAAGCTTGGAAGACTCAGGAGGCTGTGAGGCAGGGCAGCCAAGGACGGGCCTGGCAGGAAGGCGTGAACTGGCTAAGGGGGAACCAGGGTTGAATGGGGACGCTTCTGGTAGGGCAGAGGTGTGGGGACAGGGGCCTAAGAGAGGGCAGAGACAGCGGCGAGGATGGAAAGGGAGGGCATTTTGGAGGTGGGACCCCATGACTTTGTACCTGAATGGGGGGCAGGGTGGGAGAATGGGGACTGCGCTGCTGGCTGGGGGTTTCCTGGGATAAGGATGCTGGCCCCCAGCTCCCACGACCATGTCACCTGGATCCCTCTTTGCTTGGGGACCCCATTCCCACAGCCCAGATGCCATCTGACTCCAGGATCATCTGCATCTATTAGCTTCCAAACAGATGCCCCAAGGCAGCAAAGTCTCGGGGAAGCAGGTACCACCGATGTCACGAGCCTGAGCTCTGGGAGGGACGGCAAAGGGACAGCCTGCGGACTCATCACCCTGATAAATGGCCTGGGGTCCAGGGCGGGCTGCTCTGCTAAGTAATTGCTTCTGCCTTGATTGCAGGCCCTGGCAGAGGACTGTGGGCCTGGGCCCTCCCACGCATTTGAATCCTGCAAACATCCACACGCACAGCCACTGCCCGCACCACCGGGTCATTACCTTAAAAGGCTTAACCTGCTTAGCGAGGAAATTAAGACTATAAACTATTCAGAAATTATGGAAAGTCACACGTCAGAGAGACCCTCCCCCTGTGGTCCCTTAAATATATTTTGCTGGTGTGTGTGTGCACGCGCATGTGTATGGCCTCACAGGTGTGTAGTTGTCAGCCACAACAAGTGGCTCAGCAAGGACCTGGCCCCAGACTGGACCCACAGCAACTCCAGAACTGAAAGGATGTCTTCCTGGAGCGGCAGGGTGCCAGCTGGGGGCAGCCACATGAGCACAGGCCAGAGCTGGGGATCTGGCCCTGGGAAGTGGGGGTGAGGGCTGCAGCTGCTGCCCCCGGCCCTGGACCCCACAGGGAGGGGCGGCTCTCTCCACACAGACCGGGGGTGGTGGTTCCCACCTGCCATTGCCACTGGACACAGGCTCCACCTCCCACCCCAGGACCCTGTGTGGCCCGAGGCCTTTCATAGCCCAAGACCCTCCTCTCTTTTTTCTCCTCCTGTGCAGATCCGCCATCATGACCTCAATAAGAAGAGCTGCCAATATGGATAACTGAGCATTTCCTTCACCATACTCAGTGCCCACAGCGCTCAAAACAGAGGTGTTTCTACTCCCATCCCCTTTCAGAAGCAGGACGGTGAGGCTCGGAGAGGTCTAACGCCCCCCATCCCCATGGAGCCTGCATTCGAACCCCACTCCTGCTTCCTATGTGAAGTCCCCCTCCCCGCCCCATGGGTATCTGCCCAGCTGGGAGATGGAGGCGCAGGTCACTGGAGTGATGGGGCCAAGGTCACGAGTGAAGACTTGACAGGAGCCAGAGATGCCACCCTGTGTCCAGGCCAAAGGCAGAGTGTGCTGGAGCCGAAACAGGCTGTTCTGACCGCGGGGATAAATCAGCAGCTCCTGGCTCCCAAGGACGCCACTTACCTGCCCTTGGCCGAGAGCCCTGCTGACTGCCGGAGATTGACTGGCTGGGGGCGGCGTGGGGCCACCTGGCAGCACGCACAGCTCAGCTCACCACTGACAAGCGGCGCAGAGGCCCCCCATCCCGCCAGGTCCTGACAGTGCCCACCTCTGCCGGCCAGCCAGGCGGGGGCGGGCCCTGGGGGCAGGGAGGCACCCCCAGAGAAGCTCGACATTCTAGATGGGAGCCCCGTGGTGTGGCAGTCACCCTCAGAATGCCTCCAACTCCTCCCCACAACCCCTCAGTCAGGCAGATGTGAGCACATACCCCGATGGCCACGGGTGTGGTCTGAAACTCCCCACAAGCCTGGAATGCTCTGGAAGGCTGTACTTTACCTTAGGTATTTGTATGACTGTTACCCTCTCTTTGATTCTATAGCTATGTTTGTTTTCATATTATAATAATCACTGATTTGCTTCCCAAATTTTCCTGTAAGTTCACACGGCATCTTTACCCTGTGGCTTATTCCCAGCATGCTGCTGGACGCACTCCCCACTCTGCCAGGCTACCCCCACCTCCATCTGAGGGGTTCTAGTGTGAAAAGTCACCTGAGTGGGAGGGTGTCACACCTGGGGCGGCAGGGTGGGGGAGGGCAGGGTGGCAGGGAGGGCGGGGGTGATGAGGCTACAAGCCAGCGCAGGCCCAGCACTGAGGGAGGACCCGGACAGCCTGGCCCTCCAGAGCTGCGGGTCACGTGGCCACATCAGGGCCAGAAACCCAGAGACACTGATAAAGCACCTTGTGCTGGGCACGGTTTACCCACGATCTTCCCACCTCACAGCAACTCTGTGGGGCAGAAGGAGCGCCTCTTCACAGGTAAGGGAGTAGGGTCAGAAGGGCCGGCTCCCGTATTTGCTGACACACAGCCAGTGAAACACAGGACAGGAACTCAGCGAGCAGGGGGGGTCCCTGAACCACTCTGCTCCTAACACAACCCCCTTTTCAGAAGTGCTCCAGCGTGCCAGGTCTTCTAAAGCAGCCTCGATCAATCAGCATTCCCACTTTCCCTGAAGGAGACACGTGCTCAGAGATGTCGCAGGGCTTGCCTGGGGCGCCCAGCACTTGAACCAGTTCCTGCAGCAGGGATCCCGTCCTGTCTTCACTGCACTTCGGTGCCAGGGAGCTGCCAGGCTCCTGCCAGAACCTAGTCAGTGACCAGAGGAGACCCAGGGGACCTACTCCCAGACCCCCGTGCTCCCCAGACCCTGGTCCCTTTGCAAGGTGACATGGGACCCGAGACATGCTGGGCACACAGTCCAGAAAGGCCCTGCTTAGCAAACGCAGTGCAAGGAGCTCTTGGCACTTCGGCTAGTGACCAAAACTGGACGGCCTTGGAACCACGCTGCTGCTCTCCGCTCGGGCCTCGGAATCTGACTTCCTTTGGAGAAAGGGGAGCCAAGACCCCGAGAAGCAACAACAGCAAACAACAGTACACATCAGTCAATGTGACTGAGTAAGGCAGAGTTCAACAGCCCCCAAAAGCAAAATGCAACAACCACAGAGTACAACCTCCCACAACACTTCCTCGTCTCTGACACAGCAACATCGCCCTCTGCTGCTAGGCACCAGTACGACCGCATCGCCCTGACTTCAAAGCTCATCTCCAGCTTTCTCCTGGGTCCTGCCCCCAATTCTGAGATATGACACACCTTGGGAGGCCACTCTTCACATTATAGTCATAATTCTTTTTTCTTTTGCTTCAAGGAGCATGGAGAAGGCAACCTCCCTAGCTCTGACCAGGCACCTTCCAAATCCCACAGCTGAAAGCTGTCAGAGGTCTGATGGGTGAATTCAAGCGAGAGGTGCAGAGTTCGTGTTCCCCAACCCACTCTGCTGGTGAAAATACGCCCTTTTGCAAGACGCTCAGCGTGCCAGGTTTTCTAAAGCAGCCACCACGAACATTCCCATTTTTCCGGAAGCAGGCGAGCTCAGAGATGTCAAGGAACTTGCCTAAGGGCGCCCAGCACTTGAACCAGCTCCCTCAGCCTAGCTGAGGCCAGGGAGGGACCTAGGGTTCCAGGGACTTCCCCGATCCCTCCCTTCTGCCTCACATTCTCTCTGCTCATGGCGCCCCACGGCATGTGTGCCCCACTGTGCCATTTGAAAGCAGGTGCCTGGGGACGTTTAATGAGCTGTCATGACGAGCGAAACACTCAGAATCCTGGCCACGTCACAGCCTGAGCCCCGAGGAGGCAGCAGGTCCCAAGACTCCTGGAGGGTCGGGGTGGAGCCACTCTGGCCCTGGACAACTCCCTCTCTCCCTGTCCTCACCTAGGACTGCGATCATACCTGCAGCTGTGTCTCCCTGGACCAAACAGCCACAGTCCCAAAGAGCTGGCGGGAGGCGGGGGAGGGGGGACTGCCTGTGAATCTACGTGCCCAGGGGCCTCAGAGCTGCCCGATCTTCACGTCTGATTGAGCCTCCATTGGCAGTGGGGAGAATGACTTCAGTTTTACATTTATCTCCACACGGCCGCCCCACGCCACCCCTCCCCGCAACACAGCATTAAGGTCCTGGAATCAGCACCGAAGCTGTGGATAGCTCCCTGGCTTTACCAAGGCCCCACCTCTGAGACCGGGTGGTTTTATGAAGCAGGGCAGTCCCGTGGGGACAGGGAGAATACTGTGCTGAATAAGGGGCCTGGGCCTTTCCCAGGCAGCCTGGGCCTCCAAGACTCGCAGGACACCATGCAGGGGACAGAAAAAAATGGCCACCAACTGGTTGTAAATTCACCGTGTAATCTACTCTTTGTGGCACTGAACCCGGTGACAGACCATGGCCAGGGCTTGGGGCCAGGTGGATAGGTGAAGGACAGAAATATGAATGACTAGCAATTAAGTCTTTCCTCAAGTCAACGGGAAGATCAAACAGGTGCATGAGGAATGAGCAAAACAAGGCTGCTCCTGCTGAGTCACCGGAAGGGACCGGGTGGCCATGCCTCTGAGGGGCTCCCACTGGCCAGGGCACTGGACTCCCGGCTGTGAAAGGGCGGGGGGAGACCTCGAAAGGCTGAACATCGTCCCTGGATGATGAAACAGCCTGGGCCACAGTGCGGAGGTGGGAAAAGCGTGCCCAGACAAGGGGGCAACCTGCTTGGAGGGGGGGTGTCTGGGACCCAGGAAGGCAGTGAGCTAAGGACTGGAAGGCAGGATGGACGCAGGGCACTTGGAATACTCTGCAGGCAGAGGGTCCTACTGAGGGAGCTGGGGGGACTCAGGCAGGACCTGAGCCGGGAGGAAGGGTGCTGGCGTGGTGGGAGGCATGTGGGCTAGAGAGGTTTGGGAATCAATCAGGAGGTTATTGCTGAGCAAGGGCCTGGAAAATTCCAAATGAGGGCCACGGCCTGGGGAGGCCATACAGGCAGGGGTGCAGGGCACCAGCCTGGGTGAGTGACTGCCATTGTTTCCTCGAAAGAGCTTGTGGTCTGTAAACCAGTGCTGACCCCTCCCCAGCCCGCACTCCCAGCCCCTCCTGGGCCTAGGGGCACCCTCTCTCCTCAGCACTTCTTCCCCCAAACCTGCACCCAAGCTGCCACCTCCCTTTCCCAACCCTGAAACCAGCTAGTCACAGTCCACACACCACAGGGCGCCCTCAGGTGGTTCTGGGGCCCAAAAGAGCTTCTCTGCAGAGAGGGCCCTGGTTCTGCGGTAGACAGGCCTTGCCTGCACCCCACAAGCTGCTCCCACCTGCCAAGATGGACCAGCGGGGGGTCTGGCCCAGGGACATCCCAGTACCAATCCCGCCCCCAGTCAGCAGGAAGGTGACAGGGCCTGTTGCCTCCCCCAGAGCTCACTGAAGCTTTCCAAAGGCACAGGGACGGGATGGTGGCCCGACTATGGGAGCAAGGACAACTCGCCAAGCCCCTGCTTTCCCCTGCCTTCCTCGCACACACGTTCCTGTTCCCAAGTGCACGCAGGTATAAAACTCACATGCACACGCACGCACACGATGAAATCCTCCCCCTCAGGGGTCCAAGAGCAGCCACCACTGAGGAAAGGAGACAGAGGCGCACTCTCCTTGCGCGAGGAGGAGCGGAGTGGGTGGAGGGTGTGGAAACAGGGCCAGGGGCGGAGCCGGGGAAGGAGAAAGAAGACCGGAGAAGCGGAAGCGCACACGAAAGGCTCAGACGCAAGACCAGAGGCCTGTCTCCTAACCGGAACCATGGAGGGTCTGTCGAGTGTGCCAGGAACTGCCCCACCCTCAGGTGGCACAGGCGCGTGCAGACACACACACATGCACACGCGCGCACACAAGGAGACAGCAGTGCCTGCTGGGCCCCAGTGGGATGGGCACTGGCGGTCAGAGCTGCCTTCTGGGCGCAAGCCGCGGAGGCAGCCCCAGTAGTTACCAAGACGCTCTTTAATATGCCGTCCCACCCACGGTGTGCTAAGAGCAACTGGGAATCCTCGGAAACTCAAAGGACGTGCTCCCTGCAATTAAACACTTGGGAGGACTCGGGAGAAGTCACGGTCTGGTTCTAGGACTGCGTCTCTCCTTCCTGGCCCCAGCACACACAGCCTCCCAGGGAGGCACGGGCTCGCGTGGGCCAAATGTGTCCAGGCCTCGGCGAGCCTCCCCGCTTTGCTGTTATCAGCTGGTCCGCAGTGGTGGCAGCACCATTCTAAGTGCCTCGGGTACTAGATTCTGGGACAGAAGTCCCAGACTAAACACCATGGAAATAAATTCCCGGGCGGTCCCCTCACCCTGACCCAAAGCTCCAACAGGCCTTTTTCTGATGGACCCAACATCAGAATGAAAAATCGAGGGAACCAAGTTAGGAACTAACACGCAGGTGCCAGGCACTATCCTAAGGGCTTCCCACAGACTGACTCACTCAATACTAATAGCAACTCCACGGAGTAGGAACTGTTATTATCAGCCCCATTTTACAGGTGAGCAAACCGAGTCACAGAGAAGTTAGGCAAGTTGCCCAGGAGCACACAGCTAATAAGTGGGTTCAAGCCCAGGCAGGGTCTGGGCTCCTAACTGTCGCATGAAACTGCCTCCTCTGTTGAAAATGATGACACTCACAGAGCCTAGCTGGACCCCTACCAGAAGCGGCTCTTCCAAGCCTCTGAGGCCCTCGAAGCAGGCAGACACGGCCACGGCCCTGAAACACGGACTCACCAGCACAGACACAGCAACTCCTTTCGAGGTTTGCAGGAGCGCTTTTGCGCTACACCCTGCAGAAGTCTAGCGCGGGCTCCCTGCCAGCTGCCCGGGCAGAGCTCGGGTGAGGCGGAGACCCCTGGGCCCTCCAGCGGTGGTGCAGCTGGTGATCCGAAGGGGGACCTCCGAGGAGCAGCCTCTCAGCAGGAGGACTCACCGCCCCGGAGGATGGACCCACCCTGCCTCACTGCCAGCTCCCATCCCCCTCCACCCACTGCACAGGGAGAGGCAGAGACAGACCGAGGCAAGGAAAGGGAGGCTGCGTCCCGGTTCCGACTTACTTGAAGAAGTCCTCCTTGCAGTAGACGCTCCCGGCCCTGGAGAAGCACCTGTCAGCCAGCTGCATCTGGCAGTCTGCACACTTGAGGCAGGAGCTGTGCCAGTGTCTGTCCAGGACCTTCAGGATGAACTTGTCCAGGATATGCTGGTTGCAGCCGGCACACTGGGGGATCTCTGCAGGGAGAGAGAGGGGCAGCGTGAGCCTTCCACACAGCCCTGCTGGCCAGCCCAGCCCTGGGGGGATTGGATGCCTTCCCCCTCTGCCAGTGGTAGGAGAGGACGTAACCCAAACCTCCAGGGCTGCCGCATACAGTTGTGCGGGCTGTACACTGCACAGGGCGCCCTGGTCAAGGGGCTGAAATTCAATCCATGCTTTGCTGATTTGGCTTTGGGTGGCTTTGACCCAAGAGTTGCTTGTGGGGTTTTTTAAATCCTCACCCGAGCCTGAGCCCAAGGACATGTTTATTGATTTTAGAGAGAGAGGGAGGGGGAGAGAGAGAAACATTGATCACTTGCCTCCTATATGTATCCCGACTGGGGATCGCGCCTGCAACCTAGGTATGTGCCCTGACAGGGGATTGAACCCACAGCCTTCTGGTGCATGGGACAACACTCCAACCAACTGAGCCACCTGACCAGGACGAGCTGCCTGCATTTCTAAGAGCACCACAAGGCTAGCAGCATCCGCTAATGCTGTTTATGCCAGCTGAAATGCCACAGCCAATGGGCCGGGAAGGCCAACATTCTCCTTCATTTCCCTGACATTTCAATTCACTGCTGGGTGGAATCTGGGTTAACCACATCAGCCCCTGAGTGAGCCCTGCCTAGGCATGGACTGAGAGGCCATCTGGCTGAAAAAGCAAATGACGTGTGGGGGGCGAGCGGTGATGGAGGTCCAGGTCTGAGGGTGGTCCTGGGTCGGGGGAGAATGTCAGTGTTCTGAGAGGCTCTGCTGAGAGTATTTTAACAAACTGCCATGGACACCGTGGACTGGCCCCAACACCATTCCCTCCGCATGTGCCTCCCTGTGCTACAGGCAGACAGAGCAGAGACTGCGCTTCCAGACTCCCTTGCAGCTCAGGTTCCTAATGGAATTTAGTCTGCCAGTCTGATGTACTTAAAAGGGTCCTGGATTCAGAGCTAAGTTAAAGGGAGGCACAGCCAACGGGCAGGCTTCCACAGTGCTGGTGTGGAGCACGCAGCGCCCATGAGGGTCTGTGGGGGTAACGTCCTGATCGATCATGGCAGAGGCAATGAACTTCTGGGGGCTGGGAGTCGTTCCTGGAAGCTGGGCCCAGAGCTGGCTGCACTGAGGTGAGAGCTGCCTAATACCTGGTAACTGACCACCTTCCACGTAAATTGTGAAAGTGGGTTCAGTTGTCTGGAACTGAACCCTGACCACTGCCCCCCGCCGTTTTTCCCTCCCACAGGGACTTCCAACCCAAGGCCTGTTTTTCTGCCATTTCATCTTTACTAAGGGATTTTTTGAGTCAATAAAGTAGCTTCAAAACAGACAAAACGATCAGGCTTCCAAAGCTGGATGAATAAATAGTGCCAGCATCTCTAACCATTACCTGACCCCCCCTCCCTACCCCCAAAAGGGAAGGCAACAAATTGAGAACAAAAAAACATACAAATGCAACCATTTCACCTCCTACAGGAGCCTCCTATGGTGGCACGTTGGGGGGCCGGCAACCCCGCTATTTCCCTCTCTATTATAAATAGAACTTGGGCTCACTGTTTGTTTACGCACTGTCTTTCCCACGAGAAGCTGGGATCCTCGGGGGGCAGGACCCCTGGGTCTTTCTCAGCTTTGTATCCTCACCGCCTAGCACCCCGCCCGGCACACGAGAGCAACACCAGAGGTGCCAACCACTGGAGAAACAACCGACCAACTCTTCCCTCAGACGCCCCCCTGGAAACACTGCTTCACGAGCTCCTCCCGCACACTCCAAAATGCCAGCCAAGGACATGAAACCAAACCTCCCAGGGACCACACACGCCCCTTCATTCACGTCCTGTTTGTTGGTTGTGACATAATTTAAAAGTGTTCGCATAAGGGAATTAGCCTCAGTGCATGGGGCGGGGGTGGGGGGGGTTGAACACATGGAAAGCTATTGTCATGTGTATCCAAAGCTCAGAGACAGGCTGTTGGGACAGTCACTAAATCGTCATCGCTAGCCTGTACACGTGTCAGTCTGGGACCCATTTAAACGCCAGCACCACCCAGGCCCCCCAGCAGGCCAGCAACATTCGCCCAGAAGTCAGACCCCTCGGACACTTTGCCCTCTGACCCCATTCTCAGGCTAAAATGCCCCATGAAAACGCCCAGGGGTCACATGTACGGAGACACTTGACGACAGGACACTTGCTGCCTGTCCCAGTGTGCACGGGGTTTTTTCCCAACTCAAAAGGTCTCCTCCATGACAAAGACATTGTTTGTCAGTAACTACTCACCCAGGAGTTCGATGTGCCCAGCAAAGCGCTGAGCACGGCCGACCACAGGAACCTCCATTGGAGGAGGGGGGTAGGGAGGACGGTGCAGCGCGAGACCGGGCGTTCCGGAGCTAGACTGCCTGGGCGTGAATCCCACCTCTGCTCTTTAACCTTGAGAAATTACTTGGCCCCTCTCTGCCTCAGTTTCCTCACCTGTGCAGGTGGTGGGCTGGGAGGCGAAGATGACCGGGTACCTCACCGGATTGTTGCAAAGACCAAACAAAGCATCCAGTATACAGCTGGTGCTCAATGAGGGCTTGCGGTTATTAGGAGATACCTGCAGTAACTAGGTGTTAGATGTGGTGTTGCTGGCTGCTGGGGCCCAGGGGAAAGGAAAGTGAGGGACCCGGTGCACTGGCTTGGTCCATTGAAGCCTCCTGGGAACCCTGCGCAGAGGCCATGACCCTCACCCGGAGGCTCAGGGCGCACTCCCAATACACAGAAAATACGGGAAGGCACTGCCTCCAGTGGGTGCTCATTCAACCACACCGCTGCCTCTCTGCAGGCATTTCCAGGACCCAGCCTCTGCAGAGTGGCCAGGGAGGCCCTGGGTGAGCAGAGGGCCTTAGGAGCTGAGAGAGCTGGATGCACACAGGCGAGACTGTGAGGAGCGATGGGTGGATAACCAGGATAACCAGGAGGTCCGGTGGTGTGACAAGTCCAGTCTGGGGAGCCGGGGAAGAGAGGAACAACCAGGCGAAGGCGGTTCTAAAGGGCACGGGGCGCGGGGGGGTTGTGGTTTCTCCTGCCCGCGTTTGCGTGGGGAGCCCTTGGGGCTGCTGGGCCAGGGGCTTGAGGAGCGGGGCGTCAGGGAGATTGCTCTGGCGTCATTTTGCAGGGGAGGGAGGGCAGCTCTAACCAGGGAGCCCTGCGGCCCAGGGAAGAGGTTTGCGGACAAGTGGGTGCGGAGCGCAGGAACCTGTGGGCCCCGGCAATCGCCCGGGCACAGCGCCCGCTGGGGCATCTTTGTGTGAGCAGACGCTGGATTCTGGGGAGCCAGGGACCGGGCTAGCAGAGGCACATTCACCCTTGGAGAACCAGACGGACAACAGGACGGAGAACCGTCCTGGGGCGCAGGGCGAGCCCCGGCGGGGCGCGCGCCCTCTCCCTCCCTGCACCTCGCCGGCCCGGGGCCAGAGGCCGCTGATTCCCACCTAATTGTTGTCTGGCCTTGCCTGGGAGGAACGAGGCGGCTATGTTTCTCCTCTGGCCGCAAATGCACGGGGATGAGGGCGAGGATGTATGCCCATAAAATTTATTTCGAGCAAGGTATCTAGCGGGAGCCTTAATATGATGAGTATTCAAGAGAGAATACATTAAGGCTAATGTATGCAGGGGAGGGCGGGCAGGGAGTTTGAGAGGCTTGCAAGCCGAGACAACGCGTTCAGGAACAAGACTGAAAGCAGACAGCCATCAGCCGCCAGCTTGCTGGGGATGCTTCCCGCTGGATCCGGCTGGGCAACCCGAACTTGGGGTCCTCAGAGAGAGGCCTGGGGGCCAAACTGGGGTCCTCGGGTTTGGCAACAATGTAAGGGACATACTAAGGGTGCTTTTAACTTAAAAAAATAAAGCCTATAGATTCAGAAAGAGAGAGAGAGTTTTAAAAACAAAGGTAATGTAGTACTGGTTTATTTAAGAAATTCATGAACAATAAAAAAACGTAAAAAAATTAAATTTAAAAAAATAAGAGATTCCTAATATACGACTAACAACAGTAAAAGCAGGCCTCACAAGCCTGTTATACCTGTGCCGGGTCCTGAATGCATATTACCTCAGTAAGCCATGCAACTGGGTGAGGAAGGTGTCAGCATCCCCATTTTACAGATGGGAAAACTGAGCCTGGGAGAGGCTACACAGAGTGCCCGAGGTCCCACAGTGGCAGAGCCAGGATCTGAGCCAAGCCCATGTAAAGGTGGGCTGAGCCCACCAGAGAGCTGGACAGGTCTGAGGCATTGCCTCCCCTGGCTGGCTCTACACGGTCACTTTATGGACAGAGGGAGGCAAGGGGCTAGTTGCAAAGTTGTTCTGGGAGCAGTGTCAAGGGCAAAGGAATAGGTTTAACGTTTCCTTCACAACTGGGCAGATGGGAATGTTTGAAGCACAGGTTCGGGTCCTTTGGACAGAGTATGTGTGTGCGGGGGACGGACCCCTAATGCCCTGAGGAGGCCTGGAAACAGGAGCCCTGTGCGGCCGATGGCCTCCACCCAGCGGCAAGCGGCCGGCTTGTGGATGGCATCTGTCCAGGTCAGATTCATCCCTGCCCCGCCTGAGGGGGTGCAGACCCCACCCTCCAGGTGACAGCACTTATGGACTTACTTAGATTAATGTGAAATGCAAGCTACCCAGAAAATGTTCCAAGTGCAACAACACAAGCCTTTAAAAAAACTTACAATAGATTATGATTTTTATGTCTTACAATTTGGAGAGGCTGAACAGGACAGATTCTATGGGTGTCCTACCAGAAATAAAGTTGTGGCTAAAGTTCCTAAAGAGTAAGAGGATTTCCAAATCCCTGGTGAAGCCCACTTCTTTCTTGAGGTATTTAATATCACCAAAATTCCACTTTACAAACTGAAACAGAAGCAGACCTGGGGAGTCACTGAAACAGAATTTGATCTATAAGCTCAGCTCCCGATGTGAGGAGTCATTCCATTTAAAAAGAAAATTTTTCTCTTATCTGCATGCAAGCGCTCCACAGTGACACTCTCCACTGGGGACTCCATGGAAGGCAGGGCAGGGGCACCCCAGGAAGAGCAGCGAATCAGTAGAGATGCTGGACCACAGCGGCACAGTTCACTGCCCCTGGGCAGGCCCCGCCCACCAGCCTTCTGCGTCCACAGCTCACTCGCAGACACACCATATAAACACACACAGTCACAAAGGTTACCCTGAGACAGGCACATACATACACGAGACACCCATCCACACCACATTCACACACACATGCACACCCACATGTATCTACATGTACCCCGACACACACACTTAACACACACATTCATACGCACATTCATATGCACACACACACCCCACAGATACACACAAACACACACAGAGGCTGAGGCACCACCATTCTGGGAAATAAAGCCCATTCCTCTGAAGCCAAGCTCTGCGAAGGCCATGGCCACGGCTGAGGAAGGGAGCCGTCCAGCCCTGGAGCGGTGGGGAAGTGGCCAGGGGGTGGAACAGACAGCTGGGAGAAGCAGACACATTTCGTTCACACACTCTTTTGGAAAACTACTGAGGGAATTTGAAAGTTTTCGGTTCTGCGTAGAGTTCAGACCTTTAAACCTTTAGGTCTGCTGAATTGCTCGCAATAAATCTCAGATCAGAGTGCCTGCCAGGCCTGGGTTCAGATCCTGTCTCTGCCGAGCGTGAGATCTTGAACAAAGAGCTTAACTCCTCTAAGCCTCAGTTTCCTTATCTGTAAAATGGAGATAACACCACCAGCCCGGTGGCGTTGCTGTGTGATCACACCGGTAATGAGTGTAAGACACCCGGCCCCGGAATCCCGCCGTCGGAGTTCAGTGGCCAGCTCCCCTCTCTACACTCACGGCCACTCACCAGCAAGATGAATTTATGTAAAGGGTACCAAAATGATTTCATGATTCATGATTTTCCAATGTACTATTCTTCTCTCCCTCACGCGCCCTCACCAAAACCCTCAAAATTCTCTTCCCTCTCCTTAGGTCCAAAGCACCTGGAAGATGCACACCTCTTTCTGATCAGAGTGTCATGCAACGTTACAAGGCTTAAGCGTTTTTGAAATAATAAAAAAACATCTGGCAGAGTCCTTCTTCCACAGCAGAAAGGCCAATTTGCCAGACCTTGGTCCCCTCCGCACCTGTGAATGGTGAGAACAGGGCTGTTGGAGCCACTGGCTGCCTGACCTCACTTCACTTTTGCTGTAAGGCGTTCAGGGAAGAAGGGGTTGAGCTCAAATTACCACTTGAAGCTTCTAGAAGCTTCTAGAATGCCCAATGGAAAAGTGACTTTTTTTTATTTGATAAGAAATGTGCCCAATGGAAAAGTGACTTTTTTTATTTGATAAGAAATGGCTAGAAACCCTTTGCCTGTAGCTGGGGCCTACTTCTTTGTCAAGGAAGCTTATAAAACCCACAAGACAATGCCCAGCCCTTGTGGCACCCGAAGGGCTGTGGTGGACGCCCAGAGGACTTATTTTTCGGAGTGCCCATCAGAAAATGGATTCCATGTTAAATTCCCCAACTCTTCCATTAGTGAGGTCTCAGAAAGCGGGTCCCAGGAAGACATAAAAAGGTGTGATGTGGTCCATGGTGCACCAAATTGCCCGTATCCCCTGGTGATATATAATAAATACTGTGCACTTTTCTTCCCCACTCACGTCTCTTCATTTCCAAGAAACTGCTCTCAGGGAACCAGGGGCCACCATGAAACATTTCAGAGATGGTTGGTTGGTTTGTTTGATCGATTTTAATTCTTTGAAAAATGGTGTTTTCTCTTTGGTCACAGAAGATCAACAAGGTGAGGGCAAAAATTTTTTTCACTGAAAAGACTACAACTACAACTAATACAGTTGACAAGGACTTCTAGAATGTATTTTAAAAAGTGTGCCTTCCTGGGGAAATAGAATTTCAGATATTTCCATTGGAATGATAATGCTGATGAATACTTCAACGTTTGTAAAACTAAGTGGGGGGTTTTGGTACTGATAGGAATAGTGTTCACTGAACCACACTGTGAGATCAGATTAACATTTTGTAAAATGTGGGCTTCGATGGGCCACTGTGGAGAGCTGGGAGGCATTGCTTTTTAAACTGTCTTCCCACAAATAGAATTTTTTGTTTGTTTCACAAACAATTTCCCTGGACAGCCGAACGCCCAGGACAAGGTTTTCCTTGCTTCTTTCAGGATAAGGGTCTGTGGGAGGTGCTTCCAGGTGTCCCTGTTCAAAAAGCTCTCAATACTCCGTGTCAGCCTGGCCACCCCGTTGGGACACCCAGGGGCAGTCCAGCCCACTTAGAGCAGCTCCCTCTGCAGAATGGGAGCTGTGACTCCGCTCTCTAAGACTGCAGCACACAGAACTTGGTCCAGTACTTGAAAATCTGCAAGCTCGTCTGCTCTTCCCGGAGACCCAGGAGAAGTCAATCTCTCCATTTAAAAGGGCTTCCTTAAGGGCGCACAGCTGGGGGCCAAGCAGGGGCTCGAAGCTGCTTTTTCTCTGGGACGCGTTGTGGGGCTTTGGGGAGACCCAGGCTTCCAGCGGTGCTCACCAAAATCACCTCCGTCTGGTGGTTTGTGCCCCCAAATCCTTTTGCTGGTGACTCCGCTTCAGGAGTAAGTTGTTTTTTGAGTTCTCTCTTAAATAACATTTGGCTGATGTATGGTTCCAAAAAATACATAATTTCAGGGTTTTTTTGTTTTGTTTTGTTTTTTTTACAGACTACGAATTGAAAGAAGCCAAATGAGGCTTTAAGGAAACACCCATGCAATTAAAATATTACGCAAATGTTCTTCTTGGAATTCTCTGCTCCTCCCCCAATTATAAGGGAAAACAGGCCCTGGCCTGGTAGCTCAGTTGGTTAGAGCACCACCCGGTTCACCAAGGTGGGCAGTTTGATTCCCTGGCCCGGGAACACACAAGAAGCAACCGATGAGTGCATACACAATGGACAACAGACAGAAGTTTCCCTTTCTCTCTCACTTCCTTTCTCTCTCTAAAAATCAAAAAATTAAAAAACAATTTTAAAGAGAGAAAACAGCCAATGGCAAGCATTCCTGCTCCCTTACGTAAGGTTCCCTGGTACTAAAGAAGGAAGGTGGTGTTTAAAAGGCAGGCTGGTGAAGCACTCTCAGTGGGGGCTTGTTGATTTAGTCTGGGAGTGACTGACTCTAAGGCCACAGAACGCACCGCGTAGGACAGCATGGCGTCTGCCTAAACTCATACTTACATTCTGGAATGTCCTCATCAAAGAACTGGAACAGAGGTGTAGCTAAATTACAGTTCAGTTCATGGAGAGTTCTACTACTGGATACATACTTCAGAATAAAAGTTCCCCAGTGAAAGTTGCCACCAGCCCCACAGACAGTAAAACCCGGTTGCCAGGTCACAATATTCCTCTAAAATCACGGGGTAACTGTGCTGGAAAGACCCTCGGACTCATCCGTCCAAGCTGTCCACATTCAGGGCAAACCTAGGGCAGAGGATGCCGGTTTACCTGGCAAACCGTGACTCAACGTGTCTGGGTTTTTTTCCCCCTCCTGGCTCTGCATTTGCCATTTCCCTATTGAAGACAATTCATTTGATTAAACAATGTATAGCTTCCTTTTTATATTTTTCCTTATTCTAAACCAACGTATCTTGAAAATAACAAAATGTTTTGTAAATTTCCTTTTAAGGGATCTTCATAACCCAGTAAACATAATCTCATAAATATCACAGCAGAAGCATAAAATTCCAATATTAATTCTTTAAAACTTCAGGAGAAAAGGTGCATTGAACATGGTGATATTTTTGCAATGGCGACAACAGAATTAGACCGAGATCTGGGCCAGCCACAGAAACCCTGGGAAAAGTCTAATAAACAAAAATGGCATTACATTTAAGGTAAATCATAGTCTCTATTATAATTACATTCACTCACATGCTTTAAAAATACACCAATCTGCACACATCTTATCTAATTTGTAGTGATTTCTATTTGCCGTGACAAACGATTGACAACCAGAAAAACAGTCAGAAAACCCTCCTCTTATCAGAAAAGGCCACCCCCCCACACTGTCTGCCTCAGCCTCTCCTGCCCCCTCCCCACCACAGTTCCCAGCGGTTGCACGTGCTGGTTTGGGGTCGCTGGGAAACTCTGCTTTGTTCTTTTTCTGCTCAGTCCAAACGTAGTAACCTCTTCAATAAAAGATCACATTCAAAAGTAGCCTGGGGACAATTTCAACATTACCATTTTAAGGACACATTGGGATGACGTTTTAATAGGGGTCTTGCGGTAAGTGAAATACACACTGTAAATATGGATTTGCAGGTATAGGGTTTCTTCTAGGTTATATATTGGCACAAAACCTGTGGTCTTCAGTAGGATATTGAGTATTCTCGGTAATTGCAAATGAAACAGAAAAGCACATCAAATAAAGCCACGACAATCTGTGGAAATGTTCTAGGCACATCTCTGCCTCCACTCCATGGACACATTGAATCATTGCTCCCGTCTCTGCAACGTATTTTTCTGATATCTCGTTCTGTAGCAATATTCCGTATGTTTGGCAACCTCCCCCTCATAGGAAGAAACTTTCGATTAATTTGGCTGCAAGTTTTGTCTCTATGAAGCTATTCCCAGAACCAATCCCTTCACCCTCTACCATTATAATTAAAGCAAATTATACTTTAAAGACATTGGGGGGCGAGATACTGCAGTAAAACATCTGTGGCTCGACCCAGCCTGACAGAGAGAAGGGGGTAGGGAGAGCTGAGAGGCGAATCCACCAGAATAACAACCGGAGTTAGGACTTGCCTCCCAGGACGACTTTCCAGCCCGCCAGTAATACAGCTAACCCAAGTCCATCTTCCAAGAGTGAATCAATTTCAATTTTACCAATTACACCGGCTTGTCCACCTACCCCCAACAGCACTGCCTCGATGTGGTTGGTTTGTGCTCCATTTCGATCAGGGCTCCTATAAAAATTGCAAGCGGATTTCTTTCTATTGCAAACAATACCCAAGCTTCAGGCTGCTTTCTGTCCTGGACCCAGGAACTGCCCCACCTCCCCAGGCCTCCTCGAAAGGAGGGTGAGAGAGGGACCTCATCACCCGGCAGCCTGCTGGGTGCTCAAACCCCAGTGAAACCCCTTTGCTGTGGTTTTAGGCACCGATCCACGTTCCTCCCTGCAAAGGTTTTACAGAGGAGGGAGGAAGGGGAGGGGGAGGGGAGGGGGAGGGGAGGGAAGGAAGGCCTTCGAGCCACATGGAATTTTACCAAAAGAGGCAAACCCTGTTTGCTCACGTCTGTGTTCACACTCACTCCAGAGAACAGGCAGAAAACCTTCACAAAAGTCCCACTCCCCAGCGCTCTCCCAGCCGGGTGGTCTATACAAGACAGCAAACAGCCGCTTCCGGCTGCCTCCAGCCTGGGGTTTCCCAAAGTGGAGAACACCGTTCCTTCCTTCCTCCCTCCCACCCGCCAGAGTGGTCCCCGTCCTCTCCGCATTCCAGAGTCCCTCAGCTCTAACCCTGATACATTTCCCTAATGGAAAGAAAGGACACAAGTCCTCCCCCCCTCCCCCCTCCACGAAAGTCTTCAGTTTGGAGGAGGAGACTAATTTCCTGGCCAGGGAAATCCACCAGATACCCTCCATCCCTTATTGAAACAAGGAGCTCAAAGCAGCTTTCTTAACAATGTGGCAGAAAGAAAGGTCAGTCCTCTGTTAACTCATTGTCCGCCCCTGGCCGACCACAGGTGCGCCTCCCCAGCACGGGTTCTGTCTGCTCACGGGGGCGGGGGGGTGGGCGGGGGTGTGCTGAGTAATCACTAATTGACTGTAGCACGCAGTGAAAGGGCACCGGAGTCCGAGGCCAGTGGGAAGTTAGGACAATAGAAATATTTAGGACTTGAGGCTGTCTACACCTGGTCAGCGGGGTCATCAGGTCACTGTTCAATGCACAAGACTCCCCTGTGGGTCGTGTTTTGTCGACTCCATGGAAAGAAAGGGCCGGTTTCCTTCCTCCCGCTACCCCCACCTCACCTCTAGGAGGGCTCCGTTTTCAAAACATTCACGCAGGAATTTGCAGTCGTGTGGGCGGTCTCCGAGACGTCTTGAGGACTCACGTTGCTCTAATCCCCAGAGCACGCAGCGCACATTCTTGCCTTAACCCCACTTTGGTTTCGGCGTGTCTAGAGGCAGGTACATCATCAGGCTTTGGCCCTCTTTCCTCTCGTTTCCTGCCGCTCTCGGGTTTGTCCTGCCCCGGCTTTGCTAGTAACCCCTCTCCTTCCTGATTAGTTTCATCCTGCAGATCCTTTAAAAAGACATTTGCCCTGCCCGTTTATTATTATAACAACAATAATCATGACGATGATGGTCCCATCCTGGATGAAGCCAACCTCTGCCCCAGGGTCCCAGGCCAGGCGCGGTTTCCTCAGGGGGCCTTGGGCGAGACCTTGGGCCCGCGCCATTCCGCCTTCCCGCTGCACAGCGTCACCAGCTCCCTCTCCAGGTCGACTTCATATACATCATCGGCTGCCCAGGTCGAGACCTCGTCTCTCGAGGGAGCCTGCCTGCGCACTTTGAGGTCCGCTAAGCGCGGGGAGCAGGGTGGGGAGCTGAGGCTCCAACGCGGGCAGCGCGCACGGATGCCCCGTACCCGCTGGCCACCTTTAGGCTCCGCGCAGGAGGAGCCGCTCCCGACACCGGAGAGCCGTTTTCCAAGGGTTAAAAAGTCACCGAAGGACTCGTGCCGCTGGCGCTGGGATTTACTTCTGTCTTTCCAAATGTTTGGTGCAGAATGGGTAAGGAGAGGGAGAGGTTTCCGCCGGGTCTCCGCTCGCGCTGAGCGCAATGTCCGCGCTCGCGCTGGGCGCCCTTCTCCTCGCGGAAAAAAGTCTCCGCCACCGTTCCAAAGAGGCAGGACAGGCGTCCCAGTCTTGAACGTTCCCAACCCGCTCGAGGCCACCAGAAAGAATAAGAGAGGAAAAGGAACCGGACAGGTGGATGGAGGGAAAAGGCCGAGGCGCAGGGATGCCAAATGCGGCACGGTGGACACCGCTGCAGTCCCTCTCTTCCCTCCTTCGCAGCCGCGATCTTTTATCTGCTCCGGACTGACGGACGCGGTGCCCGCAAAGCGCGCTCTCTCCGAGGGGCACCCTGTCCGCACCCGCGTCCCCTGGCGAGCCCACCAAAACCCAGGGCACAGGTGGTGAGAGCGCTCGGGACCGACGCCGCGCGCGCAGGTGCGCAGCAAACGCTTGCGGAAGGAATTCAGCGTCGGTCCCCAGGCCTCCCAGGCCCGCGCCGGTCCGCGGGGCAGGGGAGCTCGGCCCCAGGCGCGGCGAGGTCACGCAGGTCGCGCTCCCAGACCCGAAGAGCCGCTCCCGCTCAGCCCCGCCAAGCCCCGGCTTTCTGCGAGCCCGGACCGAGCAAGGCAGCCCCCTGAGTCGGGTTGTGCTTTTTCTCCTCTCAGCCCGGATTTCCTGTCTTCCCCGGACACTGGGGACCGCTCAGTGCGGACCGTCGCCCCTCACCCACCCCACCGGCCGGCTCCGGGTCCGGGTTAAAGCGTTAAACCGCTTCCCGGGAGGGCTCCCCTCCGCCCTCCCTGCCCTCTCTGATGCAAGCAGAGGAGCGGAGGTCGCGGGAGGCCCTGGCCCCTCGGGCGCCCTCGGCTACCCTCGCGCCAAGCGACCCGCTGCCGCGGTCACCCCGGTTTCTCCAAATTCCCTGTGGGGGGTGCGCAGCTCTGGCTCGCGGCTGGGACGGCGCCCTCGCGGTGACGGAATCCGAACCCGTAGCCCGCTAGGCCGGAATCTGCTGGCGGGGACACCTGGTCTGACCCTTAAATGTTGGCTGGCACCTGAAAATGGGTCTGTGACCCGGGGAAGGAGGTTTGCGGTGTCGAGGGCAGCTGTTCGGATTTCTGACTGGAACCTGATAGAGTATCTAAGGATGTTTTACGTGCCCCCACCCCCCGCCGCCCCCGTAAAGGCAGGAATGGAAAGAAGAGCGCGTCGCTGCTCTGGAGTTTGAGGGAACGCACAGCCCAGGACAGGAGTCCGATCCACCCCTTTGGAAATGACCCTGCGGGAGGGCGGCAGCGCCGGGGGTGGGGGAGGTGCTGGGAGACGCACTGCGGGCCGGAGCCCCAGGGAGACGGGGAAGGGAAGTGGCGCGTCCCTAAGAAGTCCCTCTCGCAGATGCCGCCGGACCCGAGATCAAACACCCTTTGCTCGCAGCGTCGGAGTTCACCAGAGCTGCCAGCAGTGGAGGTTTGGGGAGATAAGAAAGGGACAGGAGACCGGGAGACGCCCCGGGCCTACTCTCCATTTGCCACCCCAGCCTGTACCGGGCAGGGCGCTTCTTCCTCCCGCCCGGGTTGACCCGCGCTCCGGCCGGCAATCTGGGGCCGCAGGTGTCCTTGTCCTTTCCCCTGGTGCCTGGGCGACGACCTGGGCAAGGGGTGGACAAAACGCCCACCTCCACACATGTCCCACACGTTCCCGGTCGCCCTGGCCTGCAAGAGGGGCCCGCAGGACGGAGATGCGCGGGGGCGGGGGCGGGGGCAGTGCGGCTGAACGCGGGAGGTGAGAGTTTCCAGGCGCTCACCGCACCCAGCGCTGCCCGGGAGGGGCGCGGCGAGCCCTCGGACAGTGACGCTCCTACCGCTCCGAAGGAGGCAGAGGGGACGGCGGCATAGAGGCAGGGTGTGCCCGAAACTAGACGAACCCGCGAGCCCACGTCGTAGTCCCAGTAGCCAGGACCCGCAGCTTGTGACTAGGTCTGTTTCCGAATCTATCCACGCGGCCCGGCCGGAAAACAAAACAAAACAAAACAAAACCACTAAAGCCTTTCAAAGGGGCGCTCGGCTCTTACTGGACGTGACCCGAGGGTGCCGGCTCCTGCAGACAGCGCTTTCTGACGCGCAGAGCAAGGAGCCGGGGCTCTGAGTTCCGTAGGAAACACCGGCTGGAGGCGGGAGGGGCTGCCCAGCGGGCCGGCCGGCCGGCCGGGATCTGAGGGGCTGGGGCTCTGCTTCTCCGCCCCCTGCCGCCCCGGGGTGATTCCCAGCCGCCTCCCGCCCGATTCTTCCTGAGCTTCTGGCCTTAGGCCACCCTCCTTCACACTAATGAAGACCCCGGGAGCTTGTCCCGGGAGCAGCGGGCCTGGTCGGGCCGCCCCAGGGCTGTGGGAGCGCAGTGCGAAGCCCGGAGGCGCCCCGCCACCTTTGCGCGGGGGAAGCAGGAGGAGGGCGACCGTGACGATCCCGATCCACCCCGGAGCCAGCGGTGGTGGGAGGCGGGAGACACCGCGTAAGGAAGAGAACCGCCGAGAGAAAGAGAAATGTTGCATCACTTGGCACCGTTTCTCTAAGTGCATGCACCTCACTCGTCCCCCAAAAGCAAAAGAACATTCCAGAGCCCGAGCACCAGAGGCACCAAGGGTGGGGATCCCTAAGCCTGCGCCCCCAAGTGCTCCAAGTGCGCTGGCTCGGGGTGAAGGAGCAGGACAAGAATATGTGTGTGTGGAGCGGGCGACCCAAACCTTCCAGTGCGCGGGTTGAAGGGACTCCAATTGGACAGCCTTTCTCGGTCTCCACGCCTCCCCCCAGGTTCGAACACCCACAGGCCTGCGATTACTCTTCCTACCTGAGGCTCAAGAACTGAAACTGTCCCTCACTCCACTCCCGCATAGAGTCTTAGGCCCTGACCCCCCTGGCTCAGGAAAGAGAACCCGTGTGTGTACGTGTGCACGCGCTCGCGCATGCCGACCCCAGGCACCTACGCCCACTTCCCAGCACCAATAGCTCAATAGGCAGTGGCCGGATTTGCTGCAGTGGGGTCGGATATAATCCACACACATCCTAAAAGAAGAAGGAAAAAAAAAGCTGCATCCCAAATTCTCCTAGGCCAACCCAGGACGCAGAACTATGGCAAGACAAAGGGAAGGACAGACCACCCCCTCCTGGTTGATCATTGCCCCCATGGGCCACCCAGGGAGGAGTCCCCTTCTCTAACCCATGAAGTTTTCCACAGTTCCGACCCAGACTCGGAGCCCTGGCCAACTGCAGCTTTGAGGGTGAGTTCTAGGCATTTAGGAAATCAAGTTCTTGAGGCGGAAATCAAAGTTGTCTCTGAGTAAGGGAAACAAAAAGTGAGACCACCTGGGAGAGGTGTCCGAGTTCCACCTGAGAAAGGCCGTCAGAGCACCCAGGGCCCACCCGTCCTTCTAACAGTCCATGCAAGGACCACAGCTATAAGTGCACAGGGTGCTAGGCAGCAGGGCCAGCAGCCACGCGGACACACTCCCCTGACTTGGGCAGAGCTTCAGGACTTGCGATCAGCTTAGAGACTTGCAGCACCTTTGGCACTCCCTCCCTGCCTGGGGTGGGGTGGGGACAGTCAGGAGGCAGTGAACCCCAAGGCCTTGTACAGACACACCTTAGTCAGCAAACTTCCCAAGGCACCCCGCAGACGTGGAAGTGTTTGTCAACAGTTGACAGAATTAGGCACAAAGGATAACTGTAGGATATAGTACAACAAACAAACAAACCCTAAATAGGTTTGGGTGAAGCTAAGCTCTTCTAGCCCCTTCTCGGAAACTTCCCAGGAAGCCCCGGAACACACCCAGCCTGCCCTTTGAGGTCTGGCGGGGACAGAAACCCTGCCGTGGAGACCCGAGGCGCAGGAGGGCGCGCTCGTGCGCCCCAGTTCATCGGTAAGCAGCATCCTTGGATGAGCCGGTCCTCACTGAAAATAAACCTACAGGACGCAGCTACTGCTCTATTAAAGAGGTCACGGGCAGAAGCACAGCCCCTTGGCAAGCAGAAGGAAAGAACCCTCCGTCTCTCCACGGAGCCCACGGGAGTCCGGAAGAGCCCGCCAGCCTGCGGGGCAGGGCTCGAGTTCCGGCTTCCTCACAGATTCTCCACTGCAGACCCCCGGTTCGGGAGTGGGGGACAGAGACAGCTTTCCTCCGGGAAAATCCCGGCACGCACACACCTATACAGACACAGACCTGAGATAAACAAGCCCAGAGATCCCGCCGCCTTGCTCATTTCGGGCGCGGGAAAGAAAGCCAGAGGGCGAGCAAAGCACCTACACACCCTGGTCTCTCCCGCTCCGAGCCTGAGACGTCGCGAAAGCCTGCCCTCGCGTGCACAAAGGCTGTTCCCTGAGTTCACAACTTCGTCCTCGTGCTTCTCCCTCCTGCGCATTCCTTGGCTAGATGGAATATGGCGAGGGGACTTCCTCTCTAGTAGCAGGCAGCCTCGGCGGCGCAGGCGGCGGGCGCCGCGGGTAGCAGCAGCCGGGGACGCACCAGGCGCGCGCGCTCTGCGCACGGGAACAGAACGTGTGGCCTGGGCTTCAGTGCCGCCAGCCCCTGGGGGCGGGGGACGCGCTCTCCAACTTTCCGCCAGCTAGGGTTAAGTTGCTGTAGCTGTACTGGAATCTTTGACTGTAGCCCCCGGGGAGGGGCGGGATGATTTGGGGAGAACACCCCAGACGTCAGGCCTGCCCTGCAGCTTGTTCCCCTGGTGTCCCCAAACAGCACTCTCCCCAACGGTCCTAGAAAAGCCATGGGCTGGCGATGCGAGGTTGGGTATCCTCGGCTCGCCCTCAGAATGATTTGGGAGGCTTTCACTTTCGGCCCCAAAAGCCAAGAGCCAGGCCCTTCGCCCCTGCCCTGTGACCGCCTCTGCGCCCGGGCCGCCGGCCCCTCACCCCTCCCGGTCCCTTCGGTCCAGGCTTCGCGCAGCGTCCGGCCCGCCCCGCACCGGCCAGGGCTGCCGGCTGTCTTGTTATTAAATTAAATCAGTGAGAAAGGGGGTGTCTTACGTTGCATCGGCACACCGAGCATCTCCGGGAGCCCCTTGACAGCCCCCTCCGCGGAGACAGCTGCGCTCTGCATCATCTCGGAGCGAGAGCCAGCGAGTCGCAGTCTACGGAGATCTCTCGCTCTCTCGCTCAAGCTGGATTCGGAAATTTGAAAATAATAATAAAAAACCCAAGCAGGCCGCCGAAGTCACGGTGGAAGCCGGACCCTCCGCCTCTCCAGGAGGATTCCACAGGCTGGCCGGCCCCCTCCCCCCGCCAGCCCTCAGTCTGTTTCAAATCCCTTTGATCTCGCTCTCCCGGGTTGGTGCACATCCCGGTTGAGACGCTGTTGCTGCAGCCCTGGCTTTTTTCCCCTCCTCCCTCCCCCGCCCGCCTCCCTCCCCCTCCCCCGCCACCCTTCGCGTGCCGGACGCCGGGGAGGCCGCGGTCACCCAGGCATTTTGATTCATTCACACTGCAGGAACGGCCGTGACGTCGCTTTCCGCAGGGAGGCCCGCCCTTCAGCCAATCCGCCCACCGGCGGCGAGCGGCGGACCCCGGTGGGAGTGAGGGTCCTAGCGCCCCAAATGGGGTCGCCGGTGCAGGAGGGCAGGGCCGCCCCGAGCGGGGAGGGGCCTGGCGGGCGGTCCCCCACCCCCACCCCGGCTCCGGGCCGAGCGGCTCTCTCTCCGGTATAAATACTGCGGGCGGTCTGGACAGCGGCAGCAGGTGTTCCGGCGCTGAGGGCTGGCAGGTTTCCGCGGGTCCTCCGGGGGTTCAGGCTCCGGCCGCGGCTCGCGTCCTCCCCGCCCCTCCATTGGGACATAGAGGCGGGGAAGGGCGGGGCAGACCCTCGGGCGGCCAGGGCTGCACCGCGCGGTCCTCTCCGCGCGCGCTCTCGGCCCGGGGCTTCTCTCCGCCGGACCCAGCGCGCTCCTTAATCAGATGACTCCATCCTCCTCCTCCTCCTCCTCCTCCTCCTCCTCCTCTTCCTCCTCTCCGGCCAATTCCTTTCCGGCCGTCGCTCCCCAGCCCTTGCTCTCTCTCCGCCGCGTCAGGCTGAGGATGGGCCAGGGATAGCCGGCCCTCCGGCCGGAACGCGCGAGTCACGCGGCGGGCGGCGGCGGGCGGGCGGGAGGGAGAAGGAGGCCGGGGACCGCGCGCCGAGGCGGCGAGGCGCCGGCCCACAGTGCGCGCCCCCTTACTCGGTGGCCTGCAGTCCACTCTCCCCTCTTTCTCCGCCCCGTCGGAGCCCCGCGCCTTCGGGCGGCGGCAGGGCCTCCCAGGCCGCTCTGCCCTCGTCGGCTTAGCTGCGTCCTGCCCTCGGTCCCCGGAGACCACTCTGCGTCGCCCGCTGCAACCGCGGGCGCTTTGAACAATTCTCGACCTCGTGCGTGCAGGGCGGCAGCGTGCACACGGACACCCGGGCGTGTGTTGCTTATTGTAATCACAAGACACACACAAACGCTTACATTCTCCACCCAAGTTCCTGGAGGAAATAAAACAGAAAGCGCAGTGCTGGAGCAGGTCTCCGTGGAGGTTCTCCAACGCTTGGTCAGATACCCCCAGCCGGCTGCCTGCGCGCTCGGGAAACCCAACTCCGCCGCCGCCCGACCTGCCGGCTCTCCGGACCAGCCCTCTCGACACCCCTTTCTGAGTTTCGTTCCAGAGGTGCAGACAGACGTGTCCTCCCAGCCTAGTGGGGTCCAGCTAGAGTGGGAAGGGAGGACTGTGTACCCTCTCCAGCCTTTCAGCACGTCCCCTGCTTCCCCCCCCCAGTGGACCCCAAACAGGGGACACCAGGATTGGAGAGGGACAAGCATGGGGGTGCGGGGAGACAGCGTGACCGGCTACGCTTAGAATTTGCCTCCAAAGATGTCACAGTGACTTCCGTGTCTGCTGGCACTGGCTTGGCCAGCTTCTTGCTTGTTTACCAGCCAGGTGACTCGGGTCCCCAAGAAAAAGGCGAAGAGCCCTGTGACATGTTCGGTGTTTACCCAAATATTTTCTTTGAAAATATAACTAGTCAACAAACACGAGGAAATGCCAACCTCTGTTAGCAATTAAATAGAAGCAAAACAAAACGACATGGTCCTTACCTCTTTTTGTCTGTTAAATGGACATCTGGGGGACAGAAATCATAGCATTCAGTACTGGTAAAGTTGCTTCGAAACTGGAACTCACAAATGCTGCTGGTGTGCCCTACAAACTCTTACATCCGTTTGAAAAGCCGTTTGGCAGTATGTACCAAATCCATAAGTTTTTCATACCATTAGCTCATGTAATTCCACTTTTGAGTGTCTAGTACACAAAATAATAAAATTTGAAAACAATTGTTTCATATGTAAAGATGTGTTTACATCATTACATTTTGGAGAGAAATAACCTATGCACTCAACCAAATAAAAGATGTTTATGAAGTATATTAAATTTGCTTGCTCGTATGTTATATAATTATTGAAACTATGAAATTTAGCAACACAGGAATGAAGGCTAATTTGTAGTAAAAACAGGATGCAATATTGTATGATTATAAGTACAGAAAAATGTTAGCAATGATAACACACATTGTTAGCGAGGGTGTTTGGAAATTAGAATACAATTTCCTGGTGGGAATGCAAAAAGGAACAACAATGTCTTCTGAAGGCATTTTTAGTGATATGTTTGTAACCTAAAAATTTGGCCCAATCCATATAGAAATTTATGTACAGAATATAATCAAGAATATAAGGATGTTGTTTCAAGGATGCTCATAACATTTTTAAAAGGAAATAACCTACATATCCAACAATAGGGGATTATTAAATAAACTAGAGTAAATCTGATGGAATGTTATGTTGTCATTAGAAAATACAACAGGTTATTTAGTAATGTAGAAAAGTGTTTGAGATTTATAAGGAAGGGGGGAAGAGAATATGAGGCAGTATGAATTCTAAGATAATTTTAAAAAGAAACATGGAAAATACGCTAAAATATAAAAATGGTTATCTGTACAGTGGATATTTTTATGTCCTTCTTTTTGCTTTTTTCAGTTTCCTCAATAAGCACATTATTTTATAAAACAGAAAAAGCTGTTCAAAAGCATTGCGGGGGGGGGCAGAAAGGAAAGATACCAAAATGCCATTCAAAGTATGTGAGTGTAAAAAGTAGTATACTACTCTAGGGAGATGGATTGTGGAATTCTTTTTCTTTTTTCTCTTCCCCAGATTTTCTGTAAAGTGGTTATATTTTTTCAGTAATATTATTAAAAGTAAAATATTTACATGCAGTGAAACACAGAGCCTTGTGGCATTTACTTCTATAATTTAGAATTTGATTTTTTAAACATTCTCTGCAGCTCCTGCTCCCCGGGTAGGAGCTGCCCAGGTCCTGCCCTCTTCTTATTTATTGCCTATCACTAGCCTGTCACTGGGTGAGGGGCAGCATTACTGTGGTGGGGACTCTCCTGTGCCCAGCACTGATACGGGGAGGTCATTGTCACTTCTACCCAGTGGCAGAAGAGCCCTGGGAGGTCCACTTATTCCTCATTCCTGGCTCTTGTGGTCAGCAGCTCAGCTGGTAGAGGCCCTTGTCACCTTCCGAGACGTTTCTAGATGCATCTGCCTGCTGGCAGGAGCTGGGTCCCCTTCCCAAGGTCTTCCAAACATCTACCTCTGCCAAGGTATTGCACGTCCCTCTTGGAGCCTCCGCTTTGCGCTCTAACGATGAAACCCCAATAAAAACCTTCCTTAAATAGATGTTTAGTGCCTACTGCTGCTGATAGTGATAATAATAACCATATAAAAAAGCCTACTTGGTAATAAGAGCAACCAACAGTCACTGACAGTTGAAAACAGTGCCAGGCCCCCAGGCAGGGGGGCTTGCTTCCACCTGTACACTTCCATCTACTCCTCACAGCAGTTCAGTGCGTGCTGGCGTCGGTACCTTCTGGGTGGACGATAAAACCAAGGCCAATGGGGGCTGGGCTGGTCCCCATCCCCACAGAAGGGGGAAGGGCTGATTCCCTCAGGTAGACAGACCCTCGGGAGGATTTGTCTGAACCGAAACCTCTGAGCTGACTCAGTTGGGGCTCTTGTCACAGAAGGCCACCCAGGGCTCACAGCTGACCCCAGACCGGTACCTGCTGGCTGTGGCTTGGTTGGAGAGTGGGCACGAGAGGACAGCCCCCAGGTCTCAGTTTGGTCAGGACAGTCGGTCAGAGAGGCTCCAGGACCTCCCAGATGTTTCTGGGAGCCAAACCCAGCAATTCTGAGGGAAGAACCCCCAGAAGCTCAATTTATAAAAATGGGGATAGCTTGCGTTTGTCTCGCACTTCACATTTTTCACAGTTCTCCCCCATATTTTCGCTCACTTGATCTTCTTAATCACGCCTGGGCTTGGTGTGATTATCAGGACATGGAAAGGTTAAGTGGTTTGCCTAAAGGTCACCCTGCTAATAAGCTGCAGAGCCAACTAGAAATGAAATCCAGCCTTGGACTCCCAATCTGGTGCCCTTGCCGCTGCACACAGCAGACTTGGGAGCCCTCGACCCCTTCCATTTCAGGAGCTGCACCGAGTGGGCGAGGCCACCCTCCAGTGCCCGCAGTCCTGAGACCTGGCCGTCTCCGCCCCCCGGGGAGCGAACCGCTGCCCCTGCTCCCCGTCACCCTATCTCCGGTCCTCTCCTCCTTGTCCTCCTTCCTCTCAAACCCTCTTTTATCATTTGCATTTTGAAACTGTTTCCTTAATTATTCTCCTGCTGTTGCAAACCTGCTCTCCCTGTCTCTGTGGCATCCTTTGATTTATCTCTGTCTGGATAACAGCTCCCCGATTCTCCTTGGGGAATTCAATTTTCATTCATTTTTCTGGCGGGCTAGATTGATATAGACCCTCTGCCCCGGTCCATATTACTCATCCCTGCAGAGAGAGCCAGGGAGACCAACCCTCAGCCCAGCCCCTGGGGAGCCACTGTCTTGTTCAGGGAACCACAAGGAGTTCTCCAATAAAAGGACAGGGGCCTTTGCTCCCCTCCATCTGTCCACCCAGTCCTTCCAGTCATTTGTCACAGGTCCCTTTCGTGGGCCCACCACTTTGTCATTTGTCTCCTTCTCTTCCCAGAACCTTGCGGGGGTCTCCCCCCACCCCCACGATGCCGATCAGAAGGCAGTGGCTGCTCATCTCAAACCTGCCCTGTGTCCTTGACACGGGGATTGAGGGGACATGGAAAAGAGACGGCCCTGCGTGGGGGCGTCTAACTCTCAAGATAAGACTCTGAGTCAGGAAGTGGCTGGGAAAGGGAATCAGAGAAGGGCGCTAGGGTCCTCGGAGAAGAAGGGAGGTGACCGGAGCTGGCGCATGCGGCCAGCCCTGCTCTCAGGGCTCCGGGGGTAGGAACTCACTCAGTCCTCCCCAAGCCTTCCAGGCAGGTTCTGTTACTACCCCCCTTTTACAGATGAGGAAACTGAGGCACAGAGTGGTCAAGCGATGTGCCTGACGTCGCCCAGGTAGCAAGCAGTGGAACCAGGGTGTGGTCACAGGTAGTCAGTCTCCGTCTTCGCCAGCCCCGCCAGCATCATCACACAACTCTTGTTTGAAGGTTCCTGGGCACGGCCAGATGGTGGACCCATGCAGAGTATGCTACCGGCAAGGCCAAGTCCTCTGAGGTCCACCTGCGCGGCCGCCACACCCCACGGCCTGTGTGCATGGGGAGCTGGAGAATGAATTCGGGATTTGGTCTTGTTCTAATCTCAGGGTTTATTCTCGTTGTTTCCCATCCAAAATCTAGAATATCTTAGGTCACTCCTTAACTCATGCATTTATTGACCACCTATTGTATGCCAGCTCCTTGCCAGACCCTTGAAGAAAAGGGCCCGGGTGCCAAGGACAGACCGCCCACAGCGCCCTTTGCTGCAGGGCTCCCAGCATTCCCGAGAACTAGTTGTCAGCAGAGATCCCCAGGCGCATCCGCCTTCCCCGCGCTGATGGGAGTTGGAGAACGGGTCACGGGACATTTGGGTCCTGGCCTCAGAGTGCTTGCATTCAGATCTCCACTTGGATACATCCCAGTTGGGGTAACCTTTGGCGGTCTCTTTACTTTGCCTTCTCACAGGCTAAATGGCATAAATAGTGCGTCCTCTCCTCATAGATGGTCACCAGAAGCACCCAGAGAGATTTTCCCTGGAAACGTTGGCCGGCATCGTTATTATCCCCGCTCTGTAATATTTTGCCTGTTTTCCCTTTTCTTGTTTTGTTTTTATGGAAGGAACCAGGGACAAGAACCTTTCTTCGATGTTTTCAAGTAAAGACTAGAACTTGGGAGCTCCTGGCTCCCAAAAACGCTCATTGGGAAAGAGAGAAGCCCATGACTCCTGGGGTCCAGCTGGGAGGGGGTTTCCCTGAAAAGGCATCGAGTCAGCCCCCCAGGGCGCAAACCCTAACACCTAGGGCGAGCTCCTCAATCTTACCAACTTTGTCCTTCTCATCTGTAAAATGGGGATAAAGCTCCCTCCATTACAAGATGCTTGTTGTGCTAGAGATGATATGTCTAAACCCCAGAGCGCAGCGTTCAACCCACAGAAGATGCTCAGATGTCACCCTGGCACGTGTTAGTGACTGCCACCTGCAGTGCTCGTGGGACGACTTGGTTCCTTCCGCCCGCTTCCCCAAACAGCCTCCACCTGGTACTCAGTTCTGGCCTCTCTTCAGACTCAACCCTGCCCACATAACCTGCAATTACGCTCTTTGTTTTGTCTTTCAAGTTGACTGACTGTGCAAGTTTATTTAACCAAAGAACTTGGACTCCAGAGGATACCCAGCTGCCACCTCTTCTCCCTTCCCTCTCTTCTCCCTGCATTCTCCAGGGTGCAGAAACCTCCCTGTCCAAGAAAGAGTCTGGGAACCAGCCTATCCTAGCACTTCGCAGTTCACTAAGGGCCTTCGAGAACCTTGGCTCCCCCACACCCCCCTCGGGAGGTAGAGCACATGATTTGACGACCACATTGCAGATGAAGAAACAAGGCAGAAGGTGGTCCTCGGTCCCGAGCCCCCAGCGAGGAGGCTACGGGTGCAGAGGAGGAGGGGGCGGGAAGTCCAGCCCGGCTCCATGTAAAAACAGAGGCAGTTACCAGGGCTAACCTATTTAAAAACCCATCAGCCTTTGGCAAAAGATTCTTTTCCTCAAGGAGCTTAACTCAGCGGCTTCCTCGCAGGAAGTGACTTCCAACCAAAAGGTGAGGACGTGCCAGATGGGGACAGAGGTGACAGGAGGAAGGCCTGGCCCAGGAGCTTCGTGTGGCGAAAAGTGAGGCAGGGGTCACACTCCTGACTCTGGGACCAGACGGGCTCCGGTGTCTGGCTAGTGTGTGACCCACCGTGAGCCTCCGCTTTGTGGAACGGCGCCTGCCCGAGAGTATTGTCACAGGACAGCTGTGAGTGCAGGGCCTGGCGCAGGGAGGTCCCTCCATGTCACCTGTCTTCAGCGGGAAAGGACAGGGAACGCAGCACCTTCCACATCATTTCACAGCCCTGGCTCACCCTGAAGGGCTCGTCCCTGGTCACCAAAGTTTCTGCTTGAAAACATTGGCCCACAGAGAAGGGACTGGGACACTGCAGCCGTGGCCATTTTGGATGGTCAAGGAAGGGACTCTCCGACTTCTGTCCCCTGTTCGCTGGGGATGACACTCAGACTGTTGTCCCGAGAAGGGGCCCTGTGCCAGTCCACTGCGGGGAGGCCCTCAGGCAAACACCCGCGATTGTTCCCGCGGTTTGTGGACCCGCCCACAGTGCAGCGCCGATCCGCGATCCGCGGCCTGTGCACCCGGGCGTGCGGCGGAAACGCAGATTCCGACTCAGCAGGTCGGGGCCCTCGTGTCTGCCTCGCTAACGAGTGGCCAGGCGACAGCGATGCTGCAGGCCTGGGGGCCACACTGCCTGCGCGGATGCTCTCGGCCTTCACGGTCCGACGCAGCGGCGCTAGGCGCGGGTGGCCACCGGCACGGGAATGGGGCCGATCAGAAATGAGACGCGCTAGAAGCATAAATCACGTGTCAGGTTTTGAAGACTTGGGACAAAGGAAAGGATGTGAAACATCTCATTAAGATTTTTAAAACTTCGATTACATGTTGGAATGATGGTGTTTTGGATACACTGGGTTAAATAAAATCCATTATTAACTTCACGTCTTTCTTCCGTGAGCCTGGCTACCGGAAAACTTGACATGACGCAAGGGGCTGGTGTTACACTTCTGCTGGACAGTGCCCTTCTGGGGCGTGCTGACTCGCACGCACGGTGTGTGTGCACTCACACACACACGGACACAGACAGCAGACCCTTTCCTTCCCAGCATCCAGCACAGTTTCTGGCACCAATAAGCGTTTGCGGAGTGAATGAGGGAAGGATGCTCCCACATGTGGCCCCGGGAGGGGTGGGCCCCTCTGCTGACGAAGAGACCTCAGCTGCACGAGACAGCGCCAGACGCAGAGCAGGTGGCTGTGCCTAAAGAACGACCATCTCCCCCTCGCAGTTGACCCTGACCTGCCACCCATCCATTCTCCCTCATGCTCAGCCCTGCCCTCTGCTCTTTTCAAGGCTTCGATGGCCAAGAAAAAGGAATTCTGGCGCTCCCTCCCCAGGGGCGGCCAGATAAAGGGGACTGTGTGAGGTCCAGGGACCACTGTGTGCCCTGTAGGCTTCCCACCTCCCTCCCATGCCACCTCAGCTAACCCCGGGGGTGCCGCCCCTTTCCTCTGCTCCCCTCCCCCAGGGCTTTCTTCGTGGCCCTTGCCCTGCTCCTGCTGGGGGTGGGTTGGGGGTGGGTGGGGGGTAGGGGGGAGCTCATGACCATGGGCACAAGTCAGGCCTGATCCTGCACTGACTTCCCTAAGGCCCAGTCACAGCCGGAAGGGGGCTCGGAGGTGAGAGGGGAAGCAGTTTCTGAAGATGCCCCCACCCCCGCACCGTCTTCCACCTGGAAACTGGCAAGGAGGGAGAAAGGACAACCCAGACCCCAGCCGGGTCTTCACACCCACCCGTACTCCCAACGACCAGGGACCGGGGTCAGTTTTCAGGGCACAGCAGCCTGGGATCTGGGGGTACGGCACTTGTGGAGGGAAACCCAGCTCCAGCAGAGGCTCTGGGAGCCAGGAGGGTCCCCAGGGTGCTCAGGAGCTGGGAGCTGGGCTCCGTCCCAGACCACCAGGCTCTGAGCTGATTTCTGCCCCCTCCACTGGGGCCCAAGTGTGTGTCCACATGCACCCGGATCCTCCCACTTCTGTGTCTCCCTCACTCTCCTCCTGACTGTTCCCCACCAGCCTAGGACACTAAGCAGGACAAAGAGAATTCTCGAAGCGAGTGAACTTACCAGAGGTCAGGGGAAGGATCCGCCTTCATGGCGAGGAGGTGGAGGCTGCGACGGCTGTTCTGCCTGAGTGCAGGCGGCTTTACAGGGAAGTCAGAGTCTGTCTGTCCCGTCTGGGGTGGGAGCTGGGGCGCGGGGCGCAGGGCACGGCCGGTGGCCGGGGAATGCTCCGAAGGATGAGGACGAGGACACAGCCCAGAGGAGGCCCCTCTCCTCTTTGCTCTGAGAGAAGGTGTTCTGCTCCCCCTTGGAAGCTGGGGAAATGAGGGTCTGCCTGGGGGAGGGGAGCAGAGGGGCTGGAGACCGCCTCAGAGAAAATTAAATTGCACTTGAGGGCAAATTCTATTAGGGAATAGAGCCTGTCTCTCAACAGCCTGCGTCCATTTAGGTGATTAGCTCAGCCCAGCACCTCCACCCTGAGCCTGGCGAGCCCTTTCCCTCAGCTGGGGGAGCCCGGCTCGTGGCCTCTGGGGGCCCCTGCTCCCCTCTCCTGGCCCCCAGCCTGCCCTGGGGGGACTCTCATCTGGCCACTCACAGCCTCCAGGCTCTTTAAAAGTGACCAAGAGGGCACGAGGGCCCCACTGTTCACAGAGACAGGGATTTTACCCTGCTTAACTCTGGGGCAGGGTGAGGGGGTCAGAGGTCAGATCTGGGAAAGCCCAGCAGTCACAGCATGGTCAGCTGGCTGGAAGACAAGAAGGCCCTGGGTAGGTGGAGGAGGGAGAAGGCAAAAGGAAAAGCGAGGAGAGGGGCAAGGGGCAGGGTTTGAGTCAGCATCCTTTGGCACCGGGAAGTAGGTGCAGAAAAATACGAGTGGCTGACATTTGGAGGGTGTCAAAGGTCACGATAAACCAATATAATGTAATGGTAAGTGGTAACAGATTCACGTGTAAGCCGGGCACAATGGCAAGTAACAGGCGCCTTGTGGGGCTCTCGTGCTGCTGAATGCTCACAGTGAGAGTTCCATGCGTGGAGCGGGGGGGTACTAATAGCTGTTGGTTGTCTGTTCGCACAGTCACGCTGCATCCAGGCTTTGGCAGGAGGGTCTAGGTGTGAAGCCCTGTGGAGGCCCAGCCACTAGTCCCCTATGTCCCAGCACCACCCGCACCAAGATCCTGGATACACAGGCCAGTCTCAACTGCTGGGCTCTCCTCTGGGCCCTTCGAGCCACCCGCTCCATCAAGAGATGGTCCCTCCTCTCTTTCACGGTAACCAGAGTTTGCTTGGTTGCCTTCCATTTCCAGCTATAAAATTACTTCGTTTGCTTAACACAGCTTTTTAAACACCTAAAATATATCCTAAAGAGAGCAGGCCCCAGTTTCCAGAACAAGGAGAAAAACCCAAGTACAGGCAACAGAAAACGAGTTCTGGGAACACGGAATGGTGTGGGAAGCACGTCGCTGACCCACGACAGGAGCGTTGCGGAGCGGGGGGCCTTCCTCCCTCGCAGGCTCTTCTCAGGCCCACCCCCCGCCCTGGCGACAGAGTTCAGCCCCCAGTGAGCTTAACCTTGGAACCAAGGGTTAAACAGAGGTTTTCCTGGCTGGCGTGCTTGCCTTAGCTCAAAGAGCAAGGGATTTGTGTTCTGTGGGCTAGGGCGGAAGACCGGATATCCAGAAGGAGAATATGTCGAGGGAGGGAAAGAGAAAAGTGTGTGGTGCGCCGGGGACAGGGAGGTTCCCGTCCCCAGGCTGCGTGCCAATTAGTCCTGCTGTTTGTGTGGCTGAAGAGGGAAGCCCAGGGTCTCCTCCGCCGGGCTGCTGCGACCTGAGGTGGGCTCCAGGGTGCCGCCCAGCCCCTGGCCCCGGCCCAACGGTCAGGGCGCGGGGTTAGCCTCTGAAGGTAGTTGGCAAGTACTGGGAGCGGGCTGGTGTCGCAGGTGGCCTGCCCCCGCCCCACCACACTGGGGCCTCCTCAAGTCTGCCAGGGTCTGGGCTCCCTGGCCTCAGACACCAGATAGCGTTGACAGGGCCCCTGCTCCCCCGGAACACCCTGCCCCCACCGACCCCTCAGCTCCCAAGGGACAGGTCTCTCCTCCGGATTCCAGCCATCTTCACAACAACAACATCCCCGATAGCACACATTCCTGCCCTTGACAGACTTGGGCACGTCCACCTTGTTCCAGACACCCCATCATGGGGACCTCATGGGCGACTCTGAGAAGGCCCATGAGCACTCAAGGAGGGTTGATTCTCATTAGCTTCTCTCTCCCAACACATCTTATTTACAAAAGGCCTCAGGGCCGGAGACCTTGGCAAACGGGGGGCACCCCTGCCTCCCGGGATCACACACGAACTCGTGCTCAGGGCCCAGCCCTGGGGGGCGCTTCCCTGATGGTAATAAGTGCTGCCCTGAAGCTGTGGCCCCTTCCCTGGTACACCTCTCCCCTGACAGTGAGGAAGCTGTCTCGTTCGCCGTTGCACTCCCAGCTCCAAGGACAAGTCCCCCCGTAGGGTGGCAGCCTAGCGCTCGTTTGTTCCATGAATGGAGGAAGGTGTGAGTGGGTGATGATTAAATCACTGCTGCAGCCCAGGAATGGGGAGGAGCCCAGTGCATCCTGCCTGGGGCGGTGGAGTGGCTGGCAGTGGGTCAGTGGCCTGTCAGGACTGGTTAGGCTGCCGGACCAGTTATTGGTGAGGTCACTGGCTGGAAACTCGTGGTTATGGCTGTCAAGGCCCGCTTCCCCGTCACTCCTAATGGTCCCTGGCTTTTTATGTACTTCCTGCTCTCTCGGGGCATCCCGCAGACTTTATTACCTAAGCCACGTGGTCCCTGTGATGAGAGCTACCGAAGAAAGGGAAAGCCTGGGATAATGAGCCAGGCACCGAGGCGCAGGAAGAGCCACAGCGGCCGACGCAGGAGGCTGGGGGTCCTGCAGGGTGCTGGCCGGCCCTCCTCATCCCGCCCCAGCACCTCTGGCATCGCAGGACCAGGTCCTGCACCTGGAAGCAGCTGAGAGGACTTCTAGCCCAGCCCGTTCCTGCAGGTTTACGTCTGCACACCCCTGCACGGCGGGCGCCTGGTCCCCTAGGTGAACCCAGCAGCTTGCCACAACCGTCTACTGATGCTCAAATCTCAGGGTGCTTCCGAGGACCAGATAGCTCTCCTCTCCCTAGGAGGCTGCGTGCACCCAGGGCAGAGAGAGCCGAACCAGCCTGGGCGGAGGAGCTGAGTCCTAGCACATTCAGAAAGTGTTTTACTTCCTGGTGACACGGAGGCCATGCCTTCATTCGTCAGCCACTAGTTGAGCAGCCGGGGTGACACACAGAGAGATACAGGGACGGACAGGACGCAGCCCTCGCCTTCCCAGAGTCCACGGTTGGGTGGGGGAGGCCACGCGGTCAGCACGCACCGTCAGCAAGGTGATGGGAGCCACAGGAGAGGGAAAGGATGGGGCTGGCCGCGGCCTCCAGAGGGGAGGGAGAGCCTGACAGCAGAGGAGGTTCCTCAGAGGAGGCGACATGAAACCCAGGCAGGAGTTGGGTGGGGAAGGGTTGTGGGTGGGGGGAAGGGCGCACAAAGGCCCATGGAGAGGGAGCCTGAGACCTGGGGCCCCACAAGTCCTACTTACAGGTCACTGGCCAGGGGCACTTGCCCCCTGGCCCTGGACCCCTCGCACCAGGGGTGTCTTGCTGAAAGTTACCCGAGGCTGTGCCCTGTCTCGATGACACACCCTCAGCCTCTCCTGCCTGCAGGATCGAGTCTGGACTTCCAGGATGTTCCTTCAGTGCCCTGTTCAGGCCACGGCCCGCCCACTCACTCAGTGCTTCCCCCGCCTCTCTCCTTCCCCCACCCCTGTCCCTCACGCCAATGACCTGGTGAACCCCCGCTCTTCCTGCGTGACCCCCACCTTCCCTGCCTGAACGGGAGGTAACTGCTGGCACCCCATAGCACCTCAGCCATTCCGGGGGACATCTGCCTACAGGCTGAGTCGTAACGGGACTCTTCACAGGTGGGTCTCCCCCTCTAGACTCCACACTCCTTGAGGGCAGGGCACACGCCACTGTTTGCTCTGAAGGTTACTGCCCCTCAGGAGAAGCCCCCCCACACCCCAAAGCTTTCCTCTGGAGCGGAGACAAAGCGTGAGGACCAGCCCTTCCACAGGAGACTCTGAGTTCCAGTCTGTGATCCATGACTGCGGCCTGCTGCAGCAAGTTCCCCCCACCCCCCCCCCAAAAGTACTCAGACGTCGATTCGGTCTTCTCAGTCACAGAAGCAGGACAGGGGTAACAGGGACTGTTGCTCGGGCCACGGGCTCGACACAGAAAGGAATTCCCCCGGGGAGAAAGGGAACGTGCCTGCTCTCTGCCAGCGCCTGGAGGGGCAGCTTCCTTTGACTGGTAATCCACCATGAAGGCCGCATTTCACACTTGTCACTCCCAAACCGGCCCGCAGGGAGTCGGGGAGTCGCCCGTTTTACCACACACACTGCAGGCTGGGGCGCAGGGCCTGGCCCGTGGTGAGCGGGCGGCGTGAGCGAAGCTGGTCTCGGGCCGCTACCCAGGGTCGGACGCCGCACCCTTGACTGGGGGTGGCCTGGCTGCTGGGCTGCCACCGACATCTCTCTGCTGCAGCTCATTCACCTGATAGCCCTGTCCCTCCCCCTGATCCCAGCGAGGACAATCTCCTGCAGGCCTCCCCGCAGGGTTGTCATTGGCTCTGCACCGGAGGGTGACGAGGGCCGTTCTAGATACTGTGATTATCTTCTCCCAGCCCCATGGCCGTGGTCTCCTCCAACGGACAGCAACGCGTCCTGCTGGTGTCTGTGCGTCCGGGTCTTGCTCAGGAAGCGCTCTCCCACGGCCATGTCACGGTGACCTTCTCCCGTATCTTCTTTCGTTAGCTCTCTGGTTGTTCATCCTTCACATTTAGGTTTTCCATCCCCCTGGAGCCCATCTCTAGTACAAGGCAGAGGGGCAGCTGTCTTTCTCCGCAGAGTGAGCCCAGATCCCCCTTGCCAGCGACTGTCCCATCCGTTCACGACACCACCTTCTTCAGATCGGACATTTCCGTATTTTCATGGCTGTCCCTTGGAACTTTTCCCCATGACCCATCGGTCTGTTAATTTGTTCCTATGGTCAAATCACACTTAAAAAATTATCGTAGTACAAGCCCCCTACTTTGCTCCCCCCAAAAAAACTGACTTAGCGATCAATGAAAGGGGCCCCAAGGTGCGGTGGGACTAAGTGCAGAAAGCACGGCGGGGATGGTGTTTGGAAGACGTGTCTCTCCTTGTGTTTTCACTGCATGGACCTGAAAGGACGCGAGGAAATCAGCGGCCCCACGCCTCGGGCTGCCTGGGTGGGGGGGACCTGCGTGGCTGGGAGACAGCAGGGCAAAGATGTCTCACTCTCTGCTTGAATTTAATACTTACGTATGTGTTGCCTATTGAAATAAGCACAATTAATTTTGTAAAGATTTTATTTATTTATTTTCAGAGAGAGGGGAAGGGGGGCTGAAAGAGGAGAGAAACATCGATGTGAGAGAGAAACATCAATCAGTTGCCTCTCGCACAAGCCCTGACCGGGAGCCAAACCCGAAACCGAGGCGTGTGCCCTGACCAGGAATCCAACCTGCAACCTTTCGCCTTGTGGGAGGATGCCCAACTAACTGAGCCACACTGGTCAGGGCAAAAATTAATTAAAAAAAAAAATAACATGTGCAAAAGGACTTTGAGACGAATAAAGGACTGTGGATGCGTTGCGGTTTTGCCTTTGAGGAGCGGCACTAAGTGCCTCCGTGGAAGGGCACCCTGTCGTCCCACGTGCGGTAGCCTGTCCCACAGTGGCTCACACCCCCACCCATGGAGGACACCGGCTGCCTGGGCGTCCTTTGCTGCTTGGGTCCCTAAAGTTCATCGCTATCCCAATCCCTGGCCCATGGCGATTAGGAGAGGAGGCTAATGGTATTAATAGAACAGACAGTGTCCTGGCTGGTGGCTCCGTTGGTTGGAGCATCATCCCATATACCCTCATCCCAAATACCCAAAAGTTTGCAAGTTTGATTCCTGGTCAGGGCACATACATAAGTTGTGGGTTCAATCCCCAGGGCATATATGAGAGGCAACCGATCCATGTTTCTTTCTCACAAAGATTTTTTCCCTCTCTTTCTCTCTCTCTCTCTCCTAACCTCTCTCCCTAAAATCAATAAACATATCCTCAGGTGAGGATTAAAAAAAAACTGCAGTGAACTCCTGTTATGAGTTGGGTGCTATCAGCCGCACCTTTCACCCTGTGCTACCTTCTTCACAGACGGAGAAATTCAGGCTCAGGGAAGCACTTGCCAAGGTCACGTGACTGTCCCTGTCCTCCTGGAGCTCAGAGGAGCCAGAACAGTGGACAGCATCCAGGTGACCGTGCTGCCATGTGCTCAGCTTGCAAAGTGCTGGTGGCCATCTCACACACGGCGGTCAAGAACATGCATCTCATTTCCCTTGCACTGGGCCGCTACTGTCTTTTCTTTCATTTTTGCCAGTTGCACAAAAGCAGCATTTCTCGTTTGGGTTTGATCCTTGGGCCCAGTATTTTCAAAAGGGCTTTAGTCCTTGTCTTGTTTGCAAAAGAACTTTAAAATCTTTTCATCCTATTTATTTTCCTTTTTTTCCCCAAAAGAAATGTTTATTGCAAAAATTCAACTCGATCAATGGCCCCTAAGTTCCTACATCCAAGCCAGGACTAGGCTGAGGCCACGGAGGCACCTGGGCAAATCTCAGGATGTGTCACCCTCGGGTGCTGCCTGCACTGGAGGGACCCTGAGGACAGGTGTGTCTGTAAAGCCTGCACCCTTGGGACCTCCCTTGCCTCACTTGAGTCCCGGCCTGGATTTAAGGCCACCCCAGCTCCGAACTTTCTAGGTGACCCACTGGGCACAGTTTGGTGTCTATGCCTGCAGACAAACATTTGTATATATATTTACACACACACACACACACACACACACACACACACAGCTGACCCTTAAACAGCACAGGTGTGAACTGCACAGATCCACTTACACGTGGGTTTCTTTCAATAAATACTGTAAATGTATTTTCCTTACAATTTTCCTTACATTTTCTTTGTTCTAGCTGACTTTCTGGTAAGAACACAGTGTATAGTACACATAGGATGCAAAATCTGCGTGAATGGGCTGTTTATGCCACCAGTAAGCCTGCCAGTCAGCAACAGGATATTAGTAGGTACGTTTCAGGGAGAGGTCAAAGTTACATGCGGGTTTGCAGCTGGGGGGGTTTGGCCACCCCGACCCGTGTGGTTTAAGGGTCGACCGTGAATATTATAATGTGAATATTATAAATCACATTACTTACATATATTAACACATTACATTTAATAATGTTCACTTACAACATTTACATTAAATTACACTTCATAATTACATTATTACATATATACTAATACATATTGTAATAAATGGTAATATTTATGTGTACAGAAATGTATCCTTGGACATCTTATATCAATACTTGCAAACTAATCTCACTTTAAGATGGCATATTTTGTAATAGTCATACCCCTTTGTTATATTTATGGCAAAAATATATTTATATATTTATATATACTTACATATAAATATATAATATATAAATATATTTATATATTTATTATATAAACACACATAAATGTATATTAATATATTTATTATATAAAATATATATTAATATATTTATATTATATTTGTATAATATAATATATAAATATATATTCTATTTATATATTTATTATATAAATATATAAATATATGTATTTATTATACAAATATATATTATATATGATATATGATGTGTTTATATAAATATATTATATTATATATTTATATGTAAGTATATATAAATATATAAATATATTTTATAAATATTATATTTATATATTATATATTATTTATATATTTTATAAATATATAAATTTATATATTATACATTACATATTATATAAAATATAAATATAATGTAAATATATTATATATATAAACATGTTTTTATATAAATATATAATACATACATTTATATATTTTTATATATTTTCCTCCAGTTTTTTAATATGTAACTTTTTTTAAAATTGGCATTAAATAGACCAAATTCTCACTTTAGTTCTATTTTTCATTGTTTTTATGCTTACAAAAATAGTAAAATATTCAGTGATATTTTCCCATGTCTTCTTTTTTATATTACTGAGATGAGTTTGGGCGCATGGTGTGAAGGCAGGACCCTGGCTGAATTCTCCCTAAATAATCAATATTCGCAGCGTCACTTGCCAAACATTAATTCCTCCCTCTCCAGAGCAGAACTCCAATGACCGTCGGAAGCACTGAGGTTTGAGAACCTGACGGGGACAGTCTCAGCCGATTCTGGCTCGACCAGCAGCAGCTCTGCGGCGGCGGCGCAGTGAGGCTCCCGGCAGCCGGGGGAGAGGCGGGCCGTGCCCCCAGGTGATGGGGGAGGTTCGACAGACATCGCCCACAGCCTGGTGCCAGGCCTCTGCTCTCTCAGTCCAGAGATGAGCAAGTCTTGCTGAACGAGCACCTGGATGCTGCCAGCCCTGCCAGGCAGCCCTCACTCTAGAATGTGCACTCATGCTCCTAGAGTCGTCCTCAGGGACCCCCCCGGGCCGTGACCCCCAGATTGTCCCCCTTAGCTTCATCTCCTCATTGGCAGAGGGCCCCCTCCTCTGCCTTGGGTCCCCTAGACACTTCTCTCCCTGTCTGTGACACACGCCTGCACACATACACCCCCCAGGCAGGGGGGAAACCTGGAGGGGAGGGGCCCTCGGCCCTGCGCCCCCCAGTGGCCCCCGAGGAGGCCATCTCGCCCCACACACGGGTGCTCTACTCTGTGATGCAGTCGCCGAGGCTCCAGGAGCTGGGACCCAGAGTGGGCGGGGCCTCTCTCCCCACTGAGGAGGCCGCACTGCTGGGGCCCAGTCGGAGCAAAGGCCCAGGGCGGAGGGGCAGGCATGAGAGGGGCGGTTGTTTTCCCTCTGGGGTTTGAGTGACGCCACCCCGCACCCCAGCCCCTGTCCGGATCCAGGGCAGCAGAGGAGGGGAGAAAGTGGGCACTGGGGACTGGCCCGGCCGGGCTGGACACTCGAGAGAAGCCAGGGCCCGCACGGTTGTGGTCAGTCCGGACGCAGGACAGAGGAGGCTGCAAGCCAGGCACGGGTGCCGGGGGTGAAAATTAAATTGATCTTTCTGGAATTCCGTTTAGTTCTCAAGCGGGGTGCGCTCGAGTGTGGGTGGGGACCAGCCTTTCTCCTCACAGGGGGTCAGCCCTGAGGTGGGTGGGGTGGGGGGATGCTAGGGAAGGGATGGGTCACCCACAGCTTCCCTGAACTGGGGGCGGCTCGGGGAGGCAATCTCAGGGAGAACTAGGCCAAGCTGGGGTCCAGGAGGCCTCTGGGTGTCTTCCTCCGGCTGCAGCCTGAGTAAGCCTTCCCTGTCATAGCTGTCCCACAGGGACACAGGTCACACAGGTTGCCATCCTTTCTGGAAGGCCCTGAAGGCACGACCCCTCCCTGAGCTGGCAGTGAAGCAGCTTGCATCACGTAAGAGAGGTCAAGGCCCCTCGGGCACTGTGGAGCCCAGGCTGGGGCCTTTGTCTTACAGATGAGGAAACTGAGGCCCCAGAGGTTAATGGTTCATTCGAGAGCTGGAACCAGCTGGTCAGTGAGCGACCAGGGACACGAACCAGGGGTCCTCGTCTGCCTTCAACTGCTAAGGCCTTTTGGCCAGTGCCAAGGCTGTGTGGGTCCCCTGGAGCCCACTCCTCACCCCACACCCGTGGGATGGACTGCACCTGAGCTCCCCCACCCCCAGCCCAGGCCAAGGTGGTCGGGGAAGAGCCAGGCCAAAAGTGGACCACCTCTCTGGGACTGCCCCAGCCTGGGAGCGGCTTATGAATGAAGGCACCCCTCAGGCGGTGTCCCTCCACCCCTGCCCGAGACACACCCCTGCACCCTCCCACTCATGGCTCCTCACCTTTCGGGTCTTGGAGAGGCCACCTGGCCCCTGGCGGTCCCCATCCTTCAGAACACCTAGCACAGTCTCTCATCGCCCCCACCCCCTCCCTCTGCAGTGTCAGCATGAGCTCCATGACAGCAGGGAGGGACCACGTGTCTCTTCTCTGCTCGTCCCCAACTTCTAGGCCAGTGCCACTTTGAAAAACTCCTTTAAATACTTTTGAGAGTTTTTTGCTTAGCGTTTCTGGTATGCACTATTTTTCTTTGCTGGACTTGGTGGCATGCCCCTTCCCTCCCCGTTGGCCCTGCTAACAAACACAGCCCAGCCCAGCCCAGCCGCCACCTCCTCCCTCAGGAGACTCCGTCCTGAGCGCTCGGGAGGCAACATCCAGGGCAGAGGCCAGCTCCTCTGTCCGGCCCGGACCTGCTGTGTGTGGCTTCCCCGAGGACCCCTCCTGCATGAGAGCTCTCCCAAGGAGCAGAGGACAACCCAGAACAGAGGTGGCAGGTGGAGCTCAAGTCACAGAAGCCCCAGCTCCGGGCCTGGCAGAGTGGGTGGGGGAAGGGACCAGCTGGTGGGCGAAGCCGATTTATCGATGCTGCCGAGAGCCCTGGGGAAATCAAGGTGAAAGGCAGCAGTCTTGCAAAGGAGGAGGCCCGCCCTTGTTTATCCATCAGAGGGGCTGGGACAGGGCAGAAAGGTGCTGGAGGAGGGAGACCACCCCGAGGGCCGGGCCCGAACTCTGCACACCTGAGCTTGGTTTTAGAAAACGTGGTCCCTGAGCGCGGAGGGCTGGTGGGTGAGAATCCTCTGCACCTGGCATTGCGTCAGGCACCAGGTGGTGGGGGAACAGGTGGACTCAGACAGACTTGCTCCCTGGGAGCCTCTCTCACGCCCCTGCAGGCCAGGGCCACAGCCTGCCTGTCCCTCAGCCGGCCTGCCAGGGGCTGCTGGGGCAGGAGGAGGTGAACAGAGCCAGCCCAGGAGGACAGGGGGGCAGGTGGGCATCGCGAGCAGGGACGCAGTCTGGACCCTCGGGTAGATGAGAGGCCTGCGGAGCAGCTCCAGGCTGGGACCCCCGAAGGAACCCAGGGAGGGAACGCCGGGCTGACACCAGCAGGGGAGGGGGATTGACCCCTGCTGTCCCCCCCACCCCAGCTGCCCTAGCAGAGGGGGCGTGCTTGGCACCCCACCCCCTCCATCCAGAGCCAGACGGTCTGAGCAGAGTGATGTCAAAGAGAAAACCCTAAATCGGATTGAGGTTCCTGCTCTTCCTTAATGAGGTTCATTATCAGCCACTCTGATCCTTGTAAAGCCCAGCAGGCCGGATTGGGGGCAGGCCTCTAATCTGGCTGACTCCTCCTGAGGAGCGGCCCGGCCAGGCCTCCCACAAACAAGCCCTCTGCTTCCCAGGGAGCTGGCGATGCAGGATGCCAGGCCAGGACGGTTAGGCAGGTACAGACAGGGGCGCCTGCAGTGGGGCAGAGAGCACCTGGGCAGGTGCTCCCGGGGCCGTGGGGTCTGCCCCCGCACCTTCATGAGGAGACGGCTGGGGGCTGGGGCCGTCTGGGGGGAGGGGCCTGCCCAGGAGGAAGGGGCTGCGATGTCGGGGCACCTTGTCCCCAACCCGAGCCAGGAGCTCTGTGGGCCCGGGGAGATCACCTGTGGCCGGGTCCCTCACGGCAGGATTCTGCACATTCTGCCCAGACCCTGGACACGAGGTCTCCAAGGAGCAAGTTGAAGGACACACGGGTGCTTGCCTTAACAAAAATAATTTATTCCACAGCCCTCCCAAGCCGCGGGCAGAGTGAAAACCAAGCGTATGTACAGCACTCCCTGCCCCTCTGACCCTTTCACCTCAACAAGAGAGATGACACTCCCCTCACTCCAGGGCCCTCCAGTTCAAAGATTAGCATCTATTTTAGAAATGAAAATCAACAAAGACCCCACTCCCAGAGGGGTGGGTGCAGGGGGAGGAGCCAAAGCGGATTGAAAGCAACCACCCTTTTCCTGCGCTCCACCCTACCTGTCATGGCCAAGCCCAGAGTAAGGCACGAGTGGTCCCAATCCCCCCCACCCCCGCCCCAAGCTAAACCCCACACTGCCCCTCCACCTGCCTGCTGAGCCTGAGCCCGCCGCTCACAACCCCCTGCCCCAGCCCAGTGAACCATCGGCCCCCAGCTGGGCAGGTCCACACCAAGCCCAGACTGTGAGCTTCCTGCAGCAGAGGTCTGGGAAGGACCAGGCAGAGGTGCTGCAGCCACAGATGGCCCTTGGGAGGCCAGCAGGACTTCCACAAGCTTGCAGCCCCCACCCCCACCCCTGCTCCCAGCCCAGTAGGTCTGAGGGCCTGGAGGACAGGCAACCCCTTCCTTCTCCTTCCTGTGGGAAGGGAGTGGGATGGATGGGGCCCCGGAAGGGAGCAAGGGGTTCCACTCCAGCCCACTTAGCCCGGGGACCCGCCTGTGGTGGGAAGCCTTGGAAACTGAGGGAGGACCAAGACCAAAAGCAGGAGACACTGAAGCTTCAGCAAGAATGAGGCAGGACTTCAAATAAGCTGCAAAAGAGGAATTCGGTGCTGAGAGGCCAGGGACGGGGCCTCTGACCCTCGCTGCCCAAGGCTGCCCACCCTCCCCATGCCCCTCCCCCCGGCCTGAGCTGTCAGATGGACCTGGACCCTGTGCGTGTCTTCCCCTCTCTGAACACTCCTTCCCACGAGGACCAAGGGTTCACTGGGTTTCCCTGGCCAAGGAGCAGGTGGGGCAGACGAGGGCAGGGGGCTGGGAGAGCCCCCTGGACAGCAGCCCCCTTCCCCGCCGCCCTCCCGAGGCAGGCGGTTCAGGCGGCAGGGTGGCCGGCATGGCCCTTCAGGGCCCTCACCCGGGTTCGGAAGTAGGTGTACACGGCCAGCAGACCCATGAAGGACAGGGAGTAGAGCACCACACAGAGGCTGACGTCCAGGTGGGAGAAGTCCCCTTCCAGCACCTGCAGCCACGGGCCTTGGCCCCGCAGGGCCCCGGCATCCGGCTCCCCATCGGGGACACTGGCCAGCTGCTTGGAGCTGCGGCCCACTCGTCCCAGCTCTGAGGGGCCTCTGGGGACTTTCTCCTCAGCCAGAAACTCGGCCAGCAATCCGGCCCCTGTGTCTCGCTTGGTCAAGGGCCGCTGCCCTTTTGGCCACCCCACCTCATCCCTCTGAAGCTCTGCTATCTCTAGCTCAGCCCCGGTCACAGGGAGGCCCACATGCATCTCCTGCGGGGGGCGACTTGCCCCAAGTCTCTCCGCTAAAACCTCTTGGACAGCAGTCCCGGGGAGCTCTGTCCCTGGGCCTACCCCGATCTCAGCCTCCTCAGGGCCCAGAGTAGAATTTCCGGCCGGCAGCTCTGGCTTTCGGAAGGCTGCCATCCACTGCGCGCCGCCCTGGGGGCCCAGCCGGGTGAGGTCCGTGACGATGTTGCTCCGGGAGAAGTGGGTCTTCAAGAAGCTGAGCGTGTTGCCCAGGTCCCACACAGGCGTCCCCCGGATTTCGTTGTGGCAAGGAGAACAGAGTTCACGGGGCGGCCACTGCACCTTGGGGAACTGGGGGTCCTCGCTGGGGGCCCCTGGGGAGAGAAGCACACACAGGTTGGCTGGGACACGGGGCCCACTGAGAACGCCAGTGTCCCCCTCTGCGAGGAGGGCTCACCTTGGGAGGGACGGACGTGAGGAGGCAGAGCAGCTGGCGCAGGGCCTGGACCACAGAGCCCGCCGTGGCGGCTCCCCGGGGGAGGGGGAACCCTACCCAGCCCCCACCCCAGCAGGCCAGCTTCCCAGGGAGGTGCCAGCGGCTCCCTTCCAGTCACTGCCCCGCATTAACCCACAGTCTCCCCGTGGCGGTTTCTCCGCTGGTTTGGACCCCTGGACCAGACTCGGGAAAGCCCGAGAAGACTCGGAGGGCGCTTCTTTGCCTTTTTCTGAAAATTCCCAAGTTTTATGCAGGGGAGATATACAACTTATATAATTAGAGATCGTTCTTAAAACACGAGTTTGTGGCCCACAGACACTCCACAGGTGATCCCTCGGCAGCCCCGTGGGGCAGGGAGGAGTTAGCGGAGGTTTTCCCCCAGGTGGGCTGCAAGGGGTCAGTGTGCGGAGGCCTGGGCCCCCGGACAGGGGAAGGGCACTCAGGAGAGGCGGGAAGCTGCCCCACCCACCAGGCTGCTGGGGCCCCAAGCAGGGCCGGGAGGATGGGCAGAGCCCCAGCTTCGCCCTGTGGGCCACCCCAGCCCCTCACTCAGGGCCTCCAGGGCCCGCCCGCCTGCCCGCCCATCTCTCCAGCAAGAGGCATCCGTCGTGAAGGGTCTGGTAGGAAAAAGCTGCTGGCTAGGACGAAGCAGCGGCAAGTGGTGTGGAAGTCAGATGGTTATTTTGGGGAGGGGGTGACAAGTATACCCCAAGGGTCGGTGAGAAGCAACAGTGAGCGAGCCTCCAAAGTGAGCACTCGGCTGGATCCTGATCTGAAAGGACGCCACCAGAGAGGGCAGGGTCCCACCTTCCCTGGGTCCCTCAGAGGGAGGCCCTGGCTCCTGGCCCACCCAGGCAGCTGGAAGCCTGCAGAGGTCATAGGGCTAAAGGGTCAGATGGGGCATTTGGAGGCAGGGCTGGGGCAGGGTGGGGAGGGGAGGGGTGGGAGGAACGACAGGCGCGTGTCTTCTTTTCCAAGCCCACCAGGAGGCCCCAGGAGACCAAGACCAAGTGCGGCTGCCTGCACCACCTGCTCTATTCAGCTCCCTTAACCTCCCCCGCCCCAGGCCTTATCCCCACCTCCCACAGCTGGCAGGTCCGCACAGCCCTCTCTCCCCACAGACAAGCCCAGGCTCCCTCCACGCCCACCGGCTCTGGTCACCACAGGAGTTTAAAGCTTTTGCCTGTTGGACCCACCCAATTCCTGCGGAGCCGGAACCCTGCCAGTGAGGGACCTCCGAAGACAAACCCCCCTACTGTGAAATCAACCCCTGCTGTTTCCAGGGAGGGCCTGGTCTTTCCTTCCCAGCACATTTTACCATGAACCTCTCCCAGGGGTGGAACAGCCCGGCTCTCTCCTGCTCCCTGTTGGTTTGAGTCAGGGTCCAAGAGCCAGAAAGCGCAATGGGGAGGCAGGAAAGGGACTCCAACAGGCCAGAGAGAGGGGCCCTGGTGCAGGCTAAACAAGGCGAGGGCATCCGGAGACCAGGATCTCGGAGTGTCAAAGCCTCGGTTTCCTCATCTGGAAAATGGGTCCAACAATACTGCCATGCATCAGCGGGGCGGGCAGAGCCCGTGAGAGACTCTGTGCGCTGTGAAACGCTGAGACCCACGGGGTGCCTCCTGGGGGACAACGGATGTCCTGCCTCCTGCTCTGGTCCAAGACCTCACATCCTCCCTCTGCGGGTGACTCCAGCCTTGGAGGTGGCCCTTCCTTACCTGCGAGGCGGGCATTGACCCTGTTGTGGCTGGACCAGAGCCAGAGGACAGCGTCATCCCGGTTGGCCACCCGCTGCATGGAGGCGGCAGCCATCTGCTCGAAGTGGTCAGCGCAGTCTCGGCAGCCAAAGAAGTAGCGCACGTAGCCGCGGACGGCCTGCAGGACCTCCTGGGCCTTGGCTGCGGGGGAGAGGGGACGCCACGCACAGGGGCCCTTCAGCCAGCCTGTCCCTGCCAGCCCTACCAAAGGCCCACCACGGTCACCTCTGCAAGGGACCCCCACCCCAGCCCATCCGATGAGGGCACCAGGGGCTCCTTGCCGACTTCTCCACCTTCCAAGGGTCACTTTAGAGCTGACTCCCTCTCCTCCTAAACCTGTTTCTTACCTCTGCCACTCATCCGGACCCTTGTCACTTACTAAAGCCCAAACCTGCCAGCAGGACACTCGGGCTCCTTGAGAAGTGGCTAGAGAGGGCCGCAGGGGCCAGAGTGCCCCCGAGCCCCTGTGCCCCTATGTGCTGCCACCTGCTTTGGGGCCCCCGTTCCCACTCGCTCCCCGCCGGGCCTCCGCCCTCGGGTCTGGCACCGTGAGTCCATCTGGACCTGGCCTGCTCGTCCTCCAGGGTGTCTCCGTCTCCCCTCCCCCGATTCCCTCCCACGGGCCCTCTGGACCCCCAGCAGCCCAGACCCAAGGAAGGCCCCCACCTCTCTGCTCTGGGCTCCTCCCTGAGGATGCCCCTCTCCCCACCAGGCCCCGCTGAAGCCCCGCTGTCGCACACACTCCATACACCCGAGGGCCACAGGCGGGGAAGGAGCCTGGAGCTGTTGCTTCCAAACTCTCTCCTTCCTGATGCAAATGCCACCCCCCAGCCCTGCAAAAGCCAATCTAGTCTCACCCCTCCACCCCCTGCGACGTCAGCTCGCTGATCTCCTACCACGGCCACGTCCACACCCACCCACGCCCTTCCTCTCCCCTCCGCAGCCCCTCAGCTCCCGCCTTCTCCTGCACCTGCCGCAGCCGCCCGGCACCCTCCACCTGCCCTGCTGCTGTCCCCACCCCCTCCGCCGGCCCTCGTGCCCTGGGCCTCATCCCTTCTCACCTCCTTTAAGGTTTCACTCCTATATAAATATCTTCTTTTGTTATTGCATCACCAATTTCTCCCTTAAGGTGAGATCATTCTGACTGGTGAAAACAACTACGGTGACGCAATCCCTTCTCCGACCCCCGTTACGCCCCAGTGACGTCCCCGTCCTCTCCACTGTCGTCCCTGTCCTTCCGTCTTCAGCCTGGTCCACCAGGTCCTTCTCGCCACTGCTCCCCAGACACAGCTCCCGCCGGAGGGCCCCCAGCCCCAGCTGCGCGGAGGCTCCCACTCGGCCGACCACGCCTGCTTGCGTGCGCTGCTCTGTTTGGGGCGCTCTTGAACACGCAATGGCTGCTCCTTCGTAGTCGCCTTGGCCGTCCCGCTCCGCTGGCGGAGGTCCAGGCGCTGCAGGGCCCAGAGCGCAGGCCTCAGCTCTCTTCTCTGCCCACCCCCAAGGGGCTCGGCCCGGCCCTCGGCTTTAACTGCTGTCTGTGCGGGAACGACCATGAGATGTGCATCCCTGCCCTGCGCCTCCCCCCGGGCTCCAGACTCGGTGTCCCCCTGTCCATCCAGACTTCTAATGGGCACGGAACACTCGGTCCACCTCCCCCCAGTCCACTCCCTCCCACCCGGGCCTCCCCATTTCGAGGCTCATAGGACCATCGTCAGCCGTGCGCTCAGGCCCAGCAACCCTGGGCTCCACGGGGAGTCAGTCCTAGGTCACGGCCATTCCTCGTCCGATCCACCACCGAGTCCGGTCAACTCTGCCTTCACTTCCTCCCCGTGCACCCCTCCAGCTCCGGTCTGGGCCTCTCCCAGACTGACCAGTTCCCCAGCTTCTGAACTGGCCGCCCTGCCTCCAACCCCAACCCCCACTGCAGCCCAGCCTGCGCCCCGCGATCTTTCTAAAGCACTCATCGCTTGCATCACACCCTGCCGACACTCTCCAGTCGGTCCTCAGGATGCTGACACCCGAGCCCATGCTCACCCCCGTGCAACACCAGAGTGCTGAAGCCCTAACCCCCGGACCTCAGAAGGCAGCTGTATTCGGACCCAGGGTCTTTAAAGAGGTGACTACGTTAAAATGAGGTCACTGGGGGGTGTCCTGACTGGTGGTGTCCTTGGAGGAAGGGGAAATCTGGACACAGGCCACCTACAAACCAAGCAAAGTGGCCACAGCAGAAACCAATGGCAGCACTTGGTTACGGTGACCCTGGCAAACCAGCGCCCTCTGGAAGGCTCTCTTCCAGCTGCGCACCCCCTCACCATCCGGGGTCGACTCCCTCAGGAAGGCCTCCCCAGCTCCCTGCCCAGCCCCAGCACCCCCTCCCTATGCCCTCCTGCACCCCATCTTGCTCTGCCCTCTTTCCTATCACTCCAGCCACTGGGATGTTACCCCCTCGAGGCAGGCACTGCACACCTCGGCCCGCCGGGCCCCCCCGCCGGAGCAGGGCCTGGCACCTTGGAGGCGCTCCATAAGCACGGGCCAACACAGTGCCTGGCTGGCTGTCCCCACACCCAGCAGCTCCCCTAGTTCCCTGTCTCTGTCGGGGATGGGACACTCTTCCTTTCCTGGCTCAAACCCCTGTTAGATGCTCAACTGTAGAAATGACATACAGGAAGCCCTTTAAGGCGGAGTCAGAGCTGCCCACACCCATGCCCCCTGTCCCCGGAGGGACCGCCTGGCCCGTCTCACACCTCAGGTCTCTGAACGGGCAGAAAGCAGCATCACGTGCAAAGGACTGTTGGCAAAGCAGAGACCACGACTCCTGGACTGAGGGCTACCCAGCTGAGGAGTAAAAACGTTACTTAGAACTAGCATCTCTGTGTTGGCTCATCTGCTCCCATAGAAATGCCTTCCTTCTGCGGACGCCACCGTTCCCCTGACCTTTCTGGCAGACACCCCCGGTCTCCATCCCCTCCTCTGAACACTGTCTGGATTTCTGCCTGAGTCAGTGCTTCCCGAATAGCTATCATTATTATTTTTTCAAAGCTCAAATAAAAGCACGTAGCCTCTCACTCTGGCCTTTTATTTCTAGGTTAACCTAACTCACCTCTCCTTACCCTTCCCAACACTGGGGAGCATTTCCTTTCTTTCCGAACAGCCTTCTCTTCCCCTCGGCTCCTGGGCCTGGCCATCCCCCCTGCCCACCTCTCCCACAGCGGCGGGTAAACGCGGATGGAACTGGATGCCCCGCTTTCAGTCGCTAAGCGAGAGGGAGGCAGGGTGGGTCGTGGAGCACCACTGCCCAGTGTGGAGGGGGGGGCAGGGCAGCAGGGCGTGAGGTGTCTCCCCAGCTTCCCCTAGAAAATGACTTTTCAGTGGGAAGCAATGCAATGGTTCAAAGTGCGAGGTACCAGCCCTGTAAACTTTGACGTAGACGGAGCTCTTTTCTCTACAGGGGAGTGTAAACGTGAGGCCACTCGTTTGTCATGGAAACTGAAAAGAAAGCAAACTCACGGCTCCGTGAAAGCCAGGGAGAAGCTCACGCCCGAGTTTGTGGGGCTCCTCCCCGGGGCAGGGGCAGGACTGGGTGGCTTCCTCGGGTCCTGCCCTTCTGGTCTCAGACTGGCTGTTTGTGGCTAGAGGCAATGCAGGTTCCTCTTTTGGGGGGTTGGGGAGGCTGCAGCAGGGAGCCTGGTGCGGGTGGGAGGGAGGCAGGCCGGACAGGGCCAGGCTGAGGCCCGGGGGTGCACGGACTCACCTGTTTCTTGAGAGGGGTCTATATTTCTCCGCGTCGCCTGCACGGTCAGGAAGTGGAAGAGCACCCACAGGGAGCAGGGAAAGCCCCGGAAATGCGGCTCGCTGCCCTGGCAGCCGACCCAGTTCACCTTCTTAGCGATCACAGCGCCCTGCGGGGCAGAGGCGATCGTGAGTGCGTGCTCGGAGGAGAGAAAGGCGGGAGGCGAGAAGCTTCCGCGAGACCCAGAGGTCCGCACCCAGCCCCAAGACCAGCGAGGTCCCTCTCCCAGGCTGCCACTTGGAGGTGGCGTGTCCCTTCCTCTGGCCACACCCACCAAGGACACGGAGACCTGTGACACAGAACAAGTCACGTGCTCATTCGAGCCTCAACTTCCCCCTGTGTAAGATGAGGGCCGATCTCGGAGGTCCCCGCCAGCCCGGACATCCCGCCAGTCTGCCTGGTTCCTCCCTCTGCGGTGGCCCCGCTTTGCAAACTACGGTGTGAGCCCAGGCGGGCGCAGGCAGGAGACCCAGAGAGGCCCAGAGGAGCCGGGCTGAGCGAGCAGCAGGAGGGGCTGGGAGGCAACCCAGAGCAGGGGCTACGGGCTCTCACAGCTGGTGCCTCACGATCGGTTTTCAGTCCCAGCCCAGCCACTTACAGGCTTAGACAAGGTACTTAAACTCAGTTTCGTGCTTTTCAAAAATTCTTTAGGTTTTTAAAAAAAAATTTAGAGAGAAGGTAAGGGAGGGAGAAAGAGAGGGAAACATCGATTGGTTGCTTCTCATACATTCCCGTACTGGGGACCAAACCCAAACCAGGCATGTGCTGTGACTGGGAATCGAACTGGTGACCTTTGGATTTGCAGGACGATGCCCAATCCACCAAGCCAGACCAGTCAGGGCTTCACCTCAGTTTCTTCATCTGCTAAATGGGGTAATATCCACCTTCCACTACTGTTGGGGGACTAAGTAAGATATGTATGTAGAGAGCGCAATCAATAGTCATTTATTAATTATTAATGGAAGGACCCACCCAAGATCACTGACTCCTCCCTGAATGTAAATTGGTGGAGGTCAGAGGTCAGTGTTACACCCCCCCCAACACACGCACAGTCACAGAGCTGCCACCCAGCTCACCTCCTTCCTGTTCTCCAGGGCCGTCTGAAAGAAGCCATACGGAATTTTCTTCCTCTGCTGCCTCCGTAGCCAGTCACTCATGGAGTGCAGAAAGTTCTGGACCAAGGGCTGGCCAGGGAAGTGCTAGGGGAGAGACAGGCGCAAGGTGCAGATGAGAAAGCATCTCCCAGAGGCCCCCAGTCCCAGGGGAAGGTGGGCCACGGCGGGAAAACATTCCGCCCGAGACACACACTCGGTCCTCCACCACCTTGGCTCCGGGGTGGGTGCCTGGTAAGGCGAGGGGGCGGGGGGAGGGCGGCGAAAGGCTGGGGCCCGAAGGCCTTGAGGCTGGGGCTCTCGTGCTGACCCCCGACCACCTGGGGTGGACGGCTGAGCATCTGGTCGCTCCCCAGGGCTGCTGGGATCCCTGGGCCACACGGTCCCCTCTTCAGGTGATCCTCCGACAGGGCGGCTGACTTGCTGACTGACTGGCCGGCCGGGCGAGGCTGGCGGACAGCCTTTCATCCGTATCCCACGGACTGCCCCTGGGGACGAGGCAGCCCGCAGCCTTCCAGCCAAGACCCCAGTCTGACGGGAGCTCCCCCCAGTCTGCGGAGCACGGAAAGCTGCTCTGACAATAAGTCGGCTCAAATCTGATTAGTATCAGCACTTGAAAGCCACAAAGACTCCAGGGAGGGGACGGATGTGCGCGTGTGCACACGCGTGTGCGCACGCACGTGTCCCTGGGGCAGCAGCAGACAGGCCCGGAGGACAGCGCCAAGAAACCCGCAGAGGAAAACCTGAGCAAAGACAGCCATCCGAGAGCAGAAAGGCTCTGGAGAAGGCAATGAGCACTCAGCAGGAAACCTGCCAGCCGACCCGGCCTTCTGCGGACACCACTCCCTAATCCTATCAAACCTCCTGGTCTGCGCACGTCCCCCGTCCCCAGGGGAGAAGCGGCCACAGAGATTCCTGGGCTTTGACAGGCTCCCTCTGGGGCTCTCGGCATGAATTTACAGCTTCAAGTCAGCCTCTCTCACCGACCTGTGCCCGTCATGCGGACTTGGAGCCTGCCACCTTCCAAGGCTGCAGTGCCAGGAAGAAGGAGCCCTGGGCTATAGGGAGTCGCCCTTTCCTCGGGCAGCAGGGAAACCCTGGTGACCACACGCCACCCAGTGGCCAGTCCCGCCAGCCACTCACGTGAGAGAGCAGAGAGTGCCCCAGCTGGGGTGGGCGGACACGACTGTCCAGGGGCTAAGGGGCGGAGGGAGCACCATCGCCCTTCAGGGTCTCAGTGCCCCGTGCACACAGGGGCAAGGGCACGGGTTACATGACTCTCGGCCACCCACTGGCTAGAGGGCCCGGGACAACGTGCTTTCCCCGGTGATGGGACACCCACCCACACTGTGGAGTTTGTTCTGAGAAATACGAATAGGCCAAAACACAAAGAGCACTTCGCAGGGCCTGGCACCCTGTCAGAGCTCAAGAAACGGTCGCAACTACTATTGTTGCTGCTCAGCGAGAGGCTGCCCAACCACGGGCGGTGCTGGAGCGCCCTGCAGGCTCGGGGGACGGGAGGCAGGGCTCAAGCAAGCCCTCTGCTCCTAGTCCTGCGTAGGCCTGGCATCTCTCTCCTGAGGCCAGCGCTGTCCCTACCTGGCTTCCAGCAAGGGGCTCCTTCACCTCAAACTCATGTCCAGCCCCCGCTGAGGGTCAGGCTGGCAGGCAGCTCCCAAGGGAGAGGTGCGGGCCACCCGAGCGGTGACAGCCCCAGCCGCCCGCAGACCTGCGCGCAGAGGCTCAGACCTGGACCAGCCCAGCGCTGGGGGTGCTGAGTCAGCAGTGAGGCTCGGAAGGGGACCAGAGCCCAGATCTGACTCAGCAGTCCCCGGTGGCCAGAGCCAAGGGGTTGAGGTAGGGCTCTGCAGCAGGCGATCTGCAACCCGGGAGGACACGGGCAGGGAGCAGGAGGCAGGTGCAGGGGGAGGCGGCGGCCCACAGGTCAGCTTCGCGGAGGGCAAGGGGCGTGGCAGAGAGAGGGCACGGGCTCTGGGGCCTGAGAGCTCAGTTCCAATGTCTATCCCGCCTCCTCCCACCTGGGGGGTTGGGAGGCAAGGCCCTTGATCACCCTGGGCCCCCCCGCTGGGGGTCCTACTCGCCCCTCGCAGCAAAGTTAGGAGCAGTAAATGCCTGACACACATCAGACCCTCAGTTTGTGGAGCTGCACTGCCCGGAATGGCCTGGGGAGCAGGAAACTAACTACAAAGGACTAAGGGGGGCCAGGCTGCAGCCAGGGCCTGGGTCGGACTCCACCCAGCGTCCGAGAGGGCGCAGAGGGCACAGAGGAGATGCAGAAGACGCTCCTTTCCTCCACATGGCGCCCGCGGGCCCTGCCTCCCAGTGGCCACCGCAGGGTGTGGGAGCCCATGTCCAGGCTCACTCCGAGGTGCACGACCACAGCAGGCGGAGCCGGTCCGGGAGCAGCCGGGAAACCTCAGGGCACCGGGCCCGTCCCCAGTGCAAGGCTGACCCTGGCAGCGCGGGCTGGTGCGGGGCATGGCTCAGGGTGCAGGGCAGCAGCCCACGTGGCCCAGACCGCCGTGGAGCCGGACGGGGAGCTCCCGAGGGAGGGGCGGGCTGACCCCGCCAGGCTGGGCCACACACTGACCCCCGGTGGAGCCGCTCGGACAGCGGGGCCAGGGCCCTGCTCACCTGCGCCAGGACCGCCATAAACTTCTTCAGGGCCACCAGGCGCTGCCCCTCCAGGATGGAGAACTTGCCCACTTCGACCCGCAGGATGTAGTGCAGTGCGGATTCCAGGTCAGCCATGTAGATCCTGGAGCTGAGGACCCAGAGAGAAGCGGAGAGAGACGGGGTATTAACCACCGGGCAGGGCTTGGGGGGGCACTCAGGGCTCGAGGGGGAGACAAGGACCGTCCCAGAGTCCCACAAGTTGCCGCTTGGCTCTGCCAGCAACGGTGACCTTGGGTATATTACTCAACTTCTCTGGGCCTCAGCTGTAAGATGGGGAGAATAGTGAACTGCTCACAGGTAGGCAGCTGGGAGGATTCAACAACAGCACAAATGCACCCCTCCCAGCGGCATGGAGCAGGGTCCCCCCTCGCAGGCCCAGGCAGCCCCTCCCATGACGCACTAACGGTATTTTAATCGGGCCGCGAGAGGAAGAGTGAGTTTCATCCTCAGTTCTGAACAAAGACCCCTAGGGACAGACAGAGAGACCAACAGGAGCACACCCCAACATGGCTCCGGAAAAGCTGCGCACAGCAGGGCAGTGTGAGCATCGTTTGGGGGCTGACGTCTGCACAGCTGCCAGACCCCGGGTGCGGGGTAGGGCCCCCCACCCGCATCTCCTAGGCTCACCCAGCCCCGGGGGAAGGGCGCAGGCTCCGGGCGGGCCGCTCCACCCCGCACCCCAATGATGCTCACTAGGGGTCTGGGCTCAGGGCTCTGACGGGAAGGGCTCCCTGAGTGCCGGCCGAGCCTCCAGTCACCTCCTGAGACCCGAGGTCTGGCCTCCGCTCCGTGGGGAGCCACCTCTGGGGGCTGGGCCAAGTCCATCTACCTCTTGGGGCCTCGGGGGTCATACGGCTGCAGGGAGCCAACAAGGCGGGCTAACGGGGTGGGCACTGTGACCACCTGCACTCGGCTCTCGTGGCAAAGTCCCCTCTCCGCTCCCTTGGCCCCAGTTCGCCTCTTCACCCACGTGTTCTGCCAGAAGAGAGGCCTCACCGCTGAGAGAGAATGCACAGAAGGCGGGCACCCAGCACGGAAGCTGGCACACAAGGCTGGTCAGTGTAAACTGCTACAATCTGAGAGGCGCGCATAATCACACACGCAATGATCCTAGTGACCGTTCCAACCTCTAGTCTCTCCTTCTCCCCTGATTCACTGGAACGCTCTCCATTAGCACCTTCCACCCTTAAAGTCCCTCAGGCCGGGATGCAAATTCCTCCCAGAAATCGGGTGGCTTTCCTCCGGTCCTCTCCAGCAGCTCTGAGCTCCCCGGTCCGCTAACCCCACCTGGTGTGCTGCTGGATGTCAGCCCAAGAGGTTGACGGCCTTGTCTCCCTCCCCACAAAAAGCAGGCATTCTACCACCAGCGCAGAGCCTCAGAGAGGAGGGTAACTTTCTCATGCTTGCAGCTGTGCACAAGGACACAGCGACCTCAAAAAGCAGTGAGCTCCCTGGCACCAGAGAGGTTCAAGTGAAGCTGGGTGCCCCCCTGGAAGGGATGCCGCGAAGGGACTGCGTGGTCAGGGGCTCCATCCACTGCCCCGCGCAACCCGTACTCACGATGCCCAGCACGCAGCAGGCACGCAAAGCACTTTGCTGAAGAACCCGCTGTGTGAGTGGGAAGCTGGCTTGGAGGCCACACACTGTCGTTCCAAGCCGACGCCACGCGTCTGGGAGCACAGGCAAGCTTCAGGAACGTGGGCATTGGGAAGTACTCGTGCCCTCACAAAGGGTACGAGGAGAGGCTGCCGCTCCCAAGTCCTGGGCTCTCCTGGGCCCAGTCCGCAGCTGGGAGCCCCCAAGGCCAAGGCCAGCCCTCAGAGGGTCAGGGCTCAGGACGGCGTGTGCTCAGCCCCCGACGAGGGACAGAGCGTGGTACGAAGGGGGCATCCGTGAGCAGAGGGGAGGCAAGGGTAGGGACGGGGTGAGGAAAACGGAGCGCGGCCTTACCGGTCTGCTACTTTCCACGCGGTGGGAGCCACCGTGTTAGCAGTGGTTGGCGCAGCCGTGGTCTGGGCTTCCTCCCGGATGGCCCCGGAAAACCTCTGCAGGTAAGTGGTGTAGAAGGACCTGGATTCCATAAGCCTGCGAGGGCAGAGAGCCACAGGGGACAGGTGGTGAGCGAGCTCCTATCGGCAGAGGCGGCAGGGGCTCATCGGACAGACATGTTTATTAAGAAATATTAGCACTTGGTTTGGTCTCAGCCTCAGCGAGGTCAAAACCGGGCACCCGTGATGCACCTTAACCTTTCTCGTCACTGCTCACGCTGGGGGAAGCCTCCAGAGCCCCTGTCTGAGGCTAAAACCCCACCTGGAAAAGCCGCTCACCTGCCCTGGAGAGACAGGGACGGAGCCCCTCTGGGGACAGCACTAGTCCTGCCCAGGGACAGGATGACGATCCTCCCTGGAACGAAGGTGAAGTGGCAGCTGTCCTTGCTCTGAGGTGCCAGAGGGGACAGTGCTCCCCACGGAAGCCCAGGGAGTTTAATATGCGATTTTTGCAAAACGGCAACAAAGAAAACTGCTCAAATTCTCAATCCTTTTTCTAATCCTTTTGATTTTCTCCTCTCCCGACACAGGGCGCTCTCAAGGGCAGGAGGCGTCTCCTGGTCAGGGCCCGGGGGAGGCAGGGACGCGAGGACCAGCGCCAGTGTGGCAGGGCCCCCGGGGGGCCGCCCCAGGGAGCATCCTTTCCACTCCGCTGTCCTGGTCCTGGCCCGATGTTCATCAACGAGCAGATGGCTCGGAAGCAGCGTCCTCACAAACAATCCCCCCTGCGCCCAGCTCCCAGGGAGGAAACAATGGCGCCTCTCCCCACCAGGACCACGCTTTCAGGGCCTGTGCAGGAAGTGAGTGCCCCCGTCCCCAGTGGCCTTCGCTCTTCCTTCTCCCAGCGAAAGGCTCCGACAAGGTCTGGCCCAGGCTGGTGATCAGGCCGCCCTGCCCAGCCTCAGGGCACGGTGGCCCCAATGGCCCAGAGGAACAGTTCCCTGGGCACCTCCGGCAAGCCCTGCTCTCTAGGCCCCCGAGCCGTCGGCAGGGCCACGCTGACATCAATCATCTGCCCAGGGAGGGCACCGAGGCACCATCTGGCGCCATTCAACGGGCCGTTCAGCAGCAGGAGCCTGACAGGGGGCTGCGGCTGGCCTGATTGTTTTCTCTTGGCATTTTGGAACTGGCTATTGTCTGGCTCCTAATGAACTTTTCTGCAATTAGAAAACCAAAGGGAGGGAGGGTCAGGCAGATTTGAGTGCCTGCCCGGGCTGCAGCCTGCCAATGAGTCTGTCTGAACAGAGGCGGACGGGGAACAGGGCCAGGGCTGCGGCGGGGATGGGGCCCAAGTACCAAGCTGGGCGTGCCAGGGGCCTGAGGCAGGACTCCTGGGCTGGGCTCTGAGGGCAGGCTTCTGGGCCGTCCCTGGCAGTACAGACATTGTCCCAAACCCCACAGGCAGGCTGCTTGTCCTGCAGAGGGTGCTGCTTGCCAGCCCATGGGCTCCTCAGAAGCTTTGCAGGAGAAAGGACCCATCGGTCCCTGACAGTGACAACCCCCCCCCCACCCCCCGCCCCAAGGCTCTCTGGGCAGGAAGAAAGGACACGCACAGGGAGGGAGGGGATGGGGTGGGGCAGAGAGACCCCGCACTCACACAGGAACCCGGGAGACTGAACCATTCCGAAACAGCAGGTAGCAAGATGGGAAGTCAGTGACACCAAACTTGCTCACCACGTCGCCCTCCGTGCTCAGGACCCTGCGCACCGCGATGCCTTTGCGCTGGGACAGGTCCAGGATCACCTGCAGAGACAGTCAGACATCAGGGGCCCGGCCACGGGGCAGAGGGACAGGCACCTGCTGGCAGCGCTTCATCCTTCCAAACCTTTCCGATAACAACAGACCATTGTGATGAGTGCGAGTCTCGGGCCACCGACCGCATCTACCCCACAGGGAGCGAGAGCCCAGCGCGGCCCAACTTGCTGCGCGCGCCACACGTCTCGACTCTTCCAGGGCAGTCCCAACTTAGTATCATTTTCCTCCCAATGGAAGCAATTTGCAAAAGGCACAATAAAGTGTGGGCTCCTTTTACTCTTATGTTTACGAGGTTTTCTATCCATATTCCAAGTCAGAAAAACATACTGAGTCAGCCGCAATGCTCTTATTTTTAGAAAGAAATAAGAAGGGGAAAAAGAAGAGCTGCTAACATTTATTGAGCACGTATTATGTGCTGTATCTAGATTGCTTCACTTAACCTTCAAAATAACACTGTGAAGCAGGAGCTAGCAGTAGCAGGCCAGGCCGGGCGGCGTGGGTCACGAGGGCTGCTGGGTGGGAACCCGGCCCTGCAGGCCTAAACCTCCCCCTGACTCAACCTCCTCGCTTGCAGAATTCTAACAACAGTACCAACCCGAATGGGTTAATTTTATAAAAGTACTCACAACAATGACTAGCAAACAGTAGGTACGTAAGTATTCACTTAAAAAATAAAACTACCATCAATGAAGAAATGGAGGCTGAGAGGTGAAATCGTGTTTCCAGGTCACGTAGCTAGCATGAGCCTGCGCCGGCTTCAGAGCCTGGGCCCTTGGCCCCCGTGCCCTGCTGGCTCTCAAACTAATCGTCACCCCTGAGAACCTCTGCACGGGGAGTCAGCAGGGGTGCCTGTCCCTGGTTAATCAGGGGACGTGGGGGAGAGAGGGGGCAGAGCTGATTCCAACGAACAGTTACCCATCACTTCTTTGTGGGCAGGTGTGACCCCAGGCCTGGACTGGGACCCCAGGATGGTCAGGCACTGCTCGGCAAAGCCCCGTGTCCCCTCCCCACCTGACTGTGTTTCCCCTCTCAGCCTGGAGACGGCCCAGAGCTCTCAGTAGAGCTTGGTGAGTTTCAGGGGAAAGCTGCAGGGGGCAATAGTGAGTGGTGTTTAACTTCGTCCCCACTCCCAGGTCGCTTCTGTCCCCTTGCACTGCCTTGGGACTCCTCCCACACACTGGCCCGTCCCACCTTTGCATCTGGGAGAAGCCCACAGTTGGCCTGGAGCAGCCCACGAGCCAGTGGGGGAAGGGCCGGCGTCTGTATTAAGCCAGGGACTGGACAGTTACACAGCATCCGCTCTGAGCCAGCTACTCGCACAGGCCCTCCGCCTACACTGCCTCACCTGGCCTCCCCAACAGCACGCTGAAGAAAGGTGATGGTCATAACCTCACAGGCAGGGACACAAGGCTCAGAACAGTGAGCAACCTGCCCACGACATACAATCCAAGTGATGGAGTGGAACTCCCAGCCTGCCGGGTTCTGCTGCCTGCCCCATCCTCTGGTCAGGGACCCTCTTTCCTCCTAAGGGGCTGGACGACCTCTGATGTTACCTCCCTCCCAATTTTTCTTTAAATCTGCAGGGATGCGAGCAGGGCCAGTGTGGAGACGACATGAGCTCTGGGGGCAGACCGAGCTGGCTGGTTTGGAGCTGTTCTACGAAGTCACCAGCTATGCGATCTTCAACACGTAATAGGATCACCTTTGATAATCGTGAAGACTGGCAACTATGTGGGCCAGCAATATAACCCAATGCTCAATACAGAGCAGGTCTTGTCAAATTCAGTTCCAACAAAGGGGATAAAAATAGACACAGGACATGTAACCTACAGCCGAGTCAGTAACAATGTATTAACCTTGCATGGTGGTGGATGACAACTAGACTTATTGGGGTGATTGTTTTGAAATGTAGGCACATGTCAAATCATTATGTTGTATACCTGAAACTAATATAATATTGCATTTCAATTTTTAAAAGAAAAAAAAAACAACAAAGGTTTTTAAACAGAAAAATCCAGCCCCTGCACTTCCTGTTTCGCCCAGCAGGGGTCAGGCCCGTGCTGGGCTCAGAAGTTCAATGACAGATCCTGGAATTTGCAGCAACAGCCCTGCTCCTGAACTCACTGGGCTCTCTCCCAAGGGCTATCCAGGAGTTACAAGGACCCTAAGGACAGCTCACCTCTCTGCCTAGGTAGGAGCCTTCCCTTTCAAAGATCAGGGCCAGGTACTCTTCGTTGTTTCTTGCAAAGAATCCATTAATTTCCTCCAGCCTGCAAGAGACAAGGCCAGCAGTCACCCCACCTCCCGTGGGAATGAAGCGAAACTTCTGGCAACCCCAGCTGACACGGAGCTGCGAGTGCCACCACACAAACCCCTCTGCTCCAGGCTTCGGGGTAGTCACCCCTGCCCGCCCTCTAGCGGGAGTCAGCCAAACCCTCAGGCTCCAAGGATGGTGTCCCTGACCTAACCCTGGGTCTTCGTCTCACCCACCCAGGTGATGTGCTTTGCTGTCCTGTCTCTTTAAGGGTGAGAAGTGACTAGGGGGTGGCTTGGGGAGGAGGATGGGGAAGGAACACTTGGAGACCACTTGTCTCTGTGCTCTGAGGAAGGCCCAGGCTTGGAGAACATGGACTGAGCTGGCTCCCTGAGAGACTGGTGGTAAGCACCTGCCAGATACAAGCCTCGCCCTGTGGCAAGTCGCTGCCGAGCGGGAGATCTGCCTTTCCCTCTCCTGGAGGAGGCATGAAAAGGGAACGGAAGCCTCAGAACGTCCTGGGTACAGCTGCCTGTGGAAGCTATCTAATCCAACCTTCTTGGTTTAAGATGAGGAAACGGAGGCCCAGAGCACAGGGGGAAATTCAAAAGGTGGCAAATTTTAGCATGCCCCCAAATCAGAGAACTACGGTACCAACTGTTTCCATAACTCGAAGTTTCAACAGAAAATAGCTGCATAACACAAAAATGACTGGTCTCCTTACTCTACTTAAAAGCAGAACATCGTCACACGTGCTTAAGAGGCCAGCAGGTGAGGTGGCTTCGGGGGACTACGTCTTCCTTTGACTCCCAACCTGAAGACCTAGCTTCCTCTACTGGGCCCAGCGACGTGGGAGTGATCACCTCTAAACAGAAGGCACGGTGAGGGGCCAGCGCCGGAGCCCAGCCCAGTGGCAGCACACGCGGATGCACCAGAGGGGGGGGGCAGGGCGTACCCCCGTCGTGGACAGGCATCCGCTCTGGTGCCCACCTCTCTGGTGCGTCCGTCTGTGCTGCCTGCCAACCTGTTCGCGGCTCCTCGCTTCTTTCCTTTCTCGGTGACTCTCTGTCTCTCATTTTCTCACACCCCTCCTGGTACATTTTCAGCACCCCATTTTCTTAGAGAAGAGGCAATCCTGGAAGCCTGCCTGGCTGGCGGATACAGGACACCAGCCACCGTGTCTGACCCTCTGCAGCACAGGACGCGGTCCCATCCCCCGACCCTGGTTACAGCCATTGCTCAGAAAAAATGGTCACCTTCACCATTCAGAGATGCGGCTTTCCCCTCCCCGGCCCCCACCCCCTTTTCCTCTAAATGGTCCTTGACCCCTTCCCCTCAACCCATGCCCACTCTCCCCAGTCGCCCTCTGGGTTAGATCACCTGAAATTCTACTGTATCCCCAAACGTTCCCGGGCACAGGTGTGAAAGGCAGCAGCAGGTTCTGACCTGAGAGCCCCCGCCCCTTTTCCTTGCCACCCGGTGGGATAGGTGCTCGAACCTGCCAATCAGCCCCAGGAAGCAGGCTCCTGGGCAGGGCGTCCAGCAACAGGGAGCCCTCTGGCCCGCGGAGCTGTCTGCCCCAAAGGCAACAGGAAGAACCAACCTGGGCCCCCTTGCCTGCTGTGCCCACCACCCTCTTACCTCCAGGCCTGCGCCCCTGGCCCACACCGCACCCAGCCTGCCCCAGTCCGCGGTACCTGGCAGGCTCCAGCGGGGGGCAGGCGGGGGGCCACGTGACACTATGGGTCTCCAGCGCATCGATGAGCCTCTCCCGCAGCGTCTGCACGTTAGCCCCGGCCACTGCGAATGAAGACAGGCATGGGCAGAGGCGTGAGGACAGCAGCAGAAGGAATTCTGTCGGCTTCACTCACAGAAACCAAGGGCGCAGGGCTGCCAGCTCTGAGAGAGGTGCAGCTCGGTCAGTCCTCCCCTGTGCTCGCAGCCCTGAGCTACGCAGGGGACCCCTCCCTTGGGGGCGGGGGGGGGCAGGAAAGAATCCCTCGGGCCTGGGCCCAGGAGGGCTCCCCCAGGGGCTCTCTGATCTGCCCCTCCGGCTGCCAGCCCCTGACGCAAAGGGCGATTCTGGGAACATGGCGACTCTCCCTGGTCCCAGGACCCTGGATGGACCAGCGAGGAAGGGCTCCTCAGCCTCACTTTCCTGAAGGCTGCTTCCCGCCTGGCCGAGCAGGACAGTCAGGGAAGCACCAATCGGCTTTCCGCTGGGGGGCGCATCCCTCTGCAGAGGAAGAAACCCAGCCGGGAAAGAGGGAGGAGGGGAGGAAGACGCCACGACGCCCACAGGCCAGGACACCCACCTGACATCGCCGTTCCCGGGCCGCTCTTGGAAAAGGCCTTGAAGAACTGAAAGGAACACAAAGGCAAGAGTCAGTGGCGCGTGCAGCCGAGCGCACGCAGGGCACGCTGCCACCTGGACCTGCGTGCAGACCCAGCTGCTTCCCGCACGGGACGGGGTGGTGCGCTCTGGGCAAAGAGCTCCATCTTGCTGAGCCTTCGTTTCTCCTCCTGGAGAATCACAACGGGGAGGGTTTGGTTCTTGGGGCTGGGCCCTGACTCCTCTCCCCACTGGCCTTGCTTCCAGCCCCTAATCCCACAGCTCTAAGGACCGAGCTGGGCTGGAGGCAGCAGCTCAGACACCTGGTGGGAGGTGGGCTGTTTCTACAAAGCCCCAGAGCCAGCAGGTAACAACCGGAAAGTATTCATTGTGCGAATGAATGCGAAGACCACCACTGTTTTCCCTTGCAGACCCATCTGCAAACACCCCCCGCCCCGGGGAAATGTTAGCCACCCTCTGAGGCCATGTGTCCTTGTTCTTATCTTGGGAAAGGGGCTCGGAGGCTGCCGTCTGTCTGTCCACTGAGAACGCGCCGCCTGGCTCAGCCGACGCTCCCCGCTCAGTCCTATTGACGGGTGGGCCTGAGCCTCTGACGGGCAGAAACAAGTCTTGTGGCAGACAGACCAGTTTAACCCACAGCCTAGCCCTTTTCCCATGTACCTGCCCTCCTGGCCCCGTCTGTCACTCCTTGGGCGAGAGGACGGACGGAATGGAGGACAAGCCCTCAGAATCTGGGCTTCTGCCTAAGTGGCAAGAGCTCTGGCCTGCGCTCTCCCGGGCTCAGGAGGGGACAGGGCTGACAGCCCGCCACCGAACTGCCTGGCGAAGAGGGCTCCTCCTGAGGTCCCTCACCTCGGGGCCCCTTGGGCTACCTCTGGGCGCCGCCTCCCGCAGCGTGGCCTTCTGTCCTTGCCCCACGCTGGTGGCTGCACGCAGGCCCTGGGGTCCACCAGCCCTGGGCTGGCAGCCTGGCTCTGCTGCAGCCCGGCTCTGTGACGGTGGGCCGTCAGGAACCCTCTGAACCATCTCATCTTTAAAGGAAGGATGACGCCATCGTCTTGAAGAGCTGCTGTGAGGACTCGATGACGATGCATCTGAAGGGCCTAGCGTGGTGCCCGGGACACACCGAGAGGGGTCACCAAGTATCACCTGCTCTACTTCTACCATCACCATCGTCGCCCTTCCCCTTGCTCCTACCTCTCGAACACCGGGAAACACAGAGTGCCGGGCACTCGTTTGTCCCAGCCCTTTGTGGGCAGGGAACCCAGACCCTGCGGAGGACACCTGCCCCGTCTCTCGCCCGAGGAACGAGGATGCAGAGAGGCCGCCCGTCTCTCCCTCCCTGCACCCCCTCCTGCCCCCTGGGGCCTTGCTGGACCTGACGCTGCTCACCACTTGATTCTCTCTCTCTCTCTCTCTCTCTCTCTCTCTCTCTCTCTCTCTCTTTGGAGCGTGAATACAAACTTTTACTCTGGGTGAAAGCCATCCACTGATACGTGCCCCACGTGTTTATATGCTTATAATGGAGCTCTGTGCAGCAACTGAACACCGCTCGGAAGTAACAAAATCACGTGCCAGCCTCTAATACCTGTAAAAACGATGACAAACGCCTTGGACGGGGACACGGGGTCAAACAGGAAAAGCACGCGAAGGCATTTCTGGACTGACGTCGTTTCTCAGACACAAAATAAAAAATGCGGCTCTTTGCCGTTTGCTTTGCTCACAATCACTATCCCGGAGGCCGATCCAGACAGAACAGGGACCTGCAGCGGTGGCGCCAGTCTGTGTGGACAGAACAGACCCCAGCGTGTCCCATGGCCTAGGAGCGTCCTTGACATCCTGCACCCCGACACAGGGCAGCTCCCCCGCGGCCACAGCGGCCGTGTTCGGTTACTGCGGAGTAACACGGCAACTCCTCCTCATCAGCCGGTGGGTCACCCAGGCACTTATTAAAAGAGGCTGGCACTACATCCACCAAAAGGCAGCCTCCGTTACAATGCTGAGCACCTGAAACTTACATACTATTACATACCAGTGTTACCAAAAAAAAAAAAAAAAAAAAAAAGCAGCCTTCTGAACCTTGTGCAGGCCCCAGCCATGGGCAGCGTGGAGGCAGACAGGAGCCTCTGTTAGCGACAAGGGCCCATGGGAATGAGGGCTCTCCAAAACTGCCCCCCCCCCAATGAGGGGCAGGGCTACAGGAAGGCCTGCCTCCTTTGGATTACCTCTGCTCCCACCCAGCCTTCCTAGTACCTTCCCGAACAATGTCCCCAGCCCAGCGCTCACTCCCATACCTCCTGCTCTTTAGGAACTCTTTCCTATTAATTAATCTCTTTTCTCTTTCCCTTTTTCTGCCATCTTCTTCCCTATGCCTACAAGTAGACACAAATTCTCCTAATCGAAGGTTTTTTTTTCTTTTTTAAAGAAAGACGGTAAGGGCCCTGGCTGGTGTGGCTCAGTAAACTGAGTGCTGGCCTGCAAACCAAAGGGTCGCCAGTTCCATTCCCAGTCCAGGGCATATGCCTGGGTTGTGGGCCAGGTCCCCAGTAGGGGGTGCGTGAGAGGCAACCACACACTGATGTTTCTCTCCCTCCCTCCCCTGCTCTCTAAAAATAAGTAAAATCTTAAAAAAAAAAAAAGAATACAAGGACAGGAGAATGGAAACCGAGAGCGCCCCCCCCCTCCCCCGCCACTCCAGCTCTCCCACTGCCCGGCCCCTGTGCGGCCGGGCACCCCAAGCAGAACCCGCTTCGCTGCTCTGACCGCGCTTCTCTCTCCGTGCCCACGACCAGCCTGCTGCGGCGCACGGCCCCGCCACTCAGCCGGCGTCCTCTCTGGCCAGTCCAACGGCCTCCTCGCTCCCTCTGCGGTGTCTGATGTTATCTGCCTGCTTTCCCCCATGGCCAGAGGTGGCCACTTTTTGGGTGTGACTCATTTTCCTGACACCCCCCTCCTTTGTCTTCATGTCACCACCCTCCCCTGGTTTGCCTGACACCGGCCTGCCCCTCCCCCTTGTCCCGGTCTCGCCTTTGACCCCACCCCAGGCCCACGGTCCTCACCGTCTCCTGCCCACAGTCTCGCCTTCAGACACACGTCGGAGGATGGCCCTGGTCCGTGTAAACAGCCCGGGGAGGCACGGTCACCAACGAGGGGCTTTCGGATGAGTGGGTGGGTAAATGAGCGAAGGCACAAACAGACCTACTGTGTGTCTCCCTTGCCAATGTCGTCTACTTTGTCTCCACGATTTGGCCATGTGCTCCCCCTGTCTCAGGTCCTTGACTCCTGTTTGTTTCTTCCTGGGGCCCTCTGCACAGGTGTCGGGGCCACACCCCGCTTTCCAGGCCTGAGTCACCCCGCCCCCAACCTGTTTCTCCAGCTGGGTTCTTATCTCACCCAGGGAGCATCCTCCTCCGTCACCTAGGCCAGCGCTGCCCTCTCCCACAGCCCCCGATCCAGTCGGTCGGATCCCACCTTCGTCCGCCACCTCGACAGTCGTCGAGCCCCGGGCCGGCCTCCGTGCTCTGGCCCGGCGTGACTCTCCCGCCTGCCCTCGCTGCACGCTCAGCCTTTTCATTCTGCAACCATCTTCCTCTCGGCCACTCTGCTTCCTTCTCTGCCGCATCATTCTGATCTGATCACGTCACTCCTCTAAACTCTTCCATGACTCTGCACCGCCAAGGAATAATGTCCCAGCTCACCGCATCCGGGGCCTCCCAGAATCTGACCCCGAGCTTACCTCCCGCTGCACCCCACCCTTCACTTCAGCTACAACGGACTTCCACCTGGACTTCCCACCCCCCAGCTACCTCCCTGACTGGGATCGGGGAGCCAGCTCCGGCCTGTGCACCCTGCCAGCCCCGCCGTGCCTGGCACAGTGTCTGGGACACAGAAGTTCTCCAAAGGCATCTGTTCGGTAAAACCGAGAATCTTGGCCCTTTGATCACCCTGGAAGCTCACGTACAAATCACGACGGAATCTAGTCAGGGCACATTTTTGTGCTCCTATGAAGCCAGATGTGGGAGGCACGTGCCTTACCCAAGGGGAACCACCACAACGCCTTGGAAACAGGCAATTAGAACTTCAGCAGAGAGTCTGTTTTTCTCCAGGGGCAGGTGGCCCTGGGTCCCCTTCCTTTCACCCCCTTTACACAGGAGTGTCTGTCTTCCTCCAACTCAGGGCCCTTGGACTCTGAGTTGGAAGGACTCTGTGTCTCCCCAGAGGCAAGAGACCAGCTGCGTCGGGCAGACCTGTACCAGCGCAGCCAGGAGCCCTGCCTTCCCGGGGCTGAACAGGGCTGACCAGGGGACACGGTTCCCAGTGGTGACCACCAACGGCACGGAATCCGGGCTTTCAGAACGAGTTTTAAGAAAAACAACTCAGTCTCCAACACCTTACAGTGCGCTTGCGAGGATCTGCAAGCGTCGGCATCCCTGCGTTGTGGACAGTAATGGAGGAGACGGCTGGAAGAGGGCAGGTGACCGCGGAGAGGGGCCCCGTCCCCCTCTTCCAGAGAGGCTCCGGTGACATCTGCCCGAGTCCTCCCTGACCTCTCACCCCCAGCAAGGGCCACGCAAGGTAACGGCCCAGGCCCTGTGTGTCGAGCCGGGTGTCCACACTCCCAGCCTTGAATGCAAGGCCCTGCCGTGATGGGCCCCCCAACACCCGCCCCCCCCACCAGCAAGGCCTCAGCCTGCACTGGAGCCTCCGCTCCGGCCAGACCAGTCTCCTCGGCACACCACACAGGCTTCCCACCCAGGGCCTTGGCTCTCGCCGCCCACCCCGCCCACACGCCTCCTCTCTCCCAGCCAAACCCCATGCGTCTTTCAGCACCACCGTCCTACACGCACGCTCTCTGATACTCAGGGAAGGAAGGAGCCCTGGGAGCTGGCAGAGCCCCAGCCTGCGCTGCCTGCAGCTCACTCCCGGCCTGTCCACCAGGCGGTGAAGCTCTGGGTGTGCGTGTGGACACGACCTTTGTGCCCGGCCCCGCTCATGTTTCTGGCTGTGCTTTACACACCTGGCCTCTCCCACGATGGTGAGCACAGTGCTGTGCGCCCAGCACACACTCACCCAGTAGCTGCTGATGGGCGGACGACCTCGAATCTAGTGCCCCGAGAGGAGCCACCGCAAGCCCCCGGGGCAGCGGGACAAAGTCAACCGAGTAGTGAATGCCAGGCGACACCGCACCTTCTCACGTGAGACCTCCTTCACACTTGGCAGCAATCCCATTAGGTGGATATCATCGTCCCACTTTCACTGACAGGGACACTGAGGCCCGTGGCTGGGACACTGTCAAGCGACTTCCCGAGTCACATGCAGTAAGCCGTGGAGCCAGGTTTGAACGCACAGCCATCCTCTCCTTAGAACCTCGCAAAGGGGAGACTTCGGTGCTCCCCGCCCCAAAGCTGCTGGTCTCCGCAACCCTGATCTCAGCCAGGCCTTTGGCAACAGAGGGTCCTGGTCCGCCACCCACTGAGGGGAGCCCCTGTGGCCCTTCCCCGCAGAGGTCCAGCCTCCAGGTCCCCCAGCACCACCCAGAAGCTGCTGCAAACCAGTCCCTCCCCTGCCCTTTGGTTTCCTCCCAGCTGGGCTCCCGCTCGGCCTGATGGGCCCTGACACAGGCGCCCGCCCTGCAGGGCCGGGAGTTTGCCAAACAGGCTGGGCTGGTGGAGGCTGGCTGCTGGCTCACGGTGACAAAGGTCAGGAGGCAGAGGCAAGGGACAATAACGCTCACGGGGGGTGGCCAGGCTCTTGTGTGGGCCTGTCCTCATCACACCAGCAACTCTCCCTCCCCTTATTCAACACGCGTCCACGTCTTAGAGCTCTCTCAGCCCCGAAGGGCAGGAGTGAGGACAGGCGCCGGTCCCCAGGCGGCGGGCCCCAGGGCCACAGGGGTGCCTCAGCTCTCAGGGGACCGGAATCTCCGCAGCCAGGAGTCTGTTGGAGTTGTGTTTTCCAAACATGGGAAGCAATCTAATAGTCGGTTGTGAAGTCAGTGTAGTGAGTCACAGTATTTTTTAAAACTTAAATAGAACGGAAAGCCTCAGTACATATAGCACTAAATAAAAATATGGTTCTACGGAACATTCGTTTCAGTGACCGCAGAGGCCAACTTCGGGATCTCAGTAAAAGGCCACGCCTTCCCGCCGTCGCACTGACCCTGTTTGAGGGCGTCTGCACAGGCCTCAGAGCAGAGGCCCCCTGGCCGCGTGGCCCACTTGTGCCCAAACTAGAGCCCTGGTGACAGGGCACCAAGAGCTCTCCTGGCCAAAACTGACCTGCAGGCGCCTCAGCAGAGGCAGGGAGGTCACACCACTGTCTCTGGGGCTCTTCAGAAATGGACAGATGACTTCGGGCTTGGCCCACGCAGGTGCTGCCCGTGTGGAGGCCCTGGGAGGTCCCCTCCCACAGCCAGCCGGGCGGCTCGGGAGGTGATGACTCACTCCGGGAGTTCGGGCTGCGTGCGCTACGTGACCTGGGTCGGCTCCGAGGAGCTTCTGGACAGCGACTCCCTGGCCGCCTCCCGCATGCCCGCTGAGCCCCAGCTTCTCCCAGGCAGAGAGGGGGCCCCACAGATCCCCACAGATGTCCTGACCTGGCCGCAGGGCTGGGCAGTGGCCGCACCCCTGCACGGAGCCCCCCCCGCTGTGGCGGGGAGCGGGAGACAGCCTGTACACAGGGACTCCCTGCTGCCACCCTGGTCCTCCAGGGCTCCCACTCAGGGCTGCGCACCCCAGCTCAGCAAAAGGGACAGCGTGCCCCGTCCTCTCCCTGCCAAGTGACTTTAAGTATTTTCAGGTGCGTATCTCAGGGCCACGGCCCTGCCAGGAAGGTCTTTTAACTTGAAAGGAAGGATCTATAAGCAATCTCTCTGATGCCACTTCTAAATGACAGAGCCAGGGCTGTTGGCTCCATGCTGTTCCCCGGACTGGCCTCACCCTGACTCTGACCCTGACCCTTACTGGTAATGGCAGCATAAGAGGGAGCTCGATTGGGCCATGGAAACCTTGGACCCGGCAGGACCTCACTGGGCAGGAGGAACAGAAAGGTCACACGCAGTTAGAGCGGGCGCCACTGGAGCCTGGCTCTCCAGGTGAGTTCTTCCGGAGTCATCAGGCTGAGCTCCGGCTCTAGTTCTGCTTGGAGCTCAAAGCCCCCGAGCTCAGAGAGGGCTTGTTCCAGGGTCAAGGGTTGGCCTTGCAGCTTTCAAAGGCATTCTGTGATTATTATTAGTGACGTCAGAGGAAACTGCTTTTCTAGATGCCATGTTGGTGGCAGGAGACTAATTATCTAGAGAGAGAGTCAGAGGGACAGAGGTTCGGGGAAGGGGCACGGCCTTGCTGCCCTGGGCCTCTCAGGCCTCCCCTCGGAGAGCCCCGGAAGTTGTCCGGATGGTAGGCCGGTGAGGCCTTTGCTGCCTTTGGCCTGAGCGGCGGTGAGGGTGACGGAGCCCTTGTGTGCTGGGTGTGCCGCCAGCCTCCCGTGACTCGACGGGGATCCCTGCCGCCTGAGGCATTCTGGCACGGTGACCACGGCACGAGGCCATCCCGACAGGTTACCTCTGAGGTCTTTGGGTCCAAGGCACTTGGCAGAGGAGGGTGAGGCTTGCCCGTGTCTCTAGGGTCCTTTTCCGGGGGACCATCGGGCTACCTGAGTCTAACCATGCCCTGGCATCTGGGCCTGAGCCCTGGTTTCGTAGGGTGAGGTCAGACCTCCACGGCTAGGAGGTCAGGAGGGGGAGGGGCTGGGAAGAGGCCCCTGGGAGCTGGGAGCTCTCACCCCAATGCACCCCCACACAGCCCTCTTCCCATATAAAGGGGAGAATTTGCCAGAGAGAGTGAACCTCTTTCTTTTCCACCTCCCAACTCACATCCCTTTCTGCCTGTAGAACGGGTGTCTCCTCGAGCGAAGGGGCAGTGCGCCAGGGGCTGGGGCTCAACCAGACCGGGAGCATCAGCGAAGCCCCCGGAGCAGGGCGCACACACAGCAGTTGTCAGTATGCGCCCCCCACCCTCGCCCCCTCCTCCCCACGCACCCTCACGGTCGGGAAGCCCGGGATGTTGAAGTCTCGGCAGACTGCGCTGTTGGTCTCGTCGGCACAGTCCAGGGCAGCCAGGTGCAGCGCCGGCCTCCAGTCTGAAAGGACAGAAACACCAGGTGAGGGGGAGGGGCTGTGCCTCTGCTGCTCCCGTCCCCCGTGCAGCACCCCACACCCACCAGGCCCACTCCACCGCCCCCAACGCTCTTATGGGAAAGGTCTCCCCTTCCCCAGAAAAGGACCTCTGATACAGTCTGGTTACTCTGTGTGCTTGGGACACAGTCCAGCAGCACAAGCAACGCTGTCTTGCAACGGCATCTGTGCTCCCCGACTGATGGGGGGGGAAGAGATGTGGGGGGCTGAAGAGAGACAGCTCTCCAGGGAAGAGCCTTGACTTCTCGTCCGTCCCTGCCACCCTGGAGAGAGGACAGTGCCAGAAGGCCAGAGAGCATGCCTCAGCAAGTCCGGAACCTCCCAGGGGACCCTCAGTGGAACTGGCACTCAGCCCAGCTCGGGCAGGTGGGACACAGGGTGCTGGGGCCCTGCTCCCCAGCCAGAGATGGAGACAGGGTGTGTCAGGAGGAAGGGGAAGGCACCCGGAACCTAGGAGCCCCAGGGAAAGAGCCCTGAGGCCAGAGACTGGAAGGAGACTAAAGCTCCCAGCAGCAGCCCGGGCTGCAAGGCCTCCCTAACTTACTGCCAGAGAGAATAATGGCACCGTTCTGGGCCTCAGCCCAGGATGTGGGAAACAGAAAACAAGCATATCCACCAGCTCCGATTCAAGGTCAAGGTGGCCCTTAAACACCCACCACAGTTCCAGCTGGAAGGCAAGATACACACACGTGAAGGCCCAGGGGTGGTGAGGTGGCCACGCCATGTGTTGCAGAGCCCTATGGGAGTCTGGACACGGGGAGGCTGGCCCTGGGGACTAACACGGGACTGGCAGGGAAGGTGGACACTGAGCAGGACCTTGACAGTTGAGCTGACAGGGAACTGTGAGAACCACTCGAGAAGTGGGGGCTGTGAGGGGCTCCTCCGGAGACTAAAAGGCTGGAGAGTAGGCCCTGCGGGCAGGCAGGCAGGTCCAGTGTGAGCCCTTGCCTGGAGGGGCCGGGGCTGCCTCCCCCAGCTCCCTGGAGCCCCTGGCTTCTCTGGCAGAGGAGTGGAGGAGGAGGCCCACCGGGTGGCAGCCACACTCCCCCGGGGCCCTGCCCCTCCCATCTGGAGTACAAGATGGGGTGGGGGGTGGAGGGGATTTACCCAGGCGGCCCACCCAGCGCCCATTAAGTACACAATCCTAATGTGTGAACAACATCCCTGAGAATCGTGGCTTTGCCAGGACCTCTTCCCTCACCCCGTACCTGTTCCTTAGGACGTCTCAAAAACCTGTTTCAGAAGGCATCAGCGCCCCTGAGAACAGCTTATGCCCAAGGACGGAGTGCGGCCCTCACTTCCACCAGATGGATGCAGGAGGAGGCAGGACCCTCCCGCACAGTCCTGGACCCACTGCAGCAACTTAAGCTGGTCCTCCTGGGGGCGACAGGAGGGAGGGGCTGGGACTGCAGCAGGCCTGAGGGACACCCTCTCCCTCCGGGTCCCTCCCCCTCCTCCTTTCTCGCTGGCAATCCACTCTGGGCACTGAAGTTTCTGGAATCCGGGCAGGAGGGAGGGAGTAGGGGTGGAGGAGGGGGAAAGAGGGACAGGCAGAGGATGGAAGTGTTTGGCAGTGGGCCCGTCCCATCATGTCATCTCCCCAACCCCCATCTTGCTCTTTTGGGGGCGCTCTCTCGGCTCCCCAGCACTCAAGGGCAGTTTGGGTTTGTCCAAACAGCTGCAAGCTGGCGTGCCGTGCACCCTTTGGCTTTCAAGCACTTGGGCAGGGCAGCCCAAGCCCCTGTCTCCCTCCCTCTCCCACCTCCAGCCCACTACTATAGCACCCCCAAACTCCTATTTGTCAGGAACAGCTCAGTTTGAACATGATCTCCCCCAGGAAGAGCTGCATCACCCAGCACACACTAGGTGCTCAGTGACTGCTGACTGGTGACACAGTCGACCAGGCCGGGAAGGGCTCTCAGCGGCTCTGGCGGGAGCATCTGCTCTCGGCCTCAGAGTAGCATCCTGAGGGTCCAGGTAGGGGGTGAGGTTAACACCAGTCCCCTGCAAATGCAGGAGAGAAGAGCTGCCCAGGTACAAGTTTTTGCCCTGGATCCCAGGAAAGACGGCCTGGGCCTTTATTCCGTAGTTCCCCCTGCCCAAGTCAGTTCCTTCTGTTCTGCATCTAAAGCTCTGGTCCCCTTATTTGGGGAGACCCACAGCAGAGGCCCAGTGGTGCTCCAAAAAGCCAGTAAGTGAATTAATTAGACCGAAGGGCCGAGGGAGAGGCAATTTCGCATCCTTCTACCCGTGAGGGCTGGGAGAGGGTGGCCGAGGACCGTGGGCCTTAACTGCTCCGCTCCTCTCCAAGAATGGAAGTCACCATCCCTTGGGCCAAAGCAGCCAGCGCCCGCTGCCCACTGGGGTATGCAGACTCTGAAGACACAGGGGGACAGAGAGAAGAGAGAGCTGGCCTTCAGAGAGCACCCAGAGGACATGACAGGTGACCCCAGGCCACCACCCCCACTGGAGGTGGCCGTCATTTCCCTGCTTTACAAACAAGGACAGGGCTGAGAGGCCTCCGAGCTGTTCTAAAGCTCCCTGGTTCACCCTGCCAGGGTCGGGACGCTACCTTCGTGCTTTGGCTGTTTGCTGTCCCGACCGCCCAGGAAAGAGAGAATGCCAGAACCAGCTCTGTCTTCCAGTGCTATGCCATCCTGTCCTCCGGTTCCATACCATTCTCTGTAACTTCCATGGTCACGACCACGGACTCAGCTCTGACTCTGATGAGGAGGATATTATATCAGGGGTCCCCAAGCCCCCGGTACCGGTCCAAGGCCTGTTAGGAACCGGGCCGCATAGCAAGAGGTGAGTGGCGGGCGGGCAGGCCGGCCAGCGAAGCTTCATCTGTATTTATACGGGCTCCCCATCACTCGCATCACCTCCTGAGCTCCACCTCCTGTCAGATCAGCGGAGGCACTAGATTCTCACAGGCGCGCAAACCCTACTGTGAACTGTGCATGCGAGGGACCTAGGCTGCGCACTGCTCGTGAGAGCCTGATCATCTGAAGGGGAGCTGCAGTGACGAACACAGATCACTGTTAGCAGAGAGGTGGGACTGCACAGAGACCATGATAGATCAACTGCTCGCAGACTCCTATCAAAACCCTATCAGTGAGCGGCAAGTGACAATTAAGCTGCATCTGGTGGCAAACTACAAAGCCAACCCACCCCTCCAGTCCATGGAAAAATTCTCTTCCATGAAACTGGTTCCTGGGGCCAAAATGGTTGGGGACTGCTGTATTACATGGCCGGTGAGTTTGCCATTTGCCTTAGTGATGTAGTTTAATGCTTATAACTACCCCACGAGGAAAGCAAGGTGCTTATCGTGAGACCTGCTTTACTCGACTGTAAAACAGAGATTAGAATTCCATGCCCAAGGCCCACAACCAATCGACGGGTGAATCTGGGATCTGAAACAGCCAGTGGTCCGTGAATCTGCGATCTGAACCCAGAATGGGAGCCTTGTGCAGGCTCCAGAGGGCCCAGGGCGGAGCAGAGAGCTGCTCTGAGGGCTCCCCCACCAGGGACGCAGGGAGCGTGGGGTGCTGGCAGTACGGAGAGGTGGCGCATGGCAGTTCCCTTGCTCCTGGGCAGTCTTTGCCTCCTTCTCTTTAACCCTGATACCCTGTACCTCCAAGACATGGAACCAGGGCCTCTTCTTACCTGCCCCAGGCCCAGGGGGAGGTGGAGGGAGAGGCTGGGGCCCGTCAGGCACCGGGACAGTCCCGGCTGAGGAATGCTGCTCAGGAATAGCAATGTCAATACCTTAATGAGCCATAATGACATGAAGACCTGGTCTGCACGAGTCACCGTGGGCCTGACCATTCATCACTCCACTAACAGCACAGGGATAGAGAGGACCTTACCTGGGTGAGCACGGGGACAGCAAAGGGGCGGAGGGGCCTTTCAAAGTGTCGGGTGACTTAAAGACCACAGCCTGCGGGCCTCACACCAAAGGGTCAGCAGCAGTGTCGGTCTGGCCCTGCTCTCGGGGAGGAAAATCTTCCCTGGTGCAGTTGCTGCCCTGGCAACCTAATTTCTCTACTAACAATGGAGGAATTGAGCAGATGGAGACAGGGTGTTGCGGGGGCGGGGTTGGTGAGCATGTCCAGGACGGCTGAGGACTTTGGGGTGGTGGCTGAGGGGACACCCTGTGGTGAGGGGCTGATGGGCTGCTTCTGAAGTCAGGGGAAGCATCCCCGCCCCCACTCACAAGTCCAGGAAGGGGCACCGGACCCAGAGTCTCAGACTCGCTTGTGGCTCCAACTGGCTCCACGTGTCTCCTCTCAGGTCTCCGTTTCCTCATGGGTCAAACGAGGGCCAGCGTGCATGTCCTCTCCTGTCCCTCCCATCTGACAACCGCTGGAGATGCTGCCATGGCAAACACCTGGCCAGAAAATGGCCTCGAGGCCTGTGGGTGTTAGGCAAGGCTGGGCCTCTGTGGGGGCCAAGGGTGGACCCACCAAGGGCAGTCAGGTCGGATGGTCACAAGTAGAGCCCCACCAGTCTCTGGGAACTGCCCTGACATGAGAGTTGACCGGTACTATGAGGTCACCACCCCGTCCCTCCTTCCTCGTTGCAGGCTTATGGGCACTGAGGTCATGGATGAACAAAATACCTTTCCTACCCCTCACGCCTGGCTGACACGCCAGGCCTGAGGCAGGAGGAGCCACAGCACCAGCGGAAGCTCGGTCACTGGCATTCACACGAGCTCTGTGAGGCGCATGCCCCCGGCCTGCGGGAGCGTTCGGTGGGCTCCTACTGCGCGCCGGCCCCTGTGTTGGGCGCCACAGGGGTGCAAGCAGGAGGCGTGGTGGTCTACGCCCGGGCCAGAAAGGGGGCAAACCAACACTGCTCGTACCACGCTGACATCCGTGCCTTTCCAATCTCCTCTCCACGGCTCTGCGCAGGCCCTGGCGTTCCCGTCCTCCTCCGCCCACCTCCCACTGCCCAGGCTCTGCAAAGTCCGAGAGAGCTGGGTCCAAGGCCCTCCTCTAGCATCTATGTCACTGTGGGCAAGTTACTTCTTTGGGGAAAAAAAGATGGGCTCTATTGCTCAGATATTTTCTCATAAAGGTTATATAGAACACTGACGTAGAAAGGCCCTTCGCAAAGTGGCAGGCCTTAGGTGACTGTGCAGTACAAAACTGCATGATAGGAGGCTTTCGGTGACCAGGAGCCGCCTGGAACTTTCCCCTTCCCCGAATTCCTGCCACGAGAAATAACCGAGCTGCTCCTTTGGCCCGTTGCAAACACAGCTTCTTCCTGGTGCCAATCTTCCTGCCATGTGAAGCTCATTCCCTAGCTACAATGCAAACTACGCTGTGCCCACAGAGGTCACTCAATAAATATTTGCTGATTGATTAGCCAGCGAAGAGTAATCACGGTCTAAGATGAACACAATTTCCCAAACACATGGTGAGGCAAGTAACAGATGCTCTGGACGAGAAAGAGGTGAGCCAGGTCCTTAGAAACAACTGTTCTGCCCCCATGGCAACCACTGCCCCAGAGAACCTACCCCACAAGTCCCTGAAGAAATGAGCCCTAGCCGGTCCGATTAAGTGCCTGAGGTCAGCTGGGCAGGGTTGCGGAACTCCTCCCCCTCAACCCCAGCCTTCCATAGTGTCCTACCTGAGACACTCACTCCATCGGCCGGGGGCAGGGGCCACATTCCCATGGCCCAGGGTGGTGCGAGAGCAGCCCTTTGCTGGCCCACAACCAAACTTTCTCAAGGAACCTCAGAACAAAGGTGACAGGCTTCTCAGCAGGGCCTCACCAGGAAACACGCCCTTGGATGGGAGTGCAGCGTTCTTCACCATTGCAGGGTCCGCCTACACCCTCCCTGACTGTGAGCTTGCTTAGAGGGCTGACTCCCCCACCGCTCACGGAAGACCCCCACTTTCCACCTAAGTCTCTCCCCTCCTTCTGCCTGGTTCATCCCCACAGACTTTCATGCTCCCATTTTCCTGTCTGAGGTTACGTTTTGCTTTTGCTTTTTTTTTTTTCCTTAAGGGACTGTCACTCCACACACTGGGGAAAAGACACCTTTTGGAAGTGGCAACCCTCATCCAGAAGTAGGCTGGGTCAGTACTGGGCTGTGCAACTCATTGGAAAACTCTGGGTTGCAAGAGGCCAAGCAAACACATGAGTCAGCTGGAAGCTAAGCACTCTGAAGATACAATAATCTCCCCAGTTGAGTCCATCGACGGTCATTAAAGACCTCCTATAGACTCAAAGCAGAAACCCATCTCAGGATTTATATGATGTTCAGGCCCACGATGTCTCCTAAACACCTGATGTCCCCTCAGGTGTTCCAAGTCCATGTTCAACATTCTCCCCCCTCCCACCCTGGTCGGGTGTGCTGACATCACTGAAGTAGCGTGAAGAGCTGCTGAGAAATGGCACATTCAGGTGATGGGACCAGAGAGGCATGCAGACAAGTGTTTACATGTAAATTGGAGGTAACATGGTTTATCAACTTTCGTTTAGAAATAACGCCCCAGGACAACATGGCTACTTCGGTAACCACCGAAAAAGCTACTCAAGGGAAGACGTAGCCTGAGTTTGAAAACCGACACCTACGAATGAGCTCTGCAACCACATACAGTTGACTTTACTTAAAAAATACCAACAGCACCGCAAGGGACCAGACGTTCCAATTCTCCTCTCTCCAAGAAAGAGGCCCATTTCCTAAGAGGCCCACAGTCCTCTTTCAGTGACCACTGCGGGTAAAGGGCCCTGCTAGGCCCAGCACCACAGTCAGGGAGTGGCCCCATTCAGAGGCAGCAAATCACTTCCACCTGGCCACTCCTGCCCCCCAAATGCCCACCGCCTGGGCCAGGCAGGTTCACAGGGGTCTTCAAATTGTGGAAAGGAAACTCTAAGACAGTGCACGTCAAGCGCTTACTCAGGTAGGTGGCTGGCACGTATAGCAAGCCCTCTGTAAATAGTGGTTCCTATTACCGCATTTCCTAAGCTCGAAGTCTTAAGTTTTCAAAACTTTTAACATCTGTGTAGTACAGTACACCGTACTGCATTTAGGGGTCTTCTTACCCTTCTATCCCCCAGGCTGTTAGTAAAATAATGGTGTGTCTCACACCTGATGAGGCTTAGAATCAGTGCAATGCGATTACAGTGGTCAGACCTGTGAACGGGAACATGGAGCAAGGGCCGGGCGCACACCAAGGGGCTGCCTTCAGTCAGGCCGCTGGGCTCCCCAGGTTCAAACAGGGGTCTGAGAGGGTGCCTGGGCCAGGGGAAGAGAGGAGGATGTGGCCCCGAAGCCAAGGAGCTGGAGGCAGCAGGTCCAAGAGGCCTGGAACCGAGACAGAAAAACTCTGCCTCAAAGGTAACGCTGAGAAGGACATCTGCGTCCCAGCTGGCTCAACTGGCCACGCGGGTGGGGAAAGGTGGGGTGGGGGCAGAGTGAATGGCAGCTCCTGTTCCCCCCAGCACTGATCCCACGCGGCTGGGCAACCTGGCAGGAAGGCCACATGGGTCCCTGAGCAAGAGAAAGGAGAGAGCCACACGGCTGGACTTAGAGGAAGCCCTAAGGTGTCAGCCGAGATGGAACAAAGGAGACCCCGTCGCAGGGATGGGGGCAGTAAGGCGGCAGAGGCCCGGAAGAGAAAGCAGAGCAGGTCTGGGGGCCCAGGCCTGGAGGAGGGGAGAGAAGCTCCGGCCAAGGGCCTTCGGAAAAGGCAGAGAGGGGAGGGAGCAAAAATGGAGTTAAAGGATGTGAAACTGGGGGAAGTGGGAGGGGCAGAGGCAGAGGCGAGCGGAGGGCAGGGGCCCTCCGCGGGGCAGGTGGGTGAGGAGGGTCGGCCCGGCTAGGGCGAGGGGTGCGGGCCTTCCCTCCTGCTCAGGCTCCTCACCTTTGACATCGTTGGCCAGCGCCTTCCACGTTGGGGCAAAGGCGATGCAGTGGCCGCACCAAGAGGCGAAAAACTCCACGGCCCAAGCGCTGCGGGAGTCCAGCACCGTGCGGTGCACGGTGTCCGCCTGCAGCAGTGTCAGCGGGTCGGAGGGCGAGTAGAGCGCCGAGCGCGGGGCCGCGTCAGCGCCGAGCACCGCCAGCAGCAGCAGCAGCAGCAGAAGCAACAGCGACGGCGGCGGCCCCGAGCAGCGGCTGCACCACCCCATTCTCCGCGGCTCCCCCACCACCGCGCTCAAGTTTCGGGTGAGTTGGTGTGGGGAGGCGCCGCCGCACCTCCTGCCTCCGTCCGGTAGGAGGAGCCACGTGACTCCGCCCACAAGGCCCCGCCCCATTCGCTCTCTGGCCAGTGGGCGGGCGAGCGGCCGGGGCGGGACCTGCGCGCGGAAGCCCAGGGTGGGCCGCGAGCGCCCCCTTCGCGGTTTACCGAAACCTCAGAGCAGCGCCCGTGCTTCTGGATCCGGGAGCGCAGCCCAGGTCCTGGAGCCCCCGCCATCGGATGAAACGAGTGGGGCATCCGCGGGGCAGAGACCGGATCAGCTTTCCCGTAGCTGCTGGGGACTTGGGGAGATCATTTGGCTTCTCACGGGCCCCGTATGCAACCGAAAATGAGTTGGAATAAGCGATAAGACATTGTAAATTAAAAGCCGGTGGGAGAGAAGACGACCGTTGTTAGGAGAGGGTCTGAGTCTTTGACCACCGTGAGTTGCACAGGGATTAGATGGGCCCACACCCCCTGAGGCCCGTGACCTTCTAAGGGAAACTTTATTTGAGGGCTTCCTAATCGTGGACGAGAAGCCTCCTCCCCGCCTTATGCTGGGCTGGATTGGCCTGGCCATTGCCCTGGAATCGGGGTTCCTCGGCACACAGGTCTGCCACCCTCATAAGTTTATTTGCGTGAGAACTCCAGTTGGGGCTCCCAGCAGCCCAGGTGCCCCACGTCCAACTTGTCCTTGCAGCTCTGCATACTCAAATGTCCCTCTCACAAGTAACCTGATAACTACTCTTGTGTTCTTGTATGCTAAGTGGTTAATGGTTAATTTTCCTTAGTCCCCTTTTGCAGCTTGTAGTGCTGGGCTATTTTAAGGGGAGAAGGTGCTCCTTAGAGGGTTGGTTGTCACCAATGATCTTTTTCCTCTTTCTTTGCTGGGTTAGCCCACCTGGCGTGTAAACCATCATCTCAGACTAGATTCATTCTTCATTCAACATTTATTGTGTGGTTTCCTTGTGCCAGGTCCTGCTCTCGGTACTGAGAATAAAGCAGTAAACAAAACCAAGACTCTACAGTCACAGAACTTACCTTCTGGTGGGAATAGGGATTGAGAGATCATGCGCAAGTAGATGTAGATCTGATGGTAACAAATGCTATAAAGAAACATACAATAGTGTGAGAAGAGAGTGACAAAAATGGTTTGGGTTTTTTGGTTTTGTTTTGTTTTGTTTTGTTTTGGCCACTACTATTTGCAGGACCAGGGTCAACAGCACAAGGCCCACATAGCAAGTTAAATCTTTATGTAAAATTTCTATTTTTTCCATCCTGCACATATACTTTCATAATAATCTGGAAGACCAAATTTAAGTTCAGAATTCTCGGACTCCCCAAGACGTGCACTGGAATGGGGCTGCTAAGGCAGTACCTGGGGTCTGGCCCTTGGCCTTCCTGCCACTCTTTGCATTCCAGCTCTGTCGCGTCCGGCAAGGGGCCTCGCGTCTGCATCTGCAGCATCTCTGTCTGCACATCTGAGATCCATCCACACCTCCTGCAAAGGGCCACTCCTTGGCTCCTCAAGAGGATAGGGAGACCTTAGGAGAAAGCCAGTGCAGTCTCTAAAAGCTGACCTGGTGCTATTGGGGCCCTGAGTTGTAGGGTCTTGTGTACCAGAGTATGATACAAGAAGGAGTGAGGAGCAGGAACTTTAGGTGGGCACATCCCTTTGGCCCAGGGGTGTCAAACTCATGTTCACCGGGGGCCACATCAGCCTCAAGGTTGCCTTCAAAGAGCCGAATGTAATTTTAGGACTGTATACATGTGACTACTCCTTAATGAGGGGCAAGGAGCTCAGCGATGCCTCTGGATAGAAACAAGGTGGAGGGCCGGATTGGCCCGGGCCTTGTGTTTGCCACCTGTGCCTTAGCCTATGGGTTTCTTACTCTGTGAAAAGGGGCGTGGCTGGAAGAGGGCCAGAGAGCTCGGAACCTAAGTTAGGGACTCCTCTTGCCCCAGTTCTAATGAGGTAACATTTGAGCCAAAGACCCAGATGAAGTATGGGAGGCAGCCCTGTGGCATTCCCGGGATGAGAGCATTCCAGGGGGAGATCTGGAGGTTTTGGTGCTAGCTATCTTCACGTGTTCCTGTTTTCTGTGTGCAGTCTGGAACCCCACTAAGAAGTTACACGTGGTCTGGTCAGAGTGTTAGTACCTCCCCAGCTCCCCCAGCCAACTCCGGGTACTGGGTACCCACTTCCCTCACTCCTAGCAGCCCCTGGGACCAGGCTTGGCCCAGGATCATCAGGAGAGATGGTCCCCCAGTCACCTTGGATTCCAGGGACTGAAAGTATTTCAGCAGCCGGATCTGGGGCCAGTGAAAGTCAAGTGCCTTCCAATGTCTCCATTGTTAAACAGACTTGTAGTTCTCTTCCCCAGGGCCCTGGTAATTATAGAGACAATGTATGCGGAATGTTCCAAGCTGGGAAAGACACCCCAGCTGAGTACACAAAGATGTGCTTATTCACGTATCTGTTTCGGAGTGTCAGGAATGGGAAAGAATACCAACTATTCGAATAGATTAGAGAAAATGTCTTGGCAATGAGACCAAAGCAGTTGAGACTGAGAGTTATAAAACCTGGGATTCCAATATCTCAGAACAGAGATTTTCAACTTTTTAAAGACTTGGAAGCCTTTGTTTAAACAGAATCTTGAAGAAGAAAAAAAAAAAGCTTAAACAGACAAAAGCAAGCCGAAGGGCGTGACCTAGAGCAACACCCACTCTCTCAGGTCTTTGGGGCTTCTCGGGAAGCCCAGGGCGCCCCAGGCCACCGTTGGAAAACCGCCAGTCTGGAACTGAGAGCAGAAAATACAAGAATTGCAACTTGCCCTGCTCGCCCTTCCAGACGCTTCCTGGGAGGAAAATGTGATGGAGAGGGAAATCTCAGGAATGAGGTACAGAGAAAGAGTGCCGTGGAAAGCCTCGGAAGTGGGGTGACTAGGAATGCCTCCCCAGGTCCTTTGTTCCTCTTCCTACGCACAAGCTGTAGGAAAGTGAGCCAAGCTGAATCCAATGAGAAGAATAGTGTTAGCTACTACTTCGCACCTGCTGTTCGAACGCTTGCAGCTATCACTCATTTAATTCTCATGCCAGTTCTACGAGGTGGCAGTATTATCCCACTTGACAGATGAGGAGACCGAGGTAGAAAGAGCCCTGCTGACTTTCCCACTTGCGATTCATTCACGCATTATGCATGAGTAAGAAAGAGGGAATTTGGGAGCTTGTCAGCTGCAAATGAGATAGCCGGTGAGAGGAATGCATCTTCTAGACCTGTACAGATCCTTATTATGAGCAGCAAGACGGTGTTGGGTGAAATACGTCAGCCGGTAGCAGAGCATTAAGTGACTTGCCACTCACTCATTCAAGATGAAGATCCGAGAGGTGTGTGGCTAGAGGGTGAATGACCAGCAGCAAAGAAGGGACCTTTGCTTTGTCCCTTCACCACGCACCTCTTTCTAGATGCACCTTTCCAAAGCTGAGATCGGTTGGAACACCAGTTCAGAGAGTGTAAGAGTCGAACCCGGCCAGCCCAGCAGGAAAGCAAAACACATTCTCAGGGCCTGCTGAGGGCAGTTACAAGCACTGTTTTTACAGAGGTGCTTGCAAGGGGTCAGGGGAACTGGCAAGAGCTGTGAGGTCCCTAGCGCCCACCAACAGCAAGAAGTCCTTTCAGCACTCTTCCTCTGGGGGGGACGCGGGGGTGAGGATAAGGGGAGGTGCTGTGATGAAATCTGTGGGGGCTGGAGTCCAGAAAGAGGGGCCACCCAGCAGGAGCTGTGACGGCAAAGCACTGCTGCCCTCACCACCACCAACACAGGGAAGCAGGGAGGCCCCAGGAAAGTCTCACTTTTGCCTCTTCCTCCTCCATCCTCTGATGCCTGCCGCCCGTTGGCCAAACCCCATGAAAGCCAGTGTGAGGGGCCCTGATTAGAGTCCATAATAGTTGGCTCCCAAGACAAAGGCAGCTTCAAGGACGCTGCCGCGTGGAGAGGGCTGTACCTAGTCCAGGGTCTCCAAACGGGCCCTTCAAGACCTCAGAGATGAGCATGGACCACCCAAAAATCCCCAACCGTCTTTCTGTGGGAGTCTCCGGGGTAGGAGTGGGGCTAGAAATCTATCCCGCCAGCGGAGAGCGCGCACCCGGGGCATTCCGTCCCAGCTCCTCCTCCTTCTGCACCCACACTCAGCCCGATGGCCTTATTCTCTGCCTGGAGAGGACACCGAGGCCCAGCAAACGTGAAGGGTCTTGCTCAAGGCCACACAGCAAGGTGATGGTAGAATCCACTTTTTGGTCGGGCTTTCCAACCTGGCTGTGGAAGCATTGAGAAGGAGGGACATTCATGAAAGTGATATTCGGGACAAAACACCCATTCAGGGGGAGCTTCCCTGGTCCCAGGTTGAGAGTGGGAGAGGCATGTAGGGGGACAGTGAGTATATGAGAGCTCTGCACTCAAAGGGACCAGCTACCACCCTCACTTCGCTCACCCTCCACCCCCATCTCTCTCTCACACACACACGCACACACACGCACTGATTATTAAAAGTGGAATGACTTTGGCTCATGCTGTCTCCTTTGATGGACGTAGGCAGGGCGACCAGCATTAAAATGATGGGGCCCTGGCTGGTGTGGCTCTGTTGGTTGGGCACCGTCCCAAAAGCAAAAGGTCGCCAGTTAGATTCCCAGTCAGGGCACGTGCCTGGGTTGCAGGCCAGGTCCCCACTCAGGACACGTGCAAGAGGCAACTGTTGGGTATTTCTCTCTCACATCCACGTTTCTCTCCTCTTCCTCTCTCCCATCCCCTCTCTCTAGAATCGATAAAAACAAACACACAAACAAATAAATAATGGGGCGGGAGAAACCGAGGCTCAGGCAGGCTGAGAAAGCTGCTCCGGGTTGTGTGTCCAGTAAGTAAGAGACTGGAAGCCATCAGACGAGAGCTCCTTGTTCCCCCGCCCTTGGACTTGCACCTGTGCCCGTCTTGGCTCCCAGCACCTTCCTCTCATTGGCACCTACCCCTCCACGTGTGCTCTCGGTCAGGCCCCTCTCATCACTCTAAGGCTTTGCTTCCCATCCCCCTCCACCCGGTCTGGCAAAGCTAACTCTTCCTCTCTACCAGATGGATTCAGTTCTCCAGCAACAAACGTGCTCTCCAGCTCCCACTAAAACCAACAGAAGGAAACTCCCGGATGAATGTCCTCATGCCAGATACGGCCCCATTTCCTTCCTTCTCTTTACAGTCACGCTTTACAACAGAGCTGGTTGTCTGTGCTCACCGCCCGCACTTCCTCACCCTGCCCCTTACTCCTCACCGGCTCTGGTCTGGCTCCTGACCTCACCACTCTGCTGAGACTTCCTGCCAGGGTCAGTGACCCTCCCAGAGCGCACCCCGGCTTCCTCTTGCTCAACCTCACTCCGCCTTCAACACAGCTGACGGCTCCCTACGTGAAACACTTCTTTCTTCGGGCTTTTAGTTTAAACCACATGAATTCATTTTCAATGCCTCCAGGAACAAATTATCACACACTGAGTGTCTTAAAGCAGCACAGATTTATTCCCTTACAGTTCTGTAGGCCAGAAGTCCGACAGGGGTCTCACAGGCTCTGAAACCTGGGTGTTGGCCGTGCTGTGTTCCCTGCTGGGGGCTTTGGGGGAGACTCTGCTTCCTCACTCATTCAGGTTGTTGGCAGAATTCGGTCCTTGCAGTTGTCGGACTGAGGTCCTTTGCCTTTGCAAACCATCAGCAAGGGCCATACGCACAGTCCGGAGGCCGCCATCTTCCCTGGCTCCTCCACAGTCACAGCTGGCAGTGCTGGGTCCGGTCCCCCTCCCGTTTCAAATCTCTCCCACCCTGTCTGCTTCCTTCCTTTTTTCATTTTTAGAGTCTGGCGGTAAGATTGGGCCCGCCCAGGTAATCCAGAATAATCTCCCCATCTCTACATCTTGAACCTTAATTGCATCTGCAAAGTCCCTTTTGCCATGCCAGATAATGTATTCGTGGGCTCCGTGGATTGGGGTGTGGACATTTGGGGTTCACTGTTGGGGCGGCCACACTGCTCTCCTCGTTCTCCTCCGCCTCACTGGCACCTCCTCCTCCGTCCACTTTCCCCGCCGTTCATCCTCCTTCCACCTCGGTGTCAGAAACCCGAGACTCTGCCCTCAGCCCTCCTCCTTCTTTCTTACACCTTTTCCATAAGCAATCCCATCCACTTTTGGGGTGCTCCCTCTGCAAACACATGCTCCTAAATTTTTATTTTCAGCCCTAAATTCACTCTTGAGTTCAAGACTCATCTGATCAACATTTCCACTCGAATGGGTGACCGACGTTCAACGAGCCAATCGTCGGCTTGCTCGCCACCCACATGTCTCCGCCCTCTCTGCCGCCACCCGGCCTCCCCCACCAGCCACAGGGGCCACAGAAGTTGCCTCCCGGTTGAAGTCCAGCCTGTGCTCTTACCCCTCACCCACTCTTTACCCCGCACGCAGCCAGAGCAAGCTGTAAAAACACAGTCAGACCAAGTCATGTCCCTGCTTAAGCTCTTCCAAAGCCTTCTCAGTAAAGTTTTAATAAAATCTGTTGCCAAAAGCCCGGCTACTCAACGTGTGGTCCACACACCAGCAGCATTGGCCTAACCAGGGAGCGTTATGTCAGGACTACAGAATCTCAGGCCCCATCTCAGGCCTTCAGAATCGGAATCTGTGCTTTCACAGACGGTGGGTAGGCACACTGGATTCTGAGACATGCATGATCTGGTCCCTACCGTTCTGACTTCTGTCTCCGATCCCACCTCCCTTGCTAACTTCCCTTAGACCATGTAGGTGTGTGTTTCTCGCATTAGGTCCAGGACACTATCACCTCAGGGCCTTTGCACTGTCTGACTTCTTTTCTCGGAGCACCCCTTTTCTGCTTCTTTACTCATTAGGCACATCTCAGTGTCACCTCTGCAGGCAGGTCCCCTGGGACCATCCTATTGAAAGTTGTTCTCCACCACCCCCACCATTCAGCCTCGATTTACCCTATTTTGTTTCTTTCACTCCCCTTTTCTCTATCTGTAATGATCATGTGTATTTCTTTGTTTTCTTGTTAAATGTCTTCTCTCCCCATCCCCTGTCCCAAGCAGGTACCATCAATGAAGGCAGGGACCCTGGTCTGTCCTGCACACTCCTGTCACCTGGGGCCAGAGAAGTACCCATCCATGCATTCATTTTTGGGATAAATTAGCAGCAAAGTCTCCACCCTGTCCCTCTCTCTCACTCCCTCTGTCCCCCACTTTCTGCTGTCAGTGCTATTGCAACTCGGGCCCGAGAAAAGATCAGGCTGCCTGAGCACTGGTTCTTGGAATTCTCCAGGTCTCTGGAAATAGCTCTTGCCCATAACCAGTCAAGAAATGAGTGTTGTTTGTTTGTTTTTTTTCAGGACTCAATCTGGTAACACCCTGGAGAATGGCTGACTAAACCTAAGTAATAATTACACTTAACTGATGGCACTTACATAACACTTAACTGATATTGGCCAAGCACTGTTCTAAGCACCCATTCTGAATAACCCAGTTATTCCTTATTGTAATGGTTTTCGTTTTACAAATGTGGAAAACGGCACAGAGAGACTCACTCACGTGCTCAAGGTTTTCACAACAAGGAGGTGGAGGCCATAGCCTCCTCAGACCCAGACTGGCGGGGCCTCTGCCCAGAGCCTAGAAGGCTCTGCCCTGGAGGTGTCCTCCACCCCAGGCACAGCTCCGAGGGGCCAAGGGTCACAACTGCACCCTGTTCTAGACCACACTTGGGCACATGGGACTGTGGCGTTCCCAGGCCGATAGCCCTGTGTCTGCTTCCAGGGCCTCTTCTCTGAGGTCATCTTTCTGAAGGTGACAGCTCCTCTGAGTGGCCCCAATGGTGGCCAAGTGTTAGCTTTTTGCAAAACCTGGGCAGAGCTTGGACACTGGGTCCTTACACATGTGGGAAGACCTCTCCGGAGGCACGAGAGAGCAGGACCTGGGGGTGGGGGGGCAGGCCTGTTTCCTGACACCCCCGGTTCAGACACAGATCTCTGCCGAGTCCACGAAATCTATCTAACTCCAAACCTGGCCTCCAGGTCATCATGAAGGTTTATGGGTCAAGGTAGGAGGGGAGAACATGTCTTACTTACCAGTTTGTTAGCTCGATTGATAACTGTAACTTTAAAATATTTTAAATGTTTAGACATAGGGTCTGTGGCCCCACACATGTTGGGGGTGGGCCTGTGTACGCAGGCAGCTGGCTTGGCGCTTACTTCCCACGCCGACTGTGTGCATCTTCTGGGCTGAGTCGGGCGCCTTCCAGAGGTCCCGACCCTCTGCTCCCAGGGAGGCCCTGCACGGTGGCTGTCCCGTCCGTCCTCCAGTTGCTCTTCAAGTAGTGGTCATTTCCACTGTGCCCAGCAAACCCTGTGAGGCTCCCCCACCGGTGCTCCTCGAGGCTAAGGGCTGAGGGAGGCCTGCTCTGGCTGGGGCCCTGGTGCTGCGTGAGCCTTGGGTTCAAATCCACCACTTATTCACTGTGTGACCTTAGGCAAAGGATGCAGCCGCTGCGACCCTTCCATGTCCTTCCTCAAGGACTAAGAGGGTAACATCTACATACTCAGCAACGTTGCTACGATGCTGTGTGGCTCAGCTGCCCAAGGCCAACCCCAGAGCACAGAGCTGGCAGGAGCCAAACTAAAGAGCAGAGACCCCTAATGGGAAGGCCCGGGGCCCGGACACAGCTGAGCTGGAGGGACGCGGTCCAGGTTGTCCCCGCCGCTGGACTCTGTGGGCTGCGGGGAGCCAGAACCATCCCGATCCTGAAACATGGTGTGCCGAGCCTTTGCCTTCAGAACGCTCCACTTCCCTTTAAAATTCTTCTTCTGTGAGCTGTGCTGGTCTGCGGCCTTCCCCTCCACTAATTATGATTACCCCCTCTCCACACACACACACACACACACACACACACAAATCCAAAGACATGCAGATTGTTTTAGGTAGGAAGATTTCAGTGACTAAATATAGACCATGATATGACAAGAGCTTAATGTCTTTATTGAGAAACAAAGGCTGCCTTTCAACTCACTATGAAACCTGTCTCGAGCAAGAGGTTACCTGGATGGGGTTGAGGAGGAGAGCCCGGGGAATTTCTCAACAGCAGGGTGTTGAAACTGACACTCCTTCCTTTGTCCTGTGAGGGCGGATGCGGTCGATTTCACAGACAGACACTGAACGTATGCAGTCCTCATGGGGGCCCAGCGACTCCCTGAAGGTCACAGGGCTGGCTGCAGACCCCAGGGCTTTTCTCCCTTCTCTGCACGAGTGCCCCGACATCAGGTGTCAGTGGTCTGTTTTCCCAAGAAAACAAGCCCCACATTTGGGGTCTGAGACCTGATGCGGGTGCGCACCTGTGGACAGGTGCCGTATAGAGGTTTCGATCCATTATCCGGATTCCAGTCCAGCTCACCGCTCGCTGGCTGAGTGATACTGGGCAATTTAATTACCCTCGTGGTGCCTCAGTTGCCTTACCTGTTAAATGGGTCCACTAACAGTATCCATTTCATAGAGTGGTTTTCAGATTTAGTGGAATAATGTACATTAATACATGTAACCACTCAGAAGCAAAATGCTTAAAACAGAGACCAGCCAGAGATGATACTCAGTCACGTTGCTTATCAAGGGTGGGAAGTGAGGGAGGCTGAGGTCGGGGGAGTAGTGGGGGAACATGGAGACAACTGTACTTGAACAACAACAAAAAAATGTGAAAAAAGTTATTAACCTCTGAGGGGACCAGGCTGGAGCTCGGGAGATGGTGTCACTGTGTCACATCCTTCAGGGGTTCAACCTCTCAGTCAGAAACCAGGAGACTCTCATGTCTTGTACTCTGTCTCTCCCCAAAATGATAAAAAGCGGTACAGATACTTCTTAAGACATCAAGTTATGCATATGTTTGGCAAAGATACCAAGATATTTTAACAAGGTCATGATCTCAAAGGCCACGAGCAGGAATTATCGATATTGTGGCTCCCAAAGAATTCTTGAGTAAAGCTTTTTCTACCCATCGTCTCTGAGTGAGGAAACTCATCGTTGAGAATCGTAGTCGGGACTTGGAGTTCCAATCCCACTTCGCTCATCTAAGCACCTGAATTCATTTTCTCAACATAGTAGCAATAACACCGGCAGAGCAGGTAGGGAAGTTATTTAGATGATCATTATATTAAAAAATATTTTGACTGCCCTTCAAATGGGCCACCACACAGGTCTCCCCATGTTGTGAGAACTCAGAATCCTGGAATGCTCTTGGAGCCAACAGTGTGGTCGTGGGTTTCCTGACAGGCATTCTTCCAGTACGGAGACACGTGCATAAAATGTACCTTTAAATAACGTTCTTATTTGGAACAAAAGCACATGAAAATCTGATACCTACTTGCAAAAGATGCCAGTAGCATGAAACCAAAACACATTTGAGTAGGTGCTAGAGTTGTAGAGCCGAAAGCAACTGTGTCTTCAGAATGCAGGGCAATGCAAGTCCACCCACTGAGGCCACTGGTTAGTGACACCTGACGATTCTTCTCCCGGCACTATCGGCCTACCATCCAATGCACATCTTGAATCTTTTTTTTTAACATGCAAAAGTGCTAAAACATTTTAGCTATGTTAAATGCACATGCCACTTAAATTAGGCATGACAGCAACACATTTCAATTACTTTGAGTCAAATTCTTACTTGAAATAAAAAATATTTAGGTTGAAAGATGGGACCCACATTTGCAGACAGTAGTAGTGGAATCATTTTGAAGTTATAAGAGGAAGGGGAGTGTAGTTCTTGCCTTATGTGCCATAGTAATTTTTATTATTAAGGTGGTGCTTCTATATAGCAAAAGAAGCTTTTAACTACACACACACACACACAGAGCGGTCTTCAGCCCCATTCCTCTCCTCCCCATCACTCAGAGGCTCCCATTGTTGATCATCTTATTTCAGCATCTTGACCTCTGTATTCGGAAAGATACACTATCTCTTAAGTCATTAGTTACACATTTTAGCTATTGACTTCCTGTATTCCTCTGGGTTCTGCATAAAAACGGAACCAAATCAAATGTGTACGGAGAGAGAGAGAGGAGCGTGATTAAGGAACTGGCTTGGTGAGTAGGGAATCCGCAGAGCAGGCTGGCAGGCGGGAGAGGCCCTGGGGAGAGAGGATGCGGCAGCCGGGTCCCAAGGCCATCTGGGGGCAGAATTCCCTCTCCTGCCGGCCCTCAGTCTGTTTCCCCTTAAGACCTCACTTGCGAGTTGGTGTTCTGTGGTAAGGAGACAAGAAACAGGACAACTATACACAACTCGGGAGTCTGTTCTGGAAGTGAACCGAAGAATTTTTTTGGTCTTGCTATGGAGGACATATGAAGATAATAGACAAAATTTGAAAGAAGTCCGTAGATTACAAAATAAAAAAGACCTTCATCTGGTTGGATGAGGAACATCACGTTATAAAGGGTCATGTGCTTTGTTGAAAACCTGCAGATTCCGATGTTACTCTCATCTGAAACAACACCTTCATTGAGGCAGCCAGTCTGGGGTTTGAGTGAACATCAGGGGACCGTGGCCTTGCCAAGTGGACACGTAAAATTAACCATCACACTTCCTAACATGGTAGGTGCAAATGATCTCCCTTGCCTTCCTGTATCCTCTCAATATACTGATATCACAATATTCAATATTTAATTATTGTAACTATAAAATTGTTTATAGGTGAGCCGAGAAGCATGCCATAATTGTCCCTTACTCATATAATGCTTTGTCTTTCCTCATTTTTTGTTACTCACTCTTCTTTGACGCTGTTACTCAGTCCTTCCTCACTCTCTACAGCTTCTCAATGCCAAGTTTCATGTTGTTGAGGCCATCGGGCGATTTATTCCTCTCCTTCCTCCCTCCCACCTGGAGGCCTTCCTTCTGGAGCCCTCTGCCCCCTGTTCCGCCCCGGAGGCACGGCTCTCTAGGGGAGCGAGGCAGCGCCCATTCTGGGAGTGCCCTTCCAGGTCATTCTGGCAACTTCCTTTCTGGATTTTATCTTCCGTGGTCATGGCCTCTGAGAAAGGATGCTTGAGAGGGGAGAACTTTGCATTTCCAAAAATGTCCAGATTGTACCTCAACACTTGGTTCCACAAAGTGTAGACTTTTAAATGAAAATCCTTTTCATTCAAGTTTTGAAAATTCTGCTGTATTTTCGTAAGGCCTCCAATGTTTCCGTCAGGAGAGTGATGATACCTTTATTCCTAACCCTTTATATGAGATTTTACCTTTTTCTGTTCAGAAACTTTTAGAATGGTTTCTTTATCTGTGGAGTCCTGGTGTTTCAGAATGATGTGCCTTAGCAGGGGGTTATTTATTGTTCTGGGCACTCATGGACCATTTCCACTGGAAACTCACATGGGTAACTTCTGAAATTTTTTCTTATGTCGTTTTCTTCTGTTTTCTCTGTTCTTGCTAGATGTCCAATTAATGAGATATTGGGATTCTTTGATTGGTTATCTGTTTCTCTCCTGTTTTTATCTACTTTTCATTTTGCTTTCTAAAAGGCTTCCTCGACCTTATCTTCTAACTTCCTATTGAATTTTAAATCATGGCTGCTATACTTTTGATTTTCAAGAGCTTTATCTTGTCCTCTGACTCATTACTCTTCTAGAGCATCCTATTCTTGTTTTTATGGATGCAATACTGCTCCAGCTCTCTGAGGATTTTAATTTTAATTCTAGTTTTTGCTTCTCATGATGTTTTCTTCTGTGCCGTGTATTGTTGTTTCACAAGAATTCCTGTCATTTTTTTCTTCTTGGTTGGCTCTACTTCATATTGGCAGCTTCCCCCACATGTCTGGCAATGGCTGGCTCTTCATTCAGTCACGTATGGGTGACGTGCCCAAAATGTGACGAGTAACTTTGTCTACATGGGTGGGGCTTTTGACTGGTCCACTTCACTGGAAGGAGATTAGGTAGGAAGACATCTATCTCTTCCTCTGGAGGAACCTCCAAATGTAAGTAATTCTTACATGAAAGAAGCATAAGGACTTGTCCCCTGAGACCCCAACCCAGAGTGCTGTCAGCTTCCTGGGGGTGGTGGGAAGGCTCTCGAGGAGGACTGAGGTGCACTTTGTTTTACCAACAGGGACATAGGGAGATACCTAGAATCTCCCTATGAACCGTGATGAGTTGACTGAATGGGTGAAAGTGGAGGTACAAGAGGAGGGCACTAGAAATTAAACCCTATCTATCACTCACATTAATTACCTATAACAAAGAACCATTAAAAAAATAAAACTTCAAAAGGAACTCACAAGGTAACCTAACATGCTCAGCACATCATCACGCTTGCCCGCTGGGTCCACCACAGAATGGAACGTAAAAGGCCACCCCAGATACAAAGGTGGACAAAATCTACGAGGACCCATCTCAAAAAATGGAAGCCAAACATGCAACACAGTCATGTAACTCCTGCCAGCAAGTGCAGGCCGTGCAACATTGGGGTCTGGGCTCCATTGAGCGGGCTTAGGCCCCCTACCTACAGATGTGGTGAATGGGCCACACTGGGCTTCCAGTCCCCAGTCAGCTGCCCACCCCGTGGACATACATCCCAGTGGCCACACAGGACACAGACCACGGTCATGGCGGAAAAAACACCTCTGCCCCATGTTCAGATACCCAACAACATTCTCATCGGATCATGACACCAGAGTCACAGCCCAAGCAACACGGAGAGGACTTCTTCCTCTGACAGAAGGTGGAGCCTCATGCTCCCAGACTGGCGGGGCAGAACAGCACTGAAATGAGTGGAGAAGGCCATCAACAAAACAGCTTATCGAACAGGCCCCGCCTAAGAAAAGTCATTTGAACATCAAGCACTGTGCTCCATCACACAGTGGGTGATACTGAACTTGGAGGGGGTGGAGGACCAGTGGCACCTGATTAGTCTGTGAAGGCGGAGTCCCAGACTCGGTGTTCCCAGTTATTCTTTTACTTTTCTCCCACTGGAGCACCCTCCCTGGGGCTGACCTATGCTCAGGGCCAAGTGGCATCCCCAGTAGGGCCTCCCAATTCAAATGGGAGGCAATGCTACCTTTTGGGCGCCTCCCTCCTGGGGGAACCCCCTGTGAATGGGGGAGGGGAGGACAGAACATCAGGGCACTAGGGTTCCCTGGTCATGCTGGGACCTCTGATTCAGGTGGGTGATATCAGAGGCTATGTCCAGGTGTGACTTCATTCAGGGGGTGACTCCCCTCGCCAAATTGGAGGATTGGGCCAAAAGGTTTGGGTCAAGCAACAGGGGCCACAGATCCCGAAGAAGTAGAAGGGCATCTTGGGCTTTGGGAGGGCACGGAGCTCAGCGAGGTGGAAAGTCGCACCTGTCTTCTCACTCCCACACAGAAGCCTGCGTGGGGCCTGGCACTGCAACGCTGATTGGAATCAACACAGCGTGGGGGGAGAGGCAAACTCAAACAATGCTGGGTTTGTCTGTCATCCAGAATCAAGTCCCTCTTGTCCCACGCTGCCGTTTTAATGGCTTGGCCAGGATGCAATGACTTGGACTTTCCTCTAGGCCGACAAGAATCCCTGGAATCGCTAGCCAAGGTAGTGATGGACACCTGCACAGCCCTCAGTGATCTGCTGTCAGACAGGGGGCATTTGTGTCTCTGCCAACGCTTCTTGCTGTAGAACTAGGGACAGTGCAGCGGGGCGGGGATGCAGGTAGAAAGCCAGGTTAGGTGGGGTGGTTATCACCTGTGTACCACACAGTCCCCCCGGGCTCATTTTTTACCTCTTTAGTTGGCTTAGTCCAGGCAGTGGGGGTTCTTGCGGGGGGGCCATCCTCCAGGGAGACCTCATCATCATCCTGGGTCTGGTTCTAAGTGACCTGGTCACATGCCCTCAAAATGACCAGCAGGCTCTGCGAGCACTGTACACATCCAGTTGTTCAGGGGCCCATCCACCCAGCTCCACCTACACATCCAAGGCAATGAGGGTCCACCGGAGGGGTGTGCTTTCCTCGCTACTTCCGTGACTGCACGGGGCGGCAGGTGCTGTCGGGAAAGGCAGGGTCTCAGGGCCCCTGCACAGCCACATCTGAATGGGCCTTGGGCCTGGAACACTTCCTTACCTGCTAAGAGAGAAATTCCTCACCACCTGTGCCAGCTTGTCACCTCGTGTGGGAATGCCCTTCCTGCTTCAGACTCACCGTGGGCTCCTTCATTCTGTTTAAGCGCAGGTGGCGGTGGCCTGCGGGCACCCCCTCAGCTTTCCGAATTTCCTACCACTGCATTGAGAAGCGGGGTGCAGGCAGTCACACCACCCGCTCTCGCTTTGGACTGAACCCACTGGCCACAGGGGATCGGTGCTTCGCAAGGGGCTGGATCTTGTGCACTCTCTCCTCTCTTGCTGTAAGGAAACCCGGTACCACTTGAGCCTGGGCTGCGGTTGTCTGTTCTCAGGGACCTCTTATCTCACATGGGTCTTTTCCTTGGGTAGCAATAATCTGGCTTTTAACCTTGGCCTCACAGCCTGGCCACCCAGTGACCCACGAAACAGTCCCAGGCTCCACTTTTTCTACAGCAGTCACAGCCTCCCATTTCCGAGCTTTCTGGGATGTCGTAGGGCAACTGCTTGTCTTGACAGCATTTACTTCTCATAGGTACTCACCACTCTTGGCTCTGCTACATCAGCTGCCACCCTCCTGGCTACCATCTTCATGTATTTTGAGTCAAGGACACAGCTACTGGGTCTCTTCCAAGATTCAACCTGCCACTCCTGTTAAGTTCTTAGCACCAAACACAGTATGTGGCATGCAGTGGATACTCAATTGTTTCACGAGTCAAAGATTTCACAGAATCTGCTGCAACACAGGGTCACTTTTGCAGAATTTCTTTTAACATCCATGGCTGTGTAGGGGTTAAAGGTGTGGCAGGGATGGAACTCAGGTGAGATTATGGTGGTTACTTCTGATCTGTTGGAGCAGACAATCCACTGTCCTGAGCTCCATACTTCAGGGTGCTCCTTCTTTGCAAATGTTTTATTCTTTTCTCTCTCTAGCTCTTCTCCAAGCTCATAGTTCTAGAAATAAATTATAGCCTCTATACCTAGGCATCGGATGGCTGCCCTTCTGTGTTATTTTGCAAGGGTGATCAACCAGAACTCAAGTCATTTGCCACGGACGACAGGGAAGAAGCCCAGCATTACAGAACACGAAGTTCTCATTTACCTTGAGCTCTTCCCCAACCACCTCCATCTACCCTTCTTGGGTCCTTCCGTTATGTGTTCTCAAACCCAGGTTGCAGCATTTATTGCAAAATTTATTGCAAAATCCTTTGCAGCATTTATTGCAACCTGTCATGCCTTCTGAAAATTTTTGGATGACCCTTGCATTGGACTTTGAGCTCCACGAGGTCAGGGATCATGTGTGCATCCCAGCTGTCCCCAGCACTGCGCACAGCGCTCAGAACAGGAAGGTGCGACGAACGCCCGAGTGACGAACATCCGACTGCCCCGATGTGTGCGGCGGGGCGTTTCTGTGCAGCGTCCGCAGCCCCCGCACACCGTCGCCTTGTTGTACTGCCGAGCACAGACGCTCTGCTACCCAGTCAGGGACCAGCTTTCTAAACTAGGCTCAAAGCGTGAACAGAGAACACCTGACATGCAGTTAATTTATAAATCAGTTTATTTACAGATTTTTATCTTTTCTTAAAGTACATTTCAGTTAACAAATCTATTTACACAGGTGTACATGGGAACTCATCCCAGTTATTTTACAGATCATACTTACAAACCACACCCTAAGTCTTCTGTGCAAAGCTGCACTGGATGTGACTATTGGCTGAAAATGGCCTGATGACCAGGCTATTTACACATACACAGTAAACGGGTTTGTTTTTCATGTCTGCACGATACAGTACACACACGGAGGCCAGGCCTCCCAGAGAATGCTTTGCAATGTGTTTCCCGAGAAGGCTTTGCAAAGTCCGGAAGGAAAAGCTATTAAACATTAGGTTAATTAAAATGACAGTACCTCCTTTACATCAGTTTACATTTTCTTCACATTTTTATAATACAAAGATATTTTATTGAATTGCTGCACAACCAGTTTAAGATGATTTGTAAACATGTAAATTCCTACAATTTGCATTAAACATCATTGTAGTTTCTATCATTTGCTCTTTGAATTAATGTTTTATTCACTAGTATTCTTAAGGTAGTAAAAGAAGGTGTAAGTTTGAACTTCTTGCAGAAAAGTTACGAGTCTCTAATGCTGTGCGAGTACACACTTTATTCAAGTATTGCAAAAAGCTAAGGCCACTTTTTTTTTCAAGACAAGAAAGTGAACAAAACTGTTTTTATCAATAGGCCACAACACTCTTATGAGCAATGAAATCTCTTCTGAAAGATAATTTCTCAGAGACCTGTAGTCACAGAAGGAATCTTCTTTTCTTTTAGGTAAAAGAAAAACAAATCACCTTCCCTGTTAACTACTTTTGAGCTCTTCGCGCTTTTCCCTAGAGTAAAAATTCCTGTTTAGACCTGAAGAGGGAATCTACCCTGTACTTATTTAACCCAGAGTTAAGCACCCTGGACAGCACAAATTGTTTTGGACTCAGAAATAATCTGAAGCCTATATGTTGGTTTACTACTAAATTCTGAGTGCTATTTTAAAAGATATTACTGCTGATGCAAAGATCTTTTTCCTAGAGGAACTATGAAGAGAGTGAAAGAGGATGGGGGTGCGGGGAGAAGGAACAGAGATTACAAAGGGGGGGTACTTAGATTCGTGGTTAAGAGGCAGACGATTAAGATCCCAGTAAGGAACAAGCGGCCGGGTGTCCGCATTCATCATTTCAACCCTAACACTAAACCCCTTCCAATTGTATCCAGATAGTTAAAATAATAAGAAATCTGCTAATTACAGGTTCCTTTGTTTTCTGCTGCCTGACCATGGGTCATTATTTCTAGCAAGGAGTAAGACTGACCAACTCCTGTCTCTCGCGTGGAACCCAGAACGCTGAGGCGCTGGCGCACCCTGGAACTGCGCGGCCACGCTCTCAGCAGCGCCCCCACCGGGGGCCCTGAGCCCAGACGGCTCGTTCCACGGGCTTATAGCATTTCTTCCTCTTCTGAAATCGTAATGTCAGAAAGAATAAAGATAAAATTTCTTGTTAAAAGTTGACTTAGGTCCAAATAATGAGGGTGGAGAAAAACAACCTATGTTCCTATTATATTTTTTTATATTCCTTTATAAAAAATTTACAGCAGCTGAAAAGTTTCAGTGTCATAAGGACAGTTGTTATCCCACAAGCAGCCAAAGGATGCAGACAAGGGGCTCTGCTATCTTCCAAATGACACAAGCTGCAAAGAAAAGCCCTTGCTTTTCCTTGGCCACATGAAAATAGTATCTCCACACTACTGGTTAATGACCCCAAGAAACCCCAGCTTCTCTTAAGTCAATTCGCTCATTATGGCTACGAGACCACAGCCCAACATCCAAAGCCCAGAAGCAATGCTGGCAATGCATCGATCCGAGCATTTCCCAAGAACCAACCACAACATTTCAGTGCTTTCCTTATTTGTCAAGAGCTATCATACCAGTCATTGTGCAAAATGCAAATATTCCAATGTTATTTCATTAAGTTTCTCCTAATGACAAGATGAAACCAAAGAGGAACGGATGTGTGCATAGTGAAGCATTTGAGATGCAAAGGCAAGTTTGGAGGAAAGATGCAGAAAGGAACGAATGTGCACACAAAGATTATACCATCTTTGGGTTTTTTCTAACATATTCTGAAGCAGTAACGTTCCAAGATACTTGTAAATAGGAATCCAGTGGATGCCTTATATCATGCTTCTAATCAGGACCTTCAATATTAAGGCATTTACATTCACGCCTAAGATTATCCACATTCTTCTAGATACTTGAAGAAGGACACACTGATTAAGAGGAACCAGTCGGGAAGGCAGGGCACTGAGGTCTCGGGAGAGCATCATCGCACATGCTCTAATGTAGCAGCTGGAGCCTGGACAAGTTTTCGGATACAGGTAATAGTTGTGAGAAGCAACACTGCAAGAGAGGCAGAACTGAATTTTATAGTGTCTTTAAATCATCTTATCCCATTCCTGCTACTGCAGGTGATCTTGGAAAAGCCCATCTTCTTTCCACTGTGTATGGGTTTGTTAAAACTGCAGGTTTCCTGTGCAAAGACTATGAACCAGAGAAGCTTCAAGACGGAAGTGGAACTATTCTAAGAAGATTCTTTCACTTGTGAATAGGGACACACATTTTCAACTTAATAATTTATCTTAAAATAAATTAAAAAATGTTCCATAGCACAAAACAAGCACACAAACAACAGACAATATCTTCTTGTCTTTGGTGCACACACTCATTTCCCAAATCATTCAAGTAACAGCGTCTCTGATTTCTCGGGGAGAGATGGGAGCTGGAAGTTCGAAGGCCGAAATGAATGATGTCCACTTTTGCGATGCCTGGATGCCTGAGACGGTCCTGAGGGTCTGGGATTCCGGGAGCAGCTGGCAGAGGTTCAGAAGAGCAAGAGAAGTGCGGGGCAGACACAGGGCAGAGAAGCCAGCCCGGCATCGGTCCTTTGAGCTTGGTCTTCAGTGCAGGCATTTCTCTGTTTTCATGCCCAGACAGAGAAAACTGAACATAATGCAAAGGTTTACAATTCTTTCGATGGTGCTCAGAAAGCAAGGCTATCTTTGATTTCTGTTAACTTGACAGTCCGCTTGTTGCTGCTCAACTACGGTAATGGAAGAGAATGGTCTTCAGAAAGAAGTGAAACGAACTCCAGACTGTGAAATAGGCACTCATTATTAAACTTGCCTATTCAGAAGTGGTTAAGGGTTTAACACTGTTGAGAGACTATGAAAGACCAGGATTACGTGTCAAAAATGGTACGATGAATTTATCTACACGCCTCTCCTACCTGACTTCAGACTCAAGACCGTGACGCCCTAGTCTAAGCTACGAGTTAGGTCTGGTGCTGGCAGCCCTCACCGCAGACCCAGCTGGGTGCTAACAAGAGGTGCAGAACTAGGCCGTGTGTCAACATCGGGTGTGCGCCGCCCACCGAAAACCAACGACCGATCCCGTGGACAGTCTCTGAAGCAGAGGCTGTAGTACCAGATGTACCGCACTGTCCCATGGACTCCACACCAGCAGTCTCTGAGAACAGGTACCCGGTCCAGAAGCACTCTTGCTATGATGGAGATGGGGTGGATATCGGGGGGCAGAAAGGCCCAGGACTCACATTAGCACTCAGTGTTGGGTTTATTTGCAAGATGTCACACAAGTAGGACTCTCCCCTGCTTTTCACTGATCTGATTCAGAACATCAATAGTATCTCTGATCAAGGTCTCAAAGATCCCATCAGCTAGCTGCATCTTCACACACAACTCATCCTCGTCATAGTTCACCCACTGTGCCTCCTCTTCGTGGAGCTCCTGTACCTAGAATTTAGAAACACAAAGGTTAGAGTTGCCCACAAAAGCTAGAGACATCGTATTTGCTGACTGTGCGGCCCCGTGCAGGCTGAGGAAACAAGACAGGGAAAGAGGGTGGGCTAGGTGATAACAGCACCCTTTCAGGGCTGCAGCAAGCGTGAAAAACCTCAACTGCCAACTAAAATAAAAGTAGCTTTGAAACTGTCAAACTGCTTCAAATCTGTCCAAATGGAACGTGACAATATTCTAGTACTTGATAGTTACTAAGGATTACAAGCATGTTGTCTGTGTCAACGTAAGATAATGTGTGTAAGAACTCAAAGGGGAGAGAAGATAGCAAATGACCAGTCATACGGTTTTATAATTATAAAGTGCATATATACGCTCAAAGACAATACTGGGTATGATTCTGGAGTATCATAAATGAGTAAAATTTTTTTTTTAAAATGTACTATCTGTCGCTTAAGCTTATTTTAAAGATCCCTGTTATGCAATACTTGTTCTTTTGGCATTTTAGGATTTTTGGATTCCTAAGGTAAACCACAATCAAATGAGAACTGCTCAAGATTTTTTGCTTGTTTACAATAAAAATTTTAAAAGCTACTTACAAAAGAAACACAGTAGGCTTAGTACACATAATGATGTCTGTGGCGTGGAGCCCAGGGGAGAAAGTAGACTCTAAACTCCGATCTAGTCCCAAACTCAGCAGCTATTGCAGTGACGGGGGTCTCCAAACAGAAGTCTAACTTGGCAAAAAAGCCACGTAACAACAAGCTCCTGACCTGTCCTGATCACAGATGCGTCCTGAATAAGGCAGAGGACGTGAAGAGGGGAACTTGCACCCTGTTGCCATTATGAAGAAAGTGAGAAGACCCTCGGGAGGAAGAGGCCACGACACCCAGGAGTCTGAGCGAGCGAGAGAGGGAAGAACAGGGTGGCCAACAAATACCCCTGGCCAGGGGTGAAAATGCACGACAAGGGGGCTGCCGCATTCTCTCTCTCTGAGGGGGTTTTTTGAAGGATATGTAAACATCCATTCTTCAGCTCCCTAACTTCCGCTGCATGAACAGGTATGCCAACCAAAAGGACTCCACGGTCGAATACGATTTAGAAGGCTCCCTCTGGAAGTTTTGCGATGGGCCCCCAGTAAATGACGGTGTTTAACTCAGACTCTCCTGTACCGTATTTCTTCAATCAGAGTCACCCTGTGCGCACGTCTAAGAAACATTTTAACCTACCAAGGAACTGGTGTTCCTCTCGTATGAAGAACGTCACAGGCAACGGCCTGATGCGACACTTCTCAGGCTGCAGCTGCAGAACCATGTTCTGGGACACACGGGTGTGTCTCCACAAAATATTTCACACCTCCCACGAATCTGTTTATTTGTTCAAAGTTGTACGGCTTTCCTTTTTCTGTTATCTCAGCCTTTAGCATTAACTCTGTTCTGTGAGCAATTTCTTTCTCAATAACAGAATTCAGAAAGCACTGTCCGAACGAAATCGTTTTTGCCCTTACTGTAGAAATACCGTCTCAGGGCATCGCCCATGACACCTCTCAGCGCCCCCTCGGTGAGCCCCCCCCACCCCCGGCGCTCTCGTCAGTATCGGCAAAAGCTCCGCTCCTCCTCAGGAACAGGAACCGCTGCCGTCTCCGCGGGGAGGGCTGACCCGTTTCCCTTTCTGCTCGGGCCGTCAGAGAGCAAAGCCCGACGTGGAGCTTCCACTGAGGCCACCAACGGGTCTCAGAGCCCACGGGTCTCAGAGCCCGCGGGTCTCAGAGCCCGCGGATCTGCCCCCACGCCTCTCTTCTGGTTTCTAGAGTCGGTTCCATTCCACATTCCCCGTGCTCCTGAGGGTGTCTGTATGCAAATTAGTGTGTGCTGCATACAAATTAATTAAATTAAATTAAAAAGTCAGTGTAACAATCGTTTCATTCTCCTTTCTCCCCACAGGGAACTGGTACATAGTGACATACGTAAATACTCATTCAATCCTCTTGACACTTTTCTCAGGAGGTGCCATTACTGTCACCCTCACTGTGCAGACAGGGAGATGAGGCACCAAGGACTTGGGCAACCAGTCCAAGATCACTCTCCGAGAGAGTGGCAGAGCAGGGCTTTACATCCAGTCTGCACTGGCCTCGTCTCCATCCAGTTCCTTAAACTTGGTCTCCTCTCAACTTTTTATTTCTCAAGTTCTCCACACCTACAACATACTGTTAAGTTAAATATTCATCCACTGAGTTCAAAAGAATGCAATTTCCAAAGCTGAGGGGCAGAAACGCAGCAAATGAAAGCTATCTTACTTTACTATTATAGACTTAAGATTAATTGTATTTCCTTTTCTTTTTAGACTCTAACTACATTCTGATTTCGGAAGAGATGGTCAAAATAAAAATAGCTCAGTTATATACACTGACCAGGATATGATCAACTCGGTCTCTTTTCTTTCTTCCAAATTTCATCATTTTCTGCCAATCTGTTTTGTGGTTTGGTTCCTTTTTAAGACTGAACAACTTGAGTACTTCAGTTGCTATGAAGTTCTGTAAAAATAAAAGGAATGAATAAAACACAAATAACAAAGTTCCTGAGATTTCGTGCTGTAATGCAGCAAATAGATTTATGCAAATATAATTTATAATAAAAGAACATACAAATTTCTCCTACTTAGCAATTTGAAAAGTATTGCAGAAAGCTCAGATTTTATTCACTTAAAGAATTTTGTTTTTACACAACATGCAGAAGTGAAACAGGCGGGCAGAGGTGGGAACGGTATAAGGGAGGATAAGCAGTAATGGAAAAAATACAATAAAAAAACTATTGAAAAAACAAACATTTTAGATGTTAAAAAAGTAAAACCCACCGATGAATCTGCAAAGAAGAAATTGCTTTAGAGTCCCCTCTACCAAGAACCACTCCTGGCTAACTTCAACCTGGCCAAACTATTAAAGCAAGCCTAACGTAAACCTCTGACCCCGGAGAGTCCAGCAGAAACACGGGCGCGACGCCACATGGGCAGAGTGTGCGGCTCTGGCTGGGACGGTTTGTTTGAAGCACCAAGGTTCAATATGTTAAATTTTAAAAATATTAACCAACACTGCAGTATAAAAAGCATAACAGTTTTACTGCTAATGCTATTTGAACTATTATCATTAAAAAACTTTACAACATGTTATTTCAATATTAACATTAGTGGGCGGCATCATTGAACATTATATTGATATGTACTCTGATATTGTTGGTATATATTAAATATCTTGTTTTATTTTCAACTTATTTGTTCTTTGTTATTAATAAAATAATTTGGATTTCTGCTATTTTAAGTATATTTAAAGTATATTAAATATGTATTTAAGTCTATATATTATAATATCACTACTTGTTAAAAAACAATGTTCTTAGTGGAGGGAAGGGCACACTTACGACTCAGAATCATTTCAGATGATTCTCAAACCACCGACATGCCCCCAAACCCCAGCACTCCCAGCCTACACACGCATACACACGCATGCGCATTCGAGGCTGTGTCATCTTTGGAGGGCTGACAGGAAGTAAGTACACCAGTGTTTTGAGAAAGTTCCTGAGGTGGTTCTGCTATTCTATTCCTCAAAGTTGAAAATCATTAAAAAAAATAATTTTTTTAATGAATCAAATTAATCTTTGAAAACTTTTTTTTGGGGGGGACTTACCTTAATCTAAGCAGGAGTTAGAAAACTTTTTCTGTAAAGGGCCAGATTATAAATATTTTAGCAGGAAAGCAGACAGACAATATGTAAACAAATGGATGTGGCTGCAGTCCAATAAAGCTTTATTTATAAAAACACATGGTGCGCTGGATTCATCCTGTTTTGCCCTGCCTGATTTATGTCATAAATACCTGCTGGTGTTCTGTCAGCACAAAATATTTTCAAAAAGCTTTCTATAGTTAATAACCCTGTATTATACACTTTTGAAAGTTGCTAAGAGACTAGCGCTTGAAAGTTTTCATTACAAGGAAATCAATTTGTAACTATGTGTGGTTAATAACGAGACTTACTGTGGTGATCTTCCCACAACACGCAGGGTCTGGCAGAAGTAACACCTGCTGGAGTGTGGCTGGTTGGGTAATAATACAGGTGCGATAATTTACAGTTTTAATTTGAACGTTTCACCTAAAATGTCACATGGTGTGCTTGAGTATGATATTGTTATGTTACAGAATTACCTGCTTATGATTTTGTAATAAAAAAGAGGCATTATTTGTGCTGGAATCTACATGCAAACATCGAATCACTATAATCACTATGTTGTACATCTACAACCATTATGTCAATTATACCTCAATTTAAAATAAGACTGTTAAGGCAGTGCCATCACACTATATACCAGAATAATGTGTATGTTCCTTTAATGTATCTGGACAGTCTACACAGACTCCTGGATGATGTAAGAAAACACATCGATAAGATGAGTAATTAGAGGCATGCCCTCTGAGGAAAAAACAACGTTCTATGATCAACCACGTCTGGCAAACGCAGCTCTAGAGCCCTGCTACTCCGAGTGGTCCTGGAACCCACAGCACTAGCACCGCTGGGAACCCGGCAGAATTGCAGGTCCTACTCCAGACCTGCTGAGGAAGAACCTCCATTTAAACAAAACGCCCAGCTGATTCATGTGCACACGAAAGTGTGAGAGGCACTGCGCTGAAAATACAGCATTTGCTGAATTAAAGAAACGTGAATAGGCAGAGAATGTCCACCGATGTAACGCTGAAGTTGGTCTGCTGGGAGTCCTTGTGGCTTCAAGGGCACCTCATCTTTTCAGGGGCTCCTTAGTTAACTAACAAGCAGTATTTTTTATATATCGTATCACTATCTTACATATTTCAAAAGCCATTACCAATCTGAAGCCTCCAAACTCCAATACGGAAAGGTAACATCTGTGTGTCTAGGGCAGGCACGTTCACCACATGATGTGTTTTCAGGTATACTGCCAGAACATTACCCTTCTAGATCAGCAAAAACTCACCTACCATGCCTATCAGATGCAATAATTTATCTCCCTATTTCCTGATTTTTCTTCGACATTATAAATTGTATATATGTGAAAAGTCTATTAAAGTTAAGTTTTGTTGCGCAAATCTTGAGGATTCAGGGTTCCCTCTCACCCCTGCCCTTCCACTGCTCACGGATTCAATTCATTTACTGATTACCCACGATGGAACGGGCCTTGAGGACAGATGAGTGACACAGAGGAGCACCTGACTTTATAGCACAGAAGGATCTGTATAAATGAACAGCACGTCAGGAAGTGTGCAGCTTACCTTGATCTCATCAAGGTCGTCTGGGTTCTTCACTCGTCGGAAATAACTAGAGTTGATTCTGCATGGCTTCATCCAGACAGGTTGATTCAAGTTGGGATCCTCAGCAAGTATTTCCTCAAAAATCTCTTTTGTTAAATCAAAAACCGCCTTAATGGAGAATAAAACAAAATAAAACGGCTAAGAGACCACATTTCCGACAAGAAGGAAGCTCGGAAGTCAGCATTTTCCTCCCGGGTCACCCACCTGTCTGTAGACCCGTCGGCTCGTGCTCTCCAGGTCCAGCCCTTTACTGGCGCAGCCGAGCAGCCCCGCAGGAATACCGACGCCCTGAAGATCACGACCCAGTTCTCTCCACTTCCAAAGTTCTTCCGCGGCGCCGTGCACGAGAGTTTCCACTTCCTCGGCAGTATGTGGGACTGCCAAGAGTGTTTCACACGGCTTTTGGGGAGCTCTTTTTGGTTCTGCCATGAGAGGTACAATGGTTTCTTCTGCCTTATTTTTTTGGATCTTGTGAGAAGAGCTCAAACCAAAATCTTCTTCAAACCAGTCTTGATCATCTCCTAACACACTCAGGAACTCTCGGCTCATCTCGAGTTCAGCAAGTCTCTTAGCAAGCTCTTCCTGCCCACTGGCACCAAATACTGGACTCTCCTGCAAGAAAGGGGACCCTTCAAATAGAGCCTACCTACTGACCTCAGATCACTTACGCCTTTTTTTAAAGACAAAGCAAATATATTATTTGTATATTTACTATAGCTCTAATAAATAAGCCAAATAAAAACAATAGAGAAGCTAGTAATAAGAAAAAAACTGACCTGCTTCCCATAAGTCTGCTTACATAAGCTGAATTTGTATAAAATGTTTATTAAAACTTGTTATCAATATAGTTTTTATTTCCTTCTTGTATCATCATTATTCTGTTTCTCTAGAACTGTCTTGTCTCTGGGATATATGGAACTGGGACATGAAATTTCTCACCTCTAGTGATTATTTGGTCAAGTTACTCACAATCATTACTTTTGTTCAACTGTCCACGGACGACCTAAACAAGGTGACGGCCCGAGTGTATGTATAATGAATATAATTCAGTTTTACCAGAACCAATGCCACAGCTGGTAATCTTTGCAGGGCAACTATGACTGAGTAGATATGGGGACAAATAATTTCACAGGCAAAATAGAGCTGGGTTGAGAACCATTAGAAAGCTCCATGGAATAAACTGTTCAATGAATCTGCAAGGGAATCTACTCTGTGAACAGTATTCAGGTATTCAGGGTTGTCAAACTGGCATAAACCTCCAGTGTTCATGACCACCTACAGTGACCACCCATGACACAACAGAGAACAATTATGCTTCCGACAGAAAAACAGTCACAAGGCCTTTAAAAACTAGCATAGCGATCTTCATCTAATAGACACCACATCGCCAAAAAACCACCCGTATTAAACATGCACTACAAAGGTACGGTTAACTGCCGTTTCTTCCAGGCAAACTACTTACAGGTCTGGGACACATATCCGGTGAGGAAATCTCTTCTTTTTCATCATCCAATTCAGACCTTAGGAAGCAACCTGGAACCCCTGGTGACTGCTCCTCGTGATGTGGGGACAGGCCTTGGGCTGGGACTTTCTTTCCATCATCGTCAAGAAGTTCCTGATTGCTGAGCTGGATTTTCTCATTCCTGGCTTTTTTGATTTGTTGTAGCTGATTGACTGTGTCCGCCAGAAAGACGTCCAGTAAACTGTCTGTTAGTAAGCTGACTGTTTCCAGTTGCTGCTTTGACTTTTTTTCCTCACCTAGTGAGGACCTCAGCTGGGCTTCCAGCTGGTTCTTTTCTCTTGTTAAAAGGTCCAGCAGTGGGGTGGAAAGCTTTTCTGAAACCTCGGGATACAGGTTCTCCTCCTTTTCTGTAAATTGCTGTGCCTTCTTTAATTCTTCGGAAAAGGTATTGTCTAAAGTATCATCTTCTACACCAATGGAAACCTCTTCTGTGGCACCAGAAACAACGTCTTTGTTTTCCTTTGAAGGAATCAGTGAATCCACTGACGATTGCTGGTGAACTTGGGCTTCAAGTACCCCAGAAACATCCTGTGTATTGTCTGTTTCTAATTTAAGGCTTTTATCAACTGAGGCTTCTACATGGTGCATACTCGGTAAAGATTTCTCATACAAATATTCAATTGCATCCTTTTCTCCATCAAATGTGGGACCCTCTGTATCTTTTTGTTCCTGGTTATTGTAGTGATACTGTTCATCTAAGTAACAGTCTTCATCTCCATTTATGTCTACGTAGTCTTCAAAGCTTTCTGGAATGCGGGATATTTTTTGAGGAGGAGCAAAGATGCCATGCTTCTCTTTGCACACAAAGTACGCAACGCCATCGTAGGTTCCATTGTTGTTGCCTTCGGGTTTGTCCAGCTCCACTCCAGCCCAGAACCCTTTAGCGAAACTAGTTGTGCCTTTGAATCGAAGAGTTCCGGGCTGAACGTTGCCAATCAATACCCTATCACCAATGTGGAAATCAAGTAACTCATCTGCAACAGAAACTGAAGCCAAAGAGGAGGGTTCAGGGACGCCCTGCTCATGCTCTACGTCACTGCGCTCCTTACTTTTCATGAGCTCCGTAGGGGACTTGAGTTCCAACAGCCTTTCGGAGTGGATGTTGCTACGGACAGAAAGGCTTTTCTCACTGAGGCACTCACTGATGTCGTCATCAGTACCAAAGCTAGTGGCTCTACTGTTAGAGCTTCCTGTTGGCTGTAACTTATCTCTGCAAGACTTTGAGTCTTTCCTGAGTGACAGCAAAGATGATACCTCGAAGTCATCTTTGCACAATTCAGCTGAAATGTCTTTCTTGAAAGAAGACACTTCAAAATCTTCAGAGTATGTTCTCTCTTTAGGAGCAAAAAGCCGTTCTGACGAAGACAAGTCCGTTTCCTCTACATTCTCTGATTGATGAGAATCTTTTTCTCTTTGGATGTTTCGACTATGATCCATATCTTGGTCTGATTGTCTCTCTTTCAACTCTTTCTTATTAAGGTTTTCAATGGCTAATCTAATTAAGTCTCTCTGACTATTTGTAGCATGTAAAGGAAGATCTTTCCTTGAAAGGATTTCAGATGAATCGCCCTGTTCCAGATCTAGTTTCAGTAAGACATCAGACTTCCTAGATTGTTTAAAACTGGCCTCGTCAACTGGACTCTCCTCCAACTTTGTGTATTTTACTTCTTGCATTTCTGATCTTTGACTAGCCTCTTCCTCAACAACCTTGGCACCTGACACATCCAGGATTCTACTAGGGGCGTTTAATTCTTTGAGAAGAGGTAACGAAGGTACATTTTCTAGAGAATCTCCAGATTCTGCTCTGGTTTTCCTTGATGATCTAAGAATTGGAGATGAAGATGGAAAATGCTCTTCTGTTCGACTGTCCAATTCAATCACTCTCTTTGCATATGCAGATAAAGACTTTTCTGATGCTGATCTCTCAGAACCTGCCAATGCAGCATCTTAAAGGAAAAAAAAAATCACATAAAAATTGTTTAATTTCAATCTCTCAATTTCTGAAACCAAATTTAATAAAAGCCAAATTTAGTGAGGAAACACTCTGGTCAATAAATATTACTTGCTTTGGTTACTGTATTAGGTAAGTTTTTCCTTTAGGAGAATATACTGTGCCAACAATAAACAAACATTTAAAATGACTGAAAATTTAAAATTAGAATAATTTCTTAAGTGTTATCCTAATTTAAAAAGGGAAGAAAAATAAATCTAAGTTTATGCAGTCGTTGACTTGCATGCTCATTCTCAAATAATGCACAAGAATTGTGTGATAAATATTATATATTATATATACATTCTCAAACAGGAAAGCAATGAAGGAAGGACAAATATAATTCTATGTGTACTTCTAAAAGAATGAATTTTCCTGGGCATTTTAACTAAGCTCTTGAATGTAAAAAATTAAAAGAAAAAATCCAACTATTTCTGTAAGTACAGCACTTTAAGAACTAATATTGCAAAGAAAAATAAGATTTGATGTGCTAACAAACCAAGATTTAAATGTTTTAAATTCAAATTGCTATTTCATCATCATTATTAGGTAGACTTTTCATGTCTCAGGTTTGCTTTATTTCCTCACTGACTTATACTTTACTTTCAGTAATTCTTATTTTTCTTTGGATTAAATTAAAAAATATATATATATAAAACCTCTTACCCTGAGAAACAGTACAGGCTAAAAATATACATCATCAGAAACAGAAGCTGATTAAGAAAGAATTTAGAGATGCTGCTGCCATACTCAGGCATTTTAGGTCAATGTCTTTATGCCTGAGTTTTTAATCATAAATTTGAGGTAATAAAGAGTGATTCACATAACTTATGCATAATCAATAAATCACTTTAAAATATAAAAGTAACTCAAAATATTGAATAATCTATTGTCTTTAAGAAATTCATGTTTAATCAAAAAGCTGAAGAGGGAGAACTGTGTAGGCATTAGCATAACTCCTCAGTCTACGTGGATACAGTGTCATCATTTTTTCTAGTTACATACCAACATGTTCAGCAATAGACTCCAGAGATCCTCTGGAACGTTCCGAGTCTGTTAGTGATTTCCAATTCTTTGCTGTTTCAGATCTGAAGTAGAAATTAATGAACAAAAATAAATGTACGGCTGATACGACAATAACTAGTAACAAAAAGGGGTCAATTCTTAGAAAACCACTTCTTTCTTCTTCTCCATGGAAGTTATTCCAATCTTTGCTACTTTCATCCAGCCTATTTCCGACCCTCATCACTCTTACTACATGATCTTGCCTCCTTTAATGAGGAAAACAGAGGCCATCAGCATGAACTTTCTTGCTTTCAACCTTTAAATTATCTATAATTTAGATACAAAATTATACCTACAAAATTATCTATAATTCACAGCCATTCCAACTGCCTTTCCTCCTGTCCGCAGGGAAGAAAAAGGTGTGTCTCTCGACACCTGTTCAAAGCTAATTGTTCGAACCTCATTCTACCCCAAATCCAACACATTTCCACAGCCTCAATTACCCATCCTCTTTCCTACAGCCTGAGTCTTCCATTCTGGAGATAGTCCCCCTCAGCTTATGAGGATGCCTCAAGTCTCAAAAACAATCCCCCCTCCTCAATTCTTCATTCCTCCACCTCATGCTACTGTCTCTCATTTGGCTTCCACTCTTAATGCTCCTAAATGTCGCTATTTTATCATATTGAGTACTTAGCTTCCTTTTATTCCCTCTAAATGGAGACCTTCTTTGGGTGATGCTGCTACAATTATGGCTTCGGCCACCATTCACATGCTGCGCGTCCCCATACATCTGACCCTGACATCTGTCCTGGGTAATTCCACTTACATGAACTACAGGCACCTTGACATTAACATTTTAAAACCAAAACCATGAGCTTCCCACAAAAGGATCACCGTACAGCTTTTAGGTTAAGGAAACCTTGGTCCAATCAACCACTGAAGAGAAACCTGGGAATCATCTTAGATTTCCCCTGCTTCCCTGTCCAGTCCTTTAATTAGCCAAGTCTACTTCTTAAACCTCCCTAACACCTCTTTCCTACTCTCTATTCTTATTACTGCTAATTATTTGAGGCATGGCTTGGACTACTTGTCTCCCCACTTCCAGGCTTACTGCTTTTCTTTCCTTCATGTTACAGTCAGAAAGATCTCTCTACACACAAATGATCACATCGTTCTCTGATTAAAATCTCTCAGCAGCTTGGTTAACAAAACTCTAAAAACCATTCAACAGTATATTCTGTAAAAATTAAAACAAAATTTACAGTTCATAATGAAAAACTGTGTATGTAACAAAAATACAAAATTTCAGCAAAAAAATCCTAGAAAGACATAAATCTAATTGCTGACATTTAGTTTTGGTGATAGTTTGTATGATATAATTTAAACCTCTTTCTACTGCTTTCCTGAATATTCTAGTAATAATAATAGTAACTAATACATAGTGCTAATTATGTTAGGCTCTGTTCTAACTTACATCTTATAACCCTTGTAACAAGTTCATTAGTCAGGTGTTATTATAGGAATATAAATCTCTATTAAAAACTGAAGCACCGAGAGGTTAAATAACTTCATCAAAGTGGAACAGCTAGCTAGTACTGGAGCCAAGACTCAAACTCAGGTAATGCTAAATTAACTGTAATGAGCTTGCATTACTTTTGTAATGAACAAAAAAAAAATTCCAAAATATTTCTTTAAAACCTTAAAAGGCTTTACATCTTCTAAAAAATAAAATAGAAACTTACTAAAAATGACTACTAAGTTTTCACAATTCGGTCTTTATTTTTCTAGTTCCTTCTCCCAACTCCAGCAAAACACTATTTTGTTCAGCTTCTATGATATGTTTTTGGTCATTCATGAGAACAGCCTTTTCTCTTAAATGTCCACCTATTTCTCAGTCCTACTGACTTGCCTAACTCCTACTCATTGTTCTAAATTTAGCCCGAATAGTACAACCTAACTTTTTAATATACCAAATTATATATTCTTATGTTGTTACTTAGTGCCTCTGTATTTGCATTTACTGGCTGCATAGTATTCTACCTGGAAAGGACCATAATTTACTGGGCTATTTACTCATTTTTGGACGTAAAGACTGCTTCCAATGTTTCATTAATATAAAGGATATTATGATAAACATGTTCTGGCAAACAGAGATTTCTGGTACCCTTATTTTCTCAAGTTGGATTTCCAGAAGTGGAATTATTAAGTCAAAAGTTACAAATTGTTTTTTCAAAAGGTCTATACAAACTTACAATGCTACAACTGGCAATACTAGAGAATACTATTTTCATTGCACCCATCAGGTTTCAGCATTAAAAATATATTGTAAAATCTGCACCTTATTTTCAACTTGATTTGTAATTATATAAGAATTTGACTTTTATGAAACTAAAAATATAAACAAATAATTTTTGCTATTACAATTTCAGTTACTTTAGATAGCTTCTACTGAAAATCTTTCTTTACACTTTTCTTAAGCAAGGCAGAATATAAATAAGTTACCACAAGTTTCTACCTGTGCAGTGGGAGGGGCTTGATCTTGGGTTTTTCAGAAGCTGAGGAGAGCATTTTAATCTGAGGCTTGGCTGTTGGCGATGCTTCCAAATCTCGGCTAAGCTCGGCTTCAGTTTTCTTAATGAATTCATCATATGACTAAGTTCAGAAAAATCAGAGGAATCACTACACAGAACTTTTAAAACTATTTTAAATTACAAACTAGTGTATTCTATAAACTATTCAAACAGTGAAGAAGATGTAAGGTAAAAACCTCTCTCGCAGCCTGAGTGTCACTCCCGAGAGCTACCCACAGTGACTCGTACAGCCTTCCTGAAGTACTCTCTCTATAAGCAAGACGTAGAACTGGGATCCTAATATCAATTAGAAAATGATCAAGTCTCAATCTGGAGGGCCTTACTACTTAGAAAGCAATTACTCCAGCATGCCACATTAAAAATCTTCTTTATCTGGTGATATAATTATTCTTTAAAGGGTGGCCTAATACGTTCATGTCGCCATTATGCTGAATTTTGATGGAAGTTAGCTTCTTAAGGGGGTAAGCACTTAGGAATACAAATTCGGAAGGGAGGGAAGGGTGTGGCTGGAAGTATGGTAGTTCATAATTGCAGATGTTTCCTAGTCACTAGCCATTCTGTAAGCAAAAGTTCACTGATGGATAATTCTAATTTGTATGAAATCTAAGGGAAGCTCTCCACCTATTAAATCTCTCCATAATTCTCTGGGCTAAATCCCCTACTTTTACCTTTCTCACTATTTGAGATTGTAAGTATTTTGTTCAACACTATATGTTTAGTGCATCTGGCTCAAAGCAGGCTGTCAGTAAATATTACAGAATGAATCAATGAGCAGGTGGATGCCTGTCTATTGCTAAAGATCCCTAAAATCGGGGCTAAAGTCCTTATTTTTATGACTCCCACCATCCATATTACTCTAAATTCTCCATGTTTTAATAAAGTAACTTCTGGTATTAACTACTACAGCTAGATGATCTAACTCGCTAGGTATATATGAGGACTGTGATGTCTCAGACCTCAAAGTGATACCTGTATAAGTGTAACTGATTTATTAAATCTGTGTTCAAATAAAATTGAAAGGGTTTTTTTTTCATGTGAACTGCTATGATTATGTATTTCTCCATCGTATACTATACTTTTAAAACCTAAACACAGAACTTTCTTTTGTTTTTATTGAAACCATTTATAAAAGGATGACTAAAATAGATTTTTATGGCACCTCTCTAGAGCTCTTTCTGGCTAACATACCACTTATGAACATTTTTGAGCAACGCTATTCAATCTACTAGTATTCCATGCAGCTTTCGGTGGTTCACAACCTACAGCAGTGACTTAAATCCTGGGCCCCACCCTAGAATAATCAAATAAAAATCTCTGGGAGTGAGCCTGGAAATCTGTATTTTTCACAAAGCTCCTCAGTGAATTCCAATGTGTAGTTAGGCTGAAGACTGCTGACCTATAGGAGGAAGTCCAAACTCATCAGTTTTCTGAGGTCCTAAACATGATTCTTTATTTTTAAATCCTGTTCCCCACTACTCTCCAGCATGAACTGCCCAGTATGGTTCCCAATCCCATCGTGTAGCTGCGTAAATGTCTGTTTTCTGCGGATCTGTTCGCAGGGCCTATTTTCCAGATGGAAGACAGTGTAGTATAACAGTAATGACAGTAAGGGCACAGGATTTGGACATAGGGCTAGATTAAAACCCTAGCTTTACCACATTTGAGTTATGTGTCCCTGGATATCTTTAATTTCACTGAAACTCAGTTTCCTTATTTGTAAAATAAGGATAGCAATATCCACACCTTGTTACTGTGAGAATAGGATGAAAAGTATGTATACAGTAATTAGCTGACTTCTGGGCACATAAATAGGCATCTGAATATTTGATGACTGAATTAACAAATGCAGGAGGAACACAGGCTTATTGTTATCACAACGAGGACAATTAAAAGAACAGAAATTCTGGCTACACTTAGAGCCAGAATACTTGGCTTTCTAATACTTGGAGCACCTAGAGTCCAACAAGGACACCACCTGGGTGAAAATGCGAAACTCCTCTTACTGGAAGTGCCTGGGGGAATGACCTTCTCTGGCGATGCCATGAGAAGAGAGTCTTGTGATGAGCAGGAAGTTCCGACCAATTCTATAATGAACACTAGTGAACACTAGGCTGGTAGAATGCATGCAGGCAACAGGCGAGCAACCAGAAGCAGGGACATTTAAGAGGCTAAGCAGACAGTAGAGGCACGAGATCGTACGGGCCCCGAATAGTTTGATGGCACCAGGTAGGAAGGAAAAGGGACAAGCAAGAAGCGTTATAAAAAGGAATCAATGATATCTGGTGACTGAGTAAACTGGAGAAGAGAGAATGAGGAAGCTACCAAAACGAGGGTTCTAGCCTGTAGAATCAGAGAAGGCCACTGGATCTTGGGAGGAAAGTCAAGTTTACAGCTATGCAGGGTCACCTGGATAGTACAAAGAGCTATACTAGTAAGTTGTGTGGCATGAAACATCATTCTTCTAACAATAAAAAAATTTTTTTTAAAAAAAGGCAGTGATAATTTCAATAGCTACAATTACTTATCTAATGGTTTTCTTAAGAGGGCATGGACATCAACCTTTCAAGGGTGTAATCTTTCTTATTCAGAAAATATCCTTATTTGATTACTTTAATTCATTTTAATATTATAGTATTTACCATTTTAATATTTAATTTAGTGTTGTAAGCAAGAGTTTGTTTAGATAGCCTCAGTTTTGTCCCCCTCCCGCCCAAGAGTTAGGATAAAATGTGGCACCAAGCTCATACTGAAAAATCCCAATTCATTACTTTATTAACAATATTAAAAACATCTGAGGCTTCGCAGCTGCATCAACCTTCACTTTACAGCCCTCCGCTCCCAGGTCTAACCTCTAACTGTTTGATCAGGCTGGCTTCTTGGGCTTTCAGTCTCTCCTTCTGCCTCTTTTTCTGTTCCTTCTTCAACTGGTCCACGACCGACTTTCTCTTCCGCAGCTCGTCCTTCAGAGCTCTGATCCTGCCTTCGATGTCACTCTGGTCCGATGTGGTTTCTGAAAGAGGCACACAATCTTTTATTTAATCTGAACTGAAAAATAAAGCCTAGTCACCACTAATAAAAAGCAGCAATGTAATATTCCATTTAAATAAAGTCAGTCTGGAAACTAGTGCAAAATAATATTGAAAAATAACTTTGTAAAAAAGTAAAGTCAACCTAACATTTAAAAATAAACTTGAGCTTCTGAAAAAAATGTATTAGTGATTTGTATTCCTCCTTTCCCCTAATCTCTATTTCTTTGGTGGGGGCGATCCTCCTATTTACTGTCACTTCCTAACAGTAGTATTTAGAATTGCAAGTAAGCCTCAAGGTACCATGTCTTGGAAAGATAAGCAGGTGGAACTGAAAAACTTTTAGGGTAGTGAAATTTGGACATTCTGTAAGGACAAGTTAGTCATATTTAACTGTCATTCCCCTTAGTTATTAATAGATAATTTAATAGTTATTAAAATCAAACCGGAAATTTGCCACTGATGACTCATCAGCTGATGTCTTAATACCACAAAAAAGGAAAGAGAAATTATAAAGAAATATACTCTGCTGTAACCTTTCTTTGGAAGCTCTTAAAATATTTAAAATAACTGAAATGAAGCTAATGAAATCTTATTTTCTTCCCCAAAGTTCACATACATCCATGCAAACACACGAAGCAGTTGTCCAGTCACAGCGAAATTATGAAAAAGACATTTCATTATGATTATTCTCACACACAGGTATGAAAACAGGTATGATTTAAAGACATTGCTTATTTCACTACATATGGAAATGATATACAGTAAAAATGACTATTCCTTACATGTCCTCCTTGAATCGCAATGGTGTCGTTTCCAAACACTAATGCTGAGTGAGACATTTAATAGCTTTATACTAGAAATAATACTGTATATAAATCTGAAGATGCAAATATACAACAACTTACACCATAAACTTATAACCAGGGATTTTTTTTTTTTTCAGATACTTCAGATTAAGATGTATAACTAGTTATGGATGTATTTAAAATAAAAAAGATTTGTCCTTTTTTTGGTAATGTGACCCAAATATCTGGATTAGAAATCATGACATCTAAGTTCTATTATTCCTACCTCACTGACGTAAGGTACACTAGGGAAGTTATACCCATTTGATAGCAGTAGTGGCATCATACTGAGCCCTTAGCCTGGGCAAAGCTCACTACTTGCTGATGAACACTCATAAAATGAAGTAACAATAAAGGCCATTTTCACCTCTGTATCTGCTGCTGGTTGACTGGTAAGGTGTGGGACCCCCCCTCCCCGATTTCTAGAACTGGTGTGGAGGTTAAATAGGGCATGTGAAAGCATGTAGTGCGGTACCTGGACTACTACGAAAGCTCAATAAATGGTGGCGGTATTAACACTCATATAAAACATTTTTACATTTCATGTGGCAATATTTTAGGTAATATATTTTTAATTTAAAACTGAAAAAGGTGGTGGTGAGGAGAGAGCTACGGAATATCTCCCTCATGCTCTCTTTCAATTTCTGGAAAAAATAATCACCTGGTTTCACAGTTCAAAGGTTCTGAACTCTTAGTGGTAGGTTTTATAGTGACTCAACTGATGATTCCAGCACAATAATTGGGGGTAAGATTGCAGGCTGAGCTCTGAATTACAATCTTTCTAAAATAAAGTATAAACTCATACCTTTGATCTTTTAAACTGTGTATCCTTTTAGTGTGTAAGCTTTATGTGCTTCCAAAGCTTGAGATGTTACTTTGGTAAAATTTCATAGGAAACCACCACATGCCCACAGGCTTAGTTACAACTTTGCCAAAAAAGAATGATTTTAATTAATGTATTTTAAAAATTGCAGGTAACAGCAGTGATTTTTCTAATAAAAATAGCTTTATCATCTATGGTTGTAAAGATTTAATAGTAGTCAATGAGAAACTTGGAGTTTTTAGATGAAAGACCTTGGGAAATGCTTCTATTTTTAAACACTGAAGAAACGAAAAGCGTACAAATTCAGGGTAATTAGAAATGACATGGAAGTCTGTGAGAGTGCATGGGAATGCACCGCGTATCTGCCCAAATCCAGTGTCACTGCATAGTATCCATCGTCAGTGATTTGTAAGGGCATCTCTGGAAATGGTTCTGTTTTTTTTTTAACCCAAGCAACTCTCTAGACGAATATATTATCTTTATGGCATTCTCTCCTACAGGGTTTTTGGGAGGTGGGGGAAAGCAGAGGTGGCAGGTAAATGATACTTCAGTTTATTGAAACATGTCAAAACAGAATAACCTCATGGACAGAATAACTTAATTAAAAATTAAGTTTCTGATTATTTGACACATGTTGACTATATTAATTTGTTTGAAAACAAACTATCACTTAAGTGAGAAAGGCATTATGTAATTGTGCTATATTAAAATTTATTACTTCCATAAATACTATATATAATGCTGTCATCAAGAATACCTACATAGCATCTATAATTCAGAAATCTCAGAGCTACTTCCTAAAATTATTCTTACCAAGGAAACAGTTTTATAAATATTATCATTAATCTTGGTGTGTAAACTTATCCAAGGATGGTTAAGATATTCCACTGCTACAGATGGAAGACATTATCCAATATAGGAAAGAAACGTGAAGAAAGTCACCAGCAAGTAATAAAACCAAGATAAGAATCTGTGTTTCCAAGTATCAAGTGTATGTCTACTGACATGTTACTCTATGGACAAGAACTTTACCAGAGCACATGAAAGCAAACATATAACAATATTAATAGCTTTCTTTTTTTAAAACAATTTTTATCAACACAGTATTTTTCTTTTTTTAACTAAAGGTTTTTATAAAAATCAATGTTAGAGAGAGAAAGGAAGGGAGGGAGGGAGAGTGAGAGAAATTTTGCATTTTGTTGTTCCACTTATTTATGCATTCATTGGTTGATTCTTCAACTGGGATGATCCATTAATTCCATTCCTGAGAATTTATTCCTACTGAGACAGTTGAACAAGAATGTATAAACATATTATATAATGTTTATTACAACATAATACGCAATTTTTTGAAACTACCTAAATGACCATCACTAGGGAAATGATCACATAAACTATGATATATCTACTCTTTGAAATATTACTCAGTTATTTAAAAAAAGGGAGATCTATAAATATGGGTGTGGGAAAAACTCCATGATTTACTTATGTTTGAAACATTGAAAACAAAGGGGGTATAGAATAGAACCAAAGAGCAAAAAATATGTGTATTTTTTGCTTTTCCTTTACTAAATACTTGCTCAAGTAAACTAAAAATGAGCTCAGAAAGGCATACACTCAATATGGTATTAATGTTCCTCAGAATCCGACACAAACTGAGCGCTGTCTCTCTAGATATACTTTCCAAGATCAACTAACTCCTTGAAGTCCTTTAAAGTAGAAGCTGGCGGCTCGTCCCTTCGAAATCTGCACCCTGCGGAGATCTGTAACAGGACAGTGGCTGGGGGGAGACAGACACTGCTCCCCGCGGCTCGCTGCGGCCTCTTCCCCACTTTCCCTCCTTTGAGCTTCACGCCATCCTGCTCTACCGCCTCCCGTCTCTCCTTACGGTCATCGTTGATTCATTCCAGAAACATCTAATGATGTCAGTCCGACCACACGCACGGCAAAGTACCGGCTGGGCCCCGGTGCTGCAACTGTTAACAAAGCATAGACCCTCCTGCCCAGAAGTCCCCATTCTGGGAGGGAGACCTGCTGGGGGACGTCTGGTTGCAACGCTGTGCTGTCTGCCGTAAGGGACGGAAGCACAGAGTGCTGTGGGAACACAGAGGCATGCCTGACACATGGGAAAAATTCTACAAATGCCTGATGAATACATGAGGCCCATTAACACCAGAGAATGTAACAGTTTGTCATGTTTGGTGTAATCAGAGGTGTATTTATCAGTAAAAGGTAAAGAATTATGCAATTTATTCTTGGCAAGAAAAAACACTTATCAAATGCAACAAAGGATAACATCATACCGGCATATGGTTAGACAAAACTTATTAAGAGAATCTCAAATATAGTACAAAGTAAAAAGCTCTCCATTATTAGTCTCACCTGACTGTGTCATAGATAATGACTCGTCCGACCAACTGTAACAGGGCTGATGGGACTTGACTGGGGGACGACACTGTCCTCCAGTCCTATGACTTCCTTTGCTGGACTCTTGCTTTGACACAGATGCACAGCTTTTGGGAGGCGACTGTTCAAACAGAAAACCAAATGGGAATTGTTCTGTGACTAGTTGTCAACTTTATTTAAACGCGAGATACTAACCAATTAAAGATCATATTTACAAAACATTTTAAATAACTATGACATAAAAAGTGAAAAGTTTACAAATTTTACAAAAAAATAAGACTTCAATTTTTTTAAAGGTATAGAAAAATGTTATAAAAAGCATGCTTTAAAAGATATTTATAATAAACTAGGAGTAGCTATTGTATAAGTGATATTTATCCTCTTTATAATTTAAAAAATCCTAAGTTGGGGGTGCAGGTATCTGTTCAACATAGTCATTTTCTCTCCCTCGGACACATACCCCGAAGTGGGAATGCTGGATCATATGGCAGTTCCCCACCGACAGATGATGAAGGAATAAAGGGGAATGTGATACATCATTTCTGACAACATGGAGAGATCCTGAGGGCATTATGCCAAGTGAAATTAAGCCAGAGAAAGAGAGAGGCAAATATTGTGTGATTTCGCTTACATGTGGAATCGAAAAAAGCCCAAACTCATAAAAACAGAGATCGGATTTACCGTTACCGGAGGCAGAGGATGGGCAATGGGAGAGCGGGGTGAAGACGGTCTGCAGCACAGACCTCTGGTCACAGGCTAAATACTGCGGCCGCAGTTACCACAGGACAACTACAGCTGACACTGCTGTGTGGCGCACCCCTGGGTGACTACAGCTGACACTGCTGTGTGGCCGCACCCCTGGGTGACTACAGCTGACACTGCTGCGTGGTGTACTTGAAAGCTACTAAGACAGTGCTGCCTCGAAGTTCTTGCGGCAAGGAATAAAACATTTCTGTAACCATATGAGGTGATGGATGTTAACTAAACGGCACGGCAATCACTTCACAGTGGTTGTGTGTTCCGTCATTCTGTGCTGTAAGCTTGAAACTCATCCAGTGTCATACGTCAGTTATATCTCAAAAAAGCTGAAAAACATTTTAAATATCAAATGCGTACTACTTTTATGGAAGGAAGGGAGGGAAAGAGGAAGGGAAGAAAACAGAGCATAAGAAGACTGCCCACAAGAGATTATCACGAAGGCCATAATTCGCTCCCTGACATCAAGTGGAAGTGAGAACGCCTGACCTGACTGGGAGCTTCATCACTTCCTGTCCCTGTGACTTTGGGCAAGGGTCCTAGCCTGCTGGGCTTCAGGGCGGGGCTTACCCCAGTATCTACAGCACTGCGAGGATAATCCGCATAAGGCGTTTAGCATACTACCTGGAACTTGGTAAGTAAGCACTCAACGGATATTAGTTGTTATTATAAAAACCACTTTAAGGCACACTAGTTTTGATTTCCTTGATATGTATTTTTTGTGAGGAAAAAATCTATTTTTTGGTATTTGATCAGATGATGATGGCTAGCCAAACCTCAGTAAGGATGTAGGTAAAAATCTTATCAATTTATAGAAAGTAATAAAATAATAAGATTGTGTCAAAAGGCATAGTTTGGTTGTAAATTCCTGAAAGGTAGGAATCATGCAACAAGTAAATTATCTACACAACTGGCCCATTATCAGATAATAACCAAGAAATTACTAACATGATACTTTAAATAGAAGCTTTATACAATCTAAAAGCACTGTTTTCAAGTATGTGCACAAAGCATTATATTTTGCAACATAACATGGAATGGGCTCTTCAATGGATTAAAAAAAATTTATCCTCCAAATTTTTCAGGTGCTGTAACACATGTGACTGATTGATTTTCTAGTAGGAAAATGCCACTCTGTCTTCACAGCCACAAAAATACACTTTAACAAAGAATTTTCCATTCTGAATTTAGGTGAATTCCTTTTTTAAAACATAGACAGGCCTTAACAATATTTGTGTTCATTTAATATTTGATATTGGCAGGTTAACTCCTTTTTGTATTTTATAAAATCAAGTTAAAAAGAATAAAGTTAAGATTGTAGCTTAAACTTTTACCAGCTAAATTTTATTTATGAAGTATAGAATTAAGGACAATGTGGAAAACATTCTAATTCTAAAAGTGACCATTATTCTAATTTAGAATCAATAACCATTTCGGATCTGCCTTAAAAAGATGAGCACTGGTTGATGGGGTCAGTAGATTGAGCACCAGCCTGTGAACCAACAGGTTGTCGGTTCAATTCCTACTCAGGGCACATGCGTGGGTTGTGTGCAGGCCAGGTCCCCAGTAGGGGGCACACAAGAGGCAACTACACACTGATGTTTCTCTCCCTCTCTTTCTCCCTTCATTCCCCCCTCTAAAAATAAATAAATAAAATCTAAAACAAAAACAAGATGAAACCTTACTTTTATTTTGATTATGAGTTATAGAACAGTTATTAACTACATTGTAGAACAGGCACACTGGTATGATTTAAACTCTTATTTCTATTATATGAAGAAACACAGATTTTAAAGCAACTTGTTATATTCCCACACATTATCTTTATCAAAGACTTTAGAAGTTCCTATACCTTCAATATTTATAGACTTAATAGCATGTAATTTTATAAAGGTCGCTAAAGTTAAAAATCATACATAAATCTTTAGGAGTCAATGAAAAGCTGTATTTCTATTCAAATGTTATATATGTATGTTAAAGGTATGAGTGATAGCTGACACTGTCATTAACAGAAGAATGTAACTGTTACTAATATACCTTTTAGACAGGCGTTTTCCTAAAGCTTTAAGATACAAATACACAGAACCTTACATGTTTACTAGGAGACGCAGAGGACTCCAGTTCCTGTGAAAACACCAGGTCCTCAGTCAGCACGCTGTGATCCGGACTGCCTGGCCGCTCCTGAGCCGTGGACGCACACGGCATGTAGTCCGCTGCGGGGCTGCCCAACTCTTCCGGGATAGAACTTTCGCTGGGCAGGCACGAGTAGGAAGGTACCGGTGAGCCCGCCTCGCTCATCACTTCTAGGAGGAGAGGGCGAAAGCAAGAAAAAGTACACAACCTGGTAAGGGAAGCGCTCCACCATCACCCTTCACGTTTGTTTTTAACATGACTTCACTAACTGCACCAAGATGTAGTTTTTTAGTCCCAGCACTCAACGCACCACACTTGTGATAAAGTCTGTTAGTGTAATTGAGAATCTGGCCGACACAAACTGAAAGGTTATCCATGACATGTGACCAGCTATGACAGTGACTGGCACCCCAAGTGTTGCAAAGACGCAGAGTAATTACAGTCACATACTCCTTTAGGAGTGAACGCTGGTCCCTCCAACCACTTTGGAAGACAATCTGGTAGAATTTGGAAAACATGAAAACACTCTGCGATCTAGCAACTCCACTCTCCTAAGTACACACCCTTGAGAAATCCTGCATCTGGACAGCAGGGGAAATGCCCACGGTCACTGGTAGGCCAAAAACTGGGAGAAACACAGATGTCTACTGACAGTAAAATGAATAAACCGTGGTATATTTATATAATGAAATGCTACAAAGCAATAAAAGTGAGTAAACTGCAGCTCCCGCATCAATGGAAACACACTGTGAACTTTATTTAGCACTTTCAGAATTTGTAACATTGTCTTGCCTCTGGAATTTCCTGTCCATTGTGGCCTCTGCTCACTCTAAGAAAACAAACATATTTGACACTAAACAGGAAATTCTTAAGATTATACTCATACAAGAATCTTAAGAATGTACGCTGCTTTCCCCCTTTGTCTGTACAGGTATAATGTCCCACAGCAATTTGGTTCTGTCCCACTTTGGGTCAGTTGGTATACTTAAATCTAAACCTCACTTAATATTTTGAGCCCAATGACTTGACATTTAAAAGCACTTCAGTTCAAAATTTAAAAAGCCATATTTTTATAACATATGTGTAGCACAATCAGAATGGTTAAATGAAGGAAGGAATTCTAAAAATCCTCAAGGATATTTATCTAAGATAGACTGTGGATAAAATTTAAAACGGTTAAGAAAATGATTTAATTTTTAGGTGTTAGGCAATAGAAGAATCCTCTACATTTCAGCTTTATGTCCCTTAACACACTTTATTTTTTGTTCAATAACGGTAACATATTCACTTTAAAGTTGAAACAATACAAAGATTGCATCAAGGTAAGAGTGAAAGTCGCCTGTCCTGGAAGAAAACCACAGAAGCTTCTCCAATCTGCTGTCTGCAGAAGACCTGATTTTGGAAGTCTTCCCCCCTTTTTTTTTTTTTTTTTGCCTTTTCCCTTATTTTTCAATTACAAAAGTAGCACAAGAACACAGTACAAAAGAAACCACCTTCAAACCATGTGGAAGGATGGAGAGTGATCGGTTCATACACTTAGCCCCCACCACTCTCATCCGCCCAATTTCCACACCCGCAAGGCAAACCGAAGGCAGCCGGGCAGGGTTGCTGTGTTGTGTGTCTTTCCAGACCTTGTACTACACAGCCTGCCTTGTTTAAAATTTTATTTTTTAAGTTGTGTTAAAATACACACAACATAAAATTTACGGTACTAACCATTTTGTTTTTTGAGTTCAGCTTTTTATCGAACGTGTTACAAAAGAGGTTTAGTCAAGAAGACCAAAGCCTGTGTCATCAGCGGACTCCTCAGATCCTTCTTTCTCTGCTCCCACTTTCTCTTCCTCTGCCCGGGCGGCCGCAGGGGAGGGGCAGGACCTCCTGCTGGTGCCACACGGGCTGCTGGGGCGGGTCCACCAGTCACTGTGCTGCAGACGTGGCTCCCAGTTACGACAGTAACCATTTTTAGGCGCCGAGTTCAGTGACATTAAGTACATTCCCACTATTGTGCGACCATCGCCACCAGAACTTTCTCATCTTCCCAAACTGAACCTCTACACTCTTAAAGAACTCCCACTTCTCTCTCCTCACCTCTCCCAGCCCCCAGCAAGGACCAGTCCACTTTTTGTCTCTGTGAACTTGACTACTCAAGATACCTCATGTAAGTGGAATCATAAAATATTTGTCCTTTTGAGGCTGAGTTATTTCACTTAGCATAATGTCTTCAAGATTCATCTATGTTATAATGTATGAGAACTTCCTTCCTTCTTAACGCTGAATAATATTCCATTGCATGTATGTACCACATTTTATATAAATCTATTCATCTGTTGATAGATATTTGGGTGGCTTTCATCTTTTGTCTATTGAAAATAATGCTACTACAAATATGGGGGTACAAACATCTCTTAGAAAACTTGCTTTCAGTTCTCTTCAGTATATAAAACCAGAGGTAGAATAGCATTCTTTGTTCCACCTACATACCAACAGGTTTGATAAGTTACTTGTAAATGGGTTGAATGATGACCCTACTGCCCCCGCAAAAGATATATCTATGTCTTAATCCCTAGAACCTGCGAATGTGATCTTATTTGGAATAAAACTCTTCGCAGATGTAATTAAGGATCTTATAATGAGGTCATCCTAGATATGTGGTGGACAGGCCCCAAATCCAATAATGAGGTTCTTTTTCTTTTTTAATCCTTACCTGGAAGTATGTTTATTGAGAATATGTTATTTTAAAGAGAGAGGGAGGGGGAAGAGAGAAACATCTATCAGTTGTCTCCCATACGCACTCCCCAAACTGGGGATCAAACCCCAGCCTAGGTATGTACCCTGACCAGGAATCGAACCAGCAACCTTTTGGTGTACAGGACTAATACTCCAAACAACTGTGCCACCCAGCCAGGGCCCATGACAAGTTTCTCTGAGACAAAAGAGAAGACAGACACAAAGAAGGTGATTATGCGGATACAAGGAATGACTGTAGTTCGGCCACCAGAAGCTGGGAGAAGGAATAAAGGAATGATCTCCTGGTACCAAGAGTTCTGCCAACACCTTGAGTTTGTACTTCTGGCCTCCAGAAGTGGGGAAAAAAAATTAAGCCAGCAAATCTGGGGAAATGTACACAGGTATGCAATGGTATTTCTTTATGGTTTGTATGCCCTGAAACTAATGAAACTGAACATCTTTTCATGTTTATTGAGCATCTGGAGTTCTTCACTTGTGACTGCTCTTTTGCATATTTTTTTTTAACATGGTTGTCATTTTATCTTTCATTCATAGAAGCTGCTCTCATATGCCTGATACTATTCCTTTGCCACTCTGAGGTGGTGCAAATCTCTTACCTAGTTTTCCCTTCACGGAGTATTAATAATGAACAGAAATTCTTAATTCACTGAAGTCAAATTTATCACTCCATCACTGCATGGTGTTTGCTTTGTGTAACATATTAAATCTTGTTCCCTCTTGGTGTCATAAAGATTTTCTTTTAGAATATCTTCTAAAGTTTTATAGTTTTAATTGTCACATTCAAGCTTTTCTTTGCCCATTGAGATGGGTCATTTTTATAGTGTCAGGTAGGGACCCAACTACATTTTTTCCTCCTACAAAAATGTATTGGAGAGTCCCTCCTCCTTTCTTCACTATTCTGCCAAGTTACCTGTGTCAAAGTCAAATTTCCTTTTTTGTGTGGATTTTCCTCTGGGCTATTTCATAGTCTATTTGTCTATCTCTGTGAAAATATCATACTGTTTAAATTACTAGACTTTCAAAAGTCTTGATATCTTATCAAATAAGTTCTTACACTTAGTAGCTCTTCAGGAGTGCATATGTTTTTGGTTCTTTGCTCCATCACATACATTTTAAATGAGTTTATTAAATCTTATGAAGAAATCTTGCTGGGTTTCTGATTTAAATGTCATGAATCAATAGATAAATTCAGGAATAATTAACATCTTTATGACACTGAATCTATCTGTGAATATGGAAAAGATTTCCATTTATTTTAGTCTTTTCTCATGTCTCAAAAAATTCTTAATTTTATAAACGTAAAGATCTTGTATACATTTTGTTAAATTTATTCTTAAGTATTTCATATTTTTTATTTCTATTATAAATGGTATCTTTTTTAAAAATTAGATTTTTCTAGCCAATTTCCACTAGTCTACAGACATGTAATTAAGTTTTGTTATGGATTTTACATCCAGCCACCTTGGTAAACTCACTTATTAATTCTGATAACTGACATGTTAATGCTAGATTTCCTATGTGCATAGTATTATCCATAATAACAAAGAGTTTTGCTTCTTCCTTCTACTCCTCAGGTGAAAATAAGCATCTTTGTTTTATTTCTAAATCCAAAGAAAAGGCCTTCTGTGTTTCTTCATTAAGTATGATGTCTGTGTTAGGTTTGGCTCGTTGCTTTTGTAACAGTATCCTGTATCAGGCAAAGGAAAGTTCCCTTCCATTGCTACTTTGATCTGAGATTTATTTCATTACAATTGCTTTTTACATTTTATTAAGAACCTTTTCTGAATCCATTAAGATGTCATGTATTTTTTCTCCTTTAATTTGTCTAAGTAATTCACCACATTATCAATTTTTTAATATGTGTTAAACTCCATTCGGTCATGGAATACCTCATTTCCATTTCATGTAATTTACCCATTTCTTCTAAGTTTTCAAGTATATTAGCATAAAGATATTTACAGTATTCTCTCAACTTTCCAATTTCTGCAGCATTTGTACATTATCACCTTCACCGCCCTTAATCATTAACAGTTTTAAGAAATCAGGAAGTAAATCTTTTGCCGCATTAGGCTTTAGGTTGTAATCCGAATAGACTCAGTGTACGTTACCTTTCTGTTCTGCTCTCTGTTCCTCCAGTTCTTTCTTAGGAGTTTTAGGCTTTATTAATTCCGTGTCCCAGGCAGCCAGAGCCTGTTTTTCCATCTGACGAATTTCCGCTTCCTCCGCATCTAAGCGTCGCTTCCATTCTAGCAGCTCCTCCGCATGCTGTCGCCGCTGCATCAGTTTTTGCTCCCGCTTGGTCAGAAACCTGTGGCCACACCACGAGGAACAGTGAGAGAGCAAATCCGCAGGCAGAAACCACTTAGCGAGCGCTATCGCTCATTACCTCATCAACAAGCTGTGTGAAAAAGAACATTCGCGCTACTCATCTGAAAAAAGTCTGAGATCACAGAAGCTTAGATGAGTCAACTTATTTAGAAAACGAGGGAATTTATGTTTTACGCGTAATTTTAAGAGTAGCAAAGGAAAAAGAGTGGTAAATTCAGGGGGAAAATCTTCAGAACGTCTGCACAACCACAACTGATAATACACATTCTTTTCTCGTAGGTGGTTCTTTTTCATTAGAGAAGACATAAGGGGAATTTTTTCTGAAGACTCAGGCTAGAAAACACACAAACTCAAAACAACAAAGACCAAACCAACAAAAAGCAAACCCCAAAGCCCCCAAATAAGCAAGCAAACAAAAAATATGTTCATGTCCCGTTTTGACTTTTATTTTCAAATTCAATCTGGTTTTGCTTCAGGTGTAGTGAGTTTGGTAGCCATATCCTAAGAGATACAATGTCAGGTGTTAATCTGTTTTCCACAGAGAGAACTCTGAGCACCAGTCAGATGCCATATGCATAAAAACATAACTTTATTTACTGGAGTAAAAGGATGCACCAAATGCCTCGAATTTCTCAGTTTAACCCTATCTCTGAAATTAAATAGCCCAATATAGCTTAGCTTCAAAACATTAGGAGAAATTACTGATTTAGGAAAAGTTTTTTGAGTAGTTAAAAAGCTACTATTAAACTTTTCTCAAATGCAGACGTCGCAGCTTCATAAAAGGTGGACTGCTCACATGACTGGTATCAGATCTGCAGTGGTGGCTAATCGACAGAAATGCACCCAGGCATCCAACAAACGTTTGATATAAAGCACAAGAACTGTTACACTCCACTTCTTGAACAGTCAGCATGTCAAATTAATGCAGAAACAAAAAGGTTTCTATGGGACATTTGACAAGAGGCCCCTAGGCTCTTAGGGGGAAAAAAAAAAGAAAGAAAGAAAGAAAAAAGCAGCAAACAAAACAAACAAAAAGAACAGAGCATGCTCTATCAAAGAGTGCACTGAAAAAGGTGCAAAGTTACCTGACCAACTGGTTGTAGATATACAGCTGGAATTTGGGATGGAGGTTGGGAAAACAGACACTGAGAGAGGCCCAGTGATGAGACGTAAAGACAGAGAAGAAGTAGTGAACAGGAGAGCAGTGTCTACAAAATAAGGAGGAAGATTTTAAAACCAAGAGATCAAGAGGCAGAAAGAATGAGAAAGGGAAAGCATAAGAGCTGAGTGAAGAACTTTTAATATGTTTCCTGAGGAACATTACAAGCTACTCGGTTAAAGCAAGTGTTATACTCTGTGTGACATATAAAACATGTACCTTTTATAGATCTTACCAATTACTTCTGAATAAAGGTGCCTTTCTTCTTATATATTGCTTAACTGTCATCTATACTTCCAGGTAAATTTACTTGTTTGTGAATAAAGTAATGAGAAGTACATTGTGGAGCTAAATATGTTTTCCCATAAGCTTTAACGTAAGATCACAACAATTATGGATGTGAACCTATATATCAGCAATTCTACATACATATGTTATCTTGAGCAAGTGATTTTTATATCTGTACCTTGTCGTATATTTTAAGTCTTGAACTTAAATTAAAAAGCACTACATTTGCCTTACTTAACCTTACCATCATGATCAACTTGAAAATAATATAATTTAAAAAATCAACTTATACTAAAAATACATTGTTCACCTCTGCAACATAAAGCTTACCGCTACTAACAGGACCTAGCGGAGGTTACCGTGCTTTATATTTAACAAGGGCATACTTGAATAGTAATATTGATATATAATACCCATCTTATAAATTATCAGGATAAAAATTAAGAATAAACTAAGCTAGTCCCAATAAATACTGCTATTAAAAATAATCATGCTATGGACAGCTCAATCATAACGTTAAAAGAAAATTACATACGTTAAAGTTATAAAAGTAGCAAAAACCCACTAGTTTCCCTTCATTTTAAACAGTAAATAGATTATTACATACATGAAAAAATAAACAAGTCTAATCAGAGTATGGAAAGGTTAACTCTCTTTGACAGAGCATGCTCCTGCTCACATGCACACAACAGTAACTTACAGCTCAAGGCAACATTTATTGCCTTGGAAGGGCAAGGAATCATATCAGTACATCACAGAAGTGAGAAAATCTAGGTATAAATCCAGCCAGTCATTTGGATTTTAAAAAGTATACAGGATCTTGCCTACATGTATATCTTTATAAAACAGACTACCAATGTCTGTTTTATACAACTTAATATTTTACTTAATATTTTAACTCTCCTTCATTTATTCATACACACACACGCACGCAGGCACGCACGCACAAACGTATCTGGATTGCCTTGATTTTCGCACCGAAGTTCAAGGAAAAACAATTTTGCCAAATTTCAGTAAGACACTGCAATCTTCCTTGCCATTCTTTATGAATGTATAATAAACTTATTTTGATGCCAAGTATCAAAATATTATGCAAAAACACATGTACTTGGCGAAAGGTCCAAAAATCCGTAACATTCAAATTTCACCCACCCTCTTAAGTGTATAACTGCTAAATGCATGCATGACCTAGTACAAAAAGTAGAATATTGAAACATGAAATAAACTGTAAAAAGAAACAATTTAATTTTTTGTCCAGCTCAATAAAGGATAATTTTTTCTATTAAAACAAATATTGATCTTTTTTTACATGCAAAGATTAAGCATATTCAAAAGTTCTAGGTTAGAAATAAACAACAAAAAGAAATGGCCAATAGAAAAAGAAGAAAAAATATTTTAAGAAACAGTATAAGAAAAGTTTAACTTAAAGTTAGAACTTCTTCCCAGAGCAATGTTCCTCATTTAATATATGTATATTCTAGAAATGAACAGTATCCTTTAAAAGCTGAATAAAATGAAATTGAGATAAAAGAAGTACTTCACACTAGAGTTAACTCCTTCAAGATGCTGCACGAGTGAGAAATAAAGAGAAGTTGTCAATCACAGAGACATAAATGTCTACTACAACAGAAAATGCTACTAATACACTTTATAGTTGGTGTTAAGGCATCACCCCAACAAAGCCTCTGATGGTAGCAGAACAGTGGACTAGAATTAGAGGTATAATAGATTTAATATAATATGGACATTATGTTCCTATAATGTTTAATCTTAGGAAATTCATGACTGCCCTGGTTGGTGTGGCTCAGTGGACTAAGTGTCAGCCTTTGAACAGGAAGGTTGCCGGTTCAATTCCCGGCCAGGGCACATGCCTGGGTTGCAGGCCAAGCCCCCAGTTGGGAGCATGAGAGAAGCAACCAATCGATGTATCTCTTTAGCACATTGGTGTTTCTCTCCCTCTGTTTCTCCTTCCCTTCCCCTCTGTCTAAATAAATAAACAAAATCTTTTTAAAAATTTTTATAAGAAAATAAAAAATAAATTCATTAGTAACTGATTCACTTTTAAAATCTCACTTTCACACTCTAAGCTTGAGCTATGCAGCTATTCGATTCTAGCAAAGGCACTCTTCCAGTTTAAGGGTCAGTTTCTACTAACTTTAAGTCATTGATGTAGTTTTTTTTTTAAATCCTCACCCGAGGACATATATACTTTTTACTGATTTTAGACTGAGAAGAAAAGGGAGAGAGACAAACATCGATGTACGTGCCCTGATCTGTGATCAAACCGACAACCTTTTGATGTACAAGAATGACACTCCACCAACCGAGCCACCTGGCCAGGGCCAATGTAGTTGTTTTTGAAAAACCTGATGTTGAAAGCAGATAGGCCAACTTAGCTCAGCTTTAACTTTAGCTGGCTAAAGTCCAGAGAGCAGGGTTCTAGCTCTATTTCTGCCATTATGTGACTTGGGACAAGTTACTTAATCCCTGTGGGCATCAATTTCTTCCTGTAAATCTAAAAGACTATACCAGATGACTTCCCTAAGGGCGCTTTAAGTTCCATCATTTTATAATTCTTTCTTTCTCCATTCAAGGACCTCCTCATATGTTTTAAAATACCACAACAAACTGCTAGACCACGTGACATAAATAAGAACCTTTTTTCCCCTACTGAGTTAATAACTTTAGAATGTTCCAACAGATTATGAAACCATGCTATAATTTCAAAGAGCAAAATAAAATAACAAACTCAAAACTATCAACAGCTGAACCTAAAAAGAAATAAAAGTTAAAAAAACAAACTACGCAAACAACTAGAACAGGAACAGAATCACAGAAATGGAGATCACATGGAAAAGTGTCAGTAGGGAGAGGAAGGGGTAGAATGGAGGAAAAGGTACAGGGAATAAGAAGCATAAATGGTACGTACAAAACAGACAGGGGGAGGTTAAGAATTATAGTATGGAAAATGGAGAAGCCAAAGAACTTATATGTATGACCCATGGATATGAACTAAGGGGGGTGGAGAATGCTGGTGAGAGGTAGAGTGCAAGGCGGAGGGGAATAAAGGGGAGAAAAAAATGGGACAATTGTAATGTCGTAATCAATAAAATGTACTTTAAAAAAAGATCTAAATTTTAAATGATACTTCCAATTCTAAAATTATTTGGTTCTGAAAGATATTAAACAAAACAAAACTCTAATACCCTAAATCATTTTAAAATTCTTTCTGGATCTATGATTCTTTAATTCTATATTGTTATATAAGTAAAAATAAAATATGTTTAAATTTTTTTTATCCTCATCCAGGGACATATTTTTAAAAACTGATTTTAGAGAGAAAGGAAGAGAATGAGAGAGAAAAATATTGATGTAAGAAAGGAACATTGATCAGCTGCCTCCTGTATGTACCCCAATGGGGTTTCAAATTTGCAACCCAGGCATGACTGGGAATTGAACTGGCAACCTTTTTGGTTCAGAGGATGGAGCTCAATCCACTGAGCCACACCAGCCAGGGCTATTTGTTTAACTTTTTTTTTTTTTTTAAGATTTTTATGTATTTATTTTTAGACAGAAGGGAAAGGAGGAAGAAGGAGAGGGAAAGAAGCATCCATTTGCGGTTGCCTGTCATGTACCACCTACTGGGGACCTGGCCTGCAACCCAGGCATGTGCCCTGACTGGGAATCAAACCGGTGACCCTTTGGTTCACAAGCCGGTACTCAATCCACTGAGCCACACCAGCCAGGGCTGTTTAAGTTTTGAATAAAACCAAGTAAGTTCATTTACTTCTAACTGGGAATATTTTTTTTTAATCAGTATTTTTTAATTGTTGATATTGTACAGTTTTCTGTCTTTTACCCCGCCCCAGCCCACCACCCCAGCCCTCCCCACCTTCCTCCCATTTCCACCCCCCATAGTTTTTGTCCATGAGTCCTTTATACTTGTTGCTCTAAACCGTTCCCCTTTTCCCCTGAAAATTCCCTCCCCTCCCCCTCTGGACACTGTCAGACTGTTCTCAAATTCAGTGTCTTTGTTCATATTATGCTTGTTTGTTTGTTTTGTTGATTAGCTTCCTGTTAAAGGTGAGATCATATGGTATTTGTCTTTCACTGCCTGGCTTATTTCACTTAGCGTGATACTCTCCAATTCCTTCCATGCTGTCGCAAAGGGTAGGAGCTCCTTCTTTCTTTCTGCTGCATAGAATTCCATTGTGTAAATGTACCACAGTTTTTTGATCCATTCATTAACTGATGGGCACCTTTTACTAACTGGGAATATTTTTAAATATTCAAAATATTTAAAGAGGATGTTACAGAAGTTTTGTGACCATAGGGCTTCATTTTTCCATGCTGCCTTGATCCACAATGATCAAACCAAAAAATAATGTTTTTTATTTTTTCTTCTTATTCTATAAAATATTTTCTAATTTTAAAGTATGTTTAATTCTGAACTCTCATCCATGAAAATTTCCTTGATACACTCTTTTCATTACAAATTTCTTCCCTTTATGAACTTCCTTAGCAAGTCACTTATATATACTTCTCTAAAGAAACCTGATACTTTTTTTTTTCTCCACTTAGACTATCAACTCTTTGAGATAAGATTCATGTTTGATTCTTCTTTATATCCCTCAGAACAAATAATAGTGCCTAGCAGCAAAGGCTCAAATGATTTTATTACTGGGTGTCTACTGTAGCAAAATTAACTCACTATTTATTCAGTTGAAGATCTAATTCTAAAGCTTTTGATGATTTGAATAGTGTTTAAAAACTAGTTTTCACACATTACTTTGTTTCAAGATAAAAAAAAAAATCGCCTAACTATAATATTTTTCAATGCACTGGTAACTCTGGAAAATACTCCTGTTCATCCTCCAATTTCAGCGCCATCATCCCAACCTTAATGCTAATTTCTTTGCCACCGCTGTCCTCACCCAATCCCTACTTCAAACAACAAATCAGGGAGCCATTTAAAAAAAAGTCATGAATGCTTCAAGGCCTATTCTCTCTTACAAACTTCTCAGAAGTTCACTGCAGTAGTTGACAAAGAAAGGGAGAACAATACTACAAAAATTTTAGGTTTTTAATATTTTGAATTCTGAGAAAATAATTAACAGGACAAATAAATAAATTCAATGTTGAATTTGTCCAGGTTTAATCAAATCTGAAATAAGCAGCTGAGACTGATCTCACAGATCAACAAGGATTAGCAGTTTCTTCTACATATGATTAAACTCATTAGGCTATTATCCATAGAGACCAGCAATGAAGATCTCACTGATAGAAACAACAAAGGATCAATGAAGACACGAACGACTCCATTAGCTGTCATTCCTCCGACATTTATCATTCGACATCTGGAGGCAGATGTAAAGTGTCCATCAGTTATGTAAATTTATGAGAGAGATTATTCTGAATTCAAAGATCCTTGGAGCAATACAGCATGTCAAAAAAGACTACAGGAAATTTTTGGTATTAGGTATTGTGATCCCTCCCACTTTGCACTTCTTTCTCAAAATTGCAGCAGCTATTTGGGGTCGTTTATGGTTCCATATAAATGGGAAAATTTTATTAGGAAAGAAAGCACCTCTAGTTTAAATTTTGATAAATTCCTATTTGAAGAAGCCTTAATTAGTCTATCCCATGGAAATCATCCAAAAGGAACATTTACCCATTGGCGAATATTTGGTTTCACCCCCTTATATTTTTTATTTTTGAAATTTGTACTTATTCTTTAAAACATTTTAATAATCAGTTTAGGCACATTTAAGTTATGAAATGCCAATATTAAGTTACTGAAATGCAATCTCCATTAAACAATGCAGTCCCAATGTAAAACACTGCACCTACAGTAAATATTTACTAAGATTTGACTTACAACTGCTTGGCTGTTCAGAAGCTAATTAAACCATAGATTGATCTCATGAATATAGAACATTATTTTGAATATAGAGCACATTTATGAATACAGAGCACTATTAAATTTGGTGATACATGGTACACATCACCAAGATACCGAGATAAAACTGAAGTTCCACCTGTGGTTCAAACTGCGAACTCGAAATGGCAGTCAACAGAAACGTGTCACAGGTCTCTTCCATGTTTAAAGAAGGTGGCGGTTACACAGTCAGAGACAGGGTCTACAAGCAGCAATCTGCAAGGATGTTTAATTAAATGTACATCTAAAAGAGTAAACTCTCACATAAATGTCCTTTTATATGGTCAAAGCTGACATACAAGTGAGCTACATTTAAGTAGGTATAGCTGTCTTTTAAAGAACCGTTAAAAACTTATACTTGGAAACGTTTTAAAAGAATAGTAGAGTGGCAAATCATTCAACATCCCAGAATGTCAGTCTTTGTGGTCTCGAGCGAGCAATCCACACCTACTCACAAGGTTAAGCCTCACTCTTCTACCTGAACCAGCCTGCCACCTGTCGGACGGCCTCAGGATGAGATGACCCCAGGATACACCATTAAGCAGTTGCTCCCCCGAGTCAGTAGACCTGTCCTCGGATTTCAGAGAAGGTACAGATTTCACACTTATCATAACTTTCAGTGAAAGAAAGAAGAAAACATTGTCATGGGCATATGTGCAAATACTACTTTGATTTTTAAAATAAGAAACCCGGCTGTATGAAAAACAAGAATATTTGTTTTATTAATCAGATCCACAGTTAACTGACTTCTAGACAGATTAATTCTGTTAAAAGGCTGAAACCATAAAATATTATATTATATCAACCTAATCTAATGAAGTACATTAAAAATATTATTTGGTGCTACTACTTTCAACGTAAACACGAGATGTTTATAAAAATGAATTACTTTTCATCCATGCGGCTTCTCATTTTCTTCAGTTTCTGCATAATGCTGCTGGTTTCACTGCTGGAGATGGAAATGGGGGAAGGGCTGCGGGTCTCCACATCGGTTGGACCAGGACTAATTGCCTTATTTTCCTTTGTATCATCATCACTATGAGAATCCTACAAACAAAGGGGGATAAAGTATTACAATTTTACTGGAGTTTAAGATTTCAAAGTGATCATCGACACTTTCATCATTTCAAAATCAAGTTTCTCCTTAAAACAATATTTATAAAAGAGCCAAAATTTAGGCCATTGATTTAATCAGTACATCATTTCTGATGAACCAAAGTTCATCAGAAATAATATCAGTCATTTATTCTTTCAACTTTTCAGGAAGATGGGTTAGAAAAAATCATGATTTAAAAAAAAATCCTCACCTGCGGATATGTTTATTGATTTTAGAGAAGGAGGAAGGGAGAAAGACAGAGAAAGAAACATCAATCAGCTGCCCCAACCAGGGATTGAACCCACAACCTTTTGGTATATGGGATGAAACTCCAACAAACTGAGCCATTCAACCAGGGCAAAGTTTGTTTGCTTTTTAAAATTGATTTGAGAGAGAGAGAGAGAGAGAGACACTGATCTTCTTTTTGGTCCATTTACTTACGCATTCATTGGTTGATTCTTGTATGTGCCCTGACTGGGAATTGAACCCACAACCTTGGCATTCTGGGATGACACTCCAACCACCTGAGCTACCCAGCCAGAACATCAGTGTTTTTACTTTGTGAACAATATAAACAAAGTAGATCCCTGTTCCTTCCTTTTTCCCTTCCTGCCACCTTAAGGCAACATTATTATTACTGGGTTCAATCAAAATCAGGCGCCACAGTATTGAGAAGAACACTTATGTGATATTCCTGCCAAAGATGCACCACCTGAATCTACTTACAAAACTAGACAAACCCAAGTTGGAGAACATTCTACAAAATAACTGGCATGTAATCTTCCAAAGTGTCAAGGTCATGAGAGTCAAAGAACTTTTCCAGACTGAAGGCAACCAAACAGACATGAAAACTAAATGCAACATATGACTCTGAGCTCATGTTTTGATAAAAAGAACATTACTGTGACAACTGGAGAAACCTCACTGAGGTCTGCATATTTCATGGTAGTAATGTACCAAGGTTAACTGTCAGCAACATACTATCAACTCAAAAAACACAGTTCTTTATACTGTGGTAGAAATTTTGTATACATTTAAGATTGTTTCAAAATTTAAAGTGTATTTTAAAAATCAAAGCAGAGAACATTAGAGTAATTTAACTACCCTGCAGTGTAGGTTGGGTTTTCCAACACTAGCTCTATTGACACTTTACAGTGTCCAGAATAGACCCAAATTTTGTTTTTATCTGAGTATCTCCTTTGAATCATGTATCATTATATTAATGTTGGATAGCTGAAATAAGTATAATATAAATAGAAAAAATACTCTCCCTCATTAATTCTGAGGAATATATTTAGATTGTTAAGGAAAAACAAAGGCTCTTTGTCCCAATGAGTTCATAAATGGAAACCATTTTTAAGCTTATATATACACTATGCGTCCCTTTCAAAATTTGAATAGTCCATGGTAAAAAAAATACTGTCACTATACATAAAGACACATACGTTAAGATGTATCCTAGTTGATCAATGTATCATAGTGCTAGAATGAACGTACCCATCATACTAGAAAATAGTGCAGGGTTAGGTATTAGTAAGCAGCATGAGGCAGAAAACAAAGAAATGAGAATTTCATGTAATTTACCATTTTATTCTCCCCTGCAGATTTTAACTTCTCCTGAAGTTTTATGGTGGTCTGTCGGATCCTTTCTATCTCCTCCTGCTGTTTAAGAATCAGTTGTCTTTCCTTCCGAGCTGCCTTATTGGCTTCTTGAAGACGTTTAATTTCTGCCTAAGGTTTAAAGAGTTAGGAAAGGTACTGAGATTTGGAGGGAAAAAAGTCCAAAGTAATTATTTTAAAAAGAAAATCCAATCACCACATATAACAAAAATAAACATATAAGGTATTTCAAGATAAAGGTAATAACATGGAAAACTTTGTATTAAAAAAGGAAAAAACAAGTCACATCACTCTATCCATCTAAAGTAATTTAACATAATCCCTTAAGTAACTGTAATTACAACAGACTGCTTTGTAAATGTAATATACCCTTCACATTTTTCCATAGTGCTGCCTGTTCCACACTTATTTCTTATTGCATATCAAGTAAACCCATTAACGTAACCTTTATTCTATTGCTAATTTCTTAAACCCCTTATAATTTTTCTACTATCACCAACAAGCTTTAATGTCTTTAACTGTTTCATACTAAGCATTAGTTCTGTAGGAGAGATTCCCTCCCCCCCACCAAAAAAAAAAAAAGGACAAATAAGTCACAGAGAATGAATCCTTTTTATGGCCCTTAAAATAATTTTAAAAATTGCTTTCTAAACAGAATTGTCTCCCCTTAAAATGTCACCAGAAATATTTAAGACTACACTGTACCAAAATTTTTCCACAAAGGATATTATTAGGTTCTCTGTTGCTAATTAAGCGGGCAAAAGATGACACACTACACTATTAATAATTGTTAAAATTTAACATTTTTTTCATGAACTTTTGTCAATAAAATTAAGCACAATAAAATCATTAACAATGTTATAATTTCTTGCAATAATGTTTGAGAGACTTTTTTGAAACTAGCTGAAAAATGCAGAATAGTTCACAATAGACATCTCATTTCTAAAATCCCAAATTAATAATTGTTAACAGTTTGCCACATTTTCTCCTAGTGTTTGATATTAAACATTACAGATAAAACCAGCCTGCAATCCCCTACCCTAATCTCATGGCACGTATGCTTCCAGTACGTTCTTTTCAAATTCTTCTATAAATATCCGTACTTCCCTGCAAAAACATATATCGTTTGGTTTTCTAGCACTTTTGCTCAGTGCTCAATCCACTGAGTCACATCAACCAGAGCAAAATAACACTTTTTTAAATCTGATTTTTCTAGATTAAAAAGATAAAATTTCTTTTCTTTACATAAACCAAAGTTCAGAATTCTCTTAAGTTCATATGATGAGTAATGCTTCCTAGGATAAACTTAAAAGGCTATTTGAGCAGTAACCCAGCATATAACTCAAACGATGGCGTTCACTGACCATCTAACAAAGTAAGTAGTAACTGGCAACGGGTAAGTGAAAAGAAAACTAGACTGACTATGTTACCTCATTTAGTTCTCACAACCACCATGTGAAATATATACAATCTTGCTCATACTGATAAGGAAATTAAGTCCTAGAGTTTTACTTAAACTTGACTATGATTACACAATTGGCAGTGACAAAGATGGAATTCAGATAACAATAACTAACATTTATTTAGTGCTTACCATTGTGCCAAGGGCTGTTCTAAGTTTACCATATGTATTAATTCATTTATTCCTCCCAACAACCCTACAAGGTGTGTTATCATTATTAGTCTCGGTTTATTTATTTATTTTTTAAAAAGATTTCATTTATTTTTAGAGAGAGGGGAAAGGAGGAAGAAAGACCAGGAGAGAAACATCAATGTGCGGTTGCCTCTCACGCGCCCCCTACTGGGGACCTGGCCTGCAGGCAACCCAGGCCTGTGCCCCGACTGGGAACCCAACAGGCGATCCGCTGAGCCACGCCAGCCAGGGCTGGAGCGGAATCTCCAACCACTACATCACGCTGCCTCTCCAGGATTCGAGTCCCCGGTCTGTCTTTCTGAGTTCACTCAGCCAAAAGATTTGTCAATCTGTAACTAACATATGTCTTGGAACTCTATTTGGGAAAACAGTGACTAAGAAATTAATCGAAATAGACTCTTACAAATACCTTAATTTTTTTAAATACGCATTTCAAAGGACTGTTATTTTACATACTAAATGAAGGCAGAAGGTTTGACTCTACATTGTATTAAGATAACAGTGACATACAATCCTAATTTAGGAGAAATATGGTAGACTACCAAGCAAGTCCTGTAATTATATTAGTATGGGCATAACTAGTGATAAACATGAGTTAAATTTCGTTTAAGGTAATAATAAGAAAAAGAGATTAGGCAAAATAATAGATTCCACAATCTAACTTGCTAGATGATACGTTTATTTCAAGGTGTGTTTTTCCTAACATACCTTTTCTTGCTGCAACCTTAAGAGCAAACCACGCTGCTTCTTCCGAAGAGGGGGCATTTTATCATCTTCTCCTTTGTCTCGTAGATGTCTGCAAATATTTCCCATTGAGACAAAGATGAGATCACATTTCTATTCTAATGTCAACAGTTCCGACAGCTCAAGTCTGTAAGCCGATCACACTTTTCCAAATGGGAACAACTGGGAGGGCAGTCGCTACACGCAGCAGTCCCCATCCTCACAATTACTTCACCGCCTGTGCAACACAGGTAAACCCTAGACTGTGCCCTTTACAGGGAAAACGGCTTTGTGAAGTTCACAATAAAATAAGGGGATTAAGCATAAAATATCATAAGTGTCAGTTAAGTGACAAAAGAGAAATGCAAAAAAATGTTATAGGAATAGGAGGTCTTGAAAGCAAGTGATTCAAGGATGGCGGCCCATTAGTTTCTGAAACTGGGTTGATTAAATTAAATTAAATTAGGAAACAAAAACATCTTTAAAAACAAAGCATGTCCTTTTAATGGAAGGAGAAACTGAACAGTAAAAACTATGTTCATGAGAGAACTTACTTTTTCTGGTGCTCCAGCCAGGCTAGTTCAGCCTTAGTTTTCTCCTTCAAGGCCTTCTCACGGAGCCGCAGGAGCGAGGACTGGTGAGCGGCCCTCATCTCCTCTTCTTTCATGTACTGTCGGACCATCTCCATAGTAAATTTGGAAAAGCTATCTTGTCCTCCTGAGAATGGCATGCTCAGCTCCTATTGTAGAGAGTTTATTTTGAGTTGATCATCATCTAAAGCTTTTGGAGTATAATTAACTTCGTTAAAAGAGGTACGCAAAAAAAAGGAAAAAGAGGTATGCACCTATAAAAAATGGCATCAATAAAAATTACGTAAATTAAAAATATTGTCAATCATGTACAAAACATTCTTCAAAAAAGGCACATGAGAGAGAACAACATTCATCTGCTAATTTATTTAGTCATTAAAATTTTAACAAAAAAACTACTGTAAGGCTGATAGTATCCCCAGCACATAAAACAGGTTAGGAATTTTTCCATTATCCAAAAGCTTACCATTTAGTAAGAATGATATTAATACCAATTTTTAAACAGAATAAAATTTTTAAAGAGTGAAGCAAGTAAAAAAGCTAGAGATAACTTTGGCTTAGATCCTCAAAGGCCTTAAGGAAAAAGTTTGTATTCTACTTTGTAAGGAAGGCAAAGCCAGACTTTATAGCAAAAGTAAAATATAAAATTGGTAACTTAAGAAAATCGTTTTGGTAGCTGACAGCTGAATTCAAGCACAAAGTGTATCCTCACAACTTGGAGAAAACACACTCACAACTACTCCTGAAGCACCTGTCTAGGCAAACCGACGCCCACCTTGGCAGAAGACAGCGTGGTCTTTTCTGGGGAGGTCTCTTCGTCAGAGTCGTCCTGATGGCCTCTTTTCTTCTCCATGTTAAATCGGCGATGGCTCTCAGAAGGGAGTAGAGACCGAAACGACTTTTCTTCTATTTCATCTTCTGTCATGGATTCATCAAATTTCAGGGAATATTCTGTTGCAATAGAAGCTGAATCTAAAAGAATATGGAGCAGATGTTATCACTGTAACAGTTTTCAGTAGGTATTCAATTCGTAGTGCTCATGCCTCTTTATGGGACAAGATAACAATTCACGTAACTAATCACTAGCAGTAAGCAGGAAATAAAATTCAAATTCACTTACAAACAGAAAAAACTAAAATATCTAAAAATATCAGTACAAGAAATATGGTAAAAGTGCAGTGTACTTCAAACAGCTCTCACCAACCAATCAGAAAATACCCCTATAGAAATATGAGAAATGACTTTGATCAGATGCTTCGCAAAGCAAACATATACAAAATAAAGTGGGGAAAAAAAGTTTAACATTATTAGCAATCACAGAAATGCAAATTTAAAAAAATTTATAACTCACTGATTCCATGCTTAATTAAAAAACACGACAGCTCTGTTAAGTTGGCTTCTGCATGCCTTTCCGATGCCACTCCCCAACAATCTTTTTGGTTATTGAACACCCTTAGTTTCTGATACTACAGGATGCTCCAAGCTCATTTGGTATTTTCCCCACACAGTCCTAAAATCAGTCATTTCTCTAAAGAGCTCTCGTTTCTTTTACTGGAGAATATTTAGAAACCACAATCAGTGCACTGGTTGTCCTTGTCACTACTGGGGTTTTGTTTCTTCATTCTATCAATGGGCACAGCTGCGTACCATATGCATGTGTATTAACCCAGATACACCCCCTGCTACACACAGACTCTTTCCTGTATCCCTCCATCCAAATGTAGATTCATAATGTTTCTAACCAATTCAGTGCCACAGTTCATTCTACTCTTCCTTTCTTGTGTATCTATAACTTCCCTCTTCAACACCGAGAAATCTGTATCCCATCATCCAACAACTATTTACATACTTATTTGTTCAACCCCCAAATATATGAAAGAACTGACGGCCTGTACCCCTGTGGGGGAAAAGTGTGTGTATACCGTTATTTTTGTAGTTAGGCTTATAATTTCCACTACAAAATATCATTCTCCAGCATTAGGTAGGTCAGTTCCTTCTCCCTCCGCCCCTCCGATGTGGTTATGACATGCCTGTAACACAGTCGAATTCATTTGTCACAGGCTGCTTTCCATTCTGGGACACCTCTTCCACCAACATTCACTGGGTTGTTGATTTTCTTGTTGTTGAGTTTTAAAAGTTTTAAAGGTAAAATACCGAAGTTAGGGCTTCAACATAGGAATTTTGAGGAGACACAATTCAGTCCATAATATTCCATCTTATGGCTCCCCAAAATTCACTCTTCTTTGCATGCAAAATACATTCGCCACCTCCCAAGAGCCCTGAAAGACTTAATCCATTCCAGCATCAACTACACATCCAAAGTCTCACGTAAATATCATCTAATCAGGTATGGGTGAGACTCAAGGTATCATTCATCCTAAGGGAAAATCCCTTTCTAGCTATGAACCTGTGAAACAAGACAAGTCATGTGCTTCCAAAATAAATGGTGTGACAAGTATAGAACAGACAATCCTATTCCAAAAGGGAAAAAATCGGAAAGAAAGAGGTAATAGGTCTCCACCCAAAACCTAGCATGGCAAATTCCATTAGATTTCAAGGCTCAAGAATAATCCTCTTTGGCTCCATGCTCAGCCCTCCAAGCCCACTGAGGTGGCAGCCATGCTCAGCCCTCCAAGCCCACCGAGGTGGCTCTGCCCCCTCACCCCTAAGAAGCAGCTGCACGCCCCCTGCCATTGGGATTGGCTTTGCTCCTGAGGCCCTGAGTAGGGGCAGCCTGGACAGCTTAAAGGAGGTGGCCCCACCCTCTGAAACCAGTATGCAGACAGCCTTGTCACCTGGGCCTGCGCACTCTGAGCCTCCTGGTGTGTGAATCACCCTCAGGATCATTCCTTGGCTTTCTGGAAAGACAAGGCTCGTTCGCAGCAGGAGAGCTCCACTGTCTTGTCCCAGAGAATCCCAGAAGTCTGAAAGCCTTCCTAAATTTCATCCCATCTCTTGCCCTTGATCCAAACCAGCAGTGTCTCTGCTGGTAGAATCCCATCTCTTCCTGGCTTCTGACTAGACGGATGGCTGAGTAAATCCATGGGTAGCTCTTCACGGGGTGACTGTCGAGCCACACCCTTGGTGTTCTCTCCGGATCCTATTTTCTCATTTTTTTACAACATCGATTGCCTGAGAGTTGTCCACATCTTCAAGTCTGATTCCTTTCTGTTTAACAATTCCTTCAATTTATCTCTCCTTTCACATTTTACTCTAAGCAATAAGGAGAAAAGAGGCCATGACTTTGACTCATGGCTCAGAAATTTCCTCAGCTAAAGATCCAAGTTCATCACTTATAACTTCCATTTTCCACAAAACTCTAGAATACAGTTCAGCCAAGTCCTTTGCCACTTTATAACAAGGACCACTTTTTCTCCAGCTTCCAACACTTTCCTAATTTCCATCTTCATCAACACTTCATCAGAATCACCTTTAATGTCCATTATCCTTCCAAAAGATCTGCAAGGCAATGTAGGCTTTTTCCAGCAAGCACCCTAAAACTTCTAGCCTCTACTTACTAGCCAGTCCTAAAACCACTGCCACATCTTTAGTATTTGTTATGACAGCACCCTGTGCTTCTAGGTACCATGATCTCTCTTAATCAGCTAGGGCTGCCATAACTAGAGACTGCTATATCCATATATAATATTCATTACAAAATGGACAAAAAAGATTTTTAAAGGATGAGAAAAATTAAATTTTCTTCTTGGACTCCAAAGACTATCTTGCCCATCTTGCTTTGAAGACTAAGGTTCTAGACTATCAATCAAAAACACCACTTAAGAGCGAGTTATTTAAAAAATAAATTCTAGGGGAGAAGGGAGAGAATTGCAGGGGAAAAGGGGAAAGGTTTAGAGCAACAAGTATAAAGGACACATGGACAAAAACTATGGGGGGATGGAAATGGGAGGGAGGTAGGGAGGTCTGGGGTGGTGGGCTGGGGTGGGAGTAAAAGACAGAAAACTGTACAAGAACAACAATTAAAATAAAATTTAAAAATAAATAAATAAAATCTTTTAAAAAAAGCCTAAAATAATCCAATAAAAAATGGACAGAGGACCTGAATACACGATTCTCCAAAGAGGACATACAGATGGCCAACAGACATGTGAAAAGATGCTCAATGTCACTGATCATCAGAGAAATGCAAATCAAAACCACAATGAGATATCACCTCACAACTATCGGAATGGCTATCATCAACATATCAACAAACCACAAGTGCTGGCGAGGATGCGAAGACAGGGAACCTTTGTGCACTGTTGGTGGGAACCCAGACTGATGCAGCCACTATGGAAAGCAGTATGGAATTAACTCAAAAAATATAACTGGCCTTACAACACAGTGAATTCCACTTCTGGAAATTTATCGTAGAAACTCGAAACACTAATTTGAAAGACTGTATGCACCCTATGTTTATTGCAGCATATTTACAGTAGTCAAGATATGGAAGCAGCCCAAGTACCATCAATCAGTAGATGAGTGGATAAAACAGCTATGAGACCTTTACACAATAGAATTTTACTCTACCGTAAAAAAAGAAGAAAATCTTACCCTTTGTGACAGTGTGGATGGACCTGGAGAACATTATGCTCAGTGAAACAAGCCAGTCAGAGAAAGACAAATACCATATGATCTCACTCCTATGTGGGATCTAATGAACAAACTGAACTAACAAGGAAAAAGAGACAGACTCACAGAGAACAGGCTGACAGTTCTGGGTGGGTAAAGGAGGGTGGAGGGATCAAATGAAAAAGAAAAAGAATTCATGGACAAGGACCACAGTGTGGTAACTGCAAGGGCGCAGGTGGGTACGTTGAAGTGGAAGAGGGGACAGTGGGAGATAAATGGAAATGGGGAAAAATACAATAAAAAGTGAACTAATAAAAAAATTTAAAAAAAAACAAAAAATTTAAAATAAAAGTAAATTTCTAGAATGGAATAATATTCTGACTTCATGTCTTAAAGATGTCATTTGTTGCCAAATTGTTTTCTTTGTTACGTTATTCACTGTCCGTGATTTGCTAGGAATACAGCTTTTGTTTATGATCTAGAAAGAGTTGAGTAATGAATCTTAATATAGTTACTGTATCTGACATTGTCATTATGTACAAGAAATTATATTTATAGTGTTTAACATGTAAAGTTCTAATAATGTATTCTTTTAATGCTTATGTTACATATCTATAATAGGACAAAATTAGTTTTTTCAGTGTGGAGTGTATATTTGTCATTCGCATAAACACTGCCCTAAATTTAGTTTTGTCCCCCCTTAGGATCATGACGCGCCATCATATGAAACACTGGTGAGGATTACCGGCATGGTGTGTGGACTTAAACCGTTTCCCCTGGACATATTACTATCCGATGTATAGCACTGTCTTCATTATGGTCACGTGTAACTATATGAACTAGCTCAGTCACAAATATCTCAAAGGGTTCTGGAAGCCTCCCAAAACAAGTAGTCACACAAATATGTGAGAGGAAGTTACCTTTCTCATCGGGGAGAGATGGCACACTGTCACTTCGTAGAGAATCATCCGCAGCCGTCTGAACCTGTTCATCAATAGAACTCTCTATCTTTCCACTGTGAAGTTTCTTCTCATTTTCCTTAGAAGATGGAACTGAAGGACTTTCCTGACGGCTGCTATCACTACTACTTCTGTTTATGAATATTACAGAAACAAACAAACAAAAAAGCGACAATAAGAATCATAACTTTGAAGTGGTTTCAAGTTACCAGTTTGGTTAAGGGGACAGGGCTTATGATCAAGACACAAAATGAGGAAAGATGTAATGTAAAACATAAAAATAATAACTAGATGTAAGTCTGAGAAGAAACGTTTTAAAAAGATGAGTAGGAGAAAGGAAGGTTTCAAGTTTAAATTGTCGTAATGAGCAACCACTATTCTCAGGCTAGCATTCCCACATTTCCTTTCATTTTAAACCAACCGACTGGCAAAAAGGGCTTCTATCTGCTATTTCCACTTCCTTACTCTTCATCAGCATCACAATTTACTACAGTGTGCTTCCCCGCCAACTACTCTAGTGGAACTGTTCTTACAAACTCTACCTGAACAATCCAACGGAAAATCTGCCAAAATCCAAACAATTGCCAAATCCAACTGAAAATCTGCATCATTAGATGGTGTTGACCTCTATGGCCTTATAAAAATTATACTCGCTAAAACAAATGTCGTAAAATGTTAACAATACGGTAATCTGGATGAAAGATTAAGTATTAAAAAAAACTTACGTAGTGCTTATACAATATAGGTTTTCAAGGAAGAGCAGCTATATTGTTACATGAAACAACTAATAAATCAGCTAATTAAACGGGGAAGCCAGCACTCTGAAGAGAAGATATTATTTCATTTAAATAAATGAGATTAAGAAGTAAAAAAAAAAAAGCAATTTCTCAGTCATTTATCAGACTTGACTATATTGAAGTCTTTTCACCTTCTGTTGTGATTCTTGTACCTCGAAGACTCAGAATAGCTATCATATGAAGGAGAGTATTTCTGGTGCTTTGAGTCAGGAGTCCCTTCTTTACTGTGAGAGAGTAAAACAGATTGACTTTTCCTACAAAGAAAATAAAAACTGATTAAACATTTAAAGTCTTTAATAAGAGTAAGATTTTAAATACTGCTCAACATTAATATTAAGATAAAACCTTGCATGAACAGGAATTATGGAATAAGTTACAAGGTATTTGAAGGCATTCATTCATAGAAATAACATATTAAAGAGTATCTTCTGCTTTATTATGAGAAATAAGCAAAAATCACCCCAAGTACCAACGAGTGTGAACAGACTTAAAACCTATGAATTAGAGACAGTCAAAACGGGATGTAGAAGAAAACACAGGACCACGGTCACACTGCCCAGCCCCACATGAAAAACTCTCTGACGACCTCTCAGTGCCCCGGAACAAACAAAACCCTGAAGGCCTGCCAGGCTCGGCCGGGCGCTGATCCCTGCATCGTCTCCCACCGTTTCCCACGTGCTCTCCGCCTCCAGTCCCATCGCTCGTCCTGCGTTTACACATGCTGCCCTCTCTCTCCCTCACCCCCTTTACATCACTGGCTCCTTTCCACCCACCGTATCCCCCCAAAACTTCATTTCACTTCCTCAGGAACCCCTTCCCTGATCCCCGACAGGCTCTTCAAATTCCTCTGTTGTATGCCTCAGAGACAACTGAGCATACTCCATGGTAGGGAGTTCATGGTGGGTTTTAGGCTTACTCCATGAACACCCCCCTCAGTTTACAGTGCTCATTCTCTTAAGGGACTGTTTGATACTGTCTACCTTCCCTTCTAGGTTCTATGCCCATCACTGTATCCCCAGCACCCCCAACCGTGCCTGGAACATGGCAGATATTCAGCACGTATCTGACAAAGGGCTGAATATTAACCTATCTGTTTCAGCTCTGGTCCTCAGTTGTTTCACGAAGTCTGGAGCATGCTGCCGCTGGTGGTCATACAGCGTTGCTAGGGGAGCTGCAGAAGCAGCAATAGCATCTGAGATGTGAGTTCGAGTCAACTCTGCCATCTAAATATGAAAATCCACAAGGCAAAAAAGTAGATGAAAAATTGAGAGAGCAGAGTGTCTTACAAAGATTGCTGGATCGAGAGCGAGCAAATTTTGCAATAATAGGTGAAATATTGTGAGCGAGTCATTTAGACTTTTTAAGTCTTATCAGCTTCCTTACAAAAATAAAGAGACATACACAAATAGTTTCTAAGGTTTCACCCAGATATAAATCTATAAATTAGACAGAAAACCTTCAAGTCACACAATGAGCCACAGTAAACCAAAAGTTAAATCTTTCTTCAAGAATCGATTCAATCGCTACTTCCTCCCCGCGTCCCTGCTCTCGGCCAGCAGAGCCACTGCTGCGCGTGTTGCTCATTTTGCGCTTTGTCGGTTGGTGCACTGACGAAGTGTTTTTGACATCTTTGTTACTGCTGTCTAAAATCTTCCTGAGCAGAAAGACCCTACTTTACCCTTACTTGCACAGTCTCGTAGTATCCGACGTACAGCAGGTCCATGACTTTTTAACAACGATCATTTTATAAGCAATCCTAAGCGGTAACTGCTAACAGAAACTGGACCTGTATCTATTGGTTATGATATCCTCCACAGAGACAGCAGTACCGCTATTTCTAGCTCTATCCTTGGTAGAGCAGAAGGCAGTACCACCACCCTGGGTAAAGATGCAACATCTTCACGTGACGCAGATCCATGGCTCCCTGGCACCAGAGCTGGGGAGCGACCTCGAAGGGGCCTGAGGGCGCTTTGCAGAGTGCTGGAAGTGGTGATTACAGTGGTGTCTCCAGGGATGGATGGATAAGGTACAGAAATATATATGTAGGTAACTACGTATTTCTTAAAAGTCATCAAACTATACTTAAAGTGAATGCACCTTGTTATTTCTAAATTACTCATCGGTAAAATCAATTATTTTTTTTTTACAAAGCTTACTCAATTTAGAGCTTTTCATCTTATTTTTCTGCCTCTATAGAGTCAAACATACAAGACACTGAAATAAAAGGCCAAAGTTACTCAGATCGACTAAAAAGAACTACAGAAAGAACTACGAAGAAAAGAGTTCTCAGTGGCTCTGACCTCGCAGATCTGACGCGCTGCGTCCGTGGTGAGGCGAGCGGCCTCTGTGTGCTGAGCAGATATTTTACAAGTTGCTTCCTGCAGGACTTCGGTCACATCCCGCTGAGACTTAACCACCTGCTGCAATGACTCTGCATGGACCTGAGCACAAAGAGGATGAAAGAGAACTCCTGTCATATCACACAATTTGTAAATTTGTACATTTGTTTCACGGAGCAAATACATTATGAAAAAAATCCACTGGACTACTACCCAGTTCTCATGTGTCAAAATCTGAAGTTTAAAATTTGGAGTCTTCACTACTGGAGTTCACCTTAACTCCACTTCCAATGCTTTGATGTATCTGATGTATCTGTAGACAAGTAATTACTATGTACCACTTATTAAATTGGGGTTAAATCCTGACTACTTAATTTCACAACTTTGCTACAAGAATCAAATGACATGAAATTAACCCATGTGGCACATTTTACATCTTTTCTTTTTTACTCCTATATAATTTTAAAAATACTAAAGTGATATCAAAGATACAAATTTAGGTTTAACAGCTAGTACTTGCTACAAAGTAAGTTACCTGAGATGCTTTGTTTCGGGTTTCTTCTAACTGTCGCTGACACTCCAGCGCCTCTTGTTCAGCCTTCAATTTCAAAAGGGCCAGGTCTCTTTCATGGCGTTGCTGCTGTGCCTTCAAGATAAAGAAATGATCAACCATTAATTCTAAGGTAATAAACTATTACAACACAGTGACTATATTAAATACAATGCTATTTTCTTAACACAAATCTTTTGACACAACCAATTAAATCCTAAAAGACAGTAAACAGGACAGACATCAACCACTTATCATTTATCAAAATTAGTGACCACCCACTGTTTTTTTAACTCATCATTAAGACTATTTTAAATAGCAGAGAAAAGAGAAAAAAACACAGAGAACTACAGCAGCAAACCCCACAAATACCTTTATGATCTGAGCCAGAGAGACACTCTCTTGCTGAGCAAGCGAAATGCCTCTCACCCTTTCTATGTCGGAGAGCTGGCGCACGGACTCCTCAATGGCACTCAAGTAACTCAGTTCAGCTGCCATGCGATGCTGGAGGCCAGCAGGGGAAAAGCGTTGAGAACCTGGAGGGCATAACAATTGACAAATGTAGAGGTGAACATGAAACTAAGTTACATCTCAGATTTCTAAAATTCATTTCTCATTTAAAAGCCAAAAACAAAGACAGTAACTTCTCAGTACAATGTATTTTAATAGTTGCTTCTTTTCTTTGTATGTGTGTGTGGGGGGAATGCATATGCATGGGTGTATACATACGTGTATACCTGTAAACATTTAGGAGTACATCGATGGCATACACTTTCAATGTGCTTTTGCTAATGCTGGCATGAGGAGGAAAATCACCACTACTGAATCTCTCATGCTTCCAAATATTTATTTCCCTGCATGGTTTCTGTTTAATACGTCACAGAGTAATCACTCATTATGAAAAAAAACTTTTCCTTATGATTCAACTAAAAGAAATTTTTGAAAAAATAAACTTTATTTTGAAATTTCGGGTCAACTTGCCTGGTGTTGAAGTCATCTCCATAGTTGCTCTGCTGGCAGCCATATTTATATCAGGAAAAGCCACATTAGGCTTAAATCCTGTTAGAGTTGGAGGCATTACAACTGAGGACTTAGATCTTTCTAACGAAGTTCCTGGAAGGTCAAACTGCAACAATTTCTGGGAACTTGGAGATAGGGGAGAAGTTGGAGTTTTCTGAGATTTTCCCTTGTCTGAGGAGATACTAGAAGATTTGTTAAAAAAAAAAAAAAAAAAGTAAGAGAAGGGAAAACTACTTCAGGAACCAGATAAACAATCCATAAGAACAACATGCATTTCTTTATTAACATCAGATTTGAAAAGCTGTGACTCAGGCATTTGTCATTCAACATGGCCTTATGCTGGGTAACCACTCTGAGCACTCTTCTCACCGTCTGCAAACTGTCAAGCCCTGACCACAATAACAAGGGAAAGGAGACTCTGGATTAAAGTGCCACCTAACTCTTTCCTCTACCATGTCAGTGCACCATGAATCAATACTGTAGTATGAGGCGAAATCCTTTATATATAGCAGCAAAATTACAGCCATATGGAAAAGATCAAGTCTGTTAAAAAAATTATGTATGTGAAAGAGAAAAATCATTTTATATTAAGCATTAAGAAATGACACAAACTACTCTTTTATTATTTGTTTTTAACCCAAAAGGAAAACAACAATGACAACAAAGTATGTAAACTCCATAACAATATATGAGTGAGAATGAGATTTTATAATCTGCTTGAGTAATCTAGTAAATTGAGCAGGAGAGAAAAGTCCAAAGGAAGAACTAAATGAGACCAAAAACAATGCTGAGTAATTGTGTTGAAAGAGTAGAAGAACATAGTTGAGAAGAAAAATGCACAAAGGAAATGAGATAGTTTGTGGCAGCTTAGTGAAAACACTTCAAATAAAGTTCTTAGGAGTTCATCTGTGGTGTAACTGTGAGCTGCCAAAGTACTCCAAGGAAAGTAGTTGCCCGGCCAGAGGGTTGAGCCACGAAAACAGCTGTGGCAATGGCATTCAGAATAGAAAGGAAGGAGGATTGTGCCAGATGCAGAGAACTTCTGAAGGAAGGGTTGTTAATAGTGTAGATGAGAGATGGTCCTACTCTAAAGCATAGATGAAGACTGGAGCTACGGACACACCTACGGCATCTACTCACAGAACACAGGAATTTACTAAACGGATTCTCTGAACATCGATGACACTGTAACTTGAATTAAAATGAATCACAGTATAAAACATACATCACTTTACCTCCCAGAAAGATCCTCCAAAGTGCTATCAGTGTCGAGAGTCTGCTGGACTTTGACAGAGGGTTTGCTGCTGGTCTCGGGTTTCTTCCCTGGATGGGAGCCGCGCTCTGAGCCGGAGAGCACTTTTTCCTCATCGAGAAGTGAGCTCTGAACATTTCCAGGGAGTGAGTCTAGCCCTGGAAAGCGAATTTCTTATAAAACTGATTCCCAACAGAAGTTACTGAAAGGTAACTGACAGATAACTAGTACAGAGCAGAATATTTAAAAATTGACTTATTTTTAAAGTTTGTTTTTTATGTCTAAAATAAAGTTCATCCTTCTGCTCCCATTTAAAGAAAGTGAAGTTTCTTCTATTAACGTTCCCTATATTTGCTATTAAAGAATAAATGGCCCTGTAACCAAATTATTTAGAAAGATTAAGTATGTAGTTTTACACCTATGAAGCAGTAAACAAAAAAGTCATTTTTCAAGGACACCCAAAGCTGGAGAAAAAAGGTATCAATTGTCAATTGGACTACACAATCCTTCTGAAAATCTTTATAGCAAGAACTATGTAGCTAGATACATAAAACTGTTCATATTCTCTGAGAATAAGTTCACACATAGGCATAATCTTAAAGAGATTATTGACACCAACAAACAAAAATTATGTATAATATTCAATGAACTTTATATAATTTAAAAAAATTCAACCTACATTTGCAACAGAAGAGTTTTCTAAATTACATAGATAATAGTAACTTAAGTATTTAAATAGCACTTTGAAATTTAAAATGCATTCCATGTATGTTACCTTATTTCCTTAAACACCTTACGAAGTAGGTAAAATATCCCCATTTAACTAGAGACATATGAGACCACCTGCTTAAGGGTACACTGCCAACAGCAGAAAGAGGGCATCAACCCAGGCCTCGTGACTCTACACTTAATGCATCATTCACCTCGATGACATGTTTCAATAGCAGTGTGGGGAAATATTTGTTACATTCAAAGAGGCAGAACAAAGAATTATATGTACATTTTAATGGCAACTAAATACATTTTTAAAACCCAGCTATATGGTTAATGATCAAAAGAAAATGGAAAAGGGAAAAAGATATATTCTAAACTCATGTTCACAGCAGCTTTACTCTAAGAGGTAAAAGCAACCCAAGTGTCCTTCAACACTGTGATGGACGTATAAACAAACCAACACAGAAATGGGGTCTGTAGAGACAGGGAAGTGTTATTTCGCCTTAAAAAGGAAGGACATTCCGACATGCTACAACATGAATGAACCTTGAAAACATTATGCTATTAAGTCAATCCCTATTGAGGACAAATACTCTGATTATACAGTTATTTAAGGTATCTAGAGGAGGCACATTCATAGGGACACAAAGTAGAACAGCTGACACCTGGGACCAGGGAGAATGGGAAAATAAGTTATTATTTAACGGGTGTAGAGTTTCAGTGTGGGGTGATGGAACAGTTGAGGAGATAGATAATGATGGTAATTGCATGATTATAGGTACTTCCTTCTACTGAACTGTGTGTGCATTCAACAATGGTTCCATTTCCTAGCCAAATTCATAGAGATAGAAAGTAGAATGGGGTTGCTGGGGGCACAGGAGGAAAGGATGGGGAGTCATTGTTTAATAGGTACAGAGTTTAGTATGGAATGATGTTTGCCACTTTACTAACTACTTTCAACTTCACTGGGAAGGAGTTTTTGTACAAAGCATGCAGACGATCTTTTTTCACCACCAGGTGGAGTATATACAACAAAAATTACACTTATTTTAGAACTTGGGAATAAAGAAGTAACTAAATTTAAGATGATGATATGAAAAGTAAAGTATATATAGTTTTTTTTTCCATTGCTTTTAGAGAGAGGAGGAGGAAGAAAGGGAGAGAGAGAAACATCAACTGGTTGCCTCCCGAATGCACCTGGATGGGCAATGAATGGTACATGTCCAGGCCTGGGATCAAACCCACAAACCAGGATGTGCCCTGACGGGGAATCAAACCCACAACCCTTCGGCTATAGGGTGATGCTCTAACCAACTAAGCCACCCCAGCGAGGATACAGTATTAATTTTTAAGGCATTATGACAGGGGACTGGAAAACCGAAAGCCACAAAACATTACCTATATTACATATAATGTTTTAGATTATAATTTTTAAAAACCTATAATGAAACATATTGCTTATACTCCTATTTAATATATGATATTTTAAGTTGCACAGTAAGCATATTGCAGTAAAAAATTTGAATGTCAAAAGTCAGAATTCAAGCTTTGCCAATAACTAATCTTAAGTGAGACATTAACGCAAAGCATGAAAAGAATGAAAGACCTGGCCTGCAACCCGGGCATGTGCCCTGACTGGGAATCGGAGCAGCAACCTTTTGGTTCGCAGGCCAGCGCTCAGTCCACTGAGCCACACCAGCCAGGGCCAATATTTTACATTTAGAAAAAACATTTTAGAAGCGTATCATTCATTCCCTCAGGACCATCCTGTGAATTTAAGAGACCTTTGCCTAATTACTGTATCTTCTCACTTCTACAGCAACATAGCCAGGATCAGAAAGGAGGGGACTGAAGGGTATTCTCCTCTATCACTCAAAAATACTGAGAGTGTCCAAAGGATCAGGTACTATGCTAAATACACATTCTATCTGTTAATTTCAAGGAAGCTTCAAAATTATCAAATGGAACAGCTATTGTTATTTTTATTTTACAGTTAAGAAAATTTGATTATTATATGTAATGATGTTCAGATATGTACATGATATACTATAAAGTTTTTTAAAAAGCAGCTACAAAACACTACAATTTAATTTCTCTTTTTAAAATAAAGACATGCGTGTATATGTTTTTATGTACATAATGGAAAAATAGGCACCAAGTGTTAATAGTAATCTCTGAGCAGAGGGCTCAACGGGGATTTATATTTCTTGTATGACTGTTAATCTATAATCCTTAATTTTTTATCTTTGCAAATGTATTCCTTTTGTATTAAGGAAAATATTTATACTGTTAATATATCAGAAGGTATTACTGTAATAATAAATATAAAAGCCAATTACACTGTCATAAAGAATTTCACCTAATTGCTTATGGAATAAAATCATAACTTTAGATCACTACTACAAAATCATTAGTAAGAGAAAAACAATCACCATATATTGGTTTGGCCAAAAAGTTTGTTCTTTCCTGTCAGATGGCTCTAATAGCGCGTAGTTGTCTTTAACGTCATTTGAAATAATTCTGTTAGATTATATTGTGACAGCTGTTACATCAGTGTGCATTTAAAAACAAACATCAAATTTGGTGAATTTCTGTGCAGACATTTAAATATTGAAGATGGAAGAAAATACACAACATTTCCAGCATTTTACGTTTCATTATTTCAAGAAAAGGAACGCAACTGAAATGCAGAAAAAGATTTATGCTGTGTATGGAGGTGCTATGAGTAACTAAAAGTGTCAAAAGTGGGTTGCAAAGTTTCATGTGGGAGATTTCTTGCTGGACGATGCTCCACAGTCAGGTAGATGAGCTGAAGTTGATAGCAATCAAATCAAGGCATAAAATGAGAACAATCAATGTTATACCACTGGGAGATAGCCGACATACGCAAAATATCCAAATCGATAAAGTTATTGGTAAAAATGAAAAATGTGTCTTTTACAGAAAAAACCATTTGGACTTTTTGGCCAACTCAACAGAATTCCACTTACATTCTGTCTTTTCCTTTTTTCCTTTTCTTCCTTTGGAAGAAGTAGATGAACGAGATGATGCAGCAGACTGTGCCCCTGATGAATGCTGGGAGGTAACATCCACAGACGAAATATCGTAAGCAGACTTCCTGCTAGAATGGTCCTCCTTAATGCCCAAAAGGCTACCACCAATACTGTCAAAGAATAGTAGTGGTTAAAAAGAAGAAATAGCAAGTCTTAAAACACAGCTAAAGTGTAGATATATTAAACCTATTTAACCACAAGGAAAATACAACTATACTCAAAGATGCCCTCCATTTTTCTTTTTTGTTTTCGTACTACCATAAGCCTGGATTCTCTCCTATGGCTCAACTTATTACCAAGAAAAATGTCAGGGTGTTGTTTACTAAAGTGAAACCAGTAAAAATGGACAAGTCAGATACAGGAAGAAAAATATAATGCTGCATACTAGAAAATGTGGCCTCAATTTCTATTCAGATGTATAATTTAATATATGATCATTAGTTTCCTTTTGATAATCTTACAGAAAACAACAATTTAGTATATTCTACTTCAACCTAGAAATAAAATGCAATAAATCATACTGATTGGTGATATTAAATGTCACAATGAAATCCTTGCAAGTTTTGATTTTAAAATTTAATCTTTTCTTTAGAGCTCGAAATTAAAACTACACTTTTCCTCCTGCAATTTTAATAGTAATTGTTTTCATTAGTCCAACTAGACATAACTATTTTTAAAAGGTCATCCAATCATTTTATGTGGATTCTAATTTAAAATTTCTGAAGAAAATCATATTGATGTCAGCAGTTACAGATTACTTCATATACTAACAAACTTTAGGGAGGAAATGCTCTCTGCAAAGTCTGGTTCACTTGCTGCCTGACTCTGTACAAGTAACTTAACCTCAGGGCTGCAGCAGTTCCTGCAGTAGGAATGGTAACAATAAGATTAATCACATCAGGCTTAAGAATGCAGTTTTCTCAGTGCCTTGCACATTAAGTGCTCAACAAATATTAACGTTATAATAATTATCCTTCAAAGCTTTGGAAAATTTTAGAGGTTACCCCAATTATTAAAAAAATTTACTGATTACTTGAGATCATGAAGTCAAGGATCTACTTCATCAATTCTACCAGAGAAAACCAATACGACCCTCCACCGGGAACTCGCAGACTGACTTCATGACCTACGTTCTGCTATGTGCCAGGCCCTTTTCTTTGTATTTCACTGAATATTCTTAACAGTCTGTGAGACAGGTACGATTATTCTTTCCCACTTGACAGAGGGAAAGTGAGGCCCAAGGAGGTTAAGTAAACACCCAAAGACAAAAGACTAATGATCAGAAGAGACAGGACTTAAACCCAGGCAGTTTGAACCCAGAGCCTGTGTCCTTATAACCACTGTGCTACACACCCTCAACATGTATCTTTAAGCAGCAAAATCTGACTAATATTCAGACCACGGCTCTCATTTGTACGTTTTTCTCACTCTTCAGACATTATTCTACATTGTCGACACATTCCTACCAAGGTTCAAGAGCTGACTTTTTTTCCATCGAAGCCCCACTCCCTGGAGAGGAGACAAAGTCATCTTCGTATGAAACACTGCTTAGAGGGGCCGTGCCGGCATTTGAGGGCCACGGGGCAGATGGTCCCCTTTCCCACGTGTCTTCGAACCCTGTCAAAAGTAAGAATTCAAATGTGTTTTAAAATGAAAATAAAATGACCACAAGCAAAGCATTCCACAACGTGGGGATTAACAACATAGATTTAGGGACATTTTAGATTGCTTTTATTAGTGCTTCTTTTCAATTCATCTTTATATCTAACAATACATTTTTAACTTTTTATTGATTTTCAAGCATACATGAAATAGATGTACCCATCACAAAACTTCAACAACCACCAATACATGATCAACCCAGTTTCAATTACACTTCCAATTCTTCCCAACTCTCATTCCCCTTAAAGATTATTTTCAACCAAATCCCAGATAACACATCATTTCAACTGTAAATATTTCAGTACAACTGTAAAATCTTAATGAAGATCTAACAGAAGGATATAAGAACAGACCCAAAGTTCTTATTAAAAAAACAAGGGTGCTGATTTAAAAGCACTTTGCTTTCATCAAAGGAATTTTAAAATCAAAAGAACTTTAAAATTATCATCTACAGAAATGTGTTAAACCAGAGATCAACAGCATATGTAAGTCTACAGAACATCGTAACAAGTGGCTAAATATGAATTCTCGGAAAATGCAAAGTGATATCCAATTAAGTATAAAATGAACAGATGAAATCAATTCATTTGTTAAATAAGTTGTTCACCACATAGAATGGAAATGAAAATCCACAGTATCAACAGCTAACATAAGGCTCAGCTCAACCTCACTCTCCAGCCTGAAGTTCTAAGGTAATGGTAGCGTAAGACAGGTAGACTCCACCCACGGCAGTAAGAACAGAGAAAGGGACTTGAAGGAAGTGAGTCCATCACAGAAAAGTTGTGTTGCAGAATCTCAGGGATAAGAAGGAAACTTTAGAAGTTATTGTTTCAGGAATCAAATATGGAGCTACATTACTATTCAAAGTCTGTTTTTAAAATTAGTTTTGACAAACAGTAATAGATTTTCATATTAGAAATATTACTATAATTGCCTCCTTTTAATTCTTGACCACAGTATTATTCCCAATAATTCATAAGTCATTATATTATGAAATATACATACTATTTAAATAATTATCTATGGTCACAGGAAACCTAGCTATACTTGATAAATACCAATCATGAACATCATCTAAAATTTCTCTAAATTGTACCAAAATTTCTATAACCACCAACCAACAATTATTTTAGGACAATAAATACTAAAAAATAAAAATATAAAGAATAAATTACAACTCTAATTGAAGCTTACAGATAATTTCAATATAGACAATGTTTCCATTTTCCTCATAATTAACAATGAAAATCTGTACTTTGGTATTATCTTCACAAAATTATGCAATAATTTATCTTAAGAAAACACAAATATCACATGGCTTACATATTTTTCTCACCTTTTCCATATAACTGGTATGATTTTGTAAAAATGTTAATGACACTATGCGGACTTCCCTTTGCCAGTTCTTTCCATGGTCCTTTGCTTTGGGTACCACCTAAGTGGCCCGGAAGTGGCAAGAATTTTTCAGCTTCCCTCTGAAACTCTTTGATGGATTCATAAGCATTTCTTTCTCCAGCACAAAATTCCTTTTCTTTTAAGATTTCTGCTATCTTCAAAGGGGGTTGTCCATCTCGGCCTCCCTCTTCTTCAGAGAGACTCCCCTCACTAAGAAGAGGCCCTTCACTGACCGAGTCTGTGCTGGACCCAACGGACACTTTGGCTTTGTCTTGGGAACGAGCTTGCAGGTCAGAGCTAGGAGAATCAGCCTGCCTCTTACATAACTGTGCCAGCAGCCCTTCTGGTTTAGGACCAGGGGATCTCATTCTGAAGCTTGATATGGCGCTATGAGGTCTTATCATCTCAGGAAGCTTTTTAAATTCACTAAGATTGCCTATACCAGGAAGTTCATCATCGAAAGTTGCATGAGATACACAGGTTCCCAGCATCTTCTGAATGCGGGCAGAGAAAACATCTTCGGGATCCTCTTTCACAGGGGGACTTAGAGCTTTGGTCCAAGGTCCATCTTCTTGGGGTGTCTGCTGCACATCATACTCAGTGTTCCATACTGACCCATAATTAATGTGAGCCCCAGCTAATTTCTTGGCTTCACTTTCAATCCTGCTGGACAAAGAAGCAGCTGTTGCTTTCAAGGCTTCGATACGATCCAGTTTACTCTTATATTGGCTGGCACTAGGTTTTAACAAGGCATCTGGATGAGCAGCTGGTGAGGTCAGATATGGTTGAGGTGTAAAAGTTAATGGCCCTGAAGCAATATTATGGTTCTTCCTGGTTGGTAAAATAGATTCAAAATCCTTATGCAAAAGTCCTGCATGCTCTAGACTCAAGAGATGTGAGAGTAAATTTCCAGCTGTTCCAACAAGAGGCTGTGGTTGAGAATGGTGGACTCGTGGGCTCAATCTGTCAGGCTGCATCCATGTAGGGTCCGTCAAGTCCCTTCTGCAAATGAAAGTCACAGTATGTTAGTTAATACAGCCACCATTGTTAAAGGGCAGGTAAAGAGGACAAAAAAACATAAAGATCACTCATAGCTAAGCAATAACAAAGAGCCACTATTAATATTTCATTTAGAATTATATCTTTCCAAGCATTTTCCTATGTGTATGTTGTGTTTTGGTGTTATTTTCATGAAGATGAAATCTTATCAAAATTACCATTTTTTTAAAATCCTTACCCAAGAATATGTTTTACTGATTTTAGAGAGCAGGGGCGAGAGACAGACAGAGAGACAGAGAGAAACAACGATGTGAGAGAGAAACACCAATTGGTTGCATCAGTTGGTTACGTGTCCCGACTGGGGATCCAACCTGCACCTAGGTACGGCGTGCCGTGACCGGGGATCGAATCCACACCCTTTCAGTGTATGGGACAATCCACGCCCACGTGGCCAGGGCGATACATACTGTTTTGCCAACTGCTTTCTTCAACTAAGACATTTTAAATTATTAATTAAAGAGAGGGCATTATTACCTTTAAAACTGTGTGGACAAAATTCTTTACAGCATTGGCTCTACCTTTTCCTTTAAAAATAATGTTATATTAAAAGAGAATGCTTGCCCTGGCTGGTGTAGCTCAGTGGACTGAGCACAGACTGAGAACCAGAGAGTTGCCAGTTTGCTTCATAGTCAAGGCACAGGCCTGGGTTGTGGGCCAGGCCCCCAGGACGGGGTGAATGAGAGGCAACCACACATTGATATTTCTTTAAAAAAAGAAAAAAAATTAAATTAAATAAAAATAAAAATAAATAAATAAAAGAGAATGCTTAAGGTTGGTAAATATTAACATAGGCATTATATATTATTCCAATCAACCAGCATTTAAAAAATGCCAAACATTTATGTTTAACATTATACATACTAAAGAAATAAGGAGATTACTACAATCTAGTTCTTAAAAAAATTAACTTCAAAACAATGAGTACCAATGTAAAACGCTGAGTACCAGTAATAAATATGCAACAGTGCAGGGGGTCCATCAAATCTAATAACGGAATAAAGATGTCCCAGACAGTATTACCTAATTCACCTATGTTTCCAGACCACTGATACCCTGTGTATTAAGGGACACTATAGATATATTGAAGGCTGATGTTAACTATTAAGAAGATCCTTAGACAAAATAACATGAAGTTCTGTCCTCGGTCTTGCCCATGATTTTGGGATGATGACATGAAGATATGTTTATCAAATCTGAAGATGACAGAAAGCTGGGAGGTATGGCTAACCCTACAAATTACCAAATTATGACTCAAAGTTATTTGGACAGGCTGCACCTGAGATCAAACTAGTATGGACAAATGTGAAGTCCTACCAGTCAGTTAAAAAAACATCATCTACTCGAGGGTAACCAGGGCGAGAAAGGAACTGAAAAGCATGTCATGCAAGGCCTGGTTGGAGATTATGGTGTAGCAGTCTTTTACACTGAAGGGCCACTCTGAAAACAGGATGAAGAAAGGAAGACTAGTGCGTAGGTTCCGAGCCATAGAACAGAGATTCCTACAAATGCAAGGAGTGAGGCTACTAGAGCCCAAATTAAGGTGGTAGTAATTGGAATGCAAAGGAAGTTATAAAGTTTTGCTGAGTAAAAACACAAAATCTTTAAATTCAACTGTTCAGAATGCCAATTTTTTTGGCAGGTACTAAGTCAATGGTAGTGGGATGGGGGAAACAAAAATGGAACAACTTTATCCAGTTAAGACTTAATCCTTATTCTTTAGTTTCTTAAGATCTAGCAAGGATGAGAAACTAATAAACAGCTAACATACAGTGTTAAGCACTAATGCAAAAATGTGCAAAGTTTGGGCCCTGGCTGGGTAGCTCAGTTAGTTCGAGCATTATCTGAAAAGCCAAGGTTGTGGGTTCAATCTACAGGCCAAGGCACACAAAAGAAGCAACCAATTAAGGCATAAATAAGTGGAACAATGAATTGATGTTTTCCTCTCTGTCTCCTTTCCTCTCTTTCTCTTTCTCAAATCACTAAATAATTTTTTAACTGATAAAGTTCAACAGAGTGTAGACAAGGGGAAAAAAACTCTGCCAGCCAAGGGAAGTGACTTTTGAGCTACATCTTCAAGGTCTTCAAGGTTAGATAAGTAATCTGGAGTTTTCCAGGTAGCTAACAGAGAATCATGAGACATAAAAAGGAAGGAGAAGAAATACCATGCTTTTAAGCATAAAGTAACTGAAATATGTTAAAACTATTAACAGAAATGGGGAAGCTAAGGACAGGTAGAGAGAAAGTAGAGGCAATAGGTTAGCTATCCCAAGTCAAAGAATTTTATATTAAAAGAAAGGAGAGAAACGCATGCATGATAACAAGGTTTAGTAATATATTAGTTTATGTTTGGTTTGTCTTCAATACTGGGTCATTCGTGTAGAGCTAGAAGGAAGCTCAGGGAAAGGTGAAAATTGAAGACATGAAGCCAGCAGGGTACATCTGACAACAATAATAAAACTGATGAGACCTGGAGAGTGCATCTACTTACAGGTATTCAAATTCAAAAACTATTTATGGTTAAAATTTGAAATGTGTTGACAACCTTAATCAAATCACATGAAACATTTAATTTGCTGGGAGGTAGTATATGGGGTGGGTAAAAGCACAGGCTTCTGGAATCAGAATGCTTAAGTTCAAATCCACCTCTATCACTAACATTTTGATATTTGAGAAAGTTAATTAAATTCTAGGTCTCGATTTTCTCTTCTGTAGAACAGGAATAACAGCTAACTCAAAATATTTTACAAGGATTAAATAAGATAATGTGAGCAAAATACTTAGATTAGTGCCTGGAACCTAACAAGCGGTCAATAAATTTTAGATTATTTTTATCAGTATTACTAGAGGGGGAGAATCATGTGTATTAAACCAAAATTGGTGTGTGATTCAATTTTTATTTGTGCAGTCTCAAAGAAGAATGTCAAAATCTTTCTCTTCCCCAAATGGTATTTTAAAGTATAATTTATAACCAAGTAATCTCAAAATCACCTTAACTTGCCTCCACAAATAGTTTTTTAAAATTTATTGCAAACAATATATTACAGCAAAAAAAAAATTTTTTACAAAACTTTTAAGATAAAATAGCCCCCAATCGCCAATCTGATATTAAATCAAATCCCTTCCTTATTCGTAAGTTCACATGCATCCCCAAATATAGTTTTGAGGGATAAGATGAATAAACTGGTATGAGTCACATGAAAAAATTTTGAATGCAGCAATGGAAACAGAAATGCCTTTTCAAAATTATTCACCACAAATACTTTAAAATATTAACTTCACTGATTCATTCATCCAACAAACTTGAATTGTGTGTTTAGTTCAGAGTCAGAGTGTTTCCAACTGCAGGTGATCCCCAGGAGAAAGTGACATTTGCTTTGGACATTAAAAGACAGGTAAAGATTGCACAATAGGAGATACAGTAAATACAGGTGTGACCACGCTTAAGTATCCATCAGACAATATAAACCAATGTCTAAGTAAACCTCTTGCTCACACAGATCCACAAAATCAATTGAGCACAGACCACCAAGCTGAATTTCATGGAAAGGATGACCCCTGATCGGCCTTCCTTCTCCCCTTTGTACCTTGCGAGAGGCTGTGGAGGTTCCGACAGAGACATGTCACTGCTGGAAGATGCACTTGGGGGTCGCTCCTGCACTTTGTTTTCTTTGTCAGATTCTCCAGATGGCTGATACCCTGGTCTGGTCTAGGAGAAATGGACATCGAATTTATCTGACTCCCACCACACAGATTTATTCAGGGTGTACATGGGACACATAATTAAGTCGTTTCACCTTTAGAAACATCATGAAATGCAGGGGCTTTTTTCACTGTCAAATAAAACCAATTCAAACTTAGTTTGTCTTAAAAACAGCCATTATACTTAACAACAAAATTACACCTGAAATCCAACAAAGGCATCTAATACTCACTACATAACTTAGAGAACGTAACACTCTTTCTCCACCTAAGTTTTCACCAGGCAGGCAGATGTACGAGCGGTGCCTATTCCTCCTCGGGGTTGTGAGAAAATTTACTAAAGCTTAAAGTCCGGAGTATGTAGCTCATGGTACACAATATTACTCTTATTATTCTTAAAAACATTAGCAATACTCTCAAAATCATCACAATGAACTAGGGTATTCTCTCATTTCAGCACAGATCACAAAACTGGGCTTTTCATTATCACACTCTAACTTCATCTGCTCAGTATACAACGAAAACTAGGCGGGGATGTAACTAAGAGCAGTGATGAGATTGACTGAAATTCGTAACAGTAAAACTCTAATCCAGTACTTATGGTCAATCACACTTATCAAATAACTCTTCATATACTGTATTTTGCCATGTATAATGCCATGTAAAATTTTTGCCCAAATTTTTGAGGGAAAAATACGGATGCACGTTATACATGGGTAGTACTAATTTTGCACTATATAAATGTTTTTAATTCTTTTATTTATGCTTATGCATTAAAAATGTAAGTCTAGAAAGTAATAATGATATCCATATGTAAAATAATACCCTGGAATATGATAATTTGCTTTGTTGACTTTATGACAAACTTGTAACAAAATAGTTTCTAAAACAAGTTATCTAAATATAAATAAGTAAGTAATTGATTTAAAAATTAAAACAAAAGATTTTCTTCCCTGAAAATCTGGGCCAAAAATGTGGGTGTGCATTACACACGGCAAAATACAGTACACACATTTCATGAAAGGTCATCATTATTACAAATATTGTCTGAGCATGTCTGAATCTTAGGAGTGGCTGGTAATTTTTAAACAGTATGGCAAATAAACTTTTCCTGACCGTAAATCATGTCCCTTTCTACTTCTGCCACTAAGATTACCTGTGCTTCCTGCATCGCATGGTGTGCCGGCTCCTCGAGGAGGGTTTTTCCCAGTAGCAGTTTGGAGTAAGTTTCTTGCAGTCGCCTAGCTGCTGATGGCTCAGGCGGAGGCACGTTTTTTGCTTTAGTAAAGGCTTCTTTCTGTTTCCGGTAGAGCTCCTGTAATCGTTTGTTCTTCTGCTCAGTGGCCTCTTTTTGAGCCTTCTTCTCTTCATTTTGCTTCCTCTTCCTTTCCTCCTGCTGTCTAACAATGTACTGCCGTACCTCATCTGTGTCATAGTGGCGCTTTTTAGAAATAACAGGGGGATCTTCATTAGCTGTTATTTTGTCAGGTTTTCTTTTTATTGGGCTATGACTCCTTGGGGCTTGCACTGCTGCTGACGACTTCTGATTCTGTAACTCTCTTGTGTCTTGTCTTGAAGCCTGAGCTGCCGAATCAAGCTGTAGGTCATCAAGAATTCCACGAATTTCAACAGGTAAAAAGTCCTTATTTAAGGCAGTATTTTCCTCCTGTTTATTATCTGGAAGAGACGGGGCTAGTTTCTTTATATTATTTTCAGACCGTGCTCTACTTCTTGAACGCTCTGAGTTTCGTGGAAAATGTCTATGTGAAATATCCAATCTGGGATCAGATTCTGCTCTTCCAATATGACCCCCTACAAAGAATGAAAGAACTCTTAGTGATGTGTTAAAATTCTGTATTCTTTCCTAAAATTTATTGTACTCAGGAGAAAATCAGGGAATTTCACTTTATCTTAAACTTGAATTCAAATATCATAGGAAGTCTTCTAAAGAATATGATAGAAGGAAACAAAAACATCTTTTTTACAGCAGGAGAAGAATTTCTATATTCTGAAACACCATGCTTGCTTGGCATTTAAATAAAATGCATCTTTTAATATTCTGAAATAAGGAGAGATATTATTGTTGACATATTTAACTATTAATAAACACTATCAATATTTCTCTCTCATGTACTTATTTAATGTTACTCTCCCTCCCAAACCCCCAAAAGTGTGATAAAAAACCAACAATGTTATTAAGCTGTCACAACTCCCCAATGAATGACAGAAAAGAAATAAATATTTAAGAAAACAATCATTTTATCATCTAGACATTTGCTGATATGGCTTCACTGTAGACTGGGAATGCACATGACTTTACCAGCTAAATGAAAGTGAAGAGGAGCACGTACAAAGTTTACATTGGCTTATGCACACAAAATTATACATAATTATAGTTGCAACTGCATTTCTTACTGAATCCATTCCAGAAGTTCAAATTAATGAAATATTGTTGCTAAAAAAAGAAAGCTGGCCTGTAGGTATTTATATTTCCTTTGTCAAAATTAGTGTTCATAAAAAAGTAACTACTTATTGCAAATAGCATTCGAGACATGCCAAAAAGAGAAAAGTAATAGACTTGAAGGTCAAACTAATCCCAGATCAAATTTTGCCATGCACTATCTACATACTCAATTCTCCCTCAGGGATTACTTCCTAATCTGCCAAATTAAAAAAAAAATTAATCTTGTGGATGTGTGCCTATGTTTGTGTACATAGGGATGAGAGAGGTCAGATGTGATTCTCTTGAGGTCCCTAAAAGTCTAATAATATTTGGTTAAATGATGCTTTGCTATTCACAAAGACAGAATATGTAATTAATATATATAAGAAATAGAATTCTTTTTTCCAAGATAAATAGTATTTTAATGAAGTATTTAAAAATAAAGATTAATGTCAAAACTTACCATGAAAAAAATCAGAATTTTACATAAAGACAGGATCAGAGATTACAGTGAGCAGAGAATGCAGGTCCCAGACCAGTGATAAGATTTAGTTTTCAAACCACATGACTGCAGTTTGCATATAATTTAGAGGTTTCCACCATACATAGAACTCACTCAATTTTAAGCTCTTAAGCAATCACTGGAGTTTAATATCTTTTCCCAAATACTCTTAATAAAGATCACCATAACACCTCTGTGTAGTAATTATCCAGACAAGCCCAGCAGAATACCTTCTCTTCTGAGCTACACTCACAATTGTACATAGAAAGACATTAAGCATTCCCAAGAGTATTTTCACCCTAAGTACTTATACAAGCAACTTTTCGCTGTTTTTCTCAATTTTAATTACTAAGATAATGTAATAATTTGCTTACCAGATTTAGTAGTTCTTTCTCTTCCACTTCTGTCACTTGATGCTGTTCTTCGCTCTTTTTGCTCCATTTTGGGTGCAGGTCCTAGAATCTTCTTCACTAATTTTTGTCCATCTCGCCAAGAAGACGTGCTGATCAGATGACTGCCACCTGAAATACACGCGCATGCACACTGCACTGAATCTGAAACGGAAGAAGCTTTAACCCTGAGAATTATATGCCCACTCAGGCACACAGGGTTTCCAGTCATCTTATGCTTATCTTATGCCAACATTAAAGGGTTTACAGTCGACCTTTATTTTTAACCCTAAGTCTCCAAAATCAATGAACAGTTTGCTTAAATCTTGATTTATCCATATACCTCAAATAAGTGTAAAATGCTTTGAAAGCACAAATATTAATAATGGTAACTGAAACCTCAAAAATTAGGTCACTGAATCCAACAGTTTTGGCACAGAACAAAAATATGTCAACTACATTAAGTGTTTGGTTTATCAACACTAGCACGGTTTCTAGCACAAAGTAAAATGAGCATTTGCCAAACAAATGACTTAATCTAAGTGCAGGAAAAAAACTGAGGAAATATGTAACAGTTAACCGTGACCACCTTTGGAAGGGATGATATTACAAAGAAATTACACATTAAATTTTACAGATATATACCAAAACTACATACTACTTTTTTTATGCATAAAATGATATTAAAAAATAAACACTATCAACATTTCAACTGTCCTAATTATAAAATTTTATAAAAATAAAAGAATGTTCCAATATAACTGTTTACCAGGAGAAAATCTTTCCATTTACTATTTTCAGACTGTAAAAAAATTAAAATTAGACCATCATCTTAAAATAGACAGTAACTTAAAAAAAAAAGACTGTTCAGAAAAGAAACCATAAAAAAAAAAAAAAACCCAACAAAATATGTATTTAAATACAAAGTAATAGAAGAAATAGAGTATGATCTCACCTTTAAGTAGAACCTAATCAACAAACAAACAAGCAAAAAAGAATCAGAGAGACATGAAAATAAAGAACAAACTGACAGTGACCAGAGGAGGGAAGGATAACAGGGGAAAGAAGGGGAAGGGTCAAGTAAGTACAAAGTACATGTACAAAGGAGCCATGGACAAGAATGATGGGATAGGAACTGTCTTTGGGAAGGGGGGTTGGACGGGGCAGGGAGGAGCAACGGGAGGAAAATGGGAACAACTGTTAACTGAACAACAATAAAAAAATGGAATAAAAGTAGTAAAGTAGTATTTTATTTTTTATTTAATTTATTGATTTTTAGGGAGAGAAGGGAGAGAGAAACACTGATTTGTTGTTCTACTTACTTATGCTTCATTGGTTCTTTTTTTAAAAAAAGATTTTATTTATTTATTTTTAGAGAGAGGGGAAGGGAAGGAGGAAAAAGAGGGAGAGAAATATCAATGCATGGTTGTGTCTTGTGCGGCCCCTACTGGGGACCTGGCCCGCAACCCAGGAATGTGCCCTGATTGGGAATTGAACTAGCAACCCTTTGGTTCGCAGAATAAAGTAGTATTTTAAACCTAATTAAATTTGAAAAATAGGTTTTTACATTGATTATCAATGCTGGTGAAATTATAATACAATCATTCTACTTATGCATTGATTGTTGAAACATAAGTGAGTATAGTTTCTTTATTTTAAAATAAACATAGTATTACATGTCAGGAATCCCAAAAGTGCCCACCTTGCTCAAATAATCCAAGAAATAGCATTGTATTAATAGAAATAATACAAAATAAAAAATAAAAATGTTCACTATATCATTTTTTACAATATCAGAAGTAACATAAATGTTAAAGAATGGTGAGTGGTTAATTAAACTGGTTATATTTCCAATAGACAGAGTATTGTGTGGCCATTTCAAATCACAATTTCCATTAAGAAATAACAGAAATGTTCTGTGGAAATTTTCTAAGAGAAAAAGATAAAATTTTACATATACAATGATTACATTTACATACTATTATGATTTTAAAATTATTGTAAGGAAGTAAACAATATAATACTGGTACTTTAAGGGTATTGGTTTTTTGCATTTTCTCCTATTTTTCAAGCTTTTGGTCATGGTATTTTAACTACATTTATAATAAAAGACATCGCATTTAGAGTTTCTTTAAACAGGACTTTTAATTTAAAAGTTTAAATGAAAGTATTATTTTAATGAATATATCTATTATACAGAAACATGAGTTATAAATGTGCACTGTTTATTTTAGCAAAGAAATACTTTTCACCTTGTTATTAACCTTAAACAGTCTATCTAAAATATTTAAAAGGTTTGAAGCCTATTGCTCAATCTATAAAAAAACTTTATGTTCTCAAGCAAAATGAGAAAACAGGCCTCTCTTCAATTTCAGCTTAATTTTCTGAATCAAAAGCAAGCAACCATGAATATACTGGGTAGTTATTTATAAATGTTGGCTTCTGAATATGCTGGTGGTTATTTCTAAATTCTGGCTTTCTAGAATAGTCTCATGCAGTCATTGGCAGAAAAAGAGGACTTTCACTATAGATAAACTATTAATACAGCTTTTGCACATTTAATGACGCTCTGTCTCAGTCATCGCCCCAGTGCACAAATGGAAATTCGCTCACCACAAAACTGGACAAATACATTCCAAGTCATAGTGGTCCCAGTGTTTCATTTCAGACTATGCTCCTGACAACAGTATTACACAGTATTTCATGAAAAAATAACATGGATTATTTTTTAACATAAGAATTAGTTTAGCTTACATTCAGATAATTCATGCTCCTAAAGTTTTATTTTTTATTTGTGTACAGTGAGGGTCATTCTCTTATGACCGCTAGAGTTAACAATGGGTGTCACAAAATGCGTTATTTGCCACTGTAGTGACTAGTCTTGACCAGAAAAACAAGTGCCTGGTCAACAACCAGAGGCCCACCATCCCTGCTCTGTTTCCACAGACCCCACCCATCCCCCATCACACACACATTATCCTTTATTCTAACTCTGAATCCATTGTTTTCCTGAGAAAATCATAAACTCCAGAAGAGCAGGGCTCTGTGCATCTTGCTTACCAATTTTCTAAGCTTAGTATAGCACAATGCCTCACATATAGCAAGTGCTCAAAAATATTTGCATCATGAGCCCTGGCTGGTGTAGCTCAGTGGATTGAGCGCGGGCCTGTGAACCAAAGGATCACAGTTCGATTCCCAGTCAGGGCACATGCCTGGGTTGCAGGCCAGTTCCCAGCATGGGACACATGAGAGGCAACCATACATTGATATTTCTCTCCTTCTCCCTCTCTCCTACCCTTCCCCTCTAAAGATAAATATTTTTTTAAAAATTGCATCATGAATGCATGTATGAATGACTGATTCAAAATGTCTCCAAACTGAAAGTGACAAGTTCCCAACTTTCTTCACTCTCTCGGCCCAAATCACTCAATGACATGAATACTGCATACTAAACAGCCACTTTTGGTATAGCCAGAAATAATAATAATAATAATAATTATTATTAATGAATCAATCCTGACATTCGAGTGCTTACCATATGCCAGGTGCTACGCTGGGTGATTCAGGTATGATTTCAGTTCTCACAGCAACCCCATGAGAAGCACTACTGCCTTCCCTTTTTCACACATGGGGAAAATGAAGGACACTAAAACCACTCATTTACCAAAGACACAAAGCTAGGTTACAAATCTGGGCAACCTGGATTGAGCCTGAAATGTTGGTCACTACGGAACTAGGGAATTCTCTTTTTCTTTCCCAGTCTTGACCTGTTCAGAGCCCAGCCTTACCACTACAGGCCTGGATTACCACAATTTCCTTAGTGACATTCATAAGCAATCCTCTGTATATAAAAGTTCACTATATGAGAATCACTACCTTTAACCTGATTGACTTCTACTAAGAGTGATAGAAAAAAATTGGGGGGGGAGGTGATAGCTATAATCAGTATCATGGTGAACATACAGCTTGATGGGTATATACATATATGAAAACTTATCAAACTATATGTTCTAACTACATATGACTTACGTCAATTAAACACACATAGACAAAATAATGATATGCAAACTGTATTCTATTTTCATATATGCCAAACAATGAGAACATCTAAATAACAGACACTTATTTCCATGTACCTGCCATTTCAGTAATACTTAACTTAGGGGGTACATGATGTGGAAAAAACTAACCTGTTTTGCATTCTGGACTTGAAAAGTGTGCTACCTTTTGGACTTTTCGTACTGGCTTGACCGCTTTCTTCTCTTTACTTTTTTCAGCAGGTTTCTCTTTCACAGAGATATCATCTGAAAGGCAGAAACATTTACAGCAAATATTATGATGATTCCTACCCACTCACCCATCCTCCCCTCAGGATAAAAAATCGGCATAAAGTGTACGATTCAGGTAGGGAGAAAGAAACCTTCACTAAGACTGTTTCTATGACCCATAAGCTACCAAGGCCAACTCCTCTTATGAAAAGGTCCAAAGATTACCACTACTCTACCGTTAGGTTCCAATTCTTTGTGTTTTTTTTTTTCCAGAAAACACTGGAGAAATTTAACTCATTTTCACAAACCAAAAGAAAGTGCAACGAATGTTTTCCAACCCAGGATCCATAGTATTTATAGAATCTCAGAGGTAAGCACTTTCTCAGATTCCAATTTCATTTAAAAATTCCTACATAACTGGGATGTTTGTAGGACAAAATTTTATTTTGGAACCTCTAAAATAAAACTTCGTAAAATACTCAATATAATATTACTAAATTAGGCCCTTTTATGGTTATGCTAGTGAAGTATGTGAAGGTATTTCACATACAAATTACTACTCACTAATTTTTTTCAACTCTAATAAAGGAATATATAAAGGGGTAGGTTTACATAATACAAATAAATAATAAATAAACAACAATACGGGAATAAACTGTTTCATGTACTCACTACTGTGAACCTACTTTTGTCCACCCCTGTGTGTGTAAGTTAACCTCCATTACAGATCTACATAAGTATACTTTAAAATACATACAGCACTGCATTCTGGGCAAGTGGAAGGAAGTATGAGTCAAAGGCTCTAAGCAAGAGCATACCTAGTGTCTATGGAACAGCAGGAGGCCACTGTGCAAGAGGTGAAGAGGAAAGCTGTAATAACCGGGGTCAGAGACACAGCTGAGGACCAGATCGCGTAGGGCTCTATAGGTCATTATAGGAACTTCGAGTTTTAGTCAAGAATGAGATGGAAAGTTTTTTGGAAGATTTTGAGCAAAGGAGCGATAGAATCTCAATTAAATATTAACAAGCTTCCTCTAACACCTGCGAAGAGAACAAACTCAGATGAAACACAGAAGGAGGGAGACCAGTCAGAAGGCTACTACAATAATCTGGGCAAGAGCCTGATGGTGGCTTGGACCTACGTGATAGTGACAGAGGCAGGCCAAGTAGTGGTTTTGCTTTAGATATATGTCCGGCAGTATTAGAAATAAGGTGTAAGGGAAACACGGGGGTCAAGAGGCCAGAATAATTAGAATAGATTACCTGAGATGGACAGACTACCAGAGGAGTAGATTTAAGGGGGGTACTGCAACCTCATCTAGTTAGTTAGCTACGTTTCAAATATATTAAGCTTAAGAAACCTATTATACATCCAAAGGGAGATCTGCAGTTAGCAGCCGGATATAAGAGTCTGAGTTCAGAGGCAAAGTCTAGATCAGAGACATAAATTTGGGACTCAACAACAGCAAATATTTAAAGCTCGGAGATGAGATAAGCTTCTCTTGTGTGTATGTAGATAATGAAAAGCCCTCCCCCCCGCAAAAAAAAAAAAAAAAAAAAAGAGAGAAAGAAAGAAAGTAGGAGGGGAAGGAAGAGGAAGAGAGAGGTGAAGAGGGGGACAGATCCATGTACTGAGAATGGGATGTGCCAACATTTAGAGGTCAGGGGGTTGATTAGGAAAAAAACTGAAACAGCAACTAGACTTAGGAGGAAAACCAAACACTTATGGTATCCTAAATGTCAAGTAAAGAGTTTCAAAAAAGAGTTTCAGTCACGTCCAGTATTCCTGAGAGATGGCAAATCAGAATTAAACACTGGTTTTAGCGACGTGGAAGTCACTGACAATCTTGATAACAGCGGTTCACAGAGAAGTAGGAGCAAACACCTAAGAGAAAGGACTCAAGAGCAACAGGGAGGAGAAAAATTGGAGACAGTGAGTACAGAGAAACTTTTGGAAGCTTTGCTGAAAATAAGAGATAAGAAGGGCAGCGGTTGAAGAGAGCAGGGTCAAAAGAGGGGTCCTTGTAGGATGGCTGAAACGGCAGCATGTTATCAAACAGTGTGTTGACAGAATGACCTTGTAGAGAGGGAACACTTGATGCTGTAAAAGTAAGGAAACACGCGAAAGCTGTGTCCTTAAAGACACAAGAGCACACAGAATCTAAAACACAAGTGGAGGGACTGGTTTTAGCCAGGAGCACAGAGTTCGTCATCTACCATAACACAGCTGTAAAAGACAAATCTCTTTAAGACTTCTTTGACGTACAGCATTCTACTTGTCTATAATGATACTGTCCTATGAGGTGTATTGTTATTACCCCTATTTTTCAGATGAGAAAACCAAGGAAGAGAGGTTATGTAACACAGTAGTATACAGAGCTAATTAAGTGACAGACCCCAATTTGAATTGAACCCTTAATTCCCAAACCTTTGCTGTTAACTAAATACAGTGTTCCAGTAAGAGTGGAAAAACTAGACTAAATACTTAATGCCACAAAATTTACTAGAAGAATTCCATGAGGGCTTCCTAGAAAAATCTTAGGCTGTACAGTCGGAGTTGGCTTTGAATATTGGCTTCAATTCTCAACTGCTCTATGCGACCATGGGGAAATTACTCTGAGTCTCTCTTTCCTCAACTATAACAAATACAGAATACTAAATATCCAACATCTGGTCCAAAATCACACTGATGTTCAATACATAGTAACATTTTGAATATGACCTTATTTCCCTCTTCCAATCTTCCAGAAGTTCCTCATATTTCCAATTTTCTAACATTTATTCCCTTCCCAAAAGGTTCCTTCTTTCTGCATTTTGCCCTTATGTTAGTGTCTTCTTATCTGCTGCCTGTGAAATTACTGACCATTTGAAATACCTCAGGGGTCTAGTAGAAATGAACTTCAACTAGACTGCTATATTTTCTTCAAATCAGACAGGCCCCACTCTGAAAGTCCTTCAGTTTAAAAATAGCCTCGTTTCTGTCTCATCAGCCATGTGTGCTAATTTTAACCCTGGAGTAGAGCCTAGAAGCTAAGGGAGCCTTATGACAGACCAAAAACCACCACAACTTTAGTATACCATGTAGTTAGAAAAGGGAAATATCTTTAGCTTGGTGGCCATTTTATGTTTAAATATTTTAAGTTAGATAGCATGCACAAGGAAACACTCAAATCCTTAGAAAGCTCTCCTCTCACCTGCAAAGTGAAGTGCTAAGTCTCGATACAGTTCTCTGCTCATGTTTTGAAACTCGGCCTCTTGCCACACTTTGCCATCGGGTGTTCGAATCCTGGTCTCTGAAGGATTGAAACCTAATACATACCAACAGCACAGAACATTCTTATCAAAGCTGCTTTATTAGTATTGTTTGTTATACTTTTTAAATGAGATACAATTAACAAAGCATAAAGTTCACTCTTTTAAAGTGTACAACTCAGTGGTTTGCAGTATATTTACAAAGTTACACAACTATCATCATCTAGTTCCGGAGCATTTCATCCCCTGAAAAGAAACCCTGTACACATTAGCTGTCACTCCCCACGCCACCATCTCTATTCTCTGGCAACTGCTAATCTACTTTCTGTCTTTAAGGACTTGCCTATTCTGGACATTTCATGTAAACACAATCATACTATACATAACCTTTTGTGTCTGGCTTCTTCACTTAGTATGATGTTTTCAGTGTTCATCCACTGTATAACATGTATCAAAGCTTTATTCCTTTTTATTGTCGAATGATATTCCATTGTACGGGTGTACCAACATTTGTTATCTATTCATCAGCTGATGGACATTTGGGGGTGTTGATTTTTTTTGGCTATTATTAATAATGCTGCTATGAACATTCGTGTACAAGTTTTCATGTAGACATATGTTTTCAGTTCCCTTGGGTATTATACCTAGGAGTGGAATAGCTGGGTCATATGGTAACTCTGTTTAACTTTTTGAGGAATTGCCAAAATGTTTTCTAAAATAGTTGCACCATTTTACATTCTCACCAGCAATATATGAGGGTTCCAATTTCTCCATATCCTCAACAACACTTGTCATTGTCTGTCTTTTTTATTACAGTCACCCTAGTAGGTACGAAATAGTATCTCAATTGTGGTTTTGATTTGCATTTCCCTAGTAACAAATAATGCTGGGCAGCTTTGTAAGCTTTTAAGAGAGGAATGCATAACTAGCTACCACATAATATGTTGACAAATACTATTTGGAAAAAGCAAGCTTCAGTGAGATAAAGCAATATACAGTACATTTATTCAAAAAAGACCAGAAATGGAGAAACACTAAATTAAGTGATTAAAAGCGCTAATCATAAATTATAAAGTTCAGAGATACAAACTATCCATCTCAAGACTAAAAGAAAGACTACACTACTTATTCTTTTCTTTGAAGACAAGCATTAACTGCTAACATCTGTCTGATTTTGCCTACGGCTGAACTAATGGACCAGTTGCTGCCTACACAGGCAAGATGCACCCGAAGTGTGAAAAATGTATCTTCAAGACATACTTGTCCAATTTCTCAAAAACCATTACACATGTGCTTTTTCCTAGTTCTAACTTCCTACTTCAAATTTATCACTACTCTTTAAGAAATACACTGAACTTGGAGTATTACTTCACAAAATAATAAAACAATGAATAGGGATGTTACCCAGAGTAGTGCAAAGATTTATAGTTTCAGGTGGTTCAACTTATCCAAAACTTGGCAGCCAATAAAATATTTGTAAAATTAAATCAATATAAAGAATAAGTTGGAATTGAAATTAGTAAAAGCACTTTAGAGGTGTTGGATGAAATGTACTGGTAAGCTAATTACATGTCTAATAGTATATAATCTATTCAGCTCCTGGGCATAATAGCATAAACTTAATTTCACCTAACATTTGTGGCAAGGGGCACACAATTATACCTATACCTGTGTAAGGAAAAAACTTATAAACATAGTGTTCCGTCTGTTATAAGCTAGTTTGTAATAAGAAAGTGTAGCAATTCCATGCAAGTCTCCCTCTCTCTCAACACTTGTCTTCATCATCAGCCCCCTCCCATCTCTTTACATTCAACCCTAGGATTCTTTCTCCTCTCCTCTTTAAGAACTATTTATCTGATGAGAGCCATTCTTTATATTTGCATCTTTACTTGTAAGTTAACTTCAAGAAGCTTTCAATGTCTATATCAGCTTCTCTTTCCATCTTCCAGTCTTTATTTCCATCCTTTCTCCACTTTTTTTCTTACTAGTTGAATTGATTGAATAGAATAAAAAATTTACTGGGCACTTATGTCCAAGGCATTATATTAGGCCCCAAAATAAAGTAAGGATGACTTATACAGGCTCTTAACATTCATGGGCATTTATACCAGGAAAAAAAAGATATGCAAACAACTAAGTATAAGACAAGAAAGAATCACATAAACACCATTTCTGTTCAGTACTTTAAATTTTAAAGCAGAATCACAGAATATTTCCAAAGTCTCCTTAAAAAAAAAATAAAGCGCATAAAAACATAAATGAAAAATGAAGGTTTAAATGGGTTTAGTATTCTACCAACTGTATTAAAAAAAGAGAAAGAAAATAAACTAACTCTCTTATTTCTGTGTATGTAAAAATTATCTCGGAAAAAATATTATCTCTGGAAAATACACAGTAACCTCCATAAAAGGGACCAGGTGGGTGGAGCAAAAGAGCTTTTCAAGGTCCACCCTTTTCATCTTTGACTTCTGAACCAAGTGAATTTTATTATACATTTGAACAAATGAAACTATCACTTCAGATTTTGGGGTTTGTTTTTTTTTTAGATTTTTGTAAATTATTAAATAACATATGGATTCAAACTGACCATCTTAATTTTGCATTAGTAGAATAGCCGGAATTTCAGAACTTTAACTTCTGGAACAAACGAATCTTAAATGTACTATATGCATTTCATGGGTCTGATATAAGTAAGTTTTGGATAATCACTCCCTATCTCAGAACCAACAAGAACATTTTGACCCCACCGTTTGCTATTTGCTCTGTCAACAATGTGGACAATTACTACATGGTACACAAATAACTAAAGAATAAAGAGAATTTTATTAAAATTGCATCAGACCAATCACGGATAACAGAGCAATTTTTTTCAGTATTCTTTCTAAAGGCAACTGCTCAAGATTTCATCGCAAATTAGCTAGAATAAAATTCAAATTACCCATTTTTATCTAATTTACAATGGATATCACTAATGAAACATAATAAGCAACAAAATAAAGCTGGTAATTGCTCTAACTGCACACAGTAAAATTTATTCTGCAGGAAAAAATGACTAAAGACACTTTAGGACTAAAAAAGGGGTCAGAGAAAAATTAGACTTAGTAAAAATACAAAACTCGATTAGTCGACTACAGCAAAAACTGTCTTGGTTTGTTCATAACTTACAATTAACAGAAGAAATCAATTTTGACAATATTTGATCTTCATACATTTAGCTAGAAAAACTGAACTTTAAAAAATATGCACAAAAGAAAGGTTACAATGGCAGAAGTTTTCATGACAAAAGCCTAACAACAGACTAACCTGATCTACAAATTAACTCTTTACATGATGATCCTAGGAAAATAATTTCAGGAACATAAAAATACAAACTCCTTAAAACCACCATACATAAACACTTGAGCTGGCTAAAAACAGAAATTCTCTCTGAAAAGCTTTTTCTCGATGGAAATCTATTAATGTTGGTATAAATGTGACTTAAATATTTTTCTTAAACACAGGGGAAAAAATTCATGTCAAAACTTGAAAGTTAAAACATGAACCACATGTCAGTGCCAAAATATTCTGTAACCAAATATTAACTCAAACTGATTGAATTATCTTTTAAATATTACTTCTGAAAGAATTCCTAATAACAATCCAAATACAATGACAGAATAAGAGAATACTCTTTCTAGTTCTTATTTCCTGTTTTGTCCAACTTATTAAATGTTCATACAGTGGGCCTGCTGGACTAATTAAAAATTCCAGTTCTGGGCTCTATCCCCAGAAATTCTGATTTAGGTCCAAGGTAGGATCCAGAAGCCTGTATTTTTAACCTGCACCTTGAATTAATTTCTTATCTGTTCTAAAGAGGACCACCTTTACTCAAATACATTGGGGAGGAGACGGGGGATGAGGAGGCAGAAAGAGAGAGACACAAGGACTGATCACAAACCTTTATACGCAGGAGCAGGCGGTGCTGTTGCCACTTTCCTGACTTTCGCGGTCACTGAGCTATCAACGTTAACAACCATCACTGGGTGGTCAACGTGACCCAGATTCTGGCCCCGGCCACTTGTTTCTTCTGAGTGTTCCCACTGTTTCCTAATCCGCTCCTTGAGTTTTTCCAGTTTGACATCATGCTGTCGCCTCTTTAAGATATCTAATCTTGGGGAATTAGAAGTACTAGTAGAAGAGGGAGAAGAGTCAGCCAGCTGTAACACTTTTGGATCGACGTCATGGCCCGAGTTACTGACAGAAGCCTTCAGATTGTTCTCATTTCCTTTTGTCCTATTAGGCTTTTCTTCCTCAGTTCTCATAGGAGCTGCCATCTTAATCAAACTTTCAGAATTTTGCAATGCATCAATGGCTGGTCGATCATTTAAAAACCTAACGACAGTATCATTGATGGCAGATGATTGGGAACTTTCAAAATCACAGCAACGTATATTTCGTTCTTCCCGATTGCTTACCATCCGATTCCCATTCTCAGGCTTTTCTTCATTAACATCCATACAATATACATGCTTTGACTCTAAAGGGCTGGGACTTATATTGGAAGGTATGCCATGAATTTCCCTATAATTAAAAAAAATAAGTTTTAAATAAAAAGTACAAAAAAACAGTTGAACTAAAACTAGTCTTACAAATGGTGAACTCTAAAGTAAAATTAGAGACCAAACCCCGCCCCCCGAAATTCCAGAAAGTTAAAACTAATAAAATAACCATTACTAATATTTAGACTCAGTGACCCCTCTATCGAGTTCTAAATCAGAATCTGCATATTATAAAATAAGAAAAATGCAAAAGATGTGTGGAGAAAGTTCCTTAAGAATGCCAGAAAATAGGGTTACAATCTGATTTTGGATTTGACACCTTTTACCAAAATGCGTATTTTACTTGTTTACTGGCATTTCATATGCGTAACTTCTAAATAATGTACCAAATTAACAAGCAGACGGAACAGAAATAAAGTAAAGGTACAATAAATATTTTCTTTCAAATAAATGTGGTTAGTAAATTCAAACCACTCTGAACCACCGAGCACTTTTTTGGCAGCGTCAAGCCATGTAAAGCAAACCTAGAAATTTCAGAGCAAGCAAAAGGACTAAACACAGCCAAAGTGCACATCACAAAGTCCATATTCTCTATTCACAGAAACATCAGCACAAGTCTTCCTTCAGAGACTATTTTTATTTTACACATCATTCCAATAAGCTGTATTTTAGGAACAGAACCAGTTTATTAAGAGAGTGGTTAATGAAGAGAAAAAGGTCTCAGCAGTAAGAAGAGCATCTGAATCATGATAAAACATCCAACAAAATTACAACAGCACACAAAACGATGACCAGGACCTGCTACGTCTGAAAAGAGTCGACGTCAGCCACACGTGGCTACTGTGCACTTCGAATATAACTAAGCCAACTTGTGACATGCTATACTGTAAATTACACAATTCAAAAGATTTAAAACAACAAAAGAATGTAAAACATCTGTGTGTATGTAACTACTAAAAATGTTTATATTACATATGTGGCCATATTAATGGGCCTATTGTATAGTACTGATCTAGATGTTCTGTTTAAAGGCATAAAACTCTGCCACAAAAATTATTACAGCACAACATGGTGATTATATAAACCATATCTATTGTATATGAGTACATGTATTTTTCTAGGAAGATAGTCTACAGCTTTCATCAGATTATCACTGGGGTCCATGACCCAAAACACATTAGGCCCTGTTCTGAGTGGCTGATTATTAAATAAGATGGGGGCTGAGAACTGAGTCATGTGGCTTCCACTAGATATCAAGACTAACTGCAATTACTTACAGTTTCGACCAGACTGTAATAACAATTCAGTTAAAATGATTTAGGTCTAAAATTAGCACATGTAGAGAATAAAATAAAGCATAAAAAGATAGGCTACATATCATGGCTCAATCTTAAAAAGGGAAGAACACTGAAAAGGAAGGGAGGGAGGGAGGGAGAGAGAGAGGAAAGGAAATGGAAGGAAAGGAGGAAGGATTGATTCATTCACTAAACATTTGCTAAATACACATAAGGGTGTTCAATATACAATTCTTTCAACATTTCTGTAAATATGAAAATTTTAATAATAAAATACTGAGAAAATAACAGAATACTTAGTAAATGATAGACATTAGATAGTGTGTTGAGAATAAGATAGATTTACAACTTTATATAAATCAATGCAATGGGTAGATAAGGAATCAAAATATAATGCAATTTGAAATACAGGCAGGTACACAGTATTATAGCAGCACGGAAGGGTTAAATAGGCTGGGGGAATGGAGTGGGGTAGAAACAGATCTCACAATGTTTCATATGTAATGCAAGGTGATGAAAGTTGAGTTTGAAGTGATGAAGGGAGTTGGCTAGGTAAAGGGCATTCTAGTCACAGCTATATTATAGGGATTTTTTCATAAAAGATACATAATTTACACAATTTTAAATATTAGGTAGTATTCTTAGCAGAAAAACATTACAATAGACACATAAAAGGTCAGTAATTTAGTTTCACTTCTGATAGCAATTATGTTTCCAGGGGACTTGCGTAATATTTTTGTGGTTAAAGATTCTGAACTCTGATTATTTTTCAACTTTTACCTTTCTTTTTTTCCTAAACTATGAACTCATACCCAGATTAAGTCTCTGGCCTTCTCTTCACATTTTTTCCACCATGTTTATCACTAGGACACTGGTGATAAAGCCCAAATTTATATTCCCAGCCCTGACCTTTCCACATACATTCCTACCCACATTTTCAAATGTACACCGAGTATTTTCACTAGATATTTCAAAACTGCATCAAATTGACCATATTGAAAACTGACCTCGTAATCCACCTCCATCTCCCTGTACTATCAAGCACCATCATGAAACTCCTTGATTTATCAACACTTTAAAATACTAAAAATGCTTATAAATGAAACAAAGAAATATAAGGTCCAGTGTTTATTGCTTATTACTATTTGCTACCCTAAGAGCACAAACACATTTATATCATTAGTAAAATGTCCCTCAAACAAATACAAAATTTGATAATTTTACCTGTTGAATATCCTTAATTATCAGCTACCCAAAAACACAAAGCATTTTATATCATCCACACAATCAAAGAAGAAATTTTAAGTAACTGATTAATGCTATCAGAAAAAGAAGAAAGCTTAAGCTATACAAAATTCATTATGTAGAACATCCAATCTGAGATATTAAGGCGGGGCGGGGGGAGCAACATTTCCTGAATAATTTGTCTATAGGAAACACAGTTACTACAATGGTGGTAGTAGCCTGGAGCAAATATTACTACTTCTTCCCTTCCCAAATAGTGTTTTTTATTGATTTTGAGAGAGAGAGAAACATCGATTTGTTTTTCCACTCATCTGCGCATTGATTGGTTGCTTATTGTATGTGCCCTGATCAGAGCTCGAACCCACAATCTTGGTATTTTGAGATGACACTCTAATCAACTGAGCTATCCAGCCAAGGCCCTCCCAAAATATTTAATCAATAAGGATAGAAAATCAGTATTTCATAATATAAAAGATGTGTGCTTTATTTATTATTATTTTTTTAAATGAAAAGGTATTATTACCAGAGCCAGAGCGCTATGAAAAGCTCAGATATTAAACTATAATCTTGCTGTAAATTTTCTGGGCTAGCCCAGTTTGATAACTTATTTTTTTAAAACATTAACCTGTAAGAAGCCAAAGGTTCTCGGAATTCCACACGATTATTTTTCTTCACGTTACTCTCCAGGGTGGTAACTCTGAGAGGACTGCGAGATTTCTCCTTCCGTGATTTAGAAGATTTGGAGATTGGAGCGTTAAGCCAAGAATCATCCAGGTATCTACCATCTGCAGGGAAAAAAGTCTGTGAGAACATATGATATAAAATACAACTGTCTCTGAATTTGGCAAGGATCTAAGAAAATAACTTAGGTATCTATGACTGCTAGAATCTCTAGTTGAATATTACAGAAGTAGATGAAAAACATTCAGGGTTTATTTAAATTATTATAGTAAATCAATCTATAGAGAAAGATTATATTATGTGAAAATAATGCAAAATAAAATTTGACACATAAAGTTCCTTTTTGCCAAAGGTTCTCACTCAAAAAAAGAAATACCAGAAAAAATACAACAGATTCACAGGTCAAAATAAAATCAGTTTCAGTGGGAAGTACTAACCTGCAGGTTTCAGCCCACTGATTAGGAAACCACAGAATTATGAACGGCAAACAAAGAAAACACCAGCACCGTGTGAATGCATGATAGTATCCATAAGACATTCCGTTTGTGATTTTAAACCCCAACTAAATTTCAAAGTGACATAAAGACCTGAGAATTTAAAAAGACATCTATAACTCCAAAGCCTCAAAATCAAATTCTCACCACTAAAAACAAATGCAGATTCACTGTCAAAGGTGATACAGTGGTGCTACACCCCTAATTAAAAGATGGGGGAAACATCACCCACAGACACTGAATTTGAGGCTGCTTCATAACTACTCAGTACTCAAGGGAAAAAAACCTAAATGCTGATGAGGTTTAGTCTCTAATAAAAGAGAAAGCAAATACATGATACTGTAAGAAGAAATTAAACTGAAACGAAACCAACATCAAAAATTTATATTGAGTATGTTCAGATCTTTGACGGTCACTCCATACATACCTTTTCTACTTATTTTTCGGACAGCACTTGCAGACGATTTCTTGGTATCCATGACAGAATCCAACACAGCTGTACTTGTAGGGGTTACTTCTAACTTGTTTTCAATGTGTCTCAGCTAAAGTTAAATACCATCACAACAAACAGGTTAATTCTGTAAATAACCAGCTACTATCAATTTACATAGTTATTTAAAACTATATTGTCCAATACCTTTCTCCAAAGCAGAAAAAAAATCTAAAGAGTATTTTACTATAATGAACAAAAAAATAGTTTTTTTCATTATTTACTACTTTCAGCTCTACTAAAGACTGGCACAACACTACCCAAATTTAGACAAGAAAATAAAAAAGATTCTGAAGACTTAAAAAGTTTCTATTTGCCTTGATCTATTTTTTGAGTTTTTAAAGCAGTAAAAATTTTCTGACATTATATGCTGCATATCATATATATATAAATAAAATATATAAAATCTTGTGCATGTTACATGCAAAAAAGAGGAAAGAATGATTCAGCTAGACTAAAACTCAGGACTATTCAAACAGCCACAACTTTTTTATAATCTTATGTCTGTAAAATAAGTTTCATGGTAAGGATAAAAGTCACAAGATAGAATTCAGGTTTCCATACAATTAAAAGAGAGGTTAACTTTTGGTATAACCACCAATGTTCTCAATGATTTTAAGAAGCATTTTCGCCTCAATAGCAGAGTATTACATGCTTATGGAAGAAAACTTAAGAGAAAACAGAAAAGGTATAAAAAAAGGAAATTAAAATAATCAAAATTACACCACAGAGAGATTTCAAAAAAAGCTTTGTATAAAATTCTAACTTATCTCCTTTTGAATGTTTGCAGTGCAATGTACTCACAAAATTACACTAATCCTATAGTAATTCTGTTTCAGGCTCTCCTTCCCCCATTTATACTGAGCCCCTTACCCTTAAAAATTCTTTTTAAAAAATCATTTTGAAAAACTACTTTCAGCTCTCAATTAGTTTAGCTCTAAATTAAACTGGGAGACAGAAGCTGTTCCTACATTATAATGTAGAAAGAGAGAATATATATTGCTATTTATGGGGTCTAAATTTGACTCTGTATTATGACCGAATCTAGGTTATAGTATTACCTTTTCCAGATTGATTTTCAAAGCAGTTCGAAACATTAGGGGACAGAAAATACCACATTCAAACAACAAAGAAACAGGTGATTCAAATTCGGGTAGAATACAAAAGAAAACAAAAAGGACATACTAGAAAAGGAAGGGGCCGGAAAGCAAACGAAAAAGGAAAGGAAAGGGTCCCCCTTGAAGGGACTCTGTGTCACCGGCCACATCTGGACCCCCAAACTCCAGACAGGACCGGACGGCACACCGATGAGAACAGGCTGCCCCCAGGCACTCTGCAGCAGCGCTGAGGGAGGCCGCTCGCCATCCACAACCAAGGAGCTGCTCATTCCCTGACTCTGAGCCTTCCCATAGCCTCACCTTCCTAAATTCGTTCTGTGTTTTCGATCTTCACTTCAACACACCACATGAGCAAAGGTAATACAGAAAAATAAACAGCACGAAGTATATGTTTATTTAACATTTCATATGTCACGGTGTTAATGTTCCTGATACCTAAAGTGTCTTGATTTTCTTTTACTATTTAATAGTTGTCATTAATGTTCACTTTGTAATATATGGTACATAACTTCTTACCAAAATGTTAACATTATTTTTCTACTAAAAAGAACTATATAAAAAATTTAATCTATTCAATCATTAGTAAATAATCAACTTAAAAACAGAAAGAAATGAATGGAACTATAACTACTTACAGCAGCCTTGGTCTGAGAAAGTGCATCCCACGATGTGGTTATATCTGCTGGGGAACACTGATATTTATTAAATCATAATCTCTGAAGTTGACCTTAGAATCTGCATTTTAATAAGATCCCAAATGCACTCAAAGTTTAAGAACCACTTTATCAGGCAGAACTAGTTCTCAGCAAGTACTTTATTATATAGAGCCAAAACATGGTTCTTTTTTTTAAGTTTGTTTATTTATTTATTTATTGAGAGGGGAAGGGAGGGAGAAAGAGAGGAAGGGAAACATCAATGTGTGGTTGCCTCTCGCATGCACCCTACTGGGTACCTGGCCCACAACTGGGTACATGTGCCCTGACTGAGAATTGAATTGGTGACCCTTTGGTTTGCAGGCCGGCACTCAATCCAATGAGCCACACCAGCCAGGGCCAAAACATAGTTCTTCTCCCATGCAATAAAGTTGAGCTTCCCGATACATGGTTCAGAGCTGCACTAGACATTGGTCCCATTAGTCCTTAGAACAGCTGGACTAATGCCCACCCACACTCCCATTACACATCTCCAACAATCTACCATAATGAGCTGAACAAATACAAAATTTTACATTGTATGATATTTCACGTTATAATGTGTAAAGATTAGAATACTCCAGACTTCGATCTTCCAGGACAAAAAAACAAATCAATGTCTCTTCCTCTTTCTCTCTCTCTCACTAAGAAATAAAAATTTTTTAAAAATTAAAATTTAAAATTTATCCCCTTTTATAAATCAAAGCATATGTATAATTTTCACTTATTGATTAGCCCAGAATTTTATACATATGACCTACAGAAGGAATTAAATTCAGTTTAAAAAAAACAAATCATACCTTGAACAGTATCCTTCCTTTGAGAGTTCCTTGGATTTAGTAAAGGCACCTCTTTTGATTTGCTGCTCCTCATCCTGCCAATTTACCTGCAGGCATATCATCAAGCATTCATTGAGTATCAATATTCTAATGTTAGTAAAGAAAATGCTCTGGCTTACCTTGCCTTTCATTAAAGTCAGAAAAGGATTTTGTCTTCTCTAAAAGTTTTCTTTACTCCCTCTTAATAGTCTAAGTAGGTCTATTGTTCATGTAAGAATATATGTATATAAATCTTTGTACTCCCTATGTAAGAGTATGTGTAAAACTCACCATTTTCTATAAAAAATAGAAAAAATTATTGTGGAAAAAGTACAATGAAAAAAATCTCTTCATAGACAGAAGAGAATCTAATCTGTCAAAACTCTATCTTTAAAGTACAAATTTTAATTTGCCAAATGCCTTTTCTAACCACTTTAAAGTGTTTACCAAATCAAACAGATTAAACTTACTCAAAATCATTTCTTGGACAATACAGAAACTACCTTCCCAGTTAAATGTTTTATAGACAACATGACAACAAATTTATTCTATAACCATAAGGGAATTTTGGAATTATTTATTTACTGAACATTTGTGTGTTCTCTTTTGCCTATTTAATCTATCAGGAATTAAGAGAGGTAGACAATACTGTCTTTAAAATGTTTTTCTGTTATGGTATATAAAATACGCCTCAATAAACCTGTTGAAAAAATTTTAAGATATTTCTGTAATTTCTCTCTCTTCCCCTTGCTTCTATTCAGAGAATCATTTTTAGGCTAAATTATGGTAAACAGCTTCCTAAATTATTCTCCTAATCTGTTCTTCATACTGCAACCAAAGTTATCTTTCTAAAACAGGACCTAACAAATCTGCTTTTGTAACTCTTCAATGACTATCATCTACGGGATAAAGTTCCAAATTGGGAAGTCTTCACAACCTTAATTTACAGTCAAACCCCCTGCTATCTTTCTTCACTGTATACTAATTGTTCCTGCCAATGGAATGTCTCCTAGCCATACCTAGAGAGCATTCTCCAAGCATCCAGAAATTTTCATTATCTCTATATCTTCTTTTCCTAAATTTTCTCTGGCATAATACCCTTTAAAGCCAAACTCTAAGTCATCTCCTATAAACCTTCCCCAGACTGTTCTTTAACAGAGTTACTACTTCATCTATTTCCCATAGCACTCCTCAGTTTTTATAGCCCTTATCATTACACACACATACATACACACATCATTCATTCATTCATTCAATAAACATTGGCTGAACACTTAACCCTAACAATCTAATGGAAGAGACAAGTACAAGCAAATAATATACAATGTAATGGTTATATAATAAAGTTACAGTAGCATATATGCATCAGTGTCCACACAAGGATGTCCTTGAAGACTGTATCTTCTGATTCATTTTCATATCAACGGAACCCTTCAACCAACAGATAAAACAAATGGCAGTGTTGGAAGCTGTTAGGATCTCAATTTAAATAGAAAAGAACAAAGAAGAATCAAGGACAGGGCTGCCAGTGAAGGCATGAATAGGAATGGGAGGGGGGTAAATAAAAAAAATAAAAATAAAAAAAAAAAAACATGATCAAAGAAAAGAAGAGGTGGTTAAAAAGCCAGGCTGGAAAACTACTCATAAAAAAGGAAGAGGAACACAACACACCTCACTAGGTCCATAAGCCAGGGGAAGGAAGGGAGGGAGAGAGGGGAAAGGGAAACAGGGAAATGGCATTCATATACTAATTTGCAAGTAACCTGTAAGAATTTTGGTGAAATTACAAGGCACACACACAAAAGCATAATCGCCCTTGCTAACGATAACAAAAAAGAAGAGGGCTACAGGTGGCCATATGATAAGCTAAATGTATGATGCTATGGAAACAATGGGAGGCATTTGATAAAAGCCCATCATCAATGCAAAATGAATCAGAAGGTTGAAGAAAAAGATAATGTCATTACTCTGGCTATAACCAAGTAAAAGCCTTATTATGAGTAGGCCAAAAAAACCTCACTACAAGAACTACGTATAAACTGCACTGGAGGTTCATTTATTCACTCTGTGGTCATGAACAAGGTAATGAGCAGTTAAGCTGGAGCAATAAAACACTGTCATCCAGATTCACTGAACAGCAGAAACTACTCAGAAAGGGAGAAGACATTTCTCCCAGCTACTCACCCAGAGCAAACAATAACTACTTGACCCATGGCTTCAATCTCACACAAAAAAAAATCTTAGTGTTTCTTAGAGGGGAATGGTGTGGCTCCAGCTGAACCAATTCTTTGCAGGAATTACTAGAGAAATAATACTGCTAACTACCAGGCTAACTACAATTTGGCAAACACATCTACCTTGTTAAGAATTCTGTGTCTGTTAGCAATCAAGTTCCCTGATTCTGGAAGTATGGTGATATTGCTGCCAGCCCATCCTCAGCACACCTGAACTCTATCTGACCGACCTATATTGAATCCTCATAGCAAAGATTCCAGGGTGCACAGTATCCAATGGACAGTAAGCAGCCAGAATCCTAACACAGAAACTGAAATTATTAAAAATGGAAATCCAGACACACTGTCCTAGACCATATTTGATTATTTCCATCAGGAAAGTTAATGCATTCCTTCTCTTAAAACCCCTACCATACCATTCCTTCCAAAATCCTAAAAGTAAAAGTGAGTTGAAAGGAGAAGGTGGGGCTCCTAATACTCCCCCACCCCGTCTGCTATCATCTCTGATCTTGTACAGTCTCATTTAAGAAAATTTGCTTAAAATTAGGGAAACATTTATATCTAGTCCCTAAAAAACAAGTATGGAATATTCTCTTCAAATATCAGTAGTATATTTTTCTTTTTCCATTCACCTCCTGTTTCCTTTCATTATGTTTTCCCTCCTACTTTTCAGGTTTCCATATTAATCTCTTATCTGATTTCCTCTCCTCCCTTTCTCACCTTTAATTACCCTTTAACCATCCTATTTTTGCATGTACTATTCATATTCAAACTACACATTTATGATTAGCTTTTCTAAAAATCAGAAAATTAAAAATCTAAAAAAGGTATGTCTATAATAAAACTTCCCTGGAAAACAGCCCCTGAAAACTGGAAAAAGCCCTTCACACACTGAACGAGATGCAGCACACACGCATTTTGCAGTGTGTGATGAATGCACTCCTGTGTCCAATGTGCACCCATGTTTTTGGCCCAAACTCCCAGGGAAAAAAACCTTTTATTTTAATTTTTTAATTTAATATTTTGTTTATCTAATTTAGGTACTTGTTTTTTGTATTATAAAGGAATTTTTAGAATTTATTTGTGAACATATTATGGTACAAGAAATTTTATGTAACAAATAATTACAAAACACAAGAATAGATCCAAGGTATTTCAGGTACTACCCATGTATAATGTGCATCCTTATTTTCCCCTCAAAAATTTGGGCAAAAAAGTCACATTATACATGGCAAAGTACGGTACAAACACATGCATAAATATCCATATATCTGAACACACATTTATTAAAACATAACATGATAACACACATGGCTTATTGTTTTAACTTGGGTACATGATATGGACTGGTATTAAGGTTAGTGCCCAAAAAATAAGTCTCTGATGCCAGTATATTGTCAAAATGCATCTTCAGTCATAAAGTCATCATATGTGCTAAATGTTTAATCCATATCAAGTAGGACCACACAGAAAACATCCTTTTATTTAAATATCTTTTAAATAACTACTTTAAAATTATTCATCTCCCCACTCAACCTCTGTAGCTAGTTTTTAAGCCTGTAAAGAAAACTCTCTCCCAAATAACCCACACATACATTCCTCTGATCAACCCCACTGCAAGGGAACTTCAGAGCAGCCACACTGCCTCCAAGCAGCAGAGCTCCTGTCTCCTGAGCCTGCTTTCTCCAGCAGCTCTAGGAAAATCACCTGGCTAGGATAACAGGTTAAACAGAGATGCCGAGGCTCCACCCACAAGAGATTCTAAATCAGTGGGTCTCAGAATAAGGCAAAAAACCTGTATTTTTTACATCTACAAAGATACCAAAATACAGCAGCTTTGAGAACTACAGCCCAAGAGATTACCTTCAATTCTACTCTTCGAAGTCTGAAGCCTCCAAAAACGCTGTTGATTCCACAAAAATAAGCACCAGTGTTGACAATAATGCTATTCTTCAATCACCTGAGAACGTTTTCTCTGAAGCTCCAGAACGCTTGACAGCAACAATCCTTTTAAACCAGAAGCCAACATTACAGACCTTGAACACTATCGGGGTCACCAGTTAATAATCGCAGCTCTACCAATTTCTGTGTTCCTTCTCAGTGGGCCAAGGACTGTGTTGTTTTCTGTATATTATTTCTAATCTCCATCACAACCCCTGAGGCAACTATCCATACATCCATTTTACTGATGAAGAAACAGTTATCAGACAGACCAAAGAACTAGCAAGGTCATTCAGCTAGTAAGTGACAGAACTGGAAACTAAATCTCTCTCTCTCAAACCTCTGAAATCCTCGAAGGGTCATTCACAGAACGCCTCTCATGTATTCAAACTCAGCCACCATCTATAACACAGCCCTCGGTCCTCCCTTGTAATTTCATCATAAGGCGTCTTGCTTTCCCACCTACATTCTATCCTCTTTAGAACCTCTGTTCCATTAACTGCAATGGACTCTAACCTCTTTTAGAGAATGATCATTTAACCAACATGCCTCAACTTTTATCAGACTCATCCCAAAAGACAGGGATTCCTCACAAAACGTCTATGGATGAAGCTTTTCATTCTTCCCTCCCTCCTAAACAGGACAGGTGAGAAGTTTTAGCAAACTCCTTGGCCACTCCCACTGCTATATCAGACTGTATTGTTCTACGCTCATGAAAAACCTTTTCCTCAATCTGACCCATGCCACTCATTCATTTAACAAATATTTGCTGAGTGCCAAGTATGTAGGAGGAATGAATAGTGCCTAGGAGTGGGGATATAGCTGTGAAAAGAACAAACAGGGGCCCCACACTCAAGCTGTCCAAAAGCTTGCTTGGAAGGTTGATACTCAACAACTATTACAAATGGGATGAAAATAATTAAGGAAAAAAATGCAAGTGCTATAGAAACATAACTAGAAGGAACTCATCCCAATCTGTTAAGTAGAGAGGAAAAGTGTTGTTTAATCTAAGACCTAAAGGAGAAATGAAAAGTTTAACTAAGCACAGACAAGAAAGAGTTTTCCAGGCAGGAGAAAGGATATTTGGAACAGCCCTGAGACCAAAAAGACAAGACACAGTTTACATCCCAGGTGTTGAACCGCGAAAATGGTGAGAGAAAGCTGGAGGAGGAAAGAAACGGGATCATTCAGGGTCTCTAACAAGATTACACTTGTGTGTATTTAAAGGCTCAAGTGTTGGCCTTTCCGTTCTTAAGCACTGACTACAGTTTTCAGCAACCAATGACACAGAATCTCTGTCACTCCGTTGTGCTTTGTCTCTTACTACACTGGCAGCTTCTTAGATTTCAGAAAACTGAAAAATACTTTTATTATTCATTTAAGTGACTTGAGTTTTATTCTACTGAACATTTTACAGTGAGTTTAACTGGCACCTTGTAGAAAAACAAGTTGTTTCGTGCAGAAGTTTAAGCATAAGTGAGTAATACTTCGTTGTTCAGATTAAAGTCAAATATCATGAGGATTAAAAAACTACATTTGACACGATTCTATTTGCATCATGTAAAACAGAAATGAAAGTGCAAAACAATAATCAAGGATGAATCTAACTTGTGAAAAGAAAATGGAAACACAATTACACTAAAGCAATAAATGATATAAAAGGAATCCTGTTAAAATGATATAAAGTACACATGCCTACAAATCAAGTAAGGATGCAACTTTATAAGATGACTGGACTGCTCATAGCAAACATACTCTAAACTCAACAAGTAGTCCACACTCCAACCTTATAAATATAAAGGCTCACAGAAAACTAATAGCCAATAAATTTAAAAGAATTATATTTAGCATTTAACTTTCCTCTTATCATGCAGGCTAAGAGTTCATAGATCAGGAGAATGGGAGAAGAACAGAAAAGGTAACTTTTAGAGGAAAGGAGCGGAAAGAATACTTCACCTGTTTCACGATCTCCCCACCTGCACATTCTCTCAAGAAAATTTCAACCATCAATTAATTACATTGTTGCCCACCTCCAAGATTCTTATCAGCATTATACTTAATCAAGTCTTTATACTTAAAACAAATAAAAAGTCCCTCAATCCAGCAACCTTCTCTGCTACTGTTCTCTTTTCCTTCAAACTTCTCAAAAGTTCAATATATTCAGTCTCCATTTAGAATATTTTTCAGTCACCCTTCAAGCAATTCCAATGTAGTTGCCACAATAGCTCTCACTAAAATCACCAAAGACCTCTTCATCTCAATCTAACAGTCATTTTCAAATAAAAAGTCCCCAGCCTGCCTGACACCCTGGCAGCATTGACCATAGCTGACCAGTCTCTTGAAACACTCCTTCCTTTGCTTCTACCCACTCCACTCTGATTTCCCACCCCTTCTCCAGTTCCTTTCCATTGGGCTTTGCTAGCCAGTCCTTCTCTGTAAACCTTAAGGTTCAAGGGGGTTTGACTTCGAGCTCTCTCCTAACACTACTCTCTCCCTGGGTGACAGTACCCATGCTCAAGGCTCCCAATATCATCTGTGTGCCAATGACTGCCAAAACACCAGTCCAGATCTCATCCCTGATGTCCTAACCCCCACATCAAAGTGTTTGTTCAGAAATATCAAAGGCACATCAAACTCAATATCTTCCGAAAGCCAACTCACGACTGTTCCCAAAAAGCAAATGAGGTATTCCCTATCTCAGTCCAGCTACACCAGCCAGAAACATCCACAAGAGGTGATTATACTATATGACCCCTAAGGTCCTTTCCTACTCTGATTTTATAACCTACGCCTCCAGTTCTCAGCGTGGTCTAGGGATCTCCGAGGGTCTATGAAACATTTCCAGGGGGTGGAGGGAGGTCTTAGAAGTCAAAACTATTTCCATAATAATAGGAAGGCATTACTTGTCTTTTTTCACTTTCCTTCTCTTACGACTGCGTTAGTAGAGCTTCCCAAAGGCTTCATGACACGTGATATCACACCAGACGGAATGCAGAGCGGATCTGAGCATCCAGATGTCTTCCATTAAGCCAGACATTAAAAAGATTTGAAAACTGTCAAATAACTCCTCTCCTCTCACTAAGCATTTTTTTTTTTTTTGTTTGGGGAAATAAAGTTCTTTTCCATTAAAAAATGGTTATTTGTTAATATAAAATGTGTTTAGTTATTTAAAATAAATTAATAAATGGTTAAAATTTGTAATGCAGTAAACAGCAATACAGATCGCCCACATATATAAAAGCTCACTGAGTTTTCAGTGACACAGGGTAGAAAGGGGTCTTGCCACCAGAAAGTCTGAGCAACACTGGTCTATACCTATGGTGCATGCGTACACAGACAGAGAAGGTGTGAGTGGACAGCAAATTCACAAGTATCTTCGGGCAGCCATTTCTCCTCACACATTTAGTGACAGTGCTCTCATTCAGTCACATAGCCTCATTCAGCTCTGTTATTTACTGGGGTCCTACTATGTGCCAGGCTCTAGGGATAAAAGATGAAAGAAATGACATCAGTCTGGCTACCACAGAGTATTTTCCAAGCTTTTGCTACATTTCATTTCTCTCATCTCTATCAGACCCTATATAACAACCATCTCTGCCTGAAAGGTTGAGAAAAGACAAACTTGCAATTGCACAAACTAGTCTTACTATAAAATGGACAAATTTAGCAGCGACCAGGCTAAGAAAAGTGAAAACATTCCAGCTCTAAGTCAGACCTATTACACTGTTCCAAGTCAACTGTCAATAACCAACACTCCCATAATGTAGTACGAAATACAAATACAAATGACCTACGGTGACTTACTGTAATCCAGGAAATCCAGAAGAAACTATGTAATATTTGGTACCAGTTTGGATGCCGGTGCATAGGAGGCAGGGTGAGGATCTCAAAGAAAACAACATCCCCCACTGATATGAAAAGGAAGAGCTAAACTAGCACCTGACTGAAAGTATCCCTGGTCTTTTACTTAGGGACAGAAGAAAAAAAACAAAAACAAAACCCCAATCCTTTAAAAATAGGAGCCTATACTTTTGCTTCACTTTGCTTTAATTAAACACTATCCAGTTATCTTTAATATTTACTCTTCTAAATTAATTTCAAGAAATATATCCCATAAAGGCATCTTACAGTTTGCAACTCAGGATTATTTTTTTGCCTTAAAGTGTAAAACTTTCACTACAAAAACTTCCCTGATACATAAGAAACTGTTAACACTGGGTAGTAACTCCAAGGACAGGGAGTGAAAGTTCAGGACAGGCAGCCAATTTTTCAGTGGATATGTTTTTCAATTTTTTTTTAAATATTTTATTTATTTTTATTTTTTTTTAGATTATTTATTTATCTTTAGAGGGGAAGGGTAGGAGAGAGGGAGAGAGAGAGAAATATCAATGTACGGTTGCCTCTCGTGTGTCCCCTGCTGGGAACTGGCCTGCAACCCAGGCATGTGCCCTGACTGGGAATCGAACCTCAATCCTCTGGTTCGCAGGCCCGCGCTCAATCCACTGAGCTACACCAGCCAGGGCCTGTTTTTCAATTTTTTAAAAGCAGATGCATGTACCATTTTTTGAGGGGAAAAAAACACAAGGAAAAATAAATAATTTTGAAAAGTTTCCTTCCACAGTCAATAACTTAGCTTACCTAGAGGCTGCTACGGAAACAAAGACAACTCCTTTTTTTCACTGGAAGCCTTTACTGACTCCTTGACCTAGTGCGGTTGCTCTCACCTTGTAGATCCATAGCTGTCATTCCTCTTACCTGTCCCCATACTCTCATATACATATCTATCTGCCTCTTACACCGGACCATGGGGATGATGTTTTACTCATCTTTGTTAGTCCCAGTCCATGCACAGCACCTAGAACACACTAGGTGCTCCAGGCTGCTGAATGATGACAGTCTCATTGATACATCTCAGAATCCATTCTTAAATGCAAACATGCAAAAAAAATTAAAAATAAAAAATAAAAAAATAAAAAACAACGCACAAGTATGCCATACAATACAAAGAGGTTAACCATTCCTAGGCAGAAAATTTCTTCTATGGTAGCATGTAAAAAAATAATAATTATGTGTACATATGCATTTTATATTTTGAAAGAAGCCCAAACTAAAAGGAATTGTTTAATAAAATACTCTTACTATTAACTTGTGGCAGTGCTATTATGCATAAATTATTTTAAATGTAATGTTTAAAAGTGAGAGATGCCACAATTCCATAAGCAGCTTTTACAAGTCCACTTGGAACAACAACAAAGTGGTTTAACTTTTAAAAAAAACCACCAAAACCCAAACTTATCATAGACAAATGATTCCTCTGTTTGCAAAAATAAATTCTATTTATAAAAGCATCTTCTTTACATCATTATTTCCCTATAGCATTTAAAATAATTCATCATACAAAATGTAGTGTTACACAAATTTTCAGAGATTCGTCTATTGTATAAGGTAGTCCAGTTTCATTTATAACAAATCTGAGAACAAAGCATATTAAAGCTCAAGTTAGGGGTCAAATATGTATTGTAGTGATGATCCATTAGTAGGTAAAAAAATTTTTTTTTGTGAGCTGGAGCTGGCATTTCTTAATGAAACCAAACAGAATTAAACTGAAAATATCATAGTGTATTGAAAGTAGTAATTTTTCTTTTAGTAAAACTTTCATTCTATTCTATATATAGCTCTCTCTATATATACATGAATATTATGTCCCCATGGAAAATATGTGGGTCTCCTAGACAAGAGTTCTAGGGGTTCCCAAGCCTTCTCAGTTCACAGAACCCTAGTGTCTTGGTAGTTTTTTCATGGTGCCCCTAGGCCCAAAAAATACCTAACAATCCCATTTATTAAGTAGTTAGGCCCACACAACTTAGTATTTATGTCCTAACAACTCTGAAAAATACATATAAATTGAAAGAAATATTTTATTTTATTACTAATAACAAACTTCTTAGTGGGATGTATGTGTCCAAGAGGCATTACACAACTTCTCAAACCTTGAAATCACTTTGGACACCATCACTTTCATTTATTGTTTCACAAGGAGTTTTACACAGTACTTGCTTTTTCCCACAGCAATCCCCCAAAACCTAGCTTTTTGAAGACACACTGCCATCCAAAGAAATACAGCACAATCCCAGGAGCACTGCCTCCCTCAAACTAAATGTCTGAGCAGTGTCCCACAGATGGCAAATGGCCCACAGATACCCACAGCTGTTTAATATTACTGTTTCCCTAAAAAATTTAAAAATATCCCACAAGGTCTGCGTGAGTTCACTATGGTGCTCCAAGGTAACTTGGGGCACAGTCCAGGAATCTTGGGTTTAAGAAATATTGATCCAGCCTACATGCTTACTTTGTAAATTCAGAAGTGAGGTTTAAGGTCACAAAACTTATAGAAAAATAAATACATTAGGGATTTTCATAAATTAATTTTAACCTTCCATCAACAAAAGTTTTGAAACAGAACCTCATCATGTGATATTCTGTTGACAAAATCTGTAGATCTCTGAAAAACTATCTTCAAAAATACATTTACATGACCATATAATAGAAGAAAATTTCTGCTTCAATATTTACTTTTTTAGCAAAAAAGTTTTCAAAAACTGTAAAAATGGGACATACAATAAACAATACAAAAGTGTCTAAAGTATATAAAGGGAAGTCATCCATTCTCCCAGGGATAACACAGCTAATAGTTTAATGTCTATCCTTACAGACTCCTCACGCACAGAGAAATCCAAAGAAAATCAAACTACATTTCTTTGCCTGTGTGTGTGTGTTAACAAAACTGAATCATATTCCACAATATAGTGCAACTTATTTTCCCCGCTCAATGTTATGTAATAAACATTCTTCCATGTTGGTACGTAACAGTAAATGCAAACACTTATGTGGCACCTATGATGCTCATTTAGGATTTAAATGTTAACTTACTTAACTCTCAAAACAGACTTGTAAGAGAGAACAATAATTATATCCCCTTTATAGATGAGTTTAAGTACCTTGCTAACAGTCACGGCTAATAAATGATGTAGTTAGTATTGGAACCCAGAAAGTCTGCTACATGATTCTGAACACAGGTTCAAGGATACACTCAGCTGTTTCTCAAAAGTAAATACAAATATCCTCAAACTGTTAACAAGTGCATATCTCCTATCATAAATATACTATAATATTAACTATTCCCTTACCAATGGACATTTAGGACATTTTCTCATTATTTATAAATGTTAATGACATTTATTTGTAATAATGCTAAAAATGAACATCCCTGTAGATTTGTTCCTATGCTCTTGTATTGACACTTATGTAAGATAAACTCCTAAAAATGAAATGACTCTACCAAAAAAGAGTGCACTTTTAATTTTAATAGGTAATGCCGAATGTCCTTCCAGAACATTGTTCCAGTTGTACCAATTTGTAGTCCCAATTACAGAGAGGGTTGAGATTCATTTCTAAGCTAACGAGTATTTTTGATTACTGAAAAGAGAAGCCTGTTTTGAGTTTTTAATTAACACTGATGTAGAATAGATTGCCTGGTTGTTCACAATTATTTTCTCATTTGATAATCATCTGACACATTAAACAAATGTAGACTTAGCAGCTATATAGTGAATTCTTCGTCCTGTTATAAAACTAACTATGGGTAAGAGATTTTCATCACATGATGCCTGTTTACGTAGATATAAAACGTGAGAAGTGGACTAGCTGGACTTTAAGATTTAAACCTCCCGATCCTGTAATTAAGAAGTGACTTAAAGTTATTACAAGCCTATAATTATAGTATAATAGGTAGGGTCTTAAACCACCTATTTTCTATAAATTACACTAACTATTGCCAGAACAGCTAGGCAAATCATTAAAATAGTCAATAAAGTTTTCAGGATCCACCTGTGGCTTATTTGAGGTGGCTTTTTAATCCCAGGTGGCTTTTGTCATTCCCCTTCTTCCTAGAGAACTTGAATATACCCTTGGAGTATGTTCCTAAAAAGAACTAGGATCCATGAACTAGTACGGCTTTGGTTTTGGTTTTTTAAATATTATGTCAAGACCATTCTTCAGTCAATTTATTCAACCAACATTTACTATTTTACTATGTGCCAGGCCAGATGGGTGCCAAATAGTTAACAGGATCTCTGCAATCACAGAACTTACAGACTAGATAAGAAAGTCAAATAATAACCCAAAGTAACAACTAGTAAATGTGAAGTTACACTTGTGGTGACAACAAGCAAAAAATATTAGTGCAGAAAAAACTATGCAATCACTCGATTATCCAGTTTTGGGGGGACTATATGTGACACTAGAAATTGTTTGATATGGGGTAAAAAGTCAATAAAGGTAACTAGGAGTATTTTGGGAGCTCTCTTCTAGTTCCTAGATAGGATGCTGCCTAATTCATGAATTGCTTAATAAAGCCATTTAGATCTTAAGGCAGATATATATATGGCTCTCGTGTGTGTGTGTGGCTCACAACTTGCTCCACCCTACAAAAAGAGCAATCACAAGTATAGATGGCCAGTTAACTTTCTAAATCTACAATAAAACTCTACACTAGCCCTGGCTGGTGTAGCTCAGTGGATTGAGCGCGGGCCTGCGAACCAGAGGATGGCGGTTCGATTCCCAGTCAGGGCACATGCCTGGGTTGCAGGCCAGTTCCCAGCATGGGACACAGGAGAGGCAACCATACAGTGATATTTCTCTCCCTCTCTCCTACCCTTCCCCTCTAAAGATAAATTAAAAAAAAAAACTCTACACTAAAAATCGCCAATTGTTACTAGTTTTCAGTTATGCTACTGACCATGTAGCTTGAATGTTTCCTTTACATAATCAAGAGTATAAACGGACCAGAGATGACAGAACTATGAGTATCCAAACAAAATGAGAGACAACAAATTAACTACAATTTCTTAGGAACACTGTTCAAGCAAAAAGTACACATAGAAGTAAAGCAATATATTATCATACTTCATGACTTGTAACAATTAACGAAATGCTATAAAAATACTAATGTTTTTAAAGAACTGACAATCATCAAAATAAGGAGCAAGTGACATATCAAAAGGAACAAAAATAAATTTTTTAGATTTTAAAAAGCTAAAGGCCAAAAATATCGATATTAATATTCAATTTAAAATAATACTAATTCCAGAATGTTAGACTTACTGTGATCATTTTGCAACATATACAAGTATTGAATAATTATGTTGTATACCTGAAACTAACATGTTATCAATAAAAAAACCAGTGAAAATAAAATTAATTCTAGATCAACTGCAGAAATAAGGGCAGCATTCGCTTCACACAAAGGAACCTTGGTGTGTGCCAACTTCACAACTGCAGAGTAGGGACAATATTTACCACCTTACTTCCAAAATCCCTGTGAAGACTAAATAAAATAATGTGTGTGGAAGCACACCACAAAATGATGTCTGTTATTTTAGACAGCAGCGTCTTTTTTGTTCCCACTATAACTTAAAGCAATTTAGTAAAAATAGAGTTGGATAGGGACTTAATCTCCTGGAGTCTGTCCATGATAAGGCAGACATGTTATAAAATGGGCAAAAGACTGGCAATCAGAAACATTAGAGGAAAAATTCAAAACTTCCTACTTCACAAATTGATTACCCCATAGGAGGTTGGCTGTTCAAGCGTTAATACTCTTACATAACACTACATAGCAATGTATCCCAGAGAATCAGATAAATTTTTTCACATATGTATGGAATTTACATGTAACTCGTTATTACAAAATCCTGCTATGCAAACATGAGACACACATGTACTTATGCATACATACAATGTATTCTAACTTGATGTTTATTTTCTGATTAAAGTATCTTAAATTCGATGCAATGAGGTTCAATGGCTGACTTACTTGATTACATGGGATTGGAGTTTGTCAATTTAGCACAACCGAACAATTACACGCCCACTCCTGAGTCTGAGGCAACTTCTACCACAGGTCTAACCACCAATCCTCCAAGTCACAATCTCCTGTTATTAGCAGCACACTGACTTATTTAAAAAACAAAATTTTACACTAAATGGAGAGCAGCTTTCAGTATTTTATCACTGCTTGTACAAACCTTTTTCAGGTCGTTACTAAATCTGCCTAAGTCAGCCTTTCCTTTAAAACCCTGAACATCGAGGGGGCAGGAGGAGGTACGTTAACATGGCAACATAACCCTAACGACTTTTCCAAATTCAAAACAAGGATCACCATCGAAACAAAACCATCCGGCGGAGTACATGGATCCTGACCACTATTCCTGACAGCCGGTTTTCTCCTATACGAAGGACTGGCTACTACCCTAAAGCCACATGAAAACCTGTACCTATAAGCAACTTCCCATCTGAAAACGAAAAATCCGTCCACCTTCCAACCTATATTTGTAACATTGGCTAAATGTTATTTAGCATGTTAGGCTACATTTTCAAAGAGGGCAGAGGAAAATGACAACTTTAAAATTTCCCCTTAAATCATGTGCTAATAAATCGGAAGACGACATTCAGCAGCTGCTAGACAGGAGCAGAAAATCAAAGTTTTTCCTATACTTGAGCATGTTTATCCCCACCAAAAAGGAACAGAAACTAGTCATCCCTGCCAGTTCCCCGGAATTTCCCAAAATACGCCTGATCTCTAAATGAATACGAGACACTTCAGAAACCAAAGGTGAGAGGTAGCGTACATCTTTCGCAGAGGAGGGGAGGGGCGGGGAGGTGGTGGGGCCGGCACTGGCAGGTAAAGAAGGAAAGCCCGTCTCTGGCAGGTACCGGTGGGGCTGGAAACCCAGGTCTCAGGAATAAGAGATGGCCCTCGCGGCAGAGCCTCAGGACCCAGGTTGGTTCGCCAAGGGGGACGCCAGGCAGAGCCAGGACCCCCGCGCCCCGCCCCGCCTCTCTCGCCGCCACCGGGGACCGGGGACCGCGGACAGAGGCAGCGGAGGCTACGCGGGCGTCCGTGGTCCCAGCCAGGTCCTGCCGAAGCTCACCTGAGAGTGTCGCCTCCGCCCTCGGCTCCCACGGTGCATCCCGCGGGGCCTGGCGGAGGGTACAGTGACGCCGCCCCGACCGGCCCCAGGGCTGCCCGGCCTGGCCTCCCCGCTCCGGGGACGCACCGGGTGCCCGCCTCGCACCGGCTCCCCGGAGCCGCGGGTCTGCAGAGACGGAAGGAGAGGCGGAAAGGCTGCCTCCCCTCCCCCACAGCAAGCCGGCCCCTGAGCTGCGGCTCTCTGCAGTTCCCTCTGGCGCAGGTCTGGCCCCGCTCCCCCACCCGGGAGTCACTTCGGCGGCGGCGGCCCAGTCGCCATTACAGCCCAACAACTGACACGGAGGAGGAGCGGCGCCGGCAGCAGTGGCGGCGGCGGCGGCGGCGGCGGCGCGAGGCAGGGCGGGAGCAGTAGGGGGCCCAGGCAAACCTCGCGAGAACTGTCCCGAGACGTTTCCACAGGAATGCAGCCTTCGCTTAGGGCCATGTTGATTGTGGCCAAAAGGTAAGGGCGACCGAAAGCGAGGAGAGGAACCTCGAGGACGCCATGATTGGTGTGGCGAAGTTTGAGCCTTGAAGGACTCGGGAGGAGCCAAAGTAGATCCGCAGCGGAGACCTTCCCCGCTCTCTTTCCTCTGACTCCAGCAGGGCCTTCTGGCTGCGCATTTCACCCTCAGCCGCAAAGAACCAGCTAGGGGCGGGAGTTGTTGACAAGGATGACCAGGAAGTCTAGAAATTGTGGCTTCTCAGAGTTTACGATGTTTCACCAAGTGTCCAAATAAATCTCCTTTACCCCAGTCAGTTTCAGAGAGATCGCAGCTCTGCGGCTGCTGCAGTCATCCACTGCTGTCAGTGGCCGTTTTATTCGCGAGGGTTACAGTTCTGTTCTGCATGCACTCTAATGGTTTAAGACTCCAGAGCAAGTAGAAAGGAGATTCCTCCCGTTGGGTGTTGGCTTTGGTATAACTCTGCTTTGGAAAAACTCCCAAAGCATCTGTGATCAACATATCTTCTAATATCTTTACCCTCTGTCCCCAGTCTTTGCGTGGTGAATTCTATCATCTGTCAAGATTTAGCTTCAATGACAGCTCTGGTGCAAATCCTGGCACCTTTCGATACGTGTTCACCGCACACAAGTTCCCCACCCATCACTTTTCTCCGCCTTCTGAAATCCAGTAGCTATTTTCCCCAGGGACTGTTTCTCATTTTTAAGTATTTTGAGGATTTTTAAGTGTCTTTTATTTCTCTATACCGCAGCAGGGCCTAGCATACACAATAACTAGGACACCGTAGATGCTCAATAAATGTTTGTTGAGTGGATCGTATCGATAAAAGCTAGAGCCGGTAGCCGCCCCCCTCTTTGGAGAGCCTATGGCTATGCCTGAATAGGAGCTAAGTGGACGGACAAAAATGCTGCACTTTTGTAAAATGTGTACTGTGAGCAGGAAACTTGGGTGCCCCGATGGTGTAAGTGGCAGTAAGAAAAACCACCTAAGAAAAGCTCAGAGGAATTGCCTGGGAGAGGGCCTATTGCTGGTCAGAAATAACAGAACGTGGAATGTACCTTAAAGTTTGAGCCACAGTCAAACCAACCAATAAGGCAAACAGTCAAACAATGTTTGTCTATGTCATTGAAACAGAGAAACTTGGGATTTGAACTCAGTGGTAGCTCAGAATCTCCTCTTAAATGTGAATAGTTACCTGTCCCTTGCCAAAAAAACAAAAAAAAAAAAAACAAGAAAATAAATTCTAATAAAACAAAGTCTAGTAAAATTAAGACAGAGCCTACAACCTCTTGTTGAGTAAATATTAAAACAGGTTGGTTCTGACGTATTGCTAGGTAAAAGATTTATTCCTGTCTGGGAAAGTCAAGATAAGACTCTTAGGGAAGAGATTAGAGATTTTCCTTGTACATTGCAGCTACATGGATTTAGCAAGAAACAAGCTCAAATAAGCACACACCTATTTTTGGATGGTCTGGAAATTTATTTTCTAACTTTAAAAAAGATTTTAAAATGCCTACTCCAAATAATCTATAAATACAATTAACTTTGATTTTGTATGAACCAGGTGCTGAGAATGAAATGCTTGTGATCAAATACCTCAGGGTTTATGAGGGCTTGACACTTTCATGTTAGGGCAGAGCACTGTCGACCCAACCCACATGTGATTCCAAACCCTCTACTCACAACGATTTGCCCTCTTAGTCTAGAACAAGGAATTCACCCTGGATGGACATAGTGTTAGCAGAGATTCTGGCTCTAAAGTATATATCCTTTTCTGATGTACAGGATATGACTTGAAGATTTGATGGAACTGTAGGACAAACAGTTAAATCAGGGGTAGGACTTACACTTTCTTCCCACTCTGAATTATTGGTTCATAGTGGTTGGTAAAGGTAGCTAGGATTTAGTAAGTATATTCTATAAAGTTGACATGAAAAGAACAGACATACCCTCAGAAAGAGTATGTATACCCTTGTACAAGATCACAAATAAAACATAAATCTGTTTAACAGTGCCATGCATTTAGCTCTAACAGTTAATAAAAACTCATTAAATGGATGCATGGATGCATGAATGGATGGATGGATTCATTCCATCATTGAAATAGACCAGGAGAACTAGCTGGAACTCTAAGGCAGAACAAATTCCACTTCTTAAATGGCTAGTTATTCAGTTCAAAGTAGCTTTTTGGGGACTGAATTATCTGGCAAATTGCTTCAAATCCACATCTCACCTTTGATGGCTAATCCCTCCCTTAAAGTGAGTACTGAAGTACTCTTGGAATAAAGCTAGGCAATGGCATTAGTGTCAAAAGCAAACCAGGATTTAGCACAAACCTGAAGCTGACTTTTTAAGGTTTTTTTTAAACATTCTATTTATTTATTTTTAGAGAGAGAGGAAGGGAGGGAGAAAGAGAAGGAGAGAAACATCAATCAGTTGCCTCTCATACATGCCCCAACCAGGGACCAAACCCACAACCCAGGCATGTGCCCTGACCAGGAATCCAACTTATGACCTTTCATTTTGCAGGACAACGCCCAAACCAACTGAGCCATACCAATCAGGGCTGACTTTTTTTTTTTTTAATAGAGAGTCTTAGAATCACAGATTCATTTATTGTAGCAGTTGTGAAACATTAGACAATGGGTGCATCTTAAAAACATTGCTTAATAAAAGCACTGTTGAGTGTGAAAAACAACTTGCTTAAATGATATCCACAGTCTGGCATTTATGTACATAAAAGCCAAAATAATTCAATACATATTCTGTGGACACATGTATATACCCAGGTGTATAACAATATGGAAAAGGGGTAAACTTGGGTGTTCGGGAACAGATCTGGATTAAGGGTGAGGCTGACTTGATCGTTGTGTTGCTATGATTTGCTTCCTCAACCAGCCTTGTCAATAAGACAATCAATATACTTAAATCCAAGTGCCAAGTCTTTCTCATTTTCCCCAAATTAAATTCTGTGCTCGTTAAGAACAAAAATACTTCTTAAATGTGATTGTGAAATGTTTTTAAGCTTTAAAAATTACATTTTCCTATATTTAACCCCCATAAACCTTCAAAGATTAGTTTCTTTTTGCTGTTGAGTACCTTCTTTTTCTTAGTATTTTCCCTATTGACATCCCTTTTAAATTGCTCAGCTTAATAGACATGGTGATCCTTTTACTACATACAGGCAACCCCTTTTTCTTAGAACAGTCTTAAAGAGAAGAACTTTTTTCTTTAGAGCATCTCTTTGTTTCGATGATGATTTATAGACTAGTAATAGAAACATGCAATAAAATATAGCAAGGCAGCTGCAATAAAAAAAAGCTAAAGAATATAAGTCAGAACCAGGTTATATTTTGCAAGGGATGAACCAGCTTATTTCCAGGCGGTGGAAAGTTTTAAACTCTTGGCAGGAGAGTTTCTATGGCTCTTCCAAAAATAGAAAAAGGCAGCTGGGTACCCAGGCTGGAAGAAGACCCACAGGTTTTTAGTGAGACTTATCAGCCACTAAAACACTCCCGGAATCCTGAGATTGGATGCCCCCCACCTGTTAAACAAGAAATGAGAACACGTGAGCATTTGCTTACAAATCCCACTGCATTAGCAGAAGGCCCGCAAAATATTACAAGAGGGCAGAAGCAGCTGTGACTGTCTCACAGAAAAACTGACAGGCTTAAGAGTGATGGAGAAGATGTAGCTAGCAATTGGAAGTGATTACATATTTTATCAAGCATGAAGTGAATAATTTGGCAAAGTAAACATATATATAGTTCTAACATGCCGATAACCATTTTACATATAAAAGTGATATAACTCATACTTGTGCATTTCATGTAATTGATATATGTATCGTATAACATATATGTAAATGACTCTTGAATTAACTCTAATACCCTCAGCTCTTCACACACATTGACGGCTTTAATTCTCATTGAAACCTCTGCTGTATCACCCTCTTTCACAGGTGAGGAAGCCGGTACTTAGGAAGGTGAAGTGACTTGGTCTCAGGCACAAGGGTAGAGAGTGGTGAGCTAGAACGGGAACCTCATCTCCTGAACCCGATCGAGTGCCTGTTCCACCACGGCTGGCTGCTTGAGACCACCAGAGGCTCTTCAGAAAGAACAGCGGAGGGTGGGATTCTGTGCTTTGGCCGAACTCAAACGTTATGAGTGTCTAAGTGAGAAATCGTTCTGTTTGCTGAGTCCATGGCTCCGCTCTCTCCCCTGAGTCTCGAGTCACCTGTTCACCAGATCACACAGGTGACAAAGGATGTACTGGGAGCAGCAAGAGTAGGTTCACCGCTGTAAGTGAAACCGAGTTTATTCTTGTATTATTATTTATGAACTATTGCATTATTTTGCATTCGAACAATCGTAAACCTGCTTTTACCGCCCCCCGCCCCCACTCGCGCGCAGATATACACATCTCCGGTAGTTTATCCATAGCACTCTGCCCTACATGAACCAACCTCTTGTCAGTCACTGTAATCCTGAGCTCGGGCCAGAGTGAAAGAGAAATGTATCAATTCTTCATTTTGAAATGTAGTTCCAGTTTACATGCAGTTCATGTAAAATTTTGTGCTGTGATTATAGTTTATTTTTAGCAGAAGTGTTTGATATTAGTATGTAAAAAAATTCTATTTGCGTTTTCACCAGGAGTAGTGATATTGACTTTGCACCAAAAAGTTTGTGTTCACAAAACAGACTATAAAACCCTTACAGGAGCTTGGACTAAATGTATAGGATGAAAGCTAGAGAGTAACATTCTTGAGAGGACAGGCACCACGAACCACCCCTGCCTCCCATAATATGTTCCCGTAAAGACTACAGAATTTTCGGGGACAATCCTGAACTGAGTGAGGATAGAAAGCATAGAATAATTCCTAGAGAGCCAGTTCATGGCCCACCCCCCAGAAATAACATACCCCCCCCCACACACAACCACTAAGACATTGGGTAGTAACTGATAGTGTCACTGTGGTTTGTGCTAGGTGCCTAAAATGGGCTCTACTAAATAACCTAAACCTAATATGGGTACTTTTTTGAATCTGGAAGAATTTATTTTTAAATCATCTCTTGCTCTGCCTGGTGTGGCTCAGTGGATTGAGCGCCAGCCTGCAAACCGAAGGGTCACCAGTTCAATTCCCAGCTAGGACATATGCCTGGGTTGCAGGCCAGGTCCCCAGTTGGGGGCGTGTGAGAGGCAACCAATCTATGTTTCTCTCACACATCTATGTTTCTCTCTCTCCCTTCACCCACCCCAAGATAAATAAATAAAATATTTAAATCTCTGAAATTCCTCCCACAAAAAGCAACCATGACTTACTCCGAAAGTATTTTCATCAAATTGTTTACAGAAGATAAGTCTTAAAAGTACATTCACTACCAATTTACACTAATACATGTCTTTTGGTATGTGGAAAGCTGACCTGCTGCTGTGCACAGAAAAGTAGGTTAGATTCCTGAAATAATTTTCTAGTTCCATCACCAGCTCATCGTGCCTGCCTAAACAAGCTATTCGGTTTCTTAGTATCTTTCTTTCTCCACCCATGAAATGGGGGCAGGAACTTTTGCTATTAGATTATGTCAGCGGAGCACCTGGAGAACCTCAGCTGAAAGGCACCAAAAGTACTCATTATCTGTGCATGACCTCATTCGAGCCGAGAGTTGGACTTTACCAAGGCTCGCTGATTATCTCAGCACCTACCTTCCCGACTCTTCCTGTTCCACTTGCTTTTCACTGTATTCACGTCTGTTTACACTCTTTATGTATTTTAACTTCATCGCACTGTTTGCGTTGTTTTGAGAAGAGTTGATGCTTTGAAGAAACCATGAGACCACGCTTTAATGCTTTTAGTGTTTTCTACTTTTTTGTTGTTTACATTCATGTACTTGTGTTTAAGATTTAAAACAAATAAAAAAAGACTTAAACAACTTTGTAATTACAGCTATGAGAGTTATATTAGGCTTCTTGTTTGAGTTATTTACATTTTAATTAATATAAAAGGTAATTTTGAGCATGCACACATATCTTTATATCCCTCCCTGTACACTTGGTGAGAGACTTAAGGTGGATGTTGTAACTGCTGTCAGTTTTGAGGTTTGTGTCCCTTTTCTAGAGAAACAAGATAATATGCTATAAGGGGGGCCAAAGATTATTTCCTGAGGACTAAATCTGAGCTTAACCTCTAGTCCCGCCAGCTGATACATATTGATCCCCTCGGATAAGATGGCAAAGGTCAAAGGGCTACTTCAGGAACAACGAGATGACTCCAAAAGCAGAGCTGCTGATTCTGTAACAAAACTTGAAGATGAAGTCAGAGGGAGGAAGTCGGCTGCATTTCCTGAACGTGAAAGCCCTTCATTCCCTCTGTTGTCAACCTTCTGATCCAAGGCTGGTAAAAATATTTCAGAGGAGCCCACTTGGTCTTTGGAATCTACCAGGTAACAACAGAAAATCTAATTCTTGGGTCTGTTTCCAAAGAAAAAGCTTTCCTTGGAATCTGCCCACAGAGATGTTATGGCAAGTATTACACCATTCAAACAAAGCGCGACTCATTTGCTGAACAAAGGACAGATTATGGACTGTAAGAGATAGACTTTCATCAGAAACATCAAGCAAAATGCTATGGGCTTAACACTATTTCCCTTATATCCATTCTATGTTTGTGGTTTATAAGACATGGTTTAATATCACTTTTGCTCCTTAAGAGGTAGATACTATGGGATAGAATGTAGCATGATGGTTAAGAATGTAGGCTCTGGAGTCCGACAGTGAGTTCAAATCCTGTCTCCACCAGTTACTAACGGTACAGCTTTGTGTCTTCGTTTCCTCATTTACAGTGTCTACTTCAAAGGATTATGAAAATTAAATGAGATACTAGGTGTACAATGCCTATGATGGTGCCTGGCACATATTACATGCTCAATAAACATTAGCTTAGGCTGTACTAAGTTTGGTGTGGCTCAGGTTGGGGTCTCTAAAATGTTCACTGTGAGAAAATTTAGTGTGTAGCATGTCTACCAGGGAGTACCCTTAGTATGAACATTTGTGGGAGGAAGGGAAGGAAACAGGATGGGGGAGGAGAAGTCTCGGTGTAATACAGGTCCCATAGCCTTGCCAATGCCATGGGAAGCTTGAGTTCAGATGGCCCACCCAAGTTGCACTGTGTCGGGCTGAGACGGCTGAGCCCTTATGTTCCCTCCATCCAGGCGTTGCTGTTCACCACTCTCCCCCTTGCTGGGCATGACCTGGGGCAAAGTGGCTCTCTGCAGCTGGGGCAATCCGTGAGGTGACTGACAGTGGAGGCTGTCCAATGACTGCACTCCCAGCGGCAGGCGCAACAAATGCTTCCTTTAAGGGTGTCTAGGTAGCATATACCTTTACTGTTCAACACAGGGGGCTCTGTGCAGCATTCGGAAAAGAACATTGACAAATTACAGATGCTTGAATAAAAGTGAGGCCTTAAAGGACAAAAGCAGGGTAGTGACATTGAGTAAGAATAATCCATGGGAACAGGAAAAAGAACTATAGATGAGTGATGGAAAGCTTTCTCATTTTTAATCCCCCATATTTTTGGAAAGGAGGGATTCTAGTACCTGGAAGAAGCCCTTTGTTTAATGAACATTGTGATGGGTTGGGGTTTGTAGTAGAGGTGTAACCGGGGAGAAATCTGGTGTATTCTGCATAATAGGAGCCACCTAGGAAGGTGGAAATATCAGCCAGTCACAGTTGACGTCAGCCAGAAGGGGCAGGGAAAATTGTTGCTAACGATTTGGGGAAACAAAAATGGCTAACATCGTACCTTTGATGTGCTTGGCACTTCCTAAGTGCTTTGCATGTACTACCTGACTTAATCCTCACAACATTCTAGAAATTACCACGATTTCCCTCCATTTAGAGATGAGGAAACTGGGGCTGAGAGAAGTTAGTAATTTGCCAGTGTCACTCAGTGAGAAAGTGCAGAGCGGGGACCAGGACTCGGGCAGGAAGAATCTAGACCACGGGCCTGTTGTTCTCTTATCACCCTCTCCCCTCTGTCTCTGTGAAATTGCCAAGGCTTTTGATACGAATGGGCTCTATCTCAGGAATTCAAAGAGGTGTCATTTTGCATCAAGGCTGAGAGAGGGCAAGAACAGAGGCTGTGTGGTATGCAGGGAAGGCTAACGCCCAGGTTGCATGTAGGTATTTTGCAAAAAGATGCACTGTGAACCAATACTGCCGGTCTTTAGTTACAAAAGCATGATGCCAGCGTGACGCAAACATGAGTCAACAGATAGGACTGTGTGATGACTGTCTCATTCTACTCGAACATCTTCACACCCTTCACATTTGTGTGCAATGCTGGATTCCACAAAGCTGAGCAAGGAGGAAAGAAAAGGGTTTAAGAGAGAGCCACAAATGAGAATCCACAGGTCAGAAATGTACTCCAGCCTACGTAGAGACCAGAGAGATTGGGGGGAAATGCCATATACGGGGATCTCGAGATTATATACACTGTGGTCAGAATAGATACTTTAAAGCCAGATTGCCTGGGTTGGCATCTCTGCTTCACCACTTGCTCCGTGGGTATTCTTGAATGTCACTTTCTACCCTTCTGTGCTTCAGTCTCCCACTAAATTGGGGTAACAGTACCACTTCACTGGGTTATTGCAAGAATTCAATCAGTTAATACATGTAAGGCACTTGGAACAGCTTTAGTAAGTACTCAGTAAACAAAATATGGGCAAGGGTGAAGGACAACTCAATACACATTCAAATACAAAGATCTTTATATAGCTCGTTTCCATCTTCATCCTACAAAAAATAAGAGGAAGTCCATTGAAACTACGAGAGACTGAGAATAGATTTAAACATTTTGCCCGTCAAGAAGTGCTCGTACTGACTGTGGGTGAAAGTTCTCTCTTGAGGGCAGTAGAGCATGGACCAGATTCTCGAGTTAGCCTAAGAATGGTGCTGTGTAGGAAAACACTGAAACATTAGGTTCGAAGCAGGGGTACGATTGCCTACCATGCCTCACCTGCCCAAGACACAGACTGAAAACCAAAGAAAGCTCTGTTCTTTTGAGGATCTTACCAACAAATAGTAGCCATTATATATCAAGATGGTACCTGCAGGGTTTTTTTTTAAAGATTTTATATTATTTTTTAAAATTTATTTTTATTTTTAGAGAGAGGGGAAGGGAGAGAGAGGGAAACATCAATGTATAGTTGCCTCTCATGCACCCCCTACTGGGGATCTGGTCCGCAACCCAGGTTTGAGCCCTGACTGGGAATTGAACTGGCGACCCCTTGGTTTGCAGGCTGACATTCAATCTACTGAGCCACACCAGCCAAGACAAGATAGTACCTGGAGTTGTGGTAACTATTTCTCTTTTTCAGCATAGAAAATACAGAAGCAATGGAAAGAAATCAGAATACAAATTTATCTAGACAGAGCCATGACCAGGACTCAAATTTGAAAACATTAATATTATTCCCATTACCTTTAACTTCCTTTCATTGATTTAAAAAAATGAATTAACTAGTATAGCATCACATTATATATGTCTCTATATATTTGAAGATGTATTCAGTTGTCCTTTAACTATCTCTGCTTATTTACTCTTTGGTCTGATCTCAGCAAACTGCCATCCCACCCCTGGTCCCTGTTAAGGGAGTCACCTAGCCATGTATAATCATGTATTTTTTTTCAGGGATCAACCAATCAGATTCACATCCATGATACGTTAAAAGTCACAAAGGGGAAGTGCCTAGGGTGTGGCGAACCCTAAGAAGAGAGAGAAGGAATGTCTGCTGAGGTCTCCATCCAGAACAGCCTTCCCAGTTCCTGTATTATCCTGTCTTGGGGTCCCAGACATATAGCCTTACAATCGCACCCCATTCCTCCCTTTCTCTTTTGCTGGTTTGACATAGTTTTTATTTATATCATCAAACAATCCCTGACTAAATGTGTGACTATCTCTACTTAAAACTGCTGAAAGTCAACATAAAGTCACACAGAGAGAAGAATTTAGTCTACCACTTGTGTGCTTAGTATTTTTGGGAGAGAAGATACTTGAGAAATAGAAAGTTGTTTAGTAACGCAGCATTTGAAGAGTCTCCTGTGAAGTATTCTAATAGTTTATCTGTAACCAAACCTTATGATTTCACTTCTCAAATACCTTATTCATCTTCCCTCCACACCATCTTATCATCTTAACTACACTATAGGAAGATGTAAGGAAACCCACTAGTTTTTTTAGGAAAATTCAAATTCCAGGTCTCACTGTGGAGAAAACTCAGGGCCTCTCAATTTTGTCTCTTAACCTTCCCCTTCCCCTTGGGGACCTCTCACTTAGGATCCTCACTAGCTTCACTGGAAAAGGACTAGTTTCCTTGCACTACGTGGATTGAACCCCTTTATCTTAAATTACGCGAAACAACTCTGATTCCAGTGTGAAATAGTCATAAAAGCTTTAGGGAAAGGTTTAGGAGTAAGAGGAAAAACAGCAAGTAAAACACTGTGAAAGATACAAATGATCTATTCCAGCTCACTAGGTAGGGCGTGCAATTTGTATTCAAGAAATACAGGTGCACTCAATGGGATTGTCAGTGTGCTTGTATCAATGATACTCCTGCTCTCAAGAGGCGTAAGGACGAGGGAGTGAGCTGTCTGCTGTCCGTGGTGATGCCGGATGAATGAGAGTGGAGACAAGGCAGCTAGACCAGTATTGTGGGAGGGGAAATAGGGAAGGTTTCAGTGATGTTGTCTAAAAAATGAAGGCCTTAAGACCCAAGAAAGAATTAGCAGAGCATGAGATTGGGGAAAGGCAGAGGGCAGGAAATGAAGCGCTCCAGAAGGTTCCAAGTATGTGCAAAGGGAAGAGCACAATTTGCAGACTGTGAGGGGTTTCTCCTTTCTATGCTCAGGTGACAGGCTGTATTTTTCCTGTCGCATAGAGGAGCCCACAAGCATGTCAGAACTCTTTTCTGAACCTAAGCCAAAGAGAGAGCTAACTCAATAGTTTCCTCTTCCCAGTCAATGGCAGCTTGCTCACTTTGGTTTCCCAGACTCCGGGCTCATGTCTTCATTCCAGGTGGCCAATGACAGCAGAATTGTCATACCGTAAGATTTTGCTTTATGACCTCGATGGGGGCAACATGGCAGAACAGTCCATTACCTTTGTGCATTCAGTGAGAAAGGCCTCCGTACACTGCAACACAAAGGCCACTGTCCGAAGACGCAAGATCACAGGGCAACTGGGTTTTATCTCTAGCTTAGGCATGATCTATGCAAGCCCTTCTATAGTTCTCACAGAAAGAAAAGCAAGTTACTTCCATCTTTGTTTTGAGGATTGAAGGTTTACAAAACTTTACATACAAGGAAGTAATTAAAAGGGAAGCAAATTAAGTTTCTAGAAATTCGTATGACCAGTACTGTATTGTGGGTTTCCCTGGGCCAATATTGCCACCCAAAGTCACACTGTGACTAATTTCTAGAGACCCTAGTCCCTATTTTCAAGCTGATGATATTAAATTTTCCCTTACAAAAGAATGATAAACAGAAAATAGGATATTTTAGGTAGCAATGATCTAAAACACAGATGCTCTTGAGCATGCATTCTCAACGGGGGCAAAATAATATTCCTCTCCATCTATATAAAGCACAAAAACATACATGACCCCAGAACAGATATACAGAATATATGTGGTATTACTTTTACGGGGGCAGACAATTAGAAAAAATATATTGAAAAAGGCTCTTTAGGAAGGTGAGAATTAAAAACTTCGGAAACACTGCTACGGATTCTTTTGTTAAATCGGAATAGCTAAATTCATTCCATTTTAGTGACAATTCAAAATCCCTGGATAAAATGGAAAATCATGGTGATTATACTTCTAACTAATGTACTTGTGAAAGGGTCCAGTTCTGTGGCCTTTGTTTCTCCTAGCCAAGTGCAAAGAAAACTCTCGGATTAATTTTAAAAAGTTTATGAATCATTAAGTTTACAAAACATACAGAAAGTACAAACTAAGAAAAGTAAATTTATTTAAATTACTAAAATAGCTTTTAAAGTCATTTACAGATCAGCTGCTATAATTATTTTTCCTGAAAGGTAAGTAAAATTAATTACTTTAAAATTATTTTGGTCAGTGAAACATTAAAAACATTTGTTTCTGCATATAATATATAGGTATAAAATAAGCCTTTCTAAAACCTCTTTATTTTAGAATCCTCTAGAAGTCAGGTGATCCAACTTCTGATGGGAAAAAACTATAGTAAGGGGTGTAAGTTTATGAATACAGGTGGTCCTAGCAGGAAGAAATTAGACCATACTCTACTGCAGTCATGAGATGCTCAAAAGGTAAATGGTGAAACCAATGACTGGCTCTATATTTCAAAAAACAATATTTTCATCTAAAGGGTTTGTTGATAATTAAAAAAAAAACAGGTGACTCTAGAATTTGAAGAGTCTAAGAAAACCAAAGCAGTTGCTAGATGAGAAAGCTGTTACAGATGCAAAGTTACAACTGAAATTCCATAGCACGGCAATGCACAATAGTGCATTTTAACATTCTTCACATACGGTAAAGTTCACTTTCTTTTTTGGCTTGAGGCACTCTTAATAAAATTAATCAAGTGCATAGAAAAATCTTTATACAGTATTTGTTCCAAGAGTGTCACTGAAGGGTTTAGATGGCAACAAGCAGACACACAGAAGATTAAATCCTTCAATAGCCCAGGAAAGCTGGTTAACAAACAGTTTACCAATTCCCAAAATTATATGCCTCCCCCGCCCCCATTCCCCAGAAACTACATGTCTTAATTCAAAACAAAGCTTCAAAACATATCCAAAATAAACTGCTCCGAGTTTACCTGCCCTGAACACTCAAATGAACAAGCATGCTTAACCTTGTGATATACATGCTTCGAAATCTTTGGGAGGCTCAAACATTTCTTAAAAGGTTAAAAAAGAACACGTGAAAAATCCCAACAGAAGTCAGAGTGGAGTTCAGATAACTGTGTTTGACTAATCTAAGTCTCCAAGGCTTATTTTAACATTTCATCTTAAAGACTTATTTTCCGCCCATTTCCTTCCCCCATACCCCACAAATTCTTTTACTTTGCTTCCTTCTCCCCACCCTCCAAAAAAAAAAAAGGAAAAAAAAAACACACAAAAACCCAAACACACACTCAGATGACCTTTCATTCCTTTTGTTCCTATAAGCAGAAACTAAGGAACTCCCACCTAAATGACATTAAAAAAAAAAAAAATGGGAAAATCCCCAGTTGCATTTAGGGAACTGCCATACAATAACTCAACGAACTGTATAAAGTCTCCAATTAAACACTGGGAGGATGTGCAGGAAGAAGTGTCTAATCTTTCTTACTGGGCATATGATAGCAGTGATGATTCAACCTAGAACCTAAGTTAATCTTCTAAGAGACTGCATATAACTTACAGTTCTCAAACACCAGTAATACAAATCTCAATGGAAATAGGGAAATGTTTGTTTCAAATGACAGGTAATTGATTGGATAAATGATTTAGATGTTCCATGTTTACATAAGAACTTAACTTCCTTTAAAAGAGACTAGTTCTTTCAAAAAGAGCTCTGAATTCTGCCTCTGGTTAGAAAGTCTGAAAAACTCTCAGAACGTGAGACATGATCTCTCTTCTGTCACCCCTTACAAGCAGATGCCCCTCCTGAGGGCATTTTCAGGTTGTACAGGCAGGACTAAGTGGGAAATACGGCTCCAGAGCCCACTGAGTTTGTCTGGGTCCATATGTTTGTAGGACTCGGGTGTGTTAGAGTTGGTGAACTTGACTTTCAGGAAATCCCTCACTTTTTCTTCAATTTCCTTTAGGCTTAGACTGGTTTTAAGTGTCTCCTCCTCCAACAAGACAGTCAGGACTAAGGCCACGTCTTTGAAGGCGGCGTTCTCGTGGTCGCAGTACTTATAGAAGATCAAAGTGGAGCCTGCGGGCAGGGACTCGAAGCGGTGCACCACCGCTGCGTTGTGGCCGTTCTGGAACCCGTCACTCAGTTCCTTGTCCATCTCCAGTTTCACAGCATCGCTGTCCTGAGCAGCTCTGCCTGTCCCATCGATCCGGATGGCAGGGACACTGCGGTAGGATGAGTAGGCGTCAGCGATTTGCTCACTCAGACACTTGAGTGCTTCTTCAGCATCACGGGCAGCGGTGAGCAGCAAGATGGCAGGCTGAGGCCGCGGCTGGGAGCTATTGAGATGCTTTTCCAGGAATGTTAGGCTCCTTTTCCACAGCTTCTCGTCTTGACCTTGGTACTTATTCATAAGTTGTTTCATCTGGTTCTGGAACTCTTGAACGGCAGCAGTTTCTACCTCGGGAGTGATGGTATACCACAAACCCCCAAAGGCAAGAAGACCAAAGAACCCAAGTAACAGCCACCACCACTGACAACACCACTGCTTCATCTTGACGACAGATGCATTTTTGGGTTGTCTAGTCACGTCTGCTCAGGCAAAAAGAAATGACAGATATGAATATAAGTTTCTTAGATTTAAGGGCAATGACTTGTACAACCAATAGTAAACTTTATAACCATTAGACAAAAGAGGAATTTAAAGAAGGGAGCTGATAATTTACTTTCTTAAATAAATAATTTAGGGTTACACCTGAAACTAATATAACATTGTGTATTAACTGTAATTTAAAAAATAAAAATTAAATTAAAAATGAAAAAGGAAATAATTTACTATGCTTTTACAAAAATCTCATACCTACGGTTTTTGGGTTTTTTTTTTTAAATTTATTATTTATTCATTTTTTAGAGGGGAAGGGTAGGAGAGGAGAGGGAGAGAAACATCAATGTACGGCTGCCTCCCATGTGTCCCCTGCCGGGAACTGGCCTGCAACCCAGGCATGTGCCCCGACTGGGAATCGAACCGCGATCCTCTGGCTCGCAGGCCCGCGCTCAATCCACTGAGCTACACCAGCCAGGGCTCATACCTACGGTTTTTAAGTTACGTGTATAAGCATGCATACGTCTCTTCAATGCCGAAATCATAAAAGGTCTTAGAGGGAAAAGTAAAAAAACCACTGTGGGAAAAACAAGTGATGCTGCGGAACGAATCACAGGGCAGGGGCACCAACCAGTGCCGGTATGGTCTCTGTACTCTTCATGCCTGTGCATTCAAGGTTATCAGTTTCACTTAAGAAACTCGTAAAGCAGCTTTCACTTCATAAAACAGTTGAAATTATTTCTTACTAAAGCCCAACCCTTGAGTACAAATCTTAATATCGTGTGAAGAAACGGGAAGCACACGCAAAACACTTCTGATACAGAGCACAGAACGATGGTGGTCTCAGGAAAAGAACTCTGTGCAAATGAGCTGTGAGCTGAACTAGTGCCTTTGTGTGGGATTTTTAATTGAAACAAGCGACGAACTATGGTTAGCCAGACTTGCATATTTAATAGACATTTTCTTGAAAATAAAGTGATCCTGACAGCTGACAATATCTGTTGCCGATTATGAAATTCAAGGTTTCCAGTGAAAATCAGGATTGTGGAAATACTGTATCTGCCACTATCGGTTTGAAAGCTCCCAGTTCTTAAAGACTGTTGTCTGGAGCTTGGTGGTGGTACTAACAAATGTAATCTTTTTTATACTGTATTACAAATGTCTCAACAATTGGAAGAACTACATAACTTAGTGAATCAATATGTTCCAAGTGACCAGTGCATGATATTCTATCCAAAGTACGACAATGACCAATGGATTTTAGAGAATGTAAAAAGTTCATTGACATGGTTTCAGATTTCAAATTCCTAATAACATTTAGAAACTAAACGAACACTTGTTGAGTTTGGGAGAGTATCAAAATAAGAATATCCACAATTATCTGAAACCATTAGAATTCTACGTTTCTTTATAAAGCTGTATTTTCTGTAGATACTTCAATCAAAATAATATATTGTAACAGACTAAATACAGAAACAGTTATGAGAATCTAGCTCCATTTTATTAAGCTGGGCATTAAAGAGATGAGAAAAAAATATAAAACAATCCATCAATCTTCTTACTAAATTATTTAAAAATAAAGTAGTATTACAAGAAAATTTTTTTTCAATTTTAATTTTAGGTAAATATGGATACGTATAACTCCATATTTTTTAAAGATTAATTTCACTAATGGAAAATGTTATTGAGACCAAAAAGTCTGAGAATCACTGTTAGTTTCTTAGTATTCACTGAGGATAATAAACAGGCTTAGAAAATAGCACTTTCCCCCAATGCTATAAGGAAGGTAAGTGGTCCAATCTAATTCAAATACAGCGCTGTGGACTTTAAAACTGAAGGTAATTCCATTATGTATGCTCTGTAAAGAATTTTTTTTCTTGACTCAGCAAAGTCCACTCAGTTAATAGTATTAGTAACTTTAGTTATTAACTTTTACTTTCAGTCTCATGGACAATAAAATGAAGGGGAAAACCAGGTATCATTTCATATAGTTTATCCTTAAAGAATTTCACTGCTAGTAAAATATATACTTGTTCTGCTGAAGTGCTTAAAATACAATTATTCAAATAGCATTACGTTATTTTCCTGTCAAAATTAAAAACAATTACAGATCACCAGTTTTAGAAAGTCAAAGAAACTAAACAAACTTACGGTGGCTGAAGGGTGATGGAGGCTGGTTTCCAAGCTTTGATTTCTGAATGCTGTTATCTAATAATAGGAGTAATAAACACTATCAATTTGTTTCACAACTTACAGTTATTTCCAACAGAGAAAGAAAATACAAATTCCACCAAGAGAAAAAAGGTGGAGATCAGCCAGAAACAGAAAGAAGCAGAAGCACCCGTCAAAAGGGCAGCTCCCCGAGACAGAGCCCTGCTTCCCCACCATCCTGGACGGCATGTAGTGGTCCAGCCCGAAGTACACCGAACACATTCACTCTGTGAGAAAGCCTTGAACCATCTGACCCAAATTACTGCGCCTGGGAGTCATGAAGTTAAAAAGATGAAAGAAATAAGCCCAATTGTAATGAAGGGAAACACACTTTCTGAGACGGTGACACATCCGACACCTGACGGGCGACGATGCTGCAGAGAGGGAGCAGAGGACTCACGGACTGTGGACTGCGGAGCCACCCAGGTGAGGTGCTCTAATGTAAAGCTCAATCTTAACCCTGTTTTCTGCCTCGAGACTGATTCAAGTTTCCTGGTGCTTCTGACCACTTCAAATACCAGTAATTTTAAAAAGTCACATTGGTGGGGGCTGGGCGAAAATGGTGCAGGGACTGAGAAGTGCAGGCTGGCAGTTACACGACAGCCCTGGGAAGTGAAGTTCAGCTGAGGAAATATAATCGATAACGTCGTAGTACCTGTGCATGGTGTCAGGTGGGCACTAAACTTAACGAAAGATCACTTTGTAAGTTACATAAACATCTAACCACTAGGTGGTATACCGGAAACTAATAAAATATTAAATGTTACCTGCAACTGAAAAAAATTAAATGAAACAAATAAAAACATTAAAAAACGTTTCATCATTTCTGTTAATAGACAAGTAAATCCATTTTAAGTTTGTGGTTAAACAATAGGTTTCAAAAAAATTTTCTCACAATTTCATCAAATCTCTTCTTCAACCACTACTTTAGGAAACTAATTGAAAACTATCACAGCTCTTTTTTTTTCCCTCCATCCTTCTTAGCCTGGCCACAGATTTTACCATCAAAGAGAGAGGGCTCAGAAGTTGGAGAGGCTAAGTTACTCATTGGAATAATCCACACTAACCAATGCGAACACCTATCACTTGTCTGGAGTTACAACTGTTACACGTATGAATGATCTTTCTGGTGGATCTTTCTGCTGTTTCTGAACAGCCTTCATTTGGGAAATGCTGAACCAAACTGGATAAAATCAGCACTGCTGAGATCCAGAAACAGCTTTATTTTTGGTCATATGACAAAAAACCCTCAAATGTAACAAAATGACATCAACCTTAACTCTACAGGCATACTGTTTTACAATTATTGGTTCAGCCTAGTAAACTACATCTTTTAGAAGTTTCTAAATTAGGCTAACAAACTTACAAATGCATAAAAAAAATCCAACGCATAATGTTTAGCTTGAATATCTCACTCCATGCTTGCAAAGATCAAATAATATATAAAAATGTTGTGAGTGCTACACTAAGATGACAATGATAAATAACTAAATAATAGTTATAATATAATACTTATATAACTTGTAAATTAAGAAAACAAAATTAATACAAATAACATTAAGAAAACAATCCTATATACAGTAGCATCAGAAAAAATACAATAGGAATAAACTTAACTAAGGAGCTGAAAGACTTGTTTACTGGAAACCATAAAACACTGACGAAAGAAATTTAAAGTAGATAGAAGTAAACGGAAATATACCCCATGTTCATAAATTGAAGAATATTCTTTTTTAAAAGAAAGGTTTTATTTATTTATTTTTAGAGAGAGGGGAAGGGAGGGAGAAGAGAAACATCAAGGTGTGGTTGTATCTCGTGTGCCCCATTCTGGGGACCTGGTCTGCAACCCAGGCATATGCCATGACTGGGAATCAAACTGGTGACCCTTCAGTTTGCAGGCTGGCACTCAATCCACTCAGCCAAACCAGTCAGGGCTAGTTGAAGAATATTCTTAAAATGTTCATACTACCTGAAGTAATCTACAGATTCAGTGCAATCCTTACAAGAATTCCAATGGCATTTTTTTTACAGAAATAAGAAACAATTCTAAAATTTATATGGTACCACAAAGACTCCAACTAGCCAAAGCAATTTTGAATAAAAACAACAAAGCTGGAGTCATCACACTTCCTAATTTCGAAATATCACAAAGCTAAAGTAATCAAAACAAGAGGGTATGGGCATAAAAACAGATACATAAACCAATGGAAGAGAAGAGAGTCCAGAAGTAAACCCACGCAGGCACAGCCAATTGATCTTAGACAAGGGTGTCAGACAAAGCAAGGTCTCCTCAATAAACAGTGTTTAGAGAACTGGATACCCACATGTAAAAGAATGAAACTGGACCCTTATCATATACTATACACAAAAATCAACTAAAAATGAGTTAAAAACTTAAGAACCAAAACTGTAAAACTCCCGGAAGAAACACAGAGAAAGAGCTTCTTGATGCTGACCTTGGCAATGACTTCTTGGGTATGACACCAAAAGTACAGGCAACAAAAGCAGAGATGGAACATGAGGTTCCATCAAACTGAAAAGCACAGATACATGATCAAAGTCACCTCACACCTGTTAGGATGGCTCTTACCAACAAGACAGGAGAGTGAGGTATGTGAAGAGGATTTGGAGAAAAGAAAACGCTGTACACTGTTGGTGGGAATACAAATCAGTGCAGCCATTATGAAAACTAGTATGGAGGCTCCTCAAAAATTTAAAGTGGAACTTCATATGGTCTAGTAATTCCATTTTTGGATACAGGAAATTAGGATCTTGAACAGGTATCTGCACACTCATGTTCACTGCAGTAATATTCACAACAGCCAAGACAGATGAACAGATTAAACACACACACACACACACACACACACACAGAAATACTATTCAGCCTTTACAAAGGAAATGCTTGCCATTTGCAATAACATGGAGGACACTCAGCTAAGTGAAACAAGCCAGACACATGGACAAATACTTCAGGATACCCCTTCTGTGAGGAATCTAAAATACAGTCAAATTCACAGAAGTACAGAGTAGAAAGGTGGTTTCTGGGGACTAGGGAAGGAGGAAACAGAAGGGTGTTAGTCATTTGGGGTGCAGTTTCAGTTACACCAGATGAGTAATTCCTGGAAATCTACTGTACAGCACAGTTGACAATAATGTATTGTATATGTAAAAATTTGCTAAGAGGGTTGATCTTTTTTTTTAAGAGGGTTGATATTATGTCTGTTCTTATCACACACAAAGATAATGAGGTTGGGAGGAAACTTTTAGAAGTGAAAGATGTTTATAGCATTGATTATGGTAATGGTTTCACAGGTGTATACATACTTAATTTCCAAACTCATTAAGGTGTATGCACTAAGTATATGCCAATCATACCACAACATAAAGGTTAAAAAATTTAAGAATGATAAGTAGAGTAACCAGTAATGAAAGAACATATAAAGTAAAATACAATTGTCTTATTTTTTTATTAAGAAAATATCCATCAAGATGTTTATCTTGAATACCTTACTCCATGTCTGCAAAGATGAAATGAGTAATTGATGAAAATGCTGTTAAGTGCTCCTCTGTGATCGTTTTAATGAAGAATAGCTAAATAGCAGTTATGCAAGATGAAATATTATGTAAGCTGTAAATACATAATTCCTAGAACACAAACTTAGCAAAGTATATACTGCTGAGGCAGGGCATTGTATAAAAGGCAATCTCTACCCTGCTTTGTAAAAATATTATTAGGGACAGTCACAAAAATTCCTAAAAAAAAACCCAAACAATTTTTTAAAAGATAAAACTTAAGACTTTTCAGTCTGAAGAGTATGGTACTATCAATCGCTCACAAAAAAGGAGAGGGCACAAGTCTTTCATAATTATTGTCATTACACAATGTATCTTTAACAATAAATAAGTAATAATTATTTACATGGTATATAGAATTGAAAAATTGTGTTCACATATTTGGTAAGCCCATTAGAATAAGTTGGTTATAGGCACTATTGCCCCAACTTAAAAGGTAAGAAAAGTGAAGTTTACAAAAGTTCACTGACTTTACCAAGATCATTTAATTAGTTTGTAGGATAGCTGGGACTAGAATTCAAGAGCTCTAATCCCAAACTTTCCTCTTTTTCTCTACACTGCTTTTAGAGACATGTTCCGAAGCATGTATATTAATGAGACACAGACTCAGAATTCTGACCTTTCCACAGACATCCTTCCCTATTCTCACTGTTCTATCATCTGGGAAAAAGGAAAAATAAAGACAGCAGTGCTACTCTTCCCAAAGTTGGGATGCAGGTTGAAACCTGACCTAGGACCGGTCTGTTCAGGCAGCTGTGCTAACATGAGGTGGCAATAAGGATCTAAAGACCCAGGTTCTTGAACCCTAAATCTGATAATGAATTTTTTCTTGCTGAAATAGGCAAAAATTGTATAGTTAAAGACAATGAGACATGAAATTTGGAATGCCAAGAAAAATGTTTAAAAAATGGTATCAGATTGAAGAGGAATCTATAAGGCTGTTTGAAAATCATAGCAGTATTCTACTATCACTGAAGATATAGTTTTCCTTTAGGCATTCTTCAAGTCCTCGTGTGGTTAAGGGTTAAAATATTCTGCCATCTGCATTATTTTTTATAATGGAATTAGGACAGAGAGAAAGAGAGAGGAAGAGGGAGAGGGAGGGAGGAAGGAACATCAACCTGCTACTCTGCCCATCTATGCATCCACTGGCTGATTTCTGCATGTGCCTTCACTGGGGACCGAACCCGCAGCGTTGGTGCACTGGGATGACACTCTAATCCACTGAGCCGTCCGGCCAGGGTCCTATCTGCGCCTTGATGTGCAAGTGTACATGGCATATAATTCCCATAGAACGCTCAAAGCCATGTATATGTACATATAGTACATGCCTATCAATCAGTACACAACAATTTAAACCATAATATACTAACTTAAAACAAAGTAGGAATATAAACAGATAAATACAAAATAAAACTATCAATTTAGCAATGAAAAGATCTATTTCTACATTCCAATCAGATCTTCAATGTAATTATTTTCCCTTCTACACTGCATCTGCAGTATTTTATTGGACAAAATAAAAATTATACAAACTCTTTGAGCAACATGTCCACTTTATATAATAAAGTCTCCTAGTTTTACTTTTGTTATTTAAAAAATTTTATATATTTTTGATAATACTGTATACTATACTTCACTTATCTGTAAGTAATCAGATATTAATTACCCAGAATATATAGTTAATTATTAAGAAATGACATATAATGTCTTTGAGCTTTTCATAGAACATATACTCAAACTCATGCATTTTTATTTCCAAGGGTATCTGTCAGATCTTCAATGTTACTTTCAGTTTTTTTATCTTCTTATAATCCTAGTAAGATGAGTAATTCGTATTTGTTTTCTAGATTCTAGTAGGACAGAATGAGCAAATTATGAGAGAAAATGGTCTTCTAACAGTAGGTACACAAAGTAGTAAGAAATGACAGCCAACTATAAGGTGAGGGCAAAAAACTAACCCAGCTTAGACAGCTGAAGAACTCAGCTACACATGGGGTAGAACTTGACTGCTAGGAAAAGTGAAGTGAGACCAGTACTACTTTACTGATGGAAAACAATGCCACAGAGCTTATCTTGTGCAATTATAGTCAGTCTGATGAGCAAGAGATACATGATGGGGATTTTTACATCACCTAAATAAAAGTAAGAAGAGGCCCAGGCTGGGTAGCTCAGTTGGTTGGAGCGCCATCCCAGTAAGCCAAGGTTTTGGGTCCAATCAAGTACAAGAATCAACCAATGAAGGCAAAAAAGAGTGGAAGAATAAATCAACGTTTCCCTCTCTCTCTCAAATCAGTAAATAAACACAAGTAAGGGGGTACCTGATGCCGTGAGACCTACTATGATTAGATGAGTAAAGAAGGGAGAGACGCTAAGGGTCACTTGAGGCGTGGGCTTTTTTTATAGTCAAGGTTTAATATTAAACACATTGCTACAGAAATTATGATGGACACTGAATTCAACGTATGACTGTTTTTTCACATCTATTTATGGTATTTCTTAAATTTTGTGACTTCTAATCCATCCTAAACCTAAACATGAAAATACAATTTGTGGATTTCAGCCTTTATGACTTAAAATAATGAGTATGTAAAGCTGTTCCAAGTTTACTTACATAAAAGTAAACACAGTCTGCTAAAAACAGAAACCAGGTACTGTCGGAAGAGTAGACGCTCACCATCACACACGGCTGTGCTGCTGGTGCAGAGGACGGACGACCTGTCGAGCTCAGACCCACCCCCAATGGCTTGTCCACACCGCTCTGTACACTGCGCACCTCGTTCATCTCCTGCCAGTCCAAGCGGATGGAAACAGCTGAACTAGTCATCATAGCTTCCCTTTATTAGCGAAATCACAACCTATATGCTTATTTGAAGAACTCATGTTTTGTATGTTAAATAATCAAGAAAAACAGCAAATAAAGTTATTTCAACAATGAGCAGAGATTTAGCAACTTACTTGGTATCCTTGCTCTTATCTGGGGAGTCTGTTCAACCCATTCCAGAGAGGATTTTCGATGTCCCGGGCCTGAAGCAAATACATATATCAAAATATAACTTAACATATTTTGAAAATGCATACCATACTCCAGTGTTAGATAATGTCAAAGGACTACATCTGTGAGGATTAAAGATTTCCCAGCAGAACAGGTAGCAAATAAATATACAAGGGTGAGCAAAAGTAGGTTAGTAATAATAATAGTAAATAAGTAATTAATGACACAGAATAAATTGTTTCATGTACTCACAACTGTAAACCTACTTTTATCCACCCCTGTGTAATCAATCACCTAAGAAACAAATCTCTACAAGTACTTTGCTCTGGTCTGTGAGAATGACTGCGTTCAGGAACACCCGAACTTGATTTCAATGTTATTTAAGATAAAAAAAGTTGACCATTTACTCTTGAAAATAAATTACTTTCAGTAAAATAGTTCTGAACATATTTCCACATCACTAACTACCACATGTAGTACCAATGTGTGGAGAATTAAAAGGCAAAGAGAATAAAGTGACTGAAAATCCTGTTAGTACTTTTTATTGGCAGAGTGAGACAAGTTAGAATTGGTTGACTAATAAAGAACCACCCACCAACCACTTACTTGGCACTGAATGTTGCTTATCCAGAGCTGTGAAGTCTCGACCTGAAACAGAAAACCGAGAGGAGGTCAGAGAATACTTGGAAATAAATGTTTTGCTTGTTTACTATGGATATTATAAATCAAAGAAACAAAACCAAAACGCTTTCTTTCCTCAGTCCCAAACATATACAATAATATGTAATTCCTTCCCCTTTTCTAAACTTCACACTGTTCAGAATTGGGTAACCAGAAGTCAGCTTTAGGGTCAATACCATCAAAATGATGATGAACCGTGCTGAATGTTTACCAGGTCAGTGCAATTTACTTAACTCTCACACTTTATGTGGTGAATACCACTATTATTCCTATTGTACAAATAAGGAAACTTAAATTGATAGCTTGCCCAATTTCCTATCTCGAAGTAGTAGGGCGGATTCATAAACCCTGGGACATGAGTAACACTGTGTGTTACAGGGGCAGATTTGTGGACACTGTGGTTACGAAATAAAAGACGCACATTCTGGGACAGTTTTAAGGACGGCTGTGAAGTGATACAGGGGAACTAGAAAATGGAATTACAATTCTAACAGGTAGATGTCCAAATCTGTCCTGAAGAAATGAGTTACTTGTAACCATTGATGTAAATTTTTTATTTTCAACTTAATTTTTTTCTGAACACAAATGCAATATATTCTAGCTATAAAAGAAATGCACCTTTCAAGAAAGGTATAACTTAAAAATTCATTAATATCTATTATGTGTTTACTATGTGCAAAACATTACATGTGTAAATATCATGGTGAATAGAAGACATATATTGTTCCAGATTTGTCTTCAGTCTATACTAACAAAATGCTTTTTTAAAAAATAGACACATAATTTTTTGTATTTCCTTTCATTGATTCTAAAAAGTTCTTTTTAAAAAAACACCTCAAATTTAGGGCTACATAATCAACAGTATGTCACAGTTTCACTGGATGTTTTTTCTCATGATGCACAAAATCAGTGGCATCTTAGATTCAAGGAAATATATGTTGATCATCTATGTTCATTAGCATACAGAATTAACTCATTTTTCATGGCTAAACAGTATTCCAATGCATGAGTGTAGCATGATTTAAATAGGAAGATACATTGAAGAACTTCCAAATCAAAGATTTAGAATAACAAAAGGCAAATATTTAAGTTGATTCACAGTATCTTTGTCACAAATGATTTGTTTCATCAGCTTATTCATTTTGTTACCTCTCAGTTTTTAAGTCTCGAACCTAAAGCCTACTGAAAACTAATACAAATGTATGTATGAAGTGAAATTCCATGAACACAGTGATCATAAAACATTTCCCACAGTCCCCCAGCTGGCGGCCACCAAGGAGAAGGTGGCTACAGAAGATGTCAATGTTACTTCTGAAAATCAACAAAGGATAAACACATTTGCACAGAATACAAGTAGAATCACAGAGCTGAAGGAAGAAATAGATGTAAAACAGAAACAACTCCAAGTACTAAAAGTTGCTTGCGAGGATGCCATGCTTGCAAATGATGACAGCTTAATGACACCTTATCAAATTGGTGATGTCTTCATTAGTCATTGTCAAGAAAGAACACAAGAAATGTTACAAAGAAAAATTTCTAAGAAGAAACCGACACCTTAGAATTCAGAGTGGAATCAATTCAACAGTTGTTAGCACATTTGAAAGTTCAGCTACATGCAAAATTTGAGGAAAAATGAATCTTGAAGCTGATACAAGTGAAACATGTTATAATATTTAAAATTTGTTTAATAAACCTGATTATTGGTCAAATGGTAATTTCCCTTGAAATGATATGGAAAGGAAAACTTTGTTTTAAAAAAATTTTTTCATTTAGCCCTGACTGGTGTGGCTCAGTGGATTGAGGGCCACCGGCCCGTGAATCAAAGGGTCACTGGTTGATTCCCAGCCAGGCCCCCAGTGTGGGTGTGTGTATGAGAGGCAACTGATGGATGTATCTCTCTTTGTCATCCCTTTCTCTAAAAATAAATAAATTTTCATGTCTTGCTTATTTATTTTGTATTTTTAAAAGACGAGAGTATTCATTTATGTATTTAGCATAACAATTCTATCAAGTGTAGGGGTTTTATGTTATGTTATTAAAATTAGTTAAGCAATAAAAACAAAACAAAATGAAACAAAAAAGAGGACAGATTTCCAAACACTTTTTCTTTGGAAAAAAATCTCATATTTTTAAAAAGGTGATGTGAAAGGAAAAATAGTCCTTTAAGATTTTATATATACAAGGATACTTTTTATCTATTAATAACTCAAATTCTGAGACTTGATTTAAAACTGTGAAAAAAGAGCCTGGCTGGTGTGGCTCAGCTGGTTGGAGTGTCATCCTATAACCGAAGGGTTGCGGGTTCGATTCCCAGCCAGGGCACATACATAGGTTGCGGGTTCGATCCCCGATCCCCAGTCCAGGTGTGGGCACAACCAATCGATGCTTCTCTCTTGCATCGATGTTTCTCTCTCCCCCTTCCTCTCTCTCTAAAAGCAATGAAAAAATGTCCATGGGTGAGGATAAAAAAATAAAATAAACAATAAAACTGTGAAAAGACAGTATCATTCCTGCTTAACCGAAAGGAAATACACATTAATTGCAGATAATCTGCAAAACACAGAAAAAAATAAAAGAAAAATGTCACTAATGATTCTACTATCCTAAACAAATCATTATTAGCTTTTTAGCACATTACTTCGCAATATCTGATTTTATTATGAAAATTTACAAAGTTGTAAGCAAGTCTATAAAACTTTTATACACTCACTACCAAGCTTACCACTAACTTTTTACTATACCTTATTTATACCTACTTTATTCATCATTCCAAACTTTGGCAAGAGTTAAAGTTATACTGCTTATAAAATTTTATATCCTCATTAAAATATGTCTATATAAGTAGACTCAAACTAAATTAGTTAATTAAAAATAATCAATAAATTTATATTGCAAAGAAGAGTATTCAACAAATCATTGAAATAAGTTTTTATCTTTTATTTTTTTAAATTCAAATTCAACGTTGAATATAGAGATGATTAACTCAAGAAGCAAATCTAAGATGAAAAATGAGGCTTTTAAAGCATTCACCATACCCCTTTTTCAACATTTTACATTAAACTTGCAAAAGAGGATCTTTAAAAATGAGAACTGCATCGACCAAGCCCACAGGTAGGCTTGAGTGAGTGTAAACCATGGCCTTACGCTGTGGTGACTGCCACAACGACTCAGAATGCTGACCGGATCTGCTGGTTTGATCTAAAAAATAAAAAAATACATAGACTGCGATACAGAGCATACTTGACCCTTTAAATACACATTTTAGAAAACTGTACTTGAACAATAAAAAAAAATTTTTTTAAATATACATTTTACAAGAGAAAAAGGAGTAATCAAAAGAGTAAAAATATTCAAATAAACCCCAACTGAAAATTTGAACCCAGAGATAAAAGTAGCTATCTAAGTATGTGAAAATTTCCGAAAATCTAAGTAACACTCCTTATAGTGTAGTGAGTACTAATGCCAATGTGATCAGTTTCCCTATCGAATTTTTAAAAAATTACAAAGAACTCTTCTTGTGAGACAAAAATATTGTATTCCATAAACATCAAATCAGGCTAAAAAGTGACTTGCTTAGGCATTATATTACTAATCAGATATACAAGTGAAATCAGTAATTTTAATAAATATTTAAAAGCATACAACTTTAGCCCTGGCTGGTGTAGCCCAGTGGATTGAGTGCAGGCCTGTAAACCAAAGGGTCGCTGGTTCAATTTCCAGTCAAGGCACATGCCTGGGTTGTGGACCAGGTCCTCAGTTACAGGCACATGAGAGGCAACCACACACTGATGTTTCTCTCCCTCTCTCTCTCCCTCCCTTTTCCTCTCTCTAAAAATAAATAAATAAAATCTTTAAAAAAAAATTTTAAAGTATACAATTTTAAAAGTTTTAATAAAATATTTTAAGGTATTTTTTAAAAAGGTGAACTCACAGAATACCTTTACATTGTGACTAAAAAGACAGCTCCCAAGACAAGCATCGTATGTGTATAAAGCAGTATTACCTCTAGAGGCAACAGAATCCGTGGAGCTGACCTTAACAGTGGTACGGGTGCTGTCACAGCTGTCTTCATCTTCTTCTTCAGTGTCCCCTGAAAAGAAATCAAGGATACGCTGGTAAACTCTTTATTCTAATGCTCTACAGATCTGGATTAAAAAACAAAAACAAGCAATTCAACATTAAAATGAATCTTTTTTGAAAAATGTATTTATTTATTTATTTGAGAGAGGTGGGGAGAGAGGAAGAGAAACATTAACGTGTCACTACCTCTCATGCGCCCCAAACTGGGGAACCTGGCCCACAACCCAGGCATGTGCCCTGACTGGGAATCGAACCAGCAACCCTTTGGTTCCCAGACCAGTGCTCGATCCACTGAGCCACGCCAACCAGGGCTAAAATGAATCTTTTTAATTATCATATATGCAATTTTGCTTTATTATGTTTACTATTCTGGGTCATAAAGTTTTAAAGATAAAATCAAGCTCATTTATTTTATGTTTTCTAAGGCATATAATTATATTCCAAACAAATATTCACAGTGATATCTATAAAATTAAATTCTGCGGCTTTGAAAATAAAGTTAAAAAAAATGAGTACCAAGTAGTGGAAAATCTTTACCTTACTGATTTTACCTTATTAGTGCATAAACTCAAAGATTAGTGCATGTATGCACACGTCTGTATTTGCGCATGAGTACGTCTGCGAAGGTTATACAGATGCCCATACACAAACATTTCAGCGTGCAAGTGACCAATTTTGGATTATGGTAGGCCTAAAAATGGACTGAATTATACCATACTATTCAAACACAGACTCATTATGAGAATTTGGAAAACTTTTAACAAAAATAATCAAAAGCCAGCACACGTCAGAAACTGAAAATACTAGCTTTGCTTAACATTACTAACTCAGGCAACAGATGCTTAAAATGCACATAAAGGCTATCGACATTCATTCTATACTATTTCATCTGTCCATGTGACAGTTCAGATAAGCATGATTATTTTTTCCCGAAGAAAAAGACACTATTTTCTGTTCTCTTAAGTATCCATCAAAATTGCTTATAACATTAACAAAAAAGTAGAATATACTGTAAGACATTTTAAAAGAAAATACCTTCTTCAGAGAAACTGGACTTTTGTTGCGCACTGGTGGCTTCTAGAAGAGAAAGCATACATGAATGTGACATCAAAAGCTAAAAGCTTAAGTATAAATTAAAAGCATCTAAATTAGGGAAAGTGAAGATAAAGATACATTAAACTATATTTTAGTTAAATCAAAAAAGACTCTAATCTTTCCTTCCAGGCTTTCAGAAATAAGGCTGATGCACACTAAAACCAGAAAGTGAGTTTTTCCTGCACCCACAGGTCTGTTTGTACTCTACAATTTAACCCTGTGTGCACGACATTAAGTTCTATGTTAATAACTGTACCAGTCCCTATAGGTGGTAGTTTAAAAAAAAAACCAAAACCTTCGCGTCTGTTATCTGCTTCCCAAACTCATAAGGCAATAAATACACCTTTTAGATTACGGCTCAACCATATGAATTGTCTAAGGGTGTCAGGACTAACAAATGATAAGGATGGACTTAAATACTGGCTTTTCTGATTTCCAGTCTACTACCCTTTTCCTACTCCATCGATCTTGTTCATAGCTGTACACTGTAAGCACTCAAAAAAAATTTTTTTTAAGTAAGACTATTTTTTAGAGCACTTTAAGGTTCGCAGCAAAATGGAGTGGAGATGTCCCATATGCTCCCTGCTCCCACACCTACGATCTCCCTACTATCAACATCCCCACTAGAATGGTACATTTGTTAAAACTGATGAACATACATTAACAAATCACTATCTCCCAAAGAATGGAATTTACACAGGTTCCCTCTTGCTGGTGTTGATCTATGCATTTAGACAAATGTGTAAGGGCAGGTATCCATCATTATGATACCACACACTATTTTCACTGCCCTAAAAATCCTGTGCTTCACTTCTTCATTCCTCCCCCATTCCCGAAACCTTTGGCAATCACTGATCTTTTACGTACTATCTCAATAGTTTAGTCTTTCCTGGAATATTATGTAGCTGAAATCAAAACAGTTTGTATCCCTTTCAGATTAGTTTCTTCCACTTAGGAATGTGCATTTAAGGGTCCTCTATGTCCTTTCACGGCTCATTTCTTTTCAGCATTGAATAATATGCCATTGTGTGGACATAGCAATTTGTTTCTCCATTCACCCGTTGAAGGACATCTTGGCCGCTTCCAAGTTTTGGCAATTATGAATTATGCTGCTATAAATATGTGTGCAGGTTTTTGTGAGGACATCTTTTCACCTTCTCTGGGCACACATCAGGGGGTGTGACTGCTGTACCGTATAGTAAGAATACGTTTAGTTTTCTAAGGAACTGGAAAGCCTCCTTTAGCGTGGTTGCATCATGTGGCACTCCCACCGGCAATAAATACAAGCTTGTGCCTCCCCATTCTCACCGGCATTTAGCCTTGTCAGTGCTCTGCATTCCGGGCATTTTGATATATACATAGTGGTATCTCATTCTTGTTTTAAATTGCATTTTCCTGATGTCATGTGAAGTAGCTTTTCATATGCACATATTCACAGAGATTTTTGCCATCTATATATCTTCTTTGGTGAGGTGTCTGGTTAAGATCTTAGGTCCACTTTAAAATCAAATTGTTTTCCTATTGTTGAACTTTAAGACATCTTTGTATACTGCAGATAATAGTCCTTTATCAGATGTTTCTTACGGAGCAGAAGTTTTTGACAAAGTTTAGCTTATCAATGGTTTCTTTTATGACTTGTACCTTTGGTTTATAGAAAGAAGTCACCATTATACCTAAGGTTATCTAGGTTTTTTCCTATGTTATCTTGTAGTTTTATAGTTTTATGCTTACATTTAGGCCTATAATCTGTTCTGAGATATTTATTTTTTTATTATTGTTCAAGTACAGTTATCTGCCTCCCCCGCCCCTCCTCCCCATGTTCTGAGATAATTTCTGTGAAGGTCTGTGTCTAGATTCTTTTTTTTGGCATGTGGATGTCCTGTTGTTCCAGCACCATCTGTCGAAAGAATTCCTTGCTCTATTATATTGTCTTCGCTCCTCTGTCAGAAAAAACTAGTAGACTACATGCAGGTCTTGCGGGCTCATTGTTCTGTTCCACTGATCTCTGTGTCCGTTCTTTTGACAACACCGCATTGTCTTGATCACTGTAGCTTTATAGTAAGTACTGAGTACTGTCTGCCCACTTTGCTCTTCACATTCAACATTGTGCTGGCTGTTTCAGGTCTTTTGTCTCTCCATATAAACTTTAGAATGAGATTGTCAATAGTCACAAAATAAATTGACTGGAACTACATTGAGCCTATAGATTCAGTTGGAAAGAAATGGCATCCTGACAATATTGAGTCTTTCTATCCATGAAAAGGGAATATCTCCTCCATTTATTTAGTAGTTCTTTGATTTCATTAACTGGTTTTGTAGTTTTCTCAAATCTTGAACACCTTTTATTAGATTTATATAAGTATTTCAATTGGGGGAATGCTGATACTAATTGTATTTTCTTTGCAATTTCAAATTTCTCTTGAGGATCAGTAAAGATGGCGGAGGAGTACATGGAAGCTATACTAACCTCCTCCCAGGACCAACCTGAACTTACAACTAAATTGTAGAGAAATCATCCCGAATAACCAAATGAACACTAGCTGGAGAGAAGCCTTATAACCAAGGACAGACAAAAAACCCACTTCACCAAAAGGACACTGGTAGGGAGTGTGGAGGAGGCACAAGAGGTCTGGCTGGGCTGCCACGGGGGGCAGCTGAAGTTGTAGAAGGATATTTCAGCAGCTGGGGTCTGAACCCAAGTTGGGCTCCCCACAGCACCAGAGCTGGAAAGGAACCCAGACATCTAGCTGTGCAGAGATGAGATCTCCAAAAATACAGTCATAGTTGGGAATTTTAACAACCCGTTGACTTCAATGGATAGATCTTCCAGACAGAAAATCAAGAAGGGAACAGTGGCCTTAAACGACACGATAGATCAAGTGGATTTAACTAGTATCTTCAGAGCATTTCACTCCAAAGCAGCAAAATATATGTACTTTTCAAGTGCACACGGAACATTTTCTAGGATAGACCACATGTTAGAACGTAAAACAAGCCTCAATAAAGTTAAGAAGACTGAAATCATATCAAGCGTTTTCTCTGATCACAATGCTATTGGAAGTAGAAATCAATCACAAGAACACTGAAAAAACACGCAGAGACACAGAAACTAAATAACATGTTGTTAAACAATGAGTGGGTCAACAAGAAGATCAAGGAAGAAATAAAAAGATAGCTTGAAATGAATGAAAATGAGGACACAGAGATCTAAAATCTGTGGGACACAAGGAAAGCAATCCTAAAAGGAAAATTCATAGATTACAGGCCTATCTCAAAAAACAAGAAAAGATCAAATGAACAATCTAACTTCACACTTAAAAGGAACCTGAAAAAGAGCAACAAACAAAGCCCAAAGTGAATTAAAGGAAGGACATAATAAAGATCAGAGCAGAAATAAATGAAATAGAGTCTAAAAAAACAATACAAAAGATCAATGAATCCAAGAGCTGATTCTTTGAAAAGATGAACAAGATGGACAGACCTTTAACTAGACTCGCTAAAAAAAAAAAAGAGGATGTAAATAAATAAAATCAGAAACGAAAGAGGAGAAATAACAACTGACACCAAAGAAATACAAAGGATTGTAAGAAAATGTTATGAATAACTATATGCCGATAAACTGGACAACTTGGGCGAAAGGATAAATTCCTAAAACATACAATCTTCCAAAACTAAATCAGGAAGATTCAGAGAAGCTAAATAGAGAGATTACACATAATGAAATTGAAGCAGTAATCAAAAAACCATCAACAAACAAAAGAGGAAGCAAGCACATAAAATGGGCTAAAAATATTTTATTCAATAAATGGTGTTGGAAAAATCGGAGAGATATGTGCAGAAAAATGAAACAAGACCAACTTCTTATACCACACACAAGAATAAATTAAAAATGGATCAAAGACTTAATGTTAGATCTGAAATGATAAAAATCCTGGAAGACATGGTAGCAAAATCTCGGACAACGCATGCCGCAGTATTTTATCAGATATGTCTCCCCAGGCAAGGGAAACAAAAGTAAAAACTTACAAATGGGACTACATTAAACTAAAAAGTTTTTGGCCCTGGCTGGTGTGGCTCAGTGGATTGAGTGCCAGTCTGTGAACCGAAAGGTCACCTGTTCGATTTCCAGTCAGGGCACACGCCTAGGTTGCAGGCTAAGACGCCAGCTGGGAGCGTGCAAGACGTAACTGGTATCTCTCTCACACATTGGTATTTCTCTCCCTCTTTCTCCCTCCCTTCCCCTCTAAGAATAAAACAAAATCTTAAAAAAAAAAAAAAAAAAAAAAAAACCACACACATAAGTTTTTGCACAGCAAAGGAAACCATCAACAAAATGAAAAGACAACGCACAGAATGGGAGAACATATTCACCAATACATCTGATAAGGGGTTAATATCCAAAACTTATAAAAAAACTTAATAAAACTCAACACCAAACAACTCAATTAAAAAATGGGCAAAGGACCTAAAGAGACACTTTACCAAAGAGGTCATACAGATGTCCAACACACATATGAAAAGATGCTCAACATCGCTAATCATCACAGAAATGCAAATTAAAACCACAAAGAGATACCATCCCACACCTGTCGGAAAGGCTATCAATAAATCAGCAAACAAGTGCTGGAGAGGATGTGGAGAAAGGGGAACCCTTTTGCACTACCGGTGGGAATGCAGACTGGTGTAGCCACTGTGGAAAGCAGTAGGGAGGTACCTCAAAAAATTAAAAATGGATCTGCCTTTTGACCCAGCGATCCCCTTCCTGGGAATGTATCAGAAGGAATCCAAAACACTAATATGAAAGAACATAAGCATCCCATGTTCATTGTAGCATTATTTACAATCACCAAGATATGGAAGCAGCCCAAATGTCCGTCAGTAGATGAGTGGATAAAGCAGCTATGGGACATTTACACAATAGAATGTGTAGATGGACCGGAGAACACTACCTTAAGTGAAAGAAGCCAGTCAGAGAAAGACAAATACCATAAGATTTCACTCATATGTGGAATCTAATGAATAAACTGAACTAACAAGGAAAATGGGGACAGACTCATAGGTGGAGAGCAGAAGGACAGCTAGCGCAGGGGAGGTGAGGGAGTGGAGGGACTGAGCAAAAAGGTAACAGGACTCATGGGCACAAACAACAATGCAGTGACTGCTGCGCGGGGAGGAAGGTATAAGGGAACTAAATGGTAATGAAAATATACAATAAAGATTAAATTAAAAAAACTCCCTTTGCTCATTCTTGGTATATAGGAAAAATGATTTACTTTTGTATATTAACCTTGTTATCCTACAACCTTACTATAATTGCTTATTAGTTTCAGCAATTTCTTGTCCATTCTTTTGGATTTGCTACACAGATGATCACCAGAGAAATGGAGTCTGTGAATAGAGATGGTTTTACTATTTCTTCCTTCCCAATCTGTATACCTTCTATTTCCTTTTCATGTCTTATTGTATTAGCTTGAACTTTCAGCACAATGCTGAAAAGGAGTGGTGAGGGCATCCTTGCCTTGTACCTGATGTTACAAAGCTTTCAGTTTCTCACCACTAAGTATGTTAGCTGCAGGGTTTTTTGTAGTTTTAATCAACCTGGAGAGTTCCCTTCTATTTCTAGTTTACTGAGAGTTTTTATAATGGACAGGTGTTGGGGTCTGTCAAATGCTTTCCCTGCATCTGTCCATTAACCACGTAATTTTTCTTTAGCTTGCTGATGTTGATCAATTACATTAATTGATTTATAATAATTTTTGTACTTTTTGGATTCAGTATTTCTGGTTCTAGCATTTGGGCCAGTCACTGACATAGCAGGTGGTTAAAAATAACCATTGCCCTGGCTGGGTAAATCAGCTGGTTAGAGCATCATCCTGATATGACAAAGCTGCAATCTCTGGTCAGGGCACATACAAAAATCAATCAATGAATGCATAAATAAGTGAAACAACAATCGATGTTTCTCTTTCTCCTCCTTCCTCTCTCTTAAAAAAGTTTGTTTTAATGAATGGATTTTAGGATCAGTAAATAAAAGCTTTTAAGTTAAAGCTTTAGGTCATATTTCTCAGATTATAATAAAAAAATTACTTAGTAACTTAAGAAAAATCATCTGAAATTAGTGCTTAGTAATCAGATTTCATACAAAATTTCAAAAATTCTATTTGTTTTCACCTTTTTAACCTAAGCTGCAAAATATTTACATGCAATCTGATAATGAATCAGCAGCATCTATGACTACATAAGTTTTAATTTCATTTCCCTCTTTTGTTATTCAACTTCCTTTATTTTAAACTTCTTGGCTGTTACATGCACAAGTTTAAAACATTAAATAAAAAATATATATGCACACACCCAAAATATATGCAGGGTGGGGCAAAAGTAGCTTTATGGTTGCTCGTATGGAAAATAATACAATAATTAATAAATAATACAAGAATAAAATCTGTATTTCATGTACTCACAATTATAAAGCTACTTTTGCCCCACACTGTGTGTGTGTGTGTGTGTGTGTGTGTGTGTAGATAGATAGATAGATATTATTACTCTTCCCTATTTTCATGCAGAAGCTCTGATAAATTAAAATCCCATTTGGAGCACTAATACCCTTAATTTTAAAAAGTTATTTTAGGAAATTATAAAAGTTGTGGCTTTGACAAATTTGTAGACACATGGCAATAGTGAAATGTGCTGCTAAGTTGTCACTTTTCCAACCTCCTCAACCAGTTAGGAAAAGGTACTAGAAGAGATCACTCACAACCATCTCCTCTGGTGAAACCACTAATTATAACACTTTGTTCATCTTCTCTTGTATGATCACAGTCTTTAATGAAAACACAAAGTTCCAGGCATATTTCTACTACTACATAAATTTTCCTCTTCCTAGAGATTTGTGGGATGTGTTGGTGTGAGGAGTGAAGGGTACCCAAGCAAATAAAACTTTGTTTACCACGTGTTTTCTCTAGGGGCAAAGATACAAGATTTCATAAATGAGGTTGTCATGCTTTCTCAAGGAGACTAGATAGAACAGAGGTCACTGTGTCTCCTGTCTTCTTGTGCTGATAGTACAACCTACCATGGAGTGTCACAATAAATCCATGTCCAGTGCGTATCTCTTGGAATTTACTCTTAGAATAAACAAATGACAATTTGGGTGATGTGCTGTCTTTATTCCTGCTATTGATATAAATCAGGGGTTGGTAATCTTTTTCCATATAGGGCCAAACAGCAAATATTTTAGGTTCCTGAGCCATGTAAGTTCTTTGTATTTAAAAAAAGAAAACCCCTCTTTTTTCAGTTTTTATAGACATATATGAGAAATAGATATATATATGAGAAATACATATGACAAATAGAAATGTAATTTTTTTTTTTTAGTTCATAGGCTGTATAAAAAAAACAGGATTGCAGATCAGATTTTACTCAGAATCTATAGTTTCTGACTCTTGGTACAGATACCTTTAGGAATGGTACCTGCAAAATCATTTAATGCCAACCATGCTTTTGAGAGCAGTTAGAGTGAGACAGCAGGCAGAAGAGATTAAAGAACAGTTTGGGGATATTACTAGTATTCAAACATCATAAACAGCCATTTGATATATTCTATTCTGTACATTAATCTCACAGAAATTTCCTTTAAACTGGAAAACGCTTGATTTAAAGTTAGTTTTTATTATAAAATTCTAATAAAAATGATTTCTAACTCTCGCATAGAAAGTAAAAGTGCAGAATTATTTTATTATTATGCCTGACTTATTAAGCCTGACTTAATCACCCCAATAAATCAATAAAAGAAAAAAAAATCCTCACACCAATACATCCCACAAACCTCTAGTTAAAGAAATAAAAGCTTAGAAAAAGAGTCTGACTTATAAGCTCTTGTTCCTCAGTTTGCAAATACAGCACTTGGGAAACTCTGGGGATGAGAAAAGTACACATGGTAGCTACGTACCGCACGAATCATTTTGAGGACCCAGACACTGCAAATCCTGAAGTCTTTATAGAAATTAGCCTAAGCTTAAGTGAAAGATAAATTTAAAAAGAGCTGCAACTATTTATAAGGAAAAATGAAGCTTGCCTCCATCTGACTCATCTCCAAATTTAAAACAGAACTTTAACTTAAAACTAAGTCCAACCACAATCAACATAGATTCATTTAAAGCCGCAGATCTGGGTATTTCATGTCCTATACAAAAAAATCAAAAACAAAAACAAAAAAACAAACCTTGCCCACCACTGGAAAGAATGTAAACCAGGTCAACAAACATGACAAAGGACACCGAACTTACTATGAAAAACATCTCAAATTCACATTATAATTCAAGAAAAACCTTAATTGGTAAGTTGTTATCTCCTTTCTCTCAACAGTGTAAACTTCACAAAGGCTAAATAAAACTAAAATGTGCTTGTTCTTATGTGCGTTTTAACAACATCATTACAAAATCAGGCCTTGGTCACTGGGACAGTGCTCCACATGCCCAGATAATGAACGAAGTGCTATTCTCAAACCAGTGACCGAAAGTGTGTACTCCTGTATTCTACCGATTATCAGAATCCTCAAAAAGAACCTAGAAAAATGAGAAATTAACAAACCTAATTCACTCATTTCAGTATTTCCATTTGTTTTGTATGCTGAATCTGCAAGAGAGAGAGAGAGAGAGAGCGAGAAAATGATCAGAGCTTGAAAGGAAATGCATCATATGGTTCTTCACCACGGGCTCATCGTCAAAACCTCAACAGATCTTTATCGTGATAACACTTGATAGGCATTAAAAAAAAAAAATCACCTAATTTTTTCTTATAGAATATGACTGGGAGGTAGAAATCTAATGTGGACGTAAATAAGCTTCCTTTTTAGTTCCCATAATAAAGCATACTTATGGGCAAAAAAACTCTGAAAAGGAAGTAGAAGTAGACTATTTGGAATGACTTTACTAGTTTTCTTTCGTAGTCATGAAATGAGTTTAAGGGTAACACCCTTTCAAGGTTTTAGACAAGAACAAAGGTAACTGAGGCAGAGAAATTTCATTGCCCTGAGCCACACAAAGCCTCAGTATTGAATTTTTTATTAGCCTTATACTGGGAAGAATAAAAAGTCCCTGACCCTAGTTTAAAATGATCATGCTAACAAAAAGAGTCATAGCAACATATAAGAAACAGCTCTATAAAGGATGAGGAAGCCAGCCCTTTCTATACTTATATGAAAATGTCACAATATATGTTAAATAAAAATAAAAACCAACATTATAAAGGTGCAGCCCTGACTGGTGTGGCTCAGAGGGTTGGGCGTCGTCCTGCAAACCGAAAGGTCGCTCATTCGATTGCCAGTTCAGGGCACACATCTGGATTGTGGGCCAGGACCTACCCAGTTGGGGGCGTGCGAAAGGCAACCAATTAATGTTTTTCTCACATATCAGTGTTTCTTTCCCTCCCTCTCTCTAAAAATAAATACATAAAATCCTTTTAAGAGGTGCAAAAAATATTTATGGGGCTAAAATCTGTGTTTAAAAAAGAAGGAAAAGATCATTTATAAGTGAATTTCCTTGTATCTCCATAAAATGTCTCCGGAAGAATATCCAAAACACTGACAACACTTGCTGCCTCTGACGAGGCTGGGTGGGTCAAGAAGAGGGGGCACAGGGAGCCTTTTCATGGTGCATTTCATGGTGCACTTTGAACTACAGTAATACATAGACTACTGTACATAAGATTATAAAAACATGAAACCAACAAACAAGATAACTTCTTACCAGATCTTGCACTTCTCAGAGAGGGTCTACACAGGCTGATTGAAATATCTTCACTCATCACTAATATGGGGGAAAACATTAAAAAATACATAAAATAAGATACTCAATATACTAGATTTATTATACAATCATCTATTAATTAAAAAAAGGTTTCTTTGAGCTTTCCATTATGTTAAGTGCAAGGATATACTTGTGAATTACAGGCAAGTTTCCTGCCATAAAAAATTTATTGACTTGAGGGAAAAATTCGTAGTTTTTCTCAGCAGACCATATTTGTATAAAAGGAAAGGAATACCAAACAAAACTCTCTTAAATTTCTCAATTAAAAATGAAAATCCGACACTGTACACCTCAAATTAATATACTGAATCTCAATTGTAATTGAAAAAAATTTTTAATTAAAAAAAAAAGAAAAGAACCAAATTCCATTTATAGTATACCCTTATTGCGGATTATTTACGCCATACTTTATTTCAGGGTTAACTCCCTGAGAGTTAATACATTCCCTCCAGGAATGTAAATTCTCATTTTAGGTAAGATATTGATGTTAGCCAGGGCCTGCTTCAGACTATGGCTCAATGTCAGAGGGTTAATGGGGAAGCCAATCTCAGTAAATAGAATGCTAATGCTAACCTAGAAATCCAAGGTGTGCTTTGTCAAAGAGCCTCACGTAACAATCTCAACCCCAATATGTACCTAAACTTGAGTTGATTTCAGTTGTCTCTATAAAATGCATTATGTTGGGCTCTGCATGAGAAATGCAAAAAGCACACAGACCTGGCTATCACTGCCCCCCTCCATTACACTGACTGCCTGTGTTTTTACAAAACTGATTTAACCCAATTTCCCCTTTACAGCATCTAGAAGTCCTGAAAGGATCGTCATTCATTTATTCCAAAAACAATCATTGAGCATGTCTTTGTACATCTTAAGACAGAGATGTAGAAAAATGTTTGAACTGATTTTGTTTAGCTCAAAAAGGCAGAATACCAACAAGAAAAAGTTACAGCAAAAGCACCTTTTATTTCAATATTAAAAATAAAATTATCAGTCTTATCTCCAAAACAGAACAGTGAGGGAATGATTCCCTTATCTTGAAGGTGATCAATCCATGAATGTGTGTGGACAAAGGGACACCCACACTGACAGAAACTTTGAAGATTTAGGGATGACTTCCATCAATCTTCCAGCTCTAAGATTCTATGAAACATCGCAGTTGCTAGCACTTCATACACCAGGTATTTAGAACATAAATAATTAGCTTTAAAAATAAATCTGTTATTCCCATTATTACAACTACCATCCTCTTTTTCTCCTCTGTATTCCCACCCTTTTCAGGTTTAATCGGAAGCTAAAACTCAATCTTATCTATAGTCATCAATTACTATTTCAGCCCCCATCTTTTCATTTAAGGAGCACTTCCTGTATACGCCACTGCACACACAGCCCTATGTAAGATACTTGGAAGAGACAGTACCAGGAGGAGGTATCAGAGGACCCACGACGTTGCTGTTTTACTAGAGTGTTTTAGAAACTGTCCTCTTGGTTTTCATTCTTAAGGGCATCTTTGGATAACTTTCTCTCAGAGCACCCCAGTGGCCCCAAATACAACCAGAGAATATACAATATTCCAAATACCAAGTTGCACTGAAAGTCTATGGTTCTGTAAGGAAGGGAAAGGGCCTATCCTTAAACTCGTACTTCAAGCGGTCCTCCATCAAAGAGTGACTCCTGTTTAATAACTCCTCTGCTAGACAGACTTTACAAGCCTTTACTTAATGATTCCTTAAACTTTCTCCTTTCATGAAGAGGCATGAGATGGGAGCATGCCAAGTGCTAAATGGAGAAAAAAATTTTAAAGCATCTTTTAGAGAAGAGAACCCTGCGTGCCTCTAATCTACCAAAGACGCACTAAGCCGATTTCTAGTTATATTGTATGCGCAGTGCATTACCAACACAGTCCTGCAAATCTATGCACAGGTTCCATCAAAGTGTCATCTACACTGAGAAATGCTTTGTCTTTTCCATTTCCAACTATAGCATCAGCTTCTGGAGAAAAATGTATGTTTAATCACAATTTTATTAACTTCACATCTTTTGTAAAGTGCTATGAAAAGGGAAAAAAAAAAAACCCTGTATCTCTAAGTTTTACTGTGTACAAAGTGATTCTGCATGTACTGTATCATTTCTGCAGTGGCCTTGAGTAAGGCACAGTAACTCACATAGATAAAGCCTGAGGCTAAGGGTGGGTAACTCAACCAAGATCCAGGGATCTTGCCACAGATTCTGCAGCCCTGTACCTCATTATCAATCCTTAAATACAGACCTAATATGAACTTGAAGACTGTTCAAGGCATTCTACTATATAATATTTTTTAAATGGTCTATAGGCTGGTGCTCAACATAGTCTTTGGTATATCAATGCGCTTAACTCCACCATTCTTATAAATTTAAAAAATGAGGAATTATTTCCTGGAATAAAGGACATGCAATTAAATCTACTGTAAATAAAATTTCAAGAGTTTTTCAAATGGCCTGGAAACTCTGAGTATAGCAGTGATTACTCAAAGCATCTTCTATGATAGTTTATAATCCCAGCATAGTCTAGGCTATTCAAGGAATTAAACATAAAGGGAACTGAACTTGAACCAGATATATTTTGTTCTATATTGAGAACAGAACAGTTGAAACTCTAAAGCATAATCTCCTTAGAAGCAATGGATAAGAAAATAAGTCAGGATTTGGGTTTTAAAAAAAAAAATCCAGGGATGATCAGTTTCAAAAGCTATAATCATTGTTATGGGATTGTCTTAATATCAACAACAAAAAAGCAAACAAAATAAATGGAACTAAAAGATACTACGCATTAATAACTGAAGTGAATTCTTTCCCCTGCTTTTCCAAGCAGTTTTTAAAACTTATATTATCCAATGTAGCCTACTTCCACATTACATGGATACCAAGATGCAAATACTTTTAGCAATGTGTTCCCATCTCTGACACTGGGATGCAGCGCACGACTGATGGTATGTTGCAGTTTAGCAGCATTTCTACTTCCAGGTGGGACATAAAACAAATGGTGGTGTGTCTTAAGATGGTATCTTAGATCTGATGAAATGTAGGATTAAACTGACAAAACCGACCATATGGTGTCATGATTTTACTATGCAGACCATTTAATCCACTTCACATGAAAGGTAGAGGAGGTAGTTTACCTGCCTGAATCACTGGGTAGCTAATTATTACATGGGAGAGTGACAGTGAGGTACTTGGGGACAATGAAAGGGCTTTGTAACAGTTCTGTGACCGACTTAACATATCTGAAGGGGCTAATACTTAGGTACTTAAGTACATACTGTCTTTTGAGACACTGCTTAATTCAATAAAATACTTATTACAAACATTCACTAAAACTCTGCCTATGGTATGATTTGGGACTCCTGATGAACCAGACTATTATCTGTACATAAAAAAAAGTTGGCAGGTACGGAAAAAAATAAAATCACTCATCTCACCTGTAGTCTCTTGTGTTCTTGTTACAGTATTCTTTAAGACTGTTGGGCTTAGAACAGTTTGCAGAGATGGTTCATTCTCTATAGAACAGATATGACAGTTGTTAAAATTCAGATATATGATCTAGGTAAAGATTATGCGCATTAACAGCAATATATGAGGCAGAAATGCAAGTAATTAATTTCTTTAGAAATGTGAAATTAGGTTTATCAAAACTTACAAATTTAACTAGTCAGAACCACTCTTAAGACAAAAAAAAAAAACAAACTACTCCTCACTCATACTTTACAGCAAGAGTATATTACTTTAGAAAATTTAAAATATGGGCTAGAGCAGTGATTTTCAACCGGTGTGCCATAGGAATTTTTGAAACATGCAATACCTGACTATTTAATCAGGGGCACTGACCTCTTTTCCCTTAGATTGTCAAATAAAAAATGACAACAGCCAACACAACAATAGCCATCTGGTGCGAATGAATCAAAATTACACCAATTTTTTTTTGTCAGATTGGCAAAAAAAAAAAAAATACTATTTTTTGGTGTGCTGCAGCATTTTGGTGATTAGTTTGTGTGTGCCATGAGATTGAAAAGGTTGAAAATCACTGGGCTAGAGTGTCACAAATGATGTGGAAGAAAGCAGAAGAGTAAAAAATGTTTAGATCCTTCTAGATATATTAAAGTAAAGGTAAATCCTTTATGTGTTAAAAAATTAACTTACATTAACTGCAGTAGACTCTGTGAAAGAGTCAATACAATTTAACATATTTACTGTTAAAAATATGTGCAAAGCAATCTTCCAGATATTGAAGGAGACACAGAATTAACAGAAGTGCTCAAGTATAACATGTTCCTTCAAATATATATGACAGGTGAGAAATGTTATAATCTTAAGAATTAAAACTACAGAGTGTAGTTGTGTCTTGGGCCCCCAAGGCACATCATAATTAAAATGCCACAGGTTAGAGAGAGAATCTTAAAAGCAGCAAGAGAAAAACAATTAGTGACCTACAGGGGAGTTCCCATAAGACTGTCAGCTGATTTCTGGAAAGAAAAGTTGCAGGCTAGGAGGGACAGGCAAGAAATATTCAAAGTCATGAAGAGCAGGGACCTATCACTAAGAATAGTCGAACCAGCAAAACTATCATTTAGAATCCAAGGGCAGATAAAGACCTTCCCAGACAAAACAAAAACAAAAACAAAAACAAAACAATGGAAGGAGTTCATCATCACCAAACCATTATTACATGAAATGTTGGATTTATGTAAGAAAAAGATCATCAAAACTATGAACAACAGAATGGCAAAAAACACAAACCTGTCAACAACTGAATCTTAAAAACAAACTAAAGAAAACAAAAACAGACAATCATGGATGCAGAGAGCATTTTCATGGTTGCCAGATGGGAGGGGGGTGGGGGGGGAATTGGTGAAGAGGTGAGGGGATTAAGAAGTACAAATAGGTAGTTACAGAATAGCCATGGGGATGTAAAGTACGGTAGAGGAAATGGAAACCTATACCCATGACCCACAGACATGAAAAATGGTGGGGGTATTTCCTGAGGGAGAGGGGGGTGCTGGGTGGAGGGGGGCAAAGGGGGAAAAAATCAGGACAACTGTAATAGCATAATTGATAAAATGTAATTTTAAAAAAACTTACAGGGTGGGGCAAGAGTAGATTTCCGGTTCTGAATATGCAAAACAGAGTTCATTCTTTATATTATGTATTAGTTACTGTATTATTTTCCACACAAATAACTGTCTTGGGTGACTACACCCTATAGTAACTTACATATCTTTAATATAAAGTTTCCAAAGTCAATGCATCTTCAAATGTGTCAGCAAACGTGCAGCATATTACTCAGCTCTAAACTGAAAACCCGTGTCCTGTTTGTATCCATCAATGGTGTTTGTAATCCCATTGTGATTCAAATCCCCTGGTTCTTAGCTCAAAGGTGCCTTACTGGCAGCTGACCAGAAACATCACTGTGACGGTTAGATGCTGACTCGGGGGCAAGGCGGGAGAGGACGGATTAAGGGAGTTGATTCACCTGTGACTCACGTAAAACTATACACTCACTCTGTCAGTATACTTTTGGCCCATTTAGATGAAAACTAAATAAGAGTCTTGATTTGTAGGGCTTCTAACCCCTGGGATTACACCGCGGGCCCCTAACGTGGCGAATTCTTGGCACAGACCACCACAGTTGAGAAAGATCAATCAGCCTAAGTCTATCAGGCACTGGGGGCTTCAAGTTTAGGATATCTGACACCCCATTTCAGTGTATGTATTTGGGTGGAGTCTCAAGTCAGTTCACCACTATATTATCCCGCAAAATACCCACTCACAAATTTCCTCCCTCTCTCCCCCGTGGACGGTGATGGGAAAAGGGTGGAAGGCTGGATTAGAATCATAATTCATAGCTGGGGAACGCTGGCCTCAGAATCGAAGGAGGAAACAGAAGTGGCTTTAACAGAAAGTGTTGCAGGACAGAGTAAACCGAAATGAAACCGCCAGCTGCCTAACTCGCCGTCCCTGCAGGAAGACAACCCTGACATCCCCTAAACGGATGCCCGGGGATGTACAGAGCTCCTGTAACCTCCCGGCCCTGCTCATTGCTCCGCACGACTGCCTTTCCAGTCCTCCCGCCTGTGCCTCTCTCCCACCCGCGGCCGGGCTGGACCCGACCAGGGGACGTACTCCCATCCGGGCGTAGGAGCCACGCGAACTGTGCCGCTACGGGGATTGCGGGAGCGTTACCTCCGTTATTCTCACCTTCTGAAGAATGAGAGTCCCGTAACCCTCTCCGGGCCATAACCGGTGATGGCTGTTGCAGAGGTTGCTGTGAGTGTTGCTGCTCAAGAAGGGCAGCCCTTCGCGTCTTCATCTCGCCGGCTTCCTGGAATCGCGGTTGCCTCCGCTGCCGAGACCGAAGATTGTAGGCGCTTTCTCTCACTTCCTCTTTTACAGAATGGGGCCGGAACTCTTCCATCTGGACTCGTTTTCCCATCGGGGACTTTACTTTGGCCACCTGGGGCTCCGAGTCACCGTACACTTCCGGCGGCTCTTCCGAAAACCTCACTTCCCGCCGGCCGTGGCGCCACGGCGAAGTAATTTCGTACGCAGGCGCGTCACTGCCGCCGCCATTTTGAGGGGCGAGCCGGCGCCTTCCCTCCCGCAGGGGGGGCCTGGGTGTGACGTACGTGCCCCATCCTATCACCGGCTCCGCCCTCCGCCCCTCGCCCGCCATACTTGTTGTCGTAGCTTGAGTTTATCACGAAGATGATTTGGGGGGCCCTAGAGTCACTAACCGTTGGTAGCGATGGCTTTTCGGGGTTCTGGGCGGTGGTCGCGGTGGTCAGGGGGGTAGTTGAGAGTCGCTGGGGCTGCCGCCTCCGTCGTCGCTGCTGTGCTGCAAACCGGCCTCTGGGCCCATGGTGTGTCCGAGGGCTGTAGGAGAGGCAGTGTCCGCGCTGGGTCAGCTGCTGAGGGTCACTCCCGCCTCCTGGCTGGAGGCACCAAAGAGGAGGAGAAGAGGGAGGAAGGCGTCGCTGCCTTCGGCTTTGGGAGAGGGAGGGAGGGGACGGCGGAGAAGGGACAGCTGGCTGGGCAAATTGCGTGTCCTGGACGCAGCTGCTCGTGGCAACTGTTGCCTGCACGCCGGCGACGCCCGTGCCTGGCTCCCGGTGCCGAGAGTCTGGAAGGGCGGAGGATGACGGGGACGGAGACGTTTCGGTCCTCGTCCCCAGACTGTTGCGCAGTTTAGTTTCCCCGAAACCTGTTTGATCGACTGCTCCCTTAGCCAAGGCTGAAAATGTTCCCGGCAGGAGTGATGATGATAACGGTATTTTTGCAGGTGTCATCTTTTCTTGGAGAACATTTTGGTTTCAGGCTCCTTATGAGAGCAGTTAAATTCTAAGTCACCTGTTGAGATGTACGCAATCGAAACTGCAGGCATACTCGGGTGGCTTTACACTTGCGAAACGTACGCATAGCAAAAGTGGTCATTCCTGGCTTTTGCGTGAAAGCTGTATTCCGTCATCACTCTTCCGGAACCGTATTATTGCTGTGTTATGGACAAAGACAAATGAACAAATACACTAATTAATTAAAGATAGTTGTAATTTTTAAGTTGTCATCTGTTATTTTTACTTTGATTCTGAGCATGACTTGATATCCTGCATTTGATTTAGGTTTTCCTGCGTTTAGTTTGCTGAATAAGAAGGCATGAATGAAAGCACTGTTTGTTTCATATCCGTATACCATACTTGCGGATGCAGATAACTTGCAAGTATCTAACCTAGTTTACATACACTGAAGGAAGGGGAATTTAGTGTCAAATCTGAATACTGAAAGATTGTTACTTTCAAAATAATACACTTAATCTTCTTCTATAATTGATTTTTATGAAAAGATTTTAAAAATTGTAATTAGGATACAAATTGTAATGATTGCAAATTTTTAAGGTATTGTTTATTCTTTCAACTATTTTAAATCATTGTAGAATGCTTTTGAGCAACGCATTTGTTCAAACAGCACAAATTTCAATTTAATGAAATCTTAACAGGTTCTGTGTTTTCACTGATGGGCCATATATTTGACCACATACAGAAGGAATTACATGCTTTACAGAATCACCTAGGTTTTAGTTTGTTTAGTTTAGTTTACTATATACAAAATATAGCCAAAGAAACTGGAGGAACTGTCACACGGGAGAGGCTACTTTTTAAAAAAAAAAGGAAGAAAAGAAACCTTTTAAGGGAAAATTAAAAGCATAGTCCCCCTTGTCAGGCTGTGTTAGATAGTATGTTTGGAAAATTTGTAGGGCTTCTTTTCTGGCAAAATGCTGAAAAGTGTGGGTACTTATTAATACCTGGCTTTTATTTGTTTTAAGTAGTGCTTTCTCTATAAGGTGCCTATTATATTACTCATTACAATATAATAGTATAAGCACTGTGATATAATTATTAAAGGATATAAAACTATAGTATTAATATACAGCATTCTATTATGAACATAAATGCATATATTAAAAGCCTCAAATACATTTACCAGGACAGGTGACTTGTAAAACTTAGGTTTGGGGAACATATTGAAAAGAGAAGGGACAAGAGGTTCTATATATTATCGACTAATCAGTACATATGTTATTTCATCATTAAAAATGCTTGTAAAGCTTAGGCGTAGCTTCCTAAAAAAGTGAATCATGGGAATCAAAAGTAAAATCAGAGGCATGGTAACTTTAACACATATTTGCTTAGGATTTTCCCCATTTCATCTAAGTAATAAGAATACGTAACCCTAGCTCTGCCATACCTGCCCCCCTCACCTAGCAACCCTTACAAACAACATCTTTCATCGTAACTGTGAGATAAAGCTAGGCAAATCACATATTCTGCTGGGGATGTTTTCCAAATTACAGGTGTGTCCAAAACAGGTGGCATTACAGAGACAGTAGACTCATCTCCGATATTATAAGGGAATTGCTGGGCCACCAACAGGAGACATGAGCTCTGGATGTTAGGCAATTGCTTTGGGAATTTGAAATATGAAGATTAATTCACTGAGTCAGAGAAGACAGGTAAGGACAGAATGATTATAACAATATACAGGGGTGTGCAAAAGTAGGTTTTCTGTTTGTATGGGAAGACGTTTAGGTTATGATTATTACAATAGTTTTATTACAAAAGAATGTCATGATGGCACACTGCACTTAGGTACAATCTTGTAAGCGCTCATATTGCCCACCTTCATTATGTACACATTCTTGAAGTCTTTGGAAATCACTAGACAAGCCTGAATTTCAGTGACCTGCTCAGTGGGGTTAGCCATACTGCCTCCTGGGGTGGTTGAATTCAAACCTACTTTTGCCCACCCCTGTACTCATTAATTCATACAGTTATTAAACATCTATGTTGGCACATAACAGATGTTTAATAACTATATGAATTAAATTGATGAGTGTATTCTTTATTCCTAGGGTATTAGGGATACCCAAAAATTATAATTCAGATTAAATGACTGCATTAATATGTCCTTTCCATTTTTCAGGTTTCACATTTATAAAATTAATAGATCCCTGTAGTAGCTGTTTTTATCCATCATTTGCTGTTATCAATTAGCAGACACCGTTACTACATAACCTCTTGTGATCACAACAACCCCACTGGACAGGACCAAACTGAGTTTGACCACACGCACTTCCTAAGGGTTGAGGCCAGGTTCAAGTTGTCTGACTGGTGCTGGCCCCTATCATTGGGTAGTGCCTGTCAGTGTATTGGCTCCATGGCTTCCAACCTGTGAATTAGGGGTCATTATAAGAGTTAGGGTCATCCTGCAGAGATGCCTGCCTTGCCTTGCCTGTCCGTACCACGAGAACGCGGCGACGTCTGCACTTCTGTTACGCGCACTCACCACTGCCTGGCGCTGGCGGCTCGCTGGGCAGTGGAGAAGGGGGGCGGGGGGCGGGTGTAAGCTGAGGGGGCGGGGCAGAGCGACTACCAGTCCCAGCATTCCGCGGGCGCCTCCCCTCCCAGCAGAGGTCATCATCACGTGGACAGAGACTGGGCGACATTCCGTTCGGCCGGCGTCCGAGGGGGTACCTCTTGGTTTCGTGGACCAGAACACTGGAAGTGCTTCCCTGACATTGACCGTGGTCGATTTAAAACTCCACTGGAATTTGTAAGTACATAAAATCTGTACACAACTTTTCCATGTTTTAATATTTGATCTGATATCTTTTTGAAAAATCTTTCAGAAACGATCTCTCCCCACCCCCACCTGCCTACCGCAAAAACCTTAAAACGAAGTAGGTAGGAGGCTTTTTTGTTTTGGAGTAAAAAGAGAGAGACAGAAAGAATGAGAAACAATCTTATAAATATTACATAGAGAAAGGTGGGGTTAAATATTTGGTTTGGACTTTGGGACGAGAAGCGGAATTCCTGTAAGGCTCAAAGTGTAAACGGGAAACGTACCTGTGCAGGGCGGTTACTCTCTTTACTTCCGTACCAAACAAGATCCCATCTTTTGTCATCTTGATTCTTATTAGATAGTAACCCCCCACTCACTTTTTGTAACCTTAATGGCGCTAAAAAGGGCCAAGTTGGAAGTTCTAGTAAGACCCTACAATTACCATTATGCTTACATATTTGTCTTCCCAATTGTATTTCGTAGCCTATGAAAAAGTTTACCCTCTTTTTCTCTCAAGAAAGTGTCTATCAGAGACCAGAGGGGAGAGGGGAGGGAATTTCAGGGGAAAAGGGGAACGGTTTAGAGCAAAAAGTATAAAGGACACATGGACAAAAACTATGGGGGGTGGAAATGGGAGGGAGGTGGGAAAGGCTGGGGCGGTGGCTGGGAGGGGAGTAAAAGACAGAAAACTGTACAATATCAACAATTAAAAAATACCGATTAAAAATGATAAACAATAATTTAAAAAAATAAAAGAGAAAAAAAAAAGAAAGTGTCTATCAGTAGTGCTTGTTAGACTTCACACTCAAACGCCGAAATGACTTATCTTACTCTGATGCAACAACCTACTGGTTTTGCTTTCCATTTTAACTGTCTTTAGGTTTTAAAACATTTTATTTTGGATCTATATGAGAGATCCTTTTCTTGTCTCTTTTTTTAAAAGAATTAGGGCTGCTACAGTTAAGCACATGTTTAGAATATGAATGGCTAGTGGAAAATCATTTAATTTAAAAAGGAACTTTATGGTAGAAGAACTAAAAATGTTCTTGAAAATCTTTGTGTGGATTAGAAATTGACATTTGCTGTGAAAACTTTGAACGCCTCTTCCCAGCAGTGTTTATTATGCTGAAGGCAGAGTCCATAACTTGATAACCAGTTTTGCTGATAGTGTATCACGAAACTATGAGTGACTCATTCCAGTTCTATTTCACTTAGTTTCCCTTCTAGCATAGAGATGGTAATACTAGGCCAAGAGTTTCTATAATTCACAAATTGACTTAAGAAGTTAGGTAATTATTTGAGGATTATAGGGTATTTTAATAACCCTATATGTATTATGTCTTATATATATAATTTTTTGCCTAAGAGGTTATTTTAAACTGTATTCTTTGGAAATTCACATTTCTTTGAAGTGCCGCCTGAGTTTTCGGAAGGAAAATGTGCTCAGAGAAGTCTTGTTTGCTTTATGCTGTTTTTCATTTTTCAGGTAGAATTATAATTGTATTTAAATTTTATTAATATTCCAGATCTTATGACTACTGCTGTGTCCCACAAGAAGTAATTCCATGTAGTGATTATACTTTACCTTCACTTTGACACAGCCAATCCAGCATTTGTGAATAAACAAGCATGTCCCCAACATTGGTTATGAGCTTAGACTTTGTAGTCAGAGCTGAGTTGAATTCCTGTTCTACCAACTGTGTGACCTGGGCAGGCTGCTTTATCACCGAGTCCGTGTCCTCATCTGTAAAGTGGAGATAGGTAGGGTTATTTGGAATACTAAGTGGGATGACTTAGACTCAATAAATGGAAAATATTACTACTAATTGGGCTACTTTGCTCTTTACTACTATTATATTAAAGGAGCTGTTGGTACATGATTTTGATAAAATAGAATGGAAGAAAATGTACCTGTAATTCCACTACCTCAACAGATCAAATTGTTTTAATTTTTTATATTTTCCTTGGCCCTTGATCATAGGTATACCTGAGGTCAATCTCATAACATTTTTTTCATAACAATTTTACAAAAAGTCAAATTAACTTCTGAGGGTTTTTTTTTTTAAATTGTTGTTCAAGTACAGTTTTCTGTCCTTTACTCCCATCCCAGTCCACCCACCCAGCCCTCCCGAGAGGGTTTTGTCTTATTTATATAAATAGAGCTCTCTGGTCCTGTATTTTATTCTAACCTACTAGAGAAGATACAGCAGGACTTTCCTTTGGCACAGTTTTCTCTGCTTTCCCCATTCCAAAAAACAAAACCTCTAGTTGCACTTTTATTTAATAATTAAAACAACAATAAAGCTTCCGAGGACTTCCTCTGTGCCCTGTAGCTACAAGTGCTGCACATTCTCCCTCTAACCTCCGCGGTGCCTCTTCCACCCAGCCAGAGTCATCCATCTGGGGGGAAGAAAACCGAGGCAGAGAGAAGAGCTCTGCAGGCCACGTGCTGGAGCAGGTCAGTCAGGCCCAGGCAGCCCGACTTTAGAGGACAGTGCTGCAAGGGGCTCATATTTGCGCAGTTGCCGTGTGGCCCTTAGGTCACACATATAGGCAGGAGTTGATGGGTGGGTGCTGACTTACAACCTCTTTGTATGAAAGTGACAGGATTTGTACTTTGTAACTACTACTATGGCCACCACATTTAAAGAGATAATAGGAAAATAAGAATAGGGAAGTGTTTAGTATCTTAACAAATGAGGCATTCACCTATAGTTTTATTAGTTGTGGCAGTAAAAATATGATTTATACCCAAGTCATGAAGACTAATTTTTCCCTTTTTTTATGAGGGATACACATAGTAAAGTGAGTACAGGGTTTATAGTGAAGGAAAACAAGCTTTTTCCTCATTAAAACAGCGTTTTGTAAACCATCTGGTGAATCTGTTAACCTGTTAAAATACAAACTCCTGCACCAGACCTTCAAAGATTCTGGTCTGGTGGGGCCCAGAACTTGTATTTCTAACCAGCTCCCAAGTGATGCTCATGATTTCCAGCCAATGAGTTTAACAAGGAAGCAGACATTGGTGGTGGCTGTCCAAGCCATGGGCCCGATGGTGAGACCACAGTGCCGTGAGTGCCCTGTTCATAGTTTTTAAACATGACCCTCCCACAAAAGGAGGCAGGCATTTTTTTTGAGTAGTCGATTCCAGGGCTTGAGGCAGAGAAAACACAAGATCAGACTGGAGCACCTTGTGGTACTTGAAATTAAGGAAATGCTCACAAAAAGTGTGGGGGCTTGGTGGAACAATTTGAGTGACAAGATGAAAATGATAGTGGGGGATTTTAATGCACAGAATAAAGTAAAATAAGTATCCATGAGTCCAGGCTAACATAGTGGACTAAATATAAATAAATAGAGGAGAAGGCACAACCCTTTGTTACAGAAGAATTCCAATGAATAAACATGGAAAGCAGGAAATAGAAACTCATGCCTCACCATTAGGCAAACAATACTGTAGTAATTACTGTGGATAAATCTGCCTGTGAGGCTAGTGGGTGAAAGTTTGAGGAAAATCAGGATATTTGCTTAGTCTCAAAAGTATGTCCCCCGCGATAATTATTAGGTAGAAAGGAAAAATGTGACTTAACAGTTGGAGATACCATGTTAGCAACCGATTGAGGTTCACATCATCAGTGGGCGCCAGGAACCCAGTGAGAAGATGCAGTTAGAAGGGCACGTCATCATTTCTGTGGTGTTATCCTTGGCAGAAATGCATAACCTCTTGTTTCTGATCATGAGGGAACATTATACAAACCCAGAATGAGGGATGTTCTACAAAATAACTGGCCAGTGCTTTCAAACGTGTCGAGGTCACACACCCCAGGGAAGGCCACCAAAGACAGGTAAACTCGGAGAAACTCACATTGCAGACTCAGGAAAATTAACAACTAAATGGAATGTGGGGTTGGACCCTGGAACAAAAGCAGGACATTAATGGAGAAACAGGTAAAATTTGAACAGTCTGTAGTTTAGTTAGTTGTACCATTGTACCAATGTTACTTTTTTGTGCTTTTATAATTGTACTGAAATGTTATGAAATGTTGACTTTAGGTGAAACTGGATAAAGGTATAGGGAACTCTGCATATTTTTGCCACTTTTGAAATTACAGTCATGCGCCACTTAACGACAGGGACACTTTCTGAGCAGTTAGGCCATTAGGCGATTTCATTGTGCGGACATCACAGGGCACACTTAGAGGAACCTAGATGGTATAGCGCATAGCACACCTAGGCTACATGGTATCTATGGCCTGTTACTTGTAGGCTGCAAGCCTGTGTAGCATGTTTCTGCACTAAACAGCCTGAGATTAAATCAAGCACAATAAATCATGATGCAATCAAGAATCTTGGTAAAGATGAGATGTTTTACAGCAAACATTTCTTTATAAGTAGAAAGAGTGCACTCTGAAATACAGATAAAAAAGTGTAGTATACAGTAAACACACAAACCAGTAACATAGTATCATGTACTGTACATAACTCTGTGCTCTACTTTTATACAATTGGCAGTGTGGTCAATTTGTTTACACCAGCATCACCACAAACACAGGACTAAGGTTTTGGGCTGCAGTGTCTACAGAGTCAGTGGGTGATAGGGACTTGTCAGCTCCTAGTACAACCTTATGGGACCACAGGCCTCTATGTGGTCCTATATGCAGTCCATCATTGATGTGAACATCCGTTACGCGGCGCATGACTGTAGTTCAAACTAAAATGTTTAATAAAAATGTGTTGGCATGATACAGATACTGAAGGTGGTTGGGGGAGCTGAGCTAAAACTGGGCATCAGTCGGGCTTTCCACATGGAAAATCCTAGACTCTTCGATCCTTTGTATGCTGCTTTTTGCCTCTATTGGTCAACCCAGACCTGAGGTCTGAGTCAAGGGAGCCAGAAGGGAGTAAGAAAGGAAGGAAGAAAGGCTTTCTGTACTCAGAAAATATATACAGTATCTGGAAAATTGGGAAAATAATAATACTGGCATACTGTAACAGTGGGTATAGTGAGAGGGAAGCAGGCAAAACTTAGAAACTAGTTTTAGACACAGACACAAAGAGCTGGTAAACCTAAGCGTGGCACTAGGTCTCCCTATTTAAAGCTGCATATTAACAAAAGGTTTAGCAACCCATGTTTTAAATCGAAAACTGTAGACAGAATCTGAACCCTGGACTGTTAGTCCTTTAGGGCAAGGCAGATGGCAGTGCATGCATGCATTTCAAAGCCAGTATTCCCCTTCATGGTATGCTAGCAATGCACACACACACCTGTTTGTCCGCTCCTGGGGTGAGGGGAGAACATTCTGCAGCTGTTGCCTAAGCCAGGATCATATTTTTCCTTTGGCTTATCTGTCCTTTGTAAGGGAACAGTGTGTGTACTAGATGCTGCTGAAGATTGTCATCCGGGGCCTTCTCCCGCCCGCAAGACTCGGCCAGATCAGAAGTGGTGCTTCACAGAATTTAGGCTGAAGGCTTGTTTTCAGGAGCATTCATTTTCATAATATATTTTGACATAGAATTTAGTTTATATGAATTTTAAAAGATGAGTTATTCCTTTTTTTGATACTCCTTAATCCCCCATCATCTAAATTCCAAACTAATTGTGAAATATGAAACTCTAAAGACTTCACTTCAAAGGTTTTGAAACTTAGAGAAACTGTCTTGTACCAAAAAAAAAAAAAATCAACATTAGCCTTCCTATGGAAGAAAATATTTAAAATGGGAACTCAAGATGGTTAAAAGCATTTCAATTCTATGTGCCTATCTTTGATTTTCTATTACTTATGAGGAGTTGTCTGAACTGAAGTGTAAGGGATATATTTGCCTGGGGAAATCACCAATCCTGACTCATACCGAAACTTATATTGTTATTCTACCACCAAAAAGAATAAGGGATTAGTGTTTGTCTATCAAGGGTAGATTTTAATTTGCTTACTAATGTCTATTCAAGAAATAGCAAAAAATGAAATACAATCAGAATATTGGAGAAGGTAAATTATTTAATATGTATTATGCTGCTATCGTTAGCGTATGTACATTTCAATGGATTTAAACTGCATTTTCCATTTTGGTGTTAAAGTACTATTTTCTAATCTTCTAAACAAAAATCGGATTTGAGTTTTTTTCTTTTGTGTGGTATTTGCACAGTAGGGAAACTCTTTAAACTTTGATTTTTGCCCACTGTTGTTGATTAGGTTTGTTAGAAAATAAAGGCATTCCATAGCTTCTTCTGTGGGCCTTCCTAAATTTCCTAAGATCTCTCCGGTCTTTTTATATCCACATAAAACCCCTCAGCTTTTACCTAGAATTGCTTCCAGTCTGGATTCCCTGGTCATCTAGAAGTCGAGTCAGATTTTTCTCTCTATATCCATAGAACTTGACACTGGGCCTGGTACATGGTGGTTTCTTTAATAATTTAAACAATTATGTTTAATAATCAGTAGAGTAATGGCAGTGATAGATGTTTTCAGCATTTCTTTTTTCTAATATCTTTTATTGATTATGCTATTACAGTTGTCCCATTTCTCCCCCATCATTCCCTTCCACCCTGCCCACCCCCTCCCACCCACATTCCCCCCTTTAGTTCATGTCCATGTGTCATAAGTTCTTTAGCTTCTACTTTCCCCACACTATTCTTGCCCTCCCCCTGTCTGTTTTCTACCCACCGTCTATGCTATTTGTTCTCTGTACCTTTCCCCCCTCTCTCCTCCTCCCACTCCCCTGTTGCTAACCCTCCATATGATCTCCATTTCTGTGGTTCTGTTCCTGTTCTAGCTGTTTGCTTAGTTTGCTTTTGTTTTAGGTGTGATTCTTTTTTTTTTTTTTTTTTTTTTTTTTAAAGAGAGAGTCTTTTTTTTTTTTTTTTTAATTTTTTTTTTTTCTTTTAGATTTTATTTATTTATCTTCAGAGGGGAAGGGAAGGAGAGAGGGAGAGAAACATCAATGTGCGGTTGCCTCTTGTATGTCCCCTGCCGGGAACTGGCCTGGCAACCCAGGCATGTGCCCTGACTGGGAATCGAACCGCGATCGTTCGGTTCGCAGGCCCGCGCTCAATCCACTGAGCTACACCAGCCAGGGCTTAGGTGTGATTCTTAATAGCTGTGAGTTTGCTGTCTTTTCACTGTCATATTTTTTATCTTCTTTTTCTTAGATGAGTCCCTTTAACATTTCATATAATAAGGGCTTGGTGATGATGAACTCCTTTAACTTGACCTTATCTGAGAAGCGCTTTATCTTCTCTTCCATTCTAAATGACAGCTTCGCTGGATAGAGCAATCTTGGATGTAGGTCCCTGCCTTTCAAGACTTCAAATACTTCTTTCCAGCCCCTTCTTGCCTGGAAGGTCTCTTTTGAGAAATCAGCTGACAGTCTGATGGGAACTCCTTTGTAGGTGACTGTCCCCTTATCCCTTGCTGCTTCTAGAATTCTCTCCTTCATTTGAATCTTGGCTAATGTAATGACGATGTGCCTTGGTGTGTTCCTCCTTGGGTCCAACTTCTTTGGGACTCTCTGAGCTTCCTGGACGTCCTGGAAGTCTATTTCCTTTGCCAGATTGGGGAAATTCTCCTTTATTATTTGTTCAAATAGGTTTTCTACTTGTTGCTTTTCCTCTTCCCCTTCTGGTACCCCTATAATTTGGATGTTGGGACGTTTAAAGATGTCCTGGAGGTTCCTAAGCCTGTCCTCATTTTTTTGAATTTTTGTTTCTTCATTCTTTTCTGTTTGTTTCTTTCTTCCTTCTGGTCCACTCCATTGATTTGAGTTTGTTTTCCTCCCATCACTATTGGTTCCCTGTGCGTTTTCCTTCATTTCACTTATTGTAGCCTTCTGTTCATCTAATTTGTGAGCAAAATCGACCAATTCTGTGAGCATCCTGATCACCAGTGCTTTGAACTGTGCATCTGATAGGTTGGCTATCTCTTCGTCACTTAGATGAAGTGGCTCTAAAGCTTTGATCTGTTCTCCTATTTGAGCTATTTTTGGTTTTGTTTTTTGTTGGTTGTTTTTTTTTTTTTTTGGGTCTGGTTGCGCCTGTTACGTAGTGAGGGGTGGAGCCTTAGGTGTTCCCCGGGGTGGGGCAGCCCAGTTGCTGGGTTGTGACGCTGTATGTGGGGCGGGGTCCAAGAGGGAACAATGGCGCTTACTCTGCTCTCTTGGATTCCGCTTTCCCCAACCAAATTGGGCCCTTCTGGTGCTGATTTCCACGTGGGTGGGTTTGTGTACTTCCCAGGACCATGTGGGTTTCTCCATCGAACTCTCCTGTGAGGCTGGGAGTCTCTCCTGGCACCTCACCCCCCACAAGTGTTTTCAGTCGGTGCTTTTAGGCTTTATTTCCCAGCACTGGGGCCCTAGGTTGTGCAGTGTTTCTTGCTTCCCATTTTCGCCTGGTTTATCTGCGTGCGAATATGTGACCTCGGTCTGCCGCCTTGTGCTCCTTGCCCAGTAACCGCCACCTGTGCACCTGGGGTCTGCCAACCGCCTCCTTCACCTCCGGGACCAGTAGCTACTGCTTTTTCCTGCCTCGATCCCTCTCCGCCAGCCACCGACTCCGCCCCTTACCGGAGTGGGTGAATCATTATCGGACTTCCGTAGAATTCAATTTTCTATCTGTTCTGGTTGTTGTTGTTTTTTTTTCTCCTAAATTTTTGTTGTCCTTAATTTTGGTTGTGAGAGGAGGCACAGTGTGTCCACCTACGCCACCATCTTGGCCGGAAGTCTGTTTTCAGCATTTCTACAAGTTGATCGTAACCATATTCTTGCCTCAAATCAACTGCTTTTCACTTAAGTTAATAGAGTTGAGGAAGGAAGCACCTCAACTCTAATGGTTCTGAGCCATTTCAGATTCCTTTGGGAGTCTAAAAGTACATAGTACTCTTTCCTGGGGGAAAAATGCATACGTGTACATAAAAAAATTTATATGTAATTTCAGGAGGTTCAGGACTCCCTGAAGTCTATCCTCAGCCTTTTTGTGTGGAAGTGAAAAATTATGAGAGATAATTTCCCCCACATTCACCTCAATCAGTATAGATACACAATTAAAGAGTATTCTTTTAACTTTGCAAAGAGTTTAGGAAGGCTTTCTAAGCTCAATAGTCATTGCTTCAGAAAGGTGGTATTTTGTAGTGGCTAAGAGTACAGGCTCCAGAAGCATCTGCCAGGAGTCAAATACTGATTTCTTTATGACCTGTGTGACCTTGGGCAAGTTGCTCAACCTCTGTTTCTTCAAATGGATTACTGTAAGGATTACTTGAGGTAATACATGTAAAGTGCTTTGAACAGATAGTGGGACTTCATTTGAGTGTTAGCTGTTGTCACTAAGTATTATGCCACAGGCAGGATTACTGTTGAATACCTGGCTAGGTGAGGTTCTCTGGTCCGTCTCTTCCTGGATGGTACCCTGTGAGATAACACCCCCTCTGCAGACGATGGAGGACGCCAAGATAACTGTCTTTCCCATAGCAGCGTCGGGTAGGCCTGTTTTACTTTACTCCTATGAAGATAGTTGCTCACAATTGTATGAGAAAAACAAAGATCCAGATCCTCCCATAAGGCTCCTCTTTGCCTCACTGTATCACTCACCCACTACCCCTTGTCCTGGGCGGAGGACTGCTGCTGCTCTCTTTGTCCACCCGGTGAGAGTTTGGTTTTGCCTGTTCCTCTCTTTTTCTAGCCCGCTTCTGTTCTCACTCTACCCTTTTTAAATTGTAAAAGACTGAATAGAGGTTTTGTAAGCTATTAGGATTTATGATTCAGTGGAAGAAAAAAATTGGTCCTCTCCATTGCATCCCCTTCCCTCTCCAATTAAAGGTAATAATTATCCTTGTGCTTATCTCTTTCTTTTTAACTTTATTCCTAAACAATAGATTGAAACTTTACATAAATGGAATGCATGTGTATGGATATTTGCTTTCATTATATTCTTGAGTCTCATCTGTGTCTCTGTGTACAGTATTCCACTGTATGGCGGTGCTTCCATTTATTTATCGATCCTGCTGTTCACGGACATTTGGGCTATGCACAGTACTACCATGAATAAATCTTTTTATTCATGTTTTTTAATACACATGTGCAAATTTCTCTAGAGTATAAAAGCCTAGAGTAGAATTACTGAATTCTAAGAAATGACATCTTTGGCTTTGCTAGATAACACCAAATTAATTCCAAAGTAGGTACACCAGTTTATGCTCTCGTTGTTAGGGTCTGAAGATTCAGGATGCCATTTATTCAGTCAGGAAATGTTTATTGGGCATGCACAGCATTAAATAGACAAAAAGTGCTAATCTTAGGGAGTTAATATTTTAGTAGGGGCTAATAACTGAGATAGTTAATACATCAAAACAGGACATGTTTTATGGGGAAAAATTATCAAAACAAGGGGAGGGGATGTTATCTTACTGCTGTTAGAGTCATGGGGATTAGAAAAACAGGCAAACTGTGACTAGGAAGCTCTGGGCTTCATGTCGTAATGACATAAAAAGACACAGGTATGGTGAGAAGGTTGGTCCTGATGCTTTCAAGTAGGTATCGGTAGTGGGGCTGTGAGTAGGGGTCGAGGGCGTGGAATCTTGCCAGGAGCATTTTTGGAGGCCCTCTTTGCTCATCCAGCAAAGGAATGAGAGGGGGCTGGCCGGGGACTGGTCACTGGGGCTCTTACTCTGAGCCCTTAGAGCTCTGGGGCCCTCTTTGACTCTTGCCCAGAGATAAGGATTTAAAGGACCAGGGCCATCGGGCCGTCCTGTCTGGAGCCTCTGGAATGCTAGTGTTCTCTGGATAAAGGAGAGTTGAGTCAGGGACCTTGCCATCTGTGTATTCTGCCCAAGGAGTTGAATTGGTAGCTCTCACCCATACATTGTTAACCTATAACCTAACGTCAAGAAACACACCAATAGCTCTACACTGACGCTGTCTGCACCTCATCTGGGGCTTCTATCAAAATACTGACCCCATGCTGCAGCCCTGTTGGAGGCTGCCCTTCAGTTGCCTTTTAAACCTGCCATTTTGAAATCTGAGAGGCACAGCTACTGTTGATAGCCTGTAAGGAAAATGCTTTGACTACCACAACTAAGGCTGTAACTTCCTCTGCTACACAGGCCGCGTCTTCATACCGTTTTAACGCTCCTGCCTTCCCTGTGTCCCTTAGCGCTCTCGCAGCGTCAAGCCTCAAAATTCATAAACCACCACCGGAGAAAGTCAAGGTATGCCTTGTACTCTGATGATCTGTGGGACCCCCTAGGTGGCTCTCTGGTTGTTCCATGTGTCGTCCTACCCCGCCTTGTTTACTTGTTACGTCCATTCCATGAAGGGCTGCAAAGGTGATGATAACATCTGCAAATTCCAACTGATGTACTGTGTTTTCTGAGAATCGCTCAGGACTCTTGCTCAGGACTGTGCCTTTACCTGCCCTCCGAAACCTACAAGATGCACAGCCCTGTTAGAACAGATGTGGGCAAGGGGACCTGCCCCTCCTTGTTTCTTTTTCAGCCTTCAGAGGATTCCATCCAACTTCCTGTTGTTGCCTAGTAAAAATATTATTGGATAATTTTGTAAGCTTTTTCCTGGGTGGATGGAAGTCTATTATAGAAAGGCTGTCACCATTGTTACTGGTCTCCCACTTGGTGGGAGAACCAGAGTTGGCACCTACTTCACAAAAGACATACACAAGAAATCTCAAAGTTCTACCAGGTTAAACATAATTATACGGACCTGATTATTCCCAAAGTACAAAGGAGTAGAAAAAGGAAACAGTCTTTAAAAAAAATTACACTAGTACAAATCTTAAATGAACCAAAACCCTTCCCTGTGCCCAAATAAGCATGAGGATAACCCCCAACAGATAAACTGGTTTGAACCCAAATGCTTTCCAAGTGCATGTTTGTAATAATAATGTGAGCAACTCAAAACCCATTATGAGTTGTCTGAAGTGTTATCATTTACAGGTGTGCGAAGCATTCCCAGACTCTCCAACTCAGCGTCAGCTACTTCTCTGGGCGGGGTCCTGAGTAAGGTCCTCCCAAGAAAGACTTCACTGGATCCACGCTTAAGAAGATTCTCCCAGCTTTTCCTGACCGCCCTACATCGCTGTAAAGTGCCAAGACCTTAAGACTTGGGTACGTGTATCACAGCGGCAGGAGTGCCGGCGCCCACAAAGATCCGTTGGACCCGTCAGCTCCTCTCTCTGACCAAGCAGACCTAATAGCTGACCGGCAAAGCAGAGTGGGCCAAGTGCCTCAGCCTGCGATCATCAGCTGATTAAGGCACAAGAAAAAGTAACTAATTTAGCTGGGATTAGAAGGAGCTATTCTGAGATCTGTGCTCCTAGCAAGTGACTGATAACGTTAGAGAGTGGATCAGTTGCTGAGCTGAAAAACTGAGTTGCAATTGAGTGAAAAATAGACAACGAAGTCTTGAAGAATTGCACGGAGGTGCAAGCCAAATTTAACTCTCTCCAAGTAGTATTAGTTGGACTGAGAAATTGCTAAACCACACCTGTGATAGGACTGGTGATTTGGGTGGCTTTGTCACCGTTTTCTCTTATTGTTGTATCGCTTTCTGTTACCGCTGGAGCCCGAGATGTTCTCAGATAATTCCCATTGCCCTGACTGTGGACAACAGTGGTTTCCTAGTTTAGAACTGGGCCATTGGTTGTACCAAACTGAGCTCATTGAAAATGAATGTTACCAGGTGTTCTTGGACCGTATTAACAGGGCTGATTATTGCCCTGAGTGTTATCCTGATAATCCTGCTAATAGAAGCCTGGTTCTTCCTTGGTCTTTCCCACTTGAGTGGGCTCCCCAAAATCTTACCAGGTGGACCTTTGAAAAAGCTTGCCACCCATTTCTTCTGGGTCCTCCACTGGTTAGAAAAAGGATACATGACTCTAGAATTGCTGGTTTTAACCCTGCGTTACAGTTGATTTTGACCAGAACAGACACAACCTTAAACAAGAAACTTGGCCAAGGCAAGTAACTTCTTAAACCAGTTAAAATCATGGCAAGTCTAGAGGGTTTTGTACTAGTAACCCAAGAAAGATGAAAAAAATGAGTCCTTTTAAATCTGGTCCAGACGGTCACTACTTTGGGAAACTGCTTAAATCGTTGGCTCTGTTACCATGGTCTACACCGGTTTTGTTTGGCATGAGTTTAACCAGTGTTGCAGCCAGACTGTTCATCTAAAACCACATTGTTTCATGTTCCCTGTGATTTGGAATTAGCTGACCCCTCCTAAAAAGCTCCACAGCCTAATCGTTGACATATGACAAGGTAGTACAGGAGGAGATGTCCCTAATTATGTCCACCAGAATGATATTTCTAGTGATAACTTCTGTGGCAAGGCATCTTCATTGTAGCTGAATTCTAGATTATTTTGGTAAAAAAAAACTATGCGTTTTAATAAGACACTACATTATTCTAAACCCCGCCTCTTATACATTAACCAGCAATTTTATGTGTGTGTGTGTGTGTATATATAATTTATTCATATATAACCATGTATTCATCATTGCCTCAGTTGGCCTCAGTGTAGCATCGACATTATCGATAACTGGTCACTTAGAGTAGTCACATTCTACCAGGCAGCACCTCATGGGGACACACAAAGACATGCAGAAACGTCACTATCTGCACTGACTTGGCTCTGCATAAACAAAGTCTGTCCTGTCTTTGTGGTGACTGAACTTAAAGTGTCCTACCCAGGAAACGGAAAAGTACCTGTAGGAGATAGGTAACAAAAGGAGTTACTGAGGTTGGCTCCATATACATGAGGAGCAGTCTAAGGGAGCCATCTTTCTTAAAACTAAGACGGTCTTGCTAGACATCAGCCACATTCTGGCCTTTACTTGTTTGTGAGAACCACAGAACCAGAGTTCGGGTTAAGAAACTTAGGAAGAAATGGTTGAAAACATCTCAGAGGCCACTGAGCAAGTTTAAAATTCCACTTAAGATGCTAGATAACCCAGTGCTTGTGTAGCAACTCAGCAGTGTTCCCGAGGTCCCAGGTTCTTTCTGTTTACCCCTCTGGGATCCTTATCACATTGGCTTTTGTCCTCGCGGTGTCTTCTGTGATTGGAATGTGGCTTGTTGCCGCTTCAGGCAATTCAGTCCCAGAGTCTGGAAGTAGGGAGCAAAAGGTTTCTTTCAAGACCCTGTCTTATTTGGTAAGGAAGTCTTTCTCAAAAGTCCCTCACCGATTTCTTCATACATCTCATTAGAAGGTACTGGTTCACAAAGGGGCCTGGGAAGCCAGGCAGAGGGGAATGGGGCTGGCAGTACTTGGGTAAGGCCCACTGTCTCCCCCGACAAAATGAGGGCTCTTTTAGAGTGGAAGAGGTGAGGAACGAATGGCCGTTTTTATGTAAGAAATCCTGCCTGCCACCTGTTCTGAAACCTGAGGTGATTTGTTAGTCTGTATAAAGAATGTACCCCGGAGATCTACCTGTATCTGTTTGCCTTATGTCTGTCCTGGTGCAAGTTCTCTCCTGCTATGTTGCTGAATAAACTGTGTGGACTGCTGAACCGAGTGACAACTAGTAGTTTATCACCAACCCTTGGTTAAGAACTCCTTCACTATCCTACAGTTTGCTCTAAAAAGTGAGCATGTTCTTTGAAGTATTGCTTTTGAGGATGGTATTAGGCTTAACATGATTGTCCCCTAAATATTTTCAGATATATACTGAGAAACACTCCATATATGTGAAATTATGGTTATCAGCAAAATAGAGAAAAAGTCTTTTGTGTTTCAACCAATCTCTCCTTTTAGTACCAAAGATAAGTTAAATAGATTTATGCCATTGATTTTCAAATCAGTACCTGGATGAGCTTGTCAGAAATGGGTTACCTTGCTCAGTGACCTTGCTCAGAAATTTCTTGACCTTACAGAAACTACGATTCCTTAGGTTGCTCACAGGGCCCAGGAATCTGCATTTATAAAGAGTGCCTTAGGAGACCTGTGCAGATGCTCTGTGGGCTGTGCTTGGAAAGAGACAGCAGCAGCATAGGCATGGTGTGTTGTTACAGGTTTAAAAGCATGGGGATCGAGTGCTCAGAGCTGCGAGGTAGTGACTGTTACTGTACCTTGCTGGTGACACAACAGATTCCCCATCAGACTGAGGGTCACTTGATATTTCAGGTTACAACTCAGTCACACTTTTTCTCATTAATTAAAATGATTGCACTAATGTAGCCCTCGTTACAAACAGTTCTAGTTCTGTAAGGTATCAGTATAAGCCATGTGAGTATATACACAAAAGAATCAAAAAATTAATCTTACTTTGCCTTCGAGGGTACTTACTTACCCCGAGGTACTTTGCCCTCGCATGTAAGTACCACGCACTTGCTATATGGTTCGCTCCCAGAAATAACATGGGAGACTTCATAAAATTGAGCAAGGGAGGAAATTTAGAAAGCCTTGTAGCTTTTCAGCTTAGGTCATTTCAATAAGACAACACTTGGTTTAAAATATTGTAGATTATTCTGGAATACTCCAGAGTTAATGAATAATGAGTTTTAAGGTATAAGAATGTTCTTAAATTAATTTTTACGACAAATGCTCCGGAGGGTTATCCACTCTTCTGGATTACGTGAGCCACACCACTCTGTGCCTCCACACTGCGGAGGAGTTGATGACACCACTTACACACGACGGTGGACACTTACAAGATGACTGTTACAACTCCGTCCTGGTATTTTATGGCAGACCTGGGAGTGGAAGGTTAATGGAAACATGCTGGGGCAGACGGGGAAGAAAATGTCTCCTCAAGAGAAAGCTGCCTGGGTTGTGGGTGACTGTGCAGGTTCATCTCTTACTCACAGGAGAAGGAATCCCAGGCAGGCAGGCAGGCCCAGGCAAACAAAGGGCTCTGTGGCACCTAAAGAGTACGTGGCCATCAGCACATCACAGGTATCTGTAAAGCGACATGAGTCATACCTTCTCCGGCTCTGCAGTCTCCCCTAGGGGCCCTTGGCTCTCCGTGGAATGTCGGGCATGCCACTTGAAAATGGCTTGTTGCAGAGGAACCACCGTGGCCCTGCAGCCCGCTGATCTGTCGAATGCTGACTGTCGAACAACGGTGGGCGAGTTAACCTCTGTATCCACTTTCTTCATCTGGAAGAGAGAAGGCATCGTCATAGCCCATATGTCGTAAGATTGCTGTGAAGAGGAACTGAGTTAATACAGTGCTTGGAAGGTGCTCAATAAACGTTAGCAGTTATTGTCGTTGTGTACGTTTTATGGGGGTTGTTTCCACAGCAGGATTGTAAATTGTTTGAGGGCCAAGATATCTGCAGCTTTTTATCTCAAGCCTAAAATGGCGTTGTTCATTAAAATACGCTTTTAAAGCTAGAAGACACATGCTTGTTGATCCCTGACTGCTACACGTTTGTCCTGATGGCATTTATGTCTAAACTACCATCCTGGATGGACTGATTCTTGCATGTTCTTCTCAGCTGCTGAACTTCTAATTTCCCTCTCCTTTTTAAAAGAAATTTTGCATCTCGGTGTTGCGGATACCAGTGCGTCCTGATACCTGCCTCTTCCCTCCTCCCCGGGCCCCTCCAGCTCTCCATCCCCTCCCCTCCTGCTGCCTGGTCCCCCTGGCCAGGGTGGAGCAGAGGTTGGGGAGGTCGTGCCATTTCCCAGCAGCCTTTCCCTTCCTGTCTCCCCCTAGCTGGTTGTGACAAAATGTACAGGGGACTGTGGTTGGATGGTGACTCAGGAATGTAAGTTCATTGCGTTCGGGCTCAGAGTGACCATTTCTTCCGATTCTTTTCCCCGCAGAAGCCAATATATTTTATTTTAATTACTCTTTAAAAAAAAATAACTACATCCAACATACAGAAAAATGCATAAAATAACATTCACCTGTGTACCCTGGTCACGTGAACATTTTGCCACATTTACCTGTTCTTCCTTTTAAGATACTTTATAGATGTAGTTGAATCCCATCCTTGAAGCAAGCACTAAGTGGAAGTTTATGTCATCCTTTCTATTCATGTTTAATTTTATATATATATTAAACTGTACAGGGCAATAAAGAGAATTGGATACTTTCAAGTTTTTATTCATAACATTTTTATATATATAAAAATATGTAATGTGCATCAGTTTGTAGAGCACCCATACTCCAGCATGTAGGCTGGAGCCCACTAGACTTGCTTGAATCCCTGCAGTACAAAGGCCACTCAGTGCCCCCGACAGTGAACACCTGCCAGGTTGTCACAGCACCACCATTGGTCCAAGGAGTTGGAGCAAGAAGGGTAGCCGCATTGGCAGAGGAAGCAGTGAGGCAAATTTGTGTAGCTCTTTAGGGCAGGCCCAGGATATCGGAACCTCACTGCTCCAACCTGTCTCGGGCCCTCCTGGTGGAGGCAGTTAAAGCAAAATGATAAGTGTTCAGGGTCCCAGGGAAGTGAAGATGACTGCCAGTGATGAGCCTAAGATTGCCTAGTGGAAAAATGGATCATTATTACCTCCACATACTAGCCACTAGAAACCAACATTTCACCATTGACCTTGATTTCCCTAAACATAAATGTTTTTCTGCCATGAGAAGCACACAGGGTCTTCATCAGTTCATTTTTACAAAAGATGCCTTCCAAGGTATCTGTTGATGGACATAAGTACAGAATGGTTTTTGCTACCACTGCAGAAAGTCCCACATCCCCATTTCCACTAGGACAAGGCTCCGCCTCACTTCCATTACGCAGCCCGGAAGTTCTGAATGCGCATGCTTCCTGGTATGAATTGGACACGTTCAAAAGATTGACGTACTTTGAAGTAATGGCCTCCAGATCTCCCAGATACCACAGCATGACATGTGACACTTCACAAAGGGCCTGAATGAAAGGAGCTACAGGAATGGCGCGTGTGCCTTGAGGCAAGGAAAGTGTTATCGCAAACATTCCAAGGATTATAGGAATACCTGTGGCAGTTCCTTTGAAGATTTTTTTTAAGTACATTTTATTGATTGTGCTGTTACAGTTGTCCCATGTTTTTCTCCCCTATATCCTCCTCTGCCCAGTACCCTCATTCCCTCCAACATTCCTCCCTGCCTTAGTTCACGTCCATGGGTTGTACATGAGTTCTTTGGCTTCTCCATCTCCTATACTATTCGCAACCTCCTGCTGTCTATTTTGTATGTACCATTTATACTCTTATTCCCTGTACCTTCCCCCCCATTCTCCCCCTTTCCCCACTGATAACCCTTCATGTGATCTCCATTTCTGTGATTCTGTTTTAGTTCTAGTTGTTTGTTTAAATTTTTTTTAGGTTCAGTTGTTGATAGTTGTGAGTTCGTTGTCATTTTACTGTTCATAGTTTTGATCTTTTTCCTGGGTAAGTCCCTTTAACATTTCATATAATAAGGGTTTGGTGATGGTGAACTCCTTTAACTTGACCTTGTCTGGGAAACATTTTATCTGCCCTTCCATTCTAAATCATAGTTTTGCTGGATAGAGCAATCTTGGATGCAGGTCCTTGCTTTTCATGACTGTGAATACTTCTTTCCAGCCCCTTCTTGCCTGCAAGTTTTCTTTAGAGAAATCAGCTGATAGTCTTATGAAAACTCCTTTGTAGGTGACTGCCTTGCTGTTTTTAAGATTCTCTGTCTTTAATCTTGGCGTTTTAATTCTGATGTGTTTTGGTGTGGCTCTCTTTGGGTCCAACTTGTTTGGGACTCTGAACTTCCTGGACTTGTATGTCTATTTCCTTTGCTAGATTGGGGAAGTTCTCCTTCATTATTTTTTCAAATAAGTTTTCCATTTCTTGCTCTTCCTCTTCTCTTCCTGGCACCCCTATGATTTGGATGTCGGTACATTTAAAGTTGTTCCAGAGGTTCCTAAGCCTCCCCTTGGTTTTTTGAATTCTTGTTTCTTCATTTTGTTCCAGTTCAATGTTTATTTCTTCCTTTTGTTCCAAATTGTTGATTTGAGTTCCAGTTTCCTTCCTTTCACTGTTGGTTCCCTGAATATTTTTCTTTATTTCACTTTGTATAGCTTTCACTTCTTTCTTTATTTTGTGGCCATACTCAGTCATTTCTCTGAGCATCCTGACTACCAGTGTTTTGAACTCTGCATCTGATAGGTTGGCTATTTCCTCACTGCTTAGTAATTTTTTCAGAATTTTGATCTGTTCTTTTATTTGGGCCAAATTTCTTTGTCTCGGCACACCTGTTACATTGTAAGGAGCAGAGTCTTAAATACTCACTAGGGCAGGGCAACCCACCTCACCATGTTGCAGCACTATATGTGGGGGAGGGGTCAGAGAAGGAACAGTGCTGCTTACATGGCACTTGCCCTGCTTTCAGTCACTTCCCCCACTTTCCCACAAGCAAATTGGGCCCTTTCAGGTGCTTCCTTGGTGCTGATTCCTGGGTAGATGGGCTTATGTACATTCTAGTACCCCATGAGACCCTCCAACGGACTCTTGAGAGACTGGCAGTTTCTCCTACCATGGCAACACTCCCCCCCCATAGGTTTTTATAGTCAGAGGTTTTGATGCCTTATTTTCCTGGCGCTGGAACCCTTGGTTGCGTGGTCTGTCTTGCTCCCTAGTTGCTCCTCCCAGTTTTTATCTGCACGTAAATGTGGGACTTCCCAGTCCACCAGCCATCACCTCACTTTGTTCCTCTCCCCCTGGCTTCCCATCTCTGCCCTTCCTACCAGTCTGGATGAATATTTCTCCTTTAACTCCTTGGTTGTCAGACTTCCACATAGATAGATTTTCTAGCAGTTCTCGTTTCTTGCTTTTAAATTGGTTGGTGTCCTTTTGGTTGTTCGAAGAGGTAAAGCATATCTATCTACACTTCCATCTTGGCCAGAAGCCTACAGATTGTTTATTGGCTGCAACCTATAGTAATACATTTTGTTACCAATTAATATATTTTGAAAGCATTCCATTATAAAGCTTATTGAGGATATTGTACATGCAACAAAATGTAGATTCGAAATTTGATGACAATTGTAACCACCACCTCAATAAACATATGAAACACTTTCTTGACCCCAAAATGTTTTCTCATGCCCTTTTCCAGTCAGTTCTGCCCCCAGGAACAAATTGATCCATTTTTTGTCACATAGTCCATAAGTCTACCTTCACAGAAAGGAGCCCTGTCCCTAACTCCTCCCTTCCCTTCCTGTTGATAATTGGCACCACTCTTCATTCACTCGTTCATTCACATTATTTTGAATTAAACTGTGGAGTTCTTACTCTACACCAGACACTGTACTAGGCATTTGGGACTAATATTTTAATATTTAAGATTACATTTTACAAAATCGCGCTGAGAAAGATACAAAGAAGGCTAGCCTGTCAAAATGTAACAATTTACAAAGTTCTTTCACATATATTTGTTATTTTTTGTTGAGTTAAACTTGTTGTATAACATTATATAAGCTCTGGACATACAACATTATAATTCAACATCTGTATATACGATGAAGTGATCACCACTAACAGTCTTGTTACCATCCTTCACCATATAGTTGCCCCCATGACCCTGTTAACTGCCAATCTGTTCTTTGCATCTGTTTTGGTTTTTGTTTGTTCATTTTTTTAGATTACACATGAGTCAAATGATATGGTATTTGTCTTTCTCCATCTGTCTTATTTCACTTAGGTCTATCCATATTGTCACAAATGGCAGGATTTCATTCTTTTTTATGGCTGGGTAGTATTCCATTGTGTATATGTACTGTACCTTTATCCATTCATCCATTGATGGACACATAGGTCATTTCCATTCTTGGCTATTGTAAATAATTCTGCAATGAACAGAGGGGTGCCTGTATCTTTTCAAATTAGTGTTTTCATATTCTTTGGACAAACACCCAGAAGTGGAATTGCTGGATCATATGGTGGTTCTTAATTTTTTTGAGGATCACATATATCTTTGTATTTAATCCTCATAGCAGTCTTTAATCATTTTTATAGATATTGAAGGCTAGGTAACTTCAGATAATGTTGTTTTTGACAAAAAAATAAGATTTTGACTATAAAGTGATTTGTTTTTATTGCTTATAAATTGCCTCTGCTTTTGATTCCTCTTGTATTAGCTCATAATTTATATATCAGTCTTCTTTGAGTAGTGCCTAAAAAGGCATTGTATAAAGGGTTACTTCTCTATATTTTCCAAAAGAATACCACTAAGAAGGCAGTAAAGGAATGCTAAATGTGTATTTCCTATTCCAAATACCAGGCAATTATCTTAGTTTGCAGGTGGCCCCTGTGCAGGGTTACTTGTTAAGGATAAGCTCCGGACAGGCAAAGTCTGAGGAATTTTTATGGGACAGAAACTGAAGACATAAAAGACATCCGCAATGAGTAACTCAGCAGTGACTTAAATTTCTACTCTTAGAATTACTTTTTACTTCAGTTTCATAGATGTTCTCTGTAAGATTCTGGTCACTTGGTCTTATCCTTTCAACCACAAAGGAATGTATTAGGAGATTATGGCATTCAAAGTTAATTATCTGAAGCTTTTTTCAGTATGTACTCTAGAATACGAATGTGATCCTCAAGAAAGGTAGAAAACATTTTTTCTTCACTAGAAATCATTTGAGACAGGAAACACTACTCATACGAAACAGATAAGTGAAGTTGAAATTGGCATTTCTCCCATGTATGAATAAAAAGCCATTTACTTTTTTTGTTTCATTTTATTTTAGTGACTGTATATATGCCTTGTTTCCTGGGTCCATGAGAAGCATGAGCCTGTTGGGACTTGGGAAAAGGAGAAAACAAGACATCTTCACAAGGAAAACCAGACAGTAACGAAAAATATCCCAAAGTCTGAAGAGACAGAAGACAAACATGGCAGACAGAAGACTTGGGGATCCTCCAGAGGGTAAGATGAGTTTGTGCAGCTCTGAGGTTGGTGCTATAGAAAACTAGGGCTGTGCTGAGAGAAAAATCTCTGATGACTGACTAAAGCCTGAAGCTTGGAAGTAAAACAGAAATTAACTTAATTCATTAATTTGTTATGGTTATTCTTATTCTTTCACATTTATTGAATTTACCATAATACCAGACCTTAACTGTAAGTATGATTAATGTTTCAGAAACTCTGATAGTAGAGACCTATACAGTATTGGAAAAATGCAATGACTCAGAAAAAGATTGTAGACAAATCTTTGTCTAAAAAATCAAGGTAGTTTTAAAAATTAAGAAAACAGTGATATGCTATATATTTAGAGGGGATTTTTCAGTTATAGGGAAAGATGAAATTTAAATTCATCTGATTTATGTGTGTACAGAGGATATATACAAAGTAGGCAAAATATACAGTAGATTTTCAGAAGAGAAGAATGTCATATTTATTTAAATCCTTTACTAAGGATGTTTTTTAAAAACATAAAAGAACAGTGTTATGAACCCCCATGTACTCAACATCTAACTTCAACTATTACCTGCATAATGTGGAACTTGTGGCCCGCTTTGGAATATTTAAATGTAAATCTAAGATATTACATTATTTTATTTGTAAATAGTTTTCTTCTCTTGAAAATATATTTTAAAAACATAACCAAAATAGAATTATCACACCTAAAAAAATTAATAGTTATTCCTTAACTCGTCACATACCCAGTGAGTTATTCACATCTACCCAGTTCTCAATCATAGTTGGGTTGTATTTTTTTCTCTTTTTGCAGTAGGGTCACACACTGCATTTAACTGATATATCTTTTAGATTGCTTAATTTTTTTAAGTTTTATTATAGAAAATTTCAAACATAAAAGTAGAGAGAGGGATGAAATGAATCCCATGGAGCCATCAGATGGCTTCGCCTGCTGTCAACATACGGCTAACACTGTTTCATCTAGCCTCCCTCACTTCTCCTTTCCCCCATACCATTTAACTGGAGCCAAGTCTATCTAGACCCAGAATTTTAGCCATAAATACTTGAATACTTATCTCTAAAACATAAGGATTCTTTTTAAAAAATACTATCCCAGTACTTTTATTGTTATAAAAGGTGAACAAAAAATTTCTTAGTACCATCAAATATCTGGCATTTGGATTTTCCTGATTGTCTCATAAATATACCTTTAACAATTGATTTCTTTCACACTGGATCTGAACAGGGTGTCCACACATTGCATTTGGTTGATGTGTCTCTGATGTTTCTCTTAATCAGCAGGGCACCCGTCCTTTTTTTCCTTTTCTTGACATTTATTTTTATTTCTTGCTGTTACTAAAGAAACAGAGTCTTTTGTTCCTTGGAATGTCCCACATTCTGGATTTTACTGATTGCATTCCTGAGGCGTAATTTAATACATTCCTCTATCCCTTTACTTCTTGGAACCTGGTAGTTAGCTCTAGAAGCATGATCAGATTCAGGTTCAGTTGTTATGCAGAAAGACTTCCTAGGTGGTGTACTTCCTGTTGCACTGAATCAGGAGGCTAATGGTGGCTGCTTTTCCCTCTTTGTATGATAAGATTGATCAGCTGGTTCAGCAGTTGTCAGTCTGGTCATCCATTATAAAACTCCTCATTCGCTTTTTGTGGAATGGTTTTAGCTGCTGTTGATGACAATTGCCTAGATCCATTATCTCATTGGGGAAGAGGATATTTTAATGCAACCAAACATTGGTTCTGTCATTCAGAATAGTTTTACATTAGTATTATTTCTTAAATTCATTAACATAATAAATTTGTTTTGTCTTAATCTCCTTTAGTGGATCTCAAGAGAAATAATGTTTAGGAAGAATGCCTTGTAAACCATAAAAATCTATATAAATATTACTTATTATTTGGGGACCTTGTTAAAATACAAAAAAGGCATTTTTTAAAAAGTGATATATTTTTATCTCCATAGACTCTCAAAAGGATTTGGAAAATGACCCATCAATAAATTCTCAGGCACAGGAGACAACAGTCACAGCAAGTACCACCGAAGAAGCTCACACCCTGAGCCCTGCCTCTGGCCTCAATGAAGACACTCAAGAAATTGAAACAGTAGGTTCAGGAAGTACAGAAATAGCTGACCCATCAGAAAGTCCCAATGAAACAAATTGTGGGCAACACCCAAAGGATGAAACAGAATGTGAGACCAACCAGAGTTTTCAGGATGGCGAACAAGAACATCTACTCTCTTCAGAAAGTCTGGGTGAAGAACCCTTGCATCCAGAACCCAACAGTTCTCTAGGTGATGAGGCAGAAAGAGCAGGTGCACCAATAGGGAGCAGCTCCTCGGACCTCCCTGACGAAGTGAGCAGCAGACCCGGAGCTTCCCAGGGGCCACCTGCTGTAGACTCCCTGGGTGCCCAGAGTCTTGGTCCTTCCAGTGCAGGGCTGGAGAGCCAAGGGACACTCAGAAGGCGACTGGTGGAGCCAGGTGAGAGTGCCCACTGACCTTCTGTCCCACTTTGTATTGATTGCTCTGTTACTGACAACACAGCATAGGTCAGGGTCCTTTCCAGAGAACATCTCTTTCCTTGGGCCTTGTCCAAGGTCACATAAAGAGATATGACTAAGTTGGAATTAGAATGAGGTTTCTTCTCTCCTAGACTAGCTCATTCCACTCCATTAAATAAACTGCATTTGTAAACAGTGGTTTCATTTATGTACTGATTGTATTAGTGTAGTATGATGGGAAAAAAAAGGCCATGACTTTTTAAAAATTCACCTCTGGCTTTTTATTTCTCATGAGCATGTTTTCACTTATGATTTTTAAAATCTTTTTGTGTTTTGGGAAACTAAATGCTACAAAAATCAAGAGATGAGAAATTTAAAAACCAATGTCTATGGTGCAAGTACCGTTAATGCAGTCATTTCAGTTTTATAGGACTTGGAGCAAATCAGTTAATTTCTCTCTGTCTGATCCCTAGTCCCCTCCCCCAGCTTGTATATTAAGAACAAGCATCATATCTTTCCTTATGAAGATAATGGTTACAGTGTGCTAAGTCCTTACTGGAACTCAAGGGCCAATGGATTCTACCTGTGGCCTTTCCCCTTGGGTGACCTTTGGCAAATCTCTTCACTTCCTGTTACTTGAGTTTCTTCTTTGTAGAATGAAGAAGTTGGACAAGATGGTATCCAGCTGGTCTCTTGCAGCTGTCACCTTCTGTGACTGTATATGTGGATTTGTATTTTCCAAGTACTCAAGAGCTCAGCCTGAGATGCCTATTTATCAGTGCAAAGGAATATAAAATATAAGACACTCTGCTCCTCAGGGACCTAAGGGCTAGAAATTCATGTTTTACTATAAATCCATCACTGATCTCAAATGTATGTTTCATTCATTAATCATTAAGATGGTCTGTAACTTCAGTGAAGTCAGGGACTATGTCTCTCTCGTTCATTGTGTTTTGTGGCACCTGGCACAGAGAACTCTATGAATATTTGTTAATTGAAGAAATGAATGAGAGCTCTATGGACCATTAAATGCCATCAGAATTTCACCAGTGTGCAGGTTCACTGAGTAGAGGAAGAAAATATTGTTTTAAAATGTAGTTTTTATTTGTGGGAAGCAACTTAATATAATGGAATGAGCTAATCTAGGAGATGAGAAACCTTGTTCTAATCTCAGCCACATTTCTTTATGTGGCCTTGGGCAAAACCCTTAACCTCCTTGGACCTTTGGCCATAATAGATAAGGTGGGAGGCCAGAATGGGCGATCACTAAAGATCCTTTCAGTCTGGGGGAGTGATGGGGAGAAAATGGAGACAACTGTACTTGAACAACAATTTTTTAAAAAAATGTGAAAGAAAATATAAAAAAAGATCCTTTCAGTCCTTAAATTCTGTGATAGGATATATTAAAAATCTATTTTTTGTGGTGTGATATGACTAAATGAACTGTCCTTTGCAAGTGAAGATGATTCTATTTCTTTACTTAATACAGTATGATGTTTGAGTTGTTTTTCCAGGAAGGGTTCCCATAACCCTTCCTGGAAAGCAATACTCAGCTTTCACTGCTGAGTGAGGTACCTTGCTGGGGTCAAGCACACCTGTACACTCTAGAGCAGGGGTGTCAAACTGATTTTCACCAGGGGCCACAGCAGGGCTGTGGTTGCTTTCAAAGGGCTGAATGTAATTTCGGCTCCTTAACAGTTAAGGAGTAGTTACATTTATACAGTCCTAAAATTATTCCGGCCCTTTGAAGGCAACTGCGAGGCCAATGTGGCCCCGGTGAAAATGAGTTTGACGCCCCTGCCCTAGAATGAAATACCTTAGAGTGCTACCAAATCCTGTGTTCCTTTGTACCCCACATTTTAAGATTGGTGTCTCACCCACAACTACATTTTTATATAGTTGATAAACATTCTTAACCTTGTAGCCCCTGTTTTGTCTACCTCTTTCACTAAGAGTTTCAGACTTGCTTTTGTTAGCTTGCAACTGTACAGTAATCTCTCCCGGCTCTAAGCTTAGTGCCTCTGTCATTTGTGTACGTGGGGCCCCGAGGAGCCATGTGAGACTTGAGCACCAGAATTCGAGCACCACTGTCCTGTGATGCTGAGTGTTGTATACAGCTGCCAATTCTCAAATCACTTAATTTTGTACATTTTTGGTTGACTTACATAGATAGGTTTGGCTGCAATATTAGGATCCTTGCTTCTTTGTCCCTGAAGTAAGGGCCAGTGAGGAATTGTGAAAGTAGCAACAGTACCCTCAAAGGAATTTTATAGCACTGCATTTTAACCTTCTAGGAAGAATAAAAATAATAGTGAACTTTACGGAAAAGACAGGAAAAAAGTTAGCCTTGTATAAAAGAAAATTTTACAAAGGATAGAAATCCTCTCAGTCAAATAATTCTTTGGTTTGGTAAGAAGTGTAAAGTATACACACTCTCATTAGTGTACTGTCTAAAAATAATGTTCTTTTTTCCCCTCAGAAGCTGAAAGTCATCAACAAGAAATACAAACACTGGAAGAAACACAAACATTGGAAGAAAACAAAGAGAATGCACAGGGCGCCATCAGGAAGATTAATAACAAGGCGTTTTTGAGCTATGGTGAGAACCAAGCTGGTGTTGGTTCACATTCAGAAATCCTCCGAAAACATACTAGAAGGCTTGCAGAGCTAAACAGCGTAATCATGGGTTTTGTTTTGTTTTGTTGTTTTGTTTTTGTTTTTTTTTAAGTTAGAAAGTAGGTAGCAATAACCTAGAGAGCAGTAGAGCTTTAGGGGGTTTCCCTTTGGGGGTCCTGGCTGGTCCTTGGCCACCCTGAATGAAATGGGCATGTCCCACAGGAGGAAAGGCCATTCGCAAACAAGAACCGAAACTGCCCGAACTGTTCCGTGCGAATGAACCTCGCAGGCGCGGTTGTTAACACCTTGACCATCTAACAAAAAACCGTCTGCTGTAGGTAGTGTAGGTGCTTTGAGAAGGTAGACCATCCTGATAGTTCACTTCTGAATGGTATCTCTATATTGCATTGCTGCAACAAAGATCTCGGGGCCACAAACACATAAACTTAGCTTTTACTTCTGAACAAAGACGTCGTATCTTCAAATAATTAAAGCTAGGAAATCAGCGGGTGGGGAAGCTATATCCGGTAGATTCTAGGAGCAGAAAGTTCCCAGGATTCCGGCCCAAGACACTCACCACGGCCAGTGAGCCTCACAGGAGGCACCTGGGTCAGCTCAGCGCGGGCCTGCTTGCCCACTCACGCTCGCGCTCTCTGTCGTTTTTCCTTCCCATCCCCTGGCAGGCCCCGTCGTTCTCGTCGTCTTCCTGGTTGCCGCGGCTCTGGTTTTCAGCTCCGTCCAGAGCTACTTCCCCGCGGCCCCGCGCGCGCCCCGGAACCCGGCCCTGGAGGCCTTCCTGGCCCAGTTCGGGCAGCTGAAGGAGACGTTTCCGGGCCAGAGCTCCTTCCTGTGGCAGCGGAGCCGGAAGTTTCTCCAGAAGCACCTCAACGCCTCGAACCCCACCGAGCCGGCCACCATCATCTTCACGGCAGCGCGGGAGGGCAGAGAGACCCTGAAGTGCCTCAGCCATCGCGTGGCCGACGCCTACACCTCCTCCCAGAAAGTCTCCGCCATCCAGATCGACGGGGCCGGGCGGACCTCGCAGGACAGCGACACGGTCAAGCTGCTGGTTGACATGGCGCTGAGCTCCGGCTTCGAGAACGGCCAGAAGGCCGCCGTGGTGCACAGCTTCGAGTCCCTTCCCGCGGGCTCCACCCTGATCTTCTACAAGTACTGCGACCACGAGAACGCCGCCTTTAAGGATGTGGCCCTGGTGCTGACGGTTCTCCTCGAGGAGGAGACGTTAGAAGCGAGTGTCGGCCCGAGGGAGACGGAAGAAAAAGTGAGAGATCTTCTCTGGGCCCGGTTCACCAACTCGAACACGCCCCACTCCTTCAACCACATGGACTCGGACAAGCTGAGCGGGCTGTGGAGCCGCATCTCGCACCTGGTGCTGCCGGTCCAGCCGGTGAGGCCCATAGAGGAGCAGGGCTGCGGGCTGTGAGCCCAGCGCGCCTGCGCGGGAGGCCGGCGCTCGGCGCGGTCGGCCCAGAGGCCTCCGGTGGCCGCGGGAGGAGAGGGTTGGACGCGAGGACGTCGCCCGAAAAGCACAGGGGAGCTGCTCTGAGGGAAAAAAAAAATCTTCTATTTTTCACTTCTGGCAGTTTTTTTCTAAGCTAAGCATGGCCAAGCTAAAAGCTGGCCTGACTTTGTTTCCTTGCCTTTCAAGCAAATCGGGTTTGAAATATAGCATGATATATGTAACTGCGGATTTTTTGTAATCTAAAAATAACAGCAGCAGAATTACTGCACAGGAATGCAGTCTTCTCAGAGTAACTCCAGAGTGATTTTTGTATCATACGTGAAATGTTTCAAAAGCTCATTGTAATAGCCCGGTGGTGGGATTACATTTTATACTAATTTGCACTTTTTGAATGGTATGAAAAAAGGAAATTTGTATTCAAATAGCTAAATACTTTATGTAAGTCACTATGCTTTTCTTTCTGTTCGTGAGCTGAGATAAAAGCAGCTGTACTCAAAAAATGTTTTTTTTTTTTTTTAAATGGGAAATGGTGGGGGATTGCTTATAATCAATCAGGAATTCTAATTGGCAGCACCTTTACCTCAGCTCTTCTGAATTGTCCAGGGCAATGAATTTCACGCTGTGTCTACTGTTCAACCCAGCCCCCCCACCCCTTTGTATTCAAACAGTTCTTCGGCTGTTTCATGGGGATTCTTCTAAGATTCCGTTGGAACAGAGAGTTCCACTGATAACGGAGTTTGAAAACCCCTGATTGAGAGAGAAATCATCTTAGAAGACAGGAAATGGGTAGAAAAAAATGAATGTATTAAGATTGTGAGTAGAAACAGGATACAATATATGTTTATTGCACAGACATGTTTTTTATAGAAGTCAAAGACCTATAGATGAACAGCAGAATGTTTAAAGTAGTATCTACTAGCATATTTCTGATGCTTTTGTTAATTTCCATTAGTCATCAGTTCTTTCTCCCCTGAATAGAATTTTTTTTTTTTTTTTAATTTATCTTCAGAGGGGAAGGGAAGGAGAGAGGGAGAGAAACATCAATGTGCGGTTGCCTCTTGTATGTCCCCTGCCGGGAACTGGCCTGGCAACCCAGGCATGTGCCCTGACTGGGAATCGAACCGCGACCCTTCGGTTTGCAGGCCCGCGCTCAATCCACTGAGCTACACCAGCCAGGGCCCTGAATGGAATTTTATAATTGTCTAGGATGAGAGTGTGAGTGTCCTTTAAGAGGGAAAAAAACAATAACCAAATGAATAGTAAAATTTATATAGGTATATTAGCATATCTTTACCATACTGTTTACTTGTTAAGCAGGAATAGAACATTATATAATGCACCTCATTTATTTATCTGCTAGTTAGAAGTACCATTCAGTTAACAAAGAAATGCAAGAGATGTATACTTAGTGAGAGAAAGCAAAAATGGTAGATAATTTCTAAGAGTTTCTAATGGTCAGTATTAATTGTTGGACCCATGTTCTGTGACTGTTAAAGATTGAGACAGTGTTTACGAAGACAGTAGATTTTCTTGTTTGTTTAAATTTCAGGTCTGAAAGCAGAACTCTAGGAAATGATCTTGACCTAACGAAGGGTCTGTCCCATTACATGGCAGTCCTAGGAACTACCACCATGCTCCTGGGCCATTTCAACTATTCCTGGAATGTTTCAGCTAGATTTTGGCCTCCCTGCTGGTATGAGAGCAGAGAAGTCATATGATTAAAGAATGGAAGGAATTTTGGAAACAGTAAGAAGATATCAGTATCTTTATTGAAGAATCTGTTTGAAAATACCCGTTGCAGTAAAAACAGATAAATCTATTCTAACCAAAGTAGAGGCCTACCTAAAGAAACTATTTTCATTTGGGATTTTTATGAAGGAACCTTCTAACAGAGTTGAGGAAAGGCCTACCTGAATAAAAAGTTAAAGCATGGTGAATAGAATATCAATCCAAAATACACTCAGAGGAAATAAACTGAAGAAAGATCTATATACCATAGTCAAAATTTTTCCTGCATTTCTAGATCTCAGATGCTCGCATTACACACAAACCGATGGTACCTTGCAGAACTGTTTCGTGGGCCAGCTGCCCTGGCTGCCTCGGATCTCGAAAGAACCATGTGATCTGTGTGTGTCTAATGTCAGCGACTCAGGTCAGAGTTGAAACAAAGGCTCTTGTTTCTTCATTCAGTTGAATATGGTTTTTCATTATTTCCTTTAATTTAGAAAAGAAATTTCAAAAAATTACAACTTTTTTACCATTCAGTCTTTGTTTTAAAAACCCTTTCCTTCCATGGATAAGGGCAGTCATCTGAAACCGTTGTCAGTTCTCTGTTGACTACTTCAGAAGTCACTGAAAAGAAGCAGTATATTAGCTCTGGGTCTTCTTATGAAAAAATGATTATTTTTAAAGCATAAAACTTTATATTTTTAAAGGAACAAATAAAATGTATTATCTAATAGACTCTTAGGTTAATTTCTACTTGATTGTTTCTATTTTCACATTTTTCAAGTTTCCAGATTTTCTTTTGTGTGTCCAGTAGTTCATCTTTCATTCCTATAATAGATGTATTGTTTTATTTGACTTTAGAACAAGAACTTGTGGGCATATGACACCCAGACACCACCATTTAGTTACTATTGCAGAATAGCTCTCATTACATCATGTATTAACATAAACACTTTTTAATTGACACCAGCATCCTTAGAAGCAACTGGTGGAATAAGAAATTGTCTCTGGACTTGAGTTTTGCCCCTGTGGGATAAATTTTAGGTTTCCCAGTTAGTTTCTAAGGGTTGGCGAAGAAGTTCCAGGGGGTTCATATCACTAAGAGGTAGTAATGATATTGTTTCTATTTTTTAAATCAAATAATTTGAATGAATTTCATTTGAAAGTCTCCCAGCTTACGGTGGTAAAGCTCAGCATGCTGTGATCTCTACCCCTACCCAACTAAGGACCCCTGTGAGCAGTGGTAGATGCTGAGGTGGTTTTGACCTTTTCACAGTTTTTAATTGTTTGAATTATACTTTTATCTGTTAACGGCAGGTGGCATAATGAGCACTGACATTAAAAAATAACAAACATAACACGTGAACATGATGATTCAAACACGTGATCTTCACCAGGACTGTATCAGCATATCTCCAACCAAAATATTTATGCAGCATATATACAGGCATCTAGGACTTCAAAAACTAATGTTAAATAGAAAATGCAATTTTTGTATCTGATTAGGGTTATCATTTAATGGGAATGACTTTATATCCATGTAGCTTATTTGTGAAGAAGTACTTTCAAATAGCAACATGAAAACTTTATATCATTTGAAAATAAAACAATTTTAAAATTAAGCCAGTACATATTTGTAAAGTGCTCAATAATTATTTCATAAAAGCAGTTTTTAAATCTTTTTCAAGTTGAATATGTAGTTAATATCAGTGTTCATTTTAATATTTCGTTTGCCAGTGTGCGCATAATATATTTCATTTTTAAATTTGTTGAAAAGTCATAGTGGTTTGGTTTGGTTTTGTTTTCAAAATTAAAGTACCGTCAACACTGTGCACCACTGTTCTTATTTGTCTTTATATAAGAATTTAGAATATCATTGATTACAAATCCCTTAATCGTAACCCAAGGAAATACAAAATGATTATTTAATTTTTTTTCTAAAGGCTTCTATGAGATGATCACATAGTGAACCTTAGGAGTCACACACTTGTGAATAATAACACATTTGCAGAAAAGACGTTACCAATTCTAGAGAGAACTAAACTGAGATACCCATGTAAAACAGTTTCTCCAGAGGACTTTAAAATATGCCTTCTTCCTATTTATTGACAGTTTTGGTGTTAGGTTGTGGCCTAAATTTGCCTTACTAAGACTGAGACTGGACTATTAAAACTCATTTCTAACTAATAAACTGCCCTATCACAACTGACTTCCCTACCTGGCTTTAAAAATATATGTAGCCCTGGCTGGTGTAGCTCAGTGGATTGAGCGCGGGCCTGCGAACCAGAGAATCGCGGTTCGATTCCCAGTCAGGGCACATGCCTGGGTTGCAGGCCAGTTCCCAGCAGGGGACACACGAGAGGCAACCGTACATTGATATTTCTCTCCCTCTTCCTCTCTCCTACCCTTCCCCTCTAAAGATAAATAAATAAATAAATAATTAATTAATTAAAAAATATATATATGTATGTGTAGACTAAGAAAGAGCACCGGCCTTGCCCAAATGGCCTGAGGACACAAGCAGCATCCCCTAACCTGCTAATAATCTGTAAAGATAAACGAGTCTTCGGTGCCTTCCCTTCCAGTATTACGTGTAGTCTGTATCTCAGCTTGTTTCGATGTCTTTAAAAATCTAGAGATTGGTTCATGCCATGGGAAATGATTTCCCCCGTTTCCTCATCAGGGCTCATAAACGAAATTTGCCCTTGGCCAAGAGCACTTACCTGAATTAAAAGAAACAATTTGGACTCGGGAAGCCACAGGCTGAGGAACGCAGTCGCCGCCGTGGCGGGGCAGTGGCCAGGATGTCAGGCCCAGCCTGCCTTCCCTCGTGCCCCAGCCTCATCAGCAGGAAGCTTCTCGCAGCTGGTCCCAGCTGATCCGATTACTCGAGGTGTAAATCTATTTGCCATCCCTACCATCAGAGAAAGAAGCAGCACGATGGCTTTGAAACACAACTGCATTTTTTTCTATTTAACAAAAATGAGTGGACTTTTGTCAGTATTCGGGTCCAAGTTCTTGGCATTTCTCGGCTGCCCAGCTGGGGTTGCTTTTGCATTTGTTTCTTATGGATGTTGAAGAATGTGCCTTATTCAAATCAGTTATTTGGTTTTACCAGAAAATAAATCATAATTTTTCTCCGTTGACTGATTCTTTGTTCCATTTCCCAAAATGGCAAGTTTATAGAGATGGGCCTGTGGTCACCTACGGTGGGAAAACTGCCCTCATTTGGCAAATTCAGGAGCCTGGGAACGCTGTGCGTGTAGGTCAGGCAGCCCCGGGGCCCTAAGTGACGCCATGCAGTGCAGACGCTGAGCCTAGAACCTGCTGTTCTCCTTGCGAGTTCTTCGGGCGCTAGTCCTACTTCATGCGGCTTTTTGGGTAAGAGGGAGAGTGGGGTTGTAAGTAGAGCCCGGGGACCTGCTCCTAACCTGGGGTGTGCTGACAGGAAATGTGTTCCTCAGCGTGGTTGTCACTCAGTTGTGTGTTGGGGGTGGGGGAGTCCAGAGTGTCAACAGTTTCTGCCTTAGGGTGTCGCCAAACGAGAATCTGAGCAGCAGCACCTGAGCACCGGTCTCAGCCTCTCACCCCTTCCCTTGGCTTTCCGTCCCTGCTCTTCTCTGCTCAACTCAAAACAGCCAATCGATTGATATAGTTCACAGAATAGTTTTCTACCAGATCTGAATTCAATTTTGAAAATCTGATTTTTTTTATAGTTTAGAAAAATAGGAATTCTCAGGAGCTTGCCTATCTTAAAATACAAGCTCCCAGTGGAATAGGCTCAAGTCCAAGGATAAGAGGAGCCTGAGAATGAAGAACAAAGGATTTTCCCAAAGGATTTTCCCAGCACCCACCTGGGGTTGCAGCAGTAGCAGCCGCCTCCTTTCTTTGTAGACGAGCTGAATGCAAACTGCGCCGTGTGTGTGGCGGAGGGGCACTGGGAGGGAGCAGCAGTGAAACCACCCTCCACGGACAGCCTGTCTACCCTGGAAGATAAGGGGTCCACCAAATACCAGTGTTCCGTTTTCGAATGCCATGTAGAAGCAGAAAGAGGGAGTGGTTCCTACTGGGGCTGGCCCAGGAGGAAGTCATTAAATCAGGGAAAAGGTTTGAAGAACATGTAAACTTTGGGTTGAAGCTTGGTCAGTGGGGTCAGAGTTGTAACTGAAAAGTCATCCCAGGTGCGTCAGAGTTGTAACTGAAAAGCCATCCCAGGTGGGAGGAACAGGACTGTGAAAATTCCTATTTTTTTTTCCTTTTCTTGGGGGGGGCAGGGGCAGGTGTGGACCCTTTCTGGATACCTGATACACATGCATTCGCACTTGAACCCTGTGGGTTGGGTTCGCAGACCCCATGTACGTTGGAACATCAGTTTGGTTGAAGTTCCTCTGCAGAATCTGGGGTGCAACTGGTTGGCTCTCCTTCCCCTTTCCCTTCTCCTTCCTTCTCTGTGGCCAGTGCTCCAGCACTATGGCATCCGGGGACCGTGAGGGGACAGGTGGCTGCCCCGTGGAGCATGTCCAGTGCAGTGAGGTCTGCTGCAGAGGTCAATCCTGGGGCTGCCCTGGTGGACGGCTTCTGCCTGGGGATGCGTGAGTGTCGACCCAGACCTCGGCCTTCCATCCTGTTGACTGGCAGGGCCTAGCCCCTGAGTGTGATGCCAGCCGGGGCGCAAGGAGGCCTGGCCTCCGCGCTGTCCTCCCAGAGGGCCTTGCTCCTCCCAGCTGGTTCATTCTCTGCTGTGCAAATCCTATTCCTTTTCACCCGAAAAGTTGCTGCCTGCCCAGGCCTCCCTCACCTTTCCCTCAGAATAAGCTGCAAAGCTACATTCCAACGCTGTTATTTTTGGAGTTTACCTGAAGCCGGTTTGTGCTTAAGGCATTTCATCGTGGGAGGAGGGAAGAGAGGATTCCTCATCACCCTACCCCCCTACGGAGGAGCCCCCTCCTTCTGGCAGGACAGGCAGGAGCAGCCTCCCTTACAACTTTGTTTTAATATAAAACTAAAATATAGCTGTTAAAAAGAATCCAAACATAAGTATTTACAGAGTTTCTGTTTGGGGTGACGAAAAAGCTTTGGAAACAGCAGTGATGTTTGCACGACACTGGCCGTGCAATGCCAACTCAAAATGGTTATGCTTGTAAACTTTCTGTTATCCACATCTTACCACAACAAAAAATTATTACTGTCTTTCCCTCTAGTCTTCTGCCTCTCGGGGAGAAAACCGCGCCATGCTTCTGTCCTAGGGGACCCTGCGCCTGTGGAGAGTCCCCGGAGGGGCCCCCTAGCAGCCGAGTCCCAGTCTTAAAGCTGCAAGGACTCAAATGTGGCAGCACCGTAGGGGGTCACGACACACCCAGCCGGCTGCTCTCCGGCAATGCGGCGCCGCTTACAGTCACAGGTCAGAGCAGAGGCCTCCGCAGGCGTCCCCCCGGGGCTCTGCTCCCAGGTGGACACCTGGACCCCTTGTGACCATCTGGAATGTGCCCTATCCTCAGGCACATTTTTGGTGTAATTTAACTCAGAAAGAAAATACCATGTTGAAAGGTAGACATTGAAAATAACATAACAAGGGAGACATTGAAAGGCTTTGTCTCTGCTCCCATCTCATCGACTGCCCACTTCCTCCCACCTTTGTCAGTTTTTTGTGTATTCTTCCAATGTCTGTCGCAGGCATATTTTATATGACCACTTTTCCCCTTAATTAAAATTCTCAATTCTTAACTTTTCTCCTTTGGGTTCCTCCTCATTCATTGTCATCAGCTCACGACTCCCCATCAGATGGGGTCCTGGGGGCTGGGTGTGGGGAGGGAGGCAAAGGCAAAGGAGGGAAGGGTGAGGGGCTGGTGAGACCCTCAGTACGCAGGGGCCTGGGGTTTGGAGTCTCCTGATCACTCTGGATCCCTTTGGTCGGGGCCTTTGTGTTTGGAGAAAGAATTCAGAGGATACTGTCAGGAGGGTCAGGCCTCTGCTTTCATTTTGGGATGTTGAATTAGACTCAGAACACACACCCTCTCAGGGGAGCAGTGCTTCGTTAGGGATAAGGATATGATTCCCGAAGGTAGGCAAAAGCCAGCCCAGGCGGATCCACTGGTATCAGTGTGGGATGGGGTGGAGCCAGCACCTGGCTTATACCTGCAGGCCAGCACGGGAGCCCCGTGTTCCTCCTGGTGACCAGGTGTCTGTGGCCGGGGCCGATGAGCCTGTGATCTTCTGAGGAGACCTGGAGGGAAGGTGATTGATGCCCAGCGTGAGCCAGCCACCAAGCCTTTGGACACTGACGCCTGCGAAGACCCAGATTGTCCTGCCTGCTGGGTGGAGCAGGCCTGGGAGCCTTGAGTCTGGGGGAGAGGGCTCCATCACCTACGCCCCAACTCCCAGCTGTGGCTGGGGTCCCTTGCTGGTGGGGTGTGTGCGTGTGTGTGTGTGTGAACGGGGTGAGGGGTGGGGAAAGTTGATGACAGGCCAGACAGGAAGCGTGGGAGCCACATGCTCCCCTCGAGCCCTGGGCGAGTCTTCCCTGAGGGACCAGCCACCCTTGGGAAAGGACCCCCTGGGGAAGTAGCTCACCTGCGACTGTGGGAGGCGGTCCTCTGGAGAGAGGGGTGCTGGACCGCCGAAGCCGGGCTGCCTGCTGCCCAGAGAGCTGTAGGCAGGGCTCCAGGTGGCCCTGAGGCGGAGAGAGAGCGTCTCTCTCTCTCATACACACTCCTGGGCACCACGCAGATCCACGCTGCCCCTCCCCCTCTGCCCACTCTCCCTCCCTCTCCACACAAAGCTGATTCCTGGGTCCCGGTCCTCATCCGACGCTCCTGCTTCCGTGGTCTCTGCAGGGGGTCAGGGCTGAGGATCTGGACGCCAAAGTCTCTTATCTCCCCCTTCCCAACACGCAGGGGCTGGTCATGGGACACTCTGGGTCTCCTCAGACTGGGTGATTGAACCCAGAGCTACAGGTGGGGACACCACAGGCCTGGACGGCGAGGGTGGATTGGGGGCAAGGAAGGGCTGATGCCCGGGTTGCTCCCCACTGAGGCGCCCCATCGTCAGTAGGGCCACTGCTGCCTCCGGGAGCCCTTTCCCACGAACCGCACGCCTTCCCTGGATGGGCGCTCGGGCTGAGGCAGTGGGGGTGGGGAGAGCAGGCGACGAGGTGGAGGGCGTCGGTTGGTGTGGACGAAGGCATGGGAGGAGGCTGGTAGGCAACTTTGGTGTTGAAAATGGATATTCTGGGTGATTAAAAAGAGTTTCCACGTTTAAATCTCGCCCAGTTGCCCCACCCCAGGTGGAGAACAGAAGACCCCATGGGATTTCCATTTCAAACTGCTCATTTATTGACATCCACTTGGTTGTGACTCCCACTTATCAAAGATGCAGGAGGAGAAATCCGTGGCGGGAGCAGTGGAGGGCCGGTGGGGACAGGCAGGCGGGGAGGACGGGCTGGGAACAGCCTCCCCTCTTCCTGCGGAGGGCGCAGTCTGCAAAGTGTCATGTCCCACGGCTGGAAAGTGGGGCGCAGGTGAGTGGGGTGAGCTGGCTCTTGCACAGGTGCGGCCCTCACGGCTCCAGGGACGGGGATGGGCGGTCTCAAGCCCGGGCCCTGAGCGACATGGGCCTGTGTGTGGGAGAGCCGGGGCCCACCACCTCTCCACCGCCCCCAGACAGATTTCCACGTGTGGGTGGACAGGGTGCTAGGCTGGGAAGGCTAAGGAGACAGGGCCGCACAAGATGCTTTTCACCTGGGGAACCCCAGGAGATCAGGGGTGAGAAGCAGGTGACTTGACCAGGTTGTCTTGATTTCTGCAAAGGCAAGAGATACCATGACACTGTGGTTTTGGGGGGAGGAGGGACAGCCCTTGCTGGGGGTGAGCCACTGTGGGATGCCAGGGCAGCCAGGCACCAGGGCGGGTCATCAGGAAGTGGCAGCGAGGGCTGCTGGGGTGTACCCGGCCCAGTCAGGGCAGGCGGTGGCAGGGTATGTTAGAGCTGTTGTCCTTAGCTGGTCCATCTGGACTCGGGGACAGGTCTCATTACCTGCACCTGGAGCTGCCTCCTGGTATAAGAGAAATGCTACTGTTTGAGGTCACTCACAGGAGAGTCAGACAAACGTGTGCTTTTCACGGACAGTTAAAATGGGTTTTTTGCCTGCGAATCCTGTGCGTGTGGTCCCTCAGCACGCATGCTTGTACCCAGGGTCGGGCGGTTGGCAAGAGCACAGGGCCAGGGCCCGTGAGACCACGTCCCGGCAGACAGGCCGTTTGCCCTGGCTTGCTTCCTGGCGCACTCCTGGGCCCTCGGAGTCCATCGGGCCAGGTCTCAGTTACCTGGAGAAAATGGGGACTCGGAGAAGATAAGATTGGTCTGAGAGCTGATGACCCAAGAGTGACCAGACCGAAGTCCTTTGAGTCTCAACCCAGTGCACCTTCATTACAGACTGAGCTGCAGGGTGACAGGAGCCTGAGCAGAGTGACAGGGAGGAGTGGCGGATTCTCTTCCTCCTGCCCTGACTACGCCCTGCGCTTTCTCAAATGCAAAATGGGGATTTCAGCAGAGGGGCCAGCTGCTAACCTGCCCCGCCCTCTGCAGCATTCAGCGACTCAGGAGTGGGTGGGGGTTAGTTATGCCTTTAAGAGGGTGCTGCCACCCTTTACTGCAGAGGCAACTGGAAAACTCATCGGATGCATTCACTCGAAAGGCACAAGGCCATGGCTGAGTCATCAGTGGGAAGAGGGAGCCGGACTTGGGGGTCGGAAGAGACAGGGATGAGCAGGGCCTCATGGGGAAACGGAGGTGGGTGGGGTGGGGGGGCTGTTGAGAGTTGAGAGAGGGCAGCAAGCCGAATCCAATTGCTAAGTCCAATCCCTCTTGTCCTCAGGAGTGAGGGCAGCTGTCCCTGGTGGGAGGGGTGGTCCGGCTCTCCTGCTCACGGCCCAGAGGGGCTTACATGGCAGCACCGTCCTGTACCAGCCACCTGAGTGCTGTGGGGGTCGGTCCCCTCAAACACCTTTTGCTCTTGCTGCCTGGCAGTCAGATTGTTCTTTCTAGTCGCTACATCCTAGAGTCTCCCTCTCCGCAGTTCCCGAAGGCAGCAAAGCCTGTGTGCGGATGGTGACAGGTGTGTGCGCGCACACCTGAGAACGCACATGCCCTTGCAGGATTGCAGCCATGCATGTCACGCAGTGCGGGGACCTCGGCCCTGGAGGCTGTCAGTGGGACCTCCCTCACGAAGCTACTGGAACCCTGGCAACGTAACTTGAAAGAGGTTCTCAGCTAGGCAGCTGGTTCCCATAGCAAAGCAAGGATTTGGGGGAGACAGGGTCAGACAGTCCCTTTTTGGCACATTCCCTGCAATCACCTTATGCTTTTAAAGCCAATTCAGCGCACACAAAAAAGGAAGGGGCAGAGCTGTGATGGGCTCAGGAATCCGCATCTGTGTTTGAGCAGCTTTGGGCTGTGCGGTCTCTATGACAACCAAAAAATACAAAACGAGATTGTGAACTGGCTTTTGGGTTCATGTTAGCACGCAGGTCCTGGAGAGGTCCCTTTAGCACTCTCCTCTTCCTTCTCAAATTCTGCGGTGTCCTAGTGGTCCTCTGACCCCCTTTCTTCTTTCACCCCCCAAGAGGACTCTGGGGGCCTCCAGACCTCTGCAGAGCCTCCCCTCTTCTTGCAGTCTGGAGAAGTCAGGGCAGTGAGGGAAGCGCGAGAGGCTGGGGGTGCTGGGGCTGGCCGGAGGAACGTCCCAACAGACAAACGGCAAAGCTGCCAGCTCAACCTGTCGGCCCGCCTCTGGGCCAGGGGACCAGGCCCTGCCCTGGCTCTCAATGCACCCGATGGCTTCAGTTCTGGTGAGCCTTCCCTTGCAGGGCACGGAAAGCCAAGGTAACGGAGACAGTCCTTGTGGTGTGCTGGAGGGGTGGGCCGCTGGCCCCAGGCCTCCAGCTGGGGTCTCAGCATTGGTGGGCGTTGGGGGTCGGGGGGAGAGGGTCACACGTCTGTACTAATAGCCCTTGGATTGGTGAAGGCCTCACGCCCAGAGCCCGGCCACGTCACCGGGTAACTCTGGGGTGCCGCCAGTTGGAGGGATGAGGGGCCCCCCTCCTTGTAGTACGTGGGAGCGAAGGACAGCCTCTCGCCTCCGCCCCCATTGGGCACCATGTCGGTTGTCCGTATGTAAAAGGGGGAGCTGTATGGGGAGCAGGTGGTGCAGTGGTGGGCGGCCACCCCGCACGGCTGGCCGCAGGGCTCGCTGGTGAGAGGCGCCAGGCTGCCTCTGCCGTCCAGGGCTTGGGAGCTGCAGGCGTTGCAGGGGGGTGCCCCGGGGGAGGTGGGCCGGTCGTGGTCCTCCTCCTCCTCATCTGCATCCTCCTCTCTGCTCTTCTTGCAGCAGTAATACTGAGGGGAGAGTGTGGAGGGCCCCCTTTTAGTGGCCCTGCACCCACATCCCTGCTCCCCCGTTGATTGAACTCAGCACCAGAGGCCACGCTCCTCAAGCATGGATTCCCAACCTCAAAAGACTTTCCCTCTTCCTTCCCCTGCTTCCCAGTGTACTCACTCAGCAGTGGCAGGGCGAGGCAAGGAGGCATGAGGCAGGGAGGCAGGGAGGCAGGGTCAGACAATCATACTGAGCACAGGGCTGGGGTGAGGGGCAGCTGGGAGCAGCTTTCAGAGTCTCCCCAGAATGGTGCTCTTCCCAGCACTCCTGAAATCTCAGCCTCGCAGGACACACAGCACCCTGAGCTCTCACTGAGTGCCCTGAGTGTGCAGTGTGGGGCCGGCAGAGCTCCCTTTTGACCACCCCCCACCCCAGCACCCTTGATGGAAACCTCCCCCGTTCCCTGGCTCCGGGCTTTGTCACTCGAAGTGGCCTGCAGTGTCCGTCCCCACAAGGGGGAGGCCGTTTGCCGGTGGCCGCCGGCCACGGCCCGGGGACTCACCTGGAGCCTACAGTAGCACAGGACCGCGATGATGCAGAGGAGGATGACCGCAGCCAGGATTCCGCCCGTGATCACAACCGTTCCCGCTGTCATCCGCCCGGCGCCCCATCCAACTCTGCGGAGAGATGCGGGGACTGGGCGGGGGCAGGAGGCCCTCCTGGGGCTCTCCACGCCACTGGAGGCTTGGAGGGTCCCGGGCACTGGGACACCAGGGGGTGGCTGTGCCTGGGCCAGCCCCCCACAGGGGCTCACAGCACAGAGAGCGTGGAGAGGAGGCTGACGGAAGGAGAAATTCTGCTTCCTGCTTCTGCCCAGCTTCAAGGTTTCTTGCTCTCTTTCTCCTTTAATTCTCTTCTCCCTTGCTTGTCCCCTCTCCTCACACCCTGCTTAAACTGTCCCCCTTCCACCACCCCGAGGCTCCGAGACACAAAGAAAAATGGCTTTCACTTGTAGACGGCTTAGTCCGTGTGAGGCCGTGCCCTAAGCAGGCCCCGGTTATCCCAGTTAATCCTCCGAATAACCCTGGGCTGGTTCTTAATCACCCCCCTTTCGCACGAGCTGAATGAGCCTCTGATTGATTTGGCCGAGATCCCACCCAGCTTGGTTCACCCCAACACTGTGCCTTCAATCACTGCCCTCCAGAGTGCAAACACCAGGGTCCCTGACCTTGACCCAGGTAAGGGGACATGGTCTGAATCTCAAAAGTTCTGCCTAATTCTGCCCTGGCTCAAACCCACGCTTCTTTGGGGGTGGGGGTGGGGTCTCTCCTCTCTTTCCAACTCTTGTGGAAAACGGGGGCCAGGCGAGCCCAGAGGAGGCTGGAAGGTGGCGTCCTGGCTCCAGGAAGGCTGTGGTGGGTCTGGGAGCCATGTCCTGGCTCATGTGGGCTCACGGGACAGAGGGCGGCTCTGGGTGTGAGGCGGCCTGGCCTCAGGCTGACTCCCTTTGCGGGCCACTGAATGGGCTCTCTCAGTGGCCCAGGCTCATGGGGACCAGGGATAGTGGTGCCAACAGAGCAGGCGGGTGGGAGGAGCCTTGGCATCTTGAGGATGGAAGAAAGACTGTGAGCACTTATGTTCAGTAGGGAAAAGGGGACCTGCAAGGCAACAGAAGGGGTGGAGACGCTGGAAGAAGGGTGTTACCCCTGAGAAAGGCCCCAAGTGTCCGATGGGTCCCTGAGCTCCACCTCACCTCCTCGTGCTTCCCGCACTGCGTGCTTCCTCAGCAACAAGCCTACAAGTCCCTGAGCTGGGGCTGCGGCTCTGTCTCCGGCTGCGAGTGGGCAGACAGGCAGCGCGAACTCAGGCGAAGTCACTGTCCGCACTCCACACAGGCTCCCCCACCTCCAGCCTCTGTCTGCTAGTGGTTCTGTCTGAGCTGCTGTGAAGGGTTTTGCAGGTTGTTCATCACTTAAAGGGCAAGTGGGCGCAGGACCACAAGCTACACTCTGCTCACAGAGCCACACACCCTGCTGTGTTCGCCTGGCAGAAGGGGCAACTTCTCTTCACCCAAAGACACCATCTGCTCCTCACCGTGTGCTCCTAGAGCACAGCATGCACCCCAGCCCTGCTTCTAACGCACTCGACCTGCTCACAGAGCGGGCTTCGCACCACAGCCTGGGCAGCACCCAGGGGTGGGTTAGAAATGCAGCATCTCAGGCCCCCACCGCAGGCCTCAGGAGTCAGAATCTGCATTGTAGCAAGGTCCCAGATGATGAGTTCGCATAGTAGAGTTTGACAAGGCCGCAGGATGTTCCCCTAACTGCCCAGGCGTTCAAATCCTCAAATTCTTCTTTGGCTCCCCCAGCCTTCTGTTCCCCACGCGTCAGTGAAGACATTTTGCGTGTCATGCCTGCCCCGGCGCAATGGCTTCTGAATCGATCTCACCGGTTTGTCTCCGAGCACCACCCCCCGCCCACCGTTTAGCCTCTCATCGTCCCCAACGCCCCTCTCTTCCCCCAGAGCCTTCCTGGGGTCACACTGCTGGCAGGGCACGTTGACTGGGCACGGACTTGTAGAGCAAACATCGAAAGCTTTGCCCTGCCCCACTCCCCTGCAGGCTCACCACCGTTCAGGTTTCCCCTCCTCACCCTCCGTTGTCCCCCCCCCCCACGTGAATCCTCTGCCCCTCCGGCAGGCCTGGTTCTCAAGGAGCTGGTAGCCTCGTGATGCAAAGACACTTAACACACCTTAGATCTGGTGTAGGGACACACCACCGGAGACACACAGACCAGCGAGGACGCTGGGCTGGAGCAGAGTCCTAAAAGCTGAGTAGGAGCCTGTCCAGTAGACATGGTGGGCAGGGCCGGGGGGTGAAAGGACATGGGGGTCCTGGACCCACAAGGGGTTTGGAAAGGCCCAGACAGGGTCCGGGAGGCACGAAGCTGGAGAGGCTGCAAGCCAGGCAAGGGGTTTAACTCTCTTGGAGATGACTGGGGCCCCAGAAGGGCTTTGAGGAGGCTCTCTCTCTCTCTGTCTCTCTGTCTCGGCTCCTCCTGCAACGCCTTTCCAGGTGCCACTTTTCCAACCCTGACTTGGAAGGATGATGGTCAACACTCACGTGCAAACATCTTGACTCCTCTGGGATTAGGAGCTTTGTTTTATACTTATCTCCCTGCTGCATTATACACAGTGCCTGACACACAGCAGCGGGTACTTAATAAAAGTGTGGTAATCATCTCCAGGTACACTATTGCTTCCACGGGCCTGGCGGTTATGACTCTGATCCACCACCAGGGGGCAGCAAGTTGCACCTCTCAGCTCATATCCTCTCCGCAGACTTGAGCATCACCCTTGCAGACCAGACTCTGCCCAGGTACATGGTGGGCCAGGCTTCAGGGGTTCGCTGAACATTTGGTGTGGGATAAAGCGCGGCCTTGGGAGGATTTGTGTACCTTCACTAAAACACTACTCCATCTTCCCCTGCTCACCGATGAGAGCCCATGGAGTGACCGGAAATGGGGGAGGCAGCAGGAACCTACTCTGCTGGAAGTCCTGGTCTGGCCCCCTGGGCTGTGCCCAGCCAGTTTAGGAGGCAGGGAATTATGGAGCCATGTGAGAACCGTGCTCTCCCTCCTTCTGCCCTCCATGCCCAGCCTCCCCTCTTTCAGCACCTTGGAGGCTGTAGAGCAGAAATAGCCTGGAAATGGCAGGGGTGGGGATAGTGGAGGGCAGGCGGACGGGCAGGCATGGGTCTGGAGGCCCATTTGAGGCCCAGTCGTACCACTTACCAGCCACCCAGGCTTGGAAACTGACCACCTTTCTCATTTGTAAGAGAGATTAACCAGAAACTGAGTTTACAGGTACGACTGAGAGCGAAAAGTGAGACTTATGCATGCAAGGGCCCCTTGTAACTAAAAGATCCTTCATATACAGTTATTCGAGGGGAAAAGGCAGACCCAGACATTCTGTGGCTGCTTAAGTCTGGCCTTACAACCAGAAACCAAGAAGGTGCGGGTAGAGGTGTGCAGCGAGCTAGCCAGGCCCCCGCCCACGTCCCTGAGGGCCCGGAGCTAAGGGCGCAATTTAGCCTTGGAATTCCCACATCCTGCGTGGCTCTCCAGTACTTCACGTAGGCTCGTTTTCTCATTGCAACGAGATGCAAATGATAACAGTAACTCAGTGCACGTAAACGTAACTCTACAGTTTACAGCATGCTTTCATTGAAATCCCCTCCTACGACGGGCTGGCTCTAAGATGGCCCGAAATGAGCCCTGGCAGTCAGGTCTGTGCATTCCCCTCCCCTCAGGGCTGGATGTGACCTGTGACCTGGGACCTGGGACCTGCAACGACCCACCAGAACACAGCAAAGGTGAGGGGATGTCACCACTGTGAATAGGTTACAGAAGAGTCTGGCTTCTCTCTCGCCGGCCCACGTTCTCCTTTGCTGGTCTTGAGGCAGCAAGTTGCCATGCTGGGGAGGCCCATGTGACAAGGAAGTGAAGGTACCCTCTGTCCTTCAGTCTGTGGGACAGCAGGAGTGGGGCCCTTCTATCGAATGGCCCAAAAGGAACTGAATAATCACATAAGTGAGTGTGGACGTGGATTCTTCCCCAGTGGAGCTTTCAAATGCAAATGCAAGCCCAGGGGACACCCTGAATGCAGCCTCACGTCAGACCCTGGAGCGGTGGACGCAGCTGGCCACGCCTGGTGTCCTGACCCACAGGGACTGTGAGACCATCAGCGTGTACCGTTTTAAGCTGCTCGGTTTGTGGTAGTTTGTCATGCAGCAAAAGAGAACTAACACCTTCTTTGCACTGTACAAAAACCCCCACACGGGGAGGGGCATGGGAACGGGAAGCCCGACCGTTAAGTGGCTTGCCTGGTCCTGCACAGCAAGAGTCTGAGTGAGGACCCAGGGCCCAGTGCCGTGGGGTTTCCGTCACAGCAGCCTCCTCCTGAGTAGCTCCCCGAGGACAGGAGAAAGAGGCCCCATGTGCCCTCCCACGGCCGAGCAGACCTGGGCAGAGTGGATTCAGTGGTGGCCGACTCATGGACTGACGGTAGCCAAAGAGGACAAGCCTGCTGCCCGCTAAGCCCTCCCAGGGCCTGCCCTCTGTGACCAGGACTCTCTGGAGCTCCCTCCCCACCCACACCCCTCGCCTTCTTTTGGGGGGAGAGGGGCTGGCCTGAGCCTCACATTACTTACGTGAAACAGCTGGGGCAGCAATGACTCAGTCACACAGGCCGGGCCTGAGCAGACAGCAGTTGGGGGTGCGTCATGGCCAAGGGCATCAGTCCCTGCTGGAGAAGAGAGGGGGAGGTCGGAGAGAGCTGGAGGGGAGGCTGAGAGGACAGACAGGCTCACGTTGGCACCAGGTGGTGACCCCCAGCCTCTGGAGCAGACATCCCCAAAAGGGCTTCCTTCTTGACCTCCACAGCTGCCTGGGTTTCTGAGGTCCCCCCCGCCCCCAAGGACAGACTCTGAGGCCACAGCCTGTCTCATCCTGGTTCCCTTCTCTCGGTGCCACTGTGCAGAACCCTCTGCCCAGAGCAGCAGCAGGGCGCTGGGCAAGAGCTGCTGTCTGTTCGGGGAAGGGAGGCGAGGTGAGGACACGGAGCCGGCCGCCTCTCTCAGGCTCCACTGGAGATTTCTGGTCCTTCCCCTGGTCATGTGCCCTTGTTCCCTCTCTCATAGCTGACACCTCTGCCAGTGGCCCTGCACTGCTCCTTCCCATTCCCTTCCCTGCTCTCCCTGGGCCTGTCCATTCCCAGTGCCCTGAGCTGCGTGGGCCTGTCCATTCCCAGTGCCCTGAGCTGCGTGCCCCTTCCCCTTTCCCCCGTATCCCGACTCCCCTCAGGCCAGCAAGGCCTCTGGACGGTGGTTGAACTAGTTTGACACGATCATCCTGCTGACCTGCCTGTGGCAACGGGGAGGCAGGACCCAACGGAACCCTGCAGAAGCCCAGTGTGGGCTAGTTAGTGGGAGACATGAGCGAAGGGGGACTGAAGGTACAAACTTTCATGTATGAAGTAGTCACGGGGAAGTAATGTATATGAGGGGGGACCGAAAAAACCCCGAATTCATTTATAAAAAATTGTGTATTTATTTTCACATGTTTAAACTTCAGTCACCTACAAAGTGCTCTCCATTTAATGCAGTGCACCTATCAGGACATTTTTCCCACCACTCAAAACAGTCTTTGAACTCATCTATTTTGATGCATTTTAGTTCTTCCACTGTTTTCTGTTTCACCTCTTCCACATCAGAAAAACGTTTCCCTTGGAGGACTTTTTTCATCCAGGAGAACAAAAAAAGAGTCACTTGGGGCAAGATCAAGTGAATAGGTAAGGCAGGGAATGGGGGGTCATGTCATTTTTGGTCAAACACTGCTGAACACTCAGTATGGTGTGGGCAGGTGTCTCATAAATCACCCATCATGAAATGGGCAAACATGTTGAAAGAGCCTTCAAAAAAATTCACTGAAGCCGAAGGCAGCCTCTCACAACAACGCCAGCTGGTACACTGATACAGATGGGTTCCTAGAACCCTCATCTAGTGGGGGAAGCCTGTACTACAAAGGGCCTACCCTCCAGAAGATTATTCCTATTTTTGGGGTCCCCCCTCATAGTTGGTGACCATGGTTAATAATAGTGCATTACATATGTGAAAGTTGCTAAGAGGGATCTCAAAAGTTCTCATCACAAGAAAAGTAAATTTTTTGTAACTATACAAGGTGCCAGACGTTAACTAGACTCACTGTGGCGACCACTTCACAAAGCAGACACGTAGCAAATCAACAGGTTGCACACCTGACACTAACATAATGCTGTGTGCCCAACGTCCCTCAATAAATAACGCAAAACAAAAAAAGACCAAAAAGTGGATGTGTATTAAACATGTTAGAAAGGCTGACTATGAAAGGAGGAGAATGAGAATGAGAATAAAAGAAGAAATAAATAAAACAGGAGAGGGGACTTGCACAGACTAATGAGGAATGATAATGTGGAGCATCGGAAATGCAACGCTGAGGAGTCCGATTAACTTGACCTTCTGCATCTGAATGTGGCCACTCCACCCCGAATGTCCAGGCTCCATTCCCAGTCCCCAGGGAACTGCCTCTCGGCCACCCTCCAGGTGCAGGAGTGGGCGTCCCCCGAGGAAGGACAGACAGAGGAAAGAGGGTTGCACAGGCCCTGGAAGCAGCTCAGGACGTTTGCACAGGGCAAGCGTGTAATCTAGAAGGGAGGACGTGGCCTGAGTGAGGAGTCTGCGGGCAGGGCCTCTCTTGCCTGGGTCCAGGGGCTACTTCCAACGTGCATGTTCCAGGATGTTAAGTTCCTTGGGTCTTCCTTTCTTTGGGTGTTCATGTTATCAAGAGATAATATATTACCTGGTTTAAAGACCAAAATCCTCTGTCTGGGACAAAGACATCCAGGCTGAGCGGGGCATTAGGGTAGCTTTGCTGAGCCCAGCAAATTCGATTTTGGGTGCAGCGGCCTTAAAAGGAAGACAGACAGACAGAATAACTGGTGGGGATTCTAATTCGTTTCGTTTTGTTTTCTCGTTTCTCCCTGGCCGGCTGCCTACACAACATCCCTAATTTATGACTCCTCTGGGCCTCGGGGAATTCTCCTCTTGTATTCCACCACTTTCTTCCACATCATCGCTTCTGTCTCCTCATTCTCTGATGTTCCAAAGGCCACCACCTTCCCAGGAGAAACTGGTCCCGCAGGGGAAATGGCAGCTACAGGGGCCAGCTCTGCCTTGCCCACCCAACTAACTCTCCCCTCGCTCCAGTTTATACGTGCAGGTGGGTCAGAAGGGCTGTTCAGGGCTGGGTCACGAGTGTGGATGCTGAAGACTGTCAGCCAGACCTGAGTTGAAATACTGGCTCCACTGCTTATTAGCTTTGTCATCTTGGACAAATCACATAATTGCTTTGGCCTTGATTTTCTATTCCTAACATCTCTAAAATACGGATAATAGTAATTACGTCATAGGACCAATTAGGAGGACCTAATGAGAAAATCCACAAAAAGCTCTTAATTTTGCAGTGGCTAGCATGTAACAGTCGCTCAAAAACACGTCAGCTGTAGTCACGAACACTTCCTCCCTCTGTTGATGGTGCTCCTTCTGCCCCAAGGCTTGGAACCTTGGCATTAACTTTGACACCTTTTCCTTGTCTCTTGAATTTTCTTAATCATCTATTTCTTCATTTCTGTGCCTGCTGCTACCATCTGTGCACCATTATTTCCCACCATCCAAAATACGAGCCTTCAATTCAAGATGGACTGGTCTCTTTGTGGATCCTGGCAGTCCAGTGTCCTGGGTTCAAACCCAGTCTGTGCCATTTATGAGTCATGTGACTCTGGGACAGGGCTCGTCATCGCTGTTTGAGTTTGTGTTCTCATCCTGTAAAATTCGGGTGGTAATGCTACTCCATTATTGAACAACTTGACCTTCCTCCTGAGGTGGGTGTGTGGACCAACTAAGATAACGTGCTGACAGCACTTTGTAAACCTAAATCCTGCAAATGTTAAGTTCGTATCCATAGCAGCTCTGGCCTCGGACATCCTTTGTTGTTCCCTTTTAAGGGACACCTCGAGACAAACTTTTTTCTGGTTGGATAATCAGATCGAGGACTCAACAACGTTCTGAAAGGGGCAAAAGGAGGAGAAAGAAGGAAGAGGACTGTAGAAGAGGAGAGAGAAGAATCTGCCCCTCTTTCCTGCGAATGCATTTGAAGATGTAGAGGGAGGGGCCGATGCCTGTGGGTCTATTCAGTGGGTCTGATGCCTGACCAGAGCCATCGCTGGGGTCATAGAAGGGGGTCTGGTAACAGACATGTGCACCAGGAGAACGTGCTGTGTCTGCACGGGGCCCGAGGTTAACATGTGCTAACTGAGGAGGCTGGTTTAGGGATTGAGGGGCGCAGCAAGGGCTGAGCCCTGGACACAATGCCCAGAGAGGGGCTTACTGGCCAGCACACCGCCCAGTAAGTGAGGTGGCCTGGAGGGCAGGGTGTGGCTGGAAGGCAGTCCAGAGCCAGACTGCCTCGTTTGCAGACTTCTGGAGCTCTTTCGTTTTTTTGTGACATGTCCCTTCCCAGAAGCTGCAACTCTGTTACTCAGTATTCTTGCACAATGCTTCCCAGTGCCTGACATACATCACTTCATTTCAAGTCCGGTCAGATCCCTGCGATGGAAGTCTCATTACTAAGACTAGAGATGGTAAAATGGAGGCTCCAACATGTAAATTACTCGTCCAAATCCATGTACCTGGTGAGAGGCAGGGCCAGGATCTGCACCCAGACCTGCCTGTGCTGAAGTCCCCCTCCCCGCCCCACTCACACCGAGGTTATCTGAACTCAGCCCGTTAGAGGCCTGTACCGGGCCTCACGGGCTTTGACACACACACAGGGCAGCAGTGGGGTCCATGCAAGAGCAGGCTTCCCTGGGAGGCTCAGGTCCAGGAACCCCTCTGGGAGGAGGGAAATGGGCTCTGAACGGTTAGTAAGTGCAGCGTGGGGGTAACCAACTTATTTAAAACCAGAGGAATACCCCTTGGGTTTACTAATAGAGGAACGGGTGAGTGGATAGTGGGAAGGAGGGAGGACTGGCCAGTTTCACCGTGCCTCCCTTCTGTTTCCCTTAGATGGAGAAGAATTCCGCTTTGCCGTGACTGGTGGGAGGCTGGAGGACCAGGGAAGCAGACCCGGGAGGGTTAGAGAGTGAAGGTCAAGCCTGCCGCTGATGACGCATCCAGAGAAGCGATCGGGTGCTAGCTGACAAAATTACAGAGGAAAATCCTGAGAAGCACATTGCTCATATTTACATAGCATTTTACCATTTACAAAGCCTATAGACTAACTCATTGTCTTCTAGAACCTCTGATCTGGAGGACACTTGGACCAGGGGTTCTCAAGCTGGCACCAGTGTCACCTGGGGAATTTTGTTACCATCCAGGTGCCCAGATTCCGTCCAGACTGAAGAGGGGGAAGGATCAGAATCTCTGTAGGCAGGAAGCTCTGTGCTCCCACGGGCTTCCCGCAGGGAGCTGGGTTCGTCCCCCGGGGGGCTCTCTCCCGGGCCCTGCGGTGCCCTCCTGTCTCCAGTCCTTCTCCACCCAGTCCCTTCCATCTGCCACCAGACTAAGTTCCCTAAAGCACATCTTATCAGGTGCCTCCCCTGCCCGCCTCTCCAACTCCCCCAGGCTGAATCCTGGCACTTTGGGTGCTGTGTAGAGTGAAATACTTAGCCCTCACTCTTACCCCACCCCCACTCCCTGGGCGAAGCTTCGTCTGTGAAGGAAGTGTTTCCTGATTTCACCCCCACCTGGAAGAGGTGCTGTGTGTCTCCGATTAGCACTGCTCTCGGTTTTGTAGTTATTTGATTACAGATCCATTCCACTGCAAAAGGACGTGGGGAAGGGAGTCCTCGGGCATGGGGCTGTGTCTCGGTCATGTCAGTATTCCACATGACTGGTCAGGGACCGGCATGGGCTCGGAGCTCTATAAACGCCGAACCAATGAATGAGTACATAGACACATGTATGCAGGTACCTGGAGCTAACATTGATGTCCGCTTTGGATGGAGCAAGTCTCCGGAACAGATGTGTTTAGGGTGAGCACACTTTGCTCAAAGGCCTCAGGGTGCAGCTGCTTAGTTTACTTTATTTACCGCAAATTAAGAGGGGCCTAACAAGGCTAAAGAGGTTGCTAGGAGCTGGACGACTCTGCTTTGGGTTTGATACCACTTATTTCATGACCACTTGATGTTTCTGAAATAATCTCATTTCCCACATTATTAATAATACTGCTTTGTAAGTCAAAGGATGTCAAGTTCGCCTAATGGACTTGATTTAATTCACCCTCCCATATTCCTGATGGTCAGGGAGGTCTCGCTCCCTTTTCCTGGCAGCAGGCCTCATGCGGCCACTGTGCAGGCAGAGCTGGCGTCCGGGTACCAGTGGGGAGCACAGGTAGCCTGCTTCCCCCGCCAGCCCATCCACCAGGCCCTGGAGAAAGGGCCCTGGACAGGGACCCTCCAGCCACCCTGTGCCTGGCTCTGGATCTACCTGGCACCCAGTGCTGTCTCTGCCACCCTCCTGAGGGGGAGGCTCTCAGAAGGGCCTCGCTGAGGGTGGGGGAAGGAACACTCACTCCAGGTTAGGCTCCTGGTTGTTCTGGAGCCTTCTGTGACACGTGAGGAGGTGCTAATTGGCGGTTTAGGTTAAAACAACATGACATCTTGCCCTGGCTGGTATGGCTCAGTAGACTGAGTGCAGGTCCAACCAAGGGATTGCTAGTTCGATTCCCAGTCACATGCTTGGGAACATGCCTGGGCTGCGGGCCAGGTCCCCAGCTGGAGGCATCAGAGAGGCCAAGGCCAACTGATGGACGGATCTCTCACACATCGATGTTTCTTCTTTCTCCCTCCCTTCCCCTCTCTCTAAAAATAAATAAATAAACTCTTCTTAAAAAGTAGTAGTTATGGCTATCTGCAAACTGTCAGTCAATACCATTCACTGCAGCTTTATATAGGAGTGATAGTCTGGAAGGAATCTATACACTTCACAGCAAGGAAAAAGTTAAATACGTTAGGTCCATGTAGAATATCCTGGGAAAATAATATTAACATAAATACTGCTGAGCAAGCAGACTATAGAACAGCATCACTAACTGACGCTTTTCACACATGTTTCTGTAAAGAAAAACAATTATGTATTTATACAGCTTGGGGATGGGGTGGGAATAATACATCCAAAAAGGCTGATTTTTTTAAAGTTGGACTATATGTTATTATTTCTCCATTTTGCTTTTCAATGTTTTCCAAGTTTTTACCTTGAACTCACATACCTTTGATACATTGTGAAGAAACACTTGCTATGAAGAGAAACAAAATAAAGCCTGCGGTCCCACCAGAGGCCCAGGATCCCCAGGTGCACCCGGGACAGGACAGCAGGGGGACGGCAGGCTGCAGGATGAGCCTTTCTAGGTCCCCAACTGGGTGTCCTCTCATTGTGTCGGAGGAAAACCTCAGCTGGAAGACGTGGGTGTGAAGGAGGGAATGTGCTACCGACTCCCACGCATGCTTTAGAAACGCCTGTATTTATAGCCTGTGCAGCGACCTTTCTAGTCAACAGCAATTCATGCTTTCTTAATTGGTTTTCTCGAAACAGGCGGTGGTGACTTATGTCCCAGGCAAGGGAGGAGCAAATCCATCTGAGGTCTGGGTGAGGCTTGGGGGTGGACGGGGAGGGCAAGTGGACCAGGCCTGGGGGTGGGATTCGGGGCGGGGGTGCAGGGCTAGCAGGAGAGGCTGGACCTGTTCTGTTCACAGCCTCCCTGACACGTTGAATTACGGCGCCTTTAATTGATCTGGTGAATCACAGCAAGGACAGGCCGGAGAGGCTGGGTCTAAATGAATAACCTCTTGATGTTCTATATTTACTTCTCCTCCTGCAGTGACGTCCGTGGCCAATCTTGAAGGTTAGGCAGCTTTTTCCTTCCATATTTGGGGACCACCTGCCCGGTAGCCAGGCAACAGAAGAGGCCAGCTTGCCTGGCAGCATCGAAGGGACAGGGATGGGGAGGATGCAAGTCACTTGTTAAGTCAGAGAAAGAAAGTGATCACAGGAAGAGGAGTGGAAGGAATGCCCTAGCCCCCAGCAGCTAGCTTTTGTCGCCGCCACGTGGCTTGGTTCTGGGCCATCTCCTACATCAAAGAGCTGAGACGGAGCATCTTTCTTTCTTTCTCCGGCACATAACAGGAATCCAGCAAACGTTAGTCTATTTGCCCTTCTAATTCTGTGTTTCACAAGTGCAGGGTTTTCGCCTTCACAAGATCAGCCCCTCTAGGGATGATGCCACGCGGTCTTTTCTCTGGGCTTGGCCACGTCTGCACAGTGGACCCCCGAACAGCACAGTGGACCCCCGAACGGCACGGTTTGAACCGCGCAGGTCCACTCATACGCAGGCAGTTTTCTATGCATGTACAGTACTGTAAATGTATTTTTTCTCCCTTTTTTTTAGATTTTATTTACTTATTTTTAGAGAGAGGGGAAGGGAAGAAGAAAGAGAGGGAGAGAAATATCAATGTATGGTTGCCTCTCGCATGCCCCCTACTGGGGACCCAGCCCACAACCTAGGCATGTGCCCTGACTGGGAATTGAACCACTGACCCTTTGGTTCGCAGGCCAGTGCTCAATCCACTGAGCTACACCAGCCAGGACTGTATTTTCTCTTCTTTATGATTTTCTTAATAACATTTCCTCTTCTCCAGCTTGCTCTATTCTTAGAATACAGTATCTAAGACATAGAACATACAAACTGGGTGCTAATCAACTTTTCATTATTGATTAGGTTTCTGGTCTACAGCAGATTATTAGAATTTAAGTCTTGGGGGGAATCAAAGGTTCTAGGGGATTTTTGACTGTGCGGGGGTGGGAGGGTGACACTTCCAACCCCCGTGGTGTTCCAGCATCAATGGTACCTGGGCCGATGCTGGAGGCAGAGTCGGAGGAGAAGTGCAGGAGGTTACGCAGAAGAGCGCCCCCCTGTGCCAGGCGCTGCCTTAACCGCACGCTGAGTTCACCCCCACAACAAAGCCCACAGCACAGAACTGTCTCTGCTTTTCGGACCAGTCAAGAGAGACTGAAGTGCCTTACCCAGGTCACTCGGAAGCAACATGGCTTTGGGTCCCCAACTCTGACCCCCTCCACCACTGCCTGATGTAGTGGGCCTAGAACAGGGGGTTCTAGGAAGGGGAGGAGGCGGAAGTAGCTGGAGCGTCCCCGGGGAGGCGGATGGACACGAGAAGCGGTCCAGGGGCTGGGCAATGGCCCGTAAAAATCCAGGGCTCTCTGAGCAAAGCCCCCCAGGCAGCCTTACAGGACGGACGGAGGCTCTGCCCCACGGCCACTTGCACAGCTCCTTCGACAAATGAGAAGACCTTCAAAAGCAGCGCCCCCCGACCATGTGGCCTGGCCTCACCATGTCCCTGCTGACAGACGCCTACCGGGCCCCCTTCACCCGTCCATCTCTGCCCCAGCACCCCTCACATTAGCGCCCTTCTCATCCCCTCTCCATCTGCTAATTCAATGAGACCTGGGTCTGTTAATTTAAGCCCACTGCTGCCCTGCCAGAATCCTCTAACAGCCCTAATTGGAAAAACAGCCTCGACCTCTTCCCATCACAGCTGATTACATCTGTGAGCAGAGGGGCCTGGTCCTTGTCCAGGCTTGCACGCCCCCCGCAGGCCCGTGAGATCACCCGCCGGCTCCCTGGGGCTGTCTGCAGCTGCAGGAGTCTGCCCGGGGAGGCGCCTTCTCCACCCCCAGGGGCAGCGGCTGGCCTCCCAAGGCTTTGCCTCTGACGGCATAAACCAATTTCTGCTCATCACAGGGAATTGGAATCAACTCGCTCTCAAAACGCAGAGTCGTTTTTCTCTAACCTGCCCCTCCACAATCCCAGTGGAATCTGGAACTAGGGGGGAGGGTTTACACCCACAAAAGGTACACTTGCCTCAGGGAGCCATCCTGAGGGATGACGTCCAACCGTGTCCTAGTTCCCAGGTGCCTGGTCACTTGAGTCCCTTTCTCGGGGCTCAGAGCAGCCAGCCGGCCCACAGAGCGCTCTCTGAGCAGCTATTCCTCTGCCCGGACGCCCTGTGGCTGGAGGTGGGAGCGGGGAACACAGGCGGCCAGTCACTCCTCCTCATTAAAACACCATTTTAAAAGACTCGTTGAGATAAAATTCACATAACATTCAAATTTTAAGCATTTAAAAGTATGATTCAGTGGTACTTTAGTACCATCACCACCGAATTACAAAATATTTTCATCACCTCAAAAGAAACCCTGTATTCATTAGGCAGTTACTCTCCATTTCCCCCCACCCTGGGCGACCATGAATCTCCTTTCTGTCTCTATGAAAGCACAGGGCTAAGAGTCACCTGCATGCCTGCTTCTCCCCTTTCCATCTCTGCCCTCTTTTCCTAACTCGGTACTGAGGGACATTTGCATGAAGCGCATTGGATGCCTGTACTTCTGAGATCTCAAGGCACTTAAAAACTACAGGTTCCTCGCTTCTCATCACGCATTGTGATGGACAGGTGCCCTCTGTCCCAGCATCACCAAGACGCTGAGAAGCACACTCCTGGTTCTTTGATTTATGCCTGGGAACACAGCTCTAGTCTAGCTTATAAAACCAGATGCTGCTAGACGTTTAACCAGTGTGAAGAACTTCAGTTATTTTGGCATAAAGGATAAGGCCTTTTAAGCAAACATGAGAAACCACGAAGATAGTTACTGCAAACTGTTTTGGGGCAGGAAGTGGGGCAAGAATCATGAAATCTTCAGCGAGCATCGGAATCCCCCAGAAGGCTTGTGACAATGCATTGCTGGCCCCAGCCCCCGGATTTCGGATCCAGTAGGTCTGGGGTGGGTGGGGGAATGTGCATTTCTAACAGGTTCCCAAGTGGTGTCCGTGCTGCTGGCCCCGCACCACGTGTGAAGAAGCGCAGACCCAGTGCGCGCGTGGTTCCCGCCCCTGCATTGATCGACGGCCACCACACGGGAGATCGCTCACCATCTCCTGCATCTGGCTCTGTTTGTACGTCACTCCTTCAAGCTAATTGATTATAGTCACTGGCAAATAGCATCGCTTGTGTTTTCATTAGGATGTTTTGCGTTCAAAATTTTCCATTTCGCTCAAGGCCATCAAGCTCAGCAACTCTTTTGTGTGCTTGCAAAGGGCATAATCAAATTGTAAATAATTCTCGTTCTGAAGAGAGCCGTGACTGTAAACTTACAGATTACATTCTCCTGCTAGTCACGGTCACCTTTGAGGTCCTGGCCTATAACATAAAAATACGTTTGCGTAGTCGTGGCCGTTTTGGCCCATCATCTGTAGGGCTCTCTTTTGAATAAATGTACATCCTGGCTTGTCTCGTAACATCCACATAAACCTGTGTAGGGGTTGGAGCCAAGGTCAGACTTCAGGTCATGGCCAGGCCATCCTTCAGGGCACACACACTTTGCAAAAACAACCATATCTCTTCTGAAAAGAACCGATAATATTTATCACAGCAACTCCACACACACGCGTGTGCACACACACACACCATTATCATTTATATAGTATTTTCATGTCATCCAATATAAAGCTCAAAGCAATGCCGTGACGTGACATGAGGCAGGACAGCACTGTTATTCTATTTAACACATACATTAGCTGAGGCTTAGTTTATTGAGGCGATTTTCCCAAGGTCCCCCAGCTGGTGGAAGCCAGGCCTCTGACCAAGGCCATGGCCACACATCACCACTTCATCATTCACATGGATCCCTTTAGAGGCCTTGGGACCTCCGCTTGAAAACAACATCAATCTATCAGTTCATCTACAGTGGGAGAGAAAAAACCAAGGGGGCAGATAAGCAGGAAATGTGAATGCCTATTACTAGTCCATTTTTACTCTCAACTGCCAAAACGCAAAACCATGTTCCAGGGAACATTTCAGTCTATTCATTTAGCTGAAATGTCATCTGGTCACTGCCTGGGCTCCTTCTCTGTGAGACCCGCCAACCCGGTCCCACCGGGGCTTTTAAGGCCTCGGGAGGAAGCGGCTCCCTGTCAGCTAAGAGCCACCCCCAGTCAACCAAGTTCTCTCGTTCTCATTCAACCACTGGGAGGTCAGCACATCATCAGGCCAGGGGGCGCCTGGGCTCTCCTGGGGCTGCTTTATCCCCCCCGACTCCCTCCTCTAAAAGGCTCCGATCCAACCTCTTCTTTCTCCTTCTGCTGCCAGTACCTGGGTCAGAGCCTAGGGGCCCCTGGCAGACTGTCAACAGTATAACATATTTTAAATGCTTATTTTGATATAACCTTTATTGACTTGTTTTTTAATAATATAAACATTAATAAAGATTTTTTTAAGTCTAAGGAAACTAAAAACCACCCAGTTTGTACCCCAGGATAGTCACTGTTAATACTTTCTATCATTTTTCAACACATGAGTCTCTGTGGAAATATTTAGGTTTTATCTCAGAGATAAAGATGAAAGCTAAACATTCCTTGCCTTGCTGGGTCAGTCTTATCTCTGCCTATGAATCTCTTTCCTAAGCTCTGTAATTCTAGCATGGAGCCTGAGACACACAGGCATCAAGCGTGTGTCTGTGTGTCTGGCTGGCTGGTCTGTTAGTCCCTGCAGTGTTTGAAAGGACAATGTTACCAGGCAGGGTGGGTGGTACCAGACTCTACTGCAAGACCCTTGGTACCTACTACCTTACACACACACACACACACACACACACACACACACACACACACAACTTTATGTTAACTGTTCAACCCTCTTTGGAATGCTACTATCCTTCCGGTTGGATAGAAAACATGGATCAAGGCCTAATTTATTTTTTGGATTTTATGGTATGAGAAACGTCTTCCTGGGGCATGCGACAATCCACTCCATTTCTAGGTACTAACCACAGCCCTTTAGGCACACGCTGTCTGGCTCTCTAGAATTCCAGGAGGCCTGAGATCATCCTTACACTGCCTTTTACTTTTATAAAGTGTTGTTCACAAGTAGGTGCTGGGGGTCAGTTAAACTGAAATTGATAATGGATATACAAGGCCTCGGACCCTCCCCCCTTCACCTGATCTGTCCCGGGGGGGCATCTCCTTCTTGTAGCCACAGCCAGTGGGGCATGAGGCAGCTGCTCTGGCCACCCATGACCTTCCCTGGGCCAGCTGGGGTTCTGTGCTCAGAGCTCACGGTGGGCAGACATGTACAGTCATGGCTGCCAGGGTGAGAAAATGGTTCTTGATATGTCACCTCAACCCACAAAGGACTTTAGGTGCTTCCGAAATACATAACATTCAGTACGATAAAATTAAATAGATAAAGATGGCAAGGAGGGCAGCAGGGCAACGGGGGGCCAGCCGTAATGTTGGTGTACAGAATGGTGGCGTGCAGGCTCCGAATCTAACTCTGGGCTCCGCATCTAACTCTGGGCTCCGCATCTAACTCTGGGCTCCGCAGCAGCCAAAGCAAAAAGGGAAGTATGGTCAGTTAGAATGAATCACAGTTTAGGAGGGGCTCAGGTTTGCATTTCACTAAGTCTTGCAAGGATTCTCCTGAGGATCCTCTTCAAAGAGAGGCTGAGACCTACAGAGGAAGGTTGTTAGCTACTGTGTTGTCACTGACATAAAAAGGCAGCTTCTTATTGTATCTCCTGGGCAGCCTGAGGAGCTAACGCCCAAGTACGACTCTCCAACAGGCCGTGTGCCAGAGGGTCAGAGCATCCACACCTGCGGCTCTTGGGTGGACAAGTCTCCGGCTGGGTGGCAGAGTGGGGTGGTGGTACGGCGTGGGCTCACTTCCCAGGCGTCCAGCCTCCTCATGCACCTCGCCCAGAGCATCTCTGCTTTTCCATTTCACGGATTAGAGTTTGGGGTCAGCTGTGTGACAAAAGGGTTTTGCATCAAAAAACTGAAGTTTAACATCCTGTCATGAGTAATATTTCTCTTGACTGACCTTTTGACAAGCATTTGCCAGCCAAATTTAAGTTCATGTTTAAATTTTGGGGCAAAAACTGAGAAGGTTTCCATTACTAAGAACACAGGCGGAAGAACTGAAAACGAGTGCACATGCAGATGTGTTCACGGAAGTCCCATTCACAACAGCCGAAGGCGGACACAGACCGAACATTCATCCGTGGATGAATGGGTGAAAAATTGTGGCACAGACATACAATGGAGTATTCTTCAACCATAAACGGGAATGATATTCTGAAACATGCTACACCATGGAGGAACTTCGACAACATTATGTTAAGTGAAAGAAGCCAGACACAAAAGTTCACATACCACATGATTCCATTTATGTGAAATCTCTGAACTAGGTCACTTCATAGGGACGGAACGCAGACTGGGGAGAAACTACGGAACGGATGTGGGGTTTTGTTCGGAGTAATGGAAATGTGGAACTAGAGAGAGGTAGTGATTGCACCATGCTGCAAATGTACTAAATGCTGCCGAATTGAACACTTTAAAATGGTTATTTTATGTTATTTCAGTTCAATACACTAAACAGAAAAGCTTGGAGGGCAAATCACCAATGCTGTCGATTACAGGGTATGTCACAACGTGACAGTCAGCCGAGCAGAGGGTAGAGCTGACACCCTCGTGAAAACGAAGGAGCTCCGTCTGCACCGACACACACATTCCTCCTTGCGGGGCACAGTGCAGGGTCTGCAGCCACGAGGGAACGTCGGGCCGGGAAGGTGCAGGCTGCTTCCGCCGCATGTGGTTCCTGCCTGGGACGCACACTGCTCTTCTCTCTTCAGCGCCGGGCCCACAGTAAGTACTCTGGGAACGCTGGCTGGCCGACCAGACCCCAGATGGGTGTGGGCCCTGTAATCTTCAGTCCGTGACTCACCTATTTAACTCACCTGCATGTGTAACTATTCCCTACTGCCCTTCATCCCCATCTGTTCATTGGGCCTCCTCTGCTTTTGAATTTATAGCAAAGAATTAATGAGAATAAATCTTTCCTGCCAAGGACCCCAGGGAACGTATCTTGTGGGTGGAATTAGGCTTAACCTCAATGGAGATACAAAGTCAGACTCCTCTTTCTCCTGTTCTTTCCTGCTAGATTAAAGGTCAGCCTCAGCTGCTTTCCTGAGGGGCCTCAAAATACTCCCTGGGTGTTACGTGCTCACCCATAAGACAACATGCTCTTTCATATTTCCACCCCTCCCTCACTCCCTCCACCCACCCATCCATCCATCTATCCCTCCATCCATCCACCCAGTTGATAGTTATTGAATATCAAGTGTCCATCATGTGCCCAGCACTAAGCCAGCCTACTACCGGGGCTGCAACTGTGGACAAGCCAGGCAGGGGTCCCTGAAGAGGGAAGTGTGGACCCCAGCCACAATGACAAGTGTGCTGAGGCTTTGATGCGGACGTGTAGGGGCCTATGGGAGTAATTTCCAGTGGAGCGGACAGGCCTGGGGGCTCTGAGCCTGAGGGATTCACGGAACTGAGGTAAAGGGTTACAGCAGTAGGAGCCAGCGTGGAGCAGGGCTCCAGGACCTGGGAGTGGAAATGGGCTGTCCGGACTACCCTGGCCATGACCTCCACCTTGACTTTCTCTCTGACCGAGAGCCGGTCAGGACATCGAACCCCACGGGGAACTGGGACAATCAGTGCTACTGGCACCAGCTCAGCCCATGAGCCGCAGCTAAGTTCATTCCCACAGGCTTTTCTGCTCTGGCCCTTTGCTTGTAACTCCCTCCCCACTCCTCCCCCGAGCCTCCTTTCTGTATCATTGGGCATCATTCTCAGCTTTTAGGGGTTTACGGACCCTGTTGAGATGTAAGCTGTGAACACTCTCCGTGAAAAATAAACCCATCCTCACCGAATCTGCCCATGGTTCAGGGGATTCATGGGACCCCCCAGGACCCATCCCGGGACACCCCTGGGAGTTCATGGACTCAGAGTTGAGAGCCCTGACTGGTAGCCCAGAAGGCCACTCCCAGTCCATGAGGCCTGGCTGGTGGCCCCCTGCCAAGGGGCTCCCATGTTCTCTTTCCAGGCCCTTTTACGCTGGTTCTGCCTGACTCCGGGCCACTGCTCACTCTCCCAGGTCTGTGCCTGAACCTCTTGTTCTTTCTCCAGATGCCTGCCTCCCTCTCTCTCTGCAGAACCTTTCTGGCACCGAGGGGCCTTTGTCCATGGGTGAGGCTCTGCTCCAGGCTCTCTTTACCTCCACCCCTCACAGCCCACCCAGCCCGGTCCCTGGGGCCCCTGGGGCCGCTCAGAACACTGCACTGCCGCTGCAGGGAAGAGCCTCCGGGAGGATTCCTGGAGCAGAAACTCCTGACAGGCAGGTCACTTCTTCCCCGAGGGGCAGTCAAGCTCAGCAAAGCAGCCCTGGGCTGAGAAACAGCAGCTGCAGCTGGGTAATGCCTTGAGGAGAGAGGACCAGAACATGGAGGGAGATGACTGGCCAGATTCTTTGGAAGTCAGTTTAAAGTATGCTCCTGTCCTTCCGCCTCTCATGTAGTCAGTCACTGCAGCTACGGCGGATCCACAAAGTCCCTTTGCGCTCACTGCCCCTTCTGATTGGACAAAGACCCATTTTCATTCTCTGTTAAGCTGGCGACACTGCTAAGGATGTTGGTGCTTTCTCAAGATCGAAGCTTCTGGGGGTTAGAAAATGATCTGTTTCATTGGCTCCATCCAAGACCATATAGATGAGGACATAAATGCTTCATAAATGCAGGACGCACCTCAGGGCTGGGCCCTCTAGAGGTTTATGCTTTCGTGGGAACAAGGTCAGCCTGGTGAAGGAGTTCAGGACACGCCTCCCGAAATATGTCATTTTGGTATATTTACTTCTTTGAGCCGAAGGCACCGGAAAAACGGCAAATGCATGGAGGGGCTGTCTCTGAACTCCCCTTGTGGGCCAAAGGGAACTCAGTGGTCATACGTCCCTTCTCAAGAGTGTCATCCATCACCCAGGAGGATCGACTCCCGTCACAGGAGAGACTAGAAGTCAATGTCACACGCAGCCAAACGTTGTCACAAATGATCATACCTCCTATCTGCTCTTCTAAGGGCCCACTCATCTTTCCTAAAAATCACTTACTTTACCCTAAGTTCCTACATTCCTTCTCCCCTTCCCTTATTAAGATGATACATAAACTCTTATATGTCACCACCTTTTGGGGTATTTACTCCCCCCCCCCCGTGCCCATAATATTAAAAATTAATACATGTGTATACCTTTTCTCTTGCTTTATCTGCCTGTTGTCAGTCTATTTCATACAGCCAGCTCTTGAACCTGGGACTTCCGAGAGAATGTTTTTCCTCTCCTCCGTGGGCAAGTATGGGCTGCCTGGGAGGCCCCTTACTGCTGGGCTGGCGTCTAGCTTATGCTGAGAGGCTTGGACGGTTCACAGCAGAGAGTCAGGTTTGTGGCACAGTCTGCATATAATATCTCCCCTTCCTCAGTAGTGATAGGACCCTGTTTTGTTTTTGTCTCTTCAATCCTTTGAGAAGACTGTAGGTTAACATGCAGATTGTAAGAAACAATAGGGATTCCCATCATACCCTTCCCCCCCTCCCCCGGTTCCCCCAGCGGAAACGTGTTACGACACTACCCTGAAGCATTCCACCAGGACCCAGCATCCAGTGACGCTCAGTTCTCACCAGTTTTACAGGGGCACCTGTATGTTTGTGTACGTGTGTTTAGTTCTGTGCAACTGTATCACAGGGGGAGACTCGAGTGAGCACCACCACAGTTAGGATATACACAACAGCCCCTTCCCGAGGACCCCAGGGCTACCCTCTGAAAGCCATCGTCACCACCGTCCCGCCTCCCAACCCCAGCACCCAGTCATCTGTTACCCATTTCTCTAATTCCGCCATTTCAAGAATGTTACATAAATGGAATCATATGGGATATAATGTTTTGAGAGAACCTCAGTCTTTAGCTGGGCATTTTTGCCACCCCAAACAAAAAAAAACAAACTATTATTTCTCAGATTCCCTTGAATCTCATGTAGCCACGTGACCAAATTCTGACCAACTGGATTTAAGTGGCAATGTTATTTGTTCTCTTGGGAAGGCTGCTGAAAGTGAGCTGACTCGGATGGAAGAGTCCTCCTATTGGCCCCTCTGCTTTTCTTCCTGGTCTATTAGGATGTGATGGCTAGAGCTCCAGCAGCCATTCTGCACCATGAGGTGAACTTGATGACTGAGACAGCTGTGCTCTAGGGATTGAAAGAGAAATCTGGAACCTTGGGCTCCTGATGACACCGCAGAGCTGCTGTAACTGCCCTGCACTGCCTCTGGCCAGACTTCTTTAACGCAAGAGAAATAGATTTCTATCTTGTTTAAGCCACTTGTTAAAAGTTGTTATATCCAACTGACCCTAGTCCTAACTAAACAAAGTGTGGCCCTATCCAGATGTAAGCTTGAAAGTTCTTTCAATTAAAGCTTCTTTATTACGAAAAACATAAAACACAGAAAGTAGAGAGGATGGGATAATGAGTCCCCAGCCATGTTTCATCCACACTTTCTGCTGCTGACTTGGAAGCGCATTCTAGACATCATACATGTCATTTACGAACATTTTGGTATGCATTTCTAAAAGCAGTTCTTTTTGAAACATGTAACATAATATCACTGGCATGCCTCAAAAAAATTAACGACAATTCCCTGATATAAAAAATCCAGTGTGCATCCACTCAGGACATGTGACCACATGCAACCCAGAGTGGGGTGTTCTCACAGGTTGACGGTCCTCAGGACCTGCCTGGATGCCACCCCCGCCTCTCTACCTGCAGAAATCTAGGTGGGCCCATCCCAGTACCCTCAGGACAGACCGGAGTCCTCGAATGCACCTGCCGGAGCCCGGGAGACAACAATAAAAATCCTGAACAAGAAGGGGTCTGCTTGGCTCTGTGGTTTGGGGCCAGTCACTTTGTCAATGTGGGTGACCAGCTGTGACATAAGGTGTTAAAAAAACTGAGGCAGCAACCCAAATGTCCATCAAGAGATGAACACATAAAGAAGAGGTGGTACCTACACACAGTGGACTATTATGCAGCCTTTAAAAGGGAATCTTGTCACGTACCATGACATGATGGAACCTCGGGGACATTACATACGCTAAGCACAATAGGCCAGTCACTAAAGGACAAACAGTGAACGGTTACACCCAGATAAAGTATCTAAAGTAGTCAAAATCACAGAAACATAAAGTAGAAAGGTGGCTGCCAAAGGCTGCGGGGAGGAAGGGGAAATTGTAGTGAGTGGGTAAGAACTTCCCTGCTGCAAGATGACGAGTTCCAGAGATCTGTAGCACAACAGCGTGAACACACTGAAAACTACTGAACTGTACGTTAATGGTAATGCTTACGTTGTTTTTCATCACAATCAAACAAATGGCAAACAGCCTCGGAGGTCCGTCCTGGCTGTAGGAATTGCAGGGGGACATGGCACAGTTCTGGGGTGCCGTTACTCCGATTCTTGTTGGGAGACTCACCAGAACACCACTGCTTTCCTTCAGGGGAATGGGGTGGGACGGCAGCTGTATTTGCAACCTCAGCTTCTGCCGAATCCATCGGGAAGCATGAGGCTGCGTCCCAGGTGGCTGCCACAGGGAGGGCGGCACCAGGGGGCTGGGCAGGCTCTGCAAGGTAGGGGTTGGGGGCCGGGGCTGGGGTTCACCGAGTAAGAGGAACAAAAGAAAGTGGAAGGCTTCATCACTGCCGGGCTGTCCTTGGGGAACGTTCTGGGAAGAAAGGAGAAGGCCCAGTTGGCGGGGAGCAGCCAAGCGGGGGCAATCCGAAGCGACAGCTACAAATGTGCAGTACACCGCACAGACGTGTGGGCGGGGCGGTTAAAAGTATACAGCCGCTGGGCGCGGGTGTGGAGGGGAGTAGACTGGGGAGGCTGCGCGCCCGAAGCTCTCCCCGGGCTGCACTGGGGTCTGCAGAGGGCTCTCAGCACTCATTACGATTAAGCCATTTTTCCAATTAGCACAAGCCTGGCCGAAGGGAACGCAGGCAGCAGCGGACAGAACTGGTGGTCCAGCTCCGTCTCTGACCTCTCCTGGGAAGCTTTCTCTGGGATTGTATAGGCCAGAGGGCAGATAGCACACTTGCTGCGCCCACGGGTAGTATCACTCTGCTGCCGGGGAGAGGGATGGCAAGAGGACTCTACAGTTCAAGGCTTCTACAGAGGAGTAAAGATGCCTTGACTGTGAGGGCTCTGCTGTTCATGCTTATTTGGGGACTCAGGTTGGTAGTTTGGGAGAGTTGGGTCCATCCACCCAAAGCAGAGGCAGCCCGTGTTCTGAGTGGCTGAGAAAGTAGTCGATCTCTCCCAGGCCAGGTCACTCTGGGGCCGTTCGGGGTGGGGAGACTCTTCTGGCCAGCAGTTCTGAACCTTTCCACAGTCACCCTCTGGGCCCGGCACTCACCGCGTGTGACCCCTGGGCCCTGGTGGAGCGCTATGCTTGCTCCTCTGCCTGCCATCCAAGAGAGCAAATCCAGGGACACAAGTGGGCGAGAAGGGGATGACTGAAGCACTCGTCCTGGACCAGCTCTGGTAGCTGAAATGAGCTGTGACACCCCTCAGCAAGATCTCAACACAGCCCAGCATCCAGGCCTGGCCGCTCTCCTCCAGCACTCTGAGCAGCTCCCGCCCCTGCCTCCAGCACTGATGCTCTAATCTGAGGAACTCCAGCCGGACGTGGATTTCAGAGCTTTTGCTCAGACTCACACAGGCTGATCCCCGGTGTGGCCTTGCTCTCAGAGTGTGTATAGTCCCTGGAGCGGCAGCATGGATGTCATCGAGGAGCTTGTTAGAAATGCAGAATCCTGGGCCCCACCCAGACCTGCTGAATCAGGCCCTACATTGAAGAAGATCTCCAGGTGATTTGTGAGCGCAGTCAAGTCTGAGAGGTACTTAGACATCACACCCGACCTGTCCTGCCACCTGGTGAAGTGGCATCCCCTCTGAGGCCATTCTAACAAACTTCTACCAGCTGCAACAGTTACAACTGTTGGGGGAAGCAAAAGTGGGCACAGAAGGGGGTGTCACTGTGATGTGTGAAGGGCTTTAAATCTGGGGGCACTGAGATGTCATCCATGAAGACATCCCATCAATTCCTAAAGTCTATGATCTTTGTAACAGGCATATGCTGACAAAATAACAATTGTGCCTAACATTTACTGAGTTCTCATTATGAGACAGGCACTGTTCTAAATAAAAGTGCTTCACATGTGTTGATTCATATGATTTCACATAGAAATCTCTTGAGGTAGAGATTACCATTGTCCCCATTGTACAGATGAGGCAACTGAGGCCCAGAGGCCCAACTGACTTGCCCCGGGGTCTGGCATGGATGCGGACCAGAGCCAGCATCTGCATGCACCTTAGCCAGGTACCCAGAGCCCACACTCTCAACTACCATGTGAGACCACCTCAGAAGGGAACACTCTCCCCCAACAGGGGTTTCTTTCGAAGCTATGGCATGCCTTCAGGGTGACCAACCATCCTGGGTTGCCTGGAACTTGGAGGGCTCCCTGGATGTGACTTTCAGTGTCGGAGCTGGGGGAATCCTGGGCAAGTTTGTTGCCCTACCAATACCTGACACCTTGCTTTGCACAGAAGAGAAACAGAAAGGAAGGGAATGAAATGTAATGGGGAGTCTTTGTGCTTATAGAATTTGAGCTGTTGGAGGACTGAGTCAGACCGTGGGCAGCCGCTTCTATTGGAGGAGCCCAAAGCCTATCCACAGGACTTTAACCAACGCTCGTTCTCCGTGTGTGGCTGTGTTTCCCTATGCCTCAAATGCGGAGACTTTTATCTGCCTCACTCTCTTCTCCCGCTTCTGCCCTGATGTTATGAGAATAATCAGGAGCCTGTCGAGGGTGCACACGACAGCATCAATGTCCTAACACACAGAAGCAGATAAAAACGCTGGCCAGTGTTCCCCTTGTCAGGGTTACCCTGCATCCACATGGCGTCTCCAACAGCTCAGTTTCCCACCAGCTCTGCAACTCTTGTTTCTTTGGAGGCCCCTTGGGAAGTTCTTTGATTGGTTCTGGTTTCCTTTAGCCTGAGAGCCATTTATGATTTCCCAAATAAAATACAAAGAGCTCACTCAGTGGGTTATGTGTGTGATCTCTTAGAAATAATTCTTAAAAGAAATTCCCCAAACCAAACTGGATGGGCTGGTGAGGAAGCACCAAGAGCGAAGTCTGGGGGAAGGTCAAGGAGAAGGTCAAGGAGAAGGGGGCCTGACTCCTCCACACACCTGGCTGAGGCCTCTGGGAAAGCACCTCTTCTCAGACAGCAAAGGCTGCGTTAGCATTTCCCTGCCATTTGGGGAGAGGGGCCCGGCCCTCGGTTTCCACATCTGTAAAATGGGACTTGCTACAACCTACCGCCAGGGACCATGAATCTGCTCTCAGGCAGAGATGCAGCTCTCCCAAGGGTCCCGTGCCCTTTCTCAGAAGAAGTCAGCTCCTTCCGGCCTTCCCTGATGAACTTCATTAGACTAGTGATGGAAGAACTGCACGTCCTTAGAGTAGAAGGCGAACAGGAAAAAGCAGAGTCCGACCCAACAGCCTTCATTTTCAGAAGCAGAAACTGGCCAGGCCAGTGTCCGGCAGGCTCTTTGCTCCTGGTTTTTCACGATCACGGCCACGGCACTGCCCTGTAATCTAACACTGATGCCCATTCTCTCTCCAAGGCAGCTGCGAGCCCCTGGGAGGCAAGCGCCAGCATGCTGCCCCAGATAGTTCTCTTCCGGGCCCCTGCAGCGGCCTGGACGCAGCGGCCTTCATTCCTGCTGCTGGCTGACTAACGCAGAGCTGGGGAAAGGACGATGCGAGCTCTGAGCACAGCCAGGAAGATGGGTAAGGAGATAAGAAATGAGCAGCAAAGCTTCCCTCCCTTCGTACTCGCTGCCTCCATAACCAACCTGAGCATTCCTAAAGCGACAGCGCACACAGGGAGAAAAGCGTCCTTCATTTGAGCCAAGAAATGGCTGCTGGTTTGATACAAACTTGAAAAATAACAAAGCGCTTCCCTCACAAGTGGCCTGGGAAGCATGCTGTTTGGGCGTCCTTGCTGCTCTGTGTCCCCAGACCCGGAGGATGGGGCCCTGCAGGTAACGTGCTAGGACACCCAGTAACCAGTTTGCAAATGAAAAGAACACTCACCCAGCTTTGTGCCTGGGAAAGACTGATACCGATTCTCCATCTGATCTGCGAGGACTGACTGAGCCACATACCTAGCATGATCCCAGTTCTCTCCAGCACTCAAAACATGCCTCTCTAGCCCTGGCAGGTGTGACTTATTGGATTGAGCACTGGCCTGTGAACCAAAAGGTTGCTGGTTCAATTCCCAGTCAGGGCACATGCCTGGGTTGCAGGCCAGGTCTGCAGTTGGGGGCGTACGAGAGACAACCAATCACACACAGATGTTTCTCTCCCTCTCTTTCTCCTTTCTTTCCCCTCTCTCTAAAAATAAATAAAATCTTAAAAAAAAAAACAAAACAAAACATGATTCACCTGGTGTTGACTTCCACTAAAGGCACATACTTGTTAACCTTGGGTGGGGAACAGAAGGAGCTGTTGAGTCCTGGTTATATCCATCTGTAGCAATTATCTATGAGATCAGTCACTAATGTGATTACCTCTCTGCCTTTATATGATTATGTGACCTTTTAAAAGTCATTGTTTTGTTCATTCATTCATCCACTCATTCCCATCCATCCATCCATCCACTTAACAATAGCAAATGGCATCTTCTCCATGCTGTGCAACTTGCAAGCCAAAATCAACAGAATATTCTCCAATAAAATCCCCTGATTTAAAGCAGTATCCATTAAATAGGGAGGCGGCAGTAGGCTGGGGAAGGGGGTGTTCACTTAAGAAACAGCCAAGTTAAAACCTAAGCCCTGCTACTGACAAGTTAGTCACACTCTCTGAGCCTCAGTTTCCACAGTCTAAAATGGGAATAATCCCCCACAGAACTGTTGTGAAGTTTAAATGGAGAAAAAGCATGTAAAGAACAATACTCAATGCTTGGCACAAAAAGGACATTCAATAATTGTTAGCTTAAAGACAGTGACCCTAGACTCCAGTTTGCTCCTGAGCCCTCTGTTCACCTAACCCCTCGCCAACCCCAGTCCTCCAAGCTCATTCTGTGTCCTCGGACAGGGTTCCTGTTGTTTTAATCCTCTCGTGAGCTGGCCCTGACTTGATTCTGACCGATGGGCTGTTCCAGGTTGAGAATGCGATCTCTATCCAAGTCCACTGGGAAGGTCCAGGAGCTCGGGGGAGGATGGTACACCGAGTCCCGCTAATAAATAAACACACAGACATCAAGGCTGCCGGCTGTCGTAGTAACCAGACTTGATGCTTTCCTGGCTCCTGTCATCTTCGGGGCTGAAAGCACTTAATGAATTAGTCTCGCTTGCAGTCCTGCAGAAAACGGCTGTGTCTACAAGGAGCCCGAGGTCAGTCATTGAGCGGAGAGGGTGGGGAAACCAGATAGATGCCTCGAGCGCCTTTGTTTGATGCTTGTTTCTTGTCATAAAAGTAATAATTGTGCATTAGAAATCTGTGAAAGTACAGAAGTCAGAGGATAAAATGAAAATCCCCTGTAACTCTGTCCACTTACCGATAAGCACTGCTAACATTTTGTTTTACTCTGAGACATATATACATACTTACAGGGGTTATACCGTGTACACGCTGCTTTGTAAGTTAACAACAGATCACGAATATCTCTTCACGTAAAATGTGTTTCTACACCATTGGAAGTAGCTGCTGGTTTACTAAAGAAATCCCCTATTTTCCAGCCCTTCTGTGGATAGTAGTTATTTTAACTGTGAGAACAGGCTTGGGATTTCTCTTTTGGGGATTTCCTTGCAGGGCTTAGGGAGCAGCAGGAGTGAGAGCCCAGCGCAGGGGAGCGAGGGCTGGGCTTGAGAACGTAAGTGCTTGGTGCGCCAGGAGTAGGGTGGGGTGAGGGCCCTCAGGAGCCACGGTGGGGACACTCAGCGGTCCTGGGCAGTCCCAGACTTCAGAAAGAATCTGTGGTAGCCAGAGGAGGGATGCACCCGAAGAGACTAGACTAGGAGCTTGGAGACCCCACACCTCTCATCGGCCCGTTTCCGCCACACTGTCGCTTGTCCCTGGAGACCCAAAGGTCGAATCTGCTGTCACGATCTGGCCCTTGCCAACCCCTCTGGCCTCCTCTCACCTGCCCCTGTCCCGGGTCGTAGGCTTCTGCCCTGCTGTGCTGTTGGCCCTTTCCAGGTCTATACGGGGTTGGGCCGGCCTGGCGCGCTGGTTCTGCTGCAATCACTGGTTAACTGAGTTTGTAATAACTCAGTCTAGGTGCCACCTCCTCCACTTTTCACGACTCTCCTCCTTTCCCCAGGCCTGTTAGCGCCCTTCCCGCAACATCTCGCACTTGGAGAATCACACGCCTCCATACGATGCTGTTTGGTGTCTCTCTCCCTCCCAGACTTGGAGCTGCGTGGGGCAGTGTCTTACACACCAGGCATACACTGGGGGCTCAATAAATGCTACTGAATAAAGTAAAAGTGGTCCCAGAATCAGCACTGCCAACCCTTGGGTATGACCAAAACACGTGAGGCATCAGGAACCCGGAGGCAAGTCCCCGGCCCGTGCACATCCCTTCCGCCTTCCCTGCCACGCTGCAGGCCACACCTCGTCTCTCGCCTGAACCACCGTAATCCTTTCCCAGCCGACCGCCACTCAGCAGAGGACGATCTTCTTCAAACGATCCACGCATATCTCATTCCTACTGAAAACACGGCACAAATATTGGGACTACCGTTAGAACGCCTACCTCTCCTGTCTCATCTTACACCACTTTCCCCTTGGGCCCCAGCCAATGGCCCTTCTTTCTGTTCTTCCAGCTGCAGACCCCCTTTCTTGCCCTGGGAACTTTCTCTGGCCAGGAAGTTCAGCCCCGTGACCGGCTCCTTCTCGTACTTTGGGCCTTTGTTGAAGTGTTCCTTTACCCCTGAGGCCTTGCTTCATGATCAAACCCAAAGTAAGGCTCCGTTCATTCTCTGTCACGGCACCTGCTTGTTTGTATTCAGAGCGTCTTTATACTTGGGAATTTTATTTTTACTTTTGTGATCATGTGTTTGGTAACACTTCATATCCTCTCCCTGGGGAGGGGTGACTTTGTCTACCAAGGGGAACATTTGGCAATGATGGGACATATTTTTGGTTGTCACAATTGGGGCGGGGTGGTGCTGCTAGCATCTCATTGAGTAGAGGCCAGGGATGCTGCAAAACACTCTAGAAAATACAGCACAGCCCCTCACAACAAAGAATGACCAGGCCCAAGATGTCGGTGGGGACTGGCTGAGGAGCCTCAGTCCCCCAGTACTGGCCTGGAGGCTCCACAGGGGCAGGGGACTTGCCTGCCTTTTTACCGTGTCTGACCCCCAGTAGGCCTTACATGCAGCTGAACGAAAAAATAGGTAGATGGACACAGGGGAGTTCTTACAACTGTTTAAGAACTGGTAGGGCGCATCACGACAATGGGAACCAAGTCCACCATAGCACTGGAGCTAGGGAGAGGAGGCCCCACTGCACCAGGCATTATACCTTTGGTTGCCAGGCTGCGGGGAAGCCTGGGTGCCCTAAGGGAGAGGCTGGGGCAACCCCTGGGGTCAGGGGTGAATGATTTGATCTTCTTGCCCCCATCTCTAGCCTAACCCAAAACCTTATTTAGGTTGACCCCGAACTTCACCCTTTTCTCTCCCGGGTCTAAAGGCTAAAGAGAGTCCTCCTCCTGGTCAGTCCAGGCTGGGGCCTAGATCCCACCTGCTCCCTCTGCTTCCAGTCCAGGCTCCATCGGATATTCCCAGCCTGCACCTCCTGCTGTGGCTCCATCCCCTCAGCCTGTGGACACAATCAAGTTTCTTCCCCTCTTAAAAACAACCTACGGCCCTGGCTGGTGTAGCTCAGTGGATTGAGCGCGGGCCTGCGAACCAGAGGATCGCGGTTCGATTCCCAGTCAGGGCACATGCCTGGGTTGCGGGCCAGTTCCCGGCAGGGGACACACGAGAGGCAACCGTACATTGATATTTCTCTCCCTCTCCTTCTCTCCTACCCTTCCCCTCTAAAAAGATAAATAAATAATAAATTTAAAAAAACAAAAAAAACAACCTACGGGCCTGGCTGGTGTGGCTCAGCGGACTGAGCATTGGCCTATGAACTGACAGTTCGCTGGTTCAGTTCCTGGTCAGGGCATATGCCTGGGACGTGGGCCGGGCTCCAGCTGGGGGCGTGCAAGAGGCAACCGGTCAGTGTTTCTCTCCATTTCTTTCTCCCTCCCTCCCCTCTCCGTAAGAATAAATAAAATCTTTTTAAAAAATCCTACCATCTCTCCTCACATCATCTCTCCTCACATGCCCCTGTAGCTGCTACCCCAACCGCCTCTCTCCTCTCTCCCAGCGAAGCCGCTAGGACTGAAAGTCCACACTTGCTGTCCGCACACCCTCGCAACAATCCTCTGGCCATGGCGCCATTTCTCGGCCCCTTCGCAGCAAAGCCTCTCAAGTGTTTGTGTATACTTGCTCCTTTATTTTTTCACAACGTATGCATTCTTAGCTCCCTGAAATCTCATTTCCAACTCCCACCCATTACTCTGCAAGGGAGACAAAGGCCCTCAATGACCCCGTATTGCCTGTGTGAAACAACCTACTGTTGACTATTCACTCCTACGAGAAGCTTTTATCCTTAACATCTTTCCCTCTTCCGCCATTCCTGACACTGCTTCTCCCTCCCGGTCTGACTAAGGCCGACCTGACTCCTCCCTCTTTGTCTCTTCCAGACCACTCCCCTAACAAACTCGAGTCCTTCCCAAGATTCCACCCTTGCCCAGCATGCCTGCCTTAGGCATTCCCCTGTTTATGGATGATTCCCGAAGCTATACACGTGGGCCGAACTCTCCTTGGGTTTCAGAATTATACTCCCAAGTGGCCCTAGACACCGGACACTAAGCTATCCTGCGGGAATCTACAATTCGAATGGTCCCAAACAGAACGCATCATTTTACCTGCTCTTCCCCCAGAGTGCTTTTCCTCCTGTAGCCCTCCTCCTTGTTAATGGCACCGCCACCCACCCAGTCCGCATGCCCAGTGACCTGTGAGCCATCTCAGTCGTCTCCCTCTGTGTGTCCCCTCACATCCAATCAATCGCCAACCTTACCCAGTCTTAAGTTTCTGGAGCATGGCCCTCTCCAGCCTGGTGCTAGCACTGTCTTCATTTGGTTCCTAGTTAACTCTCGTTTTCCCTTTGTTAAAACATGTTTTTAACACACCCCAGCACTTCCCTTTATCCCAACATAGCAGACGAGCTCCGCATCCACCTCCACCCAGAGGGGCCTGCAGACCCTCCATTTCCCAGTCCGAGCTCTGTGCCTCTGCCCCAGCTCTCTCCTCCACGCACTCCCCGTCTCGCCCAACGGCACTGTCCCTTCGCAGGCCTCCCCTCTGCATCCAAAACCCTGCAGGTCACCTTAGATTCTTTACTCTCTCTTTTCCATCCCCCTTAACTCCTGTCTAGATACGGCACTGCACTCACCTCCTTTCCTGACTGTACCCAACCACCTACCTTAAACTATGGAAGGCATTTATGGACTCTTACTGTTCCAGGTATTCGCTTCTGGCTCTTCTAATTAGACTATGAGATCTTTGAGGGCATGGACATGTCTAGTATTTTTCTGAATCCTCCAGTGTGCCCAGCACAGCACTGAGTATAGAGTAGATGCCCCACAAAGCGGGTCCACAAAGAAACCCACCTGCTAAGAGAAGAGTGGAGTTGAACTAGCAGTTCTCTGAGACGAAGGATGTCGTTTGTCTGACTCCTTTGCCATAGCAAGTGGACGTGCTCAGTAACATTAAGACCTCGGCAAAGAGGTTGGGAGTGGTTCTCTAAGGGGCCTGGGGGAGGGACTATGCCCAGGACAGCATCAGGGATTGTGGAGTCACCACAAAGACTCAGCTGATGGCTGAGATCTTCAGTCTGTTGTATGGTGTCCTCAAGCAGTACTTGATGGTCTGGAATCTTGGAAATCTGTCCTATCGGTGTTGTGGTGGCTGCCTGACCTTGGGAATAAGAAGCAGCTGTCCAAATCTTTCATGAATCTGTTCTGCTTTCCAGAATTAGAGGTGGAGTGTTTTATATTTCCATTATCTTGCGAAAATCCCTACTCCTCTGAGGTCCCTGCTACTCGATTATTCTTCATTCTATCCTTTGCCCCATCGCTGACTCTCTCTTCCTCGCCGAGGACTCTAGCAATCGCCTCCCCTGCATCTAAGGTCCTGCCATCACCCTAGGAAGTTTCAATATGCACAAAGGTGACTTCTCTATCACCGCAGCCTCCAATACCCACGCCCTCCTCAATGCCAGTGTAGTTCACTTCGCTCACCTGCTCTCATGGCCATACCTTGGACCCACATCACTGCAACTGGTCTCTGGTCAGCCCTCACCTGCGCTAGCACCACTGTCTCCTGACCAGTCACTCCGCTCTCTTCAAAAATCTGCGGTGGCTCCACGCCTCCTACAGGGTCAGGCCAAGGCCCTTTGCCAGTCAGTCTGCTGTCTAGTCTCTCATCGGGTCTTCATAACCAGACACTTCAGGTTCTGACATTACTGGATCGTATGTTCCCCCTGCCATCTCTTGAGATTTCTGGCCCCCCTCTGCCTAAAATGCCCAGAAAGCTTCCCTTGTCTGCAAAGAAGTTCATCCTCACAGCCCAGCTCAAACATTACCTGCTCTGGGAAGCCTTCCTTGCCTTGTCCGTGCACCCTAGGGCCTCTTTCTCCTGTGTTTCCAGCACATGATACAATTGTTACAATTTTTATGTGATCAGATTGATATCTGAGGGCAGGAACCATTCCTCTTCATCCCTGTATCTCAGCTTGGGTGCAGGCCTGGCCCAAAGTTGGCTTCAACAGACATTTGACCGGAATAAAGGAATGAATGTCTTCTGGATATGAATGAGGTCAGAAGAGATTGGACTCTTGAATTAATTGAACCTCTTCTCTCTTCACCCTGGCCCAGTGCCCTGCCCGTATGATTAAATTCCTTAATAGAATCTGCCCTGGCTAAGCACCACGTACAAATCCCTCAGCATTAAGTAGTGGAAAAGCTTCCAAGTGCTTAGAGAAGAAAGAGCTCAGCGCTCCAGCAATGGGAAGCGAGACCAGTGTAGATGGGGAGATGACCATCCACTTCTCAGGTAAGAACAGTCTGGGAGTACTGATGACTATTTCACACTAAAACCTACTCTGTGTGCAGCGCTGCACTGACAGCGAGGATGGAAATGAAAACAGCAGCCTGCGTCTGCTGATCACTCGCTACGGGCCAGGCGCAACTCAGTGGAGTAAGCAACATCATCGCTACTCCCACTTTACAGGTAAGAAAATGGGCTCGATGTCACATAGCCAGTAAGTGGTCCAACATCATCAACTCTCTCCACTCTCTTCACTCTTTCTCTTCACTGTCCTCATCACCCCTAGTAAACTTCTTCCTCCATCCTGTCTCCCAGCCATCCACCCTTCCTTCGATGGCAACACCCTCATCTTCCCACCGCCCCATACAAACACACTGACGTCCGTCCTCGTCCTCTCCTCCTGCTCTCCAGCTGGCCCAAAGAGTGGTCCCTCCCCCTCTTGAATCCAGCCCCCCACCTACACATTTGATGCTATTCACACATCTTCTTAGCAATCTTACATTATGAATTATCCTTCCTTTAACCTGTAACTTTTCCATTCAACTGGATCCTTTCCATTGGTATTTACATGTGCTCAATCATCTCCCATTAAAACATAATGAAACCAGCCCTGGCTGGTTGGCTCAGTTGGTGGGAGCATTATCCTGTAGTCTAAAAGGTCATGGGTTCGATTCCCAGTCAAGGTGTGTACAAGAAGGCAACCAATCAATGTCTCTCACATTGATATTTCTCTCTCTCTCTCTCCCCCTAAAAGCAATGAAATAAAATGTCCTCAGATGACGATTAAAAAGAAAAACAGCATAATGAAGCCACCCTAAGTCTATAACTATCACAGCCAAACCTCTGGCAAGGCTTACTCACACATGCAAGATCTACTTCCTACTTTCCTCTCTTCCGCACCAACTGCAGTCTGACTGTGCCCGTCACATCCCTGAAGCGCTTACCTGCATCACCCCTGTCCTCCATGTTTCTGAAGCCCAGGGACTTCTATTGGTCCCCATTTTAACTGACTTCTCAGTAGAAGCTATGTTTTCTCTTCTTTTTAGGAAATACTCCGCCCTTGGTTTTCATGCTATTTCCACCTCCTGTGTGTTTTTTCTCTCTCTCAGGACCATCCTTCTCTGTGTTCTTTTCAGGCCTGTCCTCCTCTACTGCAAGTCCATCCAGGCCTTCTCTTCTAAGCCTCCCTCCCCTCTCTTCCCCGGGCAACGTCATCCATCCCATGGGTTCCATTACACCTGGTGCTGGTGACTTACTGAGGCCTCTCTCTGCCAGTCCTCTCCTCCAAACTCCCACTTACCTGTCCACCTGGCCCGCTGAGCTCCCGACTCAGATGGTTCAAAGGCTCCTCAAGCAAAGCATGGCTGAGGTTAAACTTGCGATGCTTACCCCAAAGTCTGGGCCTCTCTCACTGCTTCCTGTCTCAGGGAATGGTACCACCACTCACTGCTACAAAGCTGGAAGTCTAGACTCATCCTCAAAACTCCCCACCCAAGGCCCTGGCTGAGTAGCTCAGTTGGTTAGGGCGTCATCCCAATACGCCAAAGTTGCAGGTTTGTTCCTTGGTCAGGGCACGTACAAGAATTAATGAATGCATCAATAAGTGGAACAACAAAATTGATGTTTCTCTCTCTCTCACATCAATAAATTAAAAAAAATTTTTTTAAACTTTCACACTCAACTCTCACATCGAAACCATTGCTTCCTGTCCATTTTACACTCTAAACCTTTCAAATCTACTTCTATCTCCACTACAAACGTCCCCATCTAAACCACCATCACCTGTCACCTGGACTACTTTAAGAGTCTCCTACTAGGTCTCCCTGGGTGTACTCTTGACCATCTCAAATATAATGTCCACACTATACAGACAGGGCGATCCTCCTGAAATGGAAAATCTGACCCTCGCCCTCCTGCTCGGGTACTTCAGTGACTCTCCATGGCTTTACAATCAGCATCCACATCCTCACCGTGGCTGGTCAGATTGCAGGCGCTAACTCCTGCCTACCTTTCCTGCTCATCTGATGTTCCCTCCTTTCCCTCTCTGCACCCCAGTCCACTGGCCTTTGGGTGCCTCAACATGCCACGTTCCCTCTAGCCACGGCCTTTGCCTGGACTCTCCTCTCCCAGCTCCCAGCTCCCCTCACCCCCTTAGCTCCGACTCATTCCTCAGGTTTCAGCTCAGCCGGCAGGTCTTCGGGATGGCTTCCTGCATCCTCCCTGAACAGCCCCGGACCTCTCCTACATACCCTCACGTACCCTTACGATGCTGTGCACCTCTGTTTCATAGTTTCTCCCACAGTGTCACTTTGCATTTACTTTGTGATAAATTCGTTTCCCCTGAATGACTTCAAACCCCATGAGATCAGGGGCTTTGACTGTTTTGGAGTTTCCCCTCCTCAACCTTGTGCCCCCTGTGACATCCAATAAATATGTGTTGACATCTTGAAAACACAATCCTCACGTTTCAGCCCAACTTGAGCTGCTTCTGGCCTCATTACTCCTCTGAAGCCGTCCTTGCTTGAATTATCACCACCTTCAGGCCGCCGGCACCGTCCTCCTGGGGAGCCCCGGTGCTCTCGCAGCCGGGCTGAGGGTTTCCTGCACCAAAATGGAATCTTGGCAGACTTTCCCCAGCTCGTAGAAAAATGAGCTGACACAATGTTCTCACTTGAAAGCTTTTGTTCCATAGTTTTCTTCCTTAAAACTTGGTGCCTGGGTTGGAATCTAGCATAAGGTGCTTTCTGATTTCAAAATTATATATGCAGCCATTGTAATATGTAAATATTTCACAGTGTTTTCCAGAGAACGCCACAATTTCCATGGATTTCAGGACATGAACAAAAGTAGTTAATACTCACTGGCCAAACCCAGAGAAATGATTTTTTGTTCTCTGGTTTATTCTCTTGGGGGTGTCTGATGCTGTTTAGCATGTTGATTCTTTATTTTAGCAACCAGCATTTATTGAACACAAACTATGTTTTCCCACAGCCCTTTGTCCCTGTTTCCACTGTGGCATTTGTCACCTTTCATGAGCTCTTCCAGGGGCAGGCATACCAGTTTTATGGGCCTTCACGGATACCGCGACTTTTACAAATGGAAGGTTTGGGACAACTCTGAGTTGAGTGAGTCTATCAGCACCAATTTTCCAGCAGCATTTGCTCATTCCATGTCTCTGTGTCACATTTTGGTAATTCTCATGATATTTCAAACTTTTTCATTATTATTACATCTGTTATGGTGATCTGTGATCAGTACTAGGTTGATGTTGCTATGGCGAAGCCATCCACCAATGAAACTATTACAACTCACTGAAGGCTCAGATGATGGTTAGCATTTTTTAGCAATAGTTTTTACTTAAGTATGTAAACTTTTTAGATATGTGGTATTGCACATTTAATAGACTACATCATAGCGTAAACATAAGTTTTGTACGTGACTCACTTTATTGCAACATTCACTTTTTTGCGGTGGTCTGGAACCGAGCCGCCCTCTCTCTGAGGTCTGCCTGAGGTCCTGGAGGATGCGGGGAGTGTGGCTTTTCCTTTGATCCCTCCCTGCTCAGCCGAGCACTTGGCTCAGATGCACGGGTCATGTGTGTTGAGCGCAGGCATGAATGAATGGGTGAACAAATGTGAATAAAATGGTGAGGCGAACTGAGTCCTCGTCCCCGGTGCTCTGCTGCCCCCCCACTGAAAAACTCGTGGTGACACAGTGGTTTCATACACAGAAATGTTGATTTTACATCTGGCAAATACCATCTGTTGTTTTTTTTAAAGCAAAATGAATCTGCTGTAAACTTATAGTTATGGGTCTTACACTTGTGGGCTTCGCTTTTAATATCTCATCTATGATGAAGCCCTGTTGATTTTACCACCCAAAACAATCATCGTGATTGACTACTTTATGGAGATATAAACAGTTTCATTCTGTAAGTACCGTATTTTGCTGTGTATAATGCGCACTCTTTGCTCATATTTTTGAGAGAAAAATAAGGATGGGCATTATACATGGGTAGTACTAATTCCATGTCTATATAAATGTTTTTAATTCTTTTATTTATGCTTATGCATTAAAAGTGAAACACTAGAAAGCAATAACAATATCTATATGCAAAATAATACCCTGGAATATGATAATCGGTTTTGTTTCTAAATACAAATAGATTTAAAAAACTGAGTTAAAAAATTAAAACAAAAGATTTTTTCCCTGAAAGTTTGGGCCAGGAACATGGGTACACACTATACACAGGAGCGCATATACATGGTAAAATACGGTACCTGAAAATACCATGTATTGTGTCTGTGGCAGAAGTTGGGCAAGTAATGACATTACTGATATTAATTTACTTTTGTATTACTCTATTATAATACTTTCTATTATATTGTAACCCTGTGTCTTTGCCCAAGCTGTTCTCTTAGCCACTTCTACTGAGTTTGTCTATCAAAATCCCACTTATCCTTCAAGGTCCAATTAAGAAACTCGCCTCCTCCAAAGGGACCTTACTAATCTACCTGGGCCAGCCTTTGGTTCACCTCAGCCCCTCCGCACGAGCCAGCACGTTGCTTGTACCTCCACCCAGCGTCTCTTGTTCCCTGCAGAGCCCTGTGGGCGATGTGAACAGTCCTCTCCCACTCTGCCTCTGGGCAATTCGCGCCCAGGGGCCGTGCTGTGCACGCCTTTCTACCCACCCAGTGCTTTGACCATCAGATTCTTTTCTAAACTGAAGGGGTTACATTGATCACGCCCTACTAGTATGGCATGTAAACACTTTCTGTGTCATAAGGCGACTTTAACAAAAAATAGTTGGGGCATCTGGCTTCCCCTCCTGGCTCGTTCTGGCAGCTGGAGCCGAGAGCCAGGTCTAGCTCTAGCGTCTTGCTCTCACCACTGTGGGCAACAGCAGCGCACAGAACAAGCAGCTGCCTTGTGTGCTCCAGAATTTATTTGGGGAAAAATCCAAGTCGTTTCTTTTTGAAGCGGAATGGGAGTCAGAGGTGAACCCCAGCGGGTGAGCTGCGTGGGAGGAGAAAGGTTTGCAATGAGCTCAGCTCTCAGGCTGTTTTTCCCAAACAGCAGAGAGACTCCCAGCACGGATCTGGGGCTCGGGGACCACCCTGCTCGCCCTCCTCCTTGGGTGCAGACACAGGGCCTCATCAGCACAGAGGCAACCGTTCCTTCCCTCCCTCCATCCCTGGGGATCACCCCACACACAGTCCACTCAGCCCGGCCCTCAACACACACCCAGAGATAGAAACGGAGAGAGATGGAAATCCAAACCAAGGAGGCTGACTGCTCCGTCCCTGAACCGTGCCTTGTACAAACCTATCCGGAACGCCAAGGTTCCCAATCATCCACCAAAGCACAGAATGCTCGGCCAGACGCTGTTATACCCCAGCCCGAGTCCGTGAGTTCCTGTGTGATGCCACCGTGCCACGCTGCAAGGTTACTGTGCAGGGAACAGAAAAGGCACTGAAGGGAGAGCAGAAAGGTGTTGTTGCTCAATGGCAATGAGCCTGGGCCCCCCCACCTACCCGAGCTAGAGATTAAATGACATAATGTAGGCAGAGTGCTTAGCAGAGTAAGTGCAACATAGAGGCTAACCACCTGACGGTGCGGCAGAGCCCCATGTCCCGTGGCCGGAAGCAAGCCTTTCCCCCACTGCTTCTGCTCTGCAACAGCCTGTCCCACCTGAAGGTGGATGGCAGTGCCCGATACCTGCCTCCATCCCCTTGGTGCATCCCTTGGCCTCCAGGATGACTGATCAACAGAAGGGAATCCTTGAGGCAGGGGCGGTGGGGGGTGGGGGATACAGCTGAGCCAGGCATCTGTGCTCATAAAAAGCACCCAAAAGGGCATTCAGGGACGCACTGATTGATGGCATGACAACTCTCACATAAACAACCTTCGCCCCTTCTCTGGGGCAATACAGCCCTCAGCTCCAGAATAATTACCAAACCTTTTCTTTTGAGCAACCTTTTCTTTCGAGCATATCTCTCTTTCTCCCCAAACACAACACTAGAAACAAACCTTCCAACACACCTCCCGCCCTGTCAGATGCCCAACCGCAGTGCTCCTCCTGGGCCCTTGCTAACGCCCTCCAGCACCCGATGCTTAGCCTGCATGGGGAACATTAGGGCAATAAAAACAGGGGTGGTTTCTATTTCTCCATCTTGCTTTCAAAGCTGGAGGATCAGATCTTGCCTACCCAGCTCAGAGAGGTCGAAGAACACCTCCTCCACCGCGGCTTTCTGAGCACAGCCTGCATATTGAAAAGAATTTTGGATGGCCAGATACTATGGGCCCTGTGTGGTCGCACAGCGCTTTGGCTTTTATTCCAATGGGAACCTCTCAGGCAATCTGGGGAGGGGGTAGCTCCACACCATCCAGCTGGAGAGGAGCTCAAGAGAACCGTCAGGCACGGAGCAAGAAGACGATTTTTTTTTAAACTCGTTAATGTCATCACGTGGTTTGAAATTGGAAAGATAGATACAAAGGGTTTACAGGTCCACTCTCCCTGGAGGCAACAGACACTATTCGGTTTTGTGTATGTAGTTACTCGCATTGACAAGCAAATAGCTTGGAACTCTCCTTCCTCCTCCAGGAACAGCGGCATATTATAAATGCTCCACGCATGTTTTCCGCTTAGCCATGTATCTTGGAAATTGTTCCATGCCAGTTTCAGAGTAAGTTTCTCCTATCTCTTTTTGTATGGGTGAATAGGACAGTATGTGACTACCTGGAAGCACCGCCAGGTATATTCGACTGGCCCCCTGCGCTGAACATGCACGTTATTCTTCCACAGCTCAAACCATGCTAGACCATACGTGCGTCTTTGTGCCCACAGGCGAGCATAACAGCAAGTTAAATTCCTGAAAACGGAACCCCTGCGTCAATGGCACAGGCATTTCGAATTTTGAGAGATGTCTCTAGGATGCCCTCCAAAGAAGCTGTACCCATTTATTCTCCCACCAGCAGTATACGGAAGTTTGGTAAATGAGTGTTAAGGAAGTAGTATGTCATTGCACTGTGCATTTTCCATGTGAGGGAGCTGAGCTCTGTCTGTGGATTAAACCCCTGAGTCCGAGGGGAATGAAGAGCGTGCATTTCCTAGGCCAGCATGATCCCTGAAGTCTACGGGGGTCACAGACGTGTCTTATGCCTACAAATCACAGTCCTCACTCACAACGGCTGTGGATTTTCAGCTACCGCACGTGTGTCTGTCCTTCATGGGAGGAGAGCAGCTCGGTAGAAGGAGCTGGGACTTTGGAACCAGAGAGGCCTGCGTTCCAAGCTCGGCTTAATGATCTTAGCAAGTTATTTAACCTCCCCCAAACTCAGTCTCTTCATGTGACATACGGGGATAATAATACTGACTTCACGAAGCCTTGCGACTGGCACATAGAAGGCACTTAATACGTGGCAGCACCTGTCCTCAGTGTAAATAACCATCAGACCAGATCCTAAACCTCAGGGCACTTGCCACAATGAGCAAGACCTGGGGGGACCAAGCCAGGGCCAAATTGTAAGAAGCTACCCAGAGGATTCCCAGCTCCTTCTTTGATCCACCCCAGCACCCTTCTCAAGCTAGCAGGAGCTCTCACGGAAACCCCTCCCTGTGCCTGGGGCGCGGAGGGGGGCGGGGAGCGTGGGTGAGCCTGTGCCAGTCTCTCCTGTTTCCAGGTGGTGGTTGACTGGGACAGAGGCGTGCCCTGCACTAAGCAGAGATCATGTCCAATTGCAGATGGGCAAGCTGGAGACAAAACAGAGATCCCTGGGCAAAACATGAGGGACTTGCCTTCATTAGCACCGGCACTGGCGCCTTTCCCAAGCACAGTTTTCCACGAGGTCACAAAATGCAGATTTCTAGGTCTGGCAGGAATGCCAGTGGTGCCCAAAACTAAAGTTTCGATGCATGCATGTGCCCACCCACCCCCACCCCTAAGGACTTCAGGGGCTTTTCCCACTCACAGCCGTCCTGTCTCATTTCCTCCCCGGGATGTACAAACCACAGCCATGCCCTGTATGTGAGAGCCGCAGCCGAGCTGCTGACCCAGCCCATGTCCCCAATGAACCTTGGGGAGCCCATTTTAGTGCCTGCCTGGGTGCCAGCACGACCCCCCAGCTCTGTATGCTGGGTTCGGTGCTCTCAGGGATGGGAGCTGGAACCTCGGAGAGAGATCTGAGAAAGTATAACCGTTTTCAGAGAATATTCCTTTGCTCTGCCTTCCCCTTGGAGGAAAGGGGCAGCATCTGAACGTACTCAGGAGAACTTGACCCGCACACAAAGGAAGTAAGTGCCTTTCCCACGGAAGCCCGAATCCCAGCGAACCTCCGGCAGAGCGGACCTACGGGGTCTCAAGACCCGCATCACTGTTTCTCATGCCGTATAAACCGCGAGTCTGGTTTTGACACCGGAGGAGGTAGCGGGGCACAGAGATCCGACCGCATCGAAATCAGCCCCTGCCAATTACGGCTGGCTGCCTGCCTCTTCCGGAGCCCCGAATCCCGCGGATGAGGTCCTCCTCCTCCCAGATCCCTCTCTCCAACCAGGCCCTGAGCGTGGGCCAGGGCTGGGGACCCGAGAAAGCATCTCAGCTGACTGCCGGCCTGCGGGCCCAGACTCGGGACTGGATACTGCCCCAATACCCCAAAGTTGCTAGAAAAGCAAACTTCCAGGTCCCCACAAATCCAGCCAGGGAAAAGGGATGCCCAAATGTGGCAGAAAAACATCGGTGGTGTATGCCGCCCAAGGGCGCTGATGGAGAAGACATCTCCACCCCCGCCTCTCTCGCTGCTTTGGGGACGCAGGAAGCTACCCGTGCGGGTGGCCTGCCGGAGCCCCTCACTCAGTTCACCCCATTGGGGCCAGAAGGCGGGGCTGATCCCAATGCTTTCTGCTCGCTCTCTGGGCTCTCTACTTCAGCCAAATCCTCTTCCAAGGCCACTGAGCAGCGGCTTCGCTGTGGTCGGAGCCTCGAGCCCCACTGGCCAAATCGGCCCCGCGGAATCGGGTTGCACACCGCCAGCTCTGGGGCCTCAGGAGGACGCGCCCGGTGTCTCTGCTCTGGACCCACAGGCATAGGCAAAGATGTCGACCCTACCCCGCCAATGCACCTCCTCCCTCCTTATTTTGTACAACTTTAGGAAAATCACCAGCAAACCGAGTTGGGGTGGCCAGGTGGGGCCAGAGGTAACTACACGCTCGCACCAACCTGGCCACCCAGACTGACGAGGGTCCCCGCGCCCCTCACTCACGCGCGCCCAGAGATCACGCTCCGGCCACTGCATTGTCCTCGTGGGCACAGAGGCGCAGCCGCCACGTCCGCCTGGGGTCCGGCGGGAGGAAGGTGCCGCGGGGCAGATCCGCGAGGCGGGGTGGAGGCAATGGATTACGCGCGCTCGGAGGCAGGGACCCAGAGAGTCCTGCCAGGAGGCGGGGACATCGCAACTGCAGCCTGGCCACCAGGCCTGAGTCGCCCACCTCTCCGAGCACAGCCGCGCCCCTCGGAGCGAACGGCTTGCGGGTGCAAAGTGGGACAGTCGCCTGCGGAAGCGCCCCAGCCCGCCAGCGCTCAGGTCCAGATGGAGATGCGCCGTGGGAGGTGGTACGGGAGGCGCTTACCCGGTGCAGAGTCGCCCTCAAAAGTGCGCCCTGGCCAGGCAATCCACGCACACACACCGAGCCGATGCCCCGCAGGATCCTCGGCCCGCCCCTCCCGCCTTTTCCTTCCTTTGCGGAACCCCGGGGCCTAGGAGCACCCCAGCCCGTTACCGAGGCTGAGCGGCTCCGCGCCGGCGGCAGCTCCCGCGGGGTCCGGGCTCGCGTCCTTCTGAGCGCCCGGGGCTGGGGCCGAGTCCCGGCCGCACACGGCCCTAGAACCTCATCGCCCCTCCAGGTGGCCGGTGCTGGGGGCAAGTGCCGAGCGACCTGATTGGCGCTGGCTCCAGTCCTCGGAGAATCGCCCACGAGAGAGGCCGTTCGCACGAGGGCGAAGGGAAGAGATACACCAGCGGCGCGGGCTGGTGCCTTCCAAAGAGCCTTCCCTTTGCTCCACCGCCGTTTTGCCCAAGAAATGTAAACTCAGAAGTCAGGCACCCTGCGAACGCCCGGGACAGGGGTCGGGTCCAGCATCGGAAGCCCCGAGAGCCGAGTCTGAAGGACCAGGGTATGTGGCTGTCCCCTGGACTGTGCCTGGAAAGGCTCATATATTCTCCTGTTTCTGGCCCGCCCGGGACCCTGGAAGTCCAATGACACCGGCCGTCCCCGCCGTTGAGCGAGGCAGACCTTGTGTCGTTAGCGCTGGGGTGCGAGATCCGGCAGGAAAGGAGAACCGAAGCCCTCCCCTACCCCCACCGCCAGGCAACGGCGCTCCAGATGTCTTGTCTAAACTCAACCTTTCATAACGGTTTAAAAGCCTACCAGTTGCTTCTGTTCTATGCCCCTAACGACCATTTCTGACCTCAGTCTGCTCAGAGAACAGGACCGGAGGAGGTGGAAGGAAGCTGTCAGTGTTTAGCACTTCCGAAGCATCTCCTTGTGGGACTTGTCCCCTGCCCGCGCGGATCCTCTTTCTGCCGGCGCTGCCCTCCAATCCCCGCTGGACTGAGGGCAGGAGGAGGGAGAAACGGGGTGTCCCCGGTTAACGCGCAGACAGAGAGGGTTGTGCTCACACCAGACGCTTTCCTCCTCCTACCCTGGATAGTCGGGAGGATTCAAGTCAACGGTGAGTAATGTGGCCAATCAAGACAAAACAATACAAAGCAAAATAAAACCGTGGTCCCTCGGCCCAGGCCCAGGCGAGGAAGTCAGAAATGCAGCACCTGGAGCAACCTGTATTATTCCTAAAGCATCATTTGTTTGTATGTTTGTTTGTTTAAAACCAAACCAAACCAAACAGCCACCGGAAGGCAAGCCACCCACCTCATCGCCATTGCAGCAGGTTTGCTGGCAGCTCCAAGGCCCCTCTTGCTCCCTCTGTCCTCACAGGTTTCTAACTGCGACCTCAGATTTGCATGTGCTGCCTTTTTTCGCAGTCCAACTTCACACCTAATTCCTCCTTCACCTCGTTTCTTCTCAAAGGCAAAAACGGAAGCATGAAGAGGTGTGTCATTTGGCGTGTTAAACAGTTACACGGGAAGCGAAGCCGAGGCACGGGTACAGCCGGCCTCGCCAGCCGTCATGAACCACAGCTGGGCAATAGGCACCCAGGTCACCGCCACCACCCCAGGGCCTCCCCTGCTCCCCGACTTCCTTGAACAGCCCTTCCCTTCCCTCTAAAAGCAACAGCTCTCCTCACTTCATAGTAATTACCACTTTTACAGCTTTGGAGTTTTATAATATTGGTGAGCGGCCCTAAACACGAATGTGTTTAGTTTTACTGTCTATCTAGCACGAAGGTGCGTGTGTTCCTGGCCTCTTCTTTCACTTGGTTATGTCTGTGAGGTCATCCGTTTTGGTTGCATGCCACCGGAGTGGGGCCATTACAAATAATACTGCTACTAAGGTTCTCGTATCTATCTCCCAGTGTGCAAGTGCAAACTTTGTAGGGTGTGTATCTGGCGGTAGAATTGCTGGGCTATAGGGTATGCTTACATAACTTCATTAGATAATACCAAATCGTCTGCCAAAATTTTCAGTCCCACCAAAGACAGGCAGTAGTTCCGGCTGCTCCACATCCTTGCCAAAATGTAATATTGTTAGATGTCTTCATTTTTATCGGTCTGGTAGATGTACAATGGTTATCAAATTGTGATCCTCACTTCATGTCCCCAGGTTGTGCACTCTAATAAGGCTGTGCACTGTGATAAGTGTGTATAGACTGCTTGAATTTTGTTTTGTGAAGTGCCTGTTCAAATCTTCACCTATTTTTCCACTGAGTTGTGTGGCTTTTTCTTGGTTCAGAGAAGCTCTTTGTATATTCTGGCTCTATGCCTTTGTCAGTTATCAGCAGCGAATGTCTGCTGCTACTTGTGAATCTTGATTATTTGATCAAGAGTAAGTTTTTAAATCAGAATGTCCATTTAGAGATAGCTGCAGATTCACATGCAGTGGAAAGAAGTAAGACAGGCAGATCCCAGGTACCCTTTGCCCGGTTTCTCCCATCGTTAACATCTGGGAAAACTTTAGTCCAGTATCACAACCAGGATATCGACACCGACCACTCAAGACATGAAGCATCTCCATCACCACAAGAATCCTGCTCGTTTCCCTTTTATAGTCCCACCTACTTCCCTCTGACACCCCTCTCATCCCTTCCCCCTAGAAACCACTTCTCTGTTCACCATTTCTAAAATTGGAATCATGCAATATGTAACCTTGCTGATTTTTTCCCACGCAGTACAATTTTTTGGAGATTCATCCAGGTTTATTTCTCCGATGATGGCATAGACATCTCATGGCTTGTTTAACCATTCACTCACCCATTAAAAGACACTTGGTTGTTTTCTTCCCCCAGTTTTGAGCTATTACTAAGAAACCTGTTATAAACGTTCATGTAAAAGTTTTTGTGTAAATGTGAGTTTCATGTCTCTGGGACAAATGCCCAGGAGTAAAAATGCTAGATCATGTGGTAGTTGCTTGCTTATTTTTTTTAAGGGACTGCTGACCTGTTCTCCAAGGTAGCTGGACCATTTTGCATTCCTACTAGCAATGTCTAAGTGACCCAGTTTCCCCACATCCTTGCCAGCTTTTCATATCGTCACTATTTTGTAAGTTTTAGCCATTTTGATAGGTGTAGAGTGGCACCTCCTTGTGGTTTTAGTTTCCATTCTCCTAAAGGCTAATGATGTTGAACACCTTTCCATCTACTTATTCGGCATCTGTGTTTCTATCTAATGTGTTCTCTTTGGTGAACTATCTGTTTATGCTTCTGGCTATTTTCTAATTGGATTGTTTAGTTTTTTTAACTGTTGAATTTTGAGAGTCCTTTATGCCAGATCCTAGTCCTTTTGTCGATATGTGGCTTGAAAATATTTTCTCCCAGTCTGTACTTGTCTTTTTATCCCTTTTACATGGACCTTGTAGAGAAAGTTTTTAATTTTAATAAGGCCCAAATTTTCACTTTTTCCTAAAATGAATCATGCTGTTGGTGTGAGTCCAAGAACTCTCAGCATGGCCTTAAATCCCAAAGATGTAGCTGTAGGTATCAAGTTGAAAATTTTTCCTTCTATTCCTATTTTTGTGAAAGTCTTTGTCATACATGGGTGTTAAATTTTGTTGAATTCTTTTATTTTAGATTGTATAATCATGTAATTTTTTTTTAGCCTGTTAACATGGTACGTCAATTGAAAATTGAACCAACCTTGCATTCCTGGAATAAAGCCAACTTGATCATGGTATACAATTATTTTTATGTATTGCTGGAAATATTTACTGATATATTTTTAAGCATTTTTTTTGCATTTGTATTCATGAGAGACATCGGTCTGTAGTTTTTTTTTTTTTTTTGTTTTGTTTTGTTTTTTTTGGTCTGGTTTTGGTACCAGGGTCACACCAATATAAAATGAATTGAGAAGAGTTCCCTCTTCTATCGATGGAAAGGTTTGTGAGGGATTGGGGTTAATTTATCTTTAAACAGTGTAATTCATTATATAGTTAGGACTGGGTTTTTCTTTGTGCGTAGTTTTTAAATTATCAATTCAATCCCTTTACTTGTTACAGGTGTATTCGGATTTTTTATTCTTGAGTTAGTTTCAGTAGTTTGCATCTTTGTAGGAATTGGTTCTTTTTATCTAGGTTGTCTAATTGGTTGGTGTACAATTGTTTATAGTATTCTTTTATCATCCATTTTATTTCTGTACAGTTGGTAGGGATTGCCCCTCTTTCATAAGTTTAGTAATTTGAGTCTTCTCTTATTTCCTTGGTCGGTCTAGCTAAAAGTGTGTCAATTTTGTTGATCTTTTCCAAGAGGCAGTTTTGGTTTCACTGATTGATTTTCTATTGGGTTCCTACTTTTTGTTGTACTTATTTTCACTCTAATATTTATTATTTCCTTCCTTCTTGCTTTGGGTTTAGTTTGTTCTTTTTTTCTAGTTTTCTGTGATGGAATTTTAGGTAATTTATTTGAGAGCTTTCATCTTCTTCTTTGTGTGTGTGTGTGTGTGTGTGTGTGTGTGTGTGAGAGAGAGAGAGAGAGAGAGATAGAGAGAGAGAGGAAGGGAGGGACAAAGAGAGAGAAGCATCGATATGAGAGAGAAACGACTGGTTGATTTCTGTACAGACCTGGACCAGGGACTGAACTCGCAACCCAGGCGTGCGCCCTGACTGAAAATCAAATCGGTGACCTTTTAGGTTGTGGACAAGGCCCAGCCAACTGAACCACACCAGCCAGGGCACTTCCTTATTTTTTAATACTGATGTTTACAGGTGCAATACAAGTGCAGTTCCCCTTCCCCCTACCCTAGAGCAGGTGATCTCAACCCAGAGCAGGGGGTGGTGTAGCAGCACCCACACTTTGGGGAGCCATGGACCCCAGCTGTAGACCTCTAACCAGGGTCAATAAATGCCCCCCGGCGGCCCCAATGGAAGGCTCATCTCTTTGTGCTTCTATCTTCTCTTGGGGCTTAAAACCAGTAATTCTTTATTAACTTGTGAGCACTTCAATGTGTTTCAGAAGATGTTAAACATAGTTTAAGAAGATTTTAAACATAGGTTAAAAAACAAACTATTAGCCAACCTTTTAGTTCTCTTTAGTTTATGCTTCAGGAGGATGGGTGTGAATCCCTTAACCTGCCAACCATCGGAAGCAGAAGTCCTCCAGCTGCGTGTGTTCACGAGCTGTTGTTTTCATCTAGGAGGACTTATTCTGAGTGAAAACTGCCTTTTGCTAAGATGTGCAGGACTACATCAGAAAAAAAGGGATTACCCACAATCCCTTGCTCTCTTGGGTGCATTCCAGTAAAGTAACTTGTAAAGTCAGTAATAGTTGTCTGTTGACTTTCATTATAAAATCAAAGGACCATTGAGACAGGCACCACATCACTTAACAGGAGTGAGATAATACTCAGACCTCAATCTAGCTCCCTTGGCCAGTGGCAGCATCTCCTCCTCCCTTATTTGACTAGGCTGTGCCTCAGTTTCCAAAGCAGTTTTGGTGTTGTTAGTATAATTGTGGGGGGGAAATTTCAATCTAAAGACAGATTCTTCTGGTGGAAGCTTCCTGAGATATCAAAAAGGAATGCTAGTTTAATTTCTTCCATATGGCCAGCTCTGCCACCTGACATTCAAGCCATGTATTAAGTCAGAGCGAGGACTGAAGTCTTCCTTTTTCGAGATGTCAAGCACTGTTTAGTCAGTGATTCAGACTGCAGACATCTCTAGAGAGGGACCAGATTACGAAGCCTAGGTCAGTGGGCTTTACTTCTTCAGGCCTACAATCCCTTTTCCACAACTGGAAATTTAAAAATCTCCAAAAGTCAGTTTCTTTTTATTGCACTGGTTTGTACTTTATATCGAAAGCTGAGACAGGGAATGCCCGGGGGCCTTTTCCTTCCCAGAAGCTTGCTGCCAGGCCTCTGAGGTAAGAGCCCACGTGTCGCTTTGACCCACCAAAGCCACATCAGAGAGCAGATGTGAAGGCTGTCTGGCTGTGACGTCTGGCACCCATGGGCACCAGGCTTGTCTGGAATGACTCTGCCTACTCTGGAGAGAGTGTGGGCCCTTCTCCAGCACCGTTCCACGCTCCCCAGAAGAGGAAATCCACTCCTTTCAAAGGCGCAGAAGGGCTGCAGAGGCTTCGCCTTGCTTCTCTGCGGCTGTTTTCAAATCATCTAATGGATGCCAGCACCTGGCCAGCTGCTTGGTGGCTTCCCCAAGGCAGTCGGTGGCAGCAGGCGGGAAGATAAATGCCCCGGTGTAACAGGAAAGGTGACTGGGCTGTTAGGCTGGTGGGAAAGGGCCCTTTGCAATACCCAGCCCGTCTTTCTTCCTGATTACCAATCTCCAACACCGTCCTCATTTCTGCCCGGGGCCGGCGGGAGGCCGAGCCCCAAAGGTAGGAGTCTGATGCTCAGATCTCCTAATGGAGCTTGACAGCAGCAAGATTAAAAGCACAAAGGCAGCACCCAGAAAGCAGCGCAGGGAAGCACATGCACCCACTCTGCCCCCATTCTCCTGCTATCGGCCCTTTCTTTTAGAGAACTGAACCATGAGATAAATCTTTTCATAGAAACAGAGGTTTAAAAAAAAAGGAGAGTGATGAAAGAGCTTTGGCTAGTGGGAAAGGAGGACAGAAGTCAACTTTGCTGTGAGATTTCTGGGGCCAGGAGCTGAAACTATTGTAGAACAAACTCCTTTTGGGAAGCAGGGCGATCAGTGTGCAGAGGGCGGAATGACAGTGGCGGCAAGATTCATTTCTCAGACCAGGCCAGCACCGAAAGTAGCTGCTGGCTTCTTCTCTTGGGGCAAAGCGACAACTCTTAAATAAGAGCCTCCTCAGACTGGCCCAGCCTCATGACTTTTTCTCCCCGCAAGTCCTCAGCACAGAACCTCCTGGATCTACATTTCCATTTGTGCACAGAATTGTTGCCTTGCCCTGTTATTGAACTATTTCATCTGGGTATCCCTTTCTTCCCTGGTGAAATTCTAAGATCCTTGAGGGTAAAGCAATGCATTAAAACCAATTTAAGGATATTCGTGGAATGTCTATACTCTATACTCAGCTGAAGGGAATTCAGACAAGCTTAAGGAGCTCGCTGTTACAGCTGGAAAAATAAGACACACACACAAAACAACTACATGTCGATACAAGGCAATGGTTGGGTGAAGTTGAAACTACACTGGGTGAGAAAATACACATTCACCGTATTGCTTTGGGAGACGGAGAGGGGGAGAGACAGTAAGGGAGGGCTTTGAGAAGCAACACCTCCAAGTGGAGAAGCTTCAGGCTGCTGCCTTTCAGCTGGTAGGAGGAGAAACGGAAGGGTCTATTCTGACCCTATCAACCAGGAAGATGAGAAGGAATGTTCTTCTCTTCCCAGAACAATAGTTACCCAGCTAGGTACAAACAAATGCATTTACTGAGAATTTGGGATTAACCGATTCCTCAACAGGACTCACATGGTGCTCAGATGCCCAGGTTTTGAAACAAATCTGGATCTGCTGCTTGGGAAGTGAGCTGCGCCTTGGACACAGCGCTACAGTGGCTTAAGGAGGCACTTCGGTAGCCCTCTTCCCCTTCTGCAAGCTGCCTTGTCTTTTTATCCTTGTGGATAGCCGCTGGCCATTTCAGTGATCGTAAATAGTGACAACTGGAGAAACGCATCTATTTGGCAGACATTTAGCAAACGAACCACAAACTGCCAACACCTCTCCCCCCAAATCTGTCACAGGAAAATATGGAAATGCCAAAAAATCTGTCTAGAGACACTGAATTCCCTGGGTGCTCTCACCTCTGTCCTGTGATCAAGCTGATGGCAGGACAGAGCAAGAGAAGAAAGACTGCTGGGACCACACAGCACCCTCCAAAAGCACTATTTCAAGCTGACCCCATCCTGTCAGCACCAAATGCACTCCGACAGGCCACTTAAAACACAGAGCCCTTCCATTCACAGTATCTGGAAAAGTAACTTTTGTCTGCAGTGGTCAGAAATTCGGTCATTCATAAACTCCGGATGACTCTCTGAGCCACTGTGCATTCCCGGGACTCAAATAAAACAATCATAGATGGAAAACATTTTTTAGGAAATAAAAAAGAACTTTGAATGGCTACAGAAAGGACTAGGGGTAGGAGATATAATAGTATAAGAACAGCTGTGTGCCCACTCTGTGCCAGGCACTGGGCTCAGCACTTCACAGGCCCTTCCATTTAACCCGGGCAATGGCCTTCCAGCTGCGGCCCCTTTTCTCTGCCCACTCCCGGCACAGCCCTAGAGTGAGCAGTCTAACACAGTCTCTACTGCCTCACTTCCTATTTATTGTTCTTCTGCCCGTTGTAATCAAGCTCCTTTCCCTCCCCTCCACTGTCAAGGGTAGCAACCGTCTTCACATGGGAAACCTGGTAGACACATCACTGTATCTTACTCCCTACTTAACCTTTTGGCAGCATTTAACAGCTGACCATGGTCTCCCTGAGAACCGCAAAGGCTGGTCCCTCTCAGACTATTTTATTTTTCTTACAGGATTTATCAGTACCGAAAGCTTTCTTGCGTCTCTCCATCCTACAAGGTATGCTCTCGGAGGACAGAGATTCTGTTGTGTTTGCTGCTCTATGCCCAGGACCTAGAATCGTACTTGGCATATTGGCCCTGGGATAAGACAAAGGAGGATTATGGGAAATGGATGGGAGGGAGACATTTTTCGGTGGACACTTTCGAGTCTTTTCAGTTGTATACAATGTATGTGTTTGTAGCTATCAAAATAGTAACTGCACAAAATTTTCCAAACACTGGTTTTTTTACACTAGGGGCCGGTAAAGAATCTTGAGCATCTGTTCATCCCTCTTTCCTACCTTCCGCCGGGCTTTGCCAAGCTGCCCTACATATTGTTGCAGAGGAAGAGGAATGAAGACAGATGGGGAGTGGGTTTTTTTTTTTTGTAGGTCACCTTGATAGTTCATTTTGGTTTCCTAGTCACCTCTCTCAAACACAGCTGCATTAGTGCTTGTTTTATTAGACAGTGTTAGTAGCCATTCATGAATCTGAGAAAAAGTTATACTTGGGAAGACTGGCATTTTTCCCATCAACCCCGCCGTCCTGGGAAAGTTTGCCAAGGGATTCCGTGATGCTGATTGTCCTTGGAAACTGGGAACCAGTTCAGGGCTCATTCCACCTGGCCCTGGTTTCTGGCCACAGATGCAAATTCTCATCTATATTTAGGCAGATGATAACTTTGCAGGGAAGAAAGGTGATTTGTGAGCCCAAGATAGATTCAAGGTGGTGTATGCCCTTGTCTCTGCCAAAATGTCAGACGCGGTCCCCGTAGGTCTGGACCAAAGTGTGGGGTCGTAAATCATGCAAACAGATTGGGGCGCTCTGCAGGGTTCTTGGCACAGGTCATTCTTCTTTTTCTGGGACTCACTGTGTTTGGGACAACCCTAAAGCATTTGTCTTCTAACTCTTGCCAAGACTGAGGTCGTGAGCCGCAGACTTACATACATAATGCCACTCAGTGATGGAGATCTCTAACTTTTCCTGGAATTCATATTTATTTTTAAACAAAAGTAATCCTTATGCAAAAGATGCTCCAAGTGTTATTACAGACGCTGCTATTCCAAATCCCACTGGGGAAAGTATTCACTCCTAAAGATTTAGGAGCTCAGACATAAGTTGACATAAACACGGGAAAATAAATTTCACTTATTGAGCATCTCTAACACGCCTGGATTGGCATGAATTTGGAAAAGAAGTATCAGTGACCGATATGTTTTGTAAATATTCTTCATGAAACACGAGGGGTGGAGAGCAATCACTCTTAGAGCACAGAACAGACACCTCGGTGTAGAACCGAAACGACTCACGGCGAGAGGCATCGGGATTTCCGGATGCGGATCGCTGATGCTGTTCTCCCATTACTGGGCAGTCTTCACCATCTAAGGCAGGAACATAGAAAATCACACTTTAGGGACAGGGTGGGGATGGGCATGGAAACACGTAGGTTCCCACCACAGAGCCACGAATTCGAATCTTAAAAGGGGGCCTGTTTTCTGCACGCTGTACTAGCTCCCCGCCTCTGGTGATGACGCACCCCGGGCAGAGCGCACTGTCTTGGTCCTGCGCCCCCTTCTGGAGTCAGCTCCCTGCTTGGGCCCATAGAAGCGTTGCTCCTGACAAGAGGCTGCTTTTTGAAAAATCAACTTATGTCATAAAATTCATCCTTTCGAAGTGTACCATTCCGTTAATTTCCGTTTGCTCACAAAGTTGTAAAACCACTGCCATGATCTAATTCCAGAATATTTTCATCAATCCAGAAAGAAATGCCATACCCATTAGCGGTTACTCCCTGCCCCTGGCAACCACTAACCTACTTCCTGTCTCTCGGGACTTGACTTGCCTGTTCAAGAAATCTCATATAAACGGAATCATACAATATGTAGCCTTGTGAGTCTGGCTTCTCACTTACCACAATGCTGTCAAGGATCGTCAGTACTCCATTCCCTAGAACAGCTGAATATTTCGTTTATTTACATACTGGATTCTGTTTATCCGTCCATCACCAGTCATGCTGCATCTGGGTCGTTGCCACTTTCTTTTGGCTATTATGAATCATGCTTCATGAACATTCACGTCCGAGTTTTTGTGGGGATATAACTTTTCATTCCTCATGGGGGAAAGTTGGGAGTGGGATTGCTGGGGTATACGAGGTTTCCAGGTGCTCCGCATTCTCACCAGTAACTGCTATGATCTGTCTTTTCTTATAGTCATGGTAGTGAGTGTGAAGTACTACACTGTGGTTTTTCTTTGCATTTCCTTGATTGTTAATGCTGTTTAGCACCTTTTAATGCGCTTATTGGCCATTTGTTTGTCTTCTTTCGAGAGATGTCTATTAAGCTCCTTTGCCCCTTTCAATGGATAAAAATGTGAAGGGATTAAGAAGTATGAATTGGCAGTTATATAGTCATGAGGATGTAGAGTACAGCATAGGGAATATAGTCAATAATATGGTGGTAACTGTAGGTTTCAGAGGGGTAGCGGACTTACTGGGGTGATCACTTTGTAAATTATATAACTATCTAATCACTATGTTGTATAACTGAAATGAATGTGTTGACTGTAATTAAAAAATTTTAAATAGTATTTAAAAGGATTCTCTACCCACTTTAATTGGGCTGTCTTTATATTATTGAGCTGTAAGAGTTCTTTTTATATCTTAGATATAAGTGCCTTTTCATATACATATTTGCAAAAATTCTCTCCCAATTCATTGGGCTGCCTTTTCAATTCCCTGATGTATCCTTTGAGGCATAAAAATTAATAAATTTGAAGCATTAAAATTAATAAATTTTGATGAAATCTAATTTATTTTTTCTTTTGTTGCCTGTGTTTTTGGTGCCATAGCCACAAAGTCATTGTTAAATTTAAGATTACTAAGACTTACGCCTACATTTTCTTTTCAAGTTTTACAGTTGCAGCTCTTAAATTAGGTCTTTAACCCATTTTTTGTTAATTTTGTATTTGATGCAAGGTATGGTCCAATTTTATTCTTTTTCCTGTGGCTATCTGTTTGTCCCAGCACTATCTGTTGAAAATAATTCTTTTCGACATGAATTATATTGGCACCTTTTCCAAAATCAACTGACCACAATGTATGTTTATTATCTGACTACCAAATGCTGTCCCATTGATGTACGTCTGTCTTTATGCAAGTACCACACAGTTTTGATTATTGTAGCTTTACAGTGAATTTTGAAATCTGAAAGTATAAACCCTCTAACTTTGTTTTTCCCCCTCCCAAAGTTATTTTGGCTATTCTGAGTCCCCTGAATATATGAGTTTTAGGATCAGCTTATCAATTTCTACAAAAAGCCAGCTGGGATTTTAATAAGGGTTGCATTGATTAGTTTAGGATTATTGACATCTCAACTATATTAAGTCTTCCAATACATGAACATGGACTATTTTTTCACTTATTTAAGTCTTCTTTAATTTCTTTCAGCAACATTTTGTAGTTTTTAGAAGTCTTGGACTTCTGCTACATTTATTTCTAAGTATTTTATTCTTCACTATTGTAAATGAAATTGTTATTTTAATCTCATTTTCAGATTTTTCATTCCTGGTGTAAAGGAAAACAACTGATTTTTTGTGTATGGACTTTCTATCCTGAGACCTTGCTGAATTTGTTTCTGAGCTCCAATAGGTTTTGTGTGTGTGTGTGTGTGTGTGTGTGTGTGTGTGTGTGTTTATTAGGATTTTCATTTACAGGAGATCATGTTATTTACAACTAGAGATAGATTTTCTTCCTCTTTTCCAATCTGAATGCCCTTCATTTGTTTTATTGGTCTGATTGTCTGCACTTGAACCTCCAGTATAATGTTGAATAGAAGTGGCACAAGTGCACATCCTCATCTTGTTCCTGATCTTTTGGGGGTAGCTTTCGGTCTTTGCATCAAGTACAATATTACCAGTGGGTTTTCATCAAGGCCCTCTATAAGCTGAAAAAGTTCCTTGCTATTCCTAGTTTGTTGAATGTTTTAATAATGAAAGGGTATTCGATTTTGTCAAATGCTTTTCTGCATCTATTGAGATGATCATATAGTTTCTTTACATATTTGGAGTTATTGTCTTAGTGGTTGGTATAGGGATTATGATTAACATCTTAAATATAAAAAATACTTCAGATTAATATCAACTTTCAATTCAATTTCAATAGTGGGAGGGTTAATTTTATGTATTAATTTGACTGGGTCATGTGGTACCCAGAAATTTGGTCAAATATTATTCTGGGTGGGTATCTCTTGAAGAGTGTTTTTAAGGTGAGATTAATGTTTAAACTGGTGAACTGAATAAAGCAGATTGCTCTCCCAGATGAAGGTGGGCCTCATTAATCAGTCGAAGGTCTAAATTGAACAAAGGAAGTCACTCTTTCTTGGGTAACAGAATTCTTCTTGCCTAACTGTCTTTAAACTGGGACACTGACTTTTTCTTACCTTCAGACTTGAGCTGAAACATTGGCTTTTGCTGGGTCTTGAGCCCACTGGCCTTTGATCTTAAATGGGTCTCATGGGTCTTCATGGGCTCTCGTGGGTCTTCAGTTTGCTGACTAACTCTGCAGATCTTGGGTTGTGTCAGGCTCCACAATCACATAAACCAACTCGTAATGAATGGATATCCCACTGGTTCGGTTTCTCCGGAGAAACCAAACATAAAAAGCATACGAAAACTCTGCTCCTACATGGTGTCACCCTTTGTGTTACTGTTTTTGTACAAATGACATTTTAATACATTTTCTGTCCATCTGTAAAAATTTATAATTACTACCTTATACATTTGTCTTTTAAATCAGATAGAAGAAAAGTACTTACACACGAAAGTGTACTTCACACTCTTATACATTTACATCTTATACATTTTACATTCTTATACATTTACCTATGTAGATACCATTACTGGTGGTCTTGATTTCTTCATGCGGGTTTGAGTGATGACTGCCTGCTGTCATTTCAGCATGAAGTACTCACTGTATCATTTCTTACAGCACAAGTCTTTTCATTTGCTTTTAATTTATCTTGGAATGTCATACTTTCTCACTCACTTTTGAAGGGTATCTTTGCTGCCTCTAGAACTTTTGGTTGCAAGTCTTTTTCTTTCAGTGCTCTCAATGTATCATCTTGCTGCCTTCGGGTCCCAATAGTTTCTGATGAGAAATAAGCTTTTTGAGGGTTCCTTGCATGTAATGAGTTCCATCTCTTTTGTTGCTTCCAATATTATTTGTCTTTGGGTAGTTTGATTATGATGGGTCTAGGTGCAGATATGTTCGAGTTTATTATATTAGAGTCCATTTGGGTTTTGTTTTGTATCAAATTTGGGAAGTTTTGGGCCATTATTTCTACAAATATTCCTGTTAGAGCCTATTCCTCAGGTTAAAATGGGTCTTTTCATATTGGTTTTCGTGGTATTGTGTGTGTGTGTGTGTGTGTGTGTGTGTGTGTATTTGACTCCAAAGGTAAGTTAAACAAAAACAAAATAAACAAATGGGACCACATGAAGTTTTGCACAGTAAAGGAAACCATCAACAAAACAAAAAGACAACCAACTGAACAGGAGAAGATATTTGCACTTGATATTTCTGATAAGGGGGCTAATAACCCAAATATATAAAGAACTCATACAATTCAACAACAAAAGACCAAACAAACTTATTTAAAAATTATCAGGGTATCTGAATAAATATTTTTAAGGAAAACTTACAGAGAGTCAACAGGCACATGCAAAGGTGGTCAAGATCACTAATTATTAGGGAAATGCAAATCAAACCACAATGAGCTATCACCAACACCTGCCAAAACAGCTGTTATTAAAAAAAATAAGAAATAACAAGTGCTAGAGAGGATGCGGAGAAAAGAGAACCCTCATATCCCGTTGGTGGGATTTAAATTGGCACAGCCACTGTGAAAAATGGTATGGAGTTTCCTCAGAACGTTCAGAGCTACTATATAATCCAGTAATTCCTCCGCTGGGTATTTATCCAAAGAATATGATAACACTAGTTTGAAAAGCTATATGTATCCCTATGTTCTCTGAAGCATTATTTACAATAGCTAGAGTATATCAACAATCTAAGCATTCATCAATGGAAGAATGAGTAAAGAAGATGAGGAATACTACTCAGCCATAAAGAAGATGAAATAATTGCCATTTGCAACAACATAGACAGATCTTGAGGGTATTACACTAAGTAGGATAAGACACATGGAAAAGGACAAAAACCGGGATTTCACTCATGGAATATAAAACGGGAAAGTAACAAATGAACAAACAAAACCAAAATAAACTCCTAGATACAGGCCCGGGGAACTTTGTGGCCAGGCACGGGGTTCAGCGGACGAAGGTCAGAGGGAGAAGAGCTGAACATGAAAATCAGAGAATGCTGAGGATGGACATGGCTCACTGCCCGTTTTGCTGGGCCAGCCCGACCTCACAAGGTCTCCCAGGCCCAGGAGTTCTTTGTAGAACCCTGGGCTGTCATGGAAGGCATCCTGAGACATCTTGTCGTTTTTACAGGAAGAAAGAACAAGTTTTGCTCCTGGCACCGAGTTAATCCCAAGGTCTACTTTTTACCCACTCTGTGCCTGGTCAGTTGCAACAGGCCCTGTCTCCTTTCAGTGAAGGATGAGCTCTCTTAGTAGATTTAACACCATGGGAACAGGAAGTTATGCAACCTGCGTCAAACAGTCCCGTAGTGAATGTTCATTGAATTAGAAGATGTCTCACTTAGCCACTAGTACAAGCTGAAGGTCCACCTAGATGAAGGAGGAAGGGAAGAAGAGAAAGCCATCTGCCGCCAAAGATACTTCTCTCTCCATCTTCCAGTGTCTGCATTTTAGCCATGTTACTACTACACCTCTGTAACCTGCCCTAGATTCTTCTACTTTGCACTTGCATATGAAGATGGTCATTTCTCCAATCAGGAATTCAGGAACATTGTAGTGCAGAAATTAGGTGGGTTGAAAATTTATACAAAGCTATTGAGTACACATTATTAGCCCAGGCATAACTTCTTTTTTTGCCCTCCTGGGACACCGTGGGGGGAAGTGATTTTCCGCAGCAGGCCTGCTTCCCTGAGCACACTCGCACACCCTTCCGCTCCCGCTCCACCTTCCCGTTGGCGTCATCGGAGACTGACGCCAACAAGCTTCCTGGGCTCGCTTTAATTTATCTCTGCTGAGCTCCCGCACCGGGGTCACAGGGAGGTTAGAGCAGATGTCTTGTCCCTGCTCCTGCTTAATATTCACTTTGTTTTTTCCCTTGGGGGTTACCAGGGTAGGAGAAAAACCTCGAGGAAACGACGAGATACAAAGGGGCCTTGGAAGCTGTAGTGCTTTCCCCGGAAAGGGGCAAATGTGGTCAGTGAGGATCAGTTCCCTTTCATTCTGTCACACGGGCAGGAACCCCGACCTCACTGTACGGTAGGCATTATCTTGTTTATTCTCATATCCTTGGAGTTTTGCTCAGGGCCTGGCACACAGAAACTAAACAGGTTGTTTTGCTGAGAGTGTGGAGTCGTGGCAACCGCCTGGGCAGAGGGACGTGGGCTGCCGGTCCTGCGCCTTGACCCAGAATGTCCCAGGACAGAAGGACTGTAACAGCTGGCAGTAAGTGAGCACTGCCCACCGCAGCCAATAATCTCTCCTGGCTACACACTCAAATTGGGGTTCTTCAAATATTTGTCATCAGCCAAGTAAAAACCAAGGGGCTATCATGCAGTGAAAAAGGAGCACGGGCTTTTGAAATCATTTGTTCATTCAACACTAACTCAACAAAAATACCTGCCATGTGGAATTTATATTCGGGTGGTTGGAGTCAGGCAGTAAACAGTAAAAAGTTATATTGTATCTTGGAAAGTAGGTGCTGTGGAATATGGTAGGGGAGGGTAAGAGAGAGGGTAAGAATAATGATTTTCAAAATGACGTCTTTGAGAAGATGCAGAAACTGGGGGAAACCAGCCAAGGGGAAGCCCAAAGGTGGGAGCTGCCTCTGTGGACCCAAGAAAAGCAAGGTCAGGGTGGGCTGAACTGTGCGGGGGAGACTGCGGGGGGTGAGGTCACAGAGATAATGGGGATACACAGGCTGCAAGGCCTGTGAGGAGGGCTGGCAGATGTAGCCAATGAAAATGGGAATTCCCAGTTAAATGTGAATTTCAGGTAATGACTATTTTGAAAGTATAACTACGCCCCCAAATGTTGTGTGAGACACACTAAAAAAACTATTTGCTGTTTATCTGAGATACAAACATAACTGGGCAAACGTATCTTGCATTTTACCTGGTAGCATCACCTGAGTAAAACCCGGAGCCCTGGGAGGGTCTTGAGCAGAGGAGGCATTCCATCCGACCTGTGGGTTGGCAGGCTCCCTCTGGGTGCTTTGCAGGAAGCAGGGAAACCGGATGAGGGTGTCGAAGTAACCCAGGGTAAATACTGGGATTCAGACCACGTGGCAGGGCTGCGGGTGGTACCAAGGGGCGGGTCCCACCAAGGGGCGGGTCCCAGATCCACTGTGAAGACTCTCCTTCGCACTGCTAGGCTCTCTTGACTCATTGTGGGGTGCGGGGCAGGAGAATAAGAGTCAGTGACAACTTCGGGGATCCTGGCTGTGTAGTTAGAGGGAGGGTGTCGCAATCAACCGGGTGACCGAAGACTCTGGAGGTGGTGTTGTTTGGGGGTGCAGATGGGATGAGAATAACAAGTTCCAATTTGGACCTGCTCAGTTTGAAATGGCATTCGGACATCCGAGTGAAGAGGGCACATTTGAGTGTGGACTTCAGGAGCAAGGTCTGCGCCGGAGATAGAAACGTGGGCATCTTCAGCACAGAGACGGCAGCTGAAGTCAAGAGACCCGAGAAAGTCCGTAAAGAGACCCCGGCCCTCCAGTGCGAAGAGGGCGGGGGAAAGAGGAGGAGCCAGAAAAGGAGATGGGAAGGGCTGACTGACAAGTGGGAGGGAATTCTGGAGGATGCGGGGGTCCCTGACGGAGAGAAAGGGCTTCAAACGCTACTGGTGGGCCAGCCGAGATGAGGGCTGAGAGCTGACGATTGGATTCGGCAACACGGAGGTCACCAGAGGCCTCCACAGGAGCGCCTTTGGCGGAGTGGAGTGGGTGACATTGGAGTGGTTTTAAGAGGGAACAGTAGATGCATAATGGGAGAAAGTGTAAACGACCCTCTGAAGGAATCAGACACACTTAGTTTCTGCCACTTACTAGATGTGGCTTTGGGTAGATCACTTAATATTTTCAGCCTCAAGTTCCTCCTCTTGTAAAAAAGGAATAGTAATAGGGATGCTGTGAGAATTGAGTAAAATATGTAAAGGGTATGGCATGCAGTAAGTACTTAGTAAGTGGGTGCTATTAGCAATATTATGACACAATATGAGTTTGTCACAGTGTGGGCATGATACTTACCTTGCTGTGCCTCAATTTCCTTAGCTGTAAAATGGGAGTAATAATAGTACCTCCCCCTCCCCCATGGTGTCGTTGTGAAGATTAAATGAGATAATCTTAAAGCACTCCGAATAAGCCACATATGGCACATTATTTGAACTCAATAAAGCGCTTACTATCCAAGCAATTCTCTTGGAAATGCTGGTCAATCTCTTTTGTGAATGCAATGCTACCCAGAAGTGAACAGGGCGCTGAACTTGTAAAACAACTTCCCATGTTAGATACTGTCCTCGTGTTAATGTGACGTAAACTCATCAATTTTTGGTGGCAGTGTCTCTGCGGCTTCACGATGTGTAAACACCCCGCACAAGTGATGATTATTGTAACTGACTAACCCCCTCTTCGAACCACAGAAGCTGCTTATCTCCACTTGAAAGTGAAGTCACAAAGGTTAGAGGTTGTTTTCCATCTCCCCGGAGAACCTGGAAAGCTTATAGTTTTATTAACTCAGGATGCAGAACTCCTGTGGGCATTCTTAATCATTTCTGAGAATCTGAGGGAGCTAAGGAACTTCCTCCAGAAAACATACAACCACACGGAGTTTAACGCCCTGGGATAAGAAAATCCTTCTAAAGACTCAAAATGTGTGTAGATTGTAAGAATTTTGAATTTGTACACAACAGAAGTCAATAAAGGAGGCAAAAACATAGCTCTGTGGAAAGTCCAAAAGGCAGATGGAAACGTGGCTTTTTTTCTCTGAACGTTTTCAGTGGAGCCGGACAGTGTTAGAGTGCTACAGCTTCCAAAGGTGGTTAGGGGCTTGCGGGTGCTTCCCCACCACCTTACGTAATAAAGACAGACACCCAGTGTTAGAGTTGAAGTTCTGTAAAGACCCAAAGCTCTGTGCCAGCTTCCTGTAGGGTCAAATCAGGAGAAACATTCAATGCTCAGCCTATTGAGAATTGCTCTAAGACTCTTACTTCCCAGAAAATTCACTTATGTCATGTAACTTGTTTTTTCAAGTATAGGGAGGTTGGATGAAGTGAGTTCCAAGCTCCATTTTCAGCGCTGAAACCACAGGGCCACGAAACCAAGTATTTCAAGGAAAGGAATTTTAGCCCAGGGCTTAGGCACCAGAACTCCAGTCCTGGAGCGCCCCCTAGCAGGGAGGAGAGAGCAACACCTAATCGCCAAAGAGAAAGGACTTTTCACTTGACTTTTAGAACACTTAAAAAAAAAAAAAAACACCACACATTCTAAAACCCCAGCTTTGGTGAAATATTCCCTTCCCCAAACCCATTCTAAGGAGTGATTCAGGTAGAGAAATCCTGGGTTTGTAACGCCCAAGTTAAAACGCCCACGAGGTTGCCGCACACTGCTTCCGCTCTGGCGCTCCTGTTTTAGGAGGCGCTCCTGAAAGCTCAGGTGTCGGGGGTCGCAGGGAAACCTGTGCAGCGTTGCCAGCAAACCCTCCGCTGACGCCCTTTGGGACGCCGACCCCTCTGACAGGCCTACGGACTCCCTCCCAAGGCTCCCAGAAATTCAATTTCGTTTAGGTTTCGCATTAAGGTTTCAAATGTACCATGCCAAATCAGGATACACTGATTACTGCTGGGGTTACAATAAACAGCCAAAGAAGAGAGTGCATTAGCGCTGGCTCCCCGGTGGGAAGGTTGTTGCCGTAATTCGGTCATTATGGGGGCGGGGGGGGGCACGATTCAAGCATACAATATCACCCACAATGAATCTTTACAACACTTGGTGGGAAAATGCCACCACAGGAGATAAAAGAACATGTGATTTATCGATCCAATTAAGATCAGTTTGGGAAAAATAATGCAGGATGAGTGAGTTCTAGAGCCCTGCTGTACAGCAGTATGTAGTTAACATTGTATTGTGTACTCGAAAATGTTTAGAGCAAATCACTACAATGAAATAAAAATTTAAAAATCCGTTTCAATAGCCTATTACTAGCCTGTTTCATTTTGGCGGCGTTGCGGATGGGAGGGTAGCCTGGGCTGCGGGCTCTTTCAGAACCCGCAGGCCCGAGGGGCCAGCGGGAGCGCTCCGAACACGCTCCCCTCGCCCCGCAGTACATTCCTGCAAACCCTCCACCGAGAATCGCCATTCTGAAGCTGCAAGTTTATAGTGAGAAGGGCCTGGACGTGTGTGTGGGGGGGTGGGGGTTGCATGTATCGTAGTTGGGGCGCTCCTCCTGCACTACAATTCTCAGCCCTCACTGCTAATTGAAACACGTGGGGCCCATTACATCAGAAGCTTTGGAGGATGATGTGGCCCAAGCCTCTGAAAGCTCGTCCAGGTGATTAAAATGCAAGGCCAGGCTCCGAACTGCCGCCCTACCTGCTCCCGCAGTAACGCCTGGTAAGGGTGAGTCGTCAGCTCCAGTTTTCAGCGTGAATCCACAACGCAACCTTTGTCCTCTAACACATTTAAACCTGCTGGTCGTTTCCCTGCCCACTCCTTCAGTTACATTAGTGATTTATTTAAAAACAACACTACATTTTTCTCACACCACACTGAATTCAAAACAGAAAACCTCACAACATGAATCTTTACAGTGAATTTATATTTTTGTTAAGAGTATAAATGACAGAGAACTCATTTCTGTCATGAATTCCTTCTGTTGGTCCAAATAACGGGTCTGTGGTGCTGAAAGGATTTTTCTGGAAAATAAACTGGAGTGTGCCTCCACGAAGAAAGAAAGATAAACTAAAAGGAGCAAATTTGGTAAATCAAACTTTTCTAAAAGGAGGCTGAGAGGCTGATTGCTGGGAACTTGTAAATGTCAAATGCTTTTCTTTTTTTGGGGGGGGGGGCACTTTCTTTTACAAACAAAACCAGAAAAATCACCAAATATGGTTTGTGCAGAAGAATAACCTACACGAAGTATTTCCAGTCTTTCTAGTCCATTCTAATCTGGAGGACACATTCTTGATTTAATTCTAAATGCTAAGTTTAAACAGGGTATTTGCTCGCGTTTGACTAGACTCTTCCCAATAAAGCCTTCTGTTTTATAGACATTCAGAACATAGCATTATAAAAGAGAGATCAAGAATTCAATGGACCTTATTTGTATCTTATTCTTTGTCCTGTTTCCTCATGCATTCACTCAGTAAAACTTGCCGAAATTCTACTACGTGCCAAAAATGACATGGTGGTGGCTTGGCCTAAGGTGGTGGCAGCTTGCCTACAGAAAATAGGTGGACTAACGAGCTACTTCGGAAGCAGAATCTGACCGGCCTTGAACGTGGGGAGCGGTCAAGGATGACTCTGCTCCTAGGTTTATATCTGAGGCAACTAGTCGGCGGTGGTAGGGAACATAGCAGGTGAAGGTGGAGAAGGAGATTTTTCTATCTTTTTTTGTTCAAGAAAGTGTTAGGTGGGTTTCAGGTGTCAAGGATTCCTAGAATTAGGGAACGATTTGTATGAATATTTGACATATATTTAAAATAAAGTTCATGACCCCACAAAAGGTTAGGGATCACTTGTCCGTAGAGAACTTGGAAGTCCTTAAACATTCCATTTATGTCAAACAGATGGTGCTGCCACGTTGCTCAAGCACATGGTCTTTAACGAGGCTGTCTCCAGAGTATCCCATATTTATGATCTGCTCCAAGGTCAAGGTAGTGCCAGAGACCATGAATTTCCTTCAGCTTAGCTGAGAGACTTGATAAAAACTCCACAGAACTCTAGGTTGGATACCATAAATTGATTTCTACAAAATGCTGAATGGCTCTGTAAGTCTGAAAAGATGCTAAGCAAAGCCAGTACAGAATGCAGGCTTACTAATAAATGCGTGACATTTGCTACAACTGATTTTGCTTTTATTGTAAACTCACCATTTTTCTCTTAAATCAAGATTTTGAGGCAACTTTGCTGAGCCTCACGAATCCTGGTAAAGTCAACTGAAGGACCAAGTCCAAGTAGAAACTAGATAAAAACCAAAAAGTTTTGGTGGACTTATGTTTCTAAATCCAAAAAGTTTAGCAAATATGAATCTGCATCAATTGTAGGAAAAGTTGTGAAAAACCCATTCTGTCTACTTGATTCACTGCCTAAAACGTGAGATGTAAAAAGGATGTTACTGCTTAATTGTAACCAAATGTTCCACCCCTCCACTCTCAGCTTGTTTTACTGCCCTACTCCAGATCAGTACAATGCTGTTACTTTTAAAATTCAGAGAAGAAAGGATAAACCTTTGGCTCTGGTCCACATCACATATATTCGCTTAAGTTTCATCCTCCTAAGCAAAGCGGAAACAGGCATCCATTAAGAGGAAGGTGTCATGAGAAGGAAGTAAGGAACATCTGGGGGATATACTTTGCCTAAGAGCACCCTGAATGGTACACAGTCTTATTTAACAGACAGATATTTTCACATGGACAGTACAGGAAAACACGAGTAACGACCCTACGCTAACAGGACGCTTTGCCCAGAAGTCATTTTTCTAGCAAGAAATGAACTGAGCTGTCTTTGGTTTAGAGTCCAGTGGAATGACAGGTTAAGGAAAAGTCTGTACCAAACATCACCCAAGAGGAGTCTGAGAGCCACCTGGAGGGAGTGGGCTGTGGGTGGAGCAACCACCGCAGCAAAGGCTCTGAATTGGCTTCAGAAGGTCGGTTGGCGCAGCCACAGGCATGACCAGGACGGTGTTCAGTGTGTGGGGGGCGGGCTGCAGAGAGGGTTTGAGAAACTGGAAGACGGCTGACAAGGGTTCGTTATGTTTCTACAAACACGAGAAAGAAGTCGTGTCTTTGAACTGTGTTGTCAGATACTTAAGAAATGGCTCCAGTGCAAATTAATTTCCAATTTCACAGAATCAATGTATTTATCTACAATACAACAAAGGTTTACAAAGGCCAAAGTACGTTAAGAATAAGGAGGTTGTGCCCAAAACGAAGACAAATACTTTAGTCAAGAGGAATATCAAATCTGTTTTTACGACACAAGGAAATCTTGTATTTACTCTAGTTCTTTTACTCAGTCACATATTTAAGTGAAATTTTCATTCCTGAAGAATCATCACAACAAAAACTAATTATGGAAAAAAAACTAGACATTTTGACAAAGCAAATTCCATCTTCATAAATATTTAAATAAATTAAGCAAAATGCTGTTACAAACTCCAAAAACAAGGCTAATCACAATTCCTCGGTCCCACCCATGAGGTCTGTAACAAAAGTATAGAGTCGTGATTCACAAATTCGGTTTCCTCATCAAATTATTTATCTAAATTGCACCAAGAATAGTCAAGTAAACACTGTTTCTCACAACCGTTTTCCATAAATTAAAAAAACCTTTTTTAATCCTCACCTGAGGACACTTTTTTCATTGCTTCTTTTAGAGAGGGAGGAAGGGAGAGAAACATGGATGCTAGAGCAAAGCATCCATTGGCTGCGTCCCGCACACGCCCAGACCGGGGATCACACCCGAAACCTAGGTACGTGCCCCGACTGGGGATAGAACCTGAAACCCTTCATCTACGGGATGACATTCCAACCAACTGAGCCACATCAGCCAGGGCTAAAAAAAAAAAAATTAACAGAAATATGAAACAAAATTTAAAATACAACAGAAAGCTAAAAGCATTTCCTGAAAACTGTGTTTAGACCCAGAAAAATCAGCTCTGAATAAATTCTCTCCTCAGTTTTGGGGTGGATCAAAGAATTCCACAGGAAGAGCGGCACACAGGCCAATCGCTGAGGGTGGGAGCAGCGCTTGACCGAGAAGTCAGAACAACTTCTGTCCACGTGGTTCCCACAGCAGAGTTTACGGGTTCTGGCTCCGATAGGCTAATGGCACCCGAAACTTCGTGGGTTGATAGGTGACTGACTAACCGCATGAGACACAGGATCTGAATGGGCTATAAGAAATGAAATCCTCTAAATGGCTTAGTAACGGCTTCACAGATTATGAATACTGCAGTCCGTGGAGCTGTCTCTATAAATGAGATGGATTTAAGTCTGAAAAGACATCGGAAGTTTGCTGGAAAAGCCTTGCTACGGAGTACGAATGTTAGTAGGAAGCTTCGGGAAGACGGCTCTGTAAGGTGTTGGTTTCTCATCCCAACGCCCCCTTTCAGGTTCTCCAGTGGAACTGGCCCACCGCTATTTAAACTACCCAGGTGCAAGAATACGAGCTCTTAGTGAATCGATCCCCGCTCCAAAACCAGGGGTTTGCTCTGCTAACGGAACCTTTTTTCTTCCGGACCGATCTACCTACCTACCGCACACCACGTCGTCGGGCATCCCACCATTTCAGCTCCGCAGACGGAGCTGCAGTATTTTCCTGTGGAAAGGGCAGGGAGCTCGCAGTCAGCAGACACGGGAATTTACGCTGCGTGACTAGAAGCGAGGCAGTCTTTCCAGGCTTCACATCTCAACTAAGGTCCCTTCTGCATCAAATCTCTGTAACTCTGCGTCTCCAGGTTAGACACAGTCAGACTGAAGCAGAAGTCTCTTTAATACCAGGCTGGAGATGCACAACAGGCACCTCGCGAACGTGTGGGAGCAGGGGGAAGGCTCGTGGCGGGCTGCGGCTGGAACAGCCCCTCTTCGGATAGCCCGTGGTGTCCCTAGAAGGAAGAGGGGTGCTGGCTGCAAGCCACTCCCTCTCCCATCCCTTAAGAACAAACGCCATATGATCTCACCTATAAGTGGAACCTAATCCACAAAACAAAGAGGCAAGCACAATATAACTGGAGACATTGAAATTAAGAACGAACTGACAGTAACCAGAGGGGAGGTAAGAGGGGATGATGGGGGGAAGCGGGGAGGGGTTTTCGGGACACATGGACAAAACCAAGGCGGGGTGGAATCAGGGGAAGGAGGTAGAGATGGCTGGGGTGGGGGGGTAAATGCAAACAACTGCACTCGAACAACAGTAAAACAGTGGGAGAAAAAGAGCTTAGAACCAGGAACTTCCTGCGTGTTCTCAGCCCCATTTCCTCTCCCACACCGCAGGCTCCTGCTTCCCAGCCTGCACCGCCTGGGGGCCTCCGTTACTTCTAGGGGATCCTTAACACCAACTATGCGGGAAGTGGGGGCCGTTCTAAGTACCACAGACGTCAACCCATCTTTTAAGAATAAAGTGTAATTTAACTCCAAACCACAGATCATCTACCTATCTTTTGAACATTTCTTTTTGCTGTTCCAGCCCATATACAAAGACCTAAGCACTCGTTTTCAAATAATCTATTAAATTCATGCGATGCTGTAACTACCAAAGCCCACCTTTTGGGAGAAGGTAAGGAAACAGATGGGTAGACTGCCTCTCCTAGTCGAAGCCAGGGGGTCAAATACACAGGTCTCGCAAAGGTCCATTCTTACTCTGCTAACTCGAACAGGAAGTTAGCTATTAATTACTGAGCAGCGTGTTAACAGATACTTAGTGTGAGGTGGCTCTGTCTAAGTGAGTCTCCTCTACTGGGCCTTTGGCAAATGGTTAGGACTCCATTATGACAGAGCCTCACACAGGGATCCCAGCATCCCTTTCACTGGCCAAGTGGGAACTCCATCACTGCCAGGGGACCTGGCACCAGCAGAGTGACCACGGATAGCTGCGAGCTGTTACAGGGTGGGCCACAGTTTGACCTGCTAAATACGTACAACTGCTTCTACCAGATTGGTCTGGCCCCAAACCCAGTGACTGCCCATCAGGGGGCGTGATGTATGTTACTCAAACTCGGTTTCTTCTTTAAAGGAAGAACTCTAAGATGCATCATTCCAAAATAAGTTTTCTTCCTTAGAAACAAATTATGAATAATTACCCAAACCTGTATGAAAGACAGAGCTTTTCCAGTCCATGTCACAGTGTCACATGTGCTATTTAACTGTCAGAATTGACAGTTTATTGACCCTCTATATAAGTTGTCCAATGTCCTCTCCGATAAAAATGTCTGATATAAAATCACCAAAAAATCCAAATGAGAACTTGTTCTTTCTGTTGGGTCAACTATCAGGGATGTTTCCAGATTACTTTTTTTTTTTTTTTTTTTTTGGTCAATTGGTAGATCATCATTCTTAGAGATAACTGGAATTAGAAGTGAATCTAGATTTTTAAATTTTACTGCATTACACGTTTTCTCTAAGGGTTTTAAACCAAAAACTATCAGTATTTAGAGACTCTAGGTTTAACTTTGTTTCATGATTATTTACTCCTAAGAAAGAAGTCTCAGCCAGTAAGATTTTAAATTTAAATGCACTTTCGTATCCACTCTCATCTCTCTCCCCGCCTCACTGGACATTCTGCTGGTTACTAGTGGAGAAGGGAAGAGGCGAGACGCCCTGCTGTAGAGAGAACGAACTCGGGGCAGCCCTCCTGTTCGTGCGGAAACGGGAGGCCGCAGGAGAGGGGCTGGGAAGGCGAGGACCTAGTGACACGCAGCAGCCAGTAGTTCACACGTCTTTGTCTGCCCTTATGTCTCAGAAGGGCTTCTGTGCTGGCTTTTTAAATGTGGAGGGTAAGTCCGGTACTTTACCACAAATACATTAATATCACTTACGTTCTCTAATTCCACCTTTCAGGTTTTTCTTTTCTCTCGATGGTGCACCACTACGAGCTGAACAGAACATCATGTAAGACGTCACACGAGCGGACCGCGGAGAACCCAACGTTACACAAACGCTCCGCTGCCGCTGCCGAACTGCTGCTGCGCGAAGGCTCCCGGGAACTACGGGGGCCGCACGGAGGGCTCAGCGGAGTTTCGACAATCCACCTCTGCTTTTGTGACTGTCTCCCAGGGGCTGCCTGACACTGAGAGACAGCTTCATTATTTTTAATGTAAAAGTATGTATCTGCCCAAAGCTTCAGGTGTACATTTCCTTGCTGATCCCAGAACTTCAAAGAAATAATCGTGGTAAGAATTCGAGCCCCGAATTCTTTCTCTGAGATAGAAGTTTTCGAATGGAAAAAGCAGCTTTAAAACTCAGACATCCTGTTTCTGGAAATAGGTATATGAGGTCATTTTTAGCTTACTCAACATGGATCACAAAACATTGGTTTTTCAGTTTTCATTTATCAGTCATGATAGGCACAAGAAAAACATTTACAGCAACATAAAAAAAAAAACAAAAAATAAAAGCTCTGTTAACTACATTAAAGAAAGGTGAACAAAACTATACAGAATAAGAAACACTGTCAATAAAAATATTTAGATGAACAACAAAAACCAACACTTACACAACCAACGAGACTGTTAACACGACAAAGGTAACACACAGTCACACGGAGGGAAAAAGCCCCCGCCACCAAAATACTGTTTCCTCTCAGTGCGTGCCCCTTGCCTGGGCCCGGGCAGGGCCAAGCCCGAAGCCGCGGGGTCCCCGTTTCGCCCGGCTCAGGCCTCCATCCTCTTCACACTGGGGCACCAGTGCAGGAAGCTCCTGGATGTGGCTAAGCGGGCCGCCGCTCCTAAGGCAGCGGTGGCTGTGCTTCGAGGAATGTAGAATTTCTGAGAAATCTGGTGCTCGGGAGACAAAATCAAAGAAAGCTGGTCCATGGCTCCAGGGCTCTTGTCTGTGAACACCGTGAGGGCGTGGCTGCTAGAAAAGTCTTCGTTCTTTAGGCTCTCGGGAGAGCTTTCCACTGAAAGAGAGAGAAAGCCCAAGTCTTTTCAGGGGTTCTCACGCTCACCACCTTTTCGTTCCTGTTCTAGATCTCTGTAACACGGGTCCCGACCACGTTCTGTTAGGGTGACGGTTACCAACGGCAAATCAGGGGATGAGGCTGAGAAACCAAGCCACAAAGGGAGGGGAAATGAAGGCGGGGAATTGTGCCCTAAGATACGACAGATCCGTGTCTGGGTGAGGGGAGAGGAGACGAATGCCCTCTGAACAAGGAAGGGAAGCTTTCCTTCCAGGACACCACAGAACGAACAGGATGTACTTCCAGTTGCAGGGGAGAGTCCTTCAGCGCCCCCATTTCCTTCCCCGGGGCGTTCTCTATTGTCAAAGGGGCCCTGACTCCGAGTCTGTGCCAGTGTGAAAACAGAACTGACGGAGACTGGGGTTGCTACGGAGTTCCAAAACACCGGTTATCAGCCATAACACGAATCCTTTAGGAATTAGTTCCAGCTACGAAGAACCTTTTGGGTGAAGGGACTAAGCAGTACAGATCGGCGGTCGGAAGAGCCAGGGAGATGTGGCTTGCAGCAGGGAGAAGCAGTCAATGATGCTGAGATAATGCGAGTGGGGCCAGGTGGGCGCTTGGGGCTTCGGGGGGACCGTTCTGTACAGTACACGTGGTTTTCCGGCCACTTCGCTGCACATCTGAAACCAGTGTGGAACGATACTGAGTGTAAACTTCGGTAGATAAATAATATAAAATAAATAAGTAAAAAAGACGTTAAAAAAGAGCCTTTTAAATGAAATAAATTGCTGGGAACTCATATGTCTCAGAGTTCCCAAGAGCCACAGAAGGGAGTGTTAGGTGCTCTCACACGTGCGTTCTAGACTGTTCTGCTAAAAGCAGCTGGGCTCCGACGTGTTCACGACCTGCCCACAGCGTGAGAGGGGGCTTTTGCCAGCACGCTGCTCCCGTTAAGAAAGACCTGCTTTAGAAACAAAGCCCAGGCGTGCTAAATAACGTGCCCTCGTGCCGGCCGCCGCCATACACGCTCCGCAGACCGGCATCCGAACGCTGACCACATTGCGTAAAGCACTGCTCTATACCCTAAAAACACAGCATTTTTTAAAAATTCAGAGAAAAAAGCAGCCACAATCCAGTATTTTATTCATCTCTGCATCTTTAGCACTAGCTACAGAAGCGTGTGGTGTATGTCCATGCATTTGTAGTGAATTATGTGCAAGGAGGATTTGACAGGTTATTCTGAAAAGGGAAACTCCAACCCTAGAACTGCAGTTAATGCCCGCGAGAGGGGACCAGAGATGTTGCGTTCTGATGCAACAATGTGGTTTTACTTCGGAGAGCTCGGATGTGAACAGGTATAAAAATATGAAAGCAGGATCATCACATGACCTAAAAATTTAAAAGAGCGGCAACACTTCTGCTTTCAGACTTGACGTTGACCGAACAAGGACTGAGGAACAGTCTCTCCTGCTTTCAACGACAGGAGACCTGGACAAAATACGTGAAACAACAGCTTTCAAACCTGAGCAGCAGGTGTGCGGGGCAGAGACCCCCGAGAGGAGGGACACCACGAAGCGAGCCCTACCCGCACTTCGTGGCTCCCTGGAGGCATTCCCAGGCTGCAGGGTCCTGCTATATACGCTGCTCTGAAGTAAGCCTTCCGAGAGACCGCGTTCTGGGCTACTTAGTAAGCGTCCTAATTTGAAAGGATTCAAGGTACATTTCCTAATCATGAAATTAGATTCGAAATCAATGACAAAGACATTTGGAAAATCTCCAAATATTTGGAAATTACACAAACACTTCTAAAAGGAAAAACTCATAAGGGTAATTTTGACTATATTTTGAAATTAATGAAAACAAAAATACAACACACGAAAACTCATGGGATAAGCTAAAGCAGGGCTCATGGGGAAATTCATAGCATTAAATATTTTAATGTTTAAAATTAAATATACCATTACATATTCTAATATCAAAAGACTGACATTAAATTTATATTAGAAAAACAGCTATGAAACAAATGACTTAAGATTTTAACTTGGAAAACTAAAAACAGAAGAGAATACTACCACCAAAGCAAGCAGAAGAAATAATTTGGTAAAAAAAATAAAATAAAATAAGAGCAGAAATCGGTAAAATAGGGAACAGAAAAACAACAGAGGAAGATCAATGGGACCCAAAACTGGTTTCCTTGCTAACATTCTAGGCAGATTGATTAGGGGAAAAGAGATGTCACGAATGACCAATATCAGAAATGAGAGGGTAGATATCACTACAGATACTTAAACGGCATAGGAACATTATGAATACTTTATGCCAATAAAGTTTACAGTTTAGATGAAACAGATAAAATCTGTGAAATCAAAACTACCGAAGCTCATTGAAGAAGTAATAAACCTAAATAGCTTTGTATCTATTAAAGATATTGAATTTATGGTTTAAAACCATACAGAAAAAAACTCTAGGCCTAGAGGACTTCAGGGTTGAATTTTAAACATTTGAGAAAGGAATACATCAACTCTACACAAATTCTTCCAGAAAGGAGAAGAGAAGGGAAGCCATCCCAGCTCATCTGATGAGGGCACCAGAACCAGCCATCGACAAAACCAGAAACGAGAAAAACCAGCAGTCCTCGTGAACACAGACGATACTCTTCGCAGGGTTTTAACGAAAGAGGCCGAGAACCTGCACCGTGATGAAGAGGCCATGAGCCCGAGAATGCAAGGCTGGTTTAACGTTAGAAACTCAACGTAGTTCACCCAGTTAACAGACTTTTTTAAAAAGGGGTAATCTCAACAGAGGCCAAAAAAAGCATTTCTTTAAAGATGTTATTTATTTATTCTTGGAGAGAGGGAAAGGGAGGGAGAAAGAAAGAGAGGAAGAGAAACATTGATGTGTGAGAGATACATCGGTTGGTTGCCCCTCACATGCCCCCAACTGGGGAACCTGGCCCACAACCCAGGCATGTGCCCTGACTGGGAATCAACCAAATTCACAGGTTGGCACTCAATCCACTGAGCCACACCAGCCAGGGCAAAAAGAAAAAAATCAATAAAATTCAATATCCATTCATGATAAAAACTATCAGAAATCTAGGAATAAACTGGAATTTCTTCAACCTGGCAAAGGTATCCACAAAAACCTACAGCTAACATACTTTACCAGTGTGAAACTAAATGCAACCCTAAAGGTCAAGAACCAGACGGGGGATTTCACTCTCATCTCTGCTAGTCAACCCTACACTGGTGGTCATAACCAACATAAGAAAATGGGAAAAAGGTGAAAGATTTCACATGACATAACCTGTCTCCCCCCACCCACGCACAGATAATATGATCATTTATAGAGCATCCCAAAGACGAAGCTAAGAAGCTAAATTTAGCAAGGTTGAAAGATATAATGACAATATATAAAAATTAACCATATCTCTGTAAACTAGCAACAATCAAAAATTGAAATAAAAATACCACTTATGCAATAGATTTAAAATATGAAATATCTAAATACTAGGTATACATTTAACAAAATATGAATAACACCCACACACTGAAAACTACAAAACCGCTGGCACCGGAGAAGACGAAAATGCACGGGGAGACAGACCATACTCACAGACCGGAGGACTGTTAGAAACCCCAACAGAAACTTTAGCAGGCTTTGTGTAGAAATTAGGTTAAATCTAAAATTCCTATGGAAAATGACCTAGAATAGCCAAAACAACTTGAAAAAAGAGCAAAGCGGTATGATCCCAAGATTTATCACACAGCCACAGAAATCAGGACAGTGGTATATAATGACAGACACACAGACCAGCAGAACAGAGCAGCAAGTCCCGAAATCAGTCCTCACATACGTGGCCTACTGACTTTTGACAGAGATGTGGGAAGTTTCATGGGAAACGGATATTCTTTTCAACAAATGGAGGTGTAATAAATGAGTATTTATAAGCAACCTGAATAAACGTTGATCTTTATATCACACTATATTACAAAAAGCAATGAACTGGATCACAGACCTAAATGTAAGACCTAAAACTATAGAAGTTTTCTAAGAAAGGTAAGAACGAATCTTACTTGGGTTAGGACAGATTTAGACATAAGACACAAAAAGCTCAAACGCTAAAGAAAAAAAAAATCAACAAATCCTACTTCATCGAAATGAATGCATTTGCTCTCCTGAAGATGCTAATAAAGAAATGAAAAGGCAAGCCACAAACTGGGATAAAATATTTGCAATATTATATCTGTCAAAGGATTTGTGTCCATAATAATTTTTTACAAATCAATAAAAAGAAGGTCCAATAAGAGTGAGCCAGTACTCGAACAGCTGATTCACTAGAGGAGAGAGAGAGACAGCACATGAAAAGACCGTCAACACCACTGGCAAATAGGGAAATATGGATTAAAACCTCAGTAAGATACCACTAACACCCACCAGAAATTTTTAAAAAGATGGTCAACATCATGTGTTGGCAAGGGCATGCAGCGACAGGTTGCAGGTATAAACACAAAATGGTACGGCCGCTTTAGAAAACATTTGGGCAGTTCTTAAAAAGTTAAAACATGCAGTGACCCAACGACCCAGCAATTCCACTCCTAAATATACACTGAGAAGAAATAAAACAACATTATGTCTACTCAAAGAGCTGCATGTGACTGTTCGCAGCAGCTTTACTCATAAGGGCGGACATCCTGAGACAACCCAGGTGGTCCTCATCTGGGGAACAGACAGACAGGCTGCGGTGTCTCCGTACAACTGGGTACTACGCAGAGGGGAACAGGAACACGCTTTTGGTACTGGCAACAACTTGAATGAATCGCTAAAATAATTTTGCTAAGAGGGACAATCCACTTTCTTCTTCACACATGAAAACGACATCCTCTATGACTCCCTCAATGTGAAAATCTAGAAAGGAAAAGTGACGTGTGGCAGCCAGCGAGGGGCGGAGGGATAACGGCCCAGGAGTGCAGAAAACTGCGAGGCTGATGCAAACGTCCTGCATCGCGAGTGCGGGCTGGTAACCAGGCCCGCGTACATTTGTCAACGCTCACAGAGCTGTGCACCTGAAGTCTGGCAAATTTTTCTGCACGTAAACCCGGTACCTCCCCAAACTGCAGGAAAAAAGGAAGAGTGGCGACATGAGAGGGAACAACGGACCCCCCAGGACTTGAAGCGAATGCTAGAGTCGGCCTTTTTCGAATTGCATTCTGAATAAGAGGAGGTTTTCAGCTTTGCGGCAGCCACTGCGTTTGTCCATTGTACGAAAACCCACCTGAACCGGGGCGCCTTTCCGGGGGGTCCGCCGCGGGAGCAGCTGCAGCCAGGGCTGCCACAGAGCGCGGAACGGGCCCTGGCGGCGCCGGGGCCCTGGGAGGCTCGCCCTGGCTCCCCGCGGCTGGCTGCTGGGACTGGACGAGAGACACGTAGAACTCCTCCAGCTCCAGCAACGCGGAGGAGTCGGAAGAACCTTCCAAGTGCGGCTGCTGCAGAACGGGAAAAAGGAGGCAAAAGCATGAAAAGTAACTTACTATAATGGAAGAATGAAGCTTGTTTTTTCCCCCCTTACTTAGAAACAAAAGACAAACATTTTTATATCATAAATAAATCCCACTTTTAAGAACTGAAACACTCTCTAGATAAACAAGTCCACTAACCTAGCGACTATCAATTCAATTCATAAAACACTTACTGAACACATATGAGCCCATGGCACCTACCACGCGTTGCCAGGCACACTACGGGAGAGCGGCAGGAGAGGAGAGCCCACCCCCCACCCCCAGCGCTCCGTCAGGCTCACGGCTGGCTCACTCGCATGTGTCTCTTCGTTTCAACCTCAGAACGACCACTTTCTGGTTAGGAGTTCTGTTTCTGTACTACAGCTTCTTTCCCTTAGTACAGTGCTTTTCACGGAGAGATGGAGCAAGTCATTCAATGGCAATCAATAAATGACAAGGCAGAGACACGAAGTCGGTCCAGCTGATGCTCTCAGCCCCCTGGGAAGACAGGACCGCGGTCCCTAAGGAGCTCGCAGGCCTCGGTTGGGGAAGCAGGGGACATGCTGCAGCCGGCCGTGGAGCCGGGCCTTAACTGCAACAGGAAGGAGCGAAGGAAGGCTCCTCAGAGGTGACCCAATGGAGTATTCAGTAAGAGCCATGGTGTGAGAGAAAAAGACCAACGTCCCAAACAGAGGCTGAATCAGGGCTAAGCGAGTGGAGCACCAAATTCAACACACAGAAGGTGCAGAGGCCTGGCAGCCAAGTGTCGTGATTCATACAAACCGTCCCGCTGTTTGCAGGACGCTCCCAATAGCGCTGAGAAGCAAGACACAAACGCGTTTTGTTCCGGTCGGTGCGTCTGCCACCACCAACAGAAACGAAGCAAACGGGCCTGGACGACAGGACAGGTACGGAGCTTAAACCTTAGAGCCAAGTTACACAAAGCCACCCGTTGATCCCTAACACAGGTGTTTAATCAGTCTTTTAATTTGAGGCTCAGGATTTTCTTCTGAAGAGATGAATGACCGTGTTAGGTTCACTGAAATTTTAAAGCCAACACACGTTGTACGGACATGCATTCTACAGAGTGGTAAGGGAGAGGTCATTAACCAGACTTCCACTCTCGAAAAAATGAAAACACTTCCTCATGCAAACCTGTCAAAGCAACATTCATTCAGCACTTACCTTCTGAATCCTGGGTGTCCCGGTACTTTTTTCCTGAGCACCCAGTCCTTCTGGGTCTTGAACTTCGACTTGCATTCCATTCCCAAGGCCCAGAGGCTGACATGAATCATCCCATATATCTTGTGTAGAAAAACACCAATCCTACAGACAGAACATTGCAACAATAAACTGAGGTTTAGTGCCACATGCCCACACAGAGGACGACCTGGGCAAGGGAAAGGCAGGGAGGCGATGCGCATTAAACCAGACAAGGTATTTATCAGCCTTCTGTATCAGAGCGACTTCTCCTCCTTACGTTCCTGAGCCGCACCCAGTACCCCAAATTCCTGTGAACTCAATTGTCCAGGTCTCATAAAAACATACATGCCTTATTTGAAGTACTTTCTTCAATAGTGTTTTCATGGCTAGATGATTTCATACTCATCTAGTATTTATTTATTTTTTTTATTTTTATTTTTTAAATCAGTATTTTTTAATTGTTGATATTATCATCTAGTATTTAAATGGAATAAATTATAAGGCGCACCTTAACTGCAGACATTTCTTTTTCATAACCAGTGGGATTATTTAGAATTTTATATTATTTAATTAAAATTATTTACATAGACTCGTGTAGTCAGGACCAATACTAGCAAATGTCCTCGCTGCAGAGATCCAGAAGTTATATTACAAGATGAAAGCAACAAAAATGCGATCAGGGAAAACAGTTTGTCTACAGGGCCTGAGGCCCTGCCCAGGTGCCAAAGAGGAAACGAAAAACGTGGCGACTGAACGGGTCAGAGGCACAAGAAGTCTGCGGGCTCTTCGTCTGTGCTTCATCCTACCCCCTCCCTGCCGCCACTATCTTAGGAAGGAAACATGCATTTTTCTGAATTATCTTCTGATAAATGACTTCGAATTCCCAAATATATAGCTTTCTTGAGGCGAGGACAATTACGTTTACACTTCTTTTTTCAGCAGTGATTTGCATTCCATTTCTCAGGATCTAACCTTCTCTGGCGTTTCTTTACGTGACTGGTGCGGCTTCTTTCCACCGTGGCTGGAGGTAAGTAAGCGGGAGGCGGCGTCACCGCCGGCGCCCATTTTAGCTTGCAGGGGCAGCCAGCTCTCATCCCAAACATCGTCGCCTATGGCCACGGACTCCAGGCACGGCATTCCCGTGGGGACCTCGTCCTGGAAGGCATCAGAGCACATTTCAAAATTTAGGGTCGTCGTTGTCTCCTGACTCCAGGTAAAGATGGCAGTTTGAATACACAATTTCTTACTCCCTCCCTCCTGAAAGATTGCCAAAATAAAATAAAAAGATTTAAGGTGTACACTCATGGTCAAAGAGAACAGAGGAGAAGAAACTACCATCTGCATTTTGGACGCAGGAAAGCAGAAGGGACGGCTGATCAAGCAGTCCTGAGAGAGTGGAATCCTAAGCTTGTAGTGGGGAGAACTGAGAAGAACCCAAATGTATGCCGCTGATCCCACAAAAATCGGTACAGTGCAGAAGCTGGTACACAAGGTTTTTGGAAGGAGGGGTCAGGTGGAAATGGAGACAAAAGCACTGACTGAAAGTGAGTAAGAAGCAGTTAGATCCAAACAAAACCGAAACGGACTCACAGATGCAGAGCGGGAGTGGTTGCCAGAGCGGGGTGGGGTGTGTGGGGAACTGGGTGGAGAAGCTGAAGAGAGTGAGACGTACAGACTGGAAGTTCCAGAACAGTCACGGGGAGGTAAAGGACAGCGCAGGGAACGGAGTCGCTACCACGGCGATAACTACGTGCGGTGCCAGGTGGGCACTGGGAACACCCGGGGAAACACTGTGAAGTACACGACTGTCCAATCGCTATGCTGCACACCTGAAACCAATACAAAACAGCGCTGAACGTGAACCGTACTTGCAAAATACCGCCCTGGCTGGTGTGGCTCCATGGAGCGAGTGCCAGGCTGCGAACCAAAGGGTCGCCCCCCAGTCACGGCACGTGCCTGGGTTGCGGGCCAGGTCCCCAGTAGGGGTGTGCAAGAGGCATCCACACATTGGCGTTCCCCTCCCTCTCTTCCCCTCTGTCTAAAATAAATAAATAAAATCTTTTAAAAAAGAAAGAAAAATAAAAATGACAAATGCAAAAAGCAGCAGCAGCTACATCACTAGATTCCCCATCCTGCTGCCCCACCGCAAGGACCCTGGAAACTGTATGTCCTCCACCTCCTTGAAAGACCGGGGGTCCTCTCGAGGGTCAAATCGAGGGGGAGCACAAAAGGATCCATGTGTCAAAGCTGACAGGACAGTACACCAGGAGAAAGTCACCTGTACTGTATGCTAAGTTAAAAAGATACATTAACACTAAAGAAATAAAAGTCAGGGAAGGAAAAGTTGCCGTAACATAGCACTTGGCTGTGAACGGCACTCACAGAGTCCTGATAACACCGACACCGAATGGCGAGCTAACGGGAAGCCTACAAACCACACTGGTGACAGGGCGGGGGGTGGGGGGGGACGACAAAAAGGATGTGTGTGACTGGTCGGGGGAAGTCCATATGTACACACTTAAAACTGAAAAATGAAGATGTCACAACATAAGCATGTTATTTAATGAAAGAAAGTCAACTGCAAAAGCAGCAGCTAAGGGAGATGGAAATGAGTACCTGTGAGAAGACAGGAAACGCAGGGGAGGGAGTTATGGGGCACCCTAAGCTGCGTGCACAGAAACACTTAATTAAAATAAAAACACGTCCTCCAAAAAAGTTGTCAAGGTTTTCCCGATGGGTTTTTCTCATACTGTCTCTCAATACTAGTTTCTAATCACTGCATGATTCTTGAAGACAGCCCAGAGCGACAGGACAGCAACCGGCGCTCTGAAGCCAGGTGACACCCTTGGTGTTTTGTGACGGCAGCTCTGTTGCTCCGGTCGGTGCCTCGCCTGAGAGCGGTGCTCTGATTGCACTGAAGGCAGCAGGGGTTACCGGGCTCTTTCATCCCAGCCCCTTCACGCACAGATTATTTGGATCACACCAATTACATTTTTAAAGAACTGCCTTTCCTTCTCTTACCTCAGTCTCTTCCTTCAGATCCTTTAGCTCTGGGATGGAGCACTTTGCAGCTTCCTTACAGCTCTTATCTTGGGTTTCCAAAGAGCTGAATTCAGAATCCTTTAATGGCTTCTCTGATTCATATTTAAGGTCAACAACAGCCTTTTCATCATTAATATCCTGCTAGTAGATACGAAAAATAAATTATTTTATTTTTATGCTAACGATGTTACCAAAATCTATAAGCCAATATTCTGGGCAGGGGGAGGGGGTGGGTTTTTGACAATTGCTACCTTATTTGCTAACTTCATCCATGACCCTCAGTCTTCCCATCCTGCTGAACTAGTTCAGACCAACAAACGTCTACTTAGCACATATTGTGAAATGTGTGCAGGGTGGCTCTGTGAATTTAAATATGACTGCAACAGGTCCCAGCTCCAGAAGAACTCAAACGTGTGGCAGGAAGACACACCATCAGCTAATCATAGCACAACTGTTAGTGTAGGGCCCTCACAGAGCAGAACCAAACCAGGACCAGGGAAGAAGGGTGTTCTGAGACGACGCCATGAAGGACTTAATGCAGACGGCTGGGATGCTTAAAAGAAGAGTAGGAAGTCCAGGGAATGAGGTGGGTAGAGGCTGGGGTGTGTGTATAGCATATGAGAGTCTTCAAGTGTTAAAATACAGGCTGGATGAAATAGGGGAGCGTTAAGATTTATCTCTTACAAAAAGATGGCCTTATTTCATTTTTAGGACTGAACCATGGTTACTTGAAGACATCAACCGAGTGACAATAGGATATTCTAAAAATTTTAAAGGTTGAATTCAATTCACTGTTTAAGAATCAGGAAATATAATTGTTCTAATCAAGTAACAATGACTAAGAAGAAATCAGGCTTCAGAAAGCCAAACAAGGCCCAATTAAGTGTACTGGAAACAGGACACTGAAAATCCTTACACCACTTTGAACATGCTGCAGTGGTCTCCCAGGGGTCAACAGGGCCTTTCCTTTTCCTTTTCTAACAACTAGTAAGCATCTACTAAAATAATGAGATCGTATCAATAATTTTAGTGGGGGTAGGAAAGCACCAACCTGGTAAAGGTTGTGACTGTGCTGATAAATTAACTAGGACACGTGAGTGCTTATGACAGTGCCTGCCACATAGTATGAGTTTATTTTTATTACTGCTGCTGGGATAATAATAATGATGATGATGATGATGTGTTTAGTGCTGTAAGTGGGAGCATTTGGACTGGCGCAGGTGAAGTCACAATGGCACGGAGGCAGCCATGGACTTGAACGCGTGAGAATTCGTACAGGAGGGAGCGCGACTAGGCAGGTCTCAACCAGCAGCTAACGGGAGACCTAGGTGAGTACGAAGATCACTTCCAGGTTTGGAAAGCCTCGGTTTCCTCATCTATAAGATGAAGATGATTATAGTAACTACGTCACAGGGATTTTATGAAGATTAAATAATATATCATACTTCAAGTTTTATTTACAGTGTTTGGCGTATAGTAACTCCTAATTAAATGTTAACAATAAAAAGAATTCTAATCATATTTGCAAAAACCTATTACCGGAGTATACAAATCGCTCTCTTTCGACTGCAGGCTTATCTCCTGGACTTCCTTAAAGTAGTGGTGCTGGGAAGGACAGACCCGTTCTGTCAAGACAGCACCCTCCAGCCCTGCGCTGGACTTCGTGTACAAAGCTAAAGGGTTGAGTTCGCTGAAACCCTACGAGAAAATAAAGGAAGGGCTCACTTACTCAGAGAAGGGTGAAAAAGTTAGCACTTCATAATTTTCAAATGTTGAAGAAATGTCTTATCTTCTAAAATTTAACAGTAAAAAAATTTCGATGTTCAAAGTTCTTTCTAGTCACAAAAATTATCAGCATCAATATTAACAGTGATGCAGCCATTGCTATCAATAATTGCAAAGTAAGAGAGCATTCTTCTTTTCTAAGAATACCTGAGAGAATCCAATACTTTGGGGTAAATTCTCAACCAATTCCTTAAAATATAAGTATTCACAGTCTAAAGGACAGTAAGACAAACACAGTTTTTTTGTGGTCATCTAAAAATGAAGGGAGTGCTCTGTATTAAGGTGGCAGGAATCTCGCAGGTAGCTCTAAGATTAAAGAATGAATCAAATAACACTCTGCCTTAAATCCTCTTCTTGAAGAGCTGAGATTAAACAAAACACTGCAGAACACACCCAGACGCCCCACCTTAGAAGGGACATTTTCCCGGCACACAATAGCATGGCCCTCTGCTCTCAGGACGTGATGGAAATAGACGTCTTCATTGGAGGATGTGTCGCACAGAAAAATGTTAAGGATCCCATCAATGTATTCGTCTACTACCCCCACTAATGGCTTCAAACCACACAACTTCTGGAACTGCAAAACAGCTGTGGATGTCCAATATTCCTGAAATATAATCAAGATAGGAGAGTCACGTGATGAACTGAAACATGAATTACAGTTAACTTTGTGCAAACATGAATTCCTGATGAACTAGAGATTAGAGTGGGACAGTGAAACCATAAAAATACTGGACCACCACACTGGGGGATACTTATGATTTCTGCTCTTTTTGACCTGTGAGCGTACCAGGACCAAAGCTCGAATCTGCCTTGACAAGCAGATACCCTTACAGCAAAAATAGTTCCCACTTCCCCTTTAATTTTGGCTTGATAATTTGTTACTCTCTTCCATCATTTTCTTGATACCTTTGGACACATTTTAAAAATACTTTATCTAGAATTTTTAGTGATTCCTGAAAGAGAACTAGCCCAGTAATCCTACTGAATCATACCTGAAATGAAAGTTTTTCACCATGTAAAAATATAAATTTTTTCCTACAATCGCATTTTAAATTATTTTGCCTTCATCCTGAGCAGAAAAATGGAGCCCCACGTCAGGTTCCTGTCTACCTCTCTGGCGACATTTGCCCTGCGCCAGCTCCAGCTCATGCTACGTTACGTGGCCAAGCGGAACCACCTCAGACTCCTCAAGCTGGAGATGTTTTATGCTGCCCTCCCTTTGCCTGGAGTGTCTTCTCTCGAGTGTCCTGTTATGGTCTTAACCTTCCCTCAAAGCTCCGTTCAAACGCCACCTCTACTGTGGGGCCTTCCCTGATTACCTTGAACGGAGATGTGTGCTCTTCCTTGTTCACGTCTACCACACACAGTGTCAAAAATCGGACAAATCTGACACAGTGCAACTACTTCTGTCTACATGTCTGCCTTCCTTCCCGGTCATCTACAGTGATTTCCGTGAGGGTTCACCCCATGTTTTACTTTCGTATCCTGAGAACCTAGCACCATTCCTGGCATCAGGTGTTTTCTGGTTAAGGGAAAACAAGCGCACACACCTCTACTGGTCTCACCCAAGCCAAAGAACAAGGAATAGCCTGAGCTGGAAGCTTTGTGTAGCAGCACCTGCAACAGATGAATCAAATACACGAATATTTAATATTTTTAAATGGAGTTTCTAACTCATTTCTTGATTTTAGCTATTCACACCATTTCAGAGTATTTTGTTCATGCATTTTAAATCAATGTCTTAACACTTTAAGCCATCTAAGAGAAAATGATAAAATACAGTAGTTTTTGAAAACCATGCTGTTAAAATATAGGTAGGAAGAGTGTAAGCTTCATGCTATATCAGTGCAACTCGCAGCATAACCCAAAGAAACCTTTTCTTACTAAGAGGTTGAAGTTTAGTCTCATGGTCTATTTTGGATTCACAGTCACGTGAAAGAAGACACAAGAGATTATAACCCATGTGCCAAACTAAACGACCATTTGCCAAGTCTGCACCGAGAACACCAAGGGATGGGAAGGAGGGAAGGATAGAGGCAGGAAGGCAAGAGAAAACAAAGAGATCCTAACCCACAGAATTTCCGCATTATGATTCGAAACGTAAGTTGTCCTTGTTACATTTGTTAACTCACTTGAGGAACCTCAGGGAGGACTTCTGGACAGTTCCAATATTGCCAAAGTCAGGGTAGAACACTTCAACTTCCTGCTTCCCAAGGACTCGATGGATAATGACCCGATACCACCACTTATCCTCAGAAATCCTTACACAACAGAGATGTCCCGGGTGGATAAAATGTTCTGGCATGATGTAGCGATCGGAAACCAGCTGATTAGAGTAACAGCGCCTGTGGAATTCCACCAGATGGAAACCCGTAGGGGAGGAAAAATTAAAGATCATTTTTATTGATGTATCAAAAGCAAGAAAGTCTGGGCAAAAAGAAAAACAATCCTCACTTTTTCTGATTTGTCAATGCTTATTAGTACCAATTAGTTTTATTTTCCCTTTTCTTATCCAATCCCTTCTCTTCATCAACAAATGTTTTCAAATAGAAACTTACATGCTCATTTTATCTCATATTCTGTGCAATCCATCTTCATTCCCCAGAACGTCCTAAAATGGACATTTTAAAGACGCCAATGGTTTGTTAATTCCCAAATCCAACTGCCTTTCTCCTCAGCTGTCAACACGCTCGCTCCCTCTGCAGAATGACCCCGATCCTGTGCTATATCTCGTTCCATCCCACCTGGATCCCAAGACACTCTTTTCTTTTCTCCCATTACTACCTTGCCCATAATTGTTCCTTTACTGGCTCTGTAACTGCCTCAGAAGTTCGGGTTCTCTGGGGTCTTGTCTTTAAGAAGCACAACAAACTAAGAGCTCGGGCTGTAAAACCAGTGACCTGGGTTCACGTCCTGACTCCGTGGTTTACTAGATGGGACTTGATCCTTGGGCGCTTCGGCTTCCTTGTTGAAGATGAAGGTGGTGGTAACCACCCTTAGTTACAATATGGGAATGTTCAGCACAGAGTCCAATATAGTAAGTAAATGCTCAAATACTAACTACTTATTATTACCCTTGCTGTACATCCTCTCATCCATTTTTGTATCTTATACTACTACTGTTAAATTGATGATTCTTTTTTTTTTTTGGTTAAGAAAAATAGAGACATTAATTGAACAGGATACGAGAAACATTGTATATAGGACAATGATGCCTCAGTCCCCTTCAAAGTAGGCACCTTGGGACCTCACACAGTTCTCCCAATCACCATCAGCTGCCCCATCATATTTTCCCAAATCTCATCAACGGTCTGAAATCTCTTCCCTTGCTTCTTTTTTTTTTTTTTTTGAGGGCAGAGGGAAGGTATGAAAGGCTTTTAGAAAGACACAAAATAAATAATAAAAAATATTCTTACATGTGACACCAGTGTAAAAATCAGGCATTGCTGCTCATGAATAAATATAAAGTTATTGAAAATGCACATTTTACCTGGTGTTTATTAACAAAGGAGATCATTTTTCAGTAGAGAAAGGGGATAATTTAGAGCAGTGGTTCTCCAAGCGTAGTTCACAAACCCCTAAAACCTGGATAGTACCTTTTCTAGAAGGTCTGTGCTAACGTTTGCATCGATGGTGTGGTGGGTGCATGCCAGGTGGCTTAGCTGAACCAAGGCAGTGGCACCAAATTTTACTGGTAGTCATTTGTCACATTAAATAAAATAAAGAACAAAGAGGCTAATTTCACTTAAAAATGCCCTTGATAAAGCAACGAAAATTGTTAAAGTTATTAAATCTCAGCCACTGAGTGACCGTCTAGTCAATATTCTCCGTGATAAAAATGAAGTGTTATTTTTACTTGGAAGATAAACTAGACATTGTTTTCATGGACGCCATTTTTACTTGAAAGGACCGCTAACCAACTATGTTTATTCAGACTTGGGTATTTGACACATTTTTTTCAAAAATGAAGTGAGCCCGTCACTTCAAGGAAAACATCGAGGGCACCTTTGTCAGTGGTCAAATACAAAGCTTTCAAATGAAAATCAGAATTTTGGAAGTGTTGCATTCACCACCATCAGCTTGACGGCTTCCTAATACTTTTCTGATGAGATCAATGAGATATTAATGAAGGTGATTTTTTAAAAATATTATGTGATAAAATGTGTCAACGTTTGGAAGACCAACATAGCGAACCGTTACTTCCCAAATGGCCAATGCATGAGGTCTGAATCACAGATGGGGGTCAAAGACCCACTCAGGGTCAGTTTCATGGAGTCCACACTGACAGGGGCCCTGTGACTGCTGCAGGGCTCTGCTATTGCTGTCTCAAGCTTCTTAGTGACTCTCAAACTCGGAGCCTTGCGCGATTCTGCACTGGAGCCTGCGATCGCACAGCCAGTCCCGGATCCATTCAAAATGCAAAGGCAGACCGCAGCCAAGTACAAAAAGTTCAAATTCCACACTGAAGCCAAGTTTCAAGAAACTCCTACCTGCCAAGTTTTGGTATATTATCAAAGAATATTCATAATGTTTTGAAAAGGTTATGAAAATATTCCTATTCCCAACTACGTGTCTGGGTGAGGTCGGTGTATTCATGTATACTTCAACCAAAACAACATTCTCAAGATACTAAAGGCAGAAGCAGACATTAAAAAATCCAACTTTCTTCTATTAATTCGGGTATTAAAAAGAGATCTGCAAAAAGTAAACCAATGCCACTCTTCTAATTTCCAAAAAAGTTATTTTCATAAAAATGTTATTCATATTCACACAAATGTACTTACCATTATTTTTTAAACAGAAGATACTTGTTTTTAAGATTTTACTTATTTTATTTTTAGAGAGAGGGGATGGGAGGGAGAGAGAGGGGGAGAAACAGTGCATGGTTGCCTTTCACACACCCCCAAATGGGGACCTGGCCCACAACCCAGGCATGTGCCCTGACTGGGAATTGAACCAGTGACCCTTTGGTTCACAGGCCAGCACTCAACCCATTGAGCCACACCAGCCAGGGCTAAACAGAAGATATATTTAAATTTTTGCAGTTTTATTTCTATATGATAAATATCAATAAATGAAAGCTCTCTGGGGCCCTTAATTTTTAAGACTCCTGAGGCCCAAATGTGTGAGAACTACTGATTTACAATGAAGTACATGAAAAATACATTGACAATAGTAGACTCCTACCGCATTTCAATCATCATGTCTTCAAGTAACTCCGACGAGTCCCTGCTGTAGATTCGGATGTAGAACTGACTGGGAGAGATGATGTACTCCACAAAGACTCCCACGAGGGTACTGGTATCTAATGGTGGCAGTCTGCATAACTTCTTGTCCCGTACAGCGTCTGGTGGGATATCGTGATTGGCCACTGCCATGTTGAGCTGTGATCTGTCGATAGCTACTTGCTACAAGTTAAAAAAGAAATCAAAGAAGCCACCATAAATCTTTGGGTGGACATCTTAAACTCTACGGCATTTCTCAGAGTATATTTCATGAGTCACCTGTATCACAATCAGCTAGGAAATTATCAATATGGAGCGTCTTAGGCTTCGGCCCACACTTACTAATTCAGAATACCAGGTAGTGTGGCCCATAAGCATGCATTTAAAAATTCCCGAGGTGACCCCTAACTAGGTCAAAACATGAAAACTACCGCCTTATAATACTAGATAAAGAGTTAAAAATGTGTCGCACAACTACCATGTACAAAACTAAACATGTAGTTTTTCAAATAGGTTGAACTACAGCAGATTCTCATCCAACCCAACCTTACCGAAAAAGGTAACTTGAAAGAATGGATTAAATTTCAGACTAGTCTCATAATCAAAAATAGGGTTTCTCAACACTCATTCTAAATTATTTTCCTTTAGGCCTTCCTATTGTCCAGAAAACACAGCAGGCTCTCCTAACGAAATGTTTTCCTTCCATGAAAGAAGCAGGTATAGAGGGTAAGAGGGAAGGAGAGTAAGCAATTCATTCCTCAGTAACAACAAAGTAAGTGACAGAACACAGGAAGGGAGAATTGGGGCCGAGATGTCACGAAGGAGGAAAAACCAAAGCTCCCCAGGCTTGGGGAGAGGGCGGGGCAATCTGCAGCCACGGCTGAGCCTACAGCTAACACAAGGCTCCCTGATTCCTCCCTCTGCAGCAGCGTAGCATTTTCAAGCCTACATTTTTGAAAAATGTGGACAGAGTCAGCGATGTCACCTTGAGAGAGGTCAATTCTCAAAGCCACGTGAAAACTGTAAAATGAGACTCGAGGGGAAAAAAGATTGAAAACCACAACAAATGCTGCATAAAGCGACTTCGGACCAAAGCTCTGGTCTCTTCCAAGAAATCAAACACCTGGGAATAAGACTTCCCTGAAACAGAATTTTGGTTTCAGGAGCCGTGCGTTCAGTTGCTCCCCATAGCGCTGAGTCTCCAGCGCACAAGTCGGTGAACCTTACTCACCAGCTGTAAAGGCTTCACCACCAGGTTAGGCTTCTTGTAAGTCTTCTGTGCCGGCTCTTTATGATTTTTAAAAGACCAAGCCCACGTGTTCTCCTTAAGAGCAGCGGTAGATGATGCATTTCTAGGGGGACTGGAGACATGGGCTGCGGCTTCTGTTTTCTTATCTGACTGAACTAAACATGTATTTCTCACTGATGAAGCCGCTCCATCTGAAATGACCAAGACAGCAGCCTGAGTACAGTGTATCTGTTGAAGTATTTTTATAACCGTCACTAAGCACAGCCTCTGTGCCAGGCGCTGGGGAGACAGTGATGAATGACAGACACAAACCCGTCTCTGCAGAGCCTTTCCCTGTGGAGACGTATAAGGGAAGTTCCAGGTGGGAACAAATCTTAAATGAATTACGTTTTGGGGGACAGGAAGATTCTAGCAAGGCTTCTTAAACTTTGGCGATCGGTTGTTTATTTTTCAGCCTTCTGATAACAATTTATTTATTCTTCAGATTTAGCAGTGAACATTCACCGTTGCTTTAATGTAGCATGTACGTGACTACTTAGCAGTCCGTAATACGATGCCTTCATTTTTAGGGAATTCCCGAATCAATCTCATATTTTGTTCAAATTTACACGTATATGATGATTACAAGAATTTGGCACATGCCCTGGCTGGTATGGCTCAGTGGATTGAGCACCAGCCTGCAAACCAAAGGGTCACTGGTTTGATTCTCAGTCGGGGCACGTGCCTGGGTTGCAGGCCAGGTTCCCGGTGGGGGGTGTATGAGAGGCAACCACATGTTGATGTTTCTCTCCCTCTCTTTCTCTCTTCCTTCCCCTCTCTAAAAATAAATTTTTAAAAAAATCTTTAAAAAAAATTTGGCACATTAAAATCAACCCCAGATACATCCCAAACCCTAATGGCTCCTGAAAAATAAACTATTAAGTGCACAAAGAGGCAGATACAATATTTATCACTGTATTTTTTTGTAATGATGAGAAGTGGATACGGTCCACATGCCCATCAATGGGAGATTCAGTGAACTATTATGTAGTCACGTAGAAGAATTATATGTAGTTAAGAAGAATGAAGTTGACCTGTATGTGCTGATACGGAAAAACATGCACATGTATGAAGTATAAAAAGCAAGGATGTATACAGTATTTGCATAATACAGTTTTGTGTAAGAAAAGTTTGCATATGCTACAAAACTGTGTTACATAGAGAAGGTCCATAAAGAGACTCATTCAAACCACTACCTTTAGTTGCCACCTCTGCATTGCTGGAATTGTTTAAACAAGCAAATATTACTTTTAAAAACCTAGCTATGCTTACATACACAATGAAAAAAGTCTGGAAGGCTACATAAAAATTCTATCATTTTCAAGGCTAATGTGTGATCTGTTTGCTTATAACAAAGAATCCTACATAACCAGTGCTTTCTTCTTCCTTGTCCTTAAAGGGAAAACTAAAAACCAGGTTTGCTGAATGTCATAGTTCAACTTACCACGTGGTAGAGGCTTCAGATCAGCATCGAACAGCAGTAAGTCTTGCTCTCCTTCCCTGAACTCCACGTAGAGAATGTCACTAAGAGCCCCAACGAGTTCTATCACATTTAAGAAGCCCAAATTTTTGGGTGAAAGTTGCTCTTTAAAAACTACCTGTCACAAAAAAAGAAAAAAAAAAAGGAATAACATGGAACAGCAATGTTAGATCACATAAGTACAATCTACACAAACACCCTTGGACAGTGCTCTAATCTGGACTTAGCCAAACTAAACTTGTGAGGATCAGCAAACTCAGGTGCTACAGGAAAGGCTTGCTTCCATGCACGTATAATACAACCTGAGAGACCTATCGTCCCTTACTATGAAACTTGTGAGCCAACGCCAAACTCCTTTCAGAGCACATGGTAACCTGAAGTGACAGTCAGGAGAATCCTTTTACCTCTCATTTTTAACAACGTCTGACTGTAAAGCATACATCTCTTTTTGATGAGGGGAATGCATAAGATACAAAAATAAAAAAGCTCTTGATGGCTTATTTGCAGAAAAAGAGTATTCACTACCACTTTCAACATACAATCAAGTATTCTAAAAATATTTCCTTAAAATCGTGTCTGTCTCGCCCTGGAAGCTGGGATAAACCACCAGGTGTCCGTGCATTTCCCACAGTGCACTGTTTGATTCTCTTGCAGCGGAAAAGAAGAAAAATTATATTAAGTCTATTATGAACAGAAGAGAATACAGACAGGATACTAAGTAGTTCTTTCCTCTATGATAATAATGTTGCCTGTAATTGTTATTTAGAACAAACACCAACTTTTCACTACACGAACTGGGCACCCAGGGGAGGAAGACACCTTCCTGGGAAAAGGCAGGAGGAGTGGGTGAGCGGGAGGAAGGCCAAGGTTGGAGGCAGCGGTGACTCTGCATGTGGGTGCTGACAGTTAAGAGCGGACAGGGTCTGGGGCCTGGCAGACCTGTGGGGGGCGGGGCGAGGGCAGGAACGTGGTGTCTGGGACTCATTCAGGGGAAGGGCGGGGCTCACCGCGGTAAAAGAACTGTGGGTTGGCGTCTCAGCAGGCGGTAGTGGTCACAGGGCCTTGACTCCCAGGACACAAGGGCGACCACAAGCTGCCGGTTCTCCGGCGAGGCCATGACTGTGTGGCCTGGGCTGGTGGTGTCCTTGCAGGCGGTGGGCAGCAGACAGGGAGGGCACGGGCGGGGCGGGGGGGGGGACGGGGTTGGGGGGGCGCCCTTCATCTACACCAGGGGCGCCCGGCACAGAGGCCCAGGCCTGGGCACAAGGGGAAGGGTCGCTCCATCCCTCACTACAGGCCTGAAGGCAGACGGCCGGCTTCTCTTGTGGTCTGGGATCTCAAACCAGAGCGGTTCGTCGAACTTCCTTTTCCCCTTATTGCACTGGCTGAGCGCCTTCAGCACAGTCTCCTTGGCACAGGGGTCCGGAGGCTCTTCGGGGGGTGGACATATGTAGAAGTTGGGTTTGCTCCCAGGAGGAGTAATTTTAATAGTCACCGGGCTCCGGACGCATCGGAGGCGGCGAGGATACCAGAGCTGCTGCTTCATCATACTCTTTGGAGTGCCGGCAATGTCCAGCCCCACGGGGGTCAGGCCGGGTGGCTGGCTGGGAAAGTACCTCCAAACTGTATACATCCTCCCCCTCCGGCATTCGGCGCAGCCTCCGCCGGACAGCACGGGCTGGGGTTGGGTCGGGACCTGGCGCCGCCGCCTCCTCGGGTGGATGCAGGGGTCTCGGATCTGGTCCGGGCGCCGCTGGCGAAGGGAGGGCATGGACTCGAGGGTCCGGCGCACTCGGGTGGGGGACTGTAGTGTGGCATTGGCTGTGCTTCGGCACCCGCCCAGGTAGCTGCTCAGGTAGTTACCCATTATCGCAGTGAAGCGGGGTCGGCGTAGTCAAGGGCGACAGGGTTCCTAGACGTTGCTGCCTTTTGGAATCTTGAAGCCGGACCACCTACCTTTGTGACGCCTCTGCGCGCGTCACAGCTGGGCCCGCGGACGGGCATCCAGGGCGATACACCGGCTGGGTTTAAGCTGCACAGTGAACTGTTAACTGCCCTTGTGAATAAACCCTCCCATTAAAAATTCAAACTCAATGAAACTTCCATCTTCCTGACCAAGGTTAAAGCAGATAAGCTAAACATACTGTGTTTACATAATTATTGCTCTCTTCCTCTGACTAGGTGTTAGTAGGAAATCCATGCTTCCGTGTTATCACCTTGCAGGCTATGGACAGAAACGCAGAAGGCAAACACTCTAACACAACGCTCCTGTGATGGTCTGAGATTCCACCCAACTCCTGCTGACTTCTCCCAGGGGAGCCTGGTATCAGTCAGGGCACGGTTTAAAAGGGTCACTCATATCCTACCTAGAGCCATTCCCGCATACCCCAAGAGATAAGGAACTGGTAGAGGACATGGGAAGGGTGCTGGTGACTTAGGCTTAGCATCTCTATGTCTTCGTACATCACGTGTGCTACCGTTTCTTTCCCTTTTATGTTCATGAGTTACTCTGATGGTTCCTCCACCTTCTCCTCAAGCACTATGAATATGCAATTTGGTTGAACAGAAGGCTACTTTGGAAAGGATTTTTAAATGCAATTTATTAATTTCTGAATAAGTGACATTCAAAAGTCTCAAAAAGGTTCACAGCAAAACCAGTCTCTGTCCCACTCCGACCTGTCAGTCACCCAACAGATCAACTCCCTGGAGGTGACCATTCTCGCCAGTTTCTTCTGCGGTTTGTATTCCCCAATTTCACTGTAAACACTGTCTGTGGATTTCTGGTTTTGCTACCCAGTTTCCCTCTCCATCTTTATGTGGAGCTTCGGGAAGATCCAAAAACTATACTGCTAATGTACTATCTTCCTTCAATTAGCAATTTAATAAGGGATTTTGAAAAATGGCAGAATGTTGACCAGGTATTTCAAGAGCACAAATCATACAGGTAGCTATATATCATTCAATAAAAAAAGGGTTAGCAGGTGTTTCTACAAATTACAATAAAGGTTAAATTAAATCTAAACTTAGTAGACATTTATAATCATAAAATTGAGTTTCTGCCTGTTTACTAAGAGAGGTAAAGACCTTCCCTGTAACATTAAAAGGTTTGTTTTAATTTCTCCAGGACTGTTGACTTGTAACCTTAATATCCTAAATTTCTATTATAGGAAGCTACATTTGGTGAAGTGTTTGTGATAGAAAACTGCTCACTCTGAGCTGTGAGTCTGGCACAGGAGGTTGATTTTACTCATAAATTTTGTGATGTATGATTTAATTATGTGATTTAATATGATTTAATTATTTAATAGGATTCTCTAATTTCATTAGACCAGTAGTAACTTTACTTATTAATCCAAAAAACACCAAAAACCTTTGTTATAGCCTCTCCCACATGCCTACTTGAAAAACACTCTGTGGCTCTAAGATATATTTCTTTCAAAAGAGGTGAATTTAAATTTTCTTCATCACTATCTGAGGGATGACGTGTATCTTCTCTCAGTTTTCTTTTCTTAACATTTATTGAACAATTACTATGTGGCAGGCACTGTTCTAAGTACTCTATGTTCAAGTCATTTAAACTCTATAAAATTAAGTAATATTATCCTGATTTACATATCATCCATAAAATGGATGCACAGAAGCGATGTACCTTAACCATTACACTACAGCTACGGTATCTCCCAATGTCCATGTTCATATCTGCAAATATATGACGGCTTCTAGGGCGCCGCAGTTGAAAAGCAGGACTCGGAAAAGACAGGCTGCCCGGGGCTCCAGTCCCAACTCCGCCCCCACCAGCTACCTGACCCTCAGGCAAGTTATGTCTCTGTGCCTCGGTGTGTCGTGAAAGCTGACGCATCGCTGCACGAAAGCCACGCAGAGCGCAGTGTGGCGCCCAGCTAACGTAGGTATAGGACTTAACTATTTTCAAAAATTGGTTATATGGCAGTATCTGAATTATCATTCAGCAATTTGATGTTTTTTCACTAATCGCAATGGTTCCAAAAACGTGTCATGTTCCGGAACAAATCCAGATCCTTTATTTTATCTACCACATATCATCCACTGCCTAAGTGTCGGTCCCAATTTATTTATCCATTCTGTTGCTGGCCGTGTAACCTGTTTCCAGGTTTTTACTACGCTGCAGCGTGCACCCATCTTGTGTGTGTCTCCATGGGCACGTGTGTCAGAGTTTCTCTAAAGCGCGTGTGCAGACGTGGAGCGGCTGGGTCAGCAGGGGCGTACCTTCAGCTTTGCCGTCCCGCCGCCGCACCCTCCATAAGCAGTGGAGAGGTGTCGCGCTTCTCCACTTCCCCTCTGCCACTTGGTATTACCAGGCATTAAAAATAACTTTTATTCTAACAATAGCGGAATAATAAGTGGTAAAAATATCCTGCCTATGTATCATGAAGTATTTATTGAGGACCATATTCTGAACTCTTTTAGTAAAGCAAAGGACTTCAAAATTCAAAACAAGATGTTTAAGTTCTAAAGCACAGACTTGGAGGACCCAGGAACAGCTACAACATTTCTATCTATCAAGAAAAACATAAGCCACAAAAAACCATGGTTGGTGAAAAAGGAGACACTCACCTCAAATTCTCTAAGCAGTTTAGAAATAAGCAATCCCTCTGGAAACTTGGACACAACCTAATAAATAGAAAATGAAAAAGAATATAAATAGATACCATTGGAATGCTGTGTGATAAAATGTCAAAATAAGACAGCATAAACTTAAATAGTAACAAAGATAAAAATACCACATTACTGAGTGAATGAAATAGAGTGGCAATATTTTTAAATCAGGTTCAAGTTAAAAAAAAAGGCAGTGACTTCCAACACTTCCAGAGTTGAGAGATTATTCTTGCACAACACTGCAATGCCACAACTCTTCAGAAATCCCTAGAGTTCTTTAGCTCAGCGAACATTAAAGAAAAAACCTAAAAACATTCTATAGCATAATTTCAAGGATTTTAAATGGTAGAAAAGTCCAATGGACATTACAGGAAAACGTTGCAAAATACAGTTAAGCAAAGAGAAAACATCCAGCTAGTAGCCATCGCTGTCCATGTGCACAGAAAGGTACCTGCATTTAACATAAAAACGGTCATTATTTCTACGACCAGTTTTTAAATATCAAACCACAGACCTCTGGTCGTGTTGGTAAGGACGAAGCAACACGTTCACTGGCGCGAGCTTCCACAACACTCGAACCACACAGACACTGCGGGGATTACCCTCACACCCGCACCGTGTACACCTGTCAGCTGCTCAGTTAGGGTAAATTCCCGAAGTGGATTTGGTCTATCCCAATAAAGTATAAAAAGCTTGGCGTTTTCCTCAATTTTTCAAGACAGTATGTACTGCATTTAAAATTCTAATTCAAGTTTCAGAAAAATATGAAGTAAAGCTTATTCCAAAATCCTATGCCCTGGAAAGAGTTCTTGCCACATTTTGGAAAATACCCTTTCAGAAACCAATTTATGCACACACATACTCACATTATTCATAGTTTTATGTGAAAGGACAACACCAAATGTGTCATTCTATAAAATCTGCTTTTAAAGTTCAACAATATGTTAAGGAGATACTTCCATGTAAATTAATTGAGATATACATAAACTGTCTTATGAGCCACATGCATCAATATTCCCTAGTTTGGGAGAATAATTTAACTAATCCTTTATGAATGAATGCTTAATATCCCTCTAATATTTTGTTACCACAAGAAGTCACATTGAACAAATGCCCAAACAAGGACACAGGGCCTGACCGCACACAGGTTTTCACATTTCGCCTGCGTAAACCACAACGGCTCGGATGGAGTAACACAAGGCCGTGAGCGTCAAAATGGCACTCTGATTATTCAAATTTCAATTAACAGCTCTCTCCAAAATTGTAAGTGTACACATCCTTTGGCCCTGTACATAATAGCCAAAGAGCTTTTACAAATTAATAAGGAGAAAAAATAAATTAAGCCAAGGACAAAAGTAATTCACGTCTGAAATATAAATGGCTACTATGCATATGAAAAGATGCTCAATATAAAAATCAAGAGTTATAAGTTAAAACATAACTAAATAGTAACATTTCACTGTCGGTGAGAATGAAAATTTGTTCAAACCTTTTAGAGGGCAATGTAGTAATATTTAATCAAATCTCAATCAATACCTCTGTCAACTCCACTTCTAGATAAATGTTAAGAGATATTAACTGCAGAATTTTTTAACAGTCAAGGTGAGAAATAACCCAAATGTTAATCAAAAACAAATCTCATAAGTGAAATCTTGTACCTCCACACAAAAGGATACCATATACAATTCAGAATAATATTTGACATACTATATATAAAAGTGGTACTGGAAAGATCTTGACAATGATTATCAGGGTGAGAGGAAGGAAAAAAGGAAGTAAGCATATTTATGAAGGAACTCACATTTTATAAATTTTCAAAAATTTTTAAGAGTATGTAATTTATTTATTGTTTTTTCTGATCTTAAAGGAACAGTCATGCCATTTGCAATATATTTTACAAGATCAGGCATAAATATAAATATAAAACTAATAAATACTCATAGGCAACTTAAACTCAAGCACAAATGGTATCTAAATGTATAATCAATTATTCTTACCCATTTCCCAGAAAAAGAAAACACTTACAAATTTTATCTTATGTTTTAGTTCTGGGTTGATAGTGCCACCAGGTCCAATCTGTGCAATAACTGATTTGAAGGTGCTCTCCAACTATGAAAAGGAAAAAGAAGTTTGAGTTACAGGAAAAAAAAATCAAGAATAAATCTGAATAGTATGCAAAGGAAATATCTATCAAAGGAAATGGATTTCAAATCAAATGGATAAAAAATTGTTCTCAAAAGACACTGTAACATTTCAGACATATAAAACACATTCAGATGAAATCTTTATAAAACTAAACACTGAAATTTTCCAGGATAATTAATATTCTCTATTACAGTCAAGTTTTCTAACGTGTGAGATGGGGCTAGGGGTTGGAAGGGGTACAAGATGCTATTAAGGCTAGAGACCCTGGCAACGCCAGGCTCCCGTTCCCTGACCAAACACCCCTGCGGGCGATGACCTACCGATGGGAAGCACAGGGACGCCACGGTCAGCTGTGCTCCGGGACGGCACACTAACGCAGAGAAGGCCCATGGGCTGGGCTGGGCTGGACAGGGCACGCGAGGCTCATTCACTAGAAAATAGGGCTAAGCTGTGGTCACCCACTCCCATCTTCATTCCTCATCTAAACTTCCTCCCAAGAGGTGAAAATAAGGGGCAGTGAATAGAATGTGGTTTGAAAAAAGACTATTCATGTCTTGTGAACAGGCTTCAAACGGTCCTAAGCCATCCGCTTTGAGAAACGCAGCCTGGCGACGGGCTCGGTGGGGTGCTAATGACCAGCCCTGACTGCTCCTCCTGCAGGTAAAAATGAAGACACACTAACCCTCATTTTACAAAGAGGAAACTGATCTTTTCCTTCTTAATGACATGTTTTTCTAATGACAAATAATGTATGTTCACTGGGCAAGACATAAAACACAGATCAAAAAAATGTTCTCTCTATACTTAACAATTTAAATGTAGTATGGTTATATACTTATTCCTTTTGTATGCACATAAAAAAAACAACAACAACAACAAAAAAAAACACATACTTGTGTCCTGGCCAGAAGGCTCAGTTGATGGGAGCACCGTCCTGTATACCAAACGGTTGCAGGTTCGATTCCTGATCAGGGCACATGCCTAGGGTATGGGTTTGACCCCAGTCAGGATGTGTAGGGGAGGCAACTGATCAATGTTTCTCACACACAGACCTTTCTCCCTCTCTTTTCCTTTCCCTTCTCCTCTCTCTAAAATCAATAAACATATCCTCAGGTGAGGATTTAAAAAAAACTGCACACATATTCACAGAGTTTTGAGGAAACACCTAGCAAACTAACAGATCTACAATTTTGAAGAAATGGAAAGCTGTACTTTTTTGTAGCTTTATTTTTATCGTTTACACTATTACAGATGTCCCCATTTTTCCCCTGTGACCACCTGTACCCAGCCCTTGCCCCCCACCACCTTCACTCAGGCCAGGAAAGCTGTACTTTCTATAAATGGAGTTATGTAGGATCTGCTAATTATGTAGAGTCTGTCCTGCTAGGGAATTAAAATATACATTCTAGGAATTAGAACCCACTCCTTAGAACAGGATTTAAATAGTTCCGATGGCAAGTACTTCAAAACTGGAAGTAAAATGTAGTTACTAGGTTGCATCTATGAGGAATTCTTGGAGCTGCAAAACACAGGATGAAACCAAGAGAAAAATAAATACCCAGAAACGGCGCATCGACACCTCTGCACCCCCTCCTTGGAGCCATGCCAGGAGGCAAGGCCCGGAGGTCTGCATTTGCCGCTGCCTGGCACCGACTGGCAGATGCCACGCCCTCCCACTCGACTCTGCGGCGGCGTGTGAAGTCTCTGAGAAGGGAACGTGCGCTTCCGCTGCTTAATTCTTCTGGAATTCTTAGTGCGTGCATTAAATTTAGCAAATGGAAATGAGAACTTTACATATTGAAAAAGACAAAGGAAAATTATTTATGAACATTATTGTGGTCTATTTGGAAAACCTATGAGAACACTGTTAAACCAGTTTGAAGTTCAGTAAGGTGGCCAGTTTCAAAATAGCATTTAAAACAAATCAACTTCTTTCCTCATAAGCCATAAGCAGTTAGAATGCCATTCTCCACAACAGCAGAAGCAGCGTGCTATACACAATACGGAAGAGCACACTTGCAAGAGATGTGCCGGACTCTAACAAAGGAAAGTATACATCCGCACTGACCAGCGTAATGTGGAATAAAGAGAAAGCTGCATATGTTACTGAATAAACACACTTAATGTAATATGTGAGGTCTTAAAATTATTTTAAATTTAATTCTAAGAGGAATTTTACTTAGCTTTTATAGCTTACAAAAATAATTCTAGACTTCCAGGAAAAACCATATTGCAATAGGAAAACATCTGAAAATGGACTAATCAGGGGAGGCGTGCCCTAACCAACATTAAAGTGAATTTAAAAAATATTAAAACAGAACTGACACAGAAATACACACCCCCCCAAATTATAACCCAGCTAGATTCAAACTGGATCCATACCAGGTACCTTATACAAAAATTAACCTGAAATGGAGAAAAGAGCTAAGAACCAAAAAGCAAAAACTTCTAAAAGAAGACGCAGGAGAACACTTTGTAACTCTGGATTAAGTACAGATCTAGTGTAGTGATTTTCAACCTTCTATTTTTATCTCATGGTACACAAAAACTACCAAAATTCTACAGCACGCCAAAAATGTTTTATATTTTTTGCCAATCTGACAAAAAATAGAATTTTGATTAATTCACACCAGACAGCTATTGTTGCGTTGGCTGTCATTTTTTTAATTTGACAATCTAAGGGAAAAGAGTCACTGATCCATTATGGAGGCAAGAATCAAAATGAAAATGTAAATTAGATTACTTTCGATTACTTTAATCAAAAGTAAAGACTTCTGCTCCATATAAAAAAAAAACAGATTAAAAAAATGAAGAGACAAGGATAGATCAGGAGAAAATATTTCTCTGATAAAAGATTTGTGTCCAGAATGTATAAATAATTCTTCTAACCAAATACAAAGACAACTCAATTTTTTAAGAATGAATGAGCAAAAAAACTGAATAGACATATCAAAGAAGATATACAAATACAAAATGTGCATATGAAAAAATGCCTAACATTATTCATCACTGTAGAAATTTCAATTAAGAACATAATGAGATATCACTATGCACCCAGTGAAAATGGCTAATATTTTAAAAACTGACATCATCAAATGTTAACAAAGATGCAACATACCTCTAGGGAAAGTAAAGTTGTACAGCCAATTTGGAAAACAGTTTGGCAATTTCTGATAAAGTTAAACATGCATTTAGTGTATGACCCAGCGATCCTACTCCTAGAGATTTACCCAAAAGAAATGAAGCTGATGCTCATACAAAGTGTATACTAGTGTTCACAGCAGATTTATTCATAATGCCCCAAGCAAAAAACAAGCACCATCTATTGGGGAATGGATAACAAACTGGAGTATATGAATGCCCCAAGCACCATCTACTGGGGAGTGGATAACAAACTGAAGTATATCAATACAGTGGAATGACACTCAACATGAAAAAGGAACAAACTACTGATACACACTGGACGAATCTCAAAAGCATCATGCTAAGTTAAAGAAGCTAGACACAAAAGGCCAGACATTATCTAATCCCATTCCCATGAAACTCTTGGCAAGTGAAAATTACAGAAAGCAGGGGCTGCCGGTGGCTGCAGTTGGGGAAAGAGACCGACTCACTACAGAGTGGCATGAAGGAACCTTCTGGGGGTGATGGAAGTATTCTGCTGATTTTTTTTTTTATTTTGATGGTTATTCCATAACTAGATAACATTTGTCAAAACTCTAACTGTCCATTTAAAATGAGTAAATTTTATGATGTGTAAACTATGTTACTAAAGTTAGTTTTTTTATACTTGATCACAGCCAAAAGGCCAAGAAGCAATAAAAGTTAATTTTTTTAAGTTACAGAAATAAGGCACTTTCATGTCTTGAATTTAGTTTCCATGTGCTTATTCTGAGCTCAGCTTAAGTCATTTTGCTAAGTTAGCCAGGCCTTTGGTGGTTATACTCTAAAACTCCTTCAGCATTACAGTCACAGAAAAATGCCAGGATGGCAGTGCTCAGGGCCAGCCATTCTGGTGGGCATATTCGTGAGGTCAGTTGCAAATACAAGCATGCTTCTCTAACATTGCGGACAAGCTGGAACGAGAGATCGGACTTGGGAATCGTCTGCGGAAAACAGGAGAAACCATGGCGTTGACAAAGTTGTCTTCTTCCCACCGCCACCTCTCGCCCCTTTCTAATCCACAGAACCGCAGGAAACACTTCAGCTAAATCTCCAACCAGTGAATGAGCTGAATTTTAACAGATCAGCTTTTCCATCAGGTGGGAACTCCTGAATCTAAACACATTTTCGGTGTATTTTTATCTTCAAACTCTGACAACTCACCTGGTTTAATTTGTCAGTGTGATTCAGCCTTGATGTCTCTGCTCCGTTGGCCTCAGAAGTCTTCTTCACATGCAGTGTTTGCTTCACTGGTTCCGTGTTTAAACTGGGTCGTGAAAAGCGTGCCTTTGCTACTGGGAAGCCTGGGGGCGTTGACCCTTCTTGTTTCACCCTGAAAGGCTGGGTAAAAATTTTACCTTCCGCGAATAAAAGGAGAGAAAAGTTGTCACTGGAAGCGTCTACTTTTTTTTTTCCTAGTTTATTTCAGATTATATACAGAGGCTGCTGTGAGCTTAGAAATAAAAATTAAGGAAAGTAAGCCAACATTTTCAATATTAAGTCAATAAAATTTACGTATGATGAAAGTGATTAGTCATCTATAGGAGAAAACCAAGAGATCACAAGTGTGTTACTGAAACAGTTGGGACATTCTGAAACTCCACTCTCTGAACATAATTACGGAGAGACCGAATTCAGTAAGTCAAAACCCAAAAAGCTGTATCTTCTTTAGGAGACCAAAAAGTCTCCAAGCAAGGAGTCTGCTTAGAATTATGCTTCTCAAACTCGGTAAGTGGCAAGAAGGTGGGGGGATGGGAGGAAGGAACAGCTACAGAACAAGGATATTATTCTAGAGTACAGATTTCTTCCTTCAGGACTGGGAGGACAAGAAATAGCACTGGACAGGGGTATTCTGTTGTACAGCACAAACGATGTAGCCCTGGACCTCACCTCTTTCTTTATTCTGAGATCAAGTTAAAAAAAAATTACTTCCTGATGATAGAAAGAAGGGCCATGGATTGGGAACTTACCTCTCGTAAGTTTAATAGCATGAGTTGACCTCCCTAAGCTTGAGCACCTCAAGAAAACTGATACAGTTGAGGGCTAGACTCTGAACACTCAGTGGCCTCCAAAGCCTTCCCTGACCAGAGCACGTGAACCCCCTGGCATATCCTCGTCCAATTACACTGCCCACCGCGGTTTAAAGACTGGTTTGTAAATGCATGGTATTCTCATGGTTCACTTACAGTAATCTAAATACAGGTATTTGAAAAAAAGAAATACCACTGAAATAGGCATAGAATCCCCCCAAAAGGTGCACATACAGATTCCATACTGTTGAGGATCCAGAGAAACACTATACAGTACAGATGATCATATTGGTTTTCTGAGCCTTTGAGAAGGACAACGATTGGGAAGGATGGGTCAGCAGTATTAAGACCTGGGTGTCTAATCCTGGCTGTACCACTTTTCCAACCAAGTGACTTTGGGAAAGTCATTTAACTCTCCTGAGTTTTGGTACCCTTATCTGTAAGATGGGGTTACTCATCCTACTTGCCTATGGCGTGTCAGTGGGAACCCAAGGTAAAATGCTGCACAGTAATAAGGTGCTTCTCATTTCAGTACATAAATTAATGCAGTGCCTGCTACCTACCACGCCAAAGATCAGTGATGGCAAAGATCAGCTTTAAAACTTCACTTTCCATATTTAATCTTCTTTACATGGAACACACAGAACTAATGTTCATTTACAGTGCTCTAGAGAGAGCTGACCTCATGTTCTTATAGTAGATGCTACTTATTATGAGCTTACTAAATGCCAGACACATTACAGACCTCATCTCATTGCATTCTCAGCAGAATTCCAAGAAGCGAGTATTACTATTTCCATCTAGAGATGAGGAAGCTAACGCTTAGACACAGTAAGTAAATTGCCTGACATCACTCAGCCAGCAAATGGTAGAGCCAACATTTAACTTCAACAGACTGGCGGAGCCGAGCCATGACACACCTCCATGTGTCACAAGGGCTCCAAAACGGGATCATCCACAATACAGTCACAAGGCTAACATGCTTACCTGCTGGCCACCCTCTCTGCTTTTCCTCTGACGCGCTCTTCTTTAGCATCAGCAAGGAGCCTGCTCTGGTCTGCTCTACAGAAATGACATCCGAAGCAGCATTCAGCACTTCAAACATAGACAGGAACCCATACTGCATGTACTGGAACGAGCGTCCAAATCGCTTGGCAAACGCCTTTTCAAAATCAGAAAGGAGAACAGGAGATAGCGCCAGGAGGTCCTTCAACTCACTCTTCACAACGGCTGGCAGAATAGGGGGCACCCTTCCTCGGTAAGGCACTTGCCGATGAAAGCTTGGCCCCAAGCAAACACTGGCCCTTCCCTTCTGCATGGAATTTCGAACCTTATGACTGCTCCTCTGTTTGGCAACTAAGCTTGCTATTCCTTTGGTGGATTCATCTGGAATGGCTGAAGAGAAGTGAAAAAAGAGAGCAGATGTAGGTGAGAATTTACTCCCTTCTTCATCTTTTGTACCTGCGGTTACAGAGACATTTTTCGACTCTCCAAAGAGCTGTGTATCTAGGTAGCATGAAAATATGAAGCCTTGGTTCTTTCATTTTTTTGCATTTTGGATGACAGCCCTTTTAGCTCCTCTACCAGAGGACAAAGAAAGTTAAAATCCAGTATGCCATCACTACTGCTAATTGGCTCCTGAAAGACTTGGCACGCAAGACGAGCAACAAACTCCCTTAGGATTTTGTGTGCATGTGCTTTGTGGAATTTAAAAACAATGATTTCATAATTAAAAGGTCACATTGTTATGTTTCTCCCAAATTAAGATGCCATAATCTGAAATCATATGCAAAATGCAGTTTTTGTAAATGCACATTTTTCTGGGGAAAGGGGTCTTCATTTTGCTAAAGCTCTAAATTGGCCCACAACCTCAAAGGTTAGGTATCGCCTCCTCCCTCCTTTAAATTAAAAAAAAAAAAAAATTCCTGGCCTAAGATGCAGGATAACTGCTAAAACCTTACTAAGTGATGATCAGTACAAAGTTTACCTTTCAGTATTACAGTTCCATCCCCCCAGGGGCAGATACTGACAACATCAGGCATGTCCATCACCAACTCCATGGTGGACCGATACCCAAGGATCCGGAGTGGTAAATGGCTCCCAACCATCAAAAGGTACTCCTTTTCCAACTGCTGCGGGGTCAAACCATCTTTGGCGGAAATGAGAAGGGACCTTATTTCTTTCCTCAGGCATTCCTGTATGCGCTCTTGGTCAGACATTGCACCCTACGGGATTTAAGACAGGAACACGGCTCATAACAAGAAGCAAGCAAACCCAAGATGGACGAGGGGAAAAAAAAGAAAAGAAAGACGTTTAAAAAAACCAATAGTAAAATATAAACAGCTGAGATGAGAGTTTTAAAAGCGTTAAGGCAGAAGCAACATAAACGAATCCTCGGAAACGTGGGTTTTGCAAAGTTCCCACGCACGCAAACGCTAAATCTCCAACTGAGCTGATAACCTACGTGTGTCTCAAAAAATCACCGCCATTGGCTATTGTGCAAGGAGTCCACGTTCTGAAGCATTAGGTCGGGACCTGTTGAAGTCTTACTCGTCCACCTACTCACAATCGGCTCTGGGAACCAGGACTGGGAATGAAGCAAACCCAACGTGGCCTTCCCTCCAAGCAAAGACGCTAGCTAGCCCCAGCACCCGGTCTCAGCCCGAACCGACGAGCGGCTGCCCGCTTCCTCTCACCGAAGGCCTCTACGCCCGTCCCGTCCCCATTTGCCCCGGGAAGCGGCCCCTTCCCCGCCCCCAACGTCTCTCACCACCCCCGGCGGCGTGGGCAATAGTCCTTCCACCTGCCCCCGGGACTGCGCACGACCTGGGCTGGCAGAGGCCGGCGGGAGAGGGGAGGGGGGCCCCCTTCTGCACCCGGCCCTGTGTGGCCGCCCCTCACCCGTCTCACTCCGACGCCTGCGCTGCCGTTGCGGGCCCGGGGAAAGTCAGAGGAGCTCTGCGGGGAAGAGCGACTAAGGCAGAGGCAGAGGGGGCGCCCAGCGCGCCTGCGCACCGCGCCCCGGCGCCACGTTCCTGTCGGAGGGCACGCGGCCTGTAGGACGGTTGAGCCTGGCTGACGGCCCGGGTCGGATCTGGGTGCTACCCCAGGGGCAGGGCCCCTTGGACAGGCTTCCAGGCCGCGTTGGATGCCTACGGGGGTCGGAGGCGGCCTACCTCCTTCGACGTGGTTGGAAGACGAGAGTTGGGGCTTCCCCTGAGAACTCTCCGACCACCTCTTGAGCATGGGCAGGTGGGCAGTCCTGCCCTAGGGCCGTCAGCCAGGAGGTCAAGAAGTTCTTAACCTGGGTGTGCCTCAGAATCACCTGTGGAGCTTATTTGGGAGGGACACGGTGGGGGGCGGGGGATGCACAGGTTAATCTCAGATCAGCAAGAGTTTCTGATTCGGTCGGTGTAGGTCTGTTAGGGGTAATCATTGTGGAGCGAGAGGAATGCAGGGGGTGAGGAGGGCTTCTGAGTGGAGACCAATCCCAGTGCCAACTGGAGAAAAAAAGAGCCGGGAGGCTAAAGACAAAGATGTATTTATTGAATCGCTGGGGTAAGCCAGATTTATAAGGTCCTTGAAAACCAGAAAGCAGTAGTTCAAGAGGTAGACTAGAAAGGCATAATATGTTATCTTAAAATATACAGTCTAATTAAAGGAGCAAGACAAACCAGAAGATAATGAAAGAATTTGAACTGAGAAGGAAACCTGAGAATACACTTCCACCTTACCTTCTGTCTAAAATATCAAAATTCTGGGGGAGGGGTGGGGCCCCTAGAGAACAAAATGTGCCATGAATGAGCCAGGAATGTTGAGGACTCCTTTAAATCCCTTAATGACAAAAAATAGGGGGAGAAAATACATGAGCTGGTATGTAGCAGAATGGGTAGGGCTAAATAGCCAATCAACCAAAAGGAAAACGATGAGATATGAAGAATGGATCCTAGCACTGCAGCCTCTGAGTGGCGGGTGTTATAGGAACCACAAAGAATGACCGTCAGGATTGGGGGTTTAAAAAGAAACCATGCCAGATTTGAAGAAAAACACAAACTCTTAGATTACAAGGGTCCACTGAGTCCTTAGAATCACGAATGAAATAGGTTACTTACAAAGCAATGGAAGTCAGATCACCATTGGATTTCTCACTGGAGCAATATTTTCCAAGCTCAAACTGAAACCCTTTACACAGCCAATTCAACATTTAAGTGGGAGAAAAGACATTTTCAGACATGCAAGGATTCAGAAAGTTTATTCTCTCACTGGGGAACGACTCTTGCAAAATGAATTGGAAAAAGATAAAGAAAACCCCAATTATCCCAGATTCTCGTCCCCAGTTATCTGAGATAATGGGTAACACGTGTCAGCATTTACTACATGATCTTTGCGTGGATTATCTAATTTCCTTCCCTCTTACACAGAGAAAGCTACAATTATCATCCCCATTTGAAAGTGAAGAGACAGATACACAGACATAGACAAGGACATTAAAAAGTCATAGACAATAAAAATATGGAAGTCATGATTAAATCAAGAAAGTTACTGGCACATAATGTAAAAAAGAGAGAGAGAGATTTGTAAAAAGATATTCTGGAGCTCAATTCCAGATCAATAACTGTAAACCAAGTGTCAGGGGCTGTTTGGGTTGCTTCAGGGAGGAGACCCCATTCAGAAGAGTCTCTACAATCGGACTCCTCGCTTGCTCGGGTTACAGTCATGCACCGCCATCCTCCCAGGCCGGCCGTCTCCCGTGGTGGCTAACCTGGGAAATGAATGGGAACGAGGAGGATCCCACCTGCCTCTTTCACACCTTTCACGGAGACATTCACCTCTGCGGCGCTCCAGATACCTGGCAATGCTCTCGATGTACTTCTTTGACATTCCAGTTGACTTTTTCCACCAGAGTCGCCCTCACTCAACGAGTGAGCACACCGATGAAGAAATTCTGTCAGTTGCCAAGATGACCTACTCCACCTATTCACTTGGCAAGTCGGATACATAACCATACGGTGCAGTCAGTCCTGGCCCTGGCCAAAGGTGACCTGGGGTGAAAATTTAGTTCATTTATCACCTAACCCCTATATAAGCTCAGAATGTTGACAGCAAACCATGACATTTTGAGTCCCGGAAATTACTGATGACCCCTGAACAGTTTGGGTAGGTTCTCTTCTCCAGAGCCATCGCCATAAGCGATCACAAAGCCTTTGGGGAGAGGCTGGGACGAAGGTTGCAGTGCTCAGCGACAGTGTCTCACAGCAGCCAGCTTTAAGGATATCCGGGCCTCGCTCAAGAGCCTCTGGGTCTGGGATCTGATTTGGTTCTGGGGACGGGGTGACAAGTCGTGTCTCTTCACTCATGAGCTATCTCCCCAGACCTAGAATTGGGTTAACTTGTTTGTTTGGTTTTTTTTGCTTTTTGTTGTTACACAAATGAAAAAGACTTACTGGAGTTGTTCAGTTCATCCCTTGGATCCTACAACTAATTAAGCACAACCAGAGGGCTCTGTGGGTCAAGACCGAGTGTTTTCCACCCTGCCGCCTATTATGATGACCCGGGTCCTTTTCCTCCTGGTAATTACCAGTCGCCACCTGGTCTCCTCCCAGCCCTGCTTGCATCTGGGAGTGTATTTTAATTGCATCTGCTCCTACCAGCATTCTTGCCTTAGAAAACAGCCAGTAAGGAGTGTATGTGTGTATTTGGAGCTTCTGAAGCTGTAATATATGCCTCGTGACAAGAATGAATCTTTTGAAAAACATATTTAGGGATGGGTGAGTTAAAAGTTCATGATAGAACCAACAGAGCAGTCTTGCCTCTCCAAAAAAAAATTTTTAACATTATGGCTCGTGGTGGGGGCAGCATCTGAGGCCAGGGTTCAGTTCTCACTTCCCCACAGCAATTACTCCAGGCCTTCGCCTCCCCTTTGACGTCTCTTACCCACTCTTGCCTCACCACTAGGAAGTGAGTCTGCTCCGGCTTGCAGAGAAAACAGAGGCTCCCGTACACGAAACCCCTCAACCTCCACTCCAGGCTCTAACCTAGCTCCCTCACGTCATTCCTCCTGGTCTTGGAGGGTAAGGAGCCATCCATTCTACCTGCCCATTTGGCTCTTGAGTCTATCCCCCCAACTCCTTCAGGACCAGGATCTTAACCTTTGGTGACTATTACACAGTCCTGCATATTCCACATCTTTTTACCAACTCCTTTCCCATAACATAAAACTATGCTCGAATCCCTTTTACCTTTCACACACAACACAGACGCACAGGGAGGGAAAGGGACAGAGAACAAACTCTTCTGACCTACACCCCTCTGCCCATTCCTTCCTGGCCTAACCCTTGAATAAACGGTCTGCATGTACCCCTACCCCCGGTTTTGCATGTGCCGTTCGATACTCCCTCCAAAGCAACGAACCTGCTGCTCTGGACATTGTTCTTACTTCACTTTGATCAACATCAACGACAAACCTTCCGACTGACAAACCATAAGGACTTCTCAACCTTTTCGTCTTAGATGATCTCTGATGTTCACCCTTGGCGTCCTCTCCCTCCATGGGTTTCCATGACGCTGCTGCCCGGGGCCCGGCTCCCAGCCTTCTTTCTGCTCTCTCTGTTATTTCCGTTATTCCAACGCACCCCAGGGTTTCCCTTGGCCATTCTCCTTTTTAATGTTCCCCCTTTTCCTCAGTGACCCTTTTTCACTCTCTTAATTTCAGCTCTGGCCAACACCTTCCGGAAGGCGTGTGTGTTCAAGCAGCAAACATCCTTCAGCTCCAACTATGTGCCCAGCACTGTTCTGGAAGATAGAACTACATCAGGGAGCAAAACAAAGCAGATAAATACGTCATACATAATGCCAAGTAAGGGTAAGTGCTCTTAAGAAAAATAACCCAGGGTAAGGGGGTCAGAAGGGGCTGCCTTAAGTGGAGTATGTAAAAATCACTTTTGTTTAACCTCCATGGCATTGGCTTCTCAACACATGGTTCCAGAACGGCAGCATAACCTGGAAATTTGTTAGAAATGCCAATTCTCAGGCCCCACCCCAGACCGGCCGAATCAGAAGGCAGGGATGTGGGTGAGGGGGCTGGGTGCAGCAATGTGTTTTAATAAGCCCTGCAGGTGACTCTGATGTGTGCTACGGCCAGAACCACCAGTCTGGAGCAGTTTCCCACTGCGCCTGCCATGAATAGATTACAGGCCTACAGTCTAACACCAATAGTCTCAGCCCACAGGGCCGCTTGAGGGCTGCGGGGAAGGGTGTGGCTGGGAGCCCTCCAGCTCAAAGTAACGTCCTCCCAGACTTTTCAGAAGTGGGATTAGCTGGCTTGCCCCCAGGCCTGCAGGCAGCAAGCAAGGTAAGAGCCAATTGACACTTACTGAGACGTTCAAAAAGCGGGCACCAGAAAGAAATCCAGGCCTTTATGGTAACATAATACTCGGCAAAGGAGGCAAGACTATTTAATGAGACAAAGATAGTGTATTCAATAAATGGCGTTGGGAAAACTGGACAGATATGTGCAAAAAAATGAAACTAGATCACGCTTCTTACACCACACACAAGATTAAACTCAAAATGGATCAAAGACATAAATGTTAGGCACAAAACCATGAAAGTCCTACAAGAAAACATAAGCAGTAAGATCTCAGACATTTCTTGTAGCAATATTTTTTTCTGATATATCTTCTTGGGCAAGGGAAACGAAAGAAAAAATAAATGGGACTACATCAAACTAAAAAGTTTTTTTTTTTTTTCACAGCAAAGGAAACCATCAACAAAATGAAGAGACAACCCATTGAATGGCAGAACATGTTCCCCAATGATGCATCTGATAGGGGTTAATATCCAAAACTTATAAATAACTTATACAACTCAACACTAACCCACCCACCCCCAAACAATCCAATTAAAAAATGGGCAAAGGACCTGAATAGGAACTTCTCCAAAGAGGACAGATGGCCAATAGACATATGAAAAGATGCTCAACATCAGTAATCATCAGAGAAACACGAATTAAAACCACAATATGCTATCACCTCACATCTCAGATTGGCTGTCATCAATAAATCAACAAACAAATGCTGGCGAGGATGTGGAGAACGGAGATTGTTGGTGGGAATGCAGATTGGTGTAGCCACTGTGAAAAGCAACATAGAGTTACCTCAAAAATTAAAATGGGACTGCCTTATGACCCAGTGATTCCACTTCTGGGACTATATCCAAAGAAAACTGAAACACTAATTCAAAAGAATATGAGGTGGGACCCCACCCCCCACCCCCCAACTCCTGCTCAGAAGAAAAAACGGAATTATCTTCTGCAGGTCAAGTCCCTTGTAGTACAGGTTTCCCCCACTAGGTGACTGTTCTAGGAGCTCATCAATATCAGTGTACCAGTTGGAGGTGTTGTGAGAGGCTGCCTTCGGCTTCAGTGAATTTTTTTTGAAGACCAACGCATTTGCCCTTTTCACAATGGGTGATTTACAAGTGCACCTGCCCACAACGCACTGAGTATTCAACAGTTTTTGACCAAAAACGGCACAACCCCCATGCCCCACGCCCCCCATTCACCTAATCTCACCCCTAGCAACTTTTGTGTGTGTGTCCATGGATGAAAAAAAGTCCTTAAAGGGAAACATTTTGCTGATGTGGAAGAGGCAAAACAAAAATGGCAGAAGCACTAAAAGGCATCAGAATTGACAAGTTCAAAAACTGTTTTCAGCAGTGGAAAAAAGTCTCAATAGGCGTATTGCATCAAATAGAGAGTACTTTGAGGGTGACTGAAGTTTAAACATGTGAGAATAAATACACAATTTTTTCTAAATGAATTCCGATGTTTTGAGTCCCCCTTGTACAGGCACCCCTGTGTTCGTTGCAGCATTATTCACAATCGCCAAGATTTGGAAGCAGCCCAAGTGCCCATCAGTAGATGAGTTGCTAAAAAGGCTGTGGTACATTTACATGATGGGATACTACTTGGCCATAAAAAAGAAGGAAATCTTACCCTTTTTGACACATGGATGGGCCTGGAGAGCATCGTGGTGCTCAGTGAAATAAGCCAGTGAGAGAAAGACAAGTCCCCCATGATGTCACTCACATGTGGGATCTAATTAACAAAATGAGCTGACAAAGTAGAAACAGACCCACAGAGAACAGACTCACAGCTGTTAGAGAGGAGGAGAATGGCACAGCTGGGTGAAGAAGGTGAGGGGATCATGCAAAAAATACAAAAAGCTCATAGACACAGACACCAGTATGGTGATTACCAGGGGGAAAGGGCGGTGGGGAGGGAGAAGAAGGCATGGGGAGATAAATGGTGACTTGAAGTGGCAAGCCCACAACACAATATATAGATGATGTATTATAGAATTGTATGCCTGAAACCTATATGATTTTATTAACCAATGTCACCACAATCCATTCAATAAAAAGAAGAAGCTAGGCTCCGCCAAGGACCTACTTCTGCCTCAGGGCCTCCCCTGTGGATCCTCAGAAGTTCACCATCTGGCTGAGCAAGGAGAAACCTTAGTGCCAAGAGAGGCGGTGGGGGTGCCGGGCAGGGAAGGGGGCAGAGGGCAGGGCGAGGTTAGCGGGGTGTCTCCTGGCAGAAGGGCAGCCCCACTCACTCCCTCTGGCTGCACTGGGTCTGTTCTCCGTGATGCCCGTGCTGGGCTCCCAACGGTTCCGTCATTAGTCCGGACTACTCGTTATACAAGAGTTTAGTTGAATTTGGTATCCATTTGCGCCATCCCAAGGTGTACCGAATGACATTTGTTGATGATGGAAAAGATAGTCAATTCTTTAAGTTCAACTGTTGGAAAATTTTAAGTGGTTGTAAAAATGGTTTAAAATTTTTTTAAGTCATTTCACTGTGTATATCAAATCATCATGCTGTACACCTTAAATATATACAATTTTTATTTGTCAACTATACCTGAATAAAGCTGGAAAATAAATACATAAATAAACATTTTTTAAATTGTGTAAACATGTTTATCATGTAGCAAAAATTTAAAGAGCTTATCGGTAAGAAGCCTTGATAAGGAATTTCACGTAGCCATTTCAAACATAAAATTTTTGTGGAAGCTCAAGATTCTTTTTTTTCTCATTTAAAGAGTACATTAATTTTTGTCATTGAGAGGTACTTGACATATATAACATTAGTTTCAGGGGCACAACATACTGGTATTCGCATATATTGCGAATGATCACAGCAACAAATCTAGTTAACATGTATCCCCATAGTTATACATTTTTTTTCTTGTAATGAGGGCTTTTCCCATCTCTCTCAGCAACTGGGCAGCGCAGGTGCCTGAGGCCAGTGCAGCTGGGGAGTCAGCTCTGCCAGAGCCGCCTGCAGCTGCGGAAGACTCCCCAGCCTGCGAAGGTCGAAACCTCCATCTTCCACAAGTCCTCACCACGCCCCCCGCCGTAACCCCATGTAGTCGCCGAGTTCTGAACAGTCTCCACCTCAGAAACCTCAGAAACATCTCCTGAATCTGGGCCAGCCCCACCGCCAAAGCCTCGGCTCCAGCTCTCGTCAGCATCGCGTCCCTGGCCCGTTGCTGTGCCCTCCCGGGGCAGGGCGGGGGCGGGGGGGGGGCGGTCCACCAGCTACAAATGGAGAAAGTCAAATTTAACAAAGTCAAATTGAATTGGTCAAATTTAAGTCCCCGTAGTTTCTTAAAGCTCTAAAACAAGATTTGCAGTTCAATCTCGTGACAATGAATTTTAGAGTTTTCATTAAATAATTCATAGGTATTTCCTCCTGTGTTTATCCAAGTGAATGTAAAATTTCTTTTATATATATTTAAGGGGGGTTACTTGATTTGAGAGAGAGAGAGGAAGAGAGAGGGAGAGAAACATTAATTTGTCGTCCCACTTATCGATGCATTTGTTAGTTGCTTCTCATAGGCAAGGCCCTGACTGCGGATGAAACCGCAACCTTGGCATATCCGGTCAACACTCTACCCAGCTGAACTATTTGACGAGGGCCGGATATAAAATTTCAAAACACTAAGTGACATAAGCGTAATAATTTTAAGAGCCTTGAAATCTTGTACGACCTTTCGTCTTGGAAACAAACTCAGCCGTCAGCAACTTGAATGGCTCCTCCCCTTCTTCTAGTGACCCCGTTCCCACGGACGTCAGTCCCTTAACACGTCCAAACAAGGAGTAAAGTATTAAGGCTTTAAAAATGTGCACCTATAATGTTTTCAACAAAGGGATGACCAACATCAATTAGAAAGGAATCTGAAAGAAAACAGCAACATCATTATAAGAGTGGAAGAGGCCAGCCAGCTGCAGGCTCACAGAGCTGCCTCAGCACCCCCACCCCCACCCCCAGCATTTTCAGAGATGCCGTGTTGACCTTTTTACCAGGGAATGTGATGCACGTTCTGGGGTAGCATTACTGTGGTTTAGAATCCCAACAGGCCTTGTTATAAGCAGGTGCCTGTATTGATTGCTGTTACACGTGGATATAAAAAAGTGAAGGAATGATCACCTACGTTGTCACTTGTCCTGCGGCAAAAGAGACTGGGGACAAGCACCCAAAGTGGGTGCCAACACCAAAGGGGGCCTTTTCTCCTCAGTGTTTCTTCTGCAAGAAATCCCGCTATCTCATCGGGAGAGAGGGCACAGTTTTGAGAGCATCAGCGTCCAGATATCCTGCCAAGTCTTGGCGTACAGATCAAGGTGAAATTGTAGCTTAAGAGTTTACTTTAGGACTTGAGCTCAAATGGATTTGTAACAGAATCAAAGGCAGAGAAAACACTAAGTGCCACCAACAGTTTCACACTTTTTCAAACAGGGAAATCTTTGTAGCGTGATTAACTAGCTGTCTTTAGTAGCGAGTATTGAGTAGATGCTGAATAATCAGGGTACCTTCCGCTCTATGGGCCAAACGCAGCTTCAGAACTTTTCTCGTTGTTCTGCTCTAGGCAGGACCTGTTCACTGAGGCCGGCCTTGGCGAGGAAACGTTTGTCCTCCCTCCGGTAACCCGTGCAATGATCAGGTTTAGAGGGTAAAAACCAAATCTATTTACATTGCTTTATTACTAATCTTTTAATTACTTTATAATGAGGACTTTATAATGATTCCCAGTGGCTCACCTTGGAATATATGGAAGAAAGTAGCAGAATGGTTTTTCCATTGGCGTTACTTCAGGTCCTCATTCTTTAATAAGATTTTTTTTTGCAGGGGGCAGAAGCTACCGCTGTGTGAACTCAAACATTAACAAATAAAAATAAGTGAATATTGTTTTTACTATCATGTGATCTGAGCTATTTGAGTAGAATCTTGAGAACATAGGGCTAATATATTGCAGAGAAGCTGCAGTAAGCGAACCTCGATGTAGCGAGGGATGGACGACTGTATTCTTGCCCTCCCTCTATTTTCTACCCACCGTCTATGCTATTTATTCTCTGTACCTTTTCCCCCTTCCCCTCCCACTCCCCTGTTGCTAACCCTCCACGTGATCTCCATTTCTGTGTTTCTGTTCCCCTTCTAGGTGTTTGCTTAGTTTGTTTTTGTTTTGTTTTAGGTGTGGTTGTTAATAATGGTGAGTTCGCTGTCATTTTACAGTACATGTTTTTTATCTTCGAAGGGGAAAATGGGACAACGGTAATAGCACAATCAATAAAATATATTTTAAAATAAAGTTAAAAAAAGAAGCGTCACATGAACAGTCTCAAGCACTAGTAAACATAATAAATTAAGAGAAATACAGGCATAATAAATGTCGGAGAGGGTAGAGGTCTGAAAGAGCTTTCCTTGCCCCGTTTTAAAACCCAAATCCTCCCCGGAGCCCCGCCAACGCGGTCACCAGTTAAAAAGCACTCCCAGGAAGCGTGGGGCCAGGGTACCAAATAGATAAGGGGGAGGAGGGAGGAAGGGCGGGCTTGGGGAAAAGTGTCCAACTTCACCCTGAGGTTACCTTAATACGCGGGGCGGGGGGCGGGGGCGGGGGGTTGTGTTCCCTCGCGCTCTCCGGCAGCCCCCGAGGACCACCCACCCACTGCAGCCGAGGGTCAGCACAGCCGCCTGCGCCGCACTTCAGGGGCATCTTCGACAGGAGGAGACACGTTCATGTTGTCAAACACATTGACCTGGGACACGGGCTTTCACACCAACTCACTGTTGAAAGTCATACCCAGTCTACAACTTGTCCGAGAAGCAGCTGTCCCTCGTCACCAGGGCGGCGACCCGCCCCGGGTCCCACCCCAGCCCCCGCCCAGGTTCATTACTGTGCCCCAGAGACGCACCAGCGGGCGACTCTGCAGGGATCGCGCTCCCGGGCCCTGCCGCTCTGGGGATGGAGAAGACGGAGAGGACGGAGAGGACGGAGAGGAGGGCTCGGAGCTCCTCCAGAGAGGCCCATGGGAGAGGCGGCAGGTCCCCCCACAAGGAGAACAAGAGGGCGAAGGCCGAGCGGGGCGGTGGAGGCCGCGGGCTCCGGGACCCGGGGCGCGAGCCGCGGGACCTCGGGCGGGCAGGGAGGTCCGCGGAGCCCCGAGCGCCGGCAGCCACCGTGGTGGACGTGGATGAGGTCCGGGGCTCCTGCGAGGAGGGTACGGAGGTGGTGGCGCTGCTGGAGAGCGAGCGGCCCGAGGAAGGTACAGCGGGCAGGTCGGGGACCTGGGAGGGAGAACAGCCTTTCCAAGTGGTACCCAAGGGCTGTCGGGTAAAGTGGAACGAGTCATGGCACCCAGTGCCACAGAGACTGGATCCTGCTAGACCCACTCCTCAGCGGTAGCTACCGAATGCATCAGAGAAATACAACTAACTTCAACTGACCGCCGTTGGTCTCCAGGGCCAGCCAAGGATGGGAGGTGGGAAGGAGCGTGGTCCAGGCTGGGGACCAAAGCGCACGCACGGCGAGGGAACCACGCAGCTGGTTTCTGTGGCCATGCGAGCGTACATAGGGGCGCCTAATTTCAGCAAAGACGTGCATGAGCCGGTGGCTCTGGGCACCTATGCGGCTCATTCTTCCCTCCTTGTCCCATCCCTCGGCCTTACCTAAAGGCATATGGAGGTTTCTTCGGGATGATCGTTTTTCTAAAAGTAGAGGCAGGAGAGAAGAGCCAGACCTGGGTTTAAACCTCAGCTCAGCCGCTTGCTAGCCGTGTGCTCATTCTTAGGGATCATACCAGGCCTGGTTCACAGGGCAGTTAGCTGTGAGGCTAACAGGAGGTAAGGCTTCCCAAGCGCTGTGCACAAAGCCTGGAACAAGGAACACACTCAACTGAACCAGGACCCCTGCTGGCTGAAAGAGACCCAAGTTAAGCCGCAGGCAGGAATCACCTGGAAAGGTGTCTCTGGCTTCCCCAGGTGAAGCAACCCTTAGGAACAAATGTTTCTGCTTCCAATCCTCTTTATAATGGATGAAAGGAAAAACATTTATCACGCCTTAAGCATAGGATGAAGCTTAAAGGAAATTGAGCAAGGGGTAGTTGCGTTGTATCGCTTTCTGCTGGTTTTGGAATTGTAACGTGTCCTGGTCACCAGCGATGAAGTGCGTGCTGGAGCATGGAGAGCGGTGATTTGAGGACGATTCGTGCAGTCAGGGCCATGTTGTAGGGACCATGTTAATGCTGTTTTGCCCAACTGATGGCCTTCCATCGGTCAGAAACTCCCAGTCATGAAGTGGTTCTTGGGTTCAGTGCCCCAGTAATGCTGAGGTCAGGGGTCTTGTATGGGCTCAGACCACAGTGGATGGAAGCCCAGGTGTTTGAGTATTATCCTTCCCTTGTCGCAGATGAGGAAAAATGCTGAGAAATTAAGTAACTTGCCCAAGATCTACAGCTGGGAAGCGGAGGACCAGACTTACGGAGCAGGGCAGCCTGGTGGAAAAGCCCCTCCTTGCACGGGGCTGCCCCTGGTTCTGGCCGCAGTGCCAGCACTGCCGCCCGTGTGGGCTTCAGTCAGTCTCTCCAGCGATCAAGTGGCCAGAGCCCAGGACCCTGAGCAGTGGTTGAGAAGGTCTCACTGAGGATGAGGCGGCCTTGCTGAGCCGGAGTCCAGGAGGTTTCTGTGGCTCCGGGGGGAGGGGAGCAAGAGGCACAGTGTCCGCTCCTGCCTCACTTAGCACCGCGCTGCACCAGCCAGGCCACTTCGCCTGCCACAGGCCCACCCAGCCCTTCACACTGACGGTGCCCTGGCCCTGTGGGCTGACTGCCCCATGTCCAGCTCACTCCACTATTCCCACCGAAGTCCACAAACTGCTCTGACCCTAATTCCAAGGACTGGACCAACAGCTGCCAGTCAGTGAAGATGGTGAAGTTTCACTATTCTTTTTTTTTTAAGGTACCAAGTCTTCTGGTTTAGGGGCCTGTGAGTGGCTTCTTGTCCTCACATCCCTGCTCTTCATCATCGTGACCTTCCCTTTTTCCATCTGGTTCTGCATAAAGGTGAGATCCCATGAGGACCCAGTAATTTCCTGGAGCCTCTCGGTAGCCACTGCATGTCCCCTCTTTCTTCTGTGTTTGCATGCGGGCTGTCTGCCCTCCCCATCGCCTTCCGGGAGAGCGCTCACTCCTTTCACACTGTGCTCGGCTGAAGCTGTGAAGCCTTCCCTGGCTCCCCCAGACTGTCATTCCCGTGCCTGTGCTCTTGTGTCACTCTGCTTCCACGTCCAGTGTAGTAGCAATGACCACATGGATCCATATAATATTATATGGCAGACCGGCCCAGAAGAGATCATGATGTCCACTTCTCAGGCAGCTTCCGTGGACCACGAATGACAATGATCTCTGGCCCACAGGTGGTTGCACTTGCCTGTCTCTGAAGTAAATGCAGACCTGCTTCAGTTTGGGAAGCACATGCCAACACAGGATTAGGAGTGGAAGGGCTTTATTGGGCGGCAGTGTCTGTGACGTATTAAGTGGGGAAAGAACAAGACCAGGCAGGGAAAGCCCTCAGGCGATGAGGCAGGTCTGACCCCGGTGCTATGAGAAAAGGAAGGAAGGGGCGACTCTGAGAGAGTCCTGGCCAGTCTGAAACGGAACTCCAGGGCAAAGTCTGCTTGCTGGTGCAGTCCCTCGATGGGCGGAAACAGCCAGGCCCTGGTGCCCTGCCATTCTTAGACGTTGTCCGGAGCTGCCCGGCAAGAGCGTGTCCTTGACCGGGACACTGTGGATGCTGCTGGGGCCAATGCTGACTGCTCTTCCCTCCTCCTCCTCCTCTTTCTCTTCTCCTTCTTCATGAAAGGAAGTTGGGTTTTGTCAAATGCCTTTTCTGCATCTATTGAGCTGATCACATGGCATTTCCCCTTTATTCTCTTGATACTGTGTCTTACATGGAAGTGGATGCTAAACCAACTTTGTGTTCCTAAGATAAGTCCCAGTTGGTTATGGTGTATAATTCTTTAATATGGCTTATTATGGTATCAAGATAATACTGGCCTCAGAGAAAGAGTTGGGAAGATTCCTTCTCTTCTATTTTTAGGGGGGAGAATTTGTGACTAACTGGTACTACTTTTTCTTTAAGTGTTTTGCAGAATTCACCAGTGAAGTCATCTAATCCTGGGTTTTTCTCAGTGGGAAAATTTCAAACCACTAACTTAATCTTTTACTTCTAGTTCTTTCAGTTTTTCTTTTTCTTCTTGAGCCAGTTTTGGTAGTTGGTGTATCTGTAGGATTTGGGCCATTTCATGTACGTTATCTAATTTGTTGGCTTATAGTTCATAGTACTTTCTCTTCTAATATTTTATGTATTTCTGTAAGGACAGTAGTGATGTCCCTGAAATCATTCCTTTTGATTCCGGGTTTTAGCAATTTGATCTTCTCTCTTTTTTTCCTTGGTCATTCTAGCAAAATATGTGTCAATTTTGTTGATCTTTTCAAAGACCAGGCTTTTGGGTCTTCGGACTTTCTCTGCTGGTTTTCTATTTTTCTACTGCATTTATTTCCACTCCAATCTTTATTCTCTTCTTTCTGCTTGCTTTAGGTTGAGTTTGTTCTTCTATCGCTAGTGTCCTAAGGTGGAAAATTAAGGTATTATTTTGAGATGTTTCTCATAGTTTGAAAGAAAATATAAGAAGTGGTATTAAAATGTCCCCCCCCCCTTTCTGCTAAATAGCTAATAGTTGATACATAGGAAAGCTAATAGTGCAGCAGTCACAGGAAATACAAGACTGAGCGTGCTGCGGTGAGCGTGCTGTGATTTCTTTGATTTAGGGAATGTCGGGCATTCGTGGAAGCATTATTCTTTTAGATAATCATGACTCTTTAATCAAAATTCTGTTCACGGGTTCAAAAATTAACATGGCCGATATGCTTTTTCATTGGTTTCTGAAATTCTACACTTACTAAATGTAGATATAGAAAAACCGGAGTATTTTTTCTTGGTTATCAAAACGAAAGATTCCTGATACCTGGGATTACTGTAGCACAAATGCTTTCTGAAGACTTTCTTTGTCTTTCTTGGGTTGATTCAGAGGCGTTAAATTTATCTTTAGGTTGTACAGGAGTATGAGAGAGTAATTGTACTCCGACTAGGACATCTGCTTCCTGGAAGAGCCAAAGGCCCTGGTAAGAACCCCCTATCGATGTGCCGACTTCTTCACTCCGTGCGCATTCGCAACTCGGACCTCCAATTACATGAAGTGACTTTGATTCATGGTGTCTCCATTTCCGGATCTGTTCTTTGTAACTCGGGTTTAAAGAAATCCTACCAGCTCACAGTGACCCCGAGAGAGCATGGGTGGGCGCAGAGAGCTAAATGCCAGGCCCCGGCTGGCTGGAGTCACACAGAGGCCTTCACCTGTCGCTTTCTCCTCCCCTGCTTGCTTCTAGGCCTCTTCTTCTTCCTGCCCTGCCTGGATACCTACCACAAGGTCGACCTTCGTCTCCAGACCTTGGAGATACCCTTTCACGAGGTGAGCGGAATGGTGGATTTTTCTTTTTACATTTTTACATGGCTGAGCTGTCAATACTACCAGTTTCAATCCAGGGCAAAATGATTATTGACGATGGGAAGTAGAAAAGGGAACTAGAGCTTGGACTCCATCAAAATTAAAAACTCCTGTACAGCAAACGCTGTAACAAAATGAACAGACAACCAGTGCAATGGAAAATATTTTCAAATACCATGTCTGATAAAGGGTTAATATCCAGGCCATATAAAGAAATCGTACAACTCAACAAGAAAGCAAAATAAATAGATATAAATGGGACAATGGACTTGTGATGGTTAATTTTACATATCAACTTGGCTAAGCTGTGGTACCCGGATATTTGCTCAGAAACATCTGGATGTTGCCGTGAAAGTATTTTTTAGATAAGATTAATATTTAAATCAGTAGACTGCGAGCAAAGCACATTACACTCCGTATGGCTGGGCCTCGCCCGGTCAGCTAACGGCCGTAGAAGAAAGACTGGCCTCCCCTTGAGGAGGGGGCGTTCTGCCAGCAGAGTGCTCTCGGACTCCAGTGCAGCATCGGTTCTTCCTCAGGTCTCCTGCTGACCTACCCTGAAGATTCTGGACTTGTCAGCCTCTACAACTGTGTGAGCCAGTTCCTCAAAGTCTCTTCCTCTCTCTCTACACACACACACACACACACACACACACACACACACTCACACACGACTTTGTTTTTCTGGAGAGACCTGGCTAATACAGACTTAAATAACATTTCTCTAAAGAAAATACATAAATGAACAGGTGTTCCACCCCACTAATCATTAGAGAAATGCAAATCGAAACCACAGTGAGAATCTACCTCACTCCCATTAGGCTGGCAACCAAAGAGGGAAAAAAAAAAACTAGCCAGAAGATAACAGGGATTTGGAACCCTTGTTTACTGGCCGTGGGTATGTAAAATGGGGCAGCTACTACAGAAAACATTATAGCAATTTCTCAAAAAGTTAAAAATAGGGTTACCATTTGGTCCAGCAATTCCACTTCTGGCTATACAACCCAAGGAACTGAAAGCAAAATTTTGAAAACGTATTCATATACTTATGTTCATAGCAACATTGTACACAATAGCCAAAAGGTGAAAGCAATCCAAGTGTCGATCAATGGCTGACTAGATAAACAAAATGTGGTACGTACTTACCATGGAATATTATTCAGCCTTGAAAAGGAAGGAAATTGAGACATGCTGTGTCATGGATGAACCTTGAGAACACTAAGCTAAGTGAAATAAGCCAGTCACGAGAAGACAAGTACTGAATGATTTCACTTATACGACCTGGAGTAGTCAAATCCACAGAGACCAAGAGCAGAGTGGTGTAACAGGGGATGGAGGGAGGCGTGGAGAGTCGCTGCTTCTCAGGTTTTAGTCGTACAAGATGAAAAGGGTTCTGGAGAGTGGTTTGCACGACAATATGAGTGTGCTCAGCTGTGCACTTAAAATGGTTAAGATGGTAGATTTGAGGCTGTGTGTGTTTCACCACAAAAAAAAAAATTAAAAGAAGAGATAACACCTAGATTTTTCTATTAGTAATTTAAACGTATAAGCTTTTCCTAAATTGTCCCCTGTTTTCAGTTTGAAGTTCTTTCTCATTCTTTTGTGAAATAGAACTATAAATAGAAATTATATATATTTTAGAGGCTTTACATAATAAAATGTAAAAAAGGAAGAAAGTAAGCATACTTGTAATCCTATCACCTACGGATAGATGTTGATATCTTGAAGTGTATCCTTTCAGACTTACCTAGGTGTGTGGTTATGTTTACAGACAGGAATACATATCGAACCACACATTCTATTTGGTAGCATAACTTCATTCACCCAACAGTTTTGTGATCATCTTTTCTTATGTTAGCTACGTTTCTACCCTTTTATTTTAAAAGGATGCATAGCCTTCTGTTGTACGAATGTAGGGACCACAATTTACAATTCCCTGTTGTTGAAATTAAGTTGTTTCCAATCCCTAATTAAAGTAAGCAATACTGTGAACAACATCCTTGCAGCTAAACCCTCATGGTACGTCCTGGGATAGTGTCTACACAAGGCAACGCTGAGAAGATGTCACCGCCACAGCGCTGGGGGCGCGTCCCAACCTGCCCTCGAGCATGTGCCCAGCCCCTGGAGCACCCGGGAGCTTGTGCGCCCTGCTTCTCTGTTAGCACTTTGTTTTGGGGCATCAATTTAAAAAGACCTGATAAGTAGCTGATTTTTCATACAAGCAAATTCTTCCTGATTTTTTTTTTACAAAAGGGTTTACAACAGGATTCTTTTAAATCGTGAGTTCTTTAGTGTAGTTAATAAAAAACTCCATCATCTTCAAAAACACCTACTTTAAATAAAAGATAGACCAAGCATTCACTCTTTTTTTCTTGCTATAATCTTACTCCGAGAATCCATTTGAACACAGTTAGTTCCTCTAACCCTGCACGGGGAAGGAACCAAAGAGTCAGGCTCCACGCTTTCTGTTTTCTGCCTAGGTCGTGACCAAAGACATGTTTATAATGGAGATAGATGCCATCTGCTACTACCGAATAGAAAACGCCTCTCTCCTGCTAAGCAGCCTCGCTCAGGTGTCCAAGGCTGTTCAGTTCCTCGTGCAGACCACCATGAAACGTCTGCTGGCGCACCGGTCCCTGGCTGAGATTCTTTTAGAGCGGAAGAGCCTCGCCCACGATGTAAAGGTACTTCGATAAATTTAACATTGAACGTGTTGAAATCTCTCTTATTCTTTTCTTTGCTTTTTTTCCCATTGGTCGTTTGTTGAATCTGCCATGTGCCAGGCATTCCCTGGCGAAGGTGCCACCCTTTAAGGAGCTGAAAGGTAAGTGAAATGTCACCAAACTGACCCTGAGCCGATCACAGTCACCCGTGTGGTGCAGGTTAGTCGGTTACTGCCGCAGTGTTTGCCCTCAGCCCGACACCAGCAGCTTTGGACTCTTCATCGAGCGCCCGCGCAGCACAAAGTGGTGGCATTAGGAGACGGCGGTGGGGGGAGGGGGGCGGGAGCCGGGCAGGAGGGGTTGGTAGGGATGATAAGGAATGGTTTCCAAGAGCTTACAGTCCAGCTGGGGAAACCAAGTGAAATAACAAGTTCAAATCAGACTTTCAGATAAAAAGATGCCACAGACCCTTACATGATTAAGTTCCCCACCCTCCAGATGTAACTGATTTGGAACCAGGGGAGGGAGAACAGAGCCCGAACCGCCTCACAAGCAGATTCACCTGACCTGCGGGTCGGAAGCTCAGCAACCTCGCCCATGGGCAGAGTGGGCGTCTTCGATTCTTTACCCAGACAGGTTGGCAAAGGCGTTGAGAAGAGGGGCGAGAACAAAGCGGGACTCCAGGAAACTGACCAGTCAGGGGGCAGCTACCACCAGTGACAGAGCGGGGCACAGAACTGAGTTGGGGAGGGCATGACGCAGGACTGGCTGAGAGGGGAACCTCCCAATAGCAGGATCCAAGGACCAAAGGCATGGATGATGATTGCGTGGGCGGGGCCTGAGCAGCCGCTAATCTGAGCAAATGAAGAATGTTTCTGAGTTGCCCCACTTTTTACTGACAAAACGGTGCTTAGCCTCCTCGTGGAGAAGGGACAAAACCAGGAAATGAGAGAAGCTAAAAAGAAGAGTGCTAACAAGAGGCACTCAGGGGAGTTGCTGGTCTGGAATTTCAAAGCCACCCAAGTGTGCTCCCCCTCGGCCCCCGCCCACCCGCTCTTCCTGTTCATCCCTCCCCTCCTAAAGGGTAAGGGATCCAGTCCAGACTCTTGACATTCCAGCTTGCCTTGTTACATTGAATTATACTTTATGTATTTATCCATTTGGCTTCCCAGGCTATGAACTCCGTAGTGACAGGGGTCCTAGTTTACTCACTTCTTCGTCCTCAGTACCTGGCGCAGGGCTGCCACACAGCAGCCTGATGATGTTTTTCGGTCGGGAAGAAATGGTCCTGCTGTCTCGGCCTGGCCTCTTGCTGTCCTTCCCCCAGCGTACTGACTACTGCAGCCTGCTCAGTGTGTGTCCAGCTGCCACGCCCCCTCTTAGGCTGCTTCCTCTGCAGGGAACACTTCCCTTTTCCCCGCAGGCCCATCCTACTTGTTTTTTAAGATGCTGCCTCCCCTGTGACTCTTTTTCAACATTCCTTCCTCTCACCAACCTCCCCAATGAGTCAGTCTTCTCAGGATTCCCAGTGCACTAAGCTTATGAGTGATCCAGCCACTAGGAAATCATCAGATAGAATTTAAAAGGAGAAGACTGTGAACACACTTGTAGAGCTCCATGCCTTGGCCCTTTTTCCAGAACCCACGGTTCATTTTCTCCTGCCTCCTGGGACTGGGACGTGGCGGGATGGAAGCCACCAATAGGAAGGACGTGCCAGCACCTGTTACTAAAAGGCATTTGAGAGCGAGGCTACAGACTCTGGTTCTCCAATAAATGCATATTATTTCATTTTGTTTTTAGCCTCACCTGAGGACATGTTTTCACTGCTTTTTTAGGAAGAGAGGACAAGAGAGAGAAACACTGATGTGAGAGAAACATTGACTGGTTGCCTCCCATAACCACCCCGACCAGGGAGCGAACCCGCATGTGCCCCCACCGGGGACCGAACCATGCAACCTTTTGGGGCTACAGGACGACATTCCAACCAACTGAGCCACACTGGCCAGGGCCTAATTAGTGCATTTTAAAACAGACTTAACAACTACACCATCTGTGTTACTTCCCATTGCTTTTATTACAAATTACCCCAAACTTGGTGGCTTAAAACAAAGTCAATTTAATCTTTAACAGCTTTGAAGGCCAGAAGTCCAAAATCAGTTTCACTGGGCAATGTCAAGGTCAAAGTCAGCAGGGCTGGTTTCTAATGGAGGTTCTGGAAGGAGACTCCATTTCCTCGCCTTTCTCAGCTCACGGCCCCCGCTCCATCTTCACTGTGCAGCACCGGGCTCTCCACTTCCACCCCCACCTCACCTTCTCTTCCGCAGCCAGGGCTGCCTCTGCTTCCCTCCGGAAGGACACTTACAGGGGCCCCCGGGGGGTTGTCACTGACATGTCAACTCTTCCCTTCACAGGTCGCCTTGGATTCAGTGACCTGTATTTGGGGACTCAAAGTGGAGAGGACAGAAATGTGGGTAGGAAATTAAGGGGCAAGAACAAAGTGATAACTCAAAATATTTTGGTTTCATGTAAAATTTTTTATTTGATAACCTATTTTCAATGCATGAGTATGACTATAGCCATATATTTTGGGGGGAAAATAGAAGAAAAATGCCCATCATCTCATACACATTTACAGTCACTGTAACATTTGGGCAAATTACTTTCACATTTTTTTTTCTATGGATTAAAAAATGTTTTTTGAAATAAAACTCAGCTTTTATGATCATTTAGTAAGTTGCGTAATGTTTGATCACTGGGTATATACCTGAAACTAATATAGTAATATATGTCAACTGTAATTAAAAATAAAAAATGATTTTAAAAAGATATGCAAAATTTTAAAAACTCCTCTTTTAAACGATTTTAAAGTACAGTTCGGTGGTTTTTAGTATATTCACAAAGTGGTGCAGCCATTGCTACTATCCAATTCTAGAACATTTTCATCACCCCCAAAAGAAAGCCTACATCCATCAAGCAGGGACTCCTCGTTTTACCCTCACCTCCCAGCCACTGCTAACCACCAATCTACTCTCTCTCTGGACTTGCCTATTCTGGCCATTTCATATAAATGCAGTTCTACAGCACGTGGCCATTATGTCTCCAAGGTTCATCCACGTGGCAGCGTGAATCAGGACGCCACCCCTTGTCGTGGTCGAACATCATTCCATTGTGTGACTGCACCACGTTCTGCTTACCTACTCACCGACTAATGGGCACTCGGATTGTTTGCACTCTGGGGCTATTACGAGTCATGCTACGATGAATGTTCATTCATGTGCGAGTTTTTATGTGAACATGTTTTCGGTTCTCTTGGGCAGATGCCTACGAGTAGAATGACTGGGTCATATGGTAATTCTGCATTTACCTTTCTGAGGAACTGCTACACTGTTTTCTACCTATGTATTTTCATAGTTACATTCAGGATAAAAATAAAATTTTGTATCTTTTATGCAATACAGTTTTTTGGTGTTAAAGATGTTAGATTTTTTTTTTATTATTAATGCAACACATTAAGTATTGCTCTTAGTAAGTTATTTCTCCTGTTCCTAAGGTCACTTCTCTTGTATAAAGGGAGATGACTTCTCTTATTATTATAGTGTGGCTCTTCAAGGCTTTTTGTATTGTTCAACTTTAATAGCTGGGATTTAGATTTAACTAAGTGAAAAAAATCAACGTAATCCACCACCACAAAATGTGTTTCACATGGAAAGAGAAAACGATAGCTCTCCCGTAGCAGCAATGATCCTAAAAATCTGCATGCGAGGCACTGACCCTCGAGACAGTCTGCCCACTGTCTAACCGGAGATCTCGGGATGGCGCTCTGTTCGATCAGAATTTGCCGAGCAGAGCATCGTGAAACAACCGAGGGGAAAGTGGTCAGACTGTGCGGAACTCTGACTGCTAAAAGCAGTGCCGCATACCTACCTAACCACATTCTTTCTTTTCCAGTAAGGACGTGAGGCTGCCGGCCGGGCTCCAGCACTCCCTGGCTGTGGAAGCTGAAGCGCAGAGACAGGCCAGGGTGCGGGTGAGCCAGCGCCCCGCAGGCCACCCACCCCATCCACCGCAGGGCCGCTCTTCGAGGAGCCTTGGAGGGTCCCAATGGCCTGCTCACGCAGAGCGTTTTCCCTTTGCTTCCTCATGTCCCGACTCCCACCACCCCGGCCCAACTTCATCCAGGCACTGGGAGGGATCTGCCTCGTGCCCCCCACTCCAACCAACTCTATGAAAATCACTGTCTTAAAGTGTGGTTAGTGGCTCCTAACAGTAATACAGCATCTCTTTCTCCATCACACCCTCCATCTGAGGCCGTTGGAAATAGCGACCCTCTCCTCCCTCTTGAGTCTTGCCTTCCCGCTCTCTCCCTCAAGGCTTCTTACCACTCTTCATCCTTCTCTTACATTGGTAGCCTTTCCTGGGTAATATGAGTCCCCTGTCACCTCCAGGTTAATGACACCCGTACCTGTCTTCCTAGCTCTGTGCAAGCTCTGGAGGGACAACCAGGATCAGGGCCCCCTTCCCTCAACACCAGGGTCGAGAGAAGGCTGTGCGACCCATAGCATGTACTCAGACATGCCAGTGAGGAGGAAGACGTGGCCGCCAGCAGCTCCCAACTTGTGTGGGTGGGAAGCGGTGCTGGGAAGAGGACCACGAGGACTGAAGGGGAGGCCGGTTTCTTTTAAAGGAGAGAAGTAGGTTGGGGGGAAACCCCTAACCACAGAGAAAGTTGATAGCTGTGGAAAGTGGAAAGGAAAGGGAGGAAGATGTCCTCTGGACAGAGTTGTGTCTGGTCCTCTTTGGCCACTTTAAGGTGGGATTTAGGTGGTGACATTAGTGCTTTTTCTTCTCAAATGCTTACAGTTTAGATTTCAGAATGAAAAGCATTCATTTTGCTTCAGTTGGGAGTCACCCTTGCAGGATTCCACGTTTTCGCCTGGGACACTGACCAACCTTCTCTCTATATGCAAAACCCTACTAATCTTTCCGGGCCCGCTAGTCATAACTCCGCAAACACTTCTCTCTACTTGTCAGGGTCCTTAACAAATTCTGTCTTAATTTACAACTAATGGTGTAATCTGTGTCCCCTGGAGCAAGGCCCTTAAAAACGAAGACCGTCTGCTCTATGCTTAACAGCACCTGCCACATAATAGATGCTCGGTGCTTGCTGAATAGTGACTGAAGCTCTCAGAGAACGAAGAAGAAAAATCACTCCGCTTTTCTTCACGCCTGTTCTCTAGATGATCGCGGCGGAAGGGGAGAAGGCCGCCTCTGAGTCCCTGAGGATGGCGGCTGAGATCCTATCAGGCACTCCAGCTGCTGTGCAGCTTCGATACCTCCACACTCTTCAGTCCTTGTCCACAGAGAAGCCTTCCACCGTGGTTTTACCTCTGCCGTTTGACGTGCTCAATTTCCTGTCTTCTCCCAGCAACAGGACTCAAGGAAGCATCCCCTTCCCGAGTCCTCCCAAACCAGTTGAACCACTGAACCCTAACAGGAAAGACTCCCCCATGTTATAGGAGGCGCGAAGGACGATGAGAATGTGCAGGGCCCTGCCACGGACCAGCCGCGTCCCTGAGTGCTCTCACTTCCCTCCCTCCCTCCAGGCTCCAGGTGGAACGTCCTGGGAATGTATGATGTCGCCATGCATGAGAAGACCGTGAAATCATGTAGCGTCGGAGAAGCCATATAACAAGTTTAAGTGGACCGTATAATCAGAGTACTTATGGGAAAGAGCTTTAGCCCACATGCTACTTTGGAAAGGATTCTGAGTCTACATAGGGCTAGATGGAGACTTTCTGGAGATGCGGTTCAAAGGTCCTTGGTGCTGTATGCCCTCCGGCCCTTTGGTGAGGTCTTCGCTGCCCCCAGGGTCCTTGCGCTCATCACACTGGAATGTGTAGTCCTGGACCTAAGATGCGGGCTTCTCTCCCTCCTTACTGGGAACCCAGAGGTGCAGCTTAGGCATTTTCCCCAACGGCACTCCACCTTTGCACTCTGTCCCGTAGCCTCACGCCCTACTCCTGATACCTGCACCAGAGTGACACTTAGATGTTCCTGAGTGAGTCCAAGTAAGAGAGATGTACTTGTACTTGGGCCGAATATAAAGAAAGGATGTAAAAGGAATTTGTTTTACGGAGACTCCTTTATAAAGAGAGAATAAAAGGACAAAACCATCTACTTGATACGTGTTGCTTAAAATCTGAGGAGGCAGCACTATAAATACGGGGCGGATGTATTTTCAGTACAGAATTGACCAGCTGGCTTATTTTTCCAACAGTAATAACATTATGTGATCTGTACATACCCTGAAGTATTCTTTTCTTATATAACGTAGCTATTCCCTGATATGAATATATTCTGATAATATAATTGCTCTCATTTTCCATTAACTTGCCTTATGCAGTTAGAAATATATATCAACAGTGGGTGGGAGGGGGTGTGCAGGGTAGGGGGGAATGATGGGGGAGAAATGGGACAACTGTAATAGCATATTCAATAAAATATATTTAATATATATATATATATCAACAGAAAAAGTTAGCCAAGTAAATAAGGATACTGAGATATATAGCAAATCCTCTATGAACTTTAAAAAAAATCAATGACATTATGAAACATTACTGATGTTACAGAAATATGACTAAAAATCCTTATGTCAGTAAAATGGGAATTTCTGTGGGGCAGTAACAGAAAGAAATGGCGGTAGCTACCCCCAGTGCTCACTGGGTGGTGACTTCTCTGCTTCGAGGCACCTCTGTACCCTTCGTGCTATCTGGTGCTCTCGCTGGAGATGTTCTCCTGCTATCCTTAGTGGGAACATTAAATATTCTGCATAAAAACACCTGTAAACGAGTGTTGTTTATAAATGTTATCTCATGACACCCTGCTGAACATTATTGCAGAGAGAAATGTATTCTGAGCTCCTAACAACGGACCTAGAAATTTTTGTAGCATTTTTGTGTGGTGAAGACAGGCAGCTCTAGGCTAAATGAAATAAGCCAGTCAGAGCAAGACAAATACCATATGATCTTACTTATACATGGAATCTAATAACAAAATAAACTGATAAGAAAACAGAAACAGAAGCATGGGTGTGCGGAACAGACTGACAGCTGTCAGAGGGGAGGGGTGGGGCCGGGGCGCTGGATGAAAGAAAGGGGAGGGATTAGCCAAAAAGCATACTCGTCGGTACATAACCCACATGCACCGACAGCAGTGTGGTGGTAGCCAGAGGGAAGGGGCGAGGGGGAGGGGGGCGGAGGAGGGGAAAACGGGGACGGAAAGAGATTTTGCTTGGGATGGCGCGCACAGGATGCGGCGTGCAAAGGATGTTTTTTATCGAGTTGGACACTTGAAGCCTGTGTGGTTTTGCGAACTAACGTCACCCCAAATAAATAAATAAATAAATAAATAAATAAATAAATAAATAACAGAAACAAGGCCCACACCAAGGGCGCTTTGCCTATCCTGTTATCTCCCAATCACGTCAGTACTCCTTCCCTCTGCCATCCCTTCCGCTCTCCGAAAACTAACAAAACGCCCTAGCAGTCTAATGCAGACGTCCATCATGCTGCCAGCCACAGGGTCATCTCTGTCATATGTCTCCAGGCCACCTTCTCACCTCCATCGTCGCCCAGCCTTGCTATGCCCTTGACTTTAGCCAAGTCGTGAGTCTTCCCAAGGTCATGCGGGACCGCCAGATGATTTCAAAACCTACATATTCATCCGACCATGCCAACTTCAAGTATTGATATAACGATCTGCTTACAAGCTTACTATATATTGAGATAATTTTCAATTTTGTTTTAAAAAACTGTTTCATCCAGTTCTGAAAAATATTTCCATATGTTGTTGAGAGAAAGTCCCCCAGACCCTACTCCCAAGGGGAGATTCTGAAGCCAAAGGAGCAGGCTAGAGTGCTGAAATGCAAAGAGCGGAATCCAAAAGGTGGTCAAATCCAAGTAAGCCAAAGGCGGGCGGTGAAACCTGCCTGAGTCAGGAGTAAGGCGCCGGAGAGAGGGAAGCGAGCACTGAGGAGGCAGATACAACGAGAGGTGGGGGGCAGAGCTGGGTGATCTCCCAGAAGGTCTACTCCATTAGGCTTTGCAGTTTGCTGTTGTGGACCAACCAGGGCGCGGGCACAGATGGCCCGGCCTATTTAAGCGGCCAATGGCAATCAGACAATCCCTGAAGTGGGGGGGATTTTCCATGACCACTGTGTTGGCCCATACCCATCCCAGTGTGCTGTTTATTGAAGCTAAGATGGCATTGGGAGTTGCTGGTCACTTTTCACCCCATACGGATGGTTCTTGAACACAGGTTGGCAGATAGGGAATGACCAATGAAAGAGGAGGTAGGGTCCTGCTGGTTCAGGTATAACCAGAGCCGGGAACAAAACGAGAGAAGTGAACGCCAGGGTCATAATGTAATAATGTAATAATGTAAAGTGGCTTTTATGGTCCTTTAATGATTCCTCGTGGCATGGTTCTTTTAGTCAAAGGCAGATCTTGCCTATGACACTTCCCAGGTACCCGGGGAGTGCCTGTGGTACCGCCCGCTGGTCGGTCCACTCTGAGGCCCCTAGTCAACACTTAGATTTCTCATTAGCTTGCCACAGGGCGCCTTCTGGGTCTACTAGGTGGTCTGTGGTGTCTTCAGGTGTTAACCAGTTGTTGGGATGGGAGGGCTCGACGGGAGAGAAGTAATGGGATGAGCTGCCAGGAAACTGGGTTCTGGGTGGAAGGGTGTGGTGGCTAGTCAAAGCAGATTCTTCAGAGACTAATCAGGAGGGCTGACGGTGCTATCTGCGAGGTCCCAGGGGCAGAAGTCTTTTCTCGAGACCGGGGTGCCGCATCCCAGCTGGTTACTGATCATGAGGTTACGGTGCTACGGCTCTGCTGTCGTGACTCCCCGATATCCAGGAGGCCCAGCAGGCCATTCGGCCAGTGCCTCTGCATCCATAGCCTTGGTGGGGGGAGGGGCACGTCTGGACAGATCCTCCTTATTAGACTGTTCCTGGTCCCTGCAACGTTCCTTAACAGAATCATTGGGACTAATGAGGGTTCTGATGTCCTCTAGAATTTTGGCTTTTATGTCAGTATATTTGCTCTTCTGCTTCCTGTGGGAAAACACACTTGCTGTTGGGAAGCATGCTTGGAATTCTAGAAATGAGCAGAAGCCCAGAAGTCCCAGAATGCAAAATGCAGGCTACCCAGGTAATATACCTGGGTCACTGATCTCCAGTGAGGAAAGGCTAAGAGCAAAAAGATAGCCCTGTCCGTATGCACCAGAAAGCACCTGACGGGTGACCTGACCACGGCCACATCAGCAGGGCCACAGTGCAGGGCCAGACCTGCTGGGAGAGAAGCACAGGGCGCCCACACGCAGGCGGAGGTCTGGGTGTGTGGTGAAGAGCCAGGCGCGGTGGGTGAGGGGCTTGCTCACCGAACTTTCTAAGGTCCCTGAGGTTAATGAAAAAGTACTCCAAAAAATAATAAAAAAACTGTTCTTAAAGCCCACCTAACAGCCCCCAAATTTGCTAGAATCATCCCAGATCTGTTTGGGAAAGCAAGAGTACGGCAGGGTATGCCCCAGCAGGTGGTGATGGTAAGTGCGAGCCTCACCTTTGGCTTTTATGCAACCGTGACCACAGGCAACCATCTGAAAAATTGTATGTTTTCTTCCTCAAGAGTAAGGAAGCATCCAACAGGCTTAGCATTTTTGAAACCCATTCCACACACATTTTGATGATAGCCAGGAGCAGGCCTGGCCAAGGGTTTGGCTTTTAAGTAAGTCTGGGAGCTCTGGGGTCGCGGTTGGGGGTGTTTGAGGTTTAAGAAACAGGCAGAGGTCTAACGTTCCGGAGATAAATCCGAAGGCACGCAAAACGCATGGAGCCAAAGCGGGTGCAGAAACCTCACCACAGATGTTTGGAGCCCGAGATGCACAGCAAATCCTGGCGAGCCAGGAGCAGAGGGGTAGGGAGGAGCTCTTGCCACGTGACTGCTCAGAACGTGCCTGTTGTTTGCAACTTACTTTTGCAGGTTAGTCCAACTCTAGTGCCTGCAAGGATCGAAGGTCACAGCCAGAGCGGATAAATGAAGCAATAAAAGCAAAAAATGAAGGTTCTGGGTGAACCTTCAGCAACACCGGCCCCTGTAAAGGAAACCATTTGAACAATGGCCTGATGGCATGGCTGTTGTCCTGCCCTCTAGACACGCGTCCAGCCAGCTGGGGGCTCTGACACTGATCAGCTCGGTGACCTTGGGGAGTCTTAGAAGCATTTGGGGCCTCAGTTTCATCTGAGAAGTGGGGATAACAGTATCACCACACCTACTTTGTAGGGTTATTGTGAAGACCAGATAAATCATAAGAGTGCCTGAAATTGTAAGAAATTTGAAAATGCTGTAGAAACCTAAGAATAGTATCAGGATCCTCTTTTAAATGAAAAAAAAAAAAAACTCATGGACATGGACAACGGAGGTGATTGCTGGGGGGAGGGGCATATCAGGGGACTATCAGTAAATGGTAATAGAAAAATATAATAAAGATTATATAAAAATAATAATAAAATAAAATAATGCTTTTTATTTATCACTGTTCTCCACAGAGTGCAAAGTCTTCAAAACACACTATTTTCTTGACAGAAACAGATATTTTCACAGACCTCTGTTAGAAAATCAATTAAGGAGGCTAGCAAACTTTTGCACAAGCTATTTTTAATCTGGCAAATAAGCCAATGTGCTGATTCCCTGCAGCCATCACTGTGAGTTTTAAAGAAAATGCTGTGGCTTTTCTGCTAGCTGTTGCAAAGGGAGCACCTCCAACGAGCCACAAAGTTACCTCAACAGCGCAGAGAGATCTGGGGTGTGTTCGGGTGGGGGAGCCACGGTGACCCCCAGCACCCTATGGATGCTGCTTGGGCTTGGGCTTAGTGGACTTACTCCGGGTTTTGGATTTGCTGGTGAGAGAATCCTCCTTGTGCTGTACCCCTGAAAAGACCAAAACAATTAGAATGTGGTAGTGACACTATCTCATATTTACTACAGATGTTCTACTTTACAAAGCCTTTTTAAAATTCCGCTCTGCTTGAGAAACTGCTAAGCTACCAACAGGTTCTGAGCCCAAAATTCGGCTCTGACTTGGTTATTGGGATTCAGAATGCATTTCCCCACAGTTTAAGTGAAGTTAGGTAGCCTGAGTTCTGGGTCCTGGAAAAGGGGGCCATGTGGTCAAGGAGGGAAGAGAAAGAGGAAGAACATTTCCTCCTTCCAGCCTCCTGTACATACCCCAAGCTTGGCAGAAAAAAAAAATTCAAACAAAGGGAACGCCCAGAATCCGCCAGGTCCACCCCTGCGCTCCTGTTCCGTCTCCTCCCTCCCTCCGGCCTCCTGCGCCCTCCACGAGCCCCACCCTTGGGACGGGTGCAGGAGGCCTTCGGCCGTGGAGCCTGCTACCCCTGGCTGCCCCACAACACCCAACTTTGCAACCTGATGCCTTCTGACTGGCTGCTGCCATCTCCTTGCCACACTTGGTCACCTTGTCCACACCCTCATCCTGCTATTAGGTGTCGCCTCGCTCACACCCTCATCTTGCTTTTGAGTGGCTCTCCCCACTCCCAGTCATGGGCCTCACTGAGATCAGATTCACCTTTGTACACGCCCCGATCCTCTTCTCCACTCACAGCTCAGAGCACCACGATTTGCTAATTATTAAAAATATTGACCTAAAATGAAAGTCTCTCTCCCTAATCTGTCCAGATCTCCTTTTTACTCGGCATTCGCAAGGCTCTGACCTCTACCTTCATCTTCTGTTCCTTCACCTCGCAGCTCCCAGGGGAAGAGTGATTTCCCTGCACTAACTCGTACTAATGTGACTTTGCCTGTCCCACGGGAGTGTCCCATTGCTCCAGAGGCGTCTGCGTTTTTAAAAGGAGCTGCCTGCTAACCCCCCAAGATGAGTAACTTAGCATTTTCTAGAGAAAGTATTCCAGTCACCTGGCTAGCATGGGGACCGCCCTGCATGGGAGACAGTTCCCCTACCCCAGGCAGAGCTTTCCATCCCGCACTCCCGAGCCCCCAGGTGATGGCCCTGCCGGGTGTCCAGACGGCAGGACACGGGGACTAGCATTTGTCTAGGTCACTCTTTGTAGACTGGGGACTAATTGCGCATAGCTATCCTCTTACTACGATCATGAGAAATGGTAAATTCTGGATTTAACCTAATCCCCAAGACCTTTATGGAAATGGACAAAACTAAGATCACTCATTCCATATTGAGATGACCTCTCCAGGTTAACACACAGGCCCTTTGTATGGTTTGCATATTTATTTTTCAGTCATCGAGAAAAAGTTCAGTTTTCAAAGTATCAGGATAAAATTGCTCAACAGTATAAAAAGATGATTTTTTTTAATGCATGAAACTTAACTGACGTGTATTTAACCCTAAAGCTAAGGACTGTCACATTAGGAATAATCAACGTTCTACCAGCTCAGAGTTAAGAGGAGAGAAGATGGGCCCAGACTCTCCCTCAAACAGTGTCGATGCCCGGCACCCGGGGCTGGGGACTGCCAGGCACTGGCCACCTCACGGCTGTCGCTGGGGACATGGGTGCAGATAGGGGTTGCAGCAAAAAACACAAAGTGGTAGCTTCCCTGTCTGACCCCTGTACCAGGAGCTGTCCTGGGAACAGCCCACAGGTCGAAGATGAGTCAAAATAAAAAACGGTCTCCAATACTGGGGATGTTGAGAACTGCTTGAGGGAATATATAGCACTGACTAGAGGTAAGAAAACAATTCAATGCCTTTTCCTGGAGAATGAAGGAGGCTGCTCCCATCACAGAAAATCCAACCAGCACCATAAAATAAAGACAAAAGTTCCCCATAAAATTCCATCAACCAGTGACAATGTCAATATTTGGGCATATTTACTTCTGGCCTTTTCTTTCTAGCTTTAAAAAATACTATCATATCTAATTTCTTGCATTTGATGTTTTAACACAAGAATTTCCCATGTCACACAGGACCATACCCACGGAGAGGTTCTCCTGTGGAGAATCAGGCCTGTATTGTACCTAGACTGCTATGAGACTTGCTTTTGCTAAAACTCCCTCACCCAGAATTGAGGCAGCAAGTGCTTACTGTGACTTCCTAAGATCTGTGCTAAACCTCCTAAGTATGGAATGTGACCAGTTCAACCACTTTTCCCCTTGGTCTGCAACATCCTTCTCTTTGAAGTAATTAGCAACATTCTTTCCTTTGTTATCTGTAAAAGGCAGTCCCCTGCAGCAAACCTGTGCATAGTAAATGAGGACCGTCTTTCCGATGTAACGATGTAAGTACCCAGAGAAGCAATAAAAGCCTGTCCAGGCAGGGGCTGGGGCCCTCTCTCTCTCTCAGAGAGTGGCCGTGCTGTCCCTTTTTCTCTGCGGGACTTCTGTCGCCCGTGTGTATTTGTCTCACAGCCACAACACACGGATCCGCATCAACCACTTTAATAATTGTATAATATTCAGGTATATTAATGTAGCATAATGTATTTAATCTTTCTTCCATGATTGGAGAGATATTGCTTCTATTTTTGCCTATTACATATAATGATACACTGAACATTTCTGTGCATTAATTTTTCTCCCTATATTTAGGAGTATAGATTCTCAAAGGTTAAATTATTAGGTCAAAATATTTGTCTACTTTTAAGGCATATCCCATACATACTCTCCAGTTGTTTTTGGAAAAGGTTATATCTGTCTGTCTACCCACAAGTTTTCTGCAAAACTACCTACTTTGCCCCTTCCGACGAGCACTGTATTCTTTTGTTTTAAACAATCTTTGCCAGTTTTATAAGTCAAAATTTTAGCTCAAGTTAGTGTACTAGTCTACAATTGTTAGCCATTCAGTTTTCTTTTTCGTGAGGTGTCTGAATAAGATAGTTAAGTGGTTACATGGATGCGCAAGCCTATGAGAAGTATGAACTAGGAAATCAACATTAAATTTATTGATACTCTTCTAAAATACCTGTGCCCCAATCCAGTTTTCTTTCACAAGCACAACTTAAATGAAGCAAATGAGAAAGCAAGCCTCACCTTTCTTCAGATGTTTTGAGGAACTTCCTGCTGGCTTGATTTCTTCTTCTTCTTCCTCTTCTTCTCCTTCTTCATGTTCTTCCTCTTCTCCTTCTCTTTCTCCTTCATTTTCTTCCTCTTCTCCTCCTTCAGTCTTCTTCTCCTTAGACTTCCCCAGCGCTTCCTCCAGTTCTTTCTTCAGTTCTTTATTTTTTATAAGGGTGTAGTGAAATTTCTCGTCTACATCATCAAAATTCTCCTCTGCTCGTCTGGCTCGGTTCACAGCCTCTCTGATGGGGACCGAGTCCAGAGAAACACAGCAAAATGGGAAAGTTTGGAAAAGTGTCAGTCGTTTAGAAGAACTCATCGTCTAAAACAGGCAGTGGGACTAGATGAATGCACCTGATGAGGAAGGGTGCGAATAAGGGAAGTGGCGGCACCACTGATTGGCCGGCACTGGGGGCCGGGCAGCTACGCTGGGTGGTAATGACAAGAGTGGCAGGCACGCTGTGATTTAAGAACATGTGTATCGTGTCTTAGTGAGAGCTGACTTTTGGGTATTTGGAATTCTCTATCAATAGCTAAAGAACCCCTTTTCAGAAGTTAATTTCTGCTTCTCTTCATTGATATGATTCAACAAACTAAATCACTTCATTAAAAAAAAAAAAAACCAAAGCAGAAGTATCCAGAAACAGTCTTTTTGTTGTTGTTGTTCCTTTCTTTTACAGACCTTTAAAAACAGATTCTACACTCAAGAAAGCCAGTCTGAGAAATGCTTCTTAATAACCACAGCACCTGTCTGTACCGCACCTCCTACTTTTGGGGTTATGTAACATTCTTTCTTGCACACAAGAGTTTCTCCCTGTTCCACCTATTTCTCTAGTTCATTTCTTAGAAACATACTGAAGTGGGTCACATCTAACATCCTATCCTCCCTCCCCACATACACACTGTGACCTCTGCCATCTCCACTGTGGGTGGGGACAGATGTTGCTATGACAGCAGTGTAGTTCACTGACTCGAGAAGAAGATTTGGAAATACCCATCGCACGAGTGAGGATGAAGGAAGCAGGAGAACCCATGGTCAGCCAAGAAGTGTGGGTTTCTCAGCCAAACCCGCTGGCCAGCATCTTCATTTTCTTACCATTGTGGTGCCTCATACTTACATTAACTTCTCCTGTGTGTGTTCAATTATCGCCATCGCTTCCAGATACTTTGGGGCCAATGTGCCTTGATGAGCTGACTTTCTCTGACAAAGGAAACATGTGCAATGAATGAACTGGGAGTCCCAACAGTTAAAACTCTACTTCTTCAGGATGCTCTGGACCAAGCCTCCCAAGAGTATTTTTCCTATTCAATACTATCCATATTTATACAGTAGATAATTAAGCCCACTCTTAACAACAAAAGAGAACAGGATTTCCTGTGGCCAATAGCACACCACTTCCAAATTACTTGTGCTGCAGGTGGTCATAGATTTGATTAGAGTTATAAAGAGGCAGGGAAAACAGTATCAACAGAAAGAAATAGGGAAGGAAGAAGAGGCTGAAAAAGCAAATAGGAGGGTAACCATGTTTATCTAATAAATCAAGTGAAGTATCAAGGAAAGTATCTATATTTACCTTAATACTTTGGTTCACTAAGCATATAACACTGCAAAATCCAGTGTGATCTTTCAGTTCAACGGGGGACTTTACATATATCTCAATATGTAAAAATATGGGGGGGGGACCCCTCTAACTCGGTCCTAGAACTTTCTGTGGAGGAATTTTAATTCTGTTTTCCTGTTGAGTTTCCATAGCCACCGTCTAAAAGTTTCCAACTTCCCAATAATTCTATGGTTACAAGTATGTGCTTATTACACCTGGCAATAGAATCTGCTGAATGAATATATTTAAAAATTGGGTTTCAGCTACATACCCAGGAAGATAATATATCTGTTCCATATAGAGGCTTGGAATGAATATTTTCATCTTCTCCAATGAATCGAATGAGTTTTTCACTCTCTGTAGATGCTGAAGGTCTCTAAGGCACAGAAATACCAGGGACCCATCAGTGAGCTGGCGGGTAACACAGTGGTGTGGCGCGTTGCCTGGCCCCACGTCTGAAGCTTTCATTTTCTATTTGCTTTAATTGTTTAACAAACATTTTGTGAAGACTCCCGGAAGACACTGTGTGATAAATTAGTGTGGATGAGGAAGCAGGGACAAGGGGGGATACCTGTGAGAAAAGCAGGCAAATGTCTCCGAGACCTCCGGAACTCGCAGGGCAATAAGAGAGACAGGCTGTAAAATAGTCATGGTATATGTGATTTCTGTTAGCACAGAGGCGTGTTTCAAGAGCTGTGTGTGCCCAGAAAAGGGCCCTCCACTCTGCCTAGACACTTGGGGAAGTTTCTACAGAGAAAATGATCTTTGAAAGCTGAACGGGAGTTTGTGAATAGAGAGGAAATGGCCTGATCTAAGGCCACAGATGGAGAAAAAGAGATGATGTATTACAGACTGAGAAGGTACGACAGAATTTAGTCACCGAATGATAATGTTTTACACTTATTTTGTGCCTTCTATATGCAAGCACTGTGCCATCAATAAAATGGAAAATGCTGGTCCAAAGAGGCTTGGGTGTTGTACAACACTCTTGTCCTGTTGTCCTGCGTGGACAGGGGGTAGAGAACCTAGGGTCACACCAATTGTGCCAACAGTCAAACTAGTCACAGAGAAGAAACATCAGGGAAGTAGATTAAGACAGAATAAAGAGCGTGAGGGGGTCAGGATGAGTTCTGAAAGCCAAAGGCAGTATTCACCGCGGGAATGAACAAGGGCTCTTCACCAGACTTCTCTGCGTTTGAATGTTGGTCCTGCTCCTTCCAGTTATATGATTTGGGGTAAGACAGTCAACCATTCTGATTGTGAGTTTTCTTTTCTACAAGGCGGGGCAGGTAATGAGGTCACATGTGTGAAGCTCCTGGTAGGCACTCAGTAATTGGTCATCATCATTGTATTTTTGTTATTATTCCAATTGCCCCAGGGAAAGTTATTACTAATAATACCCCAACAGGGATGAAGACAGGGTAAGAAAAAGACACGGACATGGGCCTGGGAGGAGGGAGGAAAGGCAGCTCAGCATGAGAGCTGAAGAAGTGGAGACAGAGAGCTTATGCTTCTGTTGAAAGAATCGGGCAGCGAAGGGATGGCGCGAAAGCACCCAGGTGAGAGGCGGGTTATGTAGGTCACAGGACGTAGCTGTGAATGAGGCTAAAGGAAATGGCCGGATTTAAAGAAGAAAAGGACACGCCTTAGAAAATGAAGAGGTAAGTGTGTCTACATGAAGTTAAAGAGTTTACTCCAGATGATCTATTTTTATTTTCAACAGTGCATATGTAAATTCTTTAAAAAGATAGTACTATGTAATCTTACTTCTGCTTTCTCTTCTTCTGGTCCTTTCTCAAATTTCTTATCCTTCTTACTTTCTTTTTCATCCTCTTCAAAACATACGTCTGTTTCAGGCTCAGAGAGTTCTTTAATAAGGTCCTGTGAGATAAAATAATGTTATAATTATAGCTAAGTGTATATAAATATTTTAGTGCTATATTAGCAATTATTTATTCCAAAATACTTCAAGGGCACTAATCCTACAACAAAGCCCTGGGCTCGTAATAAGGATACAAAGTTTAATAAGAATGGTCCCTGCTCTTAAGAAGTTTACAATTTAGCGAACCAGAAAATGCTACGAATACCTATGGTCAAATAGTAGAAATACCTAGTTTTGATCTGGTAGTGGATGGGGGTAAAAGAGAGGGTTGGTCAGGCAGGTTTCCTGAAGAAGATAATGCCGAGTTCCCTCTTGAAGGGAGAGTAAAAGAAAAACAGGAGGTCCAAGGGAGAGGGCACCGGAGGCACAGGCCTGGCTCTGAGAGAGGAAGAACTGTGAGCGACAGGATGGGAACTCAGGGACAGGCAGAGCAGAGCCCAGCGTGTCATGGCAGGAAGACTGGACTTCAACCTGAGGGCGATGAGAGATCAATGCATTGATTGATATGTTTTACATTTTAAACCATCACTCTAGCAACAGGAAAGTAGATTTAAAGAGGAGGAAGAAGATAGAGAGAGAGAGAGGAAGAGAAGAAGAGGGAGAGAAGAGAAAGACAAGAGGAGGCAAAGAACAACACAGGGCTGCAGGAACGAAGAGGATAAGGACTCAAGGGATATTCAGGAGGCAACTCTTAGTGACCAATTGATTGATTGAGTGGATGGATGGACATGGCATGGCTAGGAAAAGGGAGCATCCTGAATGACACCTGGTTTATGCTTAAGGTCACTACATAGATGATAACGAGGTTCACAGGGATAATAAACAAAGCTGGATAAGCAGGTTTGGGAAGACAGATGAGACCAGACTAGACTGTGTGAGTATGAGGTGCCCCTATGACATCCAAGGGCAAATATCCAGTAAGTAGAATATCTGAAGTTTAGATGGAGGGATCTGGGTTAAAGCCAAGAAGGTAAATCACATCACCAAAGAAGAACTTGTGAAGTGAGAGAGGATGAGGCCTTAGACACAGGAACCTAATCACACCAGGGACTAGAGAAGAAAGAGGAACCTGCAAAGGATGCCCGAAGTTGCTTCGGACGTAAGAGGGGACTCCAGGGACATTCACTGGGAAACGTCGCTGACCCCTTACCTGTTAAAATACAGAAAGAACCTGAATAATGACCAGTGCTAGCACAAGGCAAATACCTCTTCTTCAAGTAGGTGCACCTTTTCTTCATGTGTCAATAACTTGATTTGTTTGCCTTTCATCCGACAAAGGAGGTGAGAACATGTGGTGATCCACTCATAACATTCTTTCTGAGAAGAGATAAAAAGAGCATCACTAAGCAGAAAAAATCAGATTACACCAGCTCGTTCACTCACTCACTCACTCCTACTGAGGAACTGCGAACACAATTCCTCTAAGTATAGCTCCATTCAATTAACAGTGCATCACTTCAGTTCACAGGTATGTGCAGGAGTGATTTCCTGTGAATATAGACCTAAAATCTACCATTGCTTATCGACATTGTTATAACAGAACAAGGTGTAGTTAAGTGTCATGAAATCAGATACAGAGACACAGTTGGATTTACTGTGGGCAAATGGTCTGCCCCAACAAATATGCAGCCAACCAGGTCAATTGTGATTGCTTAACCTAACGATAAAAACAGCAACACTTAACATGGCACTTAATTATGTGTCAGACTTTCCTAAGCATTGTGCGTATATTAACTCATTCGATCCTCAATATGAAATATGTCCTATTATTTTTAAGGTATAACTGAAATAACATTATACTAGTTTCAGGTGTACAGTATAACTAATCCATATTTATATATATTACCAATGATCACCAAAATAAATCCAGTTAACATTTCTCAGCATAGTTACAAAATTTATTTTCTTGGGATGAGAACTGAGATATATACTATTATTATCTGTTATTATCCTCATTTTTTTTAGATGAAGAAATTAAGGAAGAGAATAGTTGAGTATCTTGCTCAAGGTCCTATATGCATTTAAACATGGACCTGGGATTCTAACCCAGGCGTCCTGGGCTCTTAACCCCTACAAAAATATTACCCCACCCCCAACCAAGTGAATGAATAAAGATTTGAAGCAATGTCTTAGAAAAGGTGCTCACTCTGTATCTACTGAGGTACAGAACGGTCTTCACCAAAGTGAATAGTAAAACTACATTTACTTTACCAACATCTCCTAACAGCTAAGATCTGGCTTCAGTGTTTAAAAACTTCCTTATTAGCAAGGAAAAGCAGAGGAAACTCGTAAACTACCTTCTTGGGGGAAGGAGATCTGGTCACTTTAACCATCAAAAAACTGTTCCGTGTGGTGAACTAATGACCCACCATAGGTCCCTAGTATCAACCATAAAAAGCAGTAATAGGTCTTATATTTTTCCCATCATTAGACTTATTTTTAATTCTGGAATTATTATGAAATTTCAGAACTAAAACATTTTAGAAATCCAATCCAAACCCTTATGTTGTAGACAAGAAAACTGAAATCTAAAGAGGAAAAGTCAGTTTGCCACAGCTTTGTTCATGTCATTAAGAAATTTAAATTCTGAAGGGTTAGAATCTTATCACAGAAAGGATCAAACAAGGAATGTGAAAGTAAGAGCTTCTAGTCCTAAATTCACTTCACTAGCTGTGACTTCTTGAGTAAAGTCTTAATAGTCTTCATCTGTTAAAAACAGATGACGTGGTTGGTTTACTCCAGGGGACCCCTATGCAGTGGGCAACTGGTAGAAAACCATCTTGGGGAGGGGACCCCTAATTTATTGCATTTGCTGATTCCCATGGTTACTCTCACCGCGGCAGGTTCAACGACACTCATCAGCTCGCACGTCACTGCTGGACGTGGAGCCGGTCAAGGGTGTGCACAGTCGGCTCCGTGGGCCATTGTGAGTCACCCACGCCACTGTCCCTGAGGAGCCTTCTAGCTACAAAATTCGGTGCACACAGTATTCAACTTTCTATACTGTGCCTAGAATAAAACATTAGTTAATTCTGGAAATAGTAATGATATTTTTGAAAGTTTATTTCTTCACAGTTAATTCGTCATTCATGAGAAACTTCTGCGGTTGTACTTGCTCTCATCAAAAAGATCCTAGTCATCTTCTTATAAACTTCTAGGACATTGAAAATACTGTCATAAGACTTCTGATGGCAAAAAAAATCAGGAGGGTTTGGGGGTTTTTTTTGGTAAAATTTCACAGTAATCTGCAGAGCTAGCCTTCAACATTGCCTTTGACCAGCTGTAGACCAGGATGGCTCATCAATGCGTGTAGTTCTCCTTCCATCAGTAATCTTCTTTAAGGCTAATAAAGCCCGATTCAGGGCTGTGTTAATAAATGCTTCTGGTGGGAAGTAAAAGGACTAAAGTTCATGTCTGGGATGAAGGAGGCTCTAAGAAGCAAAGGACAGTCCTGCATGCTGGGCCCGTTGCCGCGGGTCGGGTCGAAAGCGGGAGGAAGCGAAGACTGCAGGAGGCGTGGCATCTCACCGGGCACCCGCGGCGAGACGAGGGCGGGAACACAGTTACAGAGCCCGTCGTCCCTGGGTCCCCCCCAAAGGCGGGGAAGCCGGGACTCCCCTGAGTTCATCTGCTGGAACGCTGCAAGAGCAGGTCCCCAGCAATCCTCTTCAGAGTCACCTTTTGGGGGGCCAAATCCTGAAACTGGCAACAGTACTTGGGTGACATAGGAAGGTTACTGCAGCCCAAGGTGGACGGACGGCAGGGCCTTAATGAGTTACTCAGGCCAGAGATGGAAAAGGATAACACGGAGGGAGTCAGCGGCAGCCAGAAGTCAGAGCGAAGGTCTCTGAGCAACAAGTCCTCTCTTTTCCATCACGGTGGGCAATTCTTTGGTATCGAGAGGAGGGATTTTCTTCCCCTACATCCTCAGCACTGTCGGGGGTTGGTCAGTGTGTGTCTTCTTACCAGTCTTGGCCTGCTGAAGGTTATCTCGATCCTTCAAAGTAGCTGTCATTTTGTGACCAAACTCCAGAGCACCAGTGACTCTAATTCTAGATGCCTGGAACCGTGCAGATGGTCCACCTAAAGCACTTGAAAAAAGTCACCTATCTGTTTACTGGGGGCTAAGTTTCTAGGTTGTAAGGAGCTGGTTTATGGTGCAGAGGTCCTAGTCCACTCTCGGTGGATGCTGGGAGTCTGACGTAGTGTTTCCAAGCCTCAAATGATACCTTAACAACAAGTAATTCCTATTCCCAGATGGAGCAGTTGATGTGCAGAGACCAGCTTCTTTCAGAAGCAGGAACAGGAGCAAGGATCTTCAGAACTGAACCCTCTCGGAAAACAGCCTCCAGCACTGATCCCTAGCTCCGAAGTGTGAGGTCAGACTGAATCAGCGGAAGCCAGGGTCAAGTGAGGTAGACAGGGTCATGAGTTACTGGACTGCCTCAGTGGTGGAGGGGCACTAGATAGACCCAAAGGCTTTCTGAAGAAGTAATTTAGGCAGTTGTGGTGGGAGACTTGGGTAAGAACTGTTGGTAAGTGACCGAACTCCGAAAGATTCTTACTTGAGAGTCCTCCCACTCCAGAATCCTGTTCAGCACCACGCAACTCTAATGCATTGCAAAGGAACGCCCCAAAATATCAGATTGTGGGAAACCATCATTAATGCTATCCAAATAGCAGTCTAGTGGCTTGGCGAGATGTTCTCCTTCAAATACCAGAACGCGACTGGGGCGGCACAAGCCACGAGCGTCACGGTTGACCCACGTTCGACAAGGCCCCTCCGGAGCTCCGTCTTCCACCCTTCACTTTGCGGGGCACGGATGAAGCTACAGGAGTCCCAGAGTCCGATGTTGTAAAGACTGTTGTCACAAAGAGGTTGTCCAGGAGATCGGGGGGGATGATGGTAGCCGTCAAGGACAGGGATGAATGTGAAATTAAGAAAACCCTAATGAAGCGGGGACTAGCCTAAAACGTCTGCTCAAAACAAAACAGAAGTGAGGGGAAGACAGAGGGATTACCTTCATCATATTTAGATCGTGAAGATCCTTAGAAGAATATTTTTGTAAGTTGCTGGTTATATTCATAGCCATGGCTGTTACCATCCCTTTGCAGCAACTGGGGGGAAAGCACACACACGCGCGCGCAGCGCGGCCCGTTAGTGCTGGCTCCTCCCCTGAGTGTTCTCAGTCCAGACACAGGGGAAGTTTCCCACAGGAACGAAGCCACTGACTCACCCACGAGGACAAACCGCCCCCCGCTTCTCACCGTCGTCCTCCCTCCCCCGCCCCTCCTCTCGCTCTGGACCCTCGGTAACATCGAATGGATATGAAGGGGGAAGTGGCTAGATCATAAAAGCTACTTCCCAGATTTGAAGGAATCATAGTGACAGCGTGCTTACTAGTTAATAATTCACATTTCTTTCAGACCTCAGCTTTATTTGGTGAGAATCCTCTCACTTTCCAGATATAAGGATTTTTTATCTTTTTGTTTGTTTTTTTTTTTTTAGACATGCTTTTGTCAGTGTTTAATGACATAAAAGTATGCATTCCATTTTGCATGAAATTTGCAGGGGAAACGACAAACTTCTTCACAAATGCCCCTAGCCTGTTCAAAAGTGCAACACGTATCTTACTTATTCAAGTTAAGTGGGTCTTTTTTTGTTTTTTTAACTAACTCACACTCCCACATCTGTACGTACTTCCCATCCTGGCCACATGAACATTGTTTCCAAAAGAATGCTAGAGCCATTGGGAAAACACCGGAATCTCATATTCCATTGGGCAGTGCCAATGATGGTTTTAAAACCGAATTAGTACTTCAAGGTTTTAAAACAATTCCGTATTGCTGCTACTTAACTGTCTTCCTCTCCCCTGCTTTATGTCACAAATTTATCTCTTCAAAGGGGTGGGAATAAAAAAAAATGGAGAGTTTTACTTGTTCAAATAACAGGAGTATTTGGACAACTTTTTTGCCAGGGCGACCGCGTCTAGCTCCAAGGTTGCAACGTTTACGTCGTGTTTCTTAGCTTTTTTCTCCTCCAGCCCTGGGAGACTGTCCTGGTCAGGAAAGTCTGGTACCATCACTATCAGCAGACGCACCATCCACTGGATCATAGATATATGCAACTCATCCATCTGTTAAAAAGTAGCCACAACACAAATGGCCCATTTTAAATAAATCAAACAGTAAAAAACCAGGCCAAACTTAAAACTAGAAATGATCATACCTGTGTCTAATTTTCAACACTAATATCATTCATTCTTAATGAAATTAAATCATTACTACTTGGCTGGTATAACTGTGTGTGTGTGTGTGTGTGTGTGTATTTTTTTTTCCTTCTCACTATACTACACTAACTCGTCTTAGCTTGGTCAAGGGTATTAAAGCCACAGTTCCCCAATTGTACACCAAGGCATCCTGGGACTCCACAGTGAATTCTCAAGGATGCCATGAGATTTTAAATTCTCTCTTTCTAATCCTCACCCAGGGATATTTTTATTGATTTGAGAGAGAGATGAGAGAGAAACATTGAGTGTTTGCCTCCTGTGCACTCCCCAACCGGGGATGGAACCTGCAACCTCTCGGTGTGTGGGCCGGCGCTCCCGCCAGCTGAGCCACCTGACCAGGATGGGATTTTAAATTCTTGAGGGAAATACAGCATGTGTCAGACACAGCATGAACCTGCTACAACTCACGGCTTCGATGTTAGATGCACTGTACCACTTTTGATGACATCACATCTGTCTAAAGCTGGTTTGATTGGTGTTTGTGTGGTGGACACAAGTACTGTGTAAAAATCGAAGTGAAACAGGAAATGAGGATGGCAACATCCCATCCGATTTCCAGGTTAGAGAAGTTATACAGGGCCCAAGTTCATACATCCCTTAGTGATTTTGATTGAGGGGGGGAAAAGGGGTTTTCCCCCACTGTTTGAATATGTACGAAGGTAAACTAAGACATTAAACTTTTCAAAGTTTATTTCGGCAAGCAACAATTCCAATTAAGTAATGCGAAAACTGAAAAATTGGTGGAGGAGCTCTGTGGACAGGGGATAGGGCAGAGATTTTTATAGAGAAGATGCTGAAGCAAAGCAAGTATTTAATTGTCTGTAATTATTTAAACATTTGCCTTATTTGGGAACATTTAGTTATTTGGCTATTACGATAATTATTATTTTTTTTTTACAATTATTCTTGGGTTTCATTTTTTTTCATATTTGGGAAAGTCCAGCTGGCTGCTTATGGCCAGAACTCCTGGAGCTTCTTTTCCATAGACACGACTGCACTAACTCCAGCTTTGGTCGTTCCCATGAGCCACCAGAGGCTGTGGCGCTACCTCGGTGCAGTGGCCTCCGTGTTTTAACTATTTGAACATTTCTTGCTTTTCCCAAACAGTTACTAAATCGTTAGGACATGAACACTTAGTAAGCTGTTCGAACCCACCTACTTAATAAACTGAGCTGGGTAGCATTTCTTTTGGCTGAGGAGTACAGAAGTGCTGGGGCATAAAGGGGACCGTTAAGAGAGAAAGTTCGGGAACCTCTGGATGAGGGCATCTGCTCAGGCCGGGCACCAGAAATAGAATGCAAAAATCTTTATGAACTGCAGATGTCGAACACACCATTCGCGTCGAGTGCCCAGCCCCATTCTCTGTTTGGTGAGTTCCTAAGTGTTCTTCTAGGCTTGCGTATGACCTGCTCCGAGGTCATCCCTTTCCTGTGTTTCTATGGTGTCTTGTACATTTCTCTATTATAATCGTTTGCACATCTGGAACGTTCATCCTTACTTCGTTCAACAAACATTTGTCGAGTCCCACTGTGACAGGCCCTTGGCTCCCCTTTTTAAATTAATGTAGATGGTCTTTCAAATCATAGACATTTCTCCCAGTCCTGGGTCCCTACTTCCAGCCTTAATATATCTGCTCCTCAACTCTTAGTGCCTTTATATGTACTTATAATACATACTACTTTATATCACAGCCTGCTCACAGGCTGTGATATAAAGTAACGCTGCATAAGTAGTAATCCCATATCGCTGATGAACTCTGCCTTTTGAATTCTTAAGGTAAGCAATATTAAAATGAATTAAATTTATTTATTCACATTAAGTCTGCTTTGTGGGAGACCCTTCTGTGTGGTGTGGGCCCAGCTTCCACTCGGAGATGCACAGGACCCACGCCCACAGATAGGTGCTCTCATGGGAAATCAGGTTGGCAATATACCTAAGCTGCTTTGAGTCTTGCTGTTGCAAAAACTCCCTCACCTTGGATTGGGATAGCAAGTGCTTATTGTAACTTCCTAAAATCCATACTAAACCTTCCTAGGATGAGTGTAAACAGCTCAACCACTTTTCCCCTTTTCATTTGCTAATATCCTTCTTCTGTGATGTGATTAGCAGCATTGGCCCCTTTGTTGTCTGTAAAAGGTAACCACCTAAAGCGAACCTGTGCATAGTAAATGAGGACCATCTTGTAATGTGACCAGAGACAAAATAAAGGCCTGTCATAGTGGAGGCCGGGGCTTTTGCTCCCCTTGAGAGAAAAGCCACGCTGTCCCTTTTCCTCCACCAGACTCAGTAGTCCGTGTGTATGTTTTATTTCATCCACAATGACGCGGACACTGCTAGCTGGTCTGGATCATTGCTTAGAAGATGTTTTTCCTGTGCGGAGTTAGATTATAATTAAGACCAGGAGGTGGGAGTAGCTGTAATAAACTAGCTGTGCTGGTTAGGAAGTTCACAGGCGCAGCTGCGCAGAACCGCTCTCTTTCCTCTAACAAGTGCAGACCAACAGTATTCTGGCATCTTGTCTGTCCCCCAGTTACATGTTTTTGTCACCCCTTCAGCCAGTCAGGGCCACCAACATAAACCCTTAAAATGACCACATCCCTATTAAGGGAGAAATGTCAATATACCACATAAAGAGCAAAGATAATAATTACAACTCAAACATTTTGGGTCATCTCTGAAACTTCATTCCACAGGAAGGAACATTTTGCATTCAAATCATTTAGTAATTATCTAAGCTTCCATTTTTGCCCTCCCAATCTCCTGCTTTAGTATGACCTGATTTTTCCTTATAGAAAACTCCCAGCTGGGACAAAATTAACCTCACAAATTCCTACTGGTACATACGTGGCGCTGAAGTTCAATGTTACCGTTGTTAATCTCATTGCCTATTTTCAGATGCCACTGTTGAAGCATGTTAAATATACGTGCTTCAAGTGCCCTGAAGGAAAAATCAAGTAAAATAAAGATAAATGAGTTACTTAGAATATTAAAGTAACTACAGTTAAACGAAAGGGTTAGGTGGGCCTAGTAAACCAGGCCTTGATGCCTGTTTGAGAACTCGGGAAAGGTGAATGAAAGCCTTGGTTTTTCTGGCATATTGGCTAACTCACTGACGTGGCCTTCCTAACACCAATAGTGACTGGGCATGATGCTATTTGGACAATGTAGGTCTTGTCTTCAGTGTTAGCTCTCTACTGTAAAAACTCACACTTATGCTCTTTATATTCACTTCTAGACCAGAGAGACCAGAAAGTGAGAAGAATGAATTTCTAAATTCTCTCAAGAGATCAGCTTCCACCATGACAGTGTGAGGAGCAAAGCTGACTGACCCCTTCCCCACTGGGAAGGAGGGAAGGAGGGAAGGAGGGAAGGAAGGAAGGAAGGAAGGAAGGAAGGAAGGAAGGAAGGAAGGAAAAGGGAAGGGAAAAGAAAAGGAAAGGAAGGAAGAAAGAGGGAGGGAGGAAAGGAGGAAGGAAGAAAACATTGAAAGCCTCTGGAAATGGTCCTAAGAACAAATAGCAAATGAAGAAACATCTATTCAAGACAATCTGTGAAGATTCTGTGAGAAAGGCAAGAGTCTACAGTATCTGAACCAAAGCTACACCCTCTCTTCCCCTTCCCAGCTCAGTGAGGCAGGAACACCACCGTGGGCTCCTGCGGTCACGGTCACGGACCCGGGGCTCTGCACCCTCCAGCTCCCAGTCAGATGGCTGTCTTCCTGGGAGGAACAGGGCTGTGAGGTTTCCCATCTGACCCCGGCTGCCTGTTGCTGAGGCTAGGTACTGAGAAAATGCAGGTGAGAAGTGGAGATTCCCTTCTTCCGCCCAGCAGAGAGCTCTGGGAACTTACGAGCCAGTATCTGTTTCCAAGCTCTGGGGAAGAGTGCCGATGTTGTTCAACAACGTCTCCAAATGGGTTTTCATTTCATGGATTTTTTCATCAAGTCCTTCCCATTCTCTGGGAAATACTTCAGGAAACTCCACGAAGCTTTCCAACTTGAAACAACAGAAGTCCATAGAACTAATCAAACTTGCAAAAAGTCTACAGACACCTTAAAAAATGAGAAAAGCATTAATTGTTAGAAGTATTTGTAAGTCTACTATTTCAATAATAAGTCATAAAAACTAATGGGCAGGGACAAATCTTTTTTTCACCTTCTTATCCTGTAGGTTGCTTAGCAGAATATCTTGGAAAGAGTGGCTCCTAAATAAATGTTTAGTGAACATACACCGTGTAATCGGTGCTTTTCTGCCTGTTGGACTATTTCTTTGATCACAGCTTATACTCTAAGTTTCCTGTCGTCTCAGCAGAGAACCAAATGCATTAAACCTACAAACTATGAGCTACAGTTCTCTGTCAAAGGCAGGAATTCACTGAGTCTTTCTGTTAAGAAGACAATGATGATGAACAGGTTCTTCATGATTATAGATTAGTTCATAAGAGAAATGAGAACCTCCTTCTCAAATTATTTTTTAAGTCCCAGTTCAGGTTTTCACGAAGTTTACAGTTTTCTTCTGAGCCAGGATCGAACATGGAGCCCAATCTTCGAATGGTTCCCTGTGAGATCACGGCAAAATAGCCTCTCTGCTCCTTTGCCTTATCTCACTTGCAAAATCAGAAATAAAAATGCTCCCGTCGAAGAGATACAGAAAGAGAAAAACTTTAAGAGCAAACTTTTTCTTACATTTAATGAAGATATGTTCACTGCCTTATCAGTCAACTTCGATCTCTTGGGAGTATTCAAAATGATTATCATTTTGACTTGTCATTATTTTAAACCAGTTATTAACTCACTTTTCTCCAGCCCCTGTATGCATATACTCATGGATGAGTATTGCCATCTTATCTATCCCCATACTACTGCTGCTACAGATAATCGGGGTTGTGTTTTCCCATCCAGAGGAGTCTGATGTCAAACAACGGCGGTAGTGAACACATCAGGGCTGCCTGGAACACTTCACTGAGAAGGACTGACTCTTCAGTAACATATGACACGGTGACAAAAGTGCTTGGATGGATTTTTAATGTCCCTCATGGGTTTTGGAGGGTGAATTTTCTATTTCTCTCACAGCAAAGTGGGGTATTTGGTCACCCTACTGGGGAAATAAAACTGAAGTTCGAAATCTGCCAAAGGGTAGAAGCCTTGGAAAACGCACCCAGCTTTCACCCGGGAGGCCTGAAGCCCTGAGAGGCTGCACCTTAGAAATGAGGGTGGAACAGAGAAAGACCAGCCCTCGCAAAGTCTGAGGCCACACTTCTCCGCAACTCCGTCCCTGTTTGGAGTAAAACCAGCTGCCCCCTACACTAAGCAACCTGCCAGAATAAAAAGTACAATCGTTCTTTTGAAATATAGCACCATGAGGAATCTTAAATTGTCTCTAGAATTTCTCACAATGTCCAACATTCATCAAAAACACCCAGAAATATGAAAAGAAGTGACTCAAAACCAAGACAAAACGCAGACAACAAAACAAAACTTACTACACCTGAAACTAAGATAATACTATATGTCAACTATAATGAAAAAATGGAGAAAAGACCTGTAAGAGAACCAGATATCACCCAATTATCTGAAACTGACTGCAGAGATGGTTACACGCATCCATGGAAACACCGAAAATCATCAAATTGTCTACTTTAAATAGATGAATTATACTGTATGTGAATTATATCTCAATAAGTGATGCTCAATAGTTTATTTTGCTATATTTCTAAAACTATATTCATGTGTTGTCTTGATTTTAAATGTTAACTGTATTGGAAATAATTACTATTAAAATCCTTTATGTCAAGCAATCTAAATTATCATTGGTTTGTTTTCTTACCATTTTCCCCATTTATTCTTAATTCGAATTCTTTGTAGAGTCTTTCTATGCTTTTCACAATTTCCTCCATCTGTTGATACTCTGGCGGCATCTCTCCCTCCATACTTATGTGGCGACGAAATATCCCAAGCCCAATATCTGTCCAGTTTTCCTGTAAGTATTTGATGATCTTGAGAGAATCATATTTTGACACTAGGAAATCCCCAGTATACTTGTCTCTATCATCACTCAGCATCTAGAGAATGAAAAGGGAGTAAAGAAATCAGCACATTATCCACTAATGATTTTATCAGTGTCGACCCAGATCTTTATTTCACTTATTTTGGAGTTAAATACCTTATTATTATTTGTTCATATCATTTCTTCATACAACATACATTTTATTTTCAAAATTAAAATGAATTTAAATTAGGTTGATACCCAGTAAGATAATCCAGAGTTTACCAGGATGAAAATAATTATATTAAATATTGTACAGGCAAAAAGTGGGTGATAGTCAATTAAGTCCCGGAGAGCTGAGCAAGTTTAATTTGTATACGCCTTGGTAAGGATATAGTACATCTACTTCCACGGTCCCCACTAGACTGGGGAAGCTCCTAGAATATAATGGTTGTATTTTATTCATGTTCTATTTCTCTGTCTAACCCCAACACATGACATATCAATAAACATTTATAGAAGGAACACAGTACAATTTACATATAAAGTTTGCCATTGTACATGACTCAGACAATGGAACCAAATCACCTACGTGCCAATAGGAGTGGCCGGCACAGGGGAGCCCGTGCTGCTGAGCGCCAAGGGTAGGGTCTACGGAGTTGGGGGGACAAGGACTCAATTCTGATCCAGTCACTTGCCATTTATAGATGACTTAGGCAGGTCCCTGAACACAGCTGAGCTTCAGTTTCCCCACCTGTGAGACAGGGCCCATAACACCAGCATCAAGTGGCCGCCACGGAGGGTAAGTAACGTATGGGAAGCACACTTAGCCGAATAGAGTAGGTGTTTAAGGAATGGGAGTTATTATTATTCCCGCTAAGTAAAGAAGCATCATTAATTTCAGTTTTATCTAAGCCATGTCAAAATCGCCAGATAAACAGTAAAAAAGGTCACAAACGAGCTATACTGTGTAGAGGACAACAAACATCAATTCTGAGAATATTCTGCTCAAGTCATTCCTGAAGAGAAGAAGATGGCTCCCTGGGATCTGGGTGAGATGCCATGAGGCCCTGCGCTTGACACTCGCTTTGGAGGAATTTCAGTACCTACTTTCCTTTGTCAGACCACTGTAACGTGATAGTAATTTGATCAATAAAACATCATTTGCATAGCTCAGACACTTGTAAAAGATGCTATTAACAAACAGAATATGGTATAATACACGCAATGGAATGTTATTCAGCCTTGAAAAGGAAGGAAATTTTGACACATGGAAATAAGTCTCACAAAAGGCCAAATCTCAATGACTGCACTTATGCGAGGTGCCTGGTGAAGTCCAACGTGGCAAGCAGAGTGGCGGTTGCCAGGGGCTGGGGAGGCGGAACTGGTGCTAGTGTTTAACAGGCAGAGTTTCAGCTCCGGGCTGAAAAGTTTTGGACGTGGACGGTGGTGATGGTTGCACACCAGTTAAAGGGACTGGATGCCACTGAATGGTACACTTAAAATGACTGAAATGGGCCCTGGCTGGTGTAGCTCAGTGGATTGAGTGTGGGCTGAGAACCAAAGGGCTGCCAGTTCGATTCCCTGTCAGGGCACATGCCTGCGTTGCGGACCAGGTGCCCATGGGGGCCGCATGAGAGGCAACCACACAACAATGTTTCTCTCCCTCTCTCTCTCCCTCCCTTCCCCTCTCTCTAAGAATAAATAAATAAAATCTTTTTAAAAATGACTAAAATGGTAAATTTTATGTTATGTATATTTTACCACAATTTTTCAAAAGATGTTATTGATTTTTAAAGTCCAATTTGTCCTTAAGACAAAAGCCAGGTATAGGAGAGGCACAAATGTTACTGCGTTTGACAATGTGAGGAGAGAATCACAATGACCTTCCCTATCACCCAAGTATCTTTTCCTTTTTTTTTCTGGCAGCCTAACTTTATTTGACCCAAAAATCTATATTAGAACTGAAAATAAAATATTTAAGGATATTGTAAAAACCCCTGTAGTCTTGCTGTTTTCCTCATCTCTCATAAAACTTAGTATGGAATTTTCAAAGGCTGAGACGTGACTCAGCCGGAGGTGAGGAGCGGCGAGTACTTTGATTACCATGTTGTTTATTAGAAAGTCTCACCTTTAGCCACTGCTGGAAGTCTGGAATAAATGGTTCAAATATATTTTCTTTTTTAAGGGATAAAATGTTTTTTTTCCTGAAAGAGGGAAAAAGACAAAGAGCAGGGTCTCAGATCAGGGTATGAAGAAAGAAAATTGCAAATCCATATGCTATATGACAATATTAGGTTTTTCCGTAATGATTTTCAAGCCTGCCTCCCAGGTTCGGCCCCTCTTCCAATAGGCGATCATCTTTAAATTCACAAATAAAAACATACATTCAGACTCCGACCAGGCCTTAGTAACCAGGTCACGGGGTCAGAGGCCGGAATAGAATTGAAAGGGTAGTCTCTGGGTCTCCGGCATCCGACATTAGATCACCATGAGAATAATTCCTGTTGAAACAGCTATCAAAACAATATATGAATAGAAAGGAAGCCTCATGAATAATTAAGGTCAGGAGCCCCAGCTTCTGGGAAGAACGTTCCTGTAATATCTCTGAAGTCTCACGAGAAGAAAGCTCTTGATAAAGAAGTTCCTAAAGAGAAAGGGAGAAGAGAACCATTGCCATCCGCGCCTAGAGTCACCAAACCGAATGGCGGCGGCAACCAGCCTAGATGCGTACCTGCTTCAGCTTCCAGAACCTCCACATCTGCTACCTGGGAAACCTCTTAGAGGACATGAAAAACTGAAACCACCGTTCTCAGTGTGAAATAGAAATGGTACCTAAATGCGCTGAGTGCAGCCTGCATTCAGAGTACACACTCCTACAAAATCTGGCTGCGACTTGGTCCTTCAGCCTAGACTCACCCACTTTATAGGCAGCCTCTTCCATTGTCTGATTTCTCTATGACATGGTACAGGAGCCGATCAAAACCAAGTTCCTTAAAACTGCCACCCATTGATTCCACTTCTCTGCACGTGCACTGTGCTACAGAATTTGTAGATAGATCCAGATATCCAAGTTTGCCAATAGTAAAGAGGGAAGAAAAGACGAAAGAAAAAGAGTTGAACTTTAAATAGAAGTAGCAGTAGAAGGATGGAGAGATGAGGAAGGACTACCAAGATGATTAGCACTAGAAACTTAAGACCATTCACGTTCCTACAGAGTACACCCTGAAGGGTTGCTGGTTACCTTGCCAAAATTAACGTTGGAGTGATCACAAGGTAAAAAAAGACAAAAAGGAGAGAGAAGAAGTGAACTCAGTTATCAGACATGACAAAACATAATCGGAAAGACAAGATTCTTGGAGGCTCACTTATTATTTTTGAAGAACTGCTGACATTTGATAAGGCCATCCTTAATAATTCGCACTTGCTCCCTGGTAGCCTCTTCACTTTCTTCCACTTCCTGTCTAAATTTACTCACTAAGATTTTCCAGTTCTCTGTCAACTTCTGCAACAAGGCAAGGTCTGAAGTATCCTAGATAAAATGCATGGAATCAAACCACTTATTCATTTATTCACGTAACAAATAGTTACCAGATACACCGGGCCATTATTAATATTGTAATACTAGAGACAGCCATAGAAAACAGGTTAAAAATTTAAAAAGATACTCCTTTTTCCAAATATCATCAGTGACACTACTACACAGTCCCACTAGGGATAGATTTTCCATGGCACAAATTATTAGAGACAAGATTTTTTTTTTCCTTTGCAACAGAGCCCAATTTCCCCATAAAACTTTCATGGGAGACAGTGTAGTACATTGGACAGATCTGAAATTTCAAAGCCAAACAGAACCAAATGTGAATTCTAGACATTTAACTGGCTATGTACCGTTGGGGAATGTTATTTAATGTATTTGAGATTAATTTTTCTTGACCATAAAGATATAGATAGAGATAGAGATATCTCCTAGGATTGTCATAAGAATTAAATTAAGAATTAAATGAGCCCTGGCTGGAGTGACTCAGTGGATTGATTGAGTGCTGGCCTGTGAACCAAAGGATCGCCAGTTCGATTCCCAGTCAGGGCACATGCCTGGGTTTCAGGCCAGTTCCCCAGTAGGGGACATGCAAGAGGTAATCATCCATTGATGTTTCTCTCCCTCTTTCTCCTTCCTGTTCTCTCTCTAAAAATAAATAAACAAAATCTTTTAAAAAAATTTAAAAAAGAATTAAATGAAATGACTAGGGTATATAGTTTGACTTTAGAAATACTAAATGCCGCTTTCCTCCTTTGCAACCTTCTGTGCTCACTGAATTTTCCCGTTAAATTGCATAAAATACATTGATAGTATAGCTATTTCAATAAACACAGCTACTTACAATTTTTTAGCATAAACACTAAGAGAATCACACTGTAAATAACACTGGCAGTGTTACTGACTGAGACCAAGTGCTTCAATTGCTTTCATTAGGATAGAAGACAGATATAAAGAAGAGCCTTTATTCACCTTTCCTTAGATTTTTCATTCTGCCCACAATAAAGCACAAATATAAAACTATATTTAAAATTTAATCTATAAATTTAGCAAAGGCTTCTTATAGTCTCCACGACTTAAGTGTGCTGAGGTTTACCTTGCTTGACAGAAGTATGATGAAATGCTTAGCATATTTAGTCCAGCCTTTTTCGTTGAGGTAAAGTTTTTTAGCCAATGTGACTCTATTTCTTTCAATTACCTATTTAAAAAAAGGGCTAAAATTAAGAACCTAAATCATTAACAAACCATTGTAATTACCTTTGGCTGTAATTTACTATGCCCAAACCATTTTCACATCAATTTTTCAGTGAATCATTAACTCAGTCACAATTTCTTATCTAAATCATGAACTAATTCGTATCACAAATTCATGTTTTCTAAAACCAGCGAACTGAAATCAAACTGAAGTATAGTATGTCACACAATTTGGTCTCAAAAACCCTTAACACTCTTAAAAATGAGAATTTCAAAAAGCTTTTGTGTATATAATTATATCTATTGATATTTACTGTATTAAAAATTAAAACTGAAATTATTTAAAATCTACACTTAATTCACTTAAATATAACATTAATATACATGTATGTTAACATAAATACTATTTTTATGAAAAAATAACTTTATGCCCTGGCTGGTGTAGCTCAGTGTATTGAGTGTGAGCTGCGGAACCAAAGGGTCGCCAGTTTGATTCCCACTCAGAGCACATTCCTGTGTTGCAGGCCAGGTCCCCAGTAGGGGGTGCACAAGAGGCAACCACACATTGATGTTTCTCTTCCTCTTTTTCCTTTCCTTCCCCTCTCTCTAAAAATAAATATATAACATCTTTTTAAAAAAGACGTTCTATTTATTCAAAATTAATAAATTATTTTTTACAAAGGAAAAATAACTTTATTTTTCCAAACGAAAAAAAATTAGTGAAAAGAGCATCATGGTTTTACATTTTTACAAATCTCTTTAATGTCTGCCTTAAGAGAATAGAGTTGAATTCTCATATTTGCTTCTGCATTCAATCCGTTGCAATATCCCATATCATGTAACTGCAAAAAAATATCCACTGTACACTCATGTGAAAATGAGAGTGAAAAAGGCAATATTATCTCAGTATTTCAATGAAACCAGTCTGACCTTATGAAAAGGTCTCAGAGAACCCCGGAGGCCCTGGGACCTCCCCTGAGAACCACTGACATACCGAATCAGTAACACAGTCATTCCATGAGTGACTGTTCTGGACACTGTGCGTACAGCTACAAACCAAAGAAATGAAGTCCTTATTTTCAGGGAGGTGACATGCTAGCTGTCCTCTCCTGTTGGAAGGGACTTCAGGGATAATCTCCCTAACACAAAGCCCCAACAATATAAGGTATGCTTTCATAGAACCCTCCACCAGGGGTCGGTTCTCTGCTGTTTAAATCCTTGTAGAGCAAGGGAACTCACTTGTCTTCTTTAATTCTCTTATGAACATGCCTAGCTCCGAGATTTCTTATATGTTTACTGTCATCATTACTTCCTCTGGATGTGTCCCTTTTAAAATTCTGGATCAGGACTGAACATCGTGTCCTAGATGAGGTCTGACCATTCCAGAGGAAAATGGGACAAAAGTCTGAATCTGTGCCAGGTCTTCACTTGCTATTGATACTCTAGGTCCAAGATGCGAGAACAGGTAACCAAACAGCAAACATTTAGAAAACAGAATATTGTGGGACTTTGCTATTTCTCCAAAGCATTACTATAATGGTCCACAGGCTGCCATATTTCAATTCATTTGGCATCTTGAATACAAAAGTAATAGAACCAAAGTGAGGCGTACAGTGATCCTAATACAGTTACATTATGTGAAAAACTAGGAACCACTTTTCCTACTTTATTACCAGTATAAATTAAAGCTAAATTTTAACATGTTCACAAACAACAGAAAAAGTACCTTGCTCATACTTCCTCCTAAGTTCTGTTGGGGGGAAAAAAGACCCCTTAATTGGGCAATAGCCAGGTATTCAATAATGAAGAAACAAACAAAATGTAACTTTCCCTTTCCAAGGACCATAATACGTACACTATTCATCAATTAAACATGCATCTTCATCTTCTAACTTTTTGTCTAAGTGAAATCTGCAAAAGGAAACTTTATCCAGACCGAAAAGAAGTTCGAGTCATGATTCCCGATGAACCAACCTTCAGCGCCAGTTCGTATGTGGCTGAGCTCCAGACATCTCTTTCTGCCATTAACTGTTTGATATCACTCTCCATCCTTCCTCTTTGTAAAGTGTACAAGTCATGGTATTCTTCCACAATTCTAAAGGGAAAATTAAGAAACAGCTATGTAGGCATTTTTTAAAGGAGAACATTGTTTTTAAAAAAGGCAAGTTGGTCCTTTAAAACTGATAATAAGGTAATCATGGTAAAATTGCTGGACATAACACCAACCTATAGCAGAAACAGAAGAAAAAGACTGACATTTCATTTATAAATCTTATAAAAGTCTTAAGCAAAAAGTTCAATATATTGTTCCCTGCTCTAAATACTTTTCTTCATATCCTTCTACCGGACTTTTCACAACATGGCACTCCAGTAGTGTAACAACACTGTTATCTAATGAAGAATTCAGAATACAAGTAGCAATAATACAGCAGTGTCACTTTTATTTCCCATAGAATTAGGATTCTTTACTAAAGGCACAAAGCCCAACTGTTGTGAACCACTATATTTTTAAAGTACAAATAATTAGTATAAGATTTAAATAAATTTTCTACCAACAAACCAAAAGCTTAGTATAATTAAGTACCTTTTCCTTAACTATTTTTACTTCGTTTACCAGAGCATACCTTTTCCTTTTAACTGACACTGAAGCTTCCCTTAGAATTAAAAGCCCTTCTGAGACTAAATACAAACACAGAAGCAAAACTGTAGGAGACCGTTCTGTGTGGTGTGGGCCCAGCTCCCACTCGGAGATGCATAGGACCCACGCTCACGGATAGGTTCTCCCATGGGGAATCAGGCCTGCAATGTGCCTAGGCCACTTTGAGTCTCGCTTTTGCTAAAAAACTCCCTCACCCTGAATTGAGATAGCAAGTGCTGATTGTAACTCCCTAAAATCCATGCTAAACCTGCCTAGGATGAATGTAACTGGCTCAACCACTTTTCCCCTTTTCATTTGCTAATATCCTTCTGTGATGTGATTAGAGACATTGGCCCCTCTGTTGTCCGTAAAAGGTAACCACCTATAACAAACTGGTGCATAGTAAATGAGGACCATCTTATAATGTGGGGAGAAACCCAATAAAGGCTGGTCACGGCAAGGGTCTCGACTTTTGCTCTCCTTGAGAGAAAAGTCATGATGTCCCTTTTCCTCCACTGGACTCGGTAGTCCATGTGAATGTCTCATTTCATCCATAACGCCGCAGACACTGCAGGCCGGTGTCTGCATCACAAAACGAACAGAAGCATTCGACAAACCTTTTGAAATACACGCTGCTAAGGAATATTAGCTTTGCTACAGGAATGAAAAGCCAGCTAAGCAGAATTCTTTCAATTTTGCTAAAAGCCAGGAACCACCTGCATGCATTCCTGGAGCCGCCTTCTAGTTGGAGGCTTCCATTTGTTCAATTCACTGGGAAAAAATTAATCATCTGAGGTGTCACACAGGTGAATACAACCATAAAAATTCCACAAGCTGTATCCATTAAAATCCACCCCCGCAAAAAAACTAGGCTCACACTGCTAATTAGGAAAATGTAAATAAAAGTCAGATGCTTGTTCATACCCACCCAATTAGTAAAAGATATGGGCAAAGGGGAACTCTCGCAGACGGATGAAAGGGTAGCTGCCAGTACAACTGCTCTGTGGAATATTTGGCAACATCTAGCAAGACACGGCTACGCACATCCTATGGCCTGGGACCTCCACTTCTAGGTACACACCTCTGGACAACTCTCACTCAGGAAGACATTCACACAATGTGTATTATAATAGTGCCTGGAGGAGTTAATACACATAACGAATTTCCACTTATAATTTTTTTAAGTCCAATGCTTCGATAAAACTTTGATATAAAGTGTAAAACAAGTATGGCATAATGACTAAATCTGATAACTCACTTGGCATTTTTCTCAGCATCTAAAAGAGCTTGTGTCAAATCTTTGTGGGCTTTCTCTGCTTCCTTTGTTAATTTTATATCATGTGCCCGGACCAAACATAGCTCCCTGAAATAAAGCAAAGAAATGTGACCACCGTAGTTGAAGATTTCCAAAAAGTCCCTACTCAGGAAATCAGACTCACACTCGGGAATCTTCTCAGTTACTGTGTGTACATCTCTTCCGGTTTTCCCACCTCCCAAACCACATCAATGAGTCTAGTGCACGTCTGGGTGAAATCTTGCCAGGTTTGGCAATGGAATCGGGCTGGCTGGAAAGGGCAGAGAGAAGGTGCGGGGGTTCCTCTGGAGTGGTGAAGGCAGGTGCTGACGGGCAAGGCCTCCAGCTTGCTCTGCGCTACCCTCTTCATTCTCGCCAATAATTATCTTGCTACAAGTTAGATGGTCACTAACCTTGGTTGCTACATATGCTTATTCTCTTTCTATTTGAACCTGAACATCCATAATCAAGGCACTGCTCTGTAAACTGAATTGAGATAAATCTCTCTACCTTAGAAGGAAGAACAAGATCTTTTCCCTATCGAATACACACAGAGCCCTCCCTAGTTTCGTGTTCACCTGTGTAACCCATGTCTCTGTGTCTGTATCTACACCTATATCCGGTCCTTTCTGTTCTCTTGTTAAACAAGAAAAGAGAACAAGATAGTTCTCACCTTTAGCCATTCTACTTTCCCTAAATATTTCTGACTTCTCTTTAGAGACATGACTTTGACTTTTGTTTTGTGTTTAAGATAATCACAGTTTTCACCTGGTCAGTTCCTCGATAACATTCTTAAAATTGTACAATTCTTGTAAAATGCGCTGGTCCATCATTCGCTGAGTCACCAAGTCTTTGTAGAAGTCGATCATCTGCCGGGCAATTTGGTCAAGCAATTGTACGTACCGCTCTCTGCATGAAAAAGAAGGCAACAAGACATCACGCAGAAGAAAAGGAAAAGGAGTGAAAACACGTGGGAGAGAAAGCAATGGTAGAGAGAGAAATGGTGAACAGACACAAAGATAGAAAAAGAAAGGGATCCAGGCCGTGTATTCCTGCCATGCTCATACAAGTGGATGAACTGTGAAGAACTTTAACCAGAGTCATAATTATTTGGCATGTAATATCTGAGATGTAAAACAAAATAAGGATGTCTTTGCTTCCTTCTTCTAAACTACGATCTCTATAGGAAACATGTCTAAAGTACTTACATATTTATAACATCTAACAGAGCAGCTTGACTGCAGTGGAATTCTTGTAAATAGTTGAATTCATGACTAAAACCACTTTTCTCAAACTGACCAAAATGTACCTACTGTTTAAAAATACACAAAGAGCTTAAATACAAAAAAAAAAAAAAAAAAAAAAAAAGTCATTTATTTTGCTCCTTAATAAAATCAAACAAAATATCTGGAAATGGTCACAGATGATAAATTACAAATACTGTAATTGAGCAGTCTTTATTTTATATTAAAAGTGATCAAGGTATTATACCCTAACCTTGAGGCCTCAGAATTATAATATATTTGAGTCAGAATGGTCAGTCAGTCTAATCTCTCACCTACGGAAAGAATTACTCAGCCCTTATTTAAACATTTACAGTGAAAGGAAGTTTATCAGCTCAACATGCAGGTCATGTGTCAGGAAACATCCATTTTAAAAACACCTTCGTTAGGCCCCTCCTAGCAACACACGGACAGGGCGCTCTGCAGGGCCTTCTCAACGCATCGCAGCTACGTCCATGACGGAGCGTACGGTTCACCCCCACGCACAAAAGATTATGGCGCCAAACATCTCAACGGAAATCACCTTAGGGAAGTTCTCAACTATTATATTCTTATCATAGAAAATATAATAAAAATGCAGTCTGGCTCTTTATTATCAGTAAGCGAGAGAAGCATATTTTTGTGATTTTTCTCAGGAGCAGGGACAAAACCAGAATTCTAAGACAAAATCCGAAGAGAAACTGGGATGCCCCGACAACTGCTCTCACCTGACTTTGGACAGCAGCTCCCCTCTGTCCGCACAGTCCACGCTGACCTGGCGAATGAGTTCGTGAAACACCGTGTTGTAGATGTTCTGTTCCTGCTTCAGTATATGCAGCAGTTTGTGCATCTGGCAGAAGAGAAGTTAGTTAGCATTTATTATGGTCTCGTCAGTAAACACCATTTTAGGAGTTAACCACTCCGAATGTGAATTAGGTTTTAGAAGCACCTTGATTAATTAATTTGATGAATATTTTCTATTATAAATACATATATAAAATGATATATTATTTTTGAAAAATTTGTGCCTAATCATTGCACCTCTTTATATGATGCGCTGAGGTCACAATATCACTTTCACGTTATTCCTGCCAAAACCCAAAACCCAAAACCTGAACCGAATCACGGCTGCACATCAGACAAACCAAAGCTGAGGAACATTCTCCAGAATAACTGGCCTGCGCTCTCCTGAATATCAAGGTCAAGAGAAATAAAGAACTGTTTCGGATTATAGTCGTCTAAAGAAAAGTGACAAATAGCAGCACTGTGTGATTCTGGGGTCTTGAAAGAAAGGGGGAAGTAGCTATAAAAGCCATTATAGGGACAATGGATGAACTTGGAATATGAACTTGAACTACCATAACAATGTTAAATTTCCCGATTTTGAAAACTGCATTATGGATACGTAAGAGAATGTCTTCATCCATAGGGAATGTACCCGGAAGGGTTTGGTGGTAAAGAGGCATGATGTCGGAACCAGTTACTCTAAAACGGTCAGAAAAAGGAACTTCTGCTTGTAGAGATACGCGGAGAAGGAGAGAGAATGATAAAGCAAATAGGGCGCGATGGAAACAAGTGGTGAACCTAGGTAAAGGTTCCCTACGAGCGCCTTATATTATTGAACTTACGTATATGTTTCAAATTCTATAAAAATAAAAACTTACAAAACGAAAAAGAAATAGCCTTCATTTAAAAAATCTGTATCTGTGTAAGTCTGAAAGAGCCCTTTCATTAAGCACAAAATAAAAATTACAAGTGGTAAGAAAGTACAACTTAATTGGCGGTGGTTTTTATTGGTGCATAAAATATGAAGGATCTTATAATCTGTGGTGCCTAATACTAAATGGAATACAGCAATAATAAAACAGTTGACCCTGGACAGTGCAGGGGCTAGGAGTCCCAGCACTCACGCTGTCGGAAATCCATGTATATCTCTGACTCCCCCAAAACTTGACTCCTAACAGTCTACTGTTGACCAGAAGCCTGATTAACACATATTGTGTACGTTCTATGTATTAAACACATATTGTGTACGTTCTATGTATTATACACTGTATTCTTACAATAAAGTAAGCTAGAGAAGAGAAAATGTTATTAAGCAAATCATAAGGAAGAGAAAAATACATTGACAGCATTTACTGAAAAAATCCACGTGTAAGTGGACGACATAGCTCAACCGTGTTGCTCAAGGGCCAACTGTCCTGACGGTGAATCGCATGCTGTTTCCCACAGGCTGAGCGCGGACTGCTCTGAGCCCCCTACATCATTATGTCACTAAATCTCCACAGCCACCACACGAGGTAAATATCATCATCATCGCTAATTCACAGATGAGGAAATTGAGGCACAAAGACACTAATGACTTGCCCAGGGTCACCAGCTAATCAATGGCAGGGCCAGGATTCCAATCCAGACACCCCACCCTCGGGAGTGCATGCTCGTAACCACGAGCTAGGTCACGCTGATCTCTGCAGTTACCTTGGTTGGCCCTGTATAGTCCTGATTTTCCACACCAGCCCTCTCTAGCATAGTGTCCATCACGTCACTCAGCTGGATCACCTCCACTCTTCTGTTAGGTTTCCTGAAAGATTGAGATGGCGGACGTAGTAATTACTGTTACAACAGGTCATCCTCAAATCTCAAAAACAATATAACATGCACAAAGAAAATACATATACTACAGCATATTAATGGTATCTTAAGGTATTACACCTGTAATTATTGATCTAGTGGGGTATCAGTAATACAGCTAAAAAATGCAAATAGTATGATCCTCTGTTCCGTAAAAGAAAATAATGCTCCTTCCCCGCAAAATTCTATTGTGTGTGGTTGTAAAAACAGAAAAATGTGGAGAGATAAACACCAAGCTATTAATATTGGTTACTTCATAATGTAAGACAGGGAAAAAAAAACAAAGAAGAAGTAAAAACAAAAATACTGTAGTAAAATGGAAAGATACTAATGGTTAAATGTAGCATATGAAAGTATTTTATACATCATCTAGCAATCCCACTTCTGAGTATTCATCCAAAGGAAATGAAGCCAGGGTCTCAGTGAGATCATTGCCCACCCCCCGCACCCCGCATCCCGCATTCACTGCAGCACAAGTCGCAACAGGTGGAGACAACAAAGATGGCCGTCGGCGAATGAATGGATGGAGAAAGTGTGATGTATACGGACACTGGAATATTTTCCAGCCTTTAAAAAGCATGAAATTCTGCCACACACAACAACATGGATGAACCTGCAGGATATCATGCTGTGAAATGAGCCGGTTACAGAGGACAATACTGCACGATTCCACGCACACGATGCATCTAAAATAATTAAACTCATAGAGTCACAGAGTGGAGTTGTGGTTTCCAGGGGCTGGCGGGAGAGGGAAATGGGGAATTGCTAGTCAATGGGCACGAAGGTTCAGTTGCACAAGGTAAGTCCTGCAGATCTGCCGTACAACACTGCGCCTGTAGTTAACCCTGCGGTGCGCACCGCGAAATTTGCTGAGAGTGGATCTCACGTTGTGTTCTTACCGCAACAAAATAGAATGTAAATACAATGAAAAGAATTTCAACACTGTTTTTAAAGAGCATTTTATAATACTCCAGTACTATAAATATGTAAAAATTGAGTATGTAATTGGTCAAATGAAAATACTGATTAGATGACAGAATTGCGGGCGATTATTGTCTTGGGTTCCTGCTGTTGTTTTAATATATATGCATATAGTTATTCTTTCTAAGAAACACTTTTAAAAATAAGCTGTACTTACATGGATGGGAAGAGCAATAGCCTGTTTTCGCTGTCTTTGAGCAGAGTAGTGTATTTGCTGCAGTGAATAAGACAGGTAAGTGTTACCATAAGAAAATCATCCGGCCTGCTTATCGCAGATCACAACATGGTCAACCGAAGACCTTGCGGAACTGAGACGCTTGACGGTAGCCAGAAAGGGCCACCATTTTGCACACACACTCGTACCTAGGTAGTCTGAGACATGCACAGGTACAGGTGTGATGGTATTTGTCACGCTTGGAACTTTTTTAAGTAAAGGACCTTGAATTACATTCCTTAATATGTCAGAATATGAAAACTGCCTTGATTCACTTAAAAGCAGCCTTTTTAAAAGTGGAAGGATTGTCTAAGAACACTGAAGTCAACAAAGTGACTAAACAGGTTATAGAATTAATAAGAAGCAAAGATAAAACTAGAATGCCATTTTCCACCTCACCCCCACCCCTACCCTATCTGTCCTCTGGGGGTGCTTGTTTACACCTGAACCAATATCTCGATGAGAAAGACATGGTGATCCTTTAAATCCATTCTTAGTTATGCACCTTTTTTTCTTCCCCTAGTTCATAAGCATTTCCTTTGGTTCTTTCCCCTACTGGAACTCAGTTGGTTAATAAGGTCCATTTTCAGAATTTAGATCAGTAAAAAAATCTCCAGGGAATATAAAGACTCGGTTTCAAAAATGAGTGTGTACGAAGGACTAGAAGCAATGACATCCCAAGAGCAATGAGCACACTTGGCACCCAGACCTTGGTTTCTAAGTCTCATTCTCCACCAAAAGGAACCAGTGCTCCTTGGAGGAGTGGCTCGGAGTTCATTCCAGATACCTAAAAACCTTATTGAGCCAGAAAATAAGAGAACGTTCAGAGAATTATGCAGACATGCCCAAAGAACACAAGAGCTAGCTCAAAGGAGCTAGCTTTAGCAAAATCTGAAAAAATCTTAATATCAAAATAAATAATCATAGTAAAAAAAAATAATAACCCATTGGACACAAAAGAAATCCATAGGTCCATATGGTAAAATGCTAACTAACAAATACAGAAGAAAGAAAGGATGGAGCTAAGAAAAGACCTGTAACTACGGGTTGCTAGAAAAAAATAAACGAAAGTATTTGGTGGTGAAGGGTCATAAAGTCTTACTCTTGAACAGTGTAAGTGTGTGTGTGTACGTGTGTGTGTACCTGTGTGTGTGTGTGTTAAAGCAAGCGAAGTACTCAGTGAGTTGGAATAGAGGGCACAGGCAGTGCTTTGTCCTATTTTTGTGGCTTTTTAATTATTTTGAAATTACATAAAAATTAGAAGGTTCCCCCAAATCGGTTCTATTTGGCTCTTTGACGAAACATGGTTCTGAGACCCACCACACAAGGAAGCGCCATGTAACACGGGCGCGGGCAAAGCAAACAGAGTGACAGCGCCTGGGTACTTCTGTACGAAATCTCAGCCCAAAGTTCTAGCTTTTTAAGCTGTGAAACAGTCAGGTGTTGTTCCAAAGAATAAAAACAAGATCCCACTTTCAGTCCTATAAACAGGAAAACTGGAGGTGAACGGTCGGCGTGGCGGAGCGGAGCCCTGGAATCGTGCAATAAGAGAGTTCCGCTCAGAGGGCTGCTCTCCCGTTGCCTCCACGGCCATTGTTCCAAACCATCCTTCAAGAGGCATAGTCAGTGTGAACAAAGGTCCATTTTCTTAAAGTCAGAACTAAATAGTAAGAAAAGATGGAGAATTTAATCACTGAAACCCCAAATTCTTGCAAGACTTTTTCATTAATTTCTTTAAGTGATTTCTGTCTGAAATGGTATTAGGACAGAAGGCTGAATGCCTCCTCCTCCCAGGGTAGACACTGCCCAGGAACGTGAGTGAGCTGTGTTCAGCTCCTCTGTGTTCGGAAGGAGGAAACGGTCCGTTGGTCAGAAACTCGGTATGGACCACGGTACTCACTCATCGTAACACTCCAAACCTGAGACGCCTGTGTTTGACACGATATGGAATTCTTCGGGAATCAAAGTATCTGTTAGTTTCTTTGGCTTAAAAAGAATAACAAGAATGAAAACATTAGTCCATTTTTAAAAAATGAATTGCACAAATCCTAATTCTTATCCCAAAGGGATGCTGTTTAGAGATTTTTTTTAATATATGTTATTGATTATGCTATTATAGTCGTCCCATTTCTCCCCCATCATTTCCCCCCACCCTGCACACCCCCTCCCACCCACATTCCCCCCTTTAGTTCATGTCCATATGTCATAAATTTATTAAGAGATTTTGATTAGAAAAAATAACAATATTAGTAATATGGGACATGGCAAGTAGTCAAACAATTTTTCACCAGAGCATACTTTGTAAAGAACATGAATTACATAATAACCTTGGTTTTAATGTTAGTTACAGGTATCCCTTATACTCTTCAGAAGTCCACTGACTCTTTAAAATTCAATAGGAATTTAAAATTTAGTTTAGCAATATCCCCAAAATAAGAATTCTAACTTTAAACTGTGGATTTCAGGGGAAAAAAATCTAGGCTCCTCTCCTGTATTTTCTAGATTAAGTGAAAGACCATAGTTTGGAAAATGGCTTAACATAAGATACATTTTATCTTTTCTCACTAAATACCCTTTTCTAGAAATAATTAAAAGCGCTACGAAAACCGATAAGCGATGCAGGTTGTTGTTACGGTACAATATTGCTTTATGTTCTGGGGGAAAGTTTCTTTTTAAGTAAAGAGAAGGAGGTGAAATTATTCACGGATACTGGCTTTACCTTATGAGGCACGATGGCGCCGTCACGTGACTGTAAGGAGCGGTCCGGATGTGGGGGACAGAGGGTGCTCTCCCTGGCCTCTCCTTTGACATATTTCATGTCGTACAGAAAAGAAATATCCCTGAGAAGTGAGAAAGATACGTTGACAACATCAGTTTCCTGTCTGGAGACTGGATAAGTAAGAGTGGGTTAAGTTTTCCCCGGGTTATTTCCCCCACTTACGTCCCAGATTTCATCTTTGCCCTCATCCTTGGGGGTCTCATTTCATCCGTCCTAACCTCTGTGCATCTCCCCCTCCGTTGGAACACTCCCCCTGGTCTGTAACTCAGGGCCCTCCCCCTTCTAAAAATCTCCCCTGACCATGCATTGTCATGTTACCATGATCGATGGATCGATGGATCAATGATCTATCTTCTATCTCTCACTTTCTGTCAAATAGCAAACTTCTTGAAATTCCCCCCAAATCTGATTTCCATCTCCATCTCTGCTCTGAAACTACTCTCCAGAAAGCTGGCAATGACCTTCCACTGCTAAGCTATCAGGTCTTATCTTTCACTACTTCCCTGGATTTTTTCCAGGGCTGGTCACCTTTCTTTCAAAAAAACCCTCTCCTCCATCACTGTGTTGCTGGGCTCGCCGGGTTCTTTCATCCTCTGTTAACTGCTCCTCCTCGGACTTCTCTGTGACCCCCTGCACGGAAATGCTCCACAACATTCCGTCCTCGCCCTCTCTTCTCCTCTGCCTCCGCTTCCTCCCTTGGCAGTGCCATCAAGTCCCTCCTTATTACATTTGTCACCTCCGGACCCAGCTGCTGTCGCCCTCCATTCTGACTTTTCACCCTCCCGAGTTCACGAGTTCTACCAGCAGCACCACTCGACTCATCAAAACCTCAGCATCCATAACTGATCCCTCCCCATCCTTAGCCCTCAACACCCACCCGTCACGAACACACTAACTTTACAGTCACCCTCGCATCATTCCAGCGGTTGCTTTTCCTGTGTTTTTGCCACTAGTCCAAGTTGTGATCACGTTTTATGTGGATTCTCAAGTTTCTCCAGTATATTCTACACACTTCTGCCAGATTTATCTCCCTACAGAGGCTATAATCCTGTCACTTACTACACATAATTTTCACATGTCTCTGCCCTTCCCTCCAATTTTAACTGGTATTGCCATTATGCAGTTATGCATAACAGGTATGTTGGTTCACAAAAAGAAAAGAGAACTACCCCACGGTCCAGCAACACCATTTCTGGATACACGGTATATGCAAAGGGACTGAAATCGGGATCTCAAAAAGGTGTCTACGTGCCCAGGCTCACTGCAGCATGATTCACAGAAGTGAGGACAGGGAAATAACCTAAATGTCCATCAGCAAATGAATGGATAAAGAGTATGGAGAGATGTTTACAACAGAACGTGATTCAACCTTAAAAAAGAAGGAAATCCTGCCATCTGTGACAACATGGATAAATCTAGAGAACAATACACCAAATGAAGTAAGCCAAAGAAACACAAATACTGCGTGACCTCCCGTGTGAGAAGAGGCAGTAGGAAAGGGGGGAGAAAGAGGATGTGGTCAAAGGCGCAAAGTCTCAGTGACGCAAGATGAACGGGTTTTGGAGATCTAATGTGCAGCATGGCAACGGCACTTAACAAAATTGTACTGCATCCTTGGAATTTGCTGAGAAAATAGATCTTAAATATAATCACACACACACACACACAAGACGACAATACAGAGATGACGGATAAGTGATTTAGCTCGATTGTGATGATGTCACAATGTATATAATTTTCAGAACGCCTAGTTGTACACCTTAAACATACACTTTTAATGTGTCAGATATTCAATAAAGTTTTTGTTCTTTTTTTCACGCTGTGTTATCTATCACTAGTACCTACTTGTAGCATATTTTCACCACCCCATCATCAATGGATGGACAGTTGAGTTGTCTCCATGTTGTGGCTACACAAATAATATCACCATGAATGTTCAAGTAAAGTTTTTGTGCAGATGGGTATATACGTCGGAGTGGAGTCCCTGGGTCATGTGGCAACTCTATGTTTAACTCTCAGGAACCGCCAGAACTTTTTCCAAAGAGGCCACACCATTTTACATTTCTAACAGCCAAGTATGACACTTCCAATTTCTCTACATCCTCACCAACGCTTATTATTGTCTGCTTTTTTATTACGGCCATCCTACTGGGTGTGGCAGTAGTGCTTCACTGGGGTATGATTTGCATCCCTATGGCTAATGAAGTTGGGCATCTTTTCATGTGCTTCTTGGCCATTTTTATCTTCTTTGGACAAATGTCTATCCAAGGGGACACACTGTTGGACCCTTACGCAGCCTTGGAAGCAATGACCTCCACGAGGGGTCAATCCCATCCTGTTCTGGGAGTCATCCCCAAGGGCACTGCTTCACACCTGCTCCTTTACCACTTCCAACCATTTTGTAAATACTTGATTTCCTGCTTAAATTATCGAGTGTTTTATTTTCTACATCGAATTCTGATTAAAAGAGTTGGTGGAAATATTACTCAGAGGCTATTTGCCTGGTAGTTTTGTATTTTACGGCTTTGCTCTGAGTATTTAAGGTTGCTATGCAAGTTATCTCTTATTATGAATACTATGAATTGTGCACAGATGTATTAATTTTCTACTGGTGCCAAAACAAATTACCCCAAATTTAGCAGCTTAAACACCACCAATTTATTATCTTATAATTCCATAGGTTAATAGTTTAGCACTGGCCACACTGGCATAAAATCAGGGTCTTAAAAGGGCCAAACCCCTCTCTCGATGCTCTGGAGGAGCATTCCTTTCTTTGGTCATTTGGGTTGTTAACAGAATTCAGTTCCTGGTGGTTCCAGGACTGAGATCCCTGTTTCCTGGATGGTTGTCAGCTGAGGGCCACCCCCGGCTTCTAGTGGCCAATGGAGATTCTCAGCGTGTTCTCTCGCCTCCTCCATCTTCGGAGCCAGCAAGGGCAGGCAAATGCCTCTCACACTTTGAATCTGTGCTCCTTCTGGCTCATCTCTCCAGCCCATGCAAATGCCTTCCTTTTCGACGTTTAAAGATGCGGGCATTCAGTTCGGGGCCCATCCCGATAATCCAGGATAGTCTTTCCATCTCTCAAGGTCCTTAAACCCAACCACGTCTGCCAAGTCCCTTTTGCCATGTAAGGTTCCAAGGATTACAGTGAGGACATTATTGTGCCCGCCACAATACGATCTCCGCATTTACAAATCCCAAGTCAAAAGTCATCTGATTGACATTAAAGCTTTTCTGTCAGTTACTAGCCACATTTTGATAGAGCTCATTTTAAATATCTTGTAACTACTGTTCCTATTAATAATTATGGCCATGATCTGAAGGCATAAATTTTAGATACTTTATGACACTTAGGCCCCAGGACTCAAAAGTCAATAGCCCAATTTCCTGCCATGTTTTCTAGCGCTGATGTAGCTGAGTAGTAACACCATATATTTAAATAGCCAGCGCTGTGTAGTTTTGCACGTGCTCTTCCCTTCATTATTTCCTGTTTGTTCTAGATCCCTGGAGTGCGTCTATTGTTCCCTTCTTATAACTGAGAAAACGGAACACAGAGGGACTTCAGCACCTACCTAAGTGCTAGTAAACTCCAACATTTCTTTCAGATGAAGTGCTATTTCAGTAAGAAGCACTCAGTTGATAAATGGACCATATGTAGAAAACGAAGGTCACAATTTTCACAGGAAGATGTTGACATTTAGAATATTTTTAGGAATGATCTAAAGACAACAAATGGAATTTACGGATTTAATCTGAAACTGTGTAAAGGTTGAGGGTTCATTCTGAGGAAAACCAGAGACTCAGCAGTTACTTTTCAAGGCTTTCCACATCTTGAAGCTACGTCACCCAGCATTCCTCAGATGCTCAAATAAAAGAGGCGCTGGAGGCATTCTGCCTGTCCCTTTGATCTTGTCCCTCTTACTGGGGTACAAACAAACGGGAGAGTAAGGGGACAAGTACAGAAAGGCATGCAAAAAAGCAAGTGGAAACAAATGAAAATAAGCACAGTTAGCGCCTACTGCCCCCCTACTGATAAGCTGGTCCCTCCTCAGGCTGTATTGTGATTCATCAAAGATACTGATGCGAGCTTTAAAATCTGTGATTCTGAGTTTATCAGCTGTGCCCCGCCAAGGAAATCAGACAAGGAGAAAGTGACTATCTGAATGCACCCCTACTATATTCCTTCTTTACCTTCCGGCTCCCTTTAGTGAAACGGGATGGTCAATCAGATATCTGAATTTATTCCTTCGAACAGGGTGATGCCAGACGTGATCAACGGGGCGTGGAAGGGTGCCCTGGTGAACAGCAAACCGCCAATGCAAGAAAAATAAAATAATAGTAATAAGTTGAATACACACAGCAGAGGGCGCCCTCGTCAAATAAAATCTTATTCTCAGTCATTTTGAGTATTTACTTACATTAAGGGCATTTGTTTATTCTACAGAAAAAAGAGAGAGCGAAATTCTTATTCCATAACACTGAAAAAAGATTAAAACTAGAACTATTCCATGTGAAAGGAAAATATCAAGACTAAGAGTAGTAGTGATCAGTTAGGTAAATTACATAAAAACAAGTTAATGAAAATACTCAGGTATTTCCTTGGAAACATTCATGCAAAAGAATTTAGTTTTCAATATAGGAAATTAATTTAAAAATACTTTTTAAGATAATCTGGAATATATAACATACGCTCAGTAAATATTTATTGAACTGGATACCAAAAAGAGGAGTGTTTATCAGTAAGTACCTTCTGTGTGTATTACACACCTTTGGGGTTTTAAGTTTCTTCGGAGGCAGTAAGTTTTCAGGACAAGGACCGGCACTGGCTGCATAGGTCAGAGAAAGGAGAACTTCTTCCGGGATGAACTCGTTCTGAAGGGAAGTCGGAAGGGGTTTTGAACGATCCACCATATCTTTTTTCTCCCTTAGCTCAGGAAGTCCTAAGAAAGTAATGGGAAAGAAAAGCTTACTGTGGTTTTTCGGAGGTAGCTGGAGATTCCCAAGCTGCCTATGTTTATGCCTTCTAACATATGTTTTAAATGTTTCTAACATTTATATGCTTCTGGTTGCCAAGAATAGTAAGAATATTTAAAACACCAACCATCATCTGGTCAAGAAAAAGTTACTCATATCGCCTGCCCTACTTACACTTCCATCAGACACAGGTTCACACACTCATGTACAAAGATGAACTCCCATTATTCCAAATTCAAAGTTGAAAAATAAATTCAGTTCACTTGCTCAGTTACCTGTGATAGCCTTAAGACGATGGGAATGTCTCTTTTCCCTTTGAGGTAAAATGACTAAAGAAACCTCCTGTTCTCAAAACCGTCAAATTATTTAATATTTTTTTTCTATAGAAGTTCAAAGGCAAGAACAATTGCATTAAATTGGGACACTCAGAGAGAGTGAAAGGGATCTATCTGCTTTGGGCTTAAAAGGAAAAGTCGAATTGGGATTGCTGGAGACGAAGAGTGGAGCGATCTGAGCAAATCGATCGAGTAAGAACAGTACTGTACATAGAGTGGTCTACGCAGCTTGACTAGGGCAGAGGAGATGGAAAGGTAGGGCAAATACAGGAAAAGGTCTCCTTTGAAGTCAGTCACAGAGAATGGGGGTGGCTGCTCCTAAAGAACTCTCCACTAATCTCTGCTCCTTCCTGAATATGGCTTAAGTTAATTTCCATAAGGAGGCATCCCCTTTGATCACCATCGAAACCTCTCAAGACCTCATTACCAAATGTCTATCTCTTGAAAATTTGGGGTGGAATCAGAGTATCAGAGGAAGTAGAAAATGGAAACAAACAAACAAAAAGATTTAGGTGGGACTTTTTAGCACAATCTCCCCTAAAAACAAGATGCTGGTGAGTTGGAGGACACTTTAATATGATGGGGGTAGGAATGAGTCCAGCTGATTATTTCCTAAGCACAGATCTACATTTATCTGCTTATGAATTAAACTCTAAAATACGGAATTACTTTCATTTAAAATAATTATGAAAACCTGATACAAACTGATTCCTTACTTGGTACCAAAAAAAGTACTGTTTCACACAACTATTGGCATGTAAAATAGAGTGCATTTAAACAGAACATCTTCAGCCTTTGAAAAAAATGACACAGTAGTCCTTAGGCGGCGTTGTGAAACAGGGGTCTCACTCAAAAATACTGTAAAAGGAAAGGCTTTGATTTTACAAGTGTATTAGGACAATGAAGCTAATTAACATATCCTGAAATCTCAGATTAAGGAAAACCGTGGACGGACCATGATTTCTGTCTATAGCCATGATTTTTTATGTCCGCGGAAACCTCGAAGAACTTTACCTGTCTCTTCCTTGGATGCAGAGACTCTTAACTTTTTGCCCTCGAACGACGTGGAGGGTGTTTTCGGGTGAGCCATAATAAACAATGCCTCCAATCACTCTCTTCAAGTAATTTGAAATAGCCTTCCGGAAAAATTAACCTAGAAACAAGATCAGCAACAAGTTGGGCAGGGTGCAGGCAGAGAGGGCGGAGGGGGGGGAGTTAGAGACCTATTAGGAGCTTCTGTTAAATATCGGAGTTGACAATTCATCTAGCATGGGTTTTCCTTCTTCGGAGAGATTTCAGCGTTCCCTCGGGTCATTTGACCTAAGAAGCCTGGGGGTGTGCCAGGGTCTACACCCAGCCCACGAAAGGCACCCTGGGCCACCCACCGACGCCAGCACCCGTCGGCTCAGTCCGGCCTCCCCCACAGGCAGCGCCCTGGCACGCCAGCTGCACGGAGTCGGGTTAGGCACCGGTCGCACCGTTTGTGCCTAAGAAGTGATGGGAAATGGACACTTGCAACCGGTACTGTAGGTTATGTTTCCCGCCAGACTTCTTGTGTCTCTCATTTTCTTGGAACGCCTAAGTGTCGTCATGGCAACCAAGGACCCTGAGCCTTAGCCGCTCTCAATGCGGATTGCCCTGGGCGGTGCCTGCGGAGAAGGGAGACGACTGAGAAAAACCCTAAAAGTCTTTCGGGGTCTCGGTGCGTTTTAAAGGTTCAGTAGTAATAGAGAATAAAAGTGTTAAATGAGGTGTCCTCACGGAGCCTGAAAGTGTCTCCAGCTCGGGGCTTCCGCCCGCAGGCTGGCGACAGTGCGCAAGTGCGCACGCGCCGGCGGTAGCCGGCGTCCCTCTCCCACTCCCGCCGCACTACCCTGGGGCTCGCGAAGGAAGGCGCTGCGGCGCTTGAGCAAGCAAGCGCCCCCTAAGAGTTTTTGTCACCCGTTTTTTCTCTGTTTTGCATCTTTCTAAAAGCCAAATTCTCGGGCAAATGGGGTAAACACTCTTCAGTTGCCATCCGTTGAAGCTTTATTGTGGATGTTGCCTTGACCTTGACGTGTCTCCATCCAGTCTTCTTTGGATACTGAGCACCGCCTTACCGAACACGTGGAAGCCATTCCTCGGTCGGGGCTTTTTTTTTTTTTAAATGGCTGGAGACAGAAGAGGATATTGCACTTTAGACAGAGCCAGCCTAAGTAAAATTGTTGGCTGTTCTTGCTTAAAAGCCTGTTCTCAAAAAGAATGTGATAACGCATTTGCACTTTGGATTTGAAGCCCCGCCCCATAACGCCACCACGGATCATTTTGTATGAGACAGGGCGTAATGCCAAATAATGCCGGTGGAATCCCAGCGGCTTCTATGTTGATAGACTTAAACATAGAGTCTATGTTTCTGGTTTCTAGAGTAATAGCAATGAGAAATACAAGCAAAACGTTGGAAATAGAAACAATCCCTAAGCCCTGGCCGGATGGCTCAGTTGGAGCCTAGTCCTGTACACCAAAGGGTTGCCGGTTCCATGCCGTGGGTCATGGGTCGCTTGTAGGAGGCAACTGTTTCTCCCACACCAGGTTCGCTCGCTCTCTCCCTTCCCCTTCCTCTCTCTAATAAAGATATCCTCTGTGAGGTTTTTTAAAAATCTCCAAAGACCCTTTTAATTCTAGTCAAACACCTTGGATGTCAGCATTTTAGCCTTTACCCCTCTCTCTAGTCACCCTAATTTTTCTCTAGATTTTCCAAGGATTAAAATACACACAGAGTTCACCTTTAAGGACTGGCAACCATCAAGACCCGTGATGCAATGCACAAGCAGGTGGAAGGTAACTTTCTCCCAAGTGTATTGCTTTCCTTGCTCCTCACTGGTGCTGTGACTCTAGTTTGGAACCATAACCATGATAGTGAACTTCAGAGGTCCCAAAACTCCAGCATCAGTTTACACATGGTTTACCAAGCATTTAGGTAATGGAAGAACAAAGTAAATCTTCTCGCATAATCTTAACCTTTTTAAAAAAAAAAACATCTAAGTAGGGCATTGATAGAAGAGATGGAGATAAGTGAACAGATTCAAGAGATAATAAAGTCAATAACAGGATTAAGTGATTGGATCTGGAAGTAAAAGACAGCAAAGGTTACTTTTCATTTTCCAGCCTGTGCAATGATGTGATTATACATTGTTTCCTAAGCAAAGGTCTAGGTTAAAGTTACAGAAGTAGATAAATAAGCACAACAGATGAAAACATATTGTTACACTAAGACCACTGTTATTGAAGAATACAATTTAAACTCTTCTCTTAATTTTGAGTTATACTGAGAACACTAAAATAGAGGAAGATAAAATGCAAGACAAGCAAGTAATCATTCTCCTAAACGGAAATGTCCAGACATGTAAAAGAGTCTGTCATAGTTGTCAATGGGGCTAGTTTGCTTGTTGGTGTCAGTTGACTTCCCTGGCAGCTTAACACCAACTCAGCAGAAGGGTCGTCCAGGGCGTGACCATTTTCTCAGCAGAGAGCCAGTGTGACCCCCCAACATGCCCCGAACTGAGGAAACCACAAGGAACAGTGGGTGTGCTTGTACAGCAGTCTCCTTCTTACCAGCTCATTTTCCAAGTGTGCAGAGAGGGCTTACGCGCACCTCTGTGCGCACCTAAACATGGCACGCAAAGCTCCCTGAAGGGGTCTGAGCGGGGAGTAGGCCAGAATTTTTCAATGTGACTAAGAAATGAAGGTATTAATGACAAATGTTTTCAAAGAGACGCTGAGAAGCTGAGGCACCGCTCAGCCCAACACTCCCAGGGCAGAGGAGCTCCTAGTGCTGCTTCCACACAAGGACACCCTAGACCCGAAACGTTCCACCGACCGTCTTAGTGTCCAGTCAGTGTTCAACTCGCCGAGTACCCTCCCGATTCCACAGGGGTGTGCCTGCAAGAAGTAACATGCTTTCGTCTTGTTCACAAGTGTATCTTCAGTACACAGCACAGTACCTGGCACGTGGTGTTGATACAGTCTAGAATAAATTCATCTTCCTCATTGCACAGGAAGTTGGGCTTTTTCAGAGATCACACACACCCCAACCTATTATCACTCCATGTGCAATTGCTCATGGTATATTTACAAAACGGCATTCTCCTGCTTTAATCAGATCTGTGAATCTAGTTATTTTGGGTCCAAATGCAAGCTGAGCCTAGAAACGCATGACCCTGAACTTTAGTAAATTCAAGGAGGGGCATGTCCTCTTTCTGAGGGGACTTCCCCTTCCCACTCCTCTGCAGAGGCAGGTGCATTAGAGTATTTTCTTGGCTGTTACCACCATACAACGGGTCCTCTGAGTCCATAGGTCCTGCATCTGCCAATCCAACCAACTGCAGATGGAAAATAATTGAAAAAAATTTAGATTGTTGCTGACATTACTATGTAGTTACCATAGTACTATAGTACTATGTAGTTAGGCCTATGTTTGCATCTCCTGAACATGCTCAGCCTTTTTTACTTGTCATTATTCCCTAAACAATACAGTATACCATTTACATTAGGGATTATACATAATGTAATGATTAAATTATACAGAAGGATGTGTAGGTTATATGCAAACACGCCATTTTACATAAGGAACTTGAGCATCTGTAGATTTGGTATCCATGGGGGATCCTAGAACCAAGCCCCCTCAGATAGGAATGTTTCTATGCATAGAATGTTACAATGTCAAATCCTACTTGTATCATGTTCCTACTATGAGATTCTTTGGAAGGAAGTGAAGCAATTTATCTTGCTTCAAAATCAGTTTCCCCAAGCCTTGTCTGTTATTAAGGCACACTTCCACGGTGGCCGGGTGGCTCAGTTGGTTGAAGCACCGTCCCATCCACCAAAATGTTGCAGGCTTATTTCCTGCTCAGGGCGCATACTTAGGTTGTGGGTTCAATCTTCGATCAGGGTGCTTATGGGAGGCAGCTGACCAATGTTTCTCCCCCCACATCGACGTGTCTGTCTCAATCCCTTCCTCTCTCCAGAAATCAGTAAATATATCCTTGAGTGAGGATTAAAAAAAATATAAAGGCACACTTCCCAGCCAATATATTCTCACGTTTTATTAGAAACCTAAGACCATTTCTATCCCTTAGAGGGGGGTAGGCAGTGCATTTGTAGAAATACCCATTCATGAGTTTTAAAAGGCCAGCGACGAAAGGAATCAAGCCACAAACAGTGACCAACATAAAGAGGCCCGAGAGCTGGTGTCACTGCTCTTCTTGGGGCAAGTCAAGTCCCAAGTAGGTCCCGTCACTTCTCTGTAACCTGGAACACAGCTCTCCGTTATGCTGGGTAAGAAAGGCCTGCCACGTGCCTTCTCTCCGGCTGCATTCAGCACGTAAAGCTGCCTGGCGTTAGGCGGAAAGCATCCGGGACATGCAATACACAGTTAACATAAATACCGAGTTAACACTGAATGCACTGGAAGTTACTCTTAAAACAGTATTTTTTCCCCCAAATCTATTTGTTTACCGCATTCTTCACATATGCAGTATTTCGCCTTTTTGTGTATGTGTGATACCTTTTGAAGCTTACAAATACTCAGGTAATGTGAGTACAATGCACAGCACAGGGTCCGGCAGAAGTAACGCCTGCGTGAGTGTGGTTGGTGGGGTAATAACATGGGTGTGATAACTTACAGTTTTAACGTGCACATTTCACCTAAAACGTCACAGAGTGGGCTTGAGTGGGATATTGTTATGTTACAGAATTACGCGCTTGTGGTTTTGTAATAAAGGATCTTGTAGTCAAGAGGGGCGTTGTTTGTGCCGGACTCAGTAAATACAAAGTGACGGCACCAGTGACAAGACACGCAGGGTCTGGAGGGGAAGAGGGAACAGGAATTCAGGAAAATGAGAAAAAAACACCTTTAGTTACAGAAAAGCCTTTACGCCAGGGTCACACTCCAGTGACCCCTCTGCTTTCTCGGAGGACCCCGGACTGAAGGCACAGGCTGGAGTCAGACAGACACAGGAAGGAGCTGCCTGCACGATGGCAGGGCCTCCCCGGGGGCTCGGGCTCTCCCCCCACCCAGCGCCGGCCCCTCACACACGGGAACTCCCCTACACAGCTGGGTGCCCGGAAGTGCCTTGTGTTGCAAAGTTGTTTCAAAGAGAAAGTGCGCCTACCACGTCACCGAAACAAACAAAAGAACACTGGGAAGCACAGTGAAGTGTCTGCTAGCTTAAAGGGCACGCTGACTGAAGAAATGTAAATGTAATGGTGTGGAAATAAGGAAGAAAGCATTTAGAAAAAACAGTAGAGAGGCAGTTGTAAATTTTTTTAAACTTATATCACTTCTGAAATTAACCCTTTCTTTTTCTCAAATCCAAAGTAGCTATTATATTTTACAGGAAAAAAATGAAACTAAATATTAAGGATTTCGTAGATTATATAGATTGTATAGCTTTCCTACTGGCCTATCAATTTTATCATTTACCGATTTCCTGGGCATTAAACTTTGAGTAGGGAAGGGGATGGGCTAACCAAGCAAGAAGGGCTCCACTCTCCCTGTTTCAACCAGAGTAGCCGCACAGATATTTCACATCCTTTATAAACTGGGCTCCAAGCACTACAGAAACGTTAGTGATGTTAGCAGCTAACCAAATATGTAAGCTTCACAAATAACTTACATAAGCTTTGGTGATACCATTCCTCAAAGCATGTCCCATTCCTCGATTTCTGAGCCATAAACATAAGGCCTAGAGATAAGATTCACAAAACCATGTCCAAGACAGTTCTTCAATGGTATGTATATATATATACCATATATACATATAAACTGTATTATATAAACTACATAAGCTACATGAAATTTTGCAGAAGATTAGTAAGCAAATCACTTAATATTAACTATCCTCCATTAAATTTCTTCTGCCTTCCAAGACTACAGGCATTCTTTAAACTGGCAGAAATAAGGCCTTGTTCGTTTCCTTTCTCTCCATAAATTCTAAAACTTAAGTAAAAAGTATACATACTAGTTCTAAACGCTTGACTAGGTAAGAGCAGAAATGCATTTCTTTATACAGGCCTGGGACCCTACCCTAACGCTAGGCAGTAAACTGGGAAAGACACTTGACAGCTGGGGACATCGGTGAGAGCCTTTAACAATCTCATGAAGTTCTTGTCGGTTCCACTATGGAGAGCCTAGTACCTCAGTCAGGGTACAATACCAATTCACACCATCCTGAGAGTTTGCAAAGCATAGCACCTATTTTTGGAAGTTTGCAGCATTTGAAACATTCTTTTTTTTTTTTAAGATTACTTATTTATTTTTTGAGAGAGGGCAAGGGAAGGAAAAGGAGAAGGAAACATCAATGTGTGGTTGCCGCTCAAGTGCCCCCTACTGGGGACCTAGCCCACAACCCAGCATGTGCCCTGACTGGGAATCAAACCAGCAACCCTTTGTTTCGCAGGCCGGTGCTCAGCCCACTAAGCCACACCAGCCAGGGTGAAACATTCACTTTTTAAAAAGGATTCCAATGAGATCATAAGGTTTAGCTTTAAAATTTATAGAGAATAAGAAAACAATGAGGCCCTATTTCTGCCAGGGCTTGCGTTTTGCAACAACCCTGTGAGGTAGTTATTATCCCATTTTACAGATGAGCAAAACTCTGCCTCTGATCAGTGAAGCAACCTCGCTCAAGGGCGCACTGCTGGGCAGTACGGGGCTGCCCTAACCGAAAGTCGGGGCGCACTCTCTTCTCCCTGCACCACTGGTTTTCCGGCTGGGGGTAGGGGAAAATGGGTGCACAAACAACAGGCTCCAGCACCCCCATCTCCACCTTGACCAGAAGCAGCTATACACCCAATGCTTCACATGTTGGGCTGAAGTGTGACCTTTTTTTTTTTTTTACTTGTTTAGGCAACCGGGTTTCTACAGTTACATGTGTTTACCTTCATTTCATTTCTTTTTGCCACACAAAACAAGGAACATTACTCAAAATTACTTACGACCACACAAAACAAAGATAATCTTCTTACATAAAAGACTTCAACAACAATTCATAAACGGGTATCTTTTTAGGTTATAAAAGCCACATGACCAGCTTTTAAATACACAGTGTTCTGTTACGTTTTCTATAAGACGTCCGGATTCAATTTCCCAGGCAATATGATTTTGGTACATGATTAAAACTGTCTATACTAAATGAGTCACTTCTACAACATAATCTGTTTGCAAATATAGGACACATTTACTCAGTGCCCTTTAACCTGCCAAGGCCATCCACTTTTACCCCCCAACAGTTAAACCAGGAAGAATCATTTCCCCACTCCTTTTGCTTTCAAATGTTGCAGTTACTGATGGTTAATAACAGCCTTAGTTTTCTAAACAAATCCTAACACAAGGCAATCACAGTAGATGGATCCACCAAAAACCAAAACAATTCCATTTTCCTTCACTAATAATTTTATTCTCCTTTTCCTTGAGTAGAAAAACATCTAACAAATTTATGGCAAAGTTAGAGATCTTAGTTGTTCTCTTGGATAACACTCTAAAAATAGTTATTATCCTTAATATTTTTACAGGAAAGAAAATTTAAACTTACCAATTTTCGAAGGAAAAAGGTATCATCCAGTAACTAAAAATAATTTTAGCAAGGGGGGAATCAATAAATCTTCCCAAAATACATCAGTAAGTAGTTTTAATTTCTTCGTTTAAAGACTTTTGCTAAAAGCAGCTAGTAAGATCACGGCTACCATGCCAGTTTCTTTCACACAGGTGGCTGTTCCTTTGAGTGTTGCTGACAGTTTCTTAGGGTGGTTTTATCATTCTAAAGAGTCTCCAATTATACAGTTATTATTTGTCACATTAGAAATATTTTTGGAACTTTTGGGCAGAAAAAAAATCAGTAATACACAAAAGGAAAATGAGTTTTGTTCTGTTTTGTTTTGTTTTTTAAATAACCACGCTCAGCCCAACAAATACAGCGTTCAGAATCAGTCCAGAGTGACCAGGTCCTCTCAGTGAGCTGCGTGTCCACAGAGCTTGACAGAATCACAGACCGAAGAATTCCATTCTCTCGCTTCACTGTACTGGCTCATTCATACCCAAGTCTTCCACCAACCTCATTTTCTCAGCTCCCTCATTATAATTTATATGTAGTTAAAAGTTTAAGTGGTTAACTCATTTTAATCGTTAATAAAATCACCAGAAATTAGAAGCAATATTAAAGCAGTCTTGTTTGGGGGTTATGGTTCCATAACAATCCCAAGACTACTCACCAGACACTTAGTGGAACCTGTTTGAAGATAACCTCCTTTGAAGTACACTTTCGTCTTTTCAAGTTGGATTTGATGTTTAAAAACTGCCTAACTTCATTTGGACCAAAGGTACTGGGAATAAAACAGGTGACTGAAGTGGGTACTTGTAGTACAAATTAAGTTGTGACTATTAAGAAACTCTTCGTAACTTCTTGTGAGACTCCGACTATCTTTAAAACAACTCAGAAAAGACTTCCAAAAATTTCTGGACAGCAGTAGGCCTGCTAGAATACCAAGAGAGCCCATCAAACTGGCTGCTCCAAATAACAATCATCTCTTGAATAATGTAGAAGTCTTACTTCTTTGGGTGGAGAGCTGAACCACATACAATGTCTCTGATATTCTTTGCAATGCTCAATCTTTACAAACATAACCACACCTCGGACACACAAAATCATTCCGCCGCACCACTCAGTATTAGCAATGGTATCTCAAAACACGGGAACACCACACAGTAGAGCACATGTTCTTGAAAATGAACACACAGCAATTTGTTTCACCTAAACCCTACTACCATTAAAAGTATAATAACCGAACAAATACAGAAGCCAGCTTCTGGATCTTTAATAATCAATATAATATTAATGGAGGTGATTAATACTTCTGTTACAGACTTACTAGCCTGCAAAATAATTCAAGTCAGTATTTATTAGACAACAAAATAACTGTACCAAAGGATACTTCTAAATAACTTAAAAGTTATGATCTTTCAGTTTTTTAAAAATTATTTTCCACATAAGTTCTGTGATAAAGTAATTTAAAGACTTGATTGACTCCGCAAGTTTTTTTTTTAATTACTTTGACAGTTATAAAAAGACATTGTTTTGTCCTGTGCCTTCTTTCTCTTTCCCTTCCTACTTCTGTTCATCTCAAGGTATATTATGAAACCAAACTCAAGAATTTGAGGTAAAAGGTATAATTTTGCTTCACAGAAACCATGACCTACACTGTTTAGTGAACAGAAGATAAGACTGGGATAGAGCCAAACTTAAAAAAAATTAGGATGTATAATAAGATTATCTTTAGAAAGTAGGTATTTTCTTTCTACTAGAAATAGCAAAACTTTCTAAATTTTCTCTTCTTTCCCAATTGCATGCTTAATCCACATGCATTTCAACAGTGTGCATGAAAAAATTTCTAAGCCAGAGGTATTGGAATGATTTCTTTGTAAATGTTTTGCCTAATTCAGTGGCCAAGAAAACATGATGTTTAGTCTCTAATTAGATAGTCAAGAAACAACACAGATACCATTTCTGAGGCTTAAGCTAATATGACCCAGCAAAAATCTGTCATTACGTTATAAGGCTCCCTTCTCTCCCAACCCCCTGGCCCAAAAAAAAAGTACTGCGTAAGTGTACATAATTCCAGTAAACGTCCAACAGTTCAGCTTCAGATGACCTGGGAATGGAATGAGTCATCTGTCAAGTCTGGAGTGGTCCAAATAACAAAGTACTTCATCAGTAACTGCTGGAAAGAGACGCTGGCACCAAATCAGGCAGAATATCCCATCTTCGGTGTCAAGGAATAAACCAAGTCCAAGCTTCTAAAATTCGTAACGGCAAGTCCAGGAGCGTGGCCGGATGTAATCCAAAAATGTTGGCTTCGAGGAAAACAAAAATGTAGTTCACTTGTGTGCACTATGTGTATACGAATGTGGGGAGAGGGGTGTTACCACGACCTGCTCTACGCCTCTTACAGTGCCTCCCGTAATTTCAGCAACCTTTAGGTTACAAGCTGCTCCGTGATTCACAAGATGCTCGTTATCTTTATCTATAGCGCGGATTTGATTTAGAAGCTTTACATGAAGACTTTGAAGTCCAGCAAACCCTACACAATTGCACTTCTGACCCAGTTCCAAACAGGTACTACCTCTTTACCCATCTTGTGTTTTTTATTTTTAGCACATCTCCACTTCTCGTGGTCTAGAGCAGTTAGTTCAAATGCACACAGGGGACTGACAAGAAGTAAGGAGAGAGCATTCGGGCAGCATAACGAAAACAGCGTAGACAATAGAAGCTTTGGCAAAGAAACAGATTAATTTGATTGCTGGCATCCTCAGTTATAGGTGCCTGTGAGAAATACCCAGGGAAATGTATAAAGAAGGCACCCATAAATATTTGGGAGTTAGCCATATGCAGCTAAAAACTAAAGCTCTAAGAATGAGACTCTTACATAATCAAGAAAAATAAAACGACAATAAGAGAAGAATCAAGGGAACTGGGATCCTGGGCATATGAATGTAGCTGGACATTTTTACAAAGAAGTTAATAGTTTGGAAAGGAAGAGGTAAAAAGATATTTGTTTAGGAGTGCATGTGGTGGGAAAACCCTGTTTTAGGACACAGGAAGAAAAATAGAAGGAGCTAAAGAAAAACTAGTAAAAGAGAAGGAAAAAAAAAAGAAGAGAACCAAAAAGTAGGAGAGTTCAAAGTGAAGAAAAGCAAAGAAAAACTCCAAGGACAATGAAGTAAGACTGGATAACAAGCGAATGTTTCTCTCCCCTTCGCATTAATTCATCACCATCTCCACTACTCTCCTTCCCCTTAGGACTGCCCTCCAACCCTAACCACTGGGCTCTGACACATCTCTTGTCCCCTCCAGCCGGACTGACGACTCACATTTTTCAGAGGACAGTGCTGACGCGCATACCACTCTTGAGAGTAGAAGCACAAGAGGACTCCTTGGCCTGCGAAAAGGGACGTCCACATCATGACGTTCCAAATCGGCCTTTTCCGACTATCGTTGGCAATGAAGTTGAAAGCCACTGAAGTTAATAACAAAAACACATTTATCAAAAGAGTCTAGAAAGCAGCCTCAGATATCTGCTATAATCATCTGTTTATCCCAATGAGCATCAACTGTGTACACATGTGTTTTATTCTGGTCACTGGTCCTATAGATAAAATTGAAGCTTCAGTGTTGAAGTTTACCAATCGGTGATTCAGTGGAAATCAGCACTTAGAACAGATGAAAATATATTTCAGGGACTCATCATATTCTAACTTGTCCCTCCCCCCACAAAAAAGGGTCAGTTTTTTTCAGCAGTGAACAATGACAAAGTCGAAGAATAAGGAAGCTATTTTTTATCGTTTTCGTGGCCTACCAAATCAGTGTTACCAATAGTCTTCAGGATGTTATCTAGTTCACCTCTCTGCTTCAAAGTGTAAGCATCTTCAACCAGAATTGTGTATAATCACTCAAAACCAACGTTCCTACCCTCTGGTACGCAGACACTGCCTTGAGAAGGTGTTACTGCTGACACTGGGTTTCCTACGCTGATTTTACACTGTGTTTGGCAAATTCCCCTTCTGGCATCCCACTCAGTCGTCACGGCATGCCACAGTACTTACTTCCAAAGAACATGAAGAGCACGAAGAGCACTGGGTAGAAGAAGTTCAAGCAAACAGCCAAAATATATTCATGCACGACTGCAGACACAGCAAAGACAGCTAACATGGCAGCAGACTTGAATCTCTTACTGAATAACTGGGGTAAAAGGAAAACATTAGACAGCAGCATTTATATATTTACTTACTTATTTATACGTACCATGCAGACTGCACCCTCACCCTCTACCTCCCCCAAAGGAAGAGAAGAACGATCATCAGTGGCCATCAGCAGTTGCAAGAGCAACACCAAAGGCCGGCTTCACGCTCGGGAGAGAAGACTACGCCTCCTCCTCGTGGTTTTGGGCGCTCTATGCGTTCAGAAAAACCTCTCTAGCTGCAAACTACAGAAATGACCCCTGAAAGTATCGTCTGTAGACAGTAGTTTTTAAAAAGTCAATAATTAAGCATGAACTACATAAGATTTATGATTACCACATGCTAAACACATCTATTTAACTATATTTATATGTGATTTTCCAATCTATAATCCAAATGTATTATAATAATTACAGAAACATCTATGCTTAAAAATCCTGATTTTACAAAGATGAGCCATTTCCAAAACGATTAATGATGAAGAAAGATCTGGGCATATTTTTAAAAACATTAGTAACTTACAAGTCACTCTGACAAAACATAGTTTCTGTATAATAATGAACACATCAAGCCTCAACCTCAGTGTAACGAAGTATGGTACGTAGGGCAGGCATCCTCTCCATTTTTACAGGTAAGAAAACTAAGATTTAGAAAGAGACTTGCCTTGTCCATAGTGAAACTAAATATATAAACGAAGGAACACTCAAATACACGCAATCACTTACCAATAATCCGGAGATACTGGTGTTAATCAACCATGGGATTCAATATCACACTTCATCACTTTAAATACATTCTGCTCTGGGGAGTGTCACAAAGAATCCCCCTACCCCTACAATGACCAACTGGCGAGACATAAATCTAAACATAGGTGTTTCTCCACTTTTAACAGACCAAAAAAAAAAAAAAAGAAGAAGAAGAAGAAGGAAAAAAGAAAAAAGAAACAGCTAGAGGGAGATGATTTGTTAGCAGTGAGATTCATAAGAAATGACCCATAAATAGTGGATCATTTCAACTTCTCCAAATGCTTGCATGCATTCCTACTTTTTAATTATGTGAAATAAAATCCAGAGCAAAAACCTGGTATGAGACCCAGCAAGTGTCCACACTGGTCTGTGCAGTACTATTCAAAGCAAAAGGTTTCTTAGACATACAGGGCTCACAAGGGAACTGAAGACAACTAAGTATAACGTCTCAGTATTCCGTACAATACCAACACTTTCCGGAACAGAGTTTCCGTTTCCTGAACACCATCAGCTCAACCTTGCTGCTTACCCAGAGGAAGTCCTTGTAGGCGTAGTAGTACAGCCAGTCGTGGACCACCACGTTCCAGGTCCGGTAGTAGTTGGAGTAGGATGTGGAGTTCCACCAATCCTGAGGAAGAGAAGCGGTGAAACTATACACATACCGCAACACACGCACTACACACACCCAGAGCCAAAGCAAGAAGCCCTGAATATTCCCAAAGAACATACACACGTAATCTCCAAGAGCATGTTCTGGTAAATTATTAGTCCCTATACTGAGGTCAGAAAAAACTGTGTGTAAAAAATTTATTTGTTGATTTTCAGAGAGGAGCAGGGAAGGAGAAAGAGAGAAAGAGAAACATCAATCGCTTGCCTCTCACATGCCCCCAACTGGGAACCTGGCCCACAACCCAGGCATGTGCCCTGACTGGGAATCTTTTAGTTGGCAGGCCTGCACTCAATCCGCTGAGCCATACCAGCCAGGGCTGATGTCAGAAAAATCTTAAAAGATCTTTTGGTTGTTAGTGTTGAATGAAGTATTAATTTTAGTTCTGTAGATGATGAATTCCCTAGGTTCATTTTGTCTCATTAAAACGAGTTATAGTGGAAGACACTATACAACGGTTAAACCTAGTGTTCCTTTAAATAGCAATCCAAAAATCCTCCTTCCCTTGCTAAAGCACAATGAGAGAATCCCAAGGTCACACGGACTTCGGTAGCATGCTCAGATTAGAGAGCTGTCTGCTGGTGTCGAACAGAAAATCTTAAACTGTACAAGGAGTGAGCTAGGAGGTGGCTGCCTCCAAACCCTGTGCTCCTTTGTATGTAAGTTGCTCCCTCCTACCTTAAGATGTGACCAAGGGACTCAGAGCCTAAAAGACACACCCTGCGCTCACTATCTCTTTGAGAAAGGAGCGGTAGGCTTAAAGAGTTGACAAAACAGACGCTCCGGTTCCCCTTCCCATTGGATCTGAGCACCGGTCTTGGCAGTCGTAAAAGGAGGGAAAGTAACACTGAAGCTGGCCGTCGTAAAAGGAGGGAAAGTAACACTGAAGCTGGCCTCACAGCTCTGTAGCACGTGAGCTAGTTTCAAACAAGGTTAAAAAAAAAAAAAGGGGGTTGACAAAACCACAACAACAAAACTCTAGACCTGGGCTCTAGTCTAGAACTTAATTCCAACTTTGGAAGCAAAGAATACTATTTTAAGCAGAATTAAAGCCTTTAAAATATAAAAGAGGACAAAGTTATTTCCTTCCTTCAACAATCTGAAGTGGAATAATGTGCTAAAATTACTCGTACAACACCAGACAGCCTATTTCAAGGGAATAAACAGTCAGCCAAGTCTCCTAACCCCTGGGGACACATGCTTTCCTACTGTGATCACCAATGCAGGCTCCAGGGAAAAGCGCGTGAAAGGGGCGGGCCTTTGAGGTGAAAGAGAAGGCCTGGATAATCACACGGATATCAGAATTTCGAACTTCGTATTGGTAAAACGTGGGGAGAAAGTAATTTCACAATGTTCATGTTAAAAAGCTAGAAGCCAACAATTCAAATACCTGACAAGGACATAATAAAGTGTGAAAGGAAAAGTGAGTTTAAAAAAAAGAAAAGTGAGTTTAAGTATATATTACCTTATAAAACATTCTGTCACCAAAGCGTAACATCTCAGCAAAGGCATTGAGCCAACAGTGCAAAAAGGAAAAAAAAACAAGTAGCTGTGCCAGTACACCTAAAATAAAACGAACAACATTGAGTCTTTCCACATAGGCGTTAATTATGTCATCACCTGTTCAGCTAAAATAAAAATTATTGTTCCAGCTTACCCATTCCAGAGATGACAGTGTTCTTCGTAAATTATTTTAATTTTATGAAGTAACTTCCTTCCAAATGGGTTTTATAGATGACAAACAACCCAGTCTATTTTTAATAGAAATGCCTGGATGCATGGCTTAACTTGGTACCCAAGGCTCTTTCAAATGCGGCCCTCACGCATTCCTCTAAACCAGTTTAAAACTGAGGGAGATTCTGTCTCCTACCTCCCAAGGGACACATGGCAACTCTGGAGGCATTTTTGGTAGTTACAACTCAAGGCACAAAGTCCACCGAAACAAAGAATTACGCAGGCCTAAACGTCCATGGTGACAAGAGTATTTATCTCCGACTCCACTCTCAGTGTCCCACACACCACCCCTAACTGGACTTGGGCCATTCTAAAGTCGGTCCATGTCTTTGCGTCCATCCCACTACCTGCAAGCACCTTTCCACCACTTCTCTGCCAGGCGAATGCCTATTTATCTCCAATACCAATGTTGAATGTCATCTCCGATAGGTAACAAAGTTAATCAGCACTTTGTTTATCCTCTTTCTGTAGTATATATTACACTACGATGTAAAATACCCATTTACATGCCCACCCCGTTCATTCACTTATTCATTCAAACAATATTTACAGAGCATCTGCGATGGATTAGACAGCATGGGAGAGACTGTGACTGGCTGAGTAGTTGTGAGACACAATCCTCGATCTCAAGGAATTTGTAGCCTCATGAGGAAGACACACGAGTACGTAACACACACACTATTAGAGGGACAGATAACGAATTTACTGGAGTAAATCTTGGCGAGCAACCAGAGAGAGAAGGAAGAAGGCAGGTGATAATGGAAACGGTTACTAACATTTAATCAGTAGAGAAAAGTAAGGAAGAAAACGGCAGGTATCATTCGACTGCAAGCTTCCAGAGAGGAGAGAGCATGTCTCTCAATGGCTGTGTCATCAGCACCTGATGTGCAGTGGGAACGAAGCAAGTCAGAAGTGGTAAGACTGGGGTACGAACAGAGAGACAGAAAAATAAAAACAGCGGCAAGGGGGGATTTTAAGACATGGTCAACAACAGCCAGTGCTTCGTGGAGACCAGAGTCAGGGCTACAGCACCCACTGAATTTAGAATCAGGAGATCCCTAGTGATTTTATCAAAGGCTATTTCAGTGGCCTGGTTAGACTGGGAGCAAGATGATGGGGAAATAAAGCATAAATATGCATCGTCTGGTCAGAGAAAGCAGCTTGAGTGAAAGCCAGAAGACCAGTGAAAAGATGGGCCCAAGACTGAAATATACTGCATTTATGGAAAGATCAAGATGGGTTCAGATATGCAGATGAGTTTATAGTGAAAAGCAGGTAAATTAAAGGTACAATGGCTTTCTCTTTTCCTTGCAATTTAATGAGTGGCCAAATTCAACAGCATCCACATTACCTGGCAAGATGGAGTTAAATATACAAAGGACCAGAACACGAGCACTGAAGGGCTCTTGCTTGATATTCCGAAACAAGGGGGCGCAGAGCCTTTCAAAGACGTAGTACATATAAAACAAGCAGCCAAAAACCTGGAACGGCAAAGGTGTAGTTGAATGATGGCTCGATAAAGAAAGCTAGTGATTTTCCTTAAGAAGACACACAGGACCCTTAATGTTTACATATTTTCTTTTAACAGTGGTGTAACATAAGACTGCCGAACTGCGCCCTTCAGGTATCACTCCACACCTAGCTTCTACCATGCCTTTTCCCAAACCTTGAGCAAATAGCATTTTTAAAAGATCAGACTCTCAGAACCTGCTTTTCCTGTTACATGAATCCGTAACAAAAGAATTTATCTTGCAGGTGGGTCCTGAGACAAGAATTTGAAATGGAATCTTCTGCAGTTTGATTCTGATAAGGGTTGGGGAAGAGTTGGGGGAGTGTCAGACCACACCCACCCACATATATCCAAAAATATAAAAACAGGAGGGGAGAGGGAAATTAATGTAAGATGCCGACTGAAGTAACCAAGTGGAATTACCTTAATTAAATTCTTTTAGTGAAGAAAACTGTTTTTGATGTTGGCAAAGCAAACACCATTCACTATACTCGAAATGATTTAAAAACTTCAGAAAGTGCTCTAAAGCTTCCCGCAGACAGGCATTTACCAAAACTTTAAATAGATTACATTATTATAATGAATTCAAATCCTCATCTCCCACCAACCACCAAACCTTAGGCAGTGGGGGGAAAAAACTTACCTGTGCAAACTGCGTAACAACATAACCCCATCTTATAGTGGGGGTCCTACAAAAGGAAACAACAGAGTAAGTTTTCTAAATAAAGTAAAAGACTGAACTTTGATGAAAATCCTCACAGTATTTTCCCACATAGAACACTGTTTATGACAGGAGAAATGCTTGTATAATTCCGTCACGAGTAACTGTGAGTAAGTGAGACTGCTAGAATCACCGTTTGGGGCTCCCCAGGCAGCGAGGAAATGAAAACGCGCTCTCCATTCTCTGGAGCCCTAAGTGAGCGGGCCACCCCCTGCCCACCTGTCCCCTCCCCCAACCCTACAGTTCAGGTGCTCACCACCTGCGTACCTCTCGGTGCCCTTACCTGGGGTAGCTGTCCCGGTAGATGAGGGTAGGCGCAAACAAGAAGTACAAGTACTGGTTGACTGTGGGTACAGGGACGGTGCCTGGGAAGGAAAACTGTGCTCAGGTCAGGAGCTCTCAGCAAAACTAACTAGGGAAAGCAAGGAAGCCCAGAACGGGGAAGCAAAACAATGACCTCTCCAAACGATGACTTCTTATTCTGATAATAACATAGCAATCCCTCTACACTAAGTTATTCCTGTGACTTACAGATAACTCCTAGAGCTTTAAGCGGCAATTCGAAGAGTAATAAGCACACATGGGCATAATGAGTATATTAACATTCTGTAAAAATTACACTAACGTACAAGTGACTAATGATCAGTGTTTTTAAAAAGTAGGTACCAAGGCAAAACAGAAACAATCAGGAAATACTGACACAGTCTTCCAAATCGATGTGGGTCCTATATATTTAAAATCAAATGTAATTCTGCAACATGTAATATGCCATCCCAGGAAACACCAAAGGCTGAAATACCCTACGAATAATCCTTTGATGTAATAGAATCACATACTTGATTTCTCCTTAGCTGAACTTAGCACCCGAGGCACATTTTCTCTGAAAAATGAATGGGCCTTCATTATAAAACGGATCTAAAAAAGAAGGAGAGAGGGAGAAAAAGATAATTTTCTATTCTTGTCTTCTCTCATATAAGCAGCTCCAGAACACTAGATTATAGTCGCATAAAGAATGTTTTAATGTTGCATACGCCAACTCAAATTCACTTTTATGGAATAAAGCAAATGAAAAACCTCTAAAGAAGGATGTGATACTGACGTATTATTTTGCATCTAACAATGCTATCACAGGTATATTAAAAGTAAAGAAATTTAAAGCCTATTTAAAGAAAGTCTCCTGTCACGGTCCTTTCCATCAGTCAAACACAGCATATGGACAGCTGACATACGAAAATCTGAAGGGTGCATGAACAAAATAAATTTGTTCTTTAGGTGGGAACAGTTATATGACAAAACAACGAATCTGACATTTCAAAGGATTTTTAACTACAAAAATACTTTATAGCATAGGTAACTACTACGAAAAGTATTCAAGAACAAAATTTGAACTCATCCAGGAGAGTCCAACATCATTTCGATTATGGGAAATCAGAGAACACTGAAGCTAGAACAAATTTATGAGATGAGATGAACTAGTTTAACATTTTAATTTTAGACAATAGCAAAAGAACCAGATACAGGAATTTATCCAACTGAAACTACTAAAAGTAACAGAACCTCAGTATCATATGCTTAGAATGATGACAGTATCAGTGTTGCTATAATAATCATTTTAACTGGGCACAGCACCACACTGGGCAACACGCAGACCCTCACCTGTTCAAATATAACAATGCACCGGGAGGCGGGTGGCAGCTTATATGCTAATACAACGTATGTGGGCCCAAGCCCTAGAACGGCGGACTGGAAGGCGACGAACAGCAAGCCGTGGACGAGAGTGTGGACCACAGGGTAAGCGCTCCCCCTGTAGCCGCTGGCCCAGTGCTGGAAGATGAAGTAGGGCACTGACAGCACACTCAAGAACATGGCCAGCCACGTGGACAGGACGACAGGAAACTGGCCAAAAGCGTAAGATATAAGGCTGAACTCAAGCACCAGCCTGGGAGAAAAAGCACAGAGGAAAGACACAAAAGCGCACTTTTTAAAATATGCATTCATTCACAGAATTCAACATTTTCAGGCCCACAACTCAGCTTCAGGAAACCCAGCAACACTAGTGCGCTGAAGTCACCGAGCTGCGCTGGACGGAGAATGGCCTGCGTGACTGCTTCACAGCGTGTCCCAACCAGCCCTCGGAGAGGCCTAGGCTCACACAGTGTTTGAACGCGACACGCCTAAGGTGGCTAGAATGGTAAGACTCTGAACTTCTCAAAGGTTAGATTCTCACATTAACACATTTTAAACTCTAAAATATTCTACGGTAAAGTTAGTATTTAAATTTAAAGTATTCAAATAGCAACCACTGTTAGGTACAAAAGATTTTTCAGAAGAAAATGGGTGTAATTCAAAATCTATTAATATAACATTACCTCAAAATTTAATTTTCTAATAAAGCATACAATTCAGTGTATGATTACCACACTGTCATTTTTCATAGTTACAATTTGATTTTTATATTAAAAAGAAATGTTTCTTAAATGTTAAATTCTAATAAGCTACTTATTTTTACTACCAACCTGAAATGCATACCATAGTAGACAAATTGATAAGTCATATACACAAAATTCTCCCATTTAGGAAAATTATCTAGAAATTACTAATTACAGTCTCTTCAAATAGACCATTTTAAAAACAAAAGTAGTGAAACTTCTAATTTTCTTCTTAGTTGTTAATTTTCTTCTTAGTTCTTAGCTTTCTTTTTTGAGAGAGAGGAACCTCAACCTCAAATCAGCTGCTTTGGAATTTAACCCAATCACCCTCTACCAAAATTTCACCATAGTGAAAACTCCCAGCACCCCGAGAGTCAACCAGCCAGCCCTCCTTCTGATCTTACCTCCCTTCGTCAATGTAATCCACCACAAGCGTGCTGAGGGCAAAGAGAATGAGGAGGGCAATGAACATGTGATATATTGTTCGGATGTGGTCCACCTCGAACAGCTCACTGTAAATGTAGTTCAGACAAATAAAATGAATGATCTGTTATTTGATTTTAAAACGCCATACATTAAAATCTTTAAAACCATCCGGAAGGTCCTGAATCCATCTCCAGAAAGCTCTCCAACAGTAATCACAGAGCAGGGAATCGGAAGCCGAGACAGTGAATGACCTAACAGGAGAGCTCAGGACAAGGCTCCTTCCGATAAAATGATAATGCTTCTTTTGCGTGTTCTTGAAAACCTACCAGAAGCCTCTGTTTTCTAAGGTAGGCAAAAGGCCATTCACTGAAAACAGGGGAACACAGAAACCATTTATTTCAAATGCTAAAAAACTTAAAAAAAATCCTATTCTTACCTTCCACCCCATATCTATTTCCAAGATGTTAAGACTGCATTTATATAATATTGATGATAATCAACTACCATTCTACAAGTCCTTACAAATGCTTTTATTTTCTATCTTCTTTGATTTTTTTTAAAAAGATTTATTTATTTATTTTTAGAGAGAGGGGAAGGGAAGGAGAAAAAGAGGGAGAGAAACATCGATGTGTGGTTGTCTCTTGCATGCCTCCAACCAAGAACCTGGCCAGCAACTCAGGCATGTGCCCTGACTGGGAATCAAACCAGCAATCCTTTGGTTCACAGGCCAGCACTCAATCCACTGAGCTAAACCAGGGCCATACAACACATTTTAAAAGAAAAGCATATTAATTGCTTAAGAGTCACCAGCCAACTATTTCAGGTGACCTACACTAATCCAGGTTAAATTACACCAGTATGCTAATGGAATGAATGAATGAATGAATGAATGATCTACTCAGAGAACAATACGGAAGAAATGTTAATTACATATTCAAAGTGCCTCTTTCATTTTCAGTTCACAAATGTCATCACCACAATTAATTTCCATTGCACGATATTTTTAAATAAAACCCACACAGTAAGGGTTTAAAATAACTAATAACTATCAGACTAATAACTAAGTCTGATAAAACTATCAAATCTCTAAGCTGGTTAGCCAAAGAATAGATTAAAAAATTAATATATCAAGCCCTGGCAGGTGTGGCTCAGTTGGTGGGAGCATCACCCCATAAACCAAAAGGTCACAGATTCAATTCCCGGTCAGGGCACACGCCTACGTTGAGGGTTCTGTCCTGGTTGAGGTGCATGTGAGAGGCAACCAATCGATGTTTCTCTCTCACACTGATGTTTCTCTCCCTCTTTCTCCCTCCCTTCCCCTCTCCCCAAGCATGTCCTCCAGTGAGAATAAAAAAACATTAAAATAAAAAAAGTCAATATACAAGAAGACAGCAACACCAAAACTCTCTTGAAGTGGTTTACCTAAATAGAAAACTTTATTCTAATGCTCTGGGTAACCAGTTCTCTGCAGCCCAACTTCACGGAATTTACCAAAGGACAGAGAACCATTCTGATTCCTAACAGCTCCTGCAATCCAGTTGCAGAGTCAGGAGATCAGAAAGGAAGAGTGAGAGACACAGTGAAGTACGGAACCGAATGATTTCTATCAATACAGACAGAACAAAGTAATTAAACGTGCACAGATTAAGCAGTGATTCCCGCAAAAAAATAGTGTTTTTGAAGTCAAACTAATAATTAACAAAAGCGCTAAAAATACTTACTCTAAGAGGGATCGCCTTGAAACAAAAATCTTTCCATGTTCTGGAGGTGCTCTCAGATCTCTGGGAAGAGCAAAAATTGAAACAAAATCTAAGTACTTTAAGTATTGTAAGAAATTTAAACCCAAGAAGGAGAGAAAGAACATCACCAACTACAGCAGGTAAAGTTAATTAACTGCCTCTCCCAGGAGCCAGGCGCTGGGATCAGCATTCTCTGCACGTTGCCTCATTTGCCCCCTCTGAACAGCGCGTGCTGAGGTGGGCACAGGCCCGCCTGGGGAGGGGCAGGAGCTGTGAGGCACACCTAACTAAGGGGCTCGAGTTCCTTACGTCACACAGACCCGCACTCTTGCTTCTCCCCTCTAAGGACACAGATGAGCCCCCGGCCATACTTATTCCAGTTCACACACAGTTACGATCTGTCCTCAGAAATGCACTGATATTTACGATACCCTCTGCAATGTCAAAGGACTTCTGACAATCCCTAACAACCTCCTGATCTTAAAGGCTGTGTCCAGCTCCCGAAATCTGTTAGTATCTAGCATGGTCATCTTCTTTGGGGCCTTCAGCAGTACCACGGGCATCTTCGGTTGACTGTGCCTGGGGAGAACTGTCCTCCAGGACAGGCGGGACAGAGACCACAGGAGGATAAAACCACGGAAAGCACAGGATGGCCAATCAGCACACACTGGCCTTCGACAGCCTTCCCTCCATGCTCTGGATGACTGACCAATTAGATGAAGTACATACTAATGCACTTTATAACAACGATTACAGAGAGTGCAACTGAGAAGCAGTGTAACGATGTGGCAAATAGCAGGGACTCAGGGGCTCTGGGTTCGAATCCCCGCTGTGGAATGTCGGACAATGCTGCACTGCTCTGTGCTTCAGTTTCCTTGCCTGTAACAGGCAGAGAGTTACAGTGCCCAGTTCACAGGGTCACTGTTCGGTTTAAATGAAAAGCACCAAAGTTCCAGCAGAGTCTGAAGTATGCACATTTGTTACAATCCATATATTAAGTTGAAGAAAGCCGCCCTTCCAGTGGTCAAGTAATTTGCCCAAAGCCACACACAGGTAATCACAGGGGGCACCAGGGTGTGCGCCCAGGCACCCAAACCGCCGTCCGCATCCTGGCCACTGCGTTGTGCTAGAGCAGAAGACGCCTGCGTGGAAAGAAACGCCCACTCCCACTTACTTAGTTCTGTAGTTGTTCTCTCCCTCAAGAACGGAAAAGGTCGTGAGAGCGCATCCACCACTGTCCAATGATGCCGATTTTTCAATGAGACTGGTCACAAAATCGTCAAAGTGAGTGCCAACTTCCTTCATAAAATAAGGCTTTAACTCCTAAAATTTTAAAACAAACATTAGAACTAAGACATGCTTATGGGTTATTAACACTTTTCTCAAGGATTCTCTTAAAGAGAGCTGGATCAAAGAAATCCATTTTAGGTGAGTTCACAGGAGTAAGAGAATAATGATTTCTGTCTTTTCTAAAATACCGTTTTAAGCATAAATCAAGATAGCAGAGTAATCACCTACTAGAGGGACTACAAATAATACACAAAACCAAAATGACAGAACTGACAAAGATGAGTCTATTTTTTTCCTCTTCGAATTTTTATCCAGAAAACAACAAAAAGTAAACATCAGTATGAGCATCCCCTTCAGTCCCCTTTCTCCTCAAGCACCCTTCGCCCAAGCACCCACTGTTCGTATTACGCTCTTTCCTGCCTCCGTAGCTGTGTGTTTACCTAACCCTAAATACACTTCCACAATATAAAATTCTCGTATATTTTCCTCCCGGACTATTTTTAACATACAGTTTTTGAGAAGTATGAAGCAAAAACAGTATTTCTTCAGATTATAACAGGCCACCTACTGTGGATGCTCAAATGATAAATGCTGCTATTTTTAAATTGGCAGGACTCATCTACATAAAAGAAAACAAAGTGTTACTAATTCTTCAATGAAAAAAACTCCTCTTCCCTTTAAGTAAATTACTTAGGCTAACCCTAAAATATCTAAAGTAGCATTTTCTAGGTTCTATTATGAGAGTTTGACCATGACCTTTAAAAATAAAGCCAAACAATATCGATGTATCTAATGACACTCATACGAGGCCTTTCAAACTGCTCTATCTCTCGTTGTCACCAAATGCCTTTCAGGTTCAATACGAATACACTAAGGTCCCACCTTCCACCAGACTGCCGACGGAGATGGGAAATACGAGATACACACCAATAAATAACACACAGGAGTTTCACGGAGCAATATAACCATCAGTGAAAACTTAAACAACATATAGTAGTTCAGCCAACAAAGAAACACGGATGAGATGACTGGAAATGTCTTTTTGAGTTGGGAATCGAGCTGCAACCTTGAAGAGCATGACTTAATTTTAAGTGAAAAGTGACAGAAGGAGACAATGTGATAAAAATCAGAGAGACAGGAAAGTAGAAGTCAAAACAGAAAATGTAAATGTTGTAGTCTGGTTTTAAGGACAAAATATAGAGATATATCTCCTGGAACAAAAATGGTTTTTATAAAATTATTTTTTCAAAAAAAAATAAAATTATTTTTTCAGATTAAGGTTATCTAACAGTACTTTATTTTCATTTCTGTTGCTTGTTTCATTTCAATTATATATCCCTCTTCACTTCGAAATTTTTCAATAGGATGGTTCCCTAATCAAAACACAACTACCCCCGACCCCTGCAAAATGATCTGAAGAAGAAAGGTTCTCTTCTCATTCGATCTCTAGACGTGGACTGAGTAACACAGACAGGGCTTCTCCCAGCTACGAAAACGCCCCGTGCGGAAGTGCACGGGAAGAGAAGGGGAAGAACGTGTCCACCCCACTGAGGGCTGGGGGCTGAAAGCTGCTCTGGGCGCGGGAGGCACAACAAGGCACAGGGTCGAGTCCCTGTGCGCCCGCGTTTACCGGACATGAAGGAGGCCAGGTGGTGCCATGCGCAGAGATTAAGGACGAGGGGAGTACGTTTCACAGAGAGGGGAGGGCAAGCCTGAAGATGAGACGACCGTGACGATGTGAAGGGGTTAAGTGGGCGGAAGTTGGTGGGTCTCGGTGGAAAGGAGCTAGGAAGACAGCAGCGTGGATGTCCAAAGGCCTGAAGCAGGAACCCCTTGGCATGTGCCATGAATAGCAACACGCAGGCCTTCGGAGCCGAAGCAAGGGGGTGATAAGAAGGGAGGGCAGGCAAGGACGGGAGGTGGCGGGAGGGCGTCCAAACCGAGTCGGGTCTGAACACGTCACCCCTCACTCCTGTCCGTCAGCCCACCGATGCTTTACTGTTACTCAACAGTGACAGCGCACGCAGCCTGGAATCTTGGAACGTGGCAAAGGGAGGCCAGCCTCTTCTTCCAGCTAGGACTCCTCGTACTCTGGAACCGGCCTCCTTCCCAACTTGAGTATTGGGTTAAGTAGACCAGAACCATGGGGGGAAAAAAACCCATAATGAATGTTCTATAAATGTCACTAAAAGCTGCTAAAATCAGGCCCTAATCCACCCAACTCAGGTTGAATACAGCAGTCTGCTCCGCACAGCACAAGGCCTGTGCCTTCTTGACAAGCTGCCCACAGATGAGCCTGTGCCATACATTCCAAGGACACACTGGGAACTTCTAGTCATGTACTAAGAAAACCTACAGCGATCTCCTCATCCTCATCCTTCTTATCAATTGTACCCTTTTGGCTCCTTCCTCCTGTCCCTTTCACTTCCCCTCCCACTCTACAACGCCTACCTTTTCTTCTTTTACAGCCATCCCACAAACAGGGGTATCCCTTGTTATCCCAACTCACTATCGGATCGCAGGGACTGAACAGATTCAGATCCTAAGGGGCACTTCTATTCCCCAGCACCAGTGCTGGGGAACAAGATACATGCAGCCTGCCCTCACAGAGCTCACTGTCTACCGATGAGGAAAGAAATAACTCATTAATTGCGCAGCGAATGCCACACAGAACAGCTGACAGTGATAGCAGAACCAAGTAAGAAAGCAGAAAAATAAAAATCACGGGCATCTCAACAGCATGAGGACTAGAACAAGGTGGTAACAGGTGTCTCCTTGGTAACTTTCTTTCACAACCTCTCTCCCCATCTCTGGCTCCAACCTCTGTACCATAGTGCGGAACACTGCTTGGGTGTGCTGAGCTAAAAGGTCCCTGTCTAAGTATTAATTCATGTCCTTTTCTCCTGCAATGAAAGTTATAGGTAGGTAGTCCATAAATCCATATCTGAGCTAGTACAATGATAAGGAAAAGGATGCCTTTAGTGCTAATAATAAAGGAGTAAAAGAAACACGAGTTTTCAGCCAGGCAGACCTAGGTTCAAATTCTGCCTCCACCACTCGTGTGTGGCCTGAGGCTAGTCTGAGCAGTTACATCTGTACAGAACTGAGATGAATAACATCTAACTTGTTGTTCAATCTAACCTGAGATGAAAAACATCTAAACTGTTGTGTGAACTTTAAAAAAGTCCCAAACAAAAAGAAAAAACCCTTCAAAAACACACAGCACAGCACCTGACACAGTCATCGCTCTGCAGATGTTTGTAGTTCCAGCTCCTCCCCACTCAGTTGGAGCCTCTAAGGGCAACTGGAAACCGCAGTTTTAAGCACAAGGTTTATGAACATGTCCAGACTTGCATTTTAGAAGGATATACATCTTCTGACAAAGGGTTCCAAGCAGAGGTTATTTTGGAATGAATCTTAAAATGAGAAAAGAGCAGGATCATTTATGGACAGATAAAAACAGCCCTTTCAAAGGCACCAAGGCGTGACAAAGACTAAAAAGCAGGCTGAGAGAAACGCACGGGGAAACGCAGGCTCCGACTCCACAAGGTCGGGCTGCCAGCGCATGAACTACCTGTTTCTCTGAGTCACCGCCTGGCTTTGCACAGAGAACCCTTTAACCTCGCAGTGGCTCGGAGCCAGAAACCTGACCTTTATGGGCAACGCATATAAAGGTAACACAAGGGAACAGGTAACAACACAGCATGTGGGCCTGACGCTAAACTGACCCCTCCCGAGAGGCCTCCCTCTAACAAATCGCCCTGAGGTCACGGTGTCTTGCTCTTTCCCTTCAGCACACTCAAAACGATTCCGATTTCTACGTATCTCTCTTTTTTGGTGTCTTAAAGTCTGCCTCCCCCACCTGACTTTAAACGCTGCGTCTGTTTGTTAATCTCTGTACACCCAGCTCTCTGCAAAGCACCTGGAAAGACTGCGGGTGTTAAATATATTTCCAAACGGCTTTTGAAACCAACTCCTGACCCCTAAACTCCTATCCGCACTACTGCGGGCTTATTCAGTGTCTATTATAAAGCAGAAAAGAGTCACCTTTAAAAACCACCTAGCTCTGATTTCTTTGTAGAAGCTATGAAAGGAAAAGAAATAAAATCCACTCATTTTTATTACTGGTAATGACTATTATTTATTGAATGGCTGCTATATGCTAGATGCTGTCTTGGGGGCTTTTATATATTAGTTTTAGTCTTCAAAGAACCTTTGAAGTAGGCAGTATAATTCCTCTTACCAATGGGAGATCTAGGCGGGAGCAAGTCAACTGATGTGACGTGGCCAAGGTCACAGAACTTGTAAACTATACAACCAGGTTCAGAACCCTGATCTACGACCTCAGGAGTTCACACTGCATTATACTGTTTTCCACTGTACTTTCTCTGAAATATTTTCTATATAACTAGCACCGTAAGGCACAACAGCAAACCCCTCCCCACGAAGTTAATGATACACATGTAGCCTGAAAATGGCAGGTTACCTCATCAAAGGTAAGGTGTTACTTAGCTTAGTTCTTTTCCAAACATTTCATTTGAAAGAATCGATACAGAAGAGGTTTACAGTCCTAAACAGTGCATGGTAATCAGCTCTTCCATATCGAAAAGAAAAAAGAAAACTTGTTTGGCAATAAGTCTTAAGCATAGTTATTGCACAATCCTTAATGGAGGAAGCCAAAGGTTCAAGATAAAGCAAAAACTAATGAGATTAGAGCTCTGAATTATATATAATCCCTTTTTATTTAAAATAAAATTCATACTGGCTGTCTCCCAATTTAAATGACTACAACATTTTTATCAGTCTAATGAGCTGAGACACATTTATCTTAATCTACTTAGGTGGATAAACTATGCAAATGGTTTACTATACTGCTTCTCATCATCTTGGCCTACCTCCCTCACTTCTTTCTGAGCCACCCTTCAACACAGAAACCAGAAATTCCTAGCAGTTAACAAATAGTAAGACTTTCTGGGCAGAAAATACTTCGACTCTTCTCTCCAGGAGTCTGACAGAACATCAAAAAGACTGACATCATCCAAAAACGCTTTCAGAAGAGATTACTAGAGTGAGTGACAAGCCGTGAGAGAAGCCCTCATCTGCAGACACACCAACAGCATCCTACGCATCACAGTTTGCACATTTAACTGGGGGGGGCGGGCAACAGCACACGGCATTAGCGTGAGAAACAATGCTTGAAATGCTGTGCAAGAAGCGAACGAAATATGTTGCAACGAATATGTATTTTTAAGAAGTAGAAATAGGACTGTTTCATCCTTTAAATTTTCACATCATACCTAACATTTCCTCTCTAAAATTGTGCACATTAATAAAAGTTCTGCAAATACTGGCAATAAAGACACTCCCTTCTCTCTTCTCTCCACTGTCACTTTTCCCTGGGAAGGGTGTGAGCCCTGCCCTTCCCACAGACACCGGTTCCCCCACTTGTAACCTGACACTCCGAGCTTGGACAGTGGCTGGAGGCCTCGTTAAATGAAGGATTCAGAACTATCTGAACTCCGGCCCCTATAGTCCCCTCCCTTTCCAAAGTCTGAGTGCCCAGCTTCTCCCAGGTTTCTGAGACACATTAATATCAAACATGCTTAAATAAGCCGAAGTGAGTTTCTGTTATTTGCAACCAAAAGAAAAAACTGAAATAACAATGTTAGAACAAAGCTGATTTACCTATTAATGTAAGTTGGTTGGGACTTAATCATGTGAAATGACTCCCTTGGACTGTTCCAAGGTCTTTTAAGTCTTGTTACAACACAATTCTAAGGATTTCACAAGGTCATGGTGCAGGGTTACACAACATCCTGTGACCCCACTGGCACCAAGGCTGTTGTTAATGCAGGGCTCAAAACGCTTTTATGAAAGCATTTAGACCCAGAGTGACCTCCAGAGATTCAAGGAGTTTAACCCACTAATCTCAGCCCACTAACGGCACTACCTCTCTCACGCCTCTTCCCTTCGGACTGCAGAGCTCACCCGCTGCCTGACAACCTTCCCCACAGCTCTACGTGCTATGAGCTCCTCTAGCTACACACTTAAATGGTCAGTGCTCTGCAGGCTGTCAGATTTAGCAGATACAAATATAAGCATGCCCAGTTAAATTTAATAAACAACAAATAACCTTTTTAGTCTGCCTCAAATACTGCATGGAGACTAGAAAGCTATTTATTGCTTATCTGAACTCACCTGTAAGCCAGGCACACTTCATTTCACCTAAGACTCCTGTCCTGTGCAGCTGGAAGAGCTCCCCAGTAAGACCCACAGACTGCCCATTCCCTCCACAACAGGAAAGAGGGCACTAGCAGCTGAAGTTTAAGTCAGCTGCACAATTACGACCCAGAATGCTGTCGCTGAAGGGGCCCTTGGAGACAGCTAGGCCAATATCCTCACTTCAGAAACTAGGGGGAAACCGTCCAGTGAGGATGAGTGACAACTGGGCTACCAGGAGAACCAGTCACGATGAGAGTAGCGATTTCCAACCTGTGTGGGGCCGCAACTTTTAACGCGTGCAATTCCTGACTGTTTAGTCAGGGGCACCGACCTCCTTTCCCTTAGACTATCAAATAAAAAAATGACAACACTCAACACAACAACAGCCACCCGATATGAATGAATCAAAATTATACCCCTTTTTGTCAGATAAGCAAAAATATGTATTTCCCGGTGTGCCGTAGATTTTTAGTAATTAGTTGACGTGTGCCGTGAGATGAAAAGGTTGAAAGTCACCAGAGCCTCCAGTCCCACCCCTGCACCTCCATCAAAACCCAGGAGGCCCGCTGGTTAGTTAGTTCTACGCATTGCAGAACCACCTGCTTCCTTCCACCCACCAGGCCCCAGGCTGCCTGGGGAAAGATCCTCCTTTGTTCAGGACCTCTCTCCGAGTATCTCTTCATCTGGCTGTGACTCTTATCCTTTGTAATAAATCAGTAATCTAGTGAGTAAACAGGTTTTCCTGAGTTCTGCAAGCCATTTTGGCAAATTCATCAGCTCCAAGGAATTTGATTTATAGACAGTGGGTCAGATGTACAGATTACTATCTGAACTTGTGACCAGCACTGAGCTGGAGGGGGTCGTTGGAACCTCCAATCTGCAGCCAGATGTCAGAAGCACAAGTAACCTAGGCTTGCTTCAAGGTTACCTGGAAGGGGAAGGCTATCTTGTGGGACTAAGCCCTTTTTTACCTGCAGAATCAAATTTTTATCTCCAGGCAGACAGTATCAGAATTCAGTTGAATTCCTGGGACAGCACCCTTGCTGGCATCTGAGAATCGCTTGTTGGTGTGGAGGGAACCCACATCCTCATGTTAAAATTGGGTCCAAGAACCCCATTCAAATAGGATGCTAAAAGTATCTAAATCTGTTATTCCAAATAAATGCACTTGTGCGTGCATGCACATATAACTAAATTAATAGATAAAAATAGGACTATTTCATCTACAACACTGGATATTTAGAGATTCGCATTGACCAATAAATTCTGGAAGTAATATTCTCATAAAAAAATGGAGGCTGCCTTGGATGTGAAGTCGACTTACACTCAAGCACACAGAGTGTTAGATTATACATTTTTAAAAATAGCTCTTTCTCCTCCAGCATTTCCTGGGAGTGCTGCTCAATTCTGACTCACAGAGCTATTCACCTGGCTTGAAACGGCCCCATGCTGTTGTTTTTGAGTTGATATTTCTTCTACCTTCCTGACACATTGTTTCTAGATTCAGATTCCATGTTGACTGGAAGTCTATTATTTCCATGACCCTTGCTACTTTCGCAAAGCACTTAAGACATTCGTCGAGAAATTCAACTATAATATGGTTCACTAAAACCAAGTTTTGCTGGTAAAAGTCAGAAAAGTGATAGTAATGGATGGGACAGCAGAGAAAAGGGCAACCTGGTCCTTAGGTAGGATGACAAGGTGGCAGACCTTATGTTCCTGTTCCACAGCAGGACAACGTCAGCTCACAAGAAGGGCAAATAATTATCTAGGCAATTCAGCATTAAAAGTGTACTGAACACAAGTCTTTACCCTAACACTCTACATTACCGTTTCTGGAAGAGGGAGGTACTTACCTCTGCCTCTGCGGTCAACTGCTTCTTCTTTGCTATCAACTGCTTTATGTCGACCCTGCCTAAGGAAAAAAAATGTAACTGTTAAACTGATGGAGACACAGCCACCTACCAGCACTATTTAATCCATGAAGCTGAAAGACAAACAAGCAAAACGGATGACTGTGAAAACCAGTACAACCACAAAACCTGACATCTCTTAAAAATAAAGCATGGGTAATATACATAGAAGTTTACACAAAAAAAATGCTAAGTAAAAAAAATAAGATTTCTACACATGTACACACAGTAATTACAACTGTGTTAATCATATGATATGATAAGACACAATTCTGACAGCATGGGAAACCATAATCTCTGAATGGATCCTGCAATGGTGACTAACAGAACTCACAAGCAATTAAAGAAATAGATAAATTGGACTTTAAAATTTTTAGAAAGACATTTTTTGCTGCAAAGAACAGGGCATCATCAAGAAAATAAGACAAGCTACAAAATCAGGAAAAAAACATTTGCAAATCTGATCAGGAACTCGTATCCACAATATATAAAGAACTCTTACACCTCAATATAAAAAGACAAATATCCAATTTAAATATGGGCAAAGTATCTAAACATACATTTTTCCAAAAAAAGGTATTCAAATACCCAATACCACATGAAAAGATGCTCAACATCACAGGTCATCAGAGAAATGAAAATCAAACCCACAATGAAACATCGCTTCCTACTCACTAGGACAGCTATAATCAAACACACATAACAAGTGTTGGCCATTGTGCATATTAAAATTATGGAATGTTTTGTGTTGCTTGTATTAATAAAGCTGGGGCGGGGGGCTTGTACATGCAAGAAACTCATGCAAGTGTTATTCCAGGGAGTTGGATGTTGCAGCTCTTCCATACCACAACTAGAGAAGCATTTACCAACACTTGTAACGACGACGGCTATTAAGAGTGGTACGAGCTTGGTGCAAAAGAAACAGTTTTGTGAGGGGTAGGACAAACACTGGCCAGACATGGAGAAATTAAAACACTCCTACATTGCTGGTAGGAATATAAAATAATACAGTGCTTTGAAAAACAGTCTGGAAGCTCCTCAAAAGGTCAGTATTAATACACTTCCCATCTTCACTTTCTCACTAGCAAATCATTCCCAGCCTGTTTATGCAGCTCTTCTCTTTTTGGGGTCACTATGGAATCCGAATTTCTAAATCTTCATCCTCGTTAAACCTGCTACAAATCTCAACATTTATCAACTTTTTGTCATGCATCATCTCATTTATGCTTTGTAACAACTGAGTAGATAAGGAAGCGAGTCGGTTTCATTTCTATGTTAAAAATGAAGAGACTAGTAAGTCTTGCCCACAGTCACATGCCCAGTAAGTCACTGAGCACTTGATGGAAACCTAGGCCCCGTCTGCCCCCAGTCATGCAACATTCATAAAAAAAAAAGTTAAAAATAAAAATTAAAACGATCAAGGCCCACTTATAGTGGCTAAATTCCTAAAGATGACTAAGGAGTACTAAGCAGTGACTAATAACCATCTTTTCACTTCAGTTCTTTTAAGAAACACTTTCTTTGTCTCCCTGCAGCAAGTACAGAATTAGCTCCTGGTTGTCACTAACAGGTTCTTACTGCCCAGAAGTTCAAACTCATCTTAAATTCCTGATCCTTTTCTTCAAAATCACTCAGTGACTGTGCCTCAGAAGGCCATCCCAGCCTGGTCAGATATCAGTAATCTAAAAATCACATGGAAGTCACCTCCATTGTTCAGAGGATGATCAGATTTAGAAGTAGGCCAGCAAAGAGTCAATAGTTATCAATCTTTAAAACAGAAAGAGAGATAACGTAGTATAATCCACGTATCACCTTTTACTGCTCCACTGATCCCGGAAAACCTCCCAAAATTCTCAGCTAGTCATCTGCATAACAACAAAGAAATGGAATCTGAACCAGGAACAATGGTCAGTACACAAATGTTCATACAGAAAAGGAGATTTACTAGGTAATGGTGAAACGACTGGCTAGCTATTTTGAAAAAGGATAAAATTAAATCCCCAACTCACTTATTATTCAAAATAAATTTCAGATGAATCAAATATTTGAATCTAAAAAACAGTAAGTAAAAAACTAGTTTTCCTTTTTTATTATCTTGGATGAGTTCTAAGCATGACAAGATATCTAAAAGCAATAATATATGTGATTAGATAAAAAGTAAATGTAGCAAGGCACATCATAAGCCAAGTCAAAAGACAACTAGTTAAAAAATATTCACACTATTGATACATGATAGTCAAAGGGTTAATTTCCTTAATATAGAAGAGCTCTTAAAAAAAAAAAAAAAAAAGGAAAGAAAAATAGCTACCAGATAGGGAACAAAAATGGGGAAAGGATATGAACAGGGCTTTTAAAGAAAAAAAATACAAAGTCAATAAATATATTAAAAAGCTCCCTACCTCAATTCATGAGAATAAATTTACGCTATGTGTTTTCCACCCATCAAATTGCAAGTTTAAAAAGATTGGTAAGACATATTGGCAAGAGTAGGGGGTAAAAATATAGATGGGAATGTACAGTGGTATAACATTTTTAAAAGTAAAATTAGTAATATCTAGCCCTGGCCAGTGTGGCTCAATAGATTGAGTACCATCCTGCAAACCAAAGGGTCATCAGTTCAATTCCCAGTCAGGACACATGCCTGGGTTGCTCGTCAGGTCCCCGGTAGCGGGTGCATGAGAGGCAACTACACATTGATGTTTCGCTCCCTCTCTTTCACCCTCCCTTCCCGTCTCTAAAAATAAATAAATAAATCTTTTTAAAAATTAGCGATATCTAAATTTTAAATGCAAAAACTCTATGACCCAACAATTTCACTTTTTAAAATGTACCCTACAAGTACACTAGCACAAGTAAGCAATGATACTGTTTCAAAAGTGTTCTCTACAATACTGTTATAACACTGAAACCCTAGAAACAACCTAAATGCCCATCAATAAGGGATGAGTTCAATAAATTCCCAAGCAGCTGTGCAAGAAAAACACTCCACAGATCCTTCTAAAAGAATGACACCTACATATACACATACTGAATGAAAAGATGTCTAAGATTTTCTAAGTTTAGAAAAGGAAATTGCAGAAAATATCCCAAACACAATCCCACATATGGAGAGAAAATAACTATGATTAAAGGAAAATTACTACTTTATGACTTCCTACAGTGTTTGCATTTAAAAATAAATACATAGTACTTTAAATTAAAAAATTTATAAGCATATTCAGCAATTTGTTTTTTAATGGAACCAAAGTATCTTGTATTTCTTGAATGAGGACTAGCGAAGAAGAAATAGCCCCATTTAGCATGAGGACAACAGATTGAGATTTTAAAGGGGTATTATGCATAATGTACAAAAACAATAAATGGAAATACCAATCACGATTGGTCTGTAGCTTTTTTTAAATTCTCAATCTCCTTTTTTAAATCCTCTCCCAAGGGTATGTTGATTGACTTTAGAGAGAGGGGAAGGGGAGAAGGGAAACACTGATGTGAGAGAGAAACAGATTAGTTGCCTCACGCCGGCACCCACTGGGGATGAAAGCTGCAGCCTTATGGAGGAGGGGACAACGCTCCAGCCGCCTGAGCCTCCTGGCCAGGGCTGCTCTGTAACCTTTTTAAGGCTATAAACAGACTTTAATTCTATAACCAAGATAATTCCAGGAACTCTATTACTCAAGCAGAGTTAACTTTGGTTTATTTTTCTTTTACCACTACACCTGAATCAACAGTGTGGGTTGCCCACACTGTATGCAACAAGAGAATTAGCCTTAGTACCATTAAACTTTTACAACATCATGTGATCTCGTTTTAAAATCGAGAGAGAATTTTTGGTAGAAATAGTACAAGATTTCATGTAGATTGTAACTCTTGGCTGACTTGGTTTACAGCAGAGGACTGTAACGCTGCCGTAGGATCTGGGACAGAAGAGCTGCCGGCACCACCAGAGAGAAGGTAAAACGACACCTTAATGAACCTAGTGCTACATGCGTTGTGAACAGTGCTTTCCCATTTGCTCTCCTTTGCTTTGCAAGAGGAAACCTAAGCACTGACAGGCTGTATGTCACTCACGTGGGTACGCGGTCACTCAATCACTTCCATACACGGTGAGACTTGAAGCCCTATCTTCTGACTTCCTCCTGCCCATCCAATTTTGTCTTCCTATCCATGAAAACAAAACACGAATCCACTGTACTTCCTCCCAGCAATCCTCTCTAAAAGCAACTACACACCATACACATACTCTACAAAGGCCAGACTCAAAGTCTACTCCTCTGAGACTCTGCCTTCCATTCTACAGCAAGGGACCCCTCTCACCCTGTTGGTCTCTCACTCAACTTTAACTACTGTTTGTAACACAGAACTGTCTTCTCTTTTAGCGTCTCACTTATCTGAACCACTGGAAAAGCTGGTACACACACTGACACCTAGACCAAAGGTGCTTACCAACACGGGGTTAAGCTGTCAGCTGGAAGGCGGCGACCAGACTCCAATCTGGGGTGCGTGTGCTGCATGCAGTGGTGTAACTAAATGAGAGCTAAGGCCAATTCTTACTCTAAGAGCTTAGAATTCCAAGATTTAACTCTTGATAAAGTTATTAAAACTAGACTCCAGAATGCTTTTGATAAAACAAAATCAGATTAGAAAATTTAAGCTCTTCTCTCAAACATTTTACCTACACATAATTTCTTGCAACTACATCTTAAAAAACTGTCATAAAATGGACTGTACAGCATTTTCCCCATTAGAACACTGTTACAATTTATGGTTGTGTTCCTGCCCCAGGACTGGGCAACAAGAAAGAGTATCTCATTAGAAGCAAAACCTTAGAGACTGCCTTTCTTTCAAAATAGTCAGCTCATGCCTCATGCTCCATTATTTAAAACTGAATGCACCTTTTATGCCCGGGCAAAATTGTATGAGTAATTTTAGCAATTCTCCTACAAGACAAATTTGCCTGAAATACATTATACCCAAGAAAAAATAATCATTGACAATATTTTCTTGGCCTCTTAGAATCTGAAACCTTTTCAGGCTGATTTTTTAGCATCATTCTTTTTCTTTATAAGTTTAAGAAGCTGTCAAAGTATTAGTTAATATCTTGCATTTCTTTTTACTAATCTTCCTGTAAACACTAAGATATTCGATCTCATTCTTTTGACCTTAAAGCTATAAAAAGTACTAATATTCAATAACTTTATTTCTGCTGGTAATTATGTTACTTCTCATTGTATGAAGTGAGTGAGACTTTTCATCTCTTAGGATGCCACGGTTTACTCAGAAGGCCACGCCATCCACAACTGAGAAAAGTACGGCGTATCAGGGACTGCCACATCGCCACCAGGAATGCCGTGTTCCCAGAGGACAGTCTGGGGATCTCTACCCAGATAGCCTTATAAATGTGCTAAAAATGATGTCTAGGAATGTATCCAAGGAAAAAACCACGAACACTTGAACTCTTGCTTATCTTCATTTTCTAAAACAAACATGTTTTGCTTTTATCCTAAGGAGGAAAACAAATGTATACTCAACCTATTCAGTTGATCAAAGCTCTCTGCAGACTGGCTGGCTTCATCATTAGATGCATATAGTGGATGAAGAGGCATGATTACAGAATAACATTGATTTTTTAGTTTTTTTCACATTTTGCCAAAAGATTTTCAAAATTTGTTACAAAAGCCATATTGTTCTCTATGTTCAGATATTTATACACACACATACACATACACATACAGTGAAATTAAATAGAACTATAGTATATTAACTGAGTTAACTCTTGTAAAACACTTAAAACAGTGCCTGGCATATGACAAACCTGTCAGTGGTCGTTATTATGACTATACTAATTAATTAGCTATCAAATGAACAAAGTGGCAAAATAAAGAGCAGTCAAGAATAAGCATAACCAGTAAATTAGAGAACTTCCTCAGTCTGATGAAGGGCATCTACCAACACCCCACAGATAACTACTATTTGCAGATAGCATGATCACATACATAGAAAACACTACAAAACACATGCAAAAACTGTTGGACCTAAAAACCTAATTCAACAATTTGTTTGCAGGATATAGCCTCAACACACAAAAACCAGCTGCATTTCTGCACAGTAGAAACAATAAGTGAAAGAAAACAATTCTACGTACAATAACATCAAAAGAAACAAAATAATTAGGAATAAATTCAACAAAAAAGTGTAAAACTTATAGTCTGAAAACTGTAAAACATTGTTGAAAAAAATTAAAGACCTGAATAAACTAAAAAACACCCCATGTCCAAGGATTGATAGATTCAATACTATTAGGATGGTGTATTAGTTTCTTGTGTCTGCTGTAACAAATTGCCCCAAAGTTGCTGGCTTAAAACAACAGAAATTTATTCTCTTACAGTTCCGGAGGCTGAGCTGAAATCAAGGTATCACAGCAAGGCCACACTCCCTCTGGAGGCTGTAAGTAGAATCCGGGCCTTGCTCTTCAGCTCTGATAGCTGCCAGCATCCTCCGACCTGTGGCCACATCACGCCATCCTCAAGGCCAGTCTCTACAAATCTCTCAGCTCCATCTCCACATCATGGTCTTCTCTGTGCGTGGTCAAATCTCTCTGCCTCCTACTTAAATACGACTGCATTCAGGGCCCACATGAATATTAAAGATAATCTTATTTCAAGATTTCCAACTTAATCATACCTGTAAAGACTCCGCCTACCACACACCCCTCTGTCCCCTTTTCTTGCCATATAAAGAAGCATCCACAGGTTCCAAGTTTTAGGACCTTTTAGGAGAGGGGACATTCTCCAGCCTACCACCAATGGCAGTAATCCTAAAACTGAGGTGGGTTATCCATATGCAAAAAGGCTGAAGTTGAACCCTTATCTTTTACCAGATGCCAAAATTAACTCAAAATGGATTGCTGACCCAAGTATAAGACCCAAAACTATAAAACTCCTAGAAAAAAAGAATAGGAGAAACCCTTTATGACCATGGGCTTGGCAATGATTTCCTGGACATGACACCAAAAGTACAGACAACAAATGCAGAAATAGACAAATGGAGTCATTTCAAATTTAAAAACTTCTATGCATGAAAGGGCACAATCAACAGAGTGAAAAGGCAACCTATGGGATGAGGGATAATATTGGTAAGTCATTGATTTGGTAACAATTTCATTTCTAGAACATAACCCCTACAACTTAACTCAGGAACTCCTACAACCCAACAACAAAAAAATATTAACTCAACTAAAAAATGGCCAAAGGACATGTGTAGACAGTTCTCCAAAGATGATACACAAATGGTCAACAGGTGTATGGAAAGGTGTTCACCACCGTGAATCATTGGAGAAATGCGAATGAAGTGTCACCCCATGCCAATTAGGACGGCTACTATTTAAAATAATCATCACAACGAGTGCTGGTAAGGACACGGTGAAGCGGCAGCCCTTACGCACCACTGGTGGGATGACAAAATGGTGCAGCCTCTGCAGGAAACAGCATGCCAACTCCTTAAAATACTCCAACTAGAACTACCACACAACCCAGCAACCCCACTTCTGGGTATTTATCCGAAAGAATAGAAAGCAGAGTCTCAACAAGATACCTGTATACCTATGTTTATAACAGCAGCGTTTTTCACAATAGCCAAGAAGTGGAAGCAACGCGAAAGTCCATCAATGGATGAATGGGGCAAAGAAATGTAACAGATGCACCAAATGGAGTATTACTCAGCCTGAAGCAAGAAGGAAAGCTTGTTGCGTGCTACAGCACACACAACCCTTGAAGATGTGATGCTGAGTGAACAAGGCCAGTATGATTCCACTTATATGAGGTATCTAAAGTAGTCAAATTCATTTCCCGGAGCGGGGGGGCGGGGGGAGATGAGGAGTTGTTTAATGGAGACAGTTTCGGTTTTGCAGGATGAGAACGTTCTACTAGAGATTTGTTGAACAACAATGTGAATCTACTTAACACTAATAGCCATAACTGTAAACAACCCAACCAAATGATAACTAACAAATAACGAAATGCAGTAAGTACATCCACACAATGAAGTGTTGAAGAAAGTGATACCTGCCGAAGCATGGGAAACAGTGCCCTATGTGAAAAAAGCCAGCCATGAAAGACCACATATTCAGTGCTTCCCGTTATATAAAATGCCCAGAACAGGCAAGTCCAAAGTGACAGGAAACAGATGAGTAGTTGGTTGCCAGGGCTGGGAGAAGGCGAGCACGGAGAGTGACTGCTAAGGGCATGGGGTTCCTTTTGGAGACGATACAAATGTTCTGTAATTAAACAATGATGATAATTTGTTAAGCAATAGTTTCTGTTGCTTGGCATGAATGACGCCATCTTGAAAAGCAAGCTGCTCTCAGTGACCGCCAGTTCACCCAGGGAAGAGTGAGCCTCTGTCACCTGAAAGGAATGTTCTTACAAATAAGGTCCATTAAATAAGCCATTACTGCCTTGGAATGTGCAGCTCTTAACCACTTGGCCACAAACCACCTGTGCTCCTGGAGGCTGGTATATCAAGCTCCCAGCCCCCTTCTGGGCAGTGAATGGAGATCCACCCTCTTGCTGGTGTCCCACACCCTGCTGTGTCCTGCTTCCCTCGCTTTGTTGTTTAATTCGAGCTGTCAGCCTCTTCCGTTGGTCTCCAAGCCCCATCCTCCAGAAGGGCTCCAGCACACCACAGGACATTTCCCCCGCGCAGCTGTAAAATGCAGTGAATGCACTGACAACCAGTGACTTATACAGCTTCAAATGGTGAACCTCATGGTTTGTAAGTTATATCAACTTAAAAAAATAAGAAATGGAAGGAAAAAAGAAAGCCAGAGGAGAAGAGAGCAGAAAACAGAGGATCAAGGGGAGGAAAGAAAATGAGGAGGAGAAAAAGAAAGAACTTAGACCGACTTCTACTCAAATCGTATTTCCACACTTAGGGTAGACAGAACTGGTAAATGGCAGAACACTTGGTCTAGACAAGAGTCTCAATTTTAGCTTTTCCCATTTCCACTTACTTCTAGAACAAACAATTCCACAGTATATGACCAGAGATGCAAATCAGAAAGAAAGAACAGAAATGACAGGTACACTGTCACGAAAAGAGATTAGGAAGAAATAAGATTTTTAAAATTTAAACAGGCAACAAAAAAAAAAAAAAGAAAGAAATTAAATATAGTAACAACAAAAACACATAGGGACAATTTTAAGGTAAATGTTGCAAGCCAGTACTATGTATCAAAATAACTATTTTAAAAAATAGCGTCCTTTAACCCTCCAATTCCTCTGTAGGCATCTGACAAATATGTAGAGATGGTCATTACCATTTGTTTATGGCAGAAAAAAAAGAAACGACTTAAAGATTCATTGGAGAAAGAAGCACATTTTGTACATGACTAGAGCCACTCATCTGTTACTTGACAAAGGGATGACGCCTACAATGTGTCGGAGACTCCAGTTACTGAACAGCATGTAAAATATTCTCTTTGTGTAAAATGTTACTCATCTATGGGAATTACATATCTCTGGAAGGACAAATTTCTCAATGACAGAATTTGAAGTCATTTCTGCTTTCCTTTTTCTCTTATTTTGTAAACTGTGGATTAACTTAACACTTTACTGTATGTACATCATAGCACAATACGAACTTTTTCTTATTAGCACACATTACTTTTAAAGTCAAGGAATAATGAGTTTCAATTTAGACAAAAAGTTATCTTCAGAACTGGTATTATTTCAAACAAATGCAACAAAATATAAGAAAGCTAATCATAATTTTACCTAATAAGCACTAGATAAGCTAAGCATACTTTTGTGAAAATGTGAAGTAAATACTGTAGTTACTATAATGGCCACTATTAATTCAATAACGTAAAGTTTGGGTAATCATACAATTTATCAAACTGGGGCACTTCTGAGAAAGCAAGGAAACACTATAAAGAATTACACTGGACATGGGTAAAAACTGCGACTAACCTAAACAAATTAGGACATATGGTCATTTTACCCATAAGTCACTAGAATTATAAACCACAGAGTAAGAATTCAAGAATTGCGCACACTGAGTTTAACGTGAAAGTCCTTGGGGTTATGTCAAAGTGATTCATCACAAGGCAGTTCTAGCTGAGTCAGAGTTCTTGACACCAGCTTTCTCAACCAGCAATGCCTGTCAGCAATATCCAGCAGGGTTCTCCATCCTTAACATTCCTGGACCCTCCCCAGAGATTCTGATGCAGTAGATTTATAATGGAGTCCAAGGAGCTGTTTTTGTTTGTTGGTTACTTTTCATTTTTCAGGTAATTCTCAAGCACACCCTTTGATGGTTAACTTTCAGTGTGACCCTGTTAAGGGAAGCCCAGGTAGCTGGGCGTGTCTGCAAGGCAAGTACAGAAGAGATAAGCAGGTGAATCAGCAGATGGGGTGAAAATCACCCTCTCCAATGCCAGAGGGCCTAAAAACAATGAAAGGCAAAGGATAATAGGTTCTCTAGCTTGAACTGCCCTGGGGCAATGGTGGTTCCTTGGGCCTTGGGGCTGAGACTTAGACCCTCGGCTCTGATTCCCAGGACTTGGGACTTCCGACTTAAGGTTTAGGCTAGAAGGACACAGACGGCTAAGGTTAGGGTGATTGCTTAAGGACGAACTTAAGGTTAGGCTCCCCTGGGCCTGCTGTTTGCAGAGAGACTATGGGACTTCCCAGCCCCCATCTGAGCCAATCCCTCATAATTATCTTTCTCAGTATCTACATATGTCTTACTGGTTCTGTTTCCTTGAAGGACCCTAACTAATACAAACCCCAAATGAAAACTGCCACTATGATACGTGTCTCAAACTTTAACCTGCATATAAATCACCTGGAATGTTACTAAAATGAAATTTTTGTCAATGAATGTGAGGTGGGACATTTCTAATAAGCTACCAGGTGGTGCAGATGTCCCTGGTCCTGGATGGGGGCCACACTAACTGGCACGGCTTGGTGTCCTCTGAGCCCTTAAAATTAAGAGGCCACATGTGACTCATCTGCTAACTCCCCTAACTGAACAAATATCTAAGTAAGCGGAGAAACACATTCTACTTTCAGATCAGCATTATTCAACATTAAACTGAGGAGGAGACCATACTTGATTTAGGCTAAAAATTCAATCTTTAATATCTGCACTAAAATCTTGAGTGATTAAAACTTAATGAACTAAAATATCAGAGTACTAAAATTACATAAAAATTAGAGTAATTTAGACATTTTTTTAAACTGGGACATGAAGAGAAAATTGTATCTGACGACAGAAAGTTTCAATGAAAAGTAACTTTTCTATCTCTAAGACAAAATGCATTATCACCCAGTCCCTAAATCATGAAAGAGAAATGTTTCTATCAAGAGTTGGCTAAAATTTCACATTTTATATCACACTAAATAAAACCAGCCCACATGCAACACAAACACTTCATAAATAGCTAATTAAGAGTACGGCACTCAATAAACTTCATTATGCAAATTTAAGCAGAAACATTTCTTTTCTGGGGATCCAGCTGCTGATATTTACACAATTAAATTTAAGTAGGAAAAGCAAAAGGTTGTTTTTTGAAAAAGTCCAGGATGTCAGATTACTTGTCTCAAACTTCCACCCCTACTTGTTAACCAAACAAGCCTCAGACTTTCAAATCCTTGTTGAAATGAAACCTACACAAATGTCACTGCAAAAATAAATAGCCTGATGCAATAGATGGCATCAGTTGGAGCTGTGTTTATAGGTCTATCAATCTTATGCACAAACCTTGACCTTCAGAACAAGCACTATGTCATACTCATTTTTGTATTCGTGTGTTCAACAGACTTGGATACAAGAATAAAACTTCCTAATCTCTCTATCTCTCCCAAGATTTATAGCCTTGTACTGAGCTAGGTTACTTACCCTGGTTATTATTCTCATTATGCTCATTACATCTATTAAGAGTGATTAGTAGCACTTATTCATAATAATCCCATTACGTTCATCGCAGAGGGAGTGTTTCTCCTTCACTTAACTCAGAACTCCACAAGGACAAACACATTTGTGCTGATCATCAGTACAAGCCTCAGCACCTAGCAGGGCATCAATAATGACTGGTAGTTTAGGTGGTTGAAGGAATGAATAAACGGATGAACTGTGTCTAAAACACAGCAGATAATCCCAAAATGTTCACTGAATTTATCAAGAAAAAAGCTTATTTCCTAATTTATTCATTACATGAAATTCTATGTAATATAAATCCTCTGTTCAAGTATGTGTTGCAAACCCCACTTACATCCATAAAGCTCACCTCTATGACATGCGCTGTGTCACCAGCAGTATCTAAGGTGGCTGTGACTGACAATTAAATCAGCGTTCCTTTATATCCTCGTTATCAGTATATTTTTCTCTTCTGCATTGTTACGGCACCTGCCAGCATATCCATGTACAACAGAGCTAATGAGATGTCAACCCCTGTTCTAGAACCCTGAATTCGTCCTCCGTTTCATCATTAATTCACCTCAACAAAATAAAAAATAAAAGCCTCACCATTTGTAGGTGTCTCTAGGGACTGCTGCACAGGGTCCCCCCGGTCTTCCTTTTCTTCCGGACTCTCGCTGCACCTTGACAGCCGTTTTCTCAGAGACGTGTCTTCGCCTACCATTGTGCCAGCTAGGAGAGAGGATGTAAAAAGGCTTGAACTGAGTATCATCCGGTTTGGGCAAATGACATGATTTCACCATGTCAGAGGAGGTGAAAAATGACGGTGTCTTCTCGAATCCTTCTGTTCTACTCTGATCACGTTTAAGAATTTTCTGAGTACAAGATACTGTAACAAACGCGAAGAAATTAGTCCTCTTAAAGTAACTGACTGGTTTCAAAGGCCCTTATGTAAGCATAGGCCTCATTCTAAAAGAACAATTTAATTGAACCAACAAGGCATAACTACATGAAAAAGTAAGACTTCAATAATAAAAGGTAAGTACAAAGACGCCACAAGGCAGAGTCCCATTAGTCAAGTCAATGGTGAAAACAATGTATCTGGACCCAGCCTTGAAGGATGAGAACACGGCCCTTGTGAGTAAAAAGGGTTTAAGCCCTGTTCAAGGGACCACAGCTGATCAGGACCACCTCTCCAGAGGACAAGAAACAAGCTTTTGGTGAGGAACTGCTAAGTACTCAGCTGGGTGCTTTCTGCTTTCCTATTTAGTCTTCATGGCAACTCTGCAAAAAAGATGCTACTACTCCCCGATCACGCAGGAGAAAAAACAAGGCTCAAAGCACTTCCTGTCGGTGCCCCGCAACCCGACCCCAGGAGAATACCTGCAGTTGCACAAGCTGGGTTTGTCAGGAACACACAGCATGGGAAACTGTGGGGCGACTCAGTAAGAGAGCATTGGAAATGAGTTAGCTAGGATTTGGGACCTGGCTAGGTGATTTTAGGGGAGAGTCCAAAGAGGCAGAGGTGCACTGTGGTTGGGTGCTGTCAGAAAGCCAAGGCAAGTCTATGATTGGGTTTCCCAACCAATCTCTATGGGAAGGCCCCCTGGAGGGAGGCCGACGCTGACCTGGCAAAGCAGAAACCATCACTGATGTTAGTCTGGGGCGTGGGATGCTGGAGATGTTGTGACTTGGACAGTGTTCAGGTTTAGTCTGAGTTCAGACATGATGATGGCACGGACTTGTTTTTGCCTTGATCCATTGTGGTCACAGAATGGCTTTCTCTGATATGATGGTCTGTGAAATTGTTTGTGTTCAATCAAACACCAAGAACGAGCTTTAAGTGCCAGGCTGTCTGGCAGCAATGCCAAGGCCTCCTGACAGCCCCGGTGCCACTCCCAGGAGCCCAGGGCCACCTTCCTCTCACCCGCTGCAGTAACCAGCAGAGACCACACCGCTGTCAACGGAGCCAGATTTGAGCCCGGGTCCCATCGGAACTATATACACCATTACTTTCGTTTTTAAAAAATTGATAACACGGAAATACGATGAGGAGGAAGACTAGAAAAGAGAGCTGGAATCAAACTGTAAAGACCTAAGAAATTAGGGCTTTTCTCCAGTTAGGCAGTGGTGAGCCATTTTAAGCACCAAAAACTAGGATTCAAGTCAAATTTTGGACAGCTCAATGTCAAAACAGAACAAGGTTGACTCCAAAGCAGTGTTTGACATTGTATGAAGTTTCCACTAGTGTGGAACAAAAAGAAAAATTATAAAATACTCACTATGTTATGTTTAAAGCTACATATTTTTAAATTCCATTATAATCTTTCTAAGCTTTTAAGTTAAAATGTCCTGTTCTGTATGAAGTGTAGTACATGGTGAGTTTGAGTGTTTCCTTAAATATCACTGCTTGGCAAAGTTAAAATCTGACAAATACGGATCTGTCTCCTCCTAATGTTTTCTCTGAAATTGAACAAATGAAGTAATTATGGAAGAGTGGGTGGGTATGTCCAGCAGACATTTTGGGAAACCAGTAAGATCCAATTAAGAGGAACCTAGGAAAGAGGTCAAGGCAACTGACAAGTATGTAAGTCATTTGTGTGACAGTGACAGAGGAAGCCAGAAGATCTAATTCTTCCGCAGAAAAGATCAGAGAAGTGAGAACAGACAACTAACCTCTGAGGGATGCCCTCAAAGTAAGACATCAAGAAGTAGAAATCAGGGAAGAAAACAACAGAGATAGAAAGATGCAAAAAGAACCAAGATGTTTCAAAAAGGAAGAAATCATATAGGGCATAAAGTGGAATAAAAACAGAGACTACTTCTGAGGGCTCATGTGCTTTACACATGTATTTTAATCTCAACACTATCTTTAAAGTAGGTCCTCTTCTTTTATTCCTCAAATGATGTCCTTGGTCACCATGTCTTCCATTACACTCTTTCCTGTCTCTGGAAAGCCCGTTTTCTTCTGCCCCGTCTTCATCCAGCTAACCCACTCGCCTTCCAAGCAGGAGTCAGAGCCACAGCTGCAGGGTCAGCAGCAGCAGCAGCAGCAACGGCAGCTTTGACTGAGCGAGCAGCTCTTACGTGCCTACCAGGCTCTGTGCTGCTAAGTCCTTTACATGTTCTTCTTAACCCTTTACAAACTCAGAATGTAGGTATGAGCCTCATCTTGCAGATGAGGAAAATGTAGTTTGGAGAAGTGCACTGGCCCCAAATCATATTCTCCAACAGAACTGGATTCAAAACCAGAACTGTTGGATTCCACAGCCTCCCCTGTAACCACCCGACTGCCTGAATCATGTCCTCTGCTAAGGCTTCTCTGACCCCACCGCCTGTCATCTCACGTTCCCCGGCGCTCCCACAGACACTGCGAATCCTGTCACACTCGCTACCATGCTCAGAGAGCCGTACTGTGCCCTCTGACACAAGCACAAGCTTCTCAAAGATGGGGACGACATGGTGTCTACTCCTCGAATACCCAAAGTCTAGTGGGGAGTCTTGGCAGCAGACAAGGCATGCATTAGTACAGAAAGTGGACATATTAGTAGTGTCACAACCAGTTATTCTAAGGAAAAGGATACAGAGCTCTAACTTGGAGAATCAGGAGGAAACTGTATGGTGGGAGGCAGCCAATGAGCGTCATCGTCTTTACTGTTAACAGCTTTGCGCATCCTACTCAGCAGTAAGATCTACAACAACTGACCTCCACTGGGGGGGATGGTCCCCGAGACTCCTAAATGTATGCAAAAACTACCCCAAATATTTCAGTAACTGAAAGAAACAATTACATTTATCATATAAAGTGAACAACACAGGAGAATGAAAACACTCTGGTTTTGGCTGAGACTATCAACTCAGTGAGAAAATCAGTTATCTCATGCTGGTTAAAGCACTAATTAAGATGTGAAAAATACTTAACAAACCAAGATTGATACATAAATGTTTAACGGGCAAAAAGGGAAAAAAAAAATTAAGCCTGGGTATTCTGTAGGAAAATTAAGTTCTTAGTCATGAAACTAGGAAACATCGGCCTGATCCAGAGAACAAAGCCTACGTCAAGAGCTGAAACACAGGTGCTGAGTTTGCACAATCACACTGCCATAATTTAATCTATTGGAGAGGGAGCTGAAGAAGAAAACACTAACGTAACAAAACCTTTTTATCACAGTCTACGCTAATGTCCTTGACCTCAAACTCCTCTACTGGCAACAAGTAAAAACCGTAACAGTGGAAAAGCACAGAATTTGGTATCAGAACACGGTAGTTTACAACTTTGCTCCGCCATATCAGTAAATCCTCCAACTTTTCTCAATCTGTTTGTTCATCTAGAAAATGAAGATAAATACTACTGCAGTTTATCATCACAGAAAAGTAAGATAGTACACACTATAGTACCAACATTTTATTAACCAACTGTAAAGAATGAAGTAACCTGCCCTGCCTGGTGTGGCTCAGTGGATTGAGTGTTGGCCTGTGAACCAAAGGGTCACTGGTTCGATTCCTAGTCAGGGCACATGCCTGGGTTGCGGGCCAGGTTCCCCAGTGGGGGGCAGGCCAGAGGCAACCACACATTGATGTTTCTCTCCTTTTTTTCCCTCCCTTCCCCTCTAAAAATAAATGAAATCTTTAAAAAAATTCTTTTAAAGACTCAAGTGATCTGGTATCTACACACATACTTCCTGTATGCTAAGTGACACAGTCAAACATTGAGCCATGCCATCCCTCAATTCTTCTTGTTCGATCTACGATGTACTAGAGGAAGTTAAATAAAGTGCTGTAATTACACACTTCCTCATGGGCAGTTTAAACATCACATGGTTCTCAAGATAATATTAACATTTTATTATCCTCAGATGTTAGGAAGGACAACTATTACTTAAAGTGGCTCACACCTCAATTCCGACCAGAGGCTCAGACCATGTCAGTGGTAAAGTTGTGAGCTGATGTCTGCACCGAGCTCCTCCTGCCCTGCATGTGAGCTAATGGTGTGGAGCTGTTATGCAAAATATGGAAGCAAATTATAGCAGTGCTCAGCTCAACTCTTCCCCCTCTAGATAGACATCATTCTGGCCTCTGTGTGGAGAGCAGACCATGAGGTCAAGAGCTCAAGCGACCAGTAAGCAGACCACCGTACTCACTCAGGTGAGGGATCACGGAGAGCTTTTCTGACCCCTCATCTGAAACAAGACTGAGTCTACCCCCTTACCAATCCAGACACTCGCTAGGCAAACTACTTGAGCTATTGCTAAGTCACAGATTCAAACGCTAATTAACGCTCAACGGCGTCTCTGTGCTAACGTGGACCACTGCCCTTATGTGAGGTGTACCACAATTAACACAGGACCTGGGAGGGGGGTATCCTCCTTGTTTCCTATCACCTCCTGGCCACATTCCTCCTCCTCCCAGCCAGATTATCACAACAGATACCTCTCTCATGGCAAGTATGTGCAGTCTTCCTGGTCACCCTCCTCATTCACTGAGGGGGTGAACACCTCACTCACTCACTCTCCCCTCTCACTAATTCTTCCACACTTCTTTTACATCAGTCCGTGTACACAGACCCATCCAACACCCTGGCCTCCAATCTCCTCAACTTCCTTCTGTCTCAAACAAGCTGTTCCTATGTCCCAGTCACACCTTCCCGTAGGATGTACTGTTACCAATAACTGTGCCATGCCCATAATTCTGACTTCCAGCACCGAATCCTTGGAACACCACCAGTTCACTTACTCTGGTACCTCCACACCAGTTCTTTACTACCCTTCTCCCCACACCAGCCCCCACTTCTCTGAGCTCTAGGCTCATATCCAAATACCTACTTGACGCCTTCATGTACATGTCTCACAGGCATCTCAAGCTTAACATGATCAAAAGTGAACTACTGACGTCCCCTCCAATTCCCTTCTTCTCAGGGCCTTCCCCATCTCAGTTAATGGGACTAACAGTCAATCTGTGCAGATTTAAAAAAAAAAAAAGAAAGAAAAAAAGAAAGAAAAAGACCTGGAAGTGACCCTTGGTTCTTCACTCTCCCTTATCCAATCCAACAGCAAGCTCATTAGACTCTGCTTTCAAAATACATACCCTACTCTAACCTTTTTTCTCACCGCATCCACCACCTTCACCACCGTCTGAACCACTGCCACCTCACTATACTAGCCTCCTACTGGCCTAGCCTCCTTTTCTTCCTTCTGCTCTATTTCTTAACTGCACCCAGAGTAATCCTTTGAAAAGGTAAGCCAGAGCCGGTCACTCACCTCCCTGCTCCACGCCCTTCCTCACCACTATCTACGAACTCCTCCAGGATCCCTCACTCGCCTCCCGGCCCCTCCCCCAGCATCCCCAGACTCCTGCTGCCAACTCCCTCACTGGCGCTACAGTTACTCTGGCCTTTTGCTATTTCTTGAGCAAGCCAAGCCCATTCCACAGACACCCTCAAAGCTTTCTCCTTCACTTCATTCACGTTCTCTGCTCAAATGCCCCCTCCTCAGGGACTACGCCTGTCCCCCTAACTAAAAATACTCTCACACCCCGTTCCTCTTATTCGTTACCCTGCTTCATTACGCATCTTGCCCAATACATTATAGCACTTACTATCTATCTGCCCCACAAGACTGTAACCCCATGAAAAGTAGAACTTTGGTTCACCATCTTACCCACATATCAAGAACCATGCCTCGAACACAGCCTGCACTGAATATGCATTTGCTGAATGAATTAATAAATAGTTACCAAGCACTTTCACATACATTCCAGAAATAAAACAACTGCCCTTCACATGTCTGTGAAACCGTCATTACTAGGCTACTATAAGAGGTGAAACTGATGCTCAGTTTTCCTTCTAACTTTACCCATTAACATTAAAAGATAAACATAAAACAGTTAATGAAGACATTGACCTAGTTCGGGACTTAAGTTGTAGGTGTACACGTGAAAACGATCTGCTCTAGAGCTTACGGCTTCCCACCAACACCTGCCACTCTGGACCCAACTCTACACCTAACTAAGAGAACTCTGGAAAACAGTCTGCTGACAACGCCACACCCCCGATCCATGGAAACCTCGCAAACTGGAGAGACTGTTCTCCTGAAACAGTTCAGGTGATTAGAACACACGTTATTAGAATTGGGAGTCCCCTTAGCGGGTGCTCACCGTTGGCTTCACTCTACACCTTTGTGTACGCTGCCTCCTTTAAATGCTAACAATAACCTTAAACTGGGGTGATCCTGTGCCCATTTTCGAACAGAAAAAAGTAGTGACTGCCAGAAGCATAATTATAAATGACGGCAAAGAAAGAAAACTTTAAAAACGTGGTAATCAACACTAAAAAAGAGAGAACACACAAAGGGGTTTTGTTATTGTTGTTTCTGTGCAGTCACAGGAGCTGTGCTCCTTACGCGTCCCCCAACACATCACTGCATCAAAGCAGACCCTGGCTGCGGTTCCTGCTCTGGTGACCTTGGCACGTCTTGAAAAGGCTGTGGAAGTTTATACGTAAAAGGCAAAGCCCCGGCTGGGTGGTTTAAAGTTGTCCCCCACACAAAAGGTTTGCAGGCTGAGTCCAGTGCGGGTGTGTGCGGGAGGCTGTGCAAGAGGCTGGCCATCCATGTTTCTCCCTCTCTCCTCCTCTCAAATCAGTGAATGTATCTCGGGTGAGGATTTAAAAACAAAAATAAATAAATAAAATTAAAAACATAGAAGGTAAGGCAATTTGCACCAATTTTTTTTAACTTCTAACACTTAAAAGATATGTGCCAATCAATTATCTGAAAATAAAACTCATGTATGTTGAGCACTTCTTTCTACAACGTCAGGTGAATATGTTGTAATAATGGAGGTCTAGCCCAGTAAACTGTACACACACACACACACACACACACACACACAATGTGTCAAGAGAAGGGATAACTAGCGATTTAGGGAAGTCGAACAAGTCCTCATGGAGGAGGTGACATTGGAGCCAGAGTTCGAAGAAGAAACAGAAGTTTGCTAGAAAAGCAGGATGGGAAGAGCGCGTGCTATACGGAAAACCATGAACAAGTACAGACCTGGTTCCTGTTTCGGTGACCTTGGCACATCTTTAAAAGGCTGTGGCAGTTTAAACATAGAGGGCAAAGACATTTGCCTAAGATTTTTTTCAAGCATTAGTTCAAGGATTTCACTGAGGTCAGTGTGTGCCAGGCCCTGGGATACACAAATTCCGTGCCCTCCGGAAGTGAAAATCTAGTGGGCGAAAGACATGAAAACGTGGTAATAACACCTAATGGTGTTACAGAACAGGAGCTGAGATATCAGAGCATGAAGGGAATTCAGCCTGCTGGCCACATGAGCTCAGGGGCAATTAGGAAAGGTTTCCTGAAGAAGGGAGAATTTAGTTTAAATCTTTAAAGGAAGAGAAGGAATAAGGCTGAACACAGGGTATACGGAAGGGCAAGGACAAAAGGTCAAGGGCCCACAGGAGCCACACCAGGCAGTCTGGAACTTCACGCACAAACGAGGAGCTGGTAGAGTCTTTTAAACAACAGGGTGACTTGATATTTGCTGTTGAGTAAGATGACTCAGGTGGCGGCATGGCAGATGTGCTCGAGAAAGGAGATATTTATTGGCAGGGAGAACGCGGCGCTCGCAAGAAGTATGAGATAGGCCTAAAGCAAGGCTCAAATGACAGGAGTTCACTAATGAACAAAGCATTTCATGAAGAAAGACGAGATAAGGGAGATAAATTTACAAGCATTAAGCTGAAGCATCTATGAGCCACTCAGGTGGCTACATCCAGAAAGCAGCTGGAAATACAGATCCCAAGTGAGTTTTCTAACTCAGCTAAAGCCACAGGTACGCCATTAAGCTAAGCAACTATAGAACAGAAAAGAGTGGATAAGTTTAGTATCTCATGCATGTGGATCAGCCAAGTGACGATCACTGATAGGCAGACAAATATATAAGTCTGGACCGAAGATGGCAATCTAGGATTCGCCCGTGTACGGGGCAGCAGCTAAGTCCAACAACACACAGGAAGAAGATCTGCCAGGAAGACTGTAAATCAAGAGATTACCTAGGAAATAATAAAGCTAACATTAACCTTACACTTACTATGGCTCATTTAATCCTCGCTCACACGCAGTAGACAGGTACTGTTAGCCCATTCTACAGGTGGTTAAGCAATTTTCCCAATATTATAAGACCGTTAAGGAATAATAAAAAAAGCAAGGCTAGGAAAAATTAGCGGAGAACCAGGAGCAAGCAATGTTCAAAATCAAGTTAAACAATTCAAGAGGTAACCTATGGCCGATACCATGAAAAATATAAGTAGGACCAAAAAATGGAGAAAATAAAAAGGAGGGTAGCGCATGGGATATTTCACAATTTGGGGACATTAATAGCTACAATTTACTTTACTTCTACAGTTAGTTTCAGGAAGGGCAAAGAAATATATTGGATTGGGTTGCAAAATGAGTTGAGGAAGTGAAAACACTAACCATGAGACTAGTCTTGCAAGAGGTTTAGCAATAAACACTGTAGGCGTTAATATCTACTAAGTCAGTAACACTGTGCTGGACACCAGAGCAAGTACCTCACACTTAACATTTCCTTTTTAAAAGATGAAAACAATTTGGAAATGCTACAAAACTTGTTCAGAGTCGCACAGCCAGTAAGTGGCAGAGGAAAATTTATACCTAAGATGACATAAAGCTAGCTAGATAACCACTTTAAAATAAAACACACTGATTCAACAACTATTTCTTAATGATCTAATCCATGTATTGATTTTGTAATGTTCAGTGTAACGATGGCATGGGTAATGTTAGTCTTTTGTAATGGTAGCATCTAATTTGGCTTATGGAAGTATTAATAATCTACAGCTGATTCCATCTAATGCATTCTTTATTTCAGTTATCATATTCTTTATTCCTGACTGGTTCTTTTTAAGAAAAAAAACTTTTTTAATTAAAAAAGAAAGTTAAAATTCAGCTGAATAAATCTAAAGATCTAATTGTCTTTCTCAAGCAACTCATGAATCGGGCAGCATCCCATCTAGCAAACAAAAAGTTTCTATAGACTGACAGAGGGTAGGATTTAGAAGTTAAAAGTAGATTATTTCAGGAAAGGACACCTTCCCGTAGGTGAAGGTGGGGATCTTATCAGTATTGTTGATTAAGATTCTTTCTCTGCGAGAGACTGAAATTGCAATTAGAGCAGGTATTAAATCTAGGTTTGGGATCATGGGCCTGTGATTTTCTGTTTAACAAAAGCAAAACAAAGAGAATTGATCTGAGAAACTAGCTTTAGCCTGCCTACAGGGTTCCTATTAATAAAGCTTTTGAAAGAACGTATAAATCTATAAAATAAATATTGAGCGCTTACTCTCAGTGAAAAACTTTGCTATATCACTCCCAGATTCAATGGAAAGAGAGAAATGCAGATAAATTTATAATCCAAAACAAATTTCTCCCTGCTCCTTCTAAACACAGGTGTGCCCTAATACAATCCCACAATATTTACACATCAAAGAATGAGGTCATTAAGTCAATTAGCAAAACTAGAGCACAAACACTGGTTCTCTTACATCATTTATCCTACGTGATAAATTCCAAAAATAAGTTCATTAAAATCTTTTTCCGTTTCCTTCCCAAAGGAAACAGGCACTCTTCCCTAGTCAATATTTCCGGTTCAAAAGTTCCTTCCTCGGTCGTCCAACTCATTCTTTCATTGTGCCAGGTGCTGGGCAAGACTAGAGAACTGAGACAGAAATAAGATGGTCTAGCCCAGCTTTCCCAAAATTTACACGTCAGCACAGGAAGCAAAGCCTCTAAGTAACTAATGCAGCTTGTTACAATGGATGATTAACTGCTGCTAAGGAGGACAGAGTGCTGGGATACTTTAGCTGATAAACTGAGGAACACACAGGAACTGAAAAAAGGGAGAGAATAGTGCCTAGGAGGAAAGCCTTAAAGACCAGGAGAGACAGGGAAAAGAAAAATGTTTTCTTGGAACAAAAATAAAACAAATGTGGCCCGAGCCCAGAGAGCCAGGAGGAAAGTGGCCAAAGACAACTGGAGTTAGGAAGAGGGGTAGCAGTGATGTGGTCTTCATCCTAAAAGAAACTGTGAAGTCTTTGAGAGTTCTACGTGTGGGATGCATCAACCCACGTGTGTTTTTAAATGACTATTTTTTTTAAATTAAATGATTAGTCTTGAATGCCTCAGAGTTTTCCAAAATCCATTCTCATGCCTAGACAACATGCAAGCTTCTTGAACAAGTCATTCATCCATACCGTCCAACTTAAAGCAAGTGGGGAATGCTTCAAGTTGAATTCTATGTTAAGGGAAAGGCAAGTACTCAAAAAAAAAAAATAGTTTAAATAGATGGCAGCCACTTAACTATTAACTGACCAATGAACTTAATCTACGTAGCGAGACCATAGAGCTTATAGTTGTTTCTCCCTTACAAATAACTTTCAAATGTATATGTCACTTAAACTGCAAGGCTATTAACACTTAAAAACGAGAAAAACTTAATTTCACCCTAACATGTAAGGCTAAATTATAAGCTTGATTAAAGGCTTTGGTGCACAGACAGGAAGACTTTGATGTCTTGAAGTGCCATTTATCTCTTCGCACGTTTTATTTCCCCCCTACATCAATTAGCTGACTTTCTGAGCGTATTCTTTTGTTTCGCTTTTTAAGGAATGAAACGTCTTCTAATTCATAACTTTCTTTACTACCGGCTTGAGAGACGCCACAGCACGTGTGACACACCAAACCAACCTCCCACCACGGTTTAAAAGGCTGCCAGTCCCCCGGGGGCCCGATGGCAACTTTCCCGCCTTCTCCATCCCCCAAACTCTCCAGGGCTCGAGGATGCTCCGCTCCCCAGCCCAGGACAAGACCAAGGCCGCCGGGCCGGAGTGGCAGCCGCCACCTCCATCCCCTCCCTCTCCGGCCGGGGTCCGTGGACCCAGACGGGAAGTGAGGTGGGCGTCGGGAGAACGGGCATTACCTGGAGCCGGAGCCCGGCAGCGGGGACCTCCGCAAGGCCGACAGAGCCGCGAAGCCGTCGCAGCGCGGGGGTCAGGAAGGTCAGCCGCTGGCAACTCTCCAGGCGTCGAAGCCCGCAGTGCGGCCAGCGCCGCCGCAGACGCAGATAAAGCGCCGGACTCTCTACCCCTCCGCCCCCAGCCTCGCGGCCCGTTACGCAGCGTCACGCGCACCGCCCGCGCCCGCTCAGGATTTCATTGGTGGGCCGGGCGGCGGCCAGGCCCCGCCCATCGCCTGCGGCAGCCCCGCCCCTTCCCTGGCGCGAGGGTACTGAGTACGAGAACCCCCTGCTGGTCCTTCTCGCTGAAAGAGAAAAGCTTGCTGGGTCGGAGCAGGTCGTGACACCGGCGACAGCAGCTTGCTTTCGAGCCCGGCGTTCCATAGTGCGGCAGATACAGGACGGAGACAACTTCCTGCAAGTCCCTAACGGCACCCCGCATAGCAGCCCTGGACCGGAGAGACTGGTGCCTCTCCCGAAGATCAGTGGAAGCTGCTTCTGAAACAGGATCGTTACAATTCCCACTGACCCTCTAGGGACAAAATAGAAGCGCTAGTCAGAAGCCTCTGTCATGGAATGCTTCTTTGTAAACTGTTCTTGATTCTGTGTCCTTCAGCACGTGCGCACTAGATTGAGACAGTGAGGTCCTTGAAATAATGGGGCAATTAGGTAATTAAAGAGGGGACTTGATCAAAGGAAAAATAATGATGCAGAGAGATGTAGGACATAGACTAGCTAGAACAGTTAATCGCTTAGATTTTACGAAGGCAGAGGTCTAGGTGAATTTAGAGTGATGGAGGGTGCCAAGGGAAGGAGGGCAGCAGGCACCAAAGGGCAAAGCCTACCAGCCAGTGCAAGGTAGCCTACCCTGGCTAATCACTCGGACCCGATTCCAGATTGAGATGGCCCTCCGTGACCCGGTCAGGCTGCTCTTTTATAACGAAGACAAGTACCTGGCCACCCAGAGCGGGCAGCACGGTTCACTTCAAGGCAGAAGCCAGTATGAGCCTTCGGTCGAATTCAGTACTGGCAGTCATTGGCAACCCACCCAGTTTGCCTCTTGTACAACTGGGGTTGCTGCTTCTGCCAACTGGAGGACAGTAGGATCTGGTAGATCCCAATGGCTTTTGTGCTTTACCTCTCCCCTCCCATTAGCTAAAGAGCGGTAGGAACACAGGGACTGTTTCCCTTAAGACTGTGCTGGCCACCTGACATACACACTAAGAAGACTCTTGTTTTTTCCTTTGTCTCATTTATCCATTCAAACAATATTGATTGTCTTTTGGTGGTCGTGCTACGGGTACAGCAGTGAATAAAACAGAAGAAACCCCTGTACTTAGAAGTTTATGTTTCTAGTGGAAAAAGTAAATAATGAAACAAGTAAATGAGCCCTTGCTGGTGTGGCTCAGTGGTTTGATTGCCAGCCTGTGGACCAAAAGATCATCGGTTCAGTTCCCAGTCAGGGCACATGCCTGGGTGGCAGCAGGGTCCCCAACTGGAGGCATGTGAGAGGCAACCAGTCAATGTATCACTCACACATCAATGTTTCTCTCCCTTCCTGTCTTTCTAAAATAAATAAAATCTTTTTTAAAATAATAAAAAAGAAACAAATAAATGAGATCATTGCAGATGGTAACAAATGTTGAGAAGAAACCAAAACTGTGTCAGGGAAGCACTTTTTGAGAGAGTGATCTGATCTAAGACTTAAATGAGATGGAGCCAACTCTGCCAACTGTGCCAACTATGGAAAGAACATTCTAGCCCAGTAATTTTTAACCTTTTTCATCTCACAGTACACACAAATTAATTACTAAAATTCTGCAGCACACCAAAAGTATGTATATTTTTTCTGATCTGACAAAAAAATAGGTATAATTTTGATTCATTCACACCAGACAAGTATTGTTGTGTTGGCTGTTGTCTTTTTTTTCTTTGACAATCTAAAGGAAAAGAGGTCAGTGCCCCTGACTAAGTGACCAAGTATTGCATGTTTTAAAGAATCCTTGTGGCACATGGGTTGAAAATTGCTACTCTAGACAGAGGAGAATGAGCAAGAAGGTGCTGATGCTGAACAAGTCTGGCTCATTCGAGGAACAGAAGGCTGGAAGCACCACGTAGATAGGAGATTGAGGTTGGACAGTTAGGCGAGAGCTTCGTCATGTTAGACTTTTTTGTTAAGTGTTCTCTTGCCTTGTTTTTTAAAATCAACCTATTTTGTAGAGGATGACTTGGAGGAGAACAGAAATGGAACACGGAGAAGCCAGAGAACAATGGGAAGTTACTGGACAAGTGTATGGGATAGATGATGGTAAACTGTATTAGCGTGGTTGCTATAGAAGTCGAAGTTGAAAAACCTCAGAATATTTCCTGAGGTGAAGCTGTGATGAAAAGTAGCGAACAAGGTGACACCCAGGGTATTTCTCTTAAGTGAATGGGAGGGTGGCGATGCCATTACTTCAAGGGGAAAGACCATTTAATATGATCGGAGGGACCGTGAAAGCCTCTGCCTTTACTAAGCCTCTCCTGCCACTGTTCTAAAAATCCTTGGGATCAAGGCTTGGTTAAATTTGAATGTTGGCTTCATCATATACCAAAAAACACATGTACAGAACTTGTACTAGTTGCTAGGAGTATAAACATGAATAAGAACATCTGTTTATTGGAGAGTTAGATAATTAAGCCCTTTAAAGACAGTAAGTGTTGTAATAAAATAAGGTAATAATATACTCTGGTTTCTCAGCAGATCGTATAAATCTTTTGACGAAAAAAAAGTAGTAAAATTGCCTACCTAACAGTCATTGTAAGGATTAAATGAGTTAGTTAATGTCTACAAATCTCCAAGTACAGGCACGGGTGTATAGAAGTGCTCAATAAGTATTCATTTATTTTACACTTTTCTACATTGAAGTTCATTATTCTTATTGATGTTATTATCTTCTGGATACAGTGGGAGCAGAAGGAATGAGTGTCATAGCCTGCATGCTAGGAGAGGAAATGTTGAAATGGAGGAAGGCTGACTCTAGCTTTCTGAGCCAGGTGGAGGACGACTTCAGTTGGCAAGGCAAGGAAGGAAGGACATTCCAAGCAAAGGAAAAACAAGGTCAAAAGCCAACAGGACAAGAGGGAGCCAGTCCATGTAGGAGACAGGAAGATAGCTGAGTATTGCTGAAGCGTAGAGGACTTGCTGAGAGGTGAAGACGTAAAGTTGGGGTCAGAACTTAAGCAGTTTGTAGGCTATGCTAACATATCCTGACCCAGACTTCCATAGACAGCGGGGAGCCAGTGGTGGCTGGCAAGCAGGAAAGAGATTTAGGCGACTGTACTGGAGGCAGATGCAACTGGAGGTGGAGAGATCAATCAGAAGGACATCACAGCGATAAAGGTGATGAAGGATAAAGGCCTAAAGTAGGTCACTAGCAAGTGGGATGGCAAGAAGGGGGCATATTTGGGAGAAATTTGAAGAGACAATTGATAGAATGAGGCAGTCTTCGGATGTGGCATTTAAGGATGTACCCAGGATTTGTGGCTTAGCAGGCTGGGTGTATGGAATTAATGCCAACTAAGGTAAGAACATGCACTTGAAGTAAGAAAATGAGTTACAGAGGAGAAATAAGCTTTACCTGGGTTAATATTTAAGCAAAACTGGCCCACTTCCTACTGAGACCTGAAGGAACTGAACAAGGAACAATCAAGTGTTGTTATTGTTTTACAATAAAATAGCCTTCACATTTTTTCTGATTATGAAAATAGTGCATACTTATTGCAGAAAATAAAATCAAATACAGAAAAGCACAAAGGTAAAAGCCATCTAATGTCCTACCACGCGGAGATGCAGCTAAATGTTGACGAGGGGGAAGAACAATGGCCCAAGCATAGGGACTGAGCCCTTTTGCAAGAAGGCACTGGGTTCTACAGGGAGCCAGGAAGGGAAACTGAACAGGAACCAAGCCAGGTTGTTTTTCTTTAAATCCTCACCAGCAGATTTGCTCAGTGATTTTATGGAGAGAAGAAGAGACAGAGAGAGAAAGAGAGAGAAATATCGATGTGAGAGAGAAACATCAATCAGCCACTTGCGTAATGCTCCCAGATTGGGGACCAAACCTGCCACCCTTTAGGTGTACAAGACAACATTCCCGCCAACGGAGCCACCTGGCCAGGGCCCAAACCAGGTTTTAAAACATAAACATCTCTGTTCTTCAAAGGTTCTCATCTCTGTTAACAATATCAAACAAGTAATAAGTCTTTACTACATCCTCAGTCTGGGTAATTTCTCCATTGACCCTCAGGCTTCATGAAAACATAGACTCATTTAGAGTTAAGGTTTAGGGACTAAGATAAGGACAATGACGCAAGAGTGTGAATCAGGACAACCTTCTTAGGTAAGTCCCCGAAAACTCGTGGAGAGGTGAAATCCTGACTTGTTTAAGTACTCTGGAAGCGCCCAGCACAACACGTATAAGCCACCTGGATAAATGTACTGGATGAATTTAACGAAGCCAACTCAGGGTGTAAGTCCCTAGATTGTGGGCAGATCCCAAACAAAATGGAAGTCAGACATCATTCCTTCCCTTATTGATTCTGTTACCTCACGTGCTATGTCATCACTTGTTTTTCTATAAACAGAATTCTCTTTTTAAAAATAGATTTTATTTATTTACTTTCAGAGAGAGGGGAAGGGAGGGAGAGAACCATCCATCTGTGTTGCCTGTCACACCCGTCCCTCTCTGGGGACCTGGCTTGTAACCCAAGCAGGTGCCCCAACCGGGAATCAAACCTATGACCCTTGGGTTTGTAGGCTGGCACTCAGTCCACTGAGCCACACCAGCCAGGGCCTGAATTCTTTACATACAAGGCAGAGAGCCATTCGTCCCAGTTAAGAAGGCTGCCCATTTGACTCCATAGATTCTCTGTAGCCGTACATAGCAAAGTGCACTTTGGGCACTGCAATGGATATAACAACAGTTCAAGGGATATACGTGCATGAGGAAACACCCACAGGAGCTCCTGAATCACCACTGATTCCTTTTTACCTCACTGGAACTCAGTTGTTATAAATCTAAAGAAGATTCTGATCAGTTAAGATGATATAAGTCCTAGAAACACCACCAAGAAAGTAACTGAAAAATATACAGTGAAAAAAGTCATGAAAGGAATTTAAATGTTACACTAGAAAATATTCATGTAATAAAAAAAGCAGTAAAGGAGAAAAAGAAGCACAAAAGGATGTGAGACATAGGAAAAAATTTAAATGGCAGGCATAAATCTAACTGTATCGCTAATAACATCAATCATGAAAGAATTGAACAGCCCAATCGAAAGGTAGAGATCATCAGACTACATTAATAAATAAGATCCAGCGATGTGCTGTCTACAGGAGACACCATTTAGATCCAAAGATACACGTAAGTTGAAATGAGAAGAATGGAAAAAGATATATTATGCTAGAAACAACCATAAGGAAGCTGGAGTGGCTATATTAATATCCAACAAACTAGACTTTGAGGCAAAAATGCTTAAATGGTGCAGCCACTTTTTAAAAACAGCTTGTCAGTTAAGCATAGTTACCAAATAACCTGGCAATTCTACTCCTACGTATAGACCCAAGAGAAATGAAAAAACATGTGTCTACACAAAAACTTGTACAAGAATATTCACAGCAGCAGTAAATAGCCAAGACGTGGAAACAGCCTAAATGTCCATCAACTAATGAATGGATGAATAGGGTGTATACTCAGATAACGGGATGTTATTCAGCCATAAAAAGAAATGAAGTTCTTCCCTGGCTGGGTGGCTCAGTTGGTTGGAACATCATCTGGTACACCAAACGTGTGTAGGTTTGATTCTCGGTCAGGGCACATACCTAGGTTGAAGTTTCAATCCCCAGCTGGGGTACACAGGGGAGGCAACTAACTGATGTTTCTCTCTCACATTCATGTCTCTGTTTCTCTCTCTCTCTCTCTCTCTCTCTCTCTCTCTCTCTCTCTCTCTCTCTCATCAATGGAAATATCCTTGAGTGAGGATTAAAAAAAAAAAAAAAAAGCAAAGTACTGATATGCTACAACATCAATGAAAGTTGAAAACATTTTACTAAGTTGCAAAAACTGTCACAAAGGACCACATATTCTGTAACTCCATTCACGTGAAGCATTCGGAATAGGTGAATCCACAGAGCCCAAAGGTGGGGGGATGGGTGGTCGCTTAGAATTGGGAGCGTTGAGGGGAACTGGGGGTGACTGCTAATAGACAGAGTTTCCCCGTGGGGCGGTGACAGTGTGGTGGCTGCACAGTTGGTGAATATGCTGGAAACCACTGACCTGCGCACTTAAATGGGTGGATTGTATGGTGTGTGAATTGCATCCCAATAAAATTACTTCAAACAGGCCAGACTAACATGGAGGTATGAAGGGCGGTTAACTTTTGCCAAGTTACCAGTTGAGAGAAGGCATGAGGGACCCTGCCGATGTGTTAGAAACATCCTGTGTCTTGATCTGGGTGGTGAGCACACAGGTTTGCACAAATGTGAAGCTCTTCAGACTACATATTTCAGACTTATGTACTTTGCTATATGCAAGATCTCAGACAAAAAAAGTGTTTAAATGTCAGCTCTGCTGAAATAATGTTGACTTAAAATATTGATGTTTATTAATTATATATTAATTTTATATAGTTTAATATAAAAGAATATTGTAGAAGTAAAATAACTTGGAACATATTTTCAAGTAATTTTTATTTTAAAATTTTTATATTTAATTTCTTAATGTAATATATTCATGTAACAAATATATTCAACACACTCAATTTTCATGCACTTTAAATTCTACAACATTTTACATACTGATACTTTAGATCATTACTATAAACAGAATGCAAATAAATGAAAATATTCATGATAGCATAATTAATATTTCGTTGAAATGTTGGTAAGATAAAAGTTATAGCATAAATATAGAATGATATACAAATTACACATTTTCATTTTATTCCTCATCCAACAGATCATCAGCCAAAAATCTAGACACAATGCATTAATATTGAAATTGTCATTTTTGACATTTTACTCTTCTTTAAGTCATAGAAAAACTATAGTTTTTCATATATTTTCCCACTTGGTTGTTACAAGTGTTTGTTTGTTGAGGTAGGAGAATGTACTTTGTTTGCTAGCCTGGTAATTTGATTTATAACTTCCAGAGACTGAACGGTAAGGTGTGTGAGCCTCAATTTGTTTTTCATCCCCAACCACATACATGTCACTGGTGGGCCCGTGTACAGCCTGCGTGTGCTGCCTCGTTTCCAGTTCTCTGTACACTTTCTAACCACCTACTGCAATGTCCCCCACACAAGCACACGCAGACGTACACACGCACAGCTCTGTGTCGCTTCGGGAGAAAGGAGATAGTCTCCCCAGTTCTTGGCTCTCCTGCGTCGCGTCTATCGCAGTGGGTGTGGTCACCCATACATTCTGACTGTAACTGAATTACATATATGGGAAGCTGGAGGTGTACCTGAAGAGGTTTCTCTAGATTAAAGACATCCCCAAGCAGGCAGGAATGATAGGTCTGAAGAGTCGAGTCTTTAGCCCTCAGGACCTATAAAGCATAAACAACGGGGAACAAGCTTACCCAGTCTGCTTCACTAATGTGCATCCTTTGGCACCATCAACAATTTACACAGGTGAGAGGCTCCCTGACTCAGAGCTGGGCTGGCCGGTGCATGGTGATGAGACAGCTCTTCTTGGTATGTTATTTAAGAGAGGTAGGAAGACACTAAATAGACTTTATACTCAGTGGTAAAAAGCCACCCTCTAGAAATATGTAAGATCCTCTATGCAATATTCTGACAGTCCACCTTGTATTTCAGCTGGACTCTGACTCTCTAGAAATTACCAGTAAAAATTCAAGTAATAATTGTGGTGGTTTTAGCAATATAATGAATAGCCATCCAAGGATTTGACCAAGATTTCCTAATAGGTTGTTGTGGTTCACTAAATTTTAAATAACAAAAGTAATGTCAAGAAACAATTCATTTGCCCTGGCTGGTGTGGCTCAGTGTATTGAGTACCAGCCTATGAACCAAAGGGTCGCCAGTTTGATTCCCAGTCAGGGAACATGCCTGGGTTGCAGGCCAGGTCCCCAGTAGGGGGGCGCACGAGAGATAACCACACATCGACGTTTCTCTCCTCTTTCTCTGTCCTTTCCCCTCTCTCTAAAGATAAATAAATAAAATCTTAAAAAAGAAAAGAATTTATTTCACCCAACAGCCATCCGCTAAAAACACCTTCACTGGCTGAGTTCCCGCTGTTGCTGGGACGATGTGAAACAACAGACCCAAGACTTCAAGTTTCAGGTCGGAAGGCAGACTTGTCCAAGTGTCAACGGATTGTCCCTCACCTGTGGGAGCACAGAACACAGGTCCAAGTGTGCTGGTCCTGGGCGAGAACAAGCCGGCCTGTCACTGCTTCCAACCTACAGAGTAAATTTTGCTACTCGAAAGGTTTGCATTGGAGAAGATGGCAGGAGCAAAAGCATGGAAGTTCGAAGACACAGGCTGGGTTCAGGAACTAATGCGTAATCAAGTTGGCCGGGAGACCCAGTGCTTCTCAAACTTCTGCCAAAATATCTCGTTACAGAGAAAGAGCAAACTCGAATGCCCCACTCGCCAAGAACTGAGGCCTTTGTCCCATGTCCACACCCAATGTCTTTGAAGTCTCATGTTCCATCTTTAAAATCAATGCAAATTTTGCACACCAGTCTATTGCATCAAGGGGATCGTATAAAAATAATGCTTTGAAGAGCTATTGACAAAGGAGAGAACAAGTTTCCTGTTCCTACCCTTGGCTAATACTTTCTTGGAAGCATAGTTTCCTACTGGCTTTACTTCCTTATACATATGATAAAAACTTTCAGATAAATGCACATTTCTCAAATGTTGTGAGCATTATCATAAATATGAGGGTTTACAACAGAGGCGTATGTTTTAAAGATTAACAATAAACTGAACGACAGATAACTCCCACTGAACTCAAGAAACAGAACATTCCAGAAACTTCAAGCACAGTGTGCCCCTCCCAGACCGCCTCTGCTGCTGTTCATCCTTCCCGAGACCTCTGTTACTTTAGGTTAAGCATTCCTTTCTTTTCTCTATAATTTACGACTTTACCACAAATGTAGACATTCCAAAACAATAAAGCATAAAATAGCATAGTTGGCTTATGGGTAACCTTGATGTAAACGAGATATGTATTCTACCCTTTGCCTTTTTGGTTCTACGTAGTTTTGGTGATCCATCTGTGTGTATGCGTGTGACTAAAGTTCATTTTTGCCTACAAAGCATGTCTTTTTATGTTCATGCCAATGCTGCTGGATGTGTGGGTTATTTTCAGGTTTTTGTCATTGCAAAGCGTTGTGTCTCCAGATGCACACGGGGAAGAATTTCCCCAGGGTGACCGACTATCCGGAAGTGAAATAGTGCCTATGGCAGATAGTATTTCTAAGGATGACCACAAAAATATCTTGCATCCACATGCTTTTTTTTTTTTACAATGTGACTTTGACATACCTTCCATCAAGACATAGGGTCTACGTCCCCTTCCTTGTTTAGCAGCGGGCTTTTTGTAACTGTTTCTACCAATGAGAAAGTTACTACATGGCTTTAAAGGCCACTTTGTAAAGATCTGTGCGTCGGCCCTGATTAGGTAAGCTCAGTTGGTTAGAGCAGATGTCTTACTAATTGCTCTTATTAACTAGTTTATAGATTCTTTCTCAGTTTTTCATGTAGAAAATCAGATTATCTCCAAAGAGTTCTAGAGTCATAGTTTTCTTTCAAATTATTATGTATTTTATTCCTTGTTTTGCTTTATCACACTGGCTAAAGCCCATAACCCAGTGTTACGTAAGACTGGGAGAGGGGGCATTTCTGTCTTGTATTTGGTTTTAAAAGGAATACTTTAAATGTTTCACCATTAAACATGATGTTTAGCGTATTTTGAATCTAGTCATTATCTGACTTAGAAGCCCTTTAGCATTCTTAAATTACTAAGAGCATAATTTTTTCTATATATCCAGATAATTATATGGCAATTGTTATGTGACACCTGGCCTCCTGGATGGCCCCAAATGATGTTCCCCTCCTGGTATTATACCCTTATATAGTACCTCCCACATTATACCAGAGATAATCTGTGTAATCGGCAGGGCGTGGCAGAAGTGGTGATGTGCCATTTAGACATAGAAATCGATAGAACAGAATTGAAAGTCCAGAAATAAACTGTACATTTATGGTCAGTTGGTTTCAAGAAGGGTGCAAGTCATTTAAATGGAGACAAAATAGTCTCTTGTGACAAATGATGATGAGACAACTGTACATCCACATGCAAAAAGAATGAAGTTGAACATCTCCCTCATACCATGTACAAAAAACAACTCAAAATGGATCAAAACCAAAATGTAGAGCTGAAACTATATAAAACTCAGAAAAAAAAAACCAGGCCTAAATGTCTATGACCTTATATTAGGCAATGATTTCTTAGATATAACACCAAAAGCATAAGCAACAATAGAAAAAAATAGATAAATTGTACTTTATCAGACAGTAATAATATCTGGAATATATAAAGAACTCTGCATTCAACAATAAAAAGGCAAATAACCCAATTTAAAAATGGGCTAAGGATTTGACATTGAATAGACATTTCTCCAGAGACCAAATAGCCAAAAGCACATGAAAAGAGGCTCAGTATCATTCGTCATTTTGGAAATGCAAATCAAAACCACAGGTGGTAGAGCTGGTGAGGGCACGGTCCTTCTACATCAGGCTTGCAGATTTGATCCCTGGTCAGGGCACGTACAAAAATCAACCAGTGAATACATAAAGAAGTGGAACAACAAACCAACATTTCTCTCTCTCTCTCTCTCTCTCTCTCTCGTTCTCTCCCTCCCTTCCTCCTTCTGTCCCTCTCCCCTCCTCTCTCTAAAATCATTAAAGTAAGAAAATTCTGCCCTGGCTGGTGTAGCTCAGTGGATTGAGCGCGGGCCTGCGAACCAAAGGATCGCGGTTCGATTCCCAGTCAGGGCACATGCCTGGGTTGCAGGCCAGTTCCCAGCATGGGACACACAAGAGGCAACCGTACAGTGATATTTCTCTCCCTCTCCCTCTCTCTCTCTCCTACCCTTCCCCTCTAAAAGATAAATAAATAAATAAATAAATATTTAAAAAAAAAAAAAAGAAAATTCCAAAAACACCGAGAGATGCTATTTCCCACCCTCTATGATGTCTGTAACATGAAAGACGATATCACGGGTCCGGGTCTGTGAGGATGTGGAGAAACGGGAACCCTCCTGCATTATTGGTGGGAATGTAAAATGCTCACATTTCTTAAAAAGTCTCTGAGGCCCAGAGGCGGTGCCTTCTTCCAGAGAGTATTTGTTCTGTCAAGTGGGAAATTTCAAAAGAGTCATATTTTTTCTCCAATAAAGTTTAGATGGTGACAGACAAGAGTCACTGACTTCTGGGTGGTCATTTTCTTTTCCTAGTTTATATGCTGAAGTCAAATATCTTTGAAGCAGTGGTTCCCGGATCCGTGTAGTGGTTTGTGTTCAATCTTCTAAAACAAGTCTCAGTTTTCTCCCCTGCTTACTGAGCCCATTAAAATCCAAGCTTTAGGCCACCCATGTACTCAGATACCCCCAGAGCAAATGCCAACATCAGACTGCATTGCAGATTTCAAGTTTTCCTACCGATTCAGCCATACATTTCAAGGATATACACATACACATGTATATGTCTACTTCAGCATTTTTAGGTGTCTCCTTCAGCAGGAGGATTTCTCTGGACATCTAATCTGCCATAATGCCTGAAATGAAAAATCTGACAAAGCATATTTGTGCACAAGTTTACACTCCCAATCAAAAAAATATATACATAAATCTTTAAGTAAACACTCGTCTCTTGGAAAACATACCATGTTCATCCAGTGACTTCTGTACCCCTCCTAGACATTTTTGTGTCAATCATAGCTTAAGGAACACAGTGGAAGAATAAAGCTTAGATTGAAAGGTTGAGGTCACATTTAAACAGTCTTAAATGAAAAAAATAGGAATATTTGGATTTCCAAATTGTAACTTTTGTGATTCAGCAGATTGAAATTCCATGGCAGACATACTTCTTATTGGTGATCATTATTTTTTTTTAAATAGGGTTCTTTCATTCAAACTACTAAGTGCTTCATATATGCCTCACACTGGTTTCATGCTGTGTGGAATAGAAGAAATCATGAAAGACAAATTAAGTAACATATAAGCAAATCTTGGAAACATTTCTTGAACACAAATAATTACCCTGTAAAGCAAAAACATGGCAAGTGCCAAATAAATGGTCAGAGTTCAGAGAGCTATCGAAGTTCAAAGGAGGGAGGAGTACTTTCAGCTTGGAGTGGGGGCGGGGTGACCCACTGTCCTGCTTTGACAGGGACTAGGAGGCTTCCTGGGATGCAGACCTTTCAATGAGAAAACCAGGATAGTTCTGGGCAGCAAGACAGTCAGTCAATCTTTTAAAAATTTACACATCTGAGGACATTTTTTTTTCATTGTTTTTAGAGAGAGAGGAAGGGAGAGAAAGAGAAACATTGATTGGCTGCCTTCTCATATGTGCCCTGACCAGGGATTGAACCCACAACCTGAGTATGTCCTGACCAGGAATTGAACTCATGACCTTTCAGTCCAGGGACAGTGCTCCAACCAACTGAGCTGCACTGGCCAGGGAATGGTCGATCTTAATAAAGACAAAGATGTAGGGAGAATCAGAAAGTCCTCATGAAGGTCAGAGGATGAAAGATGAAAAGGACCTTGCAGAGTTAGTTGGATTGGATAAGCTACCTTCATTAATTCATATCTATAATACATACACAACTTAATCCCCCTTCCTCACTCTTACCAATAGTAGTGCTAACAATTGTGAAGTGATTCCGCTCTTTGAGTACTTTCTTTGGATTGTCATAAGGCTTAAAATCTTTTTTTTCAACCACTGGCTTCTGCGTTCACTACAATACCTGCATACCTTACATAGTTTTCTAAATTCCAGCTGTTCTACTTCCCTTCAGTGCTGTGCTAAATGAAAAGTCTTTTTATACCTCCTCCTCTCTAAATGTCTAAAATTATGGAGTCTTTATTTGTGGACATAACATTTCTGGGTCAATAATTAGAAGGAAGTCTGCTTAGAAATATAAAATGGGTCTTCATTTGAATTCAGAGTCTCATAAGGAACAGGCGACCAAGTCTGGAGAGGGGAGAAAGTGGACACCTACGTGGAATACTGAAAACCAGTGCTTTCCAAACTTCTATGTGCCTACAAACTGCCATAACCTCCCCCTATCATGTTGAAAATGCAGATTCTGGCTAGTAGGGCTGGGAGGGCCTGAAACTCTGCATTTTTAACAAGCTCCCAGCTGATTCTATTGCTACTGGTCCTAGGACCATATTTTGGGCAGAAGGCTGTAGAGCAGAAAAGCTTTTTCTGCCACTTTCACTGTCTCAAATTTTCATCTTTTCCCTAAAATTCTTTGACTTTGCTGCTGAGTCTAAAATTCCACAAATTCTACTCTTCTGGAAGAAGTTGCAGATCGAGTCACAATTCAATATAAAATTTCAGTCAGATAGTTAACTTTACTGTACCTGCTGAATTAGAAACTTTCGGAAAGGACACTGACTTTTGTGGGTAAGAGCATTGCAGGGAGGCACTGTATTAAAGGGTGAACACGAAGGTGAGGCAGGAGGAGGTTAGGAGGAGAGGTAGGGGAGAGGCAGCTGCAGAGCGTTTGGAAAGCAGGGACACCTGGGGAACAGCCAAATGCAACATTAGGAAGTAGGAGGAGATGAAGAAAGATGGGTCAGAGGCCACCTATAACAAACCTCATCATTTTAAAAGCCTTGCCCAGGGCCAGTCTGAGGAAACCTGTTTCTCATAAAAACAGCTGGTCTGTTCCTTGTTTCTGATAGAAAGGTAATGTGATACCTGGATGCGTCAGTAGAGTCACTATTTTTTCTCACTTAGCTTATGCAGTTATGAAATACAAGAAGTCTGTTTGCTAAAGGCACACGCTAGTGGAGGCTGTAGGAAATGTCTTTTAATAAATACTAAAGGTTCCAAGATAAGATTTAGAGCTAAAGGTATGACTGGTGACTGACAGCACAGAATAATAGCACCTAAGTGAGTCAGAGATCATGCAGCCTTTTTAATCTATAGGTGAGGAAACTGAAAACAAGCAGGTTCAATTGGATTGCTCAACTTCATCTGAGCACTTAATGAAATAGCCTGGACTTGCATACCAAGACTCTCTTGACTCTTAATCAAGTGCTTTCCACGGTGTCAGACTCATTTTCACCAGGGGCCCCATTGGCCTTGCGGTTGCCTTCAAAGAGCTGAAATAATTTTAGGACTGTATAAACGTAACTACTCCTTAACTGTTAAGGAGTTGGAATTACATTTGACCCTTTGAAGGCAACTGCTAGGCTGATGTGGTCCCTGGTGAAAATGAGTTCGACATCCCTGCTATAGTTCTATGTACTATAAAACCCAGGCTAAACAACAACAAAGACAGCCCAGAGCAAGTAGAAGGAAGGAAATAATAACCAAGATCAGAGCAGAATTAAATGACATAGAGACTAAAAGCACAATTCTAAGGATCGATGAATCCAGGAGCTGGTTCTTTGAAAAGATAAACAAAATCAACAAGCCTTTAACCAGGCTCATCAAGAAAAAAAGAGAGAGGGCCCAAATAAACACAATCAGAAATGAAAGAGGAGAGATTACAACTGATACCACAGAAATACAAAGGATTGTAAGAAATTACTATGGAGAACTGTATGCCAAGAAATTTGAAAACCTAGGTGAAATAGACAAATTTCTAGAAAAATATAATCTTCCAAAACTCAATGAACAAGAAGCAGAAAGCCTGAACAGACCAATAACAGCAGATGAAATTGAAGCAGTAATCAAAAAACTCCCGACACACAAAAGCCCTGGACTGGATGGTTTCACAGGAGAATTCTACAAAGCATTTAAGGAAGAGCTAACCCCTATCCTTCACAGACTATTCCAAAAAATCCAAAATGATGGAAGACTCCCAAGCTCTTTTTATGAAGCCAACATCATCCTAATCTCAAAACCAGATAAAGACATAACAAATAAAGAAAACTTCAGGCCAATATCGCTGATGAACATAGACGCTAAAATCCTCAACAAAATATTGGCAAACCACATCCAACAATACATTAAAAGGATCATACACCATGACCAAGTGGGATTCATCCCAGGGATGAAAGGATGGTACAATATTCGCAAATCAGTAAATGTAATACATCACATAAACAAAAGCAAAGACAAAAATCACATAATCATATCAATGGATGTGGAAAAATCATTTGATAAGGTACAGCACCCATTTATGATAAAAAACACTCAGCAAAGTGGGAATAGAGGGAGCATTCCTCAACACAATAAAGGCCATATATGAGAGACCTACAGCCAACATCATACTCAATGGGCAAAAACTAAAATCTTTTCCACTAGATCAGGAACAAGACAAGGTTGTCCACTTTCACTACTTCTATTCAATATAGTATTGGAAGTTTTAGCCACAGCAATCAGACAAGAAGAGGAAATAAAAGGCATCCAAATCGGAAAAGAGGAAACAAACTGTCATTGTTTGTAGATGACATGATAGTGTACATAGAAAATCCTATAGACTCAGCCAAAAAACTGCTCAACTTAATAAATGAATTTGGCAAAACAGCGGGATACAAAGTCAATACCCAGAAATCAAAGGCATTTTGTATACCAACAATAAAACAGCAGAAGCAGAAATCAAGAAAAAAATCCCATTTGATATATCAAAAAGAAAAATAAAATACCTAGGAATAAACCTAACAAAGGAGGTGAAAGACCTGTATTCAGAAAACTACACACAACACTGAAGAAAGAAATCAAGGAAGATACAAACAAGTGGAAGCATATACTGTGTTCATGGATCAGAAGAATTAACATCATCAAAATGTCCATACTACCCAAAGCAATTTATAGATTCAGTGCAATACCTATGAAAGTACCTATGGTATACTTCACAGACATAGAACAAACACTTCAAAAATTTATATGGAACTGTAAATGACCCTAAATAGCTACTTCAATTTTGAGAAAGAAGAGCAAAGTAGGAGCGATCACGATACCTGATACCAAACTGTATTACAAGGCCACTGTAATCAAAACAGGCTGGTACTGGCATAAAAGGAGGCACATGGACCAATAAAGAGAGCCCAGAAATAAACCCAAGTCTCTATGGTCAATTAATATTCGACAAAGGGGGCAGCAACATAAAATGGAGTAAAAATAGCCTCTTCAAACAAGTGGTGTTGGGAAAACTGGACAGCTACGTGCAAAAAAATGAAACTCGAGTACCAACTTACACCATACACAAAAATAAATTCAAGGTGGATAAGAGATTTAAATATAAGCGTGACACCATTAAAGTCATAGAGGAGAACATAGGCAGGAAAATCTCAAATATTTCATGCAGCAACATTTTTACTGATATGTCCCTTAGAGCAAGGGACATAAAGGAAAGAATAAACAAATAGGATCTCATCAAAATAAAAAGCTTCTTCATGGCTAAAGAAAACAGTATTAAAATAAAAAGGGAACCAACTGTATGGGAAAACATATTTGCCAATGATACCTCAGACAAGGGTTTGATCTCCAAAATATATAAAGAACTTACACGACTCCATTCTAAGAAGACAAGCAACCCAATTAAAAAACGGGCAAAGGACTTGAACAGACACTTCTCCAAGGAGGACATACAGAGGATCCAGAGACACATGAAAAGATGCTCAGTATCACTAGCTATCAGTGATATGCAAATTAAAACCACAATGAGATACCACTTCACACCGGTCAGAATGGCCATCATAAACAAAGCAACAAACAACAAATGTTGGAGAGGTTGTGGAGAAAAGGGGACCCTAGTGCACTGTTGGTGGGATTACAGACTGGTACAACCACTATGGAAAACAGTATGGAATTTTCTAAGAAAACTAAAAACAGATCTGCCTTTTGACCCAGCAATTCCACCGCTAGGATTATATCCTAAGAACCCTGAAACACCAATCTAAAAGAACCTATGCACTCCAATGTTCATAGCAGCACAATTTACAATAGCCGAGTGCTGGAAGCAACCTAGGTGCCCATCAGTAAATGAATAGATCAAAATACTATGGTACATTTACACAATGGAATTCTATGCAGCAGAAAGAAAGAGCTCCTACCCTTTGCAACAGCATGGATGGAACTGGAAAGCATTATGCTAAGCGAAATAAGCCAGGCGGTGAAAGACAAATACCATATGATCTCACCTTTAACAAGAACCTAAACAACAAAACAAACAGACAAACAAAATATAACCAAAGACACTGAAATAGAGAACAGGCTGACAGTGACCAGAGGGGAGAGGGGGGAGGGGAGAGAATTTCAGGGGAATTTCAGGAGGAAAGGGGAAGGGTCTACAGGAACAAGTATAAAGGACACATGGACAAAAACAAGGTGGGGAGGCGGAAATGGGAGGGAGGTGGGGAGGGCTGGGTGAGTGGGCTGTGTTGGGAGTAAAAGACAGAAAACTGTACTTGAACAACAATTAAAATTAAAATTTTAAAAATTTAAATAAATAAATAAATAAATAAATAAATAAATAATAAAAAGAAAACCCAGGTTAAAATTTCCTGAAAGTCTTCATGTTTTAATTTCAATAAATTCTCTTTTAAGATTTGTGTGCTTAGTGATCTTGTACTTAGTCAGTCAACTAATTTTGCCTAATTTGCATGTTTTTTTTTACTTTTTATTTGTCCTTTATTTTCTTCCTCTTTTCCTCCCTCCCCAGCTTGCTCCTTCCTTCCTTCCTTCCTTCCTTCCTTCCTTCCTTCCTTCCTTTTTTCCTTCCTTCCTCCCTTTGTCCTCATTTACAAATCCTTGTGTCGAGGGCTCCATTTTTTTTAAATGGAGTCCATTTCCATTTCAAGAAGATCTGTACAATTTATTATCTATAAGGCCCAAACCCAGATAAATCTATTTATTTTCTGAACATATTCTAGGTGTCACCAAGACCCCTCCTTTTGATAAAACAGTAAAATCTATTCTCCTAGCCTGAAAGTAAGCCTAGTTTTCTTTGGAAAATAAACCTCATTTTCTTCTGAAACTCCCTCACCTACTGTACATGTGTTTCGTGTCTGGATTCAGATAGCCAAAGGCAGATGTGAAAAAAAGCTGGAGCCAAATGAGATAAACCTGTGAGTCCTGACCGTGGACTTGACTCTACCTGCCAGCCTAGCCTACTTGGCATGACACACCTTAAAGTATCTGGAAGGTCACTGTTAAACAAATGAAAGGTAATACTACTTTACCAAACAGGTTGTAAGGCAGTGAAATTTATCATCAAAAGTGGCCCTGATTATTTGTCACCTTCCCAGGCTCCATCTTTCCACTGATTAAAAAAGCATTATGACCTCAGATTCAAGGCAAATTTGAACTCAGCTTATTGCATTTTCTAAAACAATTGGATCTCAAATAGGAGTGCCAAAAAGTCAATGTCTTTAGTCTTCCTAATTGCTGGCGATGGTAGAGGGCAAGATAGCATTGTTCCAGAAGACAAGCTTTCCAGCCCTGGTTGGTGTGGCTCAGTGGATTGAGTGCCAGACTGTGAACCAAGAGGTCATTGGTTCAATTCCCAGTCAGGGCACACGCCTGGGTTACAGGCCAGGCCCCCAGTGCAGGGTGCATGAGAGGCAACCGCACATTGATGTTTCTCTCCCTCTCTTTCTCCCTCCCTTCCCCTCCAAAAATAAATAAATAAGACAAGGTTTCCAGAACCTCTGAAGTTAAACCGGGTAGAGAACAGACTGTTCTAGCATTACAATTTTAGTGTTATAGAAATCTTGTCACCTCATGGGAGACCTGTCACTTACAAAGATTTGTCACTTTGTTTCTTTCTTTGATTTGCTTTTTCCCTTTAACTAGCTTTTGAATGGTGCTTCTAGTTCTGAGAATGCAACCCCCAGGAATCCTACACTTCAGACATAAAACTCAAATGAAAAAGAAAAATGCAGTGTTCCTGCCAATTTCTAAGTAAACTTTCGGTTTGGTTTTCCAAGTACAATGAAATGGCTCAGGTTGGCTTAGGGATATAGTTTATGCTAATTAAAGAAGTTAGATTTATTATAAATCTTTTCTGGGCTAATTTATAAGAAAAAAGATGCTAATCTCTGGAGATTATTTTCTCTTTGCTTGATCAAATCGCTATGAAGCAAAATAATTTGCACTCTCCAGCTGTGGTAAATTGTTATAATAGTGATTTCCAACATATCATGAGTCCCCGATTTCACGGTTCTTTGCAAGGTGTTGTAGCCTCTTCTTAAAAGGTGGAGTCTATTATTCTACTCCCTAGAATCTTGATGGGCCTTATGACTCGCTTTGACTGACAGAGTGGTGGAAGTGACATAATGTGAGTTCTAGAGCCTATGCCTTAAGATGCTTGAAGCTTCTACCTTCATGCTTTTGGAACAAAGCTGCCATGTATAGAAGCTTAAGCTGGTTACTGAATGGTGAGCCACCACTGGAAGAGAAAGGTCCTGTCCTTCCGGCTATCCCTACCAAGGTCAATAAAACATATCCTTGGGTGAGGATTAAAACCAGGAAAAAAAAGACATTAAACTGTAATGTCTTTTTTCCTGCATATTCTGCCAACCACTCTATATCTATCTGATTTTAAAGCATCAGGCCACATCCTTTCAAGCTCAGACTCAACACAGGCCATAAGTGTCTACCCCATATTAACAAAGATTTTTAAGTATCTATACCCACTCACGTCAGCAGCATCATAGCCATTGTCTGAAAAATATTGACTACTTCCCAGTTTGGGAGCTTCAATGAGTCCATAACATAAGTATGTGCTAGATGGGAATTCATACATATCCTGGGATAAGGCCCCTGGTAATGAACTTATTGCCCCATGAACACATGATACAAATATTGTCTCATCTCTTTATTTTCCAGATAGATTGCACTAGTATCTCACTTATCAGGAAGTCTAGAATCTCCCTCCTCAAGTTCCCTTCTCCCTTGAATTTTCCATGAATATTAACTCAAGCCCTTAAGCACTTCAAAAGGGTCAGTCTGACATTCTTTCTGTGTCAGGGACTGTCTGCTGATCACCAAACTAATTAATGTAGGATTGCCAGATTTAGCAAAGAAAAACACAAGATGCCCAAATATTACATGGGATATACTTATACTTAACAAATTATTTGTTGTTTATCCAAAATTTCCATTTATTTGGATGTCATATATCTTATCTGGCAACCCTACATCAAACCCATTTCTTCTCTCTGGGCATAAAGCTATATGCTATATTTACTAACTTCTCTTGCAGCTAGGTGGGGTCATATGACTGAGTTCCTGCTGTAAAAACCTCTGCAGCTCAATCCTTCTTGCTTTTTTTCTCTCTAACTGGCTAAGGACAAGATGAGAGGAACTGGGTACCTAGGTCACCATGTGAATGGGGACTGCCCAAGAAAATCACATGGGAGAGCAATGTACATTGAACACTGTATGAACTGCTATTTGAGTAAAAAATAAAAGTTTATTGTTAACTCACCAAGATTAGGAATTTATTTATTATACTGATAGATTTATCTTAACCAATACAGAACATTAGTTTAGTATCTTAAAGTACAGTGCTGCTACCTTAGTCTGTTCAACTGCTGTAACAGAATACCATAGACTCAGTGGTCTATAAACAACAGAAATTCATTTCTCACAGCTCTGGAGGCTGGGGAGTCCAAAATCAAGGAGCTGGCAGATTCCGTGTCTGGGAAGGACCTGCTTCCTGGTTCATAGAAGGCCATCTTTTTGCCATGTCCTCACGTAGTGGAAGGAACAAGGGATCTCTCCGGGTTCCCTTTTATAAGTGCACTAATTCCATTCACTAGGGCTCCATTTTCATGACATATTCACCCCTCAAAGGCCCCACCTCCAAATACCATCACATTGGAGATTAGGTTTCAGCACGTGAATTTGGGGAACACAAACATTCAGTCTGTAGCAGGTGCCATAACAAACAACTAAAGTTTGTGACGCCAGCTTAGTAGGTCAGCTGGGGGAGGTGAGGAAGCAGGTACCCAAACCTAGGGACATGCAGACGCATACTGTGCACTGACAAAACTTTGATACACTGTCACTTAAAGTCACTTAGAAGGACAATTCACTTCGGTGTGCCGAAGTGAATTTACAGTTCCAGGGCAGGGAGATTTAATCGTTTCCTGTCCTTCCTTCCTTCCTTCCTTCCGGTGCCATGTACCCCTTTGGCAGTTTGGTGAATCTTATGGACCTGTTTCAGAATAATGTTCTTAAATGTATACAATAAAATTCATAAGACTATAAGGAAACCAATTGTACGGACAAACACTTAGCAAAATACTTTTAAAAAGCAAATATTTTTTAAAGTAACATATTTGCATCTTATTAATATATTAAATAACAAGAACTAGGAGCATGTGACAACTGCTTATATGTGTTAATTTGACTGGGCAACTGGGTGTCCAGATATGTGGTTAAGTGTGATTCTGGAGGTGTCTGTGAGGGCTTTTCTGAATGCAATTAGCCTTTGACTCAGTAGACTGAGCAAAGCAGATTGGCCTCCCCAGTGTGAGGGGGCCACCGCCAATCCTGGGACTATCATAATCACAGTGTAGTATATACGGGTAAACAATATCTTGAGATAGGCTGCAACTGTGTGCCGTAACTGTAATATGATATGAAAATACCTGTGACTTACAATGCACAGGCACCAATACCACTACGGTCTGTTGCCTCCATTCGTAACTGAATAAAGGAAATGCTAAATTTCAGTTGGGGGTTAGCGAAAATAAAAATGCAATTTATTTCCCATGTTGGTGAATACTGTTGGTGCTCTGCCGGGCCCCCAGAGACCTTTGTTAGGGGTTCCCTGTGCTAATCTTACAGCTTCTATTACCTTTGCTTTACCAGCTCTTACTTGAGCTTCTTTTCAGAGGATTATCCTTGGGCTACTGCAGCCCTGTGTCTACAGATGCGGAAGACTGAAAATGCATGGGTGGCCCTGGCCAGGTGGTTCAGCTGGTTAGAGCATGGTCCTGATATGCCAAGGTTGTGAGTTTGATCCCTGGTCAGGGCACATACAAGAATGAACCAATGGAGAAATGGGACAACTGTAATAGCATAATCAATAAAATATATTAAAAAAAAAAAGAATCAACCAATGAATGCATAAATAAGTGGGACAACAAATTGATGTTTCTCTCTCTCTCAGATCAATAAATACAAACTTTTTAAAAAAGAAAATGCATGGGTGTTCAAGTCCCCCAAAGGCACCCCACAGTCAACGACTGACTGATGAGAACGTATGAGAAATCAGCTTTTTTGCTTCAAGGTGGCACAAAAACTGAAGTCTAATCGATGCTCCAGAAGTCCCCTGTGGGATCAGGTTAAGGTTGGGCCTTTGCCTAAAATTTCATGGTATCATTATTGTCCTTTTCCCTCACTCCCAGTTACTCCTTAACGAATCACTTGCGCATGCACCCTCATTTCAGGGTCTGCTTCCAGAGTATGCAACTTAACACACCATCCAAGTCACAGAACCCCTGGGTCACAGACCCCTGCTCTAGGGAAAGTGGTGGAACGAGTTTGAGTGCCCGTGTTTCAGGCTGAACTTTCTGCTCCTAGCAAGTTATCATTATTAAGAGAGAGGTGAACCCAGGCTAGAACAGAGCTGGACTCAATTCAAGCAGAGATCAAAAAGGTGAAGAAAACCCAGAGATTGTGAACTTCATAGAACTAGAAAATCCTACCAATTCTAGACTCCAAACATGAAAGGATAAGATAAAAAATCCTTGCACAACAAAGGCTTAGTAAGATTTCTAAGTAAACAAAATGACAGCTGTGTGGCAATTGGGTCAGGGTATTCCCTTCTCTGCCCAGCCTGAAGATAACCACCTTCTAGGTGAAAGGGCAAATCATGGAGGGAAGGAACAAAGAAGTCAGACAACCTTGAGCACTGGATCTAGATACCATTGACAATTTAGCAAATAAATATACAGGAAACTGAGTATTTTATCTAGCAACCCTAAGCCTAGAAAATAACTTCGGCAGTAATCACTGGTACCTGAGTTTTTCTAAAAGCCAGTAGAGCACAAACAGTGGGTAGAAAATAGACGGGGGAGGGCAAGAATAGTGTGGGAAATGTAGAAGCTAAAGAACTTATGACACATGGGCATGAACTAAAGGGGGGAATGTGGGTGGGAGGGGTGTGCAGCGTGGAGGGGAATGATGGGGGAGAAATGGGACAACTGTAATAGCATAATCAATAAAATATATTTAAAAAATGTTAAATCTTTCCCATAAAAAAGTTCATAAGAAGGTACAAAAAGGAGTTGGTTTACTAGACTCAAGAGTAGATATATTTGAACATAAAATAATATTGAACATCTATTGTAATTGAAAAATAAAAATAAAAAATTTTAAGAGAAGAAAACAGAAAACTTAAAATCAATCCTCACATCTTCAAATTTGCACGGGCAGGACGCGCTCTGAGAAAGCCCCAAAGACCTCCTGCTCTCCAGCTCCCCCCTTCAGACGTGGCCAAGAAGGGTGACGGACAAGGGAGGGCCTCTCCGAAGATGAGCCCGGGGAGCTACGGAGAAAACGGCTGACGGAAAACCTTCCCAAACCTGGGACTGTGGTCTCAACAAAGAACTTCCCGCCCCAAGACAGAGGTCTTCCCAGTGCCTGCCCCGCTGGTTTTCACAGCTGCTGAGGACTGGAAACTGTGTGTATTCCCCAAATGGGAGCGTCTGTTCCTTGGTTTTATTGTGGATAGTCTGCCTGCCCCAGCGCCACCATTGTATGGAGGGGAGGGGAAAGGGCAGTTGACAGAAATTGTGTTTTCCTAATTCAAAAGTTATTAGAGCTCGAGGAGCCACATCCAGACCTAATGGTGAAGACTGTGTCCCCCAGAGATCCTGGATTTTGAGCTTGGGGCAATGACTGGAAGGGACTTGGGGTGGTTTCCCTTGCTGGAGAAAGGCTCGTGACATAGGACAGTGACAAATGCATACGGCAGTGACAAATGATGGATTTTACAGCAGAACACAGAAGAACACAGGCTCTGGAGTTGGACAGGACCAGTATCCTGGCTCTGCTGGCCCTGCCCTTCACTAACTACGTGACCTTGGACAACTTGCTCAACTTCTCTAAGCACGCGTTCTCTTTTCTGTAAGATAGGGATAGTAAGAGTTGACAGGCTTGTAATTAGTGTTACATGAGAAATGCGTTCAAAGTGCTTAGCATGTGAATGATGCACAGTAATTAGTATTCAGTAAGTAACATTATCTGAACAGGAATAAATCTGGGCAAAGACGTTGAAGTAGAATCACACCACCCAACATGCAGCAGAATACACCTTACGATTCCCTACAAATTTCTCCCCAAAGCCCCACCCGATTATAGCAGCTATCCCCCACCCCAAATAACTCCTTTCTCTTTCTTTGGGAAGTCCCACCCTTCCTTCCCGGGTCCCTTCTGTCTACCTCCTGACTCACTCCTATCAGGCATTTCTCACTTGGCTTCTTTTTAAGGCTCATTCCATTCCATTTCTCCACCTGTTTGATTGAGGAGTATATATAACAAGCGCAAAGAATACTGAGCAATAGAGATATTCTTTTAAAACTGAACAGAAGTGCGGAAACAAGCCTGGAAACTTACACGGGCCTATTCTGGCCCTGACACTTGTCTTCACACTCTCCAGCTCACAACCCCGTTCACACGTGCCAAGTGTGTGCAGAACCGTCTAAATCGAGGTGCTTATGTTCCGTTTAGGATTCTGAGACATTTATTAGGTTCTTTGATCTATGTTGACGAGAGAAAAAAGATTCTCTTTGAATAGTGACTGCTCCGGAAGAGTCCTCGGTAGTAACAGTTTTCTTCTATCCAAGGAGGACACCTAGAGGCCACTTGTGATGTGGCAGCTGATCCAGAAATGCTCTCCGAATTCTTTCCTTTACCGACCCAATCATAAATCATGCATCACAGATCCAAGAAGTCCAAGTAGAATAAATATGAATGTATAGCTAATTTAAGGGGGGAAACAGACCTAAAGAGGTTGCATTTATTTTCCAGGCACAGTGGAAGTACAGTACAGGGTGGAGGAGAACTTGTGAATGTCATAGGTGGACAGTTGAGGAAATCTGATTGTGGACAGAATGTTGGTTGATGTAATTGAGTTAATGTTGATTTTCTTAAGTCTAGTTGGGGCATGATGCTTGTGTAGGAAAATGTTTCCGTCCTTTGTAGATGCAGGCTGACGTTTAAGGGCAATGGAGGAAGATGTCTGAAACCTACTTTCAGATGTTTTGGCAAAAGAGAAGAGTGTGCGTTCCTATGGAGAAGAGTGTGTGCACATATGGAGAAGAGTATGTACTCATGGAGAAGAGTGTGTACTCATATGGACATGAAGCAAGATGTTCACAATTGATGAATCTAGGTGGGGAAGAATATAGATATTCATTACCCTGTTCTTTCACCTTTTCTGTGCAATTTCTTTTCAAAATAAACAAATTAGAATGGAAAAGCATTGAGCTGTCACTTAGAGTGTTAACTGAATTTATATCTCAACAGTTGTGACATCTCTTGTAACCACTCACATAATTATCCGCTGCTTTTTGTGTCTGTCATAGGGCGCAGAGCAAACACTCACAGATGTTAGCCGACGCTAACAAAAAGTGATAGAAAACTTCGCCCCTCCCCTCCTGTGCCAGGCTGTCGCTTCTTCCTTCTGGCCTGGAGGACACTTCCTCCCTCCCCCGCTCCGCCGCCAGCCCCCCAGGCCCATTCACTTACCCTCCAGAGTCCTGTCCTCCGTGCTGTTAGGCCATTTTCCTGCCCTGGCATGTTCACGCGATGTGCTCTCACGTCTGTATCTTGACCGAATGCCTCATTGCACTACAACTTCTCTGAGAAGGGGATTTTGTTTCCTTTTTCACAGCTGTAACCTTAGTCCCTGATACAGTATCTGGCACATGTAAGGACTTATAAATATTTAGTGAATGAGTGGCCAATGGTAGAGCGACCAGCTTCTTCAAAGACCAGATGGGAGTACAGCCATATCGGGCTCCTCCAAATGTGTGCATGAGTGTTTGTGTGTGTGTGTGTGTGTGTGTGTGTCTACATCTATACACACATACACACTCACAGGTTCCAGAGACTATGAAACCTCTGAATATGTATGTGTATACTATATATTTGTATATACTGTGACTATGTATATAACTGCATATATGTATAATTGATATAAAACATGAAAACTTGGTGCTTGTTTTATGTCAAAGGGGTTTTAATTAGAATTGTGGTAAAACCATTTTTTAGAAAAAACTTAGTATTTTGTGAAACTAAGTCTTCCTCCCCAGGAAGAACTCTCTACTTATTGAGTTCATCTTCATATCCTTTATTATAGCTGTATACTTACTTCCCATTTAACACATCCACTTATTTTATGTATTTATTTACAATTCTATTCTATTTTTCACTTGTTATTACTCCCGTAAGGGAGACCTGCTACGTTTGTGCACCTTACTTATATCCAGTCTTTTTTAGCTTCTTGCCTCAGTTCTAAAACTCTTTAACTGGGCACCCTAGATTTTCCAAATATACAATCATAGCGACAAACAGTCACTTCTCCAGTATTTACATCATTTCATCTCCCACTTTATTACATTATCTACAATAACGGTGTTCACACGGATACACATGGACCTTGGGCCATGCTGAGACTTCGCCCGGGCAGGGGCGCTTCCTCGGCCTCCAGATCCTCAGCTTACGTGTGTTCTTTTTCCTAAAGCTGTTTATCATGTATTTCCCCTCCTTCTACTTAAAAAGGCCCTTTTTGGTCACGATCCTGAGGATTGTATTTAAACTTCCCGATGATACGTGTCTTCTGGGTTATCTAACACATTCCTCATTTCCTGGTGCAAGACACTGAATTCCAGTGAGATCTTCTGACACCCAAAGGATCACATAGTTCCACGTTACCTTCCTTTTATTTGGCAGAAGAATTAATGCCGATTGTGGCATAAAATTCTTATAGTGTTATTGAGATATGATTGACAAATAAGAATTGTACCTATCTAAGGTGTACAGCATTATGTTTTGATATATGTATATGCTATGAAATGATTACCACAACGAAGCTAATTAACATCAGAAACTATAGAAGTAATTCTAATTTTTAAATATATAATTGTATCAAGAATATAAAATTAATTATTAGTATCCAGTAGTAATCCTTTTTTTCTTGCCAACTTGCCTAATTTTGGATTACTTATTTCCTCATCAATTTCTTTATTTCTGTCTTACAGTTTGGTATGAGCTTACATAATGAACTTAGATCACTATGCTAGTTGTATTAATTGCTTAAGGAAATAATTACGAAACCGGTGGTCAATCTTTTCAGCCTGAGTTTCACAGTTGACCTTTCCTGGTTTTAACATCTTTCAGCTTCATTTCAAGAGGAATCATTCCAGGTGCTGAGGGTAGATGATGCAAGGTGTGTAGTGACCTAGTCTCCGAAGTCAGAGTCAATTCTTTTGCTCCCGTTGGCCGAAGCGAACTGCAGGACCAGGCCGGCCTCAAGGAAGCGGGAGATGCCTGCGCCCTCTGACGCACGGAGGATGTCGCCATAAATTAAACCTCCCCTTAGGCAAAATGGTTTTCAAATACAAAGAAAATTTGAGTTTGTGAGGTTGGAGTTAGATTCCAAGTAAGTTACAGTTCTACTAGCAAAAGTGAGAAGGTTTTGTTTCACTTGGTCATCCTGTTCTGGTGACCTGTTATTGTTGTGGTTCCAAGGCAGTCTTATTTACAAAATACGTTTTTCATTGTGTGATTTTGTTTGTTTGTTTGTTGTTGCAACCTACACTAAACATTGAAAAACTCAGGGGAAGTCAGTTAGTACTTTTTCTAGAGGCCTCTGTAAAGATCAGCAAACAGTTTTGGAGGAATAGCATATAAATTTCTGTTTTACTATAATCCTCTTCTCCATTCTCATCCTTAAGGGACTTGCAAACTCGAGCAGGACACTCTCCTTGTCCCACACTTTGAAGACAGGCTACCGCAGGCCAGCATCCTCTCTATGGCAGGCAATGACAACAGCATCCTGAAGGCGTGAGGGACCGGACAGCACCTCTTTCCATTTTTGTGAACTGAAATGCCGTGTTTGAAGAAAACTGAAAAATCACCACTTTTATTATAGAAGCCTCACAGGTAAACATCACAGGTAATATAAGTATCACAGGTAAACAAACCTTTTTTTAAGAAAAGCAGTGTTTTGTATAATTACACAATTGCAGGATATTTAGCAGGTCAGATTATTTTTTTCATTTTCTTTGGTAAGAAGATCCCACACTGAATGGAATGTGCTACCTTTACGTGTGCACTGCCTGCTGAGCAGGCGGCTGGGGGCGGTTTGTATTGGCGCAACATAGTAACATCTTTTATGTTTTCCGCTGCTTCTTTAAAATCCTCAAATCAGGAAGACAATTCGAAACTCCTTTTCTAAAGATCAAAATCCCTGAGAGCCAGTGAGAGCGTTCTGTGGTCGTTTGGTGACTTGAGGCCTCCCCGCTCCCTCTGGCCCGGGATCCTGCAGAGGGCTCGACTGTTGGGAGACTCTGTCAGAATCAGCTCCGCACGGTGAGGGGCCAACACATCTGTTGCCAAAGTTTTCCCTTTTGTTCATCAACAAGACATTGGACTTGCAACAACCTCTGAATTAAGAAGTATAACTTTATTCAGTTTCATAGAAAATCAAGGAAAAGGTAAAATAATGCATGTTAACCCTCATTAGCTTGTTGGGTACGCCCAAGCTAACTCAGCAGCAACTGTTTTAGACTGAATATTGATGTCTTTTGGAGGAGATCAAAAACAAAACAGAACAAAAAACCAAAAAATTTTTATTGATTTAGAAGTACTGGCTTTTTTCTCATCCTGGATTTGTGAGATTCTCGATTATCAATGCTTTCCCTCCCCCTTTGCTAGGTTGGACCACGCATTGATGTTTCTCTTCCTCTCTCCCTCCCTAACCCCCCCCACCTAAAAATAAATAACATCTTTTAAAAATTAATAAATAAAGTTGCTCTTTCCTTTAAAAAAAGTAACATTGTTTAGCTCTCTTTTTCAGTGATATGTAGGTCATGCTATTGTAGGTATGATAATTTTCCTTTTTCATTATCTGCATGTTTAGAAAATATGGTCACAATAGTCACAATGTGAAAAATTAAACTAGCACTATCTCCATACAAAGCACAATAGTTAGTCCACAGGCAAGACCAAAAAACAGTTTGTTACAAGGCACTTAAATTGCCGGCTCCAACTTCATCTCTCCCAGGAAGGCAGCAGTGGGTGATCCTTTACTGGGAACTGATAACCTAGGTTGTCAACACCAGCCTGAGGGCAAAAAACAGGAACCAAAGGGCGGATAGTTTGTCTTGGAGCCATTTAACAATAAAAACAGTGCTAAAGAATAGAAGCATTCAGTCTCTGTTTTTGTGGGCTGCCACGTGGCTTTTGCACCTTTCAGGAACCTATGGCACCAGGGCAGAAACCAAGACTTTTCACATCCTGGTGAGGGGTTTCCCAGTGCCAAACAGGAACGGTCCCTGGCAAACTGGGAAGTCAGTCAAGGCAGCACTGGTGGCAATCTCTAAAGTAACAGAGACACACGAGCAAAGACTGGCAATGATCCCTTTTAAAAAATATGTCCCTTCAAGACTGTAATATCCATCTCTAGCCAAAAGCTAATTAATAGATAATTTGTCAGCATATATCCCAAAAAAGCAGTAACCACTGCAGGCAACCAGAGTTTATTTAAAAAGAAGCCATTCTAAAATAACCTTGTTTCGTGTCTTTTTTAAAGTATGTTGTTTGTTTGTTTTTTTATTTAGATTTTATTTATTTATTTATAGAGAGGGGAAGGCAGGGAGAACGAGAAGGAGAGAAACATCGATGTGCAAGAGATACACAAATTGGTTGCCTCTCACACGCCCACCCCCCCAACTGGGGACCTAGCCTGCACCCCAGGCATGTGCCCTGACCAGGAATTAAACCAGCAACCTTTTGGTTTGCAGGACGGTGCCCAACCCACTGAGCCACAGTAGTCAGGGCTGCACGAATCGTCTCAACTAGCTTAAGAAAAAAATGGATTATGAATATAAAGGCTTGGTTTTTCTCCCTGCATACCAGTTCCCTCTTCCTCTCTATTCCCAATGAGGGGAAGCACGGCTGCCAAAACAGCGAGCATTGTACATCCCACAGTCCAGGCTCTCAAAGAGGAACTGGTCTCTCTCAGTGCCAATTCCGAAATTTCCAGGGAATAAACAAACCAACTGAATACACTTCTGTTGGTTTAAGTTGCCCTAGTATACTAATAAACTAATATACCTGTTCATTCTCCAATAGGTTAGATCGTTTGTATTAATCTGCTAGGACTGCAATTGGCCAAGCTTGAGTCATTCCACCATCCCATGGCCAGTTACTTGTGGTTGGGGGTGGAGGTGAGGCGATTTTGAGCTGTTCTAAGAGCTTTCCAGGTACTAGCTCCTCATACGATCTTTGAAGGTAGATGTCATTGCTAACCTCATACTATAGGAAGGAGACTGAGAGAGGAGTTTTCAGAAGGAAAACATAAACCTGGTAGCAAATGCTGCAGTTCACCCTAATAAAATGGTAATAAGCCTCCTCCCCCACCCCCTTCTTCTGGGAACTAGTTCCTATTATCTTATCCAGAGAAGCTTTCATGTTGTTCTGTGCCTTTTTAAAAAAATTATAATTTGGGGATATTCCTAAACTGTTACATACATGTATACCTATTTCATTCTTTTTTTAAAAACCAGTGTTTAGTGTTACATGAACTATTCCTATATTGGCGGACAGTCTGTTTGCTTTCAGTTTTTTACTGTTAAAAACAATGCTGTGAGCATAGTCAAACATGTGTCTTTGCGTACATGTAGAAGTAATTCGTAGGACTCGCCAGGTGAAAGAACATGTGAACTGATAGTCTGTGTACACGTAGTGAGCATGCGTGTTGATATACATACGGCTAAACTCCCCACCAAAGATGTGTCCCCGTTTTCACGTGGGCCGGTTTGACCTTCTTCACAGTAACTTCAACAGCCTTAAACAGGTAACTTCCAAAGACTGGGGCAGAGACCAGGGTTGATATGGACCCAGAAAAGGGACACCTAATCTAGCCTGTCAGTTAAGCTTCTTGGAGGTGACTTCTAAGCCAAGTCTGAAAAAGGCAAATGGGAGTTTGTCAGTAAAACAACTGTGAAATGGGTTAAAATTTCAGAGGATGGAATATATTTCGTGTTAGTGACGATTTGGAGCAACCAAATATCACCTTATATTCTTGGTAAATACCTTACAAAATGCGTATCTGTGGTCACCAAAAGACAAGTACTAGGGTATTCATAATAGCATTATTTGTAATAATCCCAAATGCATTCCATCCTAATACTCATCAGCAGTAGAATGGATAATTCCAGTAAAATATATCCTCATGCAATCCAATACTACACAGCAACGAAGAGTAAATGATCTACAACTATAAACGATTTGATGGGTTTCACACACGTAAGATTGGGTGAAAGAAGTCAGACACAGAAGATTTCATACTGTATGGTTCCATTATACAAAGTACAAGAGATGCGAAAATTAACATATGCTGTTGAAGTCAGGACAGTTGTTACCTTTGTGGGAAGACGAGGAAATGTGCAGACGGTAGAAGAGAGCTTGGAGAGGGCTTCTGAGAGGTGCTGGTAATATTCCGCGTTTTTGGACCTAGATGCTGATGACGCAGATGTGTTTTGTCTGTGAGACTCATCAGCATGCACACACGCTCATGCTTGCTTTCCTAAATGAACATTATGCTTCAATAAAAAGATAGAAATAAAAGAAGGGGGTATTGGCTTTCAAGGCACAAGAAACAGCATGAACACGAAGAGTCTTGAGTTTACCTAGGAACAGCCCATGGACTGGAAAGGGAAGGGGAGCTGGGGGTGGGAAGGGGGCAGAAGAAATGTATTAAGTAGTAGGAATCAGACTATCCCGGGTGCCTTCTGGTTCTAAGGATTTATGCTTTTGTGATTAGCCCAAGGCCATGTATCTAGTTAATTATTATTATTATTTTTATTTTTAATCCTCACTTGAGGAAAGTTTTTTCATTGATTTTAGAGACAGAGGAAGGGAGAGAGAGAAACACTGATGTGAGAGAAGAGAGAAGCATCTATTGGTTGCCTCCCGTACTGCACCCAGACCAGTACTAGGTCCAGGGATCAAACCCGAAACGTAGGTATGTGCCCTGACCGGGAATCAAACCCGCAACCCTCAGTTATGGACGATGCTCCAAACAACTGAGCCACACCAGCCAGGGCTACCTAGTTAATTCTTACAATAAAGAATAAGACCGTGTGGAACATTGAAACCATGGTCCTGATATTTTGCTGGTCCTCCTGTTAAGAGGTGGAGTCTACTTCCCCACCCTTTAAATCTGAGCTGGCCTTGGGACTCGCTTTGATTAATAGCAGGTGGTGGAAGTGATGCTGTGAGAGTCTTGGATCCCAGGCCTCAACAGGTCTCGCAGCTTCTACTCTTGCTCTCTTAGAATCCTGAGACCACCATGCTGTAAGAAAGCTCAGTGTATGGGCTGAATTTGTTCCCCCGAATTCGTCTGTTGAAGTCTTAACTCCCAGTACTTCGTAATGTGACCTTGTCTGGAAACAGGGTCTTTACAGAGGTAATCAGGTGAAAGTCAGGTCATCAGGCAGGCCCTCATCCAATATGACTGATGTTCTCATAAAAAGGGGAAACTTAGACACAGTCACACACGTGCACGCACGTACCCACTGGGAACACGCCACGTGAAGATGAAGTCAGAGATAGGAGTGCTGCACCTACACACCAAGGAACACCGAGCACCATCAGCGAACACCAGACGCCAGGAGAGAGGTAAAGGTCAGGTTCTTCCTCGCAGCCCTCAGACGAAAAGCAGCCCTGCTGACTCCGTGACCTTGGTGTTCTGGCATCTAGAACTGTCTAGAACAGTAAATAAATTTCTGTTGGTTTAAGTTGCCGTAACACACTAATAAACTAATATACCTGTTCATTCTCCAATAGGTCAGTTGTTTATACTAATCTGCTAGGGCTGCCATAACAAAGTACCACAGACTGGGGAAGTTAGATAACAGGAATTTATTGTCTTAACGTTCTTGAGCCTGAAGTCTGAGATCAAGGTGCGGGCAGGTTGGTTTCTTCTGAGACCTCTCCCTGGTTAGTGGATGGCTTTCTTCTGTGTCTCCACATGGTCTTTCCTCTGCGTGTGTCTGTGTCCAAACTTCCTTTTCTTATAAGGACAGCAGTCCCATTGGATTGGGACTCACCCGAGTGACCTCATTTTAACTTCATCACTTCTTTCAACGTCTTGTCTTCACATTGTGCGTGAGGTGCTGGGGGTTAGAGCTTTGACATGTGAATTGGCAGAGGGGGCGGGGGACACACAACTCAGCCCATGCGGAGAGGCCTTACGGAGGAGAAGCAACACGCTGGCGGCAACGCCAACTGCCAGAAGTGAGGCCGTTGCGAACCTTCCATCCAGCCCAGCGCACCTTCCAGCTGCAGGCGGCAACATGAGTCAGCGTAGGGGAGAACAGCAGAACTCTCCAGCCAATCCACAGGCCTGCATGAAGGAAGACAATAATAAATCACCGCTGGTTTAAGCCACTATGTTTTGAGATAGTTTGTTATGCAGCAATAGATCAAAGAAACAGCCCCATTTCACATAAATTATAAACCAGGCCCATTTCCATTACACTATAGTTAGTGATAGGCTACATGTTAATGGATTGTGTAGTTGGCTATTTCATTACTACCATAGAAAAAGAGTACTAATTTATTCATTTAAAATGAATAGATGTTATTATCGATACTAGTAACGTTTATAGAGCACTTTGCCAATTTGAAATAGTCTCTTAATAATTTATAAAGTTTTTTAATAGAAGAAATATTGAATCATAGACCTATGGGAGTTAAGAGGAGCAAGAAGAGGTCATTTAATCCATCTCCTTATCTTCAAACAGAATGACTTATTCTACCCCAGCCAGATAAGAGTCATCTTCCTCCTCCTGATTGTCATCCAAAAAAACTTTTAAAGTGTGGATCTGTAAATGGGACTGTATTTGGCACTCCATAGGCCTTTAAAGATTTAATACAACAACAATGCAGAGAGAAACCACACATAAACAAAATTCAAAGTACTGCATGCACAGTTTAAAAAGAATGGATAAGACGATGTGGTATGTACATACAACGGAATATTATTCAGCCATGAGAAAGAAGGTAATTCTGATATTTGCGACAAAATGATGGTTAGCAGGGGCAGGGTAGGGGTGAGGGGAATGGGAGATATTGTGCAACGGTACAAACTTTCAGTGATACAATGAATAAATTCTAGGGATCTATTGTACAGTGTGATGCTTATAGCTAATAATATTGTATTATAAACTTGAGATTTGCTAAGAGAGTAGATCTTAAATGATCTCACCACAAAACAGACATGGTAATTATGTGAGGTGATGTAGATACTAGCTAAGGATGTCATAATCATTTTGCGAGATATAAGTGTATCAAATCAACATTTTGTACACCTTAAACTTAAACGATATTATATGTCAATTATATCTCAATAAACCTAGAAAAAGAGAAAGATACATATAAAATAATGTTTTTTGTTCCAAATTATCTACATAAACATTTTAGCTCATGTAGATAATATAGACAGAGATCAACATAATCATACGATGACTATGCATGTATTCAAGTAAAAGAAAAAAACTCAGGGAAATATGACAGCTCTCAGGTATTTGAAAGGCTGTTGTGTAGAAGAAAGGTTAGATTTGCTCTGTGTAGCTACTGGGTACAGCTGGGTACCAGGAGAGAAACAGGTGGAAGTTTCAGGGAGGCAAGTGTCAGTTTATCTTTAGGAAGAACTTTTTAACCATCGGAACATTTCAAAATAAATGGGCTCCCTCACTGGAGTTTTACTATAGAGGGAATTCCAGGAGATTAGCCTAGATGACCTCTGAAATTCTTTCCAACCCTATGACACCAAACCACACGTCAAACTCGAATGCATTTGGGGAAGTTGAGGAAGGTAATTGACTTTTATAGGCAAAGGATTGTTACCAGCTGTGCTTGTTTTAGGTATGGACTGAATAGAGTCCAGGGAAACTGTTATATCTTTATGCATAAGTCTGAGATTTTCTTATGAGAGGAAGCAGGGTTTGAGTACAATCCTAAGTACCATAAGGAGAATCACTCAGGAGTCACACTGGGGAGAATATGATCATTACAAAAGTCAGAGCTGAAAAAGGAGACATCCCCAAAATAGACTAATTGAAGATTATCCATCCATCCATCCATCCATTCATCCATCCATCCCTGTCATAGAAGGGGTGGAAGTTTAAGGAACAGGAGATGTTGAACACTAAGCAATTACAAGCCAGGCTATCCCGGAAACTAATTTTGAAACATTAGATGAGAAACCTAGACATTGTACATAATGGAGGGGAGGAGAGCGTGGTCACAGAAATGAGAGGAAGAAATATTTTTGTAAATGCTGGGTGCTCAAGGTCTGGAACCCAGGAGGAAAAGATCAGCAGCAGGAGAATCCAGCAGAGAGATGACCTGAGTCCCAATGAACATTGTGTCCTTCCAGATGTAGAGAAAAAAGTAGATGTGCTAGATAGTGTAAGAATGTAGCAATAACTTGGAAATGCAGGCTGGAAAAGACAGGGTTCAGTGAAGCACGACTCACATGCTTCTTGCTTCTAGAAATAGTGGTATTGCTTCCGGGGAAGATAAAGATAACGAGCATCCACGTCTTCAGTGTTCCTGTTGGCTTTTGTGCTGTATTCAATCTTTCATGGCTAGTCCCTGGCCATCACTGTGGTGCATCAATCCCTGCTACTTTTTTTTTTTCACCCGGTCCCTGCCCTTGCCAAGAACTCACAGCTACCCTCCGTTCAGTTTGAGATGTTTGGGGATTGTTTTAAAGGTTGAAATGAATTCTCAAGCAAGTCATTTTGGCTTGGTTATGTTGGGATGAAATATTTTCCCACACCTTGTTTCTCCCAAGGCTGTCAGCCCCCGCTCCCTTCCTGAAGGTTCCCATCTCACTATGAAAAGGGAAGAATGGAAAACATTTACAAGACAGTGCATGTATCCTAAGTCTCCACTTACAAGATATTTGCTCTAGCCTGGACAAGATCTTAAGAACCAACGGTAGAGGAATTTTCATAGGCAAAACAAAGGTCTTATGTAATCATTCACATGTGTAGATAGCTGGTGATAACCAAGTAAGAATGACTAATAAAGTGATGATTCTACATGGTTTTATTGGTTGGTTGGTGTTTTTATTTTTAGTTATATGCAAGGTGTCAGGTGGTAGTGATGGTGGGGGGGCTCACCTGAATAAATACTGTAGAATTTGTTCCATGATCTACGTTTATACCATTTGAAGAAATTAGGTTTGGGAAAGCTGGTGGAGATCTGAAAACATTATGTTTTTTTGTTTTAATCGTAAATGATTGTATGACACTTATATGCCTGATACTGTTTTCAGTGCTTTATTTAATTCTCACAGAAGCCCTATAAGTGCTATTGTTATTATCATTACTTCATAAATGAGGAACTGATACATGAAAAGGTTATTTGCTCAAGAACAAATAGCTAGTAAGTAGATGAGCCCACTTTTGAACTCAAGCAGTCTGGCTTCAGAGTTTGTGCTATACTATACTCATCTATTATATAACATATATCTGTTACATAACATTATATCATTATACAACATTAACAGAAAAGCCAGAAAGTTATCCCCAAATTGAAATTCTCTCAGATAATAAAAATCAAACAATAAACCAAATTCTTGCTCTATGACCACCTTTTCCCCTTGCGAACGATTCTTTTTCAATAGTTGCAAACACTTTGGGAATTAAAATGGGAAAAAAAGTATTTTGCGTACAGGAAAATTTTGGTCGAAATGGAAAATTCATATTCTATTCAGTGTGAAAGCATAGTGGTTCTGTTCCCATTTGGGGCGCAATTTTAGTTATTTCTGGCCAAAGCCTGGATGGCAATGGAATAATTTCAGAGTGCTCTTGTAATAGTGAGTATCAGTGTCAGTGAATCGTTCCTCTAAGGTCAGGATGCTTCTATGAAAGACACGTGAAGAAGGCCTGCATTTCCCTCTTCCCTTTAACCTAGCTCCCCAGTGGTGGTTTAGTCGCTTCTTTACTGTGGCACCATCCTCTCTGCTTTAATTTTGAGCAAATTTTCAATGTGTGACCTTCGATAACTGATACTTTTAATAAAGGAAATAGAAAAGCCAAAGGAAAAGCAGGAGGATAATTATCCAATTCTTTGAGAATTTAAAAAACTAGATCAGCCATGGCCTCTGTGGCTCAGTGGATTGAGTGTCGGTGGCGAACCAAAAGCTTGCTGGTTCGATTCCCAGTCGGAGCACATGCCTGAATTGCGGCCAGGTCCCCAGTAGGGGGCGCGCCAGAGGCAACCACACACTGATGTTTCCTTCCCTCTCTTCCTCCCTCCCTTCCCCCTCTCTAAAAATAAATAAATAAAATCTTTAATTTTTTTTTAAAAAACTGGATCAATATTAAGATGGAAGAATATGTAGTGGGGGGATAGTATTTACACATATAGATGTATGTGTGTATGCATGCCTGTGTGAGTGTATAAACACTTTTCTGCTTGAGTCCCTCTTTAGATAATATAAGTAAAGGTAAGTTCTGGCTCAGAAACAGCGTTAAAGATAGATTTTCCCCCTCCTTTGTAAGACCTGACCACGTGCACGGTATGTAAAGCACGCCAGTGAGAAGATTAGCTTTACTGTCGAGCATTGTGAGGGTAACAGAAACACACGTGTGATTAGATGGTAAAGGAGTTCAAGAGGAATTCGCGGTAATATAATACGAGGAATGGGGCCACAACTGCTTCTCCAGTGAGTCTGTAGAGTTCGGACTACTGACCCGAGTGCAATTTAACATCATGAAACAATTTTTAAAAATCATAATGAAACAATAATGTACATTTTGGATAATTTGATTCTAGGCCCACTGCCGACGACGGTGTTTAAAGGGATTTCCCCTGAGCACTTTAGGGATCCTCACCTGACGCCACATGCCCTGTGCTTCTCTGTACAGCTGCGCCTGCTAATGAGCGGTGCACCTGGGGCGCTTAGCTGGCCTGATTGATTGGACAGGTGGAGGTGAGACAGGAAAGGCTTTACACCCACCAACCCCCGAACGCCGTAGCGCACTGAGCGGAACGTGGGCAGTCTAAGTGCGGGGTAAGGACAGAGGGGCCGAAAGACCTGACGCCGTAGCCAACGTGCCCACGAGGTGGGCACTCGAGGACCCAGCCCGCTAGGAGGCGGGGGCGGCGGGGCGGGGCGGGGCGGGGCGGGGCCGCGGGGAAGCCCTCCCCCGGAGTAGCGGAGGTGACTGGTTGGGTGGGGGGCGGGGGACGCTCTGCCCCACGCCCTCCCAGTGCTCGGTGGTTTAAAGATGGCGGCGGCGGCGGCGTTGGGGGCGCGGAGCCGCGGGAGGAGGAGGGAAGAGGAGGATCTGTGAGTCGCGGAGAGGCAGCGCGGCGGCTGCTGTGTGGAGTGCGGGCGCGGAGCCGCCGGCGGCCGGGCTTCCCAGGGCCGGGGCCTGGACTGGCAGGGAGGCCGGAGCAGCCCCAGGAGCCCGAGGCCGGAGCCAAGGAGGAATGTGACCAGGGGTCGGCGGGGGCGCGGGCGTACGCGAGCGCAGGGATGGGGCAGCAGGTGGGCCGCGTCGGGGAGGCTCCGGGGCTTCAGCAGCCGCAGCCCCGAGGGATCCGGGGCAGCAGTGCAGCCAGGCCCTCCGGCCGCAGGCGGGACCTGGCGGGGCGCAACACAGAGGCCGGCTTCAATATCTTCACCCAGCATGGTGAGTGTGTCCGGGAGCCGGCGTGCGGGCGTCGGGAGGCCGGGGGTGGGGCTGGGGCGGGGTGGGCGGCAGACAGGCAGCCCTTGGGGGTCGAGCGGTGGAAGGGTGCCCGGGAGTGGGGGCGGAATCCGCTGCCATCTGGGCCAGTCACGGGAGGCGAGTCACACCCCTCCCCCTCCGTCTCCAGCCTGGCTGGCAGCTCCCGGGGGCGGAGAAGGAAGGAGAAGTGGTCTTAGGGACCGTGGATGGACTCTCCTCTCCCCTGGGACGGGACCGTGCGGCCTGGGGGATTGTAGATGAGGTGGGGTGTGAGCTCAGCCCTGGAGGTGTTAGTGTAAATCGGTCGTTAGCGAAGGGAACGTGAGTTGTGCCTTAAAGGGATTGGGAAATAGCGACTGAATCTCCGGAGACAGTGTCGTATAAAGTATATTTGTAAGTCAGGCGATGAGCAGTGTCAGGATAGTGAACAGTGCCTGCCCGAAATACCCTTCTGTGGGAAAGATAAGGGTGGTATCTCAGCACTCTTGGTCCCCCCCACCCCCCAAACTGAAAATGAAGGGCTTTGTCAAACCATCCCCCAGGTCTGCTCTTTAGAGTAGGACAGAATCCCGAGATAGCTAATAGGGCTTAGAGGTTGGTGGGCACGGGTAGGACTTCGGGTATGAACACGTTTTTCTTCCTGTTCGGTGCGCATGTACCCATACTTACGCCCTTTCTGTAGTCCTGAACCTATTATTTTGGTTATCATGGTATTTTTAGAATCGTCTATTTTGATCATACACTTTTATCAGTAGAAGAGCATAAATCTCTGGAATTAATGTACCTTTATTAATTTTATACTTGTACTACTGTGCTAATACATTATATAACTTACAATGTACACAGAATTTAAGAAAGCATGAGATGAAAAATAAGTGTACTAAGAGTTCTAATAGATATCTTTGCCTACAGCCCAGTGGATTCTTTTGCACTTCCTCTGAGGTGCACCCACCCACACCACTTTTGAGACTGCTTTTCTAGAGGAAGGAAGAGTGGAGAAGGGGGAAAAAACAAAACTGACCTTCGTGAGATGTAGATATCCTAAGTCCTGAGAGAAGCTGAAGAGAGATGGGACTTCTATATGAAGGACTGGATAGTTGAGGTTGGAGGAGAGATAGCAAACTGGAATTTCACTGAAGAGGCCTATAGGAAATTATAAAGGAAAAAGAAGACTGGGTGATCTGTACTGCACAATGTAGGGAAGAGGAGGAAGAAAAGGAACTGTGAACTAGTTAGAAATGGCGTTTTGGAGGGACTAATGCAAAGAAAGAGATGTACCGAGGGAGCTCTGGCTGTCAGGGGAGTAGTATCAGAGTTATATGGGTTTGGACTTCGTGAGTAAGCCTCGCTATTTCTTATTGGAGGAGATGTAAGTGGTTTGGGGCCATTCGAGAACTGCATGTCTGCTTTTGGCCTGGCTGCTGTGGCTCAGCGGATTGAGAGCTGGCCTGCGGACCAAAGGCTCGCCGGTTCAATTCCCAGTCAGGGCCAGGTCCCCAGTGGGGGGCGCTCAAGAGACAACCACACATTGATGTTTCTCTCCCTCTCTCCCTCCCTCCCTTCCCCTCTCTATAAAAATAAATAAAATCTTAAAAAAAAAAACCCCACAAAATACATGTCTGCTATTAAAGATGTGAGCAAGCTTTTCTTCCAGGTATATGAATGAACATGTTACAAAGGTGCTGTATAACTTAGTCTTTATTGAAATCACTTTCTAAAACACAGGAGGCAAGAGTGGGCGAATAGTTTCAGGGAAGAAATCCAAGTAGCTTTGCTTTGTGGAATAGTGTTAGTATGCATGAAACTTGGCTCAGTAGGCTTCAGTGATCCTCTTCCTTGAGCATCTTATTCAGGATTTAAGATTGTCAGGGAAGGAGAAAGTCATGAAGAATGGAATAGGAAGAGATTTTGAAGGATGGGTAGGAGTTGGATCTGTGGAGCAAGAAAATGAGGGCAGTGGTCAGGAGAATCAACTTGAGCGTGAACAATGGAAATGAACATGATTTGTCGATGGGAGGAGACATCTGTTGGGAGCGAAGCAAACCCCCCCGGAGTGAATTGCAGAGCAGAAGTCGCAAGAATGAAGTCCTGGTCTTCGCTTCACCTGACTGGGTGTTTGGGTCACTTACCATCTTTGTTTTTTTAATCCGTAACATGTGGGACTGGATGATTGTTAAGGTACCTTCTGACTGTTAAGATTTTATGATATGAAGTGAGAAGCAGTGGAAAATGTGGCAGAGAAGTTTCTGTCGGTTTACCTGATTGGCTAGTTTATAGCATACATCAACAAACCCAAGTATGAAATACTTAGAGACTGCCTTGGAATGGAGACAGTAGAAACAGGAGGGGTAAGTTTGAGCATCATTTCATTCATTTAACATCAAAGTTTTTTTTTGAGCACCTGTTATGTGCTGGGGATGTTGCTGTGATGATAACAGAGTCTCTGTCCTTGTGGAACTTAAAGGACTTCACAATTTAATGTAGAGGGTGAAAGAAGAGAGATCACTTTGTAATATTTATTAAGGGCATGAACTCTGGAGACATTCTGCCTGGATTTGAAACCTGGCTCAGCTGCTTATTTGTTTACTTATTTATTTATAGAGAGAAGGGAAGGGAGGGAGCAAGGGGGAGAGAAACATTGATCTGAAAGAGAAACATCGATTGATTGCCTCTTGTATGCGCCCCTACAGGGAACCGAACCTGCAGTCCAGGCATGTGCCCTGACTGGGAATCAACCAGCAACCTTTTGCTTTATGGAAGGTTGCTCAGCCAACTAAGCCACACCAGTCAGGGCCAGCTGCTCATTATCTGTGTGACCTTGGGCAAGTTATTTAACTTTTTCTGCCTTGGATTCCCCATTTGTAAAATGGGCCTCCTAAGAGTATGTAGTAATTTAGCCTGGATTTAATGAGTTAATATAGGTGAGGCACTTAGAATAGTGCCCGGCACATAGTTAAGAGCTAAGTATGTGTTAGCTGCTACCATTACTACTACTATTATTAAAAGTAGGGGTGAGTCAAGGACCATAAGGTTTGACATTGGCTGAGATGATAATTATTCTGTTGACAAGTTTGGAAGTTTGAAGATGATTGAAAGGATGGGAATAGGGTAAGTTTGTTGCCAAAGACCAGTCTGAAAACAATGGAATTAGTAATTAGCAAATAATATAGAAAACAAAGGTGAAGTGAGTATTGTTCTTAGACAGATGGGTGTTTATGAACTTCGTTAGATCAAGTTCTCAACCTTGGCCATACTGACATTTTGGGGTGGACAGTTCTTTATTGTGTGTGTGTTTGCGGGGGGTGGGGCTGCCCTTTGCTTTGTAAGATGTTGAACAGCATCCACGGGCGTCTACTCGGTAGATGCCAGTAGTATACCTTTCTGGCAACAACCTCCACCCCCCCTCCCCCCGGCAACCATATTGTGACAAACAGAAACATTTCCAGGCATTGCTAAATGTCTCCTGGCGGGCACAATTGCCCCTAGTTGAGAACCACTGCTTAGAAAAGTGGTAGATTTTGAATTGATGACTTAGATTCCAGAGCCTCTCGGTGGATCTGTCATTCGACGGTTACACAAAAGAATCTGGATTCTAGAACTAATGTACAAATCTCTGTCTTGAATTTCAGTATTGAGATATTTGCACATCATTTTATATATGAAAGTTAGGTCTGACAAGCTGCTGAGTTTACATGTAGGTTTAAAGAAGATGGAATATGGTACATAGTTAATCAGTAAAAATGCACCTATGTTATAGACATAGTTTATCCAAGTCCATGGTTTTTCTTCTGGAGAAAGAAATATTTTCTTATTGAAGATGAGAATGGTATTTTTATTGTTAATATATTGTGAGTTAAAATAATTTGCCTTGCTAAAAGTGATTTTTTTTTGTGAATGTAATTTAAAAGGAGTAAAAATAATAGGGCTTTTGGTATGAAAGAAGTGAATACTGTGTGACTTTTCTGAGCTCTGCTGTTGAACCTTTTTGGTGAGCTGATGTTTTGTGACTAGTAAGTTGTGTAGTGTTAAATACCTTTCTTTTTAATATCTGACATACCTCACAACAGTTGAGTGATTGCACTTCAACTTTACTTCTCTCATTTGCTGAAAATATTATTGTAGGTTAACCTTAACTTGTGAAGTTCTGAATACTAGAAATTTTCCTTTAAATCAAACTCATCATTTCGCGTGGCCTGCTTTATTTATTCTGGACCTGTAGTTCATGTTCTGATCTCTGGAAAAGGAAGGAGGTGGCACCACAGGTTGGACTGATGCTGTAGAAGAGAACAGGAAGGCTGTTGCGGGGAGTTTTAATTGTGGGGACCTGGTACGGTGGTCCCTGGTTCTTGTGAGAACTAAACGTTGGGAAAGGAATCAATCAGCTGTCAGGTTTTTATTAACCTCCAAATCTGTACAAGGTACAGCTGTATTTTTAGCCAAGTGTTAGTCTGAGTTGTGATACAGATGTTGCTGTCACAGCCCAGTTGCCAGTAAGGTCCCAGGTAAATTGCGAAGTCTCAGTTGTCTCCTTAGGGGTCTTCAGCATGCTTTAAAAAGAAAACAAAAGGCAAAGGAAAAATGAGCATCTTTTCCCTTCCAGCCCCCATTCTGTGTTGTTTTTTTTCCTCTTTATCAAAATTGGGAATGATGACAATAAATTTGTATTTGTGTAGTTCTTTTTTTAAAGTTTCTGAAGATCTTTTATGGCCTTTACCTCATGGGATCTTTACTGCTACTCTGAAATAGGTGGAGGCAGGCATTAATTCTCCCATTTAATAGATGAAGAAGAGTTAAGAGAATTGTGTGACTTTTCAGAATCGCCTTGCTCTCAAGCCATGGGCCTGAAACGCAGGCCCTCTTCTCCGAGTCTTGCCGTAGCACAGAGGTTTAGGGAGCACAGATTTTCAGATCAGACAGAATTGTATTCACCTTCTGCCTTGTATCTGATATTAGTAAATGGTTTGCAACTCCAGCCTCAGCAGATTGTTGGATTAAATAATAAAGTTATGTAAGACTCTTAATGAAAGTGCCAGGCACTAAGTGCTCAATAAACAGCAGTTTTGTTGTAATTGCTATTTACCTCAAGACCTTCGTGAAGATTATGAGTCATATGTGAAAACGTTTTGTAAATTATCTAAGACACTGCTGTTGTCAACGGTGGTGAAGATTATGAGTCATGTGTGAAAATGTTTTGTAAACTAAGACACTGCTATTGTCAACATGATGGCATGCTAAAGTGTGGAATTGTCTCAGTGTTTACGTTTTAAGTCTCTGTTTTCTCTAAATCTGTTTCTTTCAAGTGACTCTTGGTTATTAAAGGACTTCCAGAAAGCAACAAAATGGTAGGGAAATTTTGGGGATCTGAAATCCCATTAGGCCTACATGCCTGCGTTCCTCTGAAGGCCAATGCTATCTTCCTGTGATTTGTCTTAGGGGCTGGTGGTTCTTTTTCACTCACTTCTTTCGTGGGATGTTTTTTCCTTCCGTCAGAGAAGTTGAACCAGAAACACAGGCCAATGCAAATGTAAAGTTTAGGTACAGATTTCATTCGAATCTGGCACATCTGTTTGCTAGTTAGGATTTAATGACTTAATATTGTAACTTCCTTCATCTGACATCCTAGATGTTTTTATGCCTCCTTGTATTTTTACCTCTAGTTAAAAGTTTCCTGTTAACAGCATGTATTTATTTATTTATTTATTTATTTATTTATTTAAAGATTTAGTTTTAGAGAGGGGAAGGGAGAGAGAAAGAGAGTAGGAGAGACATCAATGTTTTGTTGCCTGTCACATGCCCCCCTCTGGGGAACCTGGCCTGCAACCCAGGCATGTGCCTTGCTGGGAAACGAACCAGCAACCCTTTGGTTTGAAGGCTAGCGCTCAGTCCACTGAGCTATACCAGCTAGGGCTAAAGGCATGTTATAGTAGGACTTTCAGATTTTGATTTTTTGTAAGTCTAATGAACTTTTTCTTATAATATGCATATGAGATTTCAAAATACTTACGAATGTTAACCACTCAATCTTAACAGATTTCTTCTGGAATAGGTAAATTTGGAGTTTCACCAAATCATGTAGTACAGCTGTTCTCAAACTTTAACGTGGAGAGCTTGTTAAAACAGATTGCTGGGCCTCACCCCCAGAGTTTCTGATTCAGGTTTCAGGCAGGATTTAAACATTTGCATTTCTGACAGACTTCCAGGTGTTGCTGATGCAGCTGGTTGGGCTCACACTTTGAGAACCACTGGTAATGTGAAATTAAGAAGAGTAATAGAACAAAGGTGATTCAAAGACTGTCAGCTGTGTCAGAAAAATGTGTTAACTCTCTTCTGCCTAAAACTGGTTCAAGTCCATGGTGTTTGTTCCGAGTCTAGTGTACACACAAGTGTCACTGTTTTATCTCATCTTTTGGTGGCTGGAAGAGATGTGTTTTTGCTTTGGCTTGAACTTAAAGGTTCATATGTTGAAGGTCTGTTGAGAGAGACACTTCTAAGAGAATCTTGAGTGTCAGGGAGAAAGGGAGGGAGGGTACATCTGGTTTTGCTGACGGACTGAGGGTGGGCCTCAGTTCTTGGAAGAAGTGGTGAAGAAAAAATTGCCACTTATTGGATGCTGTATCAGACATGTTAATTAATACCTGTTTTTTTTTAAAACCCCATCAGACCCTACTTGCCAAAATTGAAAAAGATTAGAGACCAAAGAATTTGGGATACCTATTTGTGATTCTATAATTTTGGTATATGATGGTGCCTAGTTACCTTATAGGGTATGTGTATACGTATAAAAGTGTGTGTGTATATTCAAAGATATTTAGGCTTAAAAAAAAAAAAAGACTTTATTTTATTTTTAGAGAGGGGTAGGGAGGGAGAAAGAGGGAGAGAAACATCAATGTGTGGTTGCCCCTTGCACACCCCCTACTGGGAACCTAACCTGCAACCCAGGCACGTGCCCTGACTGGGAATCGAACTGGCGACCCTTTGGTTTGCAGGCTGTCACTCAATCCACTGAGTCACACAGACCTGGGCAATATTTAGGCTCCCCCCCACCCCCCCGCGCCCCCGCACCTGTCTTGAGACCAGTATTTGCGTTTTCACAGTGGTAAGACAGGTTAGACCAGCGTGCTCTGTGGCTGTGGATTCAGACGTCGATACTGCGCTCTAACGAAGGGGCAGTAGACAGTGCTCTTTGGGGTCTCGTGGTAACATTCAACGGCTGTCTCAGCCTCTTGGCTTACTGTTTCTTATTGAAGGCTTTTATTGTATTTCCTCCCCTTTTGTTGTAGATTACAGCTCTTACTCTCTTTGCTTTTTAGAAATTGCTAAGATTTATGAGATATCAGCGATGATGTATTGGGCTACTATAAGAAGATGAATGTACTAAGCCATGTTTCTCTACCAATGTGGAAGAAAGTATAAAATGTTAGCTGTACATACCTTCTAATATCTGTTGTTGATTTATTACATTGTATTGGTAGGGGGTTTATTAGCTACTGGTGTATTGGTAGGGGGTTTATCAAAGCTACTGATGATACTGTGTACTGATTGCATAAGTATTTGTGTAAATGACTCTTGGATTCTGAGATACTAGGTTGTAAGAATTGATTTATCTTGCATCCTTCACACACAGTACAGGTGTGATTGTGGAGCAATTGTGAGTAATTATGAAACAGTTTTTTCTTACTTTTATATCCTTTTATATAGTGTGTTTCTGAAATAGTCATTGTCAATTAAACACATTTTAAATGACAGTATGTCTGGTTATTAATAGTTTTACCTAATAAAACTGTGTAGCTGACTGTTTTTCCTTTATATCTAGATACACATCCAGATGTATAGAATGTCCTGATATGGAGCTTATCTGCTCGGGTGTTTGTTTTGAGACTCAACATAATTACTTTATGTTTATTCATTTTTGAGGGTGTTATGTTTGAGACTAAACAATTACTTTAGGGGGTCACTATTTTATAGAATGTTAATGTTAAAAATAAAGTACTCCAGTGATCTTGTGTTTATCTCTGGAGACACTTAATGTGGTGTATGTACTTTATTATTGCAGTATGCACCTTATAAGGACTTTTTCTTTCCTTTTTAGGTACTGTGGCAGAATTTAAAAAAATTTTAGCTTAACTCTCCAGAGTATTTTCTTTTTTAAAAATATACTTTATTGATTATCCTATTACAGTTGTCCTATTCCCCCTTTTATTTCCCTCTGCCCTGCACACCCCCTCCCAGCCACATTCTCCCCCTTTAGTTCATGTCCATGGTCATACATATAAGTTCTTTGGCTTCTACATTTCCTATACTATTCTTAACCTCCTCCAGTCTATTTTCTACCTACCATTTATGCTACTTATTCTCCAGAGTATTTTCTATGTTCTTTATTCAGTTATTTTTGTAGAAATTAATGATGTTAATGTTTCTGAGATAATTTTAAGGCATAAGTTAGATAGAACTGCTATCCAGCCCTGGCTGGTGTGGCTCAGTGGGTTGAGCGCCTGCCTGCCAACCGAAGGGTCGCCAGTTGGGTTCCTGGTCTAGGCAGGGCACATGCCACGTCCCCAGTAGGGGCATGTGGGAGGCAACCACACACTGAAGTTTCTCTCCCTCTCTTTCTCCCTCCTTTCCCCTCTCTAAAAAATAAATAAAATCTTAAAAAATAGAACTGCTGTCCAAAAGAATGATGCTGCTTAGATAGATGTTGATGAACATGAGTCTTGTTTTGTGGGTCTGTGGGTGTGAACGTGTGATATTTTATACAATAACTCTTGGTTACCAATCTCTGCCTTTTTGGGTTGAGTGCATAATTTTACTATGTAAATTGTGGTTATTATACTAAGTATAATTAGAAAAATTTCTTATTGTTTTCAGTTAAATTTCCACTCAAATAATGCATAGATTTAAATACAATACTATGCTGAATTTGATTTAGGTTGTTTAAAAAAGTAAGAACTATCAGCGTTTTTTCCGCCTTTGCTCAGTGTGGTCAATGTGCTGAGTCTGTAGTGGCGGTCCTGCCGGCTCCTCCTCCACGCTGAGCTCTGCCAGGACTGGCTTTTGGACTGGCTTCTGATCCAGCAGAGCACAAAGCTCAGCAGGCCCAGGCAGTTTACAGTCCCTGGTTTGCTTTCCAAGGAGAGGGAGGGAGGGCTGAGAAACCTTTCACTTGATGTGGTCAAGGTCAAGGAAAATGTTCTGTGGCTTAGCATGATACACAGTGTGAACACGTACAATTTTGTTAACATGTTCCTCTCTCTGTGCTAATTCCAGCAAATTAAAGTAACAATACTGAGTTAGGACTAAAGATTGTCACTTAGCATTTTGTGGTTCCAGCTAATTACTAAGAGAACATTTTCCTAAAACTAGCAGTCCCAAACAGGCAGTTTGCATCACCATCTGTTTCCTATAGGAAAGAAAGATTGATTTTTGTTACAGTAGCTTTTGTTATTTTTGAGATTTGCATTTCTTATTGTATAAGGATATATGAAGTATCTCAGTGTCAAAGAAAACTCAATACAGAAGTGTATAGACTAGACATGTCCCCTATAGAAAGTCCCCTGTGGAATTCCGACCCTAGATCTGTTTTCCCTCATGAGAGGAAACTGTTCGTGGCTTGTGTATTTTCCCAGAACTCTCCATGGATGTGCATACAGAAGAGCACGTACATGGTACTACTTCTCTTGTCATTTTGTAAATGGCTTTGTACTGTATGGGTTTTTTCCTCCCAAATTTGTTTTTTGTACTTAAATGTCTGGAAGGCCTTTCTGTGTCAGTATGTGTAGATTTCTAGTTCTTTCAACAGCTTTATAGTATTTCATGCCCTAGGTATGTATTGTAATAATTTTGTTTAGATAGTAATCAGTCTTATTGATGACTATTGGTTTACAAGATTATTTAAAAATCTCATTTTTTAATTTTTTATATTACCAACTTCATCCTATCTGAAATTATATGTATACATACATAATTTATCTGATGTTGGAAGCAACTCAGTGCTTTTTCATTGCACTCATTAATAGTTCATCAATTCTCACAGCTTTGATGGGCTGTATTTCTCATATTAAATTCTCAAATGTTTACAGATCTTTTAAAAACTCTCTGCCTGGCTCCATTTATCTTTATTTCTTCTGGTACTTCGTTAACATATCGTTCTAATTATAATAATTATCAACTTAAAATGCATATGCTCATCTGGGTAGCTCCCCATTATTGTGTTCTTTATCAAAATTTATTTGGATGTTAGTACTTATTATGTCTTCTAAAGGTCCTTAGGATCAGATTTTTAAGATTTGGAAATCTTGATGGGATTTTGATATTATACTGAATTATAGGTTAATTTGGGGATGAATTGACATTGTTGCATTATTGTATCCTTCTGTCCAAGAACATGATGTCCCTTTGCCAGTCTCAGTAATCTTTTATGTCCTTAAAGATTTCTCATTTTCTTCATATTTTTGGACATTTTCTTCCTTCCTTCCTTCCTTTTTTTTTTTTTTTGTTTCTTGTTAGGCTTATTTGTGGGCGCTTTACAATTTTTGTTGTAAGTGCAATCTTTCTGTATTATGTTTCCCAATTGTTTATTGCTAGTGTTTAGGAAGAATAGTGATTTCTTTTCTTTGTCAGGCTTGGGTCTTGCTGCCTTACTGTACTCGGATTGCATCTCATTCTTCCTTTAATTATCTTTCTAGGTAGGCAGTCATATTTTCTGCAGTAGTAACTTTCTACCAACATTATTATTTTCTTAAAACTTCATATTTCTGGAGAGCTTTTTTAAAAAAAATTATTTTGAAAAAGTGTTTATCATTACTATCCATCCTGATCACATTTCTGTGACAGATAATATAAGGCATTTGGTTGGAGGAGGCGTGGTGGAGATACAGGTGCATTGCAGGGTGAGAGATCATCTATCCTTATTTCTCAATGACTTCTGGTTGTTGTTATTAGCAGTAACAACACATGTTTTGTCCACTTAATTTCTAAAAAATATCTAAAGTATATATGGTACATAAAACTAAAGTATATGTAGCACAAATGCATATATCTACACACACACAAATATACATTGTAAATGTATTTTCAGAGATTTGGGCCCTGGCTGGTGTAGCTCAGTGGATTGAGTGCGGGCCTGCAAAGGAAAGGGTTGCTGGTTCGATTCCCAGTCAGGGCACATGCCTCGTTTGTGGGCCAGGTCCCCTTTGGGGGGCACATGAGAGGCAACCACATATCAGTGTTTCTCTCCCTCTTTTTCTCTCTCCCTTCCTCTCTCTAAAAATAAATAAATTAAAAGAAATTTGCTGGTATATTTTAATAGGGCACTAGAGAAATTATTTCTCCACACTCCACATAAAGAAACGTCCTTGGTGGTTAGCATCTACATAAAGCATACAGTTACTAATTTGTCTTTGCACTGAGGGGAGTGTTAAGTTTGGCAAATACATTCCTAATGTTGACAATTCATAGTCAGAGTGCTACATTGTAGTTGGTGCAGCTAGGCTGGCCCAGAAACAGGAAATGGATGGCTTCTAGAAACTCAAGCATTATTTATTTATTTTTGTCTCGTTTTAGCTTCTCTTTGCTCACTTTATTCTCTCTTAGACATTCAATTCATATCACACTTCCCAATTTTTTAAATCTCATTTTTATTGGTTCTAAATACATTTAACAACTATGATAATGATAAGGCTGAGATAATTTTGAGACCATAATACAACATGTAGTAAGTATATTGTTTTTAGGCTTGTTCTGTGCTTAGGTTTAATACCGGGTTTCAGTGTGTTTGAATGTATAGATAATTATAATGTATAGTTTTTTTGTTTTATTTTTGGTATAGTTATCTGCATTCTGATTGGATATTTCTAGTACTTAGGTATAATTATAAATCTTTCTTTCCTTTTTTACAAAGGGCCCTTTGGAATCACCCTAAAGTAAATTAGTTGTAGGGGCCTTAAGAAAAAATTTGTGTGATATATATATCTGTGTATGTACATATGTATGTATGTATGTATGTATGTATAGGGTCCCACACAAATAACGCCCCTTCTTTATTACAAAATCATAAGCATGTAATTCTGTAACATAACAACATCACACTCAAGCACACCATATGACATTTTAGGTGAGGCGTTCAAATTAAAACTATAAATTATTACACCCACGTTATTACCCAACCAACCACACTCCAGCAGGCATTACTTCTGCTGGACCCCTGTGTATAATGACCAGCTCCAGAAAGTGGTGCAAGGGAGTGTTGTATACGGGTGCACTGGGGATCATGCATGCTGTGGGTAGGAATCATTGTACAGCCTGGGCCCTGTGGAAACTGAACTGGTAAGCCATTAGAAATTAAGACTGCGTACTCCATCTTTCTCGTTCAGGGGCTGCAAGGTTTTGGCATCTTTTTTTGCACTGTACATTTGTTCAGTTTTCCTTTCTTCCAGCTGGCTTTCTTGGTTTCAGTTTGTGTATGGAGTGTGATGGCTGCTCAGCTTCTCTTAGGACAGCCCCCAGTATGTTCTTTTGGCATTTATTCATACTGCTAAATGATTCAAAACTTAAATCGTTTGTCTACTTAATGGCCAGTGTCTTTACATGGTTCAAAATTCAAATGGTACGGAAGGGTTTCTGCCACCCCCTTTCCCTGGCCACTCCATTTTGGCAATCCAGTTCCAGTTTCTTGTGTATTCTTCCAGACATATACTATGCATGTATATACATATACACATGTACGTATGCATATCCATCCCCTAGTCCTTTTTTTAAAGACCCAATGGACACATATTATAGGGTGAGCAAAAGTACATGAAACAGAGTTTATCCTTGTATTATTTATTTATTATTTGTATTAAACTATAAACCTACTTTTGCCCATCCCTGGATTTATAGTTTTGTACCTTGCTTCCCCCCTGCCACTTAATTTATCTTGCATATTCTTTTATGTTAATATATGAAGATCTTGCCCTTTTTAAAAAGAATATATGCATAGCATTTCGTTGTACAGATGACTTATGTAATTAGGTTGTTTTCAGACAGTATGGCAGTGAGAAACCTTGTATGTGTCATTCTAAACGTGAGCTGGTAACTACAGAATAAATGCCTTGAGTTGGAGTTGCTAATGGGGTATAAGGACTTCAGAATAACCATTTATTGACTATCTTTTATCCACCTTCTTATATACTAAACTCTTGTGTGCATTTGATTCTGTTTCTGGATTTTCGGTTCTTTTGATTTGCTTAATTATGTGCCAATATCATACTGTTTTAATTATTCTGCTTTTATAATGTGCAGTATAGCATAGTGATTAAGAATCATAGACTTTGCCCTGGCTGGTGTGGCTCAGTGGAGTGAGCATTGGTGTCCAGACTGAAAGGTCACCAGTTCGAGTCCTGGTGGGGGCACATGTCTGAGAGGCAACCAGTGGATGTTTCTCCTGCACATGGGTGTTTCTCTCCCTCCTTCTCCCTCTCTCCCCTCTCTCTAAAAATAAATACATAAAACGCTTGAAAAAATTGTAAGCTTTTGTGCTAAACTGCTTTACTTTGATTCTTGTTTTCACTTCCTTAGCTGTGTGACCTTGGGCAAGTTACTTAACATTCCTGTAATTCAGTGTCCTCATTGGTAGCACGGAGATGATAATACCTGTCCGATAGGGTTGTTGTGATGAGTTTATAGAAAGTCCTTAAAACAGTCTTTGGCACGCAGTAAGTGCAGTATAAGTGGTAGTTCTTTATTAGTGCTGCTAGTTCTTCAGTTGCTCTTCATTTTTAGAATATTCCTGGCTATTCTTGCTTGCTTATTTTTTTATATTAACTTTAGAATCGGTTGGTCTGTCTACGTAGGATAATAACCTAGGTTGTTTAGGTTTTAGGTTGGTAACAACAGCCCCCTCCTCATTTTAGTGGATTAAAACATCAAAAGTTTGTCATTCATACCACTTGTTCAGGGTGGAGATGTGTGTGTGTGTGTGTATGTGTGCACATGTGCGCTCACACGTGCTGGGGATCAGGGCTTGGCGGGAGGTGGGAGAGGGGCTACGCTCATCTTTTGTTACCGATAGACCCAGGCTGACAGAGTCTTCCAACATCATTCTAGAATGCTGGCAGTTGCCCGTTGCAGAGGGAAAGAGAGTGGTACTAGTGGATACTTTAAAAGCCAGAAGAACCCTGGCTGGCATGGCTCAGTGGATTGAGCGCTGCTGGCCTGCAAACCACCACAGGGTCATTGGTTCAATTCCCAGTCAGGACACATGCCTGGGCTGTGGGCCAGGTCCCCAGTTCGGGGTATGCAAGAGGCAACCACACTTTGATGTTTGTCTCCACCTCTTTCTCCCTCCCTACTTCTCTAAGAATAAATAAATAAAATCTTAAAAAAAAAAAAACCAAACCATTAATGCCCTTAAAAAAAAAAGCCAGAAGAGACATACATCACTCCCATTTACATTTCATTAGCCAAAGAAATATATGGCCTCACATCACGTCACGGGGCCAAGGAAGGTGCAGTTCGGCTCTGTGCATGGGAGGGCAGCTAGAAATACTTGAGGGAGAGCAGCAATAACTACTACAGTCTGCATGGCAGGTTGTTGACTATTGAGTCACTCTTTGTGTTCCATGTGGCACACGAACCCTCTCCCTTAGGGAGAGAACCCAGATTTCTATCTCGGGGCCACGTTGAGCTCAAACTCTGGAATCTTTGAGTGACGTTCAGAGTCTCTTAGATCCAGAGGAGGTTCCTCTTGGTCCAGACAGCTGTGAATCGAAATGCAAAGAACTTCCTCCATCTTAAACTAGAAAAAGTGGGGAAAAGCTGTTCATGTACTATTTTCCTTCATCTCTTTAAAGGGAAAGGACAAAATTAATTTTCCCTTATTACAAAAACAGATTTTATTACAAGAGAAAAAGAAGGTAACAAATAAAACACAACAAATCCGAAAACCTACCTTCCTCTTTGGAGACGGCTGTCATTGAAGATCTGGTGCGCACCCTCTTCAGCCCCGTCGCGTGTGCGCTTTGTGTTCTCAACCAGATTGTACACACAGCAGACGTGCAGTTTTTTGTTAATTCCCTTTTTTTACTTTATGTATTTTGAGCCTGGTAAATCTTAAAGGGGAAAATTTTTTGTTGTTGTTTTTCCCTTCTCAAAACTTCTATTGCATTTACTCTTCCTCACCCCATTTAACATGTATACTTTTGTCTTAGAATTTTTGTTATTCCTGTTTCCTCAGATTAAGTTCTTCAAGGCTTCAGTGTTTATTATTCTGCTGAGCTCATACTAAATTAATTTAAGGACAGGGCATATACTCATGCAAGTAATTATAGGAAAAAAGGCAGACGACATTTCAGAAATTATTTCAGGGTACAGATCAATCACTAATTCATTTATAGTCCAGCATTGCTTAATTTGCTGATATACCAAAAACTAAGAAAGTACATATTTGTATACATCATTTAAAGTTACTTTTTTTAAAAAGCTGAACTAGAAAACTCCTAGGATGTTACTTTTTTTATATGACCTTTTGCACAGACCATACTTAGTCTGAGGCATTAACTTTTGAAAATAAAATGTGGAGGAGGACAGCAAGGTGATACTCTGTTCCTTTTAAAATGTCATGAATTTAATTTCTCCCAAGAAGAAGGAAGCGTGGGTTTACTCCCTAGTTTTTAGGTGGTGGTTTACGAAAGAAGAGCATCCCACGGTGTGAACAGCCCGTTTCTGAATGTCCATCCTAACTGGTCGCATGTAGAAATCTAAGGGGACTGAGGCCCATTTTTGTTCTTTTTCTTCTTACAGAACATTATTCTGTTACAGTGGAGATGATCTGTAGTATCTATTAAATTGCATCAAATGATGTTTATCCCAGTGTGCTAAGATTAAATATTTACTGCCCTTAAATCTTATAGGACTTTTTCTTATAGGTATTCTACTTAAGGAAAGATACAGAATTGAATCATTGCCATGGGTGGCATGCGGCCCAGGATGGCTATGAATGCGGCCCAACACAAAATCATAAATTTACTTGAAACCTTTTTTTGCTTATCAGTTTTCGTTAGTGTTTATGTATATAAACTGCATGGCCCAAGTCAACTCTTTTTCTTCCAGTGTGGCCCAGAGACGCCAAAGGCCGGACACCCCTTTTATGTCTTGCACATAATGACTCACAAGTTGTTAGTATACTTTTTCTGCTCTCGAGGATGTAGAGGGGTTGGAGAAGCTTAAAGGGGAAAAAGAGAAGGTAAGGCTTGTGTTCCTCTCCTGCTTATTGGTCTGATGTGAGGTTGTGTAGGAAGGGTAGTGAGGAGACAAGAAACCCTAAGTGTTGGAAAATGGAATTTTAAATTTATCTTCGTAATCATGCAGTGGGTATTTTCATAGTTTATTTTAATAACTAAGAATATATTAAGTACAAAGTCAGGAGGTGGATAGGGAGGTGTAGAAACTCTATGACTGTTTTCTACACCTTTATGGTGAGGTTGTCATGAACTAATTTACACTTGTGTGTTAGTAAGTTTCAGTAATGGATTAAATACCTCCAACTTCTATTGTCTTACCATGAATACTTCCAGGTAACAGTGTCAGGATTTGTACAAATTTATAGACATGATGTTCTATTAGAAATTTTATAATTAATGTTTAGAGAGAGAGTAACATCTTAAAACAGAATTGCACAGTTCTAGTATTAGTATTTTTTTTTTATAACTTTATGTTGAAAGTTTCAAGATTAGTGAAGAGTTGCAAGAAAAGCATAATGAACTCTCATTTGCTCTGCCTAGATTCCACAATATTTAATATTTTGCTAACACATATGCCCTCCCTCCCTCTCCACCTTCTCTTCCTCTCCTTAACTAAGAGCATGTTTCAAAATCACCTTTAGAACATTTTTTTTTAAACGTGCATTTCTACTGAACCAAGCAGGTATATTCTGGAGGAGATAACAAACACCCTCCCTATGATTGGGATACGTATATCAAGTTAAGAATTAGTTTACGATAATATGGTGACGATAGTTTATTTTCATTTGGTGGGGCACAGGGGACTCTGAAAGTCATAGTAGGCTGACGTGCATAGCCTTAAAGTGTGTCTGGTTTAGTATTGAACCTTCTCAGTGTATTATTATTATCATCCCCTGGGTTCTATTATTGCTGTTGAGAAGTTAGTTCCCAGTATAATTATTCTTCCTGGAGACAATATGTCATTCTGTCTTGTGGCTTTATAAATCTGTTTGTCTTTAGTATTTTGCATTTTCACTGCAAAGTAACTAGGTATGGATTTCTTATTTATCCTGCTTGTGATTCTTTGTGCTTCTTGCAACTTCAGCAGTTCTAGAACAGTCTCAGTAATTTTATCTTCAAATATTGCCTCTTGTCCATTTTCTCTGTTCTTTTCTCTTTAACACTTTTTAAATATATTTTGAACTTTTTGTTTTGTTCTTACATTGCTTAATCTCTGTTCCAAATTTTTCATTGTATCACTGTGCCACATTTTGTATGTTTCATCAGAGTGGTCCTTTTTTAAATTTATATTTTATTGATTATTCTATTACAGTTCCAATGTTTCCCCCTTTGCCACCTTTCACCCAGCACCTCCCACCCCCTCAGGCAGTCCCCACACCATTGTTCATGTCCAGGGGTCAAGTAAATTCTTTGGCTACTCCATTTCCTGTACTGTACTTTACATCCCCGAGGCTATTCTGTAACTACCCATTTGTACTTCATAATCCCCTCACCTCTTCACCCATTCCCCCACATTCCCCTTCCTCCTGGCAACCATCAAAACACTCTCTGCATCCATGATTCTGTTGCTGTTTTTGTTTGTTTAGTTCATTTTTTTATTCCATTGTTGATAGATATGTATTTATTTGCCATTTTATTCATAGTTTTGATGATCATCTTAAATAAGTTCCTTTAATACTTCACATAATAATGGTTTGGTGATGATTAACCCTTTTAGTTTTTTCTTGTCTGGGAAGCTCTTTATCTGCCCTTCAATTCTAAATGATAGCTTTGCTGGATAGAGCAATCTTAGCTGTAGGTCCCTGCTTTTCATGACTTTGGATATTTCTTGCCTATCCCTTCTAGCCTGCAAAGTTTCTTTTGACAAATGGGCTGACAGTTTTATGGGAACTCCCCTGTAGGTAACTGCTTTTCTCTTGCTGCTTTTAGGATTCTCTTTATTCTTAACCTTTGGCATTTTAATTATAATGTGTCTTGGAGTGGGCCTCTTTGCATCCATCTTGTTTGGGACTCTCTGTGCTTCCTGGACTTGAATGTCTATTTCCTTCACCATCTTAGGGAAGTTTTTCTTTCATTATTTTTCAAATAGGTTTTTAATTTCTTGCTCTTCCTTTCCTTTTTCTGGCACCTCTATGATGCGAATGTTGGAGTGCTTGAAGTTGTCCCACAGGTTGCTTACACTATCCTCATTTTTTTGGATTCTTTTTTCTTCTTGTTATTCTGATTGGTTGTTTTTGGTTCCTTATGGTCCAAATCGTTGATTTGATTCTTGGCTTCCTCCACTCAACTGTTGTTTCCCTGTAAATTGTTCTTTATTTCAATCAGTGTATCCTTTGTTTCTCACTAAATTTTCTTTATGCTGTTGAGGTCCTCACTAGGCACCCCCAGCCCAGGGTTCCAGTGCCAGAAAGATAAGTCCCCATAACTTAAGGCTGCAAAAATCAGCAGGGATTGAGTCAGTGGAAGAAACTTCTGGAGTCCCATGCAGTTTTCCTTAAAGGACCCACACATGGACTTACAAAGATACACTCCCTCTGAGCTCCAGCACCACCAGGTAGCAGCTTGAAAGGCACCAGTGGCATACAGGGACGAACTGAAATATCAGGCATCAAATTGGGAGCTGGGGGACAGATTTCTCCCAGACAGAAAGGCAGGCAGGGGCCATTGTCCCTTTTCTGAACCCTCCCTCGCAGAGCCATAGAGCTGTGGGTGCCATATCTGAGACTCCAAACCAGCTTGCAGTTTGCCCTGCCCTGGAGATCCTCTGAGACTCTGCCCCACACAATTTATGAGCCCACCCAAACTGTTAACCATGACTTTTCCATATGAATGGCTGGTCTTGGCTCATGCTTCACAACTTCCTAAATCCTCTCAAATGAGCAACAGCCAGACTCAGTGAGCCCCCAGTCCCTGTACCTCTTTATAAGTGGCCCCAGGCCCAGCACCAGCCAGCCTAGATTCATAGCTTGGCTTCACCTGAGAATCACCAAGCCCAGCACAGGTAGCAGGCATCTGAGATTACTTTATAGCTTGTGTAGGGTTGCCCCAGGCAGAACACAGGCGGGGGCTCACCTTGGCCTGCACCACCTGAGGAACCCTAGAGCCTGCACACCCAGTGCCAGAGCACCATCGCCCTGCCCTTGCACAGCCGATCCTCCACGGAGGGTGGAGGCTGGAGGCTGGAGGCTGGTGGTCAGTGGACACAGCCAGTCCTTGCAGCTGGCTGTTCTGGGTAAGCAGTGAAGACTCAACTACAAGAGGAGGGTGTACTCAGCCCACATAAAGGGCGCACCTTGAGTACTCAGCTTGGGTGACAGGGGAGGCTGTGCCACCGGACCCTACAGGACACCTACTACATTAGGCCATATTACCAAGACACGGAGTCAGAACAGCTCTACATAATACATAGAAACAAACACAGGGAGGCTGCCAAAATGAGGAGACAAAGAATCATGGCCCAAGTGAAAGAACAGATGAAAACTCCAGAAAAAGAACTAAAAATGGAGATAAGCAATCTGTCAGATGCAGAGTTCAAAACTCTGGTTGTCAGGATGCTGAAAGAACTCAGTTCTTAGTGCTCTTTAGTCTAATCTGCTATTTAATCCATCCATTGAACTTCTGATTTCAGTTATATTTTTCATTTTTTCATGTTCTGTTTGATTCTCTTTAAAAATGTCTGATCTTTTTAAAAAACAGTGGTAAAATACACATTGTATTAAATGTACTACTTTAACCATTTTGAAACACACAGTTCAGTGACATGAAGGGCATTCACTTTGTTTAATCATCACCTCCATCCATCCATCTCCAGAAATCTTTTGGTCGTCCTGAACTGAATCTCTGTACCTATTGTTAAACTGGAACTCCCCATTTCCCTTTCCCCAGCCCCTGTCTCTATGAATGTGACTGCTCGAGGTACTTCATATAGGTGGACTCATGCAGTGTTTGTGTTTTTGTGATTGACTGACTTCATTTAACCTAAGTCCTCAGGTTCATCCAAGTTGTACCATGTGTCAGCATTCCCTACCTGGGGCTGAATAATAGTCCACTGTATGCATGTGCCACGTTTTGTTTCTCTCTCTATCTATTGCTGAACCTCTTGGGTTGCTTCTACCTTTTGACTATTGTGACTAATGCTGCTGCGAACATAGTTGTAAAAATATCTCTTTGAGAACCAGCTTTGATTCTGTGGGTTCTACATGCAGAAGTGGAGTTGTTGGATCATGTGGCAATTCTGTTTTTAATTGAGGAACTGCCATGCTGTTTTCCATAGTGGCTGTACCATTTACATTCCCACCAGTAGAGCACTAGGTTACAATTTCACCATGTCCTCGTTAACCCTTGTTTTCTGCTTCTTTGATAGTAGCCATCCTAATGGGTGTGAAGTGGTTATCTCATTGTGGTTTCAGTGTGTGTTGCCCTAATGAATGATGATGTTGAGCATCTTTGCATGTGTTTGTTGGTCATTTGTACATCTTCTTCAGAGAAATGTCTATTCACGTCCTTTTCCCATTTTTGAATTGGGTTGATTGTTCTGTTCTTGAATTGTTGGACTTTTTAAAGAAAATTTTATACTCACCTGAGGACACTTGTTTTCCATTGCTTTTAGAGGGGTGGGAGAGACAGAAAGAAAAAGAAATATCTGTGTGAGAGAGAAATAGTGATTGGTTGCCTTCTTGTGTGCACACTGACTGGGGATCAAACCTGCAACCTGAGTATGTGCCCTGACTGGGAATTGAATCGGTGACTTTTCGGTCTGTGGGACGATGTTCCAACCAGCTCAGCTACGCTGGCTAGGACGAGTCATTGGTCTTTTCCGATAGTCTTTCTTTTTTCTTCATTTACTGTCATTATCCTCTTTTTAAAAAATCATATTAGACACAATATGTTAGTTGTATCTATTACTGAGTAACCAGATACCCCAAAGTTTAGCAGTTTAAAACAACCAGTACGTATTTGTGATCTTACTGATTTCTCCATGTCAGTAATCCGCAAGTCCCTTAGGTTGGTGGTTCTGGCTCAAGGTGTCTCATGAGGTTCTAGTCAGGCTGCCCCCCAGAGCTGCAGTCATCTGAAGGCTTACCTGGGACTGGGGGACCTGCTTCGAAGGCAGCTCACTCACATAGCTGCCAGTGGGAGGCCTGGGTTTCTGCCCTCATGGGCTCCTCTGCGGGGCTGGGCGAGTGTCCTCACGATATGGCTGTTGGCTTCCCAGAGCCACCAACCCGAGAGAATGAGCAGAATGCCACAGTATTTTTTATGACCCAGTGTTTGAGTTATGCAAGTTTACTTCCACCTTAAAAGTAAGACCCTAATTTTACTCAAAGGGTAGGGAATTAAGCTTTACTGATTGAAGGAAGGGGTATTAAAGAATTTGATAGGGAATAGATTAGAACAACTCTGTTACTGTGTTAATGCTGATAATAAAGTGGTTTTTAACAGCAAAACTCCAAGGCAGCAATTTTCAACTGCTGTGTCACGGCACACAGGTGTGTAGTGAGAATTTTTAAAACATGCAACACCTGACTGTTTAGTCGGGGGCACTGACCTTGTTTCCCTTAGATTGTTAAAACAAACAAACAAACAAAAAAAAAAACCCAAACCCACAACAGCCAACAACAATAGCTGTCCAGTGTGAATGAATCAAAATTATACCTATTTTGGTGTGCCACAGGATTTTAGTAATTAGTTTTTGTGTGCTGTGAGATGAAAAAGGTTGAAAATTGCTGCTCTAAGAAATCGTCTTAGATGACAGAAGCACGTTTTTTCTCTGACAGACTGAATGGGGTAAATACTGACAGTATTACTACATGGTGGCTGGCACTATTGGAGGTGGTTTACACACGCTCACTTAATCTTCACAACACCCCTGCAAGAGAATAGAATGCTGCGCGATCATAATGGAATTTTATTGAGGCAGGGAGGGTAGTGTTGATTTAGTCGAGAATTGAAGGGTAGGTAAGAGGCTAAGAGGTCAGTGGCTAGGAGTGGGGAGAAGTGTTTCAGAAAGAGGGGACAGGGAATGTAAAGACCGTGGGCGGAGGAAGATTGGTAGCATTTTAGCGTTTTCAAGTACGATTGTAAAGGCTTTGTACGCTTTCTCATCTTCAGTAGCTTTTTGCCCGATGAATGGAAAAATATGAAATAGTCATTATTTAGTTTTTATTTTGTATAGGGTGTTGTTGCCTTAAAATCGTTCTTAGTGATTGTTATTCCACATATTACCAGAAATTATTTGGTATGTAAACAAATAATTTCTAAGTGCCTTTCAGTTTCTCACATTCTTTTTTGGTAACCACTGGCTCTTAAGAAAGCACTCTGCTTAACATTCATAGTGTTAATATTGATATTTATTAGTGAGCTAGTTTGAGTGAAAATTGATTTTAAATTCCTAAATTCATGATCATTTTATATAACAAAATTCTTAGAAGAGATTTTAAAAAGTCAATATTTTATCAAGAAACAGATTTATTTCTGTCTTGCAGTGCCCCCATTTGATTCAAAATTATGAAATTTACTTTTGCTCTGACCAGGAGAAAAAAAAGATACTCTTTGGGTAGGATTGTTAGTGAATTTGTTATGATCAAAGACTTAAAAGGTTCAATTTAATAAGCAAAAAAAAAAAAACAACAAACCAAACAACCTGTTCCTCACCAGTCCACTAGGGGATACTCCAGTACTTAGGGAGAAAATCCAGTTGCCACTATAGTTCAAAAATTATCTCCCATTTTATAAAGTTACTACCTTCCTGTTTGCTTACAAGAAAAAAAGGCCAACTTTTTGAACTAGTTTGGGCTATAAATTTGACAATATTTGCTTGTGGAAGAATTTGCAGCATTTTTTCAGCTTTATTAAGCTACAATTGACAAGTAGGAATTGAACATATTAAAACGTCAAGTTATATGTTTGATATGTTTTGATGTATGCTGATGATACAGTCTACATAATGTTTTTATATATGTATACATTGTGGATTGCACACCACACTCAAGCTAATTAACATATCCCGTCATCTTGCTTAGTTACCATTTCCTTTTTCTCCTTCCTTCCTTCCTTCCTTCCTTCCTTCCTTCCTTCCTTCCTTCCTTCCTTCCTTGTTGTGGTGAGAGCACTTAAGATCTGCACTCTTAGCAGATTTCGGGTATACAGTACACTATTATTGATAACCACCACGCTGTGCATTACAGCTCTCAAATTTATTCACCTCATAATGAACTTGGTGCCCTCTGAGCAACATCTCCTCAGTCCCACTGTCTCCCTGGCACAGCCACCATTTGACTCTCTGCTTCTGCGTTTGACTGTTTTCGACTCCATATGTAAGTGAGGTCATGGAATTTGCTGCATTTTTAAGGTGTGGAAATTCACATTGTGATTCCTGGGTCAATTTTTCGGGTGGTTATTGCCTCAAACTTTTATGAGTTCAAAGAAAGTGGGTTTTTTTTCCCTCTTTCTTAGTACAGGAAAGTAATGGTTCTCATTTATTTTGTAAGTTTTGCTTTGTTGGAAGGTCAGAAAAGCTGGTATTTAGTTTGAGTTATAATTTTCTCTATTATATCATGAATGTTATTCAACTATTTACCTTAGAAAGTATGAAAGATTACCTTAGGTACACATAACAGAGAGGATAGTTCATTCTGATATTAAAGGTATTCAACAGAGTTTAATATTACCATCATTTTTTTCTAGTAATTTAAGTAGATGCAGTACAATTGCTTAGTGCTCTAAAGAAAAATATATAAAAAGTTGAATTCCATTTTTAAAATAGCCAAGTTTCAAGTAAAGCATCTAGGCTCTTGTATGTATTAGGAAAGATCAGACTTATTAATATTTTAGAGAATACCTTAACAAAAAAATTATTCTTTTTTCTAACCCATTTTTAAAATTTTGTCTGTGATATGATTGTAGTTTGACATGATAACGAGTTTTCTGTGTAGTGTGTATTTCGTTCCTCTCTGCCTGGTACATAGGTACTTAAATATTAAGTGACTTGTCATATTTAACTCAATAATTCATCTGATTTGTGCTATTTATAAGTGTAACAAATGGGTGCTATCACATGCTTCTCACGACAGCGTGATTTTGAAATGCGAAGTCAGGCAGCCTGGGATAAGAATGAGTATATTTATTTGTCTATTGAGAATAAAGATGGCATAGGAATTACTGAGAGTTTAAGTAGAGTTTGGGTGATCATTTTGTAGGATATTGTAGAGATAACCATCTCTGTCTTGTTGTGTAGAAGGATTGCATTTGGTATTCTTATATTGTATTTTTTTGTTTTATCTCTGTCTCCCTAGGGAAAGTGGAGAAAGAGCTGAAGAGTGTTGGGTTAATTAGGCCTTTTAGTTGAGCATCTGGATAGGTTGACCAGCATGCCCAAGACCAGCAGTCTGTATCTGCGGTGGGGAGAGAGCCAGAATATTCCTGTGGACCACTTTTCATAACTAGGTCTCTAACCATTGAGCATGGTTAAATTCCCTGCTGTATACAATGACTAGTCAATAAATGAAATACGACTGGTTCAAGGTCTGCTATATTGTGCCTGTAGAGGAAAGGTAAAATGTCTCTGTCACAAAGTACTCTTTCGTTTTTATACATTTTTGTTTGTATTTTTTTTAAAGGAAACAAAAAGAAAAGATAGACTATCTAGTTCTTTTTCATAGGTCCAAGTTAATTTTTATATGACAGGTTCCAATTCATTATCAAATTTTTTCTCTAATTTCAGTAGAGGAGTAATTAATTGTACCACCTTTCATATAACACTGCACAGACTGCTTCTTAGTACTTTCAGGGGACAACTCTTGTGACTTTTTATCTTAAGAGTAGAGGTTATTTAAATGATGTGGGAATATGTGTATATAGTTAAAGTGATTTCATACAGAATATTAAGCATGCACACTATCTCATATATAATACCTTAATACTTTAATATGCAAGGGTTGGGAAAGTGCAGCATTATCCGAATTTGAAAATTAAGAAGGGCATTTTGTCCATTGCCTTACAGCTGGCAGAAATCAGTGCTTCTTCCGTCAAGGTGCGGTTTTGTAATTTCGTCCTGTGTGATACAGTACGAGTATAAAGTACCGAGAAGGCCCTTAGGACTAGAATGGGTCCATAAAGGATTTCAGTACTATCACCACTCTGGGTTTCCTCTTCCGATGTTGACCCTCTTCATGTGGCTTCGTGTCAGTTGAGTGGAGCACTGTTTTCAGTAAAACTGGGAATGACTTCCAGTGCAAACAGGGGAACAAATAGCTTTGATTAGAAGGGATAAAGGGAAGTGCCTAAATAATTGTTTCCACTTTTCCATTCCCAACCTTCCTCCCACCCGATGCCATTACCAGGGCTAGGGCTCAAGATCTGGATGTATTGGAGCATATGGTGGATATTCTTTGTTACTACTGTCTTTGGTGACAAAGTTTGAGAACAGTGTCCTTGACACACGATCCCACAGTTAAAAAAGACACTGTTGTGCCTGCTGTGTGATGACTTTTCCCCTAAAGGAATGAACTCCTAAATGTAGCTTCCAGCTTCCTACTGGCAAGGTGATTACTAGTTAATACGAGAGTAAGGGAATGTTTAAGGGACTGTATAACTTCTTGTGCTGAGAAATTCCCGAGGAATCTTTTTTATTTTTATTTTTTTAAAGATTTTATTTATTTTTAGAGAGAGGGGAAAGGAAGGAGAGAAACATCGATGTGCAAGAGAAACTAATCAGTTGCCTCTTACTTGCCGCTAACCGGGGACCTGGTATGCAACTCAGACCTGTGCCCTGACTGGGAATTGAACTGGTGACCTTTTGGTTTCCAGGGCGACACTCAACCCACGGAGCAACACTACCCAGGGCAGGAATCTTTTTAGGAAGTTTTTAAATTGATTTTGGAGAGAGATTGAATAGTGGGAAGAGAGGGAGAAGAGAAAAGAGAAACACTGAGGTGTTCTTCCACTTCCTCCGTTGATTCTCGTCTGTGCCCTGACCAGGGATTGAACCTGCAATCTTGGTGTTTTGGGATGACGCTCTAACCAACTGAGCAACCCTGCTGGGGCCCCGCGGGATCTTATTAAAACATCCCCGAACAACATCAAGGTTGTCATTAGTGTTTTTGCCATTCATGTTTCACTTCTTGAAAATGCAGAATTGAACTGGGAAGTTTATGTAATTTCAAGCATCAATGTTATTAAATGAATTTTTTAATTTTATTAAAATTAATAAGTTAACACATTAATATAGTGTTAACATGTTAATATAGTTCAAGATTTAAGAGGTGTACCTTTAATTGCATTATATCCCTCTCCCTTCAGCCACCCAGCTCTCTTCCCTAGAGACAGTCATTTGTCCCAGTTTAAATACTCTTCTAACATTTATTATTTAAAGGACTTCTTTGGCATTGTGAATAATTAAAGTTGGCAGCGTGGATTCTAGAATCAGACATTTAAAATTTTCATTTACTTAACAGTCGTGTACATACCAGGCGCTTCGTTGGCACTGGGAGTGTGGCAGTGAATAAGCGAAGCGCCCTGGCTTCATGGAGGTTACATTGCCGTGGCAGAGATGGGCTCTGAATGTGTATTTACTGTGTCACGTGGTGGTCAGTTCTAGGAGCAAAATTAAGCTGGGTAGAAGGACAGGGGAAGGGGGTGTGCTATTTGGATAGGATAGTCAGAGAAAGCCTCTGGGAGGGTGAGATCTCATCAGAATTGAATGATCTGAGGGAGTGAGACTTGAGTGACCTTCCGGAGGAAAGCACTCCAGGGAGAGGGTCATCACCGATGGCGGAATTCTGCAGCAGATTTTCACAGGAGAGGCATTTATTCTTCCAGAATGGTGGAGAGGGCTGGAGAAGACTGACTCCAGGGGAGAATGCTAGGAGATGATAATACAGAAGAAAAAAGGTAAAAGTTGGGGGGCCAGTTCATAGAGGGCTCGTATAGTATCTCATAGAACTGGGATTTCACTCCGAGTAGATGGGAATCTGTTGCATTGGGGGGAAGCGGCATAGATTGAAAAGGTTCAGTCTGACTGCTTTGTGGAGAATAAACTCTTGGGGGGCAAGGGTGAAAACCGACAAGTTACGAGTCTAAAACAGCCATCGGGTATGCAGCATGGTACTAGATACCATGAGCTTTTTCAGCTTTATTTGGGTATCATTTTTTGACTTTTGTTGAATGGGGTAAGAGATAAGGTTGAACTCATAATGAATATTTTTGAACGGTAACTTTAGGAATTATAGTTCAACTCTAAAGGTTTAAGTTTGTTTTTGTAGACCCTGCAAGTATCACTTGCATCTTGAAGAAATATGTATATTCCCAGAAGAAACTCCAGTATCTTTTATAGTTATATTACAGCATGTAATAAATTTTCTCCTTAGTCCTTCCCAAAAAAGCTGTGCTGTAAAGTTTTGACAAATTAAATATCGGGTGCTATTTTTTCCTCTCCAGTTTGACTAGGTGACATTTTGAATTTGAAATTGTTTTGGTTTCTCCAGCATGTATCACTATGCTAAAAAGTATTTAAAAGTCAAAATTCCTATAGAGAGACTTTGAGTAAGCAGGTCACTAGTAATGAAAATAAATGGAATATAAAAATGTCAAAATATGAAATTTAACCTTTCAAGTGACTGAACAGTATGTCTGAACTTGCTAAAAAAAATCTTTGTATGTCTGATACTGTAGAAAGGAGTTGCATCGTAGGAAATAAATCTGAAATTTGAGGATCTCAGAACTCAAAGTACTTTTAAATGAATAGAAGTACTTTGAATAAAAAATGAAATTATGGATACGGGAAATAGAAAAGCAAAATGGACACTGAAGCATTCAGAAACATAGTGTTGGAAGAAGAGGAATAGAAAATGAAAGTTTAAGGGAAAGCCTAGCAAATCGAGAATTTAAGAACACGTTTAAATAAGAATTGCTGGATGCAGTCATGTTTAGGGAGTGCATTGAAATGACTAGCACAGTTATACACACACGCACACACACTCTCTCAAAAAGAACGCTGACAATGAATTCTAAAACTCTTATCCACTGGTTGGTTCTAGCGTGGAGGAGCACTGATAATTTACTCTTAGTTTCTGCTAATTTGATCTGCTTGCCTGGGGTTCCTAAAATATGACTTCCAGAGTGGTGGTTAAGAGTCAAGTTGATGGTGGAGAAGGTAATTTTTCAAAAAGTTTTTTAAGTGTTTCCAGGAGGAACTTTTTCCAGGGAAAGTAGTGTGTGCTTTTATTAATACAGTCCCATGACTTTTCATGGGTTTGTGTTCTGCCACAGTCTCTCCTACAGCTGCTGCCTTTTAGTCAAAGATAGGAATGCGTCTTTAACTCCCAATTTGCACAGCACTCATTTTTACTTCTGTTTGAGATAAGAAAATGGACTATGACATACCTCAGTTTGGTTCATGGAATTGTAAGATTTTTCAGCCGAAAATAACCTTAGAGGGACCACTTCCTCTGCTGCTTGTTTTACAGACGGGGAAATGGAAACGGTGGTAAATTCTCCTCTCCAGTCCCAGTGGAGAAGAGAGTAGGACTTTGGTTTCTTGACTTCTGGTTGTGACCTTTTGCGCTGTCTTATGTTTTATATAATAACCTTTTGACTATGCCAGTTGTACATCAGCCAAGACAGGAGTTACCTTTTTTTGTTGTTCACTTGCTGCTTTGTGATTAATCAACTTGACTGCTTTACTTATACTTACAAAGACGTTCTCTTTATAAGAATTAAGAATGCAAAATGTAATGAAAATATTTCTTTTAAAAGCTTGTAGAGGCTTATTAATTAAAAAAAAATTTGTTATGTTTTTCCATTGCCATTTAACTCCCTTATACTCCCCTCCCTCCTGCAATCACCACACTATTCTCTCTGTCCATGAGTTAGTTTTCATTTTTGCTGTATCCCTCCACCCCCTCACTGTCCTGCCCCCAAGCTGTCAGCCTGCTGTCTATGAGTCTGTCTCTATTTTGCTTGTTAGTTCAGATTGTTTATTAGATTCCACACATGAGGGAAATCATGTGGTATTTGTCTTTCTCTGACTGGCTTATGTCACTTAGCATAATGTTCTCCAGGTCCATTCATACTGTCAGGAAGGGTAAACTTTGCTTCCTTTTTACGGCTGAGTAGTATTCCTTTGGGTAGATGTCCCATAGTTGTTTTATCCTCTCATCTACTGAAGGACACTTGGGCTGCTTCCATATCTTGGTGATTGTAAACAACGCTGCAGTGAACATAGGGTACATACATTCTTTCAAATTAGTGTTTCAGTTTCTTCAGATAAATTTCCAGAAGTATAACCCCTGGGTCATAAGGCAGTTTCATTTTTAATTTTTTAAGGTAATCCCATACCGCTTTCCACAGTAGCTGCCCCAGTGTGCATTCCCCGAGCAGTACATGAGGGTTCCCCTTTCCCCACATCCTGGCCTGCACTTGTTGATTGATTGATGATAGGCATTCTGCCCAGCGTGAGGTGGTATCTCATCGTGATTTTAATTTGCATTTCTCTGATGATTAGTGACATTGAGCATCTTTTCATCTGTTTATGGGGTGTCTGTATGTTGTCTTTGGAGAAGTGTCTATTCAGGTCCTTTGCCCATTGTTAAATTGGATTATTTGTTTTTTTGGTGTTGAGTTTTACAAGTTCTTCATAAATTTTGGATATTAACCCCTTACCATATATATTGGTGAATGTGTTCTCCCATTCTGTGGGTTGTCTTTTTATTTTGTTGGTGGTTTCCTTTGCTGTGCCAAAACTAGTTTGATGTAGTCCCAGTTGCTTATTTTTTCTTTTGTCTTCCCTTGCCTGAGCGATATCAGAAAAAAATATTGCTATGAGCAATGTTTGAGATTTTACAGCCTGCGTTTTCTGAGCCTCATTAATTTTAATAAGAAGGACCAGTTTGGCTTTGCAGAATATGTCATTCATGGGATATTTTAAGACATTGGTTTTTTGAGGTACAAGTAACTGGAAGTACTGGTATATTGTCGTGGTTTTACTGGAAAGAATTGTTGGGACATCTGATCTATTTAACAAGTAGCTAAGGTGCTTTTAGTAGCATTTTGATTTGCTTAATAGTTCAATTAAATGGAGAGAGTATCTTTACAACTAATTTTTAAATTTAAAATAACTGTAACCTTAAAATCTTGTTGACATTATTATTTAGCAAGCCAAATTTTACAGGTTTGTAGAAGTGAACTTCATTAATTCCTAACAAAATATTTACAGTTTCAAATATTTGAGGTAGTAAGGCTGTTAAAATATCACTGAGTGTTGAACCCTAAAGCACCCTGTTGGTGCATAAACTGGTACAGACAGCGGTTCCAGCCAGAAGGGGGAGAACAGGGAAGGCTGCTTAGGACCCAGCTGTGCTGTTTGTGGAAGAGCTGTGAAGGAAATCGCGTTCTTGAGCAGTGTTTGACACTGCTCACAGGCAAACATAGCCAGCTCTGCTGATAGCCTGTTAGGAAGTGAATAATTGGGGGTCCGGGCCGTGTAGCTCAGGTGGTTACTGTCCTTCTGATACGCCAAGGACGTGGGTTTGATCCCTGGTCAGGACACATGCAGGAATCAACCAAATGATGCATAACTAAGTGGAACAACAAATTGATGTCTCTCTCTTTTCCTCTCTCTCTCTCTCAAATCAATAAACTAAAATAAATAATTGGTAGGAAAGTCACAACTATCAATGGCAAAGCAAAGAACACCTCACTCCTTAAGCAGCCAGCATCTGTGTCTTTAATGTGATGCACACACAGTGTGCATTGTGGATTTTAACCATGAGCATTTTATGTAACAAATTGTGTTCTTTGATTAGTCATATCCAGTTGGAGTTTTGAGAACTTCCTGTAGGAGAAACAGCTGTGTCTCCTTCAGTTGGGAGATTTTAACTGGAAAGCAGTTTCCAGTAAAACTGGGTCGTTTCCAGTAAAAATAACAAATAACAAGTAAGCAATCAAAAATAAAATTCCCAGAATCAAAAAAGGATCGTTACTTGTATAGTAAATTAATTTAATGTAAGAGTGATTATTTTTAGCATCAGTACATACTATTAGACTCAAGTCAGTAGTTTTAATGGTTTAAGAATTTAGACATTTGCCCAGGCTGGTTTGGCTCAGTGGATTGAGTGCTGGCCTGCGAACCGAAGGGTCACCGGTTCGATTCCCAGCCAGGGCACATGCCTGGGTTGCAGGCCAGGTCCCCAGTAGGGGTGTGTGTGAGAGGTAACCACGCATTGATGTTTCTCTCCTCTCTCCCTTCCCCTCCCCTCTAAAAATAAATAAAATCTGTTTTTTAAAAAAGTAAAACCAATAAAAATATAACAAAAAGAATTTAGACACTGCTATAATATTTTATTTTGAAGCATCTTTCCTGTTTCTTAAAATTTTTAATGCAATAATTTTCTTGTAATAGCACACTTAAGGAAATGATTGTTACATGAAATATATATCCTGTTTATCTTTTTGGTTTGTAAATTTTATCTTTTCAATTCTGAATATAGTGTAGATGTTTTAAAAAGTCCATTTTTTTGTAGGTATGTTTTTAAGTCACTGAATCTAGTTAAGCCTCAGTTTCATTACTTATGTTTTATTGATAAAAAACTGAACCTCAGAGAAGTTGGACAGTTTCCCCAAGATCACAAAGCTAGCAAGTTGGTTGCCTAAGACGCAGATTCTATTACTCTAATTCTCAGTTCTCACTCCTCTACCATACTTTATTAATTTTCTATAAGTTAGTGACATTGGTTTTTTGAGGTACAAGTCCTCTCTTTGAACCTAAATGGCCCAAGTCAGGACTTTTGAGAAATATATGTATTTCTCAAATGAAATTATTTTCGTTTTCAGGAGTCCTCAGAGACTATCTTTGGGGGCAAGGGCTAAGGTTGATGTTAGAGGGCTTCATTGCTACTATTATTACCTAACTGATCATATTGAAAGCACACACACACACACTAGAGGCTTAAGTATGACTGTTTTGTTTAAACTCCCTTTTGTAAGGAGGCTTAAGGTGGCTGGGGGACAGGACAAGTAGGAATGTACTATTCTTTCAGCAGCATGCCTGGGCAGACAGCTGTGTTGTTAGAATGTGTCTTCCCAAGTCCATATGCATTCTTTATGGTGGCAGTTTGCGAGTCTCCAGGAAAGGATAGTTGGGTTATTAGATGATGTCCATTTGGAATATGATTCTGTTCTCTCCCCCAATACGATAGTAATTATCTTGCTCTGTGTGTGATAATAATTATCTTGCTCTGTGTGTGTGTGTATGTGTGTATGCTCTTACACATTTAGTTTGTGGTGGGGGGTAGACTTTGAAGAATTCTTTAAATGTGAAGGAAGAATTAGGGAATTATAATTATAATATGAGTTAATATTTACCATTTTTAATGTTTGCTGGATTGGGAAAATAGTATGCTTAGGTTTTAGATTTTTTTTTTTTTTTTGGTAAATACACGCAACATAAAATTTAACATTCTATCAGATGTTCTAATATACTCTAGTTTTATTTAGTTCATATAATAGTCTGTTTAAAATGTGAGTAGTTCCTGTGGATGACCCTTAGGTGCTTTGGCCAGAGAAACTCTTCTGTCTCTTACCACTCTTCCATCTCCTGGTGGAGCTGAATCTTTGTACCCCATTGGGGTGCAGCCTGGTGGCAGAACCGGAGGATAGAGACCTGGGGTAGACCCTAGCAGCTGATGTTTCTTCACCCCTCATACAGTATCTGTGAAACCTGGGTCATACCAGCTTTTTCCCTCTGGAGCCTCCACGCCAGCTCCTCTGGGAGAACGTGTAGGAAAGCCCGAGTCAGTGCATTAAACTCGGAGCTTTTTACCTCCTTGACAGCCTTCACTGATTTCCTAACTATCCCCAGGGTAAGTCTGAACTGCTTCCCAGCACATCCCGCCAAGGCGTTCAGAATCTGGCGCCTGCTAGTCTCATACGTGCTCTCTCGGCCCCAGCCAAACCGAAATACCTGTACCTGTGGTTCTCTAGCCATGGTCTGTGCTGGCACATAGTAGGTGGTCCAAATATATTTTTGAAAGAATGAATGTATATGCATTGCATATATAATAGCTGATTTGCTTTTTGTGTTTTTCATTAGTGTGTGAGGTTCTTGAGGGGCAGGGACCATGTCTTATTTACCTTAGTACCCCCTAGCTCCTGGACGGTTCTTCACTGGCACTTTCTATTGCAGCAAGCCTTGAAGGTAGCTGTTTCTCTTGTTTCTGAATGTTTACGTTGTGTGATAGTGTATATTGAGTATTACTGGCCTTTAAAATTTTAATTCCTTTCATTCCCAAGGTGAAAATTGCTCAAGTACTTGATTTGTGAAATAATTAAATTCCAGCGAGTATATGTAATAAGTTGTGATTAGTATAATGTGATGCTTATTATGAGATTGGGGTATTGGGCAGGAAAATTAGGATTGGAGACTGCATGTGGAAGAATGGACTGAGCACTTAAAATAGTTGGATGAGGTTATGTAAGCCTTATCCTCCTAGATCAATGCATCTGAGTTTGTGCATTTTAAATTGGTGACTCATTAAACTGTTTCTGCTTAAGACATGTTACTAATGTATTTGTGTTTCCTCGCTTCCATTCCCTCTTGCTTTTCTTTTACACCCTTGATGTCAAAAGTTGTTTCATCTTGGTGTTCCTTAGAATTAATGACTTAGTCAGTGGGTGATAACGTTATTTGTTCCTATGAGAAGACTTTATTTTAGGTGTTCTTCCGTTTTGGACTCCAGCTTCTCAATCGTTTTACCATAAGTTTTGACTCTTTTCCTAATTTTAGTTGTGAAATCACTTAGGTGAAACAATAGTCAAGGAAACTGTTAGCATACTAAAAATGTCTCCTTGCCATGAATCTAAGATACTGTAAAGATGTACTATATAAACAGCAATTCTGTGGAAAACCCCAACTTATTTAGATTTATTTAAGTAATTTTTAAATTAAAGTTAGGGTGTGGTATTGAAGACATCTGTGATCACTTTTTTCCAAGTGTAGTCCAGCTCTTCCTCGTCAGAGCTCCCTGCCTACAGTAGTCAGCTTTTATGGGACTTAAATTTTTTGTATTGTTATAAAATATATGTAACAAAATTGGCCATTTTAACTGTTTGTAAGTGTATGATTCAGGGGCATCAATTACATTTACGGTGTCGTGTTGCCGGTAAGCAACAGCTCACCCCCCGCCCCTGTCCTTACAGTCTCTGGTAACCACATCTCTGCTTCTGTCTCTGGACTTGCTTGTGCTGCGTATTTCATGTAGGTGGAACCATACAGCATTTGCCTTCTTGTATCTGTTTTATTCCACTTAACATAATGTTTTTATTTTTTATTTTTTATTTTATTTATCTATTTTTAGAGAGAAGGGAAGGGAGGGAGAAAGAAAGGGAGAGAAACATCAGTGAGTGAGAGAAACATCCATCGGTTGCCTCTTACGCCCCCAGCTGGGGACCTGGCCTGCAACCCAGGCACGTGCCCTGACTGAGAACTGAACCAGTGACCTTTCAGTTTGCAGGTTGGCACTCAATCTGCTGAGCCACACCTGTCAGAGCAACATAGTGTTTTCGAGGTTCACCATGTCGTAGCATGTGTCAGAACTTCATTCCTTTTTATGGCTGTGTACTATTCTATTCTTACACACATGCATGTGTATATATGTATTATGTACACACATACTATATGTGCATTATATGTAACACACACATATATGATACATACAATATATACACACACCCCCTGTATCTTATCTACCTGTTCATTACTTGATGGACACTTGCGTTGTTCCCACCTCTTGGCTGCTGGAAATAGTGCCACAGTGAACACTGCATGTGAGCATCTGTTCGAATCCCTGTTTTCCTTCTTTTGAGTGCACTTTGGAGTGGAATTGCTGAGCCATATATTCCATATTTAGCTTTTTGAGGAGCCACCAAACTGTTTTCTGCAGGGGCTGTACCATTTCACATCCCCACCTGCAGTGTACTGGGATTCATTCTTAGGAGACAGTTCTACCCACGAGGTATTTAGTTATACGTAAACCACCCTACATGAGTCTTTTAACCTCTTTGTCTTTCAGTTACCTCATCCTTAAAAATGGGTCTTGAATTAGATAATCTATAAAGTTTCTCCTATCTCTAAAATTCCATGACTGACATTACAGTGAATTACCGTGATGTTTACATTGGCAGTTCTTTTGTCTTCCTCTTTTTTTTCCAAAAGAGCAGTTTGACTGTATATAGTGAGGGGAATCAGAACCCTACATGCCTGGTGATCCGAGTGTATTCGAGTCTCCAAGTCCTTTCTAATTCATGTTTGTTAGATATGAGCCACTTTAAAAAGTTAGTTTATTATAGATGTTTTAAGGTACATCTACACCGAAATATCAAACTTTTATTAATTTGTACTCTGTGGCCATAAAAGTCATAACTGGGGAAGAAATTTATTTTTTGCACAATTTATGTCAAAAAGGGTTTTACTATACACTATTCTACACTAGTGATATATAAACATAATGTATTTGTTATAATTATATATTATGTTCACTATATATGTTGTATATCACATATAGAATGGCATAATGGAATAGTTAACACTGATAAGAAAGCAGGTATTTCTAAGAGTGGAGCACCACTTGTGTAAAGACAATGAAAGCCTGAAAAAAGGTCAGAGAGGAATCAAGGATAACTGCAGATTTAAGAAGAAAGAAGAGTATTTTTCATAACAGTGGAAATTTTGAAATATGATGACATATTAATAAGAACTTAAGTCAGCACAAGCTTTAATATTTAATACAGTTGTTACTTTCATTAGAATTTTGGCATGTTGGAACTTGAAACTTTTATTGCCCCAATTTGTTTGTTCTTTCTGATGTAATTATATCCCTGATGATACGTACTTGTGTGTGCATACTCAAGTATAATTGCATAGAACCTAATTACGTACCAGAATGTATTGCACACACAGTGAGTGCGGAGCCTGGAACCCTTGGGTCTTATATTATGGACATTCTGTTAGAAGGCTGTGATGCCTCAATAGGCCGTACGGATTAAGAACAAGAAGTTTTAGTAGGAATTCTTCCCTTGGTTGTTGGCTCCTGAATAGGGAGAGCTCTGAGGAGTCCTTATTCCTTGACCAAAGAGCCATGTTTAAACTGGTCGTATAACCAGTCTACCCCAACTTCGCAAGAAAAGGAACACCGTATATGCTTAAGTATTTTAAAAGTTGATTTAGCACTTACTGTCTTCCAGATAGCCCCTGATTATAAGATTTGGAAAAGAGGTGACAGTTTTAGCCTATTCTCACTTACCCTAATGAATTCCATGAAGTAATTGGCATTAAATTAAGTGAATGAGTTGCTGTTAAATTCAGGGTTCCTTATTCTTCTGTGCGTTTGGGTTGCAGTGGATAAAGAAGGAAGCAGTGGTAACAAGTGATGCCCTTCCGATGTGTGTCTTTTGTCCCAGGACAGGATCCTCCTAGGACCGACAGTCTCCTCGAGGGTGACTGTAGTTGGAAGGGGTGGTATGTCAGGACTATTCTTGGAACTTGACTTGGCGCTTTCTGTGCTGCTTTGGCAGAAGCCCGAAGGGTTGGGTTGGATCTCAGGGCATCTTTGGAATAATCAGGATGCTTAGTATAGCAGCCCAGCTTGCAACCAGTGCTCAGTCCTCTTATAAATTGTGTTTGTTTTTTACTCATGTACAGAGTTTTTAATCCTGTTATTTAATCCTGTCAGTAACAGAAACCTACCCTTCACTAGTCTGTCTCTTTCTTTAGCTTGGGTGTTAAAACTTTTTCTTTTTTTTCTTCTATTGCTCTACATACTAGTAAGTTTGCTCATCAAAATCAGAGCTTTACTTCTAAAAAATTGCTCAATTGCTTATATTTTTCTTAGGATAGAAATTGTAGCAACACTATAAAACTAAAACTGGCTGCTATTAATAGCAACCTTATTACTTTTGTATTTTTAATAGCACTCATCTATCCCAAGTATTTGCCTTTATCTCCCAAGGTTGCTCTTGGATCTTTAAGATTTCTTTTATGCCTGGAGTTAAAGAGGAGTGGTAATTTACTTTAATCAGTTTTGTACAGCCTCCTCTTATTGCAGAGACCGGTAAGAATTTGTCTAGCTTGTGATCTTTATTAATTTGCTTCATCATTCCCTTTCATCAGCCTTTCTGTCTCACTGCCTAGGGCATGAGCTCACATTCCCATTTATTAGATGGTGGCATGCCAGACAGTAGTAAAACTTCCTAGGATATCTGTCTGCTGGGAGACTAAAATTAAGAGCTCGATGTTTATTCCTTAAGTACTTCCTTTTAAGGAGAATAGTTGCCCTCTCCCATCCCACTCCTCAAATAGCTAATTTATCTCCTTTAGGGAGCTTCAAACTTGTCTGTTCTAATATTCTAAAAAAACCTCCAGATATTTACTAAGCTTTTACTACTGTGAAACATTTGTGGCAGCGGAAGTGGTCTCTATCAGCTCCAAGGGACTGGTGGTGGCTTTTCTTTGTGGAGACTGGACAAGGACAGAGACCAGTTCAAAAGGTCCAGGGACTGTGGGGGTAGAGCAGCTCGTTGGACATCTGTCTGCCAACCTGCTCTAACGTCCTGTTTATTTTTTCTCTGACAGACAAAGTGACTCCCCCCCAACAACGAAACAAAACAAAAAACACCATCTCATGTCTTTTCTCCTGTTTTTGAAATAAAAGGTGCTCTAAAATATTTCACAGGGAGGAACAAAAGGTAAAGGCACTAAGAAGTGGTCGGGACTAGTCTGCCTTTTATATCGACCCATCTTCTCCTTTTTGCTTATAACCCATAGCAAAAATGAGGGGTATAAAGAAGTTCAGAGGCTTTAAGAAAACACCGTGGACGGAATGAAGTAACGTTCATGTATAATACATGTATTTCAAACTCCCAGGTATACATCCAGGTGCGGGGGGTTTCAGTGGGGAGTATCAAAGAGAAACGAACCATGGTACTGGAAACGCTTTGGGGTCATCATGCGTCCGCACGTGCAGTGGCCAGTCGGCTCATCCCCTCACCCAGGGAGAGGAGGTGTAGGGGTAGGGGGAGTGGTACGTTCCCCGGGCCACTCAGGGGGAGGAAAGTCAAGGGAGATGGAGGAAGAGAACCTGTTAGGAGTGAAGGGAGGTTCTGCGTGGGGCAGCATGTAACAAATGGGGATTTTATTCTCCTTTACATAAACTTGGACATGAAAATGTACACACACGGTAAGGGGAAACTGTGATAAAAATGCTGCTTTACCAATGCATGTTAAACTTTTTCTCCCTTTTAGTATTTTTTTTAAAAAGAGGTTTAAGTATCATTGTAATTTTTTAAAAATTTGCTTGCTTTTACATAGTCACATATTCAATTTAATGTTCAGATGTTATTCCTTTTCAGTTTGTTTGAATTAGTATCTAGATAAGACCTATTTATCACAGTGACATTTTAATAATTGATATATTTAATAATTTGATATCTAATAATATTTAATAATATACCTAATGATAAATATCTTAAATCTCTGTTGCTTGTAGGTTCTCTGCCTTCACATATTGTTTTGTGCAAAGGAAAGCGTTATTTCAAAATTCTTTGTAGCTTTAAAATTTATTGCTATGTTACTCTAATTATATCAGCTATTCCCTAGAGCATGCTTTCAAAATATTTGTTGACAATTTTGGAAGAATGCATAGGGCAGGTTTTTAAAATTAAATTTTCTTTATAACTTAAGATTTTTAATAGTTTTGTAATGTCCAGGTGGGGCTTCTTATATCCATATTTTACAGTGCAAAGTTTCCCATCATGTTCTGGGTGGACATTTGTCTGACCCTGTTAATTCAGGATCTTCAGAAGAGAGATACTTGCGTTTGGCCAGAGTTAAAGCAGAACTATCCTGTGTGTATACTTAATAAGGGTAGGATATGGCGTGGTTTGAGGAACACCAGCAGTGTCTCTGTGCCTTCTAGTGAATGCCTAGAATTCTTGGCGGGAATTTTTTTTTTAACTATAACCTATTAAAATATAAACATTATTTTAATGTTGGGGGTTGGGATTTTTTGTACATTAGTTTTTGTACATTAATCTCTTCATGGAAGTTACCAGATTATTTTTAAATTTCATAGACTATCTTTAAATTCTAAGACTCTAGATCACAATTGTTCTAGGGACAATTGTGCTAGAGACCTTGTCTGCAAGAGTAAATGCCCCTAGCTCCTGTGTAGTTAAAATCAATGGAATTCATTCTCTTGCCCCTATTACCACCCTCCAGTCAAAGATAAAGTCACTTCTTAGCCCTTCAGACAGAAAAAGCCTTACTTGGGACTGTCTCTCTGTGTGTGTGTGTGTGTGTGTGTGTGTGTGTGTGTGCAAGAAAGTTGTAGGGGTATCATGAGGGGTCAGAGTCCTGGGGAAAGATGAGGATGATTCCCAAGAGAGGTCAGGAAAGGAGGGTGGGTACCTGCCCACTGAGGCCTACTTCCTTTCCTAGGACCACACCTGATTAAGAGGTTAGCGTCTCTTGAAGTGTAGCATGTACCACCTTTTAATTATTGTCTTTGTTCTTTGAAAGCACTGATAACCTATTATTTATTATTTCTAAGGTGAATTAACTTGCTTTCTACTATGCTATAATTATTTTGAGCTCTAGCTCTGTGAATAGTTTTAGTATTTGTGGTCTCTATTGGGATTTGTTTTTCTTGGGGAAATACACATATAATAATTATAACAATCAGTAAGGAGCAGCTAACCAATGGTAGTTAGGTTTGATGATTTTCTTCTTTTTCATAGATAAGAAAATAAATTATGCAAACTTCTAAAACATGAACATGAAGACTCATTCTTTGAAGTTGCACAGAGTTCCTTGCAGAGTTTTATTTCTATGTACGTAGGTATGGCGTGATTAAGTGTACCTTGTACTTCTTGACAGTGCGCAATGAGCTTACTCTAACCAGATGTGTAAGTTAGACATTAAGCTCCTTGAGAGCAGTCTGTGTCTTTTATCTCCCCTCCCCCGGTGGTATCTAGCCAGTGGTAAAGCCCTTCTGTAAGTGCAGTCCAAAATGGGGTGTGTTATTAAGAGGTTGGTAAAGTCTGTGATTCTTCACAGATGGCCAGTAGTTACAGAACCAATCACCAGCCATATTATATCAGAATTCTCTTAGTCCCTTAAACTCATAGATACAGAAAACAGACTCCTAGCTCTCAGAAGGGAGGAGGCTTGGAGGGCTGGGTGAAAAAGGCATGTGCCCTGACCGAATCAAACCAGTGACCTTTCAGACCTCTCACTCTGCGGGAGGACACCCAGCCAATGGAGCATCGTCAGTCCGGGCTGTTCACATATCTTTTAAAAGAAGTTCTGAAAGATCTAGGTGAGAAGAGGGTGTGACTAGAAGGGGAATAGCATGAGGGAGATGTATCATTTCTGTATCTTTTACAAACGTGGTTATTGTGTATATATATATATGTATTAAAATTCATAGAACACTAAAAGAAAGAAAATGGCTGTCTACTTTCAACCATATGTTGTGGGTGACATCTGAAAACTCATCAAAGTTTAAATCATTGCAAATTATGTAATTTTATGTATTACAGTGACATTTTAAAATAAAGCTGTTACATCATTTAAAAATGTATTCAGAAATGTAAATACCACAGTGATTTATCACTTACCATTACCCATTTTAAAAAACTGCATGAATAGGCTCTTTGTTTTTTTAAGTATATTTTATTGATTATGCTCTTACGGTTGTCCCATTTTTTCTTCCCTTTATTCTCCGCTGCCCTGCACCCTCCCTCCCACCATCATTCCCCACCCCTTAGTTCATGTCCATGGGTCATACATATAAATTCTTTGGCGTCTCCATTTCCTATACTGTTCTTAACTTCCCCCTATGTTGTACCTACCATTTATGCTTCTTATTTCCTGTACCTTTTTCCCCATCCTCCCCCTCCCTGCTAATAACCCTCCATGTGATCTCCATTTCTGTGATTCTGTTCCTGTCCTAGTTGTTTGCTTAGTTTGTTTTTGGTTTTTAGGTTCAGTTGTTGATAGTTGTGAGTTTGTTGTCATTTTACTGTTCATAGTTTTGATCTTTTTTCTTAGATAAGTCCCTTTAACATTTCATATAATAAAGGCTGGGTGACGATGAAGAACTCCTTTAACTTGACCTTATCTGGGAAGCACTTTACCTGCCCTCTCATTCTAAATGAAAGCTTCGCTGGAGAGGGCAATCTTGAATGTAGGTCCTTGCCTTTCATGACTCTGAATACTTCTTTCCAGCCCCTTCTTGCCTGCAAGGTTTCTTTTGAGACATCACCTGACAATCTTATGGGAACTCCTTTGTGGGTAACTTTCTTCCTTTTCTCTTGCTGCTTTTAAGATTCTCTCCTTATCTTTAATCCTGGGTAATGTAATTATGAGGTACCTTGGTGTGTGCTTCCTTGGGTCCAACTTGTTTGGGACACTCTGAGCCTCCTGGACTTGCTGTAAGACTATTTCCTTTGCCAGATAAGGGAAGTTTTCCTTTATTGTTTTTCCAAATAAGTTTTCAATTTCCTGCTCTTCCTCTTCTCCTTCTGGCACCCCTATGATTCGGATGTTGGAATGTTTAAAGTTGTCTCAGAAGTTCCTCAGCCTCTCCTCATATTTTTGAATTCTTGTTTCTTCATTCTGTTCTGGTTGAATGTTTGTTTCTTCCTTCGGGTCCAAAGTGTTGATTTGAGTCCTGGTTTCCTTCCTATCACTGTTAGTTCCTTATATATTTTTCTTTATTTCACTCTGCACAGCCTTCATTTTTTCCTCTATTTTGTGACATATTCAACCAACTTGTGAGCATCCTGAATACCAGTGTTTTGAACTCTGCAGCGGATATGTTGGCTATCTCCTCATCGCTTAGTTCTGTTTTTGGAGTTTTGATCTGTTCTTTCATTTGGGCTATATTTCTTTGTCTTGGTGCACCTGTTAAGTTATACAGGGAGGAGCGTTAGGTATTCACCAGGGCGGGGCAACCCACGTGCTGTGTTGTGGTGCTGTATGTGGGGGAGGGGTCAGAGGGAGAGGACAGAGGGAAGCTTTGTCTGGCTTTCAGTCACTTCCCCTGCTACCCACAAGCAAATTGGGCACTTAGGTCTGATTCCCCGCTGGGTGGGTTTGTATACGTTCTAGGACCTGTGGGTCTCTCCAACATACTCTCCTGTGAGCTGGGAGTTTCTCCCGCTGCCTCAGCCCCATGGGCTTTTACATGAACAGGCTCTTTGTTAACAGCTGGAAGTTGTAAATTATTCCTATTATCCTTTGGATTTGTATTTCTGTTTCACTTCCCTCATTGAATTTATCCTAATGTTGTGTTTTATTGACTACCCAGATACCGTATCGTAATTCTCTGCACCTAAGATAGGTATATAAATTGAAATAGGAATTTTTAAAATTTGTGTTTAAAATTTTTGATTTAGAATTTTCACCTATTAGCATATAATCAAAACAATGTATTTTTGATAATTAAAAGTACAGTTTTATTGGAAATGCTTTATATCAGCTATTGCCACCAAAAAAGTGCTACATAATAAATAATCTAAAGATCTCAGCTTAAAACATTTTCCCCCCCATGAGTTTCTGGGTCAACTGGGATTTGATTGATCTCGGCTGAGCTTGACTGTGTCCAGCTGGAGTTGGCTCTAAGTCCATAGGTCTGTTCTGCATGTCCCATAATCCTCTCATGGAAATAGGAAGAATAAGAGGTGTGAGAACAAACACACACAGCCTGGTAAGGCCGCCATTCCAAAATTGGCACACTGCCCACTTCGTCAGGCAGAGAAAGTCGGGCAGCCAAGCCTGACACCCGTGGGGTGGGGAAATCTATCAGCACGCTGCCTGCTCTGCTGGTAGGGCGCCGCAGGGTCTTTTGGCCAAGGATGTGGGTGTGTCAGTCTGTTACAGGGAGGAGCTGAAAAATTCGGAGCAACAATCCCGTGTATCTCGTGCACCTTTTAATGAGATGTCTAACGAGATTCCGTGTGGATGGTATTTAGTAGAAGGAGACATCTAAATGCAGATCTGAGGCAGTCGGAGTTCGCCAGGCAGAGTGGTGGTGGGGGCAATGGGCGGAAAGTCCTCGGGCTGAGGGAACGATATTTGCGAAAATAAGAGGGTTTAGGGAACTGTCGAGTTGAGTATGTCCACAGTATAGGGAAAGAGGTAAGAGGTCAGGTGTCCACCAGAAGAGAATAGGAAGGAGTCTTAAGGCCAAGGTCACTGCGAGAGAACCTTTTATGTCATGGGAGGGTGTTTAGATTTTAACTTCAAAACATGGGGAAAATCATCGGACTGTTTTAAACAGCAGGGATGTGATCATGTGTTGTTGAGTTCTAGGCAAAAAATCATGTTTGGCTGTATAGACATATTATATTGATGTGAGATAAGACCAGAGACTGAGAGACCAATGAGGAGACCGTAGCAAAACCCCCGGCGAAGAGCGGAGGTGGCCTAAAACCGAGGTAGTGGGCTCAGGGCTGGAAAGAGATCGGAGAATTAAGTGGAACTGTTGTTCACCATCAAGTACATTGGTCATATTCTCCTACTACATATGATTTGAATGTTAGAAAAGGGCAGTTTTTCAATTAGTATATGTTCTTAATGTTTAATTTTATAGAATAATGTTGGCAGTGTATGTTAAAAATTATTGGTAAATAGTAAACCTTAATAAATAATGCCAATTCTTAATATAATATTATGCAGGAAGTTCTTTGTTTGAATTCCCTGGGAAAAGAGTTGATAAGTGAGTATGTTATTTTATTGCATCTAGAGAAGCTCTATTTAACCATTATCTCAGTTGACCTAGGGTATATTGTGTCACATTTTTCTATTTCCTTAGTTTAATTATTTATTCCCTTCCCTATAATCCAGAAAATTTAGAATACATATTTGTCTAAAAGAAAAACTCTTGAAATTGTTACTGCTATTTAATGGCTTCTGATTGCCAACAAGATAAATCTGAACTTTCTACTGTGGCATTCAAGGTTCTCCAAGACGTGATCCTTGATGTGTCTCCTCGTTTAATTTTCTTAGAGCTTCATTTCATGCGCACACCCTCTCCACACACAAAAAAAAACAGAAACGCTGGCGCCATACTAATTTCTTTCAGTTTCCAGAATGTACTGTGCAGTTTGCAGCCATTCATCACCTTTTACTTGGGATGCCTTCATCCTCATTCACTTTTACCTACTTCGGATGGTCGATGTAGTAAAAATGACCTGTGTGTCTTTAAACTGGAGATGATACATGAGAGCCAGATTTCGTCTTTCCAGCTTACAGATGTACCCCTGGTGCTTGTAGTGCTTGGCAGAAAGTGGATGTTCGGTCAACATTTGAATAAGTAATACATTGATGAATTATCATTGAGAGCTGGGCACATTAGAATGTCCTGTAGGCTGAGTTATTTTGTGTATGTGTAACAGACGCACTCGTACACATTCCATGCACAGGACCGTGTATATGTGTGCAGTTGTTGCGTGCTTCCGCAGCGTCCATGAAACAGCTGACTGCTTGAATTACAGAAGATTGTATTGTAGATCTTTAGGAATGATCGAGGTTTACTTGTGAGTCCCTCCGTAGGAATGTCAGTTCTGAGCTTGCGTTGAAGTCATTGTACCAGGTGCTGGCCTCAACGACTTTGGGAATTCCATGAGGGAAAGAGGACTGGCACATTCCTTTCATCCTTTAGATGTTTCATTTTTTTGCCTGAACAGCATAGGCAATGATGTGTTTCTGCTAAAAAGCAAAGATCTTGGAATGCTGAATTCCGCAAATTTTATATGCTTAGGAAAGATGTTAGTTCCTCTAAATTTCTGTCAGTTCTCAACAGAAGAGTATTTACATCAATAAAATAAATGTGGAGGTTTTAGGTTCTGAAGTTAAGCTGCAAATTCTCATCCGTAGGTATTACTAAAATTTAGTGTTCTCTTACGGTATGGCTTTTTAAAAATTAAACTCATTGGGGTGACATTGGTTAATAAGATCATATATGTTTCAAATGTACATTTCTATGACGTGTTATCTGCATATTGTATTGTGTGCCCACCACCCAAAGGTCAGGTCGTCTTTTGTCATCGTACATTTGGCCCCCTTGACCCTGTACTGCTCCCCCCCACCTCTCTTCCCTCTGGTAACCACCACCCTGTTGTCTGTGTCTCTGAGTCTTATACTAGCAGACTGAGTATAACCATACATTAAAAAAACATACGTCAGGATTAGGTGGGGTTCATTCCAGGGACATTCCCTGGAACACTAATCTTTTGAGATGTTCAGTGGAAAGAGACTCTGGGAAAAGAAATGTGAGATACACTACATGCTGTAGCTGCCTTTTGGGGGGGCTACTCTGAACATGAGTGTATTAAGAATGGCTCTAATAAGTTAGGCATTCTTTTTTTGTAGGGTTTTTTTTTGTTGTTTGTTTTTTTTTTTTAGTTCAGCATTTTCCCATCTTATTTAACTATGGAATACTTGGCCTGTGACATCTACTGTACTTAACCTACTTTATGGAACACGCTTTGGGAACTACCGGCTTAGCATGTGACCCCAAATAGTGTGGCACATGGTAAATACTCATTATTTATCAAATAAATAGATGTATGATTTATTTTGTTTTTAATCTTAAAATAAGCATTTAAAAATACTGGGTTGGCCAAAAAGTCCATTTAGTTTTTTCTGCACAATAAAGACACACTTTTCATTTTCACCAGTAACTTTATTGCTTTGGATACTTGGAGTATGTCGGCTGTCTCCTGCTATTGGCTTCTAGTGGGTAGAGGACAGGGGTGCTGCTAAACACCTTCCAAGGCATAAGGCAGCCCCGCAGCAAAGAATTATTTGGCCAGAATGTCAGTAGTACCAAGAAACTTCGCAAACTACTTCTGACACATTTGAGCAGTCATAGCACCTTCTCTATATGCTGCATAAATCCTTTTTTTTTTCTTTTCAGTTGTTTTCACCTTTCTCGAAATAAAAAACAATATTCTGAAAATGTTGTGTATCTTCTTCCATATTCAGTGTTAAAATGGCTATGCAAAATTCACCAGTTTTAATCAGCTTTTTTTTAATGCACACTGTGACAGCTGTCACCATACAATCTAACAAAATTGTTTCAAATGAAGTTAAAGGCAACCAAGTATTACTAGAGCCATCTTATAGAAAAAAACTGAAAGAACTTTTTGGCCAACCCAATATATTCTTATCTTGAGTTGGGTTATATAGCTTATTGTAGCTTTTTCTTTTTACAAAATATTCTGTTTTTATGACTCCTTCTTTCCATTTCTAAGGAATTCTAGGCAGTAGTTTGAAAGTTTGATCACTAGACCAGCAGCATCAGTATCACCTTGGGGTGATAGGAGAAACGTAAATTCTTAGGTCCCTCCCTAGGCCAACTGAATCAGAAACCCAGAGTGAGGCCCTGTGATGTGCTTTTCAACAGGTGCTTCAGGGGATTGAGAGGATGCTAGTGTTGGAGAAGCCGCTGTAGGGCATTATTCAGTCTGGGGTTTTGCCAGCAGAGCACCGAAGTCTCGGCAGATTTGGATCAGCTCGGTCTGACTAGGATTAATCAGAACAGCTCTCTGTACTACCTGCTGAAGTTGAAGAGCTGTGTAAAACACATGAGAACACTGATATAACTGATTGACGTATTTTAGTACCTTAGTAGTTTCTCGGTTGCAGGTTGTGCAGTCAATTCATTGGGAAGCCAACAGGAGTTGGGGTGGTAGAGAGGGAAAGGAAAGGAACATAAGAACGTATCACGTGTAGTAAAACTTATGTTTTACAACTCCGTTTCGTTTGTACATGTTTACACGCAAGGTCGCACTGTCACACATTTGTCTTACCATGGATAATGGGTTGGGGGCATGTAAGAGGAAGCAGATCTGACGTAGAAAAAGAAACCCTGGATTCAAAGTCTGAAACACATTTGCGTACCACTTAGTTACGACTTCTGTCATAGCTCTGTGTATTACAGGATTGTCGTAAAGGTCGAATCAGTGGTTTTCAGTGGGGGGGTTTGCTCTCCAGAGGACACTTGACAGCCTTTGCGATGTTTTTGGTTGTCACTGTTGGTGACAACAGTTTTATTATTAAGAATATAATTTAAGTATTGTAAAAAGACTTTCATCTCAGTATTAACTTTCAAAGACGAATTTTTATAAAAAATATAGCATATAGGGCAGATGAAGGAAATTGGAGCAAATCTCTATGATCTTGGATAAGTTATTTATCTGATGATTTTATTATGAGATTTAGATAATTAGATATATACTAATTAGACACATGTTAATATGATAATTAGGTATGTACTGGTATGTGTTCCAAAAGCCTGGTATTCAATTTAAGTAGTGTTTTGATATATAGGAATGGTGCAGAAGATAGAGTATTTATATAAGAAATGATTTTGTATCAGTAGACAGCTTCAGAGAAGCCTGTATTTAAACACATTACATTAATTCAGTCCAGATTATTTGAGAGATTAATATAATTCTGTTAGTCTGTTAGCCAAGTATAAAAAAAAAAAAAGTAGCTACCCAGGACTTTAAATCAGAATTCAAATTTATGAAACAACCTGTCAGTACATTTGAGCTAGTATCTTGTCTGGGACTACTTACCGCTCCTTCACCAGAATGTGTGACAGTCATAGAGGACACGAAGGCTGTTTAACATGCATCACTTGTGGAGAAGGAGGGGGTCAGCATAGACCTCCTCTATGGATTAGAAAACTAAGTGATCTTGGGTATCAGGTTCTACAGGTTCCAGATTAAAGAGATTGTCTCTAGAGTATGCATTTTACCCACATTAAATGGAAACCAGCTTTCATCCAGCGCAGTCTGTTAGAAAAGGCCGAAACTTCATTGTTCAAGTCTGAAGATAGGGCTTGGTGTGCATTCCTTCTTTCACCCTTTTTATCTTCATCAGTCAAATAATCAACCTTTTATACAGCCCTTATTTGTATCAGACACTGCTTTAGGATCTCCACATACAATAACATTTCGTCCTTATGCCACTTCTGTGAGAGTAGGTACTGTTTTAATGTACGTTTTTGGATGAGGAAGCTGAGGCATAGAAATGTTGCCTTGATGAAGGTCACACAGTAAGTGGTGGAACTACGATTCAAACCCAAGGAATCCGGCTTCAGTGTCTGTGTTCTTAACTGCCACGCTCTCCTGCCTGTTTAGCAGCTGCCTCACACGGTGGTTACAGTTGAGTCAGATTTCATGTGGCTACACCTCACATGTCAGGTACTCAATAAGTGAGAGATACTGGGTTGGCCAAGAAGGTCATTTTTTTTTTTTTTTTTTAAGATGGCTGCAGTAGTACTTAGATGTCTTCAACTTCATTTGAAACACTTTTGTTAGATTGTATTGTCACAGCTGTCATATCAGCCGTGCATTTAAAAAAGAAACCCATAGAAATTGGTGAATATTTGTGTAGCCATTTTAACATTGAAGATGGAAAAAATATGCAACATTTTTGACATATTATGCTTTCTTATTTCAAGAAAGGTAAAAATGTAACTGAGATGCAAAAAAAAAAAAAAAAGATTTGTGCGGTGTAAGGAGAAGGTGCTGTGACAGATCGAACGTGTCGAAAGTGGTTTGTGAAGTTTTGTGTTGGAGATGTCTTGTTGGATGATGCTCTGCCGTCAGGTAGACCAGTTCAAGTTGATAGTGAGCAAATGGAGACATTAAGAACAATCATCGTCATACCACGCGGGAGACAGCCGACATACTCACAGTATCCAACTCCATAAAGTCAATGGCGAAAGTGAAAAAAGTCTGTTGTTTTACGGAAACACTAAACAAACTTTTCGGCTAATGCAATAGTATCATATATTCTTGTTAAACGTAACTTAAGAGTTCTGCAAAGCATGGCTTTTAAACATCTTCTAAAAACTTGAAATTACATATCTAAATCAGGAATGCACACTTTAAAACTGTTCTCCACATAATCATTAGAATAGGAATTGTTAGTGTGGCCATTGGGGTGGGCTGTGAAAGAACTGGCAAAGAGGAACATGCTGAGGGCCAGGTCTCATTTACTTTCCAGGTGCGGAGGCCCGAGCATTTAGGGTTTTGAGTCTTTGTTGGTTATAAAGGGCGAAGGGGTTGCTGTTGTGTGGCCCAGGGCTGTTAGGGGTGTTGCAACCCAGGAGGTTGTTGGTTTGGGGTAAGCTGCAGTTTGCTACAGTGTTATCTGTGTTATCTTTTGCCTGGGGCTGTGGGGAGTGGTAGGTCACAGTTCTGTTTTTGCCTTTCCAGTAATTTTCTAGTCCCGGGGACAGAAGCGCAGAAGAGTAAAATGGCAGTCATGTTTATCAAGATCATAGGCCTGCTCAGAAAATGGTGCCGCCTTTGTCCTTTTCGGGAATCATGTTGAGACGATCATGTATTTTCCCTCTGTTCTGTTAACTTAGTGCATTACACTGATGGCTTTCCGTGCCTTGAGCCAGCCTTTCATTCCTGGGATAAAGCCCACTTGGTATGGTGTCTGCTAGTTCTCTTGGTATGCTCCTGGATTTGGTTTCTAGTAAATTGAGGATTTTTGCATCTATATTTATAAGGGATATTGGTCTGTAGTTTCCTGTGATATCTTGGTCTGGCTTTATCTTTTCTTTAAATCGTTCTGTGTCCTCTCCATGGAAAGAGGCCTTATTTTACTTACCCATTTCTAGCCTTTGGTCAGATGTCCGTTTCACTACCTAAGTGCAGAAAGCCCATGGGGTAATTGGGGGGCGGGTGGGGGCAGGGTGTAAAGCAGTCCAGTTTGGAAGTTGAAGGCGAGGAGTCCCTGGCATAGGAGGACCTTTAAGAGGGCACCCATACTTTTGCAATACTGTTATGCTGCTCTCATGCCCTGCTGTTTGTTGTCCGGGTGACTTCAGTTGTTTTCAGAGTCTTCAATTGCCCACGATTTCAAGGCTCATAAGTGCCAGAAGCAGAATTTCAAATCTTACTCCAAAAGGATTCTGTATTCTTATCTTCTTTTGGATACCTCTAAAGAATTCCTTTCTCTTCTTCTTCCCCGTAGCGCTCGTCTGATATTTGGAGTAGTGGCCTGAAAAGACGGTAGTGGTGGTGGTGGTGGTGGTGGTGTTAAACCGGGTTTGTTGTTTGTTTCTTGTTTTTTGCTGCCCTGTGATTTCTGCCCCACGTCATAAATTAGGCCAGCTCTAACGGTGAGCTTGCCCGTGAGTCGCAGTGCGCAGAGCGACGTGAGTACGTGGTGTTCGCGTAGTGGCTACAGTGCTCTGGGTTCACACCTTGATGCTGCCAGATCCAGGGAAACTAACTCTAGTGCAGGATTTCATTAACTAAAACGTATAATTAACATTTTTCAGTAATTTTGTAATTTCAGTGATAGTTTTGTTTTAGCCTGGAGAGAAATAAGCAATGAAATCACAGGGATTGAATGCTGAGGGTTTTTAGTAGATAATTTGAACAAAAGAACGTGTATTAATATGAACCTTACACCAGAAGAGTTTTGTAATTTGAATTATGTGTTTTCTTGTTGCCTCTAGCACTGGTGCTGCAGGGAGAGTTCTGCTGCTCTGGGTAGGCCAGCCAGTGGCTGAAGTAAGGGTGGTAATGAACGAGGTCTTTGTTTCCCTTGGAGCCCATTGGAAATCCGTGCGTTCAGCCAGCAGGACAGCGCCTGCAGCCAGGACCCAAGTAGAGGGAGTGCGGTGCAGTGTATACACGTAGACATGCCTCCTCGCAGGCACTGCAAGACGAGCCCCCTGGTCTGAAACAGGAAAAACCCACTTCTTTGGTTTTCAGCATCGTATGAGAGGGTCGTTACGTTACTGAGTTATTTGCAGGGCAGCGGCAGGTGTCCCACAGGGTAGGGTTAGAGAGCTTCTAGAGCCGGAAGAAACATCTCTTAATGAACACCCACACGTAACCCTTCTTTTTTGTGTGAAATGATTGTGAGGTGAGAGCCATGCACTAGGGAAGATTTTTGTTCGTTGTTGAGGGTTTTTTTGTTTCTTTGTTTTTTTAGGATAAATCAAAAGTAAAGACAGAGCCTATTTTGTTTTGATCTAAATAAGATTGTTCAAGGAAGAGATGAAAGTTGTACAGTTAAGTGGAGAAAAGGTTGTATGTTTGGATGCATTCTAAGTTCTGACGTGACCTATACAAATTTTTAGAGCTCTTCTCTCAGTCATTGTGTGTTGGCTCTGGAACCATTTCTGATCATTCTGCTTGTTGGGAATAATGTTGGAATTTCCAGTTTCCTGGGATGGGATGGACTAGCTGGTAAGCACGTGTTAGCATTCTGATTAGTCTCTTAGGTTTGACTCTTAAATGTCACTCTCTGTACGGACAGATGAATCAAGGCCATTCCATTGCGGGGCGTCTGGCTCTCTTCAGAGTCTTCTGGAGAAGGTAAAAAGCCAGACTTCCCCAGTGTTTTTATACCACTCTCTGCTGAATGAGGGAGGCGGCCTGGAGCAGTGAAGGGAGCCCGGGCTTCAGAGTGAGACAAGACCTAGGGTTCGCATCCTGGTGAACCCGCTCATCGAGTTACTTAGTATTTCTGAGTATTTGTATGTTAGCGTGATAATGCCTATCCTTCGGGGCTGTGGGCATTATATGTGATAAGATGTCAGTGGAAGATTTGTGAGTCCAGAATGTGTTGCTGTCTGTGGTCTTGTTATTAGAGAAGGCTCCTACTCTGACAGCAGCAGATGATTCCTGTAAGTGCTGGAGGCTTCGGGCAGGTACGAAGCACACATCCTCAACTGCAGCGATAACTTAGGTGCTTACGGTGGCTGTGACCCTCCGAAGCTCAGTGCTGCCTTGCCAAATCTCATCCTTTTAGGGTTCATTTCTTTTGTTAGGGGAAAATGGAGTTAAATTACAATCAAATAATTGAGTTTATTTAGTTCATTTAAGTTACATTTAATTTTATTCCTAAGGGATATTTACAAATTTATAAACAATTAAAATTATTCCTTAGGGGTAATGATCCCTAAGTTAAAGAGGTTTTTTTCTTTTTTCCCTCTCTAAGAAATCTTTATTAAGCAGCTCTGGACCCTGCCATTCAAAAAGTGAGGTGTCCTTGGGTAAGTTATTTAAATATCCGAGTGGACAGTTTTCATTTGAAAACAGGAAAAAAAAATGGTCAGTGCACTACGGAGCCCTTAAATGAGGTTATACGCATCCACAATGCTTAGTGGAGACCTTGGCACCGTAACTGCGAACTTTAGTTCTTTCTGTATGATCTAGAAGGGGTGCCTTCCTACCTTGAAAATAATTCATTAAAAGGGAAGGAGAAATTTATTGGGCTCAAGTTGAAGATTTGTATGGCTAAAAAAGTCAAAGGTATAGAAATAAAAATAAGCAGCTGAGGAGCCTGTAAACTTTTGTAAGATGAACTCTTCTTTAGATCAGTTAGTGATAGTAGTTCTGGCCTTTCTCCTTCGCTTTCATGCACTGTCAGCTTGAGTGTGTCACCAAAAAATCAAAATGGCATTTTAATCACAACTGCGCTTGCTTTTTCCCTTTGTCTATTAAATCCTGTATTATCTTTCAAATAGTAGTTCAAGTTCCTATATTCTCCTTGAATCTGACCTCAGATAATTTCCGATTAAGTAATCTCTTCCTTTGCCTAAAGAGTATATCTACTCTAATTTATTACTTCCTTTTTTGTCTTTTTTCCTCCAGTAAGCTGAAGTCTGTACAAATACAGAACCATTATGTATCTCTCTGTCCAATGAAACCCAAAAAGTGCTTTGCTAGTAAAATGATTGATAGAAAGGGTTGCTGATTTTAAAAATTCAGTAACTCTGAGACTTCTCGTCACAAAATATAAAAGCTAAAACAGCATCTTTTCCCTTTCCCTACACCACTGTGTCTCTTGGATTTAAAAAAGAGCTTCTTAACTTTAGGAACCTTTTTGGAATGAGAGGCCAGTATTTGTTCCTAAAGCTTCGAGTTCACAAAAGAAAAGGGGAAGGGGTGAATGCTAACAGTGAAGTAGCATAATGTGGGCTTCGTTCTCTCCTTTCTTCTTGGAACTGTAGCCAGCTGCTGTGCTGGGAGGGAAAGCGGTGAGGGGTAGGAGCAGGCAGGGCCGTGGCAGCTGCCACCTTACAGATCGCCTGGTTCTGACTCCAGCTTTGCTTCCTCCTCTCAGTAATGGTGGAGTGGAGCACATTTCAAGGTCTCCCTGAAGTACTTTCTGGTCTCGGTCTCTGCGACGCTGTTTCGTGCTGATATGAAAAGCGGGGAGGTGGCCTGCTGTGGGCCAGCTCACCTGGGGCGGCTGTCCACTACAAGAGACAAACGCGGCTCTAAAAGTGACAGTTCCACTCTGGCCAAGATGGAACCATAGGTAGACACACTATGCCTCCTGGCACAACCAAAAGAAGGACAACAACTTAAAAAAAAAAAACCAACCAGAACTGACAGAAAAATCAAACTGTATGGAAGTCCGACAGCCAGGGAGTTAAAGCAGACACATTCATCCAGACTGGTAGGAGGTGTAGAGTTGGGCCGCTGGGCAGAGAGGGCTCGAGGCTGGGTGGAGAGGGCTCCAGGCAGGGTAGTGGCTGGCAGACCCAGGACACAAGGCAGCAGATTGTGGAGCGGTGTGGCCCGCAAGGCGGCTGGCAGACTGGGAGGTCCCACATTCACTCGCAGATAAACCAGTAAAACTGGGGATCAGGACAGACAGCATAACCCGGGGCCCCAGAGCGGGGAGATAAAGCCTCAAACCTCTGATTGAAAACACCTGTGGGGGTTGAGGTGCTGGGAGAGACTCCCAGCCTCCCAGGAGAGTTCGTTGGAGAGATCCACAGGGTCCCAGAACATACACAAGCCTGCCCACCCGGGAATCAGCACCAGAAAGGCCCAGTTTGCTTGGGGGAAGCAGCAGAAGGGACTTAAATACAACCGAGAGCAGAGCAAGAGCCATTGTTCCCTCTCGGATCCCTCCCCCACATACTGTGTCACAACCCAGCGACTGGGTTGACCCGTCCTGGTAAACACCTAAGGCTCTGCCCCTCACTATGTAACAGGCATGACAAGACCCCCCCCCCAAAAAAAAAAAAAAGCCCAAATGGAAGAATAGATCAAAGCTCCAGAACAAATACAACTAAGCAATGAAGAGATAGTCAACCTATCAGATACACAGTTTAGAAGGACTGGTGATCAGGATGCTCACAGAATTTGTTGATTTTGGTCACAAATTAGTTGAAAAAATGAAGGCTACGCTAAGTGAAATAAAGGGAAATGTACAGGGAACCAATAGTGATGGGAAGGAAACTGGGACTCAAAGCAATGGAGTGGACCAGAAAGAAGAAAGAAACAACCAAACAGAAAAAAATGAAGAAACAAGAATTCAAACAAATGAGGAGACACTTAGGAACCTCCAGGACATCTTTAAATGTTCCAACAGCCAAATTATAGGGGTACCAGAAGGAGAAGAGGAAGAGCAACAAGTGGAAAAGTTATTGGAACAAATAATAAAGGAGAACTTCCCCAATCTGTGGCAAAGGAAATAGACTTCTAGGAAGTCCAGGAAGCTCAGAGAGTCCCAAACAAGTTGGACCCAAGGAGGAACACACCAAGGCACATCGTAATTACATTAGCCAAGATTAAAATGAAGGAGAGAATCCTAGAAGCAGCAAGAGATAAAAAGACAGTTACCTACAAAGGAGTTTCCATCAGACTGTCAGCTGATTTCTCAAAAGAGATCTTGCAGGCAAGAAGGGGCTGGAAAGAAGTATTCCAAGTCAAGAAAGGCAAGGACCTCCATCCAAGATTGCTCTCTCCAGCAAAGCTTTCATTTACAATGGAAGGATAGGTAAAGTGCTTCTCAGATAAGTCAAGTTCAAGGAGTTCAAAATCACCAAGCCCTCATTATATGAAATGTTAAAGGGACTTATCTAAGAAAAAGAAGATGAAAACATGTACAGTAAAATGACAGCAAACTCACAATCATTAACAACCACACCTAAAACAAAACAAAAACAAATAAGCAAACAAGTAGAACAGGAACAGAACCACAGAAATGGAGATCATATGGAGGGTTAGCAACAGGGGAGTGGGAGGAGGAGAGAGGGGGGAAAGGTACAGATAATAGGTAGCATAGATGGTGGGTAGAAAATAGACAGGGGGAGGGCAAGAATAGTGTGGGAAATGTATAAACCAAAGAACTGATATGTACGACCCATGGGCATGAACTAAAGAGGGAGAATGTGGGTGGGAGGGGGTATGCAGTGTGGAGGGGAATGAAGGGGGGAAAATGGGACAACTGTAATAGCATAATCAATAAAATATATTAAAAAATAAAAGTGACAGCTCCATTTGTGAGCTGTTTGAAATTTGGGGCCTACATAGGAAGAATTGAACTCTTTTCTTTGTCATGTCTAGTAATGGTAACACCGAGAGTTGTATTTTGTAATTTCCCACTTGTTGATTTTTATTTACCACCAGTGCCTCTAATGGCTTGCAAAATAGGAAACAGAAATAACAAAATAAGAGGGAAAGCATTTTACCTCGCTTGAGGTTGAAATATAGTTACCAAAAGAAATGGGAAGTGTCCTACCTTATTAACAGTGAATTGTGAATTTAAACAAGTTGCTGCTGTTTGCCTTTAGAATTAAAAAAGTAATACAAGCACCTTTGTGAAGTGAGTATTCTTGCAGAGTTGATGAGTATGAAGAGGTAAAATTTTTTGGAAAGTGGTTTAGAAATATGTATCATGAGTCTTAAAAATGTCCTTTGATTTGAAAATTTGCTCTAAGAGGTAATGTTAAATAGAAAACACAGGGGAGTACAATGTAATGTAAGTGTTACAGGCGCAAATTGGAAATGATGATGCGTCTGCAAGATGGCATATATATAAACATTGACGAGAAAGCTTTAGAAGATTTCTAAGAATATGGAAAACTTTTTACCATATAGCTTATAAAAGCAACGGATACTTTTTTGTACTTATTTATTCACATCTCAACAGTAGGTGACTCTAGTGACCATTCCCTCCTTCTTCAGTCACCTTTCTGAAACTTGGGGAGTTTTCCTTCTCTGCTGGGTAGTATTCCATTGTGCAAATGCGCTACAGTTGGTTTATCCATTCACCTGTGAAGGGCATTTATTTTGTTTCCAGTTTGGGGCAGTTATGAACAGAAATGTTTGGGGCAGAAATGTTTATGTCATAAAATTTGGTTTCTGTGAATAAGTTTTTGTTTCTCTGGGGGAAGTAGTTAGGAGTGGAATTGCCGGGTCATATGAGAGGTGTATGTTTTACTTTACAAGAAATTGCCAGATTGCTTTCTGGAGTGCTGTACCATTTTGCATGCCACTCGGTGGTGCCAGAGAGTTCCAGTTGGTTTGCATCCTGCCTTGTTATCAGCGCTTGGTGTATTGCTTGTATTTTCTATGTTAGCCACTCTAATAGGCATGTAGTGGTATCTTATTGTGGTATTAACGTGCATTTCCTTAATGGCCGCTGATGTTGGACATCTTATTTGTCATTCCTGTATCCTCTTTGGCGAAGAGGATTTTTATTTTTTAATTGAGTTGTTTTCATATTGTGAAGCTTGAGAGCTCTTTATATCTTCTAGATGCTTGTCCTTTGTCAGATATATAATTAGCAAATATTTCCTCCCATTTATAGATTCTTTTCATTCTTTTAGAGAACAAGAGTCCAGTTTTGTATTTTGTTTTCTATGTTTTATGCTTTATTTAAAAACAACTCTATTGAGTTATGACTTGTATTTCGTAAAACTTGTTTTAAAAATATACAATTCTGTAATTTTTTTTTTACAAGTACATAGTTGTACTGTCCTCAGCACAACCCAGTTTTAGAACATGTTCATCACCCCAAAAGCAATTCCATAGCCATTAGCGGTCATTCCATAGTCCTTCCCACACCCCAGTCCCTAGCTACCAGTGATCTACTGTCTGTTTCTGTGGATTTACCAATTCCAGACAGTTCAGCTACATGGACTCACCAATATGTGTTCGTTCTGACTGGCTTCTTTCACTTGGCATAGCATAATTTTTTCAAGGTTTGTCTATGTTATAGCATGTATTAATACTCCATTCCTTTTTATTGCTGAATAATTTTATTTATCCATTTTTAAGTTGATGGACATTTCAGTTGTTTTCACTTTTGGCTATTATGAATAGTGCTATGAATATTCAAGTTTTTATGTGAACACATGTTCTCATCCTTTTATTTTTAACCTGCTTATATGATTATATTTGAAGGGAGTTTCTGTTAGATAGCATGTAGTTGAATCATATTATATATATGTTCTGACAGTCTGCCTTCTGATTTTGTACTACCATTTTAGTTTTCTGTTTGTGCCTCCGTCTCCCCTTTCTGCCTTTTCTTGGATTATTAACATGTTTTTTTAGCATTACATTTTAATTTAGGTTTTTTCTTCTTTTTTTGCTGTATCTCTTCATAGATACTTTTTACTGGTTGCTATAGGGATTTCACTATACATATTGGACTTTCCACAACTTAGGTAGATTCAGCATTTAACCACCTCAAGTGAAATATTTAAAAAAAGAAAAAGAAAACCTTACCATCTTGTAGTTTTCTTTTTCCTTTGCCTTTATGTTAAGTTGTTACACGTTGAAGAGTCCCTACAGAGGGTGTCGCCCTTTTTGCTTCAAACCACCAAACAGATTTTAAAGAACTCAGGAAGAGAATAATATATTTTATTTATCATTTTTGTTTCTCTCTATTCCTAATGTTTCAGAGTTTCCCTCTGGTGTCAGTTGCATTTTGTCTGAAGAACTACCTTTAATAATTCTTTTAGATCAGGTCTGCTGGCAATGCGTTCTTCTCTTCAGCTGAAATTGTCTTTATTCACCTTCATTTCTGAAGGGTATTTTTTGTGGATATAGAATTTTGGGTAGACAAATTTGGGTTTGACAAAACTGTAAAAATTCGGAAAGGATATTTTCTGTCAGCGCTTAAGATGATGTGTTTTCACTTCTCTGGCCTGCATGGTTTCGAATGAAACACCTGCAGCGTTCAAATCATTGTTCCCTGCAGGTGCTGTCCGCGCTTCTGTCTGACTCTGCCCCCCAAGCGATGTCATTCAGAGCCGTGGTTTTAAATACCGTTCATGTGCTGACGTCTGCAGCCTACCATCGGCTCTTGAGCTCCAGAGTCACGTAACAAGGTGTTTAATTCTGTCCTTCAAACTTGTCCATGGTGGGACATTTGGTTTATACCACTACTGCATTTCGGTGAATTGCGGGGCCCTCCACCCATGTACTCCAGCCTGCAAGCTGGCAGCCATTCATTTTCTCCCCCTCTCTTCTCTGATGCCCAGGATCTGCAGTCTCTGTCAGTCCGTCTCTCAACTGGATTGTAAAGTTCTTCCACTTTTCTGTGTCTTCACTGACATCATTCTGTTCCAGGCCAACGTGATCCCATTCCTGAACTGCTGCATATTTTTGTTTCTAATTTTGTTCCCCATCTAATCCACTTTTTTCACCCAGTAGCCAGAGTGACCTCTTACAAAATGGAAGTCAGACCATATGACCTCCGGCTCAAAACCGTCGAGTGGATTTCTCTGGCACTTGGAATAGAATCCTAAATCCTTAAGGGCTTGGTCTGGCCGGCTCCTGTCTGTTTCACTAACTTATTTTCGTGCTCCTCTTCTCACTTTCTCAATTATAGCCACACTTTCCAGCTCCTCTGCATACCCGGTTCTTTCCTACCTCAGGGCTTTTACACTTGCTGCGTTCTCTCAGTTTAGATCCTTCCCCCGCCTCACCTTAGCTTAAGTGTCACTTTCTTTAAAGTAGAGAAACTCCCCATCCTAGCCCAACCATAAGAGATTTCTCTGTCTCTTACGGACTTCATTTATTTTTTTGCCTAGCACCTAGCACTTCCTGCCTGGCAAAGCGCTTGCACGTGGTGACCCCTCAATAAACACTAAGCCAAAGAATGAGTCATTATACTGATTAAAAGAGCCACATGTAGAAGCGTCTGTCATTTTAATAATTTTGTTGTGGGGATACAATATAAACTGTATAAATATTGTGTTGTCTTTCTATTTCTATATAGTTCCCAAATTTCTATAATGAGCATATGTTGCTTTTATAAACTTGAAAACAAACCATTTTAAAAACGAAAACCTGCCTTACTCTACTGATAATTGTGTTGAGTTCAATCTTCTTAGGCTCTCATTTATCATTTCCTATTAATTAGTTTTTTCATGCACACTTTTTCATTTCATTCTCAGAAAATGTTTACAAGGTGTATTAGATGATTTAGATAGCTAAAAGCAGCATGAAATCAGAAAAGAATCTTCATATTTTCTTCATATTTTTGTATCTTAATTTTTTAGTTTTCTAACTTAAGATACTGTAGTCTTCTTAAAACTTTATTTTTTTAAATAATTTTTAATTTTTAATTACAGTTGTCATACGATATTATATTAGTTTCAGGTATACTACTCAATATTTACATAACTTATGAAGTAATCACCCCAATAAATCTTGTACCCATCTGGCATACATAGTTATTGTAATATTACTGATTATATTCCCAGTGCTTTACTTTACATCCCTGTGACTATTTTATAACTACCAATTTGTGCTCCTTTAATTCCATCACCTTTTCCACCAGTTCCCCAACCCCCCCTCCATCTGTGGGTCTGTTTTGTGTGTTTGTTTATTCTGTTCTTTAGATTCCACATATAAGTGAAACAATACAGAATCAGACAGAATCATATTCTGTCTGACTTATTTTACTCAGCAGAGTACCCTCTTGGTCCATCCATGTTGTCACAAATGGCAAGATTCTGTTCTTTTTTATGGCTGAGTAGTATTCCATTGTATGTATCTAACCCATCATCTTTATCCATTCATCTACTGATGGGTACTTAGGTTGCTTCCATTTCTCGGGTATTGTAAATAATGCTCCAGTGAACATATGGATGCATGTGTCTTTTCAAATTAGTGCTTTGGGTTTCTTTGGATAAATACCCAGAAGTGGAATTGCTGGGTCCTTTGTCTCTTGTTAAGCCTTTGTTTTAAAGTCTGTTTTGTTGGGTATAAGTACTGCTCCTCCAGCTTTTTTTTTTTTTTTTTTCCATTTTCATGAAATATCTTTTTTCATCCCTTTACGTTGTTGGTGTGTCTTTTGTTCTGAAGTGAGTCTCCAGCATATGTAGAGGTCTTTTTTCTTAGCCATTCAACCACCCTCTGTCTTTTGAGTGGAGCCTTTAATCCATTTACATTTAAAGTAATTATTGATAGATATGTATTGCCATTTTATTATTCATATTTTATCTTTCTTCTTAAGGAAGACCCTTTAACATTTTTAAATATCTTTTATTGCTTATGCTATTACAGTTGTCCCATTTTCCCCCTTCATTCCCCTCCACCCTGCACACCCCCTCCCATCCACATTCCCCCCTTTAGTTCATGTCTATGTGTCATAAGTTCTTTAGCGTCTACCTTTCCCACACCATTCTTGCCCTCCCCCTGTCTATTTTCTACCCACTATCTATGCTACTCATTCTCTGTACCTTTTCTCCCTTTCTCCCCCTCCCACTCCCCTGTTGCTAACCCTCCATATGATCTCCATTTCTGTGGTTCTGTTCCTGTTCTACTTGTTTGCTTAGTTTGTTTTTGTTTTGTTTTAGGTGTGGTTGTTAATGATTGTGAGTTTGCTGTCATTTTACTGTACATGTTTTCATCTTCTTTTTGTTAGATAAGTCCCTTTAACATTTCATATAATGAGGGCTTGGTGATTTTGAACTCCTTGAACTTGACTTATCTGAGAAGCACTTTACCTATCCTTCCATTCTAAATGAAAGCTTTGCTGGAGAGAGCAATCTTGGATGGAGGTCCTTGCCTTTCATGACTTTGAATACTTCTTTCCAGCCCCTTCTTGCCTGCAAGGTCTCTTTTGAGAAATCAGCTGACAGTCTGATGGGAACTCCTTTGTAGGTGACTGTCCCCTTATCTCTTGCTGCTTCTAGGATTCTCTCCTTCATTTTAATCTTGGCTAATGTAATTACGATGTGCCTTGGTGTGTTCCTCCTTGGGTCCAACTTGTTTGGGACTCTCTGAGCTTCCTGGACTTTCTAGAAGTCTATTTCCTTTGCCACAGATTGGGAAAGTTCTTTATTATTTGTTCCAATAACTTTTCCACTTGTTGCTCTTCCTCTTCTCCTTCTGGTACCCCTATAATTCGGCTGTTGGAACGTTTAAAGACGTCCTGGAGGTTCCTAAGTGTCTCCTCATTTGTTTGAATTCTTGTTTCTTCGTTTTTTTTCTGTTTGGTTGTTTCTTTCTTCTTTCTGGTCTATTCCATTGATTTGAGTCCCAGTTTCCTTCCCATCACTATTGGTTCCCTGTGCGTTTTCCTTCATTTCACTTATTGTAGCCTTCATTTGTTCATCTAATTTGCAACAAAATCAACCAGTTCTGTGAGCATCCTGATAACCAGTGCTTTGAACTGTGCATCTGATAGGTTGACTATCTCTTCATTGCTTAGTTGTATTTGCTCTGGAGCTTTGATCTATTCTTCCATTTGGGCCATTTTTTTTTTTTTTTTGGTCTTGTCATGCCTGTTACATAGTGAGGGGCAGAGCCTTAGGTGTTCACCAGGGCAGGGCAATCCAGTCCCCAAGTTGTGATGTTGTTTGTGGGGGAGGGGTCTGAGAGGGAACAGTGGCACTTGCTCCACTCTCTGTCAGATTTCAGTCACTTCCGCCGCTTTCTCCAAGCAAACTGGGCCCTTCTGGTGCTGATTCCTGGGTAGGTGGGCTTGTGTACATTCTAGGACCCTGTGAGTCTCTCCAACGAACTCTCCTGTGAGGCTGGGAGTCTCTCCTGGCACCTCAACCCCTACAGCTGTTTTCAATCAGAGGTTTGAGGCTTTGTTTCCCTGTACTGGGCCCTGGGTTATGCTGTCTGTCCCACCGCCCAGTTTCACTGGTTTATCTGCAAGTGATTGTGGGACCTCCTGGTCCTCCAGCCGCCTTGTGGGTCTCTCAACAATCCGCCGCCTCACTGGGTCTGCCCACCGCCACCCGGTGCCCGGGTCCGTCAGCTGCTGCCTTGCGCAACCAGGGTCCACAAGCCACCACTTTTTTTTGCCTTGACTCCTCTCCGCCCCGGCCACCTGACTCTGCCCCTCCTACCAGTTTGGATGAATGTGTCTATTTGAACTCCTTGGTTGTTGAACTTCCATACAGTTCAATTTTCTATCAGTTCTGGTTGTTGGTTTTATTTTTTTTTGTTTCTAAATTTTTATTTTCCTTGTTTTGCTTGTGCAAGGAGGCACAGTGTATCTACCTACACCTCCATCTTGGCCTGAAGCTCCCCTTTAACATTTCTTGTAGTACTGGTTTGGTGGTGATGAACTCCTTTAGCATTTTCTTGACTGGGAAACCCCTTTATCTGTGGTATCAAAGAAGAATATCTATAATAATCCCAAAGACTATCAAAATTAAGTGCTTTTTGCACCTACTTATCTGTGTGTATTGATTTTCATATATTTCAACAAAAATAACATTACAACAGATTAAATACAAAAGGAGGATTCAGTTGTCTGAAGTCAGATAGTAAAGAGATTTGCAAAATGTTACTCTTCTTAATTCTCTTTTGAAGACTAGTTATTTTTTTAAAAAATTATAATGGGTTTATTATTTTAAAAGTCATAAATATTGTTAAAACCTTGGTTTTAATTTTAAATATGATACATAATGACTGATATAACCCACATAATAGAGGTATTTGGAGACCTCAGTGCTTTTTATTCTTAAATGTTTTATTGTTATAAAATATAGACGATGAAAAATTTACATTTTAAACTTTTTAAATATCTTGGTGTGTGATTTAGTAGCTTTAAGTACATTCACAATGTTGGTAACCATCCATTTGCACAACTAGAACAAAATGTAGATATTATATATCTAGTGGAATCATACAACTTTTGTCTCTGTCTCTGGCTTTTTTCACTTAGCATAAGGCATTTAAAGCCCATTTATGTTGGAACATATATCAAAATTTTATTTCTTTTTATGGTCGAATAATATTTCATTGTATTTATATACCACATTTTGTTGATCTGTTCATCCCCTCTACTCCTGATTACAAGATAAGAGCATTTGAAAATGTAACTTTTAATTATTGGTAATTTAAATAGCAGGCTTACTGATTACAGAGTAAACCATATGATATAGAATATAAATATGTATAGAGCATGGATTATGGAGATCCTTTTTCTTATATTTTTTATAATCTAGGGAAGGAAAAATTCAACCTGGTATTTGAAATTCTGAGTCATTAACTGAGGTGTAACAGTTAGTCATTTAACTATTGCTTTCCTTATAATGTTAACGGTACTGGCTGTATAAAGGTTAGTTTTATCGAAAGCGTGAGCTTTGTTTTTTAAACTATTAATAATTATCTCCAGCAAAGTCATTCTTTCTCTAAGGTTACATTATAATTTTGTTTCAGCTTTATTGAAGGCTAGTTCATCCTGCTATCCTATAATTTTACTGTTACCTTTATTGACCTGGGACCTGGTACATAGTAGGTGCTTAATAAATATTGAATCAATAAGTGTTTTTAGCTGTATAGTTACAAACATTCTTGTATTATTTTTGTAGATTATACCACTAAATTCATTTGTTATTTGTAGATGTTACTAGTTTAATTCTCATAAGGTAGTCTCATTTACAGGTTCTTAAATTTTCTTTAACTGTAAATAAATCTTTTAAAAGATTAGACTTTGGCTTTTAAAAGTTCTAGCACTGAAAAGTTTTCAACACTATCATGCCATGTTTTTAACTTTTATTAAACTATTAAAACATTAGTGAAAGCAGTCATTCCTGGGCTTCTGTGCTTATGAATCATGTTGTAACTATTTCTTTGACTTTGGATTTGTGGTTTCTTGAACTACTTTAAGTGATGCAAAAGAAGAGTCTCATTAGGCAGCTCCTCTTTTTTTTAAAAGTGTATTTGGTGTTTTTTTGCGAACAGATTTTTTCCAAGGAAAGTTCTCCACAGTCTCACTAAATCATTTATTTAGGAATGAAATCCCATCTGTATATACAGGCCCCTGCATGTCTTATTGTCTGCTACCCGTGTGTGTGTTGGTTTTTACTTCCTTGTTTGTTCAGAATGATCCCTGAGGTTTTGAAGTGACTCCATTCTGACTCAATCTTTTCCTGGTTACTAGACATTTGCCTTCAGTGCCCCCCGCCCCCGCCCCCGCCGCTTCGGCACTTGTAAATTCTTACTCCTCTGTCGGCCCCCTGGCCACTCCGCACATGAGTCAGTGTCCCGTGCACGTGGTGTTGCTCGTCAGAGTGGAATGCCGAGACTTCCTCGTCACAGAACAGTGCGAGTTCTGTGCTTCTGGGCAGAGGAATGGTCCTGGGGACAGTTCTGCTTCCAGCTAATAGTTATGGCAGAGATCAGGACACTTCACTTTGCTGCCTGTGCACTGAGGCCCCAGAAACTGCTCTGCCCGACTTAACAGGTATGATTTGGAGGTGGCAGTTTGGGGGAGGGTGGATAATCACAGGGATCAAGCGTGAATGGAGATTTCAGGAAATCGGTCCTGCATGTTGCCATCACTGCCTTCGTCCGTGGCCAGGGACGCCACGTGTGTGCTGTGTGCCCCGGTGCATTACAGCAGGACCTCAGTCCGTGCCCATGAAGGAAGAGTGAACGGATGATACGTAATGGTTTGTGGGATACATGGCTTGATATAAAGAATTCGAACTATATTTTGAGAACTTGTGAATGATTTACCCAGCCACCTTAAGTAGTTTTTTAAAAGAGGTATTAAAAAGTATTAGCTTTTTAGAGAGCATGCAGTCAGGTAAAGCAGAATTCTGGCAAGATAAGCATTTGTACTGGGAAATGCCTAAGCTGAAATTTTGTACATTAATTTTTCCTATTCCTACCTGACAGATTTTTAAGTAAACTGACCAAAGTTATTGAATGACTGATTGGTGAAAAGTGTGTTTAATACAGTTAAACATTACATTTAGGAATTATCCCTAAATTTGAGTTTGAATTTTAGTCTGGATTTTAACTTGTTTAATACCGATAGTTTACTTTGTACAAATTTCTAATTCTATGTTCAGCCTTATTTGTATTGTTTCCTGCAACTATACCAATAGAAAAAAGTAATAAAACTTCCTTTTCTTAGTAGTCATAATGCATTTCTGCCACCTGGGTCCTGTTTTCTCTAAATGAAAATCAGAATCTTCTGTTGTCTCATCTTGAGTCCATGATCTACATCTGTACCAGCGATTAGTAAAAGACTGACTTGCTCGCTAGTTTGCCTGAAGCGCAGTAGGCACTTCACACTGTTGCTCAGAAACAACATTCCCAGCCTACGCGCTTGCACTCGGGCGGGTGCAGTGCATCGAATCATCCAGACCTTTCTGGTTTTACACCGCCCAGGAAGGTGGTGCGGACTGGACCCGCTGGCTAACACTGTGGCATTCATTTACTTGCTTGTCTTTTTGGCCTTTATTTCTTGGCTTGTTCTCTTCGTTAGTTCTTCAGCTCTTTATGATTTTTAATATGTGTTCATTCCTCGCCTGAGGAAAATACTAGGGTGTTTTTTGTCTTTGGGAAGTTTCTCTGTGTTCTGTGCTAGTGGTAGGATGTGCTCCAGCGGATACCCTGTGCAGTCGGGTTGTACGGGAAGCTGACCCCTGGTTCTCCGAGAACAAAAGACTGAGTGGGAAGAAAGAGGAAAGGAAGGAAATAAGGTCTTTTGACTTGACCAAAAAAATCATAAAGCCAGTGATGGGGCAAAGAGTAGAGAATAAAAAAGACCGTTTTTCAAGTTGTGATTCTTCAGTACTTTGGCTTCAGAAATTGCTTTTATCCTATCCTGTATTTATTATATTGTGTATTTGAGAAATGGACAGTATCGTTTGGGCTTGAGTACGGGGTGGGTAAAAGGAGGTTTACAGTTCATATGGCAAATAATTCAATAATTAATAAATAATACAAGAATAAACTCTGTTTCACGTACTCATGACTATAAACCTGCTTTCGCCCACCCTGAATATTTTTTAAGTTTACATAAAATTATGCCATAGGTCTCGTCGTTCTTTTCCTTTTGTCAAATAACGCGGTCGTTGAGAAACTGACTTGCCTTTAACAATCCTCCTTTGAGCTCGATGGAGTTCCTCGTCAGTACAGATGAACCGTGTGTCATAGACAGGTCTTGCACATTGACAGCCTGTCACTCTTCTGTCATCAGTGCAGAATCCTGCTCATCCAGTTTAAATGCTTTCTCTTTCCTGACGTCCGAGCTGTGTTTTCTGGTCTGTCCCCTCAGAGCATTCTCTGAGTGCATGATTCAGTTACTCAGCACATCTTTTTTGAGAGCCTCTCATACGCATGCACTGCTCTTGGTGCTTGGAAGTTACCAGTGAACAAAGCAGGCAGAAATCCCTGTTCTCCTAAAACTGGTGTCCTGACTGGGGGAGTGCGGTGCATGCATATGAATATAATAATAAGTAAGTAAACTCTGTTTTTGTGGCAGTGAGAGCTGTGGGGGGGGGGACAACTTGGGAAGGGGGACGTGGGGGACATGGGGGACGTGGGAGGGCTGTCAGGAGCAGATGTGTTTTAAAGTGGGGCGGGGGATGCCGCGCCGAGAGGGTTGCGGCTGCGCGAAGTGTCGTGTGGCTGTCTTGGGGAGGAATGGAGCAGGCAGCAGGCAAAGCCAGTGCAAAGGTCCTGAGGCAGGGGTGTGTCTGCCCCTTCAAGGAAGGCAGGTGCCCAGAAGGAGGTGAACTAGGGGAGGGTGCTGCCGTGCAGGCCCTTGTTAGGACTTCAGTTTCGACTCTGAGGTCCAGGGAGCCATCGAGAGTTGGGTTTGCGCGCAGGAGTGGACACACTCTGACTTACGCTTTAAAAACTGGCTGGTGTCCTGAGACTGGACAGTAGAGAACATGTCTGGGCAGGAGCATGGAGCTCAGTAAGGAGTCTAGTGAAATAACCTAGAGAGAGAGGACCGTGGTGACAGGGTGGTGACAGCAGACGGGGTGAGAAGTGAGTAGATTCCGAATATTAATTTCGAAGGCAGTGCCGGTTGAGTTTCCTGATGGATTGGATATGCTATGTGAGAGCAAAAGAAGAGTCATAAGTGATTCCAAGGCTTTTTGTTTTTCTCCCCAGCTTTATTGATACAGTTGACATATAAGATTATGGAAGTTTAAGGTTTATGATGTGTTGATTTAATACTCTTGCATCTTGCAAAATGGTAAGATCTACTCTCTTAGTAACTTTCAAGTATATAGTACAGTATTATTAAGTATAATCACTATGCTATACATTAGATCCCTAGAACAACTTCTTATAGCTAGAAGTATGTACTCAAACTTTCAAGGTTTTTCGCTTGAGCAACTAAAAAGATGAAATTGCCATTAACTGAGATGAAGAATTCTGTGGGAGAAACATATTTGGGAGAAAGAAGGAGAGTAAATTTTTTTTAAATTGAAAATCCAAATAGTGCTTTATAATGTTTATCTTTTGAAGCTCAGCATAAGGCTGGTGTATAGTAGATGTTCAGTAATGAATAGATGCTCACTAAAATTACTGGTTTTTGTAAACTTTAAATTTTAATACACTGGGTTTCACAAAGTAAGATATAAATGTATGGCATTTGCTGTTTTTGGCCTTAATAGGGCTTAAGAGTTGGTTTTAGTGTCTGCTTGATTATTATTTTTAACTTGGTCATTGATAGTACAACAATTAAATTGCCCTTGTTTTTTGTTCCTTTTATAATTTCAAACAAGGGGACTCCTACTTAAGGAAATGTATTTTAATTGTTTGATAGTCGTTAAACAGAGTAATGATCACAAAACATTGTGAAATATTACCACCATCACTGGCAAGAAACATTAGTGTGGATATATTTAGTATAGAACCTAATATTATGAATATTCTTTGTCTTTCTTTTCCCAGTTCTTTTCATGTTGATAAAGGGCTGGCATTTTGTAGCCCTATGGAAATTCTGCTAGAGTAGATCATTTTTCATTAGAATAGAGAAAAGCATGGTACATGTGGCCAGGATGTTTCATGTACTGTGGTGTTTCGTTTTATAATCATAATTAGTTATTTTAGTGTATAATACAGCTGTTCCCATTCACCGTAACTCTGCTTTTGGACAAGGAACAACACATCTGTTTCAAATTAACTTGTCAGGACATCTGGACTTATCTTTAGGTTTGCCGTAATATTCTTAATGTAAAACAATGTAATTAGCTGTGGAATTTTAAAGCTGAGTTCATTTGTAGAGGAGAAGGTATGTGATGAAGCGACATAAACTCTAAAACTGTTAGGAGAATTATGGATTCAACCCACAGCAGGAATTCCTGTCTGTTTCCTGTATACAGTTATAAAACCATTTTTAAACATTGGTTAATGCTATTTTAGGATTAAAATACATGTCATTGTTTCCTGCTACTTACATTTTTGTGTAATTTGGTCATTCAGTCAACAGTTATTGAATACATACAACTCCTTGCTAGAAAAAAGATACCACTCTTTCTTCTTTTCTTTAAGATTTTATTTATTTTTAGACAGAGGGGAAGGGAGGAAGAAAGAGAGGGAGAGAAACATCAATGTGTGGTTGCCCCTCCCATGCCCCCAACTGGGGACCTGGCCCAAAAACCCAGGCATGTGCTCTGACTTCGAATCAAACCAGCGACCCTTTGGTTCGCAGGCTGGTGCCTCAGTCCACTGAGCCACACCAGCCAGGGCAAAAAGATGCCATCTTATGCCTAAGTGCACGTTGTGAAGTCTGGGAAACAGGCGTGCGTTGATATTACAAAGATAAAGACAGAGGGTGTGAATGCAGCAAATGTAACGCTTTTTGGGGGGCAACGGGAGGAGGGACCTGTGAGGCTTCTTAGGGGAGGTTGTATTGGAGCTAAGTGTTACAAAATGAGACGTCAACCAGTCAAAAAAACAAAAGGGGGCGGAATGAGACCATATTCCAGGTAGACAGGACAGTGTGAACAAAGGCAAAGATGTAGGAAGCATCATGGGGGTGTGTTAATGTTTAGAGTGTGGGGTGGGGAGAGGTGAAGCTGGAGAAGCAGGTGGCGACCTGATCTTAAAGCCCTTGAAGGCCACGTTAAAGAGATTGCAGCTTGATGGTGAACTGTCGAAGAGTCTTAAGAAGAGTGACATGGTCAAATTTTTGTTTTGAATAGATCACTTTGCCAGCTGTGTGGAGGATGGATTTGAGGGAGACAAGACTGGAGGCAGTAGTCCAGGTGAGAGCCGATGGGGGTCCGATCTAAGGCGTTGGCTGTAGAGATGGAGAGGAGGGAATGGATTCGAAGAGAAGTAAAACCATAGATTCAAGGCTCGCTCTTCTGCAAATGTGGCAAAACCAATTTTAAATTAAAAACCAGGGGGAGAAAGAGACACAATTAGAAAAGCGTTGTTACGTGACATAGGCAGTTAGTGGACTGTAGCTGCTGAAACAGTTCCAGTGGTTAAGAAAATTGCCGCTGGAAGAACAGTGTCGTTTCTGCGCAGTTGACCCGGGCTGTGAGAAGATGGTGCAGGGAACACCTGTTTGGGCAGTGTGACTGAACTTGGCAACCATGGACCCCGGAGGAAGGGGCCCGGTCTTACAAGGCTTCCACCACTGCCCGCGCTAGAAACCGAATCAGTGTCCGTTGTTAGTGACATTTTCTAGAGCTTTCAGTTAAATTACTGATGTTTTACAAAAATGTGCCACCCAGGAAAAGAAAATAGGGTGGAACTTTTTTTTCGTTAGAAGAACAGTTGCAAGCTCTTATATAGACAGTGCGTGGTAAACAAAGGTATTTTGGAGTGGCAAGAACATTTTGTATTAAACCAAAACATCTGTTGTTTAACAGATAATTTTAGGGTTTTTTTTTTTCTAGAAGCACTATTTTTACATGTAAATGAAGGGTCTAGATTTATACAATATGTGTATATATTTCTTAAAATCTGTTATTTTTTCCACAATTTTTTAATACAGAGAGTATGGGAAGGAGAGTAGTTTAGGGAAGACTTATAAAACATAACTGTTCCCTCTTAAAACCACCACCACAATATAATATCTTGTATTTTTATAAAACAAATTGCCAATTCTTTTTGAGATTTTTTTTTTCATTTGAAAAAAACTGTGTTTTTCCTATTAATTTCTGGATTTGGTCAGTGACTATAAATCACGATTAAATATGTCCTTTTTATGTGATCTCTATCTTGGTATATTTTCAACAAGTAGTCTTCTGTTATGTTTAGCAGAAAGCGCCATTTGCTCATTCTTCGTGATTTTACAACTCTGTGGTTTTGTTCCTCCCTGGAGCCGTCCATCTATGCCAGCAGCTAGAATACTGCACATGTACTGAAGTCAAATGGATTTCTGACTGTTGGACTTACTGTGAATTCCTTTCTCTCCTGTCTTTCAGAAGCCTTGCACCGCCCCTACGGTTGTGATGTTGAACCCCAGGCACTGAACGAGGCCATCAGGTGGAGCTCCAAGGAGAACTTGCTGGGAGCCACTGAGAGTGACCCTAATCTCTTTGTTGCACTTTATGATTTTGTAGCAAGTGGTGATAACACACTTAGCATTACTAAAGGTGAGCTGCTGAGTAAGATCCTTTCCCTTTTCATTTTTATTAGTGGTTAGGAAATAAAGGATCTGTTCTAGATTCCACATCACCTAAACTAACCAAGTGACCTGAGCCCAGATTCTTTGGGGTCATAACGGTCCTTTTTTTCCCTTAAATGTGTGTGGAATAATGCCACTTTGTCTAGTTTATAGGGCTTATTAAGAATAAAATGAAATAAAGTGCTTTAGAAGAAATACCACACAATATATACATAAACGGTCCCCAGTCTCAGAATTTGTACTGCATCTAATATGCCAGCGTCCATCTGCCGCAAAGGGAAGGCTCACCATATGTCTCCTCTCATTGGTTGTGGCTGAGCCATGCTTCCAGACCCCAGCGCTACTGAAAGTGTTGCCTGCGACCGACTGCCTGAGAACTGCGTGTTACGGTTTGCAGTGTGATCAGGAACTTGGGCCCAAAACGTAAACCAGCTAAATCCCTAAGCACAGTATTTATGTAGTTCCGCTGACTTTTTTTTTTTTTTGAGCAAGACTTCCGGAGTGAAGAAAGTCGTCTAGAGATGATTCCCAGCCTGGCGCAGGCCCCTTCTCTTACTGTGGGTCTGCTCTGAGCAGCACCAGCCTAGACATGCATTGTCCACCTGCATCAGTGAGAGGGATAGGAGGAAGGTTTCTCTTCCGGTAGTACTCTCAGGCTAGTAGTTTATCTCAGTGGTAAATCCTTATGAAAGGGAACACTAAGAATATGACCAAGTAAAATCATCCACTACTGGTATTTTGAACAAGGACAGAAAATACGGAACTTTGAGAAGGAAGTAGAAGTGTGGGACGCTGTCATTGTGTGCGTAAATTGCACTGCTAGTTTGCTTAGGCTTGGTCTTTTGAACCTACGAAAGCATCCAGCTGGGAAGAAGTTAATTTCAGGATAATTTTTAACTAAATGAAATTGCAATATAAGTGATTTGTCAAACATAGGCTATTTGTTTGCAAGGTTCAGGATGAGGTTTTAAACGGGAATGGATGTACCAAATTAAGAAGCCAGGCCTCCGTTCAAGGACTGTTACTCTTAAATAAAATTTTACGTATATCAGTTTTTTAAATTCAGCCAGATTCATCAAAAGCAGAAATGCTTAAAGCCAAGTTTCTCAAACCGGGGTGGAAACAAGTCCCAGAGAGGGCATGACAGCGTGCGTGTGTGCTCCAGGAGGCTGAGAGGCACAGGAGAAAAGGGAGATGCATCATCTCCTGGTGTTGGCCTCCTTAAAGGGTTTGGGTGGTTTGGGGGTTGAGTGGTGAAGGGATGTGTGTATGTATGTGTTTATGCATCGGGAGGAAATTTCAACACAGTTTTAGGATAAAACAGAGGCCATCATAGAAATTTTACACTTTGCAGTAGTTTCTTTGGGCTCCAGCAGACCCTGATACTTTGATACTTCACTGAAGAAGTTTGTGGAGCTGTGACTCAGAACATTCTTTCCTAGGTAAATTTGCATGTCAGTATTTTCCAAGATAGCTCGGTCACCAAGGAAACATTGATAAAGGAAGTTTGTTGAGTCCTCCCTTACCAGTGACGGCAGCCACTGGTGCGCAGCTCAAGGTGTTGGATGGTCTTTATCTGTGGCCAGCAGGGCATCTCGTAAAACCAATGAAGTGCCAGGTTTTTATATCAGGTTCTTCTCACTATAAGATGCTGTCATGCTAAAGCTATTTTATTATTTTAAAGATAAGAAAATATATTTTAATAATACAATACTTTTTTTTACTTCCTTTTTCTTCGAAGGTGGCATTTTGTCTGAATTAAAGAGAGAAGTTCTCCCAGGGTTCCTCTGTCAATAGGGCCAATATTTTCTATTTCCACCAGTCCATACCCCCTCAGTTTCCTCCCAGAGTGGAAAGTTCTTCTCCTCACTTCCAAGAAGAGAGGAAGACAGACAAAAACCTGGGGTCTGCCACCGTACCCTAATTGTGATGACCTGTCACTGCCAGTTCTTGATAAGGAAGCAATGGTAATAGAGTTAGTAAAATACTTTGTGTTTACTTCTTCCAGCTTTTGTGGAGTAAAATAGAAAAGCTACAGAGCAAATTTTATTTCTCTTTTCTAGCTGTACCAGGGTTTTTTTTCCCTGTGCATTTCCACCACCGTACCACTCACACTCCTACCTGTCTGTACATATGTATGTTTTATACATATAATTAAAATGCGTGTGAGTCTGTACTCTTGTGTTTTTTCTCATTGAATGTCACGTAGCGAGGTGTCTTGGGGGAGGCAGTAGGGACTAGTCTCTACCAGTAGACATGTTTGTAGGCTGCTGAAAAAAGTTAGATGGCTGCCACAGTAACGATTTTGAGTTTTTCCTCGATGGTTTTTGCCTGATAACTACTGGACATGTGCTTTTGATAGACTGGGTTTTTTTCTGCTGTCCTGCACTGAGAAGTGGGTGTGAACTCGGTAGGAAGGCTTGCATCTCTCAGAGTTAGGGGCCCACAGCCTTAGAGCAGTTGTTTCAAGTATCAGGTATTGCTAGTGACAGCTCTGTCACCTTCCCTGCTCTGTCTGTGCCGCAAGTACAGGGGCACGGTGCCTGTTGGTGGGGCCTGAAGTTGGTGTTCACGGCTCTGATGGAGCAGCCGAGGACGCTGAAGTCAGTGGCAAAGATACTCTGAGTAACTCGAATCTTTTGTTCCAACATCAGACTCAGGTTCCTTTCCCACACACTAATTTTAGAGGACTCGGTAGGAGTGACTCATTCTTGGCGGGGGAATGGGAGGGAAACTGGGGAACTGGAACTATTTAAAGCTTGAGTCTAGAAAAGATTGTGCTTTGGGAGTCCTCACTGCTCGTCTCCCATTCTCCAAACAGTTTTCTTTCTGAAAACATTGCCGAAAGGTCTGTGCTCTGTGCTCTTGTGTTCTTACAGTGGTGGTTTTGTTGCCTTGGTGTCAAGTGAAATATAGACGTAGTGCTGTTTCATTTAGAAATAACACTCTGTTTCCCATGGCTTATCCCTAATTAATCCTTGATTGCCCGTTAATATTGAACCATGTGTAAGAGACATTCCTTGACAAACTGTTTTGGGAGGAAAATGAGTTTTACTTATTTTTTTGAAGGGTGAGACTGTGTCATTTTCCAGCCATATGAGTGACTTTACATCCTTGTATTCCACCTTACTACCATATATGGAGTTTTTTACAGACATTTGTTTTAGTTGGTGTAAAAATCTCTTAAAACCTGTACGTAGTAAATGCCAGGATGCCGCTTTTAGCTGTGCTGCTTCGGGTTAAGGTACAAGCTAAGATCAGCGAGGATGTGATGGAAAGTCAGGTTTGTTTTCACTATTTAGAAAAATTGGTTGGTATGAAAGTTCCTGATTCATCTTTCAGTGAGTTTAAAGTGGGACGATAGACTCCTTTTATTTGAGATAAAGTCTTAACATCTTCTCTTTCATTCTATGATGCCTTTCATGGCTAGGTGAAAAGCTACGAGTCCTTGGTTACAACCAGAATGGTGAATGGAGTGAAGTTCGCTCTAAGAATGGCCAAGGTTGGGTGCCAAGCAACTACATCACCCCCGTAAACAGTCTGGAAAAACATTCCTGGTACCACGGACCTGTGTCACGCAGTGCCGCGGAGTATCTACTCAGCAGTTTGATCAATGGCAGCTTCCTGGTGCGAGAGAGTGAGAGCAGCCCCGGGCAGCTGTCCATCTCGCTCAGGTATGAGGGGCGTGTGTACCACTACAGGATCAATACCACCGCGGATGGCAAGGTGAGACTGGCGGCCGCCTCCAGGTGTGGGCTGGTGCGGTTTGGAAAATACACTCAGAATGAGTGGAGAAGGCAGTTTTCATGTCTGTCATGAAAGAAAATAATCACTAATGTGAGTTTGAGCTGTTTGTCATGTTAAAAGGAACTTACTCTTTTCAAAAGAATACGGTAATGGAAATCTAAAACAGCCTTGTATCATAGCCCTGACCGGTGTGGCTCAGTTGGTTGGGCGTTGTCCCACAGAATGAGAGGTCGCTGGTTCAAGTCGCAGTCAGGACACATGCCTGGGTTGCGAAATTGGTCCCTGGTCGGGGCACAGAGGAGAGAGAGCTATTTGATGTATCTCTCCCACCCTTCCCCTCTCTCAAAAATAAATTAATAAAATCTTTTTAAAAAGAAATTTAAAATAAAACAGTATTATATTAATGGTTTAATAATGAACTAGATGTGAAGAAGAACAGTGAAGGAAATTGCTGGCTAAGTTAGCTGTTCTAATCCTTAACATATAAATAGACAAATATACATCTAATACATTGTAAAGAATTTATGAATTAAACCTTACATCTGAAAATTATAACACTCTCTACCAAAAAGTTCACAGAGTAAGAATTTGGGCTGTAAGGTGAGTATTGGTCACTAATATTTGTTAATGTAAGTAGATGAATCGTTTAGCAGTTCACATGTTGGACAGCCCAGCTGGTTCTGAATGGCTGTGTTAGAATGGAACTGATGCACTTTATAAACTGTAAAGCCTGGGCTCGCGTCGGTGCTTCCGTTGAACGGTAAGTGCAGACCGAAGCATCTCGTCTGTCCTCCCCTCGCTGCGGTGCGTACAGCAGAGGGGGAGAGCCCAGGCTTCGGAGCGGGCAGACCTGGGGTGCTGTGTGGCTCCACGAGGTTTTACCACTTTGGGGCCTTACATGAGCCTCAGTTTCCATCCTACTTTATTGGATCCTTGTGAGGTTTAAATGAACTAACTTCCGTAAAACAGAATGGCTGGTACGAGATGGGAAATAAGAAAATTATGAATTCTCTTTCACTCTACCTTTACACATATTGTCTCTTAAGTTATATTTGACTGTGTATGCTATTAAGGTTGTCCCAGTGTTCGCCCTTTTGTCCCCTTCCACCTGCTCCCCCCACTCCTTCAGTCCCCACATGGACATGTTGTCCATGTCCATGGGTCCTGCATACATGTTCTTTGGCCACTCTGTTCCCTGTGCTGCACTTTGCATCCCCCTGACTATTCCGTGACTTCCAGTTTGTGCTTCTTAATCCCCTCACCTGTTTTACCCATGGCCCCATCTCCCCTCCGGCAACTATCAAAACATTCTTTGTATCCATTTTGTGATTTTGTTTCTGTTCTGCTTGTTTGTTTATTTTAGTTTTTTAGACTCAATTGTTGATAGGTATGTATGTATTGCCATTTTATTGTTCATATTTTTTACCTCCTTAAAGAAGACCCTTTAACATTTCATATAATACTGGTTGGTGGTGGTGAACTCCTTTAGCCTTTTTCCTATCAAGGAAGCTTTTTTACTTGTCCTTCAATTCTAAATGATGCTTTTTCTGGGTAGCGTAATCTTGGTTGTTGGTCCTTGCTTTTCATCACTTTGAATATTTCTTGCTGATCCTTTCTAGCCTGCAAAGTTTCTTTAGCGAAATTAGCAAAGTCTTACGGGGTCTCCCCTATAGGTAACTAATTGCTTTACTCTTGCTGCTTTTAAGATTCTCTCTTTTTCTTTAACCTGTGGCATTTTAATGATGAGTGTCTGTGTGAGCTTCTTTGGGTCCTTCTTGTTTGGGACTCTGTGTGCTTCCTGTATTTGTATGTCTTATTTCCTTCACCAAATTAGGGAATTTTTCTTTCATTATTTTTTTTAAAGGTACAGAACACTACCTTTTAAAAAAAAGATTTAAAAAAAAGATTTTGTTTATTTATTTAGAGAGAGGGGAAGGGAGGCAGAAAGAGAGGGAGAAACATCAGTGTGTAGTTGCCTCTCACTTGGCCCCCACTGGAGACCTGGCCTACAACCCAGGCATGTGCCCTGACTGGGAATCAAACTGGTGACCCTTTGGTTCTCAGCCCGTGCTTAATCCACTGAGCTACACCAGCCAGGGCCTTTCATTATTTTTTCAAATAAGGTTCCAATATCTTGTTCTTTTTTCCTTTTAGCACCCCTATACTGTGAGTGTTGGAGTGCTCAAAGTTGTTCCAGAGGCTCCTTTCACTATCCACATTTTTTTTTTTTTTTGGATTCCTTTTTCTTCTTGCTCTTATTGGTTGTGTTTTTGTTTCCTTATGTTCCAAATTGCTGATTTGATTTTCAGCCTCATCCACTATTGTTATTCCCCTGTAGATTGTTCTTTATTTCAATTAGTGTATCCTTCATTTCTGACTGGATTTTTTTTTAATGCTTTTAGGTCCTCACTTAAGTTCCTTGAGCATCCTTATAACCAGTGTTTTGAACTCTGCATCTGGCAGATTGCTCTTCTCTATTTTGTTAGCTGCTTTTGTGGAGTTTTGTTCTGTTCTTACATTTGGGCCATGTTTCTGTCTCCTCATTTTGGCAGCCTCCCTGTGCTTGTTTCTATGTATTAGGTAGAGCTACTATATCTCCCAGGCTTGATAGAGTGGCTTAATGTAGTAGGTGTCTTATGGGGTCCAATGGTACCACTTCCCCTATCTCTCAAGCTGGGCACTCAAGGTATGCCCACCGTGTGGGCTGTGTACATCCTCCTCTTGTAGTTGAGCCTTGATCGTTGTTGGCACATGCAAGGTCAGCCACCGCCTGTGTTCTTTCCGGGGTCACACACCACTGGCTATAAAGTGATCTGCAGACGGCTGCTACTTGTGCTGGGTTTGGAGGTAGGTGCCTAGGAGAGGCCAAGCTTTGAACCAAGGCCAGCTGCTGCTAGTGCCAAGCCTGGGGCATCCTAGAGAGCGTTATGGGGCTCGCTGAAGCCAGATGCTTCTTATTTGAGAGAATTTAGGAAAATCTGAAGCATAGGCCAAGACAAGCTATTCATACGGAAAAGCCACTAGAAACAGCTTGGGTGGGTCTGAAAGTTGGGTGGGGCAGGGCCTCAGGGAGTCACCAGGGTGGGGCAAAGAGTGTGAGCCAGGTTGATGGAATCTCAGATATGGCTCCGTGGCTCTGTCAAGGGAGGGCTCCGAAAAGACTAAATGGGTCTGCCAGCAATTCTGTCTGGGAGAAGGCTGCCCCCAGCTTTCACCCTGATGCCAGACACTTCATCTCCTCCCCATATGTCTGTGATGCCTTTCAACTTGCTGCCCTGGCGCTGGAGCTCAGAGGCAGTGAGTGCGGTGAGTCCGTGTGCAGATCCTTAAAGAGGAACTGCCTGGGATTCCAGCAGGTTCTGCCTTCCACAGTCTCAGCCCCCACCAGTATTACAGCCAGAAGTTATAGACTTACCTTCCTGGCACTGGAACCCTGGGCTGGGGGACTGGTCTGGGGCTGAGACCCCTCGCTCCTGAGATGTCTCCCCCAATTTTCATCTGTCACACGTGGGTGTGGGACCAGCCCATTCTGTGTCCCCACCCCGCCTCCCAGTCTTGATGTGGTTTCTTCTGTAATTCCGTAATTGTGGGATGTTCATTCAACTCATTTTCTGATGGTTCTGAATGCTGGTTGTTCTACAGTTCAATTGTACTTTTGATGGGGTTGTGTGAGGTGGTTGGCTGTGTTTACCTATACCGCCATCTTGACTGGAAGTGTCCTATATTGTCTCTTGACAAAACCAAGTAGAATGAAATAAGGAATAATGTGGGAGAGACCCAGCAGCTCCACTTCTGGTTATATACCCAACAGAAGTGAGTACACATGTGTACAGAAGGCATGTACAAGAATGTTCATAGCAGCTTTAGTTGCAATAGCCCCAAACTAGAAACTCTCAACTGTCCAGCTAGTAGACTGAATTAATAAATTGAAGTATATTTATAAAGTGCAATCTCGTACAACAACAAAGATGAACATGGTACTGATATGTACACATCAGGAAAACTATGGCCCTGCAGCTGCCTGCCTTTGTAAATAAAAATTTATGGAATGTAGCCGCACCTGTTTGTGTATTGTCTATGGCTGCTTTCCCACTATTACAGCAAATCTGAGTAGTAGCGACAGATATGCCGTGGCCACAGGCCTAGAGTATTTACTCTGTGGCCCTTTACAGAGAAGTGTGCTGATCCCTGCCACAGATGAATCTCACACACGTAAAGCTGGGTGAAAGGGATTTGTGTTTGCGGGGGTGGGGGCGTGGGAGTGACTGCTGTGGGGATGGGCTTTCTTTGTGGGGTGACGAAAAGGTTCTAGAGTTGGATAGGACTAACGGTTGGACGGCCCAGTGGATATACTGAAACTACTGAATTATACACTTGAAAATGGTGAGTTTTATGGTGTCTGAATTGTATCACAATAAAAAAAGTTGAGCGGTCCAGTTTATAAACAGAAGTCCTGGACAAATAGATACTGTTTCTGACTGTATTAACATTTTAATGCTATAAAATACTATGTGAATCTCTTAAAATTCTGACATTCTACAACTTGTGCAAGACATGCTGGGTTTTTTATGTTTTACTTCTGCCTTAAGATTTAAGTTTTTTAAATGTATTTTTGCCCTGAATTAAGTGTTAATTTGATGAAAACTCAGCTTTTAAAATCCTCACTTGGTGGGTTCTCATAAAGTGGAGTGAAAGAAAGCAGACACGAAACAACACGTATTGGATGCCCCATTTACATGGAGTTCAGAAGCAGGCAAAGCCCATGTGAGGTGTTCGCAGTCGGCAGCGCGGCCCCTTTGCAGGGCGGCTAGCTGGGAGGGCAGCGGGGAGCTGCTGGGTGCTGGCCAGGTTGCAGTTCTCGGGGTGGGAGATACCAGCATGGGTGGGTGAGCCCGTTTTATAAAAGTCAGCAATTCTCCATTTATTAATCGTATACTTCACTGTACCCAATAAAAGTTTCTTTTTTAAAAAAATAAGTAAGCTCCCTCAGGAGACAAGACCCAAAGACTGCTATCTTACTTTACACTTACTGCCTGACGCAGATTAACTACTGTTTTGTTAACGGGATCTCTGAAAAGCGCATCCTAATTAAGTAAAAATTAGAAGATATTTGAACACCCTCGCTCTACCCCCTGTAATCTAAATCAGTGGTTTGCAAGTTATGTTCTGTGCAAGATTCTGCAGGGCTGTTTGATAAACTCACGGGAAGCCAAGTTCCCTCTTGCCTACTTTAATCAGAGAATCTCTTCCTTTAGCTGTCTGATGTATTTGGGTTCCACAGTCTCCATGCTTAAACAGTGTTTGAAGTGCAGTGATCTCGATGATCCAGAGAGGTGTCTTGGACGTTTTTCCCCAAGACCAGAGCACGTTTAGGAAGCACGGGAAAAGCGGCTGAAGTAAGATTAAGCTGAGTGAAGCTCCGTGTGTTTCCTCGCTGCCAGCATCTCCTCCTTTCACTGGTGTCCTAGCTTCGTATCTTCAGACCAGTGAAGTAATGGGCTTTTACAGAAAGACTTCCTGGTCTCTCGTCAGGCTGGCTTAGCTCTGCTCCCGCCTTTCCCACCAGGTGTACGTGACCACCGAGAGCCGCTTCAGCGCCTTGGCAGAGCTGGTCCACCATCACTCCACGGTGGCTGATGGGCTGGTGACAACGTTGCACTACCCCGCACCCAAGTGTAACAAGCCTACAGTTTACGGCGTGTCCCCCATCCACGACAAGTGGGAGATGGAGCGAACAGATATTACCATGAAGCACAAACTTGGGGGTGGTCAGTATGGAGAGGTTTACGTTGGCGTCTGGAAGAAATACAGCTTGACAGTAGCCGTGAAAACATTGAAGGTGGGTTGCTGAAAATTACAGTTTTCAGGCATCTTTTCCTTCTGTGCTGAATCACTTGAAGATACCAGCGCGCCCTTCTTTAACTTTGGAACGCTTGCCACCCACGGGTGCCAAGCATATCAGCAAATTGCGGTGATCAGCCCCGCGCCATTGCTGACAGTGCAGGGGCAGGTTAGTCACTGCGGTGCAGCAGAACCCACGTGCAGGGAAGGTCTGTCTGTCCGTGTCTCCTCCCTTCTCCCTCCCCTCCCCTCCCCTTCCCTCTCTCTGCTCTTTTCCTCTTCTCTCCCCTTCGCCTCTTGCTCCCCCGGCTTCATGACAATGGATCACTTCTTGTTCTTAATATTCACAGAAGTCTTTTTCCTGATGCCATGCGTTCTTTAAGCATCCTGGTATCAAAATACAGGCTTGTCACTCATCCTGTTCTCTGCAGGTTCTCCTGCGTGCCTCTGGCTCGGCCATGTCACTTGCAAGGGCTGTTCTTCAGCTGCGAGTCGTGGTCCCTTCTCTTTAGCAAGCCTTAATTAAGCATATTCTGAGTGTGAAACAATATTTAAGGCCTTGCAGACATGCAGTGCTCCCTAGAGAGTCTGTTGGGGAGGCAAACATGTTAAACAGCTAACTGTTCTGTCTTCTCTTTCAAAGCTGAGATACCTCAGGAAGTAACATAACAGAACTGAGTTATTCAAGTCCCAGTGTGTGTTTCAGTTGTGATAAGATGTGATGACTGAATTTTGTTCACCCTGCCAAGTTTTACTTGTTTCAAATATTGGATAAATTAAGGATTTTTTTTTTTTTAAGATTTTATTTATTTCTTTTTAGAAAGAGGGGAAGGGAGGCAGAAAGAGAGGGAGAGAAACATTGATCAGTTGCCTCTCACACACCCCCACTGGGGACCCAGCCCACAACCCAGGCCTGAGCCCTGACCTCGGATCAAACTTGTGACCTTCCAGTTTACAGGCTGGCGCTCAGTCCACGGAGCCACACCAGCCAGGGCGACATCTGTCTTTCCTAACTGGACTTCTGTGGAACATATTAGGTTATGATAAAATTTAACACATGTTAAAATATTCAAAAGATGCCCCCCTCTTCTTAAATTCAGAGTTAATGAAGGGGTGTGTTTATTGCAGTCATGGCAGGGACTCGGTGGGACATTAAAACTCATTGAATTGATGGCTAGTGAGACTGTTTTAAATATTGCCAACCTCACTTTTCAATCTCTTTCTCTCTCCCTTGTCCCTCCCCACACCACTTTCTTCCTCTGTACTGAATTTATTGGGCTGACACCGGGTAACAAAATTCTGCAGGTCACAGGCGAACCGTTCTCCAGCACATCGTCTGTACCCTGTACGGTGTGTACCACCCCTGCCAAGCCTCTGTCCATCACCAGTTATCCCCCAGCCCTTCCCCCACCCCCTCTGCAGTCACTATACTGTTGCCCACATCTGTGAGGTTTTTTTTCCTCTTTTTTGCTCAATCCCTTAACCCCCAGCCTCCCTGCCACACAGCTGTCAGCCTGCTTTCTATGAGTCTGTGTCTGTTTTGCTTGTTAGTTCATTAGATTCCACGTATGAGTGAAAAAGATGCCCCCATTTAAAGCTTTATGATTGTGAGTTGACTCACACGATTAAGAAGGGGGTTTGTCCCTTTTTTCCTTTTTTATTATTCCCCCTTTCCAGGAAGATACCATGGAGGTGGAGGAATTCCTGAAGGAAGCTGCGGTGATGAAGGAGATCAAGCATCCTAATCTGGTGCAGCTATTAGGTGAGGAATCTTTCCTGAACCATAGGTTGCTCAAAGATGCCTGTCCCCGACTCCGTTATCTCCACGTCCGCCTTGAATCACTGGTGAAAGCTCCAAGTGTGAATTGACTGCAATAAGTGGCTGTTACTTTAATTAGCAAGCTCTGTGTTTAAAAGCTGCCCAAGAAACAGTGGCCTGGATTAATTGCTATGTATAAAATGGCCCAGTTTGTGGTAATTGCCCCAGATTCAAAGTTCAGAATTATTCAAAGTGATTACAAATGAAAAGCTTGCACAAAATAGACATCAAACAGCTGTCGACAAGAAGCATGTTACACGTTATGGCCACACCCATCAGTTTACCTTACAGGCAGGAAACATGCTCTAGTAGGTTGGCTTCTCAGCTGTTCGGGGCACAGAGAAGCCAGTGTCTGCACCCTTTGCCCTTTTCAAAATAGGGCCACTTTCTTTGTGTGTTCAAATTGAGCCAAACTGTCCCAGAGGAAATAATTTCCTGTTGGTTCTTTACAGGGACTTCATCAAGTATTTGACTATGGAACAATTATAATCTTTTTACAAAGCATGGTTCCAGGCTGGGCTCACACAGTCAGCATACGCACAATTGTGGTTACTTTCAGATAAGCATCGTTAGCATGCAGTTGGGAATGAGAATCATAGGCATACAATAGAGAACTCTTGAAACTTTGGTCTTCCTGACCCTTTATGGAATTAATTCAAGTGACTCTGCCTTTGCCCAAACAGCAGATGCTCAAGTGCATATGAATTCCCAGAAATATCTAATGGAAGCAGAGACTCCCTTATCAACCATCTTCTCAACTCGGCCATGTTATTTTCAGAGAATGTGATGGCAGGAAGGGAAAAGGTTACTGCCTGGTTAGATTCGAAAAGGTGTCGATTATTTTTGCCGGATCGGTTTGGAATGCTTGCGTGCGTGGTGATAAAACAAGCTGTGTTCTTGAACTGTCAGGCGTGTGTACTTTGGAGCCTCCGTTTTACATCGTCACCGAGTACATGCCGTACGGGAACTTGCTGGATTACCTCCGAGAGTGCAACCGAGAAGAGGTGACAGCAGTCGTGCTGCTTTACATGGCCACGCAGATCTCTTCCGCCATGGAGTACTTAGAGAAGAAGCACTTCATCCACAGGTGGGTAGAACCTGGTGATGGCGGACGATTAACCACGTGGCCACCGTGCTTGTCATGCAGATGAAGGGAGGAATGCGAGAACTTCCCGGAAATCTTCAGCTGATTCAGGAAAGTCATTTTCCCTTTCACATTATGATGTCATTTCCAACTTATGAACCTACGTACCCTGATTAAAATATTAATGAGGGGCCTGTGTTCTTCTCAAAACAAAAAGCTCTTTATTTTGCCCAGGACTGTATTCAGTAGCCTTTTGCTTCATTGAGTGGTTAATGTAAAGAACAGCTTTTGGTCTTAGTAAAGAACCGAAACCTTGGAGGAAGCGTTGGTGTCTGTGGCTCCCCTCTGCAGTCTGTCCCCGTGTGCGGGTGATCCGTGGACAGCACGGGCGCAAACTGTGAGGATCCGCTTGTGCACAGATTTTTTTCATAAGTACAGTACTATAAATGTAGTTTTTCTTCCTTACAATATTTTTTTTTAATTTTTCTTTTTTTTTTAATCAGTATGTTTTAATTGTTGATATTGTACAGTTTTCTGTCTTTTACCCTGCCCCAGCCCACCACCCCAGCCCTCCCCACCTACCTCCCATTTCCACCCCCCCATAGTTTTTGTCCATGAGTCCTTTATACTTGTTGCTCTAAACCGTTCCCCTTTTCCCCTGAAATTCCCTCCCCTCCCACTCTGGACACTGTCAGACTATTCTCAAATTCAGTGTCTTTGTTTATATTATGCTTGTTTGTTTGTTTTGTTGATTAGCTTCCTGTTAAAGGTGAGATCATATGGTATTTGTCTTTCATTGCCTTACAATATTTTTAATATCATTTTCTCTAGCTTTATTGTAAGAATAAAATACATGATACATATAACATACAAGATGCGTGTTAATTGGTTGTTAAGGGTAAGGCTTCCAGTCAACAGTAGGCTATTACTAGTTAAGGTCTGGGGGAGTCAAAAGTTACACGTGTATTTCTGGCTGCGCGGCATGGGCTGGGTGTGGGGTTGGTAGCCATAAGCCCTGCATTGTTCAAGGGTCAACTGTGCTCATGAATAGGAACCCGTTTTCTGAAGCCTGCTTTATTCAGGCATCATGTAATTGCCTCTTAATGCGCACAAGTGATGCATAATTAGCGGCTTTCTACCATGTTAGCGATTGTCATAAAATAGTATCTGTCAGCACTTGACCTATGAACTCTGCGTGTAGCACAGAGAACCAAGACGAGAGCATGCACGGTCACTTTCCTCGCTGTCCAGATGGAGTCACACCAGGGTTCTCTTCCCCACAGAGATCTTGCCGCTCGGAACTGCCTAGTGGGGGAAAACCATGTGGTCAAAGTGGCCGATTTCGGCCTGAGTCGACTGATGACTGGAGACACCTACACCGCTCATGCTGGAGCCAAGTTCCCTATTAAATGGACAGCCCCGGAGAGCCTTGCCTACAATACCTTCTCAATTAAATCTGACGTCTGGGGTGAGGTTGGGAGGGGCTTCCTCCTGCACGTGTTGCTTTATTTTCTTTATAAACGCTCTTAACTCTCTAGAGGTTCTCTTTTATATGACCAGTATCCTCTGCCTTCACCCCCACCCTCCTCAAGTATTTATTGAATACCTACTATCTACCAGGCATTGAAGCTAGGCACATAGCATAGGAAGAAGTATAAAGAAGAAAGTAACAAATAAATACAGCCCCTGCTTCAAAGAGCTCACAGACCAGGTCTCATACTGCACCGGCCTTCTAACGACCCTCCCTCCGTGAAGTGCCCCATTTTCCGCAGGAGGTGTCGGTGCTGGTTTGCACAGCACCGGGGCACACATTGTAGCCTCCTCTTCTCAAGGAAGGCCTGCTGAAGTCTCACCTAGAATGCATCCCAGCAGCTGGCCTTGTTTCTGCCGCCACGAAAAGCTGTGTGATTTAGTGGAGGCTCATGGACTGAACCAATCTGAAAATTTGGGTGGTGGGCCAACAGAAATAGTCATGGGATTCTAAGTCACTCTTTACCAAAAATCTCAAACTCAGAAATAACCTGTGACAAAATTGAGCAAATTCTTTTTTCTAGGGTGAGTTTTAAATGAGTTCATTTTTTTTATTTACTCCTCTACTGTTTGCTGACATAAAAAACTGTGAAACTCATTAAGTAGATCATAGATTGTTCTCAGAATAGTTTGATTACGCCCCAGACTTCATGTGTGGTCATAATTTATTCTCCTTCATTGTAATAAAGGACATCTAAATAAAAGATGGGAAAATATAAAGAAAACCATCTTGACGTTATATCTGAAGTGTTCCTGTAACAGATATCTTAGAAGGACAAGGCATACTATAACACTTAGAAGGTATAATGTGGGTAACTGTTACCCAGTATTTGAAAGATAATTACCTAATGGTATAAAATAAGTAATGATTCAGAGACAAAACATTAAGCTCCTTTTTATCATCCCTTTTGCAGCTTTTGGGGTGCTGCTGTGGGAAATCGCTACGTATGGAATGTCACCGTACCCAGGCATCGACCTGTCTCAGGTCTACGATCTACTGGAAAAGGGGTATCGAATGGAGCAGCCTGAAGGATGCCCCCCCAAGGTTTACGAACTTATGCGAGCATGTGAGTATTTGTGCATATTTTAATTTTGAAGGTGCGAGTCAGCAATTCAGGGTGATTAGCCAAGGTGGAAACATTCCCCGTCCCGTCGTCGTTAGACTGGCTCTAACCTCATGGCACACAGAGAGCTGGCCGCTGCCCAGCCAGTCGGTGTGTCATGTGCTGTGCCAGGGAGTCTCACTAGGATCCTGAGAGTCATCGTCTAGGGCTGAAACAGTGAGTCGGTTTCCCCAAGTCATTTGCACGTTTAACAGGATGACATGAAATTGGGTGTGGAGCATAGTGGGGGGGGGGGGGCTGCCTTCAACTGGATAAAAACGATTGCTCAAGAGTAGGGGGGACATTCGAAAGTTACCTCTGTGATGAGTTAACAAAGCCTCTGACTTCTCGAAGATGGGAAAAGTAAGAAGGTGATATAGTCAGTGAAGTTGCAGTTGTGTTTGAGTATAAACCTTATTTTCTCGTTGAGCATGGGCATTGCCTACTGCCCCGTCTGTGTCCAAGATGGACTCCAAGCTCCTCCTTTCTGGTAGCCTGTTTTATTTCTGAATATGTGCAGCTCAGGATTTCTAAGGTTAAAGTGGGTTTGAAGAGAAGTCTAACGACTTTTATTTTTCCAGAGGCAGAGAACTTGCCATTCTCTAAACTGCCTCCTCACCCTCCCCGTCCCTGCAGTGGAGGGAACAGGAGCTGAGGCTGCGTGGGGGAGCCTGACCTAGGAAGTGGGGTCACGGCCCTCCGAGTCAAACTTCGAGGCAGCCGCCTCACTACCCTTTGACTGTGCTATAACTCTGCCTGCATGAGCACACATTACAATGCGCGGACTCACTCTCGGGGGCGGGGGGCCTGGGTATTTGATTTCTGCAGGGAGCTTTCTATATTTCCTCCTTTCGTTACCTAGGCTGGAAATGGAGCCCCGCCGACAGGCCCTCTTTTGCTGAAACACATCAAGCTTTTGAAACGATGTTCCATGACTCCAGCATTTCTGAAGGTGAGAACCTGGTGGGTTGCTTTCGGTGGCTGCTTCTGGGTGTTGGTGATGATAACATTTCAAAAATGATGGCTTCTTCTGGCTTGGGACTCCATTTCAGGATATCGAATTAATTTTGGGCCTTTATCATTCTTGTGTTCCTTCTTTTTTTTCCTATTTTTAATTTCTTCATGTTTCTATCATATCATTGGTTTTTAATATTGAAATTATATTTTAATTACAAATTCAGTCTCTTCATAAAGAAAACAAGTTCAGTAGTTCTTTAAGCATTAACACTGTACCTACAAAGGCAGAACCAGGTTGTAAAAGCAATATCCAGAAACTTATTTCTGGTTATAGATCTTAAGGAAATAATTAAGGGTATAAACAAAGAGCTACAAGGTTGTTACATTACAATGCAGTTTATAACATTGGAAAATTAAGAACAATTTAAATATTTAGTGGGCTGTTAATTATATCCATATAATGAAATATCTCAAATGATATTCTTAAATATATTGACATAGGAGTTCAGCGTGAGCATGTTAAGTTGTGCCGTGAACAGTGAGAACCCTTTTCTTATCTGAAAAACCAAGGATATGAATATGTACAGGCAGTTTCCCACTTTTGTGTATAATGCCTTCCTAAAATTACCGCATAAGCACCTGCAAAAGGCAAGCAATAAACTTGTTATGAAGAGAGACTCTCTCTAGAGAGCTAAAAACACAACATCTTGGTTGTATATACTTGCCTACTAGGCACTTCGGTATAGTTCCAGAATTTTATAAATATTTTTTAAATTTTTCCTTTCCTAATTGAACACAGAACTTACTGCTTAAGTTCAAGTTTAAAAATACTGGAAGAAGAAGTCAGGCAAGTGGATTTCTGTAGCTTCCCTTAGTGTTCTGTCACGTCCAGGGGAGAAGGACAACAGCGGCCTGTCGCAGAACCCTCGTGTCCTCTGCGTGCCTCCCTCCCGTGGCGTCGGGGTGGTGGCAGTCGTGATTATCGGGCCAGAGAGTAGGGTCCCTTTCTCTGATACTGTTGTGTCAACTTTTAGCTTCCGTTGAATCCTTAAATACTTCTCCTCTGGAAAATGCTGTATTCTCTTGGAAAGTCAGCCCTTATCAGTTTTCAAAGCTAATTTCAATTCACAGTTGCTAAATAAATTTAACATTCTTCAACCCATATTTTATTGACATTTAATCTGTGGCAAGGACTGTACTAGGTCCGAGGACTCAGAGATAGGACACAGTTCCTACCTTAAAAGGATGCACTTATGACTTGTAAATGAAGCAAACCTAACTCAAACTTTCTTAAGGATTAAGAGGAGGATTTACTGGCTCATAACCAAACTGGGAAGGCAGAAAGGTGCTAACCTCAGGGTCAGTTGAAGCCATGGACTCAGGTAGCTTCGGGTTTCCCTCCTTCCTCAAGCCACCCCCACCCAGTATCTCTTCATCTTTGCTTTTGTGTTGGCCTCATCCTCAGAATCCTCCAGGTGGCCTTGGACACGGTTGTCAGCATCCCTGAGGTCATGTTGGTCTCCCAGCTGCTGTGTACAGCGCAGGATGAAAGGAATCTCATTGCATAGGCTTGGGTTAGGTGCCATGTACCCACTCTTGGGGCATGTTGACTTTTAAAAACAATTACCCAACAAGTTGTACAGTCACAAAATTTTACGGTTTCATTAATCCTACTGGCTTCATTTTTGTTTAGGAATGAGTAGCAAATTACATCTTTGCTTCAGTGAAAGCCACAGAGCCCGTGGCCAGCTCTAGTCAGCAGGGTTCACTGATGGGCGAACCCTTTCTCAGGAGCCTCATTTACTTCAGTTGCAGGGACTGTATCTACCTTCCTTTTTAGTACAACGTGCAGCCGAAAATAAAGGTACCCGCAGACATATGTCTGCCCTGTTCAGCCTCTGAACAGGGACTCAGCGAGTGGGGACAGTGAAGTGACGCGTAGCCGTGGGAGGCCATGCTCGGGGTCGCTCCTCAGCAGAGGAGAACGGAGTAGGACAGTGAGACCCTCTGTGTGCCTGCCCCAGAGTGGCGGCCGTTAGGTCCCACGGGAAACCCCGACAGCGCAGAACTGGAAGGCAGGCAGAGGAGCCAGGACGCGCGCACGGTGCCGGCGGGAGCGTGGGTCGGCGCAGCCATTTGCGGGGACAGTTTGGCAGGGAAAGGCTGAGTTGACGCGTGCCCCGCGCCCACCAGTCCTGCCCCGAGTGTGTGCCCAGTGGCCGTGCAGGCAGCTGTGAAGCGGATGACGCAGCAGGGTGCCCCCAGCAACGTATTCATAGTAGCCGGAAACCAGACACAGGAGAACGGGTGGGCTGTGGCGTATTCTCGCGTTCAAACAGCGCGCAGGAGCGCGGAGAAAACGCTGCCACGGGCAACACCGTGGGTGAGCCGTAAACACAGCGCTTAGCAAAAGAGGCCAGACGAAAGGAGCGCGTGCTCCGAGACTCCATTTACACATTTTAGGACCCCGTTCTCCAGTTCTCGTGCGGTTGTGTGCCTTTTCTGAAAAGAACTTTGCTCTGCCAGGACACTGTTTCTATCAGCCTCCTTGTCTTCCTCGCAGAGGTAGCCGAGGAGCTGGGGAGGGCCGCCGCCGCCTCATCTGTCGTTCCCTACCTGCCCCGATTACCTATGCTTCCGTCCAAGACCCGGACGCTGAAGAAACAGGCGGAGAACAAGGAGAATATTGAAGGGGCCCAAGATGCCACGGACAATTCTGCTTCCAGTTCAGCACCAGGTACGAGTCCCTGGGCAGGCAGAGTCAGACCGCCTCGTCTGAGGAGCCCTGCGCTGCTCCCGGGCCCACTTCCCTGCCCGTCTGCCCCGAGGCAGGTGCAGCTGGCATCTGTTTCGCTGTCCACGCTCGTCCTCAGCTCTGCAATGCCAGGGTCAGGAGTCCTGGTCCGCACCCCCGCCCTGCCCCCCGCATGCAGTCTGCCTCCCGCTGCGTTTCCTTAACTCTCGCTTCCCGAGTGCTTACCACCTGGGCGGTTCTGGCAGACGCTTCCTCAGTGAACCTGATAGTGAGGCCAGGTGGTTTGCAGAGAAGAGGTGAAGGCCCAGGTAACGATCAGCAGGGCATTTCCTCCCGTCTCTGTCCCACGTCACATTTGGAACAGTGATCAGTGTGAAATGGTAACGTATCTGTCAGTTTCCTCTGAGCCCTGCTGCCACCCGACGTTTGATAGATGCCGACAAAACTCTAACAATTCAGCCTTAATAACTCGAGTGTAACGGAGTACCTTCTTGTATTTCACATTACTGATTGGCCGTTTCTCATCAGGGTTCATTAGAAGTGCACAGGCCCCCAGTGGGTCCCCAGCACTGCCTCGAAAACAAAGAGACAAGTCACCCAGCAGCCTCTTGGAAGATGCCAAAGAGACATGCTTCACCAGGGATAGGAAGGGAGGCTTCTTCAGCTCCTTCATGAAAAAGAAAAATGCTCCCACACCCCCCAAACGCAGCAGCTCCTTCCGAGAAATGGAGAATCAGCCCCACAAGAAATATGAACTCACGGGTAACTTCTCATCTGTTGCTTCTCTACAGCATGCTGATGGGTTCTCTTTCACTGCTGCCCAGCAAGAGGCGAATCTGGTGCCCCCAAAGTGCTATGGGGGGAGCTTTGCACAGAGGAACCTCTGTCATGACGACGGTGGCGGGGGTGGGGGCAGCGGCACTGCAGGGGGCGGGTGGTCTGGCATCACAGGCTTCTTTACTCCACGCTTAATCAAAAAGACACTGGGCTTACGAGCAGGTAAACCCACAGCCAGTGATGACGCTTCCAAGCCTTTTCCAAGGTCAAACTCTACATCTTCCATGTCCTCAGGGCTTCCAGAGCAGGATAGGATGGCAATGACCCTTCCCAGGAACTGCCAGAGGTCCAAACTCCAGCTGGAAAGGACAGTGTCCGCCTCTTCTCAGCCAGAAGAGAATGTGGACAGGGCCAGTGACACGCTTCCCAAAAAATCAGAGGAAGGTGCCGCTCCAACCAGGGAGAGACCAAAAGCCAAACTTTTACCTAGAGGAGCCGCAGCTCTTCCTCTGAGAACCCCCTCTGGGGACCCAGCCATTACAGAGAAGGACTCCCCAGGGGTGGGGGTGGCTGGAGTGGCAGCGGCCCCCAAAAGCAAGGAGAGGAATGGTGGGGCGCGACTCGGCATGGCTGGAGTCCCAGAGGATGGCGAGCAGACAGGCTGGTCCCCAGCCAAGGCTGCGGCCGTCCTCCCCACCACTCACAACCACAAAGTGCCCGTCCTTATCTCCCCCACTTTGAAGCACACCCCAGCCGACGTGCAGCTCATCGGCACGGACTCTCAGGGGAATAAATTCAAGCTCTTGTCGGAGCATCAGGTCACATCCTCTGGAGACAAAGACCGACCCCGCCGGGTGAAACCAAAGTGTGCCCCTCCCCCGCCACCTGTGATGAGACTACTGCCGCACCCGTCCGCGTGCTCAGACCCCACGGAGGAGCTGGCCACCCCAGCGGCCACACAGCCCGCGTCGGAAACGCAGGAGGGAGGGAAGAAGGCCGCTCCGGGGGCCGCGCCCGGCGGCGGGAAAGCCGGGAGGCCTGCGGCACCTCCCCCTCAAGTGCCTCTGCCCACTCCTTCCATCTCGCCTGCCAAGATGGCCAACGGCACCGCGGGCCCTCGAGCGGCCCTGAGGAAAGCCAGGCAGGCGGCCGAGAGGGTCTCAGCGGACAGAGTCAGCAAGGAGGCCCTGCTGCAGTGTGCGGGCCTGCTGTCCAGCGCGCTCTCGGAGCCAGTGCCCAACAGCCAGCTGGTGGACACGGGCCACCAGCTGCTCGATTACTGCTCGGGCTACGTGGACTGCATCCCGCAGACTCGCAACAAGTTCGCCTTCCGAGAGGCCGTGAGCAAACTGGAGCTCAGCCTGCAGGAGCTGCAGGTGTCCTCGGCCGCTGCCGCCGGGCCCGGGGCCAACCCTGTCCTCAATAACTTACTGTCGTGTGTGCAGGAAATCAGCGACGTGGTGCAGAGGTAGCCACTGTCCGCCTCGTGGGGAGATGCACACGATTCCCAGGGGAGGGGGGCGGGACTTGTTTTCCTGTGTTCTCGTTTTCGAAAAATGAAAGACTGATACTTGAGTGTGTCCATGTGAAGTACCTCAGCTCTCTGAGATCTCACGTTTACAGGTTCATCTCAAAGAACAGAAAGCAGAACTCCCAGGAGAGGGAAAGCGGACGGGGCCGGAAGCTGCACTGGAGCATCAGGGAGCGGGGGCGTGTGGTGCCGTGAAGGACGGGGTGCAGCCATTCTTACCGGGGCTGGTGCGAGGTGGTCAGGCAGGGCCGCCCCCTGCGGTGCCGCAGGCCTGTGCACAAGACGGGCTGGCTGTGGGCTGCAGTGGCTACCCCTGGTGGTGACGCTCCGCCTCACCCAGCAGATTTAGGGGGCCGGAGAACGGGAAGCTGCGAAGGTACCGAGTGATGTTTCTTCCGTGCAAGGCTCTTGGAAGTGGCTTTAAGCCTTGCTTCCACAAGGTCACCGCTGCAGTAAGAGCCGCATATGGGAGTGCTGGAACTACAAAGCCGGCCCTGTCTGCGCGCTGCTGACCTGTTTTCTTTGGTGTGTTAACTGGTGCGGGAGGGAAAGAATGCTAGGATCTCGAAACCCCCTCCTAAAGTCTCGTATTGGTCAACAAGCCATTTCTCCCAGTCTAGTCTGTCACTCCCTGATGGACGGGGATGGGCTTCCTGCTGGCCGATGCCCGACTGCGCACCGTAGGGTAGGGGTCTCTGTAGTGGTCCTTCCCTGCCCCCTGCTGGGCAGGCCGTCTTCCTTCAGTCCTGGCAACAAGCAGGCACTGACCCGCCTTGACTTTGAAGTTAGTGGTCATGGGCAGGTCCTCACAGTGCAGTCCTTTTCTGAGGCAGCGCCCTTCCCACTGGCGTACAGGTCAGAGCCTTGGGCAGCTGTGTGTTTCTTCATCACCAAAAACACCCAACCAGGGGGCTCCCCTCGAAAGCCCACAGCCAGGCCCAGGGGTCTGGGACTGAGGCGGGGGAAGCTGGTTTGGTCCTCATGGCTGTTTCCTTGTACCTTTCCCTTCCCTCCTCACCTTAGACCCAGACCAGGTGGGAAGTACAGAGAAGCACACTCACTGTCTCTGGCTTTCTGATGGATCACCCCAGGTTACTCTCACGTGCTTTTCTCCTTGCACATGCCCCCCCCCCCATCTTTGTGCTTGTTTGTAAAGATCACATTGGGAACAGTCTTTGATGCTTATTTTAATACCCTTTTAAGAATGTTTAATTGAAGGAGCACATCATTTCCAGGGAACACTAATTAGATCCTGGAAACCTAATGACTTCACCCTCCAACATGTTTTGCCTCTGAAAGATAATCCTTTTTCTCCCCTACTCATTTAGAATGATGGAAGTTAATTAGGATTGCAGGGAGCTGAATCTAATTGGTTAGATAGTATTAATATTCTCAGTATCAGGTCTAATCCCAGTTACCACTTCATTCTGTTTTTAAAGCTTTATGACCCCTCCCCCAAGGAGAACCCAATACAAAAAAATAAACACATTATTTTTTCCTTCCAAGGGAAAATTAGGAAGATAGGAATTCAGCATTGATGGGCAGCGAATTGCCTTCTTGCCTCAGTCATCGATCCACCGTCGGGCCACTGCCCATCTGTAAATCCATTAAGTGATGGTAATGATCCTGGTCCTCCGGGTGCTTTGCACACAAGGGGAGGCCCGTCCTCCGAGAGCCTCTCTGGAAAGCTCTTCAGTGCGGGGTTGTCACGGTGAATGGCTTTTCATTCTCTTCTTTGCTCAGTAGCAGATCACGAAATTTCGAACTGTTAAGATTATTTTAATTGGGCTGGAACACTAAGAGGGAAAAACTATGTTTTGGATAGTTTGGCATCTTCGACCAAGGAGGAAATTTAGTTTCCATCGGAAAGAAAGGAAACCTTGATTCTTACCATGGCAGCTCGAAGGGAGGCCCAGGCCAAGAGGAGGGGTTGGCAGGGAGGAGACCATGCTGGGCATTCCTTGCTGGGGCTGGCGGTCCGGTCCCTGCCTGTGTCCTGAAGATGCAGCACAGGCAGCTGGCGACGCGGTTAGTCTCCTTGTGGCGGCTGGAGGAGCAACTCGTTCCCGTGACCGTGAGCGGGGACGCGAAAGCCAGCGGCCCCACGCCCGTCTCCTTGGCCACTCCCCTTCTTCGTGTACTTCCATAAACTTGAAAGCGTTTTAGCAATTCGCCTTTTAAGGGTGGGGCAGGGAAAGCTAAAACTTTAGAATATTTTATGCTGCTTTTTAAGTTTATCCCTGACATTGTGGGATGCAAGTTGAGGGATTATAATTGTTTTTCAGGGGATTATTTTTTTTCCCTAAGCAAGGGATCTTTCCTTGAGAGCTCTGGAAATAAGCCTTGGAGGATCACTACTGAGTGTGTTTACGCTCCCCAGTTTCTTCATGCTGAAGAATAGTCTGGCGGGTGGGGGCTGTGTCTTACTCAGGGGCAGCACCAGGCTCTGTCTTGCCTACAGTAGGTGCTCAATAAGTTAACGAGTTGAGTTTTCGCAACACTGTCAATAGTAGCATGGGTTTTTGCAGCATCCCCCACCCCCGTCCATGTGATGCTTGAACTGTGGAGCTTCAGGACTTGAGGGCTCAGGGTGACGGTTAAGAGGCACTGTCAACTTAGGAAAGTGTAATTTGCTGGTAGGTTTTTCCTTTTTCTACTTGAAAAGGACCAGATTTAAAAAAAAAACCAAAAACCTTATGTAAGTTTAAAAGTTTGAGTTCAAAGCAAAAACTGCTTCTAGAAACTAAAAATGTAGTTTAATTCTATCTGGCTTAAAAGCAAAGCAGAGAGCAGGAGCCAAAACACTTCTGTAAAATGTTGAGAACTGTGATGTTTCTCTCTCACACATACACACACACCCCTTTGGCTGCCACAGCTTGAACCCTTTCGTGTACAGATAATACAATTTCAGTTTAGATTTCTTACCTTAAAATGCAGTGTTTTGTGTGGCATAATAAATTTTCATTATGCTTTACATGAAGTATTTTCTTAAAAGGCTTTGTGTAAAGTTAAAATGTGTATATTTTCCTACACACTTCCGTCATGATTTTCAGAGATATAGCCTTAAAAAAAAATGTTGGCCCTAAGGAAAGTCTGTCAGTGTTTTTCCAGATGACTTTTGTACATTGAGGTCTTCATTGGAGCCCCTTACCTAGCTGCATTTTGGGGTTTAAATTAGAATTCTCTTATAGTTCAGTTGGAAGTTGGCTAATAAAATAGTGCCCAGTCCATGAAATACGATGGCTGCTGACGCACAGCCCATGTTTATTTAACTGAGGCCGTGGAGCTTTCGAGTTGGAGATGCAGCACGGAGGGGGACTGAGAGTTCAGACTCTGCAGCCAGTCTAGAAGGCGAGTCCTTTCCCCTTCCTGAGCCTTAGTTTCCTCGTTGGAGAACAGGGATGATAATAGTAACTACCTCGGGGTTGTCTTAAGGATTTAATGATAATGTATATAAGATGCTTAGCTTGAGTGCCTGACACATAATGAGCACTCCATAAGTGTTAACTACTATAATTATTATTAATAAACTTAGTCCAGTGAGTCTTCGCCAGGAATGTGCAAGAAAATCCCCTGTGGTTAAAAAAAAAAATGAAAGGAAGAACCTGATGTATTGATCAGAATTCCCAGTGGGGCGAGGCCTCGGCCACTGTTGTCCAAGAATCCCTCTCAGTTCCCAGCACCCAGCCCTGTCTGAACACTGTTAACACCCCACCCTTTACAGCCTAAGAAATTGGAAGAGAGGACAGTTAAGTCACCGGCCCGTGATCTCAGCAGTCCTTAGTGGCAGAGCCCCAGCTAGAGTTGGGGCGTCTCCGTCACTCCAGCTAGAGTTCCCGCTGCCTTGAGAGACCCTGCTGAGAACGTGGCTCAGATCGACAATCAGCCCGCGCGGTGCCACGCGATTTCCGGAGCACGGGCTCGGGGCGCTCCTGGACCCGAGGGGCCGGGGTGCCGCGCGGTGGCGGCGCCAGCAGAGTGGGCGTCTGCTCGAGCTCGGAAACCGAGAACGTCATGTGGTCGTCCTTGGGGACGGGCCCGGCAGTCCGCACTTTGTGACAGAGAAACGCCAACTTCAGTTTTAACAAACCTAGTGCTACATTCCTTTTTCTTAAAAAAAAAAAAAACTTTATTCCGTGCCATTTGAATAACTGAAATCGTGTATATGAAAGCACTTTGAGGAAAAGTATCAAATGTACTATGACTGTAAGGTTGTGTTAGTAATGTCTGTTGGCAGTGAAACCAGCTGGCTCCATGCTGACGGACACACAGACTTGACCGTGGGGGCCCTGAGACCGCAGACCCCCCCTGCAGTGTGTCCCCTCTGTGACAGCAGTCCCCTCTGTGCTGTGGCGTTTACTATAAACATGAAATGGCTGTAGTCACCTGCAGGCACAGTAAGGATTTCACTAAAGTTGTAGCTCAGTGCTCTTAACTCCAGAAAACTAGGGACCAACATTCTGGTTTAATCATAAGCATTAAAAATAGCAATGGGTCCTCACTCCAGAACAGGGGAGCCCTTGCAGGGACCTCGACTCCAGGAGGAGGCTCTCCTGGTCCTGAGTGCCTGTCCGCTGCACGTCAGCCGCCGCGCGCCCCGGACACGGGGGGAGCAGACGCATGCCCGTTGATGTGGACAGTGTCCTTTCTCACCCGTGTCCAGCGTGGGGTGGTTGCTGCTGCTTTTCAGGGGCAGGGGGCACGGGGCGAGAGGAGGAGATTGGATGGCTGTAGATCCAGGGGGTGTCGGAAGTTACTTGCAGGATTTCCTGCTGGTTGTAAATGAGCTTGACCTTCATCAACCGTGCTTATCTTTTTTCTGAGAAGAGTAGCTGAGCGGAGCTTCCTGCGAGACTGTAAAATACCCGGGAGTGCACTGCGTTGGCGGCCACTCAGTTCAGCTGTGCTGCCTTCGGACGTCTCCCGCCCCCGTCCACGTTTGCTGCCGGGTGCTCTCACCACCGTCAGGCTCGGCCCCCACCCCACAGGAGCTCACCCTGGGCTGCCAGCGTTGTCTGCAGTTTCTTTCCTGACGGCCTTTGGGTTCACTGTCACGCTTGTGTTAATTTGGGGCTCGCCTCTGCCCTGAGCACTCTTGACCAGTCCTCCTCATGTAGCCGGGTCTCCAGAGACGCCTTCCTTACGTGTTTACGAAAGCTCTCCAGCTGCCTGCATCTCTGTCTCCGTGTCTGTCGAGCCAGGAGCCCCATTCTTTTGTAAATGCCTGATTCCGTTTGAGAGACGTGGGCGCCGGAGGGACAGTGGAAAGGCAGCCCCAAGCAAGGGCCCCTGACGACCCAGGGAAACGGCCGCTAGCCCTAGTCCGGAGGAATGCCTTGGCTGGTTCTAAACCCTGGCCCACTGGTGACAGGATGGATGTGTCTTTGGGGAGAGTCAGTTCTGCAACTCCCAGACTTAAAAAAAAAAAAAAAAAAGAACAACAACCCAAAAACTAATGTAAGGCTTGCTTTTTTTAAGCGGGCCAGTGGTGCCTGGCATGATTACAGGTACCTGACCTGTTACTGCCCACCCCTGCCTGCCCGCCTGCATCACTGGGGAGTGTGGGTGGGCCTCGGGGCTGCACCCTGCTCCAGAGTGGCCCCCCGGGGACTAGCTTAGCACCAGCCTGTCTTGCGTGAAGTTTACTGCGCTGTCCAGAAAGATGAGTCTCTGCTCTGGTTTTGCTGCTTTTCATGCCACCAGCCGGGGTCTGTGTTCTATCCTGAGATACTGTGTACACAAGTGGTCTGACTCAGTGTCCTAGATCCCAGGGACAGGACGCTGGGAAAGGCCTCACGCTGTGGTGGTCAGGGTGAGAGGATCCGGCGCTTCTCCCCCCAGGAGGAGGTCTGGGCTGGCCAGCTGGCCTCCAGGCCGGCTTGCAAGGGGCAGCGATCATTCCTAGAGGATGTGCCTTCGGAGATGGGTCTGTGTGTAGCAGAGACGACTTGTCAGCTGGGTTGATGGGGCCTGTTGTTGACCTAGAACTGGTAAAAACGAGCGTGATGGGAGGCAGAGGTTCCGAGCCCCGGTCCGTGAGAACGTGGAGGTTCTTCCCGTGGGGGGCGCTGACCTGGCCCAGCACTGCACTGCCCTCCATCCTGCCCGGTGGGTGGGGGCGGGGCGCGTGGCTGGACCCTTCCCTTCCTTCTAGTGCACTCACTCCTTTGCTCCTGTGTACAATTATAAATCTGAAATTGTTTACATCTCTGAGGAAAAATGTACCCTTTGACCTCCTCATTGCTCAGCGACCCGAATACAGGAGGGGGGGCCGTTAACCCGAGGTCACGGACGGTGGGGGAGCGGGTCGCCACACCTGCAGACCCTCTGGGTGAAAGGCCGTCTCCTTCCCGTCAGAAGGCCAGGCCCAGCCGCATCCTCAGACACACCCTGCACTCGCCCTCTGTGTCTGTCCTTGTTTGTCACACGCTGGAAGCAGCACATTTCTGGGTCCTACATGTCACTCTGAACTTCTGAGCTGCCCCCACGGGGCTGGATGCGGTGGACACCAGCTGTCAAATGCCAGCAGGTTCGAAGGAAGGGAGGAGGTTGGCCGGGTCGGAACTTGTTTCGATGAGCTTCAGAGCCTTAAGATAGATTTAAAGTCGTGGATTTAAGCACCATAAGCTTTAGATGGAAAATGGGACTGCTGCTGAATAAAATACTCATATATTAGGATAATTTTCAGCAATTACAACAGCAGCACAGGTATGCCCGATGTTTCCTTGATTCAGAAGGCAGCGCAGAACGCAGCGTTGCGTCCGGGCCGCCAGAGCCGAATCCCAAACCCTGCGCGTGCGGTTCAGCGGCCCCTCTGCTGCGAGTGGCGGGGACGCCGAGGGATGTTTCTGGTCGGCGAGGGCCAGACTAGCCCACCTTCCTCCCTTCTGACGAGCTGTCTTTCACTGTGGCCACTGCTTTTGGAACTCCATCAGGAGAGCAATGTCCCGAGATCTTGAGAAAGCACCCTGATTAGGCTGTTTGTCCCCCAGAGACACTAGTGCTCAGCAGCTGGCACGGACAACGCGGTCCTCACCTGGTAGTGACGTGGGCGCCTGTGTGAAACCTCCCCCGGTCCGCCCACGTCCCATGCGCGCCCTGTCGTCGTGCCCACGGAGACAGGAGGGGTGGGTGAGGGGTCGGCAGGTCGTCGTCCTCTGTGGTTGGTGACACGAGCCGTGCCCTGGCCGGCGCGTTTGCCACCGACAGGCCACCCGAGTCGTGAGTCCGCGCTCAGACCTCCGTGTCCTGCGTGGAGCCCCCTTTGCCTCTCCGCAGTCGGGTTCTCTGATGCCTGTCAGCGGAGGGGCCCTGGCCTTACGTTCGCTTGGCAAGAATGAGTTTGACGTGGTGGTGGTGGTGGTGGAGGACAGAACCTTGTCCGGGACGCAGGCTTCAGTCTTAAAGCTCATCCCATGCTCTGCCGAAGGCCACGCTCTGCCAGTGTGTGCGGCGGCGCCCAGAGGGCGAGGTCCAGGGACCTGGTGCCGGGGGTGTGGCGGAGGGGTGCGGCGTGGCGGAGGGGTGCGGCGGGACAGCACGGGCTTCGCTGAAAACACGTCCGTCGTGGGTCACACGGCCGGTGGTGTCAGGTGTTTGTTCTTCATCGTTATTGTAATCTGTTTTCAGGTGTTCTGTTTTCTAATTTAATTCTCTCACCCTGTTGTCTGACTGTGAACTGCTAACAGTGTTAAACTTGATGTAAATAAATGAGGCCCTTGAAAGGGGAATGCTGTCCGCCTGTTGTCTCACAAGGCTTGCCAACTTGTGTTTTATTTTAAATAAAGGTTGCAATATTTTATTGGCGAAGTAGGCTTTTTGATTGGAGCATTCCACCGTCATTCCGACTGATGGGGGCTCTAAGCAGATTCGTCTCTCTCTGTGTGAAGTAGACGTCTGTAAGGTCGAGCAGCCTATTGTGGCCGTCACCCCCTGGTCACCCCCTGGTCTGTTCTTTAGAATGTCCTCTGGGGGGTGAGCGCTCACCCTTTGATGGATTCCACTTTTGGAAATGGCCAAAGGCATCATCTGGAGCCCAGCTGGTACCTAAGGTGGGTAACTCTCTGTGTGTGTGTGTGCGCGCGCGCGTTTGTCTGTCCGTCAGTCTGTCCAGTGGGAGGTAACTGTAAAATGAGCCCATTCCGAGGACAACTGCAAATAAATTCTGAAAGTGGTTGGACCAAAGTAGCGTTAAGAACAGGCATAGAACCTCACAGGGAACATTCTGCTCTTCTTCGACTTGGTCTTCAATTTTTTTTTTTAAACGCGGCGTTGCTTTTCAAACCGTGTGTTTTCAGTCAGTCCGAGGGGGCTGCACGCGGGTGGCGCCCGCACGCAGGAGCGCTCACCACCTTCCGTCCTTGCCTCCCACCTGCTTCCAGTTGGCTCGGGAGCCTGGTCCGCGTGTGCAGGGAGGACACTCCGGTTGTGTTCTCCCCTCCGTGCTCCCGAGACGTCTTCCACAGCGGGGACCATGGCGCTTGCAGAGGAAATGTCCTATTTTTGCGGAGGAAACCCGGAGATTGTTTTGGAAACAAGGTATTAGAGCACAGGAGCTGGAGTGGGGCCGTCCCGGGATGGTGCCCCCACCAACTCCTGCCTGGAGCTTGGGGACTCTGCCTGAGACACTTGCCCTCTCGGGGGCCCAGCTGTCTCGTTTTTACCTGGTGACGAAGTTGGCACCTAGGTCAGAGCAGTCAAGACCACCCAGTGCTGGGCACGGGGCCTGGCCCACGGTGAGTTCTCCAGTGTCGGCAGCCTCGCCGGGGTTCCCAGAACGAAAATGAAGGGGATGGTGCAGTCCTGACTTGGAGAACAGTGTCAAAACTGACCATTTTACCAGGTGGTTGTTACCTGAGCACTGGAATAACTGAGTCAGTCCTCGCAGCAACCCCAGGAGGTAAGTCCAGTTGTGCTCACTTTCTCATGAGCGGAAAGCGAGGTTAAACTGGCCTTGCTGGCTCCCCTGGTGTCACGCGGTGGTGCCTGGCCGGGCCATACCCCAGACAGGCGTTCGGAGCCCGTGCGTCCTGCCATCCGCCGGTTCCTGGGTGTGGGAGGGCTAGGCCTGGGCTTACAACATTGGACACGACTGGGCGCTGCGGGAAGGATGGCAGCTGAGGGACGCTGTGGGACGTACCTCTTATCGTGTATTGGTTTAGAGCGGGGTAATAGGTTCTGGTGGCCTCAATGTTCCTCCAGAGATGCCCCCAGGGGTGTCCAAATGGCCACCCACAGATGGCTATGAATGCAGCCCAACACAAAACTGCCCATTTACTTAAAACGTTGAGATATCTTTTGTTTCCGTGTTTGTGTCTTCCGTGTGTGACCCCGAGGTGGCCCCAGGCTGGACGCCCCGCTGCACCGGTGACGCATGCCCACGTGACTGTGCCCTTGGGGCCAAGCTGACTCACCTCCCGTGAGCGGCATGAGCCTGAGCTCCTTTAATTCACTTAACTGAGCATTTCTTGGGGATTTGCTGTGGCTCCGGCCAGGTGCTCCCTCACTGTGAGGACCCATCATTTGGGGGACACAGAAGTGTCGCCCTCCCCCAGGGCCAACGGATGTGATGACGTGGAATTCAGAAGTGGGGGTTGGGAAGGAACCGCGTGGAGCGCAGAGTGGGCGCGGTTCTCAGAACGGACTCTCTCTCTCTCCAAAGCTGGGGGCGCGGGAGCCCCGTTTCCCTGCGGGAGAGCGCTGTGCTGTGGACGGGAGCCTTCGCCGGGCGAGGTGGAAGTCGCCGGGCCCAGCAAAGCCGACTGAAGCGACCGCACCGTGCCCCCTGGCAGCCCGGTGAGTGCCCACACTCGCCGCATCCCCCGTCCCCATCAGTATCACCTGGCATTTGGAATGTTGCTGAGTGAGTAGGATTCCTAGGTCTTGCTAAGAAAGTAGGCTGAAGGTTTTAGAAAAATACACAATTTAATATTTACATATGGCACAGTGACGTCAAGGCTCCCAGCTTAAGACTTCTTTAAAAAAGCAGCAGAGAACAAACCTTGGCCTGCATCAGCATGATTCTAAAACGGTCACCCTGTACTCGCTCTCCCCGGGCCCGCTCACGACACGCTCACGACGCGAGCCGCCCCCGCCTGCAAACCTGAGCTGTACCCCCACCTGCCCCCGGTCCGCAGAACTTCCCTCCCCTTCCCTGTCACGGAGGGCCCTGCCACCTCGGGGCCCTCACCCGGGCCCAGGCTTCGGCGGGCAAGGGCGAGAGGCGGACAGGCTGGTGGGGTGTGGCTCTCGAAGGCACCAGGCGGTTTTAGGAGCAGGCGCTGGCTGCTGATTTAAGGCCTCCCTGTTACACGCTCACTCCTTGGGTGTGACTGCGCCGGCCCCAGGGTCCCGGTGGGGGAAGGAGGGCGGCTTGAGGCAGTTCCTGCCTCGCCCTCAGGGCAAGAAATAGCTGATGCGCTGGGCGATGGACTTGCACCCCTGCGAGGAGAAGCGCTGCTCCGCCTTGGGGACGTACACCATCATCCCCGCGATCTCATCCAGCATCTCCTCCGTGGGCGGGAGCCCCCGGCTCAGGAACGCGTCGCGCGCGCACAGTCTCACGTGACGGTACTCCAGCGGCAGGAAGGGGACGAAGAGGTCGATCAGGTTTTCCGTCACAAGGCGGCTGCGGCCAAAGCCGCTGTCTGGAACGGAGACCAGAGTTACATGGCGAGCCCGAGCTGGGGCTGCGCATGCGCCTGCGCCTGCTGGAGCTTCCGGGTGTCCTGGACCCTAAGGCCTGGACAAGGCTTGCTCGCGTGGCTGCCCCTGGAGGGCTGTCTGGAGCGTCGGGACCCCTCTGCCGTTCTGGGCCTGCTCCCAGGGAGCGCGCCGTGGCCAACATGGGGTGTGGGTGCCGGTGAGGCAGGAGAGGGGGCAGCGACACCACCTCCGACCGGAGGCCTAGCCCTGGGGTCTGCAAGCCTCCCAGCCCCGACCTGTATCTGCAGGGCCGGGGCAAACTCCCCTCTCAAAGCATTTTCAGAAAAGGAGTCCAGCTTTCTGGGTGTGTCCTGCGGTCTCGAGTCCCCCGTCCGCCTCAGAAGCACCCTAACCCCCGAGGCTTCGGTGGGTTACCTGTGGACGCTGCCAGCTCAGCCTGGAGGCGGGGCTCCAAGTGTCCCATGGCGACCTCCTCCCGGGGCCGTCCAGCCCGGAGCAGCTCCAGGGCCACCTCGTTGATGGCATCACCTCCCAGGTTACTGAAAGAGACAGAGCTCGCTGACAGGTCGCATTCTCACGTTCAGGTTTCACACGGTGAGCCGACCACGAAGGCAACCGCACTGCTGCCTGGGAGAACGGCCGCGGAGGGCCTGGGCCTCCCCTCCCCCGGGAGACCTTGTCACAGCTCCAAGGTCTGTACCAAGAAGACGCTGTCCTGCTGCGTCCCCTCTCCTCCCTGCCTTGTTCCCTTCTGACAGGCACTTACTGAGACTCTGCTGGATGCAGGGAACCCAGGCTCCCTGCTGACTTCCTGTGGAAGGAGGGGCGTGTGTGTGTGTCTCTCCAGGACAGCACAGCAAGTGCTGGTGTGGGCGCAGCTAAGGCCCAGGGAGGAGGCTTTTGTGCAAATACAGACCGAGTAGTGACCACAGGCTCGGGGCAGGCGCTCAGAGAGCTCGTGGGTTCAGGGGCTGGAGTGTGGACATGAAGGGTGGGTGGACTCATCAGGTGTCAGACTAGGAAAGGTAGGGGATGGTGTGGTGAGCTCGCCAGTTTTGCCCCCTCAGAACATCAGTGTGGGGCCGCAGGGGCTGGACCGAAGAGGCGCAAGGGCGGTTGCAGAGAGCCGGTCAGGGAGCTCTAGTAACGGTTTCCGCCGGGAGAGGACGCAGGCACGGGAGGCGAAGGGAAGGTTTTGGAAACACGGTGGGCGGACTCCTAACTGACAGCCGTTGGAGTGGCAGGAGGGGCCCTCAGAGAGAACCACGTGGACCCGGAGCTGCCTGCTGCCCCACCCCCAACAGAAGCTACTGCAGAAGGTGGAAACAGAGCTTGGATCTGCACATGCCCCGTGTTTCTCTGGGGCGTTGTGACATCATCGGGCAACTGGAAGTTTGGGTCTGAGGCACAGGGAAGAGGAGCGGGTTGGAGAGGTGAGGGGGAAAAGGGGTGAGAAGAAAGCTCAGTGCCACCGCGACAGAAGCTGGGAAGGAGCAGCGGAGGGCTGCCGGAGCTGCCTCTTTGGCCCACCCCAGCCCCACCCGCCACCACCTCTGCCCCCTCAGGCCCAGCAGAGGGAGGGCATGGGGACCCAGGGTCTTCCGTCTCTCACAAAGCCCTGACTGGCTCTCTGAAGCTCTCGGGCCGTTAACTCGAGTGTTTGTCCACTTAGCGTGCGTGCGTGTCCTGGGGGCCAGGCACAGAGGGGAAGCTGAGTGGCTCTCTTCCGGCCTAGCAGCTAAGCAGGGATGGCCAAGTACGTAGCCAAGGGATCCAGCGCCCCCTCCCCCAGCTGGAGAGCCTGGCAGCAACAAGGGGAGTCCCTGCCCCACCTGTCGCTCAAGTTCAGCCGCTGGGCTCAGCCAGACTTCCCCCAACACCTGGCCGCAGGGAAGCTGCCACCTCCCCACCCCCAGGCCTGCCCGGGAGGTCATCTCTGCACACAGCACCCTCAGCACACAGCGCCCGCTTGCGTCAGCCGAGGTAAGACTTGCCCACGGATTGCCTCATCCTGCTGCCCCAGGGGCAAAGGCAGTTCCCACGGGCGGGAGCGTGGGCGGGCAGGCAGGGCAGCTCTGCACCTTTGTCCCCACTTGCCTCCTGAATTTCTCCTCGTTCAGTCCTGCGGCCAACAGCTCTCTCCTTCCTCCACGTTAGGGACCGCAGCTCAGCCACCAAGACATAAGCTGGGCCCCTTCTCCACTCACTGCCCACCCTCAGGGGCTGCCACACCGGCACCGACCTTTAGACCGAGGTTGCCTTCCTGGAACACCTCAGTCCCCCTCCTCATCCTCCCAGGGCACCTGCTGCCCGTGGGGGCTGAAGGGCCAGAAGTCACCTCCAGAGACTAGGCCTCTGCCCTGGCTCTGGGGTAAGAGAGCATGTCACCTCACCAGCCCGAAGGGACAGGGACGCAAAGGCCTTTCCGGAGACCCTGACCCTACGTGCTAGGAGCTCCAAAAGAACAGATGAAAGCCTGACTCAGTCACTAGTCTGTGAGTCTTAGCTCCCTCGTTTGTGAAACGAGAGCCGTGCTGGACAACGTAAGATGCCCTGGGTGGTGACCGCGCCTGAGTTCCCAGGCGTGGTCCCTGGGTGGGCCCGGGGGACAGTCCTGCCTGCCTCCTCTCTTCCTGACAGCAGCCCAGGCGGACAGCCCTTCCTCTCCTCTGCACGTCACGGCCAAGGGGAGAAGAGGCCCGGCTCCTGTCCTGCGGCCACCTGGGGCCCTCCAGCCCCAGCCCCACCTCGCCAGCCGGTGGGGGGGTGGCAGCTCCCCAGCGTGAAACTGCTGGCACTTGCTCACTGCGGTGGTTTGAGTCCGCTGTGCTCTTCTCCCAGACGCGCTCTCCACCCCACACTCTGGAAATCAAGGCCAGAAACTTGGAGAGAAAAAAAACACAGGCCAAAAATGGGGCCACGGTGCCGCCGCCCACGGCACACTGAGCCTGGGTGTTTCTGGCAGGTGCCAAGGAGGTCGTCTGTCCCGCAGGCCCTCTCTGTCCCCAAAGGAGCTGAGGGAAGGCGCCGCCTTCCCAGAAACAACCCTGTCTTTTCCAGTAACCACCACACCCCTCTCCGCTGCACACGGCTGCTCGAAGCTTGCCTCTTCACCAGACGGGGTGCTGCGTGAGTCCTCAGCCACGCAATGAAGCCAATTAGCTATTCAAATGTCTGTGACTGAATTTTTGTTCTTTAATAGATTCCATACCCTGTCTTCCCCACCCACTGCTGCTGCGTAACTGAAAACTTCCACGGGTTAGAGGGTGGGGTGCCACGGGCAGCCCCGCTGGCCCTCGGGCTCTGGCGCCCCCTAGAGCCGCATCCTTGCATCCCCCTTCAGAGTCCGTCCAGTGACCTCAGTGCACAAAGTCTGGGTCACCGGGGAAAGGGCAGCGCTGGCGGTGTGGGTCGAGGCCAGAGCACTACAAAGGCAAACATTTGTCCTGAGAGAGCAGGGCCACTGGGTCGCATTAGGACATCCTGGCGCTGGTGGTGAGAACTGGGCCGAGCCCAGGTGCAGGGAGGCTCAGCCTCAGCCAAGAGTTGGCTCAGGCGCGCTCAGAGGGCGGAGGAGAATCAGCCTCCACCCAAGTCACTGCAACAGGGACAGCGCTGTGCCTCCACGCTGCCTCAGAAGGCGGTCAGTCACACAGAGCCAGTCATCGCGCAAGATCCAGGCTTTTCTCCGAGAGCCGGCCGGGGAGGGCCTCCCTGGCCCCCACACACCCCACAGTCAGCGCCCCAGAGCTGGCCTCACAGACCAGGAAGGCCCTGCCACCAACACACCGAAACTCGAACTGGCGACCACTTAAAACTGGCCCCACCTTGTCTTGTGGGTACAGAAGGAAACGGGCTCCTCCCCTTGGCACGCTCCAGCCCTGGATGAAAAGCCAGACCCCCTACTTCCCCACCTGCACAGAGTGCGCCCTGAAGCTGGGGAAAACCCCCTGGCTCGCAGGTTCTGACCTGCAGAGGGGCGGGGCGGGGGGGCGCTCTACTGGTTTGCCTTCTGCTGAGTGCGAGAAGCTGCTTGTGAAGCACTCAGGTCTGGCCAGCAGGGACCCGGACTGACTGTAACAGACTCGGGCGGCACACTCCCAGTTTGAGCCTCCCTAGTCACAGCGGGGGACAGGCTGATTTCGAAGCCTGCTTTCAGCAAAGCCCTTTCCAGAGCCCGGGGCACGCAGCTGAAGGAGACAGGCAAGGTCCTGCATGGTGGGAGGCAGGGTGCGCTGTTCGCTCCGCGCATTATTTCCTGGGTGTCTAGCCAGGGGCTCCTCACGATCAGAGACCCAGACCTCCCGCAGCCGGGGAGGGAGCGCACCAGGCTGGCCGTGATGGGAAACGGCCCGCCGACCCGGCCCACGTTCAGGAGTTTCAAGGGCAGTCTGTCTGTACTTGCTTTTCAACTAATTTGCTCACTTGGAAACTCAATGCCCTTCTGAGAGGGGACTCCGTGCGTGTGAGCTGCATTTCAAATGATGCCGCAAAGCTGGCGCAATCGGGACAGTCTGCCACTGGCATAGAAACAGATGGAGACCAATGGAACAGCACAGGGAACCCGGAAATGAACTCACGCGTGTGCGGTCAATTAACACGTGACAAACCAAGAACACACAGGCACAGACCATCTCGTCAATAAACAGTGCTGGGGAACCTGATGGTCCCGTGCAGAGACGTGGAACTAGACCCCTGTCCTGCGCCACACCCACCCACAAATACACACCCACACACACGGCTCCAACGCACTGAACACGTGAACGGGAGACCCGCAACTCGCAGCCCTCCCAGCAGCAAACATGGGCGGTGAGCGCCTCAGTACCAGTCTGGGTGATCAGTGTCTTTAGACTCTGACACCAAAAACTAATACGACGAGCAAACATAAACAGATGGGACCTCAACCTCAAAAACCTTCTGCACAACAAAGGAAACCATCAACGAAAGGAAAGGCAGCCTGCTGAATGGTAGAAAACGTCTGCTAAGGGGTTAATATCCCGACTAGGGGGAGGATTAGTAAGCCGGTAACAAAGCAAGCAGACAGACAAAACCCCCTCAGCAACCAGGTTAGAAAATGGGCGGAGGGTCCGAACAGGTCCCTTCGCAGAGCGGACCCGCCGGCGGTCAACAGGTGAAATGCTCATGGGGAAACACGAGTCGAAACCACGATGAGACGCACCTGCCAGAACGCCTGCCGCCGCCAACCCAGAGCGATGCTGGCGAGGATGAGGAGATGGGAAACAGCCGCGGTCACGACGGAACACAGTGTGGAGGCCCCTCAAAAACTAAAAACAGCGCTAACGCCTGATGCGGCAAGTCCGCTTCCGCGTGGGAGTTGTCCTAAGAAAACGAGAACCGCACCCCGAAAGAACACCCGCACCCCCGTGTTCACCGCGGCGCAGTTCACAACCGCCAGGGTAGCCAGGCAACCCAAGCGTCCATCGGCCGATGAGGGGACGAAGGAAACGTGGTGCGGAACAAGGGGACACTCTTCAGCTGTAAAAACCGGTAAAATATTGTCCTTTGCGACATGGATTTCACGCTAAGTGAAGGCAGGCAGAAAAAGACAATGTATAGTTTCAGATGTTGAATCTGAAACGTCAAAACCCAAGCTCATAGATACGGAGACCAGCCTGGTGGTGGCCGGAGGTGACGGGCAGAGTCGGCGGGAGAGGTGGGTCAAAGGGCTCGGATTTCCAGCCGTAAAAAAGCAGCCGCGGGGACTAGTTAACACCGAATCGCAGATCTGAAAATGGCTGAGCGATCTGAAAAGGCCTCATCGAAGGAGAAAAGTTCCGTGACTCCACCGCACCGGGTGCTGACCAGGCGCAGTTAGCGCAGGTTCGTGACTCGGGCGGACCTCGGAGAGCCGGCGCTCGTCCCAGGCCACCGAGACGACAGCGCGGGCCGTAACGCTGGTCGGGAGTCTTGCCTTCAGTTTGTAAGACACCCAACACCTGTGCAGCGCCACGCGGCGAAGGCCACGGACGAGGCGGCCTGCCCGCTGTGCCTCGATTGGAGGAACGACGACGAAAGCCGCAGCCTCACCGCCCTCCTAAGAGGGGGCGTTCCCGGGGAAGCAGGCCTGGCTGAGAGGCTGCGGGCAGCCCCTTGTCTCAGCCACCGACCGGGAGGCTAGATGACGGGCAGCTGCTCTTCCCCTGGCTGGTCCTCAGAGGTAGTTAGCAGGCCGGGCCACGGGTGTGGGGGTGTGGGGGGGAATCAGGGCCCCCCACCCCTGCTCCACCCCAAGCAGCCAGGTTTGCCTGTTCCCCGCAGAAGCTGCGCAAGGTTCCCCTTGAGGCAAAGGGCCTGCAGCCCAGGAGGGCGTGGAAGCTGTCTCCTGCCTGTGGCCAAGCCAGGCACCCCAAGCCAGGCACCCACAGCATCCCAACAGGAGAACAGAAGGTTCCTCCCCTCGCCCGGATCTCCTGTTGTTCCTCCTCAGACCTTACCAGAGAAAAAGGAAGATGGTTCTCGGGGACTCGGCCCTGTGGTTCTCAGGGGCCCGGCGTTCCAGGTGCGGCCCCAGGGCCTCCAGCAGTGCTGGGTGCAGCTTCTCGGCCTCGTCAAACACGAACAGGGTCTGGTGGCAGCGCTCCTGCGTCCTCCTCACCTGGTCTAGCAGCTGCTCCTGCGCGGGACACAGGCGGCTGCGGGGGAGCCCGGGGAGGCACTCTCCCCCCACCCCTCCAGCCAGGAGGGCCCTGGTGGGGCCCCTGCAGTGCCCTGCCTGGGGGTGGGGCGCTCCCTGCTACCCAGGTGACCGCACGCACTCCAGAGCTCCCCAGGTGATTCTCCTGTAGCCTGAGGTTTGAAAGAACCAGGTGGAGCCAGCCCAGGAGCAGGAGAGGGCCTGCTCCTGCCCCCGCAGGATGAGGTCCCAGAACTAGCAGTCAGTGCTCCCTCCCCCAGCGGAAGGGATCAGGCGCTAAAAAGAAGGGATAGGTAGAGACAGGCTCAGATTCCCAGAGGTGGCCACAGTTCCTTCTCGAACTTCTAGGAGTGGAACACCCACCGGGCCGAGAACTCGGGGAGAAGCTGGGGAGGACCCGTCTGGGACTTGGGGACTGGAGCTCCCCATGCAGGCAAGACAGCCCTCAGTTGAAGAGATGCTGCCTTTCGGGGTGCACCAGAACAGGGCCCACCCTGCCCCAGGGTGGGGCGTTCTCAGCAGAGCCACACTCCCTGTCCGGCTGCAGCCAGTCACCCTGGGGCGTTGGGGAGAGGATGCGTAGGCATGTTCCACAGCGGGGATGCGGAGACCCAGTTTTGCCAGTCACAGGCAGCTGGGTCTTGCTGGGAAGGCCTGGCTGACCAGCTGCCTGACCTGAGGGCAGTTCACCCTACCGCTGCTGGCCAAGGCCACCTCGCCAAGGCCACTGTGAAACCTCGGGGTGACTCAGGCAGTCCGTCCTCAGATGCTTACCTCGTCACCCCAGGCCATCCCTCTCCAAACACTGGAACTGAAAGCCAGACAGGACGCAATCATCTCTGTCAGGCTGCAGGGGGACGGTCATTGTCCAGCTTCCTTGAGATCTGCATCTCAGTGGGGGAGACCCCAACTAGCAGAGCCTCAAAGCCAGCTTTTGTCCTTCCGATTGTTGGCCTATAATGAGCATCACTTACAACAGGCCTTTTTCAAAGAAGCAGGACGTACAACTTCTGTCCCATCTAATTACAACAGTGTAAAGTACAGAACAGCTCAGAGAAAGGTCTGCAGGAAGTAGCCACATGCCAACGGCTTCTCCCCGTGTGGGGACATCACAGCAGAGCCTTGGCCTCCCTGTCCCACACTCCCTGCTACCCTCCCACCACCGCAGTCCCAGGAGACGACACACGGCCTCTCTGTCTAAGCTCGGCGTCCAGCCTGCCGTGTGCGGGTGGCAAGCAGCCGGCGCTCGGGGACAAGTGGTGTTGAGAACATGCCTTTCCTCCACGTGTTTATAGCCACCTCTGTGTGGGATGGCAGTCTCTGTGGGTTCCAGGCCCTGCTGGAATGGCCCCAGCCCCTGCCCCCAGCACCGCACAGCCTCACCTTGTACAGGTCCAGGAGACGGGGGTGAGGGAAGTGGAGCATGGTGATGAACACCTTGACACAGTCGCTCCTCAGCCCGTCCCGGTACAGGTTCTCGGCCAGCATCTGGGCCACGAAGTTCTTGCCCGTGCCAGACCAGCCGTGGAACGACAGAGCCAGGGCCTTGTCCGGCCGGGGCAGCGCCAAGTAGTCCCTCACCGTGGTCAGGACCAGCTCCCTGGCCAGATGCTGGCCATGTAGCCGCACGCTCAGGTCCGACTGCAGGCCTGTGGACAGGGGAGAGGCGGCCACGGTGAGTGGGGGGCACAGATGCAGCCCCCCGCAGGCTCGGCCACAGCCCAGGGAGGACAGCCGAGAGAGGGAGCCCCTGAACGTCACTGAGGGGGCATCCTTATCCATTCCACGTGGCCCCGAAGAGAGCCAGTGGGCAGACCTGGTAGCAGGAGGCGCCTGGGGGCTGTTTTCTGCAGAACCTGAGAAATCCCTGTTTCCTCAGGGAGAATGAGTTGCCCGCTCCGAAGGCCCCAAAGACCCTCCAGGACGGCCGGCCGAGTCCCGTCTAGAGGAGGGGCTCTGCCCCCATCCCCACAGGGCTGCTCCTGCCTGGAAGTTTCGGGACTCCTGCAAGTATTTCATGGATGGGCCCTCACTTTATTCATTTTCATTCAATTCAGCAAACACCTGTTGAGGACAGCTAGCATGCGCCCTAACTCACTCCTGCACAGCCACGGTGGCTGGGAGCCATGGTGGGGCGGGGGTGTTTGCTGCCCCCTGCCGGCAGGATGATGGAAGGTCCTTGCACTGTAGCCATTCCCCCTGGACTGCCCCCACTCCCCAGGGATCCCGGGCCTCCGAGGGCATGCAAGTCCCAACCTGTGAGGTTGTTGGAGATCCTGCAGTCCCCCGAGTCGCAGCAATCTTGGAAGCTGCAGTACCACGTGGTCAGGATGTCCAGGTACTGCTGGCCCAGCAGAGGAAGGCTCCAGGCTGGAGAGGGAGATGCGGTGAGGCAGGGACAGAGCCTGGGGCCAAGAGGGAGCCCAGCTCCCTGCCCCCAGCGGTTCTTCCGGTTCTTCCAGGCCTCTGTCCTCCTCCCTCCAGGGTCACTCCTCTCTGTTCCTCCCTGTGCCTCCCTTGAGTCTTGCCAGGGAATGGGCACGAGTGGACGCCACTGGCTTGACAGAAGCAGATGGCTTTGCTATCGTGCAGCTGCAGCAAAGGCTCAGTTTACTCCACAAACATGTCTCAGGCGCCGAGAGGCAGCGCAAGCAGCCCATCCCTGCGTGCGAGCAGTTTGCAGTCCAGTCCGGTGACTGCGGGTAGCCCTTCTTCCTGCATGCTCTGGATTCCAAAATCATCTGATCACGGCCGAGCCCAAAGGCCTCTAAATGCTTTTGTCGAACGCCAGTTTGAATATACCCAGCACCAGCAAAACCAAGAGGACACAAACCATTGGCTGGAAGTTGGAAATCTTTTGATGTAAATGAGACGTTTAGAGCCCCATTACAGAATCGCCATCGCATACTATTCCCAGATCTAGAATCGTGGGCACAGACCACAAGCCAATATCATCTGGTCCACGACAGTGATGCGGCTGTCCTGCCACACAACTTGTCAGTGAAAAGCGGGAACCGGAACTCAGATCTGGGACTCCCAGCCCAGGCTCTGCCTCCTTCAGCAACAGAGGAGACAAAGGGACTCGCGAGGTGTCCAAGGGGGACTTTAAGCCCTCGAGGTGTGAGCTGTGTGGAGGGGGGGTCAGGAACGAGCCATAAAGGGGTGGGCCGCCAGGCCCGTCCTCCGAATGAGCCGGGCACACCAAGAGATGGGGGCGGCTAGGATGGGGCTTCGGGCAGCGCAGTGAAGCTGGCCGCCAAGGCGCTCGATTTGGGGAGGGGGGTCCAGAGGGTGATGGCCCCGGGCAGGAGAGAGCCTCACAGCTGCGTTTACCCAGGGGGGTCTTACCCAGGGGGGACTTCCGGTCCTGCCCGCAGGTCTCAGGCCACACGCGGCAGCTGAAGAGCCCCCAGTACCGTCTGGAGAGGGCTACGGCCGCCCTTAGCTGCTCCCGCAAGTCCTGGAAGGTCGGCCAGGCCCTCCCGGAGCCCGGCTCCTCCGCTGCCTCCCCGGGCGCCGCCGGGCCGCGGTGCTCCAGCGCGCCTGCGAGCGGCGGCGTTAGCAGCGGCAGCAGCGGCAGCAGCAGCAGCAGCACGACCCAGAGCCAGAGCGGGCGCTGCAAACCACAAGGCATAGCCGGCGGGGGGCTGCTCTTCCAGCCGGAGCCTGGCCTCCCCAGCTGGTTAAATACGGCCGGCGGGCACCCCAGGCTCCGGAGGCCGGTCGCCCCCGGATTGGCGTTGCCACGGGAACAGCAGCCCCACGTGACGGAGGGCGAGGCGGAACGAAACTCAGGCTGGGCCCGGCTGGCCGCGCCTATTCTGGGCGGACGGACGGTGGGTGCGAAGGTGAAGTCCTGAAGTCAGGGCCGAAAAGGCCACTGACATCGCCCTGCTGTTACTTCGGGCAGCTCCGGTGGCCCAGGCGCGGTCTACCAAACAGGGGCGCCCTCCGTGCCCGGCCCCGTGTCTGAGGCACCGCCGCAACCCACCCCCACCGTGGGTGGGCCAGCGGGCACCTGCTGGAGGCGGGCAGGAGGGGCACGGGCCCATGTCCCATGGGGGAACTGAAACCCGGCAGCTCGGCCCGCAGGTGCCCACAGCTGGGAGTCGGGACGAAAGCAACAGGAAGCTGTGGGGCCGGCCGGCCGGGGACACGTGGGCTTTGGAAACTCTCGGAGTCATAGGAAAATCACAAGGTCTCACGTCCGTGTAATCCTAGCTCGTTAAAAAGAAGTACCATGTAACCTCCGTGCGTATGTTTGCGATGTGTAGGTGCTTGTGACCATGAGCTGCTTCTGACACTGTGACGGAGAGTGGGAAGCGGGGAGAACTCCCGGGCGAGCGGAAGGGGGAAGCTGAGACGAGAAACCGAACAAGGCCAGACACTGAACAACTTACAGCCACCTTCCCCACCGAGGACACTTGAGAGCAAATGGTTCACACCTCTCCCTCGTGACCAGAGAATACACGGCTTAAATCTCCCTGGCCTGGGACGTAGAGGACAGAGACCCAGCTAATGTCATTTGTGCCAGCTAAACCCAAGGACAGGCGAAGTCAGGAACAAATAATGAAAACCCCATTAGAGCCAGACAGACCTGAGATCAAAGTAACACAGCATGCCAAAGAATAATCCCCCCCCCACCCCCGCCGCCATGCACTCATTCTGGCACATCAGAGTACTCCAAATGCACCTGGAAAGCTGATGAATGTTCTGCTGAAACCCTCCCCTGAAATTCCTGACTGCCAGGGACACACAAAAGCCTCAGGACAAAGGACCCGGCGGGCGAGTGCTCTCCTGCTGGGGAGCAGCAGCCTGTGTCGCTTCCTTTTCCGACTTCCACCCCCTCTCCTTTCTTCACAGGCATGCGTCTCCTAAACTCCAAGGCAGCTGGCGGCCCGTCCCAGGCTGGCCCCCGAACCTGCCCCCAAGCCCCCTTTTCTCCGACCTCCCAGTGAGGGAAGGCAGCCCAGCCCGGGCTCTCCTGTTGCTGCTTCCGTGCTAAGCCCTCCCTTGTTTCGCTGTCCCTGCTGTAATAAAGGCATCCTCACGGTCACCTGGACTCGTGTTGTGAGATCTTTCCCACACGAAGTTGAGAACACCCACGCTACAGCGGGCCCTGGGCAGCCCCTTTCCGGGCCAGGTGCCCCCACCCGGGGACAGCGCCGCTGGCAAAGGACCGGAGGGCCTCTCCCTGGGCTCCCTTCCGCTTGCCTGGCGCCTGCGGCCAGGCGGTCGGGTTTCAGCAGAGCCCAGTGCAGCCGCGGGCCCAAGAGCCACCTTGTCCTGGAGAGGCTGCTGTCTCTAGACAGTGCATGGGACTCTGCTGCTGCCACAGGCTCCCTGGCGGAGGGTGGGCTCTCCGGGCAGTAGAGGGGACCCTAGCGCATGATCGACCCGACTTGCCCTCGCATCCCAGCCTCTACTCCGCCCTCAGCAGCTCCCCAGACTGCAGCTTGCCCTCAGCTGCAGAGCTCAGGTGAGCACCTTGGCGAGGCAGCCAGAGCCACAGTGTAAAGTGCTGCTGCCCTAAGACACCGTATGACTCAGCCACGCAGGGCGGTGTCAGGGTTGAACCCAAACCTTCCAGAGAGCAGCGGTGGGCCCTGTGGACTGTATTAGGTGAGGCTAAGCTCACGAAACCCTTCAGGGCACAGTTACCAAGGAAACTGAAAGCATTAACTCACCCTGTGACTCAGCACTGTTCTACCAGGAAGGGCAATCTACCATCTTGCTAAATGAACGGCCGACCATTTCCTGTGTGACTGCGGGTGTTAGTTACATGCCCTGTGCCTCAGTTTCCCCACCTGTAAAATGGGAGTAATATAGTCACTACATAGGGATGCTGTGACGGTTGTTGGCTAACTCAGTTACTTGGAAACTTTTGTGACTGTGTAAGCCTCGCCCTGGGGGAGGCTCTGAATGGTGTGCACACAGGAAGTCTGAACCGTTTTATTTATACTAGTGAAGCTTGTAGGTGAATTTGTGGCAAGAAAATTACTGGAATTAACACTAGCTTCTTTTAAAAATTCAAAATTTAAGACTATGGAAATAATTCTCTCTTTACTGTAACTTTGATGTAGAGCTCACGGCTAATTTCTGAGCTGTTCTGGCTTGAGTTTAGCATTTCATGGTGGACGAAGTAGGTTGCTGGGAAATTCTTGGACAGGGAACTTGATTTCAAGAAGACATTCCCTTTTCTGAAAACGGCAGAGCTGACCATTCGTCTCACCAGCCAGCCCCACACAGAAATGATGACTCCAGGCACCAGCCTCAGACCAGCCTCTGGCCTCAATGAAATGGCCAACACTTCCTTGCCAGAGCTCCGAGGCTGCTGGCTGAGCTCTCGGAGCCCATCGCCAGGATGCTGGGGACACCCAAAGGCGCTTGTGAAAACTGCAGGCGCTGTGACAGCAAGCACACGCAGGAGCTTGTTTGAAATGCAGAGCCTCAGCCGCCAAACCGACCCAATCAAAACCTGCTAAATGTTAAGTCAGCTTTGTAGAGAAAACGGGCACCCAGCACCTCCACGGTCAGGCCAGCGGGACTTACCTTTGCAGCACATTCTCCCCACCCTGCGGAGGCGCTCAGCACACACCGCCGGCCTCGAAATCAACCTCTGAGTAAAAATCAAGTCTGTCTGTCTCCTAGCAGACTTGTCACGTAAAAACCACACTCTGCAAACTTCAAACGACCGCTTCACAGCTTGTCCGCATGCCAGCGGCCCCTCTGTTTAGCATCTGTGCCACAGCGCCACCGAGACATCACAGTGGCCTGGGACTGTCCTCTCAAAAGACAGGGCACACCCCAACCAGAACCACAGCGAAGCCCGGAAGGGACATCCCTGGTGACCCAGGAACCAACGACAGCACACAGGCCGGGAAGCTCCGCCTTTCTGGAGCCCGGGCTTCTGCGCACACGGGGCTCCCAGTCACACCCGGGTGGAGCTCTTCCGCACGGTGGGCCCTCCCGCCTTCTCTCCCCGCCAACCCGCCTTCTCTCCTGCCCTTCCTTCCCTTGCAATCAATCCACTTACGTCCTTGCTGAGGCACTTGGGACTTCACACGCAGCTTTCTTCTGCCAGGACTAGAGGTTCTTTGAGGAAAGGGACGGTCATTGCCACCTTGGTGGCATCTACAGCTCACAGGGCGATGCCCCGATGTCCACTGCAGAAAGACCAGAGGCTTCGCACACCTTGACTGACTCGGGTTTCTCCCTGGGATTTAGACTGCGAGCCACCCCACAAAGCCCAGCCGGGCCAAGCAGGTGATTGCGACCATTCTTGTCTCTTACAAAAGGAGCACCGCTAAAAAAGGTTTCTACAGCCAAATACTGCAGGGGAAATTAGCCCATAACGCAGCCACGCCCACCCCCCTCCCAGCCGCCTTTTTCAGCTGTCCTGAAATGCCGCCTGGAAACGGGTCGGGTCGGATGTGGCGAGGCCGGGGAACCGCTCTGAGGCTGCGGCCTCCCGCTGCTGTTCAAGGCCAGACGACCACAGGGGCACAAGCGAAGACGCTGCGAGCCCAGTAACAAGTCTTCGGGACTCTGCTCCGTGGTCTGGTTGAGATCGGCGAGGCTGGATTTCAACTTCGAAGGCTGAAAATCCGACCGCCCCGAGAATTACACCCAGGACGCCTGGTCTTCTCTCCTGCGCCTCTACGGCGCTGCCCTGACCCGCTCTCCGGGCCTCCTACTTCTTTACCTCCACAGAAGCTTCGAGAATGGAGCTAGCTATTAAGTATCCAGAAGGCAGCCCAGAGTCTCCTGCGGGACATTCTGATCCAGCCGCAACCTGCTGTGGGCCTGCGGAAGCCTCAGGTCTGACCCACCAGCTCCTGGGAAAGTACAAGATGTCACCCTCGGCCCTCAAAAACAGGAAATCGGGGTAGATGACACCGGCACTGTCCTGAAACGGGGGGGGGGGGGTGGTGGCGGCGGGAGAACAAGAGGAAAACACGATACCTCCGTACTTATTAAAATCTTTATTCGTTTCCTTTTCCCCCCCGAATTGGAACTCATGGAGCACGTTAGAAACTCAGGCGCACACCCATGGCGCTGGGTGACGGACCGAGCGTAGCCTCTGTGCCACGGCTCGGGGAGCAGATCCTGGCCGAGCGGGCCAGACGGGGGCGGTTCTTCCGCTTCCCGTTTAAGCAAATAAATTAGCTCCCCACTACGTTATTCCCAGCTCCCCCCAACACCCTGTGTTTGCAGCCCCTTAGTTCCTTAAAACCCGTGGCGGTAGAGTCCCCAGCCCCTGGCATTTCAACCCAGACTCGAGGAATCAGAGCGAGAAGAGCCGGCTGTCCCTGCATGAGAGGGTCCGTGAAGTCGGGTCCCTCTGGCTCCTCCGAGTGCCGGGCCGGGGCGGGGGCGGGGCAGGCGCGTGGGGCTGCTGGGGGGCGGGGGTGGGGGCTCTGGCGAAGGGTGGGTCTCTGTGCCCGCAGGGCAGAGCCTGAGAGGAGGGCCTTTCCTTGGCTTCCAGTTCTTCAGCAACGTAAATCAGTGTTTCCCTGTGTCAAAATAAATACGTGTTTTCTCGCTAGAACACATCTACGACTATACGCACACATACACCTTCACTCGCATTTCCTGAAGCTCAAGCTCACAGGAAGGCCCGCACGAGCGCGATCGCCGACCGAGGCTGCTCCGCCATCGCCGAGGTTCGGTTTTACTGTGAGACGCGAGCGCACAGAGACCACCATCGCAAGGGGAGGCTGGAGAAGTGTGGTGGATGGGAAGGGGAGGCTGAAAGCCCTTTTTTTTTTTTTTTTTTAAGAGAAAAGATGGATTTCTTTGGAAAAACATGTTGCCATCAGGTAACAATGAAAAACTGCCACATACAGGATTCATCTTTCCCAAAACAATATGCAGTAGACGCGCCCAAATTCTCTCACTTCCTCCTTCAGTTTCATTTGGCATACTGACCCTGAGTGCCAGTGGGGGGACTTGCCTTCCCGACACGTGACTGAACGATACTCCGGGCAAATCAGATCCTAGCTATCTCCACTTGTTTTGCACAGAAAGTTACTTATGGCCAAACCCACCATACGGACTCATATTAAAGAGCAGTTTTAGAATGAAAGCTCTCCTCCTATTTCCCCTCTCAAACTCTGGCATAAATGTATTTTAAAAGGAGGACAAAAGGCCTCAGCAGTCGGTGCTGACTTCCCTCGCTCCATCACATTAAAATGGACCTGCGCCTACCTGCAGAGGTTGCTCGGCACACCCTACTTCGGGCTAGCCAAAAACCCTTCCTTCCACTGACGCGTTTGACTGTAACAGTGCGAGATTCTAGTACATAAACCATAACGAGAACAGTGTTAGAGAACTTTTGAGGAGCTATCTACCTGTTTTGTTTGTAAATTTTACGGCTCGATGTTTATGGCTGATTTTCTTCAAGATTCACCTAAACATACTTTTCTTGCTTAATCCGATCCTGACTTTGAATATAAATTTATATTCTCAATGTCATTATTAGCAAAACCCTAACTTTAACCACGACAGATCTGAACACCTTTGAAGAGCATGAAGTTTTCAACAGCAGGGAAAGAGGATGAAATCACTCATTGTCCGCAATGTTCTGAAGAAGGACGAGGCCGTTTCAAAGCAGCTCTCCCTCCTGCTCTGCCCCTCGGCCCAACAGTCCCGCCTTGGACGTCAGGAACGAAGCGCCCAGTCTGAGAACGGCTCCGACTCTCCCCGGTGTGGCGAACCCAAACAGGACCACGGGTCGGGAGAACAGGGATTTGTAACCTGGGTCAGCCAACGTTCAGCGCGGAGAGTGGGGCTGGCACCCCCTCCCCCTGCCCCGGGCGGCACTGTGCAGGGAACCCTCCGCCCGCTGTGGGGAATCTCGGGGCGCAGGCCTTACGAGGGGCCCCGAGGCCTCCTTTTGTTAGCCCTAGTTCAGTGTTTTGTGCTAATATGTCTTCGTAAGTTCAAAACCTTTCTCCCAATAACTCAGCCCACACTCGTGTACATCTCGAAATGTATACACAAAGTACAAAAGTATCCTAATTTCACGTTGTTTTTTTAAAGTAGTCACAGGATACGCAGTTATGTTTCAGTCCTACACTGCTTTTCAGAGGGTGGTTGACGAGACCTGGTCTCCAGGGGCTGGCATCGCGTGCGTTCGACCACGCTGTCCAACCCGGGCCCCTGCTTGGCAGAGGCACCGAACTGGGGCAGCGCCCGGCGCCATGTGCGACGAGGACAGGCGCGGGGGCAAGCCAGGCCTGCCGTTCCCGTGTCTGACCGCTTACGGCTGCTTACACGTCACAATCTCTTTGCCAGAACCCAGAACGAAGCTGAGTTTTTGCAGCCTGAAACTTGAGAGCGTGACAACAGATGAAAGAACGTGGGTTCGAAACTCCAAACAAGCTGAGATGATGAATTAGGGTTTGACGGGAATCAAAATCTTAAGGCTCTTCCTGGCACAACCCCCTTCGTTTTAAGGCTCAAAGGCTTCGATCTCTCTTTCCAGCCACCCGCGCGGCTCAAGCCCTAAGACGGGCCCAGCCACAGCGGGACGCGCACCGCCATCGGTCAGAGGGAGCCGGCTCTCCCACAAGAAAGGCACAGTCAGGACTGCCAGCCTCGTGGGAAGAGCAGCTTCGAGGGCCTTAGCAGCAGAGGTGGAAACTCATCTCGGAAGAGAAACCAGGATGGCAGAGATCACAGGCAACCCAACTCTTCCTCAAGGTATCGTTTGCTTCGTTAACTCGGAAAGGGTCTGTCTCCTCTGGGCAAAAGGGGAAAAATAAGTCTCCATAAGAGAATAGTGCCTGGGTTGTAACAATAAGCTCTCCGGAGACAATTTTTTGGTTCATTTAAACACAACTATGGGAACGCAGACTTGGCTCAGGTACGAGTCACGTTAGCCTTCACACACCTTAAGAACCGCAACACAGGGGAACCGCGCTCGCTATCTCAGCCGTCCCCGATGCCAGTTCTACCTTCTCTCTCCCCTCTTCCCGCCTCTACGCCCCCTCAGAAGTGCGAATGCCTAATCGCTGAACAGCCCAAACAAGCTCTCGTTCTCCCCGCTACCTGCCTCAAACACCCGCCACCCCCCAACCCCCTGCAGGGCCGGCCCCTCGGGCTCCACGGAATGCCAGGCCCACTTGCTGCCGCTCCTAGGACGCAGCGGAATTCCCGGTGTGACCAGTCCTGGCGGAAAAGGACTCAAGTCTGCACAGTGTTCTCGGGAAATCCACAGGTGCGGCGAAAGGACTCTAGGACCCAGGACCCACCCGGCATCGACCTGTGCAGACGTCACTGCCGCCTGTCCTCTGGCACGAGAAGGTAAGCCTGAGCAGCGGTGACGCCCGCCGCTAGGGAGGGCAAGTGCGGGGAAGTCCCGTGATTCCTCAGGGACCTTGCCGTGGCCTGAGGCTTACGGTCCTTGCTTTAGTTTCTACGAGGGAAAACACCAGAGAAATGCAAGGCCACCCTGTCCCCTATCACCAGGACTTGCTGCTGGCCACCTCCAATGCGTCTCATACCACTTGGAATCGATTGTGCTGTTTCTATCTTCGTGAAAAGAAGTTTCGGTTGCTCTGTGTTGTGAGTTACAAGTGGGAGAGCGGCATCCTGTCTTCCACCAGCACGGTGTCCATCCCAAACTGGTCCGTGCACTGCTTCACGGTGGCCAGGACACTCAGGAGCCGCTGGTCCACGGCGTCCAGGTGAGGCTCGGAGAGCACTGGGGAGATGGGGTCGTGGGCCATGGCGGATTTTAAGGCAGACTTCAGCACGCCATTCTTTAGGTAGTTCAGTCTGTTCCAGGTGGAAACTCGAATGCTGGAAGAGAAAGTTTGGGGACGCGTTATGTAAAACCTCACTATCCAATGGGTTTATAGCCCGCTTGGCACACAAAAGTAAGGAGACCGTTACAGAGCCCTGGCTGGTGTGGCTCGGTTGGCTGGGCATCTTCCCGCAAAGCAAAAGGCTGCTGGTTCGATTCCCGGGCAGGGCACCTGCCAGGGTTGTGGGCCTGATCACCAGCTGGGGCACAGACGAGAGGCAACCGATCAGTGTTTCTCTCTCAGATCGGTGCTTCTTTCCCTCTCTCCCTCCCTCCCTCCCTCCCTTCCCTTCTCTCTAAATAAATAAATAAAATCTTAAAAAAAGAAAGAGAGAAAGAAGGAATTATATAAAATACCTCCACTAAAAAATTATTATGAGTAAGTCACATGATCACGTTCTGGTATTTTTTCCTAGGTAATCAATGAGGGGTAATATAAAGATTTACGTCTGCTCATTCGTAACAGGGAAAATGTGAACCAATCCGATTGTCCAACAACTGGTGCGTTACGGCTCACCCATTCAAGGAAATGTCCCGCAGACACTACAAGCAGCTCAGAAAGTGAGTGGCGGCGTGGGGAAACGCCCACGATACGACGCTGGGTGCGGGTCGACACCTGTGAGTGGGAACTGTCTCGCCCGAACTCTGTGGGGAAGGACGTGTGTACACACAGGCACGCACACACACGGAGACACACGCGATCCGAGTGAAGTCACTATACTGCTGACAGAAACTGTCCTCACGTCTCGATGGGTAACTTTAATTTCCTTCTGTTTGTGTTTCTGAATTGTAGAAAGGTTCTGCCCTTCATATTGCGAGTAAGAAAAGTTGACTGTGAGGACCCCTATTTTCCGTATTATTTCACCCACTGAAGAGGCCCTTCTGTGTATCTTGGAAGAAAGCGCTCGTCTCCCTGGGGTGCTGCGGGAATCACGAGGTGCGCAGAAAAGCTGGGCTGCGAGCAACAGCCTCTTCTGCAGCTGTGCGAAGAGCACAGATCGATCTCTGGCTGAAGCGGAGGTGGGGGGGTGGGGGGCACAAGCGAGCACAGAGGCAGCGTGCTCTTGCTATTTTAAAGTACGCTGACAAACGTCCCGAGCACCAGAGCCCCCCGCGTGCGGCGGGGGCCTGGCTTGCTGTGACCCGCTGTAACTACAGGACGGGCTTCCTTTAAGCACCTCTCTCTCCAGCTGTGTGCGGCCATCGCACAGGGGCCGGTGGTGCAAGGGTCAGGGCGTCACGTGCCACCGTGCCCCGGCCTCCGTCCCAGAATGGGCGGGCCCCTGGGGATCCCAGAGCCTTGGCCTGGCCTGGTGAAAACTGTCCCGAGGCCCTCCCTCCTGACGTGGAAACCAGAGCGCCAAAGGCCACCCGCCTCCTCTGGAGCCCCCAGCCCCTCTGCAGGCCCACAGGCACGGCTTGCCTGCAGCCCGGGGTGTTTCTGCCGAGTCCCCGCTCTGTGAGCCACGCCACTGGATGCTGCCTGCCGCCTGGGCCCTGCCTACGCTTGTGGGCTGCTCCCTGCCCTCCCGGGGGCTGGCCTACACCGTCTCCACTGCCCCAACCCCCGCCTTGGGGAAGGGGTGCCCTTCCAAGTTCACCCTCAGCCCTAGTTTTCTGTGACGTCGCGCCTGCATCAGTTATACTATTCCTTCCACTCAGCTTTCTGTTTAGCCCACTCTGTCTTTCTGTGTCCTGACTGGACCCGACCGATAACACCATGTGTTCGTATAAAAACGTCTCCCCTCAAAGGTACAGTTTCTGATGGGGTGTATCACTGCTTCCCGACATCCATGAAGATAATTAAGGGCTGCCTGGGTAGACTTCCTGCAGAATATTTTTGTGACTGAAAGAGAAGAAAAAGGAGCAGCAGACCGGCTGCCCGGAGGGGCAGTCTCTCTTGGCCCCAGGAGCCCCGGAGCCGACCGACCAGGAGGAAGAGGCGCTCTGGACGCGCGGGTCCGTGTGGGTTCCAGCTGACTCTCGGTGCTCACTTTAAAATTTCACCAGCAATCACGACCTGAAAAGGAGCTCCTTAGAGCCCAATCTTTATCTCATTTTCCTGATTTACTTTTTAATTTCTTTGTTCTCTAACACAGACTTAAAAAATCCAGTAACTAAATACCTATGGGAAACGTTACTTTTGGTTTATACAATTTCAAATTAAGATACGCAAACCACAGGACGCCCGGGCTGGTGAGAGGATGTGAAGCCAGAAGGCGAACACAGTGCAGCGACCAGAGACACAGACGCACTCACCACCAGTGCGTCCAGCCCGCAGCCCGCAGGCCACGCGGCCCCGGATGGCTGTGAACGCAGCCCAACGCAAAATCAGCAATTCACTGAAAACGTGATGAGACTTTCTGCGACTACGTGTTATAATGTATTCAATGTGTGGCCCAGAGACGCCAAAAGGTTGGACCCCCTGTTGACTAGACTTTTTGGGGGGGAAGGGGAGGACTATATTCCACTATTGAAACAGACACAGACACACGTTAATGAACAGACAGAAAACTCCTGTTCGTACAAACTGGAAGTGAATTCTGAGCACTGGGTTGCTGGCCTCCACTTGTCCTCGACCCGCCACCTCAGGACCCGGAGGGGTTCTGGGTCCGAAACCCTGAGAAGCGCCGCTCGGTATCAGGGAGCTTTACGGCCGAGAGCACCGAGGCACTCGCCCCGAGCCTGGTGCTCGGCGTGCGTGACTTACATGCAGCACTGATAGAGCGGGGCCAGGATGCTCCTCTCATCCAGCGAGGGGTTCCCAAAGCTGAAACGAAACGGAACCGGAGTGAATTAGGTGGAAGCACCAGTTCCCCTCTTAGAACCAAAGCAAAAGCAGACTCGGTAAGACACCCAGCTGGGCCCTCGGTAACGTCCTGCTCCTGCGGCTCGATCGCCTACGTTAAGAATGAGCAGGCGCGGTCGACTGCACAGGGTTCCGAACGCCAGCATGACAGCGCGGAGCCACAAACACACCCCTTCTCCTGACGAGACCCAGCACGGTGCCCAAGCGAGACCGCGGCAACACGGACCAGCGGGGCAACCCGGAGACCTCTTAACCTGAGAAAACTCCAAGGGCGGGCAGAGAAATACGGGCTCTTCATAGGAGGTGCCTGCCAACAAGCAGGTGGCCGTTACTTGTAAGAAGAAGTTACAGCCCTGGCCAGTGTGGCTCAGTGGGTTGGACGTCGCTGCCCTGTAAACCGGAAGGTTGCAGGTTTGATTCCTAGTCAGGGCACATGCCTGGGGATGGATACGGCACTGGCTCCGACCTGCTCTGCTGGGAGAGGCGGAGAGGGAGAGGTGGAAAGGGCGAGGCGGCGTTTGCTGGCCTATCACTTTCTGTGGCTATCACCCTTGTCCAAGCACGAGGCACCTGGTGCTCAGTGTAGGTGGTGGCGTCATTAGCAAATGCCGCCCAAGCATTCTTTGCTGAGGACCCATGTCCCGACTTCTTCTCAGTAACCAGTGTTCACCGTAGTGACCCAGACAATTCTGGGCTCCAAAGAAGTAACCTATTCAGGGTGACTGAAAGTGTGGCAGTGGCGGGCACCATGGAGGATGCAGAGTGCAAACCAAAAGTGCAATGTGCTCTTCGAAGAGCTCAGACTTAAAAAATTACGACATTCCGCCCTGGTTGGTGTGGCTCAGTGCATTGAGCGCAGGCTGCAAACCAAAGGGTCGCCAGTTTGATTCCCAGAGCACATGACTGGGGTGCAGGCCAGGCCCCCAGTAGGGGGTGCGCATGAGGCAACCACACACTGATGTTTCTCTCCCTCTTTCTCCATCCCTTCCTCTCTCTCTCTAAAAATACATAAAACCTTTGAAAAAAAGGAATTCCTTAGTAAAATTATGTTTTTCAAGATGAAAGTAACTTGTCTTTATATATAATCACTAAGGCACTCCTCTGCCTCTCACAACAGCGGAAGTCTGGGCCCAGACTGCTATGGACAATCGTGAAACAGCCCTGGCCGGGTGGCTCAGATGGCTGGAGCGTTGCCCTGCACACCGATGGTGCAGGTTCGATTCCTGATCAGGGCGCATGCAGGAGGCAACTATCGATGATCCTCTCTCACTGCGATGTTTCTCCCTCCCCCTTCCGCTCTCTCCAAAATCAGTAAACATATCCTTGGGTGGGAATTAAAGAGACAAAAACAAAAACAGCCTAGAGAAAAATTAACCTTTTAAAATTGCATGAACCTTTGGATGAAGTAAGCTTAAGAGTAATCAGATTTCATGTTCTATTAAAAATGTATTTCTCAAGATTCTAAACATCACAGTTAAGAAAGAATGATGAGAGTAGCGATAAGTCAAAGGCCTTGTTTCTAGTTGTCTGTGGACAGAGCCACAGTCTTTAACTCCTGGGGAAAAAACCCTTCTCCATGTTCTAAAGTCCTCAGACCCCCAAGGGTGGACGGAGGACGTGTGAAACTGAACGAGCTGGAAGATGGGGTCGCCAACCGCAAAGACCCCCGAGCAGAGGCAGGAAATGGGCCTTCCGTCAAGCGCGTCCTGGGCTCTTCCAGGACCGCCTAGAAAACGCCCTTGTTGTGCGCGCAGAAGCCCCTCCCCGAGCGAGCGAGCGGGCAGCCCCGCGGGCCTACCTCTTGGCGTTGTCGAGGAGGATGAGCATACTGGCGCCCTCGTCGTCCTGGAAGCTCTCGTAGTGATGGCGATCCGCGTTGCCGATCAGGTAATCGAAGACGGCGGTGTCGATGATGTCCAGGAGACGGGGGCCGGAGTCGTAAGGGGCCGTTTTCTTCACGGCGTCGCAGTAGCTCTCGTCGTACTCCCACCTGCGGGCAAGCGGCACCCCTCACCGAGAGCCAACGCCGCCTGGCGCTGTCTACACGCGGGGAGGCGCGGCTCCTGCCTGGAGGTCTGCCCGACCCTCCGCGTCCTCTTTGGTCCTGGCCAGAACCCCGGCCTGCATCCAGGGTCAGGGGCGGGGAGAGCGACGCAGCGGCCCCCAGGGGCATTTACCTGGCCAGCTTGCCCTCTCGGTAAGTCCTGCCCCAGGGGTGTCGGTGCTTCTGCAGCGGCCACACATCTGGAAGCCACAGCGTGACCGACCCCTCCATGGTGTCTCCGTCGGCACAGGCCGGCTCCGTTTCTCGGCAGTAGTAACACTTCCCATAGAAGCAAGTATTGTTTCCTAACGGAGAGCAAGGGGCCAGATACGCTTCAGAACAAAAGAGGAAGATTCCAAATTCTCCCCGAGGAAGTAAACGGATACGGTGAAAACCAAGGTCCTGAACTTACGTTTAAAACTGCGCAGGAAATAAAAGCACACGGTGTAAGAAAAATTCAAAAGGTAGAAAAGGACATGTAGGAAAAAGTCCGTCGCCCTTTCTCCGTGTCCTTTCTCCCCACTCTCTCTCCAGGAGCCCACTACCGCCCAAGCATCTCTGGAACCCAGTCTCAGTAAAAGTGCTGCGGGAAAGCACTGGGCCCTTGGGTTCTGCCAGAGCACCGGGAGGAAGGCGATGCGGCCCGTCTGGGGCGGCAGGGGCATGGACTCTGCGGGGCACACCGGACAAGGGGCAGATTCATTTCCCGGGCCGGACGGAGCGGATGGTGTGAGACTTCATCACGCTACTCTGAATGGTGCACAATTTAAAACTGATGAACTATTTATTTCTGGAATGTTCCATTTAATATGTTTACCAAATTCTTTCCACTCTAGACTCTCTCTCCAATCTCCCTATCCCCTGTTCCTGCTTCCCGCTGACTCCTACTGCCCGTGAATTCACCCAAGAGCCCCAGCTGCTCCCCTTCCCAGCTCGCCCCTGACAAGCTGCCACGGGTGGCTCTCTGAACTTGGAGCCTGACTTTTCCACACCCAGACCCCTTCAGTGGCCGACCCCACAGTGCCCCAGGAGAAAGCCTCCACCGTGGGCCGGGCGCAGGCCCCTCGGTGCCACTGCCCTGACCACCTGCCATGCTCGGCCCCACGCAGACCCTCGCCTCACAGCAGGACTTCCAGTTTCCTGCCATCCACCCTTAGGAAGACCCACTGCCCCCAGGAACCTGAGAGCAAGCTGCCGGCCTGCTCCTACACTCCCTTCCGTTCTTCAGTCCCTGGGAGCCCGGGGCACGCCTGCTCAACGACGCCCCACGCAACTTATTCACCACTCCCCTCTCCCAGGGTCCGCTCTGATCTCACCTACGGTGAGGAAGGTGCTCAGGAGCTGCTCCGTGGCGACTGGCTTGACCTCTGTCCGCAGATTAACAAATCTGCCCACCACCAAGGGGGCGCGGCGGAAACCCAGAATCCTGGTTTGGGAGGTTGAAGAGGAGAAAGACAAATCTTTGGGGATATATTTTAAATAGTAGTCTTAAAAAATCATGGTTAATCATGTTGAATGTGTAAAGGAACTGTTGACAGGTAAATATTTTTTAGAGGTACGTATATTTATGAGTTTAATATCAGGATGGACGTAACATATACTTCAGCAAAAAGGATAAGGCAACCCTGGCAAGAGGTGAATAATTGCTTATTCCAAGGAGCGGGTATGTGGGTTCATCTTATCCTATTCTCTCCATCTTTGGATGTTAGCAAGTTTTTATAATAAAATTTTTAAATAAATTTCAACAAAGCATTAAAAAAACTGGATCTAAATCCACACTTGGATTCGAAGCTTTGGATTAAACAGCACACTGATGGAAGATGATGCGGATTAATCTAAAAGGATAAACCCACAGGACAAATTAAACACAAATACATTTGAAGACATTTCTCTCTAATGCTCTAAAAGCACAACCTTATAGATGAGCACAATAATTTTTTTAAAATGAAATTTCCTGTCTAAAAAATACATGTTCACTGAAGAAAAGTCGGAGGGGCAGGATTTGGAACACGCAGAGAATTTATAATGAAGAAAATAAAGATCCCGCATAACGTACCCTACTTTTCACTGGTCATTATACCACGAGCCTTTTCCCACGGCCTGACAAAGCCTTTACAAACGGCTGCGTGGTACGGTAGTACCCAAGAGGTCGTGGGTCAGGGGAGGAAGAACAGGGTCGGGGGGTCAATGGTATGGTGGCAAAAGGCGACTTGACTCTGGGCGGTGAGCACACAGTGCAACAACACACAGACGATGTGAGGATGTCACACAAACTGTACACTTGACACCTACACTCTTACTAACGAATGTTACCCCAACAAATTTAAACAAAAAAATTTTTAAGGCTGTGTAATAAAAATCCACTGTTCAGGGCTGCTGACTGACTTTGTCCTAAACTCAATCTTGGAAAAGCCACAAAACAAGGAGATGGACAGATCTGTCAAAATAACATAAAAATAGAGAGAACTTCCCGAGGCCAAAGAAGGTAGTCAAAGCCTAATGAAATGGAGAGATAACCCAGAGCGGAAGAGTGTCAGGAGCCATGGATGAGAAGAAAAGCTGGAAGCATCGGTTCTCCCCGATGCCCACGGCCAGGCCAAAGCCCAGCAGCTGGCTCGGTGGTGAGGAGCCTCGTCCCGGTGGTGGCAGGGGATTAAAGGGGCAGCGGCACCGGCTAGAGAAGAGCTTCCAGGTTTTGAGGTAGAGACGGACTTTTGAATACGAAACCTCCCAAAGCACAGGTGATACACCGAAACATTATTAAATTTAATCGACTTAAAAATGAATGATTTCTGTACAAAGACTACTTCACTCTAAGGGAACAGGAGTTGCGCTGTGAAAAGATTAAGGAGCGACTACGTTTTGCCAATAATTGGGGAAATGCAATAAAGTAACGAGATAGCACATCGCATGTTAGGCTAACAAAACCCGTGTGCCGAGCAACACGAAATACGGGTGCGGGCGTGGGAAAGCGACCTGCACGCACGGCTGGCGTCTGTCCACTGCTGGCGTCTGTCGATAGGGGAGGAGGGAGGAGGGGGTGGGCGACGAAGAAAGCCGGGAACGAAGTGAGGCCCTGGGAAGACGGGTGCTCGTGCGCCAGCCAGCGGGGAGCAGGGTTTACCCAGCTCCTTCCCACGAAGTCTCCAAGAGGCACGAAAACTCATGGCGTTGTGAACCGACATTTGTTTACCCTTTTCCATGCCATCGGATGTTTTTTACATTGCTACCAGTTTTCACTTCTGAAAATGCTAGAGCTAAGACTGTGGCATACGTATCTTGGAATTTCTAATTACTCCTCTAAGGTCCTTTCTAGAAATATCTTAAATGTTTGCACAGCAAGGTATTACTCATTCAAAGGGTATGAATGTTAAGGTTTTTGACACATAGGGCCAGAGCTCTTACCAGAAAGACAGAACCAATTAACAGTGCCAGACGCAGCCTAGGAACCTCAATGTACTCCTGCCAGTGAAGTTTTATTAAAAAAAAACAAAACAAAAAAACTCTTTGCTCTTTTCGGCAGGAGCAAATAGCATCCCAGTGCTTCAACTGGACTTTATGTATTTCTGGTGGGGATGAGCGCCCTCTCCATAGTTATCAGCAATCAATAACTTCTATTCCACCAACTGTGTCCTCAGACCGTTTTCCGCTCGAGTTCGAGCCTATGCCGAGACCTGTATAAATGTTTCCGTATTACGGCTACATGCTTAGATTACATTAAAGTCAAGAATTTTCTCCTGGCTTGTTTGCATTTAAATTTTGTTTAATGTTTCTTGACGTGTGAGTGAATTTTTCTTATCTAGTTGAGTCTACTGAGCTTTTTCTTTATGACTTTTTTAGATTGTTGCTCTTATGCTTAGAAAATCCTTCCCAGTACAGAAAAAGACAAAAATTCACCTTAATTTTCTTTCAATTTCCTTACAGGTTCATTTGAAAAATACTGCAAGCACTTCTTTGAAAGTCTGTCCATGTGCCCTCGCGAAAGAGCAGGGCAGAAACAACCGGGGTACCAGACAGCTCACTCGCAGGTTCCTGACGAAAAACACGCACTTTCCTAGGTAACCTGTACGCACGGAATTCATGTGCGTTTTTCTTTTGGCGTTAATTCTGGTTATTGAAGCTGTGCCTACCTCATATGAAGGACAATAAAATTCATCAAAATGTCATGCTACCTGTTTCTAGCATACGGGAATGAGCCGGTATGACGTCCCTGGAACAAAACCAGAACAGTGGCGCCAGGCTCGGTGAACGCCCAGTGCAACTCGGGACTCGAGTCCACACTTTGGTTTTCACGCTGCCATTGTACTTACTAACAACGCCTTCGCTCATGAGCATGACAGAGGGCAGACCAGCAGGAAACGACCTACGAAAGCCTGCAGGGAAGAAACTTACTGTGGTATTATTTCCAGCACCACCCGAATTACGAGGCCCTCGCGCAGGTTCAACGGGACCAGTCAATCGGCTATGCCAAGTGGGCAGCAAGCCAAAGCTGCCTTCCAGGATGTCTTCAAAAGGAACCAAATCGCAGGTAGCCCACTGTGATTAGACCCACCTGTCCAAGTGGAAGGCTGCCACCTCTGCGTTGTGTCTGTCATAACCGGCGTAGGGCTCCCCTTCCACCACGTAGTCGCGGCTGTACCTGCAGAGCGCAAGGTGGGGACACCGGTCACATCAGCACCACGGGCGACGGCGCGGCAGAACGTCAGTGAGCCTGGCTCTGCCCCGGACCCCGCTGTCACCGCTGCGGTCGGCAGGCACGGCCCGCGTCACCGGGAGATGGGGGAGGGCGCGGTGGCGGAGGGACCAGGGCTCTGCCTTGGCGAGCACACGGGGACTCGAACGCGGGAGAGGTTATTTTTGCCCCGCCTAAAAGACTTCCCATGCGGTTTGAGTAAAACTCCAAGGCAATTTTCTGGGAGGCAAGGACCGCCTTCGTATCTCCACGACAGTGGCAGAGTGGTGCTTAAGAAGTGTTTACTGAACTGTTTATTAGGCTGAACCTGAGAAATGAAGGAAAAATGTAATTCAAATGTTCGTTAACCAGAATGGCTACAGAAAAAGGCTATGAGAGAAGTTTAAAATTCCCAAGAAAAAGCAGTTCTGACACACCTCGGTTTTCGTTATCATGTAGGTGAAGGTGCACTTGAAAAAAGCTGTCTGAACGGCCACTCTCTTGTTCCCTTCCAGTTTACGATGACGTAATGGAGGAGACGCTGGCCTGGAGGGGCAGCCAGGTATACTGCTGCATTCCCTACCTGAGTCACCCGGAGCGAAACCCTTGCGTCTGGGCCTTCCCTTCCTTACCTACGGTGCCAGGGGCTGGCCTAGGAGGTCACTTCTAAGATGTGTTGCACCTCAAACCCCCTTCTGATGATTTTGCATCACATGCACGGCATGAAGGACAATGAAAACTGTGGCGAAGGTCCACATTTCAGAACCAAGCTCGTGATTTCTGGCGCTGCGAGCACCAGGCCGTGACGCTGGCAGGAGGGCGGACACGCTGACGAGGTCACGCATGTGCGGCACAGCACCGCCGTCCACGCCCAGCCGAGGCAAAGGCCGGCTCCACTGGTTGCTGTGGGGCAACCTTGTCACGTTGGCTCCTCGCTCCGAGCCTCAGTTTCTCGCCCCGGGAAGGGGCGCCGCACCCGCCCACATTGCGATGTGAGTCCAAGGCACCAGCGGATAAACCAGCGCGGTGCCTGGCCGGCGCGCAATGGCAGTCAGAGCCCAAAGCGCACACGACCGCACTTTCCCCACAGCGCCTGCCAACCAGGCTTTTCCAGTCGGCCAAGCTCCGCTGCGTCTTTCAACTTCCCCAGTTTCCACAGTTTCCACTACTCGGGTCACAGCTGAATTTTGTACGTTTTACCCCATATTCTTCTCCCACTTCATCCGGCAAGACACCCAAAGATACGCGCTTTAATTCTTTCAAAAGCTCCACTGAGGCATAAAACTTTAGTGCACAGAAAATTGTAGACATTATAAATTTTGAGAAATTTCACTGGTTAACTAATTCCTGGCAAAGAAATATGAATCACCATGTTAGCCTATTTCAAATTCATATACTCACAGAAAACTTAAAAAAAATTTTTTTTATTCCTCACTGGAGGATATATTTATTTATTTTAGAGCAAGAGAAGGGGGAGGGGGATGGGAAGAGGGGGAGAGAGAAACAGTGATGAGCTGCCTGCCACACGGGCCCCGACTGGGGATCAAACCTGCCACCTGGGTGTGTGCCCTGACTGGGAATCAAACCCTCAACCTTTTGGTGTACAGGACGACGCTCCGACCAACTGCGCCGCCCAGCCGGGGTTCACAGAAAACTTTTTACCGAAATACAAACGATCCCTGCGGATCCTCAGAGAAGTCCACAGGGGTCGCTGTTCAACACGCAGGCCACTCTCCAGCTCGAGTTCTGGACTGAGGTACCTGAAATGGCCCAGTCCTCCGCTCGTAGCAGGTGACAGGAACAACGAAATGCCACCCCACACCTACGAGAACGGCCAAGACCCAAAACACACGCGCCACCGAATGCTGGTGAGGATGACGTGGGGCAGCAGAAACTCTCATCACTGCTGGTGGGAGCGCAAAACGGCGCAGCCACTTTGGAAGACAGTTTGGCAGTTCCTGCGAAGTCAAACATGTTCCCACCACATGATCCAGCAATTGTGCTTCTTGGTATTTCACCAAATGAGCTAAAGACTAGCATCCACACAAAACCTGCGTATAAATGTTTATGGAAACTTTATTTGTAATTGCCAAAGCTTGGAAGCAACCGAGACGCCTGTAGGTAGGTGAGTGGATAAACAAACTGCGGTAATACAGACAATGGGGTATTATCCAGCAATAAGAAGAGATGAGCTATCAAGCCACGAGAAGACCAGGAGAAACCTTAAATGCATGTTGCTGAGCGAAAGGAGCCGATCTGGAAAGGTAGGATTCCAACTACACGGGTTCTCGGAAAGGCGAACGATGGAGACAGTAACGAGACCTGTGGTTGCCAGGGCCTGCAGGGGGGCGTGGGGGAGGGAGGGAGGGAAGGATGAATAGGTAGAGCACAGGCGATGTCTAGGGCAGGGAGGCTATTCTGCATGAAACTGTAATGGTAGATGCTTGTCATTCGATGTTTACCAAAACTCACAGAGGAGAGAACACCAAGTAAATCTTAATGTAAACTACGGGTGGTAGTCAATAAAATAATATTGGCTTGTCATTTATAACACATTTATAACACAATGGAAGATGTTAATAATAGGAGAAAGTGCAGAGGGGAGGAGGGAATACATCGGAGCTCTCTCTACTTCCTCCTTGATTTTTCTGTAAACCTAAAAGTGCTTTAAAAAAAAAAATCTATTAGCCCTGGCTGGTCTAGCTCAGTGGATTGAGTGCAGGCCTGCAAGCCAAAGGGTCACCAGTTCAACTCCCAGTCAGGGCGCAGGCCTGGGTTGCAGGCCAGGTCCCCGGTAGGGGGTCCGCACACATTGATGTTTCCCTTTCTCCTTCCCTTCCCCTCTCTCTAAAAATAAAGAAATAAAAATTTTAAAATAAATCTATTAATTAAAATAAAAACAAAAACAATACCCACATTGGGGGGAAAAAACCCTGGGTGAAAGCATCACAGCTTCCGCGACAAAAGAGATTTTGGCCACCAATCCCAAACCCACGCCAGCTCGGGGCAACTCCTTCTCCAAAGCACATGGCGATCTAGTCTTCCACGGCACACTTTTGGTGACAGCTCCTTATTTCCTCACTAACCCATTTCCCATCTCTAACATCTGGCACACAGCAGGTATTTGGTAAAGTTAGAAGGATAGCTCTAACTGCAAAAAGTGCAGTCTCACATGAAATCAAATCCTATTCCCAGAAATCTCCCCTCCCCGAAGGCTCACAGAACATTAGGAGCTAGAAGAGGCCGCGGAGACCTCCCGGTCTACCCCTCTCAGCACTGAGGAGAAAACCGAGAAGACAACGAATCCCCTCCTGTAAATCCCGTTACCCACACCGACCCTCCATGGCTTCCAAGACGAAGGCTTACCGCTTAGGTTTGAAGACGACTTTCTGTCCTCCTTCAAGTATCAGTAAGGCTTTCAGTTGTGTCCCTTTGTAACCCACGTCAGCTTTTATGACTTTCTTGGTGGCCATGGCATGCATGACCGCCCCCAGCTCTGGTGTCTCTTCAGGGTACACTTCCCGGGGAACCACCCACTGGGCGGCAATCTCCCAGGGAGACTGCAAGGTGTGGTCCAGCTTGGGCGCCAGCTCCACCCGCAAGCCAGCCATCATTCGGTGAAAAGCCTTCTGGTCCTCCCGGTTGGCAGCCGATGAATCCAAGTTGTCAATGAGGAAAACTTTGGTGAAGATAAAGATGACAAGGAGAATTGCTAACAGCACGACCCGCTGCTTCAGCTTCATGTTGGCCTCTTCCTCCGCCCCGACCCACTCTCGCGCGCGCGTGCCGGGAGAGCAGCTGGTGATGGTGGTCAGCAAGGAGAAGCCATGACTAGACACGCCGGTGCATTTCTCCACTCGCGTGCCTCCCGCAATTCCTGCAAGCCCAAGTGTAAAGCAAAATACAATCAGAGATTCTGTTCTTCCCTGCTGAAGCTTTTGCAAGCCCGAAATACATTACTTACCCTTTTAGCCTTGCTGGTCTCCTCGGCTCAAGAAGACCTAATAATTTAAAATGAACTAGTCCAGGGAGGGACTTCTTGGGTAAGAACCAGGTACAATGAAAACTTAAAAGCAAATGCTCCTGTTTTAACAGGATGCAGAGTCACCTAGGAACCACTTGGACGGCTACAAATTTCTAAAAACCAAAACAAGGAGGAAAAAGCACAACGAAAGTAAAACATTCAGATATGCACAACTTCTTAACTTTCCTTTTTATCTTTCAAAATCCAAAAAGGACTTCGGACGTCCCAAACCGCCAGTATTTGGTAACTTTCCAGTCCTTATCTTCCCCCGAGATAAGTTTTATGACACCCTGTAGACAGAAACTACTAGAACGGCCAAGGGGAGTAGAGGAGACTAGTGACTCCTCCTCTGAACCCAAATTCCCGGCAACCATATCCGTCACATGACACATGTCATATCTGCTGATCACGTATTTACATACAACACCCACGCACGTATCTCCACTTAATCAGCCTTCCACTAACTAAATTTTAAATTAAAATCCCCGTAAAATATGGGTAATCAAATCTGAGTAAATTAAGAAGAGGAAAAACACATCCCTGCACTATCTGGCAGTTGGCAGAACGTGAGTGGAAAGCTGGCGAGGCCTGGCACTCCAGCGGCACGACTGGGTCTGGACCGCTCGGGCGCGCGGCGCACACTGACGCCGCCGACAGCCGGAGGTGCTGCTCGGAGCGGGGGGGCCAACCCCACTCCGTCAATTCTCGAGCTAACACAGTCCAAGTGCAAGATTCATGTATGGGTGTCCAGGACATGTGACTCAGTGTCACCTGCATGCTGCCAGGTTGCTTCCTGCTCCGCAGGGCCATTTAAACCCACGCACGAGTTTGCCCCGCCGCGGGCTCACACAGCACCGGGCGCACTGGGCTAAGACAACGAAGGCAAGAAGGTAGGAGGGTGCTGCCTCACTCTCCAATTCCGTTAGCAGCTCACACCATAAATCGAAGAAACAGGAGCCATACGGAGGGCAACTGAGTCCGCCTGAGACCTCCCACCCAGACTGGAGACCGCCCCCCTAGTCAGAGCCTAGACGCCCCAAGAACAGTGTGCTCGAGCCAGCGGTGTGTTCAGAGGGCCACCGTGAGGTGAGCCCGCTGACATGCAGTGTACTCTCAGCGCGTACCCAACCACGCTTTTCACTTTAGTTTTCAAGAAGTGGAAAGTCAGAGTCAAATTCAAGTTCTAATTACCTCCAGCCACCTGTTCTATTTCAGCATCATCACTTCCCAGCGAGTACATAACACTATTAGCTGAAACAAAGGCAATTCAAGTGCATCCAGAATGTAATTGTGATGGCATCAAGATTGGTGTGAAACGCAGTGAAACAGTTCCCTGTGATCACTGATAACAGCAGCGCTGGGGAAGCAGACTGCAGAGACGTGTGCCAGTTCCAACACGACCTACGCCACACACACAGCTCAGGCTGCAGCAGCAAGACGGGACACGGACACCTCGTGGTGCCAGCGATCGCTGCCTCCGCACCGCCAGCTGCAATGACCGACAGCCCTGGTACGATTCCGGCTTGAAGGGGTCAGCCCAACAGCCTTGCCCCTCCTCTGAAACACCGCTCAGAACTCAAGTCCGGTTAACCCGTAAACTTCTAGGCATGCTGCTCATCTAATGCAGAGTGAGAGAAATTCCCTCACGCTGCATAAACCTGTCGTATGTAAACACTTCGAATGAAGGTTAGCAATATAGAGGCTTTTTAAAAATCACCAACAGGAAGTTCTAGCAGCTCCAAAATTTGGACAAAACAAACTCTCCAACTCTGCAATCCGAGTGTGTGCTTTTAGGTTTTGAAATCTAATTAACCTTCGGAACAGGCTTCAGAACACATTCATCACTTTAGGGCTGCAAACAGTTCATCCACTCAAGTGAGAGAGAGATTTTTATCAAGTGAACTGTAACAACTTCAACTGTTAGATTACTTCCCTGTTTACCTCTGCAGATGAGCAGTGAGGGCAGGTTTGAAGAGGAGGCTAAACAAGTTTTCGTGCTGTGATTAATCACCACATCCGGGGAGAACAAGGTCACCATTTGGCACTGTTCTCTCCAACTGCCCTTCACCGCCACCGCCGCCAACTCAGCGCCTATCCCCTTCACCTGGGCCATTGAAAGAACCGCCTTCTAGGCCACCGGGTTCTCCTATCCAGGCTGACAACTCGGCAAAAGCAGCTTCCTAATCATTCGTGCACCATGTCTGACTGCTATACGTCCCTTAGCAAGGTATCAAAGCCCCACTCTACACGGCCCCAGCCGCCCACTTGGCTGGGCACCCCTGTCTTCTCAGCTTCGACTTACATGGACCACAAATGTGCTCTGGTCCCCAGTTCCCCACGTGGCTGACCTTTGCCCTCTTCAATTCTCACACTAGAACTCCCTCAAAATTCCTCTTGCCCTTACCCTTTCTTCCCACCTTCTCCGGTTTAAAAGCCTGGTCTGTCTTTCAAGGGCCATCTCCAAAGCCACTTTTGGTTCCCCCTCACACTCTGACCTCTCCCTCCTTTAGACCACTACTTGACTGCATCCTGCCTCGTCCAGTGTCTTCTTGTACAGAGCTCCAACTCCCCCTCTCAGAATCATGGCTCCTCAGCAATCCTGGCTATCTTGGCATTCCTTCCAGTACCCTGCGCAGTAAGGAGAGGTGCCTTATGCACTGAAACCAAAAAACCTGCTACAATGAGGATGTGCAAATACCTTAAGATTTATGCTAATCTCCCTCACTATTTCGTATCAATGAGTGTTGGCTCTCCTTAATCAGCACCCTCCCTTCTCCGGCAACCTGCTTCTCCACCTACACGGACACTGATGGTTCGGAAAACACAAAGGTATGTAGGAAATCAACAACATGGAGATCACAGTGGAATTTCTACAAACGTGTATGAGTTTACAAGACTCCTTCTACTCCAGAAAAAGTGTACGACATGGACTCGTTCCACCCGCTAATGACGGCACCCTGCACTTCAGCACCCTTGGGAGGGGAGGGCACCCAAGACAGGTTCTCCACTGAGTATTATCTTCCTTTCTTGTTTGAGACACAGCATGCCACGCGCTCTGCAAACCGGGTGTCTAAGATCCCCACATCAGACACTAAGGAAATTAAAGCAGTATCGGTGGGTGTAGTCCAAATTATTCATGCAAACTTCACCTGCACTCCCAGGAGCCTCCGCCTGCCCTCGCCTCCTCTTGTAAATGCCTCCAGCGGTGCAGCGTTGTCCAGCTGAACTATGGTCATTCATTTTAATGCTTCTGTTGTGTGGAACAGAGCCTACCTCAAAGTACGAATAGACTCAAGGTAACAACATGACTCAAAAACTGTTAAGGGTAAAAGAGGCCATGCAGCCCAGACCAGCACGGCTCGGCTGGTTCCGCGCGCCAGATGGCTGGGGGTTCTACTCCCTGTTAGGACACACGCCTGGGTTGCAGGTTCAATCCCCAGTCAGGGCGGGTATGGGAGGCAGCCAGTCAACATTTCCCTCTCACATCGAGGGATGTTTCTCTCTCGCAAATCTATAAACACATTAAAAAATTAAAACATTAAATTTAAGAAAGAGGCAGAGGCAGTGCCAATGGTAGTCTTCACACTAAAAGTTGGCATAGACTCCCAGACTCGATTTCTGGAAGGCAGACCTTTAGAAGGAATTTTCCTACGGACCCTGGTTTCACCCTCAGCTCCATCAGCTACGCGAGGCTTGCTGTGGAGGCTCTGTTCACCTTCACCTTGTGCGCATGCGCGCGCACACACCCCATCCTACACATGACAACCTTGGTACTATCAAGGTGTCTGGGAGAGGAGCGATAGAGACACAGAAAACAGTGAGGTTCTAGTGTAACGTCCTCTGTTCAAGAACCTGGCTGATGTCTGGAGAAACGTGCACAGAAACACACATCTGTGCAGAGGTCTGTAAGTCATCGTGTGGTAAATCCAATGCATGTGGCTGCCGAGGAACGTGAGGACAACGGGCCAGCACTCACCACCCTACCTGGAGGTCCCACAAGCTCCCAGCGAGGTGCCCAGCAGTGCCGCTCGAACCTCCCTCTGGTCAAATGACAACCCACACGGCTTCCCTAAGGTCAGAGAGAAGGAATCCTAACCCTTCCCCAGAGCAACTACAAGTGAAAGCTTCAGTAATAAACTTTTTTTGTTTCCAATTCAATGGCCCAATCAAGCCCTCACCACGTGCACGGAACATCACAGGCCTGTGAGTGTCAAGCACCACAAGGAAAACGTTCAGCACGAACATTTCACTGAGAGCATGACCAACAAAAGCAATTTGTGGCAAAGGGGGTGCAATTTATCATAAAACTGGTATATGATCATATTTACTCACACAAGCTCCCTGCCCTGGATGCTGAGTAGGAATTACCAGGACCCTTTTGCAAACCTTCTTCAGTAATTATTGGTCTCAGTAAACCTCTGAAGGCTTGGTGACCATTAAGAGGTAAGACCTGAATTTAATTAAAAGTTTTTGAGTGTCTACAAAGACAGACACCAACAAACAACAACTCCCACCAAATGGGGGAATCTCTCTTCCCTCCCTCTGAATCTGAGCTGGCTTTGCAACTTGCTTTGACCGACTTGTCAGTTCTGGGCTTAGGCCTTAAGGGACCTGGCAGCTTCCACTTGGGACCTAACCGCTAGGTAGAGCAGCTTGGGCTAGACCACGGAAGGATGAGGGGCCTATCGGGACAGAGATGCCTGGCCAGCCCCCAGCTGAGATGCCAGACACGGAAGTAAAGCCATCCAGGGCATTACAGTTCCAGTTAGGGTGCTAACCGAATTCAGCCACACACGAGACCCCAGCCTATACCGTGTGGGCAGAAAAACCAAGCAGCTGAGCCCAGCTGACCCACATAATTATAGGAAATAACAAATCATTGTCTTAAGCCACTAAATTTTAAAGTAGTTTGTAAATTCCAACATTCTCACACCTATTCTGTCCATATCAATTGTTTTGGGGACCTTAACAATTTTGGAGGAGAAGACATAGGGAAATAGATTATGTGACAAAAAACAATTCTCTCAGGGAGAGGGGAAACATTAAATTCCCTGTTAAATATAAATAAGGATCGAATTAATACAGTGTTAGGGCATATTTGCACATTATTATTAATGACTTAACAGGGTAATAAGCTCATTATGAAAGTTATATGCCACTTCTAACTTCTATTTCTTTTGTCTTCATTGAAGATGTTTGGGAAAATACATAATTAAGGACTCTTAGAGGCAACAAAAAAAAACAGAATCTCTACTGGATCACTAAATCCATTTACACGCTTCAGGGTAGTTAAGGCTAGCCTCACACACAGACTCACACAACTACACACACCCAGCTTATACGTACGGCCTAACCTTTATACTTCGACCAACGCATAAATAAAAGCAAAAAGCACAACCCTTTAATAACAAAAAATTAGAAACACACACACTTTCGCCCTGGACTAACAGGTCCGATACTCTGACCTGTGGTTTTCTGATTGGCAGCGACCTCAGAGCACTGGGCCGCTGCGCTAAGGGCGCCCTAGAAACAAAGCGGCCTCTCCCGACTGTGAGTACCAAGTATAAGCAAAATCAAAAGCATTCAGAAACCTTCCCACTTAGCACTGGGTGCTCCTGTGCGCGAAGTGCAAGCCTCCTCTGCCCAATGACATCCAGCGTCTGTTCTCTGAGTACCTCCGGCGACCAGCCCCCCTGTACTGCCGCCCCCTGCCTGCCACAGCAGCGTACTGCACCTCCTTTTCATCTTCAGATGGGAGCCCTCAACAGAAACAACTACTTAAACCAAATGATAACACTAATCAGTATCTGCACAGAGGTTTCCTGTCCCTGCTAATTCCCCACTTAAGAAACGGCTTCGTAATTCACCTTCTTACTCTGAACACAAGCTGCCTGTGCAGAGGGGTAAGGGCGTGTGCTTGGGCTCTGGGCACTGCTGCACCGCCTACCAGGGGACTTGTGCACGGCTTGTGCACGGCTAACCATGCTGCGCCCCCCCGCGCCGTTTCCTCGTATAAGAAATAAAGTAAAAACACTATTCGCGAAGTCACAGAGCAGTTAAAAATGAATGGCATTTCCCCATGTACTGTGCCAAAATTGGTGGTGCCTGGACAACCCATGGCGATTGCCTGCTACTCATTCTCACCACATCGAAAACCCAAAGGTGAAGACTTCCGAGCAGAAAAGAACGACGAAGGAAACAACCCTCACTGTTTCCGTGGTCGTCTGGTTTCCAGAGGCAGGGGCTGACCGCGCTTGCTGCAGCACCGGGAGCCAAACCCTTCCCCACACTCGAACAGCGAACAGCGGCCAAGCCCGTTCGCGGGGAGGCCTTTCAGAGGGGCTCCACGCGAGGCGCGGGCTGGGGGCGTGTCACTCCTCTGACCGGTTTCCGTCCTCTGCAAAGTTCCATTCTACCACACTCAATCTACGTGAAACAGATGGAAAGCAGGAGCTTGCTCTATGTCACAAAAAATGTTGCAAGAATGCCTTTCACAACACTTTTCAGTTTGGAAATTTAGCTGTGTGTTTTAAAGACGAGAGCTTGGCACGTCCTTAAGCTCTTAGGCCTTAACACGGGCGTCAAACTCATTTTCACCGGGCGGGGGGGTACACATCAGCCTTGCAGTTGCCTTCAAAGGGCCAAATGTAATCTTAGGAGTGCATAACTGTAACTACTTCTTAACTAGGGGCAAGGAGCTCGTGCAGGTGGGTAGAAACCAGGTGCCCGGCCGGATAAAACAAGGTGGAGGGCCGGATTCGGCCCCCACCTGTGCCTTCATGGTAACTTCAAGTTACAAGCACTGAACGTCTAACTCTCAAATCATCCAAATTGATCCGAGTGTTAGATTCTCCTCTGTTTCCACTTCCACGTACACATTTATTTGTATCTGTAAACTCAGAATCCCTTTCGTGAAATCCCCCAACAGTCAGTCCCCTGTGAGGGAAACCAACCTGAAACAATCACCAGGCACTGATGGAGCATTAAGGTAGCCTTTCTTCCCGGGTGTGAGAGTTAAAATGAAACAGGCAATAGTGTTTTTGTTCCCTCTGAAAAACTTCATTTCCTGCAATCTATCCCATTTAAACCTTGATTTAGAACACCCTCTAACCCTCTTGCTTGAAAAATGAAAAGAAAATGAAAGCCTTTAGCTCATACTGTTAAGCGAGCTCTGTTCTCGAAAAGCAACACAGGCAGCGCTCCCAGACCGAGAAACTCTGGAAATGCCCAGGCACGAGCATCCCGCTTTGGACGGGCCGGGACCGGTGACCCTTCCTAGGTCCCGAGCACTTCGCTGCTCTGCTGTCCGCGCACAGCCGAACAGCCGTCTAAGGCTATACTGAAGAATGCACTCCCTACAGAGTGTGAAATACCGGATGTCAAGTAACCTAACATCTTCCCTCAGATTTCCATGTTTTCCATCTTTACTGCTCAGTTCACTGCAGTTCTTGCAAAGGCATATACACTTCATGCAACAATCACATTTCATGTTGTTTAACCTTATGTTCTGGGGGGCTAAGCTGACAGGCCACAAGGCAGCTGAGAAAGAACCTCCAGCAGGCCTGTGCTGACTTATGGCAGAGTGGCACCAGCCACGATTCCTGGACTACACTCACACGTACACACACACACACACTCTCACACATACACCCTTATCGGCTGTGCCTCCTCTACTATTGTGAGTTCCTTCAGGACAGGGGACATGTTTGCTCCCTTTGTACTTCCAGGTAAGCTAGCACAGTGCAGGGGAACATGAGAGTTCCCTGAAAAATGCTCGCAGAATAACAGGAGTGAAGAGCAAGGAGGAGAGACCTTCAGGGTTACAAGAATTCCTTCAGCTCTTTGATGCACATATGGCCACTTTTTACAGACGTAGGGAAACTAAGCCTGGAAATGAACCCAGACATACCGTATAGTAAAAAAAAATGCAGAAATAGCAATTCCATACACAGATTTTATACACTCGACTTTAAATTGCTGCCTTCTGTATACCCTGCTTCCAGCTCTCAAGGCAATGCCATTATCAGCCTGGCCCCTGGCACCGGCTGGGACTGGCAGTCAGAATGACCCGGAAGCATCCACAGAAGACTGGGGATGGCCCAAGACACTGCCCAGGAGAGACACAGACAGGGCTGGACCCAGAGTTTCAAGTAGTACTGGCAACGCTTTCTGAAGCGAGAACCAACACTCGTTCTTCACATCATTTTCTTTTTTTTCTACAGAGAGGACTACGGGAACTTAAATGCACCCACACAGAGAGCAAGTTCACTATCTAAGCCACAAATAAGAAATAAGAAACAAGAAACAAGCAAGAGGTCTTCAGGCAGCCAAAACAGGGGTTACAGAGTTCACCCATGAAGAGAGAGGAGGCTGCAGACCTCAGTAAGCCTGCTCAGCTGTTCCACGTTCAATTGCAGGAAGCAGGGTTCTCTGCCTTGCCCTCCACACAGGATCAGAAGCTGCAAGTTAGAAAGAGGGCAGCGGGGACACTGACAACAGCAAAAGCACAGCTGTCCCGCCTCGGAAAGAAGAGGCAGCTGGACTATAAAGAGTAGATTCAAGAACTCAATAAGCAGATGGGGTACACAACCTACGTATTTCAATTGCCTCAAAGCCCCGCTCCATTACTGTTGGTAACCGATGCCAGGAACGACCTTGAGTCAACAGAACAAAGGTTAAACCACACTGTCTAAAAAGCAAACAAAGCATATAATGCACTGTAAATTTTTTCCACAAAAAGTATAGTTAAAATAAGAATTTTTGTACGTAATACCTTATTCCCTAACAACTGCAGACAAAATGAAACACTCCTGTATACACACATGAAGCAGAAAGCCAGCATTTGAGAGCATGGAATGACAGACTTCGCTGCCTCACCTTATTTCTGTTACACATTCATCATTTCACATTCCTTGACCTCCTTGTATACAACATACCCAAACGAACAGGTTGTTTACCTTACCAGAAAGTACGGACCCCAAACACACACGGAAGCTTAGTACCCCTTTTCAACATCAGCTTCCACTTCTTATACTGGGATGACAGCTGCACCCCCTGCCAAGGCTCATCATGCCCAGAGCCAGGCCCTTCCTCTTTTGCTTTTGGGTAAGAAAGATGAAATTACGTTAGATCTTTGCACCACAGTCTCTCCTAGATGGCCCTAGCAGTCACGTTGACATTGTGTTGCTCAGAGGCTAGTTTCAGTTGCAAAGTAAGGTCTTCTGTTCTGTACCCGGGTCTGTGCTAATGAATTCCTTAGTCCTTGGGGGTTACAGAGGCAGTTCAAGGAAGGAAAAGAGAGTGTGGAATGAGGAGCCGCTGGAGAAGCACTTCAGGGAGGAATAACTCTCCACCCCTACCCCCACTATAAGGAACAAGAAGATGGACAGTCAGTGTCAATGTTACTGGTGTGGCCGTCACCAAGAGCTCTATGGTTCTTCTATTAATGCAAGAAGACTGACTGCCCATCCAACTGCTCAGTTAGCCTAGGCAGAGGGGGCTGCAGCTGGTGAAGCCGCACCTGACCAGAGCGCCCCAGGCCGCTCCCCCGCTGCAGGCGGCTAGATCATCACGCACCCCCACAATCTAACTCAAGGCAGCTCCAGCAAGTAACACCCTTTACAGATACCCACCTCGGCAGCATATTTTCAACGGGAATCCGAAACACATTTTCTTGGCATCTTTTCTTACCCCAAAAGAGGAATAAAGCAATTCAGTATGTGCATTGGAATATTTCCCCTTCCTTCATACTGCTTCCCATTCGTTCCTTCAACTGTCAGATACTGCCTGCACATCTAGTTCGGGCTGTGCGCTGTCAGGTACAGAGCGAAGAGTACCTCCAATTATCATCGCCATCACAACGAACCGCAGTGTCTCACTGCAACTGTGCTTCCTGCCCCCTCGACAAAACCACAGGGCACTTAGTCCCGGCGTGACTGACACCAGCTACACGAGCCTGTCTCCTTTGTATTGTCTGCCACTATGGCCACAGAAAACAAAGTGGCCTCCTGATTCTCTATGTGCTTGCAGCAATGACCAAGAGACAACCGCTGTGGTCACTACTTTGAAGAGTTACCAATTCAAGGCCCTGGCCAGGTGGCTCAGTTGGTTAGAGCGTGGTCCCCATGGTCAAGGTTGTGGGTTTGACCCCCCCCCCCCCCGCCGCCAGGGCACACGTAAGAATCAACCAATGAATGCATAAATAAGTGGAACAACAAATCCACATTTCCCTCTCACACTCTCTCTAAAAGGTTTATCTATTCAAGAGTCGAGGCATCTGGCTTCAGGGTTTACCACTGAAATGAGGGTCACACAAAGTGTGGGAACCTGAAGGCAGCCCTGCAAGTTAAAGAAAATTTAATTTAGAAATTCAAAATTCTGAAAGGATAAAAAGCAGAAGCTTTAAGGCAGTGTGAAAGGGCTGGAGTCTACAAATGGAAATCAAGAGAACAGACTAAAAGTCAAGGAGTTGTCAATTCAGCGTAAAATACCTCTGACGTAAAGCATTAGACAATAGACACAGCAAACACTGAACTTGCTCGTGAACTCGCTTCCCCCCAGCGGCACTGGAGGCTGAGGCTACAGCTCCCAGATCGGTCCCTGTCTCTCACCTCCACCGGCTTCTGTCACTGCACTGCGAGGCTGAGAGTCTGAATCACTTATTGGGCGTTTTGATTCTCTGAGAAGCACTCTCAATTGTGGAACAGCCGCCTGTGGACTGAGTCCACTGTATGGCTCTAGGGGTCAAAGCCCGACACCTTCACAAACTGTAGAAAACTTACTAATTTAAAACAAAACCTTAGTTTAATTTTAAATCTACCTTTGATCAGCTCTGAGTCCAGGCAAGCAATCTGGCATCTTTACACCCGTACCTCAGTTTCTGAAAGACACGTCTTGAAGATAAATAAGATACAGGGTGGGGCAAAAGTGGGTCTATAGTTTGAGTATGTAAGACACAGTCTCTTCCCGTCTTACTTATTAATGATCATAAACCTGCTTTGGCCCCACCCTGCATGTGAAGGGCTCCAAGGCTGAGCTCAAAGATCCTGCATAAACTCAAGGACTGTTTGTACTACACAAGCGCCCTGAGGTCTTGAGCCCAATCAAAACGTATCAACTCCAATGAAATGCACGCATTTACAACACAAGGAGGGTAGGAATAATTAGTAAACAGCGATCTTAACGACTAGATTACATATTTATAAAGTCCTACAAGTTAAAAGCTAAAAGACCCCACAATTCCTACTTTCTTTTCAAGGTGAGAAATCAAACCGCGGGAGAGCAACTGGCTGGGTGAGACGACACTGATACCCGGCCCCACACTCAAGTCGGAGCATCTCTCATTCTCCCAGATTACAAACTCAGCCATCCCAATGATAACGTGGTCAATTAAAGGACTCAGAGTTCCGCAACGACCAATCATGCCCTGTCCCCTCTGCTTTCCCTCCAACTTCCTTCTACCCTTCTCTCCCTCCCAAGAGACTCGCAGGTACCAGAAGCCCGATGAGAATGAAACTCTCATCCGTGCCCACAGTCAAGGACACAGCTGGACAACTGCTTGCATTCATCATTAATGGCAACGTTTAGGTTCTTTCTTAATCGCTGGGCCATCACACCCGGAAATGAACTCTCAAGCGCAACCCACTTTGGACCTCAGTATCATTTCCTCAAGTCGCGCCCCGATGGCGAGCGCGGGGTGCAGACCCTGAGGAGACCGCCGAGCCCTGCACACAGGGGTCACGGTTACCCTGCCCCTTGCTAGGGGCCTGCAGGTCACTCGAGCTTCCCGGCCAAGAGATGGGCCCGCGGGGCGCGCGATCCTTCCCGGGCCGCCGCAACCGGCACCGGCAAGACACAAGGGCGGCAGCAGTGCCTGCTGCCTCACGGGACCGCGTCCAGAAACCAGGTCTGGTCACTAAGGCGACCCTGAGCGGCCGAGGCGTCCCCAGGTAAGGCCCGTGCCTCAGGGGAGCCGAGGACACGCCACATCCCTTCAGCCGCGACCACCCGCACGCAGGAGCCCGCTTTGGAGCCGATGGGGCGCGCGGCCCGAGCAGCTCTCCCTCTGGGACCTGCCCGCGGACAGCTCAGGGCACCAGTGCCCGGCCCCTCGGAGAGGTATCTCGTCCCCTGGCGGCCCCAGATCCCCCAGACGAACTGAGAACCGCCCGCACTTTCCCGCCCGCCGCGCTGGGGGCGGGGGTCGCGCAACCTCCACCGCCCCCACGCCGCTCACGCTCACCTGCAGGGCCCTAGGCTCGCTCCATAGTCGCCTTGCTGTGCGGTGCGGCCCGGCCACCCCCACCGCCTCCGGGGAGGGGCCGCCCCACGCCGCGCTCAACGCCCCCAGCCGTCGCAGCCACCGCCACTGCGGCTCCCGCCTACCCCCGGCCCGGCCATTCCCTGGCCACCTCTCCCGGCGCCTGAGCCGGCGGGCCCACACCCACCCCCGCCTCCGCGGCTCCCGACTGTTGGTACCGTCCTAGCGTAACGCCTGCCCCGCGGCCAATCCGAGGGCTCACTCTGCGAGGCCACACCCCAGCCCTCCAGTGGGCGGGCCTATCGGCTGCACTGCGGACCGTCCCCATTAACGCTTTCGGTCCCGGGTCGGCGCCGCTTAACTCCCTCCGCGGCAGCTGTAGTCTCTCCTCCTTCTGTCTGCCGCCCGCCCTGCCCACAGAAACCGACCTCTCCCTTCTCTGGCTTTCTCTTTCCTGGGTTCCCTAAAGCAGGCAGTGGTCCTGGAGAGTTGGGGGCCCTCTGGTCAAGTTCTATTTGTGAAAAGCAATTCCCTCCTCCTTTTGCCTTTTTAATTTGACTCGACTTCTGCTTCTGCCTATCTCAATGTATCCCCTTGCTCGAAAGGGACTGACCTCAATCGCTCTTTCCTCCGAACAGAGCATAGCTCTCCGCTACATTGAGTTGCATATAACGAAATTGCGATTAGTTTACTGTAATATTAGTTGTTTAACGCGTCTCTTGAAATGGACAGTAAGCCCCATGAGGGCTAGGCAGCCCTGGGTCTCCAATGCCCGACACACCGAGTAGACTCCCTGTGAATGGTCTGAAAGATCGATCGCCCTTAAGTTGTGTCTTTTCCAACGACTCCATACAGAGCATCCACTGTACAATGCATTCACGCATTTATTCACTCTATGCGAAGCTTGGACTTCATGTACCTGCCCCTGAGATGTTATAATGCACGTTGCTCCACGGGATCTGATGAGTGACGGGAAAGACCGAGCTGACGCCTTGTTCAGCCTGCACAGTTCATTTAGGCAGCAGAGTGTCAAGGAAAAATACTCTTCCTTACAGGATGCATCCATCATTTTGGGCGTGCCACTTACCTGCTCAGAGGATCGGTTTCTCATCTGGAGAATGGGAGTTAATCGTGGAACCTCCTTCACAGGGTGGGTGGAAGGACTAGATTAGGAAATATGAGCACTTACTCTCGGGAGATCCTACAGAAGTAACTGGGCTTGACACCAGCCCCAGACAATCTGGTGGGCCGGCAGCCCCTCTGCAGAAAACAATGACTGTGAGAAGAGTACTCAGCCAAGTGCAGGAGAAGTTAGACCAGCCTTGTCCTGAAAGGAAGGGCAGAACAGGTCTGGGAGGCATTTTCTGACCACCGAATACATAATTATAGCTTGATGGTGACGAGAGTGTTCCTTCCTTCTCTACACAGGAACATCGGTCTGCCTGCAGACAGCTAATGTTCCTGAACCTCATTCGCTCGGCGTTCAGATCATAGAGTAAAAGGGCAAAGCAACAGTTCCTCCAGGGCGCTTTACCCCAAAGATCGCTCCTTGCTTGCCTGTCACTCGAACAAAGGACAGCAAGGCTGGGGAGAAGGCAGTGCGTCCTGGAGCCTGAGCTTGCTAGTGATCCCCTTTAAGGACATTCGGAGAGGAGGGTCCACAGCTCCTCTAGGCAGTCCCCTCCAAATTTCACATCAGTCAAATCCTTCCAGCCACCCCTCATGCTGCAGACAGACACGCTTCCCCCTCTTGTGTCCTCAGCCATGAGTTTAGGGCCTGTTCTGCCTGCCCCCGTTTTCCCCTCACCAGGCCATAGTATCAGTCTCTTTGTGAATGTATGCACAGCACCGCACAATGCCTGACACTCCAGGATGTCAGCTTCTGCCCTCTCCTCCTGCGAATGGCTTTATTTCCCAGCCAATTGGCGGTCTCTGTAGTCTAGAGGACGCAATCATTTAAGAAGGGGACTCTGCCTTCAAAGAGTTTACACGATAGCACTCGGGAAACAGCTGCAAGGAATACAGGGGCTTAAACTGTGCAGCACAGACTTTGCGATCGATCACTGAAAGAATCAGGTCCTGGAAGACAAGTGTGGGCTGGTGCCACCAGGGAGGGAGGACGGGTGAGCAAAACAGGGGTGAGAGGAGAAAGGGCCGGTACGAACCAAAGGTAGGCCGCGCTAGGTGCACTTAAAGACAGACACCTCGGCAGATGATACATGACGGGAGAGGACTTGTCTCTCCCTTCCTGCCATCCTTCCTTCAGTGACTGTCTACCAAGTGCCAGACACCGAGCTAGTCCCAGGCCATGCCAAGACAAGCAAGGCCTGGCCCCGAGAAGCTTACAGCCTACTACTGACAAGGAGAATGGAAGGTCAGGAGGAAGGCCTGAGCACTTTGCCAAGACTCCCATGATGCTTCTTTCACAACTCATGTGATGTCTTGTGGTTCTAGGTATCCTGTCTAACCTCCCCCCACCCTTTGCTTCTCTTTCCTTGTCCCCAAACTGCAGGGCTCTTAAAGACGCAGTCTGACTTTGTTGTTACTTCCACCTGCGGAGAGCCTCACGATGCAGGGTACCTTTTCTGCAGCTGATGTGTTGAAGTGCATCGAGGTGGGATCCGAGGAGGAATTTGGCTGCCCCCTCCAGCCGAGGGCCGTGCACACACACGTCCTGAGCAGGGGGTCCAGTGCAGACCCCTCCAGTGGCTTGTCCACAGCCTGCCGAATTCGATGGCAGCTCCCCTGCTTGGCATCGCCGGTGCCCGTCCACCCTTCCAGGCCCACTTTCTGCTAATTCCTTACCGTCCCCGCCCTAAAGGGCTCACTCACTCTCAGAAGCCAGCGCCTTTCCCTGCTCTCATGGTTGGGATAGGGTCTTCCTCGGGAAATCCCACCCTACCCCACGCCCAGCTCCACCTGGGAAAAACATCACTCATCTCTCAAAAGCCGTTTGCTCACGAAGCCTTTTCTGACCTTTCTGACTGTGGGTGTTTTCTTGGGATTCTGGGACTCAGTCCCTGGTTTGTATGGACATCTTTGGGGATATACCTGATGCCTTCCCCTGGACTTCAAGCACTGGCAGCTGAGGCCAGTGTTTTACTCGTGTCTGTATCCCTGGAGCACTAACGCTGTACATGGTCCATGGGAGACGCTTAATACTCGAAGGAGAAGTTTTAGGAGAACAGGTTCCGCAGACATGGGAAATCGGGGACACTGGAGGTTTTCTCGGCCCCTTCATCGGCAAGGGCTGTGGGGAATATTGTTTCAAGCTGCCTGCGTGCGCGCGCGCGTACACACGTACACACACACACACACACACACACACACACACACACTGCTTTTAAGAAAATGCCCTCACAGTGAAGGAGCACACCTGTCCCTTACCTGCTGGGAGCACTGAGTAAGGATGCTTGGGTGGTGGTGAAACTAACATCCCCACATCATCCATTGTGATGTCTGTTATTTAGTGAAGTCAGTTAGTAATAGATCAGTTATTCGCAGGCAACTCCTGTCTTGACAAGTTTGAGGAAAGTATTGGTTATACTAAAAACATTTGAATCTTGTGGCTCTTGCTAGCACCTACTTGGTACTCACGTGGCGTGTTAAAGTGGGGGGAGTATTTTCAGGGAATGGAGAGTTGCTATGAGAATGATGCTTTTAAAAAATTCTTACGGAAGGAAACAAAGCAACCTCAAAAACACCACCAGCAGCAGCTCAAGGCCCTCTTATCATGGACTTCAAAGTAATGAAGTCTCACGCTAGGATGTGCTGACCTTGGATTTGGTCCAGTCTCCACCTGTTGCTGATGGAAAAACAGGTTGGGAGGTAATAACCTGCCCAGAGAAACACAACTGGTTAGAGCAGAACCAGAGCTAGAGGTTGGCAGCAGCTTCACAGCCACGAGGGTGGGAGCCTAAAAACAAGGCCCACCCCCTGAAGAAGGGAGAAAGGAAAGACAAACGGTACCCGATACTTTTTCTTTATTTTTAAACTTCTGGAGTGTCACATCTGTCGAAAATGATGAGCACACAGCTCCATGAAGTTGCACAAACTGAACACACCTGTGTAACTAGCCTCTTCCAAGCGCTACCTACTCCCAAGTGCAGGCATTATCCCGACATCTAACACAGACGTTTGTCGGCTTTTGCACCTCACCTAAGTGGGTGGAGCCCGATCGGACCCTGCCTGGTGAGTGGGTTTCTGAACACGCAGTGCTTTTCCGCGTCTGGTGTCTTCCATTCGACATTAGGTGTCTGAGATTCACCTGTGTCACGTGTAGTTGTAGGTCCTTCATTCTCACTGATGATGAGCAGAATTCCATTGGGAGACCAAGTTACCATTTATCACGTTTCATTCTTGATGGGCAGGCACCCATCATTCTTGATGGGTGGGTAGTTTCCGGATTTGGGTTGTTACAAATAGTCCTGCCGGGAGCGTTCTTGTGCCGTGAAGCATGTCTGGGTTTAGCTCGGAGTAGAGCTGTGGGCCACTCGGCGTGCCTCCGTCCAGCGTGCGCAGGTAGTGCCAATCGCCCAGTTGTCCAAAGGGGTGGGATCAACTCACACCTTCAGCAGCGGTATACGAATTGCAGGAGCCCCATGTCCTTTCTGAGTCATCGAATTAACCAACCCTGGAACTGTCACTTCCAACGTGTGAGAGTGTTTGAGCAATGGCTAGCTAGAGTCTCTGTCCCACGGAGCCCAGAGCTTCCCAAGGAAGGCGCTCGACGAAGACAGGTCAGGGCGCTTTGCTCTGAAACTCGTCTTTCCTTTAATGACCCGCCACTTTCTAGCCTGTGGGTCACCCACTGCCGTGGCCGAGGCCAGCTGGAGCAGAGCCTTCGAGTCTCCTTAGGGAGCGGCACGTAGGTTCCCTGCTTGTCCTCACCACCACTGCCACTAACCTGGGCCTTCATCACTTATTTCCTGTGCTGCCGCAATAATTTGCTCCTGGCCGTTCTCCTCCGAGTCTCCCCCGACTTCCGTGTATCTTTCTGACCACCCGTAGTATCAACTGCCGCACTTGAACTTCTGAGGTCATCCGAGTAATCTAAAAACCACTGGAATCGTTTTCTTTCATAACCTACTTAGCTTCCCAAGAATAGACTGAAAGTCTTCTTTGCTAACAGCCAATGAATCACCCAGCATAGCAATTGTCATTAACTTCTTAAAATTCATTTTGTAGGCCAAGCCCTTTATCTCATTTTATTCTCACAATAGTATTAAAAAGATTTTTGTGTCAGTTATCAGCTTATGACCTCTCAGCGCCAATCCACCCTTGATCTGTGAAAATCATGTTGGACCTTTTAGGTTTTTTTCCCCTTTGCTGGGTGGCACCATGCCGGGCTTTGCCGGGAGAGGGCGCTAGAGAGGCACTGCGAGGAGGAGGGGGCTTTCTACCTGGGTTCTCAGTGCCCCTCTTCGACCGCCGGGCGCCTGTAGTGCACCAGCGGCCAGCTGCTTTACCCATCACCCCCCCTGGCGCCTCCAGCGAGACATCTCTCCGTGAGTGGCTTTCCCTAGCATCCTAGCGGGTGGGCTTTGAGCAAGTTTAGAGATTTCCAGCAAGTCCCCCCAGTCGTGAAACCGTCCCTGCTGCTCAGTGGGCTGGGACTCAGTGGCTGCTCAGTGCGCCCTCTCCAGGGGGTTGGATCTCGGCTCTGGGAGGAGAGGGTCTTCCTTGGCGCTGTGTCTCAGCTGGAGTGGCTGGTGGTAGCTGCTGTTCTTGTATTCTAGAAAGTTGTCCCGTCATTGCCTGATCAGACCCTGATGGACATAGTCCTTTTCTGATGACCCGTGGTTTGGTTTCGGTTGTTGGGGTTTTTGTTTGTTTTTGAGTGAATGCTTGGTTCCCTTTTCTCTATTATTATTTCTGTACAGAAAATTCTTCCCGTTGACTCTCTCTCTCGTCTACAAATGGAAATGTATTATTTCTAACAGTTTCACCTTCTTTGAGGAAACCCTTCCTTGGAGCTTTTGGACTTGCTCCCACGCAGAGTTTCCTGCCCTTCGCGCCGGGCCTGCCTCCATCCACACCAGGCTGGCGGTCTCCTTGCACTCTCCTGTGTGTGTGTCACATGCACCCACGTGCTTCTGAGTGTTGTCCTTTTGTCCCCGCTTCCTTCCTTCCTGTCTCTGCAGGTGTGTGCCTTTCAAAACTACCCTGTGAGGCCCCAGTTCCAGGCCCAAGTTTATGTTTCTTTAGTCTTGCTTCACAGCAAATTTTCATTAACTTGTTATTCTTTGTGGAGAATCTGTATGTATTAACATCACTGCTAAGATTCTAATAACGAAATTATTTTATTTAGGAGAAAAAAATCCTTTTACTGTCATTTTAGTGGGGCTTGGTGAGGAACCAAAAAAAAAAAAAAAAAAAAAAAGCACACACGTTTTCTCTGCCATCTTTACCCAGAACTCTCTGTATATATCATCTTAAAATCGCCTTTTTATTTTCAACTTAGTATGTCAGGAAGAACTTCCCACATTGTTACTTGTTCTTTTACTAAAACATTTCCCTAATCTACTACGACATTTCCAAAGATCTTTGGTCTTCGATGCTGAGGCCACACTGTACCTGATTTAGCAGTTTTCCCTTTGTTGGGCATGTAGGCTATTTGTGTTCATCCGCCACTGAGGAATTTTTGTAAGGGTCGTGGGGCAGGCACGCCTGACAGGCAGCTTGTCACGGACACAGCACAGCTACACACCCAGGGGCTCTGGAGCACCCTGAACCTCTCACTGGGTTTATTTTCTTTGATGCCCCGCCCAGCTGCCAAGGGTAGAGCAACCTGCCTACCTTCTTAGCTAAGTGCTGAGCGGGCGCTAACCCAAGGAAGGCAAGGTTCACGACATGCAACTTGTCTTCAGTTTTTCCTTCTCCCCCTTCTCCTCTATTTTGCATTAACTCCGACTTCTGCCCTCGATATGCAAAATAAACCTATTTTTGGCTTCCCTGGCATGCAAGCAAATAGCGTGCCAAAAACTGATTTCGTGTCTGACACCTTGGCACGCGGCGTCTCTGTGCTCACTCTCCCAGCTCAGCCTGAGTCTCCCACGGCTCAGTGGGGCCCCCACTCCTGGTGGGTGCCCGGCTGCCATCGTGGCTCAACTGACTTCAGCACAGGATGTGAGGGGAGAAGCTTGCAGCGTCTCCGCTTACGAAATGCACCAAATAATAATGGCACTACACAGAAATAAATACAGAATACTCCACGGAAAGCTAAACACTGGAGAACCTTACAAGGAAAGGGAAAAGAATTTTGACTCTTCACGTCTTTACCGGCCGCCCTACCCAAACACAGCCTGGCAGCTCACAAGTAAATGCAAGGTTCTCAACATCCCACAGTGTGCCGTCATGAAAAAAAAGTCAGAAGTAAAGCCCTCTATACAGTGCCTTTCCTTGTCCTTTTTAAAACTCAAAAGAGGCTCAAGCAACAACCTTCTCCTTCTGAGTTGAAACCAACAGGGGCTGAGGCGGCCCCGGGACAGTACCCCTTTCACGAATGCGAGTGAAGACTGAGCTTATTCATGGAACTCGCTGGGCTGTTAGTCCCACACCCTTCCTGGGCGGCGGCTTGACACCCCAGGCTGGAGGGGATCGGTGACCTCTAGGGGGCAGCAGGGGGTCGGCTTCCGAAGAGGCCTTCCTTAGAAGGAGCACCTGGGCTGAAAGCTTGTATGTCAGGTTTGATCTGTCACTCTTGATAGGCTTTCAAACCGCATTTCCTGAGACGCCACCCCGGTGCCAGGCCTGCGAACGGGGCACCAGTCCCGTGAGGAGACAGACACGCACACCCAGAATCGCAAGACATTTTTTCGTGCCGCTGGCTCGTATGTGCCAGCTGGGATAGAAAGGGGGTTTAGGGGGGAGCCTGTTTGGTTTGAATCGGGTAGCCAAGCAGCTGGAACGGTTTCTTCTTAGACTGCCCCCTAATAAACAAAGCAACAGTTTCCAAAGATGCTCTTATTCATGTACATAAGACAGAAAATACCAGTTTTCCAGTATGACACACTTTACCACACTTCAACAATGTTTTTCTTGTTTTATTATTACATGAGGACATGGGGGAGGTGCTGGTGGAGGTTGCAGGAGGCAGCTAAAGCCCCCGCCAAGCCCCGCACCCCGCCGGGGGCTGCCTCTAGCCAGGCCCTACATGAGGCACCAAGGGCGGCATCCACCCCTGTCCCTGCCACAGGGGAGGTCGCTGTGTCCCAGTTGCCACACAAATCGGAAGACTGAAATACGGGCTACGAGTGATGCCACATCATTCTTTCATTGTTCGCTGAGCACCTGCTGTGAACCAGCCCCTTCCTGGGCCCTGAGCTCACAGCGCAGGGAGCCGCAGGGCTAGAGGCTGGCTGCCCAATCAAACACTGGATGGCCGGTTAACCGGGGATTTCGGAAAAACGAAGCACAAGTTTCTCGTATAAGTATGTCTCATGCAATATTTTGGCAGACACATTCTGGCAGCCCTTCCTAGGGGAATGCAAAGCGCTGAGGAGCGCAGAGGGAGGAGGACTTCCTTCAGGTCCCCGCTGAAGTGGCATCTCCTCGTCGCAGCCCCCGTGACCAGCCCTGCACCCTGTCGCCCTGCAGCTGGGTGACTCTGCAAGGACAGAGTGCACGTAGGTGTTCATCATCCGTCCCCTCCGAGGACGGAAGCTCCTCCCAGGCCCCTGCCTTTTCCATCCTCTTCATGGTCCCAATGCCCTGCAAGCCGGTGGCAGGCACTGCTGGCTGAATCAGCGGATGATCCCCGGGAGATGGAAGGAGGGCATGGTGGCCGGGGGAGGCGTCACAGAGGAGAGACGGCATTGGAGCAGGCTCCTGAAGAAGCCCATGTGTGGAGGAGCGACCGGGACGTGACCTTGCAGGGAATGGTGGGCGTCTGCATGACCAAGGCCAACTCACCATGAAGGCCTGAACCTTGCAATTCTCTAAATAACAGCTCACCAACTGGGAGGAGCCCTGGATCGAGGGACTGATAAGTTTTCCTCTGTGCCTCCCCCAAGGGACTCTGCATTGGCAGCGACCTCAGAATAAATTCCCCCTTAGGGAGTCGTGGGGGGGACTCCCGCTGCTCTTTCTGAGTGGGGATGTCTGAGGATTAAAGAGCAAACCCACAGGGATGAGTGTCCGCTCTGGGCCAGGCCTCCACCGCCTGCCTTGCCCCCTTGAGCTCCGAGGAGTGAGGCCGGGGCCTGTGGGGGCGGGGGGGGGGAGGGGAGGGTGGAGCTTTAGTGTGTTTTTTTTTCTTTTATTAAAACACTTAAAAATTTGCATACAGGAAAAGCCACCTTTTTGGGGGTTATCAGTCTATGCATTTTTATACATGTATGGAGTCTTGTAACCACCGCCTCAGACCCAACACAGAACGATTCCTGTACCCCAAAGCGTGTCTCACACCGGCCCTTTTGTCTTCAGCCCTCTGGCAGCTACTGATCTGTTGTCTCTTCCTATGCTTTTGTCTGTCCCACAGTGTCACATAAACGCGACCAGGTGGAGTGTACACTTTCGAGACCGGGCCTTCACTCAGCAGAGTGCACTGCGTCCACCACTCGCTGTGCACATCGGCAGCCCGGCCCCTTCCACCGCCGAGTGGTGGCCCTTGACAGACCTACCCGCCCACCCGTCCACCACCGGGGGACCTTTGGGTTGTTCCTGGTTTGGGGCCATTGTGAATAATGCTGGTGTAAACACTTACGTGCATTGTGTGACGCAAGTTTTCATTTCTCTAGCTGAATACCTACAAGTGGATTGTTGGGTCACAGGGTAGGTGGAAGTTTGACTTTTGAAAGGATTGCCTGTTTTCCAGAATGGCTGTACCATTTTGCATTTGGGAGGGTGGGGTTTTGTTGATCTTTCTTTCATTTATCCCTTCTTTCTTTTGTTTCTTTTTTTTTACATATATTTTATTTATTTATTTTTAGAGAGAGGAGAAAGGAAGGAGAAAGAGAGGGAGAGAAACATCATTGTGTGGTTGCCTCTCATGCACCCAGCCCCCCAAACCGACTGGGCCTACAAGCCAGGCATGTGCCCTGACTGGGAATCGAACTGGTGACCCTTTGGTTCGCAGACTGGCGCTCAATCCACTGAGCTACGCCAGCCAGGGCTGTTACTTCTTTCTTTTAAATGTTTACTGAAGTACTGCTTACACATCATCTGCAGTGTAAAACTAGGTGAACACACACACACACACACACACACCAGGTAACTCCCTCCCAGCTCCTGCTCCCTGTAAATACCTCACGATCCCACAATGCAACTGCCGTCCGACTTTAATCTCTGCAGATTAGTGTGGCCTGTTTTCGAGCTGCACGGAGAAGGGAATCACACAGCCTGTCACCCCGAGTCTGCCTTCTCTTCACCCCCCTGGATGGAATCACCCAGGGTGGCGGGTGCTGCGGCACCGAGGTCTCCGGTGTCGCCGAGCAGCGTGGCATTGTAGAAAATGCCTCAGATACGTACTGGAGCGCCTGGGGTGGGCCTTTGGGGTGGGCCCGGTGTTTGGCTGTGAGGGAGAGAGCTGTGTTGCGGGTTCCTGCCTACGCGTTCTTCTGCGTTTTTGGTGGACACGCTCACTCATTCCTGTCGGGGAGGGAGCCAGGGGTAGAGTCACTGGGTCTGTTTAGCATTAGTAGAAACTGCCAAACAACTTTCCAGCAGGTGGACCAACCTGCAGCCCAGCAGAACACAGAAGAGTCTGTCTCCGGACACTGGGCCTTGTCAGGCTCTCCCCTCCGGCCACGCTGGTGGGAGGGCCGGGCTCTCCCAGCGTGGTTTTTGTTCTCATTTCCCGATGGCTGATGGCCTGGAGGGGTTTCTGTGTGGGGGACATTTGGATGTCTTCTGTGAGGCATCTGTTTCAATCTTCCATCAATTTTTAAATTGGTCACCTACCTGTGCTGAGCTGTCTTCGCAGGTGAGCGAAGGCTGCATGAAGGCTCTAACCCAGGCAACGGTGACCTCGGAGAGAACATGGATGTGGGCCCAAAGGCGCTTTGTGGGGTGTGAGTGGGAACAAGGGAGAGGGGAGCTGTCCTTTCTGGAACCCCACATGGCTCGCCCACCTCAAATACACTGAAAGCCCCTTCTCCACCCCTGGCTTTTCTCACAAGCCCGTTCGGTAAATTCTGGGAGACTGGGGTCTTGGGAGGGACTCCCCACTGGACCACGGTGCGGACCACTCTGCCCAAACAGCCAGGCCCTTTATTGAGAGAGGGCCCTTCTGGTGGGCAGAGGGAGACAGGCTGCTGTCCGGTGACGCGATTGCTCCTGTGACGCAGTGCGACAGCCCCAAGGGAGCCGTCACCCCGGGTTCCCCGGCTGTGCATCGGAGCAGCCTGAAGGCGGAGGGCAGGCGAGGAGCCTGCCCAGCACTGGGCACAGAGGCAGCCTGTGCTTCGGTGTCAGCCGCTGCTGTGGTCGGGGTTCCAGGGGTTTGCACGGGCCAGGCTCTGCCTGTTTAACCCTGTGGGGCAGTGGGAGAGGCGTGCTGGGTGCATCCTACATGCTCAGAAAGTTCTGGGCATGTTGCTTCATTCGTCACTAATACAGCCTCCCTCCCCGGCATTGGACTAGAAACGGTTTGAGGTCGGGGATTCTGCCTGTCTCTACAGAGCAGGGGATTCTGCTCTATTCCCCATGCCTACAACAGTGCTCGGTATGCATCGGGGGCTTGAGAAATGTTTCCTGAGGGAACGAACATTGTTTAGCAGGTGCTGGTCACTCACTGCTCAGAAGTTTGAAGTCCCAGTCCCAGACGTGGGGTACAGGGAATGCGGCTGGGGTGGAAGAGCAGTGGAGAAGTCCCAGAAGAATGGGCACAAACCTGTGTGGTTGCCTCTTGTGTGCCCCCTACTGGGGACCTGGCCCGCAAGCCAGGCATGTGCCCCCGTGGGGAATCGAACCAGCGACCATTCGGTTTACAGGCCGGCGCTCAATCCACTGAGCTACATCAGCTGGCGCTCCACAGTGAGGTTTATGACTAATGCCCACTCCTCCTCCTAGCCCAGGGTCTGCCCTCTCTGCAAAACTGGCCTGGGCCAAAGAGCAGGAGCCTCCCTCTCGCTCTGCTTATTTTTCTCAAGTCTGCTCTTGCCCACCTAAAATCAGGCCCTAACCAGAGAGGGTCTGGGATGAGACTAAACTTCCCCTTCATGAGAAGATGGGGGGAGTCCGTTTCTCTAAGGTCTGGATCTAGCAGGCAGAAGGAAAAACACAAAATCCTGTTAGCAACAAGGACTTCATGGAGGCCAGCAGGTGGGAGGTGAGGCTGACCTCCCACAGAAAAGAGTCAAGTGAGCATCTCCCTCATTACTGACGCTTCAATTTCCCCCAAGTTAGGGAGGATAGAGGGGTTCTTAAATGCTCTACAAACCCAGTAACCAGCCCTGGCTGGTGTAGCTCAGTGGATTGAGCGCGGGCCTGCGAACCGAAGGATTGCGGTTCGATTCCCAGTCAGGGCACATGCCTGGGTTGCCAGGCCAGTTCCCGTCGGGGGACATACAGGAGGCAACCGCACATTGATGTTTCTATCCCTCTCTCCTTCCCTTCCCCTCTAAAGATAAATAAATAAAATCTAAAAAAAACAAAAAACCCAGTAACCAAGATAATTATAACAACATGGACTATGGCTGAGCTGGAGTAATCATTCTAGCTCGGGGCAGAGTGAAAAATCCACAGTGTTCCAAGCACATTCATTTTGTTCATTGACTTTTCAAACACTGATTCAGCACCTACTTTGAGTTAGACTCTGGGCTAGGGGTTGTCGAACAGAAATGAATGAGACATTGGACTTGGCCCCAAACATTGTGTGGCTTAGTGGGAGCCAGTCAGCTTTGAATCCAAGATCATAGGTGGGGCTGATCCCTTCTGCCTTGCCGGGCCAAGGGTGTGCCCACAGCGAACTGGGTTGCCTTCCTTGTTGTCAGCCTCAGAGATGACATTTCTCTCCTGCCCCTGCTGCGAGTGGCCACCATGGGACTGCAGACTGCTGCAGCAGTTCTGGGGCTGAGCAGCGGGGCAGAAAATGAAGTGGAGAATCAGCTGAGCTGAAGCTCAGGGTCCTGCAAAGACAGCCCTTGACCCTCCAGCCTACGCAAGCTTATGTTAAAAACAAGAAGACAGGCCCAACATGGAGTTGCCTACGCTAAGCCCGACGTCACCAACCCGAGACTTAAATTACACTCTCATTTCTCCCAGAAATGGAATCTTAAACCAGTCGGTCAGAGATTGCCTGACCCACGCTAGTCAGACCGGTGCCATTCCCGAAAGGAAAGGAACTTCGCAGTAACCAACCCACTTCCTTTTTCCAAGTATGCGTTCCCTGTCCCACTCGCTCCTGCCTCTAAAAGTCTTTCATTCTGTGCAGCTCCTCGGAGCTCCTTTCCACCTGCTACGCCGGTTGCTGAAATAAAGTCGGTAAGATCTTTCACATTGTCTAAGCTGCATTTGCTCTTTACCATTTTCAGTTACACAAGCTCACGCACGCAAGAAGCTGCCGTGGACGAGCGGCGTCTCCAATGTGGCAGACGTTTCGGACGCTCAGACCTGGAGCGGATAGTAGGTGGTCGAGGGAATGAATGAACCTACAGTGTTTATGCTCCGGCAGCTTCACGTCACACACCCACTCGCCCTCCTCCCCTCAGCACCGAAGAGGTTCCAGTGTCTAAACTGGCTTTCTTCTCCACCATTTACATTGTTTTTCTCAAGTGCCATGAAGCCTTCCCTGGGCGCCGTGGCCTTCCCGGAGAGTTCTAGGAGCAGACGCAGCACCGCTCTGTGCAAGGCAGGACAACAGGCGTTGTTTTTTTGTTTGTTTGTTTCAACACGCATTTTCAGTGATGTGCTTTTCTGCAACCTAATACGGCCTGGAAAGATCTTCATCTGTCATGCGACAGAAATATGTTGAGATTCTCCCTGTGCCTGTTACCCTGCTAGAAGCCAGTGCACAGAAATGAACAAAACGCAGTACGATCTTGGTCCTTAAAAATACTATGCAGCTCAGGATGCAGCGGGACGAGTGTCAGAGTCAGGGTGGGGACAGGTGGGGACAGGCAGGGACAGGTGCTAAGGGGGCATGTGGGAGAGAGTCCTCACCCAGGCTTTGTTTTTTAAAACTTCTTCTGGAAACTTCTAAACATACACAAAGGCCGAGAGGGCAGGCAGTACAACACACCCCATGTATCCATCCCCCAACTTCAACTATTGATAACAATATTCGGCCATTCTTACTTCATCTTCTCCTGCCCCCATCTTCCTCCGGAGGATTTAAAAACCGATCCCAGGTATTATCACTCTGTCCACTTCAGACCTCTCTTTGCGGTTCTAGCAAATGAGGTGAGCCCTCGCTGGTCTGATGGGGGAGGAGAGCTTCCAGGGGGCAGTGGCGCCTGCCTGCGCTGAGGCCTGGAGGAGGGGTAAGCAGCCAGGTAACGGTGACGGGAGGACAGGGAAAGAAGGAGGCGGCGATGTGGCCAAGCTCAGGATGGCCAGCAAAGCCACGACCAGCGCTCCACTTGACCCCGACACGGAGGAGGGCTGTGACAGCTTCGAGTACGGACTGATGTGACCAGATTTGCCTTTTGGACAGCGACTCGGCTGCCACGGAGAGAGTGGACTGAGGTGGAGGAGACAGGCACCCCGGAAACCAGTGGGACTTCTGTTTCCGTAGAAGCTACCGGGGCCTGGGGCCCGGGCGTGGACTCCGCAGCCCCACAGCCTTGACTGGCCTGCATTTTCACGGCATCGTCCAAACCCCGGCGGGGTTCTGACTTGATGCGTAACTATTCAACTTTTCTGACCCTGTCTGTCCTTGTCTGTCCCAAGCACAGCACTTCCTTTTTGTGCGACCTTGATCACCGTGGCAAGGAAGAATGAATGTCCGGAGAGAGAATCGGCAATGCTACAACTGTGTGGCTGAACACCCACTCCTTCCTCCATCCCAGGTTGCAGCGTGCAGGCCCCTTCCCTTCCAGAAAGTTCTGTGGTCAGGGAAAGAACGTAGCATTGGGGCTGGGGACTCAGCGTCCGGAGAATTCAATTCAGTGCTCCCCTAGCCTGGAACCTTCCTTGGGAGGCAGCCTCCAGGCACGCCCCCGCCCCCGCCCCGCCTGCCCGCCTCCGTGCGTGGGCCTACCCCTCACGGGGCACGCAGGTGCGTGCCCGCCTCTGTTTGTTCTGCACTGCTGGGTGAGCACACGCCACGTTTGGGACCCCATGCGCTGCGCTTTGGGGCCTGAGGTGGGTGGGTAACAGCACGCCCCTCCCCTGCGCGTGCTTGTCCCCTCACCGCATCGCTCCTGCTCCTGCTCGCGCTCCTGCTGAGCTCAGATGGCCCAGGAGCTACAGTCCAAGCACAGCAGAGCTGAGAGCGCCCGAGGGGGCAAGTCACCAGCGAAGCCATCGGGTTTGAGGGCACCGGTTCCCTCCCCACGGGCCCTCTGCTGTGAGTAGGGACAGAGGCGGGCTGATCAGGGAGGATGCGAAGGGGTCATTTGGCTGAGGTCAAAGGGCCAGGGACCACACCCGTGCAGCCATCCCTCTAAGGGTGCTGCACCTCCACTAGTGGCCACACGGGGTCAGTGTCCTCTCACACTTCGGTTGGTGCAGCTGGACTCCGCAGCTGTCCTTGAGGTCTTTCTGCAGAGCTCTGGCTAATTGCGGAAAAACTCCCCTAGTGCTGGGAGCAACGTGGCCCGTTAGACCCAGTGGGCCGGGTGAGGGAAGGTCAAGAACAGCAGGTTACTTCCACAGTCGCCCTGTTCCGCTGAGGCTGCGCCGCACCGGCCGGCTCCTCGCTCATCGAACACAGCACTTCTCCTCGGACCCACTGGGGTTGGCAGGAAGCCTGCCAGAACAGGGCAGACATCTCAGCTATTCAAGTGCAGGAAGAGGGGCTGTCATGCCCCTGAGAAACATACGTTCTATTTTGTCGATCCCAACAAAGAGGGAAAAAATATGGTGTGGTTACCATTGCCATTTACGTTGCCTTATTAAGTATATTCCTGACAGGAGAGAAACTCCAGGCAGAAGATGGGCGCCGACCCCTGCCTTTCACGTGCACGACACTGAAAAGTCTCCCACGAACGGGCTTCTACCTCGGCACATTTTAAACCTTGTTTCGCTTCCACTCACCACCTCCTTCCAGTGCCAGGTGCCGAAGGTCACCTTCGAATTGCAAGGTGACCTTTGGGCATGAGTCAGCACAGAGACCAGATTTCTAAGCATATTCCTGGAAGCTGCTTCTACGCGGGGGCAAGGGTGCTAAAAATTATTTCACTAGGAAGTGACTGCAAATCACACACACACACACACACACACACACACATGCACTCTCAGTTCAATTTCCTCTCTGCCCGATGCGTTCTTAAAAGTGTCCACAGCCACCCCAAACGCCACCAACACGGAAAGAAGGGTGACTGACCAAGGGGTAGCAGCGTGGGAAGACTGCAGCCTTAATTGATTATGGTGAATATATCTAACTTTGCCAACTTTTATGAATTTTAAGCAATTGCTAAAGGCCCCTCCCAGGAACCTGAAGGAGTCTTGGCAAGCAAGGGGTTCTGAAGCCCCAGCTTCCTTAGCTTCATGCCAGATCTGCCCTTGCCTGGGACCCCCCTTCTTTCCCACCTCCCTCCCCCAGGAGTTAGCTTGCTTCTCTGCTCCACTGCCCAGCTTGTGTGGCTTCCGGTGGGAGGAATTTCTTCCTTTCTGGATCGAAGGCGGAGCAGGTGCTAGTCCCCAGCCGCTCAGGGCCCTGCCGTTCCCTCTAGCAGACGTACAGCCCTTCTGAGCTTTCCGCTGATTTGTCAGCCAGAAGCATGGACACAGGGAATGAAAGATTCTTCTAACACGCCTTTACCTTCTTGCCGCTCAGGTGCTCCGGAGAAAGTCACGCACAGGTGTGGATGGTGCACCATGAGCTGTGACCAGGGGGCTGCAGTGAGTAACCATGTATCTGAGGAAAACAGGTCTGCGATCTCCTAGGGCTTTTATCCCCGCAGGTGGGGCTGAAGATTTGGGTTGGCAAGATGGGTCGAGCCTGGGCAGCTGGTGGCTGAGGCTGGGCTCACTGCCACCTCCCCTGTGGCCCCATTGGACCCTTCCCCGGACGGTCTTTGGATGACACCAGGTGTCCTGAGTGCAGAGGTGTCTTATTTATCCACTTGTTCCCTGCAGATGGCGGCGTAGTTCTTGGGATAGCGCTGGTGCTCAGCGAATGAATTTGAACAGCAGAGTGGGGTTGGGGGACCCAGCTGCTCCGGGGTGGCCCCCGAGGGCACGATAAAGGCTGCCCTGTGCCTGAGCTGCCGTGGGCGTGTGACGGCCGGGGGACTGCCCGTACCAGGTGGCGTCCAGGCATCCAGCCCCAACCCTCCTGCCCGCCTCCCTTCTCACACGTTCCTCTTTATGATGCTGTTTCATTTGTTTAACAACACCCTTTTTTAGAAATCAGGCAAGGACCAACTGCAGCCTGCTGCTTCTACATAGGGGTTCCTTCTGGGCGTTTTTTTTTTTTGGAAAATAGTATGTTTTAAGATCCCGAATGCTGACAAAAATCTGTTGGGAGAACAGGAAAAAAGTGTTATTCTCCTGTGAGAACTGAAGCCAACAATCAACCTAGAGATGTGACTGGTTTGAAGGACCCCGCTGACGTCAAGTGAAATCAGGGGCAAAAGGTGCTGAGAACACCAAGGTGAAGGTGAAGGTCGGACATTTTGGGGAATGGTAACAGGAACGCAGAGGATAAACGTGGTCACCGTACCGTGAGTCTTGCTTATAGCTGTTGAAATATTAGGAGTGTGTGTTCGGGGGCCCTGTCTGGTGTTGAGTAACTGTGACAAATAAGTACTAATGGGTTTATACATCTCATACACGCGTTTAAAATCGTATCAATGGTGTTCCAAGAAGTAACATGTTAAAGCACAAATAAATTCCTCAATTGGCCATTTCCACACCCGATTCTGTGGACTGCTGTTCAGTTGGCTAGAAGATCTAGTGCTCAGAGACTACCCAACCGTATTTGCTGGTGCTTTCCAGTGTTTGAGTATTTGCAATGGGCAGTGATTCTTTGTAAATACCACCAAACTTATTGTTTCTTATATATTCAACACAACTTCCAAGACACACATAATTGTGAGTAAAGAGTGGTAAGAATGTTGAAAGCATTTTAAAAATGACATCACTTGGGGTATTTCCGAGAATTCCTAGGAGTTCTGATTTCCTGCTCCTGAATCCTGAAGTTACATATCTGTCAATAATTCAGAAATGCTACCTCAGCTTCAACGAGGATCAGATTTTGACTGAGGGGACTGAGCGAATCCAGTTTTGGGGACTAGCACACTGGCCAGGGGACAGTCAGGTTCACGTCAACGTCTCCGGGTACTGTCCCAGGAGGACACCTCAGCTCTGGGCACATTACTTGTGTTTGGGTCCATGGGGATGCATTGAAATAAGGAACTGAGGATTGGAGGGTGTCTCAGGGGCTGTCCAGCGACCTGGCGTTGGCAGAGTGCCCAAGACAGATGGCCGTGCACCCAGGTTCCGTCCCCGTGACCCTGGGCTCCCGCCAGCCCCCAGCCCTACGAAGGGAGTGCTCACCTTCTCCCCCAGGGAAAATAAGTTTCTTGTCCTGCGCAGGTCAGCTCTCGGGAAGGCAGCACAGAGGCTCCTTGACTGTGATCGATCAGGTGATGTCCTGATAAACCCATGGGAAGTTCAAGATACCATTAAGTTGATAATGCATTTAATACACCCAAGTTCCTGAACATCATAGCTTCGCCTAGCTGACCTCGATGTGCCCGTAGCACTTACGTTAGTCTACAGCTGGGCAAAACCATCTCGGACAATGGATACGCTGTCTCATCTCGGTCGTTCGCCCTCCCGATCACGTGGAGGACCCGGAGCTGCACTTGCTGCCGCTGTCCGGAATCACGGGACAGCATCCTACCCCATGTCGCTAGCCTGGGTGAAGGTCAGCGTTTGAAGTACGGTTCCTCCTGAATGCGAATCATTCTCACGCCATCATAAAATCAAAAAATTGTAACTGGAACCCTCCTAAGCCCAGGATCGTCTGCATATGATTCTTTAACTTGGCTTCTCGTGTGCAAACAGGTGTGAGCCTGTTTCGAAAAACCCACATTGGAGCCCAGCACCTGTCAATCACAAGCCGGTCATGCTGGCCTCCACCTGGTTGTTCCCCAGGTGCCCCAACCAGGCTGTGAGGCTGTGTGGGGCTCTAAAAAATACTGGTTTCCTACATAAATGGATAAGGAAATAAACGAGTGGTTGGGAAGGAGCCGGTGCTTGGGGGCACACTCTCTGGTCATCACTAAAGAACACGAGAACTCTTGATCAACTTCCAGGATGGACTGGAAACCTACATATAGTTTTCCTCCCTCCCCAAATCCACTCACGACGTGTTATTAAGAAATAAAAAGGGGGTGAACTCCCAAGGACAAGGGTAAGAGATGGAGCGGGACAAATGGCACCAGCCCGTCAGGGCCAAGCAGGCTGCGGTAGGCTCCCGCTTCCTCGGAAGGTAGGACGAGATGGGACGGGAAACACAGGACCGGGGGGCCCGCCTCCCTTCCCCCACCCGGAAGTTCATTATCTACGAGAACAGACCGGACCCATCAGGGGCCCAGTCACCGGGACCGCAGGGCGGGGGAGAAGGGCAGGAAGGGAAACCAAGGCCATTGGGTGCAGGTCCCCAGCCTGGGCGGAGACCCCAGGACCCCTCCTCCCCTCTGTTCTAAACAGCCTGCTATGTTCTAGGTGGAAGGTTGGAAGATTCTTCCCTAGAAAAGCTGATGAGTATGAGAAAAAAGACTTATCACGACTGAAACGTGGGCATTCTCAACCAAACAAGCCAGTGTACGCCCTGGGCCCACACTCAGAGATGCCGCACCGACAGCCCCCAGGCAGCCCAGTCCACCAGGGCGGGGGGAGATCACCAGCACGCGCGCGCGCACACACACACAGAGATACACACACACACAGATACACACACACACATACACTTTGTCTTCCGCTCCTGTCTGGGGGGAAATGCTCAGAAAACACTGTGTAAAACCACCACCGCTGTACAGCGGCCCTAAAATAAGTAGAATTGTTATCCACAAGGAGTCTGCACTGAGTTCTGAAAACCATGCTTTCTAATGAAAAACAGGCTTACATCAACTCTGAATCACTAATATGATTCCCATAGCTGTAGAGTTATGAAGAATGTAATGATCTAAGTAAGTTTTCATATATCTGGTGACTAATCCAAGAAGAGGGGTGTTTACTGCGTGCTTGTTTCGTTAAAAACAAGTTTGAATGCAAATGAAGTTTCTTCCTTTATTTTCTTGGGTGTCAGTTACGAACAGAAAAAAATTACCAATGTATAAGAAATGCAATCTGATTTGGGATTAAAAATTTTACACCAGTGAGTTTACCTAGCCAAGCATTATATTGGGGGGGGGGGGACTGATTTTTTTTTTCAAGAAGGTAGCTTACATATTTTTATTAGATTTTACTTATAAAGGGAGGCTTGTTCTTATTTTGCTTTTTTGGCTCATGTATTTTTTTTATCTGTACCAGACAACCCCCCTCCCCTCCATATTAAAGACAGATCAAAATAAGCCAACAAAATAAACAGGAAAAAAAAGGAATTCAGGAGACAAGAATAATGTAAGGTGTTGAAGAAAACAAATGATCGCAATGATGTTTCAAAGACCGAGATCCATAAAAGAGCGGATGATGTACGTAAAGGAACACCCTGGTGGGGGGGGAAGAGCGCTTGGAAATTTAACATGTGATAGTCAAAATAGACTCAGTAGGAGGATGGAACAGAAACACTTGGAATTCTCCCCCCAAACAGAACAAAAAGACAGAGATGGAAAGTAAGAAGGTCAAATATACCAAAGAATTTTCACCGGGAAAGACCAGGGAAACGGAAAAGAGGGCATAATCAATAAACCAATACAAGAAACATTTTCGGCATTGAGGCCATAAATCACCGGCTTCAAAGGCCCTAGAGTAGCCGCGAGAGGATGAAAACAGACCCTCACCAACGAACTTCATCTTGAACTGTCAGAGCGCCAAGCGCAAAGAGGTGAGCGGATCGTCGTGGGAGGTGGAGAAGAGTCGCCCACGAAGGTCAGCACTGACGGACGGGGGACGAGGCTCATCACCAGGGGCGGGGAGCTAACAGACCAGCAGTGAGGCCTTCAAAGTGGTGGGAGCAATGCCTTCCGGTCTCGACTTCTCGTCCTGGGAACACAGACCAAAGGCGTCTCGGACATGTGCCATGTACCACAACTTACCCCCGTGCCCCCTTTCTCCGGAAGCTACCGGAGCAGGGGCCCCACAAACATGGGGCCCCCTAAACTTGGTTTAGGGACTAAACCAAGAGAGAGAACGATGGGGGTTGCAGGTAGTTCAGGGGGAGGATTCTCCAGGATAAGGCGAAGGGGGAGGGTCTAGGATGGCAGCTGAGGCTTCCCCAGGCCCGGGAAGGAGTGGGGGGCTGAGACGGGGGACAGACGACGGCTCAGAGAAAACCAAAACTGTCCCATTGCTCTGTCAGGTCTCGGGGGTCGGTGGTGGGGTGGGAGAAAAGTTAACGGTAGGTGCCTGGAGAATAGAGCAAACAGAAGCAGTTTTCAGTGTGGGGCGGGGCAAAGGCAAGAAAGCCCCGCAGGAAGCGGGAGGAAATCCAGGGAGGTAATCCAGGGCGAGGAGAGTCCGCTGGGAACGGTGCTTACCCAGTCATAACGCTCAGATGAGCGCTGAGTCTTAAATGTCGCCACACGACTTACCGGGCGGTGGGAGATGTCCAGGAGGTGGGAGAGAAATAACGCCTTATCTTTCAGGGCACAAGTCATTAAAGAATGTCTAAGGTGAAGTTAAGAAGTGGCCTTTGAAATATGAAGGTCCATTTCTTTTTTTTTTTTAAATATTTTATTTTTTTATTTTTATTATTTATTTATCTTTAGAGGGGAAGGGAAGGAGAGAGGGAGAGAAACATCAATGTGCGGTTGCCTCTTGTATGTCCCCTGCCGGGAACTGGCCTGGCAACCCAGGGATGTGCCCTGACTGGGAATCGAACCACGATCCTCTGGTTCGCAGGCCCGCGCTCAATCCACTGAGCTACACCAGCCAGGGCTGAAGGTCCATTTCTTAAACCAGCTAAAACCAACGCAGCCGGTTGCCCCTGGGGTAGGGGCTCGGGGAGGGGTAGGAGACGCAGAGGGCTCCTGTGTTCCGCTGTGAGCCTTGAAGTTCTATTTAACTTTGAAAACAGGCCCTGGCTGGGTAGCTCACTCAGTTAGGGTGTCATCCTGATAAATAGGTGGAGCAACAAATCAATGTGCCTCCCTCTCTTTCTCTCTTCCCTCCTCTCTGTTTTAAATAGTTAAAAAAAAAAAAAAAACATGTCTCCTGTGTTATTATGTAAAACCGAACATTAATGGCAATCCCCCAAACCTCTGCCCCTCTCATCTGCATACTGCACCCCCCCAGCAGGCCCACTGCACTCAGAAACCAGGTTGCCATGCCTCTAAGGCAGGGCTTCCTGTGCCCCCAAGCCCACCAGAGTTCCCCGAAGCAAAAGCAGCCCTGCCGCCACCCCCCACCCCCCATGCTCCTTTGTGAAAGAGACAGACCCAGCCGGAGCACCACAGGGCAATCCTGTCTAGCCGCTGGGCTCCTGCCAAGGCTTGGGTCTTTACTAAGATCAAAGCAGTGAACCCTAACCCTCCTGCCCCACAGCCCACACCAGAGCCAGCCTAAGTGACTTTGCAGGATTTATTAAACTGCAGGAAGCTAGCCTGCAAACGGGGGAAGAACACGCATATGCACGCACACACCCCTCGAAGCACAAGGCATCTTCACGGTTGCTATTGTCCTGCGGGGAGAGCAGAGCGGATGGGCTGCCCTGGGAGACCCGGCAGCTGGGAAACTCATTACAGACGTGAGCTTCAGCGTCGGAGGGACACTCGGAGACCTGTGCATTTCAGGAGTTCAGCGGTCGTCATGGGTTGCCTGGAAACCGGAGACCAAATAGGAAACAGGAAGCCCTAGGAGAGCGAGGCTGAAATATTTCAGCATCATTTCCAGAGGTGAAGGCTGCCTGCCAAAGCCGGAGGGCAGCCGCTCTGGTCCTTCTCGCTCTTCAGCCCCAGATCTTCAGAACTCCTTTTGTCTCATCGCCCCAATCTCCCTTCGCCCCTTTTCGAGGAAGAGGAAGTCTTCCCAAAGGGTCCACGCGGGAGTCTGCGCCCTGCGGGCACACACATGCACAGGTGTGAGGCCATTTTCTGGAAGTCGAACAGAAGTGTCATCTCCCACCTCCAGGTCTCCTGCTGCTGCAGGGGCTGCCTGTGCCAGGCACTGATTTACTGCTTCCATGTGTGTGACCCTGGGCAAGGCTGGGTCGGCCTGAGATCGCCCCAGAATCCACCGCTGGAGCCGAGTGTGGCTGAGTTCCTGGGACTCGAGGGAGCCCAGAGCACGAAACCCGAGCGTCCCCCAGCTGAGCACACAGTGTCTTTCTCTGCGGACACAGCCTGGCTGAAGGGGTCCCCTTCCATGTGCTCTTCACCCCGGGTATCTGTCCCTGCAACCCCTCTCGGAACCCCTCCCCACTCCCCACCTGCAGACCTCCTTGGGGGCTTCAGTTCTTTGTGCTCACGCTTCCCCCACACCCCATAAATTTTTGGCTGCAGTTCTCCTCTGGCACCAGCATTTGCGCACTTGAACGTTGGGGAGCTGCGTGTGGTGTGAGTTTCAGGGTCAGACTGACCTTGCTGTCCATCGCCGATTAAATACGGGGCAACCTAGCCTCTCTTAGCCTGGGTTTCTTCATTACGAAAACACGGACAGTCTTTCCAGTGGTGGTGTAAGGACTGGGGCATATGAGCTCTCTGGGTCTCAAATAGACGTGTCTCCAAAGGAGACGTACAAACGGTCAACAAGCCCAAGAAAAGATGCCCATGATCATTGGCCAGTGTTAGGAAAGTGAAAATTAAAACCACAAGGAGGTTCACAAACTCACCTGCCAGAAGAGCTATAATAAAAACATGAAAAAATAACAAGTGTAGATGGAAAATGGTGCAGCTGCTGTGGCAAAGTGCGGCAGTTCCTCGCAAGGCTAAACACAGAATTACACGTGACCCAGCAATTCCACTCTTGGTTACATACCCCAAAGAATTCAAAACAGACACTCAAGGGAAAACTCCATAGCAGCATTACTCGCAACGGCCAAACCGTAGAAACCACCCGACTGTCCTCCAGCTGGTGCGCGGGCAAACGAAGTGTCCGATCCGCTGTAAGAGGGAACCAGCCGTGACACTTGCCACCCTTGAGGAACCCGTGCTAAGTGAAAGAGGCCGGAAACAGAAGTTCACACGTCACAGGGCGCCATCTGCAGGAGACTGGAGGCGGTGAATCCAGAGGGACAGGAAGCGGGTTAGTGGTTGCCCCCGGGGTGGCGCTGTTGGGGACAGCGACTGACCGCTTGCTGTGTACAGGTGTAACGTGCACCGGGTGTCCGGCGGAGGCGACGGAAATGTTGTCGAGCTGCGTAGAGGTGATGGCTGAATAACGTTGCGAAGGCATTACATGCCACTGGGCTGTACCATTTAAAAGGGTTAATTTTATGTTATGTGACTATTACCACAATTCAAAAAAATATATATCTCTGCTGCAGGTCCCGGGTTGGCTGACAGATGAGCCGGACACCCAGGGATTTCTGTTTAGTTGGCAGGAGAAGGGGCTGAACACTGAGATTTGTGGAAAACCCCCAAGTGACCCCAGCACCTGGAACCTCCTCTTCCATTTGCACCGGGGCTGGCAGCTCTTCCTCCCAGCTTTCGGGCTTGCTGCGGGCTCCGGGGCAGCGAGACACACCGTCCCTGGCTGACCTTGGGTGTGCCTCATGATGACTTGTGTCAGGAACGTCTGACCTTGTACTGCAGAATGCGCACGTGGACGGCAGTGAACGGGCACACGTGTAAACACGTGAAGAATGCGCAAGGCCTTGGGGGTGAGAGACCCTTGGACACCGGTCTGTGTGCGAGGGTGGCCAGCCACGGCCTTGGAACCTTCTACCTGGAAGGAGGAGTTCCAGGTGTTTCCTCCACAAGTCACCCATGGAGCCCACCCCAGAGGGTTACATTAAGCCAAGGGAGGAGGGGCGTCTAATTCTTCTGAAAGCAGTGTCAGGGAAATTCTCAGCATGCTTTTTCAAAGGTCTCTCCAGGGGCAGGGCCTCTGGACCGCATTCCGACCAGGCACAGACAATTGGAAAGTGCAGCAGGCAGGGCCTGTGGGGGTGGGGTGGGGGGGGGAGCCGTCTCACAGCGACGGGCCAGCCTGGCAGCCAGGGTGGCACCAGCACGTCGAACTCGGGGCCTTGGTTTCCCACCGTGGCATAACAACCCGGAACTTAGGGGCTTGCACAAGAAGCACTCACTCTCAAAACAAACAAAAAGCCAAATCACAGAAAATAGGGAGTGCTGGCGAGGTTGGGGTGAAACTGGGGCCCTTGTGCACAGTGGGTGGGAGCGTGAGGGGCAGCCACCGTGGAAGGCAGTGTGGACGTAACTCAAAAAACTAAACACAGAATCACCATGTCGCCCAGCAATCCCACTTCTGGGTTCACACCCGAAAGAGCTGGAAACTTGAAGGTCGATTTGCATGCCCATAGTCATAGCAATATGACTCCCAATATCCAAAAGGTAGACACCACCCGAGCGTCTACCCGTGTGTGAAGGGATAAACAAAATATATGCACATACAAACAATAGAATATTATTCAGCTTTAAAATGGAAGGAAATTCTGACACGCTACACCAAGGGTGAACCTTGAAGACATTATTACGCTCAGTGAAATAAGCCAGTCACCAAGTACTGTCTGACTCTACTTGTATGAGGTGCTCCGCAGTCAAGTTCTGAGAGACAGAGAGTGGAGGGACAGCTGCCAGGGGCTGGGGGAGGGCGTGGGGAGGCCCCTGTTGAACGGGGACGGAGTTCAGTCTGGGAGGATGCGAAGAGTTCTGTGGACAGATGGCGGTCATGGGAACCCGACAATGTGGCAGGTACTTAATGCCACAGAACCATACGCTTTGGGGTTAAAATGGTAGATTTTACATTGTGTGTATTTTACTGCAATTTTTAAAAAGTTCACACACAACCCTCTCCCCCTTACCCCCCAAACCTAGAGCCACATCATACTGGTTGAGTAGAGCTGCAGGCCCACCCAGGACTCTGGGGAGGGTGGGCGCAGGGTGTGAATACTGGGAGGCGTGCGTCACCGGGGGCCATTTCTGTGGGCTGGCGGTCAGGCTCGGCACTGCCAGACCTGGGGTCTGTGACCTGTTCGGTCTCCTCTACGTGGGTGCCCACCCGCCCAGGGTGCCCTCTTCCCGGGTTCCTCACCTCGAGGGGTGGCACAACCATCCAGCCCCAACCACGGAACCCCGCTTCCCTGACGTCCTCCTCTCCCTTCTCCGACCCTCCCCCCGCCCACTCCGTCACCAAAATGTCCTGCCTGCCCTGTCTTTGAAAAACCTCCCCCTTTCCCCACCCATGGTCACGGTCTTTCTCTGGGCCACCACCGTCCCATCCGTGGGCCACCACCCGTGTCCCTCTAATGGACTCCTCTCCTCAACTGGCCCCCACGGCCTCCCGCACACTCCCTGCAGAGGCAGCAAGTCACAAAGTACGTGGGCGTCCTCCTCCCTGCCCAGAGTGTCCCCCAGCTCCCCCAGTCCTCACGCGGCACAGGCTGGGCCCCGGCACGAGGCACGCCCGCCACCTCCCCTGACGCCAAGCTCAGTGGCAGCTCCCAGGAGCCCTGGGCGGCGGGGCTGTTCTCTGCACAACGCCCCTCGGCACCGTCCCCTGCGGGTCTGTCCCCCCCCCACCCCGGCCCCGGTTCCTCTCCTCCTCCTCGTCTCGGCTCCGCGTGTCTTTCTCACACTCGGAGCTATTCACACGTCTTCTCTCTCCTTAGGTTGAACTGTGCGGAATTACGCACAGATTTTTAGATCTTAAAAAAACAAAAAACAAAACAAACAAAGGCAATTTCATACGGCCTTGGCCGTTAGACAATGAGTTACTTGTGAGAGACTTGGCGTCTTGGCGTCCTCAGCACCTTCGCTGGACCTGGGACCTGGGACCTGGGACCGACTCCTAGGACAGGGTTTCATGAAGTCTGGAGGAAAGGCAGGCGTGGCCCCGGAGGTGTGAACAAGAAATAGGAAGCTAGCAAAGGGGCTTCTGAGTAGGAAACCAAGAATGACCTCAGCGAGGACGAGAGACCCGGCCACAGCGGCGGGCAGGGCGCTCTGTGTAAAGAGCGCACAGCAGTCCCGGGACGAGGGGCAGAGACCAGCACGAACTGGAGAGAGAGGAGAGCGCTCTCTGAGCGGTGTCGGGAAAGCCGCCGCCCAGCCTGGCGAAAACCAGTGGTTTTGCTCGGTTGGTTGTTGGTTATCACTGTCGTTCGTTTGTGTCGCTGTTTCCTGCCACTGCGGCCACACATCACCGCACATTCAGTGGCTCACAATCTTATGAGGTCAGAAGTCTGACAGGGGTCTCCCAGGGCTGGAATCAAGGGGTTGCAGGGGTCCCCTCCCACCACCTTCAAAGCCAGCAGAGGCTGGTGGGGTCCTGCTCACGTCACATCCCTGTGGCCTCCTCTCCTGCCTCCTCCTTCCCTGTTTTAACAGCCCTTGTGATAACAGTGGGCCATCCGGACAGTGCAGAATCACCTCCGTTTTCAGGGCATTAACGACCTCAGTTCCGGCTACATCTTCCTTGCCCGGTCACAGGACATGTTCACAGATTCTGGGCATTAGGAGGCAACCATCTTTGGGGACCATTGTCAGTTGTTTGGAAGGCCAATAAGAAGGATGACTGAGAAGGAGGTGGAGCCCCTGCCTGGGGAAGGCGGTAGATGTTAGTGGCGGGCTGGCAGCGCCCACTCAAAGCTGCCCGCTCCAAAAAGGGGCAAACGAACAGTTGAAAGAGCATGTGTGTCCTGCCATCAGCGAAGTACAGTAGCAGATACGAGCCTTGGTTCCTGCATTTAGGTGGGCAAGGAAGGTCACACTTCCTTATTCTCTTCCACTTGACTCCAACTTCCCTCGAAGGTCCTCCCCTGTCACGTGGGCAGGAAACTCAATTTAAATGATCACGAAGGCTCCCCCTTTCCCCAGAATTCAGGGGCTGCCGCGCCGCCTGTCATCCCCAGTCAGTCATCCCCAGCAGCAGCACGGCACTCCTGGCCGGGCACTTTCTAAATACTCACATCTTTGAACTCACGGAATCCGCATAAGAACCCCAGGACGGAATCCCCAGACCACCACCAAGTTGCGGATGAAGGAACCAAGGCCAAGGGAGGAACTAAGTTCAGGAACTTGCTCAAGGTCACACAGCTCTAGGTCATTATGGTTGTGGCTGACACCCTCCTTGTCCGAACTCTGAGTGGCCCCTTGAAGGTTTTGTTTCAAAGCCACGTGTGGCGTGGAAATCGTTGCTGAGACGGGGACACGCTGGTCCCTGAGCCCTAGCCTCTCCAGGGCTCCACGCAGCCAGCGACCCTGGTCTGACCACTTCCTCAGCACCACCCAGTCCTGCTCCTGCCCTCTCTGACTTTTTTTTTTGTCTCAGGGAATTCTGCACATTATTTTTCCCATTGCTGTTAAAAATACTTATCATAATCTCTTCAGCCAATGCCAGAAATAGGCAGCCAAACGGGACTTCTATTTTGGGTCTCCTTGTACAAGACCCCCCATGGGAAGGAGCTCCTGAGAACCCTGCTACCTTTATCAATCTCGGGACGAGGACATTCAAAGAAGAAAACACCCACGTGAGTACTTTGAAAAATTACCCTGCCACACAGGAGGGCAGTGCCTGGCCTTTAAGTTATTTCAGACGCATCCCAGGACTGGGGAGAACCTGTAAAGAATGTCCCCGAAGTCTGCTCGGTCCTCTGGGAGGAGTTGGGCAGAAGGTGACAGAAGGCTGGCAGATTTTGAACGCAGTTTTTAAAAATGGAAAGAGAGGTAGAGTCCAAAACCAACAGACCTGAACCTTGACGAACCCCCTTGAGAAGATGATTAAATGCGTAATTTGTAAGCTTTTAGTAGAGGAAATGGCCTCATTTCCTTTAATAATGGGGTCGCCAGACTGGAGGATTAGTGGGATGTTACACGTTGGATTGAAACATGAACTTGAATGAAGACTCTCATTACGTCCTCAGGGTCAAGAGGGAGAAATGTCACCCAGATGATAGCCTCGATCGCCAGTGTCCTGGACTGAATGTCCCCCCGCCCCGAGATCCATATGTCAAAGCCCTAAGCCCTCAATGGAACCGAAGTCTTGGGAGGTGATCGGGTAGGTTCAGATGATGAGGTCAAGAGGGTAGGGCCCTCACGGTGAGATTGGTGTCCTTCTAAGAAGAGGAAGAGACCCCCGAGCTCTCTCTCCACCAGGAGAGGACACAGAGAAGGCAGCAAGCCAGACAGATGGCTCTCAGCAGGAGCGGACGAGCCTAGCACCCTGACCTTGGACTTCTAGTCTCTAGAATCAGGAGAAAACACCACCTCTTGTTTTAGCCCTCTGGTCTTTGGTATTTTAAGGCAGCCTGTGCTGGCCATGCAGATACTTTTGTAGGTGGTTCAACAAAAATTCCTGAAAAATGTTTATTAATGGAATTCTCTCAAAAGGTGTGGCCGGGAAGGGGCATGCCGAAATTGGCATATACAGGAAGCATCTGGCCCAGCCTTATCCTGTTCAGCATTTTAGTTAGTGATTCTCAGGATGCACAAAAGGCAGTCACTGCAAGTGGAGCTTGCCCGGAGCTGGGCGTGGGGATGGGGACAGGTCAGCTGACTGATCTCACTCAGCACAGTGCCTGGCTCCCAGGGGGAGCCTGACAGCGCCCCCTCCCCGCACCGCCTCGTGTCCATTGTGGTGGAACTAGTTCCTCTGTCTAGAACGGCCCTCCTGCTTTTTCCTTTTGGAAACGCCTGCTCGTTCTTTCGGATCTCACTTGTGCGCCATCCTCACTGTGCTCCCGATGAAGTGGAGAAGCCCACCCCGAGTGGGTCAGGCCCTTTTTGCGCTTTGTAATGACCAAGGTCACTTTTATGTGTGTGTCTGCTTCCTACTATCCACTAGGCTCCTGAAGGGCGGCAGCTGCCTTGCTCATTTAGTATAGCACCTGGTGTAGGGCTTGGCATGCAGTAGGTGCTCAATAAACACCTGCGGAGGGGAGGGAGGGAAGAAGGAATTAAGCTGATAGTTACTCATCTCTCGCCATATGTATAAAGGCATTTTGATTACCTATTTGTTACCCCAAACTACTCTAATACTTAGTGGTTGAAACAGTAACTACTTCATATGCCCAAGATTCTGTGGGCCAGGAATTCAGACAGGGCTCAGCCTGCCAGCCCTTCTCCCTCTGTGTGGGCTGCGGCCATTCATTTGGCCGTATTTGGCCTATTGCTCCGCAGGCCTGGAAGGTCAAGAAGGCTTCATTGACATGCTCGACCACGTAGCCTCTCTCTGTCCGTGGGGCCTGGACGTCACAGAATGGCGGTCACAGTACAGCCGGAGTTATTAATGACAGCACACTTTCGAGAGGGGATGTTCCCAATGGTGAAGGCTTGCTTATAGGAAGCCATGGCCCCCTGAAGGCTCAGCCTAGAAAGCTACACAGTGTTGGTTTCATCGCGTTCTATTGGTCAAAACAGGTCACAGGGCCAACCCAGATTCCGGGGGAGGGCTCAGTGGGCGGGGCAGCACGGAAGGTTACGCGGTGCCGGGAACCAATCACAGGCTTTGCAGTCAGGAAACCTGGGTCAGACTTTGCCTCTCTGATTGTAGGTCTCACATCACTCACCCGCTCTGGGCTGGTTCACTCTCTGTAAGATGGGCGGGTGTGCGCTTTTGTGGGGTTACTGTGAGGCAGGTCGCAATGGTGCCATTACGTGACTAAGCAGTTACATCTCGTGCTCTGTGGCTGAGGGTAGAGAGGGCAGGCTTGTCAGGAGGGAGTGGAGAAGTTTCTCTTTTGTAGGGGAGGCTAATTTAAGTCCAGATGGGAAACAAGAGCAAGAAGAGACATTTCCTTTCACAACGTCCCCTGCCCTGTCGCTCCCCCCATACGACCAGCGCAGAAGAAACCCTGACCCTGCAGCCAGCGCCCACGGCCCCCGTGGTGGCGACATGGACCCGGGTGGACAGACCAGCTGGGCTGACCGCCAGCCATTTCAGGAGGCGACAAGCAGACTTGCCCAGACACAGCCCCGCCGTCCTCCCCCTCGCTCACTGCCCCCCCCTGCTGGCCGCCTCCTCCTCCTCCCGAAACACGCCGGGCCCCGCACAGTGAGCCCCTCCATCCAGAGCACCTTCCTCCAGACCTCCGCGTGGCTCACTCACTCCCTGACCTCCTTCGAGTCTCTGCTCAAATGCCCCCTTCTCAACGCAGGCCTCTGATCAGTGTTTGTTGGATAAATTAAGGAACTGTCCATCAATCCTTCTGTTGACTTCATGAAGTCCTGAGTTACGCGATGCCACTCGAGGCATCGCTATACACTTCCTATGTAACAATAATCACAGCTTTTATTTTTTGAGCTCCCAACACTTAAAAGTCTGCAAGGCATTCTATGTGCATGTAGCCATTTAGTTCTCAGCAATTCCATGTAAGTGCTATTATCATTCCCATTTAGCAGATGGGAAGCCTGCGGCACAGAGGGGTGAAGGCCAGGCCCACTGGTGTCCGCCCGACTGCTAGTGCGAGTCCTGGAGCTCACAGTGGACGGACCTGGGCAGGCGGCCCCCACCGGCAGAGGGCCAGCTGGCAGCGGGAATGCCTGCCATCATCACTCCCTCATACGTGTGCGGGCTCCGGGGGCAACCCAGGCAGGGGTGGGTGTGCAGAACCAGGGAGGGGCAGACGGCTAGCGGACCTGCCGTGCGGAGTGAGAGGTCACTTGGATGACTCCACGTCTGGTTACCATCTCAGGGGGTTTTATGTGGTTTGGCTGCCAATAAAATTCCCCCAAATGTGCTTTGGGGGAGAAACACCCAATTATCAAAAAAAAAAATTCCAACCCCCATCCTTGCCCTTTAATTTTTCAGTCCACGTGTATTGTTTGGGAAAACTCAATCCATATGTTTCTCAGCCTGCTATCCAGTGAAACGTTTCCTAGGGAGTATCTGACTTCCCCAGACCTCAGGGCCTCCCCCCGCTTTCCCTGTCTTCTGCGTTACCCCATCTCTCCCAACACTTTACGAGCAGGAATTCACGTTCCAGGAAAAGCAGACCCTGGGAGAGACACGCAGGCTACACCCCAGATGCCTGAATGGCTCGGAGCCACTGAGATGCCTGCGGAGCACCCCCAGGGCCTGTCCCCTCCCAGCCTCGCGGCACTTGGCCGGGTCTGTGCTGTGGGTGTCCTGTGCCCCGAACATCGCTTTGGGAACAGAGGAGGCAGCTTGCAGGACCTCAGTGTCTCTTTCCGTACTTGGAGTCAGGATGGCCAGACATTACAGGGACTTACGTGAAACCAGATGGGGATGCACATGGAGCCTTGGCCATGACCCTCACGGCGGCTCTACCCACTCCCACAGGGGCTCTGCGCCAGGCCGGCCAGGGACAGGCGAGTGGAAGGGGAGCACATGGGTGCCGGCTGCTCCAGGGGTCCGGGCCCAGCTCCCTGCCGCAAAGCAATAATCATTATCGATGCTGACATTGTGTAATGCTTCCTCGTTTCAGAAATGCTGTCGGCAGTTTGGGGTAGCCAGTGTTTGGGGAGCCAAGACGCTCGGATTGGGCTTCTTCGTCCTAGCTGTGCAGCCTAGGCAGGCCACCGAGCCCCTCTGAGCCTCGATTTGCTCAGTTGTGAAATGGAGCCAAGAGGACGCCTGCCTCACAGGCCGGCTGTGAGTGTCCTGACCCAGCGGGTCACTGGTGAAGTGCTTGCAGCTGGAGGGGCTTGTCTCGCTCCACACGCAAGTCCTGGTGCTCACGAGCCTGCCCCTGCCCGAGGGTGACCAATGGATTTTCAGTTTTCTGTGTTTATTTTTTCTACAAAAGGAAGTCGATGGCACTCTCTGGTTTGCCTTCCTGTCCTGGATGTTCCCTGTTGCCCGTGGCACCCGTGGGCCCCAGGATTCTGGATGCTAGGAGGGCCTCGGAGTCTCCTGGGGTGGAGAGAACTCGTCCTAAGGGGACAAAGAGTAGCAGGTGGCTTGGAGTGGCTGCCCGGGGAGAGGGGCGGCTTCCCAGCAGGAAGGCCGATAGACCCAAGATGATGGAGTGACTTCCCTAAGTGCTGGGTCAGACCAGGACAGGACACTTAGGGCCGCATGATGAGGCATCCTACAGAGACCGCCCCCTCCCCACAATGACCCAGGGCCCTCTCCTGGGAAGCAGCGGCGGTGGAGAGCTGCCCCCGGCTCAGGAGAAAGGCACGCAGGGGTGGGGCGGGCACCCAGTGCCAGCTCGCCTGCACCGAGACGCCCCCGTGGGCTCCCAGAGAATTCTGGCACCTCAAAGCGGGGATCCCATGGTAGCAGGGGGAGCAGAGAGAGCAGCGCTGTTCGCTGAGCGGCCACGGTGCTACTTGGCGTAACTGAAGCTCCTGTTTGGGAGGCGGAGCCACCAGATAAGGCCCGGCCCCTTAGCTCGGTCCACGAGGCGTGAGCGGCCCCGCCTGCCCCTCCTCCGCCGCGCGGTGGCCCTGCCACCCACAGCCCGGAGTCTCTCCCGCTCCCCCGCTGGGAGGTGCCCCCAGCACCCTTTCCTCCCGGCCCCACACAACCCGTCTTTCCTTCTCAGGGCCCTGCAGGGTGCTTTGTCGATGTTGGTGGAAAACGTGTGAAAAAATGAGCGAGTGGAGGGTGTCGACGTGTAGCCGATACGCACGTTCCCACACGGTTTTCTTCCCGTGGGCCCATTCTAGTGTCTGTGGGGTCTTCCATCACATTTTTTTGGTGCTATAAATTGTTCCCCGAGAGTTGCAGATTGGGGTTCCTTTATAAATAACCTTTCCACACGTTCGCTCTGGAGGGCCAGGGAGGCCGGGGCTGCTGTGCGCGGCAGTGGGACTGGAAGGGGGTCCGGGGGTGGGGGTGCCGGAGGGAGACGGAGCGCAGGAAGGCCACCGTGGGCCTCAGTTGCGTCTGCGCCAGCCGCGCAGCGGGCCTTCCGGGCACCATTCTAGAAGCGGCTCCGTCCCGGCACCACTAGCAACTGCTCCAGTCTCTCTGGGCCCGACGACACCTTGGCCCTCTTCCCTGCCGCGTGCGTGCAGCCTGGCCAGGAGGGAGCCCACGCATTCGGAGCTGATGGCTGCAGAACAGTGCGATCATCTCTGAGAGGGTTGGCTCGGGGATGGGGTGTACCTGGCAGGGTAATGCTGGCTTGGGTCTATTCCTAAGGCCCACGGGCCGGACCCTGAGTGCTCCGAGTGAAGGACCTTGTGTCCTCGCCCAGCACACAACGAGGGCGCTGTGTGACGGAGGGGGGCCCGGGGCTCCGAACCAGGCGCACGCTCTTCTGGGTGCTAATCACGAGGTTCTAACCCAGTGTTTCAGACTCGCGTCGCTCCCAAACTCTGGAGTAGGACATCTTCACGCAGCAAAAACGGTCATTTCTCAACAACTGCAGGAAGCAGCCGGAACTCAGGGGCCAACTCTAGCCCGTACCCCAGGCCAGGCGGGAAGGGCGGCTGGGGTGGTGGATGTGGCAAGGTCACTGGCAATGAGGTAACGGGCACAAGCTCCTGGGAGAACGGAAGAAGGCAAAGGGCTAAGTCTGCTTGGGGTTTTCCTCTCAGCGCCCAAGAGGGTTCCCTGAAACCCCACTTGTAGTTGCCGCGTTCCCGGTGCACGGAGTTGGGGGCGCTCTCCGTCCGAGCTGTAGGCTGTTGGACGTCAGGGTCTCCGACACTCTCCGTTTTGATCCCGAGAGCTGAGAGGCTACACGCAATGGAGGCTGAGCTCAGCCTCCAAGGATGGAGGAGCCCCCAGGTGGAATAAAGAAATGGAAGCGCAACCCGGGCGGGGAGGGCGTATCTCAGGCTGGAGGGTGGGCTTGGGCAGGATGGGGAGGGGGGGAGGGCGCACAGGGAGGAGATGGAATTCGCTAGGTTCGTTCCTGTTGGGGAAAGGAGAGAGAAGAGGCTGGAAACAGGGCCCCTTCCCCACATCTGACTTTTTCTGGCTCAGAGCAGAGGACAGTGATGAGGGGGTTGATTACATTTGGCAATTTCTTCTAATCAGCAAAAGGGGAAAAAAGTAACCCAACACTGTATCAGGCAAATAGTGGAGATCCAAGTTGCTGTGTCCGGCCCCTGAAGGAAACCAGGCCGTCTAGCGCCTGTCTCAGTTCAGACGACAGACACTCGGAGATGAGCCCAGTCCTGCAGACTGTCCCAGGAACAAAGCCACCATGTCCCCTCCAAGCTAGGGAGGAGCCCAGCCTTGGCCACGCTGAGTCCCCGGGCAGGCGATGCTCAGGCCGGACGTTCCCCACGACAGACGCCACCAGATGGCTGCCTGGGAAGTGGGAGAAGGTCCTTTCTCTGCACCACCCCTCCCTTTACTCACCTCTGCGACTCCCCCAGAAGCTCCAGAATCTCCCAGGAAAACCTGGGAGGCAGACGCTAGCTCCTAGAATGGCCAGGGCTTGCTTCTAAAACCTTCGCTGCCTGCCTCTGGGTCCCTGCCGCCCTTACCCGGCCTCCCAGGGTTTGCAAGGGGGAGAGGTGGTCAGCCCCTTCTCTGGGTCCCCACCGTTTGGGCTATTTGCTAATTTTGGTTGGAACTCTGGTTTGAGGAAGAACCTCGGGGATTCCCGACGACCAGGACTCAGACAAAAGGAGAATTAGAAAAATGGAAGAGTCTCCAAATCTTGCAGCGTAAGCAAACCGCCCAGGCTGCGGATGGTCCCCGGAGAGTGGCCCTCGGCAGCAGAAGCCCCACACCACCCGCCTGTAGCTGGGGAGGCCCTCTCTGCCTGTGGTTCACGTTCGAAATTTGGACCCATGGGTCCAACTCACTGCAGGACGTTCCCGTCTAAATGGAAACACCTCACGCTCAACAGGTCAGAACACCTCACTCTCCCCAGGCCGCTCACGGGTCTGCGTCTGCACTGTGTTCGCGCTCTCAGCGGCTGGCACATCATTCCTGCAGAGACAAGAACCAGACACCAAGTAACCCTCAACTCCCCATCGCTCCCTTGGTTCAAGGCTCGTGCTCTGACCCGTCGCAATAGACTCCTCAACGATCTTCCTGTGTCTGGCCCATTTTCAAAAGCATCCTGGACCCAGCTACCAGTGGAATCCACCGGAATGCAAAGTGTATCACGTGCCTGCCTCATGGTCCCGGAGTGCACAGTGGACCGCAGCGTCCTTCCCAGGGTGAGGTGGGGGCCTGGTTTCCAGCGGCGGAGAAAGATCTGTCCTGCCCCCTTCTCGCAGGAAGGGGTGGGGGGGATGGGTGAGGGCTGAATTTGCGGCTCATTGTTTGGGTCAGCGTGCAAAGACTGAGCGGGCTCGTACTGGGAGAAAAGCAGACAGGAGTCCGGGGCACGTTGTGTGACGTGGGAAAGAGGAGTATGAACACACTAACTAAAAAACAGGTATTCTCTGTCTCTGTTCCCACCAAGGCAGCACGCCACCCCTGTCCCCACTGTCCCTTCCCACCACGCTCACCCTGCCGGTGGTCTCCTATAGTGTTCTCCACTAACAGGCGGCGTGAGGATTTGGGGGAGGACAGCCGATTCCCTATCTTGAGGGAGGAAAAAAAATCAGATGTGCCTGGAACATCTTGTTTTTGCCAGAAAGCAAGAATGCTTTGGAGAATGCCAGGGGCAGGGCAGCGAGGACAAGGGGCCAAACCAAGGGCCTCCCGGGCCAAACCCCGGCATGAAATTGGGCATTAATTAGAACAGGTCGAGCCAGAGAAAGATGCAGCTTCATGACCAAACTCAAACAGCTTCAGCGAGTACCGACAAGTGCTTGGTAGATCAAAAGGAGGGCGAAGGCAATGGGATGTGTTAGTCTGCGCTGACCTGAGAGAGCAGGGTGTGTCCCATAAACGGGTCTTTTGTTTCCTCTCGGTTCTGTTTCTGCCCCTCGGGGGTAGACAGTGAAAGTTTCCATCTGTGGAAGCAGGAAAGAGTAAGTGTGGGAACGCTGAGTCGGCCAACTTGGGGAAAGGCCGACACTCTCCCAGAATAGGTCATCTCAGACCCGGGGTCACACAGGACAGCAGAGCACAACAGGGTCCCCTACGCATCCAGCGGTCCCAGGGAGGGGCAGGAACCGGGGCCTGTCCCCTGCAGGGGTGAAGCTGCCAGAGGGCCCCCATTAGTTACGGGTCACCGCCAGCAAGGAGACGCCCACTCGTGATCCTGCTAACAGATCACATCAATCAATACATTATGATAACTGGACAATGGATGACTCAACACAGGCCAAGCGAGATGGGCATTTATCTCAGGCCAGGGAGCATTCAATGCCGCAAAACCGAAAACCTTCCCGAAGGGTCAAAGGGACAAGTAACACGGAACTGCGGAGAGGAACTCCCCCGCCCCGCCCCCGTTTCTTCTCCTTGGACCTCGCAGCCCAGGCTCACACCCCGTCCAGAATCGGTTGTTCAGCCACCCCAACTTGGCAAACCCAGCACTTTGGGGTGGTTCTTCGTTGTTTGCTCTGGTAAGATTGTTAAAATCCCTAGTAAGGTAAAAATAGTATTCGGTGAACTCACTGAAATCCTAGTAAGGTGTTAAAATTGGCACCCCAGGAAGGCGCGGAATTTAGGATAAGAACCCAAGCGAAATCCACAGTATTAGCACTTGTATACCAGGTTTTGATGTAAGGCCATGAAGCAGCTTCGAAATCATGATATTTTGCATATTCGATATGTTTAGAGTTTTTAAGAGGATCTGTAGTATTAAATTCGTGAATTAAGTATTGGCAGAGGTTTCTTAAAGAGTTTGCAATGTTAAATTTTTGTGAAAATACAGTTGGCTATATTCATGAATTTTAAGAATTAGACTTTATGTTTTTTTTAATTTTTTTAAAGATTTTTATTTATTTATCTTTAGAGGGGAAGAGTAGGAGAGAGGAAGAGGGAGAGAAATATCAATGTGTGGTTGCCTCTCGTGTGTCCCCTGCTGGGAACTGGCCTGCAACCCAGGCATGTGCCCTGACTGGGAATCGAACCGAGATCCTTTGGTTCGTAGGCCCACGCTCAATCCACTGAGCTACAGCAGCCAGGGCTAGACTTTATGTTTTAGAACAGGTTCAGGTTCACAGCGACACTGAGTGGGAAGCAGAGTTTCCATGCCCCCGCCCCCGCCCCAGCCACACGCACCCTCCCCCACCCCCTCGCCATGACCTGCTCTCACCGGACGGTACACGTGTTACCATGGACGAACCCGCATCGGCACATCGCCATCACGCCAATTCTGTAGTTTACACCGGGGTTCACCCTTGGTGCTGCACATTCTACGGGTTTTCACAAATGTATAAAGACATGTGTCCACACGTCCTTCACATGTGGACACACCGCTACAGTGCCACACAGAACAGTTTCGCTGCCCCAAACAGGCTCTGTGCTCCGTCCATTCCGCCCTCCCCGAGCCCCTGGCAACCTCTAACCTTTTTTACCTGTCCCCACAGTTTTGCCTTTTCCAGAACATCAGGTGGGTGAAATCAGATTTTTCAGTTTGGTTTCATTCACTTAACATGCATTTAAATTTCCTCCGTGTCTTTTCATGGCTTGCTAGCTCATTTCTTTTTGGTGCTGAATAATAATCATCCATTGTCTGGGTGGACCACAGCTATTTTTCCGTTTGCCTGCTGAGGACATCTTGGTTGCTTCCAAGTTCTGATAATTATGACTCAAGCTTCTAGAAAGATCCAGTCCTTCCCACAGGTGTGCAAACATCTGACACCGCATGCATGAAGCCATTTGTGATCTGGCTCCTGTCCTGTCTCCAGACTTGGCTCCTGTCGCTTCCTGCTTTTCCCACACCTCCGGTCGCCCGGCCTTCTGCAAGTGCTGCCCCCTGCCCCTGGCTCCTTTCCATTCTCCGAGGTTCAGCTTCGATGTCACCTCCTGGGGAAAGACTCCACTCCAGAGCTGCTGCCAGCAACACAGGGCCTTGACTCCACGAGGAAGAGGTGTCCTTATCCCGTGGGGTCCTCTGTCCCCTTCTCTCCCCTACAGCTCGAGGCCCTTAGGAGGGGCCTGCGGGTTCAGGCCTCCGAGTCAGGGGGGCCTGGGGCCAGGCTGGGCCCTCTCTCCGCTTCGGCAGACTGATCTCTCAGGGAAGGGTTAGTGCTTCAAGGACAGTTTCAGGGAGTGGGGTGGGGGACCGCGCAGAAGGTGATGCCCTCTTTGACATTAAACTGCAGAGCTTCCTTGGATGGGTGAGGTGACGTGAGGGACAGCAAGACGCGGCCTGCTGCTGACCACAGGCAACGACAGAGAAGCATCCGTCACGAGTGTGGAGCCCGGAGCCTCCTCTACATGCCAGGGGCTGCTGTCCCCTCCGTCGGGGTGGGCAGACCCTGTCCCACAGTGTGGCCTGGTCCCCGGGCCTGAGCCTCGGGCACCCGCGGCCTGCTGCTGCCCCAGCCGGAGCCGCTCTCTGACCCCACCGACTGCCGGCTGGGCCGGGAACGGCGACTTGGATGGAAAACTGAAATCACGGGGAAGATTTTCGGGGCTGTAGAGAGAGCAGCTGCTCTCAGGGCTTTTGCAGGGTCTCTAATGCCCAAAGGTAGCACGGTCTCAGGGTGCTCAAAACTCGCTTCTGCCCTCAGCCCCACCAATTTTTGTGCAGGAAAAGGGTGGCAGAGATGACAGAAAAATGGGAAGATGCCAGCTGAGTCGGCCTGAGGGACTCACTGCATGAAACAGAGCCAGCCCCCCCCCCCCCCCGACAGCTCTGCGTCCCCGCCGATCCGGGGAGCTGAGGGCCACCCAGGACAGGGATGAGGGGACTGGCGGGCAGGAGGGCGGGTGGGGCTGGCAGAGAATGCTCTTGACACCCTGATTCTTATGCTCCTAAAGCAGCGACCCATCGCACACACGGTTTACTTCAGAATTCTGAATGTCCTATCAAAACTCTTATTGGCAATTCTTGTGCGATAAAACACACAAGTCATTTTCCTGATGCTGCTAGGACATTGTCCCCGTCCCCAGAGGGCGACTGCTTAGGACGAAGTGCAAGGCTGGGACGGTCCTGCCCAGGTGCCTGTCCCCACGCTGGGCTTCCTGCCTTCCCTCTCTGCTTTCAGCTTCTCCTCGGAGCGGCCAGGACTTCCTGGCCTGGAGAGCTGAGTGCACGTTTGTCTTGAACCTCTGGGGCCCGAGCAAGCTCTCCTGGGAACCGCTCCGGGGAGGCGACTCGGTAGCTTGCAGAAGCCCTTTTGCTCAAAAGAACCCATCTGACCCAGCTGTGCTTTGCCAGGAGGGACCTGGGAACGTGAAAGTCCCACGCAGGTGTACTCTGAGAGAGGAAAATATAAGTGTTTTTCAGGACCACGATGGGCTGCCCCTAAACAAGCCACAGCCCTAAGGCAAAACGAAGGAATCTCCTCTACAATTGTGAGTGTGGTATCCTCCCCACCCCGCAGCCCCGGCGCTGACTGAGGCCTGCACACGGCTGCTGGCATTTCCTGCAGGTGAAGCAACGTACAGGTGCCCCCTTGGCAATCGGCCCCACAAGCCTGTGCGGAAGGGAAGCACTATTCTCATCATCATTTTCCAGGTGAGGAGCGTGGCTCGGAGAGTTACAAAGCTGGTTGCATGGGTCCTGAGTTTTAGGGCCAGGATTTGAACTCCAATGTTCAGACTCTGGCATGCAACGCTGTCTTCCTGTGCCTGGTAAAGGCAGTCAGCTGTTCAGGTTCAAGTCTGACTGGGGCTAGTCTTTGGACAAGAGCCCAACCTTACCACGTCAGTTACCTTTGGAGAAAGTAGGAAAATGCCCTCCCTACAAGATTTGAAAGTCATTTTATTTTCCAGCTTTATTGAGGTATACTTAACAAATGAAACTAAGATATTTAAAGTGTACGTCGTCTCTCATTTTATCTTTTTGGAGGGGTAAAAACACAATGTCTACTCTTTTAACAAATTTCAACGATGCGATACATGGTCATCCGCTGCAGTTACCGTGTCGCACAGCAGACACTCGGATGCTGCTCATCTCACGGCTGGACACGGGTGCCCCCGAGCCACCCTCTCTCCTCATCGCCCCACACCCTCTATCAACACATTTCTATCAACATATCACCCCCCCATTTCTATCAACGTATCACCCCCCATTTCTATCAACATATCATCCAACTTAGTGCGAAGTTTGCCAGCTACTGACGGATACTGAATTTTTCCTGCCTCGCCTTCTATAACCCACCTGTGTTTTTCTACCTTCACTTACCTGGATAGTATTACCGTATTTTGCCGTATATAATGCGCATCCATGTTTTTGGCCCAAACGTTCAGGAAAAAAAATCTTTCATTTCAACTTTTTATTTATTTACATTTAGAAACAAAACCGACTATCGTATTCCAGGGTATTATTTTGCGTACAGATATCGCTATTGCTTTCTAGAGCTACACTTTTAGCGCATACGCATATATAAAAGAATCAAAGACATTTATGTAGACACGGAATTAGTACTACCCATGTGTATAATGTGCATCCTTATTTTTTCCCCTCAAAAATTTGGGCAGAAATGTGCGCATTATACACGGCAAAATACGGTACGTCAAACTCTCTGGAACCAATGTTAGTGCAGGCAAAACCAGCACAACAGCAGCAATTTCATGTGATTTGAGTGAATAATAGATACCACCACTTGGAAAACCTACTCCACCTCCCCCCACCCCTAACCAAATCTGACCCTCACATCGAGGTTCAGCTTCAAAGTCGTCTTTTCCAACCCCCACGCCACCTTATTTGCATTTCTTGTCTCCATTTTCCATGCACCACGGTCATTTGTCTGTATGTGCACACGTTTTTTTTTTTTTTAAAGATTTTATTTATTTATTTTTAGAGGGGAAAGGAGGGAGAAAAAGAGGGAGGGAAACATCAATGTGAGAGAGAAACATCGCTCAGTTGCCCCTAACCGGGGGCTGAGCCCACAGCCCAGCTGTGTGTCCTGATAGGAAATCCATCTGTGACCTTTGGCTTTGCAGGACACCACCCACCCCCACTCGACCCTGGTCAGGGTGCACCTGCTTTCTTATGATGAGGGAACCGCGTCTGATTTGCCCCTAGCTGGCTGGCTCTCAGCATAATACCGGGCACACTGCAGGTGCCCGGTAGGAGCTTGTTCAGCTTACTTGTGCGACTTCCTGCCCCTGTCTGGGCGGTGTGTGTCCCAGGCCTCCGTCACCACACCATAGCTTGTCGCAGAATCTGAGTGCCCTGAGAAGCAATGCTCCCCCCAAGCCCCACCCTCCTACTCCTGGCCTTAGAGACCCCTCACGCCCCTCAGCACTCTCCTGGGGGCGGGGGTGGTGGTGAAGACAGGCCTCTGGCCTTGCTTGAGTGGAGAGGGGACTGGGATCCCTCTCTGGGTCACCCTGAATGCAGCAGCAGGTGAGGAGGACTCCAGATGCCGAGATGAGACTCCCTTAATGTCCTTCTGCCTCAGAGACACGCCTCCCCCGTCGGGCTTGACCGGCAGAGCCGTGAGCCACGGCCCTGGTCACGGTCACTGCCGCCTGCAGTCTTAGGATGTGGCTGCTGGCCAGGGAGTCAGAAGGCAGGGGGCCCGACCCTCTCCCGACCGATTACCTTCTGGAGAGGCTCCCCTGGCAGCCCATCCTTCATCACAGTGCAAGGGACCTGCGAGCTCGTGTCTCCTCCAGAGAGCTGACACCGCCACGTGCGGAACCCATTTCCTCGGTGGAAAGTGCTGACTGTAGAAGGCTGTTTACCCTTGAGGAGCTCACCTTCACCTTCACAGAGCTGCGGTCCACCTCTACCTCCCAGGTCCCCTCCCTCCCTTCCCGAACGCATGAGTGGAAAATGGGGGCGGCAGGGCTTTCCCTGGCTGACAATGTCTTCCTCCTGGTGGGCGGCCACCCAGTGGCCTGGGTGAGGTGCAGGGAAGGACTCGGGCCGAGGGTCTGGGCTCCTGTGTCTTCCATGGCCTGGCCCCTCTCCTCCCTCCCGCCCTTGCCTGGAGGAGAAATCAGAATGTGGGTGGTGCGTTTCGAAGACAATTTGGGGCACAAACCCAACCCCAAATGCATGTTTGGGTGCTGGGGAAAATCGAGAAGAGCTGTGTGATGTACGCAATCGACAGTACCCATTCATTCCTTAGCTCACGGACCGAACGCCCGGGAGGCGTCAGGCTACGTGAGGGGAGCAGACGAGCATTCTGATCCTCAAGGAGGTCAGAGACAGCAGGGACAGACACACAGACAGAGAATAACCAATGTGAAAGAGGGTGGGGGTTGAGCTGCTGAAGACTCCCCAGCAGCAGAGTCTTGAGTTGCAGGAATTTCCCACGGAAAATGGTTAGAGGGGTGGGGAGGGAGGGGCCTTCCCATCAAAGGGTCCGAGCCAGGGAGTCCCTTTGGGGACGTCCGGCTGCTGTACCTGGTGGGTGGGAAGGGTGCAGGGTGAGGGGCTTAGAAAGCGGCGTGTCTGGTCACGGAGAGGCTTGCAAGCCAGGCGAGGGTCTGGGAGCGTTCCCCAGAAGAGGTCGTTGGAAGTGTTAGGTGGGCGAGTGACAGAAGCAGTTTTGGGGCACAGGGGACGTTGCTGTGGCTGCAGACTGACCCCGTGCTGGGAGGCCCCGCCACACAGCAGCCTCCAGGACAGAGAGCCTGGGGAGGGGCCAGCTCCCTCAAAGCGGAAGAAGCTCATGGGGCGCCCCCATCAGGTAGCCGAGGAAGCGGCCGTGTGGATGAGAGTGGAGAAAGTGAAGAGGTATCAGGACGCTGCACACTGAGGCTCGGAGGCTCCGTCAGCACCTGGGTGAACGTCTCAGGGAAGGGAGGGCAGCCGGTGATGTGTTGTTTTCAGAACTGGGACGCAGGAAGAAATCCGGGTGGAGAAGATGAGTTCTGTTTGCGGAATGTGGAGTGTCCTCCTTTTAAAGTAAGAAATAGCTTTCCCCTCTTTATACAAGTAATTTGTTTCACTGCAATCTGCTTTGTTGCAAAAAAAAAAAAAAAAATTGAGGACACGCAGAAAAGTATGTAAGTGGATGAAAATTCCTCTTAATTCTGCTACCCAGAGATAATCAGTCAACATACTGGTGAACTTTCTCCCAAATCTTTTTTGTGATGTGCATTTTTAAAAACAATAGACAATACTGTTTCTAAAATATCCAGTGCTCAGCAGTACCCCGGGCCGACATCATCAGAACTGCTGGGGGTTGGGGACCAGGCACCCGTGTTTTCAAAGCTTCCCTGATGACACCAACACGCAGCCCGTGTGGAGAACCAGCACTCTGGGGACAAGGAGGGCCAGAGAGGAGAGCTCAGGCAGCCCCTGTTGGTTCCATTCTGTTCCTGAGACTCCAGAAAGAACCCCAAATCTATGTAATAGCAAATATGAGGGACCACAAGGCACTTTAGCCTTCTACCTAATACAGAGCCAATCACGATCCAAAGGGCTGGAGGAAAAGAGAGTGTTCTTAGACATTCTGCTCTCACCCCATCTACACTTCGCCCTGGGTGATGGACACCTCAGTGTTCACATGCTCAGATTAACACATTGACCCCTCTGGACTCGGGCTCTGGGGCTGGTCATCAGTACTGGGGATGCTGGTAGTCACAGCGCAAGGTTAACCTCGGGCACCAGCAGGAAAAGGGAGTGTGCGCCCTTGGACTAGGCCTTCCCCTCTCGAGAATGGAAAAGAGTGCCTCCGATCACATTAGAGCTTCGAGTCCAGGAATGGTAAACACGGACAGGCTGCCAAATCTCACTCTAAATATATTCCAGTGATCTCATGTCCTCACATGCAGCGGAATAAAAAGAGGCATTTTTATGCGTCTTGGATGACGGCATCTTGCGCTTTTAGGGTGTCTCACCAAGTATTAGTTCAACTGGGCGCTACGGTCAATACTTCAATGACCGAAGGTCACAGCAGGCTCAGGACATGCACGGAAACACCGTCATCGACCTTGTTTACCTTCATGCAAGCCGGACCCTCGGACCCTGGAATGGACGCATTCCCGAGTACGAGCAGCAGGCCCGCCCCCTCCCCGCGGGGCAAGTCTCCAATCAAAGGTCCTCAGAGGGGAGCCAGGCGAGGCTGAGAGGGAGCAGTCATATTCTGGGGTGATTAATGGTTTGGTTTTGGCCTCCTCATCCACATGGGCCTCATCTGTTCCTCGTTTTCTCTTTGGCCAAAGCGACCGCATCCGATGTCCCGAAGGAGAAGGCTGGAAATTTTTTTGAAAGCCCTTTCAGGTGAAGCCCAGAGAAAGGCCAAATGAAGCTTCCCTCCATTTATGGCCATATCTCTCCACGGGGTGGTTGGGGCGGGGGTGGGGAGGGGTGGGGGAGGGGTGGGGGGAGAGAGAGGGGAGAGAGGAGGGAGGGAGGGAGGGAGGGAGGGAGGGCGAGCATCTCCGTTCCCCTGACATCTGCTAGGTCTGTTTGTTCCTCAGCCCTTAACTGAGAGAAACAGAGTTGATCCTAAAACCGGGGACCCTCTCGGTGGCCCTTGGGGTGACGGGACCCCCGGCATGCCTCCCCCCACCTCGAGAGGCTGCGCCCCTGCCCTGTGCGTGCACCAGTCAAGCAGCAGGGAAGCTCTCGGAAACATGACGAACACTTGGCAGGCTCCGCCTGGAGAGGAGGGGGGGGTCTGAGGGAGCCCGGCCTGGGCTGCAAGCGCAGCCAGGATCCAGCGCTCCTGGAGCCGGCCCAGGGCGGGCCAGCCGCTGCCAGGCCGTCTTCCCTGGGGGCAGCCCCAGGGCTCCTCGAGACAGCGCTTTGGTGTCTGTCAAGAACATTATTCAGAACTTTCCGGACACTTGCGAGCCCTCACGGTGCGCACGGAGGCAGGAGGCTTGGGGGAAGTTTGACCTCGGCTGGGACGGCCCCAGGAACAGCCCCAGCTCCGAAGGCGGCTGTTTCCACAGGGGGCTCTCCTGGAGGTGGCCTGTGTGACGCTGGTGTGTACACGTCGTTCGGGGAAGGGAGGGCCACCCCCTCCCCTCCTGAGGACCCAGCCCCCGGGCGTCCCCAGCCCTCAGCGTCTGAGCTGTTTCCTAGTTTCAGGAGCTCCACGGCCCAGGTAGGCCAAGCCGAGGACCCTCGTCATCACCCTCCTGCCTTCTCTGCCCGCTGGGCCCTGGTGCCTGTCATAGGCCCCACAGCAGGACTCCCGAGTGTCCTGGCCCTCCCACCAGCTGCCACTGTCACTGCGGCCCATGACTCACATCAAGTACCAGGAAGCTTCGGTCTAGAGATGGCTCTGAAGGGCTGCCCCTCCAAACCGTTCATCACCTTAAAGTACCCCCTCCCGTCTCCAAAATCGCCTCAACACTTAACAGCATGTTTTAACTGAGATGTTTTTCTTAAAGGGAAGCATCACCATGAGACCCGTGTTGTGAGAAGATACCATGTTACCGCCACCCCTCCCCTCTGCTCCCCCCAAACCCTCGGCTGACCTCGGTGCCCTCAGCGTCAACCCTCGGAGCCGCTGGTGGAGACATGAGCTTTCCTTGGGGCGGGGGCAGATCACCAAGTCAGGCCTCCGTCCAGGGGTTTCCTGTCACCAAAGCCGCATTAGCGCAAATCCATTTTTCATTAGGAGAAAATAAAACTCATCAGCAACATTGACTGAAAAATGTTCTTTGAGAGCAAGTTCTTTCCATTTAAAGCTAAGCACATGACAACTGGTGGCTTTTAATGGCAAGTATAATTTGCTGGGCTGAATTACTATCAACTCACTTGAGAATTTGTGTTTTTAATTTTTCCTTTTTGGAGGAAGGCAGCGCTTTGGAGTCCAGAAGAGCAGATGAGGAATGGAAAGTTCTGGTCTTGTCTCTACGTGTGGCCTTAAAAGACCCAGACGATCCCCAGCAAAATCCTGTTCCAACGTGTAGGTACATTCATTTCCTCTACTTGGCACTTGAAACCCATTTTATAAACTGCTTAGAAAACAACCCCCCCTCCATTTGGGCCCCACACCAAATGGTGTATAGGTATGGAAACATCTCCACCGTTCCCCATTTAACGGAAAATATCTGATACACAAGAACCCGGTGGGTGTTTGCTAGGGACTGAGTGTTCCCGTCCTTCCCAATTTCATGTTTGAAACCTGAACTGCCAGCGTGGAGGAGGTTGGAAGTGTGGCTTGTGGGAGAGGAGCTTTAGAAGGTCGTGAGGGTGGGGCCCCGTGATGGGATTAGCGCCCCGTTCGGAGAGGATGAGACCAGAGCTCTCCCCCGCTCCTGCCACCGTGCAAACTCAGAGCTAGCCGTCTGTCATTTTTAGCACTGTCTTTTTGGATCTGTCTCCTCAGGCAAGAGAAACAGAAGAAAAAAAAATAAACAAATGGGACTACTTCAAACAAAAAACGTTTCTGCACAGAGAAAGAAACCATCAACAAGACGAAAAGACAATCAATTGTGCTGGGGAAGATATTCACCCAATGATACTTCCAATCAGGGGTTAACATCTAAAATATCCAAGGAACTCATACATCTTAACACCAAACAGCCTGATTAAAAAGTAGGCAGAGGAGCTGAAGAGACATTTCTCTAAAGAGAACAGTTGAGGGTCCCAAGCAACTCGGCCTCAACCTGCTTTGTTGCCTCCTCGAGCTGCCCCTTCTCCATGGGAGCCCTTGGAGCCTCAGTGGTACATTTCCAGTTCCTGCTTTCACTTCTCGGGCCCTAAACCCTGTCCACACGCAAATCTTGCCTCTTTCCCCAGCCTCCCCCAGCCCCTCCAAGCCTCAGTGCGGTGTTCCTCCTGAATATACAGAACTTTCCTGGTCCGGCAGGTCCAAGGGGCACTGAAGTGCCGGGACTGTCCGTGTTAGCCGCTCTGGGTTTTGTATTTGTCATGAGGCCGTCAGCTCCGGGGACCAGACCCAGCACCATGCACGGCCCACAGGGAGGCTCTGGCCTGGCGCAGCCAGTGGGGGACAAAAGTTTCATTTGCACATTGATAGCACGTACATTTCTTTGGCTGGAAACTGTTATTAGCAAGAGTAATTAAAACAGGAAGCTTCGGGGTTGTTCTTTCTTTGCGCCACATAAGAAATCACATTGTTATCTGCCTGCCGAGCTTCTGTGCCACTGGCACCGGGCCCCGAAACTGCAGGTTACATCCGAAAGCTAGGGCCCACCGGGGCGGAGAACAGAGCCGGGCTCCAGCCCCTGCTGAGGGACTACGCAAATTCCTTCACCTCTCTGACTCTTCCTGTGGGGATATGGGAAGAATTATCCCTTCCTCCTAGGATTGTTATGGGAAGAAGTCAGATGTTTGGTATAAAATGAGTAAGATTATGAATAACCAGCGCATTGGTGGCTACGTGATGACTCAAACTGAGAAGCTTTTGAAAAATACGCTGGGAACTCATGACCGCACCTGCAGGGACACGTGGGGAGGTGCAGGGCAGGACTCGAGAAGGGTGGGCAGGAGAGCAGCTGTGTGGTCACCTCTGCGCGGGGTGGGCTTGGCCCCCAGGTGCCGGGACACGGTGATGGGGAGGCACTTGCACCCAAACAGGGAGATGTGTCTTTTCTTCCCAGAGACCCTGCTTGTTGGACCTCCATCGCTGGGTGATGCACTGCCTGCCGCACACAGGGGACCACTGACCAGGCACTCGGCCGTCCCCAGCTTCTGGGTCGCTTCTTCTCCGTGGTCATGTTCCCACAAGACTGTGAGCACCTTGGTCAGGCTGCCCACCACCCCGGGACCTGGCACAGAGCCGGAGTTCAGCACGTACCGGTTTTTACTGGCTATTCCCAAGAATGAAAGAAGACTTCTTCCTAGACTGGCTTGCTAACCAACAAGTGAATGATGAAGATGTTGCAAGGAAGTCACTGGCAAAGGTTCAGGGGGCTGCTCTGCTTGCTCCCCGCAGAGGTGCACAGGTTACATGTTTACAGCACTTCCGCAGCTCAGGGCAGATGGAGGAACACCAGCGAGTACAAGAGAGAACCTGATTGGAGCAAGGCTCTGCTGGGCGGGGGATACCATAGCAGCAGCGTCTCGCCCCGGGGTGGTGTGAGAGAGGCCTCCAGCCCAATTATTTTAAGACACTCCAAAACACAAGCTAGGAGGGAAACAATCGCATGGTAACAGTTGATGAGAGTTTGGCTTCTTTGAAGAAGCTGGTTCTGTGAACAAAGGGAGAACAGGGCCCCAGGGGGCAGGGGGCCTGCTGTGGACACTGCCCTGGCCCAGTGAGGAGGGGTGGCCGTTAGTCCCCAGGGGCTCAAGAACCAGCAGGGGCCCATGTTCCATTCACCCACGTAAAGGGACAGAATGTTCCCTTTCAATCAGAATTACTGTTGATGGGGCCACTGCGGCGGAGGTGGCCCTGGGCACTCTGGCCACAGGCAAAGGCAAGGGCAAGGGCTCCACGGTCTTGCCAACATACTCCAGTCTCTGGTTTGGGGGGATTACACCTTTACAGCTTGCGGAGGCTGCAATTCTCCTTTAATAAAACACACGAGGGACTGATGCTTCTCTTCAGCCTGTTAATACCACCCAGTTGCATTCTTAAAGCTAATAAATCTGGGGCCCAAGCAGAAATCTTGAGATTTCTCTAGTACTTTCGGCAGCTACGTCATGCCTCAGCAGTGCGCCTCAGTCTTCCAGGTGGCCTGCCTTCCCCTTCCTTCGTTTTTCTCGTTCCCGTCCCTTCTCTTTTCCTCCTCTCTCCTCCCTTTTCTCTAGTTCCTTTCCCTTCCAGTTCTTCTCTTAAAAAGAAAAGGAGACGATGATTATGATCACACACAGCAAGTCCAGGAGGAAGGCTCTTCCAGGGGCAGGTTCATCCAGCCACTAGGGCCTGAGGCTCCTTCCATCTTTCCCTCCTGCTCGTGGAGACAGCTTCGCTTCCCGGCCAGCGGCTCTTGAGGTCGAATTACATTGTAACACCGAGGTGGGTAAGGAAAATGAGGGTAGAAAATCAGTCACAAGACTACAGGGAGTGCGGGGTGGGGGGAGGGGCGTGGTGGGGGGGGCGATCCACAGTGAACTGCAGTGAACGGCCCTGCTTCCGTCAACTAGGGAGCATTGTTTTCTTACTGCTTCACAATATAGATACATTACAAGCAGTTGAAAGTTGCTGCTCCTGTCTTGCGGCCAGCAAGACAGCTGACCCCTCCCAGACAATGATGAAAGCTTCCTTGGGCCCCGCCTCACTGCTGTCACAGTGGCTGGGGACCTTGTTGCCATCCAGCCCCGAGCTTCAATTCACCTCGGCAAGATCCTACACTTCCTAAGAGTTGGGGTGAGTCTCCTTCCCTGCCCTCCTATCACCGGGCACACATTCTCCAATGCTTCCTTCCTAATCCAGTCTCTAGCTTGCAGGGGTCCCTCAAGTGCGGTCCACAAGCCAGAGCATCATCACCTGGGACCTAATCAGAAATGGACATCTTCAGGCCCCACGGCAGGCCCCCCTGCTCCGGTACTCCGGGGTGGGGCCTGGCGACTTCGGCTCAGCAAGCTCTCTGGGGGTCCGCGAGCCCTCTAACGGTCCAAAGCCACTATCCTCAAGGCTCTGCGGTGTTTAGGGACCAACAATCTAAAGATGGGTTTTCAATCCTGGCTGCACTTTCATCTCATCTGGGGAACTTTAAAAAGAGTTACTAATGCCTGGATCCTACCCGCCCTTCTGCCCAAACCCTTATATAATCCATCTGGTGTGCAGCCTGGGCTTTGGGGTTTTCAAAAGTTCCCTGATGATTCCAAATTGCAGCCAAGACTGAGAACCACTGATCTAAATAAATATGGAGGCAATTATACTGTAAATGATTAAGCAGAAATCCAAAAGTGAGACAGAGACAAAAAAATAAGAAGTCCTCTTTGCTGCTTCAAAACACACAGCTGTTAGGAAACAGTCATCATTTCATCCGTTCCCTTCACTGTCCTGCCCTCTTTCCTGCGGGTTCAGAGGGAGGAGGTGAAAGAAGCTGGAATAGTAACAGAGACAATCACATCACTGTCAGACAGGACAACGGGCCCCTACCAAAGTCCCTTTAATGTGGAGGGTCCTCCTGCCACCAGCCAGTTCAAAGGACCAAGGGCACCTCGGACTGTTTTAGCCGGTGGGACAAGGGAATAGGAGCCTCCTCCTAAAGAGGGAAAGCCACGGAACCAGAAATGAGTCTTCCTTTAGGAGGGGAATCCGTTTTAATGTAGTGAAACTAAGGAATCACGTAAGAGTTTATGTGACCCAAGAGCAGCACATTACCTGGACTCAGCATGACACATAGTCCCTCATTAGTGTATCATGGAACCCAAGGTCTCAGTTCAAATACCATCAGGCCGTACCCTGGACTTCTTAGGTCACCTTTCCCAAAGATCCAGGGAAACATGACCACACTCAAAAGTATAATTGCTTCTCTCTTTCAAAATGGAAATTCTAACCCCGTGCTTGTGTGGTTAAGAGTTGCTGAAGTGTGATTTAGGATGCATAAGGTCATAACCATGGCTACCATTCAACTCAGTGGTTGGTAGAGGTTCATCGATCAATTGATCGTACGTATTGAGGTGCCACTCCGACTCAGGTTTTTCTTCCATGCCTAAAGGAAAAGGATCTTATTTTACATTAAAATCTCAGAGAAACAGTCTCTGGTGATGAAAACGGCAGCTTGCTTGTCTTCCTCTCACCACAGCTTCATACGTAGGTTAACAGTTTCTGCACCTGAACTGGATGAGAAACTGGGCTTTGACAATCAGGTAGTAACAACGCAAATTCAGCAACTATCACTTCCGGTTGAGCTCCAGCTGCAGACAAGTCGGCCCAAATCAACTCCAAACGCTAGTGGGCGCTGCCCTCAGGCTCCGGCTCGCCGTTCTGGGGCGGTGTCTGAGTTATGGTCTTGCACGTGCGCCCTGGGCGGGCGAAGTACCGGTCTCAATAACCAGTAACAATGAACAGGTGTTCTTTTACAGGTAGCTCTTCACGTTCTCCTCGACTTGCCAGTCTGCCTATAATTAACATAATGGGCTTATTTGGCTTAGAGATTTAAGATACTTTTCAGTTCAGGACTTTTGGCCAAGATGGAAGCATAGGTGGACGCACTGTGCCTCCTCTCACAACCAAAATTAAGGACAACAAATATTTAGAAACAAGGAAACAACCAGAACTGATAGAAAATTGAACTGTAGGAAAGTCCAACAACCATTCATCCAGACCGGTAACAGGGACAGAATCGCTGCAGGAAAAAGTGGAGGTGCGGACCCAGGAACGCAAGCAGCGGCAGCTGGCGGACTGTGGGCCCATAGGCGGCAGCTGGCAGACCCCAGGCACGGGGTGGCAACTGTGCAGACCCAGTGAGGCCGCACAAGGCGGCTGGCTGACCAGGTGGTCCCACATTCCCGCTCTCGGATAATCCAGGTGAAGGGGAAGTGGCAGAAGGGACTGGTCCAGAAGAGAGGAGAGCAGGTGCCATTGTTCTCTCTCAGACCCCACCCCCACATACAGTGTCACAACTCAGCGACTGGGCTGCCCCGCACTGGGGAACACCTAAGGCTTCACCCCTTACTACGTAACAGCTGCAACCAGACCAAAACCAAAACAAAACAAACAAAAAAAAAACACACCCCACCAAAAATGGCTCAAACTGGAGAACAACTCAAAGCCCCGGAGCCAATTCCTCTAAGCTGTGAAGAGATAACCAACCTATCAGATGCACAGTTCAAAGCCCTGGTGATCAGGATGCTCACAGAATTGGTTGATTCTGCTCACAAATTAGATGAAAAAATGCAGGCTACAATATGTGAAATGAAGGAAGATGCATGGGGAACCAACAGAGATGGAAGGAAAACTGGGACTCTAATCAATGGAGTGGACCAGAAGGAAGAAACAAACAACCAAACAGAAAACAAGAAAGAAACAAGAATTCAAAAAAAAAATGAGGAGAGGCTTAGGAACCTCCAGGACATCGTTAAACGTCCCAACATCCAAATTATAGGGGTACCAGAAGGGGAAGAAGAAGAGCAACAAGTGGAAAACTTATTTGAACAAATAATAAAGGAGAACTTCCCCAATCTGGCAAAGGAAATAGACTACCAGGATGTCCAGGAAGCTCAGAGAGTCCCAAACAAGTTGGACCCAAGGAGGAACACACCAAGGCACATCATAATTACAGTACCCAAGATTAAAATGAAGGAGAGAATTCTAGAAGCAGCAAGGGATAAGGGGACAGTCACCTACAAAGGAGTTCCCATCAGACTGTCAGCTGATTTCTCAAGAGACCTTCCAGGCAAGAAGGGGCTGGAAAGAAATATTTAAAGTCTTGAAAGGCAGGGACCTACATCCAAAATTGCTCTATCCAGCAAAGCTGTCATTTAGAATGGAAGGGAAGAGAAAGTGCTTCTCAGATAAGGTCAAGTTCAAGGAGTTCATCATCACCAAGCCCTCATTATATGAAATGTTAAAGGGACTTATCTAAGAGAAAGAAGATAAAAATATGACAGTGAAAAGACAGCAAACTCACAGCTATTAACAACCACACCTAAAACAAAAGCAAACTAAGCAAACCACTAGAACAGGAACAGAACCACAAAAATGGAGATCACGTGGAGGGTTAGCAACAGGGGAGTGGGAGGAGGAGAGAGGGGGAAAAGGTACAGAGAATAAATAGCATAGACGGTGGGTAGAAAATAGGCAGGGGGAGGGCAAGAATAGTGTGGGAAATGTAGAAGCTAAAGAACTTATGACACATGGACATGAACTAAAGGGGGGAATGTGGGTGGGAGAGGGTGTGCAGGGTGGAGGGGAATGATGGGGGAGAAATGGGACAACTGTAATAGCATAATCAAAAAATATATTTAAAAAAAGAGATACTTTTCAGTTCAGATAGAGGGGCCGATCTATGCAAAGTCCCCTCTCATTCTACTGAAAACTCCACCTTCATCACTTACCGCACCCCCCACACCTGACTCCAAGGGCAGCACTGGAAGGTTCTGGTGTGGGACAAGGACACAGCTTCCAACACGATGGCACTGGCCATGTGCCCACTCTCCTCCAGGGGCCTGAGGGGTGTGAGCAAAGTGCAGTCTCATGCCGTCACAAGGTGGGTTCTGTCGGTGTGTATCTTTCAGAGACGAGGGACTGGAGGAAGAAGGCTCAGCCAGCAAGTGGCCCAGCGCTGGAGTCTCCATTCTGAAGCTCTACACACACGATTTCCCCACTGCGGCCCCATGCGCTCTGGTGCAGCCTCGCCAGGTACACCCTCACCTGCACGCACGAGGCGCCAACGTTTCCCAGCCTCTCCACAGCTGGGCTTGTCTGGCTCTCTACTCTTCACCAGTTTGACAGACAGAACGTGAGAGCTCTCTGACGATTCCCCCGAGACCCCCGTTTGGCAGGAGGGCCCCTCCTTGTTCTGGGACAGAGAACCGCGGCTGCAGCTGAACCGGACAGAAGCTTCTTCTTACCGGCTGCGTCTTCTCGCGGACCACTTCGGGAAGAGGGTTTACGTGAAAGCTAATGATAAAAATGTATCTATGGTAATAAATCACCCTGGCACAACCTGCATTTTTAAGTAATTTATTTCCGTAGAAATATTTCAGAAAACGGTACTTAAATTCATCTTACGTTAGCGTATGCAAACACACGGAAGATCTCGCACTCACATTTGCATATCAAACAGAAACGAAAAGTGAGCAGGAACCGGCCGCACGTCACTCCGGGAGGTCATCGTGCAACCGGGTGCTGCGTCAGGAGCACCGGGGTCAGCCGGGGGAAAGGGTGAGAATGGCTTGTGTTTTCCTGCAGAGCTCTCACTGGACACTCATCCCCTCGGACGCGCATGTCCCTCAGGTCACACTGGGAAGGAGTTCCCCACCCTCCCCACACGCCCGCACTTCAGGAGGCGGCTTCGAGACAACGAGCGTGTCAGTAATCCAAGTGCAGACGCTCTCAAGAGTCCGGCGACTTCTGATCGGCGATTCCTTCGGCCCCAGTAAGTCAGTAATTACTGGGCTACGTGGAGAGTCTTAATAGGTGATATCTTCAGGGGAAACTTGGTATTTCTTAGCTGGTATTTGAAGCATGGCTAATGTTTATGAAATTTCTATTAAAAATAAAAAACAAACATCCCTTTCATCTGATCACTACTCCGCAGTCCAAACGACTAGACTCAAAATTCAAATTCTGCCAATAACTGAGCCTCACGGACCAGCCAGCCCTCCGTGTGGCTTTAAAGACCATGTCCACCTGCCTGCTCAGGAACAGACACGCCCTTCGCTATTTCTGAAAACAGCGTCTTGACTCACTTGAACTGCAGACCTTGCAATCACCACAGATAAGCAGAATGTTTCCAAGCCTTGCTTTTACAGGGAAAGGGAGTCTAGAGTCTCTTAACTTCTCTTCAATTTATATATTGGGGATGTTTTCGCTTTCGCCCTGAATGTCTCCATGTAAGCAATCACTGGTAGGTTAACTGACTGTTCTGAGTCTTATTTGGATATAAAAATGAACCCAACCAAATCTCACTGCTGGCCAAAGGGACTCTGATAACAAACAAGACTTCAATAGCTTTCGTAAAACCCAAACAAACCTTTCTGGCCTTATCATACTTTATTTTTAGAGAGTTTATGAAAGGCCTTATAACTAAGTATGTGCTCGAAACAAAACAAAACCCACAACATAAACACAAAATAAACTCAGTGTGATGGACGCTCTGCCCAGTTGTTTGTAAGACTGCTCATCTAAGGGCGATTTGGGGGGGGATTTATTATTAATCTCCTGCCTGGAAGGAGAGGAGCAGGGAGGGAGCTGACCTCCAAAGACTCAAAAGCAAGGAGGACTGCAACAATTACTCAGCGGTGTCTGCGCAGACTGGCTCTGCGACAGAGCGAGCTGGTGGAGAGAGGGGCGGGCGGCACCCCCCCCTGAAACGGAGGAGCACGAGGCAAACGACGAGCGTTGTATTCAGTGCCCTAGAACTGGCTTCAAGTGGGTAAGGCAACGACCACCCCCCAGCCCCTACAACTTGAGGTACCAGTGTCATGCGAATGCCTTCGGGGACCTTCCGAGTTTGCACGCACAGATCTCTTTCACTAGAATCCTCTAAATAGGAAAAGAGTCACTTTAGACACAAGCCATTTTCCAGGAAACAAAAGCAAAAAGTACCGAAATCGTTTGGAAAAGGTTGACGTCCCATGGAAAATAATGTTCATCAATGTGATTAAGTAACAGTGCTTGTGTGTCCAAGCTCAGGAAAAAACAGAATACCACTCTGGCTGTAAAATCTTTGAAGGGAAAGCCACAGAAGAGCAGAGAGGGGACGGGGAAGCAGCCCCACGTGCCGCCGAGGAAGCCGGGCGGACCTCACCGCGCGCTGGGCGCCCCCGCACACGCACCGGCGGGGCTGGTGCTCTGCGGCCACCACGCGGGCTCGCTCCTCTGCCCCTCCCAGGAGAGATCCAATTACTTCGAGGGCCTTTGAAGCAAAGGATTTCTTTTATTAAAGATCGTCTTCTGTCAAGCCACACCGGTACCCCTAGTTTGTGGGAGATAACACGGCACCTTAAAAACCGCCTGTAAGGGAATGTGCCTCAAGCAAACGGGAGCAAGTCAGCAGAGGAGAGAGTCTTTAGAGAAGCCAGGGGACTGAACCGACTATTGCCGCTGACTTCCAATGAATACCACGCCCTGCAGTTTTGTTTTCGGTAGTCAAGGCAGATGGCTTACAGATTTAACCTAAAAAAGGAAAGGAAGAAAAAAGACTTCTGCTCAAGTCATTTGGCCAGCTGAAGTCCAGCAACCCCGAGCGGTCACTGGATCAGGCTGCTCTCCAAGGGCCCCCGGTGCCAAGGCCCGACAAGAGCGTGCACACCAGATGCTGCAAACCTGGAAACGTCGCCTCCTTCCACAACCGTGCTCCTCGGTCGCCTTCGCAAACCTTCCAGAAGGGGAGCAAAGCCACTCAGAGAAACTTCGCAGCCACCAACGCCCTACCTCGCGCCACGCGGCAGGACGGACCGCCCAGGCAGCCCGCCCGCCGGCACAGGGGGAGGGGGTGCGGCAGTCTGCGGCACTCGGCGCGGAAAAACGCCCACCACTGAAGCACAGGCCTGGGCACGAATCGCACTCACGCTCCAGCGGTCTGGACCCCTTTCTGCGACGTTGACACAAACAGGATTTACGTAGCGAAGAAGATGGAACAGGAAGGTGCGTCTGATCAGTTCTCTTTCAGTCCTTACATTTTGGAGGTTGCAGTAAAACACGAACCAACCAACCAACAAACCCCTCCAAGATGGTCAGCACAGCCTGAACACAGGGGGGCAGGAGACCAAACACAGTGCTCCAGAAGGTCATTGTGTGGTTATTTTTACAGCTGTGTTTTAAAAACTGATGCTATTTTCACACGAAAAATAAGCCTCTGTGTTCAAACTGTTAAGTGAGTGTCCCCACGGCGTTCTGGCTGGTACCTTCTCTGCGACACCTGGCCACAGGCATGCCAGGCAATGTGCCGCTCAGACTAGCTGGCTTTATCACTTCTCTGGGCTCTTCATGGCCAGGAGAGAGACAAATGGGCTGAATATTGATGAGAGTTTCGAGCTTCTGAGTCACCAGCTGATTAATGATAAAGGGTAGGCCTAATAAGAGGGAAATAAATCCATCATCCTGCTGATAAACTGCCTAAATATTTAACATATTTTGGTGACATATTTTCTTCGCTTGAATTATTAGATATCATCTGGTGAGTTAGGAGATAAAAAACTCACCTACACTATTTTAATGCACTTCTCTTACTGGTTTCCATTTGCTTCAAACGCTTAAATGATCGTAACAAGCGATGGCTAGTCTTTTGAGTGGACCAATCTGAAGACAGAAGAAGGATGGTGGCTTCCACGCAGTGGTGTTAAGAGCTGCAAGGTGGACCCGTCACCAAACGTGAGCGCTGTCCTCGGTCTGCCTGGGCACCCGCTCAGGTTCAGAGCTGAACGCACCAGACACGCTCTCTGGTCTGGCTCCCACTTTGGCAAAACTGCGCGACGTCAGACTCTGACTTCCGGCGCGTGTCCCTACAGCTACGGGTGACCTGCGACGCATCCGCTTTAGCTTATTCACGACAAACAAAATAATAAGGAAAAATCCACAGGGCTCTCATCCACAATATTTTTTAAAAAGCATGTACACTGTTAAAAATACTTGTTTCTGAAGAGAAATAAACAAATTAAGAAAATTAAAAAAAAATGCAAACCAAACATTAGATGCGCACGGTCTGCACAGTAATACTGCCGGCCCCGCGGAGGGCGTCTCTGTGTCCCCGGCGTGGGCTCAGCTCTGGGGCCATTCGTGGCAACGCCACTCTGGCACAGGCCACACTGCGCCCCCTCCAGCCCACGGCATTCCCCACAACACCGGGAACCACGGCACTTCCAACTGTGCCGCATGAGAAAAACACCTGAACTCCTAACATCCTTTCGAAACAGAAATCTAAATTCTACAACAACTTAGCACTCAGGAGAAAGCTCTTCCACTTCCCTTGGGTAGACGTGGAGCTAATTATTCTGCGGGCCAATATTTTCTATTTAAATTTCATGGATTCAAGAGTGAAATACTTATGACAAAAAAGTGGAACATTTTCTAAGAATACGAATGTGAGAAATTTTATGTGAAGCCGAAAGTACCAGAGGCCTGCTAGAAAACGTCAGTCAGAACGCACATCAGACTCTGGACCAGAGCTACAACTTCCGACACGTCATGCGTTTATACCATCCAACACGCAGCCTTTGTTCGAATGCCACTTTTGGTTAAAACTCTAAGGCTTCTTACCTTCAATCTTTGTTTTTTTTTTTTTTGTGATTAACATTTACTTTGAATATGAAATGCGTTACTGCATAGAAGAGTCCTCACAAAACTTCTTGCTCAACTGCTGACAAAATGTGGTTTCATGGCAGGGGCGTGTGCGTGTGTGAAGTTGTCAGGGAATCAGTTTGCAATAAAGGGAAATTGTATAAGAAGGAGAGTGTTGATATTTTAAATTCCCAGAATCTCAATCTTTTCTCTTTTAAAATTATTTTGTATGTCTTATAATAGAATACATACATACATATGTGGAATCTCTTTTAAACAAATGTGATCCTGAACCTCACACTGAACAAAAACAATACAAACACTGGCATTGTGCACAAAAAATGATGTAAAAGAAAATAGCAATTTATCACCTTGATGATAAAAATCACCTGTGACTGGTAGCAGAGCTAATACAACTAAACTGAAAAATGCCATTGCTGTAAACCCTCAGGGATTCCGTCCTCTACTGGGCAGACCTCTGGTCCAACAATGAATTCGTATGGAAGGCTCAATGTAAAGCCAGTTAGAAACGGCCGTGTTTTCTGGAGCCCACTGGAAAAAAAGGCCTGGCATGCGAACACTCAGCCTTTGTGCCTCCTGCAGGAAGTCATGTTCCCCATACAGTACTCAATTTCAGAAGTTTAGTGTTTAAAAATATCTTCCCTCATCCCAAACCAAACAAAAACCCTCCCCAAGTCCCAGACAAGGTCCCAGCCCCTCACACGACGACACTTCTGGTCCCTGGGCTCTTGCTGCGGGGGCGCGAGGGGGGCCGCGGGCTGAGGGGGGCCGCTGCCAGCGGAGTCCCGCCCACGGGAGGACCCCTGTGCCTTGGTTCAAAACCAGCTCCTGACGTAGCCCATCAGGAGGATGTTTTCTTTTTAAAGTGTATCTAAAAAAGGCGATTCCCCCTCCCCCCAAATTAGTACAAAGTTAAAAGAAATGCAAATCAGATCTACTTAGATCGGAGCGGTCTAGAAAGAAAGGCGGTTTATGAACTACTCCAAGCACAGCACCCCGGGAGATTCGCTCGCCCTGTGTGGTGTTGCGGGGCGGCTCTCCCTTCGCTCTGTTAAGGCAGTGGTTTCCACGGGCCGGGTCCGAGGTCAGAGGCGTGGTCCATGGCAGTTTGTTCGCGAGTCCAGGCGGTTCTCTGGGAGTGTCTCGCTCCACTCCCTGAAGTTAGTGCGGTTTGGGCTCCGGGCCCTGCCTGGCCCAGGACTGGCTCTCAGCCGGCGCGCGCCCCGCAGGTCCCCGCTCCCACTGGGGCGACAGTTCACCTCTCTTCCTTCTGAGGCCCTTACTCAAAGGTCATCAAGTTTGTAGGAACCTGTAAAATACAGGGTACGCATTACAGAATGATAACATGTACTTATTTTTATTAAAAAATTAGAAAGCTTTCAATCACAGCTGCCGTCGAAGACTGTATTAGTTTCGGCTGTACGATCCCACCATCAGACGTGTATATAACTCGTGAAGCGCCCTGACCGGTGTGGCCCAGTGGGCTGGGCGTCATCTCACAGACAGAAAGGTCGCCGGTTTGACTCCCAGCCAGGGCACGTGCTGGGTGGCGGACGGGGTCCCTGGTGGGGCGTGTGCGAGAGGCAGCCGATGGCTGTCTCTCTCCTGGCTGTCTCTCTCCGTCTCCTCCTCCCTCCCTGGCAAGTCCAGTCCCCCGCAGGCACCACACACACGGCCACTACACTACCACCGACTACACTCCCCGGGACTCTTTCCTAACCACCCGCCTGTGCTTCTCAGGCCTTTTACCTTTTCGCCCAGCACCCCTCCTCTTTGGCAACTATCACTCTGTTTTCCGTATCTGCGAGTCCGTTTCTGTTTTGTCTGTTACTTTTTAGATTCCACGTATAAGTGAGATCACATGGTGTCTGTCTGTCTTTGCCAAATTCATCTCACTCAGCGTCGTACCCTGTAGGTCCATCCACACAAACTGGCAGCATCTAAAAGCTGTTTTTCAAAGCACTATTTCTTATCTTCCTTTGTCGTTTTAAGTGAGCCCAAATATCAAAATCTTCCTCACCTAAAGTACCTTTTTTTGAGAAATTAAATGTATGGGGATGACAAGGCTCATGCGCCTCCCAGGTTCCCGGCGTGCAGTTCGACGTCCTCTCAGGGCGCACCGCGTCTGCCGTCCCAAACCGGCCTGTCACCACGCAGCTGACCCCCTTAAAATATCTTATTTCTTAAAATTAATTTTTAAGCTTCTTTTTTGGTCTTTTTCCCATTACCATTTATCCCCCTTACACCCTCTTCCACCTCCCCCCACCTCCCACAATCACAAAACATCTTTTCAAAGAAGGAATGTAATAGAAGGCCCTAGAACCACTTATGGATGTCCAGCAAACACTCTCTTTCCCGTGAGCTGCAGTCTGGACGGAGAAGGTGCCAGGGCGGCATTTTCCCGTCCAACACAAGGGCCCGGCAGAGGGCCACCGAGTGAGCGAATGAGTGAGCGCGGTTCTTAGCAGGGTGAGGTTGCAGACAAGCAAGCTTGTCATCCTTTATTTTCTCATTTGTAAGCATCTGAATTCCTACGTGCGAAATCTCAAATCTGGAACAGATAACTGTATTATGAACATTACTGAGACCTGTGAAATCATGAAAGTAAGTGTGAAAGAGTAAAACTCATTGTCAGACGACCAGAGCAGATACTTCACGACTCTGAAAAACCAACTGGTTGTGCAACGACGGGCTGCTCACAGACGGTGCCGAACGTACTCTGACTTGGTACAAGGCTGAAATTCAACAACGGCCCTTTGAAACATAAATATATTTCAGTTTTCCAAATTATTTGATGAGTTCTCTAGTCAAGGACTAAAAGAGGACTTCATCATGTTAAAAAAAATGCTCTTTTTACTACCAAATTTCCATAGCTGTGTTAGAGATACTCATACGTCAGTGGTCATTTTTGGCTTTTAAAACAGCTTAACAGCCCTGGCCAGGTGGCTCAATTGGCTGGAGCATCATCCTGTGCACCAAACCCCTGGTCGGGGCGCACACCCAGGTTGCAGGCTGGACCCCAGCTGGGGTGGGCACAGGAGGCAACCAATCGATTTTCTCTCTCACACTGATGTCTCTCTTCCTCTCTCTCAAATTAATAAACATTTCCTTGGGTGAGGATTAAAAAAACACTTAACAGCTTTCATTCTTCAGCAGGCTTTTTTGAATACCTAAGACCCTAAAAAAAAAATGAACCCCCTACATGTGTTTCTGAATGAAAAATTATTTGATGATCTAATCATAACAAGTATAAATCAAATACGATGAACACAAATGCTCAAAAACTCTCAGGCCTGGTTCTAAGAAACCCACGTGAGAGTAAAAGTGTTCATTTCCGCAAAGGTCGTCTGAATGTGGCTGAAGATACTGTGTAAGTCAATTAGAGTCTCCTACCAAATACTCCAATCTCACAGCCTCTATTTATAAACTTGGTACCACTCTGCTTCTTGCAAGTACAGAAACAAACAAACAAACAAACAAGCAAACAAACAGGCACCGTTTGCGCCCAGCTGGCTGACTCGCTCAGCACGGAGGTCCCCTCACACAGTGAAAGAGGCTGACCCTCCCTGCTGGCACGCATGCACTGTCTAGATTAATCTCGGAATCTGAGATTAAAACAGTGACGCTAAAAACTTTAAGCTACGTTTAAAGAAAATGTACGGCATGACGCAGAGTCCTAAAAGAATTAGTCCAGGCAAGAGTAATTCCCGCTCCACGGCCTTCCATGTCCTTAATGGAAGTTGCTCAGGACGGCACCAAGTAATGCTGTTGGTCTCTCATGTGTGTTGAAATGAAAACTGGAAACAAGCACGGTCCACTCCAGCAACACTTAGCACGAAGACAGAGCTTGTGTCTCAGGTCCACTCTGTACCTGTCTGACCTCGTACTGGTCACTGAGCACCTTTGAGCCTTGGAGTCTTCCTGAGTCACAAAAGGGGTCCTGATTTCGCAGGGCGGAAAATACTTTCATAGGCTTTATAAACTTACATAGTGAATTATGTTATTCAAAATTAGCTACCGATAGTAGCACTGTATTTCAACATCTTTAAGCCAATGAGTCTTAAATACATTCAACTAAAAACTGGTCTACAAAGGTCTGCAGAAATGTCCCTAACCGTAGTTATGTTTATTTTACGTCTGTTCAACCAATCGTGGTTCAACTTTAAATCTGCAGCAGGGCTTGGGGCTAACAACACTGTGGACTTTTTCTCCTTGGCAGCTGAAAGCCTTTTTTCAGTAAAAGAAAAATAAATCCAAGTGTTTTTGGGCTTCACTGCAACCACAGAACGCACATCAGGTCATCAACAGGACAAATGAAGATGAATCAGAATGAATTTCATTAATTGGAAGCCCCCCCCCCCCACTTCTTTTACCCCCTCTGAACTGCATTCCCTTGCCTCTCACTCTACCTTACCAGCACAGGTGACATTTTCTTATTTTGAACACCTTAAGCTCATTGCAACATCCGGGTCTTTGCACTCTCTGTTCCCTCTGCCGGAACTCCGCTCCCCTAATGTTCACGCGGCCGGCTGCTGCTCCTTGTCGTCCACGTCAATGCCATCTCCTTGGGGAGATCCCTGCTGCTCACCCCTATTTATCTGACGTCGCCTCTACCCGCACCACTCTGCATCATACAATTCTATTCTGTTTTCGTGTATAGTTTCCACCATTTGAAATTTTCTTCTTTGCTCATTTGTTTATTGCCCATCTCCCTAAAATGCAGACTTCAAGTCTTGCTAAATGCTGTCAACAAGAATAAAAATAAAACTGCTTTCCCGCTACATTCAGAAAGTCAGTCTCCTTGCTCCTCCTTGGAGCTCCTCCTGAATATGTGCCCAAGACACGGACTCTCGGAGGGTTAAGAGAAGCGCTCACCTGTTGTTTGTTACTTTGGCAGGCGGCACTCAGGTGCTTAAACCACAGCATTGCATTCATCCTGTTGCCGGCTTGAAACTTGTACGAGTTTCCTGAAATTATCAAAAATGAAGGGGAAATAATAAAAACTTAAGGACTCTCACATATAATAATTCTGCCAGCTACCACGGAGCGAAACAAAACAGGACTCGAGTTCTCAGTTCCAGAGTTCTTGTTCTCTGACACCGAGTTTCTAATGCAAGTTCTCTCGGCTACCTTCGTGTGGCATCCCTTACGCAGAAAGCCACCTCTTTGCTGTTTGTGAATCGGAAGACAAGTGATTTTGCCTCCATAAGTGTCGTTCAGGGTAAAGTGTATCTCAATAAAATTGTTAGGCTTCTCTGGATTTGTACGTGTAGGGCATCAATGGTGTTTTAAGTAAAAACACCCGAGTACCCTGAAAGCGGACCATCTGCTGTTACGCAACACATTCTGAATGCCCAGAGGTCGGGACAGAACCGCACAGCCCACGGAAGGCAACGCAGCCTGCCCGCTGTGCGCCGCGGGAGTGAAGGTTCTGGGCGGGGAGGGGCTCCTCTCTGGTTTCCCCGGCGGCAGCTGGCATGTGAGCACCTGCTCTTTCTTCCTTTGTCAGTACCAGTTTGTTTTATTTTTATTACATTTACCGGGGTGATGTTGGTCAACGGGATCACATGGGTTTCAGGTGTGCATTTCTACGACCCGCGATCCGTGCATTGCGCTGTGCGCCCACCGCCCTGAGCCAACAAGCCCCCTCCCACCTGTGTCAGGCCCTTTCTAACCCCCACCTCTGCCGCCCCCTGCCCTCCGGCCACCACCACGTCGCTGCCTGTGTCCCCAAGTTTGTTTTAGACGCCCGTGAGTGAAATCACGCGGTTCTTGGCTTTATCTGACGGACTTATTTCACTTAGCACAGTATTTCTGGGGTCTACCCACGCTGTCACAGATGGCAGGGCTGTGGCTTATGGCCGAGTAGTAGTCCGTCGTGCGCGCGTGCGTGCCGAGTCTTCCTCATCTAACCCTCCGTCGCAGGCTCTGCTCTGACGGGCGCCTGAGGTCCCGACACGCACGAGCGGGGCAGGCGGCTTACGTGGTGCGGCACAGCCGCCCTCCCACTCCTTACGTCCACTTCAAGGACTCGCAAGGTCAACAGCCAATAATTTTATTCACAAATGTCTATGTCATAAAGTATTATAATTAAAATTGTACTTCTTTGGAAAGTACTTTGAGCCAAATGAGCAATTAATTTGATAAAAAGTAATGGAATAGAAACAATTTGCAGGAAAACCTCTGCCACACTCGCAATCTAAGAACAACAATTTAATTCCGAGGACGGACGAAGGGCACTGTGTACATGGCAGAGCACTGGGATTTTAAAGCAACAGTGGCCCACAGACTCTCAAACTCCTCCTTCCCTCTTGGCTATTAGCTCTCTAGGGATTAATCAGACTTTTAATTTCAAGCTTATGTCCCTGCAGCAGAGAAAATAAGCTTATTAAATAAGTAATCAATAAATATTAACTGATAACTAAAAATACTGGAATCATTACTATACATTACGTGACAGAACTATTTCCCAAGAGATAAAACTACACCAAGCTTCCTGGTAAAGTAGTAACCCAGTGAAAACCAGGCTTTGGCTTGTTGCCAGTTACGTACACGCAGCCCCTCGACCCCGGGGTGCTCTGACGACTCACCTTTCTCAGAGTCGGTGAGCAAGAAGAGGTCGGGGTGCTCTGGGTCGTCCGCCATCATCACCATGCATCCCGCCACGGACACGTTCTTGTTCGATGTTGATTTGAACTGAGAGGTAAAGAGAGGGCTAACGGTTACCCTGATGGCTGGTCCTGAGCAGCCTCTACGTGTTGGGGAGCACACGGGCAGCCTGTCCCGGTGAGAGGGGAGACCTGGGCCTTCACGCCGGTCAGCTGTGCCCACGGCCTGTTACTGCTAAATCCCGCCGGGCACGCCCTCTGGAGATGGTCCTCCGCTTTCCAGATCTTTTTCAGCTTCAGCTCCTTATCAACACCGAAGTGTCTCAGTGTCCCTTGTCAGAGAGCGTGATCTGCTAGCGGACTGGTAAACTCATCTGTGTCGTTTCGTCTGTTCTGGTGCTACCCCTCACCCCTTTCTTACAGCAAGCACAGCTGCGTTTTAACAGAGATGTTTTCTTCCTCCCCAGTGTTACTGAGATGTAACTGACATGTTACACTGGGTAAGTTTAAGGCGTACAATGCAACAGGGGTGTTCTCTTAAACCTGCTGATTCCATAAACTAGCAGTGCTATAACACAACTCTTAATAATACAGTCTTACTTGTATTTCTAAAAAAAGATGTTCTTAGCATACCTATTACTTTTCTAGTTTTTAAAAAGTTACATTTTAGTAATGAAAAAAGAGCTGTTATAAAAGAACAGACAAAACTAGGTTACTTTCGTTCATGAACAGAATACAAACCATTAAATAAATATTGGCAAACTGAATCCAGCCGTGTGTGCAAAGCTGACACCTGACGACCTAACGGGGCCCTTTGCCGGAATGTGAGGCTGGGTTAGGGCTAGAAGTCAATTAAAGCAGCCAACTGGGCTGATTTCGAGAAAGTGAGGATAGTTCATCTTTAGAAAAATCACTATGAATCACCATATAGTAACAGACTAAGAGAGAAAAACATCAACTCAGCTGATGTAAAATAAAAGCATTTGCTAAAATATAAATGTGTACTCGTGACAGACTAGCAATAGAAGGAAGCTTTCCAATTTGACAAATTAATGACAAAATGCACAAAAACCATACCAAAACAAAGCAGGAACGCCCCCCAACCCCCCCAAAACCAAAACCCTGCAACACATACGTTTAAGGGTAAAATGCTGAAAACATTGCAAAACCAGTGCTCAGATAAGGACGCCTGCCGCTGCTACCCAGTCAGCTCAGTAAGAAAACAAAACAGAAATAGAGGGGAGAGGAAGAGACAAAACTGCCACTGCTCACAGACAATCCGACCCACACAGAAAGTCTACCCAACTTTACCCAACTAGTGAGAAACACTAGCAGGGATGCCTGGAAAAGATCAACGTGAAAGTCAACTGCGATTCTGTACATGAGAAAGACAGAAGCTACTTGTAAGAGAGTTATCCAGGAAAACATGTAACAAAAGACACACCAGAAAGTGTAAGACACCGAAGACCTAAAATCAATGGGGAAGTACCACGAGAGCAAGAAAAGGCTCTCTATTATAAGGATTTCAATTATCCCTGCACTGACCCTATAGATTCCATGTCACATCAAGAAAAATTCCAGCAGGGTTTTATGGGGAACTTGAGAAGCTGATTCTAAAATTTTCAAACTGGAGCGCGGTGGCAATGCGGCAGCAGTGCCTGGACTGGCGGGGACCCCAGGCAGTGACCGCAACCCAGCAGGGCGTGGCCCTGCAGAACGACAACCAGCTGGTCGAGGCACGGGAAAGCCGTGGCAGCAGCGGGAGGGGCGCCAGCAGGTCTGGCGGGAAGAGGAGGAGGAGCAGCGGCTGCAGGATGCGGTGAGGCTGCGGAGAAACCGGCAATCCAGACTGCCTCTCAAAACGAGGTGATTAGACCCTCTCGGAGACTGAGGTTACTTCTGTCAAAGTCTCGGAGAGCCCAGGGACTCGGCTTACTGTCCCGAAAGGAGAATATGGGAACCTGACCGAGGCCACGGCCCAGAGCAGGAGAGCAGTGGAGGCATAGACAGCCCAGGGGCCGCCGGTGCGGGGGGAGATGGGCTGTCTCCACGGCTCCCATCAGCAGCTGGGTCCACAGCAAGACTGTCTTCAAAGCTTTGTTCATGGCAGCAGCTGCCTTCTCTCACTGTGTGGGGTGTCAGGAGGGAGCAGCCAACCTCTCCTGCCCCTGGGTGACAAGAAAAGCCCAGGGGGTCCTAGGCAGGTGCTCACACAGGCAGTGGGAAGGGCAGGTTCTGGGTCAGCTCTGCTCTGGGCCTGCCTCAAGTCCCCAGACCTCCCTGGGCTCAGGAAAGGCCCTGCTTCTAGTCTCAGCCTCATGGGAGTCCCCTGGTCCCTCCGCCAGCAGGAGAGCAGGCCAGGCAGGCGGGCTGGGGCCCTCCTTCCCCTCAGAGCTCGCTCTGGTGGGCCTCGACTATCAACAAAGGTTGTCTTTTTATAAAGATTGAAATAAAAATAAAAATAAAAATAAAATTTATGTGTAAGCAAAAACCAAGAAATAGCCAAGACTGCCCACCGCCAAAACATTACTAATTTAAACTTCTGCCAACTGTGGATGGTGGTCTGTTTCCCTACATTATGGCCAATGTTGTATTATCAATCTTAAAACTTTTTGCCTGATAGCAAAAAAGGGGCATCTTCTTTAATCTGCATCTGCGATAACTAGTGAGCTTGATCATCTTTTCCTTTTAGTAGTTATTTATATTTCCTCTTCCATGTATCTCCCTTTTCCATTTTTCTATTGTTTTATTCCTGCTAAGTAGTGGAAGGTCTTTCTATGTGTTATAGATTTCCTTTTCAGGTGTAGTCTTTGTTTTAAAAATTGAGCTGATCTAACAATATATATCCATTTATTACCATGTAGTGACAGGTTCAAGTATATCTACATTTTTTTACAATAATTACACAATATGCTTCCATTAAGGATATTTTTACAGTGAATATTTTCATTTTAGAGCATTCAAAAATACAGACATAACAAAATAATAGTCCCTTTTCTCTTGCCCTGGTTACCCTACCTCCCCAAGCCCGCTCTGCTCCTCAGAGGCCAAAAACCCAAAGTAAACAAACGTATGCAGCACACGTACTTCTTTATAATCAAAGTTAAAAGAAATAAAAAAAATTATTTTGAATAGCTACGTCTTCACAATCGGCGAGGCCCAGCCATGGGTCTCCAAGTGGCTGCGGGCGGCAAGTTAACTGTATCGACTTTCCCCTCTCGAGTCCGGCAATGCTAACCAGAGGCAATGTCTCTGCACGGTACTTCAGTGAAACTAATGCACGGAACGTTGTTGATATGTGGGGACTTTAGTCAATTTGACTAGAATTTTAGAAAAATGGTCCTCTTCCTCAGTGTGATGACTCCATCTAAACCATCGTAACAGTGAACCACAAAGCCAGTGCTCCAGAAGGAAGCAGTGTGTGGTGTAAGGAAACACGGTAAACTGAAGAAAAGCAGGACAATGATTGACACGGAATCCAGGACAGGGACAAGTTGTGGGTATGGCTGAGAAGGACGCCGATGCTATCTTCTGACAATTTCCACACTCATTTAAATAAAAAAATACCCTCTTCTCTACCTCTGCTTTGATTACAGGGCTAACCGTGAGGATAAAGAATTAGTTAGTGTTATTTGGGTGAATTCAGAAGTAGTAAAAAGACAAATTTTTTTGGTGGCTTACCTTTCCTCGGTATGGTAAACCACTTTGTTTTCCCAGAAAATACATGATTTAGAAATAAAATTCCTCTCAAAGAGATTAATGCAACATGGATAATTATCCTTCTTTTCAAAGACACATCACTGGCATATAAAACCAAAACAGCATGCAAAAAAGATTCACAGAAAGATGCTACGTTTGGAGAAATGAGCATTAAGGCTTCTTTCATGTAACGCAAAGCCCAAGAAAGTGGAGCGCAGTAACCATGGTAACTATTATTCCTTCTCACTGCTGGGAGAAGTCACTCAATCGAAATTGAGGTGGAAAGTTCTTTAGATGATGTCTGCAGTTTTTCACATGAGAACCGAGACTCCAAGGCAACTGTCCTCAACCATTTTCCGACCAAGAAACCCCCGTTCGGAGGGCTTTGATGCCAAGACCGGTATTTGTATTGTGCAGTTTTGACACTTGCAAAGGAAAAAACTAGAATTTAAAAAAGAAACTTCAAAATATGGAAGTTATTTCAAGGCTTTCCTTGGAATGGTCTTACAAAATAAAAATGATTCCATCCCGGTCCTCGAGGAAGCGGGACGTGGAACAGCAGCCCCGGCGGCAGCGCCCCCTCGGGGCTCCAGGCTGCACGGCCGGGAGGGCCGGGAGCCACACCAACAGTTCAGGGGAGGGGGACTTACGTGTTTCCTTTCTGCGGCCTTGAGCGACTTGGCAGCGTAGTAAAACAGCTGTGTCCCACACAAAGCTGCCCAGTATTTTGTCCAAGACGCCACCTGAAGGGACAAACGGGTGAGCGCACGACGAACGTGTGGCCGGCTCGGTGCCCTTGCCCCACCCCCCCGGGGCCAGTGCTCTGCTCCCCTCCGCCGTCCTAGCCCGACCTCAGCCTCCGAGTTGCCTCACTCTCAAACCCTCACTCTCAAACCTTCCCATCACTTCCACTTACCGTACTCTACCAGCACTTTCGTTCAGACAGCTACCGATTCCACGGGAAGTCCCATCAGCTTTAATATCACCTAGCATGGCCGTGGCCTCCCACCCCGGCGGCTGCACGGCCCAGCACTGTGCCCGTTCCCCTTGCAAACACTTTAACCTCGCTGCCCGCTCTCCTGAGAAACCCTACCTCTGGTCACCCCAACCGTCTTCTCTTCCCAGCCACACTTTCTCCCCAGCTGATCTACCTCACCCGGGCCACGCTTCAAGTGCTGCCTGCATGCCGATGACTCCCAAACCTCGACCTCTGGCCACCACCTCTCGGCGGAACTATTCAACAGTACTTCTTAAAGAGCCCACCCGACATCTCCACTTACAGATCTAATGAGTTTATCAAACTGAACTTGGCCAAGACTTACCTGCCCCTGCTCAAAACAACAAGAACAAATTTTCCCCCTTCCAATGAATGTCCCTGACACTCACCAGCTCAATCCCCAGCCCAGAAGTGATCTTCACACCCACTCTTTCCCACATCATACCTCACGCAGGGTCAACTGGCCCCCTGACGTCCCCTGCCCTCCACCTGCTTCACCTGCACAGACCATCTGTACTCCTGAGCATGAGATCTCACGTGCTAACTCACCTCCCTCGTTCAGATCCCGGCTCCAGGGCCCTGCCCTCGCTATGGTGACAAGCCCTTCACACAGCAGCAACCGCCCCCGCCCGCCCCCGGTTGCCCTCCCTCATTTTAACGGCTCCATCTCCACCCTGGACCGCCACCTCCACCAGGCAGGCACCTGTCAGGTGCGCTGAGGCCTCGGCGGGCGGGCCTATTCAGGTCACTAGCTGGTCTCTGCAGCTGCTGGGCTGTAATGTAAGCAGCAGAATTCAGACCGCTTCGATGTAAATGAGTTTTATACTCTAAGGGGCCTTCATATGTTCAAAAACTTTAAGTGTGGGTATACATCAAGGTTTTGTTCCAAACTAGCTTTAATGTTATTTGAGAACAAAAAAAAAGCTTTCTTAAGTTGTCAAACTACTGTGCTGCCAGTGGGGAAAAACAACTCTTGTGTTACATGGAAAAAGCTTTGTTCCACCAAACCTTTGAAAAAATACAGTTATGGTTTGAAGGACATTCACTATCTGGGTTCTCTTTCACGTGGGGAAACAGAGCGGCATCACTGAGTTAAACAGCTGAGAACCAACAAGCAAAACGGGTCGAAGTCCATTTTAGGTTTCTTACCTTCTATTCTCGATTTTTCCTAAACTCACTACTAAAATACTTCCTAACACTATGTACTTCAATGTTCTCTGAGGAACGGTTTTGAACTATACCAGAGGGCAAAGAGGAGCACAAGGGCACCTTAATTTAAGCGCCCTCCGTGTGTGACTTAACCGGACCCTAAACCGAGAAACACGGAGAAGCAAACATGTATCTTTGATGACTTCAAGTGCCTGCCGTGCGCCTGGTTCCGTTTCAGCTGTCTTTGTGCTTCAGGGGTCCTGTACCTTCACATGTTGTTATAAGTGTTCAAATATAATGATAAAACCTTACCTTGGGCTTTTTGCCTTCCTTTAACAAAGTTTTTCTCTTGAGAACACCTTGAATAGTAACAGCTCCTGGATACAAATGTACCGCCAAGTCCTCGGATTCTGCAGAGCTATAATGATGAAATGAAGAAAAAAACCAGGTAAGAGCTTCTGTGTATGGTAATTATCATAGGCACACAAAGGAAATTTAATTATTCTTTATTTTAAAACTTTGTTACTTAATTCAGAACAAGAAGACACTGAAAATTATAAAGGTTTATTGATCTGAAACTTAGAAGCTGTTACAGAAGTTATTCAGGAAGTTATTCAAGTCAGCAGATGGTCAAAACCACACACTTTATTACATATTTGAACAAGTATAATTTAGTAAGAATAGGGCAATTTACTTTATTAAAGAGTAAATGAAAGACTTAAGGCTTTTCTTCTTCTTAACATGCCACATTGCATCATTGCTGTAAACTTTTTTCCCTGTTAGAAATTTTAAGTCCTTGGAGGGAAGATGAGGAATCTATTTGTTAGAAGTATTTAAGCCTATAAAACTCAGAGTAAAGATAATAAAAGTTCAAAAAGGAAAAAGGAAAAAGAAAAATCTACACTTAATTTAATTCTACAATAGGTGACAGAAGTAAAAAAGCAGTAAAAACATATTAACAAAACTGACTTTCTGCAATCAATTTTAATTACACGTACATGTTATCAATGCGTAAGTTTCTGATCACACATACAGCCTAACTCCAAACCCCAAGATTCCCTTTCCAGACAGCTTCAGAAAAACCATCACAACATTACCAACATTTAAACATCTTTCCCCAACTGATTTAAGATCCTATATTTGAAACACAAATAATTTCTGCATGGATCAATTAAAACACACCCACTAATAAAAACCTGTCTTCCTCTGGTGATCTGATTCAAGCTGCAGAATCCCTACGACAGAGAACCAAACTTGACGTTTGCTAACTTATCCCTTTACGGGTTATTTAGGTGTCTTCGAAGTGACTTAAAAGCCTAGAAACCATTAGAAATTTCAGGCTGGAGCTGTTTACATTCAGGGATGCACACAAAAGGAGATCAGACACCATCAACATGCACGAAGTCTACTGCTGAAGAGCTATCTTGTGATGTTACGAACTGACTGGTCACCCGCTAACACTAACCTCCAGCCCCCACATCAAGCTGTATCTCCCTCATTTCTTCTGCAGCTAATACAGTGTAGAAAGAAGACTCAGTATAACCAGATGAATGATTCAATGAACATGGGTTTAAGCACACAAGTTTAACTTAATAAATATAGAGTATTCTAAATTCAGAGCCTGCAGTTTATCAAAAAAGTTCTTTCAAACGGCAAATCTAACATATGCTTATTAGCAAAGTAAATTCTTTGATGGAGGCCTTTGAGTAAGGCTAGAAGTGGATTTTTGTACTGCTCATCGAGTAACCAGCAGCATTAGAAAGACCTGTGCAGTTAAAAAGCTACCAACTTGGACCCTGGCTGGTATGGCTCAGTTGGCTGGAGCACTGCCACATAACCAAAGGGTTGTGGGTTCGATTCCTGGTCAGGGCACATGCCTGGGTAGCAGATTTGATACCTGGTCTGGGCGTGAGTAGCATCCAGGTGCATACAGGAGGCAACCAATCGATGCCGCCCTCTCCATCGATGTTCCCCTCTCTCCCCCTTCCTCGCCCCCTTCCTTACTTTCTAAACGCAATGAAAAACTAACTAGGAGTTCTTTTAAAAATGTGACATAAAGATGAAAGTTTTAGCAATTAGCTCTGTGGATCAGAAAGAATAGTTCAAATTTACGTCTAGATTAACTCTTGGAAAGTTTCCTGGGCATTGTCTCTAAACCAATTAGTGGAGGAAGAAGAGAAATTCTGCGAGACCACACCCAGGTAAGCCAGTCACCAACACCAGAGGGGGGATCTGTGACCCCTGAATGCAGGGGACGAGTACCTGCTGGCCTTCACGTGGCTTCGATAGCCATTTCGTGCCACTCGAGTCATCGGGCCGAGAGAATGGTATAATCTGTTCCTGTTGGATTCCATTATAAATTGTATATATTACACACACTTTAATTCACACAATCATCAGTACCTAGAACAGTATAAAGACTTCTGCGTGTAACGGCTTTCTACATCTTACAAAAGATTAGCATGTCATTGGTCCTGTTTTTTAAAAAGCATGCAGCATAGATTTAAAAAATGTTTCTTTTACTATTGACACTAGTTACAGGTGCTTAGTACATATCATACATCTATATATATTCACTTTCACAAATCTGCTAAAATACTTAAAGAGAAGTTTATAACCAGATACTATCAAAACCTGAAAACTACTTCAAAAATCCTTTTTTCCCCCTACCCAGTTCTTGGATTCCAGTTAAATATGACACCTGGATTGATATAAAATAATTCACTTGTATTGTATGTCCCTAAGAAGACACCTAAAAGCAATGTGGTCTGTAAACTTAAAATTAACATTGCCCCGACACCTTATCTTCCTCCCTATCCTTTTTCATAAGTCCGAGAAAATTAACAGAAAAGAGAAACTGAGTAAAAAAGGAAAAAAAAACCCATACACACAGGAACACTGATACTTCTTTGCCTGGGAAAAGCCAAAAGCAGCATGTTGATAAATTATATTTAAAACAAAAAGCATTATTTTAGCAACTGAAACAGCAACATATTTTATGTCTCTCCAGGAAGCAAGAACAGGAAATGGCACGTTTAACATTCAGATCACTGCTTTCCAGTTCATTATCTACAGGTAGTATTTTCAATCCTAGTTCTTTATTCACTTATTATTATCTCACGTCTGAATCTTGCAGGGCAGCATTAATTTACTCTGAAAATGTTTCAAAAGCCACCGATTTAAACTTGGCACAAGCACAGTAGATTTTTTTAGCTGCAAACGTCTGCAAAGCAAAACATGTGTCCTAACAAAGAATGCTGTTTCGAGATGTGCCGGTAACACCGTTAAACAGTCTTTGAAAATGACCTGCTGGGATGAGAACAGCTACCCACAGCATTTTGGTGGCTCGTTTCTCTCTCAAGCAATCTGAGAAACAGTTTTGGTCACTGACACTTTTCATTTAAAGATGACAATACACTCCTACATTGGACAGGATGACATTACGCTCCCTCTCGAGAGAAAGGGCCGAGACCATTTGTACAGACAGAACACGCCCGAGGCGACGCCTTTGCTGCTGTTCCATTCCAGGCAAACCCAAGCAAATCCAAATAACGAGACTGAAAGTAAAAGTTGAAGACAAATAATATGCAAAAACAAGCTGTTAAGAATTCTCCAAAACACAGAGAAGAGAACTTGGAAACACTGATAGTGGAGAAGGGCTTACGATACTTTCAAATTCTGGCTTTACAAGCAAATCCTTAATCACAGAAGGGTGAGAATGCCGTACGCAGTGTCGTCAGGAACGAGTATGTATTTCTCCAATTAAACAATAGAATTCAAATATAGTTTAATTTTAAGTACATATTTATATAATTGTTTTCTGGTAAAAGTCACTGATACAAAGTTAAGTAGCGAAATATTTCAATTTTACTATGATATGTAACACTCAATCTGAATGGCATTCTTGTTTAGAAATGTAGGTTGGTTTGTATATACAGAAAAGAGCGATTATTTTGGTCAAAAGTCAAGTACCATATAGGTATCAAAATGACCGAACTGAAACGGTCAAAGACAACATAAAAGCCCTAACGACCATTTCGTAAATAACGATGATCTGCACTGACGGGCTGCATTTTTAGGCGCAGCCAAACTGCACGCGTTAAGGTGCAAGGTCAACGAAGCAGGACGCCTGCGCAGGCCAGTGACGGCTCCGAGGGCTCAGAGCAGCGAGGAAAGGAGAGGCGAGCGAGGCACGGGCTCCGGCGCACACCTGCGTGCTCCGCGCAGCCTCTGAGCCGATGGCGATTCGGACTCCAACTCCAAACTGCTTTGCTTACAGCATAATTTAAAATTTACTAAGTCGCTTTGCTCTTGACAAAGTGGCAGAGAATGACGTTGACATTCTGCTAAACGCCTTAAATTCCTTGTATCAACCAGAACTGGTTATTATTTTTAAAGTATAATTTTAAATGTACTAAAATTCATATACATGTGTGAAGGCACCAAATAAACGTACATATTAGGGAAGATTCAATTTCGGACTTAAATATCAACTTCTAATTTCTGCCATCAGCAGGAAGCTCCAACAGCTCCTTAGAGATATGTAATAAATGTTATCTCTTAAAATTCACGCGATCATCTGTGAACTGTATTATTCACATACTTTCAGATAGAAAGTAAACTCAAAGCAGTCCAAGGGGACGGTGTTTCTTACCTCTCAAACGCAGGCCATGACGTCTCCTCACTTAGTTCAGAACCATCACTGCTACCTGAAATCAAAAGTTATTCTATTTTTTAAATGTCAGATTTCAGTTTGAGGCCTTGTAATTCAGCCGAGCTGCAGCCCTCACACAACCAGCGTTCCACGAGCCTCAGACTCTGAGGCTGTAGGTATCCCGTGACATGTGATGCACCCACGCCTCTCCTCGGTAGAACGGCCACGCACCATCCTTGTAAAAACCACAGCAGCAGCCACGGGAGTAATTTTCCGGTTGTGTGGTCCAGAGGAGAAACTGATGTAGCGATTCAAAGGAGAAAGGGGAGGCAATCTGCTGGTGGGTCTTACAGATGACCTTCTGATTTGTAGCATTATGTGTCAAGACTGAGATTTAAGCATGGTTAGAACAGCTAATCTGGAGAAAACACAAGCTTTTCCAGAAGCTCCAAGCTCCCAGTGGCTATGCCTCCCATAGGTAGGTGAGACCACTCCAGGACATCCAACTACATTAGAATGGTGGAGGCCACTGTCCCAAGTACTGGCTAATTTCTCCAGAGTACTTTCTCAAGCCTCTATGGTACAGATAAATGTAGTATGTAAGTTACCACTAATGAAAACAACCTTTTGTGATTATGAAATTTGTGTGTCTGTATATTAACATCTACCATTTAAGGTTATAGACTTATTTTCTTTTCAGACTATTAAAACTTTAAAGCAATACCCTAGGAGGGTTTATTTTTTTAGACTTTATTTATTTTTAAAGAGAGGTGAAAGGAGGGAGAAAGAAAGGGAGAGAAACATCAGTGTGCAAGAGAAACATCAGTTAGTTGCCTCTTGCACGCTCCTAATCAGGGACCTGGCCCGAAACCCAGACATGTGCCCTGACCGGGAATTGAACCGATGACTTTTTGGTTTGCAGGACATTGCCCACTGAGCCACACCAGTCAGGGCTGTCTACTGTTCTTAATTTACAAACAAGGATGTAACAATCTTCACTATTTATCTACTTAAGAGTCATAGAAAAATTATGAAATTTAATACAAAGGCAAAATGGAATTAGTCTCTTCCTGTTCCAAGGGAAAGTCTCCAAACTGAGACACTAACCATAACTGAATGAATAATTAGATAACTAGCTTGTGGTAACCATTAGAGTATCTTTGGAAAGAAAAAGCCACAAAGAAATTGAGAATCATAATTATCATGCTAGTATGATGGGAAAAAGCCAAATATATATATATATATACACTTAATTGAGAGATTTAATTGTAAAAATTACTTTCTGCTTTAAGTGGCATGCAGAATTCTACATGTAACAAATTTGTAACTGAAAAAAGTTCTTCCTTTCTCTATTGCAAAATGATTCCTTGTACTATTTTTCAGATTGATACTTGCATTTAGGCAACTTACAGCATTAATTAAGAGGTATATTTCAAGTGGCCAACTTGCCTTCTATTTTATAAATGCTGTCATCATTTAACCATTTGCATTTATAAAATGGGGACTGTGGGAATAAAATTCTGCTGCATGGTGGTGGGAAGCCGCAAAGCAATTCTGTTTTCAGGGGCTGGACCTCTCAAAGGTTAAGGGGTCATTATGTTCAAGAAAATGGACTCCTCTGCATTTCTTCCATCGACTATTCATCAACACCGAGGCCATCTAGTAACAACAACAGGCTTAGCCCTTCAGTGACCCGACAGTTGATCACAGAGGAAGACATTTGCCTCTTTTATTTTTTTAAAAATAAAAATAGCATTCTGTGGAGATTTTCCTATTATCAAAAGGTCACCTAGGAGGTTCAGAGAATACATAAAGGTTTAAGAAGTGAAAACAAAGAAACTCCTGTCGTAGACTGACATCCCTCCGCAGTGTGTTCTTGCTTTCCCGCCCCCTTCCCGGGAGCCATCTTTGTCCCCACTACCCTATGAAGCAGCTCTTGCCACATCCACTGACCGACTGATTCCCCGTCTCGCCGCCTCTTCTTCTGCAGTTGGTAACTGACACGCCCCACACTGCCCTCCTCCCGGACGCACGTCCTCCACCGGCTTCTGTGCTCCCACGCCGGGCTCCCCACCCCCGCCCCCCACCTCACTGACCCTTCACAGTTCCCTCTGGTGGCCCAGGCTTTTTTTTTTTTTTAAAGCATAATTAACCAGACCTCTAAATACTAGAATGTCCTCTTACTTACTCACACTGTCTCCCTAGGTGACCTCAGCCGGTCCCGTGACTTGAAATACCGAAATGTGCGAACTACTACACCCGCATCTACAGACCGACCCTCCCCTCCGAGCTGCAGACTCGCACACTCGGTTACCTGCCCGACAACGCCATGCGGACCGCACACGTCCGAAACAGAGTTACTAAGGTCCCCCTTGTGTCTGATCGCTGCTCTGCTTTTATCGAATGCTCTGTATTTGTACATAGTGTTGATGACGTTTCCCAGAAATACTTCTCACCTATCGATATTCCACTGGACAGAGTAGAACTTTCGGCCTGGCCGCGGGCTGGAGCGTGGGGCTCCATGACGCTGTCGTCTAGCAGGTGCCTGGGCCCCGCGTTCGGGAACGTCGCGCTCTTAAACTCTGCCGTGTTCATTTTGTGAATGAAACTGAAAACAAAGGCAGATACCTCTTACTACTATTACCAATTCAGGGCCCAGAAGACACTTCCATAAAAAGGTGCAGGGCATGGAAGATCTACCAGCAATTTACACACAGACCTCTACCACGAAGGCCTCAAACTAACAGTTTAGAGAAACCGTTTTAGGAAACCAGGCCATCTCTACCTCACTAACAGGTCCTTAAAAAATGGCCTTCCATTCGCTTTTGGAAAATAGCTAGTAAACTGTCACAAAAATCATGGCAAAGGTGAGCCCATTCTGGGAAAACAATCTTGCAAAGCTAAAGAAATTAAACATGATATCATTTCCCATTCTTTATATTTAGGGATAAAAAGAACAATTTTTATAAACCTTAAATTATGGTGACTTATTTTCGTTACGACAAGCAGTAACTGTCTTGATACAACGAAAGGTTATAATCTAAAGTAAAATGGTAGATGGCTTTCTGGGTTTTGTTTATGATGCTCCGTGAGGCTCACTTATCTCCCCCAAATGTGAAGGCACTACTGGGCAAAGCTCATTTCCAAATTAAAGTAAAGGAAGAGACAAATGCTTTCAGGCAAAAAAGATATTTTACTGAATCAGAAAACATCTTTTTCAACCGAAAAAGAACTATGCAAGGATGCAAGGACACTATTTTCAGTTAATAAAACGAATAGAAAATAAATCCAACGGGAAACGATTCATAAGTTATGAGCCAGAAAGGTCAAAGCGAAGGTGCTGACTTGTAACCCAGGCTGTGGCACTTCCTGTGGCCGTGCGGAAGCAGGTTCCGAGGGGACGGCAGTGTCTGCGGCAGCAAGGCCGCCTCGGCGGCCACGCTCTTCCTCCCACTCTGCGGGGATCCCACTTCAGGACCTGAGGGTTCAGTTTAAAAAGAGAGAGGGGGAGAGACATTTTCGAAAGTGTTTTATTTTTAATCCCTTCATACACAATGCGAAACGGGGTTTCAACTTTAAGATAACACGTTAATTCCATTTAACTGCCTGAACACAGGAAGTAGTTATTTCTAAGTCTTCAGACACAAAACCCCAAAGCGGACTAAACCCACCGACTTCTCTCTCCGACCTGCACTAACCAGGCGGGGTAAGCGTCTCCCCCCTTTGCAGCGGAAGCAGCAGGATCGGAAGAGAGGGGCTGGGGTCTCACAGCACAGAGGACGCCTGGACGCCCGGACGCCCGCCCCGGTCAGTGGCCTGGCGTTTACGACGGTTTTACACGGGGCTTCTTTACTGTTACTTTCGGCTTCCTTTTAGGTAAGAAACGTGTAGGGCGTATCGAGCATTGGAACTAGAATTTAAACCTATGTTGACTGATGGGAATAAAAAAATAGAACTGAAAAGTACGCAGATTTGCAAACTATCCCTTTTACTAAAAGGGGTATTTAAGATATTTAAGAAGCAAATTTAAGATATTTAGACTGCAATGCTTTCCCCCTAGATGCCGGTCACGGCTCGTCCCCACCTCCTTCCAATAACAGTATGTGAAGGGTCTCCAGATAACTTTTTAAAACATACAGGAACATGAAGTTATTACCAAGGTCTGTGTTTGAAATTTTAAAAAAAGGTTCTGATCAATAATTTCTTAAATAATGAGTAATTCTCCGTTTTACATTTTTGAATATGTGTGGTGTATGTATAATATCTTCATTATAATGCAATGGATACATTAAGGGACTATGACAATGTTTGTAGTATTTTCAGCATTTGACCCAGTATTACACTAAGATTTAAAAAAATTAACTCACTAAAATTGATTTCTGTAACTGTTCAAATTACAATTTTTCACTTGTGCACAGAAATTTTTAATGATTAAAAGTCAAAAATATGCCAAGCAGAAAATTTTAACATTAAAAATAAATTTTTGCACGCAGTGTACAATGTGCTAAGTATCTGCTTACTTTGGAGCACATTCTTTCCTATTATCTCACCTGACTTCTTATTGGTAACGAGAGAAAACTACGCACTAACCTACTAAATCTTCCCTAGAAGCAGCCGGGCGAGGTGTGCTTGTTCCAGGTTCTATCTTTAATGAAAGCCTGAATTTTAACAAGAAACAAAACACATAAAATGATTAACATTTGACAAAATATTAAAATCACGTATTTTCTCACAAAAAATAAAAACGTTATAAAATAATCTCAGTTATGTATTCTTCTTCAAGAGCAACCGTTAAGAGTTAAGCCTACTATCTTTTCCACACAAAGTTGATCTTATAGTTATTCTAGGAAATATTAAGAAGTCATATTTATAAACAGAAAAATCTCCCCAAACTACCTCAACACTGCCAAACAATTCATCACTTTTAAAGATATTTGATGAATGACTGAAAGGTGATTTAACTTGAAGTACTGATACCTGACACTTAATTCAGGAACTTTCACATGTATTATTAAATACATTACGCAAATTCTTCCCAGAAGGTATACTGGATGGGCTAACAGCTTCTGTAGCTCTGGAATTTCAAAAACACCTTATTTAGACCTGGCTGGTGTGGTTCAGTGGACTGAGTGCCAGCCTGCGAACCAAAGGGTGGCCAGTTCAATTCCCGGTCAGGGCATGTGCCTGGGTTTCAGGCCAGGTCCCTAGTAGGGGGCATGGGAGAGGAAACCACACAGTGATGTTTCTCTCCCTCCGTTCCTCTCTCTTAAAAATGAGTAAATAAAATCTTTAAAAAACAATAACCCTTATTTAAAAACTCACCACCCAAAAAACCCAACCAACTCATCAAAAGACAGATCTAAACAAACGAGACTGCCTGCAAAATTCCTGGTACATGCCTGTCCTAAGTCAGAGTTTATTAGTTGGTGCTCAGGTACCAGCTAGGGTCACACACCCAGTACTGAGTTCCACAGCAAAAAGAGACTGTGATTCCTATCAGAGGGTACCGCTGCAGGGCACAGGGCACTCAAGCCGCTGCGGCGAGCACTTTGGCGCGGTCCACAAAGCCTGCTAGTTAAGCATCTGTCTGAAAGTTAACAAAGGCTTTTTATTTTTAGCATTCTGTCAACTGGAATTTTTTATGAAACTGCATAATCCAAGTGGCATTCATAATGATAAATCTCTTACAGATACTTATTATTTCTTTGGCAACCTAACAGGGAATTACGTATAATTACATTCCAATTACTGGACAGTATAAAATGCATATGACGGACAGATCCTATTTAACCAGAACTCGATGCCCTTTTTCTTTTCACAGGGCAGTTTAATTTAATTATCTGGGCTGCAGACTATACTGAATTCGTTCGTTGAAGAGTTGCTGAACACCTGCTTTGTGTTGGGCACTACGGTCACAGGGAATATAATAACAGACTATGGCAGACATGGGGCCCCTGCCCTTCTGAAGCTTCTAGTCTAGGAAATGGAAGACGCAGAAGTGAACAGAGTAACTACAATTTCCTAACGCAGCAAGGAAGCTGTGGGTGAGTCACGCTGCTCTCAGCAGAAGCTGATCACTGACAGCAGCATAACAGGGAGCAGCGCCTTAAAACGGGCCACAGGGAAGGCTGGCTCGCCAGAGCGTCAGGGGCCACGTCATGATCGAAACACCATATAGCAACCGTGATGTGGATTCAATGAAAAAAGGCAGTACGTTCAGGACTGAAGCAACTTCAAAAGAATTTCACCCTGATTAAATCACAGGCATGTAATCTGTAGTATTTATACTAGCTGCCTGTACAGATGAAGCTGCCCAAAACAGAGGCCTTTGCATAAATGAAGTGTCATTTTTATTTAAATCTCTTTCAGCATTAAAAAAAAAAAAACAAACAAAAAACATTTTTTCCTAACTAATCACTTTAATGGCTCCTATCTAAATACTGATTCCCAACACGTTTCATTAGCAGGCTCATGCCACACAAGCGCAGCTTTAGAAAAGCAATCCGTCTTCCTCAGTCTCCCACGTGATGCCCAGACACCACCGAGCCACTGGTACCCCCCCAGCAAAACCACTCCTTCCACCCCGTTCCTTCCATCGTTCCCTCTCCTGGAACACCTTTCTAACCTCCATTGTGGAGCTAATTCCTACTCAGGTTCAGCCTCAGGTGACATTGTCCTCTGAAGCTGTTCAGGGTTCTTTCCTCTTCACTTTCCCCACTTAAGGCTGAGTCAGGTTCTCCCTTATTTTTGTTCCCATTGCTTCCTGGGTGTATCTCTATTATAATACTGCTCGAGCGGTTTTGTGACCATCTGTTTTGTGGATGTGTTCTGCATCACACTGAGTTTCTTAAGGGCAAGAAGACCTTAGTTTTGTAATCCTCGCAAGGAGCACAATAACTTGCCTATAACAAAAATCTAGTAAATATTTGTTAAATGCATACAATGGGAAGACTGCTTTGCTTCTAGCTACTCATGATAAGAATCAATATAACAGCAAGGTATTTTATAATATGTCAGTTTATAGACAGTTAAAACTATGCCATCTATCCACAAAAAGTCCAGTCATTGTTAATATAATGAGAACAGTTTGCATGACATCGATGTAACCTGGCAGCCAAGGAGAGTGGACTGGAATGCAGATGTGTGAACAATGATGACTTCACTGTACTAGTCAGTGGGGGCGGTAGACACCACTGAGTGAGCACGTGTACTGTGTGGTCATCACATTCAAAATGACTGAGTGGGTAGAGCAGCAAATCTGCACCAAATTTTGCATTACACTTGAGCATTCCTCTGTGGAAACTCTCTGGATGATTCAGAAGGCCGCAGCTCTGGGCAACTAACTGGGGACTGGCAGCTTCATCAGGACAACACTCATGCATCACATCTGGTGCTGAGTTTTTGGTGAAACATCAAATCACCCAGGTGACACAGCCCAGCTACAGCCCAGATTTGGTGCCCTGCAACTTCTGGCTTTTCCCAAAACTAAAATCACCTTTGAAAAGAAAGAGATTTCAGACCTTCGATGAGATTCAGGAAAATACAATGGGGCAGCTGATGGCAATTGGGAGAACTGTGTGAGAACCCAAAATGCCTACTTCGCAGGGGACTGAGGTATCACTGTCCTAGATACCATGTTTCTTGTATATTGTTCAATTAATCTCTATTTTTCAAGTTACGTGGCTAGATACCTTCTGGACAGACCTCATAATACCTTAAACAGCTAATTCTACCCTTTCAACAAAGCAAAAAGTAGTTTAAATACTTTATTATGCTTTTATCATAGCCAATAAAAATTTACCACCCACTATTACTACGCAATGATTTCTTAGACTTCACTTCTACTGAATAAACTTTAACTTCTTTTAAATCCAATAAATTTCTAGAGTTAGATATAGAAATCTTAATAGCTACTTACTCATATTGAGTTTTAAGATAATCTTCTGTACCTCACTAGACAAAACATGAGTGTTTTTGTGCTATATTGGTAATTAGAGAGATGGAAAAAATAGTGGTAAACATGAGATACAGACCATCTAACTCACGAGGCTTACAGCCTGGGCCAGTAACAGACTTGCAAAGCAGCTTGAGCCTTAAAAAGCTGATTCATGAACTGCATACACTTTCAAATGGATTACCAAAGTAAAAAGCTGGTGTAAAATAAAAATTGATATACACATATAGAGTAGTAAATATGATGTGGGGGGGAGATGGCAATAAAGGTGTTTTCAAACATCAATAAAATTTTAGGTATTTTTAAGGATCTATCTAGAGCTTCTTCATGCACTTAATTTTTTGAAGTAATTTCTAGGCGTTTTCCAGAATTTTTTTAGCCACTTAATGGTATGAATTGCATTCTGCAAAATTCTTTAAAAAAATTGTTCAAAGTATGGAACAAGAAAGTTGATAATCAGTATCGAGAGAAAAATATTTGTATATAATGTATTAATATCAAAAAACAAACTATTCTTTCAATTTGATAAACTTTTAAAGACCTTTTGTTGGGGGGAAAAGATCTTTTGTTGGACAACATATTTGTGAAGGACACAAAGTTAAATTTGAAAGCTTAGGGACAACTAGCATAATACAGCTAAAAATTTTTGAAATTAACCAATGAATCTAGAAGAAAAATGAGAGGACCCTCGAAGGAAATAAGCTCTTTCCCCTCCCACAGAAAATACCCGGCAGCGTGGCACACGGCAGACCTCCGAGGAACACAGAGTGTTAATTCAAAGTCGCCTCCTACCTTGGTCAGTACTGTGCAGGGTAAGGAGAAGAGAACGGACATCGGCTATTTTAATAATGACTCTTAAAATCTTTAACAAAGGACTTGCTCTAACAAAAAAGAGTAAATAGGGTGCTATATTAAAAAAAAAGTCTCTAACCCAAAAGCAAGGTTCAAGATTCTCTCAAACCACAAAAACAATTCAAAACAAGTTCAAAGATGTGTCGAAAATCACCATTTAAAGGAGTGACTTCTCTATCTGTAGAGTGTTTTGTTAATTTCTCAGTCTATGAAAAGATAAATATCCATAAAGATTCAATGCTTGAAAATCAGGAAGAAATTTAAACTACGGAAGAACTATCAGTCATAACTCTTAACAACTTAAGAAAGATGAAATACTTTTTAACAGAAGAACAGATGAGATCTTCATATGTGGACTCCGTCACGTCAAGTGATTAAAATACATGGGGGTGGGGGGGAGGACAGTTATACAAACCATTTTTGAAGATCCAACCTACTTGTAATTATCATCTTCCACAAACTTTTGTAGTTCTTCTATATACTGAACGGAATTCAGATATTTTTGTACATGAGGCAATATGGGGATATCTAGGCAAGAGATGATAAATAATTAATTATTTCATAAAGTTCACCTCGACCAGAATTTTTAAAGTTAAGCTGAGGAAATAATTTTTAAAGGTGAACGAAGGCCACGTGGTACCCAAATTTAAGTTAATTCTAGAAGGACATTACTGAGAAAAATTTTATTTAACATAAGACTGAAAGTAATTTATAAAGTTACAGTTGTATGCTGTTCGTATGGATGATTTTACATTATAATCTGGTGTTATGTTTAAAGACATTGAGAAAAGGGCAAAATGACACTGTTTGCATCTGTAATAGTATCAACAAAATAAATAAATATAAAAAAAGATTAACTTTCAGTAAGATTCACCCCCAACCCCAAGTTTTAATCATACAGTGTAAACTCACTGTTTTATAATCTCATAAAGATTATGTATCAGTAGCCTATATTTATTCCTTATCAAACTGAAAGCATCCAAATATTTTAAAACATTAAAAACAAAAACCTCTTCGAATCTTCTGGGCTTGGGTAAGCTGTTTTTAAACATGTGTTTCCACAAAACACATCTTGGGAAAAACTTGCTTATTTATGATTTACCCAGTATCAGACTCAAGAAGGCTGGTCAGCTGTTACCAGGATCAAGTCTTAGCTCCTTCCCTAACGGAAAAGCGTAAGAACTATTTCTGTAATAGATCAGGGACATCAAATGAAATGAAGATAATAAAAAATAATTTTGTAAATTATGTTAGCAAAGCTGTTACAAAATAGAAAAGAGCAGAGATAAAACTTCAAATTTTAAATATGAAATACTTCAGTTCCTTAAAAGGAGGCTCTTAAACAGGATGCTAAGTATTCAACAGTGAAATAAGGGGACCCTTACAGTCCCCTGTGCTGAGACGATGCCTCCTGCTGTGTGAAAATCGGCATCCTGGTGTGTGAACCAGTCAGTGGGCAAGGTCGCCACAGGGTAACGGCTCAGCATCATCCCCTGGAAACTTACCATATTCACAGGACTGCTGCAAATCAGAAATGATTCGAAGGATGTTATTCATCAAATTTGATCTCTGCTCATTTTCCAGAATGCTGCCAGTTGACGGGTATGCTGAGTCAATGTACGTTAAATCTGACAAATAGATACCTGAAAGGGAATGAGACAAACGAGCGTTTTCCTACTTGCAGCTTGGAAGAGTAGGACTAAGTGAAGGGGAGGCAAGCTAGCGTATGGCTGTGTTTCCATCCACGCGCATTTCGAAGGTTACCAGTACACTGCGGCCCTATAAAATACAAACATGGCCACTGAGGCACAGATTTCCAGGGTCAGACGTGTGAATCCAGGGTGGGGCGAAGGAGGTTTACAACCGTCTGTACGGAAAATGCAATCGCTAATGAGTGATAACACAAGAACGGACTGTCTTTTGCGCACCTGCACCTGTAAACCTTTTTGCCCCTCTCGGTAACAGGATGCTGCAGATCCTCTTCTGATGCCCCTCCCTCCCAAGTGTGGTTTGAGGCTAGAGAAACTCCCAGCACCCGTGCGACCGAACGCAGGGGCACGGTGCTCCTGAACCGGCTCTGCCTCTGACTAGCTGTCAATGATGGAGACGGTTGTTTTAATCTCTGAACCTAAGTTCTTTCGCCTACACTCCTAGTTCCCTATTTCCCAAGCCCTGGTGCAGCCCGAAAGCTGAGGTTAGGGTAGCAGGCTAGCCAGTAGTACCTGGGGCATGGGGTAGCTATTAACACTAGTTCTATACCCTGTGGCCTTGGGTTGGTAATTTACCACTTGAGTCTGAACTCAAGACATTTGAAAGCTGTCTCATTCTGGTGGAATATCTTGTTGTAAAGACTCACAGTTGGATTTCTAACACAGTCCATGTGACTACGCACTGCAGTTAACTCTCCTCTGTCCCCGCTCACCTTCTCTCCGCACCAACAAAAATAACACATCCCTCAAAATAATTTGGTTGCACTAGCTTTGGATATGCAAGGTCAGTTATTTTCAAGTATTTCATGTAAAATATGTAAGACAACTACAGTTGGAAAAGCACACTTTCCTGCTTTACCTTGTAATTATTCCGCGTTCATGAAGTCTCAGGGTAAATGCAACCAAGATGATGCCCCCCCACCTTCCCAAAAGTAAGCCTGAGTTTTCTCGTGCTGTTTCTTCCATCCTGAGTGTTTCCTAGACTCATCTCTGATCATCTGAGTCATACTTTGTATCAGGTCAGTGTCAACAGTTCTTTAGTTTTCTCATAGACTCCACGAAAGGAAGGTGGGAACAGGCTAGCCGCCCCCCTCACCCGCCCGCTTTTATAGATGAGGGTCTCAGGTGCACGGACATAAAGGGTGCGCCTCACACCACGGGAGTCGCTAGCGATACAGCTGGACCTCAGAGCATACCCTTGCACCCCGTATTTTCTACTCTGAATAACTTATTTTTTGAATTACAGCTGACACACATTTCCCCAAGTACTTTTTATCACTGTTATAAAGCCACCCAGTATCTAAACCATTCGCTAGATAATTTTTATGACTTTCTAACTTCTTCTTTTAAAGCGCTCTCATATGTACATCTCATCTGTTCGAGACGATGACCTCATTTAGGGCGCTTGCTCTGCCTTTCACCCTGAAACGATGGAGACCCTGCGCAGGGTCTCGACGGCAGGCAGGCGGTTAACACGACCGACCAACAGCGGGCGTGGCGACGCGCTCACTCCTCCCGCACCATCCATCCCTCTTCCAGCCGGTGTGCCCGCCCGAACAGCGTTCTTGAGCCACCCACTGTCCATAGCGCTTTTTCTTTAGAGACTCTCAGCTTCTTTTTTATGACTTCGAATGACTCTGCGGCCTAGCTCCACTCCTCTTCCCCTTTCTCAGAGGAAGAAGAATCCCTTCCTTCCTTCCTTCCTTCCCTCCTTCCTTCCTTCCCTCATTCCTTCCTTCCCTCCTTCCTTCCTTCCTTCCTTCCTTCCTTCCTTCCTTCCTTCCTTCCTTCCTTCCTTCCAACTCTAAACTGTGACTTTGGTCGTGAAACACCCACGGTTGCCTCCACTATCGCTCACCTCCACGCGTTCCTCTTCCAGAGCCAATGCACACACTTACATCTCCTCTACGTAAGCAAACAAACAACCAAAGCAGCCTTCCTTCCCATCTGATCTCTTCCTCAAGATGGGACCCTTATCGCTCTCCCTTCAACAAACACACGGAAAGGAAACCTGTGTGCTTATGTATCCACGCGGCTAAATGCAGCTCTGATTCCTTAAACTGAGAATAAACTAACACGTAATTGTATCACAACTCATTTGAGAGACTTCTGAGTTACTCCCCTGCCCCCATGTTGCTGCGGACACAGCAGGACAGTACCCACATTTTTTTTTTAACCTTTCAATTACAGTTCACACTTAACATTATTTTGTATTAGTTTCAGGTACACAGCATAATGGCCATACAATCATATACTTTAGAAAGTGTTCCCCCTGATATTTCAACCAGCCACCTGGCCCCATACTCAGTTTTTACAATATTACTGACTACACTCCCTATGCTTTGCATTACATTCCCGCAACTATTTTGTAACTGCCAACCTACACTTCTTAATCCTTTCACCTCTTCCACCTAGCCCCCTCTCCACCACCGCCCCCCGCCACCCCTCTGGCTACTATAAGTCTGTTCTCTGTATCTGTGGGTCTGTCCATACATATAAGTAAACTCACACAGTATTTGTCTCTGACTTATTTCACTCAGCACAATGCCCTCTAGGTCTATCCATGTTTTTGCAAATGGTAAGTTTTCTTTCTTTCTAACGGCCCAGTAATATTCCATTGTATAGATGTACCACCGCTTTTTTTTATCCCCTCATCTATCGATGGGCACTTGGGTTGCTTCCATACCTTGAGTATTGTAAATAACGCCACATACACTCTTTTTTTTTTTTTAACAATTTTTTAAAAGATTTTATTTATTCATTTTTAGAGAGGGGAAGGGAGGGAGAAAGAGAGGGAGAGAAACATCGATGTGTGGTTGCTTCTCACGTGGCCCCCACTAGGGGCCAGGCCTGCAACCCAGGCATGTGCCCTGACTGGGAATCGAACCTGCGACCCTTTGGTTCACAGCCCGCGCTCAATCCACTGAGCTACGCCAGCCAGGGCCCACATACATTCTTTAAACTACTGTTTTGGGTTTCTTTGGCCATGTTGCTTTTTAAAACTATATCAGTTCACACTCCCATTGACAGTGTGCAAGTTTCTATGGATCCACACCTGTGCTAACACTTGATATTATCAGTTCCTTAATTTTTGCCAATCTTGTGGGTATACAATATCTCATTGTGTTTTAATAATGAGGTTAAGCAGTTATAATTTTATGAACTGTCTTTTGTCCATTTTTTCCTCTGGGTTGTCTTCTTACTGATTTCTAAGTTCTTGATTCATTGTACAAACTGATCCCCTGGGGCAGTTAAATTTTATCCAGTTCCTACTCTTCAAGCTATCACAGAATCTGAAGACAGGATCATCTTGCTGCTGAAAGTTAGTCTGGAAAAGGCGTAAACAACCTCCTCCCTATTACAACTTTAACCGTCTCTCTTGGTCTCCTCCTGCAGTCCCTCTGTACTATTTTCACTATTCCCTTGGTTCCTTGGTCTTTACTGCTAGAACCTTCCAAGCTCCCCACATCCCCTCCGTTCTTGTTTTTCCTCATGTTCCCTGGAAGCTGGTATTCCCTGAGGTCCTGTCGTTAACCTTCCCACCCTACAGGTACCTTTTCTGGATTATGTTGCTTCTGTAGCTTCAACAATCACCTAACTGCTGATGATTCCCCAAATCTCTACAGAACTGAGCTCCTGACTTTCACTTTCAATTTAACATGCCAAACTAACTATTATTTGTTCCTGAACGCCTGTCATTCCAATTTCCTACTGTGGCTGGTGATATTACTAATTGCTGAGGTTGGAAAGTGCAAAATCGCTTACGTAAAAAACAACTCAGGAGGAACGTACCACTCACAGTCTGCCCAGATTACGCTACTAGTGACTACAACGCGACCACCGCATAACTGTGTCATGTAGTATAACCTAAATCAGAGACTAGAAGCTGGCAATCCAACCATCCCAATGTTTTTAGAATCAGGAAATATCACAGGAAATACCTGGACGACTTTTTCTCCCTAAAAAATGGGCGGACCTGGCAACAACGAGGTAGAGCTGGAAAGGGTGCAGACCCCATCACCATAATGATGTCAGTTTGTCACAGCCCCCATTTTCCTGTTATCATGTCACTGCTGGTTTACTTTGCTTATTATTACATCAGCTGCTGCACTCTTGTGAGCATTGTCTTCACAGGCCCCCGAGTTGGCAGCCCCTGGAACACCTGTGTATGGCACAGGAATTTAAAGACAGAGGCAGAAACTAAGCTGACTGTAAATAAGGATGTGGATCAATAGTTGATGGTAGAAAAAAGTATCAGAAAGAGAAAGTCAAGCTACAGCAAAGAGGGGGTGAAAGCCCGTGGCGTGTAGAGAAAGTGCAAGCCCGAAGGTGTCGCCTGGCAGCAGCCACCAGCTGTGGCTTAGGCCCTGGGGTCAGACTTTAACTCCCCAGCCTCCCACCTGGTGCTCAAGGACGAGGCACCGATGCCTACATTTGTGTTTCCTCAGCTACTGAGTTACTTAATTATACTTCCCGATTTGATAAAATATAATAGCATAGTTAGTGCTCAACAGCCAGGACATCTCTCCAGGACCCTGATTTCACAGCAGAAGAACTGGGCCGAGGTAGGTAAAAGTGCCTTATCCAAGTTTACACAGCCAGTGGCTGGGCGAGTGGGGGGAGGGAGGGTCATGGTGTCAGAACCCTCTCTTCTTTAATCCTCACCTGAGGATGTGTCTGTTGATTTTAGAGGAAGAGGAAGGGGGAGGGGGAGAGAGGAGCCCCCACTTGCATGGAACTACAACCTAGGTAGGTGCCCTGACTGGGATCGAACCCACAACCTTTTTGTCCCTGGGATGACGCTCCAACCAACTGAGCCACCTGGCCATGGCAGAACTCTCTTTTTATCCCCACTCAGGCCAAGGTTATGCTTTCATTTAAATCACAGCATATCAAGTCTAAGAATCACCTCATTCAGACAAGAGGTGCCATGTTGTAGAACAGGAGGAAGACATTACATAGCATCAGAGTGTGTCTAAAAACTTAAATTTCTGTACAAATTTTATACACAGATTTCCACTTATTTTTGGTATTATATATGAAAATGAGCAGATTTATCTTAGGAAACATTATACAGTAAGAGAAATATATTGCAACAACCTCAGGTTTCTTCTAAGTTTAAAACCTGAAATGGCAACTGAGTAAAAAAGTTTGAAACTTCTAGGCTACAAAGAGCAATGCATTATTTAGGAGCCTGCCTCCTGCCCAAGGTAACTTGTTCTTTGTAACAAAAAACAAACGCATCAGCCTGCAACTACTTCTAAGTGAAGTTGAGCACTGTTTTTTTCAGTATTTAACCTCAAAGATCTCTGGCCAGCAGACTAAAATGTTTGTTTTATAATTGCCTGCTGAACTAGGATGGTTTGTTTCCAGATGGTGCCCTTCCTTCAACCTGCACAGTCCCTCCTTGTTCCGAGCTATTCAACCTCCTGCTGATCCCGCTCCCCCCGCCACCCCCCCCCCCCACCCTTATTTAAGGCTACAGAGAGGAAATCCTAGGGAGGAGACTCCCCCACGCCCCCAGTCTCCAGCAACTTTCTGGTGACGTAATATGTGGGCTGAACTGGAGTCTACCGAGGAAGAGGGAATCACTATTCAAGGGCACTGTACATGCAATCTGGGTCAGCTGCAGCTGGTTACCGCATTTCTCCATGTGGCAGACACAGCAAAGCCACAATGCGCTCTCCGCTGGATTAAAGACAGCCCACAGGCCAGAACTTCCACTCCGCTACTTAAAATTACATAGGTGGCTTGTCAAGTTCAATTGATGAGAGTCGTAAGAAGAAAAAGAAGTTCCTTACTACAGCTCAGACTCGACGGCCCAAGATGCAGCTGCCACCCGAGCCGCAGATGAACAAACTCCTGCACTGATTTTTAAGAGCAAGAATAAGAGCGGCAAGTTTCTGGGTTTGCTTTCTCGGCAGATGCAAAAAGGTACTTTAATACTTTTAATCCTGATTATGTCAAATGCATACTTATTTTACACTTGTAGAAACTTCAAAATCTCTCATTAAAGAATTTTGGAGTATATGACAATTTATTTCATTTGGAAAAGGTTTTGTCTTGCCACTATGTAAAACTGGTCATTATGCACTTTATGACGACTACTGCATTATTTGAGACTGAATTTAGTAATATTTAGTGATATGCTTACAGAGTCAGACATATATGCTGGGTTTCAGAAAACAAGTGCTTTAGTGACACGAGATAAAATTTTAACTTTAAGATGAACATGTACGGTTTATATTTATAGCACTGATTAAAAACAAAGAGATACAACCTTAAACAGCTGGAAACATTAGTCTTCCTCATGCAGCTACAGTGTGTGCTGAAGATTTATACTGTTAAGATATCTTAAACGACAGCTAAAAAAAAAGCTACGAAGAAAAAAATGAACTGAAAGGCTTTGCAACAATACCTCAATTATAGTATAACCAAATATAGGCAGAAATCCTTGGAATGATTTAAGCAGGTCTATAGTATTGTTAGAATTCAAATTTAAGATATTTTCCCAGTTTTACATGTAACAGTAATTTGACTTGGGTAACAGAAATAAAAGCTGCTGTAACTGAAATTAATGGAAAAAGAAAAGTTACTGATATATAAAAACCCCATAAAACCTTACAGATTAGGACTGGAGATAAAAAGAAAATGTGATAAAAGTATTACGTAAGTCAGCATTACCACTAGAAAACAAAATGCAGAAGACACACTTAACTTGAAAACAAGATTAAAAGAGAAAATACACAGACATAATTTTGGTAACTATATGCAAGGGGTTTCTCTCACTATTTTATCTGGGGGCTTTACCTGGGTTGTGAGAGTGATGAATAAAATGACTAGTTACTAATCAGTGAGCTTTAACACCAAAGATACTTCAGTCTGTCATGATTTGGGGACCCTCTGTCCTTTCAAACATTAAAGATACTAATTGTAAGAATTTTCTGGGAGGATCTCTGTAAAACCTATTTTACAAGAGACTCTGACAAACATTCCCAAGCAACCCGGGATCTGAAACACGTCATGTTTTCGTCGCTGGCCGTGGAAAGTGCGGGGCCTCATTAAACCTCCGTCCTTACCGAAGCCTTAGGGAAGCGTGTAATCTAAAACCCACAGCCCACAGAACCCACGTCGCACTCTGCAAGTCCTTTATCTAAGGTGTTGTGGACGCTTCCTGGACCTAAGCCTGCTGCCCCGTGCTGCTTCCAGGGCAGACCCAGCCAGCGAGGTGCCTCTGTGCGGTTACCATCGGAGAGGAAGTCTCTCCGACTCGTTTCTTCTCGCTGCTAGCTGGCAAAGGGGCAGCTATGCAGAGAAAAAGTACCGAGAATTAACCCGAAGCGTGGAAGACTTTCCCCCCCAAAAAACAACAAGCAAAGACAGACTTAAACTTAAGTATACTGTAACTAATTTATAACATTCTCTTGGGGCCTAGGAAAATTTTAACATATACAGAAAGGTTTTATGAGGTAACACAGATTTATGGATCTTTCGCTTTTAAAACCGAACATATGTGGGAAAATATTAAATAAGAGAATGTTTCAGAAAATGTAACAGTAAATGTATTTTTAAAGCCAGTTCTTTCCTCATGACATAGCTAAGTCTACTACTTAAATCTGGCTCCTTACTCTGTGTTAGATGACAACAAAGTCAGTACTTTTATAAGGATAAGGGAATTGTATTTACTTAAGAAATAAACTTTTAGGTGCCCCCTTTAAATAGCAATTTAAGTCAGATTCTCTTACGGTGGGCAGACCCACTGTAACATCTACGTTATGACGTAACTGTACGGAACCCACAACCAGCCTCGGCAGGGCACACCCAAAGGAAGCTACTGCTGTTTTAACTCAGACTCGTATTTTCTCGTCTTTGTTCTTCTGTGACAACAGTGATGGAAAGTCATGGTAACAGCCTTGGATTATATACTTAGTTGTTCTATAAGACTCTGTGTCTGGCAGGAATGCAAGCTTTCCAAGTAGGATATTGTTCAGGAAATTCTACTCGTTTTGAAGTCTCACAGTGCTTTCTGAACTGTGCTGTTTTGGTGGCTCATCTCGCAGTAGGTGGCTGGCATCCGTCCGTGGTCGGAGAGCCTCCGTCCTGCTCTGAGAGTGCGACCGGAGGCCGCGCGCAGCAGGTACAGGCCTGCACAGGGGAGGTGCTGTGCGTTTTCCCAGGAGGCCCCGCTGCTCTTTCAAGGCCCTTCGTTTTGGAAGTAAACCACACCTCAGTTCCATGCATGCGTGCATGTAATGAGAAATCTTTTACTGGTTTTTGGTGTTAGGTGATTCTAGGTAGTAAAAGCCCTTTTAAAAATAAAATAGAAGACCCTGAAAGTCTCAATTTCCTACTGATGTCAAAAAGCACAGTATAACAGAAAACCAAAAGTACTCATCCAAGTGTGTTTTTGGCACTCAGTCAGCAGGAGAAGGCCTTTAATATAAATATGGAATATCATTACACTCATCCTTCTATCTAAATTCTTTTGCAAACGAACAGTAATTTGCCACACTCCACCTGCTCCGTTTCACCACCCCCCGACTTTGTGAAAAACAAGCGGCACGAAGTCCAGACCCTGCAGTTACGACAGGACACGATAAAACCACAGGTCTCGAGAACCGACAAGCTGATCACCTGAATCCCGCTGGAGGCTTCATTTCTTTGCAAAATGGTGCGAATGCAAAATCGTTAACATGTGTTAAGCAAACACAAACGTAAGGGCTTATTACACTACTGCTGACAGAAAACAGGAGCGACGTATGATGTAGTGGTTAATGAAAACTATGAACCCTGGAGTTCTCTGCCTGAGTTCGAATTGTGGCTCCATCTCTCATAAGGTACTCAACTTCCGGCTGCCAGTTTCATCTGCAAACAGGGATCATAACCTACCTCCGAGGGCTGTAGTGAGAAGGAAATGACTTAATACACGCGAAGGGCTTGAAGCAATGCCTGGCATTTAGCAGGTGTGCAGTAAGTGTGGACTCTGGTTATTACTGCGTTGTAATCGCTGACAGCAGGCATGCACAACTTGGGCCTTGGCTTCTCAAATGAAAAACAAGTCCCTGGGCAGAAAACAGGGCAGAAAAGCTGTGTCTTAGTGCAGCCACCGCCGCCCCTCGCAAACAGCAGCTGAGTGTCCCGGGTACGGGAGTGGGGAGGTGGGCTGCAGCACCCTGGCTGGCTGAGGATCCGGCAGAGGGCACGTTCCTACGGCTGCCACTCCTCTTTAGGGCGGTAACTGCAGGGAAAGGAAAAGGCTCTGGTTCTTGGAGCGAAGCTAGTTCTATATTTCCATAGACACTGTACCAGAGAGGGCAAGTATCTCTCATCTGCCACAGCAAAACGGAAACATCCCAAGCACAGATTTCAGAGTGTGGGCCACCGCAATAAACACTCAGTGAAAGGCTGGGGAGCCTGAATTCTTGACCTGGTTCCAGCAGGACCTCCTTGTGTGGCCCTGACCTTGAACATGCACACGGGTGCAGACAGGCTCTCGAATGAGGCCGTCTCTAAGGCACTTTCCAACTCTAACAATCACATTCCATTACACACAGCTCCTTTCCGTGGGGATGGATAGAGAAGGCTAACATTTCACAAAACTACAGTTCAGGAGAACCTGTTAGGAGAATGACCCTGCTGAGTCACATGCAAGCTGACAGCATATGTAATATTGCGATTTAGGAAACACGATCATCCATAATAATGACTGTGCGCATTCTACCATTCTTAAACTGGTCCCCAACCCCAAAAGGACATGCTTCAAAAACAAAAACAGGATGCTTCGGCGTTCCCATTTCAGATTTGTCCAAAAATGTTTCTTTAACATGATAGTTCAAAAAGATATTTACTGAGAGGACTAATTGCAACTGCACAACATAAATATAAAACCTTGACTAGTCATCACCCAGTAACCTCAACACTAGTTAGGGAACGACGTTTTGATTGATGCCTTCACAAACACTGTGCGGCGTGTTAAGAGTTTTCAGATGGTAAGTGAGCTTTTTAAAGGTCAGAAAAGTATCTCATTAGGGTGCCACTGCACCCAGTGGGCACTCTCCCAAACCTCCTTGCTGAGCTGGGGACAAAAAGCAGTAAGGTGGCCATCGGAGAGCTGCTCTCTGAAACCTCCTGTTAAACACACAGGCACTGTGATATTGAACTTAAGAAATTAATGACATTAATTCTGATCCAATTTATTCACAATTAGAGATGCAGTATTCCCCTTAGTAATACTTTTTTTGTATTACTGACTTTAAAAGCAGACTAATATTAATTCCTTTAACTTCTTCCCTTCATTGATTTGTTTTTTAAAAGACATCACACAAGCTCATTTGAAAATGAAGGCTTTTCTCTGGACCCTAACCGTGCTGCTCTTCCTGCTAACGGGCACCCAACACTGCAGAGGACGCCAGTTCAAGATAAAACAAGCAACCCCGAGGAGACACCCCCGTGCCACGGATGGCAGGGAGGAAGTCAGGAAGTGCGCCTACACGTTCCTGGTCCCCGAGCAGAAAATAACGGGGCCCATCTGCGTCAACACCAAAGGGCAGGACGCAGGCGCCATCAGGGACATGATCACCAGGATGGACCTGGAGAACCTGCGGGACGTGCTCTCCAAGCAGAAGCGCGAGATAGACGGCCTGCAGCTGGTGGTGGACGTGGACGGGAACATCGTGAACGAGGTCAAGCTGCTGCGGAAGGAGAGCCGGAACATGAACTCCCGAGTCACGCAGCTCTACATGCAGCTGCTCCACGAGATTATCCGCAAGAGGGACAATTCGCTGGAGCTCTCCCAGCTGGAAAATAAAATCCTCAACGTCACCACGGAGATGCTGCGGATGGCGACAAAGTACCGGGAGCTGGAGGTGAAATACGCTTCCCTGGCGGACCTGGTCAACAACCAGTCTGTGACGATCACTCTGCTGGAAGAACAGTGCTTGAGGATATTTTCCCGACAGGACCCCCAGGGGTCTCCTCCTCTTGTCCAGGTGGTGCCACGACACATTCCCAGCAGCCACCGGCATACTCCGGGGCTGCTGGGAGGCAATGAGATACAGAGGGATCCGGGGGACCCCAGAGACTCTGTGCCCCCACCTGACCTGCCAACATCTCCCACCAAAAGCCCTTTCAAGACACCGCCGGTAACTTTCATCAACGAAGGTGAGTCACTGCTTTCACTTGGCTGATGAAACTATACATGCATATCCATCCAAATTTCCGCTTTTGTTTTTTATTAAGAATTGAAGTTAAATCCCAGCTGGTGTAGCCCAGTGGGCTGTGCGTCGCCCTGCAAACAAAGGTTGTAGGTTTGATTCCCAGACAGGCATATGCCCGGGTTGCAGGCCAGGCCCCCAGTTGGGGGTGTGCGAAAGGCAACTGATCAATGTTTCTCGCTCTTTCTCCCTCCCTTGCCCACTTTTAAAGAATAAAATGTTGAAAAAAAACCCAAAACTGATGTATAAGCAATTGAAGTTAAGTAGATCTCTCAGCTCTGAGACTATGAAAACAGTGCATTCTGTGCAAAAAGCAGTCTGACACGCAAACTCGCACAATCCCAGTTACCAGCCCCAGGCAGGAACGAGCCCGCAGCCACTCCTCTCCCGCACCACCCTACGGGCCTCCAGCTGGGTCCTCGCTGCTGCTCGCCAGTCCTCTATTCACCTCTCGCTGCTCTTCCCATCCTTCCCCTCCTCAAAAGGAACACGGAAACTTCGCTTTCACTCTCCATCAGCCTACGATCACGCCTCCTCCTCACCTCCACTCTCAGCACACGCATCACCTGCTGCTGTACCGAGATTACGTCTGCTCGGGGCCTGGGTTCCCTGGTCTTTCCTGTCTTGGAAACATGTGTACAAAAACCCATGCCTTCTTGCTCAGTCTCAATAGAAGAAGGTATCTGAACTACCATCTGTACTTCTTACCCATGTAAGTGTAAGTTTTCACTAGCCACACACACACACACACACACACACACACAGGAACCAAACCCTGAATTCATTCTAGTATCTCTACCTCCACTGCAAACACGTTCATCGCACAGGGGTTGTGTCTCCCTGCAGCCGTGGACACCACTGACCAGTCACTTCTGTGGTTTCCTTGAGCCTCCACGTCCTATTCTGTCTGACCCTCCCTACTTCTCTAGGTCCTTCATGGGCATCTTCTTCCATCTCTGCCTTCCAAGGGCTTTCTCCAAGGCGTTCTGTTTCAGAGGTCTCGCACGCCTCCCAGGCCAAAGGCGCCCCCACCGCTCGGGCAGCTCCAGCCTGGCGCTCTCCCTCCTGGCTCCAGCCAAGGCCAGAGGCTTGCCTCTAGCTGTTCCCCTGTTAGCGCACGGGTGGCCGCTCCCTCTGTGAGATGCCTTCCTTCAGCTTACCTGTCAGCCTGGCAAATTTCAAGGCTTAACTCAAAGAACACCTCAAGCGTTACACCTTCCCAGATTCAAACAATCCTATCGAGACGGGTCTTTCCCCAAACTGCTGACCATGCCCTGAATATGTTCTCTATGTCATATGACACTGGAGTTACTTGTCTGCATGTCTGTCTTCCTGCTAGATGGAATGCTTCCGCAAGAAAGCGAACTGTCTTTTTCATCTTTCTATTTCAAACATCTGGTCAGGACCAGGCCTGGCACACTGTGCTCGGTAGGTTGTAAGCACTGCAATAAATACCTGAGCAGTGAATGAATGACTGAATTAGTAAGGGAACCCTAAAACAGTCTTTTTCCCGAACTAGCATTCTCCTTTCAGAGATAAGTAAATTATTATTATAAAAGCAACATATATTTACTGAAGAAAATCTAGGAAATACTAATACACTTTTAAGAAAGTTTCATGGAATATCCAAATATAAATAAATCATCAACATTTTGGGAATAACCTTTAAGTCCCTCCCCCCAACATGACAATCAATATTCTTTTAAATTTTAAAAATAACTGTTCTGCTGCTTTTGCTTTCTCTGTGATTATATCCTTGGAATAAACGTAAGTAAAATTTACGGGTACATCGATTTTGACGTCTCCACTTTGATTTACGTTCCCACCACTTCTGAACTTGCCCAGCTCACCTCTGACACTCCCCTCTCACTTCACACACGGTCAGCTGGGTTCTGGCCACATTGCTTTTCTGTCTGTCCTGTCACGCACGTGTCCCTCATTTGTTTCAGAGCCAGAACTCCTGCTTAAATGCAAACGGGTCATGACAGCCGCCAGAGGAGAGAGACCTCTGGGTTCCTGGCTGCGTGGCCCTGAGCAGGCGGGAGGAGGCGGAGAACTGCTCTGTGCCTGCGTTTCCTCGTTTGTAAGATGGGGACAGTAACTGTGCTGGGCATTCAGAGTTGTCACAGCCTGTCCGCTGGTGTCCCTGCTCCATCTTCTCTCTCCATCGAAGCGTACTGCCCTGCGTTGCCCAAAGATCGGTCTTCGTAAACCACCGCGTGGGTCACATCGCACTTCTTATAGGCCCCCCTCTGCAAACTGAGAGAGTCCAATTTGCTTCGCCTGGGTAAGACTAACAGTCTCCTCAGAAGAGCAATCCTCCTTCATTAGCTTTCTTTCTAGTAATTTCCTTTACAAAAGCCATCTGCTTCAATAAAACGATCACCTCGCTGTCTTCTAACTATTCAAATTATAAGGCTCGGACTAAAATAAAATAATAAAATAAAAACAGCTGCCCCTCCTTGAGGCCCCACGGACTGCCACAGGCCTGAGCGACCACTTCTCTCCACCGACGTCTCCATCACATATTTCTTACCCTCCCTCTCAAATTATCAGGCATTCCTTCACGCACACGCAGGGTCTGCACAGACAGCTTAAAAAGCGCTTTCTGATTAAAAAGCTCTTTCCGGGCAGATGGATGTTGTGTCTCCCTTGCACATGCGAGACAGATGTTGAGTGACGACACGACATTTTTATAGAGCTTAGAGTTGTCGTTCCAAAGACAGTGCCGTTCCAAAGACACTGTCACTGTGTGGAGACGCAAGTACAGTGGTGACTCGGTCCTCGTCGTCAATTCGTCCTGGAACTCTCGCGGGGCAGCGGCGTGACTCGCACAAGTTCTAGCAATGTGACGAGCCCCGAGCAAGTGCCGAATGCCGAAACGTTTTTTTCTCGCCGCAATGCGGCAAACACCGGGTTTAACAAGGCCTGTGGCTGACGAGGACCGAGGTGGGGCTGTACTTGAATACGCTGTATTTACTGCTTTCACTCATTTTATACTGTTCTCTCAGTAACAACAGGCTGGAGTGCCACTAAATACCTAATGTCACGGAATTACATTCCATGCCAAGGACTCAGCACATCCAAAGTCCCATTAAACAGATTTCTGCTGTAACAAAACAATGGTGTATACATCCCCAGTAAACCAAACCTTAATGTAAAAATTAAGGTCAGGCGTTCACTTTTTTCCTGTTATTATTTGTTGTTGTAAGTACACATTAAATTTTTACTTACTTTATTCTATAAATATTGGTCTCTGAAGGTCAAGGACATAATTAGCTCCATCATGTGAACGTTTATTACTATACTAAGAATATACGAGAAAAGTGTGCAGTCTTGAGAACGTGTTCGTTGTGACTGAGCCAGGGGAAGCCGCCTGGCCCGTTTTCTCACTTGTGCAGTGAGCACCGGCTGGACTGGAAGATTCGAACATCCCTGTCCAGTTCTAATATTTTGTACTTCTTATCCAATGGAACTTGCTACCAGCAATAATAAACAGGCTCTTTCCTTTATTATGTGCTAAACTCTTTCTCATAACAGCCTGTGTCAGGCTGGAAAAATGTCTCGGATGTTTGGGTGTCGCACGGGCAGCGCAAAGGTGGCGTCCGCTGCTACACGTACGCGTGCATCGGACACCAAGCAGCGCACGTCAGTGCACTCTGCACGCAGGTGGCGCATTACCCTTTTAAAGTCTCTAAATACATGACTTGTGTGTTTCAGCCAGTCACAGAAAGTCGAACACTGTGCAATTCCAGTTACCCGAGGCACTCAGAAGAGACAGAGAGCAGACTGAGGGCCACGGCGGGGGCGCGGGGGGGGGGGGGGGAGGGGGTAAGGGAGGGAGCCAGGCAGCTGGGGGCGGAGCTTCGGCTCGGGGCGGAGAAGACCGGGAGAACGCACTAAGGCCAATGCCCCGCACGCTAAAAATGGTTCAGTTGGCCTGACGCCTGTATAATTCTATTAACCAATGTCACCCCAATAAATTCAATTAGAAATGGTTAAGTTGGTAAACGTTATGTTATCTGTATCTCACCATCATTTTTTTAAAAAGGTGTTTTAATGACAGGTAATTTTATACTTTCTTTTAACATGGTCATTAGAAAAATGCACCTCGTAAGAACAAGCTTATAGCAAACAGCGGCATAACTCTGTTAGCTAAACATACAGCATCGCCAGGAACACAACTGTCCCCCTACCTCAAAACCAAAGTCCCTGGGGATGGCCGCACCCCCGACTCCCGCAGCGGGGAAACTCCCAACTGCTGATGTCATCCAGTGGCTGCGCGTTGGGTTAGTCTTTTACAGAAGAAAACATTATTCTTTTACGAACGGTATTTATGAGAGTAAGTTCACTCCTTACAGGTAAATGGAACTGAACGTTTCTTTACAGTGTGTTGGACCACAAAACTAAGCGTGGGGAACTTGGATTCCGGCAAGGCCTCTCTGAGGCCCGGCTGCGTCTTTCGTCAAGTCGGGGATTCATGCGCAATGGCCTGTGTGTGGTCTGACCGTCACCGAGTGCCACCTTTTGCTGGTGCATTTCCCTGTACGTGCTTTGCCTTCTCATGTACGGGGACATAAAAAGTAAGCTTAAAAAGTTAAACCTGAAAAGCAGTCATCGTGCGGGAAATAATGCGGCACGACAGCCAGGACTGTTCTTTCTGTGAATCGGACCTGGGAACTGGAGTGTGCGAGCCCTATACAAACGTTAATCATCAAAAGCACTGAGGATGAGAGAGACTGGTCCGTCAAGTTCCAGGTACAGAATTCCAGTTTCTTGCCTAGAGAAGGATCTAATCGTGTGTCATGGAAGGTAAAGACTGTTGCAAGATTATTCAATGCAAGAATGGGGTTAACAAAATCCCTATGTTAAAAGAAAGGCACTTCTACACCTGCCGAACCACTATGAACAAATTCCTAAAGCATATGTCAATTAATTTATTTTGATAATATACAAATTATACTTGACCTCTCAAACATAAAACTGTCCTCTTCTACTAGTCATTTAAGAATTCCCACTAAGCTATGCTTTTTATGGCACCGAGAAAGTAGTAAAACATTTATTGTAAGAACAATTTATAATCTAATTCTAGAGCAGAAAGTAAATAAGATATGCTAGTACTAATGAGATAATATCTGTGCCAAGACTAACAGTTACACACTGGCTAAGACAGATTAATGGTTTATTTATGAGATAAATATAAACAAATACTAAATTCTGATATTTACTATCCTTTCTGAGGAGAAAAAAGTAGCAATAAGCATTACTTTTATTAATTTTATCCACATGTACTAGACAAGATTTCAACTAAATTTCCCTAAGCCTCAGTATCAACCATGGCCAGCCCAACCAGCACCTACCCTGTGAACTCAAAGCCCATCCTAAAACAAGTGGGTTGAAGATTCAAGTTGAAGACAATTTTAAATTTGCACAAATAGGAGTCTAATCAATCAAAGTTGGATTTAGAAAACCCAGAGCTTTCCAATTTGCTTAAATATCTGAGGGTCTATTAAATAGCAGGGGGAAAAGGTATTTTATAAATATCTGTTAACATTCAAAATCTGGGTGTTTCCAACTATTTTACAGCATTTCAAATAAGCTCATGCAGGTCCAACCTGTGCAGGTGCAATCCAACATAAACTGTCCAAACTGCGCTCCAACGAGTGCAGAGCAGACACTTAAACAGTGACAGTCGTGGGGTAAGAATGGAAAGGTGACAGTTCAAACCGCTTCATACATACATCAGCCACAACGCTAACAGGTCGGAAAGTCAGGCCAATGTCCCTCAGTACCCTGACTATTCTCAAAGTGACAGCTCAGGAAACTCGGGCTAACTAGGAAATGACGACGGCTGCGCCTCTAAACCACGGGAATCAGCTTCAGCCCCGGTGTCTGCCCTGCGGGCTCTAAGCTCCACCCGCAGCCATTCACACTGCAGACCCTGTCACTCCTCTGTAACGCCAAGCTCTCTGTCCCGGTGCCTCAGAGTGCTACCCACGTGTGACCTTGATCCACCTCCTACCCCCACTAGCCTAACTCGTGATCCATCTGGCAACCCAGCTCAGACACAGGCAGACTCTGATCTCTCTGCTGCAACTCTTGAGTTAGCCATTTCTTAGCCAGTGTCCCCGCACGTGACTCGGGTGCATAACTCCATTGGAGCACCGGCTATGTTGTGGTGAGATTCTCTCTCTACCTGTCCCTTCCCCACTTCCCGCTTGACCCCATGGTTGGCGCTCTGCCTCTTGAGCCTAACAGTTTCTAGCCTACGGAAGCAGCAGCGAAGACATTTCTGGAGAAACTAATGCAGAACTACGTGGCTACCAGAAACCATTTAGTCCTAAGGTACAGGAACTTCGACTAGTTAATGGTCTCATCTACAGAACATCTGTGAACTATCACAGGATCATTGTGTGGGTTAAATGAGAAAATTACTCTTAGTCACATAAACTGACACGACTCTTTAGAAAGGCATGCTGCCAGCATTCCTGAAATGCACTCTCGTGGACTGTTTGTTACACGGGGGAGAGTCAGAGAGTCTTGAAGTTTGGGAAACCCTCAGGGTTTTTCAGACTTTAATACGTGAAAGGACACTGTGAGTTTCCAGAAGGGTGCTCCAACAGTCGGCGTCTCTAACACTCATTCGACCACGGCACGCCGTTTCCAGGGAGTACGTCAAAGAGCCAGTGTACTCCACTGACGTCAAATCCCAAACACCGCGAACTGGGCGCCTCGCAGAGCTGTAAAGTTTCACACTCTCCTGATCCGGTAGATCAAACCCGCGGCACTTTTATAGGAAAATGTGGAAAAATGAAGCCAATGAGAAGACACTTTGTGCAGTGTTATTTCTAACCACAAAATTCAGATGAAACGTCAACACGCAAGGTCAGTGGAATGCACAGTGACATGGCGACATCAAAGACTGTGTAATTACAGCTACCACAGCGCTGGAATGGGAACCATGAAAATATCTGTTACGATAAAAGACAGAATCCAATTATCTTTGGGTGTTAGAATTACAACAGTAGAAAAGTGTCTGTATTTGCACAAAGCCTTACAAGACTAGTGGAAAACGACACAGATTACTGTCCTAGATAGTGGGGCTGGGGTAATCCTTTGTTTTTCAGCTTTTACAGCATTATGTACATAGTAGAAAATAAGCGTTATCTGTAAAGAAAGGTAAGAAGGTAAGACTCTTGTTTAAAAACTGCTTTAATATGGCTGTTTTCCTATTAAGTTTCCTGGAGATCCGTAATATTTCCATTACAGGACCATTCAAAGACTGCCAGCATGCAAAAGAGGCCGGCTACTCAATGAGTGGGATTTACATGATTAAGCCTGAGACCAGCAACGGCCCAGTGCAGCTGTGGTGTGAGAACGGTCTGGACCCTGGGGGTTGGACCGTCATTCAGAAGAGAACAGATGGCTCTGTCAACTTCTTCAGAAACTGGGACAACTATAAGGTAAAGCAGCAAATCACTCCTGGGGGAGAGGTAGGACACGGTGCCCATTCTACACAACAGATTAGACCCCAAGTTCAACAGTAACTATCCACGTTTTTCGCTATCAACATCTGTCAAAAAGATGATTTTCGTCGCCGGTTTCAAAGTCAAAACCCAAATGTAAAAAGGAAACGGAAGACATACTTTAAAATGACCCCTTTCAGTCTGGATGACTTACGCATACACACGTGTGATTCTTTGCAGACTACCCCCAACTCCAATTTCTAAGGTGGTGACGGCCTTTTCTGTTTATGACCCCACTTCAGCACCCCTCACCAAGTGTATTTAAGCAGTGAGGTGCAGGGAAGGACTTTTTAAAGAACGACCCCCTTTCTTGGACTAATCCCCTCCCGTAACCATGCCACCGCGCCTTAAGCTCCGACACCGGACACTGGCGCTGGTGGGAAGTCATGCTCACCTGGGCTTTCCCGTAGGACCGGGATCATGCAATGCCAGTTTCAGAAAGGTAAGCGACCAGTCTTTGTTAGTAATTCTCATGTTCGTCATGCCGATTTTCTCACACGTGGCCTATACTTCCAGTTTAAGGATGGCACATGGGAAAACTGTATTTTGTAGATGGTTAATTCTCCAAACAAAATTGTTAAGTATCACATGATTACTCATTCTTAGGTGACATTTTACTGGCAGTAAAAAATGATGCATTAATATATCCCTCCGTGTCAGAAATTGCGTAAATTTCTAAACGAGTAACTAGAAAAAAGAATTTCTGCAGCATAACCTCCTCAAAAATACATTTGGTGTTGAGATCAGGCTTACTCACCTTCAATTCTGCGGCATAAATGCAACAGCAAATGCTTACTGAACTGTTTTTTTTTTTTCAAACATGAATCTACAATTTTTCAAAGGGGGAACTTTGAAGATTACTACTTAATCTTCTTATAGTTACTAATTTTACCGATAATAGAGCTAAAGAAGATAATTTGTTCTAAGACATACTATCATTTTTACTGCATGATCGTAATGATAGATATCCTTTTTGTCTGACTATGGTGGGGACAGTATCTCTATTCTTTTAAAATCACGAGCTCTTGGAGTGAGAGAGAGATCAGGAGCCGTTTTCAAGGACCTGGGAGGTTCATTACTTAATGTTTTTAGTAGCCACGAATAACTTTTATTCTCTTTTGCCTTCATCTTATTTGTAGGGTTTGAAACTTGCTGTGCAAATAAACACTACTGACACGTTAAGAGAAAGCAAAACCAAACACTACGTGGGGCCCGTAAAGCCCCGGTGGTCTACCACCAACAGAATGGAAATCCGCACCGCCACTCAGATGGCCAGGGCCTCTGTGCTCAAATGTCTGAAACCTCTCTACTAAAACGGTTACTATCTCGACAATTATTTCTGTGCTCATGCTCTTTTACAGAAAGGGTTTGGAAACATTGATGGAGAATACTGGCTGGGATTGGAAAATATTTATATGCTCAGCAACCAAGATAATTACAAGTTGCTGATTGAACTAGAAGACTGGAGTGATAAAAAAGTCTATGCCGAATATAGCAGCTTCCGCCTGGAACCTGAAAGTGAATTCTACAGACTGCGCCTGGGAACTTACCAGGGCAATGCAGGGGATTCCCTGATGTGGCATAACGGTAAACAGTTCACCACACTGGACAGAGATAAAGACATGTATACAGGTGAGCAGGACAAAACCGGTACGCATTCTTTGTAGAATCACCGCTTTCCCATAACCCTGGTATTAAAGTGTGCACTACTACAACTCTTTCTGGAAAGGTCATTTTGGACCAAAGGGGATGTAACCTGCTGAAAGGAACAGCTTTAGGATCTCTTCTACAACTACGAGGCAACGCCCAGGCGCGACCTCTGTGAAGAAGGGCCTGCCGCTCTGACTCGGAGGGGTGGGAGGTGGGAAACGCCCAGGTTTCTGGCCCCGATAAAGAAACATCACCCCTAAAAACGGATTCATATTTCTGTCCAGCTGTTTCTGGCCAGCATTTCAACCTATTTCACAGAGGCAGGAGAGAAAAGGAAGAACTATAAAAGAACCATAATATATGATTTTTTTAAAAGATTTTTTTTTTTATTTATCTTTAGAGGGGAAGGGTAGGAGAGAGGGAGAGGGAGAGAAAGGGAAATATCAATGTATGGTTGCCTCTCGTGTGTCCCCTACTGGGAACTGGCCTGCAACCCAGGCATGTGCCCTGACTGGGAATCGAACCTCGATCCTTTGATTTGCAGGCCCGCACTCAATCCACTGACCTACACCAGCCAGGGCCATAATATATGATTTTTTTTTACAAATACCCATGTAATTGTTAGTTGTGCTATTTTGAGAATTAATTTTCCCCAAACTTCACTCTCTTTAGCAACGTACTATCTTTCCTTTCCAATCTCTCTCTCTCACACATGCATACAATGCTTGCATTTTATTTACCCTGCTACCTAGAAAATCAAATCACTTATTTAAAAAAAAAAGTCAAATCAAATCACTTATTTTAAAAAAAAAGCAAGGAAAGGGGAAGATAAGAAAGGCAATTCAGGGGATCTTTCACAGACCTTGCATTTAAGCAACAGGAACAGAATGAACGAAGAGACAAAATTACGAAGGCAAAGGTCAGTAAGAAAAACTCAAAATTGAGTTGCTCCACAGCTATTTCCGATGGTTCGCAGAGGACCACACTTAGAAGACATTTTTACTTGGATGTCTCTATGTTCCCCTCGCAGGAAACTGCGCCCACTTTCACAAGGGAGGCTGGTGGTACAACGCCTGCGCACATTCGAACCTGAACGGAGTGTGGTACAGAGGAGGCCACTACAGAAGCAAGTACCAGGACGGGATCTTTTGGGCTGAATACCGAGGCGGGTCGTACTCCCTGCGAGCGGTTCAGATGATGATCAAGCCTATCGACTGACCGACGGAGACCGCCTACAACCGACCAGGAACGCTTGCACCGCTCAGTTCCTGAAAATGTACATTTCACATGCATGTTACTTTGCACAACTGGTTTCTGCAGATGCACTTGTTTAAGTGAATTTTGCCGTAACTATAAAACTATGAGTATAGTTTCATCTTCCCTCAATACACTACAGAAGATCATTAGTTTCCATAATCCCAGTTACTTTAAAAATTACGTTCAGTAAATGCAGGCAAAGTTTGTTTTCTAAAATGTAAATATTTGCCACAATGTCACACAAACCTTAGCTTTATTTTAAATCGAAACTGAATACATGGTTGAGACCTTTAACAATTTATTTAAAAAGTTTATGAGATTGCTCTAACTTCCAATGAAAAAATATTTTTAAGATTTCAGCCAAGTAGTACATTTTATTTATAAAAATATAGACAGGAAATTAGAGAAAACTCTAGTTTTGCCAACGGAAAATACATTTTGCATTAAATAAAAGTTATTTCAAATTGAATCTGTGCCTTTCACATGAAATGATTAAATTCTTGACAACATATTTTATGCCAATTTCCCCCAAGAATTAAGTGACTCACGGTATAAAAATACATTATTTAAAAACAAAAAATAAATGTAGGCAGTATTTAAATGGTCTACGTATAAAAACAAACATACAGATGTATTTTTAGTATTATGTTCATATGACTTTTTAAAAAATCCTCACCCAAGGATATATTTATTGATTTTAAAGAGAGGAGAGAGACAGACAGACAGACAGGGAGACAGAGGGAGGGAGAGAGATGAACGTGAGAGAAAAACACCACCAGCTACTTCCAGCAACACCCTGACGGGGATGAAACCCACAGCCTTTCGGTGTACAGGGCGACACTCCAACCCACTGAGCCACGGGGCCAGGGAAATATTATGTTCATATGATTTGCTGAACAAAATCTCCTTAAATGCATGGTATGTTGTTATATCAGCAAAATATTGGTATTATAAAAATGCAGAATGTTTATAGTAAGCCAATGGTCTAACAGATCTGAGTTATAACTCTAAGCTTATTTACAAATACTTTTCCTCCCTAACTTACTGACCTTCAGTAAGGAAAAAAAATAGTGGAAAAACCCTGTCACTATTCAAGTCAGAAAGCTTGGACGACTTTGCAAGCGTGACTGTGAACTTACTGGTGGGGCTAGAACAACTTCAAGTCACTTTTAGCTATTTCCCCAATGCTGGGATTCAGCAGCGTCCGAGCAGAATCCATGGGGGCTCGGCCCGTCCAAATTGGCAGCTGCATTTTACAGTGTGTACATCGTTAACCCATCTTTGCAACTGACAACTTTGTCACCGATGTTCTGAAACAACTTCCTTCTAGAAACATGTTCATTGCTTACAGCTGACCTGTCCTTAATTCACTTGTGAACTAAGTGAAAGTGGAAGTAATTTTAGAGAAATCTCACGAGATTTTTGCTCAAATGAAAAGAAAATCCAATCAGAACTGAAGACAGTCATTTATTTGAACAGCTCAAGTCCACCAACACGACCGAGGTTGTTCCTCTGTCACATCTCAAGATAAAACTTCCGGTGAGAAGTAAAGAGAACATCACAACCTCATCGTGGTATTATTCTTTGTTTCACCTATGCTCCTCTTAAAACAATCTTCAAGTACCTCCCCAACGCCAGAAACAAACCAAAACAAAACAAAACAGTGTAAGATTTGAGAGGGATTAGACATCTGATTACTATATCTAATCTTAATTAAATAATACTTTACCAGGGCATTCATTTATTGACAGAACTGTAGCATTTTGCTTGACCATCCAAAACTCAATCGAGACAAGTCTTAAGGAATTTTCACACAAGAGAAATGTTAGTAAAAGCAGAACGATGTAAAAGTCAGCACAAACTAGAAAATGGGCCGATGCTCAACTGCCCCGGCCCTGGGCCCACGCTGCTCTCCTCCGCCGAGCCGGCCGCGCTCTGTTCTGCAGGGTCGGGAGAGCTTCGGGGAAACTCACTCGAGTGCCCCGCCTGAGCGCAGGGAGAGGAGCAGCACTGTGGGGTGACCGGCTCGCATGCTATCACATATCGCATGCAGCTAGTAGGTGACCTCTATCACCTACTAGCTGGGCTACCCCGGGCAACTTACATACTCTTGCCTTCGTTTTCTTATGTACGGAATAGGGCTAACAACAGTACCTGGCTCATGTGATTACTGTACAATCAAAGGAGGCGGTACACGTGCTAAAACATTGACCACAACGCCTGACACAGGTAAGGGCTCAGTGGACTGTGGCCATCAGATCCACTGACCCCCAACCGGCGTTACAACCCTAACAGCCACGGCAGCTACTACGGCAGACAGTAAGGAGACTGAACCATAGGGAAATACAAAGAAAAACGAAGGCAAGGACAGCCACAGCAGGAATTCAGCCTAACGAGGACCTTGTGGGAGAGTAGACAGGCCACTTGTGTGGTGGGAAAAGCCCAACACCTAGCTCCTTCGCAGGTGACCTAGGAATGAAAGCGTGGTTGCCTTCCCCTCTGTAAGATTAAGCTATGACTTTGGAGCTGTTTTAGAGAAAGACTCTTTATGTTGGTTATTCTGAATAGAGGAAATAAAGCTTATTCTAAAAATGATTTGGACTCTGCCACACTCAATGAGAGGCCACCAATACCTGGGAAACTTGGCATCTCTGAGGGAGACTTTAAAACTTGAGATTTTGGATAATGCCAATATTAGACACCACCTGAAATTTAGGAGGTAATCTACAAATAAATCTGCAAATAAACATATCCTTAGGCTGCAGGCCTGGTGGAATATAAAGACCAGATTTTCAGTCTAATATCCACATGACTCCATGAGTCACGATATGAGAGCACGAATTCTTCTGGTGTCGTTTCCCTCAGGACTCCGACCCGTAATGACGTAAAAGGCCTGTAAAAGCTTCTGCAGTCATGATGATGTTTTAAATTACTTGGAAATCTGAACTCGTGTAAATAATACTATTTTTACATACTTAATAGCAAGTTACAGATTATTACACTGGAATAAGTGATAAGTGTTCAGTCTTTTATTTTAGGGTCTGTGGAAGATAGCCGAGTAAGAAAAGAGTGATTCCACTTACAATGACATGACCCCACCCGCTACCTCCAAAGAAGCCGTTTAAAAATAAGCTCAGTTTCCAATTTTATTAGTGGGATTAACAGCGATTAAGTTGTAATTCTACAGATAATTATAAGAAAGGCTGAGGAATGAACTCAAAATTTCGCTCTAAATACAGACTCCCAAAATATTGATGTAATTCTATAATCCTTTTCTGAACTACAGAATAATTACTTACAATGCGTATCTTTATAGCAAGTCAATTTAACCTCCCTTGTCTCAGCTTCTTCACTTGTAAAATATGAATAATAATATCACTTACTTAAAAAATTGTTCTTACAAACGAATTTACGTAAAGTACACAGCATCAGGCATAGAGTATTAAGTGCTAAATAAATATTAATTATTATTCTCCTGTTAAAATTTGCTTTAAAAATTATAAATTATTGAAATAGCCACAGCTGGAAATACCGCTGGCAAAGCTGTTGGAACTGGGGAGTTGGACTCTGTTCACGATGGCAATGCAGGTCTGCGTAGCTGCTGGACATTTTTTTTAAAAAAGAGATGGGCTCTTAGAGAAAAATGATGAACATGGAGAAAAAAATTGATGCAACCCCAGCCCCAGCCCTTTTCTGAAGTAAACTTCAGAAAATACATATACTATTAAAGAATGTTAGAGGAATCTTAAATACATAAAAAAGAATGAGGTAATGGAAAGTGGGGATGTAATTTTGGCTGCAGAAAAACCTAGGCTTGCTGCCACTTGGTCGGAGCTCATGCTCAGAGTCAGAAGAAAATGCCTGACCTGCTCCCCACTGTTTTACAACACGATGCAGAATCTAACGAGAAGAGTAAGGTGAAGCAAGCCACGGCGTACAGTGCTTACAAGTCAAAGCAAGGAAAATGGAACGAAACTCTTTAAACATTAAAAGCCAGTGACGTTTCTAAACCATTAGGCATTTTGAGATCGGTTCAGAGCCTTTTATACATTTAATCAAGTACAATTTTCCCAAAGGGGAAGGAAAAAAAAATCTCAAGCTGCAGAAAGCTTTGAACTTTGTTGAAATTACCTGAGTAAAAATGTGAATAAAAAGCTAGTATTTCTGAAAATACTTGTGCATAGGTTAATAGAAGTTTCTAAAACTAATACAAGTACAGAACCATATTTTACTGAGAGAGCAAGACAGGTTAAAAACTGCTGGAAAGTAAAAGGATCAGACAAAGTCTGAAGCTCCTTGTAAGTTTAGGCATGCTTCAAACATTTCGTTAGCGGTGACGACGAGGGCACCGCTAACGAGGCCTGGCGGTGACAGGGACCTCCTCCGAGACACAGGAGCTGGGCCAGACGACACGAGGCGGGACCACCACCACCCTGAGCCTTGGTTCTAAGGAGCTTCGAAGTCCCGTCAGGCAGGCACCCAGTCCATTTCGTTCCCTGCCATGCGGCTGGCACCAAGCATATAGCTAAGCAAACAACGGTCAGCCAGCCAGCGCACTGGAAGAAAACCGGTGGCCGGGAGGGCGTTGATGTCTGCACAAATGCACTGCACTGAAAACACATGAAGTTACTGGACAGATGGGAAAAGCCAGAAAAGGATCACTTACTTGACTTCCAACAAATTTTACCAAGTGCCTATTTTCGTTCTAGATGCTAAGGAGAAAGCCTTGGACCAAGTCAAAGACGGGCCTGCCCACCGCTGACGGGGGGTGGACAGATCAGTGCAAACAGCGTCATGGAAATAAAACGGTGCTTTTCAGAGCACAGGGACCGGAGAGGGCACTGCAGCCCAGAAGGCTAGGAGAAGGGTAGTTTTTCTCGTCTCAAAAAAAAAAGGCCTATTAGGAAAATCTATCATATGACATAAAAAATTAAGTGTGTGTGGGAGGGGAGCCCCCCCTCCGCCGCCCCCGGAGTGCGAGCCATACCTAGATACACCCAAACAAGGCATTCGTGCCCTCCCGGAGGGCGGAGGCTTACAAGAACGTCTCTGTGTCTACTTCGTAGAGAGCAATATACAGACCTGCGACAATGGACCCATCCCCAGAGTTTTAGGGAAAAAGGAGCTGCGAGTACACGACACACAGTGTATCTGAGTAGTTCTGTTTATTAATCACTGCACTGTTTTCACACGGACAACTGTAAACCTACCTTTGTCCCACTCTGTATGCTTTCTTTCCCAGAAAAATATAAGCTGGTTGAGCTACTGCATCTTCCAAAGTTATGTAAATAAAGTAGAACCGAGGCTAGAAAATGCATATGAGAGAATATCATGTTTCATACAACTAAATTATTTTTGCACAATGTTCTGCTTTCCTTTCTCTCCAGCAAAGCAGAGTGTTCCGTGCCAAATTCTTCAATAAGCCCCTTAAGATTGTTTTCCAATGACAAGGACAAATGAGTCCTGTTAATGATTTTCAGATTTAAAGCAATAATTCTCACATAAAACAATTTTTTCCTTGAGATTTGCCAAACTACTCCTCTCCAGAAAAACTGTATCCTTATTCTAAGAATTTTTTTTTTTTTTTTTTTTACTATATTGTCCAGGCTAATTTTTACCTTGAATGAGAACCAACAGAAGAGACAACTTTTCAAGGGATGATGAATTGAAAGCTAAGAAAACATTTCTACTCAGAATTTAATCCCCACTGAATCAGAGAGAAATCTGCCAGTGTCAAAATGACGAGTTTGTTGGTATAAACATCCCACGCCTCCTTTTTTAAGCTTCACAAAGAATGGTTGGTTTTGATCATGATTTTTCGGGGCAAAAACACTGTTACTTTGGGTCACATTCTAATGCTAAGACGCACAGGATGAGCCTTTTCCTTTCCTGTAGGAGCCGCCAGGTTCCTCTGGTGGACGTATTCTTGCCCTAAGAACCTCTGCAGGCAGAATGGATAAAGGGCAGCGTTATGCAGTTTCTGTAGGTTTGAAGAGGAAGAGTTAAATAGAAGCCACCAATCTGCATAATGAATATTATCTTTCAAATGCCTTCAGGGCAAGTTCTGTCCTATCGAATGCATTCCATCGTGGGAATGTTGACATTTTGGCAATCGTAGAAGGCCTAGTTTCTCATGAGCAGTAACTGATTCTAAAATCAAGACAAGTTAAATTAAAAAGCACCATCCAGACCCATTTTAAACTAGAACAAAATATGAACAAAGTAAACATTAACAGGATATATGCATCAACTATTGTTAAATCTTCACTCTTCAGAACACTTAGTACTGAACATCAGGAACACAAAAAAACCAAACCCCAGCTGTCTACGATGTAAATAAATCAAGTAGTCACAGCTGTGTAAGTTGAAAATTCTCCACATTTTCTTAAGCGTTTATGTTTTGATAGTGGAATACAGTAAATTTCATAAATGTACTATGTGCTATAAAATAAAGCAAAACTGTCCACACGTTAAAAAGATGATTTTCATGCTGGAAACCAGCTAAACTGAGTCACAGTAGTTTACGTCACAAATGTTTCATTTTCCTTTCACAAGTCACCAAACGTTTATGCCAAATGCTGGCCAATCACATCACGGTCTCAGATACTGCACAAACTAGTAGAGGGATGAATGGTTACGTGAAGACCACTAACACATAAAATGACGTAGATACTGAAGTGCGTATTTTCTAATTCAAGTTCTTTGCCACTTTCCCCTTTTTGGTTTCTAATTCCTGGGTAACTCTCAGAAACATGTATCTCATTTCAACAGAGAATATGAGGAGATGAGGCGGAGATTTCCAGCAAAAGCCCCCCGGTTTCCAGGGTGGGGGAGCGGTGTAGACCAACAGCCCCCAGCCTGTCTGGCACCACGGGCCAGGTCGCTTGCTCGCCCGCTGCTCACCTCCGGCTGTGCGGCTTGGTTCCTACCAGGCCATGGGCTGGTACCTGACTGTGGCCCAGGGGGTTGGGGACCCCTGGTGTAGACAATGCTACACTGAGCTAGGAGATAAGATGGGGATCTGGTTTAGAGGAACGGGAAAGATGATGAATTTACTTCTGGACGTGCTAGTAAGAGTGACCTACGGGTATCTTATACCACCAGTACCTGAGTACCCAGGGTGTCCCTGGGCCCCAGGGATTACGGACAGGTAGAGAGACAGGTCCAGTCCAGATGTGAGAGTCACCAGGGGGTACGCAGAGCAGGTCTGAAGGAGACCACTCCAAATGAGTGGGAAGAGCAGGAAGAAATGTGGACTGACACCTCTAGAAGAGCAGATTTAAGAGCAAGGCAACGAGGAAGCAGTAAAACAAAAGCCTGAAGTATACAGCAGGTAAACCAGGAGGGACTGGTGCGAGAGTGGAGAATTGTAAGAAGCAGAAATAACTCGTACCAACCTCAGAAATTTAGGATGAGGCCTGAGAAATACTTACGAAATGCTCCAACCAGGAGGTCAGCGGTGACCTGGTTGGGAACATTTCTGCGAGTGAAGAGGGAGACACCAGCGTGCTAGGCAAAAACGAAATAGCACGGGAAAGGAACAGGAGGAATGGGGTTTCCTTCCTGGCTCAGGCAGGAAGTGAAGGAGACCCAAACGGTGACAGTGAAGGAGAGGGTTCTGGGTCATGAGAACATACACGACCGAAGAGAACTGAAGAGGAGGCATCCATTGGGGACTGAACGGAAGACACGGGGAAGACAATGGTTTAATGTTTTCTCCACACGAACTTCCTTCTGCACCTCGTCATTTGTCTCCTTTGCTTTCACCCACAGAAGTAATTACGGCGTTGGCTTCAGGGACCAGGGCTAGGAGAGCGCAGGTATGTTCTTGGACAGAAAACCTTTCCAGATTCCACCAAACTGCAACCACGCGAGTGGTTTTCTCCTCTTCTACCCAGCGGTGCGCCTGTGCACGCGCACACAGACAACCTCAAATCCCTGCTGAGGTCTCCACTGTGAAAAATGTGAAATAAAGACCCCTGACCTAGACGACACAGCACAAGGATGTATGTTATTTTGCCATTTTCTACAGAAAAGAATCCCTACCTCCTTTCCCGAAGGATACAAATTACGGATTTCGATGAAAATATTTCAATGAGAAAAAACATAATCCTAGAATTAGCAAATTTCAGAATGAGAGCTAGCATGTATAATTGGAAAGATGCTAGGTCAAGGCTTCAGATCAAGGGTCTATCAGTAACCAGGTTTTAGGGCTATGAGCCCATCTTCCACCTTCCGAATACTGGTTTTCTCAAATGCAGAACAAACGAGTTAGAAGAGATCGCTGTGGTCCCAACCAGCCTTAAAAAGAACATGATTCTGGTCCCGTGTGTGCTATTTCTAGGTAAAGACAACAAGGCTCGAAGAAGACAACTCAGCACCAGCTGGTGTGGCTCAGTGGACTGAGCGCCGGCCTGTGACCCGAGAGGTCGCCGGTTTGATTGATTCCCAGTCAGGGCACAGGCCTGGGTTTTGGACCAGGTCCCCAGTTGGGGGGCATGCGAGGGGCAACCAATCGATGTTTCTCTCCCTCTCTTCCTCCTTTCCTCCCTCCCTCTCCTGCTTTCTAAAAAATAAATAAATAAAATCTTTAAAAAGAGAGAGAGAGAGAGAAAGAAGACAAGTCGGTGACTTGAAAAGTTAGTGCGGTGGTACCATCTGGGAACTCAGGGTTGCTGACTTTCAGTCTCATGTTCTTTATGCTACACAAAGTTTGAAGATACTGATGGTATTTTTAAAATCCTCTATTCCTCCTCTCCCCCAAATTACATTTTCAAGAACTGGCACAGCCAAGGCTACGGTGGAAAGTGGGTAAGTGCAGAAAGTCTCTCCCAACAGCCAGCTCGAGCCTCTCCAGAGCGCTCGGGCTCACTAGGGCCCCCGAGCTGTTTACCAAAGAAACAGGGCCGTCCCACATGGTTCTAATTAATGAGCTCAGCTCCGCTCTGACAAACGAAGGCTGATGCTCCATACCAGCTGAGGATGTCAAAGATGACACGGAGGCATGTCCCGAACAAATAACAGGCTTTTTCAATTACTTTCAAAAATAGCTATTGGAAAATCCAGTATGAGTAGTTATATAAAAGACAGAGTGGAGATGGGAGAAAAATAGGACATTAGAAAGAAAGAAATGTTTATCATTTGATTACTCTCTATACAGGATCAAATCAACTTAGTTTATGCCAGATACTACACCATGTAGAGTGTTTCATGTATGTAAATTTACACACATACTTTAAAGGAGACAGTTTGAGCTTCTTTCATTCAAACGCCTAACAAAGCATTATTCAGATTTTGTTGAAAATAACCTTGTAATTTTGTTGTTTAAATACTTCTTGGAATTTATAAACACTAAAAAATAGGGTAAAGAGATAAACCTTTACTCAAGCGATATGATAAAGAAATTACACATCTGTATGTCTTAGCATTAAGCTAAACTCCCGCAGCTAAACAACTCACTTTGTCCAAAAAAATGATAACACAAACATTCACTAGATTGCTTTTTCAAAAATATCTGCCAACTACATAAAATATAAACTGGTGATGTTAAAAAAAATCCAATAAATCTCTTGATCAATTTCTTTTGTTAATATCGAATAGTTTTACAGCATCAAAGTTCACGGCAAACTACTGTTTTATTCTTTAAAAGCATTATTAAAATAGCTAGAATGTATTGTTTTACCATATGGTCCATCTTTAAGAAAAAAAATGATAGTCTATTAGAAAAACCCTTAAGGGCAAAAGGCTAATTTAATAAAAAAAAATACACTCCCAGAATAAGGTAATATATTTCCTTTAGTCAATGTTTCAGCTTAATACTCTCAGTCATTTCCTCAGCAGCCACAAACACTCTTCAAACATCCTGAGTTCCATTGAGCAGAGCGATGCCCAAGCACCAAGAACACACGGACGTTAACTCACCTAAGTAGGGAATGCAGGGCGTCATCTTTAAGCTACTTATGTAGTCTCGGAGTCTTTTGTAGTTATCTTCTTTACTCATGACATACTCTAACTTTTCAAAGGTGGTTTTGTCTTTTCGACTTAGTAACTAAAAAACAAACAGAAAAGCCTAAGTTATTGCCAAATCCCATTTCGTTATAGCAAAGACTTGAAGTTGTGTTGCATTTACTGTCAATGTGAATTCCAAAGGTATTACCTTCTTTAATTATTTTCGGTAATACATAAATTACAAAAATCAGACGTGTCTATTAAGATAATAAACCCGAATCTATTAACTATAAAACATAATCACTTGCATGTACATAAAATCATTAAGTAAATTATCACACATTATTGCCCCTCTTTACTGTTTTAAGCGGTTATGCAATTTCTGTTGACGAGCTTCTCTTGACAGAGCTAACCAGGGCCGCAGCATCTGCAGACTGGGATTTACGAGTCCGGCTCTGACTCTCTCCTGTGACCCCTCTGACCGGTGCTGCATCACACAGAGTTGAACAATCAACTGAAACTGGTTTAAGAGGCCCGAGGGCAGACTTGCTTTGCGTGCCCTCTGAAACGCAAGGTGATAACCAAGGAGAGTAGGAGAAAAGCAAGGTCAGGCACCCAGGTGACATTCACTAAAAGATTCAGAAAATATTTTTCAAGTATTTCAAAGACTCTGGAAAAAAATACGTTTTCTTCAAATATATGAAGCTGCTATTTCATTATGATGAAATAATATTTCGCTTTATTTATAACATGAAATATTAGTGTCCTTTTGTAGCCTGCTAAACACTTCCAATAAAATTCTCCTCTACTTCTCTAATGAGATTCACAGAAAAGTCTGCGTGTTAATTCAGAGATGAGCGGACTGAGAGTCAAGGTGACCACCGTGTCAGCAAGGAGCAGAACATGCTGACGTTCTCAGTCACCCACTCACGGAGATGCAGGTCCCTTGCTTTCGGGGCTTAAGCTGGTGCTGGAGACAGAGAGAATCCTGACCCTTCATGGACCCTTCTTTCTAGTACGGCAAGTACAGAGTTGAACTGATGTAAGAATCTATTTTTCAATAGGCTCCAAGATGCAGATTATCTCTAGATAATCTATCAGAAAAGTGTCTGACCAGTATTCCTTCATCTTTAAAACACAAGATTTCAAAGAGCCCCTTTGCTTTAAGGTTTTATAGACATTCCATGATCTCAAACAGTGGTTTCCCAGGCTTTTCGCTGGCCCTGCTTCAACACACTTGATTAGCATTTTCAGGATCAGGTGCAGACCTCCGCTCCCTGTAAGTCTAACCATCCCTCTCTCCCCCACATAGCGCAGCATTTGGGTGCCTGTGCAGTGTTGTGAGGCCGCAGGGACAACAGTAACCTACGTCAATCACTCAAAAGCTTTGGTGCAGCATCAGGAGAAGCAAATTACTTGGAACGCAACTGACCTCGCCACATCTGAAACACAAAACTGTGCTGAAGAACGACAGGGTCTAAATATGTGGGAAAATAACGTGTTTTGCAATTTTCATGATCAATCAATAACCAGAGGAAAGTGATTCAGTGTGGTGTGGGGTGGCAGGGACTTGTTTCCAGAAGACTCTCTGGAGGAAGGACACAGGTAAAAGACTTAGGTAGATGTTGAAACAGGGATTTCCTAGCGATGGCTCAGAAACACTCATCCACACAGCCCAGGAGCCACAGCCGTTGCTGAGAAGTCTCGGGTTTCCTTTACTTCCTTTCGAACGTTTGTCTGATCTTCCCAGCGCGATCCCTACAACGTCACTTCACTATATTCCTCCTTCCAAAGTCTGTCACAAGACTGACTCTGCACGCGTTAGGTGCCTCGCTGGCCAAGAGCATGACAACGGGGGGCCGCTCTGCCGGTCTCGGTGGGGCGTGAGGGAGGGGCTTCACGCGTTCCTGGCCAGACCGACCGTTACGGCCACTTGAAAGAAACAGTCTGCTTTGGGGAAAAAGCTGGGCGACTTCTGCTCCTGTCTATCACCGTAAGGAACACAAGGCTCCCAGATCACCCCTTATCACCTCGACTGGTGTCCCCACGTAGTACGTGTGCACTTGTGGCAGTAAACTGCGTTTACCTAGGACCTCGGATGCAGACCAATTATAATTCTTTGTTTATGACACTCACTTATCCTCGGTCCCTCATGGGACTCTTGTCAAACTGACGTATTTTTTAAATTTTATAACAAACACATATGCATCTACCTTCCTAAGAACTGCACACCAGTAACACGTACGTACGCTCCTTCCATAGCCAATCCCTTTAACTATCTTTAAGAGGTAACCAGGAGCCACGATCCTGAATTTTGTGTTTATCATTCTCTTAAATGTCATTAGATCTTTGACTAAAGAATACCATACCATTGATATAGTCTTTGGCAGTTGCTTCATTGACTGGACATTTTTAAAAACTGTTGTTCTATTACAGTTGTCCCAACCCTCTCCTTAGTGGACTGAGTGCTGGCCTGTGAATTGAAAGGTCACCGGTTCGATTCCCAGTTAGAGCACGTGCCTGGGGTTCAGGCCAGGTCCCCAGTTGCCAGCATGTGAGAGGCAACCCATCCATGTATCTCTTGATGTTTCTCTCCCTCTTTTCCTCCCTCCCTTTCTCTCTCAGAAAAAGAAATAAATAAAATCTTAAAAAAGGAAAACCTCCAACAACTGCCCTGCCATCACTCTCAACCAACGACCAAGCTTCTTAGTCTGAAGAAACGAGGCACCCGGAGACCTGCGAAACCCCACCACCAAACCCTCCAACGTGGCTGCGCCGAGAGCCAAAAACGTCCCTTCACTCCTGCCAACGTGGGCCGACTGCTCCTGCTCCACTAGACTCCTGGGTCTCGTTTCCTCTCGCCTAATCGAGGGCGTCACAGGAACAACCCCTCGTTCTCCTACCCGTCCCCCCCTATGAGATCACTGCCACCAGAACAAACACACCGTCATGGAGACCATCTCCAAAACAAAACAGAATTCCACAAAGCTTTGGTCTCACATTCCCCTCCGGCTACTGCCAGATTTCTCTGCTACACACCTCCTCCCGGCCCTTCAGAGCAAACTCCTCAAGTAGAGTCTTTGTATTTGCTGTCCCAATTTTCTCTGCCATTCCCTCAGATCGAATCAGTCCTTCACCCCACCACTGTACCCGAACCGGCCCTCTTCAATCGCCAGATCCAATGGTCGCACCAAAGTTCTCACCCTGTTCAATGTATCAGCAGCACCTGACACAGGCTACCGATCACTCTTTCTTGAAATAGTTTCTTTACCTGACTGTGGAAACCTTCTCCTAACTATGACATTTCCTGTAGCAATGCCCCATTTTCCCAAAATTAAACCTTGGACGGTTCCAGGGCTTCTCATCTATGCTCATGCCTCAGGTGATCCTATCCTACCCATGGTTTAAATACTGTCTTTATGCTGCTGATTACAAAAGTATTTCTATAGCTCCACCTGCTCTCTTAAACTCCTACGGCTAACCCTGACCTTACAGCCTCACACAGGTACTATCAGCCAACTCCAGCTTGGAATGTACAAAATGGAACCTGCTCCCGATCCGCCCACACCTCCACGGTAGACAGCATCTCTGGGACCTGGCTCCACGCCCCCTCTCTGCACTGGCCTCCTACCAGCGACCACTCCCTGGCTTACGCACTGTCGACACTGACCGCCCTCCTCCTGTTCTCTGAGCGACGGCAGGGCCTTCGTACTGGCTACCACCACTGGGTGGAATGCTCCTTCCCAGACATCCACATGGAAGGTTCTCTAAATCCCTCCAGGTCTCTACCCAGCTGTCACTTTAAATTAGAGACTCTCTTGCAACACACTATGTGCAATACTTCCCTGCTTTCCTTTTTATTCCATTTACTTTGCTTTATTTTTCTTCAGAGCATTCATCACTATTTATGACACATCACTCATTGATTCCCGGTTTATCTTCTCCCAGCAGAACGTCAGCTAGCTAAGAAGGGGCTGCCTCTGTAACTCACTGTTGTACATCAAGCAATTACACAGTGCCTGGCACAGTGCGGAATATTTTAAAATTTAATATAAACACCAAACACTTTATTTATATCAATAATGGAGCTGTCACTAAATTAGAAAGAAATCTTTTCCATGCAAATACATGAGAGAGACAATAACAATATCTTCAAGGAAAATAAAAATTAACTCAAGGGAAATGTATCTCATTTCTAAACCACAACATAAATCAGAGTATAATTCTCTTCCATAAAACTTCAAAGATGGAATTCATAACTACGTCTTCGTAATCATTTCCATTCCTCCATGAAATTCAAATTAAGGAAAGAGAGTAAGGCCATCATTATTAAAAACAAATCTCAAAGCAGGAAAACCCTTCACCCAGGTGTTTCTAAAACACAAATAAAATACAAAGAGGCCTGGAGCTCTTCCACGCTAACATTTTTCCAGCACAGAAATCGACCCCGGTTTTCATGGGAAACATCTGTCTCTGCCGACACTGTGCAAAGTGAAAGCAACACGAGGCTAATCGAGAATAGTTCTATTATAGTAATTTAAAAACAGAAACTTTTTACATTGAGTCATGCCTTTGTCCCAGGATCTGAAGACTACACTAATCCTTTGTACAACATAGAATAAACAAAATCTGTCCTCTTTAACATTAAAGAACAGTGTTAAATATGAGCAGATTTAATTCAATGTAAAATTTTACTTACACAAACCGAAACAAAAATACCTAGGAAGCTTGAAGCCAGTATCATGTTCTCAAAGACAAAAAATTTGCAGAAGTAGGATTTGCACCCTGTCCTTGCCGAGGTGACAGGACCGAGTGTGACGAATGCAGCATCAGCATGTGGAGCAACGCTGCCCAGCGCCGTGCTAACACTCAGCTTTGCTGTCATCCCCAAGGAAGAAAACCAAGACTGACCGACTAAAAACCAACGGAACTACCCCGGCTGGAGTGGCTCCGTGGACTGAGCGCTGGCCTGCGAACCAAAGGGTCACCGATTCGATTCCCCGTCACAGTACATGCCTGGGTTGTGGGCCAGCTCCCTGGTGGGGGGCGTGTGAGAGGCAACCATACATTGATGCTTCTCTCCCTCCCCACCCTCTCTGAAAATAAATAAATAAATAAACGAACAAACAAATAAATAAAATCTTTAAAAATAATGGAACTCTAAGTCGGTATACTTTTTGAAACTTAAAAAATTTAGATTTTCCTCGAACTTTCCAAAAGCATATCTTTACATGATTAAACAAGATTTTTGTACTTATACTTTCCCATCCGTAAACACGAAGGGCTGTACTGTCTAGATGCTTAAAGAGGTTCGGCAAACTGACTTCCGAGAGGGCAGAAACCAAGCACCAAGCTGTAATTTACCCCAAAACTGTCCGACAAGGCTCGTGAAACATTTAAGGAGAAAGAAAAATGTGGGTTTCAAAGAACAGGGTACAAAGTAATTAAAAAATCCTCATCCATCATCCTGATACGAACTGCAGTTACCAAGCGCTGCAAAAGAAACTGGCACATCTCACTTCCCACAGGAACGCTATCCGTTCACTCATATTAAGAAGCAGTACTCACCGCCCAGGTTTTCGTCAACCTAAAAATCGGGGCGCTCTGCAAGCCCGAAACCACCGCCATGAGCGCGTGGAGGTTATTCAACTCGTACAGTTTCTGAGGATTTAAGAAAAAGAGAAGGAAGGAAAAATAAGCAGCATGAACACAAAACAATGCGGGATTAACAAGAAGTAAACTCTGGGCAGCAGGAGTGTCCAGGGCTCATCATCGCCCTTACTGCCGAGGCTTGTCTTCAGAGCACCCACCGTTTTACGTCAAGTTGCTTTTGGTCCCCAACAGAAACCCCACGTTCTAACCTGGTATTGGCCGATCCACCTCTTGCTGGGGAATACATTAAGAAAACCAGACTTACGGCTCATGTCAAGTTTACCAGGTACGGTCATGCATGCTGGAGTCCTGCAAGCAGTCTTCTTAACTACTTGAACTCCTAAAACTACTGCAAAGTAGTTTTTAGGAAAAACTACAATATTACTGGGCCTATGTCTTATGATTCAAGTTTCAAGAAAAGGGTCTGTGCCCAGGATCCTGGTCTGGTTTCCCACGCGATGGCCCCGCTATTCCGGGCCTCGGGTTCACACCTGCTTTCTTCACTCCTCCTCCACTTCCCGCTTCCTCTGGCCCGAACCCCCAGCCTCGGGTTCCTCGCTCTGCTCTGACATTCACCTGCGTCCCAGGAGCAGACCTGGCTTTTTACAGTGTCCTTGCGGAAAACTTGTGCCTAACAAGAGGTCCCGTCAGTTTGCCAACATATCTACCTGACAGTCATCGCTCGTGTTCCAGACTTCTTCCTACTACGACAAGCTTACAGTCCAGTGGCCCCATCTACAAATAAGTCATTTAAAACTGGCCTCACCCAGCTCAAGAGCCTCCAAGGCAAAAAGCCTGTTCTGAACATTAGAACTAAGGAAAGGGAAGGGGTTCTGTTCTTCTGGAAAACTCAGACTAGTACACCATCTTAACTCAGGTCTCAAAGTATTCCCGTAAAGTTTCAAGAAATATGAACTCAAGTGAGAAAGAAAATGAGAAGGAAAATGAAAAAACACAAAGAAATAAGAAGTCACAAACGGAGAACAACATCGGGTATGGCCCTCAAATAAGTGAATATTAAATACGAAGGTACTATCCAGAATGCAATGTAAAGCCAAAGAGTTTCAAAAAATGTAAAATAAGAGACATGAAAGGTACGGCAAAAAGGCCATTATTTATCTAATTTAAGTTAGGAGATAGTAAAAAAAATCATGGAGTAGAAACAATAGTTGAGATGGCAGGTTATTTTCCCAAATTACTGAAAGACACTAATTCCTAAGGCCAGGAACTCAAGGAATCCCAAGCAGAGTAAATAAATTAAAAAAAAAACAAACCCGTGTAAGTCTGAAATAGCATTTTATTATTTTGTCTGGATGCTTCTAGACAAAATAAAATAGAGCTTTAAGAAAGGATACTTAAGAAGGCTGCCAGAATGATCATTCATAGAAATTATGAACTGAAATCCATAATTCATACATATTATATATTAAATTTACTCCAGATTAAATACTGAAGTATAAAATCGAAGCTATAAAACTTTTAAAGGTTAATTACAAAAGCATTTTTGATATTCTCGGAGGTTAGGGTAGGCTTTCTTAAATAAGATATCCTTAAATACGACAATAAAAATTAAAGATGAGTAAGTTTTATTACTAAGCTGAGAACATCTATATGAAAAGACAACATGAAAAGAGTAATGATAAGACAAGCTATAAACAGGAAGATGTATGCAAAGTATGTAATACAGAACTAGAAATTACACCCCCCCCCACACACACATGCACACACACTCCTATAAAAATCAAGAGAAGACCAACATCATAACAGAAAATTGTTCAAAGATCTTGGATAGACATTTCAGGAAAGAATACCTAAGGGGCCAAAATAGAAAAAAAGTTCATCGTCATCAGTCAATGAACGCTATGGGTCTAATTGTCGCTCTTTGAAGGTAACTTGTCTTTTCTCTGTATTTCTAGGGCTCCACTTTCCCCTGAGTACCAAGAGACTCACACGAGAATCCTTTTTAGCAGCAGTGTTTGTAACAGCAAAAATCTGGAAACTGTCCAAGCAAGCTAGAATATACTGAACAGTCTGTGGTGTAGGAGAACAACAGAATACAACAGAGATACACCCCAAACCGTTCAGTAACACTGCTGAGGATAAAAAACAAACACCCCCCCCGAAAAAACCCCAAACAACAACAAAAAAACAAGTTATGAAAGTATTATGGAACAATTCAATTTAAGTAAAATTAAAAACCATACACAGCAACGTGCTATTCGGGGACACACACACACACACACACACACACACACACACACACAGTACAACTATAAAAAAACAAACGGAGTTTCGGTCAGGTCAGGGCAATGCCTCTGAGAAAAGGCACAGGGGAATTCAGAGGGGGCAGCGGGCACAAGGTTAACCACTGTCATTCTTTTGATACCTTAAGTGTATTTTATAAATACTTGATTGTGTCTACTGATAATTAGTTTTAGGCTATAGTACCCAGTTATTTAATCAAACAGTAACCTACGTGTCACTGTGAAAATAGTTCGTAAACATGGTTAGCATCGACACTTAGTTCATACTAATCAAAAGATCGCACTCTATCATCAGGTTGGGTGCATCTCATCAGTTAAACCACCTTTGTGGTAAAATGAGGTTTCCTACAGAAGAACTCCTGCCTCAGGTTTGAGGCTAGCCTCCCGCCCTACAGACATCAGACTTGCCACCCCACCCCCCTTCCCCCAGGAGCCAATTCTTTAAGTCAATTCATACATTATATATTTATATGTTTTTTCTGTTTCCAGAGAACCCTGACAACCTCTGAAAGGAGAGAAAGACCTGCCAGCTTTATAACAAACTGAATACAGAAGGCAGAGAGTCAAAACAGAAGAGTGTAAGAAACAGTGGTAAGACAAAAAGTTATGAATTCAGGGCTTGGGATAAAAGCAAGCACAGTCAAACATAACTCAGAGTTGAAGAGTCTGAACTGGAGTGAAATGATTATTTGATGAGATGGATAATAGCAGGTTTGATGGGCAAAATTTGGTGGTTTTGAGTGGAATATACGAGCACATAAAAAACTAACAAAAATACCAGAAAACAATAATGCAAATTCATAATCTATGGTGAAATGTCACAAACTTCTATTAGCTAAAACCCAATATTTATCTAACTTACCACCAAGAATGTTTTTAGAAATTTTATGACACTTCTACAAAATGTCAAATTTTAGAAGGCTAGTTCTGCCACCTAGTGCCACAGAATCTTAGAATACAATTGCTCCGTGTGCTCAAGGAAAACGGGCAAGAAGGGTCACTTACGATAATTGCAATTTTATAATAACTACAATACTTACAGTTGGTGAAATGGTATCCTCATTTTATAGCATCTTTTTTCATTCGTAAGTGAGCTAAGTTATATACTTATTACAAGAATAATAAAGAAGGTGGCTACAAATACACACCACTTTTTAGTGAACTTAACGTAAATTTGGAGTTGTTACAAGTTTGAGTAACATCTTGGTGCCCTCTCTCGGAATGTTCTGTTCCTTTCTCCTCTCTAAGTTCTGCCTGCCCTTGAGACTCACATTCCACTTCCCTTGCTGATCAATCGCCTGTCCCCCACAGTAACTATGCAATCAGCATACTTGGTTAACATCCTCACTCATACTGCTCTTTTAAAACCGAAGTCTTATCGTTCCCCACATGGTTGGCAGAGTTCTCTATTTCAAAAGTAAATAACTGATACGTATTCGACTTAATTCTACAAGGCCTTCTCAATCACCTGCAGAAGATATATTGCAAATATTTAAATAGTGGACTTCACCATAATCTGACCTCTTTATTCAATCAAACAAATCATACAATTCAGCTATTCTAAGAAATGGGGAAAGATATAAATGGGGAGGAAGGAAAACAATAAAGGAAAAGGCAGAGAAAACAGCATCAATTTAAAAACTGACTTTTATTAATCAGTGGGTCTTACTTTCTAGCATTAGAAAATAGTAAATAAGTATCACAGGCAAATATTCACAAAGATTGCTGAATAGTTGAACTCAAAAACAAAATCACAAGTTTTTCTTACCTTAGCAGTTTTAATATAGTGGCTCAAAACTTCTGCTCTAATTTTTAATGTTTGAGCATGAAGAATCTCTCTGACAACCCAAAAGCTTACCTGCAAATAAAAATAAAAAATAGTTGAATGGCAAGATTCTTTACTCACTTGGACCAAATTAGTGACAAGAGCTACTTGAAGAACCCCCTGCAGCTGTTTGAAAACAACACTTTCTCCCTCCTTGGATTCACCACCAGGACACAACCAATCTTCAAATGTCGCACACATGTCGTATCTATAGACAGATATAGATGTGCGTGCGTGTGCACCCACAACATAAACACATCACTACTACTTTTGATTTTTGAAGGAAAAGAGCTAAGAAAATGCAATAAAACCAGGGTGATGCAACAGGAGCACTACATAAATACAGTTTTCTTTTGCTGTGCTGTCAACACTTTGGCAGAACCGGGTAAGCTCTAAGAACAGACCCTGGAAAACACGCTACTTATGGCATGTCGTTCTGCGGATATGCCGTCCCACGCCGCCGTTTGTTTACACCGAGCAGAATCCTAAGTGTGAAAAATCCCAAGTATGGTTTTCTTGGTATGAATGAAGTGAAATAAAATATTGTAAAGAAAAACAAATGCGAGTCACTCTAAATTTAAGATTATATTCTCAAAAGAGACCTTCCAGGCAAGAAGGGGCTGGAAAGAAGTATTTGAAGTCTTGAAAGGCAAGGACCTACATCCAAGATTGCTCTATCCAGCAAAGCTTTCATTTAGAATGGAAGGGAAGATAAAGTGCTTCTCAGATAAGGTCAAGTTAAAGGAGTTCATTATCACCAAGCCCTTATTATATGAAATGTTAAAGGGACTTATCTAAGAAAAAGAAGATCAAAAATATGACAGTGAAAAGGCAGCAAACTCACAGCTATTAACAACCACACCTAAAACAACAACAAACTAAGCAAACAGCTAGAACAGGAACAGAACCACAGAAATGGAGATCACATGGAGGGTTAGGAACAGGGGACTGGGAGGAGGAGAGAGGGGGAAAAGGTATAGAGAATAAGTAGCATAGACGGTGGGTAGAAAACAGACAGGGGGAGGGCAAGAATAGTGTGGGAAATGTGGAAGCTAAAAAACTTATGACACATGGACATGAACTAAAGGGGGGGAATGTGGGTGGGAGGGGGTGTGCAGTGTGGGTGGAGGGGAATGATGAGGATAAATGGGACAATTGTAATAGCATAATCAATAAAATATATTTAAAAAGATTATATTTTAAAAATTATGCAGTGTTTTCTAATTCAATGAAACCACACTCATGATTTCTTATAAAGGACATGAAAAAAATCATTAGAAGGTGGAGTAGATCTGTAACATGACTACATGTTCTATGCTGGTGGAGACGGTTTGCTTATCACACAGCGTAACATGTATCTAACATTTTAATGCATGTGCAATGAAAATAAAATCAGAGCACTAACTGCTGCTCAAATTTATACAAATCTAAAACAGGGTGTAGTTAGAAATCTTAATGCAAAAGATAATGCTACTAACTCAGAATTCTTCACTATTTTTTGTGAGAAGTGTCAGATTTTACTTGCAATTTTCATCAGTAAACTGTCAAAATGTATATATTTTATAAATGCACAGGTGAAAGTAAAATGTATATATTTTATGAAGCCATCTTCATATCTGTTTCTATATTTAAGCTATTAATGGCAATAATATCCCTGATTCTCATTAAGTTTACTTCTAAATATATCAAAATGTTAATTTTGGATATTTCAATAACAACCTTGGCAATTATCTGTGAATGCAATCTCAACTGCATGATCGCTAACTTAATTAAATTTAATGTCAGACAAATACTATGGTGATTTTAAAACATGACCACAGCCCTGGGTGGTGTGGCTCAGTGGACTGAACGCTGGCCTGTGAACCAAAAGGTCGCTGGTTTGATTTTGTCAGGGCACATGCCTGGGTTGCAGGCCAGGTCCCCAGGTGGGGGTGTGCTAGAGGCATCGCACACACTGATGTTTCTCTCCTTCTCTTTCTCTCTCCCTTCCCCTCTCTAAAAATAGATAAATAAAATCTTTAAAAGAAAAAAAAAACATGACTACAAATTCCTCTCCTTGAGAGCTGGGGTGGGTGTCACCTCTTACTGACCCGTACAGGCTCCAAGTGCCTGGATGAGTGAGGATTAAAGAACCTGACGCTGACTTCCAGGACCAGGGCACAGCGGGACATCCTCTCTGGGTCCCTAGGCTCCCGTGTAGGAAGCCCAAGGACACTCAGACCCCCCTGCTGGAAAGGCTAAGTGTGGGTGCTCCCCAGCCGACGGTCCCAGCTAAAGCCAATCCCAGCTAAGAATACTGGCCCAGAATGACCAGTACCAAGAGGCTGTTTAATAAATTAACTGGACTTAAAAAGCTCTTTAGGCCATTGAGACAAAAAGAGAAAGTCATTTTTTAGGAAAAGAAAATTTAATCATCATCAGATTTTTCAACAGCAAGGCTGCTCTGTCAGAAAATCATTGAGTACATATCAAATATAATTAAAACAAAAAGAAAATTTTATACAGAAAACAGGCACAGCTGTCAATATGTAAGAACTCAGGAAGCATCGATCCAATGAGTCCTTCCTAAGTAACCTATGAGAATGAGCTTCGGACAACCAGAATGGCTGCAGAAGTATAACATAAGGATGGTTATATCAAATATACACTTATTCATAGAGCCAAGAGAAAATAAGGGTTAAAAGAGAGTGAGTGCATTATACAACGTCTACATGCTCAGATAATATATAGCGCAATTAGAAAAGACAGAACACCGGCAAAGCACGTCTTTGGTTGCAGCAGAACTGCTGGTCGCAGCAGTATTCCGAGATGTTGAGCAGGAGGAAGTGAGCAGGCGAGTTCCAGGACACTGCCTCGCGCCCAGTGTTCCTACGGGAACTCTCTGAACTGCCTTCCCAGCTGTTCCAAGTCTGAACTGAGAGGCAGAGAGACTCAGACTGGATTTGAAACAGGAAGACCCGACTGTGTGCTGGCTACGAGAGATTCCTTTTTGAAAATAAAGATGCAGACAGGGTCCCTCTAAAAGACTCTAATTCACTGCTTCGGATGCCCTGTGACTGTCAGGAAGAACAGACAGAGTGACGGGATGACGAGGTAACGAAGCTTCCGTAGGACCAGTTGTGATCTGGAATAAGGATAAGAGCTTTTGTACATGGTGATATATTCGACTCGGCAACTTTTGGCTTACGTAAGAATAATCTAAGTGCTTAAAATCTACAGTGTCAAATTTGTGGGTATTGTAACACAATGTATTTATGGCAAAGAGAAAACTTTCATTGTGATGATGAATTCTAACTACCGCAGAAAATTTTTGAAAACAACTGCTATACAGCTTAAATACGGACTTCAGCAGGAAGACATGCTTGCCTTAAGCCCCTGTTAATGATTTCATCTAAGTTTAAAAAACTTGAACCCATTTCCATTTAGGGGCATAGAGTGAGCCAAGGAACCTAAGAAACTACTGGCTATAAACATATAGAGATGCTGGGTTAAAGATAAACTGTTTTGCTAAAGAAATATATATCTAACTTGTAAGGAAAAGAAAGGATTTCCCTACAGGCCAAAAACAAAAAAGGAAATAAAGGCAAAGCAGTAGTTAAAAGAAAAGATGTCCTTTCAGTGACAGGGGCTTAGAATTTAATACTCCTCCAAAAACGTAATACAAGGTCTCCCAGCTCTACCCTTCCCCCTCCATTAGCATCTAAGGGATCTCGGGAGGGCTCCACTCTTGGTGGAGGAGAAAAAACAAGGCTTTCATAAGAATGTATGACCTGCCCTTAGTTGGATTTCGAGTTTAAATTTTCACTACAGAGAAGTACAGATGTTCCCGAACCAAAACATTTAACATAAAGAATAGTCCTACGTCTGTGACGGCCCCTGGTACCAGCAAAGCAAACAAAAAGCCTCTCGGAAGAGATACACCCTCAACCTGGGCAGCGGCAAAGTGCCCACAGGTAAGGCTTAAACAGACTGAGATCTCCATCCAAAGGTACAAAATGCTTAAGAAAACAAACCACTATGAATAAGGATCAGCAGAAATAATAGATTTAGTGTCCCAAGGGCTATGGATAATAACAGAAATTATAAAATAAAATGTTGAAAATGATTTAAGAAATTTTAAAAATGGCACTAGTGTAAGAGCACAGATTTAAAACATGTAACATTTCTGAGGAGAATTAGTGAACTAAAATATAGACCTGAGACAATCACACAGAATGAGCAAAAGGGATAGCATGTAACGTAAGAAAGGTTAAGACAAGTAGGAGATAAATGTAGTGTTCTAACAAATTTTCAGCACAAATTACAAAAGAAAAAAAAAGAGAGAGAATATGTAGAAACAGTATTTGAAGAGAGGCTGAAAATGCTCCAGAACTTATTTCTTTATGAAAAATTATATACTGAGGGATTGTATGTCAGAAACTAAACATCAAAATTTCATAAGCAACTGCCCTGGCTGGCGTGACTCAGTGGATTGAGTGCTCTGCGAACCGAAAGGTCACCAGTTTGATTCCTGGTCAGGGCACAAGCCTGGGTTTAGGGCCAGGTCCCAGCGGGGGGTGTGCAAAAAGCAACTGATCGATGTTTCTCTTGCGCATTGATGTTTCTCTCTCTCTCTCACTCCAAAAATAAATAAAACCTTTAAAAAATGTTTACAAGCAACTCACATGATTAAATCTTCTTGTGAAAGCAACTGCATTTGGTGCAGAACTGTATTTTTCTTTTTTATTCCATCCACAACTTGAAAGCTCCTGGAAAAGCAAGTTGAAAATTAAATATACATTCAAGAAACAGCCAGATTTTCTTGTCATATTAAGGGTTTCAAAACACTGAAGAGAGTTGTATCCCTTCCTAGAACTGTCATATCCAACAGGAATTTATCTAACATTCAACCACTTGGTTAAATCACAACAGCAAATTTTACTAGCTGGAAAGACGAGGGCCAAGTCACCTGTCTGTGAGGACACAGGTGACCGGATTGCTGCTCCAGGGCAAACTGACCGACCCTTTCCCGGATGGGATCTGACTCCCAAGAGGAAAGACCCACAGACTCTGAGGGCTGAGGGTCCCACAGCCCAAAGTGAAGCCAGTTGCCAAGCCCCATTCAGTCACTCAGAGCCTCCAACAAGCTTTCCCGTACACTTCAGCCTCAGGGCTGACAGACAGCCCACAACCCACTCAGCGAGTTAAAGAAACCTCTGATAAAGGGGTTCCTGACCACCCACAGGGTCTGTCAAGAGAATTCAAGGGGCTCAGGAACTTGGATGTGAGAAAAGTAAAATTTGCGTTCTACACCAACCACTAACTGAAATGACATTCCTTTTCATCATAAATGTCGGCTACAGATTCCAGAAGAATTAGCAGTATGTGTGACTTGGTCACTAATAAAAATCACGTATTTTCATATCACATTACCAGATAAATAAAAAACATCTATACTCATCATTACTTTAAAATATTCTTTCACCTCGAGATCTTATTGATTCATATTAATAAACACACATTGCTATATAACAGTTTAAAAATATTTTGATAAGTGTATTTTAATAGAACGTATTTCCTTGCATTTAAAAAAGGGTTCAGTTCCATAAGCTTCGGTTTGCTGAAGCAGCCCAAGGTTCAAAACAAGAATCCTGCTGTTTCACTGACCATCGGAAAGAAACAGAATCTACAGGAAGGAAAAAAAGAACTCGGGAAATTGAGTTAGGGCGGGGAACAAAAGACAGTTGAGAAAAGACAAAGACAAAACCATAATTATTACTCTCAGACAGATGATGATAAATGTTGTTCCCTTAGGGAAAACTGGGAGGATATAAAACGATATATCCAGAGGAAAAAAAAAACAGAGCTTTCGGAAATAAAAGATAAATTTTAAAAATATACAGAAGATTGTGAGATAAAGGTGATAAAATATTTTAAATAAGCTAAAAGTAGGAACAAAAATGTTAATTATATGAATCCATAAGGGTAAAAATCTGAATAATAAAAAAATTTTTTAAGAGATGACAGAGAAAATGGAGAAAAGTAACTTAAAAAAGAAAACATTCAAGAAAATGTCCCAGAACTTAAACGACAAGAAAAGACCTATTACAACAGATTTAAAAAAAAAAGACTCAAACCAAGGCTTAGCATCAAAATTGGAGCACACTGGAGACAAAGATCATAAAATCCGTCAGATGAAAAAAAACCCCAAAATATGTCACATACAGAAAACCAGGAATCAGGTGGTATTGACTATCTCTGTAGCAACATTAGAAATTAAAAGACCACTGAAACAACACCTTCAAATACCTAGAATTCTAAATCCGACAAAAATATCCATTCGGTATGAAAGTACACTGCAGACAATTTCAGACAGTAGAGCCTCAGAGAATTTTCCTTCCACGCACCTATTCTGAGAGCCAGGAGAATGTGCTCCATCAAAACGAGCAGAGTAAGAAAAAGAAGGTGATGGGATCCAGGAAGCTGGAAGCCAACACAGAAAGAAAGTATCTGGAATCCCCACGTGAACAGCAAAGGGAGACCCTGGGACACAGCTGTGAGCAGACCGTAAGAAAGAACGCCGGTCCGGACGGTAAGGACCAAGAAGAGGACAACGATTCTAAGAGACTTGAGTCTGAAAGACAAGACATCGAGTGGACACATTCGACACATTTGCTTCTGGCAGTAAAATCGGCGACAAGCACAGCGGAAGCTAACAATTATTAGCTCAGAAAAACAAGACGTAAGTAGCCATGGCTCAAGTGTAAAGAATATCTGAGCCACGAGTAACTTGTTCTTTACAGTTGAGCCGTGGTTACTTATTCACATCGAAATTGTGACATAACCATATGGGAGAAAGAGGAGGAAGTGAATTGTGTAAATGCGGGGGAAGAGAATGTAAGAGAGCGAAATCATCTTCTTTTTTTTTTTTTTTTTTAAGATTTTTATTTATTTATCTTTAGAGGGAAAGGGAGAGGGAGAGAAACATCAATGTATGGTTGCCTCTCATGTGTCCCCCACTGGGAACTGGCCTGCAACCCAGGCATGTGCCCTGACTGGGAATCGAACCTCGATCCTCTGGTTCGCAGGCCCGCGCTCAATCCACTGAGCTACACCAGCCAGGGCCGAAATCATCTTCTATAGCACAGAGACAATAAATCATATCCAAAGTCAAAAAAAAAATCATGAATAGTGGGCACGTAGAATTTTACTGGGAAACTGGACGTAAATTCCACCGAGGAGCGGCTCAGAGGCTGGGGGAGGCAGGTGGCTCACGGGGGCTGGAACGGACTGGTGGTGGCCAGGAGTTAAGAGGCTGCCCCCGCTTAGGGTGGGGGGCGGTGGGGCGTGGGTGACGCTGTGTGACGTTCTCTTATGGGAACATCCGACTTGGACATGATGCATGTGTATCTCCAGGAAAATTTTAAACTAACAACAAGGAATGGACTGAGTCAGGGGAAGACTGGGGAAATAGTGTGACCCTCCAAGACAAAAGCAATGTTCCCTCCACGAGGGCGGTGTCAGTGGATGTGGAAGAAAGTGGTAGAGCCGAGATATTCTGGAGGCGGGCAGGGGGCCTGGTGGAAGACGGGATTCTCGCAGCGTCAGCTGAGAGCGCGGTGCCGGGAAGTGCCAGGTGCCCGGGGCGGGCCGGGGCCACCGAGATGGGAGGGCTGAGGGAAGATGCCATGGCTTCGACACAGCTGCTGAGTAGGGAACGCTCGGAAGGTAGCAAGTACTAACCTCTTTTTAAACCTAAAATTAGACGAAAACTTTCGAGTTTGGAATTACTGAAGGAAAAAATAAAATGACAGAAGCAACTCTATGGTAAAAGGAAAAAATTGCTCGGTACGCAGCCTAGGTGTATGCTCACTTCCCATTATCTCTTGGTGCAGCCAAAAAATAGTTAGTGGTAGATGTTACATGAGCATAAAATGACACGATACGATGACTATATTAAAAAACACCGATCCGCTGGAAAGCATTTTTATTCTTCCTAAAATTCAAGGCACATTTATATAATTAGGTAAAATGCCATATTTTAGGACAAGATTCCTGAATTAAATCCATAAACACTAAATTCATTTTTAACCATACAATTTCCAAATGTATATTAATGCTGTAAAATCAAAGTGCCTCTACCAAACTTCTGTTAAATTTATCAAACCATTCAATGCAGCCACTTGACATGGAGTTCAAACTCAATTACAGAGCTTCACACATAAGACGGATTTCATGTTCCCGCTATAAGGCTACATTAGAAAGAATGAATATCCTTGTACCTTTTCTGACATTGCTGATCATCTTCTGCAAGTGAAATCACTAGGTCAAAGACTGTGAACTTTTTCAAGGCTTTGTTTGAGAGCTAACTGCCCTCCCCCAAACCCTGAGTTATTGATATTCCCACTACCCAACAGGCTAGTCAAAACTGGGTGTAGTTAATTCCTCTTGCACATGTGAGTACTTTAATTTCCCTAACTGCGATAGTAATTACGTTGGTAAAACATACTCGTTAGATAGGGAGAAAACGGGGAGTGGAGGGGCTGTGAATCACCTATAAACCCGCGGCCTACAGACGCCCTCTGCAGACAGACGTCTTCCCAGTGACTTCTGTGAGAGGCTCTGGGAGCCTGGTTTTGGTTTGTTTCTTTAAAGCAGCCAATACACCTGACCTTTTCGGTGTGATTTCACCTACTGACTGTGCTCAGAAAGCGCCCCCATCCCAAGAAAAGACGTCTGAACAGCAGCACTAAAAACAACGGTGCGCACCGACTTACGGACCGCTGTGTGCCAGGCGCGAGTCTACGGGCTTCGCCCACCGACCCGCTGCATCCTGTCTTCATTCACCCTCGTCATGTGTATGGTCAACCAGGGGCCCAGACAAAACCACTGGTGACTTACAGCTTGATGTTTTACATGACACGGTTTACATTAAACTTTTAAAAGTTTTTGTGACTAGTCAAAAAATGCTAAGAGGTTTCTGAGAAATCTAATTCTTGAACCATTTCGACATCGTTAACTTAACGGAAAAAGGCTTTGTCCCTTTACGACAATTTTGTTGGAAGTGGGTGGAGGGGAATGAACGAATCTGCAGTCACATCACTTCGGGGTAAACGAATTACATTCCACTGGAACCCTCCATTCAAAAGAAATGTATAATTAGGAAATACAAAGAAAAAAGGTTTTTTTTTAAAACTACTTAAGATGATAGCTTCTGCTTCAGAAAATATTTCCCTTCTGAGACAATGTTACATTATTAGTTCACCTAACACAACAAACCACCAGAACTACAAAGATGGAGAACAGCCGGGTGGTGGCCAGGAGTTAAGGATTCTGGGGAGGGGGCAGGCAGCACAAGGGAGAGATCTCCGGGGTGATGGGAGAGTTCTGTATCTCGACGCAGGTGGTGGGGAGAGAAATCCCATCTACACACACGATAAACTGTCACAGAACCACACAGACACGCACTGAACTGTCCTTCCAGTTAAGATGTTACTCTTCCAGGGGCGTCTCTGGGCCACACTGGAAGAGGAAGAGTTGACTTGGGCCACACATTAAATACATTGTGACATGTAATCACAAAAAAAGTCACAATGTTTTAAGGAAATTTACGATTTTGCGTCGGGCCGCATTCACAGCTACCCTGGGCTGCGTGTGGCCCATGGGCCACAAATTGGACACCCTTGCGAATCTAGGGAAAGCTGGGTAAAGGGTAAATGGGACTTCTCTGCATTATTTTTTGCAACTTCCTATGAATCTACAATTATCTCAAAATAAAAAAGTTAAACAACAACAAAAACGCATTTAATGAACTATGACGCTGAAAGTGCACGGACTCCAGGAACTGCCCCCCCCACCACTTCCTTCTCAAACCCCAACATGCTCAGAACTTCGTCCCGCCTCACCTCCACCCCTCAACAGCCACTACATTTCTCTGTGAGAAAAAAAATTTTTTTTTGCTTTTTCCTTTGCCACTATTTTTGCCTCAGGCTCCAGAATCTTCTTCCAAGTGACATGAGAACACAGTCTAAGAAATAAGTTCTAGCAGTGCCACCTGGTACCCTGGCCGAGAGCTATTCTGCACTAAAACATCCCCCAGGGACACCGAAAAGTCGAAGTCCACCTAGTGAGCCAAAGGGTGGTTTTTTTTTTTTTTTTTTAAATTATTTTTATCCTTTTAGATTTTTATTTATTTATTTATTTATTTATCTTTAGAGAGGAAGGGAAGGAAAGAGGGAGAGAAACATCAATGTGTGGTTGCCTCTTGTATGTCCCCTGCTGGGAACTGGCCTGGCAACCCAGGCATGTGCCCTGACTGGGAATCGAACCGCGATCCTTCGATTCGCAGGCCCGCGCTCAATCCACTGAGCTACACCAGCCAGGGCCAAAGGGTGGTTTTTAAGGGCCTGATGTGAGAACAGGACTGATCTGAGCTGAGCACACCACGTGAATAAGCCTCCATTTTAGCCAAGGTTTAGCGAGACACAGCAGCCTGGGTGCCTCTTAACATTTCTTCCAATGGAACTGACTCAGGGTTTTTAAATCGGGCAGGGAAGAGAAATCCTCTAATCCTCTACACTCCTGTGTGGAAAGGCAATCTCTTAACGGTCATTAAAAGTGGAATGGAAAGAACACTCACGGCCTCACTTTGAGCCGTGAAGCTGTTCCGCCCAACCTCCAGCTGCGCCTGCTCAGGGAGCACGCGGGAAGGCAAACGGCACCCCGAGGCCCACCTACCTACCCCGCAAAAGGGTCACTGAGCTTCGCAGGAGCCGCAGCTTCTCTTATGTCTCGTAGGTTTGTTCTGTAAAGTCAAATTCTTGGTCTAACTTTCATCTTGTAGGTTCCAACTCTTAAAAGGACTGCTCTAAGGGTGCTGTTGGAGGGACACCTATAGACAGAAGAAGAGAAAAGGCCAATATAGACCAGCATGTAGACAGAGACTGAGAAAGAACAGAAAAAGCGATGAATTTGTAAAAGGCTGCGGGGGCTGGGGGGTGGGGAGGACGGCTCCTCACAAGACGGTATCTATCAGGTGCCTACGCATCCCTGCTCTAAAGTGGGAAGCTTTCAAGGGATACAGTAGATCCAGCAGCATTCAGCCTACACGGCTATTTAGAAGGAAGTCTCAGGCACAGATGAAATCCTCACTAGGATTCCTGTATTTTTAATCAGCAGAATAAGCTTTGCAACCAGCATCCTTCCTCAAACTATGTAACTCCAACGTAATACGTTAGATCAAAAATATCACTTCTCTTTTCTAACGCACTCACATTCTCTCCTTTCCCCTCCCCCCATTACCTTAAAGCTGCCTCTAACGTAAGATCAGACGTAAAGTCAGGAGTTATAAATATACACCCAGCCTCCGGGTCAACAGCTGTCTTCTGTACCTTCTCCAGTTCTACCCCACGCCTGACCTTACTATGGATCAAGGAAGTTCATGGTGATGAAGAACAATGATGTGAAATGACAGAACAGCGGCAAGTGAGATAATCAGCTTATTCCAGTCTGCAAGGAAAGCTTCGCATCTACGTGTCTTTTGCTTTGTTTAAACGATCGATATTCATGAGCTGTTTACATTTCAATGCTGATGCAAATGATAATCTTCACTGCACAAGACACTCCTGATGTTATTAGAACTTTGGACGTTACCAAGATTACAGTCTCTCTGCGCACACAAGGAAGTGCGCAGAGAGAAAGCTCTTTATTCGTTCTGTCGGAAACAACTCTATGGAAAATTTTTCCAAATGATTTAGTAAGATTCAGAATTCCCCATAATGTACTTTCCTTCCCTCATCTAACCAGCATGCTTCCTCAGTCTCCAGTGCATCTAGTGCATACAGGAGGGCCTTATCGATCCTTTGTACTCAATGTCTGTTTATTGACATAATCTACACGACTTACTGTATCAACTGCTAGGACAAATAGCGTATGGACTTTCTTCTTGGAACAGAATGCTAGTCAGAGCCTGTGATGTCGAGAACACTTGAGAAGCTCCAACGAGAGGCAACGTTACGCAATGGAATGACTAATGGACCACTCCCCGCTGACTTAAGAAGACTCCCAGAAGTGCCACAGAATTGCTACTGCAGAGGAAGCCCGACTGCAAGCAGGTGTCTGATCTGTGATGAGAAACCTAACGCTCACTCTGAAAGAGACCCCACTGTTGTAACACACACAGCAACGCCTTCAGAAGAAATGCAAGCTTTATGGAGCATCAGAGAGGTCATAATCGACAAAAAAACCCAAACCTATGCATGTGGTTAACATGCAAAAACCTTCAGAACAGAGAAACTGCTTCGCCCCGACAGAAGGACTCACCCTGGAGGGAAGCCCTCTAAATGTGTAAGAGCTTCCTGCAAGAAAACCGACCTTCGTGATCAGGAGAGAAATCTTACTGGGGGAATCTACACATAAGAAATGCGGGGAAACCCGAACAAGCGCTGAGCTTCGACCACACACAGAAAATTGATGCTAAAAACTAACGCGTGCACAGAACCATTGAGCTCAACTTCTGCCCTTGAAGAATTCATACAAGGGAAGAAACCTGAAAAGTGTTCTGAATTGTGGCAGGAAAAAAACACCCATCCTGTTTCCACGGAAAGCCTATTACTGCGTAAAAGCCCCACTCCTGGTCTGGGAACCAGGTGTTTGCAGGACGATCCCAAACACGACACACGAGGGGAGACGACCTGCCTGTGGAGTGGGGCGGGGGCGCACAGCGCGGAGCTTGGACGACACTGTCACTCGCCAAACCCAGACACTGCACAGGCACGACTCCGAGCCACCAGAGACACGCCCGCGAGTAGAGCAGGCAAGAGTTCCCGGCCTTGCGCAGCGCCCACTCCTGGGGAGGGTGACAGACCGCCCACCTGTCACAGCCTCACTCGTGACCACCCACCAGCCCATGGTCCCTCCTCCTTCAGACTCCTGTAGTTTCCATCAAAATAATATTGACACAGATAATAATAATAATAACAACAACCACCACCACATTTACCAGTGACTGAGAACTACACCTAGCTGCAGCTCTTACTCTGAAGTCGCCCCTGCAAGTTACTTCCAGGAGTTGCTCACCAGCCTCGAAGGCACTCTAGAGAGCGAGTGGGGCAAAGCCCCTCCTTCACAGATCCAAGAATAAAAGGCCGAAGATCCTCCACAGATTGGGTACCAGTGGCACAACGTGTAAATGGCAAAGCCGAAACAAAAATGTAAGTCTTCCGGCTCCTTGCTTTTACGTTTTGCCACTAGAAGTTATCTTTCGGAATAAATTCCAAAATAAGTAAAATTAATTCTGACTTTTGAGTACCCATTCAGAGAGCTGTGAATGTTAAGACACTGACTTAAGAAGAAAAAACTAAGAAGCAGCAAAATACTTGGCAGTTGGCCCCCAAACTGGTTTAGACTGAAGAAAAAAGAGAGTGAGCAACACCACGGAGGTAAGAGTGGGGAGGACACGCGCGTTAGTGGCGCGTGAGTGTCGATGACGAAACTGCTGATCTTCGTCCTTCTCGAAATCACTATCGCCACAGTTCCAGCAACAGGTCACTACGCCTCCTCCCCGCGTGCCCCTCCGAGACGACCACGTGCTGTGTTACGGGGACGACTATCCACAGACGCTTCCGAGGCTGGCCGTCTGCTGGGGCCCGCGGGCGAGGGAAGGTTCTTAGGGTTCCTGCAGCAGCAGCAGCAGCGGCAGCAGCAGCATCGAGGGGAACAGCGGGGCGTGTTCAGAGGGAGCAGGACCCGCCCCCGGAGCGCAGGTGACTCACTGAGCCGTCTCAGGCCCGACGCGCAGACGCTGAGGGATGCTCCTACCTCCGGAGACGATGAGTGGCAGCCTTGTGAAAACACTGTACTTTCAATAAACATCCTTCTGAGTTTATGGTGAAGGGGAAGGGGGACCAAGTTATTTAGGAGGTAAAATCCACTGGCGATACTGGTGAACAGGGGAAAGAGGATAAAGGCAGAAGGGGAAAGGATGCCTTGGAGGCTTCTGATTAGTATAAAAAATGTGCAGACGGTACAAACCACGCAGACAGGGAACCTTAAAAAATAATACCAGAGCAAACATTTTTCTATGTAATTATATTCTTACTAAGGATTTTTTAAAGTTATCGGTGAACTTTCCTTTTATATTAAATTCTTTTCATTGGTACACATGTTTTTCCATTCTTCTCTACCATGAAACAGAAAACTGAAAAGTCTAGTATCAAAATTCGCTCTGTTTTCTTTCAATCTGCGGCGATGTGAAGTGTGATGAAGGCAAACCCGATTAGTATTATGTTTGACTCAGACCTGCTCTTAAAGAGCTGTTTTTGTTAGGCCGATATTTTTTCAATGACTAAGGACAGTCCCTATGTAATTAAAAATAATTTTTTCACATCTGAGATAAGGCAGAAAGTTGCTACAGTGAAATAAGAGGTTTGGAATTTTTCTTTTTTTTTTTCTGTGAGCAATTGTGAAGTAGATGGCCTGCACACACATATACACAGCTTTTTAAAGTTTTGTTTTTAAATGGAGAGAGACTTGAACCTTGGTATAGTAGACAAAAACATGATGATAGATTTACTAGAGATTCCGTGATAACCACTCTTTCCATAATATTTTGTGAAATTTTAATAAAAAATTCCTACATTAAAAAAAAACTCCTTCATACTTGCGCGAAGCTCATATTCTAACTACACAAGGAGGAAGACCATTTCATGCTAATAAATAAGACGAATTCATTGGACTGGCTGGCATCACAAACAATCTTTTGTTAACGTTTTCAACAGCAGCAGTTTCGACATAATCACCACTGCCTGTACACACACTTGGGAAAGTAACCGGAAGACGCTCGTGCTCTGCAGCTCAGTACCTAGTGCGCTCGAGTGCGTGTGCCAACGTGGGTGCTGGACACGAGCAGCACGCTAAAGCAGACGGCAAACGGGACGCAGGCGCACAGAAAACGTCAGGCGCGCGACAGCACACATCGCCGAGGGGGTCTAGGCGCCTGTGGGGGAACGCGCCGGGTGTGCAGCAGGGACGCGCACGCGCATGCGCACTGGGAGGCGGCCACCTCGGTGGGAGGAGGGGAGGCCGCAGGTGCGTGCGGGAGCAGGCAGGGCAGCCCCGACAGCGCTGGGCGGGCAGGCATGTCGGGGTTCGCCTCGCTCTCTGCGTCTCGTGCTCGGTACTACACGGCAAACTAGAACACCTTTTCCTGCCAGGTGACAAATCCTGTCCATGTTGCCAGATGTAAAGTGACCTTGCTGATGACAGGAGTGATGGTTTTCAAGGCTGCAAACCAGCTCGCCCTCACACCACCCCTCGCCTCCTGCCCTGTGCCCGGCCCGCTGTAAACTCACCGCAGCTCCCTGGCCTGTGCCCTGGGCCTCCCAGCCCACTCCCGAAATCCTTCCCTTGTGTGAGCGCGCGCACACACACACACACACACACAACACAAAAACAAAACCCACAAATGCCTTCCTTGGTAAAAGAAAGGTATGAGGAAAAAGATGACCGGACTAAGTGGTGAGCCCGGGTGTCTTACTCCCATTCTCCCAGTAAAAAGCCTCAAAGCCTTGGGTAAACCACCCAACCTTTGAAGTCTTCTTCCCCCTCCACTAAAGCGCTGAAGCCAAATCAACCAAAATGGTTCACACAGGCCTCCCTGTGACTCAGTGGTGTACGCATGCCATGTGAGTTTCTGAGGCCTGAGTGATGCACAGACAAGTGAGCCCGGACAGTAGCTCAACTGGTTAGGGCACCGCCCAAATACACCAGCTGTGGTTCGATCCCAGTCAGAGCACATATAAGAATCAACCAATGAATGCAAAAGTAACTGCGACAACAAATCATGTTTCTCTCTCTCTCAAACACACACACACACACACACACGTATATACACACACAGACAAGTCACATCAAGAGCTTTAAACATTTAAAATTTAGGAAGTATAATTTGACAATTCTAAAACTCCTTAATTTGGAATACTGTAATTGCCTATTTCGTATATTTAAAAGAAAAGTTCTTAAAACTACTCACATCTGGTTGAATGGCTTTAAATACTGGGACATCCATTAGCGTTATCTGACCCTGAAATAAGAAGTAAAAAAATGACAATTTCTTCTTTAGAATTCCATGGTATGACATGTATTCTAAATTAGAATGATATTCCATGCTGAAATAGATCGAACAATCAAATCTTTACCAGAAAAATCTCAACTTATAAGGGCTTAAGAAAACGAAAATTTAGCCCGTGTACCATTAAATGTAAATGTCTCTTTTTTAATTGAATTTACTGAGGTGACGTTGGTTCGTAAGATTATACGGGTTCCCGGAGCACGAGCCTACAACACATCATCTGTACACTGTATCGTGTTCGCCACCCCAAGTCAGGTCTCCTTCCGTCACCATTTGTCCCCCCTCTGCTGTCATACCCCCACCTGACCTCCAAATGCGAGTGTTTCTCACCGTCTCACCCACCTGTTGTATTGCCCTGGAGCAGCTCCACAGACTGCACTTTCAGCTCGGGAAGTGGGAAGTGTTTCCCGTCACGGTCGTCGCTGTCGTGGTCCCTCCCTGCACCACCTGCCCAAGCCAGCAGTCCTTGTTGACATGTTGGAAGTATTTTCACTTTTTTATAAATTAAAAAATTGGAAAATGAAAGTTGAAGGCATTATTGCAACGTCATGAAAGTTACCCAGAAAAACCTACGAAATCAATGTGGTGAAGTTAGAAAATAAAAATAATTTTGAAAACCTGAGCATGTTTTACACGGAATCAAACCACAACCTGAGCCGGCAGCGCCGGGGGCCTGTCTGACCCGGCGGCTGCGGCCGGCAGTGTTCGTTCATCGCTGTGGGCGACGGCCGAGCACAGTTCATTCCCAGGCTGCACAGGGGGTTCCACGTGCCCCGCCGGTGGGGCTCAGCGGGCCGGGGGTAGTCTCCCAAACCGAAAGGTCAGTGGTTCCATTTCCGGTCAGGGTTCAAGCCTGGGTTACGGGCCAGGTCCCCCACAGGGGGCGTGGGAGAAGCAACCAATGTTTCTCCTGCAGATGGATGCTTCTCTCCCTGTCTTTCTCCCTCCCTCCCCCTCTCTATAAAAATAAAGACATAACATCTTTAAAAAAAGAGTGGTTCAATATCAAAAATCAATATAGTTTGTTAAGAAGTTAAAAGAGAAAGAGAACATAAGCATTTACAGCAGTTAAGAAAAAAAGGTTTTCTGGGTAACTTTCATGATATTGCAATAATGCCTTCAACTTTCATTTTTCAATTTTTTAATTTATAAAAAAGTAAAAATACTTCTAACATGTCAATCAATGGCTGCTGGCTTGGGCAGGTGGTACAGGGAGGGACCACGAAAGCGACGACCGTGACGGGAAACACTTCCTACTTCCCGAGCTGAAAGTGCAGTCTGTGGAGCTGCTCTAAAAATTCCTACAGCTCTTCGACCCTCCCCATGTCATCCCGCTGCTTGCTCCATCCCTGGGCTACTTACTCTCCCTGTTAATTCCCACACCCAGTTCCCTCCCCTCCTCCTTCCCTTTTCACCATGTCCTCTGCTGATCCTACAACTGCCAACTCCGTAGCACTGACATGTAAATTACACGCAAAAACTGGAGAAAGGAGAGCGGGGAGGCTTACCGCATACTCTTCTGGTGTAACCTTAAGAATGTCAAATACCACGGCATCAAAGCTTTTCTTCAATTCAGAACCCTTGTCACTTAATGATTCGGAACTGCTACTTTTCTGTTAAATTAAAAGAAAATGCAGCCATTTTAATACTGTCTCAAGTCAATATCACAAAAACTAGATTGACGTTAAAAACTGGGGAAACAGAGCCCTGGCTGCTGTGGCTCAGTGGACTGAGCGCCGGCCTGTGAACCAAAGGGTCACAGGTTTGATTCCCAGTTGGGGCACATGCCTGGGTTGCAGGCCAGGGCCCCTGGTGGGGGGCATGTGAGATGCAACCACACACTGATGTGTCTCTCCATCTCTTTCTCTCTCCCTTCCCCCCTCTCTCTAAAAAATGAAATCTTTAGAACAAAGAAACTGAGGACACTGAGCACAGTGGGTTCATAGATGCTGCCGGCAAGTTGGGCAGACCGGGCTGCTTATCTGGAAAAGCATTAGACAGAGGGTCCGGCAACTTGAAGGCTAACCTCAACTCTAGATTTCTAGATTCTTTAGTAAGTCATTTTCTTGTCTGCCAGCTTCCTCATCCTGACAATCCTATCGTTTCCTATAGAAATAAAAGATTTTAACAAGTTTGGTGATTTTCAAATAGGGTAAAGGGTAGTTATGAGAGAAGGATACACCCATTTATAATTTTTAAACTAATTTTTACTAAGGAAAATACATTATTTTCATAACATACACCACCAAAAAATTTCAGAACTCCATTAATTAAATAATCCCATCTTATTTGTGAAGTGGATGTTTGTCTGTGATGGTATAATTGATACTATCCTTCCTATTTGCTTACAAATTTAAGTATTTCCAGCTTTAAGCTTGCTGTTTTAAGTTTAAATTTGCTGTTGCTTCATGGAGAACCAAAAGAGGTGGCTTTTGGCTCTGAAAATCTTATTTCTGTTCAATTTCCACGTCTCTGTACCATACCATGAGATAAAAATGTATTCTGCATCATCTGACTGGAAAAAGAGCATCATCACTGGAATATTTAGAAAAAACTCTCCTAATGGTGGCAGGAAATCAGGCTATAGTTAACCACACAAAAAAATTGACCAAAGTTTCAATAACGGAGATACATGTCAACCTACCAGCTGTTTTTATACATCGCTTTCGAGCACTTGTCATTATGCCTCATTTTCACTTTTCCCCTCCCTTTGAGGAGCAGCGGATTATCAAAACGGTTACCAAGGAAGGGACCCATCACTGATTTTGGAAAGTTCTGAACCACTGTTACTGCTACCATTTCTTCTGCTCCCCTCCTTCTCCTTCTGGGAGCCCCATTTCACACTTGCCACGCCTTCTCTCGCTGTCCCGCAGGTTCCGTTTCCTTCCATTCCCTTTTCTCTCGGCCTGGTACTTTGGAAGTGCCCACGGGTTCTTCCCTCGCCTCTGCGCTGCCTGTCCTCGCACGCTGTCCGTTTCCCCCACCAGAGCCCCCGGGGCACCCTCAGTCCTGGTGAGTCCCCAGGCTGATCATCCCCACATCTCCGCCGTATCCGAGTATGGTTCTGTGGCTGGCTCTGCCCCTTCCGACTGCTTTTTCTTTCCTTTCAGCCTGCACCGCAGTTTATCGAAGGCCAGACACGGCGTATCAAGTAACGGGAAGGTGAAAAGGCCCACAGTGCCCGGGCCTGTGTTTATCTAAGTGGCGGTTACGCTCTGTTTACTCTTCCTTGTTGCTGGAGGTGCCCTCGTTCTCCTCTAACCCACTGTCCCTGGGTTCCTCTAGAAACTCTTCCTCAGCTGGAGCCTGTGCCTGGCAGTTCTTTCAGCTCCACTCCGTGACCCCGCAGCAGCCCTGCGGATGTGGGGCGGGGTGGTGCGGAGTGAGGCGAGAAGCCTTCCTCAGCCCCACAATCGGGTCCTTCCTTCACTGAGCCTGTGCCCTTGGGCTGTGACCTTCTCAGGTGCTTCTCAGTGCCCCTACTCCCCTTACAAAGCCAGACAGGGAGGCTAGAGGGGCTGGAGGTGGGTATTTCTCTTGCCCCAAGTAGGTTAGGCTCTGACAGTTTCCCTTGAGGTCACAGAGAAGAGAATGCTCTGGGCATACTTCAAAATTATTACGTCCCCTGAGCATCTTTCAAAAACGGTTGCCTTCCCTCCCCTTGCTGCAAGCAGGAGGGGAGTTTTCTCTGATCTTTATTGTGAGAACCTGGTGGGGGTCCCAGAGGTAAAACTCACAAAAGTGGGGGTGGGAGCCCAAGACTGGGCCCCCCAGGGGTCTTTAATAGCCCACGTGCCACCTCCAGCAGTTGGTCAACTGTGAACTCAGTTGTCCCGCCCCTTCCGGGCTCCAGCGACTTCTGCGCTCCCAATCTGTGAATCTCGGTGTCCGTCCCTCTCCCTAGTTTTTCGGGCATTGCTGTCAGTTTGTGCTGTGATGTCAGGTCTCTGACAGAGCTAAAGAGAGTTATTGCTTTTCAGTTTGTTCATGTTGTGAGGACGGAAGTGAGGAATTCCACCCTCTTCCCGTGTCCAAGAAGAAATCCAAAGTCCCACAAAAGGATTTTCTACCTGTTTTATTTCCCGTGTTTAATCTCCACAACTATGACAAGCTTACAGTACATCAACAATATTATTTTATGTCCTAAGACCTAATATAGAACTTTATTCATATTGTTAAGCATTCAAATAGGCATCAGGTTAGCACTATACACTAATCTAGTAACTGCCCACATAACTAATTACACTCTGTGAGTAATAACCTGATAATTAAACATAGCTTGGTAATTCTCTCCAAGTTTTTAACTCATTCAAGGTAAGTCAGCAAACCATAATGGTGATTTTATTGCTCATGAAAATGAGTAATCACTTTCCTTAGGTCCTCACAATCACGAGTGACGTGCCTTCTTCCGCCTGCTTCTCCCTGCTTCTCCAGTACCATAAGTACGTGGGTAACGATACGAAACTAAGCGGTACTTCCAGTAAGAGAACAGGCAGTGATTCTTCACCCAACCCAAGGCTACGTACACACTTCTCGGTCTGAAAAGAAGTTGGCCGCGCTCCACTGGGGTTGGGAGCTTCGGGCACAGGCACTGAGCTGGCAGAAGTCAAACGCCCGGAGAAGCCTCCGAGGCCTGGTGTCACTCGCTCACTTTCAGGAACATCGACAAAATTTTTTATGTAAGTGGAATGACCTATGTTAATTAACAAGTAATTGTGTACTGCTTCCTGTAATTACTAGACAAATGTTTTGGGGTATGGAGTTAAAAATATACTACACACAGATGTACGTACATTTTAATGTACTCAAGTAATATGGTTATAAATATACCGAGTAAACATAAATTATAAAAAAAGTATTTTTAAGTGACTGTTTCAAAAGCAGAAAAGCTCCCCCATTTAGGGGATCAAAAGACTTTCCCGAAAGTATCGCATCTGAAGCAGACTTTGAAAGACAGACAGAATGTGTTTCTTGTGCAGTGAGAAGGGAACAGTGGAGTAAGGAGAGAAACTCCAGGTAGAAAAACTGACACAGGCAGGTATGACGGAAGTAGGAAAGCTAAGGTTTATACAAACCTCAGCAAGATGTAGTATTCTTTCCTGAGATTATTTCAAGCAGAGGAATTAGTAGTTAAATTCATTAGAAAAAAAATTTAGGGCCATTTTGAGAAAAGTCTTGAATGCAAGGTTGAGGGTCACTTCTATTTAATTAGTAGGTAACAAGGAACTATGAACAGTTTGGGGGTACAATAAAGTTTAGCACTGGTATTTTAAGAATACTAAAATTGAACCGTAGTCAAATGGACCAAACACAGTTAGACACAGAAGTGCAAGATCAAGCTAAAAGGCTGTTGCAATAATCTAGACAAGGAATAAATGACCAAGTGAAGACAGTGCTAGTAGAAATAAGGAGGAAAGGACCAGATCCTGGAGATTAAGTGGGGGGCACAGGCGCTAAAGTGGCTGCCAAGGACCTCTGTCTCTTTGCAGTCACGCCCTTGGGGAATCCACCAGACGGGAGTGGGGGCAGGGCCTGGGACAGAAGCAGGGATGACGACGGGATGGAGCATCCAGGATTACGTCACAGACGACGGTTAACTTCTGGTGTGCAGGCCGGCTCTCCCAGGTCACAGTGAGAGAGCGACAGTGGTGGGCCAAGGGGCGGCGAGGGAACAAGAACCCTGAAGACCTGAACTTCACTGTCTGGGGGGATGGTGGTGCTGTCCATGGAAGTCACAAGAGGGGCTGGACTGTTTTCCTCCATGCTGCGCAGCAGGAACTTGACTCTGTTTATACTGTAAGTCAAATGCCTGGTTCATCGGAAACACTTTGCAACATTCGTGAGGGAAGCCAGAGCTAGAGATAACAACATGGAAATCATCTGCATGAGAAAAACAGTCGAAGCCACAGACTTAGACTAATTTCAGGGATAGCAAGGCCCAAGTAACTGGCTGGAGCAAAATGGAGTTGAAATTATTAAAGACATTGAGGCCAAGGTGTTAAAAGGGTCATTATTCTCAAGTTATATAGTAAGAGAAAAATAAAGAAAAAAACACAGAAGCTGGATGCTAAAAGTTACTACAGAAAGCAGGCAAGTACCCTAGGTTTACAGACCAAACAAAATAGGAAAAAAGGTGAGGCAAAAATAAAATGAGGAGACATTAACGAGAGAGGTGGGACTCGAGTTCCGCCTCCACCGCCTTCTTTGCCCTCTGAGCCGTGTTGCCGGGGCAGACGGGCCCACACTCCTGCCCAGTGGTTCTTTATTCTCTTCCTGCGGGTTTGGAATCCAGGGGTCTAGACAGTATCCAAACTTACGTAATTCCAAATAAAAGAATCTTTCTTTGTTTCACTCTTACTACTGCCCTCAAAGTTCATGTACAGTAAAAAACACGCATAAGAGAAATTCTAAGTGTCCTTTAAAACTAAACCCAAGAAAGGATTTTAAGGAATCATTTACCTGTCAAGCATCTTAAGTGGATAGGGATTAGCTGTTGCTAAGATGCTCAGGGAACATGTGAGTGGTACAATTAAAATGGATTTTTAGTCCTGGCTGGTGTGGCTCAGTGGATTGAGCTCAGGCCTATGAATGAGAGGTCACTGGTTTGATTCCCAGTCAGGGCACATGCCTGGGCTGCAGGCCAGGTACCCAGTAGGTGGCGTGTGGGAGGCAACCACACATTGATGTTTCTCTCCCTCCCTCCCCCCCTTATCCTCTCTCTAAATATACGAATAAATAAAATCTTAAAAAAAATTAAAAAATAAAATGGTTTCTTAAAAAATTAAAAGACGTGTAGTCCTTTTCTAAGTTCTGATTTAAATCTGTGACCAACCATCACGCTTGCCAAGTCAGAACACGACAGGGAGGAAACCTCACCACGAAACCCCGCCCACGGCTCACCTCCGAGGCGGGCGCCGCAGTGTTCGCACCGCTCGCCTGCCCGTTCGTCAGGTCCATCTTCCCGCAACATCGGCCCGGCGCTAGGCTGCCAGCACAGAAGACGGACTGGCTGCTTCACGTCCAAGGCCACAAATACATCGTTGTTCCTGTAAAAACAAGCAGGAAATTTTACATGTGTGTTTAGTTATTACAGGATGTTTAAGGAAACAAATCCGTGCCTATCACCAGGTCAAGAAATAGATTTTTAAAAAAAGATTTTAATGATTTATTTTTAGAGAGAGGGGAAGGAAGGCAGAAAGGAGAAACATCAATGTGTGGCTGCCTCTCGCGCGCCCCCTACTGGGGACCTGGCCCACAACGCAGGCGTGGGCCATGACTGGGAATTGAACCCGCGACCCTTTGGTTGACTGGCCAGCGCTCAACCCACTGAGCCACAGCAGCCAGGGCGGATTACTTCACAGAGCTGCGATGAGAAAAAATGACTTAACATCTGCAAAGCACCTAAAACAGTGCTGACACATGCGAGGTGTGCTATTACGATGATGCATATTTCCCGTACTATCCACTTAACACACGCAAAGCTTAAAACCAATGGAGTCTATAATTAAAGAACACAGAAACCTCAGAAATACACCTCTGGCAAAACGCATGTTGGTGGGCGTCACCCAAGCCCTAACTGCAGACATGCGGATGACAGCGCCCCAACTCTGCTTCCCAGACGCATCGGAGCATGCGTGCGGTTTTCAAACGCTTCAAATCGCTGCTGACGACAGCAGCCTTCGGGCTCGTCTCACGTTTGTCTTCGTTTCTTCAGATACATCCTCGGTAGCAGCTCAGAGCAAAACACTCTGCTAGTTTTTTTAAGTAAAAAATGTATTAGAAACGATGGTCTCTGGAACCATTTAAACTTCATTTAGAAAAATCAATGTGAAAATGACTAGACATAGGAATACTTTAACTTCCTCCAATCCCCAGTATTTCATTTTATAAGCTTCACTATCCTAACAACACTATGAAGATCAATTTATATTTACACTGCTACATAAGATGAGCTTGAAAATCCAATCCTCTCTGAAGGCAACACTCAGTTCACAATGAAATGTTTTTAAAATTTTTCATTTCATTCCACGGTCTATGCATATATGGATATGAATTCCTAAATCAAGAGTGCCCCCTAGTGTTAAGAAAAATATTTCAATTAAATTGTTCAAGGAAATGTATCCTTCATCTACCTTCTATATCAAATACATAAATTTTATTACTATTATTTACTGAAAAAGAGGTAATACAGATCAGGATTAAACGTTCATACATTTGTAAAGTACAACAGTAAAGATTCAAGTTTCCTCAGCCTACTTTTAATTAAAATGTCATTTGTATTAATCCACGAAAATTAAGGTCATATTAAAATCAATTATGTTTTTAGTAAAAAAAAAAAAAAAAGTATAGCTCATGTACTTAAAAAATCCTACTCATAACTATTGGGTTGGCCAAAAAGTCTGTTTAGTCTTTTCCATAAAATAAAAGACACATTTTTCATTTTCACCAATAACTTTATTGATTTGGATACTGTAAGTCAGCTATCTCCCATGTGGCATAATGTTGATTGTTCTCAATTAATGTCTTGATTTGATTGCTATCAAATTCAACTGGTCTACCCGCCTATGGAACTTCATCCAGCAAGAAATCTCCAGCACGCAACTTCACAAACCGCTTTTGACACGCTCCATCAATCACAGCACCTTCTCCATACACTGCACAAATCTTTTTTTTGCATTTCAGTTGTTTTTATCTTTCTTGTAATAATAAAGCATAACACAGTGACAATGTTGCATATTTTTTCCATCTTCAAAATTAAAATGGCTACACACAAATTTGCCACGTTCAATAAGTTTTTTAAATACACACTGATAGGACAACTGTCGCAATACAATCTAACAAAATTGTTTCGAATGAAGTTAAAACCACAGCCACAGAGCCTTACAGAAAAAAACCAAACCAACTTTTCAGCCAGCCCAGCGTTTACAAGTGCACCATGTCCACGACAGTTTCTACTGTTTAAGGACAACGAAGCCTCAGGTGACACCATCAAAACACCGTACGTCCTAAAAGACAGTTTACGTTTTCGTTTATGCTGCCAGACCTTTCGGTGCTCTGCAGACAAAACAGTTCAAATTAAACACACAGTCACACGCTTCACTGCTATGTACTTTTCCTAGGGCTAGGAATGGCACACGCCTGTGCGGCCACCAACATCGCAACAGCTCTTTTCCTGGTTACATTCGGCATTTCTTTCTCACTCTCTTCTGAAACCTCTGAAGACGGTTAATCTGACCGACTTTTGGGTTTCAGTCCCAACGTAGGCATGCACGTTACTTCTTTCCAAGCAATACGCTTTCTAACGGGAAGTCTGAAACGTGCAGATACAGTTCCTTGCTTGAGGCCACAGAACGAGGGGATCGAGCTGTAGGCACTGAGCCTCCCAACCCACCACCTTCGCAATGTTTTCCCGCCAAGGAACCCATGCTTTTTAAATACGTGGACAAGGGGGTTAGAGTGACAATTTCTCTCTGATTAACCTGATCTCATTTCACAGTACCAGTTACATATTCTTCTATAAAATAATTTATGCTGTCTTCGTTAGAAATACGATGCTAGGCACAATAGTTTTGCACAATACTCTAGAATAAGCAACAATAAGGAAAGTGGTAGTGAAAGGCAACTAATTAGTGCAATTTCTCTGGAAACATTAAGACCGTACAGAATTGAGATGGCTCATACACGTTGGCTTAAAATTTTCAGTCCTGGAAATTCATCTTCTCAAAACTGGAGAAAAAAGAAAAAACTATATTGATAAAGCTACTCAATTAAACACTGTTTATAACAGTGTGAACCCGAAGCACCTTTAATGCCTTTGTACATAATCACATTAAAAATTCAAGTGGACAATTATAAAGGGAGAGGAAAACAGCAGCGACAGGTTCAACAGAAATGAAAACTTCTTATTACTATATTCTTACAAGTTTCATGGGGAAAAAAGTAATAGGGTAAGATGAAAACACTGTAATTGCAATTCAATGTGTACAAAGAAGTTATTACAGAGCTTGCTTTCCTTAAGAAGTTATTTTTAAATAAACAGTAATGATACATTTTCTATTGAATGGCCTCTAGGTCATAGCACCAAGGCAAGCTCAGCATGTGTGACAGCTAAACTTGCACAGCCTCCTTAATGTTGCTAATCTAACTGGGGATTACCCCCAAACTCCCCAGTACTGTGCTTCCAAAACTTACAGCCATCACTGCCTTTTGGCTGTAACATAATTTACATTGAGCTATTCTGAGAAAAGTTTAATTAAAAAATGTAGTTGCCTCTTAAAAACCACTTCTGGTAGAGTATTAATAGGCAAGACCATGCTTCCTCTCTGCCGCCCTGGAAAAGTGCAAGTCAGCACAAAGGAGAAAGAAAGGGGTTCTCACGCAGGCCAGGGACAGGGAGCTCCCTGGGGCCTCCCGAGGAGAGGCCGCTGGTCTCCTGCCGTTGCTGGCGCTTGCTCTGCTCTGGTCAAAAGTCTGTGCCTGTATGTTTGCACTGATTTGTTCACAGATCTCTCCTTAATAAACTTTGAGTTCCTCAATGTTAAAGACACCTATTTATAACAAGACACAAGAGAAGAAGCACTATTTTTCACTCAGGCACATGAACTCAATACCTGACCTCAAATTACCAGTACCTGTTTAATAATTATCTGTTGAGAGAATGAATGACTGAGCGAAGCAGTCATGACATGAATGCCCAATTAACAACAAACGTGTAGAAATGTATAGAGAGAATGGCAATCAAATAATCAATACACACAATATTATACATGCTTAATACAATAAGGAGTTCTATTTCCAGCAACATGGCTGACCAAACAATGTAAAAATCTTTGTACTACAAAAGAAATTCGGAAATGGGACCTTGAATTTTGATACCAGTAGGACAGAAAAGACCAGCAAGAGAATGGAATTGAGACCCATACACAATCCTTCCCACCCCACCCCACCCCCACACCTTTACCTAGAATAATGCCGAGAGATTGACAGTTACCCCATCAGTGATAATAGTCTATTTTTTAAAAAGGTATACTGTGTACTGGTCCAGGAAGGTAAAGAAACATCTGTGTTGGCTTGGGCTTAACATGGAGGATGGAGGAGGGAGTCTACAAACTTGTCTACAAAATGAAAACGTGAAATCCTAGACATGCTTCCGCACAGACACGGAATCTGAATTTATACTACCAGCTTGGTCCAAGACCCTCAAGACAAGGAATTCATGTTAAACACGCTTGCAAGCTAGGGGGACCCCCAAAGCCCAAGGCAGATGAGGGAACAAAAATTTGGGGAAGGAACATTCTTTGCACCCAGGCCACGTGCAAATAGACAGAGCCCCACTGGCAAGATCAAAATAAAAATTACCAACTCTAACAGAAGGAAACGACAGTTACTAGGGTTGTCACCTGAGAACTTCGGGTGAAAAAGGATCAGGTCAGCGGCCGTCGAACGGGAATGACGAAAACGGGACCAGCCTTAAAAGAGGACACTGAAGCCACGACACGGTGTGGCGAAAAAGCGAGACAACCATCCGTAAGGGAACCAAATACGAAAATTTTTAAAAAGAAAAGAATATAAAGTCACTGGAGAATTAAGCATCCGATTAAACACACCTCAGATCAGGAGAGGAGTTTGTGAAGAAGGGTAGCAAAATAAAATCATGCAAAGGTTTTGTACGAAGAGTTAATGACGTGGACCAGCGCGAAGAGAGGGTAAGGGAAGTGAAGGCGGGACGAGTGAGCTGTAACCCAGCCGGAGACCGGCCCCAGCGGAAGCAGGACACCCACAAACGCACTCTTCAAACGGACAAAGGCCCTCGAGCTTCCAGGACGCAAGAAAGAACTCTGTCTTCACACCGAGGAACCACACGCCTGGGGCAGGATAAACGAAGAGTCGTATTCTACATGCATCATCACTTGGTCTAAAAAGCAAGCCGGGTGAGGCCCTCGGCTTACACAGGAACAAAGTCAAACGGAAAGCTTCTCAACAGGACCTGCAGACACAGAAGAAAACGAAGTATCTTCGAAGTGCCCGGAGAATTCCATACCCAGCTAAAGTCTCATTCGAGAGAAGGTAAAATAAAGACATTTTCAGACAAAGAAGGAACTGACCCCAAAATCAGTCCTTAGGGGTTCGCAGCGGGAAGAGAGGGAGGGAAGGCGGACAGAGGAACAGAAAACCGAGACAGGGCGGATGGGTAAACCGACTGATGGAAGGTCACACGAGAAAAACCCCCAGGACAGAACAGGGGGTGGGAAGCGGGGAGGGGAGGGGAAGTGGAAGGGGCCCAGGGGGCAGGAGGAGGAGGTGAACCGGGAGGGAAACAGGAAAGGGCGCCGAAAAGGCTGTTCCCGCTTGGAACCCAGCGGGAAGGGGGAAGAGCAGGAAAAGAGCGGACGGAGAAGACACTGCAACCTGTTAGACTGGGATTCAGCTTCGACAGCCTCAGGATTTCTCCAGGAGGAGACGGTGTTTACTAAAGATGCTGGGTTTACAGAGAAAGACCAGTTGAAGGGCAGGCAGGAAGGAGAAGTAAGAACACCACAAACAAGGAAGGTACAGACGGCCCAAAGGAGGTGCAAATGCGGAGTGTGGGCCTGCTCGCTAGAGAGAACCTTTCTGAGGAGCTCTGGAGAGGTTCAAAGGAGGGACAGGGCCAGACTGTGGAGGGTGTCATTTATCAAATTCAGATAAAGGGACTGGCACCAGGAGTCATCAGAGGTTTCCGAGGAGGGCAATGACCGCGGGGAACGAAAACCAGTTCTCCAAGCCTTAACCTGCCAGGGGAGGGCCACGGGGCTTCAGAGCAGATGAGCAGGGAACGAGATGCTCCCACCCGAAGCAGCAAGGCATCAAAGCCTCGGAAGGGCCGTGCAGGCCCCCACCCACCCGAGCCTCTCCAGTCTCTCCAGGGCTCTCTCCTGTCTGGCAGCTAGCTGCACAAAGCCTCCCTCGGCCACACCCCACCTCCTTAACACCACTCAGCGCATGCTCCCACTGCCAGTCCCAGGATTGCTGATTATTTAAATGGAAAAAAAAAAAAAGAGCCACCAGAATTCACAGAATTCACGAATAACTCCCACTGTCCCCTCCCCCACCCCCACCCCCACCCCGGCCCAGGAGCAGAGGAAGCAGTTCAGTCGGGAAGCAGGAGAGAGAAGATACTCCGCCTAGGACTTTACCCAGGTGTGTTACGCTGGGTAAATTATTTAATCTCTGAACTTTGCTTTCTTCATTTATGTGAAGTCAGAGATGTTAAAATGTACCTCAGAGAGCGTTTGTGAGAATTAAATGCCATCATACAGAGGGGGAAAAGACCCCAAGGCATCTAGAATGGTGTGTTACAATGGAAAGAACACAAATTTTGGAGTCAAAAAATTTTGGAGTATTGCCAAATACTACTTTAAAAACTCACTTGGATTAAAACGGTTTTACCTTAATCAATTAAAAAGTCTACACACAAGTCTTTCAGATATAACTCCGTTGTAAATTATAGAAGTAATGGATGAGCCATTTATGAACTGGCCCACATCTACACACACAGCTTACATTTCCGTTGCACCTACATGGCCTCAAACTAAATACTTCCAGCGGAAGACAGACTTTCAAGATACTAAACGTTAAACAGGGCGAAATCTATTAAATAATTCCTTTAAAGGTTATACTCCATCTGCAGCAGAGAAGATTTGCTGAAGATAATTTGCCAAGGGATTCTAACATATAAGGGCTCTGAGATGCTGTATATGACCTGGCCCAAAATATAAACGTAGGTGAATTAGAAATTCAGAAAACAAAGAGGGAGTTCCGCGCAGAGATAAGCTGTGCTGAAAAAGTGTGTGTTTTGTTTCGTGTGTTTTCATTTTGGGTCGTATGTGTGCACTGGGGCCTGATGTTCCACTCAGAACACTAGCCCACACGCGAGTGGCATGAACTGCTAACACTACTTATTTTATTTGAAATTAAAAAAACCCACTAAACATACTGTACAATATTAGCAACTAAAACATGAAAACTCTCCAAACGAATCAGAAAGTGATCTAGAAGGTTAGTGAAACTGCGCCACCGGAGGCCCAGCAACAGTCAGAGGAAGGAACCAGCCTGTGAGGTCCCAGCAGTGGACAGAAAACAGCACCGTGGGTCCATGCTGGTGGGGGCGGGGCAGACATCAGGGCTCCGATCAGAGCCAAGGTTTCGAGGAGGCAGCGGGGCACAGCGCAGAACCTCAAAGCTGCCAGATGAAAGAAAGGGCCTAGAGAGAGGGGCAATGAAACAGCCCAGACACCCAAGAGGTTCTTGTACCTGCAACGTGGGTCTCAACTGAACGTCACAGAATAATCCATAGGCAGAGGCTTTGACACAGGGGAACACTGGGCGACTGCTGAAATATCGCGGAGGAACACTCAGTGACACATGGCAAAATCGTCACAACGTACTGCTAAACGAATTAAGCAAGTTTCCAAGCAGTAGTACTTTAGGTATGACGCCTTTTGGTCGCATCATCATGACTGTAGCACATTATATAGCGTGTAACCAGCATCCACTGAAATGCAACTATCTCCAAGTTCCCAAGCCAATGTTTTCCTAACTTTTGGCTTACCTGTACATTTGCACACTTTCTACAAAAATATTTTAATCAGGAAAAAGTATACAAAGTGTTTTCCCACAGCTTGCTTATTAGTTGCAAGAAGGAAAATAAGGAACTATACCGCACGGGTCAAAACTACCATCACCAGTGAGGATGGACAGATGCCTTGTGCCTCCGAGTGATGCTCTGGGAAAGACACATCGTCACTCGTGGTCATGTGGCCGAGCTGGACTGCATACCCCAAGTCTCACCCCGAGGAAATGGACAACCCAGCCCCAGGAACCTCCTGTAAGCGCATCTGTTAAAAACAGCAGTGTTAGGAGGACAAGGGAAGTCATCACACGTTAAAGGAAAGGAGGGGGGCCGACCGAAGGCCCCCGTTAGAGGGCAGCACACGCCGCACGGGATCTGTGTCACTGGTCCAGCTCTCAACGTGCAGATCCGGACTGCGGAGGAGAGTACTGTCGCCAGTTTCCCGAATTCGACAAGCGCTCTGTGCTTTCAGAAAAGATTAATTTTGTTCTTAAGAACTATAGTTGAAGTGTTACAAGGTAAAGGGGTATGAGGTATGCAAACTAATCTCAAATACTTCAGAAAAACAGCACGTATGTGAACGCGTACATGTGAGAGGAGTAAGTGACGAGAGCGAATGGGGCGAGATGCTGACAACTGGGGACTGGTACCCAGGGTGTGCCGCTTCGTTCTCTTTAGTGCTCTCGTAACTTTCCTGTTAGCTTGAGATTATTTCAAAAGAAAAAAGGGGGGGGGACTCTGTAAATTGTGCTGAATTTTACAGAAGCTTCTCAACTTAAAAACGTGCAACTTGCAAAATTCCACAGGAACCAAGAAAGCTACCATCCATCAAGAGTCCACCTCCACCCACCAACAGATGGCCTCAGCAGGCGCTTGTGTCCCTTCTGCCCTCAGAGCCCGAAAGGGCTGGTTATGAGCAGCCTTTTGGAGAGAAGCTGCAGGGACGCGCAAACACTTTTGCCTCCCGCTAACAGCACGAACGGTGCCGGTGAGAATGACTTAGGAGGTGGAATGTCCTTCGGACATGTCAGCTCGGGGTACCTTTTAAACCCCCAAGTCTCCCCTCGTTTTAGTGTTCACCCCTCGTCCCTGGATATGCCCCACACTCCCACACCCAAGGAGAGTCACGGCTGCGGTAACTTACTATAAAGCGATGGGGGAAGTGTCCTTCACATGTGCTTCGAGAATGAAAGAAAGGGAGGGCAGAAAACAGAAGAGGGGAGGCAGAGGAAGCTGATGGACCTGCTGCTTTCTGCCAGTGCCCGGATTTCAGAGAGACAGCGATCCGAGGGGAGGCCACGCGGTGCGGCCAAGCTCACGCAACCGGCTAATGGCAGGGGTAGGCCGTGAGCAAGCTTTCCGTTTGCTAATGCTCAGCACTTTCTGCAAAGCCAAATTACCCTCTCCCTGCCAACCGTTAATTAAATGTTTAAACACTGTGGAAATGCGCGGGGTGGCAGGGGCGAAATATCTAGTTTCCCTCTTTGCTTGTAATAAAATTCCTTACGTGAACAAGATGACAAAGGAAAGAGCGTGGACAGAGGCTAGAGTGGTAAAATCCTTTGTCCCTGCCATTCAGGGACGTGCCAATAGTTGGGCATGGTGTAATTAGAGGGCAAAATGTACATGAGAAAGGAAGCATCGGGAACTTGTCTGGAGAAGTAGGTATAAAGAAAGGGCAAGGTCTGTCCCAGTTTAAAAAAAAAAAAAAAAAAAAAAAAAAGGCTGGGCTTGAACCTGTAGGCAATCAAAAGTCAGAGTCCTTATAAAGGGACTATTCAATTATATGAACTTAGAACTAAATTGTTTTTACTTCTACAGACCTTTTAATGATTCTACAAATACTGAAATAAGTTACACTTACTTGCACTCTCATGCAAATTGCAGAGTAGACTAATTTACATCATTGATTTAAGCCACCACAGTATCTTATGTTACACTCTTTAATTTACCCAAAATTCCTCTCTCTAGACCTATTTTTGCTTCTCTTCAGCGTCACTGGCACCAGGAGTTGGGTCCGGCAGCAGGAAGAGTGCAGGCCTAAACGAAAGTCACCATACAAGCTGCGCCGAGGTGTGCGCCTACGTGGCTGGGAGAGGGGGCGCTGGGACTGGGAGCAAAGCTGTGTGTGGCCGGCAAAAGTACAAATCATGCGATGTCACACACCCTCCGAGTCATCAGGGCATAATGAAAACCTCGAGTATTAATTTGTGAAAGACAGAGGTCTATTCTATCAGCAACTGACTAGGCAAAAAGAGCATCATGTACTCCAGTGGTAAAGACCCCACTGGTCTTCCAAAAGTGACAATGCCCTTAATGACAAAACTATTTGCATAGCAAGTTATAGCTCACACATACACAGCTTAAAACCATTTCGGCAGAAGAATTTCAAGAAATGTTGTTTTAGTAAATTTACAACCTGGTTTTCCATCAGAACATTTTATGGAGAACCAAGAGGACTGGGTGTCTGAACATGTTTACTGCTGCCTAAGGTCTGGGGCCCTCCAGTGACCAGACAGAAAGAATTTCCTGTATAAACACTGAGGTGTCGAGGGAGATTATAGCACTGTTCTTCATTTATTTTAGCAGCCCCCTGAGATAACAATCACTACATTCTACTTAGGGAACTGAGGCTCCAAGAAGTCAAGAAAAGGGGTATCTCCTAAGAGCAAAAAACCTTTCCTGGAAATTTCGGCCTTCCATCCTCCTCTGCAACCCAGCCCCGCAAAAGGAAGGCTTCCCTACGCGTCGCATTTGCTACTCCAGCCATCAAATGTCTCGTTACTTATGTCTGCCAAAGAGGAAATGCCAGGAAAGTCTTCGCAGAGATCTGATATTTGAGATGAGCCTTAATGCACAGAAATCGGGCAGATGGCCAGGAAATGGTCAGGACATCCCTAGCAGAAGAAATAATACTCACAAAGGCTTAAGAATGGAAGCCATCGGTAGGATAGGAGAATGTTAGTTAATTCTTTGCCAAAAAAAAAAAAAAAAAAAAGCACAAGTGTGTGTGAGTGTGCACGTGTGTGAACATGGGACAATTAACTGCAAAGACAGACTGGAGCCAGATCAGGAAGCACCTACAACGGCATGGGAAGAAACATCCACTTTATTCTCTGAATCAAGATTTCTTTCTTAACTAAGAGACCATGAGGTAAACCCTAGGGTCATGATCTCCCCGCAAGTATGAGAACTATATAATCAACACACACAAAAATTAACTTTCCTGGATCCACAGCTGTCAAATGGTTTTCAAAGGGAAGCAGGAATACAAGTGTCTAAGAGCCACTATTGTGGGTGACTGGGGGTCACAGGGTAATTACAGGCCAGGGATGCGCGCTGCAACACTTTTATTTTAGAGAAGTCACTGGCAACACCCATGGCGGGTGATGGTTAGAGAGAGAAAGCAGTCAGACAGCAGTAAGAAGGTTATTACCTTACACCAACCAACGAGGAGATTGTAAGCGCATTTTTAAAAACCTAATTCCAGAGACTTTAGGATTGTAGCAAGTAAACTTGCTATAATTTATTGGCTGTCTGCGTTGGGTTGTAGCAAGAAAGGAACTAAGCATGCCTTATCATTCTGCTTCCCATTTAATGCCATGCCATTCACTTATCCCACACCATCATCAGGAAAAAGCCATCATCAATACAGCGGAGCAGCGGCGAGTGAAAGGAAACCACTTTCTTCCACGTGCAACAAACCAGCCACCGGGGGAAGTGACCAGTCAATGTCCGGAAGAGGGAATGCTGATGGTCTAGAACAGGGGCTGGCCAACTACGGCCCACCAGCTGAGTCCTGCCCTGTTTTTGTAAATGAAGCCACAGCCATCCATTTATACTGTTTATGGTTACTTTCAGCACACAGAGGCAGATGTAAATAGGTGCAACAGTGGTTTTACAGCTTGAAAAACAGAAAAAAGGCCTAGAATATTTACTATCTGGGCCTTTCCAGAAAGTTTGCCGACTTCAGGTCTAAAGTAAAAACAGGGACACAGAGTCCACTCCAGAACGTGCTCCTTCGGGACAAGAGAGGGGCGTCCTGTGCAGGGTGGGCTGTGTGGGACCCATCCACCGGGGGGCATCCGTGCCCTGGGAGCAGCTGCGGACACATCTGTAGCAGCAGCAAACGGCTCCTCGTCAAATCGAATGTACGAAGTTCCAAGTACCGCTCTGTTTGGAAGAATACAGCTCCCCACAAGCAACATTCTAAGGGCCGGTGTTCTCAACCCGATCCAAATCCTTGTCCTTCCCCCTCACTCTCCCACTCAAATCTACTTTTGCTCTCCCCCAGGCTCTCTTTGAAAACGGAAAAAGGAGACAACACTCAGATCCAAGTGTCACGGTGTAAAAGCACTGATGTATCTGCTCTGAGAACCAGGGTCCTGGCCTATTTGTGGAACAATGGCAAAAAGGCAACTAGGTAGGTGTTTTAAATTAATGAAGCTCAACTCTGATTTTCAGACTTCAAGTAGCACTAATTGTTTCAAAAGCAAATAAAAACCAAATTTTAGTCCATCGATTATAATTAAACTCCACTGGTGGCCTCTATTAGACTAAGTTGGGGAATTATGCGTACAGTGGTGGTGATGTTTTTAACAGTTTTTTTCCCCAAATGATATGAAAACAAATACTGCAACATATCCAAATAGATCAACTCCAGGTGGCCATAGAAAAATAATTATTTCAAAAATGAAAGTCTCATAAACACATCACCCAGACAATTCCAAAAGTCTGGGACATTTTCTCCAAAGATTTTTGTTCAGTAACTTATTCTGTCAATGGATTCAAACAATAAGCACCTAAAGTGACTTTAGGTATTCTAACTCCGGGCTCTCGACCTTGGCACTCTTGTCACTTGGGACCACATGATCAATTCTTATTGAGACAGGACCTTGCTGCTCAGTAAAGGCTGTCTGGTGGTCTCTGTGGCCCCTCTCCATCAGATGCCATCAAGTTTTGGTAATCCAGTGTCCCCAGACACTGCCAGATGTCCTTGGGAGGCCAAATCACCCTGGTTGAGAACTGCTGCTCCAAGTCATTTAAATTTCTTAATGATTCCTAAGAAAAAGATCTCAGACTTCTTCTGCTTTGTGAATGTTTAAAGTAATTATGGAAAGGTGCGGTAACAATGCATGTTACATAAGCAGTTTTTCATAAACCTTTTATCAATTCATATCTACATTAGGATCTTCACTGTATCACTTTTAAAAAACAGCTTTAGCCCTGACCAGCGTGGCTCCGTTGGTTGAGCATCATCCCACAAAGCAAAAGGCTGCCGGTTTCCTTCCCAGTCAGGGCACGTGCCTGGGTTGCGCGTTGCAGCCTGGGTTAAGGGGTGTGAGACGATGTTTCTCTCACACTTAGATGTTTCTCTCCTCCTCCTTCTCCCTCCCTTCCCCTCTTTTGAGGTCTGTCCAGAACGTATCCACCTATGTAATAGAAAAATAGGGAAATCTATTTTAGAAGATACCAGATACACCTCCCTTTCAAAGTAGGCACCTGGGGTCCTCACACAGTTCTCCCAATCACCATCAGCTGTCCAGCTGTATTTTCTTGAATCTCATCGACAGTCTGAAATCTCTTTCCTCCCAAGGTAACTTTAGTTTTGGGAAAAGCCAGAAGTTGCAGGGTGCCAAATCTGGGCTGTAGGTGGGGCTGAGTCACCTGAGTGATTTGATGTTTCGCCAAAAATACTCCACATGAGATATGATGCAGGAGTGGGTGTGTTGTCGTGATGAGCTGCCCATCATCAGCTGCCCATAGATGCAGCCTTCTGAATTATCCAAACAGTTCCCACGAAGGAATGTTCAAGCTTAATGCAAAATCTGATGCAGATTCATTGCTCTGCTTGCTCAGTCATTTTGAATGTGATGACCACACAGTACACATGCTCACTCAATGGCATATACTGCCCACACTGACTAGTTCAGTGAAGTCATCGCACACACGCACACATTCCAGTCCACTCTTTTTGGCTGCCAGGTTACATCGATGTCACGCAAACAGTTTTCGTGACTTCTCCTGGGCAGACCTTGTATATCCGTGAAGAAACCTCCACCACCAGGAGAGTGAACACTTTCTGTTGCTCACAAGTGTCCGACTCCTTTCATTCAGCACACAGTATTTATTTCCAGATTCACTGCATTGCTGTGCATGTCAGTAAATAGTCCACACCTTTTTATTGCCAGGCAGTGGATATATCATAATTTACCTATTCATATATTGATGGTCATTTGGGTTTTAGTGGTTCTTACAAATAATGCTGCTGCGAATATTCGTGTACAAGTCTTTTCTCTTCGATAAATATCTAGGTATGGAATAGCTGGTGGGTCTATATTTAATATTTTAAGAAACAATCAAACCACTGTAAAGTGGTCACCCTATTTTACAGCCCCAACAGCAAAGCCCAAGTTTCAGTTCTCTCACAGCCTTTCCAACAGTAGGCAAGGCTGGTCTTCTTTCTTTTTTTTTCTTTTCCCGTTTAGATTTTATTTATTTATCTTTAGAGGGGAAGGGAAGGAGAGAGGGAGAGAAACATCAATGTGCGGTTGCCTCTTGTATGTCCCCTGCCGGGAACTGGCCTGGCAACCCAGGCATGTGCCCTGACTGGGAATCGAACCACGATCCTTCGGTTCGCAGGCCCGCGCTCAATCCACTGAGCTACACCAGCCAGGGCAAGGCTGGTCTTTTTTCTTAGCTACTCTGTATTACATTTGCAATTGTTTTTGAGAGTTCTGAATATATCCTAGATATAAATCCTTAATCAGATATTTGATTGGCAAATATTTTCTCCAGCTTGTCTTTCCATTCTCTTAATAGTATCTTTCAAAGAGCAAACATTTTTAATTTGATGAAGTTCATTTTATCAACGTGTTATTTTACAAATTGTGCTTCTGGTGTCATACCTAAAAAATATCGGCCTAACTCAAGATCACAAAAGTGTTCTGTTTTTGTTTAAAAGTTGTATAATTTTAGATTTTCCACCTCGGTCTGTGACTCATTTTGATTTAGTTTTTCTATACAGCACAAGATACGGATTGGAATTCACCTGTTTGTCCGTGGATATCCGGCCTCACTGAACAAACCACCTTCCTCCTCCGAAACTGCCCCCGCCCGCCCTCCACACTGCCACGCTGTGTTTCCTTCAGTTTTATAACGAACGGTGATATCAGGTGGCATTAGCTCCCCAACTTTGTTCTTTTTCAAAGTTGTTTTCGCCATTATAGGCCTTTTCAATTTCTACGTGAATTCTAGAATCGGCCTGTCAATTTCTATTTAAAAAAGCCTGTCAAATTTTTGATTAGGACTGCACTGCATCTACAGATCGACTTGGGGAGAACCATCATCTCAGCAACCGTGAGTCTTGCTACCCATGAACAAGGAACACCGCCCCATTTATTGAAGTGTTACCTAATTTTTAATTGTGTTCAGCAATGCTGGGTGGCTTAGCTTTCAGTATTTCCTACACGTTGCCATTGTCGCCGGCACTGGTTCTATTAAATTTCAGTTCAGAGTGTTCGCTGCTGGTATAAAGCAGTGCACCGATATTTATAGACTGACCACGTATCCCGCAGCTCCGCCAAACTCACTTCTTAGTTCTAGTAGTTTCACAGGTTCCGTCAGATTTTCTGAGTCAATGTCATCTTCAGAAAAAGGTATTTACTTCCTCCTTTCCATTCTAGATGTCTTTTCCTTCTTTTTCTTGCTTGACTACTGGCTAAAACCTCCAGGACACTCTGGAACGGAAGTGGGAAGAGCAGATGACCCTGTCTTATTGCTGGTCTTCAGGAGAAAGCATTTGGTCTTCTACTTTTAAAACGACATTATCTGTAATTTTTTTTTTCAGAAATGTCCTTTATTGGGTTGAAGTTCCTTTCTGATCCTAATTTGCTCAGTAAAGGTAAGACTGTCAAATGCTTTTTTCTTTTTTGCATTTACTGAGATGATCATAATTGGTTAACAGTGAATTACACTGAATGCTTTTTAAATGTTAAACTAACCTCGCATTCCTGGAATAACCCCCACCTGATCACGATGTATTATTGTTTGAAATAAGTTGTTGCATTCAATTTGCTACAATATGTGCAGAATTTCTGCATTTACGCTCATGTGAGATATTTCTGTATAGTCTTCTTTTCTCATAATGTCTCTAATTTGAATAGGAAGGGAATGCTGGCCCCACAAAGTTAATGAGCATGCCCACCTTTGCAATTTTCTGAAAGTGTTTGTGTAAAACTGGTGTAACTCCTTCCTTAAATATTTAGCAGAACTCACTTGTGAAGTCATCTGGGCCTGGAGTTTTGTCACTGTTTTTGTTGTTATTGTTTTGGTAGAAATACTTTAATCACCAATTCAGTTTCTATTAAGGGCTATTCAGGGTGTCTATTCTTGAGTGAAATCTGGTAGTACCTTTTGAAGAATCTGTCTGTTTGATCTCTGCTATAAAATTTACAGGCATAAAGTTGTTCCTAATACTCTCAGTCTCCCTTTATTATCTGTAGAATCTGTACTGACATCACCTGTCATCCGTGACACTAACCAGTTTGGCTACAGCTTTATCCATTTTACTGATCTTCTCAAAGAACCAGTTTTTGGTTTCACCGATTCTGCCTATTGTGTTTGTTTTCTATACATTGACCTTTACCATTTCCCTTCTTCTAATAACTTTGGTTTCACTTATCTTTTATCCTCACTTATCCTCATTTCTCAAGGTGAAATTAGAGATCATTAATTTGAGACCTTGTTCCTTTTCTAATATAGGCGTTCAGTGCTATAAATCCCCCCTAAGTCCTGCTTTAGTGGCATCTTACAAAGTCTGATATATTGTGTTTTCATTTTCATTAAGCATAGAAGACTTTAATTTCCTTTTGGTTTCTTCTTTGACTCATAGGTTATTTAGAATTGTACTAGTATCCAACTACTAGTAAATTTTCCATATACTACGAAATACTACTCAGTCGTAAGAAAGAATGAAATACTGCCATTTGCAACAACATCATGGATGGACCTTAAAAATATTATTGTCAGAAAAAGCTAAGAACCGTGTGATTTCACTTGTATGTGGGATATAAAACTGAAACTCATAGACACAGACAACAATATGGTAGCTACCAGAGAGAACAGGGGCGGGGGCAGTTAGTAAAGGGTAAAGTTGACCAAATATATGGCGATGGAAGATGATTTTACTCTGGGTGGTGGGCACACAATGCAATACACAGACCAGGTATCATAAAAATGTACACTTGAAACGTATATGATTTTATTAACCAATGTCGCCCCAATAAATTTAACGTTAATTTTTTTGTCAATCTCTCATTTAATTCCATTGTAATCAGGTAACACAGGATTTCAATCCTTTTCAATTACCGAGACATGTTTTATGGCCCAAATGATAGCCCATCGTGGGAGCTGTTCTGTGTGCACCTAAGAAAGGGGACATTTTGCTGCTGCTGTTAAGTGGATTATTCTATAAACACTAATGGGTAGATCCAATTGATTAACAGTATTGTTCAGGCCCACTGTACCTTTGTGATTTTCAGCACTCAGAAGAGAACTGAAATCTCCAACTAAAACTGAGGATTTGGCCGTTTCTCCTTGGACTTCACCAGTTTTTGTTTCATGTATTCTTGAAATTCTGTTATTAGTGGCACAAGGGACAGAATGATTTGTCCTCTTGATTAACCAACCTCTTTATCATTCTACAATGACATCCTGCATTCTCAGGAACATTCTTTGCTTTGAATGAAGTCTACTTTGATAGTAACACGGCCGCTCCATCTTTCTTTTCACTATTGTAAATACGGTATTTCTTTTCCCATCCTTTACCTTTAACCTACTTGTATCTTTATACCTAAAGTGTGATTCTTACATATGCAAGGACATAGTTGGGTCTTGCTTTTTTATACAATCTGACAATCTCTGCCTTCCAGCTGATATGTTTAGGCCATTTATATTTGACGTGATTATTGATATGGTTAGGTTTTTAAGTTTATTATCTTGCTATTTGTCCCACGTTCTCTTTCTTATTATTATTATGCTTTCTTTTGAATCAGATTGAGTATATTTTCTGATTCCATTTTACCTCTTCTATTGGCTTATTACCTGTAACCTTTTTAAAAATAGGATTGCTTTAGGATTTACTATATACATCTTTTAACTTACTGTGGTCTACCTTCAAGTAATACTATACCACTTTACGTATAATACTATACTACTTTACATATAGTACAAGAAACTTAAAATAGTAGACTACCTCATATCATATCTTGCCCACCTAAGTCTCTGTACCTGAGCTATATATTAAAATAGGAAAGAAGCATTAGAAAAGTGTAAAAGGAATAATAGCAATAAATGGAGACTTTCTCCCTAGTTTTATTTAAAAAGGAAAATTAGAACAAAAAAAATTGGTGTTTAAAACTGAAACTCTACAACCACTTCACCTGGGTTCAAATCCTAGTTCCACCGCTTATGTATTATATAACCTCAGGCAAGATGAACAGCTTCCCTGTTTCACAGTTTTTACAATAGCTCTTTAAGATGAAGGTCACAACAGTACCCACTTCACCAGGTTATTATGACTATCCACTGAGTTAATATAGGTAAAATGATTAGAATAGCACCAAGCATCTATTAAATGCTTAATAAATAGCAAGTCCTATTACGCACGTTGAATAAGGCAGTATTTTTAAATTCCTTCTGCGTTCCCTAACATAATCTTGCTTACTCAGCACACATACTGGGTCGCACTGCTCTAAGGGAATCTGCAAGCAAATTAACTCCTTAGGCTCTTTTAGTTGCAAGAAATTTATTTAAATGACCCCAAATAGTATTATATATGAAGCTATTTATGGAACATTTGTTACGTGCTTAGAATGGTTCTAACAGCTTTCCATGTATCATCTCACTTAATCCTCACGTCAACCCTAAGAGGAAAGGTATTATGATGTTTACCTTACAGATGAGGAATGACGGAAAGTTACACAACCTGCCTAAGGTTACTCAGCTAGTAAGAGACAGAGCCAGAATTTACTGCCACGAGTCCGACTCTTTCCCGGGAAAAAACTGGACGCAGGCTCTGGAAGGGCCGGAGCCGCAGAAGTACTCGCGTAACGGGCGAGGAGTATCGACAGGGCCAGGAACCAGACGTTTCCGTCTCACGCTCGGAGCCTGCGCTCTCGGACCGCGTGGTTTCTTCTCTGAGATTCTGCGCCTCTCCTGGCGCAGAGGCACAGCGAACCTCTTGGTAACCAGAGGTTCTTTTCTGGGTACCAGGTGGCCTCCTCAGCTCCTGCATCACTCCTGTAACTCACAGCTTCTGCTTCTACGGTACTTACTTTGTCTCTTACACTCGAGTTCTGCAGGCCTTTACGCTAACGCATTCTCACAGCTCCAGCTCCCATAGCTCAATGGCAAATGAATTCCGTGCTTCCTATAAACGGCTGTAATTTTCCCCAACTAGGCAATCCTAGATATTTAGCTGGCTTACGAATTAGTAGCAGTTACATAAAATGCCCATCCCTGGACCAGTCAGTTGCAATGTACTTCTACATGGTAAAAAACAAACACATGGTAACGAAAAAGCACAGCCACGGAGAGCCCCTCTGCAAGGTGCTGTAAGAAAAGCAGACCTCCTCCAAGGGAACTGGGGGCAGGCCAGAGTAATAGAACGTCCGGGGCACTGAGTCAGCCCAGCCACCACTAATCCGAGGCTCAAAAGCCTTGTCAGTGTTACTAATCCATTTAGTGATGACGCTGAAGCAGCAGTTATAAATACACACTCTGGTTGTGATTAAGGAGGTCGCGTCATGTGCGGGGTCACGGAAGCACAACGGGAGCCACAGGTCCAGCTGTTGGTAAAGGAGAGGCTGCCATACTATACCGACGGTGCTGCGGCAGGGAGAAGGGAAACCCGCCGTCACCTGGCACTGTCAGTTCTGCTCAGAGAGAGAAGTACTAATCATCAATGACCCACCCGCTCCCACAGCTTCATCTGCTGGGGCGCAATGGATGGAAGCAGGAGGGAGGCGGGATGTGCTGCCATGGTTTCTGCAGCCCATTCACAGCTGCCCACGCTGTTTAGACGGACAAACAAGGGCAGACAGCGGCTTCACCAGTGGCACTGGTTCCCTTGTTCGAAGCTCCAAGTGAGAGCTCTAAAAACCTCGCAGATGGCTTCTATCCCACACTTTTGGCTTTCTTAATAGCAGAGGAAGGCTTTGAATTTAAAGCTTCCTGCTGATAATTAGCTAGGACCAAGTAATAGGGGCAGAAAGGAAAATGTTACTTATTACTATTACTTACTACTATTACTTTCCTATCAGTGTTGTTTTAAGCCTTCACGTTGGGGAGATTACTGTATACATTAAAAACTAGAAGGCTTTTTTGAAGGAGGAAGAAGGGGGGAGGGGGAAGAGACCACAGGTTCTAAACTGGAGTTTTCCTCCAATCTTCATTTACAAATTTTAAACCTCCGGCCTCAAGAAGAAAGGAAATAGTGAGAAGCTAAAAGCAACAGTATGTACTGTCATTTGAACTCCAATCTGCTTTATGTCTAAGGGCTGAATAATGTGGTCCCACCTCGTCCAATGGAACTGCGCCTCGCATCCCACCCCCAATAAACCCTTCGATCCAGAGCATGCCAGAGACACTAATGCTTGCAGCTGTATTTCCGGGCATGCCTCCCCAACACCTACGCGTACTTTCCACCCAAATGGAACACAGTCCCTGAGGACCATCCCTGCCCTCGCTGAGCCTCCTCTCCTGGGGACCGCACTTCAGTCTGCCGTGTAACTGCACGCAGTCTCACGTTATTTAGTGTGGTTTCATGGGTAAGGTTTTTGTCTCTCACCAAGAAGACGTAAATGTGCTTAAAGACTAAGACTTACAGGAGACTTCTGTGATAACATTTACAAGTACTGAGCTCAGAAAAAACGTTCAGAAACACGGCTGACAAAAAGAAGCAAGTCAAAACCGGAGTTTCTTATCCATTAGGTCCTCCCAAAACACTTCTCTTTTAGTGGACTTCCCCCTGTCCCTCCAGCTTTAAGAGAGAGGATCTAAACCACACAAGCCTATTAAAAAACATACCCTCGCCCTGGCTGGTGTGGCTCAGTGGATTGAGCGCGGGCCTGCGAACCAAAGGATCGCGGTTCGATTCCCAGTCAGGGCACATGCCTGGGTTGCCAGGCCAGTTCCCGGCAGGGGACATACAAGAGGCAACCGCACATTGATGTTTCTCTCCCTCTCTCCTTCCCTTCCCCTCTAAAGATAAATAAATAAAATTAAAAAAATATATATTTAAAAAAAAAAAACATACCCTCGAATCAAAACTAAAAGCACGGGAGGTTATCCTAGCAACAACTTACAGATAAATGCTGTATTGATCAAACCTAAAATACATATTTATCTACCACTTACAAAACCCTAAAATCTATAAAGATTTCAGCACATTCAGAAGAGCAGCTTAAGAACAGCAACGGAAAACATACGGATTTGTCATGGAAGCTAATGCCAGAAAGCCAGAGACAATCTGGGCAAATCCTGGGAATCTAAGCCAGGTTTGGAAGTGATCTAAAGAAGTTCCTCCGGTGACCCGAGTGATCGGGAGTAAGCACAGACACGGGAGAAGCTGGGCTGTGATTCCACCTGGTCCTGAAGGAGGAAGAGTGCAGAACTAACTCAGCTAAGCACTTTGCTCACTACACTTCCCATGTAACCTTTACAACGATGTTATGAGAAGATACTCTTATGCCGACTTTACAAATAACGGAGGCTGGATAGTAAAGAAATTAAGTAACTTGCCCAGATGCATACAAACTTTCAGCACAGGCTTAAAAACCACTATCGGTGTCACACAAAAAAACTTACTTAAATTTTAAATTAGTTGGCGGATTTCAGGAACACTCAGATGCATTATTAGAAATTTAAGGCAACATGAAATTGTAGTTTTGACATTCACATTCCTTTTGATGTAAATTAAACTATAGGTTTATACACTTAATAGAAAATGCCAACTGGTAATTTTTAGACTAGACCCAACTAAAATTAATGTTTCTCAAGCAAGCACATTTGAGTATGTCACTCCTTGTTCAAAACGCCATTAACTTTATGACAGCTAACCATTTGGATAAAAAGACAAATATTAGATCTTACTAAAATAGGATGAATTAAGATGAAAAACTTTTAAACCATAAAAACACTAGAAATAAACATAGGTGAATGTTCTCCTGTCTTTTGCCCAATTGTTTTGAAATTGGGCCACCTGTATTTTTTTGACATTCATTTTCTAAACACTAAGGTTCCAAAGTCTTCTGTCTGATTTAACTGGTGCTGGCACTTTTTCTAGTGTGTCGCTTGCCTTTTCACTCTGTTAATGGTGTCCTTTAATGAACAGAAGTACTTCTTTAATGAAGAACAATGCATCGGTCTTCTCTTTCCTGCTTAGTACTTTTTCTGTCTGAAAAAAAAAATCTTTGCCTACCATAGGGTCATACAGATATTCTTCTGTTTTCTTCTAGAAACTGTAATTTTCACCTTCCACATTACATCTACAGCTCCCTGAAGGAGCACATAGTCCAAGGTCACCAAACTATTCCAGAAAGTAGGGGAAAAAAGAGAAAGTTTCATAATGCATTTTACATAGCCAGCATAACTCTGAGACTACAATACATACATATAAACCTCTGATAAATTTATCCACTGATAAATGTAGGTTTTTTAAAAACTGTAAACAGTGGCAAACCGGGTGCAGCAGTACGGGAGGAAAAAGCAAATGCAACGCAGCTAAGTCGGGTTGGACCCGATACTACAGACCAGAGATCATCTATGTATGTGATACATCTATCGGCAGGTCAACGGAGGAAATGCATACGATCATCTCTGCCAACATAGAAGCAGCACTCAATAAAATTCAACACTTGCAATATTTTAAAAATCTTACAAGACTGCGGCTAGAAAGTACTTCTTAATCTTTTATAGTTATCTGTCAAAATGTATATAAGTTGAGGAAAATAGGGAGAGGCTGGTAAAAAGGTACAGATGTTCAGCTGTAAGATGAACAAGGCCCCAGGATCTGGTATATCATATGGTAACTAAATTGATGGCACGGTTTCACAGAGCTGAAATTTGCTAAGGAAGTAGAACTGAAGTGTTTTCACCACAAAAAGGGTAAACCCGTGGGGTGACGACGGCGTGCGGACCCAATGGGGGCCCCTGTTGCACTGCACGCACACCTTGAATGCTCGCTCACTCTGCACACGTTCTCTCGCTGCTTCATCCAGTACACCTCCATCAGGCCGAAAACGTTTGACAGCGTCTGTTACGTTCTCTCATTTCTGCACAACGTGCCTTCCTGTTGCTGATGTGTTGTGTGTGTGTGCAATTACTTGTACGTTCGTTAAAACACAAAGGCATTAAAGACAAACAATTCTGTCGTAGTATTTACCTTCTCATACACTCTTTCTTGAAAGTTATCGAGGCGTGCGTTTCACCAAAACAAAGGTGTAAATCAAGCAAGCGGAAGGCCCGGATCCAGGGACTAGAGGCTCAGCTAGGGGCCAGGGCCACCGCAAGCTAGCGCTGTGCGCAAGTGGAAGCCACTTCTCATACACTCTTTCTTGAAAGTTATCGAGGCGTGCGTTTCACCAAAACAAAGGTGTAAATCAAGCAAGCGGAAGGCCCGGATCCAGGAACTAGAGGCTCAGCCAGGGGCCAGGGCCACCGCAAGCTAGCGCTGTGCACAAGTGGATGCCACGGTGCAAATGTGAGCAAAAGGGTTAAGTGCCCTCGGACTTTTCCAATTAGAAAACAAAACTGAATGATCAATTACTTGATGTGTTTGAACATATGGGGACAGTTTCAAGGAAAAAAAAAAGTGAGAGACAAATAGGAGACCAAAAAAAAACCAAAACAAAAATGAAGAAAAAAATTTAACTCCAAGAGATTTAATTATAGTATACTGCAAGGTTCAATGGTGAACATATTTACAAAGTCACAATAATGTAAACAATCAACAAAGTTTTAACCAAAAGCATGCCATAACTATATTGGGAGACAAAGGGAGAGGAAGTTCAAGGTAGCATAAGCATCCCAAAGCACAGACTCATCTTCCACAGCAGGAAGCCAACAGATAGCATCCAAAATTGATGCATAAATATTTTAAAATATGAAAGTCAGTATCAGAGGAAACAGTGAGAATCATGCAAACGGGCGCTCTGAGAGCAGGACCAGGGACGGAAAGTGACATGACAATGACGCGAGGGGCTAGTTATTCATTCTACATCCTGTAACACACTGTCCTTCTAACTGCACAGGTGTACTATTAAAAGTCAAAAACAGAAGTGTTATTAAAACAAAACAAAACTAGTGGTTTTCGTATCATTTAATACAAATTATCTCACTCACCTCACAAATATTATTGACTATGGTGCCAGGTACTTCTCTTTGTGCTAGGAATACGACAGCCCTTGCCTTCATGAAGCTTACACCCAGAGGGAAGCAGGTAATAATCAAATTAGTGTATGCCATAATGTCAGATAAACTGATGTTTTGGAAAAAAAATACAGGTAAGGGTCAAGTGTGACTGGGATGCTATTTAGGTACGGTTTTCAGAAAAGGGCTCTCCAAGAATCAGCAAAAAGGAAAAACCAACCTAAAAAGGAAAATTTGTTTTGAGAAAAGGTTATGTAAGTAAAATAACAGAAGGGTATCAATTAAGTTCAAGGTGAGAGCTTCTTTTTAAGCCTTTCATACTCCAAAGCAACGTATCATTCAAGAGCTGGTACCAAAGGTGCTCTGTGGTGGCAGACATAAATTGCCCGGCGCTGCAACCAAAGTTAAATGAACGCTGATTTATGTATGCTCTTCCTCTGTCCTTAACCAGCCATTACTTATGAATGTGACTGAGTAAATTTACACTTAAACTTTTTTCAGATGTCAGATATTTCCAATTCTGGTGTTTTAATCCTAAATTTTCCTAAATCAAAGGCTCATGACATTGATCGACAAAGATTCCAGATTAATTCCAAAGTTACCAAAATTTATCACATCCAACCTTTATGCTCTCACTGAAGGGGAACCCTACACCAATGGGAACAACACATATTTAAAGAAACAATTTATAGGGAAATACAATACATTCACTTTACTCTCTAAGGACCCTTCCTCAGCATGAGGTAGAGTTTCAAGCTATGTGAATGATCTTTTCACTGAAAATTAAGTAACTTATAAAATGTATTCAGGTTGAAGCAACAATTTTATGCCAAAGACAGCCACTGCACAAGAAAACCCTCAATCAAAAAGCAGAACTGATTCTAACACTTATTTTCAAAACACACCATTAGAAGTAAATTCAAACTGTCATTTTTTATGTAGCAAAAAGGTAGTACTTTTAGATTTAAATAGGTCTGAAAGTTTGACTCACAGAAAGAAAAATTCAACGAGCTACATTTCAATTGATAGTTGAATCTGAAGTCGAAAACTTACTCAGAGATTTCTGGAAGAGCAGCTCAGCAGCTGCGCTGTCTGCTGTTCCGCCCTCCGACCTCCCACCCCACCCCACCCCACCCCACCCCAACGCTCACACTGCAGGGGCGGAGCATCGCATCACAGCAAGAGCCAGAACTCAAGTCTGGGATCTCTGCTGCTCATCCGCCACCAGTGTGCTTCCCATCTCCAAGGCGGCCTCCTCGTCTGAAATGGAAACGATAATGCCTACCCAGGGCCCTGTCGGCGAAAATGCCAAAATACTTCAGTGCCAATACTATATGAAAAAACTACGTAATCTGTAAAAAAAACAAAAACGAAAAAACAGCACTACTATCTGTCGCATTTTAATCAAAAAGGAATCCGATCACTTTCAGTCAAACTTTTGGATGTTTGCTATTAACTGTGGTTATCAGACTCCAAGGAAGAACAGTAGGACACTGGTCCACTCACACACACAGCCAGAAGAAAAGATGATTTTTAAAAATATATACATTAAAAAGAAAGAATTAAACTCCCTTATAAACACGCACCAAGAGAAAACATTTTCAGCAGGCATTTCATTTAAATAAGCCAAAGGAGTAAAGCTGTTGAACCACATGTAAACCCTGTGTCACCTGACTTCAGGCAGGATGTTTATTTTGATTTAGTTGGGACCCAGACACCCAATGTACATAAACATCAGCGTATTTTTAAAGCAACTGTCTCACTGCTTTTGTTCACTCAGTAATAATTTCTACTATTCTTAGAATGAAGAAACACAAATACTACCCTTAATCAAACAAACTCATCAGTGTCCTGGCCAGTGTGGCTCTCAGTTGGTTGGAGTGTCATCCGGTAACCAAAAGGTTGTAGGTTCGATTCCGGTCAGGGCACCTACTTAAGTTGCAGGCACTGATTCTCTGTATGGGCCTATGCTAGGCAACCAATTGATGCCTCTCTCTTGCATCGATGATTTTCCCTCTCCCTTCCTCTCTCTCTAAAAGCAATGGGGGAAAAATGTCAGTGTGTGAGAATAAAAAAAAACTTAAAAATAACTCATGGGAGGAGATTTTACTTCTTAAAGTAACATTAAACAGTGTCATCTGACAATGCAATAGTAGACTATTTGCCCATTTACCCTTTAAGCCCCACAGGACACAGACCATTTTCTTTATATCCCCAACATCTAGGCACCAAGTAGGTACTCAATAAATGTGTTGAATGAATGAATGAATCAACCAATGAATGAGCAAATGAATGAATGAATGAACCAATGAACCAAAGAAAGGACTGGACGTCTGGGCAAAAGCTTAAATGTTTGAAGTTGCAACAGAACAATTTCACCTACATCTCCATCATTCACTACAAACATCTGCTCTCTCAACTGTAATGACATAATAAGCTGAAAAAGAGCTGTGTTAGATAGTTAAACACACACAAATACATCACTTACACGTATAACAAAAGTACACAGAACATTCGCAAAGCCAGTTCTTTAGTTACATTTTCGTGTAGGAAATTTTGGTGTGCTCTTTCTAATAAAGCATGTTGCAATTTTGATAATGCAAACACATCTTTAAAGTCCTGTTGCAATCCTGAATAATTTAGGCAAAGTGAACAATATTTCCAGAGTCCAGAGTATTTTGAAAGACAAATTCCTTAATTCAAAGAAAGGTGGAATAAAATGGAAAAATAAGGTAGATCTTACTACTTCAAAATTATACTTTTTTAAAAAGAGAAAATAAACTGCTTAAAATATTTACATTGAAATTATTGAAGAAAAACACTTAATGTCCTTATATTTGATCTTTAAGCTAAAGAGGTAAGTTATTGTCCAAATCTCGGAAGATAGGTGATAAGCTTTATGCCTACAAAGCTTGAGTTAAAGGTTCTTTTTATTAAAGTAATACTGTTTGGATAAGTTCATAATCTTCAAAGTCTACAGTAAGACATTCAGCAGGAACAGTAATAAATATTATATGTATGATTCTATAGCACCTGTAGAAGCATAGTGATCGGGGTGGAACAGGCTTTTATGAACGGCAAGGTATGACCTGTGACTGCAATACTATGTCTGCAAGGATCGAAAAGTTTCCCAAATTCTGATGGTCATCTCCAAAGCGGCTCACTTGAACAAGAGTGGATCTGAGGGTGAACGCAGAAAAACACCACGGTGAACTCATAAAAACACCGGTTCGAAAACAAGGGCTCTTTATAGCAATTACAGCGTCACACTTTAAAAACCCTGGGCACATGAAAGATGAAGCTCAATTAACTGCTGCCTGGGTTTCCTACTTCATGGTCTGAAACACTGGGTATTAGACCCTTCTTTTTGGCGCTTTCTTAAACAGAAATTTCGTGTTGCCACCGCCCCTCCTCCACAGCTAACATCGGTGCCCTCTCTTCCTCCTCCCACACCCCTCCCAGTTCAAACAAATTAACATTTGTACAAGGTGCCTCCTATCAGCTCGCAGCTTCTTCCCAAACACGCCCACGTACACTGAAACTGGCCTGCGTCTACACAACACAAGGCTACAGGAAAAGAGTCGAGGGGGGCTGCCGGGGAGATAATTCAGCACCGCACAGGTTTACGGCTCTTTTGCAGATAGGAGCGCCTCACTCTGGGCTCGGGTTGCTCCCAAATCACCTCTAGAGCACGGTGTTTGTGCGCCTACCTAATCCGATACTGCAATGGAATTCCGGTCATTTGTAGGCAGACAGCCTGGCTTTGCAAGTGTTTGATCACAGCCGTCCGGAATCTCCTCCTTTCAATCCGCCGGCTCCAAGTAGTGCAGTCCCCAGACCTCCGGCAGCGCCCCCGGCCCCGCACCCCACACTCTGCCGCGCGCCCGGCCACAGGCCAGCGCAGCACCAGCCTCTCCGGGTCCGAGGCTGCCGGGCGACTCAGGCTGCGGGCCGCTCCGCAACAGGTCACCCTGACGGCCACTGCGCGCTTCGCAGGCAGCCGGCTCAGCGGCGGGGCTTTGGGGACGCAGCGGCCGGGGCCGGGGAGGGGGTGTGGCCCGCTCGGCGGTCCCCGCGCCCGCTCACCTGGAGGGAGGCGGAGGCGCTGTCCGGCGCCGGGCAGCGCGGGCGGGGGCCAGGGGCTTCGGCCACCCAGGAGCAAGAACCAGGCGAGACGGGCTCGGGGGCTCGCTACGACCCCGGCACCGGGACAGAGAACCGGCTCGGGGACCCCACAGCCGCCTCCTGACTCCGAGACCAAGCCGCCGACAGAGGTACGCCCCCGATCCCCTGGCTCCTTCCTCCCTCAGCCTGAGCCCCGCCGCCCCCTCCCCGCGCCGAGGACGAGCAGCCCGGGGCCGCAGCCGGGAGTTCAACACACGCAGCCGCCGCCATTCACCGCGCCGCCACCGCCGCTACGGCTCAACTCCGCCGTGGGGGCGCCGCGCACCCACTTTCCCTCCCCTGCACCGCCCGCCGAGACTCCGCACCGGGCCCGCGTCCAGAGCACCGACCTGTGCAGCCGCGGCCGTTGCCTCGGAGGATGGAAAGACCCGCCGGCGACACGCTCTGCCGCCACCGCCGCCTAGGCTAGCGCCAGGCGACCCGAGCAGTCAGCGTCTCTCATTTAGCGCCCGCCGCCGCCGCGGCACTCGGGGGAGGGGAGTGAGCTGGATCCACCCCGTCCGCCCGGGGCTGGGGGAGGAGAGCCGACCTGGCGGGGACGCGCGCCGAGCGGGCGGGGCCCGGCCGCGCTCGCGCACCAACGGAGCACGCTCGCGCCCGCCTCGTGAGCCGCGGCCCGCGGGGTCTTTCCCCGCGCGCGCCCCCGCCAGCCGCGCACCGGCCGGCTGAGCCCAACCGTCGCCCGGCGCCCGTGGCCTCCGCGCGCGCCGCAGCCCCTGGGCCCGCGCCCCACTGGTGGGAGGGGCCGCCACCGGCCAAACTTGGAGGAGGGGAGGGGATCGGAAGGCAGGCAGGTGGGGCCCCCCCTCCCGCACCGGCCCTCCGCAGTGAAATCCACTGTGCCGCCTGTCGGCTTCAGCTCCTGCACCTCACCTTCAAGGCCAGAGAACAAAGTCTGGAAACCCTCGGCCCCCATATCCAACGTCCTGTCCGCGCAAGCGGTGTTTTTAGAAGTCGCTGCGGCCCAGTGAGGGGGTTCCGAGAGTGAAGGGCCACCCCACTGCCGTAGGATCATAAATTATGGTAATCGGTACTCTCACACACCAAGATTCGGCGGAGAGTGTTAGAAAGAGGGCCTTTGTAAGTGTCGTGCCGGCTACCGCCCTGGGCTTAAGGAACAAATGACAGAAATCTGGCAACACCTGGGTCTCAGATTGATGAGTTGGAGGTGAACAGTATTTTCACTTCGATGCACGAAGGAGATTCTGAAGTACTAAATATTTCCTGCGAATGAAAAAGGAATGGATTTCGTATAAATGGTGGAAGGGTGTTGTTTCGGAGGGTGCACTATATGGGGTGGCCTACTTAAAATTAGCACCGTTTGATGCCCAGCGACTATAAATGGATGGTTTTAACTGAGCCACCTTTGTATAGGCTGTCATTAGACCATTTGTACGTGGATGATGATTTGATCTGTGCAGTCGCATGTGGAAGAATGCCGTGTGCTGCGTTGGGTATAAAACATGAAAGGACCAAACTGTTCCCACTTGGTTTCTTTCCTCTCTTTAATAACCATTAAGCAGAACTGATTGATCTTGTGTGTTGCAGAGTGCTATTATGTCCTCTTTTGACTGCCTTGTGTCCTAGCCCTGTAGTTGGCTGGAATGTCTGTCAACCCCCTTCTCTTAAAGAGAGTTGTTTCTTTAAAGCCCCTCCACCCACCCACACACCCAAGATAAGTTAAAAAAAAAAAAAAGGAAAAAACATGGATAGCCAAAGTTCATAGTTTTTCATTTTTATTCCATTTTATTTCTAAAGAAAGTCTTTAAAAGAAGCATGATGAAATCACTGGGAGAAGTAGAGAAACAAAAAGAAGGAAAAGAAAACAAACATCTTTCAAATGAGACTAGTCTGAAAAAACAAAAAAAGGAAAAGAGACAGTTGGTAAAAAAAGAGGGGGGGGGAATGTATTATGTATACAGACGTTTTCCCATAAATGTTAATGCTTCAGGTCCTGAAGAAACAATGAGAACTCTTCTGGTTATCAAGTTGAGTAAATGATTAGGGTTTTTTTCCTTAAGTGTTAGTAAGAGGTTAAGGAAAAGGTGGTTGGCTATGTGCCAGCAATAATACAATTATACATATATTTATATACAATTATAATGGGCTCTTTCTTGAGTGTATCTCATTATCGCTGCTCTTAAAAAATAGGAAAACTGAGGAACAAAAGGGAATTCTGTTTTGTATAAATGTCTTACAATTAGTTTAAACTTGAATTGGGATTTCCTAAAAGCAAATGAGCTTGTGTTCCTACCTCTGCCAACAATTTTCAGTTTACTGTAAGGGCAGTGAAGTTTCATTTGGACTCCGAAGGCCATGGATACACTGAATTCTTATACATACTGGATTTCTGAGTTTGGAATAATCACTCAAAGTCTGTTTCTCATGCTGATAACCTGTAAAATAATACTTTTACTAACCGTTAGCATTGTGTTAAGTTCAAATTTATGAACTTGGAAAAATTAAGAATTTTGTGTTAATACAAAAATTTTGTTAATACAGGAAAAAGCTCATTCTGGGTGTCTTTTTTTGTCATAGTTTGGGAATTACTTTAGAAAGTCAATGTCCCTTCCCATTCATTGATATGCAAATAAAACAATAGCTTTTTATAATTAAAGAGGACCAGCAGCAATCTTTCCTTAGCATCTTCTATTACAGGTAAATTCTGCAAGTTGCTTTGTGTATATCATTTGCTTTTGCCAAAAGACAAAAAATATGCAGTCTTGGTAAAACAAAAAGTACTAATGTATAAAATAGAAATGCCATTATCTAAAATAGAATCAATGAGAATTCAATATGCTGAAAAGTCATTTCTGAGGAATCACCATTAGGTAGCAGTTTTATTACTATCCATCAAAATCATTTCCAAGAGGTAAGCCAAGGAACTAATTCCAATAGGGAACAAGCAGTTTTGAAATCAAGAGACCACCACTGCAAAGCACAGCTCGTCACCCCCTTACAGCTGTCAAAACAAACTCAGACTGGCATGGTAAGGAAGGGCATTATTCAGTAACGCCTGATTCATTCTATTACAACTGACAAAATTTCAGTAATAACATATACCTCTATTATTTCTCTAAGCGTTCTTTTTTCAAATATATACGCGTATATTGGCGAGGCATTTTGAGAACATTTCTCAGTTCTATGTTCTGATTTAAAATGTAGGCAAAGGAGCATGCCCCAAATCCACTAGTACCCCAGAAGTGTCTTAAAAACAAAAGCTGTGATATCAAGATGTCCACAGGAGCTTGCAAGTACCTAGTACCTTCACCTGACATTCGCTGAGTCTTACCTGATGCGGATGGTACCCATCATCGACCTTCCTGCCAGCCCTTCGAGTTGCTGTGCCTTCTGTCACGGCACTGCCTGCGTGTGCACACACCTCCCTTCGAATTGTCGTAGCACGTTAGCCTGGGGAGCCAAGTAGCCGATGTTTTAAAATATATCTATATATGTATAAAATAAGAGTGAAGAACCGCAGAAAATGCTGCAACGACTTTGAGATGTGTGGCGTTTGCTTTGTATAAGGCCCATTTGCCTACTTTCCTCTATTTTGAACCACTGAGTTTACTAGGTAAGCGAATTCTGTTTGCCTCCTACTTAGAAAAATTTTAGGCGTTGCTTTTCATGCTTAATGAAAGGTCAGGATCTTTTTCAATAATGTTCATCAAAGTAGTTTCCTTACATATCCTGCATTCAAAATAAGGTTAGAATTAAAAAAAAACAACCAGAATTCATAGTTCCATACCAGTCATAAATGTGATAGGTAAAACAAATAAAGAAGGAAGTCCTCTTGCTTATGGTGGCTTGTTGAAGGCCAACAACTAAATAGGGAGGTTGTGCTGGAGTTGGACAATCATCGTTTCGCCACCGTTGTGGCAAAGACTGGGTAAGGCAAGAACCATCAATGGATGCTCAATGTAGGGAGAAGTTTTGATGAGGAACAGGATATTTGCACCATCTGACTTCTTCCCATAAACTTGCGATTGGTGGCAAGGAAGGAAAAACTGTATTTATACACAGGAGAAATTGGATAAAACCTTGCCCAGGTAATCAAAATTAACATCACGAAGGAGGAACAGATGGACACTGTTTGCCTCAAGATGCGATTTCCAGAGAATACAACATCTAATGAGGAAATGAGAAAACCTAATGAGGAATCTAATGATGAAACATCAGATAAACTCCAAATTAGGAATTTCTTTTTGCTGTTGTTTTCTTTAAAAGACAAAGGCTGTGATATTATTCCAGCTAAAGAGCCAAGACAGCTGAAGGCGACGTGAGAGGCTAACCTGGGTCCTTTGCTGGTGGCGGTGGGGAGGTGGGTTCTGTAAAGCACATTGTTGGAAAACAGACAGAAAAAGTATTGTGCCAGCGTTAAAATTACTGCAATTGGCGACTGTGCTGGTTATGTACCCCCATACTGCAGCAGTCGGAGTAAAGGACTAGGATGTACGTGTGGTTGAGAAGGAATAACGTGTGTACGTACCTATTTATAGACAGAGTTGGGGGAAAAGAGAAAACAAAAAGTAATAAAACAAGTAAAATGTTAACAGTAGGGTACTCTGGGCAAAGGGTATTTGGTAACTTTCCTATGCATTTGAAATTATAGAAGCCTTTTTTACATGTTAGAATTTCAAAACAGCCGCAGCCGCAGCCGCAGCAGAAGTACCCCATAGGTTATAACACCATAATTACTTTAAACAGCCGCCCTACTGCCAAAGCCCACATGCTTCCTAAAATTGTGGACTACTCCCATGAAATTGTCTCATGTCTTGGGTTGAAATTACAGAGACACTGAATTTTATCATTTAAGAGTCATCTTTTCCAACCTTTCACTTTACGAATGGGGAAACCGAGGCTCGGAGATTCAAGATTACCCGAAATCCTGTGAGCAGTCGGCACAACGGAGCACAAGCTTGACTCTGCGTCCATCCCTGCAACTGCGGGGCTTCCCTCACTTTCCTTTTCCTCCTTCCAGACTCTCGGTCTCCTCAAGGCCTCGTAACCTCTTCCTTCTGTGATTGTGGGGGAACTTGCACGGCCCTCTATTGGCTGCTCCACTGTAATTCCCACCGAGACGTCTGTTCCACGTGTCTGATGGCCTCCCTGACACGTATATGAGGACATGCCATCATCGCCTGTTAAACCTTTACAAGCTCAAAACTGAAAGAACCTGTGGAGGAAAAATTAAAATGACTAATAAAACCTTTGACATCATGTCCATCCTTACTGATCATCAAAGAAAGACAAATTAAAACAAGCTATCTTTGGCGTCATGGATTGTCCAATTGATACGATTTCTAATAGCCGGGGCCCGCCACGATGGGGACAACAGAGCCATACACTGATGGTGGGCGTGTGAACGGCTGTGCCTCTCTGGTGGGCAATTTGCCAAAAGCAAGGAAAAATTGAAATGTATATGCACTTTGACCCAGCAGTTTCACACCACACACACACGTCTTGCAAAAACAGCGTGACAACATCCAAAGAGAGACAGAGGACGGCTCATTAAGGATGCTTGTACTAGGAGAGTTGGAACACTTAACGTCCATCAGTAGGCGAGTGGGTAAACACAGTTCTAGTATTCCCTTACAATGGAAAAATAGCTCTATAAGGAAAACAGTGAGCTGAGGAGAAAGATTCACACTCGTGCTCCACTTCTTTTTCTTTTAACTTGGTAAGCACTTAGAAACCAGCCTGGAAAAGGTGTGCAAACTGTCACAGTAGTTACTCCGAGAAGGGAGCTTTCTTTTTCTTTTCTTTTTTTAAATTTTTATTTATTGATTTTAGACAGAGAGAGAGAGGATGGGGAGCGGAGAGAGAGAGATTGCTTTGTTGTTCCACCTCTTTATGCCTTTATTGACTGTTTCTTGTACGTGTCCTCGACAGGGATCGAACCTGCAACCTTGGTGTATCAGGAGGGTGCTCCAAACAACTGAGCTAGCTGGCCAGGGCAAGAGAAGGAAAGTTTCATTTTGCTACTGTGTATACTTCCATTGTTTGCTGTTGCTGTTGTTATTGTTTTCTTCGAGAAGAAGAAATTCTTCGAGAAGAATTTTGGAGGGTAATTATAGTAGCCCAAACTATGTACGTAGAGAGGTACTCCTAACTGAGCTCTTGTTCTACACACACTTTTTTTTAAACACACCTTCTCCTGCACTATTTTCACTGTGCCACACATCTTCACCTTTCCAACCCCTACTCACTTCCAAACTCAAAATTCCTGAGTTGTTCCTTGTCGTTTACCGAGGTGGCGTCCAGGGTCCTCCAAAACCCCAGTCTACCCACTGATGCATCTCATCACCACTCCACACACTAGCTGGGCCAGGCCAGGCTTTATTTCTTCAATAAACCATCAGTTACTTCTCATGAGCCCCCAGGTTGGACCTACTCCCATCATTCCGTTTCAGCACACCTTTTCCTGTTCCTCTCGTCTGTCTGTCCCAAAGTCACCTTTAGGGTCGGATTAAGACCTGCCTCTGTTCCTTCCATGAAGACATGCCAATCGGCATGTCCATCTCCCGCTAACACTTCCCTCCTCCAAACCCCTGCGGAGGTTGCTGGTCTCTCTCTTTCTCTCTCTCTCTCTGTCTCTCTCTCGCTCTGTCTCTCTCTCTCTCTCTGTCTCTCTCTCTTACACACACGCACACACACACAATTTATTATATAATGACTTACAGTTTTACCAGTGTATGGGTTTCCTGTATCACCCAATAGATTGTAAGCTCCTTCCTGGAAAGTACAATATAATCTCTCCCTCTCTCTCACACACACATGTACCATACAATCAATCTCTCTCCCTCCCAATTCATGTTCATCAAGCATTTACAACAGACAGACAACACACTAAATGCCAAGCCTATGTAACCTCATCTTTTTCACTCCACAACCTTGAAAGATATTCTTACCGCATTTTGAAGGTAAGGCTTAGAGGAGTTCAATGACTTGCCCAGGTCACGCCGCTAGGCAACAGCAAAGCTAGGAATCGAAGCCCGGTGGTCTGACCCACAGTCTCCACGCTGCTGTCCGTGGCCTCCCTATTAAACTGTGCTGCTCGTACATTCTTGTCAATTAACAGCTCAATGTCATGTACATCAATGGAGCCTGGAAAATACTTATTGCATATAATGTACTTTGTGCTAACAATGAACAGCTCGCCATGGGGTGCCCAGCACATGTTTAATTTAAAAATAGTATTTTCTGCTATGCTATAAACCTTAGACTCATATAAAATACTATATATCAACTATAATTGAAAATAGATTTAAAATATTATTTCCTGAATTTAGTTTGATTATAGAAGCTTACTCACGAGTTCCAGGGTAAAAGTGCTTTCAAAAATCTAAATAATTTTAGAGTAATGGAAAAAAGAAATGGGAAAAATGGCATTAGGTCTGATTCCTCCCTTTTTCGGTGTATTGAAAAACATATTGCAGGAGATCATGTCTGCGGTAGCAGTGCAGTGATGAAGTGGGTTATCGCGTTACAGAGGGGAAGAGCCTCCGTGTGCGCACCGAGTCCATTTCCCTGGAGAGATGCAATTCTATCTGTGGTTTCACATCACAGAAAGAAATATTCTCGTTCCTTCTGGAAATTAGTAACCTAAGCATTTTAAGGCCCTTCTGTTAGATCAACCAATACGTTGCATGTCATTTTTTACTGTCTTTAATTGAGACTTCGCTCAGCAAGAGAGACTTTCTTAATTATGACTTAATCCTGTATACGTGGACTTGAAACTCACTGTTAGGTATTGGCAGTTCTATTTACCTTGAAAGCCACGATATTTTAACACAGTAGTTATCATTTGAGAGTGTTCCGCTTGAGAAAGTTTAAGTGAGTTTCAAATTGTGACCCCAGCCAAAAAACGTGACTTCAAAAATAAAAACAGCCTATATGAGTCACTTTTCAAAAGATCATGTTAAATTTACTGATGTATACTGAACTGTAAACATAACCCGCCTGCGCACTGAAACTAATGGACTTTGGGGCTGAGTTATCTGAATACTCGCAAAGACTTGTTTTCAGTATTTTTCTTTCCTAACAACATTATTAATCTTGAACTATAACCACCAGAGAGGCAGGGCTTCTTCTGACAGATCAGAAACAAACTTTTGGACCACCTTCTAAACTTGGCGAATTGAGTATACAAGTTTATATCTGCTACCTCCCAAAACGCTCCTAAAACTACGATAAAGGACAACAAGAGTAAAAGAGAGGGTAACAAATTAAAAAAAATGGGAAGATGAAAAACAGGGTAAATAGATTGAACTAAGCAGAAGAAAATGAAATTAACTGCTGATAGAGGGAAAAGGCAAAAACAAAACAAAACAAAACAACCGGCTGATTTTGCGCAGCAGAACTCTGGAAAGTCTGGGAGCTAGAGACGCCAGGTACTGAGATGCCTATTTCATTAACCATGTAACATTTGTTATATAGTCAGGCAAACAGAGGTCAAATCTAAAATTAGTATTCAAGACTTAGGACAAGCGATGGGGACTAAAAGTCAGGAAGAAGAGGAAATCTTCAGGTAAAGAAATAGTTCAACTATCACGTTAGCCTTCGTTTTCAGCAGACGACTTCAGACAGAGCCTGTCCTGCAGTGAGATTTAGAACACACGGATCAGAAACTCATCTTCCTCCCCCAGTGTCATCAGGACGAAACCTCCAGAATGCAGCCAGCGTGAAAGGAGCTATGCACTTAGCGAGTGTAACACACTTAAAATTTTGCTCCAATGGAAAAGAATGTGTTATAATAAAAAATATATAAAAAGAAGAGTCTAGAAAAGTAACTGTCCAGATGCAAAAGTGTAGTTAAAACAGAAATAGTCTTAGAGTGGAAAATGTCAATCTATCGGACTCACCCGATCACTCTCCTGATCTATAATTTATCCCCAAAATGAATCTACCCAGCAGGAGTCATGGGGTGGGGCAGGGTGGAGAGTGGAGAGTCGGAGGCTGCACACACGACCAGCCCTGCCGTCTAGCTCAGAGATTCACTAAATCTCGTTCTGATCCGTCTCACGTCCATCCAGGGTGGCCTTGGCTCTGGATGGCCTGATTAAATCTCTCATCCCGCAAAGCCCAGGAGGACTAGTTCGGATACCTGTTGTACCCTGGGAGGCCTTTCCAAAAGGAACGAGATCTTTCTCATGTTAAATAGGTGCCTGGGCTCCTCTGTGCACCAAGGACTACCCATTTTTAAAAATACAATTAATGGGATTTCTGGAAACCATTGTGTTGCCACCTGGTGATGCATTTCTTGTGCTGCTTTCTGCCTTCTGTTTTGTTAGTATATAACTTTGTAAAGCAGACCTCCCGCTCCTTGAGGTTAAGAGCTTCTTCGATTCTGTGGTCCTTTGTCACCACTATCCCAGGAAAAACAACAACAACAAGGTTTCTTGTGTAGAGAAGGTTTTCATTAAATATATAATGACTCAAGATGAACAATATCGATAACAGACAAGACACTTTCCCAAGGACCTCGAATTAACCTGTTTGTAGTGAGAAACCAGCAAGCCTTTCAAAATTCGGGTCATGGCTCACTTTCGCTTTTCTTTCCCTTGTTCTCATCTACTTAATTTTTACTAGTGATGCAACAATAAATACCTCGAGGAAAGGAGATGTGTTTATATTGTACCTGTTTCCTTAAGATACATCATTAGCAGATGCTTTCTCTTCCCAGCCAGTTTCTAAGTTCCTTGAAAGCGGGGGCCATGCCTTCAATCTCGCCACACCATTCACATAGTATTCTGTACACAGTGTTTACACCAGGTGCTTTCTAACCTCTCAATATGTAGCGAGTCATCTAACCCTCATGACAGCCCTGTGGGGTAGGTGCTAAACATAAGCAGCTAGTTCAAGGTCACACACTAGGAAGTGGCAGCAGTAGGACTTGATCGGAGGCAGTCTTGCCCCAGGTGCACGGTCTTAACCGCTCTATTCAGTGCCTCCTGGACAGAAGATATTATGGTAGCTTTCTGAACACCTGGATTAATCTAAAAACCCTTCTTAAAGGCATGTCTTTCATTAAACAATGGTTTGTAAAATTGGGTAGAATCTTGGATTTGGAGGAGACCTGTGGCTCTCCCCATTTCCTTCCCCTCCTCTACCTCCTCCGAAAAGAAGGGCAGGTGGTCATCAGCCTCTGCCGGAAATGTGGAGCCCTGGAGACGTGGGCTCTGGTTCCCACCGTGTTGCTGGTCGGATGAGTCAACCACTGTGAGCTCCAGTTTCTTCTATTGTGAAACGCTGGCTCTCTATCCGACCTGCCCAGCTGCATCCCACCCCCGCCGCCCACCCCAGGAAGCAGACAGGCCCCAACATATGAATGGATCCTGTTCCAAAAGATCACTGAAGCCTGTTATTTGAACTCAGAAAATATTTCCTGTCGCAACAGTGTGAAGGATGGTTGGGACCTCAGGTGTGTCCACAGCACGCTCTTCCATTCATTATGTAGTTATACTATGATACCAGTCCAAGAGTAAGAGGGAGCAAAAAGAATTTCTTCCTTTCTCTGGATGCAAGTCAACACTAGACGAGGCTTTGAAATGTGTGCTGTTTACTTTGGCACCCCTCTCGCTTTCTTTTCCCTCTCCTCCAACTTCTCATATCCTTTGTTCTAGAGGTCCAAAGACTCCGACTGTAGCATCTCATCCAGGATTACTTCCCTCTGCACAGTCCCTGACTTTCTTCAGCCTCTCCATTCCCACCCACAACCCTGATCTGCAGCTCCTCTGGTCCCTGAATTCCCACCTGTCCTCCCACCAAACTTCCACTCCCTCAGCAAAGCAGTTCTCAGCAAGATCAGGGAGAAGAAAATCTGACTGAAATGACGTACGAACACCTAAGGATAGTAAGAGCTGGCACTTCTATAATGCTTTCCCATGGGCCTGACTCTCTCCTCCAAGCATGAATCAAATCTTTAGGTCCTCAGCGATCCTGGGAGGGAGCTGCTACCATCATTTGCATTCCACAGATGAGGGAACTGAGGCACAGGGAGGTCACGTAACTTGCTCAAGGTCACTGTGGTCCAGTCAGTGACGGAGCTGGCCTTCGAATCCAGGCCATCTGATGTCGAAGCCTGCGCCATCCCGCTGACCTTCCCAGGGCACTTGCGTCCTTGGTATGGACTACTTCTTAACCCAAACAAACCTCCACCTTTCAGGCAGCATAACAGACAGGGGAAACTCTTCAAGCCGCGTTGGCGAATACCACGGGCAGCCACCAAGCCAGGGAGGCAAATGCCCGAGGGGCTGATGACCATGAATAAAATGGTGGACTCACAAGGGTGGCTTGGATTGCATTCTTTCCTCCGAAGCACAACCTGGAAGGATGTTCTTCCCACCCACAGAGGAAAAGGCTCGCTCCTGTTTTTCGTGGGTTTCCCGTTCTGCCTTTCTCTTTCTAGAGCTGGTGCAGACACAGAGACGCGACACGGCTGACATTTCTCACAGTGCACGTCTGAGGAAGATGATAGTGTCCCTGCGATGATAACAGGCAACCAGCCCTGGTCCATGGCGACGGAGGTCCTCTCTGTGACGACTGGAGAGCGCATGTCCCCTTAGAGGGACAACCCTTCTCAGCCCCAAGTCACGTTTAGTCTGCAGGCAAGCACGCTGCCTGACTCCAGAGCCTAGACTCCCAACTGCTTTGTTACACTGGCCCCAAGTGACACCTGGGTCACGTTTTTTAATGTACGTCATTGTCATATATTCACTTTCATGGTTGCATCTAGGAATACATTAGGTGTCTGTACCTATCAGACTCCTTCAGCTGCGAGTGCCAGCAACCCAACTCACATGATCTTTAAAACACACACACACAGCAAAGGAAACCATCAACAACATGAAAAGACAACCCGCTGAATGGAGGAACGCATTTGCCAATGATACACATGATAAGGGGTTAATATCCCAAATTCATAAACAACTTATAAAACTCAACACCAAAAAACCAAACAATCCAATTTAAAGGCCTTGAATAGACACTTCTCCAAAGAGGGGACACGGGTGGCCAATAGATGTATGAAAAGATGCTCAACATCACTGACCATCAGAGAAATGCAAATTAAAACCACAGTGAGATATCACCTCACACCTGTCAGAATGGCTACTATCAAAAGGACAATGGATAACAAGTGTTGGAGAGGCTGTGGAGAAAAGGGAACCCTCATGCACTGTTGGAGGGAATGCAGACTGGTGCAGCCACTGTAGAAAGCAGTTTGGAGATATCTTAAAACATTAAAAATGGAACTGCCTGGTGACCCAGCAATCCCACTTCTGAGAATATATCCTAAGAATCCCAAAACACGAATTCGAAAGAAAACATGCACCCCCGTGTTCATTGCAGTGCTATTCACAATCGCCAAGACTTGGGAGCAGCCCGAGTGCCCGTCGGTAGCCTAGTGGGTAAACAAGCTGTGATGTATTTACACTACGGAGCACCACTCTGTTGTAAAAGAGAGGGGAGTCTTACCCTTCGCAGCGGTATGGATGGACCTGGAGAGCATTACGCTCAGTGAAATAAGCCAGCCAGAGAAAGCTAAGTACCATATGATCTCACTCACATGTGGAATCAAATGGACAAAATAAAGTAACAAACAAAATAGAAGTAGACCCTTAGAGAACAGACTGACAGCTGTCAGGGTTGCGGAGCTGGGTGAAAAGGTGAAGGGATTCAGCAAAAACAAAAACAACAATAACAACAACAACAATAAAAGCTCATGGACACAGATGACAGAACAGTGGTTACCAGAGGGACGAGGGGTCAAGGGAGGTAGCAGGGGGGACAGGAGGGATCACTGTGACAGAAGGAAACTTGACTTGGGGTGGTGAACACACCAGTGTACGGATGATGTGTTGTAGGGTCGTACACCTGAAACATGTATAATTTTATTAACCAATGTCACCCCAATACATTCAATAAAAAGAAAGAACACCCACATGTGTAGGGGTTTGAGGACACAATTTAATGCCTGAACTAAATCTAGGGGACCAAGCGATACAGTCAGGTGCCCTCTTTCCATCGCCCAGATCTCCTTCTGTTGGAGTGCAGACCTCATCTACTTCTACAGATGAGAGGATAGAGGTCCAGGTGCACCTCCTTCCAGCCCTGTAGTCTAGAAATGTAACGGGTTTCCACTCTTATCGCTGGCTGGAAAGTCCCAGGGAAGGACTTCGATTGGTTCATCTTGGGTTGTGCATCCAGCCCCGACCGACCACTTGCCCTGGGGAGCTGGACTGCTTTGATCGGCAGGCCTACCTTATTGACCTGTCACCGTGATGGGCAGAGAGCAGCTAGCAGAGTTACTGTGACTGACAGCCCCACCAAGCTCTCTAGTAAAGTACAAAGGGACAGTTCTCCAAATACAGGGTGGCTCTGGGCAATAAAAACCATACCCACCCACTGTAATGTTATCTGTAGCTTGAAAATTAGGGAAATCAAAAAGACGAAAAATAGTTGACATTGGATGATCAAAAACACAGAGCTAGCTTTAATGTATTTTGACTTAGTGTGTGTCTTCAAGATTATGATAAATGTCTACATAGAAAGTGGAAATTTCAGACAATCCTATAAACGTTTCTAAATATTTATTTTGGTGTTTTATGAAAAATATGGATAATTGAGTGGCCCCTTTTATTTTTTATCTGGATGCTTTAATGCTATATAAACCCAGTTTAACGCCATTTAGAAGCTAGAACATGTAACCTGATCATGATTATATGATAAAAAAAGCATTAGATTTAAGTGATTTAGTGTCTTGCCATAACATGTTTACTCTCAACAAATTAGAGCTGAAGCAGAGAGCTAATTCAATATAAAATGGAGAATTGTGTTACCACGACATTTCCATAATAGAGTTGAGGAGAGAACTGAAATCAAGATACGCTCTACTTAAACATGAGAAAATCATTTAAGTCTTTATATATATTTACTCTTCTTTGCCACTACATTCACTCGGTGATTCATGAATGAAATGCGAGGGTGTCCAGGGACTTTTCTCTCCAAAGTTAATGCTTTGCCTGTTTCCCTTTCGGTGCAGTATGTCAATGCCCACATTCCCAGCTGTAATATGGTGTGTGGAAGTAAAATAAGCATTTCAATTTTGCATTGTCAAGGCAGATTTATGTCCCCCCTTGCTGAATCAAACACCCATGTCCACATCGCCCTACAAGGCAGGCCCTCCACTAAACACTGTTCACGTGTGAGGCATCGAACCTACGGCCTCCCGGTGAGGAAGAGACTGCACTACAGGAGTGGACCCTGGGGCACTCGTTTCATCCCCAAAATGATCGTCTGAAGTGAATGCTGTTTTGTTCCTCTACTTCTGATGAGTAGACTGAGGTATAAAGAGGTCTGGAAAATTACCTAAATTCCCAGAGCTAATTAGGGGGTAAAACGGGGATTTGAACCCAGGAAGTTTAATTCTTTTTTTTTTTTTTATGATTTTATTTATTTTTAGAGATGGGAAGGGAGGGGGAGAGGGAGAAAGACATCACCGTGTAGTTGTCTCTTGAACGACCCCCACTGGGGACCTGACCTGCAACCCAGGCATGTGCCCTGACTGAGAATCAAACCGGCGACCCTTTGGTTCGCAGGCTGGCACTCAATCCACTGAGCCACACCAGCCAGGGCTGATTCTTGACGTATGCTCTTATCACTAGTGATTCTATATCTCCTCTAATATTCAATGGTTAGTGTATTAAGTATAAACCTATAACTGATGATAGTTAACATTAACCATAAAATATGTATTAAACCTTGTATATATGTTACAAGATTTTTGCCAAAAATTCTTCCCTGTAGATCCAAAGTTCTTCCCTGTAGATCCAAAGTTACCTTGACATTTCGCCCATATTTCTCTCTTTTTAGATAAAAAAGTAGAAATAACTAATAGTGACTCTAACTTCATAGTACTGCAATAAGCATTACATGTTCTTCATAATACATGTAATAAGCGTTACATGTTCTTATGAACAAACTCTTTGTCCTGCCCTGTGCCCGTTTTTCGTTTAATGCTGCAAGTAAAGAACAGAGAAGGAGCTGCCCACGAGGTTATCTACCCCCAAATGAAATGGTGGGGTTATGAATGGCCCCCTTCACAGCCCATTATTTTGGCCCCAAGAACAAGGTCCTCACTTCCTCTCCCTTTGCAGCAGACACTTGGTGGCAAAACTCTCCACGTCTGCACAAATGCATTTCCGAGATGTCAATGTGGGACATCCATGTCCGTTGGCACCCAGGGCAGACTGGGGGCCAGGGGAGGTGAAGATAGATAACCTCACACACAGACGCCGGACCCGCTGGGACGCTGGAGAGTGTGTTACCGATTGCGCCACCTGCAGTGACAACTGGTTTGGGGAACGCCTCCTTCATGGCTCAGCAAAGCCCCCTGGGTCTTCCTGCCTGCCTTTTCGTGCCCTACGCACATGTCCGTTAAGAGTGAAGCTTGAAGTTAGAACAGTGTTGATCTTACGTTGGGATGGCCTAAATTCCGAACATCTGCAGCAGTGTAGGTAAGGAATTCTTGTTCTTTTATTTTATTTTTTTTTAATTTTTTTAAAATTTTTTTTCTTTTAGATTTTATTTATTTATCTTCAGAGGGGAAGGGAAGGAGAGAGGGAGAGAAACATCAATGTGCGGTTGCCTCTTGTATGTCCCCTGCCGGGAACTGGCCTGGCAACCCAGGCATGTGCCCTGACTGGGAATCGAACCGCGATCCTTCGGTTCGCAGGCCCGCGCTCAATCCACTGAGCTACACCAGCCAGGGCAAGAATTCTTGTTCTTTTAAACGAACCCGTAGTGTTGTAAGATATAAAAATTGTAAGACACGTTTGATAAAACTGATGAATAAAAATATGTAATTTATTTTAAAATTGGTATGCTTTATTCAATAAGCACACAAATATAGTGTATTTCAAATAGTATATAATCACACCCAAATATCTAGCAAATACAATATATTCAAAGCATAGCATAAAACGTATCTCAGTTGTAGCTAATCCTCACCTTGTTTTAATTTCTAAAATATTGAGCATATTCTCTTTCTTATTAACAAAAGACAAACGTATTTAACTTTATGCTGAAAATCGTACATGCCAATTTAAGTATGTGCAAAGAAACATATATTTTTCAAGGTTTTTATATAATGTTCATGGCTACAAAGTTTTAAGATCACTGCTCTACAAAATTAAATCTTTACTCCATAGTAATGACTTTCAAAACCTTTTGTAATCTGATTCCCAACTATCTTTCCAATTTCAGTCTGTGGTTATATGTTGGTGTGAGTTTTTAAGAATCCGAAGCCAGATAAATAAAATTAAAAAATCATACTTACACATATAGTGCACAGTGAAACAGATCTTAGAAGATGGAGAGAGAAAAAAAAAAACATTATCTTCAAAGGAATGACTTACCAGTCAAAGCAGATGTCAGAAAGTTGTAAAATATTATCTTTAATGGGTTGAGAGAAAATAACCAGACTAAAAATTGTAGAGCCAGCAAAAAAAAGTATCTTTGAAGAATTGGGGGAGTTTGCCAATTAACTGAAGGAAATTCTAAGAAAAATAAAGAAAGAAAGAATATACTTTGATAGACAAAAAAAGAATATACTTCAAGTAGAAATAACATAATCCATAGTGGATTATGAGTAAACTCTGAGATGCAAGAGGAGATGAGGAGAAAAAAAGTGGTAAATATGTGAGTAAACATAAACAAATCTAAATTACATAAAACAATACTTTATTAGGTAAAAATCAATACAGAATAAAAACACATCTACAATAATAGCATTTCAGTCAAAAAGTGATGACATCTAGAAAGTTCAGAGATTCTTGTTTTGAGAGAAAAGTGAAGGTATTGATAAATGTTAGGCTCTAACAAGATAAATACTCAGACCAAACTTTCTTGTATAGCTGTGAAAAGTGGGAATAGAGTATATGATTTCCAGACTCTTATGGGGAAAGGCAAATGGAATGAAAAAATGTATTCAATCAGTCCAAAAGAAGGCAAGAAAAGACTGAAAACCAGAACAGAAAAATATATAAAACAAAACAGGACACAGTACGTCTTTGGTGCTTAGGTATGAGCTACAAAACACCCTTATTTCCAGCCCCCCGGTTGTTGTGGATTTGTTTTTGACCGATTGGATAGCAATGGCACATTATATTGTTATTTCTTACAGGAATAAATGTAACAGAAGAAGTGCATGACATATCAAAAAATTGTTTTTAAGTGTATTGAAATGGAAATACAGACCATATTGTTTGGGAGGTCTCAATTTCATAGGCAGACAAGTTCTACTCAAATCGTTCTATAAATTCGATGCAATTTTAATCAAAGTTACAACAGAGGTTTTGCTTTTCATTTTTGGAATTTGATAGGCTAGTTTAAAATACGTATGTGAAATAGGATGCCAAGAATAGCTTGAACAAAAGCAAGGTTGAAGGTGGCATGCAGAGGAATCATCTCAGGTTTCTGAAACAGGGGCGTCCAGCCTTCTGGCACCTCTGGGCCACACTGGAAGAAGAAGAGTTGACTTGGGCCACGCATTGAATACATTGCGACATGTAATCACAAAAAAATGTCATAACGTTTTAAGTAAATTTATGATTTTGTGTTGGGCCGCATTCACAGCCATCCTGGGCTGCATGCGGCCTGTCGGGGGGGCAGGTTGGACACCCCTGCAAGATACTGAGACTTAACATAAGTTGTAGTAATTAAGAGTATGGTGTTAGTTCAGGAATAGCCAAACGACCCAAAAAAACAGAACAAAGAACCTATAACAGACCCCAGCGATGTGAAAACTTGAATTAGGTCTGTACTGCCAGCACAGGTCATAGGGCAAGGGTCAATAAGTGGGGCTGGGACAATGGTTTATCCATAGAGAAACAATTCATTTGGATCTCTATCATATATCATACCCCCTAAATCAATTTCAAGTGGATTAAATGCATAAGGGGTATAAGGCAAAACTATAAAACTTTTAGGAAACAATATGGAAGAATATTTTTATGATCTCAGGGTGAGGAATGATTTCTTAAACAAGATAAAGAAAAATAATCCCAAAAGAAAAAGATTACTATATTTAACAGCCTTAAAATAAAACCTGGTCACTAAAGACAAACCACAAACTTGGAGAAGATATTTGTAAACTATAACTGGCAAACAATTTATAATTAGATGTAAAATAATTCCTACAAAGTGAATAAGAAACACACAGCTCAACAGAAAAATCAGGAAAACATATGAAAGGATGCTCAAACTCATTAGTAATCAGGAAAATGCAAATTAAGATCATAAGCTGACAAAATCAAGTACTGACAAGTATATGGAACAACAGGAGGGAACTCTCAAATGCAACTGATAAGCATGTAAATTGGTACAAAAATTTTTGAAGACTATTAGGATTATCTAGTAAAACTGAAGAGGCACAAAGCCCATAACCCAGCAAATCCATGCTAGTTAACACCTTAGAGAGACGCACGTGTTATCAGGAGACACAAAATGATCGGTGTAACACGATTTTCAAAAGCCAAAACCAGGAAGCAGCCTCAACATTTACCAATAATAAATGGATAAATAAATAGTGACGTATGTCAAATAATGAAATAGCATATGGCGGTGAAAATCAATGAATCATAAAAATATGAATGGATCTTAGAAACATAAAGTTTAGCAAAAGAGCAGGTCACGCCTAGTGTGTGACTCCATTTATATAAAGATCAGACATATGCAAAACTAAGCAATATAGTGTTTAGGGTTAATACACAAATGTGACAAAACTATAAAGGAAAACAAAGAATGCTATTTGCATCATCCAGGACACTGCTCACCTCTAAGGGGGAAGGGAAGGGCATTGTGTAGGGAGAAAGTCACAGGGTAATCCGTTCCAACGAAGTTGGCGTGCTGGCTTCGGCAGTGCCCATACTAAAACTGGGACAATACAGAGAAGTTCAGCACGGCCCCTGCACAAGGACGACACTCGAACTTGTGAAGCATTTCATATTTTAAATAAATAAATGATAAAGTTTTTTTAAAACTTTAAGTTTGAATACTTGATATGTGTCTGTGTATAATATGTACTCGATATGCATCCATATAGGTATATATTTACACGTAACATAAAACATACATGTGCATACATCTACATAGAACATATATTATATATTAACATATTATTTTCAAGGTACTCCATATTTAGTAAAGACTTTGTCAAGTGCCAAAAAACCCACATTTAATCAGGCTGATCTCAGGAGGTCAATTTTTAAAGCTGACAGATACCACACACTCACAAAATCTTGTTTTAAAAAATGATATCTTTCTAAATTAACTGCCTAAAACACTTCTATAATTCGATTTTTCCTGCATTTTAAAATTTGGATAATCTCTATAGAAACAATTTTGCCTTATCATTTTATATAGAGAGAACAGGAGGATAACTCATTCTTCTGGCTTGATCGATCAACACATTTTTCTTTACTATTGCTAACTGGGATGAATCAAGCACTCAAATCCACATACAGATGTACTCATAGTTTATAAATACTACCACACACACACAGGTTCTGATGTGTTCCATTTGGGCCTATTTCCATCAAGAAAAGGAAAAAATGTGTGACATGGTTATCACGGCATGCACAATTTGTTATATTCCAGATGGGGAAAACTTCCATTAGGCATGAAAGATAACTGAATTTTCTAGTTAGAATTTCATGTGTGTGAAGACGAACACATTTCCCTGAATGTGCTTCTGACTGAGTATTTCAATCCTTCGTCCTCTTCCAACCGCCACTTCCTCTTGATGGGATAGGTCTCTCCCGCCTCCTCGCCGGGCGAGCAGGCTCAGTGGGCTGCGGGAGCATTCATTCCCAAAGCCGCTCTGCTGTAGGAAAGACAGCAACGACCTCACTGCTTACAGAAGTGATTGCGAGCTACTCATCCCACACAAGAGGTAGCCCTAAATCCGCTTCTCCTTCACCAGATTCCCAAAGTGCCTGTCCCCAAAGATCCCCAAAGATCCAAAGATCCAAAGGCCCAAAGATCCCCAACTCCACTGCCGCCCAGCTCAGGAGGGAGTGTGGCTGAGGCAACATGGGGAGATGAAGTCCTAACTGATTCCATTTTAAATACCTATAAGATAAAGTCCCTAATTTTGCAAACTTTACAAAAGCATATGAATGTGTAAAGGTATTATGAAGGCCCCTCCCACAGACTTGAGAGGAGCCGGAAAACTTCCTTTTTAATAGCTTTAGCAAATCTGCTGGCAGGCTTGATAAATGTTTGCTGAATGAATAAATGAACCAGATATGAGACACTGCATTCTAGGACTCTCTCTTGTGAAGCAGGAATTGTCCTCCTTATCCTATATGCGTCAGGGCTAGGACATGGTGTCTTTTGTGATTCCATTCTCATCAAATTTTTGGCTAAACAAATTTCCGCAGGGGACACGGTGCCTACACGAAGCAGCCTTCTGGTTCCGGAGAATACATTTTCCATTGCAAACAGAGAAGTTGCTAATCTGATTCGACATCAGTCTCTTGGGAGTTTGATTTGTGTAGCTGGGTCCTGAGAACCTGACACCTCCAAGCACCAACAAAACTGAGTTTCAGAACACAGAAAGGTGGCACGCCCCCGTCATACCATTTGCGAAGCCTCGTCACAGCAGCCTGGTGATAGATGCAGTTTAGGACATTATTTTTAGGCCCATGAAATTCAGAACCGAGTGTCACAGAGGCTGCAAAGAAAGATGCGTAGTGAGCCAGCCGCTGTCCCAGATCGTTTGCCGAAGCGGGGGCAGATCCCCCACCTCAGCCAAATTAACAGCTGGTAACAGTTGGAGGCAACTGTCAGTTCTGAGAATTTTGAGCTTGCAAAATTCTTGCAGTTAATGATATTAGGGAACGGTCGCTCCTCCTGGTCCCATCCATCACCCTTTGGAAGGTGACTGGGCCCACCAGCTGTCACGTACAGACATATTCCTAGATTGAGCAAAAAATTGGAGCTGCATGGAAGAGAAAACCAGTGTCACCCAAAGTCAGCCAATGGCAAACTGGTCTGTGAAAGAGAGTCCTCAAGGGAGGCCGGCCTTGTCTCCCCTAAGAAGAGATAGGAAAGAGGAAGTGTGGCAAAACAAGATAAAAAGTCTCCACTGCACGTCTCTGGGGGAAAGCATACGACAGTAAAAAATAGCTAATCGAATATCTCTGGAAGGATGACTAAAGAAGGGAACATTGTCTCCCAGGAGGAGGAACCAAGTGTTGGGGTTTTGGGTGTAGGAGGGACTTTTCATTGTGTAATCATCTGTCCATGTAGGCTTTGGAATTATGTGAATTTTTCATCTATTTTTTAAAGAACCATTAGGTTTTTAGAAAGACAGTACGAGAATCTTCCTCGAAATGATAGCGGTGTGCTAAAGGTCTGAGCAGCTGGGTGACCGAGGCCCTCCCCGGGCCCCTGTGGGGACCCAGGCGGCGTGGCCGGGGCCGTGCCCCGTGAGCCCTGGGAAGGAGCAGCTGCCGCCAGTGCTGGCAGGGCTTTCTAACAGGACGCACGCCCCTCGTTCTTCTCTAGTGTTTCTTGCTGTAACTCCTAGATACCTCCCTGAAACTAAGTATTTCCTTTTTTGGAGAAGGATTAAGTATAGGCAGAATGCTGTTCTAACAGCTATCATCATGCTGTCTAGTTCAATATAACAAAAGTCCTGTCCTGGCCCACAGCCCCTACGAGCAGGGTTTTTCGCTCACGTATTCGTACATATGAAGGCAATAGTAAGGATTTTATACGCACGCATGCATATATGTAGGTGTATATATACTATTTTTTCTTTAAAATTGTATGTGTGTGTATATACATATGTATGCATAGCTATATGTATACACACATACGTGTGATTTTTAAAGAACAATATTTCAGAAACACAGCGTTATAAGAAATCAGGTCCCCCGAGGATGGCATGGAACAGGATATGAAGGGGTCAGTGCCGTGCATGGGGACGCAGCGACAGAGACAGGTGTGCGGCGTTGAAACGCACAGCGCTCAGGAGGCCGTAGAGACAGCAGAACGACACCAAGCACAGGTGGGCCCTGGAGCCGGGTGACTTAGGAATCCGGCTGCACCACCTAGGGGCCGATGCAGCGTGCAAGGGGGTGCTCAGAGTCCTGGTGCGGTCTCAGGTGCAGACGTAACACCGCACGGCCACTGGGGCTCACAGGAGGCCTCTGTGGCCAGCACTGGGCAGGCTCCACCTAGAGCAGCCGGGTTTGCTCCGGGGACCTGGTAGGGGAGCCGCTGGCAAACTGGAGTGCGTCCACAGGAAGGCAACCACGGGAAAGAGCCGTCTCACACGTGTCAGTTGGGACATTTTTAGTCATGAGTTATAGAACTGGGCTAAGCAAAAAAAAAAAAGAAAAAAGAAAAAAAAATCTTACTGGCTCATGTAACTGAAACCACACAATTCTGAAGAACCGCCTTCAGGCAAGGCGTGTCTGGGGGTTTACACGAGGCCAGCGGGACTCAGATTTTCTCCCCCTCCCGCCCCCAGCTTTTTGGAGAGGAGCGCCGTTTTCCGGAAGGCTCTTCTTTTTACGGCCCAAGCTTCCAAGCATCCTGAATCCATCCTGCACCTTAGAACCAATAGGCTGAAGTCCTGAGAGTTACTCTGATTGGACAGGCTTACATCGAGTCTCCACACCTCACGCCATCACAGTGGCCAGGAGAGTGGGGTACCAGCCTGGGTCATGTATTTGCACTTGGAGCGGGGGTCAGCTTCTCCAGAACCATACGGGGTCCCACCTGGACATTAGGATGGTTGGGAAAAGAGAGCAGTGGATGCCGCGGAGGTGACAACAAAGAGACATGCTCTCACCTGAGGGGCATCAGAAGGAATAGGGGTTCCTAGCTTGCAGAAGAGCAGACGCAACAAGAGCGAGGTAGGTGCCTCTGAAGATTCGAAAGGAATATGTGGTTGGCATTGGGAGTCCGAGGGGCCCTTGGGACCTCCAGTGTGTAGTCAGTTGATCAGAGCACAGGCAAGAGCGGGCCGTGGCTGTGTGTGGGGGTGCGGGGGGCAGTCCTGCGGGACTGAACTCCTACCCTGTGCAAGCTGATGCTCCCTCCAGGGAGACAGTGTCAGAATGGAGTTGAGCTCCTGTATGCCCTGGGAGTGTCCGAGAATTGTTTTTAATGGGGGGGCACCGCTCAGCACATTGGCACTGGGTCCGGAACCCAGTGTTGTTGCTCCTGGAAACAAACACATGTACACAGGGGCAAAGGTCGTTGCAAAGAAAGACGCACGCCCGTTGGGTTTCCGGAGAAGCCTTTAAGTTCTTCAGTGCCTAGCTATGTGAGCTGCCAAACGGCCTTCATTCTGCCCTGCCGTTGTGGATTTGTTCTGGATGCGTTGGGGAGCAATGACACATTTGCTCGTTATTTCCCAGGCCGTGTACTGAAGCCCTGTGAGCCGTGTGGTTCCTACGGTCACACATACTTCCTTCACGACTGTTCGGTGATGCGTGTTTGCCCCAAAACTCGTGAGGGCGCATGACCTCGTTTAACCAGCAGGTCTTAATTCTCAAAACATGTTCTTTGGTTCTACACTAAGCTAGACATTCCGTTTCCCAGGTTCCCTTTCGGTTAGGCAAGTCTGCACGCGCTCAGCCTCTGTGCTGAGGCCTGTGAGGGGCTCACAAAGAAGACGCAGGGCGTTGGGGGAGTTTTATACTGTTAGCTCTTCAGAGGGGCCACCCTTCCTCGCACCCACCCTCGTTATCCGGTTATCATCTCTTTATTTCTTCTCACAACCTACGGTGGTTTCATTCATCTACCTGGGTATCCACGGTCGTGCCCCTAGGGTACAAGTTCTAGAGGGCAGACACACCTTTCCGTCTTCTGCACCGTTGTGCCCCCAGCAACACAGCAAGGTGCCTGGCAGAGGGGGCTCTGGATAAAGGTTTGTTGATTGAATGAGTAAGGTTATCTCCAGAACCCAGCAGTGTTTACCACGTACCAGGTGCCCCATGAATCTTTCTTCATCGTGAATGAGCCAGGCCTGAAGTAGTTAAGGAAGGAGGCAGGGTTTGATCCGGTTCTATAGGGGGACATTCAATCTTTTGTCTGTTCCGAACAGGCATTATTTGGGGAGATGTTCCTTCAAACCATGTGGGGGTCACTACTACTACTCATGCAGTGCTTTTGAGGGAAGGCTCCTGGCCCAGGGCGAGTTGGTCACTGTTCACCACTCCCCTGAGCACACGGGTCAGTTCCTGGGTAGGCACGCGGTTCAGCCAGGTCACGCTCTGCCCTTTTACTAATACTTGTCAAGCTTGAGCTGAAGAGAGATGGTCCTTTTTTCTTTGGTCAGCTTGCTGGAAAGATGTGTGCCCAAGGTGGCAACTTTTCTTGCTTCCATGGAGGAAGCTGGTCTGAGAGGGTGACGCCAACAGGCTGCGATTCGCAGGCAGGCGATGGCCACCGAGCCCCAGCGGCCAGGGTGCAGCTGGCATGTCCTTTCCAAGGCTTAGCTGTTCAGCCTCAGATCCGCGAGCCAATCCAATGTTTGCTCGTAAATAATCCCCCTCAAAAACAAAACACTGAGCAGTTGGGCTGAGTCTGATGAGACTCCCAGTGAATACAAATGTGAGTAGGTGGACAGGAATAGGGAGGGACTTCTGGACGAAAGCACAGAGAGTAGATTAAATAGGATTGTTGGGAAAGCTCGTAACTACACACTTACATGATGGATAGTTATGGCCTTCAGCCGATGCATACTTCTGCTCTCTCTAGTAAGATCCTCGTTTGTAGTTAGTGCTTGCATTAAGATAGTAAGTGAAATGGGAACGCATGAGGAAATGCTAAGAATATGAAGCTAAGTGGTAGGAGGCAGATACAAATGAATATACAGCAATCTGACGACTCTAAAGCACAACAATGCAGTGGAACCGCACAGACTTCAGAGTCACACACTTTGATTTGAATTCAGTCAATTCACTAGGAGCATGACCTCGGACACATTGCTTTACACTTTGAGCCTTGGACTTTCTCATCTGTAAGTCAGGGGTAATATTGCTCAGGGTTGTTGACAGATTGAATAACAAAAAGTATGTGGCTAGTGTATCTCTCTACACCATGCTCCTCTCCTTTCTTGGAGAGTGAATAAAAACTTTACTCTCAAATGAATAAATACCAAAAACTATGTAAACTCCATAGATAGTGCCTGGCACTTAACACATGCTACCTTTTTCCTTTTACGTTAAAAATAAAACTCACTGCATTAACATTTTAAAAATACTAGAAAAAACATACCTAACTTAATGTTAATAGTACTTGAGTTTGAATTCATTGATTTATTCAATGAATATTTATTGAATGTTGATAATGGACAGGGACTAGCATACGATGATGAACAAAATGGAAAAAGTCCTTGACCTTGTGGTGCTCAAATTCTTCTGGCAGGATATAGACGATGCAGAAATAAATACATTAAAGAGTGGGTCACATGGCCTGAAGTGCTGTGGATGAGCAATGTTTGGTGTTTGTGTGAGTGTGTTGGCAGGGGTGTGTGGGGGGGTGGGGAAGGTTGTGCAATTGGCAACAAATTTGAACCCAGTGTCCTAAAAGCCTCACAGAGAGGTGATATTTGAGCAAAGACTTGAAGGTGTCTACTTTTGTGATTTTTCAAATGAGTATCTGCACATTGATTTTAAAAATAAACTACTTATCTAACAGTGTTTGGCTTTAAAATATATTTTTTCTTATAATTTCTTCTCAAAATACCATAACACCAAGTAATATTTTCATCTTTGTTTTACAAATTGGAAATGAACTTCCTGGTTCATTGAACCAGGTTCATGAACTTCATGCTCCAGATCCCATGTTCTCTGGTAAGTTCATCTTTCTCACAGTCTACATGTACAGCATCATCGGTCTTTTCCAGGAGTTTACCTACTCACCTATGCCTTCAGAAGCCCTGCTGAATAACTCCAAACAATTCAACAGTTGTTCCTCGTGGTCGCTGGAGCGAGGTTGCAGCAGCTGCGTGGCCCTTACATATAGGAGAGTGTATGCAAATGAGTGGGATTGTGTGGTTGAATAATATGTGTGTTATTTAGTGTGGTGCTTTTAAAATGCTGTCCTAATATTTTTTTCTAAATTATTTTGTCTAGAATAAAAATCATCAATGATATACTGCTAACATCATGTCAAGGTCATGTTCTGGAAGAATTTGTGTATAGCCATTGTGCTCAATGACAATTTTATACTAAAAATGGAGTTGGAAAAGGTGCCTTGAGCTTATTAGGGGTGAGAGGGTGAGCTGAATAGTCCATTCTTTCGAGAGTCTTATCCCCGGTCCATAGTTCCCATTCTGACTTCCTTTGCAAACTTTCCGCACACTTTTGTGACAATTTTAGCTCAAACCCAGCATTTTTGTTGCAATTCAGGATCAAAACATGCAATTAAACTAAAAACAGTAATGACGTTCTAACTAAAATGTATAGTTATAATGAAATACAGTTATTAAAAATGTTGGCTTAGAGTTTGATATAATTAACTTTACAGTCTTTCAACAAAGACATGCTTTTTCTATTTATTAGAAGGCTGAAAAATGTCTCTGAGTCTTAGAAGCAGTAGATTAAAACAAGGTAGAAATGGCTCTTGTTCCTATAATTCAAAAAAGAGGGTGAAGGGGAGAGAAAATGACTTAGCTGAGAACCGAACCGTTTCTCTCAGGAAAAGTACCACGATTTTCTAATCCATGTAGAGAGATGTGGATATGGTATAAGTTAAATGAGAGAAACTGTGTAAAAACACTTAAATAGTACAAAGTAAGTGTCCAGTATCCCTTTATTGCATCGTCATCTGAATCTACATTTGCACAAAGAGCAGAAAATTTGTGAATGATGGCACTCATCACTACTGCCTCTTACCAACTCTCTTTTATCACTATTTCCACAATTATATTACCTCATTGACATAGGTGTTAAATTCCAGGTAATGTTTGTTAAATTGGGCACCCAGTCTATCCCTCGCATCATGAGTATTTTTAGAAGGCTTGCATTAATGAGCAACCCTTTAAGTTCCTCTCTTGCTCCCAAACCTCAGAGAAGAGGCAGGACCGGGGTGGAGGCCGTTCCAGGTCAGGATCGATTCATGAAAGGCGTGGTGTCGTTAAATGCGTGTCAGAGTCACACCCTGTACCAAAGTGCTCACATATTGAAAAAGCAAACTAGACAGTTTGAAGGGCAGAGAAAAACCTCTCTGACCCACAATGATTTTACTGTTTGCAGGCTCTGCCTTGCATGTGTCCACTCATTTATCTGTGGAGCACAAAGCATTTTGTGAGCAGTGAGTGAATGCTTTAGTAAGCGAAAACCCCCAGTGGAGATGAGTAACGCAGCTCCATCTCCCCCTGCTCCTTCTCTCTCTCAGACAGTCCCTGAGCTAGAAGTGGTGCTTCTGTGCTGGCGGGAGGAACTCTTCAGCACGGCGGGGACGGCAGGAAATGCCCTGCTCATCGAGGGGCGGGTCCTAAGCTCCCCGTGGTCACAGTACTCCAGCACCCAGCTGAAGATGACTGACGGAGGAACACTTGTACAACACGTAAATTAATCTCCCCCCCCCACTTTCCCTGGGGAAAATGTGGAAAACCAAATTATTCTATCATTAATTTTAGAATCTGAGGATTCCACTTTTCAACTCTCTGGTGGGAGTGGGGGTACATGGAAGGAGGTATGGTGGGAAAGGTTATAACCAAGAGGGCTGCTATTCTTCATCACCCCCACCGCATGCGCCCCCCCCCACGAAAAACTAAAAACTTGAGTCAAGGAGCTTCGAACTGATTGCTCCTCCATCAGTTCTGAGGATGAAGAGCTGGTCTGGGCTGAGAGAAGAGCATCAGGATATTTCAAATACAGCAGCAATGTCGGAAGACGTTTTTAAAACTTTTTTTTTTGAGTGGCAAAATATATCTAACCTAAAATTCACTGCTTTAACCAGTTTTAGGGGTACAAGTCAGCGGCATCAGTACGTTAATTACATTCATGAACAAGTTCATTCGTTCATTCGACAAGTCTTAATTGAATGCATACTGTGGGGCGGGCAGCACGGCTGGGAGCACAGCAGATCCTGGCTGCACGGGGCTCTTCCTCGGTGGAGCAGGGAGAGGCGGAAAACAAGCCGCGAAGATAATAAATAAACAGGCTGTGGGCATGTCGGACGGTAGTCAGGGGTATGGCTCGTTTCCAGATCGCTGTGCTCCCAAACATCCAAAGCCTTCTGTGTTCCTCAAACAGCGCAGAGACCTTTGCTCACCTGCCTCTTCCCACCTGCGGTGATTGCTACTGATTTGGGGGCGTTCACCAGCTACCCGGTTGGGTAATTAATGAAAGAGACGTGTTCATTCGAACTGATCATTTAATAAACACAACGGACGCTGATGTCAGCTAGGCTGTCGATAAAACAGGGTCAAGGTCTCTGCCGCACAGAAACTCTGCGTATTCCCCAACGAACACTCTTCCCTTGGAGAAGGCGTGTCCAGGCACGGAATTCAAACAGGAAGACATTCTTTCTTCAGTAAGAGGATGATTTTTCTTTAGAACATTGTATAGAAACACTTGGATTTTGAAAAGCCTTTCTCCTCAAAAACCTCGAGGTGGTCAAGGAGGGAAAGGGAGAGGAATACAGTGGTTTATTATACTTGGTCATGACAATGGAAATGGGATCCTGAAACCCTTGGCCAAGTGCAAGCATGTCATCAGATGTTCTCTAGGAAATGTGTACCTCCTGCTTAGGTTCCTTCAGGTTGCAAGGAGCACTTAGTGTATACAGCGTATACAGTGACAGAAGCTTACTTGAAGAGGATATGTGGGGAGGAAAGTAGTAAGTACATGGTTGTAACACTGGACCAAACCTTGACCATGATCACAGCTAACACACTGCTGGGGGGGAGAGGGAGTCCTGCGCCTCCACGGACAGTGGTCCGGAAGGATGCCCCATCACCAATGTGGTGTTCCAGGCAGAAACGCCCACCCCGGGCCGACATCAGATAGAATCAGATTGAGGGGCATGCTATGAAATAACTGAGCTGGGTCCTTTAAAATGGCAATGAAAGACAAAAGGGTGAAGAGCTGTTACAGATCAAAGAGGAGCAAAGAGTCAGATGACCGAGTGTCCCTGCTTGCCCAGGACCGAATGGTTCCCCAGGGCACAGAACTTTCAGTGCGAAAACTGCCGAAGTCCAGGTAAACAGGATCGAGTGGGTCCTTACGTCCCTCACAAGGAGACAGAATAATTAAATGCAACATGTAAAATGCATGATCCTAGACTGTAGGGGCACGTGCTATGAAAGACATTATTGGGACAATTCACAGAATTTGAACACGGGCTTAAAAATTGTGGTGGAATATACATAACAAAATTGATCATTTTAACTATTTTTAGGTGCATAGTTCAGTGGCCTTAAGTACAGGCACGCTATTGTGCAACCACCACCACCGTCCATTTCCAGGATATTTTCAGCTTTCCAAACAGAAGCTCTGGACCCATCAAACAGCGGCAGCCTGCTTGTCCCTCCCCACCCCCTGGTAGCCGCCATTCTGTCTCCGTCTCTATAAATTGGACTGTTCTGGGCACCTCATACAGTAGAATCATATAGTATTTTTTCTCTTGTAATTGATGTATTTCATTTAACATGCCCTCAAGTTTCATCCATGTTATAGCATCTACAAATCAGACTTTCATTCCTTTATAAGGCTGAATAATATTCCATCGTATGCATATACCACATTGGGCTTGTCCATTCATCTATGATGAATATTTGGGTTGTTTCTACCTTTTGGCTATTGTAAATAATGCTGCTAAGGACATTGATGAAGAAATTTGGACTTTTAGACTAAAGTATAACATCAGTGTAAGATTTCCTGAATTTGTTATCTGGATGATGGTGGTGTGAGAAGGTATCCTGTCTAGGACAGCACACACTGAAATACGAGGAGGCAAAGGGGTACGAGAAGTGTATCCTATTCTCAAATGCTTCAGAAAAAAAAGACAAAGAAATGTGGCAAAATGTTAAAAATGGGTGACTCTCGATAAAGAGTATGTGGGTTCCCTAAAAGGTTCTTGCAATCTTTCCATAACTTAGGAATTTTGAAAACGCACAGGAAAGTGAGAGAGAGCCCTGGCGTCATGACAACCAGGCCTCCCTCGTGCAGAAAGAACCTCAGCCGCCCCGGACCTCCCAGAGCTGGAGATGTAACAGGGGCACGAGAGGCCAGTCGGGACTCATCACAGCGTCGTGGCATGTCTTGTCCCTCTGAGCAGAGGCTGCTCTCGTTTCTCAGCAACTCTCCGCTTCCTCAGCTGCTCCCGCCCCAACCAACCGGTGTCTCCCTCACGTCCTCTCTCCCTCCTGCCCTCAGCTTGCTCAGAGCTTTCTGCTTCCGCACGGCCCCTACTTCCTCTTCTCTGTGTGGGTGTTGCTGCTGCTGTTATCTGCTTCTGGTCCCGACAGCTGTGGAGGGTCATGCGGCACAGAGAGTGTGACAGCCTCTGTGTGGCGAGAGTAGCAGCTGTGCCCCGTGAGCGCCCTGCCCAGCTAGTGTGGCCCGGCTTAAAGGACCATGCCTGGGACGCTCCATGTGGTCTAAGGGGTTGGTATGGGGGTGCAGTGGGGAGGAGAAGCGAATCATCACATCGCGCCCCAGGCATTGTGATTTGTGCTCGATTCGTCTTGAAGGTGTGTGAGAGAACTGGAGGAAGACAAGTCGTCGTTGCAGTCTTGGAGACAATTAAGATCGACTATCAGAAAGCCATCCTTTTTCCTTCTTTTTTTGCTTCCTTCCTTCTTTCCTTCCTTCCTTCCACAAAAATTCATTACGTGAAAGGCATTAGAGTTGATGCTCTGGGGATCTACATTGCGTAAGATGTGGCCCCAGCCCCAAGAAGCTGACGGCCTAGGACAACATGTTTTAAACTGAAGTTTGCAACCCGGTAGTGTGCATCCGACCTGCCTTAAAAAACTTAAAATAAAAGGGGAAATTATTATGTTCCATCACACTTAGCCGTGGTAAATGTAGTTTAGTGAATGTTTGTATGTGTACGGGTACACAGGATTGTAATCTAAAATGTATTTCTACTGTGTGTTGTAGCAAATCTGCCTGCAAGCCATGGATCTGGTCCAATTAAACGTACGGCTTTGGCGATCACCCGCCTTGTGATCCGTATCTCCCGCCTCGAACTTGGTCCTGAGCTCTGGACACGGTTGTCCCACTGCCAGCTGGACACTTCACGCTCAACATGCCCAGCACTGTCCACGTCGTCTTCCTGCCCCGCACGTGCGTGCCCTTTTCCTACATTATCTGTTGGTTAATAATATCAATATGGACCCGGCTGGTGTAGCTCAGTGGATTGAGCACAGGCTGCGAACCAAAGGGTCGCTGGCCGTTGGTTCGATTCCCAGTCAGGGCCCATGCCTACGTTGCAGGCCAGGTCCGCAGTGGGGGCCACCTGAGAGGCAACTACACACCGATGGTTCTCTCCCTCTCTTTCCCCTCCCTTCCCTTCTCTCTAAAAATAAATAAATAAAACCTTTAAAAAATAATCTCAGTATTGAACCTGGTAAGTCAGGCCAGCAGCCTGACAGTTTTCAGTGTCCTTATCCACTCATTCCTCTCAGTCCACTGGCCCCGCCCCCACCGCCACCTGTGGAGTGCCGCTTCCTCTCCACCCTCCCTGACGCGCCTCTGGGTGATTTCTCACCTGGTTTCTTGCCCTACCTTCGGAGCCAGAGTGCTGTCTCCCGTCTGGTTTCCTGACACCTCCCCCACACGTCTGTGCACCATATTGCTTCCCAAGTGATCTTCCAAAAATGCTAGTACGGTATTTTTGTTCCTGGCTGAAAACCCTTTGATGGTTCCCCGCCGCTTCCAGATTAACGTCCAATCGTAACAGTTAGAGTCTCTCCGAACCTGTCCCTGCCGCTCTGCAGCCTCGTTGCTGATCCTCTCGGACTCTAGGGAAGCAACCCGCTGTGCTTCCCAGCAGCTCAGGCACTCTCAGAGTCCAGTAGCCGCTACTCCTGTCTCCAATCGCTTTCTTTGCTTGTCCACCTGTGTCTGAACCCTACCCCCTTTTCTGGACGCAGGTCCAGTGTCACCTGGTCTTGGGACCCTGTCTGACTGCCCTGCGTGGCTTCCCTATCATCCTGCTCACGCGGCTGTCTCAGCACTGGCCAAGCTGCTCGTCATTGTTGTTTGGACTGCTTGATGGAGAGCTGGCGAGCAGCAAGGACTCCGTTTTGCTCATCCCTATAAAACAGGCCAATTAGCCCAAAGCCTGACATGCTCAGCATGGGCCAAACATTTGTGGAAGTCATGAATGAAGGTGGAATCTTTTACCGGCCATTCTTGCTTATAGTGATAGTATAGTGACAACGTTAAATAATTTTTGCAAATATAATAGCTTCTCACGAGTCATTAGAACTAGAATTTCACTGATTGGCCAGATGTGCTTTGTCTAATTCTGACTCAATCATTCCCTTTTCCATCGCCCCCTTCCCTGTCTGGTTTCTATAACACGAATAAGAGAACATTGCCATCTGCTTGTGGAAGCTTCCAGGAATTCTCCCACCGACAGATCTGTTTTTTTTTTTTTTTTTTTTTTAACAAAAAGGAAAAAGAAAGAAGGGAGGGAGGAAGAGAGGAAGGAAGGAAGGCGGGAAGGGAGGGAACAGACTGCACAGGAAGGCCGGAAGGCACTGGGGACCACGCGGATGTAACTTAAGGCCCCTTTGTTTTCCTTACGGCCCATCCGTGCTCCTGCTCAGGTCATGGGGAGGAAGGCCGGGTCCTTTCATGTTTACTTGGGATGCGAACCTCCCTGGAGGCAGGGGCCTGGCCCAGAGTGACTCTTGAGGAAACTCCAGTGGACTCTCTACTGCGAGGGCCCAAAGCCACCATGTGAATTCATGTGCCCCCATAGAACCGTTCCAGTTCCTCTTTATTCCAGGCCCTGGGGATAGAGTGACAAAGAAGATGTGGCCCCATCTGCAGGAGGAAAGGAAAAAATTGTCCTAGCTCCTGTACACATTCTTTTGTTGCTCTGGACTTTTGTGGGGTTTTTGTTGTTGTTGTTGTTGTTGTTTTGTTTTTGAAGTGGGGAGGTGACGTAAGTGAGATTTAGTCATTTCTAAACAACTTTGTCTCAAAGTGTTTTGCCTCTACCTGACTAGGCAGAGCTATTCTTAACGCAAAGCTTCGGAGCCCAGAAAGGGGAGCTCCAAGAGTCAGTACGTTACTTACCCAAAGTAAACAGACGAAGGAGGCGAAGTGCTCTCCGAGGTTTGCTTTCTCATACGTAGCACGAGTGTGATGTGACCGCCATCACATGTGAGGGTTCTCGGAGCTATGAACTCTGGGAAGTGCCCAGCAGGGAGGCAGCACCCAGGGATGCAGCACCCAGGGATGGAGCGCCCGCTGGATGCCCTTCTCATGCATCGGAAAACAGAAGGGACACGAGATGAGGAAGAGGGAGGCACGGCTCACCGTGACCACCACCCGTGCGATGCCGTGGTGTGTGGCACAGTAAAGGCACAACAAAGGGATTTTTTCTGAAGGGCGGTAAGTGGCTGAGTTACAAGCTTGCAAATAAATGCTGAAGCGTTCTTTAAAGAGTTGCTGCGGTGATATATAATGTGCCTTTGTCATCTTCGAGGGGAGGTGGAAGCTGGGAACTATGACAGGTTTTACCACCTAATTAGCCGCTTGATCTTAATAGAAAAACGACTGGATCCTTAGGGTTTTGCTGCGCTCATCTAGGTCATTTCCAGCTTTTTCTCACAACAGGTCAATTCTCCACCACTGTGCAATCAGCAACATCTGGAATGACTGCGATTTCTCAAAAGGTCAGTGTGTGCATCCTGAGAGCAAGGCTACAATGTATCACTTCGAATCATACCAAACAATGTTTTTAGTTTAGTTTTTTTTTTTTTTTTTTTTTTTTTTTTTAAGGCAGCTACTATAAAATTAGGAAGGGATTTGCTTGAAATTCTGTAGTGGTCATTTTTTGGTCATTAAAAATCTGCCACGTTCTTGACAATATCTCCAAGGTGTTTCCAGGAAGCCCTTGAGTCCCATGTCTTCAGACAAGATCCAATATGTCCTGGAATCTAGAGCGACAATTAGTTACTCCCTGACCACAGTGTCCTGTGAGGTTCTCCGGGCGAGGCCCATTCTCGGATTCTGCCGTGACCTCTGACTTTCCGAGACACATCCCAAGAGCAAAGAGCCTTCTTCCTGGGACTGTTACTCAGACTGCGGGGGAAATCTGCTTGTAGACCTTTTTATCTTTTCCCAAAGCTTCGCCTGAGTGTTGGTCTGGTGGCAGAAACATCCTATATGCCCAGTGTCAACCGCTGCCTCACGCCACACTTGTCATCGATACCTTACCACCCCCGAGGAGGAAGTCATGACCCCATCAAGTAACTCTTCTGTGTGACACATTCAACGATGGCTCTGGTTGAACCGTTTCCTGCGTGATCCATCGACTTCTATCTCCTTTTGTGTCTGTTATGACAGTTTCTTTTTATTGGCCCACAAATACTGTCCCCATATCCAGGCTTTGCTGAGGCGGTGGTCCTAACCTTTTCTTCTTTTTTCATCTGTCCAAATCCTTCCAGCCTTTCAAGGTCCAGATAGAATCTGTTTTTGTTGTTGTTGTTGTTTTAAGTATTCTAATACTCACAAGTCCCCAAACTCCTTTAGTACTAATGGTTGATATTCATTCATCACTCATTCATTAGTTCATTCATTCTTGCAACAAATATTTTCCATTCTAGAACTGACAGTGGTGAATCAGATAACGTCTTTGCCCTCCAGAAGCCCTTATTCCTACGTGGAAGACGGACATTAAGCAAGTAAACAAGCATGCACGCAGGGTAGATTCTGACTGAGACATGTGCTACGAGAAAAACAAAAAACAAAAAGGCAGAGTAAGGGCTGGAGATGACCACAGGAGAGGAGGCTGTTTTCCACCTACACCGGGATCAGGGAAGGCCTCTTTGAGGAGGAGACATTGGATATTTGAGAAAAAATCAGCAACGAGCCAACCCAAGAGAAGCGTGCTCTCGGCAAAGGGAACAGGAAACGAAAGCCAGGAGGCGGGAAGGTTCTGGAAAGGCAAGGAATGTTTTAGAACAGCAAAAAGACACAGGTGGGGCCGAGTGCAGTAGGAGATGAGGATGAAGAGGATGCAGCGGTGAGAAACCGTAGGGCTTTGAGGGGGAGAAGGAGAAAGGGGGGCCCTTCAGGTGAAGTCTGCGTAGCTCATAGGGGAAGCTTGCGGGAGGAAGTGAGTGCAGATTTGAGTAGGGGTGCTGTTAGACTCGTAAATATGTGCCTTTTTAGACGCGTTAAGTTTCAGACCTCTTAGGTATCCCAGTATAGATGCTGAGCAGGCAGTTGGATATATACGAATCTGAAACCCAGCGAAGCTCAGGCTGCAGATACAAAAAGGCAGAGGCCTGGATGAAATCACCTGGGACCTGAGTGGAGACTGAGGAGAGGCCAGAGCCCCGGGGCCCACCGGCTTTTAGAAATCACGAAGGAGGAGCCAGAAAGGAGACCCTGAACTTGTGGCCGTCCATGTTTCCCACATACCCAAGCACACCCACGGTGCTGCGCGGGGCGCTCACATGTGGTGAACTTCTTGTGACCACTCAGGTCTCTCCACAGGAGTGGGGGGTTAAGGTCCAAAGTGTTTTATCCGTGCCTGCAGTCTTTATGTACCACGCATTTCCGAACTGTTCCAAACCTTCTCAAGGAGCCGGCTCCTGGGGGGCACGTAGCCACGTCCTTTCTCAAGGACTGGATCTGTGAGTTAGTTAAGAATTCTTTCACCAGCAGTAAACTGATGCATGGAGATGAGCTAATGGGTCAGCAGCCCACACCGAGTCAGCAGCTGGCCTGAGGCCACACTGTAATCAGTGTTCAGTCAAGTGTGGGCTGAACCTGCAGTGCGGGCTTTAAAAAAATTGTTAACACATAGGGGTTGTCTACTAAGAGCTTGACAGACTGCAACTGTTGATCTTTACACCTTCCTGCGATAGACAGCATTGTCCCCATTGTACAGGTGAGGAAACTGAGACCCGAGAGAGTTCCGCAGGTAGTAAAGGAGCAGGTTCCTCTGGCCCCTGAATCCAGGCTCAGCACCGCAGGCCTGCCCGGCCGCTGAAACAGAACCCCTGGGAATGCACCCAAGTGGAGTCTGCACTTAGAAAAACCTCTGGGACACTTTTGTGTATTTGAAAGTTTGAGAACCCATGGTTCATAGGATCTCAAGTTGTTCTTTGGAGCTCACACACATCTTAATATTTGCTCTTCTGAATTGCTTATTTTTAACATCTCTACGTACGCACGTTTCAGTTAATTTTTTAGAGTCTCGCAGACTAGTGTGAGCAGCCCTCTGCTGCACGCAGGCAGCAGCGTCCTGCGCAGTCTGTCATGCTCAGAAAGGCGGAGTGGGACTGGGCATCGGACTAGCTCGTCGTCTAACACGCTGACGATACCACCTAACGGTGGAAAGCCTCGCGCCTTGGACATCGACACAGCCTACTCTCAGCACGGACAATGTGTCTTTTCCCCTGTGTTTATGACTCCGCACATCTGCCCACTCAGACCCATGAACAGTGGCGGAATAAATCAATCTTTTGGCCAGCGCAGTGGCGTGAATGACTCCACAGCGTGTCCGAGAAGAGACGGTGACAACGGGGCCCTCCTCAGCTCTGCATTGCTCAGACGGGCAAGGCTAAAGTCTGTGAGTGGGGAATGGCCCAGGGCCCTCGGAGACCTCGTCACAGCGAGCATTCTCTCCGATGGCCTCAGCGGATGGTATCGGCTTCTGGTGTGAAAGAAAAATGAAGTCCTAGGGATGTTAAAAAAGGAAATGAATCCAGTTCTCAGGTGAAAAGAAGATACACGTTGACTACACCAGGCCTTCAGGTCACAGGAGATGACACGCAGCAAACTCATTTCTGTTGACAAGGAATTGTGTTTTACGGTCACGGGTCTCCACCCACCTTGACCCTGAGTTTGCTTCATTTGTACAGTGAGACTGGTTTCACCTGTTTGCACCTGTAAACTATTAGTCATCCGTTCAGAGGGTGCGTAAGCCGGTCTCCCCGGCAGTTCATCCTGTACACAGTCTTTGTCCCACAAAAGAAACTGACAAGGGCTTCACTCCCTACCGCATTTGTCAAAGGAGAAAAAAATCCCAAAATAAGTGGGGATAGAAACTAAGCCATCCCATTAGGGAGAACTGAACTCTGGACCTTGTATCTGAAAAGGAGGGAAGAAAACAAATGGGATGGTGGATGGGGAAGAGGGCTGTCACGGGGGGAAGGGGGGTTGGGATGGACTTCCAAGGTTTACCTCTTACATGGAGGGCTGTGAGATTGTTTAAAAAAGAGAAATAGAAAGAAAGAAAACTACAAAATGCTAAAATAAATTCAAAATTCAGATAAGCAATGGATAATTTTTACTATAAGTCTGTCCCATGTAACATCTGAGACATACCGGTATGAAAATATTATTTGCTGTTTATCCGAATTTCAAATTTAGCTCAGTGTCCTGTATTTTATCTGTCAACCCTACTTGAGTAGTGCCTTTTAATCTCGGTTTGAAAAAAATCCTTTCAGAAAACAGATGTCTTCAGAAAACTAGGTCATGGATTCAACAGCATAAATACTTGTTAATTGTGCTGTGCAGTGTGACGGGCTTGCATATTTAATTCATATACACAAACTAGCAATAGTAAGGACTGAAACTTAGTTATTTCCATGCAAAACTCATCCATTTTATTTAACTATTGTTATGAGTAAGAATAAACTAAAAACAGACAGCACCCATTCTAAGACTTATGGAAAAGAAAAGGTCCATCCACTTACTCATTTACTCATTCTCGGCTTCTCTTTTACCCGTACGAGTTCTTTCGGTATGCATGTTTTATTGAATTTTATTTTAACGATCAAAATAATTACCATATAAGGGACTCCCTGACCTAGTTTCTTAAAGAATTCTGCATGGTGATAATTTAAATTCGAAGAGGTAACAGACCCAGCTTAAGACAAAGCAAAGCCCCTCTCTCTGCCCCACCCAAAAGAATCAGTGCCACCTCCTTGCTACTATGGCAATCTGTCCAATTCCAATTTGTCCAGGAAGGAGGGCAATAAACTAGCACAATAAACACACCCAGAGGTTGAAACAATAGCAGCTTACAGTTGGCTGCTAAGATTGGGAGACACAGTCTGAAGGAGACACGGAGTCTCCGTAAAACAAGTCCCGAAGTGCCCGAGTCTGCGGCTGAGAGGGGGTGGGGCAGGTCCGGGGAGGTGGGTGAGGACCAGAGGGCCGCTGGGAGCAGTGGGAACGGAGAAGGACGCAGAGATGAGGGGGAAGGATGATGCGTCTGTTGGTTGCCCGGTATCAGGAGGGTTGTCAAATGAAAGAAAATTTATTTTGTCTAGCTCCAGAGAACAAAACCAAGGCCAATAAGTAGACGCGGTAGGAAAACAGATTTTGACACCATTGAGGCAAGAGCTCTCTGAGCGTCAGGGCTCATCGCCATGGAAACGGGAGGAGGGGGTTGGCTGGGTGGCGGTCAGGCCTGGGGCGGAGAGGACTCCGCCTCCGAGGAGGAGTGGACCAGCTGCCCACTGTGGTGCATGGTCCAGCCCCTCGGGGCCTGTGTCTCTTACTGATTGCTATGTCCTCAGTGTCTTGAACAGCAGTTGGCACATAGTAGGGTCTCGGGAAATCTACAGGGTCACATGGGGACTGCTTTTCAGAGGAGGTGGGACTGTTCTGGGCCTTGGCCTTGATGTGATGGGGAAAGGGAAATTAGCTTAAATCACATTAATGCACAATGAGCATCTCCATTTGCAGGGGGAGGCTGCAGGACCATAGTGTGTGAGAGCTACAACCACATAATCCATGCTCCCCCATTCCATACCAGCCTGGACAGAAAAGTGAGAATAAAATCACAGTCAAAAGCAAAACTTCTCTGCTTCCCCTGGGGTACTTATGTCACATGGCATGCCCTTAAGCTCCATCCCATACAAAACTGAGGGGAGGGTATATTTTATTAGGCAAAGAAAATGATGTCAAGAGAAGGGACACAGCAAATTGCGCCCGGGCTGGTGGCTGTAAAGAGGTAAGCCAGAGAGGATTCTTCTGGGATTTCTCAGTGGTTGCTTTTTCCTTGGCTTGGTTGCCACAGTACTCTGGAGCTGGAGAATCAGAGATAGTGGCGGACTCAGAGGCGGTGTGAATAAATAAAAGACTGTGGCTCACTTTAAGCGGAGGCAGTAAATTGCCAGTCAGGTGCCCTGTGCCCGGTTTCACCTCCTCCTGCCACTACTGTGGTCCCACGGGGTCCGCTGCCCGCTGGGTGAGGAAGCTGCACAGACGCAAGCCAGAGCCTGAGCACTGTGAGAGCGTGGGGGTGCTAGCAAGCCGCAGGCCCCTGACCCCTCCACTGCCTTCCCAGTGATGGGTGAAGAGGCACACGGGACATTAAAGCCACCTGGATGTTCCAGGTGAGCCCGTGGTGCGCTCCAGGGGGAGTCATGGCATGGCTGGAGAGTTCCCTTGGAGGTGGCCACCCCTGTGCTGTTCAAGAGAACCACGCTCGTGCCCACAGAGCAGCTGGCCCTGCACATGCCAGTGGCAAGGGGCGGGGTCAAAGCAGTTCTGACGGCGACACTGGGACCCCTTCCTCTGCAGTCAATCCAGTAGGATACTGGGCCTTCAACTCACGACTGTTTTGTAAGGAGCTATATCTCTAACACACAGCATTTTTACTTAAATAGTTCCCGTCTTTCCCTCAAGACGGATCTGCAGGCGTGACTTGCAGAGAGCTTGGCGCTGCCCAGGAGTGACAAGCAGGAATGGGCGGATGTCCCATCAGGGTACAAGTTGCTGTAGGGAAGTGACTTGTGGGGTGGCCGTGAAGGTCCTCGGCTTGCCGTAAATGTAAAGGAGGTTGTTTCAGAATGAAAAGGTTTATAACTTGACCTCAGCCTTGAACAACTGGGGCTCTTCATTACCGCTCCCACCTCAAATGAGTGTGAATCTTAACTGAAGTTATAATTTACCTTTTTCTTTAGGAGGAAGAGGGGAAGGAGGTCTGGGCAGCTTTAATACAGCATTGATAGTAGCTATTGTATCATGGAACTAGCATCTTAAAATTGTTTTGCCCTCATAGAGGAAACCACCAAAGAGAGAGGCTTGGGTGTGCTCGCGAATGTGTTACACACAAATGCTTGTGCTTCTGTTTCCCCATCACGCATGCTTATTGAAACGATTTCTAAGATCATAGAACTATAACTTCCTTCTGCATGGACAAGCAGGGCTAACAGCTTCAATATTCTTGAAATTTTAGATACACAACCCCCTGGATGACCCAGAAACTACTTCCCATAAAAGGAGAGGGTGCATACAAATCCCTGGGAAGATGCGTTCCCCGTGGCGGGGTGGGATACACGCCTGCGCTGGGGCGTAGTCACCGTTCTCAGAGACAAGATGCGAACAGTCAAAAGCAGCAGCAGCCCGGGGTGTGCCAGTGTGGGTAGCTAGACTTCTTCCCTGCCTGCAAACCAGAAGCCAAGCGATTTACTGAGCTCCCCGTGAGGGCGCGTCTGTCCCTTCCTTAGATCCGATTTTCTTACCATCTGTTCCTCCACGTCAGCCTTGGCTGTAAACAAAGTTCACGCTCAGCGATGCGTCGTGGTCCCAGGCAGCTCGCCCCGCTCCCTGAACACAGAGTCAGCCCTGGCCTGGAAGACCGTGAGCCTTGTTGCTATCCACGTGCCCTGTCGGTGTAGACTGTGAGAGCGTTGGAAGTACCTTTAGGAACGGGATTTTTAACTGCATTGGGCAAATGTGCTGTGACATAACCTGCTGGTTTTGAGAATTCGGTAAGGACACACTACATGCATCAGGATGACTTAGCACGCAGGAAAAGCTTTCTCTGCCCTCCGGAACAGTAAGGACATTGTGGGGGGCAGTCCCTACCCCACAGGAAATGGGTCAAGGAGAAACTGACAAGCAGCTGCACTGAGAACACACTGCCTCCAAGGTTGCAACTGCCATGGGGGAGGGGCGGAGAGGCGGGAGGAGTGGAAGATCCCTTAAAGATGTGTATCTAGGATGTGAGCCTGTGGCTCCGAGAATGTGCTGGAAGAGCCAACCGCTTGGCAGCTGCAGGGAGGGATCCGCTGACCTCTGGCCCCCAGCTCGGGTTTTCACGGCTCTGTCACACGTATAATGCGTTCTTCCCGGGAGAAGCCTGGAGCGCTCCACGTCTTTGAATGGATTCAGGCCAGCCTTTGACCATCCCATGAGTAATTAGAGAAGCAGAGAGAAGCAAACAAGGGGGAAAAAAATTCCACGTTGAAAGAGGTCGCAGCCATGGCAAAGGAGAAAACAACATTCGCTCTGCTAAGCGACAACAGGGAAAGTAAAACTTGTGACTTGTCACTGATGCTGAGCCCAGGCAGTGACAGAAGTGGGCAGAATTCACTGAAAAAGTATTCATTCTGGCCATTGTCGATTCAAAGTCCCCTCATGACAGGGAAAGGGATTTGCCTGTTTCAGGGGCCCACGGAGAGGGGACAAGCTTTTGCTCAGTGCAGCTGCGAGACCGGTGACATACTGGGAGGACTGAGGAAATAAGCAAGTGCACTGAGGATTTCTCGCTGTCAGCAGGGGATTAGGAACGTGGAAAAAGAAAGGCTGGAATAAATCCTGCAATGTCAGATTGGAAGGGGAGGAAACGACGCAGCCACAGACAGCCAGAGGCAAAGATATCTTGGTAGCAATAAACACCTAACTTACAAGACTTGGCTTCTAAATATCATTTACTCTCCACGTAAAGGATGCAGGGTTTCTTAGAGAAAAGCCAGGCTGCAGCAGGGAACATAAAAAATAAGACAGGACCGTCTTGTACTACAAAGTAGAGACGCTCAAAGAATAACAGGGACATGTCGAAAAGACACAAAGGCTGCCTTAAACGAGCTGCCCCCGGCCACGTCTGGGACAAACTGAGTATCACAATAAATGACAGTTACTGAATTTTAACCCTTCCAGTACAGTTGGAAGTGATGAGTCTACAATGACCAAACTTAAAAGAATAAATGGAAGACGACGGAGAGCTCTATCAGAAATCTCCAGGCATCTCCTCACAGAATCCTCAGGACGGATTCTGGGGAGAATCCTGTAAGACGCTCTCTTTACCAAACGTCCCTGAAAGCCAGGAGCGGGACAAGGATGTCACGTGCTTCCTGACACGACGCGATGAGAGTGAGGCGTCGCTTCTGAGGCGCCCTCGCTACAAATGCACGAGTCACGAGAGACATCAGCCAAACCCAGACTGCAGGGCATTCTGCAAAGTAACTCGTGCTTTGAAAAATGTCAAGGTCATGGGACAGAAGAGAAAACAAAGCGCTTTTCCAAAATGAAGCAGATGAAAGAGAAATGGACACTATAAAGGGCACAGAGCCCTGCGAGATGTTACAGGGACAATAGGTGACATTGGAATGGATGTGAGGGTTAGGCGGTGCATGTGGGGTCAGCGCTGGTTTTCTAAGTTTCAGGGTTGTATTGGGTAAGAGAATAGGCTTGTTTACAGGAAACAGAAGTATGTGCATATAGCGGGTCCAGGGGTGTGGGGGCGTCGTGTCTGCCACTTTTTCTCGGATGGTTCGGCACGAAACCCCAGCGTGTGTGTGTGTGTGTGAAGAATAAAGCAGATGTAATAAAATGATAACAATTGGTGAACTGAATGAAAGGTGTTTCGAGTGCTATTGTTACAATTTTTACAACTTTTCCATAAATTTTAAATTTCAAAATAAAAACATCAAAACAGGGGAAAAGGCCTGCTCTGGGTCTCTACGTACACAGGCCGCAGGGAAGCAAACAGAGGAGGTCAATTCAAACGGAATAAGGATGCCGCCTAGGGCGCTGCACTCCCCGACGGAGACCCCACCCCTGCCCTCAGTGGGCCCCCGGGAGTATTCCAGGTGCAGGGAAATGAACGGGGCTGCAAAGAGGGGGTGGTGGGGGCGTGCGAGATACCGGGCACCAACAGTCAAACTGCTACAGGAATTCAAAGGACCAGGAAGCTTCACGGAAGCGGTCTGGCGTGAGCAGGCCCCCGAAGGCAGTGGGGTAGGGCGTGGTGGTGCCGCTTAGCATCTATCTCGTTTCGGCACTCCGGAGAGTTCCGACTGTTTTCTTTCTGGTCGCCCTGCGAGCTGATCTGTTTCTCACCTCCACACGCTTGCTCCCAATGCTGCTCCTGCCCAGAATGGGGGCAGTTCATCCATGTGGAGAAGCCAGTCCATCCATTTGTCAAGATTTAGCTCACATCCCTTCCTCTGACCTTTTTTGACAGGCTCGCTCCCCTCCAGACAGAAAAGTCCTTTGCTCTCTGTGCCTCTGTTGTTGTCAGGACATGTGTCATGGCCCATGGGGCCCCCTTGGGCCCTTGTCAATCCATCTGTCCATCCCTCCCAGCCTGCAGTCCCCTATACGGCCTTGTAGCTTTGACTCGCCAGTCTGGCCATAGCGGGGCCTCGGTCATTGTTCAAATAATCACACCAACCTAAGAGTTCTCCAAACTGGATTTCTTCCGCACCTTTCCATTTTCGCTCCTAGGCTAACTGAAGGCTCTTTATTCAGTGAAAACGTTTCCTGGACTTTTCAGTTTCAAGTAGAACGAACCCGAATTCAAGGGCCAACATTTTCTTCTCTCCCCTGAGACCATCAGTGAAGGTGAAGGAAGAGATGGACCAGCATGTGGGCAGCAGCCATAATCTCCGCCACACCAGCGGCTTAAATTCTCTGTTACTGACTCAGTCACTAGCCCGCATAGGAATACATGAGCTACTCCTTGGGGTTCTATTAGGGGAGGCGCCCTAAGGACCATAGCTGACCAAGAGCCAACCAAAACTACGTTAACCACTGAGGCCTGGGAGCCTCTCACAGCAAAGCAGAGTATTTACATCTGCTGAAGGCCCGCAGACTGTCCAGTCATAGTGTCACTCCAATACTAATTGGTAACCGCCAACATTCCTCCAAGCACTCCTCAGCCAGGCACCGCCCACACCAACACACGTCTCAAACCGTGCTCACAGGTGTCCGGGCCAGCCTGCAGACCGAGGCAGCTGCTCCCGCTGGCCTGGCCGCACTTGAACCCAGACTCGAGTTATGTTACTGAAGTTCCCTGTGACAAAGCCCCACCCCTCCTCCCCTTCTCCATGGTAACTGCAGTTTGAGGTTTGAAAGAACATCTTTGTGAGTCGAGTCATGTTCCGTCTCTTACTGTCTACCATGGATGAGGTTGCTGCCTCGGGAGTGGTCCGCCACCCACCTGCTGTGGAAGGTCGAGGGGTTTCTGCCTGGAAACACTTGACTTTGCTAGAGCGCACACTCCAGTGCTGAGGCTCTCCTCTGTCGGCCACTGTCGCCAGTTTGAAACATTTGTCAGCGGGAGGCTTGCTTCTCCCCTGAGGGAGCAGCCCCCCCCCTACTCCCCTGCCAAGGCGAGCTAGCAGCTGTTGGGGGAATTTTCAGCACTCGATTATTTTAAGGCATCTGTAAAGTGGGTGAAAACTAACTCCAGTGAACAATTCTTGAAACGAATGTTTCTAAAGAAACAAATCAGAACAGCAGCTAAGCCCCGCAGAACATCTGGCTCTTTAAACACTTAGAATGTCACTCAGTGCCCAGGACTGCTGGCCAGGTTCTACCAGGAAAACAGTGCCTGGGGCCACGCTTCCCAAAGAATAGCACAGACCTCCCATCCTCACGTGCTGCTCAGCAGAGTGACATCCGACCAAGAACAGGACAGCAAAAGGACTGCCGTCATGACCGTTCCTGCTGGCAGCGACTGCACACTGAAACGGTAAAAGGAAAAAGCTCATTGGCACACGCTATATAATTTTTAAATGTGTGTACTTAGTAGCAAATGCCAGCTTGATTTCACAGCTTGTAGATATGGCCTTAAGGCGAACTAGAAAAACAAAACAGTTTTTGTTCCTGCACACTTCTCTGTCTGATGGTACCGTCCACCAGCCCTGCTCCATATGGAGCCGAAGCACATGGAGAAGCTCACACTTATGACTGCGGTGTCCGCGGGGTGGCTGAGCGTCAGCCCACGGGAGGAGGGCCGTGTTACCACCCGCTGTCTGCGGGGAGGACCCGCAAGGCCCAGGGAAGACGCAAGGCCGCCCACCCTACGCTGCGGCTCCAAGGTCCTAAATTGAGCCCATCAAGCTGACATCTCCCCTGGTTGGGGATTACGGTTTTAAAAATGATTGCCCCTGCAGCAATTCATTATTATGAATACTCCCACAGTCCATGAGGAAGGCAGTAGAAAACCAGGGGCCAGCAACAAGTGCGTGACAGCTTGAATTCTCACCAGCTGTAGTCACTGGCCCCAGGCCAGGCTGCCGTCTGACCTTCACGCTGGCCCAGGACGTGGGCATTTCTTATCAGCCCTCAGACCCGAAACGTCCCTGGGATAGTGGGATAGTTTACAGACACAGAAGTCCCTCAGGGAGGGAGGGATACAGAGGCCACATGTTTTAAAACACACGTTATTTCTTCTCCGACACGGCTCTGAGGGTGGGGAGAACCAGTGGTACTAACTGAGTATTTGTTGAGTGCGTCCTTATGAGTCTGGCCCCAAGTATAGGTTTTACGGAGAATGAGAAAATGTGCAGACACAGTTTTAAGCTCCATGGTTCTCTGTCCAGTCGTGGAGATTGTGAACGTACGAGATGCAGCCCGAGCGGCGCTGGCAAACCTTGGCCCTCGGGGCCAGCCCAGAGCCCGCCGCCTGTTCTGAATAGAGCACGAGCTGGAGATGGTTTCCACCTTTTTACATGGTGGGGAGGAAGTTAAGAAGAACAATAATCTCAATGTCTCAATCAGATTTCACTGGACCACAGCCACGCTCACTCTTTCGCTCGCGCCTTGTCTGTGGCTGCTTTTGCGCTACAGCGGGCAGCGGAGTTGATTGGTTGTGACAGGGGCCATATGGGCCGCAAACCCTAAAATAGGTACTGTCTTGTCCTTGACAGAAAGAGTCTGCTGGCCTCGAGGTGGGTAATACTGCGAGGGTGCTAAGTGGGGGAGCCGGAGCCAGCTGAAGCACCAGAGGACTTCCATGAGGCGACAGATGTCTTGGGTGGCAGTAAGATTTCAAGGAGAAGGGCCTTCCAGTGGAGCCTGAAGGATAAAGACACTGAGCACAGTGGCCAGGGGGACAGGCCAGCCAGCTGCGGCTGTCAGCTGGGCCGTGTCACTGACACCAACGGGACCTCGGTAAGTTCTTTACCTTCTTTACCTTCTGTTGCCTCAGCTGTTAAACGGAAGCGCGGACAGTCACCTCCCAGGACTGCTGTCAGTTCAAGGCCACAGCGGGACCGCACACGCAGTTAGCGGGCCACCCGGCACAGAGCTGGTGTCTGTAAGTAAATGTCAGCTGTCAGGATCGATGGGCGTGACAGCCACGAGTTCACGCTTAGGCATCTGTGAATAAAAATGAGTCAAACTTCACCCCAAAATCAAGCCTCTCCGAGGTGATCAGTGGATAAGCTTCTAACACCTTTCTCAGAAGATGAATTTGAACAATTGAATCCGATGACGTTGTTAAAGATGGTGTTATTAGACTGAAGGCACAGGAAATTGGTCCTGAAGAGTTCTGTGAAAGTCAGTGACATCAGCCCCTAAATTTTATTTTGCCAGCGCATCCGGACCAAAAGCTCGGCAGGAAAATCGAGTGAAAGCTATTGACCCCTCTCCCTGATAAACGGGCGCCGCACACTCACGCACACGCGTTCACACGCAGTCTCGGTGCTTAATGGATCCCTTGAAGTTCATCCTCGGTTTTCAGTTCAGAACTCCTGTTCTAGTTGCTCACTCATACTTACAAAACCCACAGGATAATTGCTACGTGAACCAGAATGCTGGATGATTAATTTATGAAGAAGAAATCATGTCCAGTGGGCTAAAACCCTGGCATTGGCCGATCAGCTCATTATCTTGCTGTGCAAACCTGCGTGCACAGCCGAGGCACAATTAAAAGCGACTATGGAATCAGAGCAAAGGGAATTCGAGATTGGTCTTAATGGCTCCTGTCGCCGAGCTCCGGAGTCTGATGCAGCCGTTTCTGCTGCAGAGGTGCCCCTGCCAAGGCTGCTGGAAGAACACCCAGTGCGGGCCCTCTCCCCTGGGGCGTTCTCGCTGCTTGCACTCGCTGCCCGCAGGCGCGGCGAGGCTGACCCCCTCCCGGAATCGCTCTCCTGGAACGGAGGCACAGGACGAGCCATCAGACCTACATTCAGATGTGCCGATTTCCTCTCCCTACCCCTGGTCCTTCTCTGTGTGGAGTACATAGACACATATGTCCCCACCTACAGATTCCAGTTTAGGGTAGGTCTGTTGTGTCGATTTTTCCTAACTTCATTTTCATAGAGTCTTTGTCTTCAAATTTAGGAGGTTCCTTACCGTCCCCCACACCTTCCCTAGCCCTCGTGCACGCGGTCTACAGGAGAAAGGGGTCCTTTGGTCAGTCCTTCCTCCCTTCCTCCCTGTCTTTTCTCCCTCTCTCCCTTCCCTCCTTTCCTCCCTCCTTCTTAAATAAGTTTTATTTGGAAGTAGTTTTAAGACTTACAAGAATAGTATGGGAAATGTAGAAGCTAAAGAACTTATGACACATGGACATGAACTAAAGGGGGGAATGTGGGTGGGAGAGGGTGTGCAGGGTGGAGGGGAATGATGGGGGAGAAATGGGACAACTGTAATAGCATAATCAATAAAATATATTTAAAAAAAAAGACTTACTAGAAATTTCAAAAGTAGTAGAGGGCTCCCATGCACTTTTTACCCAGCTTCCCCCAATGAAAACACCTCACTCCCATAACCACAGCACAGGGCGAGTACGCCACTACACGGCGTCACATTATTAACTCAGGTACAGGCCTCATTCAGATTTCACTAGTTTTTACGTCCACTCAGTGGAGGAGGGGTGCGCGCATGTGCAGTTCTATGCTAGTGCAGCACACGTGTAGATTGAGAAAGCGAGGCCACAATTAGAGTGCCGCCAAGAAACTCCCTCACGTGACTCCGCAACAGCCGGTGACTTCCTTTTACACATACGGGTCACCCTTGAACAACACGGCTGGGACTGTGTGAGTCCGCTTCTACGAGGTTTTATTCCACCTTGTAAAGAGACAACGTAAACTTCTGGTATTGATAAATATAGCACGGTGCTATAAAGGTATTCTTTCTTCCTTACGATTCCCGTAATAACGTTCTCTTTTCTCTATGGTAAGAGTGCGGTGTCAAATACATGTAACACACAAACGGGCGTTAATCAACTCTTTTTTTTTTTTAATATTTATTTATTTATTTATCTTTAGAGGGGAAGGGTAGGAGAGAGGGGGAAGGAGAGAAATATCAATGTATGGTTGCCTCCTATGTGTCCCATGCTGGGAACTGGCCTGCAACCCAGGCATGTGCCCTGACTGGGAATCGAACCGCGATCCCTTGGTTCACAGGCCCGAGCTCAATCCACTGAGCTACACCAGCCAGGGCTGTTAATCAACTCTTCACGCTGTCCGTAAGGCTTCCAAGTCAATGGGATGCTATTGGCGGTTCCGGTGTGGGGGCGTCAAAAGCTACATGTGGATTTTGCTGTACGGGATGGGGTACGGGTGTTGCTGACTGTGGGGGGTCTTTGGTGCCCCTCACTCCCTGTGTCACTCTTTGTGTGCAGTGTCAGGAATCTTGGTCCAGCAGACTTTTGCTATTTCAGCACCTGAAATTCTACAGCAAATGGCCTCGGGGGACAAGAGCTGCGGCCCTGGGCGGGGAGATGCGGTTACTATCACCAAGACCAGAATGGCACTGTTTCCACTCAAATTATCTTGAGTTTTATTTCTAAATCTCTGAATATTATCTGTCATTGAGAAAACTTGTGGAATGTATAGTCTTGCTATTGTGTAGAAACAGTCTACTAGGCTTTCAGAAAAAGTTAGAACTTCTGACCATAATTCCTTTGACTATAGTTTTACAACAAAAATTTTCTTAACATCTGTGGGTTGTGTTGGTGCGTACCTTCACACAACCCGAAGTTTGTTTTTTTCCTCCCTCAGCTTGTTGAGCTGTTAAAGAAGCCCACTGGCTATATGTCTAAGTATTTAAAATTATAAACCTCACTAACAAACTATCCATAAAATACGTTCTATCCTCCTACCTTATCGGAGCTACCCCTGGCTCACCGCTTTGGCTTCCCAACCCCAGCTTCATCCGGCACCATGAGGGCCAGGCACACATGCGTGTGGGCCCCCCCTACCACGCACCCCCCCCCCGACTGCATATCTAAGCCTCCCCCCAGCAGCAGACAATGACCATTGCCCATGGGCAATCCCCTTCGGGTGTGTCTGCCAGTTGTGTGGTCCACCTTCAGGATGAACCTAGGAGGAGGGCCATAGGCTACTCAAGAAAGGCCTTCTGGGGTCTTGGGTGCCCAGATTATAGTCCAGAAGGGGAGGCATGAGGTTTGGTGGGCACAGCCCCTTGGTCCAAAGGGTTATATTTCTTGGAAGGAGAGCCCAGTCAACAGTGGGGTCAGAAGGGAGCCCATAAAACATGAGGCAGGGTCCCATGCACCCAGAACAGCCGTGGTTGTGGAAACACAGGGAACATAACCAAGGCCAGGGGAGGGGAGGCAGGGTCCGGGAGGCTTCCTGGAGGAGGAAGTGCCTGAGCCCAATATTTCCCTGCAGAGCAAGCACCTGCTGCAGAATTGAGGTGCTTGACCTAGTAAATCTAATGTTCCTCGGTCAAACGTGAAATGTTACAGCCAGGTGGCAGACGTTTTAGCTCTGGTTACGAAGCCGTTTCTCCTTTAACCCCTTTATGGGGCAGGATTAAAATGGCAATTTTGGTTGAGAGGTCTTCCTCCGAGAGGCTCCCACCTGGCTTAGGAGAGCGCCGTATGAGGGCTGTGAGCTCACATCTGAGTTGTCAGCCAGGGGGTGAGAAAGAGTTTTTTAATTTAAGTGCTTAACTACAGAAACTTTTTTACATGGCTCACACGTTAGACTGAAACTCGGCCCTTGGTGTGGAATTTGCCAGGAAGGCGAGGATGGAGATATGGCGGAAGGAACACAGGTGCAAAGGCAGAAATGTGAGCATCCATTCGGTGGGATGCTAACCCACGCAGCAAGGCTGCCCTTCATCCGCACCCCACCCTCATCCCCAAGGGCAAGATGGTGGTCCTTTATTTTTATAATTTTTACTTTATATATATTTTAAACTTTATTGTTCAAGTACAGTTTACATTCAATATTATTTTGCATTGGTTTCAGGCGAACAGCATAGTGGTTAGACAATCACACACTTCACAACGTGGTCCCACCCCCATCTCATGTACCCACCTGGCACCGCACGTCGTGACTGCAGGTTATTGACTCGGTTCCCTAGGCCGTACTTTATGTCCCTGTGACTGTTCTGTAACTGCCAATCTGTACTTTTCAATCCCTTCACCTCAGTCCCCCAGCCCCCCTCCCCTCTGTCAGCCATCAGTTCTCTGTACCTATGAGTCCCTTTTGTTTGCTCATTTACTTTGTTCCTTAGATTCCACATGTAGGTGAGACCACGTGGGATTCGTCTTCCTGTGACTTACTCCACTTCACGTGATGCCCTCTAGGTCCAGGCTGTCCTGTATATTTTAGCACTAGGATACTTCACAGGTGGAAGGATTTGTGCTAGTGTGTGTGTGTGTGTGTGTGTGTGTGTGTGTGTGTGTGTGTGTTTTACTGTGCCAATGAGAACTGTGCATTTGTTTGTGGAAGGCCAGGGTGGGAAAAGTAAGCTATTGTGGAAGATTAAATGTGCTGAAGAGAGAGCCAGGAAACCTTGTATTTTAAAATATAACAGTCTCAGTCATCTGACCCGGGGGGAAATAGCAATGTCAGGAACGGACTGCTAATGACCAGCCGAGTCCCAGAGGAGAGCCAGGGAGAGTCCGTGCTGGGAGCGGCGAGGGGGCAAAGGCGTGCGACTGTCAGCCGAGTCTCCGCAGCAGTCTTGTCCAAGGGCCCTTGCAAGAAAAGGGCAGCCTCCCAGGGACTTTTTTCTAACTCTAATGACCTGATCCAAATCCCATCAAGAAAGGAATAATTTAAAGCTAGATGAGCCAAAATATTTGGAATGGAGAGAAAGGGGAAAGAAGGAAAACATGAACTCTAGAGCTGCCAATTTGGAAGATTGGGGGGAAGGCAAAATGATATTGAGTTATTTAAGGAGAGTTTGTTTATTATTATTATTATTATTATCATTATTATAGGGTTGTCAATAATGAATTTTTACTGAGGGCTTACTATGTGCCCAGCAGTGCTCAAGTTTACAAGTATTGGCTATGCAAGGAACATACACACTCTATAAGGAAAGTGCTGCTATTATCCCATTTGACAGATGAAGACAAAGAGGCTTAAAGAGGTCAGGTTCAGGAGAGTGGGGAAGACGATGGATTTGTTTTGGGCAGAGTGGACTTCAGGTGACACCAGTTCTAAAAAGGGATCCCCAGGTTTGCCAAAAATCAGAAATTGAAGCTGGAGGCTGGAGCGGGGACAGTCAGAGAAGAAGAGAAATGGGCCTGTAGATTTCTACTGTACACATTTTCATCTCCTTTGAGTTTTGAAGCATGTGAATGTGTTATCCATTCAATAAGTTTAAAAATATATAACAACAAAAAAATCAGAAACTGGAATTGAGGAAGGGTCCGTACTGAAAAAGTAGCTTTGAGAGTCAGGCGGTGTTGAGGACCAGGGAGTGGATGAGAGTGCGCAACCTCTGGGGATACGAACCGTCAGCAAACTAAAACGGGAGAGGTCTTTTTTTGTTTGTTTTTAATCAGCCAATCAGAGGCAAACTCAGTACTCTCTTGGGTCACAGCTTAGACTCAACAGACAAGAGTTAACCCTGGGTTTGTGGAGGTATTTAGAAGGAACTAGAAGGGATTCTTACCACCTGATCAATCCAAGAAACATTTATCCTGAAGAGAAGGCTGAGGTCAACTTTTCTAAAGCTCGTAATAGAGTCTCTCAGAAATGATTTACAGTTCCGTTCCTTCTAGAAGCAACTGGCTCCAGCATTTTAGTAAGAGGCCAAGGCAGATAAGCCTCTGTGTGGAACTTAATTATGCATCACCTGGTTTCTGTAATGTTTCCTGACCTAAGTAGGATTATTAAATGTTTTACGTTTAATCTGTGCCTATTGCAAGCAGAGGTTGGGACTGAATGCCCTGGAGAAGCATTTCCCCAAACTTCCGGTACTTCCGCATCCCTTAAAAGCCCTTTGTCAGCACCAACTAAATGATGAATGAATGGGGCGAGGGGAGGTGCCCTTTTTGGGAAAGGGTTATACTCAGTAGGAGAGGCACACGACAGCCACAGAACATTAAAGCTGGCAGAGCCTCCAAGATGCACCAGGGCAAGCTTCGCAAACCTGTGCCTGCATCAGAACCTCATGGAGGGAGTGTTTGTACACAGACTCCATCCCCAGAGTTTCTGAGTTGGGTCCGGGGTGGGGCATGGAGAATCTGCATTTCTAACGACTTCCCAGATGAGCTATTTTAGGGACCACACTTTGAGTAGCACTGATCTATGGCAGCTTCGTCATCTTACAAATATGAAACCAGGGCCCAGAGGGTTTAAATAACTTGTCCTAGGTCCCTAGCTAATGGCAGAGCTGGAATAAGACTCCATCTCTCTCCCTTTCCCTCATCTCTAAATATTTCAGCATGTATTTCCTGAAAGAACTCTCTTTCATGACCACAGTACAGTTAGAATACCAGTTCTCTCCATGATATAGTTAGCATTTTTCTCCTTTGTAATTAATAAGTATCTTGTGAGGAGATACCTTAAGACTGGGTAGGGAGACTTCTCATCATACTTCACACGGTAATTTTATTATGAATAAATGATTCTTACCTGAAACAACCATCAGTGTGGTGGCTGCCAAGTGGCGATTCTCTAATTTTATCCTTTTTCCTACGTTTATTAATTGGAACCCTACTGAAATGAAAAGTTTCCCCTTCTCATTCATTCATTCATTCATTCATTCATTCATTCATGTCAGCATGAACTCACTCATGGATTCTTTTTTTCATTCTCGAGTCCCCCTCTCTTGCCACTAAAGGCAGTTGTCTTCCCACGACATGGCTCTGCTGCTTATAATACTGTTATTTCGGAGATGATTTATTAGTGTGTCCCCTTGGTTCAAACACCAAACTGAAGTGTTTTTCAGGCCATAAACTTGGTGAGAGTTCTCTCCTTTCTTGCCAGGACAGGTTCCAAGCTGGTGCCAAGGGACACCGGTAGTGCAAGGGGAGCGAGAGCTATTGCTCTGGGTCCTATTTTCTAGAGCCATAACAACGATTTTTAAAATGCTGCCTTAAAGCCAATGCCTGTGTCATTTCCCGCCCACCTGGATTCCTCCCGGGCCGTGTGTGCGGCGAGTCTGTGCGTGTTCGTGCTGTGGCCCTTGAGTTAAAGGAGAACCCCGCCCTCACGCTCAGATAATGGGAAGGGGGCAGACAGAGGCGGCCCTGGCCAAACCTGGGTTTCTGTGAAGAAAAACAACCGCCTTCGTTGGCAAGCTCTGTCTTTTGTCACCCTGCCACTCCACTGTCCCTGGGGTCGCGCTGGCATTGGGTTGCAGAAGTCCGAAGGAGAAGCCAGCTCACAGGTACGTAAATATTTGCCGTTTTGGACGACTAATTACGTTATGCAGGGTGGGACACAAGTAGGTTTACAGTTGCAAGTATGCAAAACAAAGATTATTCTTGTGTGATTATTTATCAATTATTGCATTATCTTCCACATGAACAACTGTGAACTTACTTGTGCCCCACCCTGTAGGATGCAAAAGAAATAAACATTCCCCATGTCCTTGATTTCACCGCATGTCATTGTGCAAGAAAAATAAGTCAGCTGTTTAGTGGGAGGAAGATGTGACTCCGACTCAGTCCAAACCCATTTTGTTTTAGAAGCGAAAGCAGCTGGCTCAGAATCACAAAGAAATAAAAACATCGTTTTGGGTTCCACACCCCTCTGTCCTTGGAGGCGTATTCCAAGGGGAATTCCTCTTGGGATTTAGCCACCGATAAGCACTGTTGGAATTTTCTAGAGACAAGACACCGCACTGAGCCAGGCTGCGTTGGAATGTCTAATGCAGCGGTTCTCAAACCACGGTGATACTGGCCCCTCTTGAGGCCTCTGGTGCGTGTTTATGGATGTCGCAGTGAGAAGGGTGGGGGTGCTACTGGCATTTCATGGGCGGGAGTCAGCGTGTTCAGCCTCCCTCCGTGCGGCGCGAATCGCCCCGTCCGAAATGCCGACGACGGCCCACAGAGAGACAATCAGAGGTTTCCCAGGCACTTGAATGAGGCGAAGACTCCAACTAACCGCCAGTGGCTGAGAGGAGCTGAAGCCACGCCTGGGCCCTCACCTCATCTGTGCCGGAGTGAGCTGGGCCTTGCTGTTTGCCGTTGTCACAGGAGAGGATGGAAGGGCTGCCCAATCTCTGGGTCTCCTGCAACTCTAAAATCGATGCACGATAAAACGTTTTGGGGTGCAGGTAGAATTCGGAGCCACTTTTCCAGGGGTAGGTGTAACTGTCGGAGGATTAGTTGCATTCTGGAGCCCTATGCCACTCTGCAGTTCGCTCGCTAAATGCCACAGAGGCCTACTCTCTGGTCCTCGAACTGGTCCTGTGCCTCTGCCTCTGAGCAGCCGCCCTTGCTGCTCCCTCTGCCTGGGATGCTTGCCTCCCACACTCTGTAAGGTTGGTTGGTTCTTACCACTTGGGCCTCAGCTGAAGTGTCATCTTCCAAGAAGTCTTCTGTGATGACTTATTGCAGGGGGTGTCAAACTCATTTTCACCGGGGGCCCCATCAGCTTCACGGTTGCCTTCAAAGGGCCGAATGTAATTTAGGACGGTATAAATGTAACTGCTCCTTAACTAGGGGCAAGGAGCTCAGTGCTGCCACTGGGTAGAAACAAGGTGCCCGGCCTGATAAAACCAGGTGGAGGGCTGGATTCAGCTGCGGGCCTCGTGTTTGCCACCTGTGGTCTCCAGTAAGCCTCTCCCCCAGGCCAACTCTCCATTACATCATCCTGTTCATGTCTGCGCAGTGCTCGTCACACACATCACTACACACGTCCTGCCTAACCAGCACCCTCTCCACCCAGGCTACAAGCTCCACAGGGGCTTGGCATTGTCTACAGTCGTGGGTGTCCAACCCATGGCCTACAGGCTGCATGTAGCCCAGGACAGCTGTGAATGCGGCCCAACACAAAATCGTGAATTTACTTAAAACATTCTGAGATTTTTTTGGTTTTTGTTAATGTTTATGTATTGAATGTGTGGCCGGAGTCAACTCTTCTTCTTCCAGTGTGGCCCAGAGATACCAAAATGTTGGACAGCCCTGGACTCTATGTCCTTTTTCACTGTACAAATATCTTCACCATGTACAAATACCTTCAGGACAAGACTTCTAGGAATCCATAATATATATAATAATATAAAGCCTTTTCTAAAACAGAAAAGGCTGCCTCTTCCTCAAAGGCCGAACCCTGTGCCAGATGCAGGCTTAGTGAGCCTGGCATGGGCGGGACCTCGGCTGCTCCGGGCTCCTCCGGGCTCCTCGGCTATGTTCCCCTGTTCAGTGAACAGCACGGACAACGGTGCGCCCCCTTCCTGGCCAGCCCCATGCACGGTGTGGGCAGAAACACAGTATTAGTTGGGTGAATGAATCAACGCTGTTGAGGTTTTCACTTACTTCCATTAAAATGCACCATTTTAAGTGTGCAGTTCAATGAATTTTGACAGGTGCACATACCCGGGTAACCACTGCCACAATCAAGATATAGGAATTCCATTATCCCCAAAAGTTCCCGAATGGCCTGTTGCAGCTGGCTCTCCTCCCACTCACTCCCCACCAAACCTCAAGCAACCATAGAAGCTTAATTTCATTCTCACCTCTGCAAAAGAGTTTAAAATGGCCTTAAAATGAATAAAATATCAAAATCAATAAAAGAGGGAGACTAAAGAGGAGAAAGCAAGGTTGAGAGGAGCAAGGCAAGACATCCCGACCATGAACGTGGACAGAGCGTCCAGGACTGAGCTTGAAGGCGGAGGCTGGGCTGCAGCCTCCTCAGGGCCAAGGCGAAGAGGGATATGCGGTTCTTTGGTTAACGCCTGAGAGGGAGACGCAGCTCATGTCCCCGGGGAGACGCAGTTCTCCTGGCAGGAAGATCTGAGGGAGCCCTGGTGTGAGTCACCAGACAGAAGTTTCTGGAGGATGCTCTGAGTGCTGCCTCCAGTGAGAAGTTCACAGCAAACTAGCAGGAATACTGACTTGTGGATCTTATCTAGACAATCTTCTACCACCATTCCTGTAGCAAATGTTAGCGTAGCTAAATAAAGGATCTCTCCAGGGTTTTTCAGAAAGGTGGGGTCGACAGCAATTCAAAATCATCCTCCCTAGCAAGGCCCTGGACTTGGAAACTCTTTGCTGTCCTTACAGGCAGAGAGAGGCATTTGCCTGGAAACCCTGGTAGGCAGGTGGGAGGGCTAAGGCTTGGTTACGAAACTTAAAAGAGCTTGGCTGGGAGCCCTGACTAGATCAAAGGCCTCCCCATCTCTGCCTGGAGCCGGGCTGTGGGGGTAGGCCATGTGTCTCCGGAAAAGCCGGGATTTTCTTAAGGAATTAGGCTTGGAGCTGGGCCTACACGAGCCAGGGCTCTGTTGAGATGCCAAACGTCTCCACACTAGCCTATTCAAAGTAGCACTGAACCATGGAAGGTATTGTGGGCAGGCGTTGACAACTGCTCAGCACAGCCATAGACACTTCCTGGTGGTGACCCTGGAAGGCTGAGTTCTGAGCCGCATAGCCCTTACCTGTTGATGGGTTACAAAAGCCCTGGAGGTACCTCTTCCCTGCTGGATTCTGAATCAGTTGTGAAATAAGACAAATGAGTAAGGCAAGTGGGAGCAAAAACACATCTATTGTTCGGAAATGTGTCTGGTGTTTGTGGGCAAGTGAGTTTTGGGGGGTCTGAGACCCAGGATTATTAGACAGCCTTTTCCACCCATCATAGGCAATACCTGGCCAGCACAGGCTTCTGTAAGAAGTGGGACAAGGAGGGCCTGAGAACACATGGTCCCTAATGGGAACTTGTTCCAAATTGGGGGTGGGGGGAGAGACCCAGTTTCACCTTCTAAACTCACTAGTCGGGTGAGTTGCTCCCCCTCCGCTGGGCTATCAGGAAAATGTCCTCCCTGTGTGTCTGTCTGTTGGGACAAATTAGCCACAAAAGCACACTGAAGGGCTTGAAGGTACATTGGGGACTATATTGTGGGTTTGTTTGATATTGGCCATTTAAATGCAGGTGGCTGCCTGGTCCACACCGTAATTTTTGCAGGTGCCTTTCGTGGCTGAGGTTAAGCACTTCTTTTTGAAATGGGTAGATACCAGCACTATTTACTTCTCTCTACTTTTCTACAAGACTATAACAGCTGTTAATTTTGGCAAGCGGTATGTCTATGTTTATCTAAAAACAGTATCGGCCACTAGTATCGATATTAAAAGAAAGAGGAAGAGGGCGGGTCCAAATGCACCTTCGTTTTGCACTACTAAACACTCACTTGGTCTTTCGGGGTTATTTTTGCCGCTCCTTGATGCAGGGGGTCGTTTTATAGAAGTGACTTTGCCAGAGCATCAAGGACAGTGACCTGAGGTGCTCATGTTTGCCCGGCCTGCACTTGGTTGTGCTTAGTGGTGCGCTGGCCAACTCATGAAAATGGCTCTCTGAAGTGAAGATGTCCTGGCTGAGAGTGTTTTCTGTTTCCCATTCCTGGGAGGTTAATACTTCCTCCGTGGATGCTTTCTTAGCTACCAAAGTGATGTCACCAAACACGGAGTTGGGAAGAGGAACACAGCAGCACACCATTTTGTGGTATTATCCGCAAACAGATATAGTAGGCCTAAATAATCGCAAAAGAATATATTATATATTAGTAAAATGTTAGTAAATAAAATGTTGGTAAAATAATCAGGATACGCTTTGAGTATTAATTACATTTTTAACATAATTTAAGAAAAGAAGATCACTAAAATGTAATTAAAAAAAGAGAAGGTGTGGTACATATATGTATGCAGTGGAATAATGTTCAGCCATAGAAAAGAATAAAATCTTGCCCTTTGCAACAATATGGATGGACCTAGAGGTTGTCGTGCTAAGTGAAATCAGCCAGATAGAGAAAGACAAATGACACATGATTTCACTCACATGTGGAATCTAAAAAAAAAAACCCAACAAAACAAATGAACAAACAAAACAAAACAGAAACAGACCCACAGATACAGAAAACATGCTGATGGTTGCCAAAAAAGCAGGGCATGGAGGGATGGGAATTTTTTAATAAGAAAGTTGATAAAAAACATAAAAAATATGGCAAACTGCCCCCTTTCTACATGTATTCCCTATTTTCTTTATATTGCTCTTTTTTTCTTATTTTCCCATAGTAAGTTCACCAACTACCATGCAACATGATTTATTTACTTATACAAAAGAAAGAGGAATCTCCTTCATGCCTGTCTTTCAGGCCCTCCTCCTGAACGCTTTTTCTATGCTTCAACCTAAACGGTCAGCCCTGAGCTCTCCCTGCACTGGTGAGGCCCCATGTCTTGTCAGAGAGCATCTTCACAGGGCGACCCTTCCCTCCTGTATTTCAGCCTTCACGGTGGACCACCAGGATGATTCCTTTCTCCCCAGGTTTCCAAAGCAAAGCAAAGCAAAGCAAAGCAAAAGAACAACTAAGATCCCAAATCCTAGCGGGCCGTTAATCCCTCGATGCGGTTGAGGACCCAAAAAGTGACCTGGGGTTCTCCATCAGTTTGGTCTATTTGCTGAGGCCAAGGTCATTTCAGGTTCAGCAGAATGTCATGCTGTTTTTTCCAGCACTTAGTCAGCAAAAGAATGCAAAGCCCATTTTGTAGACAGCTTCTAAACACATAGGGCTCCAAGACAAATTCAATACATATGTTCTGATTCATTCACATTTTACTCACTAAATAACTATGTGATATCTAAGAAGACTTCAGAGCAGTAATGAAAAGTCCCTTCCAAGTATTCTTGCCTTTGAACCTAGCAGTCATATTTTCCTAAGAACTAATAATGGCCCGTAGGGTCCAGGGTGTTTGAAATCCTGCCAAGATGCCCCTTCTCTTGACTTCAGCGCTCCTTCCGCACACCTCATATACACAACCATAGTTTGTTTAAAGAAATGCATATGTGCGGGGTGTGGTTGAATGGTGTGGGTGTGCCAGAAATCGTGGCAGGCACTCTACAAAGACTGTCACTAACATTTACCACAGTGTCTAAAGGTTGGGATTGCTTCTCCCATGCCCGGAAGGTTTTATGACTCGCCCAAGGCCAGGGCTGCCAAGCCACATGCCGAGATTCTATTGAACTCTCTCTCGGAGTCTTTTCAGTTCGTTTTGTTCAATTCCGCAAATATTTATTAAGTGCCTCTACGTGCCAGGTGCTGTTGCAAGCTCCCAGTGAAGGGGGCAGGTGGATGGGAAGGGAGGTTTATGAGGTTGTATCAATTAGTATGTAGTTGATAATAATTAACAGGAAATCCGACTCAAACGGTCTTAAACAACACGGAGGATACACCGGAGCTGAGAATGCTAGTTACTCCCTAATATCCATTCCCCCCTTCTACCAAGAGCAGAACCCCCAATGTTTAGCCAGGCGTGTGTCCTCCCAGAAGTGGGAGAGAATTTGTTGTTCCACTTATTTATGCATTCACTGGTTGATTCTTACATGGGTCTGACCCAGGATTGAACCCACAACCTTGGCGTATCCAGATGCTGCCCTAACCAAGTGAGCTATGCAGCCAGGGCAAGTCATGTGATTTTTAATGCACTCTAGGGTCTGAGCTCATTGATTCCTGGAGCGTGCCGGTAATACTACCTTCCAGTTTACCGGGCTGTGCTTTACAAAGACCTGTGTAGAACACCTCACCTGGGCCTTACCAGCAGCCTCGGGGAAGAACGTTGGAGCAGGTATCAGCTCCATTTCCCGAAGGAGATGCCTCGGCTCTGTGCCTTCAGCTCACTTACATGAGGTCGCACGCTCAAAAATGGGGCAGCCTTGTAACTCAGGTCTCACAACGCCTGCTCCTGACACTGCCCAAAGTGTGACAACATTGACATTGACTAAATGTGGAGCCCCCGTCTGGGGCCACTGACGGGGGAGAAAACAGACCTAGTCTGAGCAGCCACAGGAAGGAGCATCCTTCGAGGACAGAGAAAATACAACTATAAAAACTTAGAGGATGTCAATAACCAGCACACGTAGGTCATTAATGATCTGATCAAAATGTTGAATTTGTTCAAACTACAGGTATAATAAAAAATTATTCATATTACTCATTGAGATTTAGTCTGGCTGACTCAATTAACTGGTCAGAAACGACCAGGTTTCTACAATAGTGGGCCACATGGTCAGAAATGCAATTAAGAGAATGCTAGTACATTCATTCACCTTTAATGATTATGCTGTTGAAGGAAAGGCATGCAGCTCGAACATGAATCGAGGGCAGACAAGGAATTATTCTTACCTACCTTCCTTTTCTCAGCAATCCATGATGTCCCCGTTTCATTCTGAAATTCAGTGGAATTAACCTGAGGAATTAAACACTTTGTATCATGAACTGCAATTTGATTAAGTTCCACTTTCAGCCAATCCAAGCCTGCTCCTGAGACCCAGGTGGGCAGTGAGTTTTCACAGCCGTAGTGTTGGGCAGGTGAGTGATCCCCACTGCATCCCTGCACACTCGTGTGAAGGTTCATTTTATGCACCAACTAGACGGAGCCCAGGGATGCCCTGATACCTCGTTAAACATTATCTCTAGGTGTGTCTAGGTGTTGCTGGAAGAAATTTGCATTTGAATTAGTAGAATGAGTAAGGCAGATCACCCTCCCTAAAGTGGGTCGGCGTTGTCCAATCTGTTGAGGAATTAAATAGAACAAAAGGGTGGAGGAAGGGCAAATTCCCTCGCTGCATGACTGTCTGCTGGGACCTTGGTCCTCTCCTGCACTAGAACTGGGACTTACATCATCGTCTGCCCTGGTTCTCAGGACTTGGGGCTTGGACTGGAAGTACGTTGGTTTTTCTGGGCCTCCAACTTGCAGATGACAGACAGTGGGATTTCTCAGCCTCCATAGTCATATGAGCCAATTCCTTATCATAAATCTCTCTCTCTCTTTCTCTCTCTCTCTCTCTCTCTCTCTCTCTCTCTCTCACACACACACACACACAGAACAAAATTTCAACCAAGTAAACATAAAGATGTAATTGAACAATTTTTGAATCAGGCAGCATCCCCATCCAGTAGATTAAAAAGTACAACAGAAAGTTAAAAGAGTGGATTATTTCAGGACGGTCAACTTCCCTTAGGGCAAGACAGGGGCCTTATCAGGCAGATGACCTCAGCAGAGCTGGCCAGGAAATTCCAGACTGATTTGTCCAAAATGTCGCTCCTGGGTGAGGGTGAAACTACACAGGCAGGTTAGGTCTTGAATCTTGGTGGGCCTTAGCACAACTGACCCCATTTTGGGGTCCCTTCATTTTTACCTCTACCTTCTGTATCTATAGCTATATCTCCTGTTGGTTCTGTTTCTCTGGAGAATCCTAATATACCATGTAAGCTTTTTTTTTAAAACCTCAAAATCTCAGTGGCTAAATTGTGGGGTCAGAGGGGTCACATTTAGCCTTGACCCCTTGCCAGATGGATTAATGACCGAGGAGGTTCTACGTCGGGCCCCTGGAACTGCCAGCTCGGCCTCGTTTCACGGCCTCGGGTTCCGTTCTGCTTCCCGCCTTGTCGTGTGAGCGCACGAAGACTGCGGGTCAGACCCTCCAGCCCCGTCCAGCATCGCTTCGGAAGGAAACCTCTCGCAAGACACTGCGTACGTGGAGCAAGTCCTCTGCTAACTTGAACTCTGCACGAGTTTTTATGTCACGCGTAGTGCAAAATGCGTATGACGCTGCCGGGCTACACCCCGGCCATTGAAACATGTTGCTAATAGTCAGGCATGGCTAATTATAGTTGATCTTGCATTAGAATAGATCCAGACCATTTGGGGGCAATCTGGGTACAATCCAAGATTGCATGTCTCCAAATGCCGGTCAGGCTGCACACATTTCTGTGACCCCTCTAATTGTCTCTGTTTTTTGTTGTTATCATTTGGATACCCAGATCCCAGAAATGTATCTGTTTTCTGCCCCTGGGATAGTATACTAGCTTGTTTTCTAGTTTCCAAAATGGTTTGTGGTTGTTGTTTAACAATCCTTTGACGCTCCCGGGTTTATCAAAATGTCTGAGGTGTGGAATGGGTATGCGCTGTTGTGCTGCACTTGAGGTGCAAAGATGTCACTCTCTTTTTCTGGCTCGGGATGACTCTGGTGCGCAGCAATAATTATTCAGGGAGGGGTCCTGCTTTCCCTCCCACTCCCTGGGTTGTGTCCCGCCCTCGGGGCTCCCTCAGCCTGGGAGGTGAGGAGGGGCCACTGGCAGTAATCCGGCTGGTTACCACACGGAGACGCTGCTTGCCCAAGCCTACCTCGGCCATTGGGCGGCTGGTAGGTTCGGCAGCTGCCCCTTCTCCTCACCAGGCCAGACAGCTTTCAGACTGAGGAGCTCAGCGTCTCCGGCCTTGACAACATCGTTGCACCCACACCCCATTCCAGGTCCCATCACCTCCTGGGTGCTGCGTGCTCCCCTCTCCTAGGGGACCCTCAAACTGGAGAACCAACCACTCTTTGCCTGGCATTGAGCCTCTCCCCAACTCTAGACTTCTTCTGTCCCCACTCCCCGCAATCCATCTCCTGCCTGGGAACCAGCAGCTCCCAAAACAAGGCTGGTTTCCTTGGCAACCAGGAACACAGGTTGCTTGGCTGCCTCTTCTGAGAGGGGTAAGGGGGAAATTCCCTTCAGTCTTTGCTGGTGAATCCACAGCAGGAAAAAAAAAAAAAGGCTCCACGAAACCATAAACCACGTAGAAAGGCAAGACACCAGATACTTTCTCGGTGGGTCACTCTAAGTATGACAGATATGTATATATAATCATTCCCATTTTCCTACGGTTTGTCTAAATCACGTCTCTCTGCTTGTCTTCCCTCCCTTCCTCCCAATATTTTGTCCCTAAAGCTGTTGAATCTATTTCTAGAATATCCATTTTATTCAATTAGCAATTGCCCTCTCTCCCTGCTTTGATGTCAGTACCGTACAATTTTCATAGAGATTTAGTTACTCTTCAAAACCTTGATGCATCAATAAACTTTTAAAAAATATTGTGTTGCTCTCGACTGCTCTTTCTTTTGGACTAATTATCGTACATCATTTGCCAAGTTGTAAAAAACAGTACCTCGGGGGACTTCAACTGCGTCACACTCACACGCTAATTTAAGATGCAGTGTCCTTACTATCTTCTCTTCTCCACCAGAAGCAAGCTAGAGTCCGCCATCTCGGTCTCCCTTTATTTTTCCTATTACGGTGTTTTACATTTCTTTCAATATTTTTTTTACTCTCAATTGAGTCAATACTTAAGAATTTGGGGTTTTTTTTTGTTACTTTTGTATAATGGAATCTCTTTTACTACGTGTATCACTAGTATAAAGAATAACACCAAATCTGTGGATTTGCGGTGTGCGCCGCAGCTCTCTGTCACCTCTCACTTCTTGGGTTTCGCAGTAGAGAATAATGTCGTCGCCCACAGACGCTGTGGTTCCTCCTTTCCTGCCCTTCCCGGGATGCTGGTGTCAGGGCTTCAGCACCGCGCGGAGTGTGATGATGGCAGCGTGTCCACTGGCATTGCTTCTGCTTCCAAGGGCTTCTCTGTTTTATAGAATGCTGGCCCACAGTTTTGGTTTCTTTAAGAAAGAGCCTTTACTACAGAAACCCTTCTTGTTCAAAAGTTCAAAAGGAATAAAGGTTGATTTGACCTGAATTGCTTCCTGACATCTATTGAGATGAGGAAGTCATTTTACAAATTTTCTTATTAAGGGCATGACGGTTTAAAACCTGTCTTCGAATGGACATGTGGGCAAGGCAGTACCACCTAGATCCAGCTCACACCTCAAGGCTAAGCCACAAAGGAGCAAGCAAGTAAACCAACCCACCCAGCAGCTCAGAAAGACCCGGGCTTCTTTAAGAAAGAAGCTCGATTTATTGGGGGGGGGGGTGTACACCCAGGAGGCCCAGCATCGGCAGCTGCAGACCACTTCTCAGCCCCTCCTGCTCCTCGGTGCCGAGAAACATAGATCTAGGTCCCAGCCGGCACTTAGAGCAGCGGGGGTCACGCTGCAAAGGATGTGATTTCCTGACCACTTGGCTGCACATCTGAACCGAATACAGAAAACTACCGAAAGTAAACTGGAATTGAAAAAAAAAAAAAAGCCAGCCTTATGTACACCATGATGGTCCTGTGCAGATTAGATGAGGTCTCACAGGCAAAGCGGTCTCTGAATTGTCAAGTCTGGTCAGAGTCTACCCACAGCCCTGCTCGAGGCAGCTCCGGGCCTGCGTGTGTGAGAAGGAGGTGAGTGAGAGGGAGGCACTCCTCCGTAAAGTAACCCCTTTAAGTGAGCATCTCCCTTGGCTTTGAAGACGAACACGTAAATCCACCACCAGATAGGTGCTGTTCAGAGATCGAGACACGCCCAAGGTTCTACGAGGACCAGGGGGTGAGGGAAGGCGCTGCAGCGGGTCGTTGGGAACGGGAGCCGGGACCTGTCAGTCCAGCAGGAAGGGTGCCCTCTGCGGCCGTGGGGGGCAGCCTGAGCAGTGGCGAGGGGGTGGCAACCACAGCCGTTCAGAATTGCTGGAGCGGAAAGGAAGGGAGAGGCTGGGGTGAGGCTGGCTGGCGGGACAGGTGGGTGGGGGCCGGGTCAGGGACGGTGTTGGGGGCCCTGGAGGGAGCTTGGACTTCCTCCTGTAAGTCAGTGGTTCTCATTAGAGTTTGCACATTGGGGTTGCCTAGGGAATTTAAAAATACGGATGTCTTCTCCGTATCAGATCAGTCCAAGCAAACTAGGATCTCTGGGCACAGAAGCTGGGCACTGAAATTGTTTGAAAATCTGCCCAGGTGATTCTAGCGTTCAGACAGCGCGGTGAGTCTGGCAGGGAACCTCGAAGGGTTTTAAGCTAGCGGCAGACGTGTTTTAGGAAAGTTGTACTGGTAGCTGGACTTCAAGTGCACAGGGAGGGGGGCGGGGCGGCTCTGGGCGCTTGCACTGCGGCCTGTGCGGGTGAGGGCGGAGGAGCATCTGAGTTAGACAGAGGTCGTGGGAATGACAGAAGTTGATGAACACCTATTTGGGAGATAAACTAGTGTTAGTTTTCAGAGCTGGTGATTGCAGAGGAAGGGAGGGTGATCGAGACTGCCCCCGGCTCCTGGGTGGGTGACTGGAGCTGTCCGGGCTGGGCAGACAGGAGCACAGGGTGTGGAGGCAGCAGGCAAACTCTGCTGGGACCGGTGGGAGTGAGGTGGTACCTGGCTGCCGGGGCAGGGAAAAGGCAGCTGCGCAGAGCGGTCTAGGGCTCTGGGGCCAGACCAGGTGGAAACGAATGCCGTTTGATGGAGGGTTGCTCTTTTGTTTTGATCATTTATTGGGAGTAGCCTCCCCCCAGAGTCACTTTTCTAGCTTACAGAGGTGTTACGGGTGTTAGAAGCTAGGAGTGGGCCCCACCCCAGACCACCTCCTGAAACAGGCTGTGAGGAGCATCACCAAGCGCCTTGCCTCGAAGTCAGGTGGCTTCTCGGAGTTCTAAACTTAGCGAGCAGCTGCGCTTGGTGGGTGGCCCTGCCTGAGCTCACCCAGTCGAGCGAGCGAGCGAGCGAGTGAGCGAGAAATGGGCCTTCCTGACTGCCGCGGTGGACCGTGTGTGTGTGTGTGTGTGTGTGTGTGTGTGTGTGTGTGTGTGTGTGTGAGTAGGCAGGGGATCAAGCACAAATCTGGTGCTTTGAAGAATTCCCCAGGAGGAGCTGCAGGTCATGCCAGCGAGCTCTAAGGGGATGGAAAAGGTCTTCCGGTGCCAGGTGGATGAAAAAGAACGGGGAGGGGATTACTCAAAAGGAGCCTCGTGAGAGGGTGATTTTTCAAGAAAGTTCACTGTAGAAATGACATCCTGAAAGACGGCTGGGGAGGCGGTTCCCAGCGGGGCAGGGGAGGCGGGGGTCGGTCAGAATCAGGTCCGAAACTAGAAACTTGCTGGGGGGCGGGGCAGTGCTCAGCAGAGTGCAGTGCTAAGACTTCCTGGTGGTGCTTTAGACTCCAGCGGATTGACCTGGAGGCCCGATCAGGGCCCCGCTGCCGACCAGAGGGGTGTGGGGGAGGACCAGGACATAGAAGGAGGGGTCTTTCCAGGGAATATTGTTATTTAAAAAGCATTTATAGATACATCAAATTTCAAGATGGACAAATGGCTGGGGAGGAGGCTGGAAGGGGGCGGAACATAAAGGACGAAATATTTCATTGTGGCTTCGTCCTGTTAGACTCTCCCCTCCTTGTGCAGGCCCTGACGCAGGTGGAGGGGGAGGACTGGGAACATCAAAGGTGGACAGGTGTCGGACATGCTGCTCACGGAAAAACGAGTCAGCTACAGGATCACTGTAAACGCAGGAGTGCCATTTCTGCAGCGTTTTTCCACAGGGATGCTTTTTCTACGGATACCACCGCAATCCCAGATAATCCGAAAGATTAGAGAAGGCATCTCAACAGGTCCATTGGGTGAATGTCCTTGATCGGCACAAGGAGTCCCCATTCTCTGTCCAAAGAGGCCCTCAGCCATCTCTGCAACTCCCGTGGGCATAAGGACACCTGGAGGGGCCGTGAAAGGGAGGACTTCCCGGCCAGGGTGCCCAGATGTGCGTTACCCCAGGCCCAGCTGTATTTGCGTCCTGAGACAATTCCTCTGCTGGGAGTACTCTCTCTGTGATCTTGTTGTGCTTCCTCAGGCATCCTGGGGTGAATTGAAGGTGGAGGGGGGCTTCCATAGCTAGGAGGGCAGGAGAGCAGCAACTCCCCCCATGAGGAGGGGCAGAGCCCCAGCTGGGATAAAGACCAGGGGCTGGGGGCGGGTGTGGGGGGACCCTAAGGGTGAGGACTCTCGACAGAGACAGCAGGAGGCAGTGGGGCTGATGCTGCCATCAGATGCCTTTGGGAGAAAAACAACTTCCATCTTGGTTCTTCTTCATTGGCTTGAATGTTCAACATCCAGCCCATTTACTTTACTTTTATAGCTAGCGAAGGCCTTTATAACTCTCACCTGGTGGCTGGGACACCACTGGGCCCCGGCACTCTGCGTCTCCCCGTCATGTCTAATGAGATGGGTGTGGCACCCCAAACCCAGGCCCCAGGCCTTGCAACCTGGGGTCTCCCCTGACTCCTCCTCCTCCTCCTCCAGCCCCAACTCCGCATCTTGGTGGCTTCTCTCGGCCTCTCTTCAGCCTCCCACCCCCACCCTCAGCTTGTAGTCAGCCTTCAGGGTGCAGCGCATGTCCAGGGCCTGCTTGCACTACAAAGCTACTTCCCGAGAGCTTGAGTGGATTTTGGGCTGCTTTCTAGGTAAAGGGGAGGAAATTCCCAAGTCAGCAGCTGGCTTTGTGATTTATCTAAGGGAGCTGTTTGTTGGGGTGACGCCTCCATGGAAAACCTGCTGCCCACCTTTGTGTGTATTCACTTCGCGCCCATCTAGACGCAGAGGCTAACACGTAAAACCCACTGTACGTTCAGAAAGGGGGCACGTCCGTGTTTCTGCACGTATCACCACCACGCTCCTCTCCCGGGACCAACTGAGAGCAAACCTGCCTTCGAGGGCACAGGTGACGGCTCCTTTGTGGCACTTCAGGCTCTGGTTACAGGGTTCTCGAAGCGGCGAAGCAGGGGATGTCAACGGCAACTTGCTCAAGGAGCGTGTGACCGACTACAGTGAAGGCTGATGGTCCAGACTGGGGGGCTCCACCCCCGTCTTGTTCCGATTTGGTGGAACGCTTGGAGACGCTGAGGGTCTCCTGCGTTTCTCCGTAAGCATTAAAGAAAGCCCGCACTTAAGAACTAGTTCCATGCTCGTGCTAAACACTAGATAGCTGCATCTCTGTGGTTCAATGCTTGTGACAATTCTGTGAAGGGGCTGTCTGTGATCCCACTTCACAGATGACAACTCGGCAAGGGTCTCTGCTAGGGGAGGTGACTTGCCACAAGTCCGAGTGGGAGCAGGTGGTGGGTCGGGGACTCTGGCCCCACTCGACCAGTGCAGGTCCACGCGCGTTCTTCACGCCCTGCTGCCTCCCGGCGAAGCCTCGGTCCCCTTTCCATCAGCTTTGAGGGAACGAATGAGCATCTACGTGAAAGGTTTCGATGACTAGAAACTGAAGTATCTGTAAGCCTTACATTCTTAACTCTGATGAAAAGAAAATGGAAACGGATCAGTTAAAAACCCCACAGATTCAAAGGGGATTGCTCAGGAATCCTCGGAGTGACAACTGTGAGCGGGAACACGGAGGAAAGAGGCTGCTGAGGCTCCGCATGGCAACTATTAACCAGCTGACTCCCCACTGGTTAATTCCTACGGCACATCGACACACTGTCCCCGGCACAGAAGAGCGCTCTGTCCTTCCTAAGTGAAGGGTCACGGTGACCACGATTATAAGGAGGACTATTAGTAAAGGACTGATTCAGACGGATTATTTTTTTTTTTAAATCTGTGGCTGCTCTACAAAGCGCTCTGTGAGGGACAAAGACAGCAACACGGGTTTCCATCTCCTGCAAGGGGAGCTTTTATCTCTGATACAAGCCAACCCAACCATCCTCGGGCTCGGAGACTCGCCCATTCTCCAGACTTGAGCCAGGCCACTCTGAATGCACACGGGCTTCAGTCTGATCGTGATCGAACGCGGGTCCAGCTGCCTGCTGCTGCCAAAGCCGATACTCGAGAGGCAGGTGCTGAAGGAAAGGGGAGTGGTTTATTTTCAGGTGCCGGCCCTCTGGAAGAGGGGGGACTTACATCACAAAGCCCATCTCCCTGGGACGATGAGGGACTCACGTCTCAAATCCCCTCTTCTTGGGAAGAGGGGGGACTCACATCTCAAAGCCCATCTCCACCTCTCAGTGGAGGCAGAGTTTTGTTTTTTTTTTTGAGTGGGGAGAAGGGAACGGAAGAGATCACGGGCGGGAGCTGACAGTTCTCTAAGTGCGGCCGAGCACAGTCTGCTCTGACCAGGCGAGTGACGGTCCACTGTGTGTCATCCTGGCTTTTCGTCACCCTGGCTCCATGCTCAAAGGTCAGCAAATCTCCCAGAGCTGGGAGGCCTGGAGGGCAGGGCCTGCATCTTTTGAAGTTCGTTCCCAGGATTCTGACTCAAACACGCTGTGCATCTACAAGCTACGTGTTAGTCAGAGTCAGGGCTGCACTTTCCTGCCGACACAATTTCCCACTGTTGCACGCTTGAGAATGTCACACTGTTCCAGAGGCAATGAGTGCTTCGCAGAGGCCCTGAGGATAATCCAGGACTCGGGCTGCTTCGTGCAGGCGGTGAGACCAGGGCGGCCTTTGAGCCGGGCCGCTCCCAGCACGCGCATCGGCCTTCTCCGGCTGGGCTGGCGTCCTGCCTTCGGTTCCTCCTTGATCTAAACAGGGATGTACCTTCCCGGTCTGCCCTGAAAAGCCATTTCATCTCCCAGCAGAGTCCTTTGATGGTAGATGCCCCGGAAGGAGAGAAAAAGCAATCCGTAACGTTTCTTTTTCACGGTCTAACTCTTTTGGGTAAGACGATGTTCCCGTCTGACTTCATTCCGGTCTGTGAGCTCCAGGTGAGGACGACAGCAGAGCCCTGCAGGCACCTGGCTGAGAGGCCTGGAGGGGGCTGGGAGCACAGTGCGAGGCCTCATCTGAGGGAGACAGGGGAGTCTCGGGCTCTGAGCGTGGAGGGATGCTGGAGATCACCTGAGGGAGGCAGTGTCTCTGACACCCCCACACCCCCCCGGAGAGCCCTGCCTGCCGGTATTCTCTCCCTCACGTTCTCCCCTCCCTTGGGTGTGGGTTGCATTTAGCGAGTCAGTTCGAAGGGCCAGAATACAGCACAAGTGACGGATGTCACAAAGACTGACTTCTGTCTTACTTGCCCTCTTTTTGTTCAGTCCTCACCAGAGGACATGTTTACTGATTTTAGAGAGAGAGGAAGGGAGCGAGAAACAGAAACTCTGATCCGTCCCCTCCTGTACACACCTTAACCAGGGATCAAACCCACAAATTACGTACGTGCCCTGAGTGGGAATCGAGCCTGCAACCTTTTGGTGCACAGGACGATGCTCCAGTCCACCGAGCCACCTGGCCAGGGCTTACGTGCCCTCTCTTGCTCACGCTGAAGAAAGCCAGCGAGTCGAGAGCTGCTCTATGCAGAGACCCCTCCCTGTCTCTCCCATGGAAGGCAGTTATCCAGCCAACAGCCAGCGAGGAACTGAGGCTTTTATTGCAACCGAGACTCTTAACCTGCAGACGACCACCCGAGTGAGCTGGAAAGCAGGTCCTCTCCACACTGAACCCTGCGATGACCGCCTCTCAGAGACCCGAGTCAGAGGACGTGGCTGCGCAAGTGCCTGGGTTCCTGCTCCACAGAATCCGTGAGATCTGAAGGTTTGTATTTCCTGCAGCTCAGGTTCAAGTTAATTTGTCACATCACCTTAGGTAATTAATACTTCATCCAATCCAACCTCGGCATTTTCAGCGAGTTGATGAACACCCGAGCTTCCCACAGACTCGAACCAACCAGAAGCCAGACCTCTGAGTTCCCAGACCAATGTACCTCTCACCAATTCACCATGCCCGCCTGCAATTTGGCATTATGAAAACTTGCCTGGCGTGGCCTCGTTTAAACCCCCTCTGAATGCAGCGGCACTCTTTCCTGGTAGGGTATCTTCATTTCCAGCTGGCCAGGAAGAGGACAGGCCAGTCTGGAGGGCTGATCTTGAAGCCAGTCTGCCCGCCGTTGGTTCCCGGCAGGGCTCCCCGTCACAGCTGAACCCCACTTCAGGCCCTGGGTGCGAGCAGTGGTGGGAGGGTCAAACCCGGACGGAGCGGCAGGAGGACCTGGGAGTCTGGGAGGCAGGACAGCTACCTCGGCATCAGAAGGGCAGGGCCAGGCAGCGGATCAGGAACTGAGGCCTCAGATGCAGGTATCGGCATCAAGCAGACAGTGATGATACTTGATACTAGACCTTGACACTGAAACAGCTGTCTGCCCAGGAGGCCCCTTGGCTCCCAATCACAGCAGGCACTGACCCCAGGGGCACGTATGTCCTTCCCCTCCGGAGACTTTCCTCCTCATTTCGAGTGCCCACTCAGAGAAGGGAGGAAGCTGGGACAGGTTGTTTGCCTTCCACGCTCCACACACGGGCTCCCCAGGGGCCCTCGGGGGGAGGGTAGGGAGTCAGGCAGGGCGGCTGATGGTTGCAGTGTGGCGCCCTGTCTCCCTGCGCGTCTGTGTCCAGTAATGACAGAGAATGAGGGAGGGCGTGTCCTCAGTGCTGGGCTGTGTTAGGACTTCGGGAACAGTGCTCGGTGAAACCAAGAGGACAGCTGTCCCCTGAGATTCCAGATAAATCCACAGAAATCTTCTTAGGCTCCGAAGAGGTCGGCCTGCAGGCGTGGTCACGCACATCTTCCTGCTGGACGCTCCACCTGGCGGACGCTCCAGCTGGTTTTAGACCCTTTTACCGAAATGACCCTTGTCTGGGATGGAGCAGGGGTCACAAAATGGAAGCCAGCTGGATCCTGCCCTCCAATACACTCCATCTGATCAGCTCAATATTTAATTTTTTTTTTTTTAGATAGAGCCACTTAAAATATCAGGATACTTCACTCAAGTCCAGAATTTTCTGGCCTCTGGCCACTTTGGGTCTCACCCTGGGGATCAGGACGTGGAGGCAGGTGGTGGCCTCATTCAGACGGGTCAGGGGCTCCCCCCCAGGTCCACACAGGCACGAACCCACGGACCCTGCCTGTTTCCCTCACGTACCTGATCTTCCTGGGCCTCGTAGGCATTCGAAGTGTTACCCCCTCGAACTGAAGAATCGACCTGGCCCAGGAAGGGATGCAGGCCTCTAACGCAAAGACAGAAATTCTTAGGCTTCAAGTCCAAGTTTAATACCTGGGAAAGGATTTTAATAATGTCCCTAATCACAAGTCTGCTCCATTTCATTCTTTCCTCTGTGCTGTATTTTCAAGAGCTCTCATAATAGAAATGGTCCGAGAGAGCCAACTGCACTTACATAATTAGCATAATGATACTGGTCAAGATTAATACGCTTTGCGCAAACGTGAAATGAACAGAGAGAACCCTTTCTCATTCACCAGAGGAGGCCGTACGGTGTAGATCGCACGCAGAGATGTTAGTGTGGTCAAAACTAATCTGCTCTGGTCAAAACAGAAATACCGTAGGTGAATTACACCAAGGGAGAGGCTGCTAGGCTCACTGCTGAATCCATCAGGAGACAAGGAAGGCGGCAACTAAATGGTGATTTCTGTGTTTCAGCCAAGGAGAGGCACCGCGGGGCAATTTTTCTACCCAGTGTCACATTGTTAGCTGTTCTGATGAATATTCCCTGTTAAACTGGATGCATTGGATGGCTTCCTTCTGTTCTACGCTGTTTTTACCATGTGCACCTTATATAATTAATTGCACTTAACCTGCCCTGCACAGAACGAATCCCCTCCCGTAGCTGCTCGATGTGTTCCAGTTTACTTTGCGAAAGTGTTTCTCACAAAGACCACCGGGGACCCTGAATTCCAGTTCCTAGTTTGGCTGGATTTCTATTTAGCTGTACAACCTGGAACAGCTGGTTTCCGTCCTGCGCTCCTGTTTTCCAGGCCACTCCCTCTCTGGGAATCACAGACGCAGGGGCCTGAGCCCTAGATCTGCCACGGAGAACTTTTTCGAATGAGGACTGAGGCACAGGAAGAGAGATCACGCGAGCACGTGGCCCGGAAAGCCCTGTAAAAGTGTGGAGCTACCCCGCTCAGGCCGGCCCTCGGAGTACTCTCCTGGCTGTCACGGGGGTGTGGGCTTTGCAGGAGCAGCCGAGGAGAGGTAGATAACTTTAAAAACTAGATGAATCCTTAAAGTAACCATGCGTATGGAAGTATAAGCAAAGGACATCGATCAACACAGTGGTTCTACCTAGAATGAGGAACTAGGTTAAGACAGGACTTCATTGTGAAACTGGAACGCATTTTGTCGTTACTCAAACATACCCACGGTGGCGTCCCTGTGGGCAGGCGACTGGCTATATGGAAATTTAAGGGGTGCCAGCAACACGGCTGTCTCCAAGGAAAGGAGCCCGGTCCACTTCCACTTGCTGTGCGGGTGCCCTGCGTCAATTTAACCAACAGGCCTGAGGGGCCTCCTGCAGGGCAGGGGTCCTGCCTAGGAAGTGTCCATAACCGGACAATGACTCGCTCTCAAGTTGAAGTTTCCTCCGTTTAATGCCCCTCCTACCTGCCTCCCACAGGGACCGAAATCTTACTGAAGATGCACTTCAAGCTGCACGTGGGTGACAAGGACGAGCGCCCGGAAAAGAAAACTTCTGTGCCTACGTCCAGACCACAGAACCGAAGCTAAGGTGTGCATGGTCGTGCAAAGGCGTATGTCACACTCTCGTTTCGCTGGTGTGCAAGAATTCGGTCCCTAATCTCACCCCAGCCGTTCGTTTTCTACCTTTGCTTCGTCTTCCGTGTGATGTGAACTTAAGGGTTTTCTCCTTCTTCTTCAGAAGACCCCAGGGGATAGGTACGTGCACCTCGGGGTGTGGAAGACATTAAAGCCCCCCTCTTTTTCCCTACAGTTTGACATTTTCTCCTATTCTAAGCATGAACATTACCTCAAACTGAGCCAAAGGTGAAATGCTCAGCACTTTGAGTTCTTTTAAATAATTCATACTTGGTGAGATGTACAGTGTTTGGGGGGAAAAAACCCTCAAGTAAACAAGGGGAAGGCTTATTTTTTTATAGACTTCCTAGTGGGGGGGGTGATCAAGTAGTCGAGGGCAGGGCTGAGGTCTGGGGGGACCCCCTGGACCACTGCCCAGTGCTCGTTAGCCCACCTTGCCCGTGAGAGCCAAGGGCAAAGGCCAGTCCTCACCGCAGCCAAAAAGGATATTTCTTTTTCCCCCTGTCTTCTCTCCTTCTTAAAACAACCTTTTCCTGGCTCACTCGGAGGGGGTGGGACGTGTTTTCCCTCTTCCGGTTCGAAAAACACGCACACTCTGCACCTCCAGCTGCTCCATCCGCCCTCCCTTATCTGCCTTGCCCAGGGAACAGTCTCACATTCCAGCCTAATTCAGTTTCTAGGACACCCAGCCCCACCCGCTGGTCTTGGCGGGGACAGCCCCCTTCCTTCAAAACACGCATTCTCAAATGTTGCTGAGCCCCCAAGAGTAGTTCTCTGTCACTCTGGGAGCATTTTTTTTTTGTTTTGAACGCAGGCCAGTCTCGCGGATTCCCACGTCCCGAGAAGCTGCTTTCTGTCCGATGGAACACTCTGTTGCTGCTCACTGCGAGCCAGGCTCATTTTGTTCCTTTCATTAGGAAATGTTCCCGTCCGGGGCCTGTGAGTCGTGAAGGCTCCATGCTCGGAAAGAGCGTGGCTTTGTCTCTTCCCCTTCTGTGACCTCTGTCGGGAGTTCTTTCGAGGCTCCGGGAAGACATAACGGGGAGAAGTGCTTCGAGTTGCACTTACAAAATTTGGGGATTTGCAAGGAAACTGCTAGCCAGGCTGCCTGGATATACCAAAATGTCATCCCTATATTTTGGACGTGACTAGCTTGCTTAGTTAATGCTAGAGGGAAAAAGAGAGTTTGTTCTCAAGGGAGAGCTGCAGCAGGAGAAAACAGGCACACGAATGGCTGACTGTGTTCCAGCCACTTCGTCACAAAGAGCTGAATCCACCATCACCAGATTTTAAAACCATCGGCTGATCCGCAGTCCCTTGGAACAATGGTGGTGCCAGCAGAGGCAGCCAACGCCCCCTCCGCCTGTGAGTGGACCGCTAAGCTCTGCTCTGTTAACTCAGGTTCTTAGGACTAGGAGGCAGCGGGTCTTCGCATTTGTCATCAACTGTGTGTCAGGCGCTCGGCTTGGTACTTTTATGTATTCAGCTTAATTTAATCACAGCAACCTGCAAAATTGGTATTACTGCTACTGTGCAGCCGTGAATTTATTTGACTTCTTTTTACGTATACTCACATCACTCACATCCTTACTCAACCGGGCCACGGCTCAAATGCCGCCTCTGACGAGCCTTTCCTGAGCTCCATCCACGACCACAGCCCTGGCCTTCACTGTCTTGCTTGTACCACCCTTTAAAGCTGTTCCCTTGAACCCCTCCCATTCCGATTTGTTAGTTCTCTCTTCAGCTACATTTAGAATCTAACCTACTGAGTGTTTGTTTAAATCTCAGTGGTCCTACTTTTCTTTATAATTTCTCATTTCATGCCCACCTGTGCTTATTTCATTTCTCTCTGTTTTCGTGGCATTATAGATCGGTGGCCTGTATCTTTTTTAAGGATGCAATGCCTTCATTTACCTCTTCAAGGATTCTAAATATCTATTTCCAAGTTTGTTTTATTTTTATTCCTGGAAAAACTCGTATTCTAATTATTAACTTTATTGGCTGTCTCTCTTGGTATAAGGTTTCTTCACACATTTCAACGCTGGGTTTGTAGGATTGTCATATACGGGAGGTTCCCCCATTTTCCTTGTCCCCTCTCTGTGCATTCCCTGTCTGTTTGAGCCTGGTTCTCGAGGCCCTAAGCCATACCCCAGGCAGCGGTTGGTGAGTAGCCGGCTGTCCAGCTTCCTGTCCTGACCCCGGGAAGCCCTGGCCTGGCCTCTGGCTGTGGGCCTGGCTCTGGCTTGTGGGCCTCCCCAGGAGCACTTTCCCCTGCGGTGGACTTTTATCAGACACCCCTACTTCCAGACCCGGAGCCCGGCAGGTAGAGCCCAGTGTCTACTGCTCACCTCACGTTTTGATTCTATTCCAGGACGATGGACACGTGTATCTCCCTTTTGAGTGTGGCTATGCCTTTTAAAATTCTTTTTTGTATGTTATCTATCAGTGCTCTGTGTTGGAGCAGAGGGGACTTTAGCGAATTCCCTTATAATGCCATTGACTCTGGTGAGCAGGAACAGGAACTGGGGGAAATACGTGTAGTGGGGACAGAACAGGGAGGTGACAAACGGACGATTATGTGCAGGTGGGAGAGGAAAGAACCTGAAGAAATGAGGAGTGCACGTCACTGGAGGGCTGATGTGCAGGGACCCCCATTATTCAAATAGAGAGAAAAGCCATAAAGTTTAGGGGTTGGGTTGAACGGCTGTGACCTCCCAGGTCCTCCCTGCCTCTCCACACTTCTTCTCCAGCCCCCTGTCCCTCAGCTCCTTTCTTGTTGGTGACACCCCCTAGGTGACCACCCATCTTGGCTTACCCCGGACTGTCCTGGTTTCAGCACTCAAAGCCCTGCTTTGGAGGAAGGCTGTAGTCCTGTGCCCTCCGGGGTGGCCGGTTGCCTGAACTCCCCACCGTTCACCTTGCGAGCCCCAGTGGAAGACGTTTAATACCAAAGTGAACTTTACTAAGGGATGAGCTTGAGAGGCGAGAATGAGAGGGGAAGACACAGGAGTAGGCCAGGACCCGCTAGAAGGTGCTTACTTTCCAGGCACAGCCAGAGGGTTCCGGAGAGAAATTACACGACCACCTCCCAAGTCGGTGAAGGAGTCGGGGGGCATGCGGTGCAGACCCCCGCACGTCTCCTGCCGCTCTGGTTGTTCGACGGGAGAGCCCGAGGGAACCCAGCCTTCATCAGAAGACCTGCTTCTCCTCGCTGGCGTGGCAGTGCCGGAAGGCGCCCAGGAAGAGAGGTAAGCTGGAGAAGAGGACAGAGCTGCGGCCTCCGTCCCACCAGCGCGCGGCCCTCGGGCTGAGCCCTGAGCTCTCTGGGCGCCCAGGTGGGTCTTCGCACCAGCGCAGGGACACGCCAGGGAAGCTCTCGCTCCGCTTCCGAGGCTGACAGCTGTCGATCAGTCCTGGCCACGCCCCCACCTCCTCTGAATTGAGCCAGCACGCTCAGAACCTCTGACCTCCTCTTCCTACAGGACCTGCCTCTGTGGCCACACTGATCAGCCTACGAGAATGGGCCACGAGTGGGCCAGTTACAGAGCACCCGGGCACAGCACTGGTAAGGGACAACGCGTGACCCAACGGGGCTGCCTGCAGCGCGCCTTTGGAAATGACGACCTGGAGCACAGTGCTCACGTTCTCTGTGGGGCGGAGACCAGCGGCGCTGAACTCATCCGCACGGCGCTTCCCGCCAGGCAGGAAGCTGGCCTGCCCTGGGAGGAAGATGCCAGCACCCTGGGATTCGCCGTGCCACGCCCACGTCCAGTCATCCCGGAGGTGCAACCGCACCGTGACCTTCCTGCCGTCACATGAGCCTTCCAGATACACTTGCCTTTGGGTCCGAACGGGTTTCAAGCAGCTTTTGACATTTACAACAACAGTAACAGCAAAACCAAACAACGACTTCGCATTATTTTATACCCTTTACATGCTTTGGTTCCCAAAAGAAACATTTTTTTCCTGATTGTAAGACTTGATACTCAGAAAAATTCAAACAGTATTGAAAAGGATAATGCATAAAATTAAAAATTAGTATAATTCTACCGTTCAGACACAACCACTGCCTTGTAATATTCTTCCAGGCATTTCCTTCTTTTGAAAGATAGATAACTTTATGGGAGTGCACTTTTCTAACACACTATCTCACCTAAAATTAGGTGTTGAATATTCAATTTTCAGTGAACAGTAATTCTAAACTTGCATTTCAAAAACGGGTGCACAGAATTTTATTATATGAAATCACCGTATTAACATACCCAGCCTCCTTTCTTGGGCATTTAGATTATGTCAAAGTTTTGCTGTTATAAAAAGCACAGCCATGAACACTGTGGGATGCACGCTTTGCAGCGTTTATTGCCGCTTCAGGACACATTCCCCCTTCTCGGATTCCAATACTGCCAATGGCCTCGTGGGACCCGACTCCGCCTGTGGCCTGTCCCGTCGGTTTCATTGACACCCTCGCACCTTACTCCGTGTTCATTCACGCTGCCCACAGACGTTCACTGAGGGCGTATTACGTGCCAGACACTACACGAGACTGGGTGGGTAAGTTTGGTGTTTGTCCTCAAGGATGAGGAAGAGACGGACATCTCTGAAATCTAAGTCTGCGTCAGGCACTGTACAGAATCCTTTACCTTCATTATTTATTCTTCGTTGAAAACAACCGCACACCAGTCCTGTGCAGTGGTTAGTATTTTTTTTTATATCAATGAGGAAAAAGAAGATTGGAAAGTTTGAGTAGCTTGTCCAAGATCACACAGTCAGTAAATGCAAAGCTGGAATATGAACCCGCATTCTGTCTGGTGTGTCACTCGTAGTGTAAGGACAGATGTGTGAAAACAGACGACAGAGCCAAGCTGTGCGTGCTTTGTAACATCTGAACTAAATGAGGTACGCACTTCGGTCCGTCAACCGTCAACCGCGGTGATCCGCAGATGAGTCTTTTATCTGCAGAAGGGAGCTTTTCAATAGTCCAGGTTAGAGGGGCAAAACCCAAACCGAAAGGATTTGCCACACTCCACACAGCCCCAGGAGGCCCTCGGTGGGGGAGCCGGCGTGTCTGCAGGCTAGGAAGCTGGGGGAGAGCAGGAGGCTGTTTCTACCCGGTTCCTGTTTAGAGATCTGAGACCAGCAGGTGCCACGCAGAGTTCTGGAAAGATCAGAGCCGTGGGTGAGGAGCAGATAGAGCCATCTGAGGGAAGGGCTCGGAGGAAGGGGACACACTGTCGGGAGGGCTCAGGGCTCAGGCTGCTGCAGAGCCTGGTGAGCTTTCACCCTGAGCAGCCTCGCACCCCAGTCCCAGCCCACCCTTTGGATAAGCAAGCATTTCGCTGGAGGCTGGGCGGGGCAGAGCCTGGAAGCATCGCTTGCGGGTCACGGTCACGGTCACGGTCACGGAGCCGCAGGAGCCAACAGCCTGGACACTTCCCTGGGCTCCAGGGTGAAGCCACACGAACTGGCACCAAACAGGGTGATCGACTTACTGTTATGGTTTCCAAAGAAAAATGGTCATTTTGAAGGTGAACTTTCGAATTTTCCTCCCTTCCATGTTATTCTCGGGTCGCCCTCTTTGCTCCTCTCTGAAGGACAGACCCCCTCTGCGTCTCCGTCCCCCACCCCTCGGTCACAGCGTCTTCCATGGCAGGTGCCCCTGGTGTGCCAGCTGGTTTGTCGCTTAGATTTACGACTGTCTGGGAATTCCATCTCAGCAGGAGCGGCAAGGTCGTTTTCGGTCCTTCTCCAAGCGTACCCCAGGTCCACGAAAAATCAAACGCCAAGTCGCTTCTCCCAGTTGGACCAGAGACACTGTCACTTCGGACGGTCCTGCTGCTGCTGCTGCTGCTGCTGCACCGCTGGTGGTGAAAGCTCAGCTGAGACCTCAGGAACGAAGGTGGTGTGGGTGGGACAGCGGTAGGTCTCTCCGGGGCTTCATCACAGGGAACCACGTCAGTTCTCAAAGTCATGGGCTGCCTTAGACAGCAGGCTTGACTGCGAGGGTGGCTCAGAAGGTCACGGTGCCCATGCTGCGCTCAGCCAGCCCCTGCCGCTCTCGTGGCCCATGCTGCCCGGGCGTCTACTGCATGACACCACAGGGCAGGATCTGAGACTGACGTGGGCCATGCGGGTTGAAGCTCCGTGTTCCCAGGTAGCCACCAGCTGTTCACCAAAGGTATAGGGTGTGGGTCTTGTATCGAACTGCACAGACTTTGTTTCCTGGGTAGGAACTCGACTGACACCACTGTGATTTCTACTAGCACAGCGGCTTTAGGTCCATGGCATGGATGGTCAGGCCTTCGATGAGCCGGCTCTCCGGAAGGGCCTGTGGTCTGGATGAGCCCTATGGGCAGGCTGGAAATTGGATTTCAAACAAGGACAGTAATTCGGTCCCACATTCCGTCCACCAATGGAGCTTAAGCAGCAGCTGCTCACCCAGAAGACATTTACTTCCCCCTTTTGCACCTGTTTTGACACTTCCTGCAGGCTCTGAGCCCACTTGCCTTCAGGGGAGCCACAGAGACGCTCGCCGGAAGTGCGCAGCCATCGCTGCGTTTCCTTCCGAGCGGCAGGGTCCAGTGAAGACGAGGGGTGAGGAAGGTGAAAGGGGAGGCCGCCGGCAGAGAGCTCCAGCCCTGGGATTCCTGGCAGCAAGATCCACTCTACCTGCCAGAGGGGCACTTGCGGCTGGCCTGGTTGGGAGCCCTTCCCTCTGCTCAGGTCTGCGCTTTGATGTTCCACCAAAATGTGGTCGTGCTCGGGCCAGACTTAAGACTCTGGCTTTCCTCCAGAGTTTGATGTAGAAGAGACATTTCTCCACCTCTTTCTGTTTCTCCACTCCTGTGGCCTGTCCCTGTGTCTTTCTGTAGTGACAAGAAGACATCACACCTTCTCCTGGTAGCTGCTGCCCCATCATCTTCACTGGCTCAGCTTCCTGTCCTCCAGCGTTTAGGCACGTGCGCGGTCACGCAGTGGCCTGGGTCCCAGAGGGGCGTCCTGACCCCTGGACCCACCAGCTTGCGAGCTGAAGACCAGAGAACTCACAGGCGAACGGGCGTCAAATGTGTTTCGTGCCTACCCCCAAATTGAATTCAGATCACAGGCTACGCATCATGCAGGAGTGGGAGAGTGTACAGGAAAACTGAAATCTTGATTGGTTAATTGGTTTTAACTTCCTTCCCGCCAGACCTTTCTCGAGAGCTATTAATTTCCTCACTTTCCTCCTTTCATTTTCTCTGTCCAACCTGGTTGAGTGAGCGAATCCACCAGGACAAGAATAAAAGGCTGCAGCCATAAGGAAGAGGCAATAAGGAGCCTGGACCACCTGCGATCCAAGCCGTGGGCTCCTGAACTGGTCCCAGGGCCATATATCCCATCTCACAGGGGCGGGGTGAGCCCTTCACCATGCAGCCCTCCTCCTGGAGGCCCCTCCGCCCACAGGGCCCACCCATCCAGGCGGAAGTGCAGAGTGTGCAGCTTTGCTTCTGGGGTGAGGAGGGGAGGAAGGAGCTGGCCGTTGCCGAGGAAACGAGGAGCCATTTCCAGGATGGTCACACCCTCAGGACTGGCCAGCGGGCTCTGAGGCAGGCAAATGCCCACAGGTGCAGGATGTAAGACTGAAGCAGCCCTGGGTGAGGTTGATGGGGCAGTTGGCTCCCCACTTTGCACGAGCTCATAGGAGGCTAAAGTTGGGTTGTGGCTCACACCGGGTGGAGGGGCCACACTCAGCTGCGCCCCACCACTGAGCTGGCGGCCTGCCTTTCAGAGACTTCCCTGTGTGGGGCAAAGTCAGGGGAAAATCCCAGCTCCTCCTTCTGGTCTCCCAGCTAACAAGGACCCGAAGAACTGTGGCGTCTCGCCTAGTCACCTGGGCGCAGTCAAGCCCACCCCCCCCCCCCCCCCCCCCGTGCTCTGCTCCAGGCCTAAAGCCTCGTTGGATCCCGGCCAGGCAGAGCTCCAGGGCTTCCCCGAACCGTTCCCACGCACCTGCCTTGTCCAGCCTTAGCGGCTGCGCTCGCCCTTCCAGACTCGGACCCCATCACATGGGTCCTCCTTTTTGTGGCCTGGCCTCGCCCCTGACACTCAATGCTCAGCTTCTCTGGCTCTCAGTTTTGCTTTCTTCCTTAGCCACAGTCTCATTCCACTGCAGTGAGCTGTCCTGAGCCTCGCAGGCCTCCAGGTATGCTGGGCCCAAGCACCTGGAGGAGGGCAACCACTTCAAAGACCAAAGGAGGAGGAGGCGTGTCAACCAGAGAACCCACGGGGACAGGAAGTTTGTGGGTGCGAGGCATCTTGCCAGCTGCCTTGTGTCCGTGGTTGTCAGAAATGGATGAAGACTTGCCAAATGTGGTCTGCATGACCCTCTGTGGGAGCACAGTAGGGAAGGGGGAAGGGGGCAGAGACTCGGGGAGCCTGTCCAGACGTCCACATCCGGTCAGCATTCCCTTTTTTGGTCTGAGAGATTAGGGGCTGTTCTCTTGCCAGGAAAAAGCTATAGATTCCCATGCTTCCAAAGCCAAGAGACTGGTTGGGACTGGATTCTGGTCACTAGAAGAAGGGGTGGACGAGAGGAGGGGCTGGAGAGGATGGTGGGCATGTTTAGGACACATCACCCGTAATCCCACCTGGCCCACTTTTTTCTGATCCTTGTCTAAGGACATTCTTACTGATTTTAGAGAGGGGAAGGGAGGAGAGAGGGAAGCGTTGATCGCTGGCCTCCCGTTCGTGCTTCAGCTGGGGACTGAACCCACCACCCAGGCACGTGCCCCGACTGGAAACCGAACCCACGACTTTTTGGTTTACAGGATGACACTCCCACCAACTAAGCCACACCGGTCACCGTTTTTGAACATGGTGTCTTTTCATCGATAGTGCTGCCTGCCCGCAGAGCAGGCCACGGCGGAGCACGCAGGGCCGTGCACCACCGACGACAAACAGCACAGAGGTCTCTGTTCACAGGGAGTTCAGTACCTCGTGGGGGAGAGGAGCTAGACCCCAGGGACACGCGGCAGGATGCCCGTGAACAAGGACAGAATTACGTCGGGATAGGCAGCGAGCGAGAGGACAGACGCTTCCCAGTGGCAGACAAGCACAACTAGGTGGCCCCGTCGGTGCACCTTGGAGGTCGGTCGGATTCCTCGGCTCTCTGAAACCGCTCCAGTCCGCTGAAGCGCTTGCTGATGTTTCTGTTCAAAGACTGTTTCCAACAGTTTGCTCTGGAGGAGACGTTGACGCCCCTGGGAATCACTTAGGAGCCCATCCCCTCCGAGACCAGCCCCAAGCCTCAGGCATCGGGTCCCTGAAAAGCAAAACCACTGCGTGGGTGGCGGGGCAGGCCCTGAGAGAGGAGGACTAGGAGTAAGCTTGCTTCAAAAACAGAGAAGCGGCCAACGCCCCCAAACCTCCACTCCGGGATCAAGCCAGTCATGCACCTGACCGTGCGCGTGTGCAGTGTGGAAGGAAACGGGTGCTGAGAAAGGCTGGGTCACCAGAGCAAACCCTGCCTGAGTCCGTTCGATCAACTGGGAACTGACACAGAGAAGACCGTCTCGTCACAGAAGTTACGGCTGTCGAGCGCAGAACCAGGCTCTGTCAGCCTGGGCACTATGGGCCTTGTGGCCTGGGTAGTTCCCCGTCACGGGGGCGCGTCCTGGGAACTGTAGGATGTTCAGCAGCCTCCCCGGCCTCTCCTGACCAGCCCCCACCCCGAGTCCTGATAACAGGAAATGTCTCCTGGGGCAAGCCCACCTGCAGCTGAGAGTCACCGGCACAGAGGAGCGGGGTCAGGTCCGGGTGTGCAGGCCGCTGCTTGCTTTGGAGAGTGCTTGGCTTCCAAAACAAAAGCAGAATGGCGGGAGGCTCAGGGGAGGTCACGGGGTCAGTGTGGCTCACATTCGAATGACGTGTGGTACCTTCCCAAGAAAACAATTTTTGAGGATTTCCAGTGTTGATGTAAATTCCTTTGTAAGATTGCTAAATACAAGCGAACGTGGAACTGGGCATACATCCCACAGGCCTGTGACTTCCACAACCACAAAATCAAAACAAGCTCATGCTCTTGACAAGGAAGTATAAAATCAGTATGACTCAAGTTCCCAACATTAACTGACTGAGACAGTTAATGATGCGAGTGGTCACTTGTGTGGCCAGTCTCTTCTTTGGGCCGGGCACTGTCCAGTGACGCAAATCTCACGACAGTGTCCTTCACACTCCTGTGAAAACTTGGGGTGTGAACCTCTCATGAGGTCACTTAGCAAACAGACTTGACTCATGAAGGTCGCCTGTGTCTTCCTCTCCCCGGCTTGCGGCAGGGAGAGGAGCACGTCCGGGCCCCACTACACTCAGGGACGCGGAGCCCAGCTGGCACCATGAGCTCCAAGGGGGACGTGCGGGGGTGCCCTGGGGGTGCTCACATTCTTTGGACTATAGGTGTCAAACGGAGAGAATTTCTTACGAAAAATCTTCAAAGTTCTCATGGAGAACTCCCAAAATCTGTCAGCAGACTCTCAGAGGAGGTCTGATCCTCTTGACCCAAGAGGAGCAAGGCCCAGAGAACTGCCCCGGGGGAAGCAGCTGCAGAGGGTCGCGGCTGGCGGACAACGTCGGGGTGGCAGGGGGCCCCTCGCGGGGCAGCCGGAGCTCCCTCCTCCGCCATAGCGGCCCTTCCTGCCCGGCGGCGCTGCGTTCCGATGCGGAGCTGCACCTAAGGTTTGGCTCACTGTTCTAAACGTCCATTCAACCCTTAAAGTTCATTTTTTTAATCATACTAAATTCAACTAAGGAGGTCTTTTCCCCCTAAATCCTGATCTTTTGGTATTTAATACAATGGGTAGAAAGCATTTCGCTCACACACAAACTATACGCAGGTGACTGCAGTGCATCAAACATCAAAATCCAGTTTAGCGAATAATTACAAAGCGAAAACACGTGAAACCGCAAGCAGGCCGAGGAACAGAAGGTCCCCAGCGTGCAGACGGTGCAGCGCATTTATTTATTCTCTTTGATCACGAGCCTTCCTCTCCTCTAAAAGCACCCACCCGTCCTGACTTCCTTTGTGACGGTTTCCTGTTCTTTACTTTCACCGTCTCCGTGGGCGCCCTCAGCAGCACAGGGCACAGTTCAGCTGTGCCCATGCACCAGCTTTTGCCACTGGACCTGGTTCTGCATCTGTGTCCCGCTCCTTCCACTCACCATTCTGCTGGTGGCAGTCCCCCTGCTGCTGCGCGTGGACCTAGTTTTTACGCAGCCTTCCTGTGCCGGGCGGGGGATGTTCGGGCGTTCCCAGCTCAGGGTGCGGGACAACGCTGGGGTGCACATCCCGGTGCAGACCCTGGCCCCCGGGGCTGCCCATGGGCATTCCCCTGTCCCTGCACTCGTCAACTGTGAATAGGGTGTGTGAGACCTCGCCCTCAGGGGGAAGGGCAACTGTTTCCCAAAACTGCTGCCTCAGCGTGACCGCCACCCAGCGGTAGTTGTTCCCGTTTTGCGCCACCCTCATTAGCGCTTGTTACTGCGCAACTTGAAAATTTCAAGCAATACCTCTTTATGAGTTGAATTTGCATTTCCCTGGTTACTGATAAACTGAAAGCCCCTTGACCACAGGCATTGGCCACCTGAACTTCCTCTTGCATTACGTGCTTGTTCAGGTCCTTTGCCATCTTTCTATGGTCAGGTTTAAATGCTTTTTTTACGATAAATCTAATCTCAATCAGGAAGTCGCACGTGACAGAAACGTGTGCCCCTCTTCCCAGGAGCCTCCGCTCGCCTGAGAACCGTGCACAGGGAAAGGCAAGCTGGTTAAGATCTGTAAGCTGAGAAGTGATTGTTTTCACCTCTAAGTCGCTGAAAATATAAATGAGAGGGTCACAGGAAAACACCCCTCCCAGGCGGTTCCCCTCTCATCTCCGTTTTTCAGATCTAACGTTATTTCATTGCATTCTGCTCCCCTGTTGCTTCCTTATATTTTCCTGGAGAACGAACGTACCCCCACACATCACGGTCCTTTGTTAAAATCCCCGGTGCGGACAAGGTCGTTTATTACTCGGTTCTGCATTTCTCAGTGCCGTGCGTGGACTGTACTATCCTGAGTTAGCTGACGGTCAGGGATAAAGTGCTGCCTGTGTAAAGTATATACATGGCTATAATTGTTACACTTGTCTAACAAAAAAGTAAACAGCTCGCCCAGGCCTGAGCTCTGGCTTGCGGCAGCGTACCTCCTTCAGACACTGTGCATGAGCTCACTGGCAGAGTGCGGCCCATATAATCCACCGTTAGATAAATTATTCAGTAATCTGTGATGTCCTTGTAACATGAGCGTGCCCTATTATAAAAGTAAATGGCTGCACTGCTTACGGAGGCATGTGCCTGCTATTTATAGTCTCCGCAGAAGGTGCGCCTCCAGCACACCCGGGCAGGCCGCCCTGGTGATGCGTGGAGCTGAGGTTCGTGCAGGGTTTTTACGCTACTGCACGCATCCGTGTGGGTGTGGGATGCACCCTCACCCCCCAGAGGCCGGCAGGGATGAGTTATTCCTTAGAGCTGTCCCATTCTCTCCTCAATGCCCTGGAGGCTCAGAGAGGGACAAAGTGACCACCGGTCACTGCAGATTCAATGCGTGCCCTGACTGTACCCAGGCAACTGGGTCGCTCCTGTTTTTAAAGTAAACATTTTAGTCTTCTGCTAAAACATGTCGAATTTCCCTCCCGGAGGGATAGCGGCCCGGGGGACGGGGCCGCCCCGCCTACCTGGCCTTCCCCTCCGTTGCGGGTGCCGTGATCTGAAACCGGGCCGGGTGGCAGCGCAGGGTGGAGTCAGGGCGGCAGCTCTCCTGAATCCTCCTCTGGCAGGAAGAGAAACAGGCAGGTGTTTACTTCTCCTGGTTTAGTTTTTTGACTAGAAAAATACGTTATGATTATAGAAACACATAACTGGCATGTGGACAAAGCAGTCAGTTCTCCTTACGACAGGCCCACAAAAGACAGAACGGTCAGTTAACTGCATTATTCATACACGTGTGAATAACCACACTATTCGTACAGCCCCTGTCATGTCGACTTCGGGGGCTGACAACTGTTCAAAAGCTTTCACAATTGTGCATCAAGTCAGCTCTCAAAAGCAGGTGTTGACAGCATTCTTGGCACGCTGAACACAAGTGTGGCCTGAGGAGTGACAAGGAATTATGTGAGGTCGGATTTAATTTTTCCAACACTTCACCCATTGTTCAGTGGTACAGACACTTCTAAAGAATAAACACGTGGCCCCATCACCAATGATCAGTAACAATTTAGAGTTGGAATATTTTAAAAATTAAGTTAGCACAGGAGATTTCACTACCATCTGTCAGAATGTCTAAAATAATAATAATAAAAAAAAACCCAGTGGTAACATCAGTTGCTGACAGGGGTGCAGGGAAACTGGATCGGATCGCCCCGATGTCCTCCGGGGGGTTAACGGTTAAATCAGCCTGATGCATCCACGTCTGAGAACACTACTCCGCAAAGGAACCAGCCACTGACATAAGTAAAAGCTGGGGGATCTCAAGGGAATGAGGTGGAGTGAAAACAGCCAATCCCTGAAGGCTACAGACGCTGTGATTTCATTTATATGGAGTTCGTGGAACGGCAGGCTTACAGGAATGGAGAGCAGGTTGGGGGGGGCCAGGGGTGAGGGCCGGGGCTCGAGGGAGGAGGAGTATGAGGAAGATGGGTGGGGTCAGACAAAGGGAACGCAAGAGCTGGTGACTGATACACAAATGTCCACGTGCGATCGAATAACAGAACTGAATAAACACGCACACACAAGTGAGTACACGTAAGACGGGGAGGGGATCTGACTAAAATCTGGGCACTGCACCAACGTCGAAACCGGGGGGAGCCCTGTACTGTCGTTTTGCAAGATGTTACCACTGGTGCAAATCGGGCAAAGAGCACATGGTATCTCCTTGTATTATTTCTCACCCCCTGCATGTGAATCTGTAACTATTTAAAAATAAAGTGTTCCATTAACTTTTAACAGTGAAATGAAACCTGGTATTCTCATGATAGACATCTGTTTACTTTCTGGGGAAGCCTGAACAAAAAGTTCCAAGTGGAGGAACAGAGGCAGACGCTGGAGCTATTCTCGCACATGTGTGTGCACACACGGGCGTGCATGACTGTGTGTGCACGTGTGTCTGCCTGCACACGCTTCTGTGTGGGAGAAAGGCGTCCGCAGAGGTGATTTTGGGGGCACCAGGGCAGGGCGGGGCGGGGCAGCTCGTGGCAAAGGGGCTCTGCTGTTTGCTAGTGAGGAGGCTCCTAGAGGCAAAGGAAGGGACAGGGGGCAGCTTCCTGTGGGGCTCAAGGTCCAGCCACGAGCTTTTAACTTCCGTAGCCCAAAGGTACGCCATTGGCTAGAGCTAGAATTACTCCAGCTGTTGGAGCCAAATCTCTCTCTCTCTCTCTTTTTTACAGATTCACACCACGGGGAACAGAGGATTATCTCTGGGTGGCTGTGAATGGGGTTGCAGTGGTCACCCCAGATTCAGCTGTGCTTCTGCTCCGTTACCGAGCTGCAGCCCCACGGACACCCCCTGGTGCGTGTCCCCTGAGTGAGCTCCCTGGGAAGGAGCCCTGCGCGAACTGGAAACCCGCCCTGAATTTGTAATTCCAGCACGGCCTTCCTTTTCCGGGTCTCGATGAACTCAGCTTTGGGACAACCCAAGGGGAAGAAAAATAAGAGTTGATGAAGAAAGAAAAAAAAATTGGTGAGTCAGGGTGGGCCCCGGAGTCTTCCCTTAGATCTTGGGTTACCGCAATGGACTCTTACCACCTCGGCTCACCGTGGGCCTTGGCCCACCCCAGGGCCAGGTGCGAGGAGAATGGACCCACAATGCCTCCTGACGGGGTGGCAGAGGGCCTGGGAGTCCAGGACGCGAGTGGGAAAATCAAAACGAAACGCACTGAGCTCTCTGTTCAGGACGACGACTTTCAACATTCACTTTCTTAATAGTAAGTCACAACGGCGCCTTACTGGTTCCACAAAGTAGGCGTGTTTCACTGCGTCTGTTTCTCAGTGGCTGTATGTTTTTTAAGGTTTTATTTTTTAGAGAGAGGGGAAGGGAGGGAGAAAGGGAGGGAGAGAAACATCAGTCGGTTGCCTCTCGCATGCCCCTCACACACCCCCATCCAGGGGCCTGGCCTGCCACCCAGGCGTGTATCCTGACTGGGAATCGAACCGGTGACCTTTTGGTTTGCAGGTCAGCACTCAACCCACTGAGCCACACCAGCCGGGGCTCAATGGCTCTGTTTCTGATACTCTTTCATCGGGGTTCATGTGCCGTCCTGCGTTAAAGGACACATGAGGTGCTTTATTTAGGAATCTTAATGGATCTGTACAGGGCGTTTTCAGCTTGAACAGTACGGCCTGCTTTTTTGTGGCGTACCAGCGTGAGGTAGATGGTTGGGACAGACAATGGGGAAAAAGGATGATCTCTGGGGCCCGACGGATCTGCACTTGGCAACCATGTGAACTCATCAAGTTATTTCCCTTCTTTGAATCTGAACGGCAAAGTGGTCGGAAGCACAGGCTTTAGGGTTGGCCCTCCCGATTGGAACCCTAGTGCCACCGCACACTGCCTGGCGCCCTGGACATGATCCCGAATGCCTCCAAACCTCAGTTCATCCCCTGTCCAATGCATGTGGCAAAGTGGCTAGCTTTCCTCCTTCCTGGTCCTGAGTCCTTGGTTTTTAGCTAGACATATGACCTCCTAAATAAAGACCAAGTTTTTCAACCTCCCCTGTAGCTAGGTGCAGCTATGCGACTATGTTCTGAAATATGTGCAGTTGCTGGGAAGTCCTTCAGTGAAGGGTGTGCGTGCTTCGTCACCTTTTCTTCCACCTTGTTTCCTGGAATGCAGACACAATAGCTGGCACCTCAGCAGCTACCTTAGGCCATAATGGTGTGCGGCACGCTCTAGGGATAATGGAGCTGAAAGCTGCAAGAATCTGATGTCTCTGAACATCCTACACTTTTTGAACTTATTTAAAAATCTGTAATATGAGAGAGAAGAACTAGTGTGTTTAAGCCACTGTTAATTCGGGTGTTTTGTCACACGTGGGTGATCCTAATCCTAACTGATACAATGAGGACAACAGCTACCAAATGACACAAGTCTCTAGTCAATTTCCACCTTAAGAAATTAGAAAAAGAGGAGCAAAGTAAATCCAAAGGAAGCCAAAGGAGAAAAGCAATAAAGATTAGAGAGAAAAATAGAGAAGAGGAAGTAGATAAAATCAACAAAACTAAAGTTGGTTATTTAAAAAAAAAAAGACAAACCTTTAGCTACACTGACCAACCCTACCCCCACCCCTGCAAAAAAGCTCAAATTATTAACACCAGGATAACAAAGGGATCACCCTGACCTTATAGAAATAAAAAACATTATAAGAGAATATTACAAACAACTGTATTCTAATTGAAATAATTCTACACGAAATGAACAAATGCCTAGAAAGACACAAACTACCAAAACTGACTCAAGAAGAAATAGAAAGTCTGACTAGACCCACGACAGGAGATTGAATTAGCAATAACTTTCCCACAAAGAAGAGCTGTGAACCAGAGAGCTTCACTGGTGAATTTGACCAAAAGTTTATAGGAGAATTAAACACTAATCTTTCATAAACTCTTTCAAAAACAGGAAGAGGAGAGAATACTTCCTAACTCATTCTAGGAGGTTAAGAGTATTCTGATGCTGAAACCAGATGAAGGCACTTACAAGAAAAAAAAATCTCAACAAAATACGTGCAAACTGAATCCAGCAACATATAAAATAATTATACCAAATCACATTACATATCATATATCATATTAAATGACATACTAAATGCATACGGCCAGCACACAGTAAGTACTCCATAAATCTTCATTTTTTCCTCTTCTCCCCCGAATGTGACAGAAGTACCACTGCTCACCTATCTGGTTTCCCTTTTCTATGCGCAGTCAATGCTCATAATCTGTGGGTTCTATATTGCAAATTTGCCTACTTGCCAAATTTTATTTGTGACCCCCAAAGGTCGTCCATGGACATGGGCCGATGGTGAAAATTTTGAGTCGTGTGACACACACACGTTCCCCGCTGAGGTAAAACAAAACATTGTCTTGCCTTCTTGTTTTGGTTCTTATATTAGAAACGAGTGTCCTTTGGGGGGACTATTTAGTGACATTTTTCAAATTTGGTGATGTCACTGTTTAAATGGCTCCCAAGTGCAACGCTGAAGTGCTGTCTAGAATTTCTAAGCACAAGGAGGCCGTGAGGTGTCTCACGGAGAACATATGTGTTAGATAAGCTTCATTCATGTATGAGCCACAGTGCTGTCGGCCATGAGCTCAGTGTTACTGAGTCAACAATATGCATTAAATAAGGTGTCGTTAAATAGACGCACGCCTGCAACAAATTCTGTAGCGATCAGTTGGCGAAAATGCTGCGTCCAGAGGCTCGCAGGAGCCTAACTCTGAATTTCCCCCGGGAGCAATGGCTCGGTATTCCCCAAATCAGCGCTGGCAGTGACCGTACAGACCATGGCCACCTCAAACAACAAGAACCAACGCTACGTGAGCCCTGCTGTAACGGAGCGCAACGCGCGGCCACAGCACCCACACTCCTTCCACCCAGAGACGGTGTCCCCGCACTTGAAGCTGGGCTGGCCCGTGGCTGCCCCCGGCCAACGGAATGAGGCAGAAAGGTGGTGCAAGCTCAAGAGACCTTGCAGCTTTTGCCTTCTCCCCCCTGGCCCTTGGAGCACTGTCCTGGGGCTATCGTTAGGAAGTCAGCCCAGCCTCCTGGAGGACCAGAAGGCACGCCGGCCGACAGCCGCGCCCACCGGCCGACAGCCACGCCCACCGGCCGACAGCCACGCCCACCGGCCGACAGCCGCGCCCACCGGCAGGCACGTGAATGTAGGACTTTTCAGCCCAGACGGTCCTCCAACCCAAAGCAGCTGTATGAGGAAACCCCGGGCAAAACCAGCCAAGCAGTGGCCCAGTCTATGCACCAAAAACACGAGAGACAATACGCTATGTTATTAAAAGCACAAATTAGACGTGGTTTATTTTACAGGAACCAATAACCGCGACACCTGCCTGCTTGGATCATCGCGGCCCCGGGACCTGCGTTTGCAGATGAACGACGACACACACAATTTCCGGGGGGGGGGGGGGGGGGCGCGGTGTTCCTTTGCTCTCCCTCGCTTTTTCCCGGCTGTGGCATCAGGGGAGTGTGTGCTGATGAGGAAGAGCTGTAGGAACGAAATGCTGAATCCACATGTGAGTGTGGCTGCCCTGGGTCGCTGCCCACAGCTACAGCAGATAGCGTGTGAGTGATGACCTTCTGCTGCATAATCCTATGATTTGGGGGCTGTGGGTCACCTCAGCAGATCTGGCCTATCCTGATCGATACAGTGGGAATAATAGCAGCACTGGAGATTTAAACAGGCATTGTACGAGCAGGACATTTTCCCCACTCTCCCAAGAATCTCTAGGTTTGTCTGGGAGAAAGAATTTAGACTGATAGGTCAGTGTGGACTTGGCTGTCTAGGGGAAGGACACATACTAATCAGCCTCTTTGAATCTGTTCATTCTGTACACGTTGGTCGGTGTCTTTACCCGCTAATTGTACAAAAGACGCTGTTGGACCACCCTGGCGCGAATCTGATAGTCTTCGGAGAACAAAGAGGTGATCCCGAACCAGGTCAGGAGGTATAGCATGCCGGGGAGAACAGAACACCGGTCAGCTGACCTTGCTGTCTTTGCTGAGCTGTGTCCCATTATCGCGGTCAAGTTCACCTTACAGCTCAACTAGCTTGCAACAATTTTCTCATGTGTCAAGTGAAATGAGAAGTCAAATGTGCCCTGAAATCTAAATGGTGGCTGATTTAAAAACAAAAAGCCACGGTCCCTTAAAACAGATACTGTATTATTGTAATGTAAGACCTAGTTACCTTCCCTACCTTTGATATGTAAATGCACAACATATGCATCTATATGAATAGGAATAAAAATTTGCACCTTCATTTTTTAAAGCACACACACAAAACCAAGTTACCTCTAAAGGTGGGGTCCTGCCCGGAGGCAGACACTGGATAGGTCTGCAAACTGCAGTACTGCCATAGTCTGAATGTTTGTGTCCTCCCCCCAGATCCGTGTTACATCCTATGCCCCGTGTGGCGGTATTAGGAGGCAGGGCCTCTGCAAGGTGATGAGGTCGTGAGAGCCGAGCCCTTGTGAATGGGATTGCTACCCTTATAATAAAAGAGGCGCCAGGGAGCTCCCGAGCCTCGTCCCTCACGGGAGGACACAGGGAGGGGCCTGTGACTGGAAGAGGGCCCTCCCCCAACCCTGCTGGCACCCTGGTCTCAGACTTCCAGCCTCCTGAACTGTGAGAAATAAATTTCTGTTGTTTATAAGCTGCCTGTCTGTGGTATTTCGTTGTAATATCTGAATGGACTAAGACGAGCACTTGATGTGTTTTAGCACCAAACACCCTTAGCTTTCCAAGGTGGGTGTGGGCAGCGGGACCAATAAAATGGCGTTGGTCCAGTCAAGGTGGCATAAAGTATATAAAACAAAGTGCAGTCACTCGTGTCAACCAAGATGGCTGCCAGTTGGCATGACACCTTGATTCAAGAGGGAAACTTCCTAAGTCAGAGCAGACGCACCTGGCAAGGAGACACACCTAAGATACCTGCACACGTGATCAGCACAGCCATGTCTGCAGAGCGAGACCACCCATAGACAGGCTCCAGGGGAAATCCCCCACTTGACATCGGGGTGCCAAGCAGAATGGCCATGTACCACCCATAGGCTCCTGGGGAGATTCCCCACTTGCCATTGGGGGGCCAAGACACTCATCAAGAGACCCAGAAGGGTGGAGCCCACCACTGTCCGGGTATAACTGAGGCGGGTCCCAGACCACTGCTGAGGCGGCCGAGCCCCACACCCCAGCACTGCTCCACGCCACGCTGATCTCCCTCGCATCAGCCGCCGGAGACTCCGCCTGCTGGACTGAGGACTTCGCCTGCCCCGCTGCCCACCTGGCTCCGGAGACCCTTCCCTGCAGGACGCTGACAGCTCCCTCGCCCACCCTGCTGCCTCCCGGACCTGCAGCCTGAGACCCTGCGACTAGGGTTCACTATCCCCCCTTGGTTGCTCTGTTATGATTGGGGTGCGTTATGCTTCCCTTAGACTGTGGGTAGGATATGAATGTGTGTTGATGGTCTACTCTGAGTGACCCTGCGTTCAATAAAAGCTGAGTGAACAGCACAGTTACCTTGTGTGACTTGTCTATTTTTTGGTGCTGGGCTGCTCGGCAGCCAGGTGCCCGGCTGACTCACAGGAAAGACAGTATCATGAACACATGCTCAGGACAGTGGGGCTGTGTTAACAAGCAGGAAGGTGTCCGCTGCTGAGGAAGTGGGCTGAGGTCTGGCCATCAGACACAGAGACGGACGATGGACTTACCCGTGAGACAGGATAGGGCTGAGGGGGCTGACTCGGTTTGACAAGTTGTGGATACATCTGAACTCATGATGAGTTCAGATGTATCCATACTGCGGTCCACATTACTGGCTGCTCCAGATGGGCATCAATCAACGTGAGAATTTGAACCACTGGAAGAACCAGATATTCCTGACTTTCTCTAGAATTTATTTCACCCGGTGGGAATTCACTGTCTTTTCTGCAGAACAGGAATGGCCCCTTCCTGTGGCTGCAGTCCCGGCCTCTGTACCCATGTAATTCACCTCCCGGAACTGCTTGGTCCACAGTTTCCAGCGCCGCTGGCCACACAGTTCCTCCTGCCCCAGCTACGCCTCGCCCTACGATCCTGGATGCTGTGGGTCAAGGGAGCAACTGGAGCCTAACCAGAAAAAAACGGATTTGAATTGGAGTCAAAAGAAGAATGACTTGGAGCAGATGTAAAGGAGAAATTCTTGATAAACATTCATCTTCAGATTCGGGGGCCATTGCTCCTATGATCTGAGCCAGCAACAGACCGCCTCTCTCCGATGACATCTCCAGTTTATGACTGGCACAGGATGGCCCCCATTGTCACCTGGGGCCCAACCAGTCCCACCCACTTCTACCCACCACCCCCCGAACACTGACTCCGAAAGCACCACCTGGGGACATAAAAGTGACTGTTTCTTGCACGGGGACACGAAGGAGAACACGCAGCACACCACACCACACCCTCTTTACACCCATGCTCCTTCTCCCAAGCCCCTGCCCCCAAGTCCTTCTCTGCCCCTCCAGTCCCTGCTGACTCCACCCCCATCCCCCAGGTCCACTAGCAGAATGCCGCCGCCTGCGTAGGCCCCACAGAAAAAACAGAAACCAGGGAGCAACATCCGGCCCAATCAAAGACCCGGAGTTACCCAGTCTGGCCATCACGCCTCTGGGCCTGGAGGTGGAGGGTGCAGCTCAGGCACCCCCACCCCAGGGAGGCCCCCAAACAGGAGGCTGAGTTGGGAGAGACCCTGGACCTTTCTTCTGCTCTGAACTCTGGGGCAGGTCGAGGGGCAACCCAAGGATCCCTCCCTTGACCAGCTAGGAACCATTGGTTTAGGGCTCTCCTGAGCTCGAGGCTGAAGGCTGTCCACGTGGTCTGGGGGCCGCGTGGTCAGGGTGGGCCCCTAGGGGCTGCCCAGCTCTGTGACTGACTTTCTCAGTGAGTTAAAGCACCTGTGTTACCAAGAGCACAAGCACCTGTCAGAAGCCAGGCCACTTTCCCTGGAGATACGGGTTTGTGTGTGTGTTTGCAGGTGTATGCCTGTGTGTCTGTGTGTGTACATGAGTGTGTGTGCGCATGTTAACAAACAACAGTGGTGTTTACCAGAAAATACTGGGAACTGGAAGACCGTTCCCCATCTTGCTGGCCTCGGACTGGCTCTTCTGGGCCTTGGGCAAACCACTCAGTTGTTCCAAACCTCTGCCTTCACTATGAAGGGGGCATGGCTGCCCTGGCTGGTGTGGCTCAGTTGGTTGGGGCGTCGTCCCATAAACCAAAAGGCTGTGGGTTCGATTCCTGGTCAGAGCACATGTCTCGGTTGTGGGTCTGGTCTCAGCAGGGAATACACAAGAGGCAACTGATCGATGTTTCTCTCCCTCCCTTCCCCTCTCTCCCCAAAATCAATGGGTATGTCCTTGGGTGAGGATTTTTTACAGAAGGATATGGCCTTCCCACTTCGCAGGGGTTGAGGCAATGCCTTGGAAAGGGTGTTGTGGGGGGTGGGGTGGGGGTGGGGGTGGGAGGAAACTCAGCAATAAAACGAATAGGCCGACACGCCTCTCTTTTCAGCCTGAATGTAGGGACTCCGGGCAGAGTGTGAGCAGCCTTTCCCAGGCCAGCTCCTGTCCTCCCCACATGCTGGTACTTGTGGGAGCTTACTCATCGTTTCAAAAGCAAGCTTTTTTTTTTCAAATTGTGACATTGTGACTGAGCAGCCCCAGCCAAGCAGGGTCCCCGAGGTGGATGGAGGTCAGCACTCCCCCTAATGGAGCACCAAGGGGAGCGTGTTTCCAGGGACGGATGAGCCTGGAGGAGCACAGGTGTCAGGGCCAGGACTGGAGGGGCACTTGCTACACGCACAGCTGGGACCAGGCCCCAGAAGGTCCAAGAAAGCAGCCAGAGGGTCTCAAGAGGACTGGTGGGTGGGGGGCGCTCAGGAAGACGAGGGGAGTCATTCGCCCCCGACCCCGTACAGCGCGGGGTGTTAAAAGTGCTTACACGTTCCCTGTACCACGGACTTCCCAAAGGAGCCCTGTGTCACATTGCAATGACGTCATGGAATTGCCGTCTGGGCTCCGAGAGGCGAAGTGCTTTCACAGGGTCACGCAGCAACTGTTACGGACGGCAGAGGAATGAGGCGGCGGAGTTTCTAAGGTGAGCACATGTGCAGTTCCGGCCCAACGCCGCCTCCACGTCGCTGAGGACAGATGCGAGTCTGGAGGGAGGAGACATCGGAGACGGCACCTGGGGACCTAGCGGGGCCGCTGTTTAGAGAGCCAGCGAGCAGGCCAAGAGTGCCCTCCTCTTTCGAATCCCTCACCCCTCGTCCACGGACCCAAACCCAGCCGACGGGCCTCCCCGGTCTGCTGGACCCAGCTGTTCCTGCCTCAGCTGCTGCTCCCAGCAGCCCTGGGGGAGTGCGGAGCAGCTGACACCAGGCCAAGCCTTAAAGAATGAAACGTGGGCACAGGGTGTGGCGTCCCCAGTGACGACCTGGAGAGGCTGGGTGGTGACACTGCTCAGAACCGTGAGGGGACTATCCCTCGGGGACAGGACTTAGACCGTGGATGACAGAAGATGGAAAGATCACAGATGAAGTCCTGCACTCGCTCCCCAACTCTGAAGGGCCACTTGGTCCCCTCGGAAGACACCCAGCATGACCCAGACAAAGGCTGCGGTGTTCTCCCGAGGAGCTGGAGCTGGCTTGTGTTTGCTGTTCGCCGCCTGCTCCCCCCACCCCGCCTCAGCTCCCCCCAACCCCAGTCTGGCTGCCTTGATACTACACGTCCCAATTAAGCTCGACCCAAACTCGGCGTGCGTACTTCTTTCTGGGGAGTTAAGAGAATCGTTTTGACCCAAATTCCCACTTGCGACCTCGTCTGTGGAAGGATCCTGTAATCTCTGTGAAGTCTGTGGCCTGAAGGCACAGACGACAGGCCCCTCCGCACGGCGCCGTGACACGGTGGTAAGAAGGAGTGGGATTTAGCAGGGGTCCTTCCTCTGGGCCCAGCCCTGCGCCAGGTGCGCCCGTGAGGTCGACGCCAGCAGGAGGTACATTCCCCAGATGAGGCTCTCTGGGTACAGCGGTTTGCTAAGGCCCATGGGTCCCGCCTGCAGGGATGTGGGGACGTCATTAATGCAAAGGGACAACTCTGTAAGGGAAGAGCACCTTCAAGTCCGAGTCTGCAGAATCAGTGAGCCGTTTAGACCCAGAAACGATCCGTGTCCCTAAAATGAGACAAATGCTCTCCCTGCTAAATACCACACAGACGAAAAAGAAAAGTAACCTTCACACTTCTAAGTGACAGCCCATTGTGCAGGTCATTAAAATTTAGGAAAAGCGCCCCAGGTCCGAAGCCCAGGTGGTGTCGAGCAGCTGAACGCCCTGGAAGAGGGAGCTCCGGCCACGGCAGCGGCAGGTGTTGGCACTGAGTGGACCTGGGCCCAAAATACCACCCTCTGGGATCAGCCGTGGCTTCCAGTCACTGTCCTCCCCCAGGAATCTGTCACACAGCACATTTGGTAACTTCATCAGGCAGGGACCAAGGAGAGGCCGTGTTTGAGGCCAGGGCTCAGCTGTAACCCGAGTGCTCGCAGGGAGCGGCCCTGGCTTGTCCAGGCCGAGGGCCGCTGTCAGGGCAGCGGAGCCAGCCGGAGCCGGCAGGAGGGAGGCTGCCCAGGACCCCTGCCTGGACATGGCAGGGCCCACGTCCCCTGGAGAATCCTGGACGCAGACCTGCCCCTGCCAGCTTCCTCCGCCAGCCAGCCAGGGCCCCCTTTGAATGGGGCTCCCCTCTCCGGTCCAGGAGCCCATCTCCTCCTCTTCCTCTCTCTGCTGATGCCACCAGGCCTCTGCCTTCTGTCACACATGATGGGAACCCAACTGATCTCCTGGCCCCCAGCTTCACTTCCCTGGAAACCAGTCCACGTGGTCTGGAATCAAGGCACTGGAATCAGGGGGGTGAGGCGGGATGAGCCTCGGAGTGCAGATGGTCAGGCCCCGGCCTGGCCTGGGGAGTGAGTCTGTATGTCCTACCTAGCGCTCCGGAAGATTCTGCTGCAGGTGAAGTCCCCCTGCCCTTGGCTGCCCGTCTAATCATATTCAAACACGAGCTTGCTCATCCCCGCCCCCCCCCCCCCCCGGTGTAGGTACTGGGACAGGGGTGGGCGGGTGTGTCTAGATATGCCAGATGCTATGCCTCGCCACTCTCGTCACGCCCCTCCTTCCTGTCCTCTTCCTAGAGCCCAGGCTCCCCGGAGCCGGCAGAGTGACAGCTGACACACGAACACCCATGTTACCACTGCCCCACTTCAGGTCTGCCAGCGACTTCTCATTCCACGTGGAAGAGAATCCGAGAGTTTGACCGTGGCCTGGAGGCCGCGTGCTCTGGCCTCTGGGACGCCTCCCCCCTCACCTCCTGCTCTCTGCAGTCAGCTGCACTGCCCCCTTCTTGCTCACCCTCAAATCCACGGCGTTCCTTCCTGCCCCAAGGCCTTTGCCCTTGCTCCCTGTGAAGCACTCTCCCCCACCGCCTGGAGCTTCCCATAGCGGGCTCTTGCCCTGCGAACACGGCACCTCAGAGAGGCCTCCTCTAACCACCTATTTAAATAGCCCTCCTGTCCCCCCATCGCCCTCAGTCCCCACCCTTGCTTCGTTGTCTACAGCAAGGTCGCCGTTGGCACTCGCACAATTGTTTGTCTGCCTCCTCACAGACCGCCTCCTCCGACCAGAATGTCAGCTCTGCGGGCCAGGGACCTGCTCTCCTGGTTCCAGGGCGGGCGTGTCCCCTGACTCAGCCCAGCGCCCGGCACGTAACGAACGCTGCAGAAACGCTGACTGTGTACAAATGAATCTGGGCCTTGAGGAGAGGTGGCCCAGGAGCTGGGCCATGGGGGTGGCGCACCCACCTGCAGGCGCTCGGGTGCAGGAGGACCAGACCTCGGGGCTCAGGCGGCCGAGTGAGCGTCCCGGTAAAGGTGTGCGTGTTAGTCACCAGCGGTGGGTGCTCGCCTCGGCCCTCCTTCCAATGCCTGTTTCCGCTGGGAATCCAGCGGACTCCTTTCCCTGCCTTTCCCAGGTGCCCGCTCACGTGGACCTGTTCTCTCGCCCTCTTGGCGTTGCGATGCCTGTCACGGAGGTCGGTGTGCACCAACGCTCCGTGTGCAGTTGACAAAGCCAGATCCTAACCCGCCTGCGGATACTCAGAGAGCGTTTTCCTCGCTTATCATCAAAAGTGCGAGGTACTTTCTCTTTTTTTTGGCTCTTTATGAGCCCAGAACAGTTACTATTCCAATGAATTTGGCATTAGAAATCTTATTAAGTGATACAATATATTTATATAATTCCTTTGTCGAACAGCTCTCAAACCATGTCAATGGGAGGGTCCAAGGGAAATAAGCGGCCACTTAGATACCTCAGCCATGTTCTTTCTGCCTTTAAAATTCATGTCCGTCCGCAAAATCAGGAACTTCTCCAACGTGCCATTCCCCAGCACCAGACTCTTAATGAGACGAACGCCATTACTGCCAGGCTGAGGAATCAAATGAGCGTTTCCACGCGAACTGAAAGCGTCAACCTGTTGTTAATAGCTTCCCTGAGGTTCCGTTATGAAACCATCAGTGTTTTGTCATCGTCCATGAATACCACTCCAGTCTGGAAACGAGCATGCTCCCCAGGTGGCAGTGTCCGAGGGCGGCCTGGACTCCCGCCAGCGCCCTCCCCTCGCTCCCACCATGACAATACAGGACAGTCGTTAATTGGTCAGAACAATCTCACATTTTAGTGAAACTCACCGAACCCGGGTCAGCCGGAAGATGAAGCTGGTCGCAAATTTACTCAAACCAGACAACTGACAACGTTAAAAATATGCTGGCCAGTGAACTTCTTAAAGGCAGAGAGTCTGATGCGCCTGCCTTTCTCTCCTGAGTGGCATCCCAAGTGCCTCAGTTTTCTCATCTGTGAAGTGGCCACAGTCCTAGTACCTGACACCTCACGGGCCTGCTGCGAGGGCTGAAGGCTCGGGAAGCAGTCAACCAAGGGCCTCGTGTGCAGTGGACACGCCGCAGGTGTAACCTGTCGTTAGGCTTAAAAGGCCCCCCCGTAATTACTACTTGATGGTGACGAAATGCAATTTGCTTCCTTTCAACTCCTCAAAACATCCTTCCAAGAAGAGATCCTGTTCGGCCTCGTTCAAAGAATGCATGACTCATTTATAATTCACAGCGCCTTCCGCACACCAACAGTTACCGTGCTGACGTCCTTCTAAGAGCTGATTTCTTAATTAAACCTAACATTCCCCTTACACTGTTGTTTGTCCTCTGAATTTTCTTAGGGAAGCTTTTAAGCGATGCCTACCCGTGCACGTTCGCCCACACTTTAAATCAGGGGCGTCTGAAAGAGCGGCGTGTCGCTGTGTTTTGAATCAGCACGACAGCATACGGAACGGTTACTATGAATAGCGCACGCTCGTTTTTGAGATGGACCCTCTTACGGTCTCGGTTCCAAGCGGGCCGCCTGCCTCCCCTAGCCGCCCCCGCTGCCGTAAGCTCCCTGGTTAACGTTATTTCCATCTTGGAACGGAGTCTTTGGATTCATCACACAGACCTGTAGTTTCCACTTCGGTTTGCATCACTTGTTTATTTAGAAAGTGCCCACGGTTTTGCTTTCCAGCTGGGGCATTTCATTGTTTTGGTGACTTGTCTCTTGGCTCCGGAGAGGTGACAGCGACAGCAAGACGAGAAGTAAACAGAGCTCTCAGGGGCTGAGCTGCCCGGACATACCTGGGCTGCCTCAGCCCTGCGCGGGGCTGGAGAGAGAGACTGACGGACGCCCACACGCCCCACGTGGGGAGCCTCCCTCGCCCCTCCCGCTGCAAGCCGGGCCGCCGGTGCCCATAAGGTGCCCCTAGCTCATTGCCTTTCAAGGTCCTCAGAGCAACAGGAGGCTGGGAAGTCCACTTCAGATGCAGAGTCCTTGGCCTCCTTGGAACTCCATTCTCGTATGAGGTGGCCACAGGGGGATGGTCCTGCTGCCCGGCCTCAGCCCAGCCCCCTTCTCTTCCCACCAGGCTCGGCTCCAGGAGACGTCTCACTCTCAGGCCCGTGGACACCCAGCCCTGTGTCCACACTCTCAGACGCCCTGCAAATAGTTGCCCCTCGGCCACTCCATGAACTGGCAACATGGTCCTCCTGGGGAGGACAGACCTACGTGGCCCGGGGTATCTGGGGAATGTTCTAGAAGGTGGGATGTGGGTGTCTACTGTGGCAGTGCTGCACTGGGGCTGGAATTCCTCTTGCCTGGATTGAAAGGTGCTCTCATCAGGCGCCATCATTGTTCCTGCTGACGATGCAGCCCCGGACCCCAAACTGGGTGTTAGAGAAAGGAGCTCGGTCACACGTAAGAGTGGACGGGTCCAAGTTTTTGTCTGGAACACCCCTCTGGCAAGACCTGACTTTCCCTCCCATCTACTTTGTGTGGCCCTCAAAAGGAAGACAGCTCTGCAAAGGCCGCCCCTCCCACCGTCTGCCATCCCTGTGCGTGCCTGAAACGTTTGGATAAACCAGCAGCTGCCCCATCCAAGGGCCACGGAGGCTTCGGAAGTCCCAGAAGTAGCAGGTTTTTGTCTGAAAGAGGCTGCGTTGGTTGTGTCTGCACCACACAGGTGCTGACCACCCAGCCGTCCCAGAAGAGGCCGGAGCTCTCGAGTCATTTGCATGGTGTTGTGACAAGTAACAACCCAGAGAGACGACGCCTTGGTCTTCTCTATCTGCAAAGTCCCACTCTGGGACCTAGGAAGCGATTCCCTGGGCTCTGTGTGGCGGTCCTGCAGACCCTGGCCTTGCCCGTGGCCAGAGCGTGTCCTCTGCACCGCTGTGTTGATAGCTGCAGAGTTTACTACGTGTTGAACTGTTTGTTGGCTTCATGCAGCCCCGGAATTAAGGCAGAGAAGATGGAGACACAGATTTCTTGGGTCTCCAATGAAAAAGCTGGAGATCACTGTCTCGGCTTTGCGATGGCGGAAGCTGGGAGTAGGGGAAAGAGCGTGGACGGTGACACACGGCCAGTCTCGGTGCTGGACCCCTGGCCGCCCTTCACTGCACAGGCACTTCCTGAAGGCGCCGATGCCCTGGGCCCCCTGGACGCCACCCGCGTGAGTGGCCCGCCTTGGGTAGGGGGTGGTCTGTTGACTCCCCTCAGCCCCGCCGCCCCCTGCTGTGCACAGTCAACCACACACACACTGCCCAGGGATAGCGGGGCATTCTAAAAGTGGAAACGGCACGACCGGTGCTTAGGTGGTCGAATGAGTCCCGAAGAGCCTGTGCCCTGGGCCCAGCGCTGTGCTCCTGTTCCGGTCCCTTTGTGTGGCCCTCGAGTGGGGACCTGCCCAGCTGGCGGGGTCCCCGGAGAGCCCACGGCTGCCCCAGAGAGGGTTCTCTGTGGTCAGCAACCACGGCACAGAGGATCCCAGCAAGTTTAGCCCCTTCAGTCAAAGAAATGGATCATCTCTCTCCTGAAGTGCCATTAAATATCAGGGGGAAAGTTACCAAATTTAACTTTAAAATATAATTGTCAGAAAATGACTAAAGTGTACCCCCCCAGACTTCTAGAGGGTTCCAGATGCATCTGGAGGTCAGTGATGACCCTTTCCAAGTTCTCTCCCCTCTCACCAAACCCATCTGCCCTCACGGAGTTGAGAGAACAGGCATTTCTCATGGAGAGTAATTAGGCAGCCCGTGTCGTGACATGAAGTCAGAGGAAATTCTGGGCGAGGCCCCGTCTTTCCTGGGAAGGTGAAGAGACCACTTTCCACCTCTCACTTCTCTCTCCAAGTGCACAAACAAGGGGCCTCCCGGCCCAGCGGCTGCTTTCTGTCTCGGAAGGGCTGCGGCGCCAGCTCTGAGCCGTCTACCTAGTTAATGTCTGTGATGATCCCCTCCTGGGGCTGTGCCCCTCCCACGGGGTTATTAGAGGGCAGACCGCAGCGGGGAAGGTGGTGCTGACGGGCTCTCCCAAAGACCGTCCCTCAGATTATTGGAGCAACCCTAAAATACTGCTCTTCAAAACGTAGTAATAAAAAACCCAGCCGAGGACTCTGTATGATTGGTCTATTTTTAGGATGGAAGGCTGACTTGTGAGGAAAAAACAACCCCCAAGGAAGCACACTTTAAGTTCCAGTAGATAAAGAAATTTAGGCCTCTTCTATTTTTTTCCTTCAATCTCTCCCCGCCAAAACTGGCCCCCCTAATTCCATGAGGAATCTAAAAAATCAAAGAAATTGTGATCGACAGCTCTGAGCTCAGGAGGCTCAGCGAACCCGGCGTGGGCCTGGTGGGGGCGGTTTGGGCTCAGATCTGAACTTCTGCATTTAAGGAAAAAACGAAGGGGTTGCAGAATTCGGATTCTGTAGGAATGGCTGGAACACGAAAATGTCACTTCTTTCAGAATTTGTCCAGCGCTGCACAGCGGTCGAAAGGTTCCTGAAAGTCCAGGCTCCTAAAACTGTGCTGCGCACACTGGGAGTGGTGCGGACGGGTGGAAGAGGCAGATGGCGGTTTGGGCCCTGAGGTGTCAGGCCCGCTCCCAGCTTCCCCTGACAGTGTTCGCTGGGAGAGCCAGTGCCTCGGCTGCCCGTGTCTTCCCACAGGGAGGGAACCGCATGCACGCTGGCTAAACGGTCCCCTGCGCAGGCGTGGAAGAAGGGTCCACTCAGATGCAGAGTGGGAGGGCTGGTTCCCGCCAGAATCTGAGAAACTCAGAAGATGACAAGAAGACACTCCAGATGGGAGAGGGAAGGGTGGAGAGGGGAGGGGGCGGGTGAGCCAGGGCCCCCACTATACTGCAGCAGGTCTGCACCCCACCTGACCAGGTGTCTAGTCTTACTCCTCTCTCTACTGCTCCACTCCAGGCTCCGCCCTTGACTCCCCCACCAGGCAGAGCCCCCTTCGCACCTCCTATTCTCACCCCACTATCAGCACAAGAACCCCAAGACCAGGAAGCAGCAGGCTGGTTAACTATTAACCCCAGAAGGCTGACCACAAGCCTGGCCTTGACCACAGATCACCCTGCACCTCGTCCTTTCACTCAGAAAGTGTCTCCTCCTCCAAGCCTAACCCCCCGCCCCCATTCCAGTCCATCCGTGGCTAAGCCCATGGCTTTAGAGCCTGCGCTGTGAGATGCGAATCCCCCAGGAGAAAAGTTGCTGGAAAGCAGAGGGAAGGTCTTTGTCGTACCGAGCAGGGGCGAGGCTGCAAAGCCCCCAGGGTCCCGGGTTTGCGGGCTAGGTTTGCAGGTCAGCCCGGCTGCCTGTAGCCCCAGGCTTGGGGCAAGGTGCTGCGCCTGCGACCCCCAGCGGGCGCCGCGGGAACTGCAGGTCCCTGCGGTCCCAGCTGCCTCCCCCACCACTAGGGGCTGATCAGCAGACAATTAAGAACAATGCCTGGCGCCTAGTCAATGCCGGTGTAAGGTTGCTACCATTCCTCTGCCAGGAAGGAATGAAGCCACTTTTAGCAAAAGAAGAAACCAGAATGGTAGTGGAACCTGTAGTGCGGACGAAGATGGTAACATCTACTATTTCAGCGGCGCTTTAAATTTCCTCAAGCGTCCACGTGCTGTTGGGCAGCCTGTGGCAGCGTCCAGAGTCGGCGGCGCTGCTACCAGGCAGTGTCGGGGGGTCCCGGGTTCAACATTACTTAGAATCACCCATGTATTCCCGGAGCTGCCCTTGACCTTTCCGATACTTCAGTCCCTGAAACCTGCAAGTGTAGCTGTCCGCAAAACCTCTCCTGTGGTCCTATGGGTCTCAGAGCCCTCCTCTCCGCCTCCAAAAAGCACACCATGGAATGTTTTTTTGCTGGTAACGTCCGCGACCCGCGGAGCAGGCAAAGGCCGGGGGAGGCTTCGGAGAAGGCCAGGGTGGTGTGCGGGTCCCCCGCCCTCCCTGACGATGCTGCTTCAAGCCAGGCGCTAATGGAACACCTGAGTCCACCGGCTGTCCAGCTGCCCACCAGCTCTTGGCACTGCGCCCTGGCTGAGGTGACACAGGAAGGTGTGTGACAGGAAGGTGGCACTGGGGTCTGCGTCCCCACGCCTGAGGCTACCTTACAGTGGTGGCTACCTCCCTGCAGAGGGGCAAGAGCGTCACAGCACCAGCGACAGAAAACCAGGTCGCTGTGGAGGAGCATTTGTTGTTTATGTTTGCGTCCCCATGTCAGGTGTCCATATGGCTGTGTCCACTTGCCACCTCCTCAGAGGGATTTCCCCTCAGCACCCTAGGCCAACAGCCCAGTTCCACCTCCTCTATTCGGGCATTATTCTAGGCAGCGGGGACAACCAGGGTGAGGGAGGGACCAAACGACATTCAGAGCCAAGGAGGGAAGGGGACCGGTGGGTGATGAGGGGTGAGCATGAGCAAGGACCAGAACAGGGAGGGTTCTGTCAGCCGTCGAAGGGATGTGACTTAAGTGCTGAGCCTGAGAAGGATGAATATGATCTGACATTTTAAAAAGATCACTGCGGCGGCCACTTGGAGAACCGATGTGGGGAGGATGGGCCTCACAGAGAAGCAGGAGACTGCTCAGGAGCCACCAGAGGTGACAATGTGGCTTGGAGTCAGCCAGTTGCAGTGGAGGGGGAGAGAGGAGGTCGTATTTGGGGTATGTATCGGAGAGTGGAATGGACAGGAGTTGCTGATAGAGTTGGATGTGATGTGTAAGGGCAAGAAAAGAAAGGGGTGTGGGACGAACTCAGAGGGTCTGGAGGTTTTGCTAGAAATAAATGATAGAGCTTTATTCAAGGGTCTTAAGAATTTGCAAACTGGGAACACGGCAAAGCAGAACCCCAGAAGTGTGGCAAAGGAGAAAGAAAAGTTCAAGGCCCTTATGGTAAAAAGAACGTTCTTGAGAATGACCAGTCCTGCACTGGCAGCCCCAGGGCTGGTCCGGCACGTTTATCAGTCAGAGGTCAGGCAGTCAGGAGGTGGACACCAGGATGTGTGGTCGCATCCAGTGGTCTAGATAACGGATGTCAGGCGGATGTCCACTCGAGCCCTTTGGGGGACTCGGAGGGTTATCTGGAGGTCCAGATGCATACCCAGGTATTGACACAGGGCTGGAACCTTCACAACAACGTTACGTTCCCAGGCTCGTCAGAACAAGAACGTTAGCAGCCTGGCCACGGCGACTCCATTTTATATGTTCCTTGTCTCCACTCTCTCCTTAGGATCACTCTTCGCATTTGTCCTGAGCAGCAGGAGGAATGACAACAGCGGATATTCACTGCTGGCCGGGCGCTGTTTTAAATCCTTGACATATTTTAGAGCTGCTTAAATTTCACAACACTTTTATGAATGGGGTGTTGTTATTGTCCCCATTTTATAGAGGAGGAAACTGAGGCACAGAATTCATCACTTTGCACAAAGCCACACAGCTAGCAAGTGGAAAAGCTGGGATTTGCACTCAGTGCGCAGGCCTCCCTGTTAATGAAAACAAACATCATTCACTGCAAACGGGAATGCTGGGGGAGGATGGGGCTTTGGGAGGGGGTGAATGGAGAGTTCTGGTTTGGCTGTGTGTGGTGAGATGCCTTTTAACCACCTAAGTGAGGGGATGGCTCTGGCTGTGGGCGCCAGGGAGGGAGCCTTGGGGGCTGGACGGTCACCATCACAAGGGATGAGGGGGCAGCAGAAGGCTGGAAGGTGGGATTAAATGCCTGCCTCGGACGGAAGGGGATGGAAATTGGTCCTCCAGTGCATCCCGTCAGGCCTTGGGAGCCTCAGGAAAGTGTGGGGCAATACTGTCATGGAGCAGCGCTTGTTTTCATCAAAGGGTCCCTGGAGCCCTGACCTTGCTCCAGAAGAATGACGCGTGCACACACGCAACATTTCCCACACAATCTCAGGGTGCTCCTGGGCCTCAGGAGACGTCATGGGCCATTCTGGTGTCCCTGTCAAGCTCCTCAACGTCAGCGACAACCAGATGTCTCCACATCCCTGAGGTCAGCCCAGACCTCCGACAAAGCTCCCCTGGGTCCCAGCACTGCCCCTGTCGGCATGAGGTGGGAACTACACCATTAACGCAGCACACTCTGCAAGGTGAGGGATGAGTCATCCGGGACTGTCTGTGCAGAGCACAGCTCCCCACTCATCTCCCCCCCCACCCCCCACCCCCTCCCCGCAGGTGCTGCGTCCGGGAATGTTTGCTTTGGACTGGGCCCGTGTGGAGTAGGAGGCGTGTCCACACCAAGGCTTGTCCTTTTATTCATCTCCAGGTGATGTCTTTAATCTAGATGGTTTCTACATTTAAAGGCAAGACTGGCTCCTTCTACTGTTTCCAATCAAGGAACTGGCCTTTTAGGCCTACAATGGGCATTTGTTCCTGTGGCTTTCTTTGTTGTGGCTGCCCGGTTCCTAGCACCTTGCTCTTCCGGGGAATTCCCCCACCTGAGTTTTGAGTTTTGGCAGTGGGTGGGGGTGCTGAAGGCACCTGGTGCTCCCACTTCTCCCCACCCCTTCAGAGCCTTCAGGCTTCCTCTCCTGGCCCGGCCCCTGGGGGGTCTCTGGCCTGTGAGCGAAAACGTGCAGGGCCGGAAGAGAACTTACTTTTGGCCTAGTGTTCTAGAGGCCAGGTGCTTGGTTGAAAGGTTACAGACCCCTGCGTGTTGTCACCTGGCAGCAGGGAACTGATACTAGGACCTCTGGGGCCAGGGCCAGAGGGGAGAAGGGCCCAGGAAGGCTGGGTCCCACCTGGAGGGCTGCCTGAGAAGGGAAGCTCTGGAAAGAGGCCAAGCCAGAAGGCCACCCAGAGCTGGGAAGCCATGAGCAACGCTGAGTAGGTCAGTGGTCAGAGCAGAGAAGCTCAGGAGGGGCCAAAGCAAAGAGAAGGCCCAAGGGTGGGGTTCCCCCACACCGGGAGCAGGAGGAGACAGAGCAGAAGGATGGGATGGTCGAAGGTCAGCTTAGTCACATACCCTGGGGTCGGGGTTGGGGGCTGGAGGTAGAAGCCTTCCCTCTAGGCCAAGATGGGCCCAAAAGAGACAGCCTTCTGCTGGACCGGCATGGAGGCCAAGCAGCACCCACGGCAGCCAGGGAGATGTCCATCCCACCTCAGCTCGGCGGGCGGGGGCAGGAGGGGGCCTTGCTCTGTGCCACAGCTCCTACCGGAGAATGGAATTTCAGAAGTCTGAATCACATTTTCCCATCCTGTGTCATGAGTGCTTAGAAACTGCCCTTCCCCCGCCCCTACCCACCGGGGATCGGTGACTCCTGACACATTTACTTTAAATCGCTCCGTTCCCTGTCAATTAGTCAGTTCAACTTTCCACTGTGGCACTGATGAAAGTCACTATTCAGAGCTGCACCCAGATCCCGAGGGGAGGGACTCGGTTTCTGTGGAGATGGACCCGGGCTTGGCACTGCTGGGGTTGACTCACAGCCTGGCACTTGGCAGGAGGCCCGTCCCCCTGCCACCGGCTGCGTCCAGACCGCGGCTTCTGCTGACCAGCTGCTCACTGGTGGCACTTGATCTGTGCTGCAGAAAAACCTGCCACCCGGGGAGCCCACACGGCTGAGCCCACAGGAGCCAACCTCCGGCCTATTAGGACCTTAGCCACACCCCAGAGACCTGCAGAGAAGTGACTCGGGTTGGACACAGTGGCTCCAAATGACCTCAAGTGACTCAGCAAACAGAAGAAAGTTGACACCCAAAATCTCACCTGTCAACTCAGTTTGTCATTTACCTGGCAGTGGCTGCCACCATTTCTCAGCATGTTCACAACGCTATATTTAAATGCGAGCAGACCAGCTGAACTCCCGACTCTTCCTGCCTAACACCACGAGTCTCACTCTGACTTCCTGGGGGTCGACCCCCACCCTGGGAACCCTGGCACCCACTGAAGCCCCAGGCCTCTGGAAGGACGGCGGTTTCATTGGTTGGGGGTGGGCCCCGCCCGAGTTTCCAGAGCTCCCCAGGTGGTTCCAATGTGCAGCCAGGGCGAGGCCAACGGCTCTCACACTCAATTCTGTTAGAGAGAAGGATGCTGACTAGATACACTATTTCCACCCCCACCTTGGAGGTGAGCAAACACCTCCGCAGCCTGACTCAGCCTTCGGTCAGCAGACTTGGGGGACCTGAGCTGCTGCACATCTGACCAGCTCCTCAGTGATGCTGGTCCAGGGGCCACATTGAGTGGCCAGGCTTTACAAGCAATAAGCAAGTGGGGTGTTGACATTAAATGCTAAAGGAGCCCAGGGCGGGGTGAGTGAGCCTTCATAGAGGAGGTGGCTTTTTTTGCTGGGACAGTGGCAGGGAAATTAAAACAAAACAAAACAACAACAACAAAAAACAGCCCAGAAGCCAGAGTGACAGTAGTGGCACCTTCACTTTTAAAGTAAACTTTAAAAAAATTATTACGATATACATAGAGCAGAGGGCACACATCATACGTATACAGACGGACCAATTTTTTGAGGTATAATTCATTGTAAAATAACCATGCAGTTCACCTTTTAAAATGTACAATTCAGTTTTAGTTTGGCCACAGAGCTGTACAGCCATCCGCCAGTCTCATTCCAGAACACTGTCATCACCCCCAAAGAAATCCCACGCCCATTAGCTGTCACCCCCCTTGCCCCCTCCCCCAGCCTCCAGCAATCATTCTTTTCTATCTCTGTGGATTTGCCTATTTTGGAGTTTTCATAGAAACGAAATCCTACGATACGTAGCCTTTCCTGACCGGCATAATGTTTCCCGAGGTCACCCACGTTGCAGCCTGCGTCAGCACTGCACCCCTTTCTATGGCGGAATGATACTTCTTTGTAGGGACAGACCGCCTTGTGCTCATCTCCTCCCCACCCGCTGGCGGACGTTGGGGTCGTTTCCACCTCTCTGGCTCTCGAGACTGATGCAGGTATGAACGTGCATGTACACGTGTTTGTGCAGACACGCGCTTTAGCCCTTTTGCAGACATCCCTAGGAGGAACAGGACCTTGTCAGAGAACTCTCCCCTGCCATCCCCCCACCCTAAAGGCGGCCATTAGTTCGACTTCCGTCACCACGGAGGCTGGGACTTTTGAGCGGGAGGACGGGAGGTCAGAATGGCGTTAGCAAAGGCGCGGTGACCCAGGCCGGGCCATCCCAGCGGGAAAGGCCTCTGCGTGGACAGGCGCCCAGATTTCCCGTTCCCACACCAAGGCCTGGGGGACAATCCGCCCCTTTCGGAGAAATAACAAGCTGGTGGACTTGTCAACTGAGTCCCCCCGGGAGGCCGAGGACGTGCCCATGGCTCACCCGAGGGACCACTTGGACTTCGGCTCATCCAAGTGCCGCCGTTAGGCCCACTCGGGATTGCAGTGAAGGGGTCTGCCTTGTTAAGGACCCCATCACAAGTGTCCCACCCATGTCACACTGTTTCCCCTGCCCCTTTAGTCTGCACTCGCCTCCCGCGGGCGGGCACTGGAGGAGGGAGCACCCCCAGACATCAAGCCGCCCCCGGCAGCAGCACGTTCTGATGGGGCAGCAGGTCGGGCAACAGCCAAGAGCTGGAACTGCGCATGCGCGGGGGCCGCGCCGCGCACGCGTCCTGTGGAGCCCCACGTGGCAGGGCTACAGGGCAGGCTCAGCGAGGGCGGGCTCAGCCAGGCCGGGCTCCCAGGTGGCGGCCGTTGCAGAGTCAGGCCTGCAGGTGCCACAGCGAGTCCCCCCGCACCTGGAGGCCCTTTCTCCGGCCCTAGCGGTTCTCCACCAGCCAGCCCTCCAGAGCATCCTTTTCCCCTGAAGTCCCCTTCTCCCTCTGGCCTCGTCCACACAGAATTACACACACGAAGTCGCTGTCACACTCAAAACTGCCCACAGATAGGACCTGCAAGTCCTTGACTTGCCAATGACCCCAAAAATCCCTCCCGCCAGCTCCTCTAAGAGACTGCATGACAGCCCCCTGGCGGGGCTCAGGCTTCCCCCCACCCCACTCCCAACCCCCGACACGAACAGCCTGAAATTGTCATGTTTCTCCAGCCCACCTTCTGGGAATTGTTCAATTAGAGATGACTTTGGGTACTCTTTAAAGGATGCAGCATTTCGTGGGGCGTGGGGGGGCAGTCTGTCACGTATCAGGGCGCATTAGGGTAATGGGTCGATGTCCTACCAACACGGAGCTGAGAAGGGCAAGTGCAGGCATGGGCGTGTGGCCGGGAGTGGAGAAGAGAAAGCCCGTTTCGTGGTAGCCACGCGGGCAGGGCAGGCTGTCCTGCGCTGCCGGAGTTCTGGGCATGCCCCGAGTCTCTGGAAAGAGGAGTTCCAACCAGGGTCCGGAAACGGCAATGGGAGGATGCCAAAGACAGCCCTGGAGGTTCAGTATTTTATATACAGAGGGCAGGGGTTGGAATCCAACTTCCCTTCTTCTTCCCCAGGGTCTCATTACTCCTCCTTTCTCCTCCTCCTTCTGTTCCCACACGTTCTCGCCTCTTCTCTACACAGTCCTTTCCCTGTGTCTCTTCTCTGACCCCAGAGCAGAAAATGGTCTCAGTTCATTTTTCTCTTATTAAAGAGTTAAAAGGTTTCTGGGGCCTAGCCTCCAAATCTGTGGTTGTAGCATCACTTTATGGGAAAATGCACAGGCTAGCCCTGGGCCTGGTCACAGCGGGTGCTCCACAAATGCTGGTTAAGTAGACAAAGGAGCGAATGAAAGTCACATCATTGTGAGTTCCAAATATTGGATTTGGGGGTATCCTTTTGGAACGGATCACTATGTGGGAGACTACTGGCTTTCCTGTGGGCATAAATCAGGGGTGTCCTGAGCTCCCACACTATTCCAAAGATGGACCCAGGGTGGGACCCAGGGTGTAGGCTCCAGTCTCCTCTGATATCCTTTCTTGGGTGGATTTTTTTTTTTTTTTTTTTTTAGCTTTTCCTTCTGGAGAGGTCAATGGGCAGAGAATGATGGGGGCCCAGCGCCCTCTGCTGGTATCTTTTTATAAGTGGCTTTTGCACTTGGGTGAGGCTGGGAATGAGGATTTCTGGTTTCATTCCAGGTCCATTCCTCATAAATGTCAAGTGGGAAAATAGCTCCTGGTGATAAAAAATGGGTGTCGGAGTGGGCTCCCAGGCATTAATAACTGACTTGAAAGTAGGTTTTGTTATGTGTTTTAACACCCCCCCCCCATCCAAGTACTTAAGTGTCAAGTAGAAAAAGCTTTTACTGCAGGCCCAGTGCTGCATCTCCGGGGCCAGTGGGTCTTCTCAGATGCTTTGGAGAGGGATGGGTCTGGTTTTGCCCAAGCGAACCGAGAGACTTTCCTCTGAGAAAGAGAAGCAACCCTGTCCACAAAGGCCTGTTCCCTGGGCAGAGGCTGGCGCTGAGCTTTCACTAATCAACGGGACTCTCTGGTCCCCCCGGAGGCCCGTGGGGCAGCTGATTTGGGAAGCCAGGGGCCAGACCCTCTTCAGCATCCCTCCAGCACAGCCACAGCAGGTACAGAAGAGCTCCTGGGGGTGGGGAGAGTGGGCAGGGGAACAAGCCGTATGGGATACGGAACCCAAGGCCAAACTGACCCAGCTGTGGGCAGCCCCTTGTTCCATGTGAGACCCCTCACCCTCCACCTACATAGCCTAGGGCACTGCTTCTCAGACCTCGATGGGTGCCAGGGTCACCCGGAGTCTTGCTAAAATGCCAACCGTGGTTCAGCAAGTTTGGGATACAGCCTGAGACTCTGCATTTCTAACAAGCTCCCAGATAATGCTGATGCTGCCGGTCTGGGCAACCACATCGTGAGAAGCAAGAGTGTCGAGGAAATAGGTTCTGAAGTCAGAATGCTGAGGTTCAAGTTCCAACTCTGCCACTCGTTCTGTGACCTTGGACAGATGACTCGTTACCTCCCGTCTCCCAGCCCATTTCCTCCTATTTGAGATAGGGAGGAGGGCAGTTGGAATGAGTTCATAGAATAACAGACAGAAAGACTTCACAGGTTGCTGTAAGAATAAAACGAAACAACACAGGCGAAGCTCTCAGCACGGAGCGTGCACTGCCCATCATGTGGTGAGTATCTGTGTGTGCGTGTGTCCTTTCAGGAAGTGTCCGTCTGCCCCTGCTACGCACCCGGCACTGCCCTAGGCCCCGAAACAGAGCAGTGACAGAAACAAAACATTGTCCCCAAGGAGCTCATATCCCAGCAGAAACAGACGACAAGTAAAATGTATAGTGTGTAAATTGGCGATAAGAGTGCCGGAGGGAAAAATAAGGCAGAGGAAAGATGAGAAGGAATGCCAGGGTGGGGGTATTGTTATGTGTATAAAACACTAGGGAAAGTCCCCGAGGGGGTAATTTTGAGGTGAGGGAGCTGGCCACGTGCAGAGCTGAGGGAGGGAACGTGGTAAGTGCAAAGGCCCTGGGGCACAGCGTGTACCTGGTCAGTGTGAAGGCGAGCAGAGAACCAGTGCAGCTGAAGCCCAGAGAGTGGGGGGCAGGGAGAATAGTGTGTGTGCTGGGGGTGGGTGGCAGGGGCAGGGTAGCTCCTGGAGGGCCTTGCAACCCACAGATTTTGTATTTTGTTCTGACAGAAATGGGAAAACACTGGGAAGTTCCGCGTGAGACTGACATGACCTAACATTTTCATAGGAGAGCTTTGGCTTGTTGGGAACAGACTGTAGGGGACTCCTCACTCCAAGGCCATTGCAACAGCCCAGGAGAGGGCGCGGGCCGGCAGAGATGCTGGCGGAAGTGGTGGGAAGATACACATTGAATCTGTACCACTCATGGCTATAAACACACAGCCGTTTTCATTGTTTCCTATCGTCCTTCTGGTGGGGTTAATTCGCCCCTTCCTCCGGATTGGACGCAGCACTTCACTGGTCACTCCCAGGACACGGAAAGGTCGAAGGGGCTTTCCATCGGGAAATATTCCGGGAGATCTCAACTGACCGTGTCTCTGTTCTGAAGGGTCCTTCCTGGGCCACCCCTCTCTTCCTTTTAAAACAGCTTACTTGCCTTTTTTAAAAAAAAATTCATTTATTTTTAGACAGAGGGAAAGGGAGGGAGGGAGAAAGAGAGGGAGAGAAACATCAATGTGTGGTGGACTCTCACATGGCCCCCACTGGGGACCTGGCCCACAACCAAGGCATGTGCCCTGACTGGGAATCGAACTGGAGACCTTTTGATTAGCAGCCCACACTCAATCCACTGAGCTACACCAGCCAGGACCCTAATTGCTTTTTATGATACAAATAAGACATGTCCACTGTAGCAGCATTAGAAGTGATAGCCAAGCACCAAGAATGACAGAAAAAGCATTTAACCACCGCTATTACCCTTGTGTTTTCTCTGGGGCTTTGCAGTTCGCGCATGGCTCTCTGTGCGCACACCCGCACATTTCTACCCAAAGTCAGTTAGATTCTAACGCTGTTTTATAATTTGGTTTTTTCCTGTTTGACATTATATCGTCAACATCTCTTGATGGGGTTAAATATGGTTAGACAAGATACTACTCTTACTATCAGTCGAGCATTTCGTTTTAGGGGTGCGCCACTGACTTTTTTTTCCTGATTTTTCAGCATATATTACAAACGACGCAATGGCTAATGCCCTTGCGGTGAAGACCTGGCGGCATCTGCAGTCTCCCGCCCTCTTCAGGCATCTGTTGTGTCTCACAAAGGGCCTCGTCAAACACTGTACCAAGTGGGCTCATCCCAGAGCTGCCCATCACCCCACAGAGTCATAGCCCATCAAACAACAGAACAGAGCCCTGGCTGGTGTGGCTCAGTGGATTGAGTGTCAGCCTGCGAACCAAAGGGTTGCTGGTTCGATTCCCAGTCGGGGCACTTGCCTGGGTTGCAGGCCAGGTCCCCAGGACGGGACACGCGAGAGGCAACCACAAACTGATGTTTCTTTCTCTCTCTCCCTCCCTTCCCTTCCCCTCTGTCTAAAAATAAATAAATAAATAATCTTAAAAAAAACAACAACAGAACCCTCATTTGCCACCACTTTTAGAAGCTGATATCAATATTAAAAATTTCAAATGGACCGAGCCCCCCCACCCCCGGCTCATTCCATGCTGTCACCCGCTGAGGGCGCTTCTGCACCCTCTAGGTCCTCTGCTGTGACAACTGGGCGTTTGGGTTGGCTGTTCAGTCTCAGTCCTGGAGACGGAACTCACTTTGGTCGCATTTTAATACAAACAGAAGCTGCAAAGGTCACCTTGACCACACGTATAGGAGGGTAGATCGCCTTTGAAATACTGAAGCCACAGAATGGAAAGGCAATCAGCATGGCCCCCGCTTAGGAAGGTGGGTGGGAAGCTCCTGGTCATGGGGGGTGGGGGTTGTGATCGGACCTGTTGAGTCAGAGAGAGACTGGTCTGGGGTCCCCGCCAGGAGGGGTACCAGATGCCTGAGCCCATGCTCGCATACCATTGGGGGCTGCTGGTGGCCTGGGACTAGGGGGAAGGGAAGCCGCAGCAGGGACAAATGGATGACACAGCCTGGCCTCCTGCGGGGCCAGCCCTGCCCTCCGGATTATGGCCAAATGACTCACCCCCCCCCCCGCCCCCACCGTCCCTCCGGTGACTGCTGGGGTCAGGGCCTGGGCCACAGCACCTGTCACCCGTGGGCGTGCTGGGGAGAACCACCTGCCATGTGCGCTGTGGGAGTCAGGCGCTGAGGTTACGGGAGTGAGATGCTGTGTTATGAGGGACCCGTTCTGTCCCCTAGAACAGCCGACCTGGTCCCCGCCCATTTTCCTGTTGTTTGATTTTCTTCCTACACATCCTTCCTCCTGTCAGAGCAGCTATGGGTCGTTCGTTTATTTCTTAATTAAAGTAGAGCAACGTTCACCGCAGGGCACGCCTGGCTGTGGCCCGGGTACTGCCGCTGAATACTGGAGGCCTTTTAATCAAGGAAAGGCAATTCTGACCTCATCACCATCGTTGCCATGGCACTTCGAAACACCGAATTCCTCTGCATGTACTCTCATTTAGCCCTCACTGCCCAGGGTGAATTAGGGATTATTATCCCCAGATGGAAACCCTGAGTCTCAGAGAGGCGAAGTGATTTACTGCAGCCACACCCCTGACTTGCACCAGGCCCGGCTGACCCGAGTTCTGTGCCCCTGCCTCACCTCCCTCCCCTGGGCAGTGCCACCGGCCCCAGAGAGCCACAGAGCAAAGGGGGCAGAGAGCACAGGGCCCGGGGGCGGAACACCCGGCTCCGGTCCTGGCTTTGCCTCCGTTTGGCTGTGCGGCTGTGGGCACCTCGCTGCCCCTCTCTGGGCCACAGACTGTCATTGTAAGTGGCAGAGACTGGATCAGACAGTCTCCAAGATTCTTAGCTCAGGCTTGATTGGTGACGGCAGAAAGCCACTCTGCTCACACAGATTCGGGCGCTGCGTCCCAGAGTCCGGGGCTCTCACATGGCGAGGGCCGGGCTGGGGCCCGACCGACCACCCTCTGTCTGGGGCTTCATTCTCTGTCTCTGCCAACTGGTTTTCTCTTTCTGTACATCAGCTTTCTCTGCTTCTTGGCCAGTGGTGGCAGGTGCCTCTCTAGCTCCCAATCATGCGGCCCCAGTTTGGGGGCTCGGCTGAGTCTCACCAAACTCCCATTCCAGATTCCCAGGGAGAGAAACCCGACGGAGCGGCTCGGGCTGGACGTCCACCTCGGTCTGATCGTCTGGGTTCTTCAGCACAAAGAAGTGGGGGCCCGGGCTGGGGTGACACCACCCCCTGCCCTCCAGAGGCTCTGTGCACAGGACAGGGATGACACCTTTGCAAGAAGAGACAGGGCTGAGTAAAATTCCATTCCCCAGGAGGGGCCAGTGAGGCCTCCAGTAAAAGCACAGGCTCACTGGACTCTGCAGCGCCATCATCGGTGACACGTCTCTTCGATGGCTCTCGGGACCCTTCCTGGAAGCGCTGGGGACGGGAGAAGAAGAAGGGCGGTCCTTACAGGCAGAGACCGCACAGCGTTCATTCACGCCTGGCGCCTGTGCGGCTGCGTGGCTGACGTCCCGTTTCTGGCGTCGGTACCACGCAGGCACTCAAGTTGGACATTTTCTCCGTCCCTCTCAGGGCAACCGAGCTGCCAATTCCCATGCATCTTTATAACATTCGGGTGCCTGTCCCTGACCCCCAAGCTTCCACACACACCCTGACCCAGGGTCTCAGCATCCATCCCGAACCACTTGTAATAGCTTCTGACCCACTTCCCTCGACTCCTGCGGTTTCTCCCCACCCCCTCTCCGCCCCCTGCGAGCCCGTCAGGCACACCCCTACCAGGTGCTTGGTCTTTAACCACTTCTTTCCATTCCAACTCCCTCCCTTGCTCAAAAATCTTATCCAGCGCCTACTGCTCATGGGATCCCAACCAGACTCCTCAGCCTGCTACTCACGACCTTGCCCGTCAGGTCTGATTGCAGATTTCCGGTGCTTTCTCCCCCGTCCCCATCTGTAAACCTGCGTTCTTAGGTCCCAGACGTGCCCCTCACATCCCCACGCCCTTGCCTTTGCTCACCCCATTCTCTTACCTCCCTGATGCCCCCATCACCCAGGCTGGACCACCCTCTGCCTCTGCACAACTCTTCACGGGCTGGGCCACTTGGTCATTCAGAGAAGTTGCCCACCTCCTCACCAGGTGCCACCTGCATATGTCTGTCCTCCCCATGCAGATTGTCGGTTTCTAGAGGCAGGACTTGTGCTGTCTTCATCTTCATCCTCAGCGTGGAGGTCCGAGTCCTGGCCTTGGCGGGCACTCAAGAAACGTTTGTTGCCTGAACTTTTGCTGCCTTCCCTATTGGCCCTCCTGATCCCTCAGGACGTGTGGCCTTAGCGCTGTGGACATGCCTAAAAGCGTCCCAGGGTGTCTGTAGGGGACTCCTCCCACGTGGGTCCCTCCAGGACCAAGCAGGTGTTGATGAGTAGGGGATGCTCCCAAGTAAACTCCCCCGACCATCCGGATTTCCATGCCGGATGCTGTCTGCAAATGCGCACACCTGGCTGTGAGCTGTGTGCAAGCGGGCTCCTGGGATGAGGGACACCTGACGAGGGCAGCTCTGGAGACTTGGTGTCGTGGCCACCTTGTCCCCCGTGTGTTTCCAAACCTGAGTAGCTGCCAGTTTGAAGAACTAAGACACGGTCATCAGGGACCCAGAGCTGCCAGGACGCGCTGAGCTGCTGACTCTTCTTTGTGCAAATGACCCTGTGGTGCTTGTCATGCCCTAGGACTCGTGGCAGTGGTCTCGGCTGTCCCTGGCCCTGGACTCTTCCCAAGCTCCCCTGTGCCTCAGTTCCACACCATCCAACTCAGAGGCAACAGAAGGACAAGTGTGTGTGTGTTCAGGGGACAGGTCTGCCTGACCGTCAAACTGCTGTCGTCCTCGGGGATGGACCTTCGGGGAGCCACCGCCTGTCACTCCCGCTGATGCCGCACATGTGCCAGCTTCGCTGGTGAGCTTGTGCTTTTTCCTGTAGGTCTCAAGGTTGCCTCCCCTGGAATGGAATTATACTTAATCTTGTCTCTTCTGCCAAGATGCTATTCCCGTCCTGGGTACAGAGGCTCTTGGGGGGTGTCTTCCCAACCTGCACCCCCACTTCTTCGTGCCACAGAGCCCAGGCGATCAGACCAAGGTGGACAGCCGGCCCAGCCTGCCCAGTGAGATTTCCTTTCGGAATGCGTGTCTGAGGGAGAGCGGGACAGAAGCTACCACGCCTTTTCTGACCTAGTTTTGGGAGCCACACGCCATCACTCCTGCCGGATGCTGTTCATTAGAAGCAGGTCAGAATGTCTAACTCTCACTCAAGGGGAGCAGATTTAGGCTCCTCTTGAAAGAGCATCAAGTAGTTTGTGGGGCTATTGGAAAACACCACAGCATAGAACTGAGCGATGAGGTGTCCCCAAGTGTTGGGGGGGGTGTGGTGGTCAAGTGGCAGCATCTGGGGAGTCCCTTGCGATAGGCAGAATAAGAGCCCCTGAAGACGTCGTGTTTTAGAACCTGTAAATAAGTTATGTTACGCAGCAAAGGGAAAGACATTGGCTCAGCAACTGACCTTAACGCAAGGAGGGTACCCGGTACTGCCAGGCGGGCCTGATGCAACCGCAAGCAGTCTCAAATGTGGGCGCAGGCGGCCGGGGAAGACCGGTGTCAGAGATGCGGAACGAGCAAGGCTGGCCTGGCCATTGCTGGCTCTGAGGGCGGAAGGGGCCTGCGAAGGAGTGCAGGCAGCTTCCGGGAGCTGAAAAGGCAAGGAGACAGACTCTCCCCGAAGGCACGCAGGCCGCCGATGTCTGGGTTTCAGCCCAGAGAGACCCCTTCCAAGTCGTCTTCGGCCATCGGATGTGTGGCCCTCCGTGACAGCCGCAGGGAAATGACCCAGGCTACATCCACCCTCCTCTCTTTCCCGCTCCCACCCACCTCTGCTTTCGTCGCATGTTTATGGTCATCGCGATTATTTACTTATCGTCCACATTTTTAATGTACATGTTTATCATCTCCTTCGAAACTAGGAGCTCCTTGAGGGTGAGGCCTATGCTTTCTTTCGGTTTCTGTTTGTTTTTTACGTATATGTCTGCAGCGCCCAGTACAGCACCCATCACTACGTAGCCATGACATACTCGATCAGTTACTGATTACATTGTCTAGAAGTCGAAGCGGCCAGCTGGGCAAAGAGATGAAACAAGCAAGAGCTGGTGTGACATAAAGCACGAAATCCCGTGAATTCACCCTCCGTCGGGCCGGAGCCAAGAATCCCACCCACGGCGGGATGGCGCTCGGAAACCCTCTTTCCTCTGTATCTTTCTTGACTCTCACTTCGAGCTAGCAGCCAAGCCGCCTCTGCCCAGGATTTGGGGCAAGGACAGAGTGCCCCGTGGGAGGTCAAGGGCTCTCCCCAACCTCCGCAAAGGCCTTAGGCCTCTGAAGGGATGTGTATCCTTTGGGTGGGGGAGGAGGGAGGGAACCTGACGGAGGGTAAGGAGGGTGAATCCTCGGAGCCCAAGGGCACCCGTGAGCACCAGGTTCTGAGCCCTCCTGCAAGCTAGACCCTGGGTCTGTGGCTTCCCCACAGTGCCCCAAAGTCTCAGGTCTCCCCCACAACCCACATGATGTAGGAGCCAAGAACATGGAGGGAGGAGGGGGACAGGGCAGTGGGGGTGTCTCCTGTCACCACACAGAAAGGCGTCTGATATATTCAGGGCCTCCCCTCTCTTCTGACCTGGGGCCTTTGCAGAACAAGGTGGAGTTGAGAGAGAGAGAGAGAGTGTTTGGGGGGGAATGACCTTCAAGGACGACCAGGAAGAGGGGTTGGCATCTGAAATACGCTGATTTAGAACAAAAAAGTGACACCCTTTGCACACTCGAGGTTGGTGACACCCCCTTTGGAGTTCGATGGAGTTTTTAATCCAGGTGGAGGGAGGCCCGGGGCGGGGTGGGCTGGCAGGGGCACCAGCCGTTACCGTGCAGCTCGAGGAGTGGGGAGAGGACGACCCGGAGCTCCGGCGGGCGCGGCGGCGGAGCTAGGTGGGAAGCATGTCCTCCTCGGTCACGTAGAGGTTGAAGTACATGTACACCAGGAAGAAGCTCCAGATGCTGAGGGTGAGAAGGAGGCCCAGGCCTGGCCTGCAGGTGTCCGGCTAGAGCGGGAGAGAGGCAGACACCGGAGGCAAGGGCAGGTCAGCCGCTGGCAAGGCACCTGCCCCTCCACGGCAGCCTCCAGGCTGGGCTGCCCAGCCCTCTTCTCCTGGGGCTGAGCCTCCTCTGAGGCTGCGTGGAGGTGGTGGGGGCGGAGTCTGCAGGGGCACGGGCGAGGCCTGGTGCTAACGCAGCCTGAGCGCACTGCCTTTGGGTCGACAGGACACCCGACTGCGACAAGGCGCATCTCGTCTGGATCCACCTACCCCTGCTTGCAGCTGTTCTTTAGGGCACACAACAAGCATTTCTCTTGTAGAGGACAGAAACGGCACAAGAAAGATCATTTTTCCCTGGTCCAAGATGGCCAGACTGCTGGGCACCCCGTCAAGTTTTGCTACAGGAAAGGACAGAACAATACAGTGGCACTTGGGGCAGGCACATCCAGAGTTGAGTCCTGCTTGGCCACGACTTGGGGATGTCCCAGGCCTAGAGGGCAAGACCCCAGGGAGGGCTCAGGCTGCAGAGGCCCCCCGGGCCTGCAGAGGGTTGCAGCCGCTTCCCTTACATCTAGAGGTGCCGGAGTGAGCGGGGAGGCCGAGGGGAGGTGAGGGAGGAGCAAGAGCCCTGGGTGCAGCTCCCGAGCAGGGTGGGGCAGGCGTCACTCACACAGCAGGTCCCACATTGATGGAGGGAATCCAGCGGGTCTTTTTTGGGCTTCTGCAGTGCCATGTGCTTCTTGTGAACAGCCAGCGATGCTCCGTCAGCTCCCTCCAGTTTCCTGAGCCGGAGATGCGAGTCCATGTCAGGCTTTCCTATCAGCCTGAGGTCCTGAAGCTCCTTTGGTCCTCTTCTAAGCAGACTGGGCAGTCAGGGAGGGGCCGAGATGGGGAGACAATTTCCGACATGACAAGGAGGTCACGACAGCACAGGTGGCCGTGGACAGCCTTAACTCCAAGCCACTGGGGCCAGAGACAGCAAGACAGCTCCTTGAAGGGTCTGAGAGTCCTTGAACCCCAAGGAGACTTGGCTAAGTGAAGGGGAAGATTCTTTAGGGATGAGGAGAAGGTGCAGGTTATACTTACAGCTTGTTGTTTCTCTGTATATTTATTAAAACATCCATCTTCTCATCCATATCCTTCTGCATTTCCTTCGAGAGAGAATTCAAAGCCAGAAGCTGCATCTTGAAGGGCCTTTGGAGCCCCTTTTTCCTGCCACTCAGAGATGACACCTCAGTACCTTACTTCTGCAGAATGCTCACTGGCTTTGGGCACGGTGGCTTATGGGGTGCACCTGACATGGGCCGCCTTCCCCTTTCCATGATGGGGCTGAGCAACAGGTGGAGTCACTAGGGGCTTGTCCAAAGTCCCCCGGTGAGTCAGGGACCAGGAGGTGTTTCACCCGAACTCACTCACAGTCAGATGAAACCATTATCTATCTGCCTTGGTTCGAGGCCTATGCAACGACAGAACCAAGACAGGAAATCATGCGACACACTCCCCATCCCTGTAAAAGACACTTTGATGCCAACATTTTGACCCCTGCACCCACCCAGATCCCATGTATCTGTTCGCTCCATCTTTTACCCAGTTCGTGGCAGAAATGGTCAACGCAAAATAAAACTGGCAGTAGCTCAAATGGTCTCTCGTGTATTATTTACGAGAAGCTGAAAGAATACTAAAATCTTGGCAAAGTTTAGGCCTATAAATTTGACCTGGGAAAACTGGGTAGGAATAGTGGTTGCTAAAGAGATTCTAAGATGGCAGGTGCTATCATAGATAGTAATGGCCATAACAGGGTTGGATCAAATATTATAACATGTAAACTGAAAATGATTTGCTTCAAGGAAAATAACTGTAATAAAAAATAGAAGTTTGGAAACAGTTTACTGAACTGCGGTTAAAAACTTGATCAAAAAATTATACTGTCTGGGCGGAGATGATTTCAAAAAATACCTTCCTGAAAAGCAGTTTTAAATGTTAGTTTAAATTCTGAATAAAATATTTATATCCAGAAGTAGAGTCAAAATATGCTGGAAGTCAAAATTTCTCCCGAGTCCAAAAACCAGAGTCAAAACACCCCATATTCTTACAAGTCTGGCCGCCATCTCTAACTCCTCATGCCCCAAATTGACCCCTGGGTGTTCTCTCCTAAATTAGTTCTGTTTCCCGACGACCCTTGCCATTGTCGCCACTGTCTTCTAATCACACAGATGAAAGCTTTGGTGCCCTCACGGCTGCTGGCCTCTCTTTTATTCTCCATTGGTTGCCAGAACTCGGTTTTCCCTTCAATGCGCCTTTCTGACTCACCCTGTCCTTGGGTCCAGACACCTGGTCTGGTTTTCTCCACCTTGAGCTGGATGCGGCTGCCTGTCTGATATTTTTGCTCCAGACCACCCCCACCTGCTCCCCGGGGCGCCAAGGCCACCTAGCAAGCAGCTGCCGGGCAGCTCTCTGAAATGCTGCTCCTGGCATGTTCTTTGATTAAGAATCTCCGGAGGCCCCTGGCTGCTTACACAGCCAAGTCCCGGCCCGTCTGCCCGCCTTTCAACAGCCTCCCCGCCCCGCTGCCTCGGTGCCCCGTCCACTTCATTTCTCACAGCTTCCCCAAATGACCCCACTTTGAAGGCTGATCTCCCCACTGACGGAGATGCGCTTCACGTTCCCCCTGCCTCCACGCTGCGCGCAAGCTGTGCCCGCGCCCAAAATAGCCTCCTTCCTGCCTCTGCTGCCCAGTCCTACCCACCAGCAAACAAACACCCGGTGTTTGCATTGCGCTATGGAAATAGCACCTGCCCTTGCAGAAAATCTGGATGATACGGAGGAACACAAAAGGAAAATTATCATCACCTAGAAACAACAATAATCCTTTTGGTCTATTTCTTTCCAGCCCTTTTCTCTATGTGCATTTACCTATTTTTTCCCACTGAAGTGAGATCAGCTTGCATATGTTACTTGTATCTTGCTCTTTTTACTTCTCATTATAAGCATTCTTTTTAAACACTGTCTAATGGTTCCTGATTTTCATTATACGGATATATCATCATTTATTTGGCTTTTTCTCTAGTGTTAAAATTATGGTTATTTCCAAATTTTTGCTACTATGTGTATGTGGACATATATATATATATATCCATCCATCCATCCATGCTGACACTTCTGATCATTCTTAGAGGTTAAATTCTGAGAAGTGGAATTGATGAGTTAAGGGGGTTCAATACTTTTTTTAAAGATTTTATTTATTTATTTTTAGAGAGAGGGTAAGGGAGGGAGAAAGAGAGGGAGAGGAACATCAATGTGAGAGAGAAACATTGATCTGTTGCCTCTCATATACGCCCTGTCTGGGCCCCATCTTGGTCCCGGGACAGAAGCTGCAACTCAGGCACGTGCCCTGACCAGGAATCGAACCGGCAACGACCTTTTGCTTGGTGGGATGATGCCTAACCCACTGAGCCACGCTGGCCGGGGCTCCTTTTCAGTTTTTTACAAACTTGAACTCCGATCAGCAGCGCCGAGCGTTCCTATCTCATTCTGTAGTTGTCATAGGTTACAACTGCTTCTTTGAACGTGACACTTATCTAATTACTGTTTTGATTTGCATTCATTGGATTATTCATGAGGTAAACTCCTTTAATATTTATTGCTTTTTAGTTATACTCTCTTCGGTGGATTTTCAGTTCCTGTCCTTTCCCCATTTTTCTATTTGGTTCTCACTGATTTGTGTGAGCTCTACGCATTACAGATAAAAAATTTTGGGTCTATGTCTATCCTATTTGTGGAAAAATTGTTTCTCCAAAACTGTTTTTTGCTTTTTAATTGTTTATGGGGCTGTTCTAATTTCAATTTTTTAAATTGTGAAATATACCAGTATTTCCTTTGTGATTTCTTCCATTGTATTTTTGCTTAGAACCTCTGGTTAAATATTTACTATATATACTTTCTTCTTATTGGTTTTTAGCATTTAAATTCACTTTGGAGACTATTCCAGCTTACAGAATTAACTGAATTAAGTTTTCTCTTCATATATGCAAGCAGTGTTAATATTATTACATAACACGTTCCTTCTCACTGACCTTTCAAAACCCATCTTTCTCCTATTTTAAATTTCATAGAGCTGAGGTTCCTAAACTAGAGCATACAATGGAATCACAAGGGGATCTTGAAAAACCACTGACCCTGGACCTCACCCCGAGAGGTTCCAGCGTGGTGTTGGGGCGCAGCCTGGGTTCAGGGAGGTCAGAGCGCAGTGAGGGCGACTCCGTGAGTAACTGCTGCAGCAGCACCGAGGGCCCGGCCCTCCCCAGGGGCAAACGTCACAATCGCTCTGAGTGGGAAGCGTCTGCGCCCACCCTGTCCCTCTGGGCCTGGGAATATGAATCTCAGAAAGCCTCCCAGGTATTCTCTTTGCATCCCCAGCAGAGAGGCTGTTCCAGGAGGGTTATCTCTGCAGTTAGCCTTGAGCCAAACCACCTTGATTTGATTATTGTGGCTTTTGGATGAATTTTAATACTTCGTAGGGGTAGCTACAACTGTTGCAATTTTATAGGTATCTGCTTTTGCTTTTTATGCTTCTACATTGGTGGCTCTCAAACTTTCATCTGGAGACGGTGAAAAAATTCAAGGCTGCAAGACCTATCCAAATGGCTCCTGGGCTTGCCCTGGCCGGGTGGCTCAGTTGGTTGGAGCGTTGTCCCTCACACCAAAAGATCTGCAGGTTCGATTCCCAGGTGGAGTGTGGACAGGAGGCAACTGATCGATGTTTCTCTCTCACATTGATATCTCTCTCTCATTCCTCCTCTCTCTAACATTAATAAATATATATCCTCAGGTGAGGGTTAAATAATAATAATAAAATTAAAAATACAAACAAATAAATAAAACTTTAAAATAGGATAAAATAAATGAATAGGACCTGGGTTCTGTTTTCTTTATTTGTGCTGGTGATTCTGAAACACAGCAAAGTCTGAGAACCATGATCCCAAAATCTGAGGATCCTCTTAGTGACTGTTGAGTTTAGCAATAATGTGACTGGCCTTTTGGTTACATTCGCATTAAGCTACCAAAGCAGCCTTCAAGGCTCACCTGGAGACTCACTTTCTCGATGAGGACTTTCGTGGCTACCCCAGCCCACATTCCTTCCTTACTGCTCTAAACTCGCCATTAACTGACATCCTGCTATCATTTAGCCTGGCACTCACGTGTTCACTCTTTCTTGCAATAGAGTTTGGGGCGTGGTCTGGTATCTCTTTCCACAAATCCTAGTATGGTGCCGGCCCGTGGAAGGCACTCAGTCCATGCTTACCTTCATAATCTCCACAAATTCCTGGAGTTTATCGAAATCCTTGTCCATTACATCTTTTATCTAACAAGGAAGAAAGGCACAGGGTACATCACTGACCCTGGAGTCATTTTGGAGGCACGTTAGGCAAAGGGCAGCAGCTGCCTGCTGGAGTGAGCTGGTCGAAGCTCGTGGAATAGACTGGTCACAGCCCATTAAAGCCACGTTCTCCCCAAAGGGCCAATGAAGGAACTAGGGGTGCAGGTACCAGAAGGTGACCACCACCACCAGCCTTGGCCCAACTTGGACCTACCCCCAGGCTTCTTGTGGAGCTCAGACCACGGCCTCAATTATACCTTCTCGCTGGAGCCCCCCTTTGCCCCTGAGGGTGCTCCAGGTAAGGCCACCAAACAGGCAGGAAGAGAGGCACTTCTCTGCAGCTTGCTCAGGGCACTCGACCAGAAGAACTGAACTGGTCCCTGGCTGCCCCCAAATTCCAATCTGCCCCCCTCTCTCTAACGTTGTATGTATCTCCCCAACCTCATCCATAAGAGTCCTTAGAGAGTCCTTAGCATTCGAACACTGGGTTTACGCATCAGACAAGTAAGAAATGGATATCCTAAGCCGCCTGACATGCAGGGATTTGGGTCGAGTTCATTGGAGATGTTTTTCCATGAAATTCCTGATTTCTGTCACCGTTCAAAGTTAGGCATTGCACTTTCCTGGAAGATACCCTGTATCTCCAAGTTCTGAAAAGTCTCATCCTGTTACCTGTTTTATCTCCTCCATTTTTTCCTTGAGCTCTTCCTTCACCTCCCTGAGTTCATTCTGAGGAAATAAAAGAGGGAAGAGAAGGAGTAAAGAATGTCTCGGATGGAAGGGACACTGCCAAAGGAGGAAAGGAAAGGTCCTGGGGTGTGGACAGAGGAGGGGCAGAGAGACGCGTCCCATTCGGGAGGACAGAAAGGGAGCGATTAGGAAAACAGGGTAGGGGGACATGCAGACATTGTGTGCCTCCGATACCTCTGTGAGGTCACCTCAAAATTGCACAGGCAGCACAAATGAGGGTCGTTCTACAAAGTGAATGGTCTGCAGTCCTCGGAAATGCCACTGTCCCCAGAGACGGAGGTTGAAGAACTAGATGTCAGGAGGCGACAGAGACCTGGAACCTGGACACACGTGTGATCCCAGATTGGGTCCCAGACAAAAAGGCTGTTTTTTTTTCTTTTGTCACAACAGATATCAGTGGATAATTGTTGAAGTTAGCATAAGGGCTGCGGAGGGGTATAGTGTTGATGTTAATTTCCTGATTTTAATATTTTGAGAATTTTGCCGCAGCCACGTAAGGGAGTGTTCTTGTTTTTAGGAAACTCACACTGACATTTGAGAGAAGCGTGCCCTCACACGGTTCAGGAAACATTGTGTGTGTGTGTGTGTGTGTGTGTGAGTGTGTGTGTGTGTGTGTGTGTGTGTGTATGAGAGGGAGAGAGAGGGAGAGGACCATGATAAAATGCCAACACGTGGGGAATCTGGGTGACAGGACACTACAATTCATTGTGCTATTTTTGAAACTTCCGTAAGTCCGAAATTATTTCAAAATAAAGAGTTAAAAGAAAAAAACAAAAAGAACCTGAGGGAATGAAGTCACAGGGCCCAAAGCACAACCGTTGATGCCCAAGGTTTTCCCCAATGGGAGCGGTTCCGCTGCACCCCGCCCCCACCCCCATCCCAGCCCCCACTCAGCGGGCTGACCCCACCCTGCCACCTGGGTTCACACACCTACCTTCAGCTCCTGAGTCCCTCCCGTTTTGGTAAATGGCCCTTCTGGTTTAATTCCTTTGTAGTCACATGTCTGTTGATGGAAACCAGAAGCACAGAGTGCTGGAAATCACAGCCGTGGGGTAGGTAGGGCAGGGGGGGTCACCCCAGTGTCCGTGTCTCCCTCTGGGCCAGGGCAGACAGGCAGGCGACAGCTGGTGGTCCCACCTCCACCCTTCAGTTCTCTCTGAGCTCACCCACCCCACTGCCCCCCGGGCCTCAGCTCTGGGCCCCGGGCCCCTGCACAGCTGTGTCCTCTGCCCACTGTGCCTCCAAGTGGCCGGAGTCTCGTCCTCCAGCTCTCGGCTCAAAGGAAGGCCTTTGCTGACCCCCCATCTGCCGCAGCCTGCCCATCAGGTCTCCCCGTTTCACTTCTCTGCACAGCAGCAACGCTGCTGAATTTTTTCTTATTCGTGTATATATCTGATGAGTTATTAGTGTGATGTTCTATGCGAGCGGGGAGCTTGTCTGTCTCTCAATGTACCCCAGCACCTGGGACAGGTCTTGCCACCAGCAACACAGAATGACCCCTGACCCCAAGTCACCTCCCCAGGGCTCTCAGGCCTGGCTGCCAGCACGGCCTCAAAACGGCTTCTTACTTTGATCGGCTCCGGCTTCAATTCCAGGCAAACGGCCTTGTAGTTCTTGCTCTGCAGAGAGGGATGGTGGGGATTCTGCCTGTCAGGCATCCGGGCTGGGAGGCTTCCACCCGCTCGCAGGAGCGGCCCCTGCCCGGCCCTGCCTGTCCAGCTGTGCTAGACCTCAGGCCCACCTGTCCCCCAGCCCCCGGTCAGGACGACTCCAATTCTGTTGTGCGTCACCCATCTCAATGAGCATGTGCCCCCGCCCCCTCCCCAAGGCTGCCTGGGCGGGGAAGCACTTCTAGGGAGCTGTAGGGAGGCCGTGCAGGTGCTACTTCGGGAGCACAGACCCCGGTTCTAATCTCAGCTGTCCTCCCTACTGGCCGGTGGGCAAGTTTAGTCTCTCTGGCCTCCACTTCCTCCTCTGAAAGTGGGCGTGGCTCTATAATGATCTCATTGTACACCTGAGACAGGCCAAGAGACGCAGGCCTGGTGCGGGCCTGGCGTGGGGTCATACCCCGGAGTGGTCGCGGTGTGGCTCAGTGTCCTGTGTCCTTGTCCCAGAGGGAGGCAGCAGAGGCCCCTCTCCATCCCACCCCAAGGCCGGGAGTCACCCCACCCTGCTTCCAGGCTGAGAGGCCGCTTCCCGCTCAGGACAGACGAAATAAGCCAAGGATTCATCAGGCAGACTCTGCACCCCCGGCCCACCCCCCATCCCCACTCAGTGGGAGTCCAGGGGTGCGGCTGTGTCTCCTTTACCGGGTTTGCTTTCTTCAGTTCTGCCCTCTTGGCCGACATGATGGAGGAGGCCAGAGTGTTCTTTTCCCAACCTCCCCACGACGGGCCCGTGACCAGGCCACTGTCCTGTGTGCCGACTACAGGCCAAGGAGAGGGCGGGACGGCCACCTCTCTGTGTGTGGCACAGCTGAGGTCACAATGCCTGGGACCCCCATGCCGGCCTGGGGTGTCACTGCAGCTTGGAGCCTGGGGTGCCTTGGCTGCTGAGATGAGGGACTTGGGGCGGGTTCCAAAGTCCCCCCGAGGGACCAGGCAGGCTATGGCTGAAGCACAGGGCACACCTCCTGAGGAGGGAGAGGCGCCGGCTCCTCCCCAGCAGGCCGTCCCGCTGAACAGACCAGGAGGAGGGGTCTGCCCCCACGACTGACTTCTGGGAGCGCACACACAGTTCCCTCTGCCACGTGCTCCCGACAGGGGTGGACCCTTCCTCGGGCCGAAGCTGTCTTGGGCTGAGAAGTCTGTGGTTCGAGGTGCACACACCACGCTGATTTTCTGCACTGTGGGGGCCCAGGGGGTGGGGCGCCAGTCTCAGCAGGAGGCTTTCTGACTCCCTGTCCTATCTGCGTGGCTGGCCCTGTCCCTTCCCCCTGCCACCCAGTCTCATCTCCTGCTTCTTCTGTCACCCTGGAAGAGGGTGTGGCAAGAAGCCACGTGGGGGCAGTGCTAAAGGGGAGAAGCCTCGGGGGCTGCGGGGGCGGGTACTAAAGAAAAGGCCATTCTGAGAGTAGCTGTAGTTTGTGCTTGAGGAAGAGTCAGAGGAACACAGCCTCGAGCAGGAACTAAAGTCACTCAGGATGTGGGTAAGAAGCCCAATTTCTCCTGGTTTGTCCCTGGGCCGTCCACTTCCTTCTTCCCCCTCACTCCAAACGCTAGTTGCTACCGGAAAGGCCAACCTGGAAACTGAGGACGGACAGACAGCACGGCGTACAGGAACCGACGCCAGCCGCGTGTGAAGTCGTGCCCGAACCCCCGGAGACCCCTCAGCCCCCTCGGGTCCAACCCTGCGTGCGCCTGTCCTTCCCCGGCCCCGGCACCGGGCCTTCCTGGGGAGCCACCTGCAGCCTTTCTGGTGCATTTCCTAGCTGGTCGTTTCGCATCCCCCGACCTGGTGACAGCCCTTGACCTTACTGTGTCACAACCAAAGGAGAAGGTGACTGTCACTCTGTTCAGTGTGTGTGGTGGGGCAGGGAGTGGTGGTGAGCGTTCCGGCCCCCTCCCCCATCCCCATGGTTTCTAAACACCCTACAGCCCTGAGCTCCAAACTCCAGCGAGAATGGCTGACTCCATCTTGACAGCGACCAGCCCCGGGAACGTAGGCACCGTCTCCCCGGCCCGGCCGCCGACCCGCCTGGTCCTGCAGCCCATTTCCTTTGCTCGGCTGCTCGGCTGCTCGGCTGCTCGGTAAGCCTCCTTCCGGCCAGGCAGGTCACCGGAGCCCAGTGGCCTATATATCGGGAAACTGGGTCTTACAAGAAATCGAGGTCTCCCTGTAAAACTGCTTCACAAATTACACACACGTAATTATCCTCGTTTGGACAGACACGTAACAAGACCCACAGCTCCAGGCTGGTGCCTTCTCACGGTACCCAGCACCTCACTGTGTCACGGGCACGTTCTGGAAGGGCCGAGGAAATCCGTTTGCTGACCCTGGACCAGAGCCTCAAGTGGTTTTTTTCTCTAAGATTTCGCCATGGGGCGAAGCGCTAGGCTGACATTGATGTCGGGGTTTCCCTGCGGGCTGCGGGCCGTTCTTCCCAAACAGTCAGCTCTGCTCATCCCAACGACATCCTCTGGGAGCGGGGCCAGGAGCACACAGCCCACCCACGTTCCACGGGGGTCTGGGGGAAAGGAACGTGCCCAACACAGAGAAAGAAGCAGCCATGTGACTCCTTTCTCCACCTTGACATCATTTGGGTTTCCTTTTCCTTACAAGCATCCTGGCTTTTCAGTTTCATGAAGACGATGTTGAGATTCAAGGGGAGCAAAATTCCGGGATCTGGCCTGAGATGAAGCCCAGAAAACGCAGAGAGAGCATCTTCCACGCTGACTGGCCTGCATGGCCACCGACGACCCAGCATCCTAAAGGCCTTGGACTGGGGCGCAGTGTCCCATTGAGGTCCCCAGGATCCTGGCGACCGCGGTCTCCGGTCAGCCTTGGGCTGCCCTGGCCCAGGTGACTGGCTCTCCCCACACGCTGGCAGCACTGCGCCCAGTCGGGGTGCTGCCCGCAGCCAGGGGTCCCCTGCTTCCTGGCCCCGGGGAACCTGCCATATATCGCACCTCCTTTAGGGACTTAACGTGAAGGCGCAGGCCCGGTCCTGCTCGCCCGACCGGCAGGCGCCTCACCCTGGTCGGGATGTCCCTCCGGCTCTCTGATGCGCTGGGTCCCGTTCGCTTTCCGATCGTTTCCATAAATAGTGTGTCCAACCTTGGCTAGAAAGAACCACAATCCCATGATATTGTTTCTATGGAAAAATGACCCAGTTTCTATCATGGGAACTCCCCGTACCTCTATTTTAGGAACAAAAGATAATATTCTGAACACATCAATGTAAATCTCCAGCGAGGCCAACACGGCTATCGGTACGTGAAAAGTCGCAGCGACTGTATTGTGTGGGGATCGTGGGCTTGCTTCTCCTGCGCGTTCCCACGACAGGGACGAGTTTGCCAGGGCGCCCCCGCAGCCAGCAGTGACGGCGCAGCCTGCCGTGCGAGATAAAGAGACACTCCTGCCAAATACCGCTCCTGGGGCTGCCGCGCCTGGCTGGTGTCCCTTTTCCTCTCTGGGTGACGTCCAGATGGAGGACGGCGGTCGTACTCCTGGCTCTTTCGGCCTCTGTGCTCGAAGCCTGCCCACAGGTGCCACCCTAGTCCCTCACAGCCTCCTCTCTAGCGCGGACACCTCCAGATCCCCATCTGTCACGGAAGCGATGGCCCTGAGCGGCGACCTCTTTGGGCAGCCCTTGTTGGGGGATGATAGTTGCGCAACACGGGTTCAAAGTGGGGTCACTTGCATGCAGATTTGGTCAATAAATATGTACAGCACTGTAAACACATTTTCCTTATGATTTTCTTAATGAGGTTTCCTTTCGTCTAATTTTATTGTAAGAGCACAGTGTATAATACATATGCAAACTGTCTGTTAACCAACTGTTTATGTCACTGGTAAAGCTTCCTGCCAACAGCAGACTGTTAGTTCGGGGGGTCAAAAGTGGACTGAAAACCGCACGGGGGTCGGCACCGTGACCCTTACGGCTGAGCTGGCCCTCAATGGTGTTTTCTGCATGGTGGTCACGGAGGGTCTCGGGAGGATTCCAGCATTCGACTTGGGAGCAGCCGGCCTCACCCCCACTTCCGTGGCTAGAACACAACCACCGGGCCCCACCTAGCTGCAAAGGAGGCTGGGACATGCCTGTGGCTACGCTTCACCCAAGAATGAGAGGAAATGGGTTTAAGGAGCAGGTGGTCCATCTCTGCCACCCCTTCCTAATGCATCACACCTGTCTTACCACGAGTGCCCTGGTAAGAAAACTTGATTGAGTGTTCTCCTGTGTTCAGTGTAGGAAGGAGGTAGGTGAGAAGGGCCACGAGGCAAGGTTACGGTGGACACTGGGCCTGGGATTAAACATCCTCACAAATGTGAGCTCCAGTTAGAGATGTACCTCTTTGTCACCTGGATGGCCGACGGGCTGGGACGTGGAGACAGGTTGTAACGATGATCCTGTTCACCCCGGGCTTTATAACCCCACAGCCCCAGCCTCTCCCAGTCCCATCTGCAGAAGGCCCGGCAGGCCTCCCTCGCCTGCCCTACGGCAGCACCAGGCCCTGTGACAGAGGGGCCCTCGGGGGCCCCGGGCTCCACCAGGAAGTGGAGAGGGGAGGCGACATGACATCCCCCCTCTGGGTGGCCAAGCACGTGTGAAAATCGCGCCCTGGGGAGGACCCCTGGCGTCGACTCAAACACTGAAGCAAGCCACACACCTGTCCTGCGCCCCCTGAAGCAAGTGTTACTTTATTTGTATCTAATTAGTGATTAAACAAAAGTGGCTCGCTGCTGGTGTCCTCCCTCCTAACCACGGTGACAATGACAGCCCAACCGGGCAACTGCGAAGCCTGCGCCTGCCTGGTCCTCAGCCCCACTCCTCACTGCCGGCCGCCTTGCCCGGGCTCAGGGCCCGGCTGGCGCTCCGCACCGAGCTCAGGGTCCCTGTGCAGGGGACCCCACGGCGAGTCCCCTGTTGGTTCCGGACACGTTGACCGAGCACTCCGCAGGGCCCCAGCCCCTGGGAACCCATCACTGACGCATCACTGGGGGCCGCAGCAGTGACAACACGATCGCACGGAGTGGGCCCAGTGTGCTGAGGGGGCCCCGGGGAGCGCAGGGCCCAGCTCTGGGAGCTGGCTCTCGGCCAGGCTCTTCCGGGCCCCATTCCCGGCCTTGAGAGCTTCCCAGGACCCTAATCCTCTGGACCCAGGCTCCTCTCTGGTCCCCAGCACAGAGCCAGGCCCGGCCACACGACCCCCACATGCAGACTTTCCCGGCGCCAGCACCTGCCTGGGCCTCTGAAGAGGACACGCCCCCTCCGCAGTCAGTGGGACCTCCCCCTCCACGCTGGGCCCCGGTGGTGACCGAACACCTACCAGTCTCCAGCAGATGAAGGGGGGTCTTCCGTCCAGCGCAGCCCCCGGCCTTCCCAGCAGGCACGCTGCACCCCGAACGAGCTTGCGCGGCTCCCTCTGGCCCAGGTGGGCCTTCACCCGGCCGTGCACAGTTCACAGAGGTTCGGCCCGGGCTCAGATCTGCACGTTCTCTGAGCCGTGTGTGCGTTGAGCGGATACTTCCCACGTCCGAGTGGCTGCAGGTGACGCATTCCTGTCCTCAGAGGTCCTGTGGGTTCCTGCCTCGGGAAGTACAGGCCCATCTCGAGTTACAGATGTGGCATTTTTTTACAAACCAAGGGCAAGGTCCTCGTGATCTCGCAAACGAGGTGACGACCCTCTTTGCTGTGGGGGTCTGGGACCGAATCCGAAGTATCTCCGAGGGGGGCCTGTCACGGGATAGTCACAACGGTCCCAGCTCTTGGGGTTTGTACACGGAGGTGCCTCGGTTCTCAGAGCTCAGAGAGTGAGGACGATGGGGGCCCCGAAGCCCGCAGGGAGGAGAGGCAGTGCCGGCGGGGGTCGGTCACGGTCCTCGGCTTCCCCACTCGCTCCCCCCCCCCCAGCTCCCTTCCTGCCAGGCGTCCAGAGCGGTCCACAGACCTTCTGTTTCGCCTTCCACTTGGTCCCCTGTGTCAGGGCTCTTCAGAGGAACAGCCAACAGGAGGTCTGTCTGTCTACCTCTCTATAAAGAGATGTATTACACGGGGCTGACTCCCGGGATTGTGGAGTCCCACAGTCTGCCATCGGCGGGCTGGGGTCCCAGGAAAGACAATGGCGTAAGTCTCAGTCCAAGGACAAAGGACCCATGTCCCAGCTCTAACACAGACACACACACACACACACACACACACACACACACACACACAGAGAGAGAGAGAGAGAGAGAGAGAGAATTCTTTCTTCTTCAACCTTTAACTCGACTCACAATCTACGAAGATTGGATGGGCCCCGCCCACATCAGGGACGGCGATCCGCTTTTTCGGTCCGTCTGTTCGAAGGGTCATCTCATCCAGCAACACCCTCACAGACACCTGAGAAGAATCTTCACCCAAACATCTGGGCACCTGGTGGCTTACTCGAGTTGACACACAGAATGAACTATCACCATGATATGTCTCTCCCACCTTCTCGACCCATCGCGTCATCTCTGGGACACAACTCACTTCCTCCCATCGGTCTCCCTCCCAAAAGGCTGTAAGCCTTTTGTTGGTGGAGGGTTTCACCTTCAATGGGTAAAAACAAAAAACAATGCAACATCTGTGAAGCACAAGAAAGCAGCGCCCAGTCAAACGAGGTATGCCTGTGTGCGCCCGCACCTCCTGTTCCTCCAGGAGGGAACGCCCGTGTTTCAGGTTCCCGGGACACAGCCCTCGACCCCCACGGCTCTTCCGTCCCCACCCCCGCTGAGCTTGTTCTCAGACCTGCTCTCAAGGGTGCGGACCCCACCCCAGCCTCCCCACCTGCCGCTGCCCAGCACCTGTTCGCAACTTGGTTAACACCGGACAGGCGTGCGGGCTGCCGGGGCTACGTGGCATCCTTCCCCTGTGGCAGAATGGGGCGGCCCAGGCACAAGGAGACATTGGGCTGTCCCATCACTAAGGAGGGGCTTTGTTCAGCCTGGAGACGGATGCTGGGCCCCTGGACCTGGATTCTCGGGGTCAGCGATTTCCTGGAGCCCTTGCCAGACTTGCTTATAGGTTGAACTAGGTCAAGGGTTCACCTACAGGGATATGGGAAATCACCGCAGTAGAATAGTGCCCTAACCAAGCATTTCAAACGTTTATTTAATCCACACAACTGGGCTAAGAGGTAGGCACCATCATCATCCCTGTTTTATCGGAGAAGAAGCGGGGTCACTCAGAGCAGGCCGGCTGCCCAGCCGCACGCTCAGCGTCCTCCCCAGAGCCCTGCAGTCTCGGGACAAGGGCCACCACCTTCCTTGCGGAGGGAGTGCGGGTGTGGACTGCCCCAAACACGCAGCCCACGTCCTGCGTTTGCATTTCCCACCCGACACTTGTAAACACACGTCCACGTGAAGGCCCCTGCACAGTGGGCTCCGTCCCTCCCCCTCTGACTCGGTGGCCCCGAGGAGAGGCCTCAGATAGCAGCCTCGGGGGACACTGGCCCGCCGGTGGGGAGCCTGCTGTGCGGGGGTGCCACAGAACCTTCCCCTCGGGCAGAAACAGCCCCATGAGGGCCCACGGACTTCAACAGGTCACGGCTGCCTCAGGAGGTCAGCGACAGTAAATGAGTCTTCACTTATTTGATACACATGGGCCAACAGCCCGCTGGACTTGGGCTCGCCCGTGGCCACAGGGCACATCTCTAACAAGGACCCCAGACAGTCGCCGGCCACCCCTTCGAGGAAAGCCCCGTGCCTGCTCTGACAGAGCCAGTGTGGGAAGGGTGGCTTCCCCTTGGGGCCCTGGCCGGTCTGGAGGCAAGGTCTGTTGGGCGCTGGGCAAGTGCGCCCGGTAGCCCTGCACCCAAGGGTGGAGGGTGGGGTGGGGGTGGGGAAGATGCTGCTGAGGTTCCACGAACCCCTTTGCTTCCTGTGGCTCATGCAAACCATGTATTTGCTCCCGGGCCACGGAGGAAGCCTGCTGCTTCCTCTCCCTCCCTCCGGTACCCTGCCTAGGCTTCCCGACACAGCACAGTGACACCCACACCCTGGAAAGCAGGGCTGTCCTCCCCCCCCACCAGTGCCCCCCGCCCCCCTGCCCAGCATTCAGGATGGCTGGGCACCAGACAGGGTCCTGGCTAGGAGTGGGACCCCAAAGAGAATAATAATTGCAAGTCCTCCTAATACAAACCCTGATGCCGCCCCTGTACTGAGAGGTTTCGCCATCCTTGGAGTCGGGTGAGTGCTTCGTGTCTAAGGTGCACCCCTGCTCTCAAGGAGCTCACAGCCTAGAGGCCGGGCTGGCCCCCCAGGGTGGCAGAGCCCCCACGCCACACTAGGGTGCCCCACGGGGCCCTTAAGGCAAGAGAGGTGAGGACACCCGGGTGAATGGCTGAGTGGCCGAGCGACAGGGTCCTGGCAGGGGTGTTTTCCAGGCCGGGTCTGCCAGGTGCTCTTCTGTCCCCAGCGAGTGGCCCTCAGAGGCCCAGGCACAAGGGGTTGGTGCTGTCGGATGAAGTCATCTGAGGCCATCAATGCACAAGAGAATATTCTGGCAGGATGCTGCTGTGGAACCATTAGTAATTCTTTCCCCTTCCCTCTGCCTTTTCAGAGGGCTGCCTGACCTTTCCTTTGGGAAGGGTGTGAAGGGCGAAGGGCAGAATAAAGTCTTCCAGGCTTTGGTTTCCAAAAGTTCAGCCCTTGGGGGATGGAGAGAACTCTGTGCGTAAACAGGATATTGGGGGGAGGGAGGGCGGGGAGGGCAAAGGGGGAAAGCCTTGGTCTCTGGTCTGTGCCCTTCAGGGAGCAGAGCCTAGACCTGCGGGGGCGGGGGGCTCTGGTCTCCCTGAAGTGGGGCCTGTAGGGGCCAATCCCCCCACCCACTTCTCCGGGCCATACCGTAGCCTTCTCCCCTGGCAGGTGGGCGCCACACCGGCCTGTCCCAGTGGGCTGTGTGTGGCTGCCACAAAGGCAGGCGGCAGCGGGGACACTCCGGCCCAGCCCGGCCCGCACACGCCGGTGCCTTCTGCCTCCCCCTCTTCTCTCCTTCCACGCCTGCGCCTCTGCCCCTGAGGACCCCAGAGGCCTAACCTAGCCTGCCCTCTGTGGCCCACTGCCCGCCGCCCCAGTGGCCAGCCCCAGAGTGGGGCACCCCATCCCCTGGCTCTGCTCCTCCATTTCCTGACCCCCGCTGCCTTCCTTGTCACTCGCAGGAGGACGGGCATCTTTTCCGCTCTCTCTGGCCGCGCCCCCCCAGCCCCTCACACAGTGGCTGGCAGGCAGTAGGCCCTGAACAAGTATTTGTCTAGCAAAATCCGTCAGCCTGGGTAGGAAAGGGGAGGAGCGTGGAGAGCAGGGACGAAGGGACCAGAAGACCAGGTGCAGGCTCTGCACAGGTGAGGAGCCTTTCTGCCGGCCGCCTGTCCTGTGCTGCAGCCATGGTGGCCCCGGGGCTGCAGGTGTCCCTCTGCGCGGTCGGTAAGGCCCACCCCCATGTGTGTGCGCGCACACCAGGCTCCGAGCACGCCCAGGGCTCGGGCTGAGGGAAGGGGAGCTTTCCCGAGGTTCCCAGATTTGGAGGCTGACAGGGAAACACAGTGGAAAGCAATGTTTTCAGCCGTGAGCCCAGGCCTGGTGACGAACCCTCAGCCCGGGCAGGTGGGCTCAGGCGCCGGCTGCTCCTCTCACCCTCCCCTCCGAGTCCTCGGGCCCAGGGTCCAGGGAGCACAGCCTAGAGCCTGCTGTTCTGCATCTCGGTTCACTCACGCACATCCTCACGGACGCATCTAGCCAACAGGTATTTGCTAAGTGTCCGGCAGGTGCCTGGCTTTGCACAGCTGCCATTCGGCAAGGAGATAGTAAATACAATTACTGTGGAATGTGACCAGGGCGGTGAAGGAAATAATCAGGGTGACCAGAAGGAATGTCTTAGAAAGGTCCTTCTGGCCACAGGGGGCGGGGGCAGCAAAGAGGGACCCGCTGGGGCTGGTGCTGTGAGTCCCAGAGAGAGGCCAGTGACTTGGGCCAGGGCGGCAGTGGGCCTAGAAAGAAGTGGAACATTCAAGAAGGTTTGAGAGACATGTTGGCTGCAGAACTGACCATATTTGCTGTGGGACTGGATGTCAAGAATGAGAGAAAAGAAGGGACCACGGTGACTCCTGGGGTGGGGCCAGAGATGCTGGAGCGAGGGGGGCCACTTAATGCGCTGGGCGGGGGGCAGTACAGAGCAGCCTGGAGGGTGAGTCTCTGCGCATGGACAGAATGATAGCCAGAGGGACCCATGTGAGGCCTCGGGACACCATGTGGCACTGGGAGTTCAGCGGGGGTGGGGACGGGTATCTGGTTAGAACCTGAAATCCATCGCCTTCTTGATGATGGTGGGCCACGGCCGGTGATTTTAAACAATCAAACGGAGTGGGACGGAAATATCGATGTGAATCACACACCGTAAGAAAGAGTAATTCTTGTTTCTATCCCCTTTCTCCAACACAGTGATTCTCCAATTCTCCTCGGCGACAGGAAGCATCTGGAACTCTGGTGAGTGCGTTCCTTTCGGCAGGCGCCTTCCCGGTCCTCCTCCCTGTCCTCCCCCACCCCGTGCACACGGGGCACTCTGCGTGCACGGTTCTGTCTGACTTTCCTCTCCGAGGGCCTCTGGCTGGAGGCTGGTTCCTTAGGGCCCAGGCCCCCCAGCATCCTGGTCCCAGGCTCTCATCCCCCCGACCCCTTGCACAGGGCACCTGGGCAAAGCAGAGTAGCCCTGAGCAGCCCTTGTTTGCTGGGACCCTGGCACGGGCGTGGAGTCAGGAAGGAAGGAAGCGAACGTGGAGGTCACGGGGTTGGTTTCCAGAAGTTTGATTTGCTCAGTAGTTTGTTCATTCATTCATTTTCAACACATTGAGACCTTCTAAAGTACTGGGAGCTGGGAATATAATGATGACTATGGCTTGTTCTTTGCTCCCAAGTTGCCTGGACCTGGTGGTGGAGACATGTAAGCAAAACGGTCCTTTGGCCGGGGCTTTTTAAACGTTCTGATGCTGGTCCCAGAAAACCCAGATCCTTGCTCAGCGTGGCCTGAGCATCAGCGTGTTTGAAAGGCTCCCCAGGTGCTTCTGCTGTGCAGCCCCGATGCCGAGCCCCTGTAACCTACGTCCGGGCAGTTCCACGGGGCGACTCAGGCCCTGGGCCTGGAAGCCACCACACCCATGGTCCCTGGGTCTTGGCTTTACCCCTTCCCCCTGGGTGGTCTTGGCTGAGCCACTGAACTCTTGTCCTGGTATCCTCGGTTGTCAAACAGGAGCAGTGCCACTAGCCTAGGGCGTTGTTGGGAGACTCCAAGGAGCTAAGGGCACATCTCTGGTGCTCAGTAGGCACGATCTGTTGTTACTCAGCATGAACTGAGGGGCGCTGCGTCCCATAGGTAGGGCACCTACCCACCCAGAATGGGGTAGAGGGGTGAGGAGTTAGCTGGGCAAAAGGACGGGGGAGATGAGGGGACTGAGGGAGCACAAGGGGGTGGCCAGTCCTTCCAGGCCCAGAGAGCAGCTTGTGCAAAGGCCTGGAGACAGAGCCGCGGGCTCCTGGAGGGCCAGCAGCCCGGGGGTGGGTCGGGAGGCTGGGGAGGCCTGCCTGGGCGCCTGGCCGAAAGGTCTCTGGGGACGAGGAGTGGGGTGGATGCGCCCGTTCCGTGACAGCCTCTCCTGCCCCAGCCCTGCAGCTGGTGAGAGACGGCAAGACCTTCTCGAGGGTGGAGGAGGAGCTGAACTGGCTGGACGCCTGGCGGCACTGCCGGAGCTTCCACACGGACCTGGCCGACCTGCAGAGCATGAACAGCCTGGGTGCCGTGGCGACCCTCTACAGCTTGACCAGCGGCACGCAGGCGTGGATCGGCCTCTTCTTCGACGTGAGCCTCGGCAGCCTGAGCTGGTCCAGCGGCTCCGTCTTCACCGCCCCTGTGTGGAGCTCGCTGCCCGTCTTCAAGGAGGGCATCTGTGCCACGCTCTACTCCGTGACCGCCATCCCCAGCCTGGGTGCCGCCTCATGTGCAGCTCAGAAGCCCTTCATCTGCTACTACGGTGTGTCCCCGGCCATATCCCAGGCTGCTCTTCAAGAGCAAACGAAAGCCAGGGAGCTCAGGTCTTTCTGAGGATAACTATCACCTTAGCTCCCTTTGCCACATTCCTCTCTGTGGCCTTAACGTCCATCCCTTCTGAGAAACGGTTATACACCAGGGTAGAGAAGAAGTAAAATCTGGAAAGTTCCACTTTGTCCCCTTCTTCTGCAAATGAAAGGTTTAGGGGAAGAGGAAAAAGAAAGGGAGGGGAAAGGCAAAGACAGTTTTGGGGGTCGTTTGCACCCATGCAGAAAGGAGAGAATTCAAGGCCTGTCACCTCCTCATAAGTCACAGGGTGGTTTTGTCTCATGGGGGTGGGGGAGTGGGGGACAGCCACTCCCTGGGGGACCCCTGCTTCTGGGAAATAGGTGGGTGCAGCCGGCTCCCGGGGGCGTCTCTGCAGGGAATCCACCATCAGCAACTCAATGCACGAGGTGCTGGCCCCCGTGCCCCCTGCTGGCCCTGCCGCCCAGGTGGCCCACTGCACTGACCTCTGTCTGAGATCACAGCGGGGGCGGTTGTAGACCAGGGAGCACTTTCCTGGTGAGAACTGCCAGTTTCTGCTTTTCGCGCAGTCAGTCAAGGCGCAGCTCAACACCGTAGCACCCCGACCCCTCCTGTAGAGTCACAGAGGACCGAAGTGACGAGTCCCAATTCTCCACCGCGCCTGCCCAGGGCCTTGACCTGTAGCCCACGGTGGCCCAGGTTTAAGTGAGGATTCCAAATGCAGCAGGCGTGGTGGGGAGGCCCTCCCCCGCACTCCCTCTGGTGTCCCTCTAGGGCTTCACCTAGACGTCCGACTCCACCCTCTTCTCCCCTCTCTGCTGAAACAACGAACTCTTCAAAATGTAAACCAGACCACGCCGCTTAAACACAGACATAGGTCCCCGTGGCTCTTAGAATCACACCCCTTTGGTTGATCTCTGCTTGATCAACCACGCCCTGCCTGATCTCTGTGGCCTCATCTCCTATTTCTGTCCCTGGCCACACTGGTCGCTCTCTGCTTCTCGCACCCGCATGGCCCCTTCCCACCTTAGGACCTGGCCCCGGCCTGGCCGGGGCCTCCCTTCCCACCTCTCCGAAGGGCGGGCTCCTTCTCGTGTTCTCTGACAGCAAAGATCCTGCTTGTCTTATTTCTGCTATTTTTCTAGGGCCTAGAACAGCATCTACCACACAATAGAAGCGCCATAAATATATATTCATTAAATAAATGTAAATGGGACCAAAGGGGCCCGTCTCACCCGAGGCAGGCTTCTCCCGCTTCAACTCGGCAGTTCCCGGTGCCTGCGGAGGGTCCTGGGCAGCCCACTGCTGCCTGGCAACAGGAGCTGTTTCTGGTTTCCAGATCCTGCCCAGGAGCCCCACAGCCTGGTGGAGCCCGCTCTCAGCCTGACCACCGCTCCAGAGCCAGGTACGCGCCAGGAGCCCCACCTTCCCCTGGACCCACCCCAGGAGCAGCGGGCAGGGCCACCCCTCCCCCTGGCTGAGGGATCCCCTACCTACTTTGGTGCCCCTGGACAGTCAGTGCCTTTATTATTAAATGGACCCAGAGCGGGAGGTGACTAGATCAAGGTCTCCAATGAGATCCAATTAGACTGTGGCAGAGCCCGGGCTGCCTCCCGGCACTTCGGATGCCCCCCACCTCCCTGGCTTGGGGGTGAGGACACGGGTGCCACCTCCTCACAGCCCAGGCCCATCCGCCTGGTGAGGGGGGTTCTCCTCTGGATATCACTGCCCTGCTATTTAAAAGTTTCCCCCTTCCTCTCTGGGGTAGAGAAATTCTAGGACAAAGGAAGTACACTCCCAACGCAGCCCGTGCTGTGGAGTGGGTTTTCTGGGAGTTACGGGCCGTGGAGTCGGGGCTCGGAAATGACCGTTTTCCAAGGCGGGCACGCCCGCGTGGGACTCCCGCCTCGCCCGCCAGGCAGGAGTCTGGGCCAGTCGCCCCCTCCCGGGGCGTTCTTGTCTCCTCTGCAAAGTGAAGTTGGTCGCACCCACTTCTCAGGGTTACAGTGAGGATCAAAAGGCGATGTGCCCACCCCCATCGCTCGGGGCCGGTGAGCAGTAGGTGCTGAATGACGGGCAGCTTTAACGCCAGTGTAGAGAGGGAAAGTGAGGGACCGGCAGGCAAAGCCTGACAGGCTCCGGGGAACGGGTTTGGGTCAGAGAGCTGGGGGGACCCATGTGAGGTCTCACATCTGAGGATGTGACCCCCAATTCTGCACACAGAGGTGTTTCCTCTCTCGGGTCTCCGCAATCGTCGTTCAGGCAGCGCCAAACCATGCCCTCTCCAGACCTCCGCTGCTGAGGGTCACAGCGGTGCGGTCTCTCTGTTCTCGGCCCCCAGTGGCGGTCCAGATCGGCCAGCTGACCTTCAGGCGGTTTGACCAAGGAGTGACGTGGCTGGCGGCCCTGCTGCGCTGCCGTGCCTACCACACGGACCTGGCCGACCTGCAGGCGGTGACCGAGGCGGACGCCAAGGGGGCCCTGAGGTCCATCACCAGTGAGAGGGAGGCCTGGATCAGCCTCTACTTCGACGCGGCCTCTGGGTCTCTGAGCTGGTCCAGCGGCCTGGGCACCAGCATCCCCAGATGGCTGCAGGTGCCCCAATTTGGGACAGGACTGTGTGCGGGGCTCGGCACCTACTACAACTACGCCCCCAGAGTTTACTCACAGGCCTGCTCCTCCCTGCGGCCGTTCATCTGCTTCTACGGTGTGTGGGGGTCCTCCCTGCTGGCCCTCAGCCCACCGGGGCCAGACGGGGACGGGAAATGGGTTTGGTTGGCAGCAGGAGACACCGAGGATAGACCTAAGGAGGCACTTCCAGTCTGAGGGTAACTGAGTCCTGGAGCAGGTGTGTATTTTAATTCTGGGAGCTCTTTAAAAATGGACTGGTGCCCCATGCGGCCTCAGGGCATCAGCAATTAGCGGCAGGAATTAGTTATCCAACAGGAAGTGGCAGAAAGCACGGCTTTAGACTCACGCAGACTTTACCACTTGCTAGAAATAGGCAGCATCTCTGAGCCTCCTCTTCCTCCTCTGGGAAACAGATTCCACAAAATCGCACTGATGACCCACTTCCTAGGGCACCTTTGAAGACTGCTCGAGGACGTCTGTAAAGACCTGATGAAGCCCCTGGCACCGCGGAGGCACCCACCAGATACTGGGGGCTGTCGTAATTGTCCCCGTGACTGCGTGGGTGCTGGCCGCCACCCTGGTCCACCCCGGTCCTTCTGGGTCTGTGTGTAGGATGTCTCTTCAGCAGCAGGCCTCGTCCCCTCATCTTTTCTTTTTTATTTTTCCTCCCGTCCTTTTTTTTTTTTTGGTAACGTCTTTTTCGGGTATGATATAATTAATTACCATACCTTAAAATTCACTCTTTTGAAGTGTCCGATTCAGTGGGGTTCGGTACAGTCACAGTCACAGGATTGCCCAATCAGCACTATCTAATTTTACACATTGTTACCAGCCCCAAAGAAAGCCCTTACTCTGTAAAACGGGAACAATGTCTCGTCCCTGGGAGAGCTGTTGTGAGGGCTAAGGACGTTCCCGGGGCTGGTGCCGGTCGCAGTGCAGTAATACAGGCGCCCTCCTGGGTGTGGTTACTGTGGTGGAGGCTGGCCTGGCGGGACTTCTGCCAGGCCTGGGGGGTGTGTCAGACCTGGGGGAGCTGTGGGTCCCTCACACTCGCTCTTGGTCTTTGCTTGCAGACCCCGCCATCGGACACCGGGAGTCGGCAGCGCTCCCCCAGCTAGGCCACCTTCCCTCCTCGAAAGAGACCGTGGGGACGACATCCAGGCCAGGTACACCCCCCTTTTTTCTGCTCTGTAGGGTGCTTGACCCAGTTCTTGGCTGGATCCTGGGGTGTCCAGGGCCCGGGAAGTGGGGAGGGCAGCCTGTAAGCAGCAGTGGTGGGTGGGTCCCACAGGCCCTCCCAGAGGGACTCGGGAGAGGCTGGCAAAGAGGTGAGCCGAGGGCCACTTACTTGGAGAGCGATTTCCCTGTGCCCCCCACCTGGCTGGCGAGCTGGGGTGGGGAGAGGGAGGCCTCGGTCACCGTCAACCGCCCCCCATGCACTGGGCCACTCAACCTGCAGTTCCAGGACCAGGAAACCCACGAGGGGTGGTGCAGTCTCTCAGGTGGGGTGACCAGGGCCTGAGATGCGCAGCAGAAAAAGCGTCAGAGGCCTCTGAGGTCGGGTACCCAGAGGGAGGCGGTAAGGGAGGTGCCGGCTGGATCCCTCCTAGTTCCAGGCTCAACTTTCCCAGAAACCGAGGGGACTTGCTCACAGCGCTTCATTCATTCTGGGGACACAGAGAACAGGCAGGGCCCGTTCGGAAGGAGATGACCGCCGCTGGGGAGAAAGCTGTGAAAGGCGGTGCTGCCTGTGCAGTCTCAGGAGCGACGGGGACAGAGAAGGGCTGGGCCCCGCTCCTGGAGTTACCAGGGGATTTCCCTCCGGGAGGGGTGATTTTGAACGCAGGGATGTTAGTTTGCAAAGGGGAGTGGAGGCAGGTTGGGTGGGGCTTGCGGGTAGGAGCTGCAGGTGGACCGGGGCCCTGACAGGGGGCCCAGATCCTGCAGGTGCGACCCTCTTTGAGCTGCTTAGGAACGTGTCCCTCACCCTGGAGGCCACAGCGCCAGGGTCGCGTCTGCGGTCAGATCTGGTTCAGGAGCACAGAAGAGCTTGTCTTCTGCTGTCCATCTGAGGTCTCAACTGACCCCTGGCTGCCCCAGGCCCTCTGGCCACCCAGGCCTCGACCCAGCAGGTTCAGGGGGCCCTCCCTCCTCACCTGTCACAGTGGGTGTGTAGGGCTGGGAGCCCCGAACAGCAGGGCGGCTGCAGGGCCCTGGGAGCCACAGCCCTATGTGGGGTTCCTCCCTCCTGTCTGCACCCTGCCAGTCTTTCCCCGGCCGCGCCACTGGGCGACCCCGTCGGTATTCACGGAAGCCCCTCTCCTGCTGCAGGGACCAACACCCACCCCTCGGCTCCCACAGCCCACCCAGAGCACTGCCTCCGATATTCCCACGGCACCCCAGACCCCAGGAGCTGTGGCCCCGTGGGACGCCTCTGTCCCCAAGGACGGACCCTAGACCATGCTGCTCACTGCCCAGAGCATGTCCTCGTGCATCCACGGGACCCTGTGACCGGCTGCAAGCCTGTGACTCCGAGGGGGGCAGTGACAGGCCCCTGGCTCGGCTCCCCACCCCGCCACCCAGTAGTGCCTCAGTTTCCCCCAGGGTGGCGGTACCCCCGAGTCAGCCACATACCTCCAGCAGGTCGTGTGCCTCTGAGCCATGTAGGAGCTTTCCGGGGGCCTTTTGTTCATGCGCCGCACTTGCAGGGACCACTGGGAGCCGGCCAGGGCCGCAACGCATACCCCCCCACCCCCCTTGAAGCTGGGTCTTCCCAACTGCACCTGGCCTGGTCCCAGAGCCGGCTCCTGTTTTGGGAGCCCCAGCCCTAGCGTCCCTGCCCAGGTGGGGCTGGTTGAGACCGGGCAGGTGGGGGTGTGCGGAGCCACAGTCTCCCGCCCTGAGCTGCGTACTGGTCCACTCTCCAGGGTATTCTGACTGCCATGGCCCCCGCTCACCCTTCCGAACCCCCTGGATAGTCGTTTAGGGTGCGCGATTGGGGGGAGAAACAGCCTGCTTGGCTGCTGGAGAGCGAACGTCGGAACGTCGGCTCTACCACCTACTGTGCGGCCGCGGCCCAGGTCCCCCACGTCTCGGAGCTGCACTCTCCTCATCTGTGAACTGAAGACAATTGCCGCTGCCGAGAGGCATCCTCCAGGGCCTGCCGTCTGGCAGGTGCTCCATGGTAGTCATTACCACTTCAATCTCAATTCACTAGTGAGATGATTAGTGATTCGTTCATCTCCTCTGTCCTTACCTCATTGGACAGACAGGGCTGGCCCGGTTCTCATCTTATTAATTATAAATGATTATGAATGGTCGCAATCATGAATTAGGGAGACTGCGGAGTCTCAAAGGCTCTTTCATCTTTTCCAGGCCTAGCATCGTGTTTTGCGCATCGGTAGATGATTTAATGCAACAATTGTTTCCCGAGGGCCTGTTTTGAACACGGCATTGAACTGAGGCTACCACGACCAACAGGACCTGTGTGTAAAGCGCTTAGGTGAACAGGGGCTGATAGACAGCCGGGCAGCCTGGGGGCACTGCGGCGGAAGGGCGACTGCCGTTCTGCCCCGAGAGGGGGGCGAGGCAGTGCCCCCTCCCCCCGCAAACCCGGGCTTGCACCGCCCTTAGTTTGTTAGCTGTGGTCAACCCAAGGCCAAAAATAAGCACTCGATGGAAAACTCCAGAAATAAACAATTCAGAAGTTTTACACCGTGCGGTGCTCTGAGTAGCCTGATGACATCTTGGGCTGTCCCCCTCTGCCCACACTGGACAGCAGGGGTTTTCAACCGGGGCGCCACAAGAATGTTCAGAACGAGCGACACCTGGCTATTCAGTTAGGGGCACTGACCTCTTTTCCCTTAGGCTATCAAAACAAACAAACAAACAAAAAAACAAAAGACAACAGCCCACGCAAGAATAGCTGTCTGGTGTGAATGAATCAAAATTCTACCCATTTTTTCTCAGATTGGCAAAAATATACATTTTTTGGCGTGCTGCAGAATTTTAGTAATTGGTTTGTATGCCACGAGATGAAAAAGGTTGAAAATCGCTGAGACAAAGACCACATCCACAAAACTTTTATGATACTATATAGTTATAATCGTTTCATTTTATTAGTGACTGTTGTTAATCTCTTTGCTTAATGTATAAACTAAACTTTATCATAGGTATGCATCTATAGGGGAAAAACATGGCGTATGTTAGGATTTGGTACTCCGCACGGTTTCAGGCATCCACACAGGAAACTGGAACATGGTCCCCAGGAAGAAGGGGGGACCGCTGTAATTGGACAAAGGTTAGTGGGGGAACTCCTCAGGCAACGAAGAGCAGAAGGCTCTTCCTGGCAGAGAGACCGGCAGGGACAAAGACAGGTAGATTGAAAGCGAGTGGTTTGGGAATGGCAGGCAGTCTGATGTGAGCGGATGTAGGTCAGATTTTGGGGTGAGTGGAAAGAGGTCGCCTGGGGCCAGGTTCCCAGGGACCTGATCCTGCAGCCAGCGGCGGGGCCATCGGAGCCACTTGGCCAGTGCGCAGAACACTCCGATCGGCAGTTAACAGAGGCCGGGGAGTCGTGAGGACATGGGCCGAAGGACCGTGTTGAGATGCTAAAGAAAACAGCATGGCCCGGCCTTAGACACGCAACACGCTCACAGCAGTGTTGCAGGGGACTATCCGGGGACGGAAAGGACACGTGGGGAAATGTGAACAGCGGTTACGTTCGGTGGGAGCGATGGGAGTGTTTCGGGATTCCACAGATAATTCGCTTCATCTGAGGCATGGACGGTGGAAAGAAGAGGTGGTCTGGAGCGGAGGTGGGGCTGTCTGTGCGGGGAAGACTGACTGACGCGGTCCGGCGGGGGGGGGGGTGAGGGGGTGGGTCCGGGCCAGGTCGGGGGCGGCAGCACGGGAGGGGACACGAGGGACGGTATTTTCTGTCATGTAGAAGTGACGTGAACTGAAGCAATATAAACGCAAACGCGTTGAGAAAGAAATGCTCAGCTTTGTTCGCTTCATCACAGAAATGCGAATGAAGAGCAAGATGCGTCGTATCCTTAACCTTTTTCTCCTCACCAGTTTGGCAAGGATGTAAAAAGGTGATAAAGCCGATGAGAACGGGGGACAATCGGCGCTCTCAGACCCCGGGGCGGGGCGGGGCGGGGCGGCGCCACCACCCCGCAGTGCGAGGCAGCTCCGCGCAGGAACGCTACCCGTGGGCCCTTAGTAAGGACATAACGGTACCAGGAGCACACGTGTGCACACGCAGTCTCCACGCACAGCTTGCTGGGGCAGCCTTGTTTATCGCACCGGAAAACTGGAGGCGATCTAATCGCACTGAAAGCAAATTGGTGAAATGAGTTCGGGCACGTTCAACGACATGCTGCGCAGCCTTTAAGGAGAGTAAGGTAGATCTTGCCGCATCCAAATTTAAAAAGTTCAAGTTAACGGTGGCTGTCCCTGGGTCAGGGGAGGAATACTTTTGCTTAAGTATTTTACAATAATATGCCACAAAAGCAAATGGTTATTTCTATATTTTAAATAAAAAGGCTTCTGTGAGGCACTGACAGGACTTTGGTGACTGAACCTGAGATCCGGTGACGGGGTCGGGGGGAGCAGCTGAGGGTGCCCGGGGTCGCTGGCTGGGGCCTCAGCAGACAGGCAGCCACACAGGGCAGAGGAGGCTGCTGCGGGGAGGCTGAGCTCGATTCTGCAACACTCTGAGTTTGAGGTGCTGCACCTTGATGGAGATGTCGGGGGCCCCTGGGTGCTACGGTGGGGCAGCCGCGCAAGGGCTGGTCTCCCAGCCCCGGGGAGCACGTCAGGACTGGAAGGCTTCTGTCTGCAGCAGCTGTGCGCCCAGCAGGGCGGGCCTGTGCCCGTCCCCCAGCGCGGGGGTGCTCACCGATCTCAGACCGCCCTACTCCTGGCGATCTTTGCAATGACGCCTTTATTTCCCCTCCCCCAGCCGCGCCCAGTGAAGGAGGTGGCACTGGTGTCAGAGACACAGCCACTGCCACTCAGGCCCAGCGTGTGAGCACATCCAACCACCCGAAGTCACAAGAAAAAGCTACCACATCAGAATCAGGTACCTGCTTCTGGCCACCAAGTTCCTACTCTTGTCAACCGAGCAGTTCAATCGGACAGCTACTCCTTAGCGCAGAGTACTCGAGACCTTCCTGGGAAGGATGACGTGGCACGTTGGGAAGGTTGGGAACAGCTATTAATAGGAGGAACAGGACGAGGGCCCTGACTACAGTGAAAACACAGGGCGCGTCTTCCTCCCTCCGGAATCTCCTACTTCTCACCTGCAGAAGGGGGCAGCAGAAACCACCCTGACCCAGGGCGGTTGCGAATACCCAGTGCGATGGTTACGTGCTTTATCAACTATCAACGGCTGGACAAATATAAAGTAGCCCGGTTACGGGCTGGCAGTTCCTGGGATGACTCCCAGTGGCTCACATCCCAAGGCTGAGCTGACAGGCTCAGAGGACTTCGAGCTTCCCGGGGCAGCGTGGCCTTTACAGACGAGGGCCCAGGGAGGGGTGTGTATTTCCAGCACGGCGGACAGCACCTACTCTAAACAGAGCTATCGAAGGGAAGGGGGGAAACACAGAAGGGAAAGTCACTGCCTGGCGGGGGCGGAGGGCCAGCATGACCCATGGCGTGAAACTCTCCTTCCCGCCACTGGTTGGTAGTCCTCATTGTGGCTGAGCCTTCCCCTGCTCAGTAGCTTCTTTCTTTTCCCTCTTTGCAATCCTGAGTCACCGAGTAGCAACTATGTAGTGTGCGGTGTGTCCTCCCGACTGCTAAGAACTTGACATTTTCAAACGGCAAGAGGATCATTTCCCCCGATCCAGGTAGCACGTTCTTTTCCAGGGCAAATCTTTGGGATCCTGAAGGCAGACTTCGCCATTCCAGCTCTGGTGGACCCAGAAGACGTGAAAGAGCAATTGCTGAGTGAGGTGAGCCTTCTGCCCACTTCGAATTTTGATTAGTCAGGTGACTGGACAATGCCAGGCAACAGTGTCAAAATCCAGATAGTGAGAGAGAAGGCTCTGGAAAATGAGCCCATCTGTTCCCACCGCCTTCGCTTTGGCTCAAGGTGAAGGATGGGTCGTTGTGCTGAGATCTTTTCAGGTCTTTTTCTTACTCTTGCCCACGATTTTCCTGAGCTCACAACAAACAAGCACACACACACACACGCACACACACACGCAGCATAGTCAGAAGGACCTGAACTGGGGCCTTGCCTTTCCACTTCTTAGTTGAGTGACCTTGGGCGAGTAACGTGATCTTTCTGAGTCTCAGTTTCCCCATGAATTAGGAACCATAGTACCTAACTCATACGGTTGGTGCTAGGATTAAAAGAATTATTCCAAGTGCTTAGCAAACTGGCATGTCGTAAGCGCTGAACAAACATAAACATTGGCTATTATAATCGTTATCGACATTATTCTTGATCACGACCTGCCTTTCCTCCAAGCTTTTTTCCCTTGTTCTTTTTCAAGTATATGAGATGGGAGATTGTCAAGAGGAAAAATTATTCACAAATATCGTGACAAAAACCTCAGGCTGATTTCAAAGCCGGCCTCAGGGCACGTATTTCAGTTATATCAGAGAATCATGCAATATCAGAGCCAGAGTTCCTTAAGGGTCATCCAGCCAAAACCAGAATTTTATGAACGAGGAAACAGATTGGCATTTATCTGGTAGCTCGTGGCAATGCACTCGAGGGCCCAAGAAAGAACACCCGGACAACGTATTCTAAGGCCTCACAAACTCCAGCTGCTGGGAAGAGCGACGGGCACCTGCGTGTGCTCCCAGGGAACCGGGCGGGGACCTGGGGGGCTCTCTGTGCCTTGCATTCGTGAAGGGAGAACAGGTGCCAAAGATGCAACTCAGCGTCTGATGCTTTTTTTTGTTTTTTTGGAAAAAGTGCAAGTAATAAGACTGAAGTGCTGAATGCCAGGTCTATAACAGTCAAGGACTTTTGGGGGGAACCAAACCAGAAGCCATCTACCGTCCATTTTAAATCAAAGCCAATAGAACAGGAAGATCAGGGTCAAAACGGGTAATTCTACCTTCCGGTCATCTTTGTTGGACTGTATCTATCCCTTATTAATGGAGAGAATTTCTACCTCACAGATTTAAGGAATGGGATTGGCGGACACAAGGTGTGTGGAGGGGAAGGTATATTATCAGTTTTAGCAGCATGTTAAAATTCCAAGTAGAAGGCAAATACCAGCTGCCAACTGATCGCAGTTCCAGGGACAGGGACAGAGAAACACTGTCTCAGCCACTCGTCCCCGTCAGTCTCCGAGCACCGGGGACGAGTGGCTGTTGACCCTGGCCAAGGTTAGACCCTGCCCGTCCCCTGGGTACATCCACAAGGAGCCTGGCCACAGTCCTTGGAAGGCTCCTGTCGAATCGGCTGGTGTGGAACCCAAAGGCACCCCAGCTGCTGTTTTTTTTTTAAATTCCGAAGTGATTCTGATGACCAGTCCGGATGGAGCAGCACCGACTGAGTCACTCACTTTAGCCTCCTTTGTCATCAGCTTTCTCCTTTTGTCAGGGCTGGGGTGGGGGCAGGGGTGGTGGGCGCATGGTGGTGGAGATGATGAGGTCACAGATAGTAGTAACAGTTTTTCTCTTTTTGGTGTTTCAGATCCAAGAAGTCTTAAAGCTAACGCTAGGTCATGGGCAGTTCAGGCTGACGTGGGTCGGCCACGAAGGAGACAAAAAGTAGATCCGTGGTCTCCTTCTCACGCCGTCTTGTCTGGGTCTGAGCGACTTTGCGTTCTTTTAATTTCAAGCAGCTCAGGATGAGAAAGAACTCCAGAGCCCGGGAGAGGCCAGGCTGCGTGCGGAACGTAGATCTCCTCCCAACTCCAAAACAAACCGCGCAGGCGACCCACACCCCTGGGACTTTACCGAACCAGACAGGTGAACAGGAGAAGGTGTTTGGAACACTAACTTCGAGAATGACAAGCGAACAAGAACAGAAAAGCAGAAACTCTGAAACAAACCCCATCGATCTGGGGGATTAGGAGGGGACACTGGTGGTCTGGGATGATAAGTGGGGCCACACTTCCGAACACAGTGGTCCCTTCTTCCCCAGGGACAATCTATTAAAGGGATTTCTAGGGGGTTATCACAATACCACACTATATGTTCCTGCTATTTGCCCTAAGTCTAAATATTTCTTACCTGTAAGTCAGAGAATTCTGAGGCGTTGTTCTTAATGTTAAAATATACCTTCAGAACAATGTTCCTGCAAACACTGTTTTTTTGCTGGTTTCTTGCCAAGGGTCCTAATTTCCCCAGAGACATGCAAGAAATGAGAGAGTAATATGTCACATACCACGGCAACTTTAGTCTGAAATGTTTAAAGTTTATTCGTATTCTTTGTAGGATTATCCATAAAAGACCTCAAACGCATTGATATCTGTACATGTACAAGAACCATCAAAATTTATTCACAGAACAAAAATAAATCTTCTTTAGAACAAACCCAGGTAACGAAATGCAGGTATGGGTCTCACACAGGGAATGATCTAAGTGCTACCGGCACAAAAATATGGCTTTAAAAACAAAATAAAACCTTGGGTTTTGTTTTTCTAAGGTGTATTTCTCTTTCTTGAAATAAAAAATAAATTATTTAGAGCTATCGTTGTAAAATAGTTCTGTGTACCAACACACTTTTATTAAGGCCCTGGAGATGAAAAAGAAAAGCGAATTTAGGAGGTAACTTCCTCGCAGGTATGACTCAGGTGAACTGCGCGCTGTCTGCTCGAGTCAGGTTCAAGGGAACTGGAAGTGTCTCAGCGCCGGTCAGCATTTCGGCCTTACTGTTTATCTCGGCTTTTCTGCAGGATAGCGGTCACGGGATTGATCAGCATTTAAGCTTTTGGGGAACTGGGAACTGAAATCTTCCCCTTGGGAGCTCAGACACGACAGGGGTGTGATATTCATACATGCACAAGTGTACCCCCCACGCAGCTGCTGGAGGCCTCTAAGACACAGCTTCCGTGGGACTCTTTCCACAACAACAGGGAAAGCGGGTTTCGGGTCCCACACTAAAAAATCCCCTAGGGAAGAACGACGGCATCTGAATGAAAAGTAAGAAGTGAGTAAGAAATTAAAATGCATGATGAAATGTGGGCAAAAACCACTCTTCTGTGTTTCTCGGGTGGCTTCCTGCATTTGCCAAGTCCGGTTGGGTTGCTTATGCCGACACCTGAGGATTAAGTGATCAGGAACCCAAAGGACTTCTGTGTGGATCCCACGGGTCTTTGCTGACCTGAGCCCACACCAGTGGGGTTCAGCTGTCTTTCTAGGACTCCCCAAGGTATCGATAATGAGACCTAGGGTTCTTGAGACAATGAGTCTCCAGACTCGATCAACTTCAAGTTACTTTAACTTATCTATGTACATACAGCACATACGGTACATTTTAACAAAGCGAGAACCACTGAGAGCAAACCTAACAAATGAGAGAATACATTCTAAACCACCTGAGAAAGTCGGGGATCACTGCTCTGGGGGGTGGATTAGCATCCAAGGAAGAAAGCCCTCGGGGAGGCGTGTTTTGTGGGTGTGCACGTGCTGGCCATGGAGACCGCCTTTCCACAAACCTGGGTGTTTTAAGGGCAGGCGAAGCTGCCACCCCTCCTGCTCTCTCGAGCCCTTGGGCCCCTGAGAAAGGGGGCCGCCGGGCTGGGGCCCTTTAGGGGCCGTCGCGTCCCTCAGCTCTCTCAGGCCTCACAAGAGAATTCCCCATCTCACGAAAATTCCATCACTTCCGCCTTTCCTCAACTCGAGAGCTTCCAACTGGGTCCTGACCTTGAGTGGGAGCACCCCCACCAGTCGGAAGGGGGAAGGGTGGGAGGAGAAGGCCCTTCCCGCAGTCCGTGGGAAGAGGTGGCCTCCGCAGGGGTGGCCCAGAGTCCAGGGAGGCTGTGGCGTGGGCCCCGGCGCTGCTGGGTCAGGCCCAGTGCCGAGTCCAGCCTGGTGTCAGGCCTGGGGCTCAGGGTCAGGTGGGACTCAGGGTCAGGTGGGACTCAGGACCCTGAGCGGGGTGTCGCCCCCAAGCCCAGCCCCACACCCAGCCTTCTCGGGAACTCCCAGCTGGAGACTACTGGAACTGAACCTGGACGGGAGGCACAGTGAACCCTGACGCCAGGTCAGGGGACGGCAGTCGTCCTGCACTGGGACTTCGGAGAAAGGTCGGCCCCCAACTGGTGCGCCTCTGAGGACAGCGCATGTGCCTGGGGCCCACAGAACTACGCGGGCACAGAGGCCGCAGGGAGACGAAGACGTGAGAAGCTTGACTTCTGAAGGCAAGCCAGTTCTCAAGCGTGCACAGCAGGCGTAGACTGAAAATCCTGCTTCTCCCTGCGCTGTCCAACGGCGGCGCAGGGAGAGGTGGCAGCAGACCCGAGGAAGCTGATTCTGACCAGCTCGACACCAGGCAGCAAAAGCCGAAAGCTGCAGCCGCACGGCCACCTCCGCTTACCGACCCCCTGGACCCGCCGGGGGTGCTCGAGTGTCTGTCACAGTTGCCACGTCAGAAGCTCCCCCTGTCAGGGCCTGTACTGCAGAGACTCAGGGGATATGTAACTGGATGGAAACCTAACTCTTTTCGCTGCATTGGCCCAGAAAGCGTATTGCTCCAGTGACATCAAAGGGGAATGTGAAGCTCTTTTCCTGAATCCCACCAGCACTGTCCTTGTTAATGGTCACGTCTGGTGGTCAGCTGGCCAAGCGCCCAGCGAGCATGGCTCCTGACTTCCAGATTCCACTGCACCCTGGTGTCCCCTGTGCCCCACGGTGTGGCGATGTGCTGGGGAGAAGAAGGGCAAGACCCGGCCATCTGAACCCTCTGCTCCTTCACCAGGTGCCCGCTCCCAGCATCAGAGGCTGGCGCCCACCTGGGCTGGGGAGCAGCCAGCTCAGCGGTACCTCCACAGAGAGGCCGCTGCGGAGGCCTTCTTCCGTACGCAAGGGAAAAGGCCTTTCAGCGTAAGCTCTGTGCGCTGCAGCGTTCTCTAAAGAAAAAGCCAGAGAAATATTTGGATAGAAACAGGCCCAGAGGCTAATCTAAAATTTAACATCTGGCAACAACGCTGGACTTCCAGCTTACTTCCAACTTTATGAGTTTTTTACTCCCCTCGTTTGAGATAACTTGATGATGAGGGCTGCCTAGTCTATCCAAACATTTGGGCATTTAATCTCCCAAAGTAGGCAGCTCTGAGGAGCTCCACATGCCAACGAGATGAACTGCACCCATCAAAAACGCAGTTGAGGTTCTGCGTCTCCCCCAAACCCCCAGCGCAGGCGAGTTCATCAGCTCTCTGTAATCCATAACCAACCCCCGAGGGCTTCCAAACCTCACGCAAGACTTCGCCAGGTTACACACTAAGGCCCTCGACACCGACAATTCTTTTGCCAGATTTTCTGCTGCACAGCTGAAGGCTTTTTAGAAAGAATGAAGTAAACCTGGCTGGAGCTGAGAACCAGGGGCCCGGTGTTTGCATTCCACCCTCCCAACAAAGGGCACTACTGCAGAATTGGTTACTTTTTTCCCATTTGAGTAAGTGATTTCACCAGTGTGCCCTCAGCTTGGACAGGAGAGATAAGAATATGTAATATAACTTCCAAGGGTCCAGAAAGCACGCAGGCACCGAGCCCGCGGGCGCGAGGGCTGCAGATCAGAGAAGCGCCCCGAGAAACCCGTTTTAGGGGTCTGCCAGGCACAGCGGGGAGTGTGACGGAGGGGAGTGCTTTAAAGGGTCGTGGGTCAGGGCCGTGATGCGGTGGTCCAGCACAAAGACCCGAGGAGGGAGGGCAGTGTGAAGGCGTCAGAAGGCGGGCTGGGGCGCAGTGGAAGGGGTGCTTGGTGTCGCTGCCTGGGCTTCACCAGGAAGACGCCCCGACAGATGCCCGCTCTCTGCTCCCTCCCACACGCCTGTCACGTAGAGACACCCACTCCATGCGCGCGGCTCCCTCGGGTCATTTTCTTTCTCCTCTCCTTATCCTTTTAAAACATTTCCTTAAAGTCTGTAATTTAAAATAAACACCCATAGCTTATTTGAGAAGTGTTCTTTCTCAATAGAAACTGCTTAGATCTTGCTTAAAGAGATTCAAAACCCTTTTAACATTGTATCTCACAGCACAAAGGGCACGAACGTTTCCTATCTGCGTGCTTACACGCACACACGTGTGACTAGGTAGACATGCCTGCATATGTAATGGCTAACAGGGAACACTCCGTACTTCCGATAATCCGGCTTGCGTTCAAGATGACAGTGCACACCTTTGGAAAAGAGAAAATCAATAACTGGCTTCCGTGACTGTTTCTGTCCTACGATAAAGCCGATGGCAACCGGTGACACGGGTGTTACTGACAAGCCCCCTGGGAGCACAGGAACTCGACGCTTCTCACTCTTAGGGTTCTTTCTCACAGAAGTAATCCTCCCTTTTCGGAGAGGGACGCTTCCGATTTGGATTTCCTTGGCAAACTTTACTTCGGGGACTAGAGAAAGAAGCATTTTAAAAGTTCAAGGTTGAGATAAGGTTACCCTGCCTAGAGATACGCTTAAGACAATGAATAAAATCTTTATCCCAAATAAAAATTATAATTTACAAATAGGAATTTCTTTAAAATAGGAAATATCCAGAGATTCCTGCTGCAGTGTGGTTAGCCCTTTTCTGTGTGGAAGAAAGGGTTCCTGTCTTGGAGGGCTCGCCGGCCGCGTGTCAGAGGGGCCTCTCTGCGGAGAGCAAGCCCAGTGGGCGGCGCCGCGGCCACCATGTGGGGGAGGAAAGGGCCGTGCGTTTGGGGAGGTGAAGATCGTGTGTAGAGACACAAATATTGATAGTTTTGTAAACGCTAAGGAAGAAAAAGAACACCCTTTATTAAAACTGGGGTTAAAAAAGCCCCCCCTCCCCCGTCTGAAGGGGGCAGTCCCCATCTGCGACAGGCAGAAGGAAATGAGTGTCAACAGCAGTTCAGCACCCACTGCCCACCCCCCACCCGGGTCCAGCTTGGGCGCAAGTCCAGCTTTGAAGCAGCGCATCCCAAATCGGATTGGCTGTCCGTCCAGAACCGGCCTTGGCTGATCAGTGGGATAAAACGTTCTGTTTGGACCTTAGTATTTTCGGGTTTCCCTAAGGACAAGGGGGCAGGGGTGGGGTTTCTAACTGGCAGATGAATCCCTGAAAAACTCATTCTGACAATGTCCTATTGCACGCTGTGCACTTCTACCAGACAGACAGACAGACAGACAGACACTGGGTTTCTACCTACTGAACCGCTGGGCTCACTTCTCACCCACACATAGTTCCTACCTGCCTTCTCGTAACAACTGCAGTGCTTTCAACGAGAGGAAAACAATAATAAAAATAGCAATAATTAAAAAGGTAATCTACATTATTAACTTCCAGTGGGTATATTACAGGGAGGTTTTCTGTACATGGCCCAGAACTAAGTTCCCTATGTACACGGAGGCCTGGGGGAAGCATCCGCCTCGGCAGCCTTAGCCTTCCGCCCTGAAAGACAAGGTTCCTCCTCCATCTGAGAGTTTCTTGCTGCACTGCTGTTCTGAACGAAGGTAGCAACGTCCTGGAAACCCTGGGGGGCCGGGTGCAGGGCCGGGAACGCGGAGCGCGGGGAGGCTTCCTTCTGTCTCCTCCCACAGCCTGTCTGCTCTCCAAGGCCGTCAGCAGCTGCTGTTTTTGAATTCACCATTCTCCGTGATGGAAAGCTTGGTGGGGTGGGTGGGCGAGATGCCATTGCGGACCTGCATGCTGTAGCGCTCCTTCACCTGGGTCAGCGCGCTCATCAGCCGGGTGTTGGCCGAGTCCAGGGACACGATCCGTTTTTCCTGCAACACACCGGTCATGGCTTTACTCTGGCTGCGCGCGGGGAAGCACACGGATACTCGTTCCGCGGAAGGACTGCTCTAACGCTTGCTATCACACAGCCGCACGCAGGACGCTTTCCGGGCAAATGGAACGTCTCTGCCTCTTTCTGCGCGTGAGTCAGGTTCAGCTGCCCTTGAGCCCAGTGGGTCTGTGTTCATTTTCTCTTTGCTTTTTTCCCCTTCAGCACAGCAGGGTTTGTTATTAATAACCCCTCGGGACACTGGGGTACCACGTACAAATGATACCACGTGTTACTTCAGACCACGCGACACAGGGGTCAAGCTGCCTGACTGTATTAAGGGCTTTTGGTCAAAATGAAAATGTGGAAATTAGGCAGCAAAGAAAGAAGCACCAGAGGTTTCATTTCATGGAGGAGAAGTGCAAGTGATCTGTGGGTTCTGAGCCCCCGGAGCGGGTGGCACATCAGTCACATTTGCAGAGGACGCACACTGTGCTCGAAATTAAAAACAGTACATGGTGGCAGCTGAGAGTCACCGACAAAGTGAGGATGCAACACGCAAGAGGGGGAAGCAGCCAGAAGCTCAGACCAGGGGGTTACTCGGATACGGGGAGGGAGATGTGGCCGCAGGGGTCGCCGTAAACGTGACACGGGAAAACAGACAGAGACACACGCTCCTGGACTCATTCCAGCTCGGAGTCCCTCCAGGAAAGCCGCCCAACGCGGACACGGCTTTCACTTTAGTTTTGAGTCTCTGAAAAAACAGACGCTTTAGAACCACATTTTGGAACCAGAGGTTGTTGAACACGCACATGCGAAAAATAAAACTGAGGGAAAAAAGGGTAAAAAAAAAGCGGTGGGGGGGGTGCAATCTCAAGAAAATTAGGCCCATCTAAAAATCACCCATCAAAATATTATCCGCCTCACAAAGGTTAGGAGCGAGACCCTAACCCCAGCGTCGGCAGCTAGGTGAGTCATTCCAGAAGGTAACGCCGAGAAGAACTGGCTCTACCTGTGGCCCTGAAATTGAAGAGGAAGCAGCATGGACAGACCAGCTCTCCTAAGCCAGAAGGCACTTTCCTCCCCCAGGAGCGCCTGCGTTCACAGGGGTGGGGGGAAGGGGCAGTGAATCCCGGCCAGGTTCCAGAGGACACAGAAGGACTTCGCTGCTGCTCCTCACAGTTGAAGCAGCAGCCACACAGGGCCCTAGGGGCTGTGCTCTGCGGGGACCTCGCTGCAGGGGATGCAGAGTGAAGACTGCCACCTGGTGGGGGGGGGGTTTAGCTAAAAGCACCTACAACAGCAGCCAGTGACGCCTCCCTGCTGTGGGGCGGTGCGGTGGTCACAGTTTCAAAGGTATGAAAAACCCCAGCTCACGCTACTGTCACTAAAAAAAATTCCTCCTTTCCCTGGTGGAGAACTGGGGGGGGGGCAGGTACCCCAAATCAGCATTATTAAATAACCAATCATCTAGAATAATATGCGTCTGACTTTGGGAAGGTGAGTACCTCATTGTAAGGACAAAACTCAAAGAAAGAAAGATCTGTAAGGCTTTTAAAAACAATAATGAAAAAATTACAGCCAATGGAATTTACTGGGATGGTAAGTATAGACCTTTTCTAGGTCAGCAGGTACGGACTGGCCAGCGGTTACCAGAAAACCAGGGGTGGGAGCCAAATCTAACCTGTCGGCCTGTGGTCAGGAATGACCTTTACGCAGAAAAATGTTACTCCTTGAAATGATGAAAAACGCTATTTCAGCATTAGGATAATCTATGAAGACCCAATAGTAAGGAATGCAGGATTTTCCAAGTCTATCCAAAAAAAAAAAAAAAAAAAGAGGCATTCATTAAAAATTATTTGATTCTTCAAGAGACATGAAGAAGGCTAAGAGTGATTGTAATTATTTACTGACTGCGGGAGGGACCACGGGGTCCAGCAACCCGCCGAACGGTGGGACGTGTCCAAGTGCAGAAACTCCCTCTGTAATTCCCCTCCCTGCCAGCCTCTCACAATGAAACAAAAAGGAAAAGGAAAAACAAAAATCAAATAGGGACTTCTGAAATTCAAGGTTCGTTGGCAAGAGAGGCTGCGCCACTGCGACTCCGGCCGGACGGAAGGGCAGAGCCCCCCAGTCCGGGCCTGCGGGGAGGACGTCGAGGAGGGGAGTGAGGAGCTGGAATGGGCAGGAGGCGGTGTGCCGGGCCAGGGCGGGCTGCTCGGCTGGGGCGCGACAGGGTTTACTTGCCTGGTTGCATAATCTCATCTCCATTTAGGACCTGTAATTTAACACAGCGGAGGTATCACTTGCCAACAGTAACTAGGCAGCTGCTTGCTTCTCAGAGGAGGGAGCCCTTCTCCGTTCTCCATCTGAGCCACATGGAGAGATCCTGGGCGGGGAGGGCGTGAAAGGTGGCGCAGTCCCTTAGTGCCGTCACCGGGATGCCCGTGGCCACGCCACGGGGTCCAGGACAGGTGGACCTGTCCTCCCCAGCGGAGAGCGCATCCTCTCCGTCCAGTTAGACAGCCGCTAGCCCAGGCTGCCCCTGTAGCACGAACTGGCTCTAGGAGGGGGTGGGGCTGCATCCAGGCACCAGCCGGTCCTGTAGGGACAGGGCCACTGGGAGAGACGCGAACGGCTTCACTGGGCGCGGCCTCAGGGTTTCGGGAAATGCTGGGCCCAGCTCCAGGGTAAGGGGAGACACCGCATGCACCTGAGAACTGGTTTTCCCACTACTGGTGGCACCGAGGCAGCGGTCAGGGACACAGAGGCGTGGGTTACGCCGCTGGGAAGCTTTCTCCCCCACGTAAGGTTCCTCCTTACAAAGGAAAGGACCTGATATAAAATGCCATTCATTACAGAGGGTGCCAAAGGGTGTTCGTAGCCTTTTGCCATCAAAAAGATTTTAGTGTATCACTAAGACAACACCTGGAGCCAGGAAACCTGCTTTTTAAAGACAGCATAATTAAAAAAAAAAAACTGGCTTTAGGGTTTTTCACCTGTGCTGTGCATGGCACAGCGGTTTTCAGATGTGGTCTAGTGAGTTCTCACATTCTTCAGGGACCCACAATGGGCTTCTGGGCGAAAATTTACTGCACAGCCAAGCCCGTGCTGGAATCGGGAACTGATTACCCGCAGCCAGCCCCGGCGTGACGTGCCCTATTATCTGAGAGTGGTTCTCGGTGGGAACTGCCGGGAACTGATCTCTGGGAGGTGCCCCTGGCGTCGCCAAAGCCGTCCGCGGAGCCGACCCACTTGGAGAGCAGGGCCTGGCGGGACGGACGCAGAACAGTGCCCAGCTAAGCTGGAGCAGGGTCTGCTGCGCCGAGGCCGCTGTGGCTTCCGGGCCCGAACAGCGCCACGTGCCTGGTTAACCGAGAGAACACCCCGGTTTCCCAGAGCTTCCGAGTCCTGATAAACCCGACTGCTCCTCTCGCTTTCACCTTCTCTGCCTCGGTCCCGTTTATACCCTGTCGTCTTGCCCCGGGTGCCGCAGTAGGGGGTGTGGTGGACTGCTGAGGAGGCCGTCTCGGTCAGCAACTGGGAATAGGGGCAGCCCGGGGGCAGAGCCATGATCACCGCTCCCCCCCCCCCCCCCCGCTCCCCCGGTGGGCCGAGGACACGGTTTCGGGCCAGCCCGGACGACTAACGCGCGGTAGAACCGTCCTGGCCTTAGGTTGTCACGCGGAAAGTTCCAAGGTGAAAACGCACCCACTAGCCGTCTGGACTACGCCGCCCTCCTCCTTCCCCAGGAGGTTTCTCTTAAGCCTCTGGGATGGGTTTTTAGGTCCGTATAGCGAGACAGCCTCGTCTCTGCTACGCTTCCCTCACCGGCCCTGGGGACACCTGGAAGGTTTTGTTTTTGTTTTTAAACAAAGGACTATGTAAGATAAGCATAACAGAACTTTCTTCTGATACAAAGGAGGTCTAAATATCAGAAACTCTTGAAACGACAGTGTTCAAGAGTCCAAAACATTCTGGGTGCCAAGCTGACTCGAGAGCATGACAACCCGCTCGGCTTGCAGGCCACGCAGCTCCCTCCCCAGGGCTCTGCCTCCAGGCTCACCCCAGGGACCTAGACCGCAGGTGGTGGCGCTCCCTGCGCAGGGAAGAGGGCGGGACTCGCAGTCCTCGCCCCTGCTTTTACTTCCCTGCTTAGGGGTGTGGCGTGCGTTCGAGGACGACAAACGCAAACCTGGCTGGGTGGCCTTCAGGGAGGTGACACGTTTAGTGGGTAGACCACACATTCTCAAAACTGTACCTGCCTTTTGCTACGTGTTTTGCTCTAGGAAATATGACCTTATTTTGTGCTGATAAAATGAAAAGGAATTAGAAGCATTTTCAGCCTGCTGGATTTTCCTCTGATCGTTGATGTGTCCCTGTGAGGTGTTCTTGGCGGTCCTCACGCCGTTACTGTGACGGCGATGACCTACAGACAGCAGGGGCCCAGACTTGGTTCCCCCCACGGGAAGAGGCTCCCCAAGCAGAGTCAACAAAGAAGGGCGACCAAGCAAACCCTGAGCGTCGATGCCGAGCCTAGAGCCAAAGGGGTGATGAGGGCCGGCGTCTTTTCCGACCCGGTCTGACCCCTGCGGCCCCACCGCTGTCTGGGGCTGGAGGTTGGTAGCACAGTGGACGTGACTGACAAGACCGTGAACATCGCAGCCAAGCAATGGTCGGTGGAGGTCACAAGCCAGACACATGCAGTGTACTTGTCACAGCTGCCCCCTCGGAGAACGCCCTGCTTCCCGTCTGGAAGGAAGTGAACCCCATCATGCACTGGGCTGAGAGTTGTCAAGCAACTGCGCTAAGCACGCTAACACTTTGCTGGGTTACCAGGCTTGTCACCAGTGGAAGAAAGGAGAAGTCAGAGGTCACATGGAAACTCTTGATCTCCAAAAGGTAATGCGGAGGACTGTCCCGTGACCCATTTTCCAGGACATGCCCCGGCACTTGCAAGGGGCGGGGAGTCAGAAAACAGCCGCGATCAGGAACAAGAGCCGACCACCACATTCCCCGCCCGCTTACCTGTGCGTCGATTATTTTCTGCTTTGCGTCGATGACTGCCTGCATCTCAGCGTGGTCCTTCTTCAGTTCCTCTTCCACAGCCATCAGCCTAGAAGGTGGCGGGAAGGACATTTCAGCATCTTCGGAGGGAGGGCTGGATTGCGCAGAGGACTAGACACCCGGCTCACCACAGTGCGGTACGACCACCCCTTCCCAACCCAAGGCCTGTGACCGGGCGTCCTTTCTTCTCCCCTGCCGTGGGAGACAGCCAGCGTTGGCTTCCCTACCCGGGACGAGGTCCCTTACACTTCCGTCTCCTTTGGGACAGTAGTCCCACCATTGCATCCTCCCTCGGATCCCTCACTTATTTCATCTTGAAACATCAAACCAGTCAACACAAGCCAAACAACCTTCTCTTAACCTCCAGTTACCCTGTGATGGTTGTCCTTTCTCCTCCCTTGCACAGCGGGGTCCTCAGAGAGGACGCTCTACTGAGCGGGTCTAATTTCTTTCTCATCCACCACTGATATCTTTCCCTGTGATGTTTAAGTCCCATCGAACTGCTCCTGGTAAGACCCTGTAGGGCGGAAACAACCACCCTCTTCCGTCCGTCTTCAGTTTATCGACCTGCCCACAGCTTCTGACAAGACGGAAGCGCGGTGCTTCCGAGCGTGGACTCCGGGGCTTGGAGGCCTGGTCTCGGATCCTGCTTGCGCTGCTAGGTGACCTTGGGCAAGTGACTTAATCAACCTGCTGCCTGTTTGTAAAACAGGCTGTAAAACCCCATTTGTAAAATGGGAATGATAATAATGCCTACCTCAGAGGCTGGCGTTAAACAAATGACTACCATCAGGTTAAACAAATTATGTGTCAAGGATTCAGGAAAGAGCCCGTCCTGGAAGGGCTGCGTGAGTGGTGAGCGAAGCTGACGCTTCCCCCACCACCGCCTGACACCCTGGGCACCTTCTTGAGGCCCCCGGCCCTAATGAAGGCCAGTGAAACTCCTTTCCATGTCTTTGGACTTGTTCGTGAATACTTAGGGTTTTAAAACCCAGTTCCCCTCTAAGGCCTCTCAAGTGCATCACCAAGTTTTTATTACTTCTAATTGTTGTGATGACCGGAAACAGACTGCCTCTATCTTCAAAGGCAAGTGCACGCAGGTGTAGCATTTGGAAAACTTTAAGAGACGTGGTCGGTCCCTGGTCTCTACTAACGAGACCAGGGAGCACCTGCCGAGGTGGAAGTGGCCTTTGCTGCTCCTTGAGGAGTCTCGGGCTCCTCTCCCCGCCTCTCGTGCCCCTGGCGAGCCCCCTCCCTCCCAGCGCCGGGGCCCCGCCCACCTGCTGATGATGCTCTTCATCTGGCTGTCCTTCTCCTCCTGCTGCCGGCGCAGCCGCTCCTCACTGTCCTCCAGCCGCGCCTTGTACTCCAGCAGCAGCTTCTGCATCTGCTGCTCCTGCACCAGCAGCCGGCGCTCGTACTCCTCCAGCCGCCGGCTGGACACTCGCAGGCGCTCCTTCAGTTTGCTGATTTCCTGTTCATACTAGAGGAGAGAAAAGCACCTTGCACTGGCTGTAGAAGTGGGCCATTTGCTTTGTACAAGAAACCGGAGGCAAGGTAGCTGGATGCTGTCTGAGCCGCCATGCCGTGTGCTGCTGCTGTTCTCGAAGGCACAAATGGGAATGGAGCTTCGCCCGCCTCCTAAAATTACACTTGTGATGTTACCTTGGCATTGCGGATCTATAGGTTATGTGCCCATCTCCCCATTAAACTACCAGCTGCTGCAAGCCACACCTAACCTATGACGGTATCAAATGGGAGCAGGAAAGAAATGATCAAGCACTTAGAAGCCTGACAGATCACTTGAAATGAGCCAGAACCCAGCTGTCTGTAGAGAACGGGTTCCGTGCCATCGCCTGTGCTGGGGGACTGTGCACAGCCTGGCTCGGCAGGGCGCCATTCCTGCTCTCTACCGCAATCGGCCCTGTAGGGAACAGGCGACGTCTCTGTCATGCTGGGTGCTACTGAATCAATACGCAGAATTTCATGGCAGACTATAGCTTCTTTCTCCCTAACTCTAAAAATGTAAATTATTCAGGTCACAAGCATTAAGCCGAAGGCCGACTTGTTCTCTAGGACTGATGACTCCTGCCTCTCGGCCCATTTTCAAGTCGTGGTTCACCTGCCCACTTCCGGACTCCCTTCTGGAAGACACAGGTCTGTTTTCTCGCCAATGGTGTATATAAAGCTTTACACTGGTTACAAGGCCCCTTCTGGTACCGAAGCTGCTGTGGGCGGGGGGTGAGTACGCTGGAATATCACATGTCAAGGTGAGGTGCGAGGCAGAAGCTTCCTGAGAGAGGGTCTGCACAAATTCACTAGGAGTTACTGAGAAATCTGTGTGGGGCTTTGTAGCCCGCAATCTGTTTGCATACGATGTCCTAGCAGACAATGAGCCTCTGCTCACGCAACATCACGGCCCTAAACGACAACGTGAACCCGGAAGGAAGGTCGGAGGTGACCGTTTCGGGACAGTGTGGAGAGGTGCACTGCAGCAATGGGCATGTTTAGGGGTGCGCTTACAGGTGCGCGGACGCCAGCTGTCTGGCTGTTCGTCAAATAGATGCCGTGCAGGACGTCAAGTTCTTGTTTGACCATTTTTTCCACGTCAGCTTTTCTTTGAAAACAAAATGAAACTGAACCGATAGACGGTTAATGTCTTTTTCAAAAATCATCTATAAAGCCAGAAGTTCTTTTCCAGAAATAGCAAGAAACCAAAAAAACAAAACAAAACCAGAAAAGAAAAAACCCAGCGCAAGAATCATTACCAAGATACAGAAAGTAAGTCTGGTCCAACGGGAATTTTGGCCTTGGATGCGTACTCCCAACTACTTTACAAAAACATTAACTAATTGCCTAACATTACTAGAAATGAATTAGCAGAGTATTCTTCAAATTAAGGCAACCTACATAAAAACAAACAAACAAACAAAAGGAGCTAACGCCCTCCCCCGCAGCTTGACGGACGTCTTCCGCACCTTCCCACCTGACGACACTGCCAGTTAACGACACAAAGGGGGGTCCGTGACGGTTAATGAACGAGGTGGAGCTGAAGCGGGGCGGGGGCAGCTCAGGGCCTTGGCCAGACCACCCTTTCGGTGGCCTGTCGCTGTGGGGCAGTAAGTCAATAAGCACAGACTCGGCTCTACCTTCTCAGCATGCTTGGCTTCGTCTTGGTTTTGCTCAGTTTCCTCCACATCCTCTTCATACTGCCCGTTGTTCAGAACCCAGGCTGCCGTCCTCTCCACGGGGGACATCGTGGCGGAGTCCACAGGTGACTGAACCTGCACCGGAAACAGCAATTAGCGTCTCTCACAGCTGTTCATCTCCTGGTTGTTCCACAAAGAGAGCTATTCTTGGAGGACATAACTGCGATTCCTCTTTTCTAATAAATGCTCTCAGTTCTAACTACTATTTTATTAATGCCAGGGCTGGAGGAGGAAAAAGAGACTATTCATTTATTTGTGTAAGAAGAAACCATTCCGAAAAGAAATCCTAATGCTACACTTCCAAGAACTAGCCTCTTTCTCCCTCCAAAGGAAGACAAGGCCTTAAGGTCGTGAACTGTTCCAGCGGTCCAAATCACCTAGCGAAGTAACGATGATGACAGAATGAGAGAAGGAAATCGCGACTTGATGGCTGATTGCTCAGGTTAACCCAGAGACGGACAGGAATCAAGGAAGTGATTAAAGCTGAACAAACTCACTAGGTGCCCACTTATACATTGGAATGCCAAATTCTTAAGTTCGAATTAACCATTTAGAGAAAGGGAAAAAAAACACAAGTGATTTTAGTCATTTTCACAGAGTGACGACTTCTGGTTAAGCCCAGAAGTTAGGAGGGTTAAGCCCACTAAGAGTTCTGTACTAGACCAGAAAATTCCCGGACGAATACAGGCTCAAAACAATAAACATGAAATTAGTGTAAGAGAGATTTCTATCCAGTTAGGACAGCTAAATTGTCCTTTTCCAATATAGACATAATACAGAGTGATGAAAATTCTAGCCTTGAGTAGCAACTCTGCCACTTAATTGTCACTCAATCTCTTAAATGCTCTTTTCCTAATGTACTAAGGAGGATGCTACCAGCATCGCCCTCACCACTCAGCCTGACCCTCTCGGGAAGCTGTGAGGATTGAGTAAGATAATGCATGTGGGAGTTCTTTGGAAACGCAGAGTACCAGAGAGCTTAGGTTGGTATTAATGTACTTCTGTTTAGAACACTGGTACTGTTTATTACAGTTTATATGGCACTACTGAACATCCGTGCTTTCTCCACAAACCCTACCGAAAATATGTAACAGATTCGTTTTCTCTGGCCTGCCTGAGAGAAGTGCCCGAGAGAGAATGAGAGAGAGAGGAGCGATGTGGTGGAGAGATAGAGAGATGGAGAGATAGAGAGAGAGAGAGAGAGAGAGAGAGAGAGAGCTCGAGCGAGTGCACTGGAGCACAAGAACCTTTAAAGCGTTGTTAGATTTTTTTATAATCAGAATAAATTTCCATTTTGAGGACAAATACTCCGTGATCTTATTGAGGGGAATTTTTCTCTCCCATGCAGAGCTGCGTATCTAAAGAATCTTCATATCATTCTGGACTAGAACAGAGTTAAACACTGAATAGAGATTTTCAAGGAAAGGGTATGATGATGACTTTGAGATTCACAAAGAGCAGCTAAAAAACCTGGCTGCAGAGACCACAAGGTGATCAAAGAAGATTCGCGTAAAACACGTGCAAACAGAAGTAATGTAGAAGTATTCTTCAAAGATCGGAAGAAGAACGTGGTTGGTTTGATTTACAAACAGACTAGACATAGGTACCAATTACAAAAACGGCTTCATGCCTGAAGCACATGGGGCAATGGTGAATCAAACTCTGGAATTTCCTCCTTTAAAGCCCCATTCTCCACTGTGGTGTGTGGATACACTTCTCACACTTCATTCACTTGTGCACCACTGTCGTTATTTTAGTCACAAGCACATTATCACTGATACTTATCTCTTCCAAATGACCGTTTACAGTTAGGTAAGTCCTTTTACTAAGCAATAATATCAGTAAGATTATGAGTTTCATGTTACATAATAAATATGTTTCTATATCGATAATTACATATTTTTCTAAGAATGTGTTAAAATAAACACCATGTATACTTAAGTCATTCTGAGCATCACACTGGCCTGTAGGGTACAGTACCGTCTATAAAAGGAAGGCGATAATTAGCCACATCGAGAGTCACTACGAGAAACAAGTGAGACAGCACCTAAAAGCACTTTATCAGCTGCAAAGCACTTCACACACACGCACGCACACACACACACACACACACGCATCCCCTGCTGGATTTTAAAAGCCAGCTGCCTGAAAAGCTGCTACAGAAAAGCTGCCTGTCTGCGTAACCAGGAGCTTCTATTCAGTAACAGTTTGAGATAAAGTAGCCACTAAAACTAATACCTTTACTCTTTGAAATTTATGACTTCAAGGCAGCTAATTCAATAGCTTTCTGCTTTATAGAGTTAACAAGACGTTGCTTGAATGAACATCTGATTTGTTACGGTAACTATTTATTGAGTGCCTCTAAATGCATTGCAAACAGACGAAACTCCTAAGAGCACACTAAGGAGAGATCTTAGCCCCTAAAAACATTAAAAACTCCAATTCCTTCAGGTAATCTGGGCTTTGACTGTTAAGTGAAAAGGCATAAAAACGAGAGTGGTTTCGTTTACTGGGGATGGTAGTAGCTACCTTATTTTCAGCAGGATGAACAATGTCCAATGAATTGCAAGAGATGGTACACAATGGAAACTGGGCATGCAGGTGTACTCCTTTTATTGGTTGAGTCTGATTTTCAACCACCTCCCAACACAGTGGCACCTCGGTACTCGTCGTTAATTCATCCTGGATTTTCGAGGAGTGCCGGAACCGAGTACCGAAGGAGGCAGCGTCTTCCCTGGTGGAGCGCGGCGCGACTCACACGTTCTGCAAGTGCGAGGTGTCCTGAGCAAGCGCTGAGTGCGAAACATGTTTTCCTCGTCACAATGTGACAAGTGCCAGGTTTGACCAGCTCTGAAGCCGACGAGGACCGAGGTGTCACTGTGTGTCCTAGCACTTGGTGTGACATGTGGTAGGTGGTCAATTACTTGAAAAAATACATCAGACCAATGTTCACCATGCCTTGTATTCATTCATAAACCTTTTACGCAGTTAAAAAGAGATGGAAAAGTAACAATGAACAAATCAAACTTATTTGTGTTAGACTGGAAGAAAACAGAGGCAATGGTTGTTTCAAAATTATTTTTTTGTTGTAATGTCTTCTTCATATGAAAAAACTATATACTTTTTTGCATTTTTTTCTATTGATCTTATATGTGTGCTGTTCTTATTTCCCCATTAAACTGTCCAGTTTTGAGACATGGCACCATGTCATCCATTTTTTGGGGGTGGGCATGGTAGTGATTATATATTTGTACAAAAGATGCTTGATAAAATATCATTCATGAATACAGAGTTGCTTACTAAAGTGTAATTCATTACTAAGGGAAGGATGCTGTTTGCCCTCTAATCTTCCTCTTGGCGATAAACCATGTCACTCAAATAGCGATAAAGTGCGTCGAAGACGGTCGCTCCACCTCCTGCACCAGCCGCACACGGAGCAGAACCTGCCACCTCTGGCTTACGGTCCGAGATCCGGCTTACGGTCCGAGATCCGGCTTACGGTCCGAGACGCCGAGAGGGGAGGCTGGGAAGCGGTTCGGTTCCCACTCTGCTCCGCTGCGTCATCCTCAGGAAGAGCTTGTGCAGCCACTGACTTTCAGCAGCGGGCCATTAGAGGAAACGAAAGACGACAAAGACAAAAGGGAGCAGGAATTCCCGTTAGGAACGCGTCCCTCTGGAGATAAAGCTGCTCTGGGAAAAATAACACTCAGGGCCAAAGGGCCTGAGACAGCAGTTCTGCTGACCCCACGGTTAGTCACAGCCCGGCTGTGGGGGGACAGCGGGGAGCCGGCCGGCTCCCTGCTCCTTGCCAGCACTTACTAGAAATGAGTAAGACTTGCTGTCCAGTTCCCGTCCATGAACAACACTCCGCTATCAACACCGAGGATGGGGCTGCCTAGCGGCGAAGCGGACCCTGAGAGTGCTCAAGGAGGCTGGGTGGGGCGGCGTCATCCTGACAGGCTGCTCAAATGCCCGTTTTAAGAGCCTCTTCAAATCTGGGTTTCTAAGTTTAGGTAACATGCGGTACCTGAACAATTCATACTGTGGAGACAGTCTATGATGCATGAAGAACAAAACGAGGAGGAAAATGAGAAAAAAAAATCCCAACAGAGGCTGAAAGGGACAGAAATTAAAGCTTCCCGGAAAAAATTCCTTCTGTAGATCGTTTCACTGGAATAATTTTGTTCCCTTCCCACTCAGTCGCGGGAGGAGGCCAAAGCTGGTCGCAGTGCCAGTAAGGACGGCTTCTTTGTGCTGAGACGCAAACGGAATTTGCCTGGGACAAAGCCACGGATAACCGGAGACTCCTACAGAACAATCCCCACAAAGAAGCCCTCTAGTTTGGGGGAGAAAAGAATTCTCCGACACAATCTGCAATTAAAATATGTAAAGGAACTTGCCTGAAAAAATGCGCTGATCATACAGAATTTCAGAGGCCTCGTGGAAGGAAGAGGAGAAAAGCCAGCAAGAAACCGAAAGATAAGGCATTTAAGAAATAGCGTAAGTTTGAAAGAATAAGCCATCTGCGTAGAAAAAGCTAGTGGAGAAAAACCAGAGACTTAAGCAATCAAAATAGAGTGATTTATGGATTCTCGGCTACGAGGACGGCAGTGGCAGCAAAGGCACAGAGACGAATATTTACAGCTGTGCCAGGGCATTTCACTGTGGCCATGCCCTGCGTCACGCCAACAGAATGTGGACACGCTCCAAGTCATGAGGGACTGTGGCACAGAACATTTTCAAACTGGTTACTTGGGGACTGTAGGCATTTCCTACCTCCCCTCTCTCACCCGGAGAAACATGTACTGAGCGCTTCTGTGAGAGGGCTCTATTTTCCTACAGCACAAATGGTACCAATTACAGTGGGTTCCAGGCAATCACATAATAGGCTATTAAATTTATAACATTTGTAAACAGTCGGCCCGAGCCACGGGCCCTGTGAAGTGCTGGCTGCACGACACGGGAGGAAGGGGTAAGCACCCCTCTCTTCCGTCCAGGGCTGGGCCTGTGTCCACTGTCAGCTCCGAAAGTAAGCAGAGGGCCCCTCCCCGGTCCTGTCCCCTTCTGCCCCCTCTCCCAGGGCCCTCAAGCCGCACTAAGCCCCCACGCAGGTGTCTGCCTCCACACAGCATTCCATCTCTAAAACTACTTACCTTTCTTCTCTCCTCTCAGAGTTAGTCCTCGGGCAAGGAGGTGATCTCAGCTAGAAGCCAGCATAAGAGCCAGGTGTGGAAACTAATTCACAATAAGGTGTGAATGACTGCTAGCCTCCTGACACACAAATTAAATGCATAGATAGGAGATGTACAGATATATATGAGCAGTTAAGTATTTTTACTTCAAGAAAAGGAAAAATATATACTACTATGTTATAATATTATATATAATGTTATATACACTCTTCCTTTTCTTGAAATGAAAATGATTATTAAGGCCAATGAATTGGTAAAATTTGGGGAAATACAACAAAACAAAAATGAAAAATTTCAGACTGAAGAAAACCATTATTTCTCAGAGAAGAATGACCAACTAGGAGGTTCTGCCCAGGAAGTCAGCTACCAGAATCGGCTGCTGTTAGACGTGTTTTTGATCCCTTCCTCTTCTTCTGTACCCAAGGATTCTGCAAATCCCTGATTATTGTTAAACAATAATCAAACAACTATCAAAGTAGGGGCAAGGGCTGTGGTCACAGTATAGTGGAGGTAGAAACAGCCAAATTAGTAAATGCCTACCTATAAAAATGCAAATAAAAAACATATTGAGGTTTTATTGTAATCTCTTCTGACAAGTTTTGTTGACAAAAGGATTTTGTAAATCATGAAGCTCCCTTGTACTTATAAAGTATGATCAGGTTTCAAAAAAATATTCAAATACAAAGATTTAAAGGAGAAAATTTTTTTTCAGATGAAAATAAGAAATTCTCTCTCTCTCTCTCACACACACACACACTCACACACACACACACACACACACACACACACACACTTCCTAAGGTTACTAGTTTGTTTCAAAGAACAAAATATATATTGGTGCCTCTTGGGAAACCTTTTTATCAAGGAAAAAAAGAGAAATTGTGGGGAAGCTGTACATGTTTAGAACACTTGTCCACCACCTGCGTGTCTGTCTTTCTACCTCCCCCCTCTACTTCGCCTCTATAGGTGTTCGCTTGTTTATTTTTCCAGCCCAGGAAAGGGCACCTGGGACCTGCTACTCCAGAGGGAGTTGGGGAGGAGAGGAGTTAGACTAAACTCGGGGCTCAGAGTGCAAAAGGAAAACACATGGAAGGAGGACTAATGTCCAGGTTACCCAAATACCCTCTCGCTGACGTGGTCTGCAGATTTGGTGGATTAAGTGTCTAATCGTTCATTCGACAGGACGGGTCTGTTCTCAGTGCGAGTGGAGGGGAGGGGAGGGAAGGCCCCTGCGAGGTGTTTGCAGAGTGTCCTCAGGGTGGAGTCGAGCTACGTTTTGCGGCCTCACCTGGCCATGAGCCTCCCGAACCCTTCGCTTCCTCTGCCCACTTACAGGGGGCAGAAATCTTTTAAGTGGAGACCTTGTTAGCAATGGGGATTTCCCAACGATCTCTACCCAAGGACCCTCGGGGTCACAGTGGGACCTGGCAGAGGCCAGGCCGTCCGGCACGCGCCCTACCTGCTGTGGCTGCGGCCTCTGGATTGCTCTCACTTTGGGCACCGGGCTCTCCCTGGACGAGGAGGACTGCTGTCGTGACCGGCTCCCGTTCTGCGCAGGCTCCGCCGCCAGGGCTGCGGAGGCCACGGACATGCTCCCGGTGCTCCGTAAGGAGGCACTGTGCGGCAGGGACGGCGGGGCTTTGGCGCGGGCGCCCAGCCCGGCGGGGTCCATTCTGCGGACCGGGGCCTGCCCTGTGCTGTTTTGCCGGGGCAGGGCCAGAGGTATGTGTCTGTCGGGCATGGTGTGCCGCCTGGAGAAGTCCTCGCTCTGCGTGCTCCGTTTGCTGAAGTCTTCCATGCTGCTGTTGCTGGGTCCGCTGAGCTTGAAGTCCTCACTGTTGCTTTGGCTCCTGGAACTGGCGGTGCTTAGGTTCTCCAGGCTGGAGTCCACGGAGACCTTTGGCATTGCTGGGATTGGGTTGCTGAGGTGATAGACGGGGTTCTGGAACGACAAGGGCTGGAGGGTGCCGGGCTGGCTCAAGGCGGGGTGCAGGGGCCTTCTCACTTGGGGTGCGCTCTGGGGCGTGCTCTGGGTCTCCCGCAGCTGCTTGATGCCGGCCACCTGGGTGATGGAAAGCTGGCTCCCGGTCAAGCGCAGAGGCACATCGAGCATGACGGACGCGTGGTCCACTTGGGTGGCGTGCGTGTCCTGGAGGTCCATGAGGGAGACGCTCCGCCCGTTGGGAAGGCTGCCGTCCTTCTCCTCCTTCTCAGAGTACGTCATGCTCTGGGAGGAGGCTTGCTGAACCAGCAGTAACGTCTTCCCCCTGAAGTAGCCATCTGGGTGGTCCTGGCTTGGAGACTTGAGTTTATGCAAATCACTGTGGAAAAGGAAAGGACCCTTAATTACTCCTGGGACAAATCCAACGTAGTTAAGGTTCCTCGACTCAGGCGTCTGCACTCTGCTGAAGGCTCACGGGGTACTTCCACCTGAACTCAGATTCCATCGTTACAATTTTTAGAATAAAATCCACCATGTTTCGTTTTTCTCCAAAGGTGGAGAATAATACCGTGTACACCACCCTATCACGGTTTTCAGTCTTTACTAGAACTCCAATCGTTTTTTAGTTAGGGTTTAAGGCCTCCCAGAGCATTCCCATTCATACCTAACTGGTTCAAGGGCGGAAGCTCTAAGAGCACAACCAAAGGCACCGATCTTGCCACCAACGGGGATGGCCAAGGCTAAGCATCAATACCGTGCCTGGACAACGGTTCTCCTGAGGTTCTCCACATTTTCAAGAGCTACAATGCATGAAAATATGAATGCTATGGAGCCCTTAGCCTTCCATTAAGCAGGACATCGTTTTTTAAATGCATTTGTTGCATTTAAAAATCTACGATTGTTGAGTATAAATCTACAATACCATTCTCAAAAATAAGGATCTTAGATCCTGTGTATCGTTACGACACTGGATTTCTCTCAGGTCAGACGATTCTTTCCTGCTGCTCAAGACTTTAAAGTTTGTCAGTTCAGCAGAGAAGTTAAACGGATTTTTGCCAACTCTCTAAAAAACGATCTCTGTGAGACAGCACTTCGCACGCTCTCCCTCCTACCTGTCAGCGGGGTCCTCGAATATCTTCTGCAGCCCAGAGGACAGGCTTCCGCTGACGTTGGGACTGGAGCTGTGCTCAGTGAAGCGTCTCAGCTGCTGCTGTATTGGCGTGGGGTTAGTCAGAGACTTGGTAATATCAGCAAGAACGCGAGGGAGAGGTCCCAGCTTTGCCACGGTCGCCTGTAGGAAGGAATTTTCACCCTAATTGGATAATTAGCATTGCGACATCCACCACAGATTGTTTGGGGGACAGCGATGCCCGTTGACGAAGGGGTGTAGGTTGAAGGGAAGGGTAGGTGTTTGTGTGTGGGAGTGGCAGGTTCGTAATGCATTGTTACGGAGCAGCAGAACCATGGCGTCGAGATGGATGAAGGAGGCGCAACAAGGTGCAGCAGACGTCGAGAAAAGAAAGGAAATGGAAATTAGGGTTATGCAAATAAAAATGAAAAGACATGCTCAAAACAACCAAAATCTTGCCATTCCAACTAAAACAGGCATGCAAAGCAAACGAAATCTCTGGAAGCCTAGTACATCCAGGTGGGGGGAAGGCAGGAGGAGAACCAAACACCTTCTAACCGGAAAGGACTTTAAAACCGCAAGCTAATGGGATGAAGCCTCCAAAGAAAGGGGGTTACGTGAGGAAAGAGGCGCATGCGACGTAAGGCGCGTGTTGCATGCAGGGTCCGGCGCGCTCCAGGACACACCGCTGACATGGCCGTCAGCTACCCCGTCGAGTCTGGGGAACCCTGGCCTGTTACACGGCCACCTAGGTTTGCGTAATCGGCACTGACAACTCTTTTTAAAACAGCAAAATCAGGTGAACTCTCTCTCTGAAATACGTCTATAGGTACTCCTGGTTTCCAGAACCAAACCGAGGTTAAAAAGGAGAAAGTGTGTTTATACAGCAAAGCTGAGGAAGACGACCTTGACCCTGAATAAATCAGGCTGATTTCACAAGAGAAGTTTCTCTGCATCTCACTGATACAGATATTCAACAGAGAATAGCTTTTTAGTACTTGCTTTATCCAGCTCAATCATTTTTTGCGGGGGGTGGGATTCTTATTCTCGTGGGGTCTTAAGGGACCCCTCAGCTGTCAGGCAGTTTTTACATGGCTGCCTCTGGGTTGTCTTGGTTTCTCAACAGCCAACAGCTCCTTCAGCCCTGGCTCAGGTGGGCAGGATGTCGGCTCGGACGCCCCTGAAGAACGCCTGTCCACACTCCACCGCCTTGAGCCGTGATTCATGTTCAAGGACTTCACCCTCAGCTCAGCTGCACCTTAGAGCCCATTTCTAAAAGTGAAGAAGGGGTCCTCAGGAATAAGGAAGTCGATTACTTTACGAATGTTTTAAGCAGTAGCGGGTATCCTCCCATTGACATTTCCTCAAGAAAGTGGTCTTTATTAATAGGTTTCACACCCCCCTCCAATATTATTGGTATGTTTTTAAGGATAGTAAAAAAATGAAGAAAACAAATTCTCATTACAGAAAAATAACTTGGTCTTTTGTAGTCATTCTAATATACCACCACTGATATTTATAAAGTACCTACAGTAAACAAAATGATCAATAAATAATTACTGTGATAAACCTAGCCGAAGTCTGTTAAGACGATTTTCCATTACAAAATCTATTCTTCTTTGCAAAATTCCAGAAGGAAGAAAATGATTGGCATGGTTATTAATATGAAATCCTTACTAAAATTTAATAATAAAATTTTTAGCTAGTAATAATAAAATTCTTAGGTTACGGTCAGAAAATAAATGATTAAATATTGTAATTGTTTTCTGTATTAATTTACATCAACAGAAAAAAAACCACCAGGGTTTTCAGACCCCATGTAACTCTGTTGTACTAATCGTTATATTAAACTCTTTGATTCGCATTAACAGCAACAAAAATCTCAAGGGTAAAGCTACTTCAGCATAATAGTCTCCGTATATTTTGAAGTCCACACTTTTGCTAGAAATTGCTGTATGAGGCTTCATCTCATCCTACTATGCAAGAGTAAGGCTACAAACACCAATATTTGATATTAGTTCCTAGGTAAGTTTTTAGATATGTTATATATACTATATTTACTTACTTATAGAAATATATACTCTATTAATGCAGATAATTACTTGAAAAAACATGTAAGTGATTTCATGGCTTCCTAGAATTTCCTTGTTTTGGGGGTCCATATTTCACCCAGAAATGATAACCATGTCCTCTCGGACTTCTAGAGCAAAAGGCTGCTTTCTCCTAAGAGGCAGGCGAGTGCCCGGACCCGCAGACGCTCTTCGGAATCCAGGGGCCACCAGCCGCTCTAGCCCTCACGCCCTGGGACCGCTCCAGCCTGCTGTACCTTATCGAGCTGGGAAACGACCTCCCACAGTAAGGAGTGCAACACTGAGAGCTCCCGGCCCAGGTCGATGTAACCATCGAAGCCTGGGGTGTTCGAGATGGTGTCCGGATTGGAGATCTCCAGAAGGAAGCGCTTCATGCCGCCCCATTCGTGCTCTAAGAAATCGTTCATGAATGCCATGTACTCTTCTTTGTTACCAAATCTAAAGGAGAGGGAAACAAAGTGGCAAAGAACGTATTCAGGAAAAGCGAGGCGAGCGTTTCGAGTTGGCTTTCCACAGAGCTATAAAACGGTTTTGCTTCGGGGAGGGGACTAAGTGACTAATTTGTGTGTTATCTGTAAACGGTAAATGCTAAAACGTATTTTCTTAATATTAATAGCATGAATACTCAAAAACTTTGAATAGCTTTCTTATTCTCTATTGTGTAAAGCTAAAAATCTTTTTTCTTGTATATAAAACTCTGTAATATAACCTTCATTTACCTAGCAAACTGACGAACCAAAGGTTTGTCAGTATAAACCTTAGTATCACTCGCTTCTCCAAAGTTTCCCAAACGTTTTGTACTCTTTTCTTTCTCCAAGCCTTTGCTCACGCTGTTCATTTCTGCTAGGGAAGAACTTCCCCTCTGCTTTGCTATCTAGATTACAGCTACCCTTGCGGGGGCGTCAGACTCATTGTCACCGGGGGCCACATCAGCCTCGCGGTTGCCTCCCAAGGGCTGCAATAATTTTAGGATTGCATAAATGTAACTACTCCTTAACTAGGGACAAGGAGCTCGGCCAGAAGGCCTTGTGTTCTCCACCTGCGCCTTAGGGCCTAGCTTAAGTCTATAAAACTTATTCCAAAATAAACTAGGAATCATTTTTAACAAAATTAGCTCAAACCTGGGCAAATATGTGTATTTCTGCATTGGCTCATATATAGGATACACAAAATTAAAATAGTGCACTTCTAAAAAGCCACCATTTAAACTAGAAAACAACCTATCTCACCGAAGCTCTAATTTTTCCTTCATTGCATTGCTAATAGAATCTTGTCTTTAAGCTTCAACATTGACTTGAGTCTGTTGTGGTCAAATTTGCCAGTGTGACTTCCCTCTCAGTGATCTCTTAAAATTATTTTCTATACGTTATAAAAATTATGCAAACTGAAAAAGACTTGAAAACAATGAAAGGTGCAAAGAAAAGGTATGGGTGTGTCCACTCCATCACTCGAATACGTCGGCTATTTACATGTGCGTGCGTCTCCTCCAACTGCTTCCCAGTGCCCTTTAAAAAAGGTTTAAATCTACCGAGGGTTGAGAGAATATACAATGAACAACCATATGTCTCCATCCACATTAACCAACTGTTAACATTTGGCCAAGTTTGCTTTCACTCTCTCTATATATACACTCCTTTTTTTTTTTTTTGGCTGAGCCATTTTAAACTGAGTTGCAGACACAGCCTCTAAATATACTAGCCACCACTGCTCCAGAATAAGGAATACCTCTTACATAAACCAATGTCATTATCACACTAAAACTTAAAATTAAATTTCACTAATTGTCCCCAAATGGACTTTGATTGACTTTTCCAATTCGGGTCCAAATAAGACCCAAGCATCACAACTAGTCTCTTCTAACACCCAACGGCCCCCTCCGTCTTTCCCATGTTTCATGACATGGGCTTGTTTGAAGGGGCTAAGGTTTCTAACAGCCCCTTTTCATCTAAAATAATTACATCTCCATCATTTTCCGTATTATTGGCTTTTCCTTGCAAACACTGTGTGTGGTGGCTGCAAAGGTCCCGCTGAATCCATGCACCCTCGCTTACTTAACCCTCTCTCTATACAATGAATCTTTAAGTTGTTCCCAATTTTGTCTGCTGCTTTAATAACACCACAGTGAAGACCCTGTAACATGAGTGATGGGGCTCCCCGCCCCCACCTAACTTTTAGACCTCATGCATTTTTTATACAATGTCTTTTAAAAAGTGGTCAAGGCAGCGGCACCTACTTGGCAAAGTTCGCCAGGTTCTGAATGACCTTGGCAATCAGGGTCAGAGTCCGAGACGTGCGGTCGTCGGGATACTCCTGCATGAGGTTGAAGAGGCTGGGAGACATGATGGCCGGGCAGAGGAAGCGCAGGAACAGCGAGGCGCTGATGAGCCGCTCGCTGATGTCCTGCTTGCCGCGCGTCAGGCACTGCTGCTTCCAGGACGCGAACACTTCTTTCAGCTCACGGGGGAAGACGCTGGGGAAGGGAGAAGGTAAAGCCCTCTCAACAGGAGCCGAGGAAGCACAGGCGACCTCACTCTGGCCCGACAGGCCTCCGCTCCAGAGCCAGGCGACCAGGGGGCCAGGGGGAGAGCTCCGCCGCCGGAGGCCCAGCCGAGAGGTGGCGGAAAATTCGCACAGGCCCAGATGGAGACTGGAAACCCAAAGCTGTAAAACTCAGGAATTAGTGTAAATTTAGCTTTGCGAAGTGGGAAAATGGCATGAGGCTCCCGGCAATACCATCTGTTTAATAAAGATCATCATAATCTCCCTAAAGACTGTTCATCGAAAATCGTCCCAAATCTCACCGATTGCTGGGGTTGGGACAATGACCCAAACGACTAACATACCTGTTTAACACCAGTGACTACTTTGGAGAGCCATTACAATACTTCCAGTATTACAAGAACGTGGTGCTAATATTCCACAGAAACACCACATTTATGCAGATAAGTCCGAGATCTTTCTGCTTCCGCAGAGATTCGGATTTTAGGCAGGACCGTGTTCGGGAAACTTCGTTTCCCCTCCTACGCCCTCCCTTCGGTTGGGAAATAGCAGTTAACACTGTGATGGTGACTTGGATCCAGGGAACGGAAGCGCCGTCGTCGGGCGTGGAGGAGGCGCGGGCGCCAGCTCACCAGTAGGAGTTGATGATCTTGCAGAAGGCCAGCTCGCAGCACATCTTCAGGTTGCTCTGGTGGTCCAGCAGCTCGCCGGACGGGCACTTGCCGGGGTCCACCTCGCAGTTCTCGTCCGACTCGTACAGAGCCTTGATGAACTCCCCTATTGGAAGAGAGAAACGGCAGGGAGCAGAATTACAAATAGTGTCTTCCTGAAACAGAACAAAAGGATTTAGGACTTCTGTCCTTACACGCGTAATGGGGAATCTCTCTGAGACCGGACAGGGAAGGTACAAAAGATGACCCGTGAAGGGTCGTTGCTTTGGAACCCAGGAGTCCCCACCTCCCGCCTGTTATGTTCATTTTCTTTATCCCGGAAGGGGGAGAACGGCAATCGCTAGCAGCAGCATCACGGTATTGATAAAAATAACAGTGATTCTACTTTAAACAGTGAAGCAACTTAAAATCTTTTATCTGAAAGCACAAATAAATGAGCAAGGGCTCGTTATTTATTATAAAGCCTCTCTACCAGGGTGAATATTATTATTATCATAGAAGCAAAAAACAACCCAAGATTGATTGAATAGCCCATGTAAGGTTTTAAGTGCTAATGCTGGTACCAAACCTATATTCGAGTAAGGCTGCTAGACTTACCTCTTATAATGGGGACAGTCATTCAACATGGCACACAATTGTAGCAGAACATCTCTTATACAATGTGTACATATTTTTCCAAATAGATTTAACTTAGAAGACCTGTTCATATAGTCTATCCTCTATAGCACAGGTGGCAAAAACAAAGCCCACGGGCCGAATCCTGCCCTCCACCTTGTTTTATCTGCCTGGCACCTTCTTTCTATCCAGCAGCAGCACCGAGCTCTCGCTTAACTGTTAAGGAGTAGTTACATGTATACAGCCCTAAAATTCCATTCGGCCCTTCGGTGGCAACTGTGAGGCTGATGTGGCCCCCCAGTGAGAAGGAGTTTGATAACCCTGCTCTGTAGGGAAAAGCCCAACATTCTCTGAGGGAACAAACCCTTACCTTACCGATTCATCCGCCACTACCCCTGTACATAGTCGATTGTTCCGTGCTTCGCACAGTGTTGTGTTTATTTGCTCACAATGCCTTTGGAGGTCACGGAGCGGTTCTGTTTGTGTTCAGACCCCAGCCTAGGAAGCAGCGCCCAAAGCACTGCAGGTGCTCGGTAAGTATTTACGCGCTGGTAGTATGTGTTCTTGGGCTTTTATAGGCCTTTATGAAAGAGGAGATATTTCAAAGACCCTTTCAAATCTGCTTCTCTTACTTCAGGTTCAGGCTAGTTAGAGCAGACTTCATGAAAGCAAACAATGATGTCTGCAAAACTAAGTGGCAGCAGCGACGATATAAGGAGCATTTTCTAGCAAAATCGTTAGTGCTGGGGTGGAGGAAAGCTTTTAAAAGTAGCTGTGACAGGGGACGGGCCGTGGTTATTCGAAAGAAAAGTGCACGGGGAAGGGGAAAGGGAAAGGAAGTGTCGAACTGAAAAGTCAAGGCTCTGGAGCCAGACCGATCGAGGATCAAATCCTGGGCCCGTCACTGACTGACTGGGCCTTTCAAAAGTCACTGAACCAGTCCGAGCTTCAGCGGCCGTATTTGGAAAACAGCGCGACTCCCACCCTGCAGAGCTGCGGGGAGGATCAGCAGTAATGCATGAAAGGAGAGTGTCTAACGTGGGCCCTGCTGCACTGTAGGGTCCGTATGGTATGTGTATGTGTACAAATTAGACAGCTTTACCATACTTTTTCACAGAGGAAAAGACTAAAAGCTTTTAAAAATATTCACCAGTTCTCACAAGATTTGTATTGGACACGCTCTCTCAAGGTCTCCTGTGCTATGTGCTTCTGCACAATCTATCCCACTTAAAGAGTGCCTAAGTTTAAAATCAAATCATCATCGTCAAATATGCCATGTAAAAACTGACCCACCTTTAAATTTATGTCATAAATATTCTGTTTAGTGAGTTCCTTAGGTTACACCAATTCTGGGGAAATAATACTAATATTAAATAATTTGTAAATTTTAAGGATACTTTTAGCCTTCAAGAAAAGAGCCCAATAACTCAAGGGTCTGGAAGGAAATTGTCTATAATTGCAGGCTAAAATTTTTTTCCCTGATTATTTATAATCCTCAACAACAGAGCAAATTATTTCCACTTTTGAAGCTATAACCTGCATCTGATAATGTGGAAAGCACCACACTGAAAGGTAAACTTTTATAGGTCTGTACCCAGAAGCTGCTATCCAATAAAAAACTACTAAGACAGATTCAATAACCCATCCACCACATTTCACCGTGTATAATGCACATCCATGGTTTTAGGGCGCATTGTACAGAGGATGAGTATGCCCGTGTATAATGAGCATCCTTATTCTTCCCTCAAAAATTTGGGGGAAAAAGTGCGCATTCTACACGGGGAAATACTGTCCACTTGCCCTCTGACCTTTGAAAGAAGTCAGAGCCAAAGGGATGGGTGCCCACTATGTGGTCCAGATGGAAGCTTGTGTCCAGAATGTTCTGTGTGTTTTCTGTGTAAACGGCCAACTCATTACTATCCAAATTTCGTGTGGAGAAATAAGTCAACAGGTATGAACACATTACTGCTAAAAAAAGAACTTGCTTCTGCCGCCAAGGATGGAAATCAGGCCTTTTCAGGGACCTCATTTCTGTGTCTCGCCGGCGGCACGTCCGGCGTGTCGCAGGGTGGTGGCATGTGATCTGCGTTCAGTCGGGGGGGGGACGGGGGCTCGCGGATGGGAGGTTTCGGTCCAACCTGGGCAGCGCCTGTGCCCTGAACATCGATGCTTTAATCCAGAGAAGTGGGGATCACGTGATACGGATGTTTTCTCTGAGAATTCTTTAAGTAGTCTGGAAACAGCATCTTTTTAAAAACAAGTATTTCCCTACCCAAAGGTATGAAATACTGCAAAACTTTTATTCAGAGTGCTCAGCTGTACTTATTAATTTAAAGTATTTTTGGTACTGAGACTTCACTATAAAGTGTTTTTATTTTATTTAATGCTTTTTATGAAAACTTCAACCATGTTATTAGAGGCACTTGCCTCTATATTGGTTAGAGTCAATTTCTTTAATTCTTTGGAAAAGCACACATTTCTCTCTTTATTTGGTCATAGCGTTATCCTTATTTTTCTGATCTCCCTATACCGTAAGCTCCTGAGGGCAGACAGTATCCACTCATTCAACATATTTTATGGTCTACCCGTGATGGTCACCTACGATACTGAACACTTCACACGTAGCCAGTGCAAACTGAAGTGTGCCACAAATGTGAAACGCACACCGAGTTTCAAATAGTATGAAAAAAGCAAAATACCCCACTCTTAATGTTTTTACTGATTACCTGTTAATATTTGGATACAATGGGTTAAGTAAAATGTTATGAAACTGCATTTCATTTGTGACGATTAGAAAATTTCCGTTAGTCACAGGTGACTCCCCTGTGCTTCTGTAGGACAGAGAGAGCCTCCATTCTGGGCGAAGCCCGGGGCTCGGGAGGTGGAAGAAACGACGATGCCCTTCCAGGATCTCCCATCCATGTCATCAGGATGGGCAGTGAAGGGCCCGACGTAGAGCCTGACCCTAGTGGTTGACGCCTGAGTTTCGTGAGCGAATCTGGACCTGCAAGGGTGTGGCCTAGTCAGCAGGAACCACCGAGTGAACAAAAATCAGTTACTGCTGAAAATTCCGGAGGCCCTGAAGACAGAAACTGAGAGTTGTGGGACTTGGCAAGAGTTTCTTAGTTTTTGATGCATGATAACGAATGTTAACACTTTCAAGACAATGTATTTGTATCATGATACAAATACCTGACACTTCTGGGGAAACGGGCCACCCTCAGAAGTGATACCCACTAATTCTACTGAGTTTCTCAGACACTTGAGGGTTTGGGGGGTGGGAATTCATATCCTGATGGGCTTTCTCTTTCTGTACAAATCGTAATAAACCCACTGCTGCTCCTCCGCTGGTGAGCACAGCCGAGACTCGCCCGAGCTGAAACTCAAACGTGGATGCTCCAGTCACCTCGACCTGAACAGTACACTGAAGCTCAGCTCAACTTGTCTGTCTTGTGAGGATGAGATAACTTACAATCGAAAGGGGAAGAAAAGAACACTCATTTCCTTCTCCATACCCAGTGCATCATGAAGATACTGCTGCCCCACCAACTTGAGGTATTCCTCGATGGACTTGGTGGCGATGGTGTTCTCTCTGAAGATCAAGACGTCGTGTTCTCCACAGCGGTCCACCTCGGACATCACCAAGTCGGTCAGAAAGTCCTGGCAGAATAATGTTCAATCAGGAAGAAAGCAACTGAATAAATACTACACATCGGAAGAGACCGATGAAACACCAGATGCCCCGGGAACCCTGCTCTAACACCAGCGCTACCAGACGCCTGTGAAAGAACAAGGTCGGATAAAATCTCAGGGGCCACCGCCCGCCCCGAAGTGTGAAAGTCCTTCACAGATTTTCCCATTGCACTTTTGATGAAGACCACAATTCTGAGCGCAGCCTACAAGTCTCCGTATGTCTTGGTTTCCATCTACTTTCTAAGCCTCCTCTTGTGCCATTCTCTCTGCACTCTGCTCCAGCCTCAGGGCCTTCCGGTTCGGTCCTTGAGTACCCCAAGCCTTTCCTCAAACTCTAGGCTGTCTATTCACTGCAAAGCTTGAGCAAATGCTGTTCTCAGCTCTGCTTCACCCCCACCATCCTTCCTGCCCTGACTGTCATGGGGCTAATTCCCCGGATCTCTTGGGTCTCAGTTCGCACATCCTTTCCTCGGTGAAGCATACTCTGACCTGAACCCCAGGAGTTAGGTCCCCTTAATCCATACTTTGAGGTACATGTCTCGGCACTTCTCACTGTAATCACACCGTTTATTTCTGTAACGACTTGATTAATATCTATTTCCCCCCAAAGACTGTAAGGCCCATGAGGTCAAAGACAGTGTCTAATTTTGTTTATCTCTATAGTTCTAAGCACTTAACATTTCTGGACATGTTAGGTATTCAATACCCAACAGTCACAGATTGGTCCACAGTTCCAACGTGGAATTTCTTGAACTCAACACCTGCACTTGTTTTCTAGGCAATCTGGCTGCGACCTGCCCCCCACTCCCAACCCATCATCCATGGAGAAGGAAGGCACAGTGCGAAATAAAGTCCTGAAGAAGTAACTGCTTCATTTCTCCGTGGTCTTAAAGAATTTGATGTAAAACTCAGAGTGTATTACTCAGTTTGAAAGCTGATAGCATCAAATATTTTGAATGTTATATGTTTATTGGATATATCGAAGTCTCTAAAATCCAAAAACACGAACTATGCTGATTTACTTTAGAATTAAGCATTTTAGACAGCCATGGGATTACCCTGGGGCACCTGAGCCAGGTGGAAGGAGTTACGGACTTCGGAATCACCATGGAAACTCCTAGGCTAAGGGGCAGGGGGCGGAGACCTGAGGATGGTGGGAACACTCCGTATCTGGATTGTGCTGGAGGTCTCAGTGAAACATTATCTTCAAAAAGTGTTCAATTTTTCATTTTAAATGGGTACAGTTTACTGTATGCAAGTTACACTTCAACGAAGTTGTTTAAAAAGCCCTTCATATACCCTGAACCTGGAGCAACTGAAAAGCAGGAGGAACATGTCCAGACGATTTCAAACATGACACTCGCAATTTCAATGACACTTCCCCCCAAATTCTTAATCTCCTTTAATGCCAGAAAAATCAAGATTATTATCAGTAAATCCAACCAAAAAATTATAATCAACAGAAAGGCAGTTAGATAAGGGACTAAACATTGAATATATTGACATATTCTGATTTATATCAAGAAAGCTTAATAGCACTTTATTCTACTGTTAAGTTCTAAATGAACTACTCTCTCTCTGAGCTCCTCTGGGTCTGAAACACAATTTTACCATGGCCACTGTGCACGTAGCCGTGGCTCAGCCCCGTCAGTGAGTGTCCCTCATAGAGCTGGTGATCACGCCGGTGCGGGCTGGTCAAAGGCCATCATTTGGTGGTGGTTCTTCCTATAATTCGCTTATTTCTCTATTTTCATCTTCCTAAAATTTTACTTCTTTCCAGGATGAAATAAGAGGAGGGTCATATTAGACCAATTATATAACATCCATTGGTATTTTTATCCCCAATATAAATGTTAATCCCATACTTGCTAATTAATACCCAGCAGGCCCTGGATCCCAGCATGCTCTGGAACACCTCTTTCTGTGACCCAGGGATGTGTCACCAGTTACTCTGAACGGAGACAGGACATTGTGAGGAGTAACACCACCACCGGGCACACGCCTGAACTGCGCATAAACAATCGTGAATACGCTGTGGGTTATCATACCAATTTCACCATGTATTTTGTCCGACAATAAAAAACGCACTGTGGTATGTATCTTCAATGCAAATGAACCTGAAATAAGTATCTGTGGTCCCTCCGTTTTATTGCTTTAGTTTTATAATCACCACCTTTTCTTGATCTAAGATCTGCTAACGGGTTTCCTTCTTAACTCTTTTCTTCTTACTTGACCATTAGCGAGGTGTCTTTCTCGAGCTGGGATCTTTGTTCCTGCATAAAAGGCGGGGAAGAGAATTGGGGTAACGTGTTCCTCCCTCCTCCCCACTTACCTTGGCTCGCCCAGTGCTTTGAAGAATGTGGACTAAGGCACATGCCAACTCCTCTTTATTTCTCACACTGATTACTGGTTCAAGGACGGAACACAGCATGGTGTAGTTGCTGGTGACAAATTCCGCAAATTCTTTGTATTGCTCCATAGGCAGAATGGTGATGGTTTGGAAACGCGATTTAATCCGAATTGAAGGCCCCCCCGTCTTTCCTTTGTTGGGTGTGGGTGTGCTCACTGGGTACCACTTTTCCACGAACTGGCGACCCGTCACACTGGCAGTGGGGATGTTGACCAGCCCGACATAATTATTCTTGTCCTTTTTTTTCTTTTTTTCCACATCTTTATAAATGTGAACGGTGATGCTATGAAGAGGTGGAAGACTGTAGAATTCAAAATGTTCACCCCAGAAAATATTGTCTGCTTTGGTCTTGCTGGTTGTCCGGGCAAAGAGGGTATCATCAAGGCACAGTTCACAGAAATATTTCTTTTTAGGGGCGAGGTCCTTGGCTTCAATGATCCATAAACGGAGAACATTTTCAGCTCGTCTGCAGTTGTCCTAGAAAAAAGTAACAAAGCCAAGTTCGAGAGCTGAAATCTCAGAAAGACAATATTTTCCCTTTTTTTTTTTAATCCTCACCCGAGGACATTTTTTCACCGCTTTCAGAGAGAGAGGAAGGGAGAGAGAGAAACATGGATGCCAGCGAGAAGCATCGGCGTGGCGCCTCCCGTGGGCCCCGGACCGGCCTAGTCTCTTTTTGCGGGACTGATGTCTGCAAGCCAAAGATCAGCAGGTAAGAAACTTGTGTTCTAGTCCCATTCCCATCATGTACTAACTTCTCAGTGGGCAACTCACTTAACTTCTCTGGGCCTTCTTATCCACACTGGGAAAATCACAGGAAGACCTGAGATAAGGTTGTTTTCAGCATAAAATGGCGTACTATGTTTGAAATGGCAAAGGTATTGAAAAAGGACTATACAAATTAAGGTTTTATCACTGCATTTATCTTCTATCAGTCACTGCCTAAGGAGTTACGCATTTTTTGGACACTCAGGGCCACTATTACCTTGTTTGGTTGAACTGTCCTGCGAAGGTTTTCCATCCACTTGTCTCGCTCTGAAGCGGAGTTGCAGCTGAAGCATTTGCTCCCACTCAGGTAGGTGACCTTCAACATAAAGCCGGAGATAATGAGGAAAAGAACGCAGAGGGCGTGGGGGCTCTGGCCTCCTAGGTGTATCATTTGGGAGTCAGGGATATGCCATGAACGCAAGTCACACCACCCGAAACCAAAGTGGCGTTTGCCAGCCTTGAGATTTCTGCATCTACGACTCCATCCACTTTTTGCTTTGCGTCCTCACTCATCTCCAGGTGTGAGAGCAAAGACCACTGAGAATTCAGTTCAGGAACCTAACACAGTTCGGAAGGATCGAAATGAAAACCCTTTCAGGACGCAAATTACCTGCAAATGCATGCGCTCGGCTCTGAGTGAGTTAAAGGGAAGACGGTCTCTGAAACAGCTCACCCGGTTTCTGGGACCACCCTCACTATGCTGTTGTAAGAGGGCACTGAATGAGACTGAGAAGAGTTACCAGCATCTGATTGCTGTCTTTGGAACCCATTTCTCCTCCACTAGGACACCCACCTGGTGATTCCTAGTCCTTACTAGGTTAACCTGAACGCCGTTACCCCCGTCCTTTGAAAATGAGACGTGTGCATGGCACCTAACTCTGGGCGCGGCATATAGCCTGTTGAGATGAGGTCCAGAAACACAGGAACGTTCAAGTGACTTAACGGCAAGAACACTAACAAATGACCTGTCCGAAGCGCTATGTGTGCTTACGTATTGACGCGATCTCCGGTGACAACCTAGTGAATTAAATCAGATTATATATTCTGATCTGGTACGGCAGCTACTAGCCACACATGCCTAGTGAGCACCTGAAATGAGGGTAGCTGGTCCAGATGGAGATGAGCTCTAAGTGCCAAAGGCCCATTTTGAAGACTTGGTACCCCCACAGAAAAGAAAGTGGAAAAGTCTCATTGACACTTTTTTTATTAGTTGCATGTTGAAACAGTTAAGGGCAATCTGTTCCTTTAAGAAATTAGGCACCGGCAATGTGCCAGGGCCTGGGCGAGGCGCGGAGGATTCTGAAAAGAAGTAAGACGTGGTTCCAGATCTTGAACTGCCCGTGTTGCAGTTACAAAAGATTACATTGTGGTCAATCTTCTCAAAGGATTATTAAAAGTGGGGTCTTAGGCTTTCGGAAGAAAAATAGTGTTTGATATCTTTATCAATTTTAAAAAAATTGAAACACTCATTTAATGCCATTGTTAGTTTTATGGGCTCTGCTGAGACTGTACTAAGAACCCGTTTATTTGGAAAGCCAAAAGGAACGAGAAGCCATCATTAATAACTTTAATCACTGATGTAATTAGATTAATAGACTTCCAAATCATTTCCCTGCAAGCAGGTAATTTTTAATAACTGAAAACCAATTAAGATGATCAAATCAATACCACAGCCATGAAATCACAGAACTGCTGGATAGAGAATCTGCTTGCTGTTCGACTGTGCTCCCCCCCTCTGTCCCCGCCCATCCCCCCCCCCCACTTTGTTACCTCGAAGCAGAAGTCCTGCCCGAGGAGGCTGCTGTGGAGCGGCTTCACGGCGACGGGCTCCCCGCGGCCCAGGTCCAGGCACTCCACCGCGCTGCAGGGGCTCAGCAGGGACTCGTGGGAGCGGGACTCCTTCAGTTTAGGCAGCCCACGGGACCTCCAACAGAAAAGGGTGTGTCAGACAGTGTGACCGCTTGGCCAGCAGGAAATAAATGGAGGTCCCGCGCAATGGGGGCTGACGGGAAATGCATAAATGGCTGCAAAAGCAGTAAATGAGGAGCCGGTCAGCAGTCCATCTTTAATGAGAGTAGCAGCGGCCACGGGCACGGCACCCGCATCGACCTTACACGTGTGTGTTGCACGCCCACACACCTTCTCCCGCACCACAGTACAACAACATACTATAATTTTACCAGTCCCAAGGGAGCTCAAAGCTCCAGTACCGACGTTGTTCTTATCCTCACACCTGGTTTGGAGATGGAGAAACATATACTATCCAAGGTTGTCTTGCATATTCTTATTTATGCAAAGGTATCATCCAAAGACATATTATTTCTTTTTCTCATACTGTAGCTCTATCCTCTCCTATCACTGACAAAATAATGGTGGCTGAATCCTCATTCTGTTTCTTTCTGCTTTGGAAGAACACACACACACACACACACACACACACACACAGAGGCAAAGCCACGCTTTTCAGTACAAGCCCCTGCCTTTGGAAAGGTCTGATTTCCATCTCAATATGACATTCTTTTCTGGCAGCCTTTGGGTTCTCTCCATGCTGTACTGTATAAATATGAATAAAGAATGAAATGCCTTAAGAAACCTCCCACCCACGAAAGAAACGTTCAAAACGCTCGTCTAGAAGAACAGTTCTTTGTCAACGCCTCTCGGGCATCCCGACTGGTGTTCTTTCCTAGCTGTTGAAAAAAGGAGGCTGGGAATCTCGTCCCCGGAGGAGCTAGAACTTCACTGCTTTTCTCTCGGACGAATTAACAAAATCGAACAATACAAAGCACAATACTTTCGAATCCAGCCATGGACAGCCATGCAGTTTTACTCAATAATTATAGCATTTATTGACAAACACCCAGAATGAAATACGTACATGTATTTCCAGCACAAACAGCTAGCGATAGGGTTAAAAAGAGATGCCTTATGCGAGGACGTTTGTTTTTATAGAACACATTAAAGAAGCAGCTTCATTCATTTGCTTGGAACAACCCTGTTAACATGGGAAGGAGCTGAAATACTTGATGCCAGAGTAGCTTTCAGTTAAATTAGGAAGTAACGAGATGCAGGAAAGTGGCATTCAAGACTGCTCTCTCTGTGTCCACTGTAACATCATTTACTCAAACTCCATTCAGTAAGAAACATCTTAAGCAATAGATTTTACTCCATTCTTCTCTCCCCACACAAATGCCCAACCACCATTTTGATGTCTGGACCAGCAAACGCATCCTCTGATACCCAGCAGTCCTTTTAAAGTTGAAAAGCCAATACTTACACTTACTATTGATAATACAAAACATGCACAAAAGCCACCTAATGTTTGTACATAAAAATACAACAATGTAACAGCTCTGCATTTATTTCTGTTTGTTCTACTGGACGGGACAATGCCATGTTATATACTGCAAAGACGGCGCAACTACAAATACCTAAATGCTAAAATCATTTTACTTTAATGTAATTACCACACAAGCTTTCCCGATGTGCTTCACGGGAAGCCTGACTGAGGCAAGGGGACGCTGCAATCTTCCTGAAACAGAGAGGGAACCGCAACTCCAGCCCCTGCCCCCCAGGACGGGGGTGGGGGGGTGGGGTGGGGGACATGTCTCAACTCGTCTCAAGCTCTGGGACTGAGCCCTCACTCGCCACAGGAAAGAAAAAGGCATACTCCAAATAGAAGGAGGTACGAACAGAGGCTCACTTTTATTTTTAAAATTCTCTAGGAAAACCGTCTCAAGCAGGAATTACTTTTATTTCAAACAAAATAAATGTCTACCAACAAGAAGCAACTGTGCAGCCACCTAGCAGTGCAGGTCGTGGTGCAGCGAGGGCCGCCTGAACTACATCTCAGGAGACGCCTCTGCTTAGAAGACAAGAACCAACAGACGACGGTCCCCCTGCTGCCTTCGGTCACTGATAACATCTTTGGATCAATGTTTTCCAGGCCTGATCTCAAGTCCTCAACAGAAGAGAGAGACCACGGAACACGGAGTCATCTTCCAGACAGACGCAGGGCACGTGATGCCCCTCCCTCCCCTCTTCCCCAGTCTGCTCCAGCCCGGCAGGTAACAGGTAACGCAAACGAGGTTCCCGGGCTCTGGGCGGGGCCTGTTGCCATGGCGCCACACCCATCCGGAGAAGCCTCCGCTTGAAGGACTGGAGGAGCATGCTCTGCAAGCTCGCCCGTTTTAAGGCAGAAACAAAGGGATGGCTAGGCCCCTACCCATGTCCATGAACAATTTCTCAGAGTCAAAGGCTGTAGGAAAAAAAATTGAGGCAACCTGGGGTGGAGAAGAATGTCTTCACTCTATCGGGGGCCCAGGTGGAGAAGCTGTACCTACCTTGCTTCACCTGCCCCTCCCTGCACAGCACCAGCAGGTAACTGCTGCACCCCACCTGCAGGCCCGCTCTTTCTCGCCCGTCCGCTCTCTTTCCTGAGCCGGGCTTACCCTAGTCTGATGTTTCTAGGTGTGATTTTACCTGATCCTATCTGGGTTACACATGCTTTTTTCTTTCAGACAAAGCTGGATAAAATTCCTTATTCCCCTTATTTCCAATGCTGAACAAATTTCATTTCGATATTCAGGTCTAACTTCCAAACACAGCTATCAACAGCTTTTGCAACCAAGCCTTCCGGAATTAGAATTCAGAGCTCCTCCCAGTTACTGAAACAGCAGTTATTAATACAGAGTTGGGAATCTCCTGTTGTTCGGCATTTACGTACGGATTAATATGTATGCATGCCCGCACTTCCACCCCCATGGCGAACTGAGTGTCAAAGCCACTAATATGTTCAACATTACTGCTGAATAAATAAGCGAGCCCTTCCTGTATTGGGCAGAAAGCGTCTCAGAGAAGACAGAAGTAATTCCCAGAGAAGCGGGTTTACAGGAAACAGGAAGATGAAGCAGCCCAGGAATGGCTGGGGAGTGGGGGTGGGGGGTGGGGCGGGCATTATCTGTGCAAAGACTTCTGTGTGACAGCATCGGTAATCTCGAGGCCCCTCAAAATCACGTTTACCACCTCCGGTACCTTCAGAATGGATTTTTCTCAGATCTGCCAACTAGAGAGAGTTAGCAGTTTGTATGGCAGTGTACTTCTCTAATGGAAAGCAGAATGTGGATTTACTGAGAGAATAATAAAAGTTTAAAACAATTTTTTCCAGTCCAATTAGACGATGGCCTTCAGCAAGGGCCTGACCCGGAGAGTGGACACTGTGAATCCCTCGATTACCCACCAGCCTCTGCCCCGGACCCCACACCCCGACCCCCCAACCCCAGACTCCTTGTAAGGGTAATTCAGGGCTCCAATCGAACTGTTTCTCACTTTAATCTAGAAACTGCTTCCCAGAAGCACTTTTAGTTCTAACTCAGGAACACCATATATTTTACATTTTCGTTTTAAGGTCAGCAGACAACCTTGACTTCTGTGTACACCTCCAAGACTTCTAATGTGACAGGTATGGGCTCAAATTCTAACTGCTTTGTAGATGGAGATTACCTGCTGCTTCTGACCTATATTTAAGAGAGAAACTAGGAGGAAGGGAAAGGCTTTCTAGTGCGCATTACAGTGAGTGTCACGCTGCTTTCACTCCCGTCCCTGTCTGAAGGGACACAGGAGAAGGGCCGGGGGATGATGGGCAGACAACGCACTCCCCACTGGGTACGCGGATGAAGAAGAAAGGGCAGTCAAAGCACTTCGATTGGTGCGTGCTAAGTGAAACACAGCTGGGTTTTACTCAGCTCAACCATCCAACTTTTTAAAAAGCCAGATTTTCCCCGACGCGCCAGTGGTGCTTGGATGTGCTAGCTCAATCTGCCACATGTTTACAGATTCGGCCCCAAACTGGCGTAACTTTTAACTAAAAACGCTTATTGCCACACGAAGTCCTGTATTCCGGTGCAGGCGAATCTCTGCTTGGCTGGGCAGTTCGGACTCAAGGCTGCTCCACGGAATTCTGGGAGAGATTGCTCAGCCCCAAGGTCGGTGTCGCGATAGATGCGTACATTCTCCAGTCTGCAATCCTATGGGAGTCTGCTTGGCCTGAAAACTTCCCACGAAGTAATTAACAAAGTTCGGTTATCTTAATACCAGCAAGTTTAAAAAGGGTCTAATAGTTTTTTTTTTAAAAAACTGCATCAGAGATCTCATACTGAGAAAAATGTATGTTAATTTGTTCTCCCATTTCGATTGTTTTTTGAAACCTGGTCCCCATGAACACATCTAACTGATATTTTCTGTGTGAAAGAACAGATCCTTCCCTCTACTATAATCTTAAAGGTTTCCCTCCCTGAGTTAAGAAAGAAAACAAAAAAGAAATTAAAGCTCATTCATCAAAGTTCTACTTGTGTGTCAAAAACCCCCCACGAAAAACAAAAGTCCTCCCAGTTGCACTGGGCCGCTACCTGCTGCAGTTAAAGCCCGCCCCCACGGCTTTTTACTGCTCACGGCTTTCACGTGAGTTTTTTGAAGAACCCTCACACCAGCCACGCGGAGAGCTGTCTGTGGAAGCTAACACGGCGCTGCTCTCCCCCCTCCCTGTTCTCCGACTCCGGACAGGATGGTCTAATGAGCCCAGCTGCTAATGGCAACAAAGAGTACTTGTCAGCCTCAGTTGTCACTTCAAGTGAACAAGCACACGGGAAGGAAAGGCATCACCACAGACAGAAATGACATTCAACCTGTTTCGGTACAAATGCCTGCATACGTGCAATGAAGGTGGGCACAGAAGGAAGACAAGACTATAAATATTGAAACACGCTCTGGAGGGCAGAGCGTTCAACCAGCCTCCAGCATGAAATCTCTTCACAGAAACGGTACCGCACTGCAACGCGCCTTCTTTTTGGTCCTTAAAGAGCAAATGGAATGAACTCTACTATGCCTATTAAACACTTTAATGTATATATGGAATTTTTAAAAGTCCATGAAACTAAACCAAGCCACGCTCACACACCGACTCAACTAACATACTTACTAAAGGGTGAGTGCAAGACTAACAACTCTTCTTTCTCGGAGTTGTCGGACTTTCAGTGTCTTCATTGCCGTCAAACGGAGCATGTGAGAAAGAGGGTAAAGGAGGAAAACACTGACGGAGATCAGTGACATTTCCGTGTTCATCTCTCCTAAGTTCATGACTGTTTGCTTCCCCATTACTTTCTAGTTTTGTTGCATAAATGGATATATGTATGAGCCCATCTATCCATCCGATAATTACCTGGAGTGCGTGATGTGGCAGGCACTATACTAGAGGGAAGGGCAACAGAGGCAGGTGGACTCCGTGTAACTGGCTTGGCTGGGGCAACCTGGCAGTCTTGATAAACATTTGGACTGCACACAAATAAATTCTGAGTCAATATAGAAGCGAAAAATCATAAAACTTCTAGAAGAAAAAATAGGCGAAAATCTCTCGGGACACCGCCCCTCCCCGCCCATAAACATTGCTGGTGGCGATGTAAAGTAGTACAGTTACTCTAGAAAATAGCTTGAGAGTTTCTTATAAACCTAAACATGTTGTTCCCACACAACCCAGCAGCTGCATTCTGTGTATTAAGCCCAGAGAAGTGAAAACTTACATGTACACCACTGTTCATAGCAGTTCACTTCGTAAGAGCTAAAAACCAAAACCAACTCCAACGTTCTCCACTGGGTGAACGGTTTAACCAGCTGTGACACCTCCATGCAATGGGGTACGAGTCAGGGATAACAAGGAACAAGACTACCAATAGAGGCAACAGCCTGGATGCATTTCAAGGGCGTTCTATTTAGTGAAAAAAAAAAAAAAAAAAAGCCAATGTGAAGTGGCTACTATAACAGTCTTGAAATAAACCTAGAGAGACGAAGCATAAATTAGTGGTTGCTAGGGGCAGGGGTGGGTGGGAGAGGCAGACACGACTGTTAAGAGGTGGCAGAAGGGGCTCTTTCTGGTGATGGGACGACTCTGTACCTTGGCCGTGGAGGGGGTGGCACAAATGTACACGTGAGATTAAGCTGCACAGAACTATAAACACACACAAGTGAGCACGTGTAAAAATGGGGGAAAACTTAAAAATGCCCGCAGTCTAGTTAACAGTACCGCACCTGCGCCGATGACCTGGTTTTGATATTATACTTACGGTGGCAAGGCTCACTACCTCGGAGGCTGGGAGAAGGGTTTGTAAGACTCCACGTACTACTTTTACGACTTCTTGTGAGTATACATACTCAAAATCAAAAGTTAAAAAGATAGTTCTAATTAGAAGAAACTCAAGAACCTGAGTGTATTGTTCCAAAAATCCCCCCTACAAATGAACACCACATTTAGCTGTTGGTATCTCCTGACAAAGAACCAACAAGCCGACTACTTTAAAACCAAGCTTTGCCAGGACGCCTTGGAATAGAGAACAGTACTTGGAAGGTTTCGATCTGAGCGACATTAGAAAGGGGTGAGGAAATTCTACCGCCTGTGCTTATCTTGACCTCGAGACTTTGGTGGATCTAAGCAGCACGTCCAGAGAGGCAGACTGGCAATCTGACAGGTATCTGGAATCCTGGAATGCCTGACCCATGTCACTGAGCCTGGTTTTTGAGCATTTTCAAAGCGCACTTGAGCAAAAGGCAGAAATATCGGTCTTCCCCCATCCCGATAATTTCCCACACAACATGGCTTTAATGTGAAGCGCAGCCAGTATTGATTGTCGGAAATCACTTTACTGGCTTTTATCTGACAGATGGCTTTGGGACAATGATGACTTTGTGACATCCTATTGATTTTGCTTCTAAAATGTTCCTCCTATCTTGTCTCTGCCTCTTCATTCCCACTGACACTAACCTCCTTAGAGCCTTCATTATTTCTTCCAAATAGCTTTTTGCTAACTGGTTTCCCAAACTCAGCCTGCAAACCAAGCCACTTGAAATTCCATGGCTGGATTAATTCACACACAGCACAATTCCGATTAGGTTATTTCCTTACTCAGAAATGTTTTATAGGTTTCCCATTGCTTATACGATAAACTAACTCCTCAGTCTGACGTTCAAGGACGGCCCTCTGTAGGGAATGTTGGATCAAAAATAACTTCCACTCGGAATTCTGAGGACATCGCTCCAGTGACTGCGGGCTTTCAATATTTCTACCGAGAGTTCCAATGCTGTCCTCCACTCTTCCTTCATATGCAACCTACTTTTTCCTTCTAGAAGCTTTTAAGACATTTTTTAAGTCTCGGTGTCTGACAGCTCATCATGCTGAGAACTGACGTATGTGTGTGTAGGGGGTGTGTTCGGTGGGGTGCCTTTGTCTTTTCTCATTCACTGTGCAGGGGACTTGCTGGCCTTTCCAATGTGGACCTTTCCGTCTTCTTCTGTTGGGAAATTTCCTTGTAGTGTTTCTTTGACAATTTCCTCTCCAAAGTGTTTCTCTGTTCTCTTTTACTAGAATCTTCTGGGTTGATTCTTCTCATTTCCTGCTCCATTTTCCAGGAGAGGGACTTGACTTTAGCATTTATATTTTTAATTTCCAAGTTCTCTTTCTTGTTCCATGGGTGTCCCTTCTTGCTATTGTGTCACAGATGCACAATCTCATCTTCTGAAAATATTCATTATGTTTTGAAGTTGTTTTTGGCTTTGTGCATTGTCTCTGTTTCTGTTGGGTTCTTTTTCCTTCCTCCTATTTATTTGTTTTCCATGCTGGAGATTTCCTCAAATATCTGGAAAAGCTTGGCTATCTGTTTATATTTAAGAGTAAAGCACTAACGAGCTCAATGGGAGCTCTGTGTGCTGGAATGGAGCTTACAGACTAATGAGCTGCACTGCAGACTACTTCCTGACCAGCTCTTAAAAAAGTTTTTGAACAGCTTTGTTGAGATATAACTCGCATACCATAAAACTATCCATTCAAAGTGCATTCCAGTATATTCGGAGTTTCAGAGTTATCACCACCATCTACACTTAAAACATTTTCATCACTCCAAAAATAACCCTCACGTGCCTGAGCAGTCATTCCTCATTCATCACTCCCCACCTGCACACGTCCGCAGTCGCTGGCGACCATTAATCTTCTGTCGCCAAAGATTTTAAAGATTTGCTTATTCCGGACATTTCATGTGAATGGAGTCATACAATCTATGGTCTTTCGGGACTGGCTTCATTCACTTAGCACGAAGTTCTTATCCAAGGGGCACCATGTGTCAGCACGTCATTCTTTTTTATGGCTGAATAACATTGTATTGTAGGACTATAGTATGTTTTTTAATCCATTCATCAGCTGATGGGCATACGGGTCATTACTACTTTTTGGCATTTATGAATGTAGCTACAAACCTTCACGTGTAAGTGTTTGCAGTGACATGTTTTTTAAGAAATCCTCATCTGAAGGTATGGTTATTGATTTTTAGAGAGGAAGGGGGAGGGGAGAGAGAAACATCGATGTGAGAGAAAAACACTGATTGGCTGCCTCTTGCATGCATCCCAAAGGGGGATCAGATCTGCAGTCTAGGTCTGTGCCCTGACCAGGAATCAAACCCCCAACTTCTTGGTGCACAGGATGATGCTCAACTGAGTCACCCAGCCAGGGCATGGCGACATATGTTTTTATTTCTCTTGAATATATTTCAGTTCTTAGGAGTGGAATTACCAGCTGGGACTGTCCTGGGGGAATACAAGTATCACTACCTGTCTTTTTATCTGGGAAGCTTCAGTTGCTCAGATTTGCTATTGGGAAGCCTGGCTGCCAGCCTTCTAGACCTGCGTGGGAGCGCAGCCTTCCCAGAGTTCTGGGGCCCAGTGGGTAAATCAAACTCCTTCTTACGTCAGAGCCTGCTCGCTGTCTTCATAATGTCCAACCTTCCCTTCTCCCTAACAACAGATTCTTGTACTGGGGCAGCAATGGACCCAGGTAAAACATTTCCTAGCCTCTCTTGCAAATAAAGATGGCAATGAGACATAAATAGAAGTCACTGGACGGGTTTAGGTAAAATTGCTTTAAGGGAAGTAACTAAGCTGGGAGAGAGTGCCCTTTTATGGCTCCCTCTTTGCCAGAGCCTAAAACGTGGATGCTGCGGCTGGAGCTGCGGCTGGAGTTCCGGTAGCATCTGGTGCTCACAAGGACAGTGGAGGGAGAGCCCACAGAGAGCCCTGGCCCCTTAGCCCTGGGCCGCCCACCTTTGCACTTTCATGCGATGAAAATTAATTTCACCTTGTTTAAGCCATTATGATTTGCAATATCTGTTAATTAGCAGCTGACCTGAATCCTAAGTGATAGACTTCGTTTCACAATTCCCTTTTGCAGGACGCTGTATCTGATCCTTCTCTAATTTCAAGTCATCTATCATTCAGCTTTCTCCAAGTTTCACCAAAGATGGAGTTCATATTTCTCTTTCTTATACTGAATTATTTTTAAGACAAAAACAAGCAGAAAAGCTCTTACCTATCAACTTAAAAATGGAAGCTTTACCTTCTAGTCTTATTTCCTACCTTATCCCATTACTTACCATGAATCCTCTTCAGTATTTCTCATTAAGCTCTGTAATTTCCTACTCTCTGCTTTTGCTCATAAATTCCATTCTGAGGAAATCTCTCTCCCTGTGGCTGTTCCGAAGTTCAAATCATGTCTGTTCGTTAAGGTTCAACTCACAGACCAGTGCCCTCTAAGGTCTTCCTCGCTCCACCCCACAGGAAGTAATCCCCCCTCACACCACCTCCTCCTGGACATCTGCCTCGTCCACTGGACTCTGTGATGTGGGGCTGTGTGCCTAGTTCTCTCCATCCCTTGCAGCGCGTGGCTTCTGGCTCTGCGCAGAGCGGCCACACATGAAATGTGTTACTGTACATCGAGGCATTTGTTTTTTAGAAATATTATTTGTGCCTACACCCTACAATTTCACAAAGGAAATTCTGAGTTTAAGGATCTTTACCAATTCACCCCCAAAAGCAACACTGGTACCAAATTCCATCAGGGCCTTAGAGGAGAGTTAACTTGTGACCACCAGCTAGACAAACCTGCAGCCCCAAGGGCCTTTTTGATGGCTCAAGTCTGCATGTTGTAATACCCTGTGGTATTTTGCACAGAGAAGCTTTCTGGTCATATGTAGTAAGCCTTCTTTAGATAAAATTAACTCATTTAAAGCTATTTCTCTGCCATCTTAAAATCGTGACTCAGACCTCATGAGAGTAATTTATATTTTTAAAAATATGAGTGCAGTTAAGGCTTGTGCTTCTCAAAAACCTTCAAGAACTGAAAATATGATCACTATTTCATTATCCTCTGATACCTCTGGGTAGAATATTTCCTTCTCTTGATAAAGGGAGAGATAACATTATTTGCACGGCATCATAATGAGAGATTTAATGAGAAACAGATCCCTGGTCCATTCTGGCCAGGAAAGCCACAAAGCGAAAGACTGACAGGTTGCATCAAGTGAAGAGCTGAAACTTCTATACAATTTAGGGACATGGTTTTAAAATACAAGAAAGAGATTGGGAGAAAATATTAGCAACATGCGTAATAGCGGTTTACAATCCCTGTTACCACAGCGAGCCCTGGAATGATGCCACTTTGTTCAGTGTTGTGTCCTCGTAATGTGGCCGAGATGCTGCAGGAACTGAACTCTTGTTTATACCAAGCAGCCCGAGGTAAAGCTGGTTTCATTATATACATCATTACACTTAAAGTTGCAGAACCTATCGGCACTGTTAAGTGAGGACTTACTGCAATAATAAGGCACTACTCCAAATCATAAGAAAAAGGACAAAAAGCTTTATAGGAAAATGGGCAAAGGAATGAACAGGAAAGTCATAGAAGAAAATGTGAAAAAAGGTTCAACGTACTAAGTGTTAGAGAAACGCAAATTAAAACAAAGAATTCCCCCACTCCCCAGCCTTTTTTTTTGAGTGGCAGTGTATGGTGTAAAGGTTAAGTTAAAATGTAGACTCTAGAGCCGGACTTCTTGGATTTGAACCACACTTCTGCCATTTTCTAAGCTGTGTGACCTTGTGCAATTTTTATTAATTTCTGTGTTAGTTTTCTCATCTTCAAAATGAGGTCATGACATGACTGCCTCAGAGGATTATTCAGATGGTTACATGAGTTAGTTTACGTAAGATGCTTAGCATGGTGTTTGGCACAGAGTAAATACTATATACATGCTTATTACTGCTACTCATCCGTCATATCCATCATACGTGAACAGCTGTGTGAAAGATGAGGTGACCTTCATCTGTTGGTGGGCATGGAAATGGACACAGCTTTCCTGAAGAAGAGTTTGGTAAGTACACACTCCGTATCTAGTAGTTCCATTTGAGAAATCCGACCCAATCCCATAGGGACATAAAGGTGTCACATACGTTCAAAAATGTTCATTGCATCTCTGTTTTGTGTTGAAAAGGGGGAAACAATTTAAATATCAATCAAGAAGTGAACTATGTATAATACAAAAAACTGTAGCATACTAAGAAGGCAGTGCTTGAACAAAATGATGTAGTTTACACATACTGACGTACAAAGTTGTCCAAAATATTTATAATAAAAGCAAGTCACAATCCCACAAAGGAAAACAAGCAAAGCACACACGTGGACATTTATGTATGGATTTTTAAAGCAGTTTGAAAATATACCAATTGTTAATGAGGTTATTTATATGGGAGATGGGGAAGGTGAAGAGGGACTTCCGTTTTTCATCCCATACTTATATATTGAAATTTGAAAGAAAACCAAAGATACATGTGTATTTTACTGTACAATTTAAAAACTGAAAAAGGGGCTGCCTACCGGCTTTATCTAGAGTTTCCATTCTTAGATTTGATATAAGAATAGAAATGTTTGGCTACTTGGATTCAGACACTATCTATCATTTTGGAAGAAATGGCCAGACTTCAGGAATCAATGCAGATGACCCAGGAAAACCAGGGGTCTTTGGAAAATCTTTGGTCACACCAGTAAGGGCACCGATTCAAAGAACTCCGTTCAATTCGTATCTTGTACCTTAATTCTATTTATCTGTGTCTTCAGATGTCTGAAGGCAAGAGAGACTATTTAAACAAAAACTGCAATACATCTCAAACTCTTGTGAGCACACCCCTATACAAGAAGAATAAAGTTTTTGAAAAACTTCTCTACAGAAAACCTCCATGATTCAAATGGATTTTCCAAATCAAAAAGGGTTGGCTAATACTTGAGATTTACTAGTGCCTTTCTATGATGCTGTATTCGAGACAGGAAAGTACTGCTATTGCTGAGGCGCAACGTCATGGAAGGCACATCTAATGAACTCAGATCGCTGGCCAGGCACCGGCTACGCGGCAGCAGTGTAAGGGACTCTGGAGAGCAGAATCTTTTGGTAATTCAATCCAAGAATTCCCGTAGGCTACATAAAGCCAATGGAGCAGAAGAGAGCACTCTGTCTGAGAGTAAGAAAGTGATATTCAGTGCAAGTTTAAAAACTTAAGTGCATTTCCAATGAAAACTGTTGCCCCGCCTTCCGCGTTTACGCGCGATGCCGCAGAGCGGAACATCTGCCGGTTGAACCGGGAGAGTTTCGGTTGCTGCCCAACATCCTTGCTCTGAAAAGCCAATACTCTGAAAAAATTTGTCACTCCATTTTATTCAAACTTATTTATAAACTGTTTTGCATTCTTAACAAGGAGGAAAGTTGCAGAATAATAGGAACCTAAGGAAAAGACAGAAGGAGAGAAAGATTGGTTTTTAAAAATCACCTTCAAACGAAGAGGTATAGAAGAGATAATGAACCAGACGATTATGCTGCAGATTGAACAGACGTGCAAATTCCACAGAGCACCTCTAATGCGCTCCAGGGATAAAGCAGTAGTTTATCAACTCAGTATGGGGGCAGGTTTTTTCATCCACAAAAGGAGAAGAGTAATTCTTCCGGGCAAGTCTATAATCTACCATCACGGAGATTATAATCTGTGTTTCCACAGTTTGGGATGCAGATCACGGAAAACAATGGATTTACTGAAACAAAAGAGATCCAAGTCTACACAAGAGTATCGAATATGAAAGGCAGATATGAGTTCAAGTCCAAGCTCTAGTAGCTGGGTGACTTTGGGCAAGTCTCTCAATCTCTTCTGCCTCAGTTCCTCATCTGTAAGATGAGGATGGTAACAGTAGTACCTAGGGTGGTATTACAGGGGAAAATATGAAGAATGCTCGGCACATAGTGGGCACTCAATAACTCCAGGTGATGGTGGTGGCATGCCAAGATACAAAAGGTGCTACTTCCTGCCCTGGCTGGTGTAGCTCAGTGGATTGAGCGCGGGCCTGCGAACTGAAGGATCGCGGTTCGATTCCCGGACAGGGCACATGCCTGGGTTGCCAGGCCAGTTCCCGGCAGGGGACATACAAGAGGCAACCGCACATTGATGTTTCTCTCCCTCTCTCCTTCCCTTCCTCTCTAAAGATAAATAAATAAAATCTAAAAGGAAAAAAAAAATTTACAAAAAGTGCTACTTCCTAAATTGTGTTTATTAATGATGGAATGTGAAGTGTTCAAAATGGGTCCATCCTAGCACACGTTCAGTGATTTTAGAAGGTGGTTATCAATGGCGAGCTATGTATTTGGGGCTTACTCAAGCTGGTAGTTCCGATTATTGAAATCCAGGCTTCGTTTTCATTTTCATGCGTGCCCTCCGGCCATCACCGCAAAGCAGCGAGGCCAATGCCATCCGCTGTACGCAGAGAACCACACGGCAGCCAAGAGCACACGCTCCGGAGGCAAACTGCCGCCATTCAAACACCGTTTTTGCTATTTGTGGAGCTGTAGCACGTTGCGCAAAATAACTCGACCTCTTAGAGGGTTATAAAAGGTTAACTTAATATTTTATAGGGCTGTTATAAAGATTAAAGAAGACAATGTGTATAGCGCTCATAAAAATGTTAGCTATCATGCTCATCATCATCCCGTACAGTTGCTCTACAAAGGACATGATCTCTGACCACTAGAACTGGACTCTACAGAAACAGCACTGTCCACCCACACACTCTCCAATATTCTAAGATTCTTACACGGGCTGGGCATTTGAGCCAACATTTTGGACCCCGCCTCAATGTGAGCAAGACAAACAAGTAAATTTGTATTGGATATTTCCAATTACCAGTGGTATCCAATTATCAAAGTTAGATAAGACCAACACGCCTTATCGAAATCCACCGTAAAACGGCTTTTGCTGTTCTAAGCAAGTTCACTTCCTACCTGTCATCGGTATTGCGAAGGGACGGCAGCCGAAAGCTCGTGTTTCTGTCCAGCTTCGACTGGCTCTTGGTCCTCTTGATGGAGCCTTTCAGGCGCTTGCTGAAGAACCCCTGCAACGAAAAGGCAGAGGTGACGGGAGAGCCAGCCCGAGGGGGCCCCGCGGCCCGGGGGTTCCGCCGCACCGCCTGCGCAGACAACGCTCAGATTTCTACTGTGAAAACCAGAAACGGGGACCAGCTTTCAATCTGGTAATAAGACCAAAACTGTCTTCTTCTATCACAACTGGGGTAATGAAACTTTCTGGTAGCACTTAATTTCTTATTTCTTAAATAGTTTCTATACTAGCAATAGTAGAGAAACTGTAATGATAGATTTTTTAAAAACATAACAATAGAATGTAGAAAAATATACTCCTTTCTATGGAGATGGTACCAGCAATTTCAATAGAAATAGCATCCAGTCATTTCCTGAACTGAATTAAAGGGAAACAGGAAAAGAACAGCATGTATGAAGGCCCCAAGATCAGAAGGTATACTCGGTGCATTGGAGGAATTAAAAGAAAAGGTATCAGTGCAGAGTAATATGTCGGTGGTGTCAAAAGTGTTAAAATTAGATGTGATGCTTGTAAAATTCAGTTTTAAATGCAGATGAGCTATCGTACAATGAAACAGGTATCATTTAGGACACCACGGAAGCACCTAAACTTCAGAAGAATAAAGTCCTTCACTGTTTCTGGCCCCTGCTTGCCTCCTGCTACTTTCCACCAAACTACCTGGAGCTCCTTGGGTACCTTCTTGGCCTCACTGCCTGGCAAATAATGGGCTTTCAAGAAAAGTTGATTGAATAAGAGAATAAATGCGAGCATGAATGACAATGATCACTGCTTTCAAGAAAAAGAATTCTACTGTTGGCAGATGAAAGGACATCTTATAAAAGTATGTCAAAATGCTTTGAGAAAATGTTGTAATTCAAAGAAAAGTATTTTGACACGCAGAAATTAACACCATGAGATGATTATTATCTTATAAAAGCTGTGTCCAGTAAATCTTTCCATAAGGAAAAAACCAACCAACCGACAAACAAACAAAACACAGGGCCAGGATCAGCGCGTCCAATCCTTTATGTTCTGTTAGTTACCGCCATACGCACTGCTTCGGGGCGAGGACCCTAGTAATCCGGGTGAGCTGGGTTAGGCTTATCTAATGACCCCGTAACCTCAGGGGCAATGAACAGGCAACATGTCTATGAGTGGATCAGTTAAGGAAGCTGGGGGCCCAGCCTCCTACTGCCCTCACTCAGGGACTTTGGTTAAAGGAGGCTCCATCCGAGTGCTTCTGCAGTTGCTGCAGCAGGGTAATGGGAATGCGACAAACTGTGTGCCCGTCCTTAAACCTCCACATCTCCTTTCATTGGACAAAAGGTCGATCGACCACACCCAATTTCATTAGGGAAAGGATGTCTCATCCTATCATGTATCAGAAAGAGAACTGGAACTATTAGTGGACAGCAGAGTGGACTGCTACAGTGCTTTTCCGCGCCAAGTGTTTCGAAAACACACAGGCATTGCTCCTTCCACTGGAAAAAATAGAACCGAATTTATTTAAATCAGAGGTACAACTATTTTGTTGACTAAAAAATGTTTATGTCATTTCTTGTCATTCTTTTACCCCGAAGAATAAGGGTAAAAACTCCTAGGAAACATCACTTAGACAAATGCCCTAGGCTGGGTTTTTATTCAGGTCCACAGAGGCTGACTGGCAGGAAGCAGACCGGGGTGTTTATTGAAGTGCTGTGCTTCTGGGAGACGGCATTCGTCCGGCCTCCTGCACAACCGCAGCGTCATTAGGGAAGGTCACAGTCACCTGTCTCCGAGGCAAAGGCTTCTTCACTACTTTCCCTGACTCAACAAGGACTAGTCTCCACACCTGCTCAGACCCAGGTTTGCAGATTCTACTAGGACCTGCTTGTGGTTGGTCCAAAAACCACTGGCCTAAGTTGAGATCCAGCCTAGGGCTTGACCAAATACCACCTATAAATACATCCTGAGAAAAACACGGTTAAGCAGTTAACTGAGCATGTACTAGTAGATGTTCACTCATACAGCACTTTAACGCGACCCTTTGTGGCACCTAGAGCATACATCATATTGTAACCCATTTACTGAATGCATATTTATTTTACGTCTATTTGTTGTAGAGCACTGTACCAGGTGATGTGAAAAATGCAAAGATAAGACAAACACAAACCCTGCCTTCAAGAAGCTTACATAATACAGGATCTGGACACAAAATATAAATGTGCAACACAGTATAAGTATATGACTTACATTCTTACATTAGGAAGTTAGGAAGGTACATGTTCTTAATGCCTGGCATACTTAAGCACACACGTTATCCTATTTCTTTGAATCTAGCCCACCAGCAACTGCCACGCCATTATTTTGCGTGTGCTAAGGAAAAACCTGCCAACCAGACCACAACGTGATGTTTTTTTAACGCTCAGACCTTTTACTTTATATCACAGGTGGCTTTTAAAAACTCATCCAGGCAGCAGGTTTTGTCACACACCACACAGCGTCTACATAAGAATATACGCGACCTGAATTGGTTAAGGTTTTCCTAGTGCTTCCCCATTCTCCGAACTGCTTTTTGACCCAGAGGTGTTCCTGTTTTCCAGACGATTCCCCTGTGTCCTTTTAAGAATTTTGATGGCAGAGCATATCTTTCAAGAAGAATCTACATGCAGAGATGCTGAAAAGTGAGACATGTGCACCTCAGAACTGGTGAAACACGGGACTGTTTGAGAGAGGCACGTCGGAGATGGCTTCAGGAATCAGGGAAAGAAGAGGTTAATTCATCTGGAGAAGAAGGGGAAGTCACACGCAAGGGGCACAGCATGAGGTAGGGCGTGGGGGTGAGAAGTCAAGGGGCACGCAGCAGGAAGGAGCGATCTAGTCTGGCTGGGGTATGGTTAGGAACACCTAAAGTAGGGTTAGAAAGGCGGCTTGTCCAGCTATTCATGTCTAATCATGGTCCCACTGGTCCTTAAACTTGTGAGTATAAGGCTCTATATCTATCTCAATATCTACCACAGTGTTTAAAGCCTAGTTAGGGCTCAATAAACATCTGATTAACTATGTACACAAAATTCTGGTTGTTTTGGCAACACAGATAAAGGGAAGTTCCAGATAGCCCAGGGATATTTCACAGAGGCACAACAGTAGAAGATGCTGTACAAAACTCTGTTTTTCCTCTTGATAGGAGTGAAACATGGCTTTCCCCTGAGAATGCAGTTTAGCTCAGAGCCCCACGTGACAGATTTCCATTCTCTCCTGCCCAATATTTGGTGGTACCCAGGCCGAGGTACTGGGATTTTCCAAGCTTACTGTGACAGCTTCCAAACCTTTATTCCATAAAGTAATTTTATTCCATAAAACACTGGTTTGGAATGAAGCAAATTCTTTGAGGTCCACACCATGTTCGTTTGACATCCTTTATTGCTCTTTGCTGTCCTCATGCATTCGTCTCTCCTTCACTTTCTTTCATTCATTCAGGACATTAGGCCCTAGTTTGCCATATTCCGTCTCTTCACTGCTAACTCCATACTCGTAAGTAACCAGTGATCCATCCATACCCCAGCTTCCCAATTCCTGGACTCCAAAATCCGTGTCCTCCTCTCCCGCTACCCACTCCTAGGGCCACACCCTAGACCGTAACAGCACTCAGGTAATCTCCACCTTAGACATCTTAAACAAACAGGAAGACTCTGCTTTCCGACTTCCCTTCCTGACCACAGAGCCCTTCCTCCCAACACATCTGCTCTTAAGTCCCACAGAAACCCCCAGTCTCTTGGCCACCCGTCTTGTCCCTGTCGACGACCTCTTCTCTATCCAACCTGGATTTCACGGTCAGTCACCTGAAGCTCTTTCATCACCAACAACCTCCATTCTCTTAGTGATCAACTCCCCAACATCAAAGCTGGATCAGCATTTAAATTCTCCTCCCTTGACCAAGCTTTTGAAGATGACCACATAGGGGGACACGCTGATGCTCCTAGAAATTCACTGCCTCCAGGTAGGCTCGGCTCCTACTACGCCTCTGCCCTGGACCAAACGTGCACCGAGCCTCATGGCAACATTACACTCTCTGGGAAAGCTCAGAGTGGACCGCATGCCCATTTGCCCTTCATCTCCTTCTGAGCGACTCCAAAGGCACAGGTCACTATGCTGCGTACCGTGCCATTCTTCTGGCTACAGTTCACTGGACCGGGGAAGAAAACGGATGCAAAGCCACTTGCGAGAGTGGCTCTCGTAAGAGTTCTGCCTGGAGGGTAGGCTTTCCTCTGGAGGCTACTAATTCCTCCAGCCTGACCCCTGGCCGCCCCCTGCTTTATGCTGTACACACCAGCACCTCTAAAAGCCCCCAGTCCTCCGCACTCGCCAAGCATCTCTGCCGCCGCTCAGACTCCCTCCCTTGTCCCTGGCCAAGTCACGCTTTCAGACTCGGCTCCGGGGTGATCTCCGGGGTGTCCTTTCTGACATGTCCTGACCCTCCTGTAGATTAGCCGCTCCTCTTCTGTTTCCAAATATCTATAAATAGTGCCAGCCTTACGCTTAGCACACTGCCGGCCTACTCACGTGCCAAGAGTTTCCCTACTACACTCTGAACTCCCCCGGGCAGGGGTTAGACAGTCTTTGTGCTCCCGGCAGGTCTGGGATCTGGCGCTTAGGAGGGGCTCCATGAATGCCTGAGGCACTGAAATAAAACAGGCAGTGGAATGAATGAAAGCCGCCCCGGCGTGTCTGCTGCAGCTGCCATCGCAGGAAGAGCAGGGGACGCTGCGCCCGCCAGGACGGCTTCAAGTCCTGGCCCCAGCGTCTCGCGGTTGAATGGCCTCGGACCAGTCGCAGCTCCCAGGTTTCTAATTATCTGTAAAATGAGGATGAGAGAAACCTTTTCCTAGAACCCCTCCAAAGAGTAAGATAACTGGATGCGAAACTACTTTGAAGGTAACGGGTCCTTATAAGTATCAACCGAATGTGAATCCAGGGTGAGACGCCTGAGTAGGCTAGGTGGAACCGCGATTTCTCCTCCCAGAAACTGCCCAGGAAGGGAAGGGAACCAGCGTGAGCTCCGCAGCAGTGGGGAGTTCTACCCTGGCGCCTACGGTGGCACTTGGTATATTGTAAATGTTCCACGAACATTTGTGGACTGAATGGATTACGTGAAGACTTCCCGGGCAGGAAGAACCGGCCGGGCGCTTTCCCATATGCAATACCACTTAATGGACGCAACGCCTCCGCAGACGTGGTATTCAGTTGTTTGCTGCAGGCAATGCACTTATATTTGACGTACTTGCGATAGACCAGTGAGCAAAGCGAGTGCAAATCTTTGCGCTCATTAAGCTTACATACCAGTGGAACCAGACAGACAGCAAACAAAGAGCATGATCAATTGGTAAAGAACAAGCACAATGACACAGAACCGTGTCAGAGGACGGGGAACACACAGTGGCCATGGGAGGTCTTAGGGAGAAAGATCACAGAGAGAAGAGACTTGAGGAGGTGAGTCAGCCCACAGACAGGAGACGGGAAAAGCAGCCCAGGCACCAGGCACAGGCTGGGCAAAGGCCTGAAGGCAGAAGCACGCCCGCTATGCTCACGGAAGAGCCAAGAAGTCAGCGTGGCCGAGCGCGAAAAGCGGTGGGGCGGGGGGCGTGGGGAAGCAGGCAGGGGGTGAGCAGGGCGGTGCCAAGGCGGACCCTGGAGGCCAGGTGAGGGCCGCACCTGCCACTCTGATCTCTCAGGGTGTCACCAGGGAAAGGCAAAACCGTTGAAAGCAGTCACAGATCAGCAGGCACTTGCTTTTCTGAGAGAAACACCTTTAGCTGTGAAATGGGACAGGTGCACGGATGTAATTTGGTTTTGAACAAGAACGTGCAATATGCAGAGAGCGCATGTGCTCCGTGAGCAGCAGCCGGCGCCATCAGTAGCCGAGACTCGGGGCCGGCGTCTGACTTCCCCAGGCCACGCGCCTGCGAAGCGGGGGCACCGAACTTGCGGTCCAGGCTGCCGGGGTCTAGGCCCCTCGCTCTCTAATTGTCATTTTCCACGTTCTAACTCCTCTTCGAATGTTCTAGGAACTACAGTAGAATGTATTTTCCTCATGGATGCTGTACTTAACTTCACACAGATCTTATTATAGAATTATACACCACAACGAGGCAGAATGCAGTATGACAGTCGAAAAAATAAGAGGAAATGAACTACAACAACAACAAAACGAGTGGAACAACCTACTTAGAAACCTTTGTCCCTAGGACTCCTATTTATGTCATGATACTAAACTGAAACTCTATTTAAATTACTTTTTTTTAAAGTAAGGATGTAAGTGATCCTACGGTCACTGAGAGAAAAAAATCCAAATCCAAATTTAAAGACGGATGCAGGCCAAGGGGAAGATGCTCCTCTCTCTTTCACGTGCAGTTGTGACATCTATGTCTCGTGTTAACGTGAGGAGCAAAGAGCTCCTGCAAACACGCTCTAAAAACCCACCCGTATAAGTGGAAACAAAGGCAGAGACTACAAATGAACCGATTTCGTCCCCCCGACACAAACCTCCTCGGAAAGAACACGGATAACCCCCTTGAAAGAGGTGCTATCTCATCCACCTCCCCTCCGAGATGCCCATGCTACCGCCTACAATTCTTAAGAAGAGTATAAAGCTTATCATTTTAAACAACAACACTGTCATCGCAATCGATGCAACTTTCATTAGTTGGTACTCACTATTTTCTTTCAAAATAAGGCTTAAAATTAGCAACTGCCAGGGAAAGGAAGAGCCGCACGCAGCTTTGCTCGGTCGCTGGGTGAATGTTAAGATAATGGTGGAAGGTGTGCACCACGTGCAAGTTGGAGTGGCCCCTGAAGACTGAACCGGGCCATCAGGGCTCCACGGGTGACTGAAATAAAACTGCTGCCCGGCAACCAGGCTCAGAAGCCTCAGCGGTGGCGATAAGTGACGCTGGGTGCCCTAGCGTCTCCGCTGTTCCCTTAGGACGTGGCGCAGCGCAGGCAGAGAAACCTGTCATCGCCTTTCCTGCGAAATCTCAGCAGCGCGCCGCACAGCCCCGCTCCACTCCCGCCTGCGGCTCTCACCTCCGTGACCTCATGAGGGATGGTGCCACTTTAGGTGGTTAAGGAATCTGAATAGCAGTTCCGTAAACCGTCACAGGACTCACACTCAGAAAATGCCACCTCGTCAACTGGAAAGGACCCAGGTGAGAGCTGCTTTCATTCTTGCTTTTTAAGTTTTAGTTTAATGGTAAATTAACCTCTGTATTTTGCATAGTCTAGCAGCTCATATTATTATGGATTGTAAGGATTCAAGGAGAAGGGCGATGTCATATGTAAATGAATTCCCTTCCTTCCTCTCTTGATGTAACTTAGGAACTTGTAGGTGTTCGATAAATGTTGACTGGAATCTAACTGTAGAGAATCAACAAGGAGAAAGTAAAAGGAAGGGTAACTGAAAATGCTAGACTCCACTTTCCAATCATCATATGTTATGTACTTAGTTTATCTTCCAGTTACGGGGAATCCAAACAGGAAGGGAAACTGTAGCTAACAAGAGTAACAGCAGAACCACACACAGATGCGAGGTGCGCCATCACAGTTCACAGGCAGTTTCGGATTGGGTGACTTCTCCCCTCGTGGGGGTTTTCAGGCAGTGGACAGGCAGTGTTTCGTTTGGTTGGCATTTTAAACATCAAAGGGAAAAAGGAAAGGTTCCAACATAAGTTAGAATTGTTTTCCTAGACCGAGCTGATGCTTCAGAACCTTTGCGCACGCAGTGCAGTGATCTGCATTTTTGACAAGCATCCAATGATTCTTTTATGAAGCAAAGTAAAACGTTTACTATGAAACTTTTAAAACACACAAAAGCACAGAAATTAACATATTGCACACATACCCTTGATCAGATCTAACCAATGTTAACATACTGATGTCAGGAGATTGTATGAAAATATAAAAGGAAATATGTATAATTATACTAGATAACATGTTACAATTTTTATCATGTGATATGTGGAAACAAACTATGTCAAGATCCGCGATGCAGGCAAACGGAGGACATTCAGCACATCTTCTCTATCCCCAATACATATTCTTTGTCTTAGAGGTTCGTTTTTAATTGACAGAACACTACTATGACAGGATCCTTTTGATTATTATCTTCCCATTAAATTGTTTCCAACCTTTTACTTGCAACTTACATATATTATATATTAAATGTACTTTTTCTTTTAAAACATTAGGTTTATGGGGAGGGAATTTTAGGGGAAAAGGGGAAGGGTTTAGAGCAACAAGTATAAAGGACACATGGACAAAAACTAGGGGGGTGGAAATGGGAGGGAGGTGGGGAGGGCTGGGGTGATGGGCTGAGATCGGAGTAAAAGACAGAAAACTGTACAAGAACAACAATTTTAAAAAATTAGGTTTACGAAGGTATAATGTACAAAAAGCAAAACCCACCATTTTTAGTTGGATAACTGGATGAGTTTTGACAAAGGTGATTGGGACAGAGAACATTTCCATCACCCTCCAAATGATAAAATGTTTAGTAGTCAATCCCTCCCTTGCCCCTTGGCTCCTAGGAAGCCACGAATCTGCTTTGTGGGCACAGTTTCATCTTTTCCAGACTGCTTTATAGATGGCATTGCACAGTACGGAGCCTCTTTTGCTTAGCACATGGTTTTGGAAATTTTCTGTGTCGTTGCACGCATTTGTAGCCTGTTACTTTTTATTCCATTGTATGGACATACCAGCACTTGTTTACCCATTTACCAACTGATGGACATTTGGGCCTATTATAAGTAAATCTGCTTTAAAAATTGAGAACAAGTCTTTACGTGCACATATGGTCTGGAAACCACTGATTTAAAAGTGTGGTAGGAAAATCACAAACAAACAGCATGGAAGAAATGGCAACCTTTTATGAGGATAAGATGCTAATGAGGTGGAGTAGGGAAGGGATCTTGGAAAGGAGGGAATCCTGATGTTTTTTCCTTTATATTTGAAATAATTTTTGATTTATAGCAAATCTGAAAAAATAGTACAGAGTTTTCTGTTGCCTAGCTTCCCCTAGTGTTGACATCTTACATCACCGCAGTATAATTATGAAAACTAGGAAATTAACACAGGCACCATACTGACCGGAACTACAGACCTAATTCATAATCTCACCCGTTCTCCCACTGTATTAGATTTTTACTGCTGCTGTAACAAGTCACCACAAGTATGGTGGCTGAAACTGGACAAGTTTATGCTCTTACAGGTCTGTATGTCAGAAGTCCAGCACAGCTGTCCCCTGGCTAAAATCAAGGGGCCAGCAGGGCAGCCTTCCTTGGTGAAGGTTTTAGGGGGGAATCTGTTCCCTGACTCTTCCTTCAAAAGGCCACCCACAGTTCCTGGTGTGTGGTCCCTTTCTCCATCTGCAAAGCCAGTAATATTGCCTCTCTCTTAAAGGGCCTCAGTTTTTAAGGCCTCATGCGATTAGATTGGACCCAGTTGGATAATGTAGGGTTCTCTTCCTACCTGAAGGTTTCTAGCCTTCATCACATCTGCAGAAGTCACTTGCCTTGTAAGAGAGCGTATTCACAGACTCCGTGTATGTGTATTAGGATTTGGGCACCTCAGGCGGGGGCAGGGGGTACTGTCTGAAGGTGGAGCGAAGGTACAGTGACCACCAAACCGAGAAGGAGGTACCTTAAGACCGAAGGACGAAGCAGGCAACTGCATTAATTATAACAAAATTTACTGCAGGCTGACTGACGTACAGGGAGATGGGTCGGAGTGGACAGACGACCCACCACTCTGTCCGGATTATTCTCTGCTACTGGACACTGGTTACATCTGTCTTTGAGAGAGGAGCGGAACTACTGACTGGCAAGGCAGAGGAAATGACAATGCAGCACCAGGCAGGCACCCCACCTGCTGGTGGTCTTACGATGGACAATCGCTAAGCATTGATGCCGCCACGCTGTTTGGTATTTATCTCGGTTGCTATGCCAACTTGTCTGTGTTCTGACAGCCACCTTCCCGGTTCCATCGTGTAAACTTACGGGACACAGCTCACCACGAACTCTGCGGCTCTGGTGCAGGCTGAGACGAGTCTGGTCAGAGTTCTCAGGACAGAAAACGCCGGGACCCAAGATGGAGTCACTGTTGTTTAAACTGACGTACATATGGGCATTATTTAACCTTCCCATGTAGCTTACGTAATTACTGTCTTAGGAGTGGGCATTTAGGTTGTTCTCAATATTCTGCAGTTACCAACAGCGCTGTGAGGCGCGCCTCGTGCGTGCGAGCTTTCCTGCTGGCGGAGGTGCGTGTTCAGAGCACGGGCCGTCCCCACGTGCACGGCAGGGCCTGGCCCCGCGGCCTCGCCACCCGCGTCCGCCGTCCTCCCTCACAGCTCCTGCTGGTCCGAAAGGTGAACGGGTGTCTCTGAGCTGTTCTAATTTGCATTCCTCCGATTATGAATTTGAACGTTATTTGTGTATGTTCAAAGCAAACTTTATAGTTTTTCGGAATTACCTGTTCATATCTTTTTTTATTTTCAATTTTCCTACTGGGCTTTTGGATATTTATCGGTTTTTAGTAATTCTTCCTATGCTGTGACCATTTTCTCCCAGTCAGCCGGCTGTCATTAAGCTTGGTGATGATGTGTTTTGCCATGCCATTTTTAAAAGTCACTTTTTGCTTCTGGCTTGTCAGTCACCATTACAGAAAGTGTTTTCCTACATTGAGATTGAAGAGCAATTCATCTGTGTTTTCGTCTAGTAGTTGTGCAGTTTCTTTATCCCTCACATTTAGATCCCCAATCCATTTTGAAATTACTCTCGTGCAAAGTGTGATACATACACAGCTAATTTTTCTTTTATCCAAATGGCTATGCAGTTTGCTTTCACTTTTTATTTCGAGTACAACTCCTCAGGAGACCATTCTCCATTTCTAATAGGAGTTGGTCTCTGGCTTCTCATTACCTAAGACCTTTTGTTTGTCCTACTGTTTTCTCTTGTCTCGATGCATCACTAGCTCTGTCCCTGTTTTCAACCCCCCACCTGGTCTTACCTCCTGAAGGCAAACACTACCGACCTTACTCTGTGGTTCTTCAATGCTTAGCACCTAGTGGGGTACTTGGTGTGTGTGCGTGTGTGTGTGTGTGTGTGTGTGTGTGTATGCAGAATGCTCAACTGGCTACCCTGAATTATTAAGAAAAGTCCAATCCACTCAAAGTGGGGAAAATATCTAATATTTCTGAGGGGAAGATGTCAAAATTATTTAGATAGAACCAAATCTTGGGTTCAGAGAGGGGAAGCTTGGGATCGGGAATGTTCACTTCTGTAGCCCACCTCAGTCCCTGCTAATGAGGTGGAAGTCGATTTCCTTACGACTAGCAGAGACTGCTGGCCTTCAGATATGCGTATGACGGAAGGTGGTCTTAAGGGACAAAATAATGAGGAATGACGGGTCAAAACTAAGAAGGAGAACATCCGTCCGCCGTGAGGTCTATTAGTCTCCCGGCCATCTACCTCCCCGAGGCCATCACGGTGGCCTGAAAAAGCACCAGGCAAAAGCACCGTGTGGAAGACACCTCTTGTCACTGTCAGGGAAGGCGAACCAGGTAAATGTGACTGAAGCTTCCTGTCTCTCGCTGTCAGGCCTCCAAGAATAACAGCGCCACAGATGGAGGTGTGCTTTGGAGTCTGTTCATTATTTTAAAAAATAAAATTCTTACGGCTTCTTAGATCCCTGAAACAGAATGCACCTCAAGCCCATCTTATGAAAATGGTCATGAGCAAAGAGTACAAAGTAGAAAAATATAATTACTCTTCACCAATGTCTATCATGGAAAAGATTTTATTAGGTATATTTTTTATAACCTCTCGAGGGTATTTCCTAATCACACTGTTTCTAATCATGCAAGCATTTTCCCATGATAAATTTAGGACCCAAAATACTAACAAACTGGTCCTGAATATCCAGTGCCTGTTTATCTGCAAACCTCCAGGGACCTTAGAATACTTGTGTAGTGTTTCATCATCACAAAAAAGGCGTTAGCGGCCTCAGAGAAGGCCGAGCAATTTGCTCTTCGTCACACAAGTGAGATGCTAGGTGAACATACATTAAAAAAAAATGGTTGATTACTTCTTTGCCTGTTCTAAGCACAAATTTTTTTTTAAAAAAATACTTTATTTATTTATTTTTAGACAGGGTGGAAGGGAGGGAGAAAGAGAGAGAAAGAAACATCAATGTGTGGTTGTCTCTCGTGCGCCCACCACTGGGGACCCGGCCTGCAACCCAGGCATGTGCCCTGACTGGGGATCGAACCGGCGACCCTTTGGTTCCTAGACCAGTACTCAATCCACTGAGCCACACCGGCCAGGGCCTAAGTACGAATTCTTAAATGCTAAAACATGAAGTCCTTGCACTGATACTCAGGCAGAATGAAAAAGGCAGGTGATCCAGGTCCTAGGCTGAGATGGAGAAGCGCTCCTGAGAGACGCTGGTCTCCCTGGGTGCAGAAGAGAGGAGCCCGGGAAGCGAAGGCCAGGTCTGTCCGGGTGTGACCTTCATCTCTGCTGTCTCGTACAGCCTGTTCAAAGTCTGACTTTCAAGGCTCGAGGGGCAGACCACATCCCTCCCTACACACGCGACCACTCCTCGAGTGAGAAATGAACGGCAGCTCCCGGGGCGAGGGGGGGGGTGCTTTCCATCCCTGATCTCTCGGGGATTGCACAGAAGGCAAGTTATGTCTTCCCACTCACCACATTCCACCCCTAATTCTATTTTGCTTAACAGATTAATGTAGACCCCTAAAAAAAAGAAACGTACGCAGTGTTGAAAATTTAAAACCATCAACTCATGATGAAGATGCTGCGGCAAACGAGGTTAACGTCTGCGCAATGCGCGCACCCTGGGTGATCACAAGTGCCATCATGTGACAAGTTTTGATAAACAGACTGGAAAGAAGAAACAAATCAGCGCTGGAGTTATAAGATGAGTAAGATACACAGTAGCCCTGATCTTCTAGAAGAGTGGTTTCTAAATTGTACTGACCGTGCATCAAATGAGTAAAATATTGTTGGTATGCATTCCTAAAATTGTTTACCTATAAAATACAAGAACGTTTTGATGTGTGACTATAAAAGATTCAATAACATAAAAATTTTAAAGGATGAACTAAAAAATCCAACATTTATTATTTTTTTCTGCAACACAGATGGATGCTGCTGGGTGCCCTCTGAGGTAGCCACGCCCCCTTCCGGAGCCGTCAACTACAATGTCACAGACCAGGGAGAGCGACCAGACAAACAGCGACGCTACGAGCACTATAATGGACAAATGCACAGTCCTACGGAAGGACAGGGAAGGCGAAAGCCCATGTGGCCCCCAAGGGGTGTAAAGAAACTGGGGCTGAGTTTTAAAGGATAAAAACACACTCAGGAAGCATAGAAGGTGGTCCTTCTGGGCAGATGTGTATGGAGATACCAGAGAAGACTCGTTTGGGGAACTCTTTACGTTTGCTGAAGATGGAGAACTCCGTCTGGAGGGTCAGAGATCCGGTGGGGATGCGCAGGTGGGGTGTTGCGAAATGAGACTTGAGGGGCAGCCAGAAGCAGACAATGAGAGGTTCTCTGTGCTAAATTAATTTTGCTTTTTCTCATCCTGTAAAGCACCAGTTAAAAGCAAAGGCTTTCAGCAGGTGATGGATGCTTTCTAAAGGCAAAGCTCAATCTGTCTGAAGACATTCAGATGAGGGGAAGGAGGGAGGGAGAGGAAGAGAGGGGAAAGGACCCTTGAGGAAAGCCAGGCAAGCACAAAGCTGGGTCATGTCCATGGCTGTGGGACCAGAGAGAGCTACTAAAGGACTTCAGGCAAGGGAGGCTCAAGCGGCCAGGTTGAGGCTTTAAAGAGGCCACTCTGGCAGCAGTATGGAGGCTACAGTGGGTGAGGGGGAGCTGGAGGCCAGGGGATGAGATACAGCCCTTTTTTGGTACTAGATGGGACCAGCTAATTATTTGGAAGCACTCAGTGCGAACTATAAGGGCCCTCTTTCGAAAAGCAGAAAAACGGTTTCATTAAAGGTGCTAAAACAGAAGACTGCCCTTTCTTCAGCAGAATCTCTCCGTTTGCCATGAGGTTTTTAATTTGCTATTTCAGGTCACGCTCCCTCGGGCACAGGGCAAGTACAGACCTTCCCACCTGGGCCCCACAGCGCATGACTCAGCATGTGGGCGGCCCACCGGCGGCCTGGCTGCCGCTCCTCAGCCTCCTTGCCCACCTGCCATGCCCTGGCCGGGGGCAGGAAGTCCGGGCAGGCCTTATCCCTTGCCACGGCTGCCACTGCCTCTCCCTGGGTGCTTGGATTGGGGACGGGCAGGAGGCGTGCCCCAGCTGAGCTGTGGCCTCCGGTCACCTGCCAGACACCAATGAGGCTGACAGGGAGGGACAAGGAGGGCCCTGCTAACCCCTTCTCCTGCGATGAGACGCCGCAGCCGTGGCTGGGGGAGGAGAGGGGGAGGCTGGCTGGGGCTCCCGGGCGGGGAGGTGGGCAGTGCGGATCCCATCCCAGGGAGGCAGAGGGAGCGGGGACCGGGCCCACTCCAAGTCCCTGCGCGTGCCCGCCGTCCCGCCGGGCTTCACTCGCAAACACGAACCCAGAGCCGAATCACCGGGAACCGTGAGATGGCAACCGCGGAGGGTGAGGCCCACGGCACAGGCCTCTCCGAGAGCAGGGCTGCGGCTGCGCCGGCCTCGCGCTTGCGAAGCCGGGCCTGGGGCTGGGGCAGGGCAAGGATGGCGAGTCTGATCCCCAGAGTCTGTGGGAGGCAGCGGGGCGGGGGTGGATGACCCTGAAGAGAGACGAAGACCTGAGGACTGAATCTGGGAGGAAAGAGAAGAGAATACTATGGCTCTTAGGTTTCTGGCTCTGGGGAATGAAGAAATTGTAGCACTACGAAGTGAGAAAGTCCGGAGGAAAAGTTTTGGGGAGAAACATCAGTGAATACAGTGTGGGGTGAGCTGCACAGAAATGACTGTGGGGCATCAGAACCAGGTGTCGGCGGAATACAGAGGACTGTTTAGAAGATTCTTTGGAACAATATTGCTTTCTGTTTCCTGATGTGCTGATCATTGATTTCACTCCTGTACAATATTACAAACTCCTCCTAATAGGAAAACTCGCAGCATTATCCCATTAAATCAGCCCCCATAGAATACATCGTACAAGAGTGCGGAGGCAGAGGTGTGGACAAAATTAAACAGGGTAAGCAGTTTATTTAATGGACACAACAGGCAACCGTTTATTTTCTTTCCCTAGGAATTTTCCTATTCTGGACATTTCATATAAACAGAATCATATCACATGTGGCCTGTTGGGTCTGGCTTCATTCCTTTAGCACAGTGTTTTCGAGATCCATCCACGTGGGAGCAGGCATCAGCACGCCACTTTTTATGGCGGAAGAATACGCCACCGTGTGGGTGGACCGCGCTCAGCGTGTCTCTCATCAGCTGATGGGCCCTTGGGTTGGGTCTACATTGTTGCTGTTGCAAATAATGGTGCTACGAACACTCACATACAAGATTTTGTATGCGCAATGGTTTTCAGTTTTCTCGTATATATTTCCCGGAAGTAGAATTGCTAGGTCACGTGGTTCCCTCTGTTTAACCTTTTGAGGAATTGTCAAACTGTTTTTCCAAGTGTCTGCACCATGTTACGTTCTCTCCAGCAAGGTATAAGGGTTCCAATTTCTCCACAGCCTCGCTAACACTTATTATTGTTTCCCGTTTTGATTTTAGCCATCCTAGTGTGTACGAAGTGGTATTGCACAGCCTTTGTGTGCATTTTCCTAATGACTCATGACGTTGAGCACCTTTCCGCGTCTGGATTGGCCATTTGCATAGCATCTCTGGAGAAACGTCTATTCAAATCCTTTTGCGGCCTTTTAATAGCTACTCAACAGTCGGGCAAAAAGAATTTATACTGCTATCGTAATTAAATAGGCTACTTGGAATGAAGTTCATTTAAAATGGAATTTGTAGATGTTTAATACAAAACAAATAAAGTGTTTAAAAATCCAGGGGAACGGTACTGGCATTGGTAATAGAATTAAAGGGCCTGATGGTGGGAAGGGACCTCAGGGGCACTACTATTTATCAGCCAGCCCTGTACCTTGCTGAGTACCGGTAAAGCCGAGAAGCGCACCTTTCTGTACAGCTAATCCTAGCGAAATCGAGACGTTGGCCAGGTTTCCTTTCTATCTAGCTGGCTCCCTAACTTCCGTGAAAGAGAAAAGCACCTAATATCAGTTATACTTAGTGGCTAATTATATGCTCCCTTAAGCGGGCATTATCCCTTCAAAACGTTTACCTCTAATTGTGAAATGAAAGGCGTGAAGCCTCCTTAAATGGTAAAGCAGAAGAAGAATACCCGTGCTTTGAGAAAGAGGAGCTCGAAGTACAGCATCCGCAACAGCGAACCGTCAGCGCGCTCATCCTGTCCTCTCCCTCACGCAGCCCTGGTCTCCGGGGCGGGGTAAGCCGGGGTCCCCGCTAGCTCGCAGGCTGCAACCCCATTTCTAGGAAGACCCGCAGGCGGCGGAGGTTCCCCCTGTCCTTCGACGGTTTCAAGGACAGACCTGGCACCGCTCCCTACCACGCCTGCTCCCTCGTCGGCCAGGCCTTTGGCATGTCATTTTTATCCCTCTAACAGGTCATATCTAATCTTCCTTCTTTTTTCTCTGCTCCAGGTTTCTTATTTTCTAGGGTGTTTGTCGTGAAGAGATTTCGAAATTACACCCATTCGGATTACAAGATGATTTAAGGGTATAGTTAACATTTAACGTCTTCAGGCTATCATTTTTCTTTTCTGACATCCCTATGTTTATTACATTATTTTTACCTCTGGTAGCAATATTGTGATAGACATAAATATGAGTATAGATTCATATATTATATAGTCATACATATATGAATATAAATATGCCCTTTATTAAAGGAGGGGTCACTGCAGGGTGATCCTATTATGGATTTTCATTCCACGTTGATGGTCAGCAAAAAGGAGGAAGAAAGATGGACATAGAATATTTAAGCCGTAGAGGGCAGAACTCTAAGGGCCCTGGAACACAATCGCGATGAGAAGACAAAAATTAAAACAGTACCTAAGTAGCTTGGGTGCTGTGAATTCAAATCGGTTACTTCACCCCTTAATCGGCTGAGATTCTTAAACTGGTCAGAGGTCACCGAGCCACAATAAAACAAGTGTTGTCTAAGTGCGGACAAGTATTTTGTAAAAAGTGTTTGGTCAAAGGGTCGCCTGACTGACTGTGGCCAACGCTTAGAAGGGCAATTCATGCACAGCGCGGCAATCTGTCTGTGGGCGGCGCCAGGCCAGCGAGGGAACACCGGACTGGAAGGTACAAAAGGAAGTGCCGGTGCCCAAGGCGAAGACATTGATCGAAACGAGTTCCTCGTGTTTTAATCAATCAGCTCGACAAACAGTTCCATCTTCTGCAAAGTTTTTTTAAAATATAGAAGATTAGGTTCTAGTCTGGAGACTTTTCTTTAACCAGTCTGAGGTGTAGACACCAGTATGATTTTTGGTGTTCCTCCGGGGATTTTTTAGGTACAGCCAGAGTTGAAAACCGCTGGTTAGGACAAGGAACACTCTCTTGTCTTTATGAAGTCAGCACGAAGCTTTCTGTCTCTTTCTTTAACATGGAAAAATGAAGATCTTATTAAGGATTTTATTGATCTTACTGATGATTCTATTCAAAACAGGGACCAATACAAACTCAGCCCAAAATCCTGACACTCGAGAAAGGATGCGACATTTCTGTTTACGCAGGAATTTCACTTAGTCTACATTTATTATTCCCAAGCTTCGCCCCCTTCTAAAAACTGTGGGAAGGCTTCCCCTCTTGCCAGGCTCTTGGACCTAGGGCCCGGAGCTGCCTGGGAATGCTCAGGTGCCACTGTGACAAGAACACAAGGAGGGTCACACAGAAAGAGTCAGCCACTGCTCTCGTTCGACTACGCTTCCTGGTTGTCTTGGCATATATTTTAGTGCCTGAATTCTTTCAGAGCCAAGCGCAAAGCCAACACAAAGGAAGCAGCTGCGACTGCATTGTGTCATGTTCACATGAAAGGCCGGCTCAGACCATTGTGTGCTGGAGATGAGGACGCTGAGCCGAGCACCTGGCCCGGAACACAGCCTGCGTTCTCTTAGCCACAGCTACATTGATGGCATCGTCTAAGGAGAAGCGACAAAAAAATCGTAAATGTCAATAGTCACTTTATACGTGGGATGTTAAAGGAAGAGGCTGTTCCAGAAACTAAGGCAATGTGAAACAGACACATACAATTACAAGACGTGATCATCTTCCCTTTCTGAATTAAATTATATTATAAGCACCTAAACAACTTTTCATTAGTTTACTCATTTCTTTCTAATAACTCCTGTAATATTTCAATGTAGTTTTGACAATGTATGAAAAGAGAATGGGTACCTTATTTAAAGGAAAACACAAATATGACAAAGGTGAAAAGTCTACTAGGATGGTAGAGAAAAAGTGAAAAATAGGATCTTTAAAAAGAGGCAGAAACTATTCAAATGACTAAAACTGTTCTTGAGGAATCTGACAGTCAAAACTCAGATCTGCAGAAACATTGTGAGCTTATGCAATGTATGACACCTGAACAGATCAGAGAGAGTCATGTAAACAAATTATTAATAAAAAAAAGTCTGCCTAGTTTCACTTCCCAACATAAGCAGACATCGTACACACTGTACACATAAAACACCATAGCCCTGAATTCCAAACACAACTTCAAATCTCTCTTTATTGAGGAAAAAAATGAAACTGTTCTGCCCAGGTACACTCACTTATTCCAGATGATCCCTTAGTGGTTATCAAATGATTTAGTGATCTATTTGACTGGAGACCTCACCAGTAAATACCCAGAGAGTAAGTGTAAAAGATACTCTATTTTGGTCCTTCAATAGTTCATACATATTTCATTCACTTGCAATTATTTGTTAGGTGTCTACTATATGCAGGGTACCGTATCAGGCACTGGGGTAGCAGCGAAGATGAGTAGAAGAGGTATTCATGGTCTAATGAGGGACACACACCTACAAGCAAATACTAGTTTCGATCCATGACTGGGAAACCGTGTACGCACAGTGCCGACTTAAGACACACACACAGTTTCGACTGTTGGGTGGCCGGTGCCCCCAGCCCCAGCGTTGGACAAGGGCCAACGGTAATAATAATGGGAATTACGCTGCAGAAATGTGGGGCGAGAGGGAGGAAGAGCAGAACAGCTATCACGCCAATCGCTGCTTTTTCTTATGGGTGATTGAAGTACAAATGCATTTAAACGTTCCTAAAAACCAGGTCATCGCCTTAACCTGTAGGCTCAGTGTCTTTGTAAGTTCCCTCTTTCCTTTCTTATGTTCTTATTTTTAAACTTACTGACTCTGCTGTCTACCACTTGCATGAAGATAGCTTAGACTAAGTAAGAGTCTAAGCCATCTTGCTATACTGGCTATCCATTTTACATTTTTCAGAATATGAATTTGGGGAAATGAGGAGGCTACACAAAAGTTTTGCCCCCCCCCCCCTCCCCGCCACAGAGGGCTCACTGTTCTGGTTACACACCGTGGCTCATTTCCGCCTTACCCAGGAGCGGTCGGTCAGCAAGGATGGCCTCCCCTGGGTCTCCCAGAAGCTGACCTCTACTCTAGCGCTGTCAGCTGTGAGATGGGTGCTGGGCTGGCCCGCTACTGAATGACAGCCCCTTACCCACCACTCTGAGCGCTGGCAAGAGGAAGAAGAGTCACTCGGGAAAGAGGCAAGTCATTTACCAATACTTCACAGTATTTATACAACCTGGTTTAGCTTTATGGGCCAAGACAAATATTTCAATAAACAAATCTCTAATACTTTAGCAGCCAGCAAAATTTAGGTAAGCTTGACAAACAAACCCACTCACTTACGTCTTGTTCTAACTTACGTTCCCAGGCCTCTCCCTCGCTGTTTCTGCCTACATGTTCTTCTATTCATGCTTTTCTGTTCTCACTGAACCCTTTCCGTGTTCCCTGATGGCATCCGTTACCTTATGAAGTGTGCCTTCCCAAAATGCTGTTCCCTCAGCGTGGAATACTCTTCTTCCCTTGTCGATCACTTTCATTCAGCTTTGAAACTCAGCTCAAACACTGGCTCACGGCAAAGCCTTAGCAAACACAGTACGTTGTTAAAAACCCGTGTGACCATGCGTGTCTACCTCCTTATGCATCTGGCCCTTTTTCTGTCTCTTGCTACTAGATTGTAAGTTCTCTGGGAGTGGCAAATTCTGGGTTCATTTCTGTTCCCTAGCACCAAGTACAGTGCCAGGAAAGTATCTATAATTTGTGCATCACCAACACTTTGCCCAAAGTAAGCATTCAACAAGTGTGTCAGTAATTTCAGTCAAGGCTTGCTAAGATCTATTTCATCTGCTCTGCTCCCAGTAAGCGTGAAAATGTCACCAGGAAGAATAAGGACGTTGTGGGGAGTCGATTACTACCTCCCTTTTGGGTTCAGCTGAGGAGCACTGAACCTGCTGTTCACCATGGTAAAGACACTTGAACCCTACCTAGAACCACACGTGCCTGTCCTTAAATCTCACTTGTGCCCCTTCGTCAAGGTAACATGGAAATGGCCATCTTTGTGACACTGTGCAAGTAACTTAAAGTTAAGCATCTCAAAGTTTGGTTTCTTTTTGAACTGCTTTTCTGTATTCAGAGAGTCCATTTTGATATTAATTACAAAAGTACTTTATGCTGATCTAAAAAATACACCTACTTCTTATTGCCAACACATTTAAGTGATGTAAGTCACATTAGCTATTGGTGTTATGTGTAAATTAAAAAAAAATACAGTGGACTTCCACAGACATCCGAGTGCTGCAGCGCCTCATTTAGCCAGCATGTTATGGTTTCTCTCAGAAGAATATAAATTATTTATCCAGCATTATCAAGGAGCGAGGTACTTCACAAGGCAGATTTTCCTGATAAGTTTTTTGTAAGTATCACAGATCTTCAAGATTTTAAAAACTCCCACTGGCTATATGTTACACAATATAAATACTCTCACTGGATATATATTACACGATATTGGACAGTCCCCCTTTTTAAAAAGCCCAGAACAACAAATACAACCTCACTTGTTCTTGATGATTCAGGAGCATTATTAACCTCAATTACTGCACTGGGCACCGTCCATCCCGTAACCCGACGGTACCATTAAGGGCTATTGATGAGTGTAAAGCTCTTTGCCTTTATCCTAAGTGGGTTCAGACTGTTTTTCACGGCTCTGCAACCAGTGTGTTCTGATGGTTATTTTTCAAACGACTGCCTAGGCGAGGGCTCGTGGAGGGTTAAATCCCCCTCGAGCGCAGCGCACGGGCTCTGTGACGGCAAATGGGTAGGCAAAGGCCTCCTCCTTCCCTCGAGGAGGTGGCGGGGGTGGTCGGGGAGCCTCATCGCTGAGCGAGGGGTCTGTACGTGGTGCCGGTCTTCGTGTGCACGTGTTGTTGGTGTGTTACTTTTACTCGAGAACCATCAGTCTCAGTGTGAAGGTAAACCTTAGATTACCTGTCAACTTATCCCTTAAGTGAAATAAAACTTGTTATTCCTACTTAACTCAAACTGTTTAAAGCCTAATGTTCCATATTGCAGAAGGATGTTCTTCAGCTACTGACTTACAATTTTTTTAAAGCGTTCACCATTCTATTCCAGCACGATGGTATGAAAACTTTGGATTCTAGTTCAATCCCTTTTTGCCAAACTCTGTATATGGATGGTTATTGTCAGTATATTTGATCTCTGTTTCATCAGGAAAACAAGGACAGGGGAGAGGAAAAACTGCTTTTTTCATTCATTAAAAAATTTTAAAGATTAGGTAGCCATGTCTAGGGAACAGAGAAGTTTAGTAAAAAGGCATGAAATCTTCTATTTTAAAATTCCTGTCATAACTGGGTTAGAATATTAACCCAGCATTTGCTTGTGATCTTTAAAAACGAAAAAAAATTGTAAAACCTTGAAAAGGCACAGTAACAAGTATCCACAAACTACAAGGTACTAAGATACAATAGGGAGAAATCTTGCTCTTTAGGGTTAATCCATAATGAAACATCATTTAAGTTAACTTACTAATGAGTGTTTACTTATATGTCTCCAAATATCAGTCCCATGTAAAATGTCATCCCAACTTAAAAAAAAAAAAGCACTGGAATAAGCACATAAAGAAAGAATATAAGATATTAACTTGGCTGAATTACAAGAAAAAATCTCTTTATCTCCACAGAAAAATCTATTTCTATTTTATATTGATTTTCATTGTAGCTATAATAATGACCAACTTTACGCAGGTCATCCTTGTCAAGTTTAAACATGATGAACTTTAATAATATGATGGGATGTAACTATATTTCCCGCTCATTAAACAAAGAAAATGAATGAATGAAGATATGGGTTACTCAGTTATATCAAAATGGTCCATACAAGGCCTGTGACTGGTGGTCAGCTGAGCTGATCCCTTGGAGACGCTCCATCTCAGCACCCTTGGAATTTAGCACTGACTCTCAACACTACCTCGCCAGTTTAAGGAGAATTTTAAATGGGAGTATTTCTGCCAGGGTATTTCTTAAGCCCTTCAAGGGTCATTTAAAAGATAACTTAAGCAAAGCACTGGACAGATTTCATGATTAGAACTCACAATTGTTTAAATTCTCTGATAATATGATTTGCAACTTTATGAGTCTCATCATTCTCTACTTGTGTTCCAGCTCTGGAAAATTAGGAAAAAAAAATCATACCCCATCCCTTCAAAAAAAAAAGGAAGAAAGAAATTCTCACCAACACCTTTATAGAACTCTGATAGGTTTTGGCCAGTAACTTGGTAAAAGGTCATTCTGCAAAGATTTGCATTGTATAGTTTAGAGGAATTTGAATTTCATATATTTACTTATGTACAGGGTCTGGCACAAATAATGCCCCAGTTTTTATTACAAACTTTTGTTACAAAATTATAAGCATGTCACTCTGTAACATAACACTATCACACTTAAGCACACCCTAGGACATTTTAGGTGAAATGTTCAAATGAAAACTATAAATTGTTACACCCATATTATTACCTGACGGACCACACTCACGCAGGCCTTCCTTCTGCCAGACCCTCTAGGTTGGAAGTGACCCACAAGTAAAAATAAAACTCCCTACAATCTAATGAGCCTTACACTGAGGGTAGTGGGCGTTAGCTGCAGTTAATCAATCTACAGAAGTTGATAACTTTGTCCGTCAACCTAAGCATTGTAAAGAAATTCTTGAGGAAAAAATGGTTATAGTAATTCTCTCAAACTCTAAGAAGAAAGGGAAAAAAAAAGAGAAATATCGTCTTGGAGAAGAGAAATGCTTACTGGTACTTTGAAGGGTGAGGTATACGCAGTGTCCATGGAGCTGGGCTTCTCCGATGTGCTGGTCCCTGAGATGCTCCGTCTGCGGGGGGACCTTTCGGCTGGCACCTCTGGAAAAGAAGAGATGGAACATCATTAGGAACCCCACATCCCAGAGAGTTCTCATTGCAAAATTATTGGGTTTTTTCCCCTCACAAAAAATCAGTTTGCTTTAAAGCTACATTCCATTCCACATCCACATCGTTTCTCCCTTTATCTCTGTGGCCTTTGAACTATCGAGACACTAGAAGACGGTCACAGTTAAGAATCTGCTGTCCGTGGCAGCTTATGTCCTATCTGCACACATATAAAAAGTAATTTCCTCTGAGCTAAATTTAATATCTGTAAGTTCACTTAGTATTTGCCTCCTGTAGGGTAGGAATCCACTTCTCTATTTGTCAGCCACATAGGAGTTCACAGAAATTTCTGATATTCTTGCGAACAAAACAGGGTCTAGTGCTGCTCGTGATGTGATGCCGCTTGCGCAAAGGTCAAAGTTCAGCTCCGTGCAGATAAAATGATTCACCAGCCTGCAAACCAAAGGGCTATGCAAAAGATGGAAAGCGGCTGCCAGGAAAAAATATCATATATGCCTATGCAGATACAAAAATAGATCAGCTTCTCCTTGTTCTGGCAATATGACCTTATTAGGATCCCACTCTGGAATCCTAAATCTGTTCAAAGTACTTAACAAGCTTCAGATTTTGCACATACGGTGATAATCTCAAATTTAACTGCCATACACTACGTGAAGGTTACATTTTCTTCAAAGAGTGAGAGATATATGCATCTATATGCACATACACAAGCACACACAGATGAGAGAGAGATACATAATTATACCTTTGTCACAACTGCTTCCCATCGCCACTTCAACTGACAGACATATAGGAATCCAGCTTCTCAGATAACATTAGATACTCTCAACAGGGACAAGGAAAAACAAAACACATCCTAAAAAAAGTATTCTGTGTTATCTTCCAGATCTTAAAAAAATAAGGAGTAAGTCGTGACTCCGGAGACTGACATTTTGCTTCCCGCTGTTCTCCCTTTAAAAGACAGATGCAGCTTAAACTTCCATTTCTGGCCTCCTGGCCCCTGGGATCCGTGCTACTTCCACTCAAGAGAAAGCGGTTTTTTTCCTCCCGCTCCCTCCCTGTGTCTTGCTCTCCCCCTCCCTCTCTACAGCTTGCAGAGAGAGTAAGCGAGAAAGAAACACACGACTGCAGCTATTCAATCAATCGCTCCCACGGCACATCCTCATTAGTGATTTTCAGGCTATTAGCAGACGCCCAACCGCTGCTGCCCCCCCCCCCCCCGTTACAGAAAATTTCACTGTTGCACTGATCTGCAGCAAGAAAAAAAAACACTTACTGAAATTTATAGTCAGTTAGTGCCAAAAGGACACCATTTTACACAGACCCAGCGGCGCACACGAGCCAGTCCCTCCCACGGCTAACCCACTGCAAGTGCTGGCCCTGTGACCATCTCTGCCTCTTAGAGACTGATTTGCTTTCCCTGACTAGACGTCTCCTCCGTGACATCTTGCCTAGTGAGACATAAGCCAACATTCCTAATGACTGAGAGGCTGGTCACACAGTGTCTTACAAGCCTGCAGTACAAGAAAGATCCACACTATAACTGAGCTTTAAAATCAGGACCAATAACTAACTGTGAATCTCTCCACTTCTTGCCAACCATCAGCAGTTGGTTAAACGAGCCTTAACGTAGAGAGAGTCATTTTCAGGACGAGGCACACCGGATTTAGTGAACATTTCTAAAAAATGGCAGTGTAAGTAGCTAAAATTCATGGGAATGGCACAAAGCGCTGAGTTTAAACACATCGGTTCGTCGAACGCACTGAACCAGACCTTCAGACTTCGGGGTGAAGCCTGACAGTGAGGAGTGAGTATCCCAGCTGGGCAAGTCCTGCGGGGCACGGGCAGGTGAGCACAGGTGCCGGGGGAGGTGAGGACGGCCTCGTCCTCCCTCTGACAATTACCTCCAATTAGAAAGCACGGGAGACTGTTACAATAAAATATGTTTGTAATCTCTGAATCACTGATGGAGAAACAAAACCAGGAGAAAAAGAAGTTGCCTTAGCAAGGAAAGAATGGTGTAGTAAACGGTTTTCTTTGATTTGCAATGTTCTCGCTAAGAACAAAAATTGAAACTTATTTCTTCACTTTCTCCCAAACATCTAATTTTAGTTTTCAGGCATATGAACTCATTAAATAAACATATTTGAGTGCTTTTAACTGTTTGGAAATTATATGGGCTACAATGGGCAACCCTGTATCAATCTCTAACAAATACATTACTTCCTGTTGTTTTAATTGTGGATTCTTTTTCTGTATCATGAAAAAGAGAAACCCTCCCCCCAATTCTGATGGAGCTTAAGTGTTACTGGGTTCAAAAGAAGAAATTAAATTGTTCCAGAAGTGTGAACAGTTATCCCCAAAGAGGGAAAAGAAAGGACACAAGGTGGGCTGAACACACTAACGTAAGAGGAATCAGTCCATTACTTCTTGACTTTCTCAGCCCCCACAACAATGCAAAAAAGGAAGAAAAAAAGGCCGTTTACTACCCAGGTTCTTTGGTCCTCAGAAGATTCATAACTATTTCAAAGCTGAGAGAAGACTATATACCCCAAGAACCAATCAATGTCCACTTAGAAGGCAACAGCATCAGCAAGGGCGGGATTGACAACCTGCTGGGTTAGTCCCAGGCAGGCCTGCGCATCCCACTGGTCCAGCTCCCTCAACTTGAAGTCTCCAAGCAGGAAGGAAAACCGCTACTACGCTCTTAAAAGTTACATTTCTGCTGAGGTGGACGGACAATCTGTAGTGGTTCCGGCAGGCCAAAATTAGACAGCTTTCCCCCCTACCCCTCTTCCTGCTACCTGCTATTGCGTTATTTTCACCTGCTGTAAAAATTAATGTTCTTTCCTAGTCACAATATTTAATTATAGTCATTTTAAAATATGCTCGCTTTCTAAGGCTGAGACATATCATATTGTTTCAGTAGATAAAGGTCTGAAATGGTTTTGTTCACTTTCTCATCATCTAAAAATAGTATTTTTCATCATCCAGACTGAAAGAGCCTGGTTAAGTTTTAAATTTATCTCATCATTTCCTTCGCCACTGGGTACGAGCTGAGATGAGGTGACAACGTATCATAATGAGCGAGAACCGCCAGCCGGGCCCTGCGTAGAATGATGTATCGAACGAAGAGAACTCTGGGCGCTTTTCTTAGGAGCACTACCAACTCACTGCCCATGCGCCCTGTGGGAGCTGTTTCACCTTGCCCGCTCGGTCTTCATTAGCAAACTGGGTTACTCAGGCCAACCAGAGAGGAAGATGAGATAATGAGCTCATATGCTTTGATGCAGAATTAGCATTTTCGAAGAAAGGAGCTCTCTAAATACAAAGTGTAGTATGGTGATGTCATTTCCTCAGCACATGATATTCCTCTTTGTCAATGTGCTTTCTTTGAGAAGTGTGGCAAAGAAATCGACACCTGGATAATTATAGGGGCAAAGGCACTTCTGATAGAGGATGTGCCTGTTCAACAAACAGAACCCAACCTCTGCCTTTAGGACCTAATAGTGTGTCCGTGGCCTTTAGTGACACTTACCAGGAAGCAAATGTCAAGCAGTGTGCCAGGGAGGGAACAGAAGACAGACAGCGTTGAGGTGCTAGGGAGGCACAGTCGTCCCGCAATAGTGGGCACGGGGCAGAGGCGGCGGCCTCGAGAAAGGGAGTCTGGGCAATGCTGAGGACGTGAGGCAGTCACCCCGTGGGTTTCTACGGGGAGGAGGACTCTGCTGGCAGAGGGAAGCCAACACCAGCTTCCAGGGTGCGAGCGGCCGGGAGGCCGGAGGGCCCGGTGTCGCGAGCAGGGACCGAGTCCGAGCGGAAAGCTCGCAGGCCTGCACCCACGAACTCAGCTCTTTCCTCTCAAAGAATCACCACCTGGTGCAGTGCACTTCCTGGCCCTTTCTTAGTTATTTTCTTTTCAGGATTTTGAATAATAAATGTGACTGAAACAATTCTGGAGTATTGTGTTTGGAAAGAGAGGAAAGGGAAATGTTTATCATATATGTTTGCTAATACAGAAATGTTTAGCTGACGGATTAGGTTTCAAAACCCTCTGAGAATATCAAGAGCAACGGGCCTTTTATGGAACATTATTATGGCCAAGCACGTATAAGGATCAAATCAAATACATTTACTTTTTGTTCAATCACATTTAACTGAAGTCCATATATCATCATGCCATGTTTGCACATACGGGCCATAAAGGACACAGCTACCAATGGCATGAATTCTGATGTCTACCACTTTCAGATCAAGTGTCACTAGTTTTTTAAAAAGGTTGGTTAAATGATTCATAAGTACTTTTCAAAAGAGAAAATGATGTCCTATAAAAGTTATTTAAGCACCCGTTTTGCGAATAATCTATCCAGGGTGGAAATCTTGTCACGATAATTTCAGCCACTACGGAGTGTCTGTCCTTTGCTAAGCAAGCACTGGGCCTGATAGCTGTCTCATTTAGTCCTGGGGGCAGCCCCTGCCACAGGGACCATCTCGGCTCTCCGGGGTCAGGGTGGGGCACACTGAAAAGAAGGGAAGGCTTCACCGAGGTGAAAGTCAGTTCAGGAAGTTCCACGTGAAAGATGAGCGAAATGTAGGCGGAGATGTATGAAGTCCTAATTCGGTGGGCAGCGATGTGAGGCACCAAATGCCCTTCTCACAGCAAAATTCTCCAGTTACGACAGACCAGGAAAACACTGTATGTTCGCAGACGCAGCCAGCCTGGCACCCGCTCGTATCCCATGTCTAAATACTTCACGTGAATAGCAACCTACACCAATTCCTAACAATTCTGTTGTCCAGACGTACAAAATATGAACTAATGTGAATGCTCTGCCAGTTAGAATTATTCACAGGCCCCTTTAATATTTTTGATATTATAATTAGGAGACGTGTTCTAATATTCTTAAAAGGGGAATTTTTCAGTTCCCGTTTTAAAAATCAATAACCTTTTAACACGGCATGCTGAAAAACCTGAACACACACTACGCTGTGTGTGCACGCCCACGGACGTCCCTGAAACTTCAGCGTGTGGTGTCGTGAATGAGCCGACCTCACTGTCAGCTCCTTTCCCTTCCACGGTGTAAATGATGGTAACAACAAGCAGGTGCGGTTCCCGTTATTAATAAATGAGACAAGCAAACACCTCAGCTCTCCGCGCGGTGAATTCTAAATTAGAAGAATTCTCCTTCCACAGGCGGCACGTAAGACATTTAAGAAACGGAATAGGAAGGAAGGAACAGTACTAGGAAATGGGTTGGTACCTCTCCAGTAAAGAGGGATTTTAATAACAAATGCAAACTGTGAAAGAAGAAAGGCTTGTGGAAATGGAGTTGCATGCTTTTTGTTGGGGGACTCCTAAAGGTGACGGAAGCTTCCAGGCGCAGGTGGAGGAGGGTATTATAAAGGAAACGGGACAAGAACACAGAGGAGAGACTGGCGTACACTTACGCAGTTGCTGACACCACAGCACCTGGGGGTTTCATAGGCCCCACCCACCTGTCAAGGGGACGTCCTCCGCCATGTCCCCTTCACTGCGTCACCGCTTGCACGCTCACACTCACTCTCACTACCGTTCAGCTGCTCTGAAACACTGACCCCAGAGCCACTTAATCCATCCAATTTGTACCACTCAGGAGGCAGCGCTTCGCCCCGCTCAGGCTGGCACACCCTACACGCTCACTCAACACATGCGCACTGCTGGGAAGTAAAGAAAGTGGTGGATTCTCAGCACGCACAGCCATCCGGTCTCCCCGCCCTTTTTTTTAATTCAACAAATTTATTCTCTTATTATCATTATTATTATTTTTATTATACATTTCTTCTGGCTAACATAATAGGGAACAGATTTCTCTCTGGTCATGGATCTGAACACCCGCAACTGTCCCATTTCCTCCGCTCAGGGCTGCACATGATGGTGCGGTCCTTCACTGGATAGGATGGTTGAGAACAGTTTCAGTGCACACAACACTCTCAACCAGAAAGGCTCAGGAACAACAGCTCAGGGTTACGTGGTATCTTAAGTTTCAAGTACAAAGCTTGTCTCTGGGTCCTGGTCCTAACAATTAGGGGGCTTAAAAATAATGATTAAAACGTAAGAAGGATGGCTACAATACCCAACGATTATTTCTTAATCCTGATTACAAGATACGAGTATCATACGAGTTCTCTTCAATCCTGATAACAATCCTCTGGAATTGGGATTATCGCCCCCATTTTGCGGAAAGAAAACAGCAGACGTTCCATGACTCTGCCCACGTGCGCCCAGCTGGTACAGGGCAGAGTCAGGACTAGAGCCTGTTTGGTCTGGCTCTAGAGCCTTTACTTTTCATCACCGTGGGAGCTACCCTGTTCTGCTTGTGTTTCGTATAATGGGCTGTGATGGAGAAGAGAGAAGACAGGGAATCATGGAGACTCCTCCTAACAATAACTCAAAGAACTTTAACAACAGGCGCACAATTCTTTATATTTCAAAAAGAATTAAATCATACCCTTTAAGCAATAATTTACTGCAAACAAAGCCCATCAAATAAAAGTTTTAATCCTGGGCTGCTGACGCTAAAAAGGCTATTCTAGCCCAGTGAGGCAACGGGATAGAGACAGAGAGAGGTTACTATCTTAATGTAATGGTGAAAAAATTTGAACAAAACAGGAAGCAAACTATCAAGAATATCTACTGCTGACTCCTTGACTAAAAATTCGACAAAGAGCCCTCCAAGATAAAGCTGCACTTAGGGCGAATGAACAGGGGAAGCAGAGAGGATTTTCAGGGTAGTGAAGACACTCTGTACGATACTGCAATGATGAATACACGCCATACATTTGTCTAAACCCAGACAACGTACAGCATCAAGAGGGACTCCTAGGGTTAAACTATGGACCTGGGGGTGATAATGACGTTGTCGGTGGAGGCTCACCACCTGTAACGCGTGCACTAGTCCAGGGGGGGTCCTGCTGATGGGGGAGGCTGTGCAGGTGTGGGGCAAGGATGTACAGGAGCCCTCCGAACCCTCCTCTTAATCTGGCTGTTCCTCTAAAACTGGAGAAAATAAACTCGTTAACAAAAGCCTTGCCCTTCTATCTTCCTCGACAATCTTCAGTACACCTAAACGACGAGATAACTACATCGTAGGCCAATTCTACGAGAAAAAACTAGATAAAAAGCATTACGATCTTAGGTTTTACAAAGAACAATCTCTAAATAACCAAGAAAGCATTGTTCAGCATAAAATGACTGTTTTGAACATTTCAATTTAGTTATTTATACAATTTTCTTTTCTTAATATTTTATTTATTTTTACAGAGAGAGGAAGGGAGGGAGAAAGAGAGGAAGAGAAACATTGATGTGCAAGAGAAACATCAGTTGCCTTTTGCACACCCCCAACCAGGGACCTGGCCCACAACCCAGGCACGTGCCCTGACCGGGAATCGAACCACAGACCCTTCTGATGGCAGGATGACGCCCAATCCACTGAGCCACACCAGTCAGGGCTATTTATAAGATTTTCTTAATCTCACAGTTTCATTTAAGTGAATCATATTTTGTCAACTCGAGAAGCCAATTTCTTCTAATTTACAAAGATTTCTAATTCCTTTAATCTAAACTTTTTCTATAACTGACTTAAAAATATGTTCTCATTGTTTGTATGTTTCATATATAATTGTGAGTTTAATCTTTGATTTATTTATACCATGATTTCAGTGTTCATCATTAAAATCCTTAAAAAAAGATTTGGTCCTTGATTCTGCCAGGGCCTTGTAACACTAGTTTGGGTTTTATCCTAAATGGACTTTAATAGGAAGTATTGAAAGTGTTGAAAGCCTACAAATATTTGGGCCCCTAATACAAAGAGAAGAAATTCACCATTTACTGAGGACCAATTATGCATATGAAACTGTGTGAAAACAAGTAGTGTTTACACGGGACACCACTAGCTAGTGGAGGTGATAGGAAAGGGCCGGGAGCCTGTGATACTGATTTGCGCCCCTTCTGCCCCCAAACACTACCAAGTCTCTCTGTGAAAGCGTCTGCTGGCTTCATTCCGTCCTCTTTATTCCCACTACCTTCCTCCAGGACTTTTTATCTTGTCGTGCAGATTTTGGCAGGACCCTCCTCACTGATCTCGCTGACTCCTGCCTCTCTCTGCCGAAAGCTATTCTGCTCCCCATTACGGGAGTAAATCTCCCTAAAATGGTACTTTCCTGATGGAGTTACGTGCCCCTAGAGATCTTAGGCCAGAGAGACACCGGACCGACCTTACGCCGATGCTCTCCCACACAGAGCCCTGGTCACACCAGCCATACGGGCACCCTTGTGTCTATCTTTGCTGATGGTTTTTATGCATCTGCCACATCTTAAGTGACCTTCAGTGCAAATTTCAGTTCATCTACTTCCGCAAAACCAGGCTTAGTCATGAACACTTCCTTGATTTCCAATAAATACATTTACAAATTCATATTGCTTGATTACATGTTGTCCAGTTTGGGGTTCCGCGTTATATTTCTACCCAGTACAGCGCTCTGCACCGCAGTCTTGTACTCTAGGATCCGAATAACGGTGATCTTGTCTAAATTTTCCAGTGAAACAAATTTAAATAAATAACATTCTCTCAATTTTAAATATTTCCCCCACAGTGTTTTTATATGCCATTCACACCCATTCTGGCTTGCCTGCAAGTATTAAAACAAAATAAAAAATAATAATTAGCAACAAATAAATTTGAACTAAACTGAAAAACAGTTCGGCATAGTCTGTTCACCTTACTTTCTCCTTTAATAAACACGTGACCATACAGAATTGCCATTTTCGTATGCTAAAATGGTAAAATATTAACAATTTCATATGGTTTAGCCTAGTACATAATAAAATTATTTAATAAATTTTCGAGTTACCTCTAATTCACATGTGGAATTAAAGTGTACCATCTAATCAATCACCTTTTATGCATATTGACTTGAATCTTCAGTTGTAATTAAGATTTTGATAAATAAGCGTCATGGGAGATTAGGTTTAAAAGTTCTGAGGGTTTTTCCTCCTATGCATCATTTTATTTGAAAATTCGCAAATTGCCAGGTTTTATTAAGAAGCACACTTAAATTAATCAGGTATAAGTCTTGATATCTTCTTACTCATTTCCTTTTTCTGTAAATACGTGTTTGGCTTTATTTCCTTTAGTTTTTAATTGCACATCCCTGTAAGAAAAATTTTTGAAAACTCCTTTCTGTTTTCTAAGGGAAGCCCCAAACAATGATGCAAAAGCTTTAGGGGAACTATGACCACCTGTGGGGCTGAAAATGGATTCAACTGATGTACTTAGGGTTCAGCGTGCATCTTGGTGATTTTGTTTTTCAATTTAGATACCACAATGCCAATTCATTCGTTTACAATGAAACACTGAATTTGTCACTGATTAGAAATATTCATTCAAGTGTGATGCGGCACTGACTCTTTTTTAGAAGCCAAGCTTTATGAGAAATTAAACTATTATCAGTAGATTTTAAACTATGATTCAATCACTTGAATGGTTATAAGTAGCAGGGCTCCTTACATTTTTTATTTCTTTTATAGTCAATTTTAATAAATTACATCTTCCTTCAAAATATCCACTTCTTTACACTTAAAAAATTTTAAATACATCACTGTAAAGTTTTTTATGACGGTCTTCTATTTTTCAAGTCTCTGATTTTCTGTAATGATGTCCCGTTTTCCATTCTAACCCTGATTATTTGTGCTTTCTCTCTTCTCTTGAACAAATCTTGATGGTATTTATCTATTTTCATTGGAGAAATAACTTTTAAGAAACAACTCTTGGCTTTATTGATTCTATTACATTTATTTGTTTTCCATTTCATTATCATCTGCTGTTATCTTCATTATTTCTTCCTCTAAATTTTCTTTGGGTTTATTCTTTCACTTTCTAACTTGTTGAGTTAAATATTTAATTACTTTATTAATTCTTTATTAAAAAACTTTCTCTTTTTCAATATAAAAGATTAAAGACTAAGTTTCACTTAATAACTATTTCAGCAATATCCTACAGGTTTTGAAATATACTATTTTCAGAATGTTCAGTTTTAAGTATTTTATAATTTCCATTATTATTTCTCCTTGGGCTAAAGAATTATACATAAATAAGTTTAAAAGTTTCCAAAAGTGAAGGTTTTTAAAGTATATTTTTTGTTACTAATTTCTAACTTAAGTTCAACTATGATCAAGAAAATGCTTTCTGTATGGTACAGACTTTGAAATTTGTTGAGATTTGGTTATACTTCAATCTATTGTCAGTTTTCACAAAGATTTTATACGCTAACTATATCCTTGTTGGATTCCGGGTTCTATACATGTCTATTAACTCAAAGCTTTTGTACTGCTTATTGTATTTTTATATCTTGTGTAGACTTACTCATTTTTGTAGATAGGATTGTAGATTAATATTTCTAATTTTCAGCCAATTTTTGCCTTGTAAATTTCAAGGCTTTGTTATCAGGTACATATAAGACTGCTATATCTTTCTAGTGATTTCTACATTTTATCATTATGCAGAGACCTTCCTGATTCCCAGTAATGCCTTTTTTAAAGTTCCATTTTATCTCATTTTCATGGCTTGTTAGCTATCTTTTAATTAGTATTTGTCTGATAAATTTTTCCCCAAACCTTTTACTTTTAATCATCCTGGATCCTTATGTGCCTCTCATTCACATCATTTAAAACAAACAAACAAACAAATAAATGGAGTCTGACAATCTTTACCTTTGAATAATTTCATATATTCTGCTTTCTGATACAGTAGGATTTTATTTTTACCATCTTGCTATGTTTTGTATTTACTTTTCTTTGTTTTTCTGATTTTCTTTCTTTTCTCAGATCAGGTTTTAAAAATTCATTTCCCTTCCACTGCTTTTGAAATTATGCACTCGATTTCTATTCTTTTAATCATGTTCTTAACATTTTAACGCACATATTGAGAGTCGAAAGCTAATCCTGATTTCTAGCCTTCTCTTGAATAATTTAGCAGTCTCAGGGTACTCCAATTCCAATTTCTCCCTTTCCGTCTCTGACAGTACTGTTGTCCGTTAGTTTAGTTTAACCTTACCCGCACTGGGGTTTGGAATTCCCAGGGGATTGTTATCCTCCTCACTACCCCCACCAGTCCAGACTAAGATAAGTAAGATTTGCCAATTTTCTTCTTATCGGTGAGCACATTTTTTTCTTATTTTCCTTTTCACTCATCAAGGGGGGCAGTCCTATGGGGAACAATGGAGGGGGGCTTTCGGTTCCAATTCCTCATGTTGTTTGGACCCGAGGCCCATTTCCTACCTCGTGGCTCTGAAAACGTCACCTCGGCAATTCTGAGACTAGCAAATCCCACCAGGACGATTTGCTGCCTGGATTTGTAGTTGCTTCCCTTTTTTTCTTCCTGGGATTTCCTTTCCTTCCTGAGAGGAAAGTTTAGCCGTTTAGTTTAAAATGTTCATTTAGTTACTAGGACATTTCTAATATTTTCTGTATACTTTTTAATATCTAGTCTGCCATATGGCCAGAGATGGGGATTTTAATTTTTGAATATGCCTTCTCCCGATGTTAGGTGTAATTTTAGGAATCAAATAATAGTCATCAATACCAAATAATTAACTGCAGTCAGTACAGTCAGTTAGAAACTTAGAAATAGTTAGGTTTTGTCAAAATTACATTCTTTTATAAAATATTCTATCAGTTAAATGGCTTCACTTCATGAAACAAAATAAAAACACTTAAATCCAGTTTAGCGAATGTAAAGTAGAGCAAAATATTTGTTGAGTATTTTCCTTATTAGTCTTGAATTTGGGAAACCCAATGATACTCTACTGAATAAAAACTGCACATGCGGCCAATGTACCCTAAATGGTACCTGCAGACACGAGACTAGAGAACAGTAGCAGAAAAAAGGTGGAGGAGGAGTGGAACTGATACAGTAAGTTAGATAATTGTGAAAATGGCTGAATCTCAAACTGCTGGGTATCTGAAAAGCCTTTATCAAGTACCTATTTAGTGCTGTTCTGGAAAATCCCAAAATATTAAGAGCAGATCTCTATGACGGAGTGGCAGGGGAACGCCAGGTGGGTACACAAATAACTAACTACCGTGCAGGACCAGGTAAGAGAAATGCCGTGAGATTAATGCAACGGCTGGTACATTCTTCATCGTCCTTATCTTTCGCTGCCAAATCTCCACATGCATCTTCGATTCCTGTATAAGTTTCCCCATTCTCCCCTCAAAAGCTTAAGTCTGCACACCCTTAATCCCACCCTCACCCCCAAACCCGTGAAAGATTTTGTTCTCCGAGTTATTCGCCTTTTTTTGTAGGTTCCTTATCTTGCTCCCTCTCCTCTACCAAAAATACGCACAAGTCTCTCCAGTTTTTTAAAAGGCACCTTTTCTCGTCTATCAGTCGAATTTCTCTAGGCAAGAGACATACTCCGAGGCCTTCACTGTTACACCATCTGCTGCCCTTCTCATATTATAAAACGTGACTCTCTTCCCTCAACTCTAATGAATGAAGTAGCACTGGCAGTTGCACAGGCCAGCGGAAGTCTCCTCACTGTCGAATTCAGTGGTCTTTCCTGCCTTCTCTTCGGCTTTTCTAACCACTGACACTATTGACCGCCATGTTGACCTTTCTGCCTTAGCACCTGCCACACCACACCACTCTGGCTTTCTTCCTACGATTTTGTCACTCCCTCTGCACTGCCTCTGCTTCTCTAGCCACCCCGCCCCACCACTAGTGATTCGAGGTTCAGTCCCTGCCCTCTGTGTCTCCTTGACAGGCTCTCATAGCAGATCACCTGTTCCTGCTCAGAGCTCCAACTTTCTTTATTCTCTAGATGGCTCTCACGTGCCACTCTAGGCGACTTCATTTCCCACCATCAGAACTGTCTCTCAGTCCAGCCGTGTGCTAGTAACCTCATGCCCAACATGTCTAAGTAGAACTGATCTTCTTCCCTCAAAAACTACTTTTCTACTTTTGTTAATAGTACCATCATCCTCCCAAGTTCAAAAATAGTCTTTGCCTCAGTATGTTCCCCATTCCTCCAATCTGTCACCAAATGCTGCTGCTAAGATTCTATGTAACCTGTCCACCTTTTCATTTTCTTCATCTGAGCTGCACAAATTTCCATCTGCACGTAAAGTGTACTAGGAGCTAAAAAGACAGAGGACCGAGCCCCTGAGGTGGACACATTCACAATCTAGTTATAATAATAAGCAAACCACTATTTATAATATAAAGGATTAAGCGTGAAAACAGAGGCACTTATTTCAGATCTGGAGTACCACGATGGCATTCAAACAGGTTTAATGGCTTCTAGTCCCTTCCCCCACTGGGACACTTTCAGATACGCCTTCCTAAAAAGCTGTTTTGACCATGTCTTTTTCTCGCTCAAGAATCTTTATTTCGGAATTCCCAACTGCTTTCAGGATAAAATGGTTACTCCTTAGCCTGCTATGAAAGTCCGACACAGCGAGGACTTACATCCGTCAAGCATTCTCTCTCATTACTTCGTTACAAATCAGTTTACTCACTGGACATGAACATTAATTTAATATTCCTCATGGCACTCCTTTCATACAGAAAACACTGTTCCTGTAAAAATCCATTCTAAGTTTCAGATTAAATCCTATCTCTGTAAAGCAATCTCCAGCATTCCTAATCGAAAATGATGTTTTCCTTCCAATTCCCCAAACAAGTTTTGCCTGGATAAATCACTTCACAATCATGTACTTATTTTATTTTATTATTGCCATTAACATTCTCGCTTAATTGTACAGAATTCGTGTTTTCTCCCCAACCAAATTCTCCGCTTCGAGCAAGCAGCCTTCTCGTAACACTTCCTTGTATCCAGCCCCAGAACATAGCACGGTCCACTTGTTCATAATAAGCAAGATATGAAACAGGCGTAGGGGCTGGGAAAGTTCAGTTTGGGTGAAGGGACACCTGCTGATGGAGGACACAGCACATGCAAAGGTAGGGAAGGGCGATGCTTGCCCCAAATATCGAAAGTTGATCCGTTTGGTGGAATGAAGTCCTCCCCACCCAAGTGAACACTGGAATGTTGGGTTGAAGGGTCAGAATAGAATAAGTTCCGGGGTAAGGTGTTTTAACTTAGCCCAACAGGTGATGAGGGAACCATGGAAGGTTTTAGACTAAAGAACAGGGCCCAGGTTTATGAATCGCATCAAATCAGCAGCACACTAAATGAACAGGAAGGCCTGACCATCAGTTAAGTGGTACTGCCCTACACACTGGAGCCCCACCACCACGGCGCATCTTTCTTGCGCCCCTTCTCCTAGAGAGAAGTCTGCCGGGAGACTCCTGGGCAAAGAAAGCCCAGTTCGGTAGGTTCTCTGACACAACGTCTCCTCTGGTTCCGCTTATCCTAGAGTCGCCGTGGAGCAGATTCAGTTTTCTTACTTTTCTCTTAGCACCTTCACTGGGAAAAGCACGTTCTTACTAATAGAAACCAAATCAGCAAATGACTCATCACAGGGACTTTGCTTAATCCTCAAGCTATTACGAGCTATAACAGTGATAGTTTTGCTTCTTGTTTCTCCAGAGGACTTTAGTAAATTCCTGTTTATCCACAGAAGGAGGCGTTAGCTACTCGTGGTCAGGAGTAGCTTCAGTCCCCAAAGTAAGACTTGCTGGCACCCAGGGCTCAGCCCTGCCCCGGCAGAACGTGGGACACACGGCTCTCCGCTCACTCAGCAGCTGAGCGTCTCCTTAGAGCGAGCCCCTGAACAGAATCACGGCTCCGACTTACCTGTGTTTCATCTATCACATATGCCAAGGTCTTCTCACATTAGGTGGGCGATTTGTAGGAATTTGCATTTTTCCTCCAAGCATGGTCTAACATCCTTTGTCTTTATTACCTCCATCTGTGGCTAAAGAGGGATTTACTGATTCTCCTAAACAGAGGACGGGAGTAGGGGTGGGAAGGGGCACGGACTGTAGTACTTTTTATTTGCCGCTCTCTATTTACTTGATTGCATTCTTTCTAAGCATAGTGGGGTAATGGCTAAAATTTTTTTAAATAAATAAATTAATTAATCCTGAGGGAACTAATTAGAATTTATAAAAAAGTATCATGCAAGAGCATGAAAAGATGTTTAGTGATGACTCTGCCTTCCTTTCCCATGATGCTGCGGGGTCTAAGTGGTTGGTTTCGCTCAGAGATATTTGTATTTGCTTTTCTTCTCTGACGCTTTTCTATGAGGCTAGGGGGAGGGGAAATGGGGGAGCAGGCAGAATGCGACGGGCTTCAGAGAAATGAGGAGTTAAGAAGTACACATATTTCTTAAAGTCACTCAAATGCCCAAGATATGTAAATCAAGAGTAGGATTAATATCTCAATATGTGTACCTGGGTCTTTATAGACCCAAAGAAGACCTGATTAGGATGACCCTTTACATCTAAACTACATGGAAAAAGAAATCATTATAAAATGTTAAGACTGACAGTATAACTGAGTTAAGTAAAACAAAACAGAAACTTACGCTAAGTATAATAAAAAATTTTAAAAGGTAGAGATATCTTTTGGGATGGCAGAAGACTATAGGTCACAGAGGATATTCATGAGGAATAAATTAGAAAACCATAAATTTTGCCCACTACGATAAAAATATACTTATATTTAGGGAAATACATTATGAGATGAATCAAATTTATAAAAATGATAAATTCGAAGACAATCATTAATTTAACAAAAGTAGTCATGATATAGGGTTTTATAAGTATCAAGCTTTCCTACTGCATTTAAGATACAAAAGGATTTATAATCTAACTTTCCTAGGAATTGGCTTATTATACCAATAATTCCACGACCAATAACTGCTTTACTTAAGAAATTTATCGGAAAACATCTGTAAACGGGAAGTTAAAGTAATGGCTGGTCCATGTGTCCTATTTTATATACTCCGTAGAAATCTTCTACATGAACAGTACAGATATTTCACACCTTGCATAAAAGCTACTTCTTAAACCATATGTTGGCTTTTCCTGAAAACAAAGCCTACTCCCCCTCGCAAATGGCAAGCCTCGCCATCGCCGTTTTAAGAGTTATAGTAAAACAATGACATATTTTGGCTAGCAGAAGTTGTCTCGATCGCACGAACAGCTGCCCAGATGACAGCTAAGCCTTGCACGGAGCTGGCACCCTTTGTTAAAAAGCAAAGCAAACTGTCTCTTACTTCTCATGGCCAGTGTTGTCGGCGCTATTGCTACAGGCATAAGCAAAATCCAAACACATTCTCTTCATTCCTCTGCCCCTCCTTTAGGAACCCAAAAGTGGATTTGGGAAAATGTGGGGTCTTACTCCCCCAAGTAAGAGAAGCGCAGACAACAAAGGGTTAAAAGAACAAGCGGAGCCCCTACCGTACCCAGAAATGACAGAAGGCTCTTCTCCTCTTCGGTGCTACTATCCAACCACTCGGCCACATCACCGGGGGAAAGGAGACTCATTCTCCAGCCAGAAAACTTTTCCATACAGAGCACAATGACTGAATGGTGAAGCGGGAAAAGAAAGATAGAGAGGCTAAATTCTTGGGGGTGCAACACTTAAATTGCTAGGCAGGCTGTAGTAATGAAAGAGAAAAATGTGATCCTCCCTCCACTCTGAATTCTGTCTCTGTGACATCAATCTGATACAGCATGGGGAGGGGAAGGAAATGGAGAGGGTTAAAAGAGGGTGATAGAAGAGAAGAAAAGAGAGATTTGTCCTGTCTCCTGGTGTTAAGCTTGAGCCTGAAAGAGAAAGCCAGGATAAAATTGAATAATGATTTGTGTTTAACGACAGGAGAGAGCGAAGGAAAATAAAGAATAAAGATACTCAAAGGAAAAGAAACAGGTTCCTACGCTGAAGCAGCCTAGATAACCGGACAGCACAATAGCTAATCAGTTAAGTAAAGCGTATCATCAAACAGAAACAAAGGCAAAAGAACAAATTCAGCATTTTGTTTTGTTCTGAGAAGAAAGGTTTGCAAATTTCCTTTCAGTCAGCCTAGAGACCTGCAGCCTCCTAACCCCTTCCTGCCTTAGCGATTTCAACAGCATCCCAGCCCCCTGGACGGAGATTTCCTGCAAGCCGCAAGCCCAGGCAGGTTGATAAATCTGGGACTAGGAAGCTCTCGTCCCTCCTTTCTTCTCCTCCTCCTCCATTCCTCCCCCCACCTCGCATGGCGACTGCATTGATCGACAATAATGGAATCTGTAACTGACTGCCAACAGCAACATTAAGGATATTACAAGTCCACTTCATAAGAATTCGAGCCGGTGGTCGGAACTTGGGGGCAACTCTGGGCTTCTAGTCAATAGCTCTGTCTTTCTTAGCGAGAAAGGAAAGAGGAGGCGGGAGAGGGAGCAGGAGCGAGCGAGCGCGAGCTGAGATCCGGAAGGGAGAAGTGGGGCTTGCTGGGCTGCAGGTTCAGAGACCCACCCATGACGCGAGCGACTGTCCTTCAGCCCCGGCCACGCTCACACCGTTACCGTGAAGCAATCAGAACCCGGAGGGTTTTGAAAACACGATCCACTGTGCGTTACCTATTTACTACACAGTTTAAGGTTATTCCTTCGGCTTGGCTTACACCTTGTGAACAGTCAGAGAAAGATAAAGCAGAAGACGCATTTCCACAGACACGTGAATCACTAAAATCTCTGTTCTCTGGAGAGTGCTTAGGTTTGTTGCTATAAGAAAATCGCACTCTTAAAAAGGTGGGGGTTTTGTATTAGCATTTGCATTAGCTTTGTTCCCATTAATCTGCTTTTTCTCTCTATCCTAGTAGTCTGCCTGCAGCAGAGAATTCCCACTGGGTTAAGAGTTACCACCTCAACACATCCTGAATCCGTACCCGGCCTCTGTGCTCACACGTTCCTGCTCTCCACCTGGACCGCGTTCTCCCTGACTGTAAGTCCCCTGAGGATGCAGCAGACGCTGTTCTATATTCATCTTCGTAACCCAGTGGCCAGAGCAGTGCCTGGCACTCGGAAGGAGTTCAATGTGCACTGAAGCTCTGCTTGGCTGCTTTCAAAGTCTGAACAGCTTCAACATTGGCAGGAGGTATGAGGATGAATATTTTTGAATCTCTTTTTAAGATTAGTCATTTTGACCGGGAGTGACTTAAAAGCAGTTGGAGAAATAGCACCAATTGAGAAAATAGAAAGTGTAAAAAAGAGATATTATGAATTCATAATGTTTAAATACATCTTTTTTTATTCAGAATAACTACATAAAATTGAAAAGTAGTGATAAATATGTATCAAAGACATTTATCGAAATCCGCGGACTCTGCCTGCTTAGCACCTAAGCAGGGCTTGATAACCCCTTTGTAGTAAGTAGCTTCATGACACATAGCATCTCTGCAGTTCCCAGACTGAAGCCAGTGGCCAAGAGCATCAAGTCCAAACTTGATGGTGTGAAGTGGCTCCTTGTCCTCTCTTGGGAGGGGCTCCCAGACTCTCGGGGTGCAGCCACACTGTACTGTTGACCTGGCTCCCAGGCTTTGGCAGGTTTCACTAAAAGTAATGCACACAAAGGCAGGACAAAGCCACCTGTCTGTTCACTGGTGTATCCCCACTGTCTAGCACACTCTCTGGCCACAGTCGGTGCTCAAAACTTTTTATTGACTCTGGCATCTCCTGTGAAGTACCATTCTTTCTGCCCTATATACCTGCAGATATAGAGCTGATCCATTGAGACTCAAATACTACCTCTCCAGGTCTTCCCTGACAACTTAAGATGGCTTTCTCATCCATACTCTTTGTTATTATTCCTATTCCTTTATTGAAATTATTTGTTTACATAGTAATTTCCCCCACTATAGCTTGTGCCTATAGAAGGCAAAAACTGGGTTCTACTAATAAAAAATGGTTTTCAATGCCTAGCACATAGTGGATGATTAATAAATGCTTATTGAATGATACACTAGTGGAAGTGAGATTGTGATTCTATATACTAAAGGTAGATTAATGCTGAAGAGTCCCATTTGTTCCTTTTTAAAAAAGATTTTATTTATTTTTACAAAGAGGGGAAGGTAGAAAGAGAGGGAGATAAACATTGATATGAGAGAGAAACATCAAGGAAAGAAGGAAGACTGGTTGCCTCCTGTACATTCCCAGACAGAGGACCGCACCTGCAACCCAGGCATGTGCCCTGATTGGGAATCGAACTGGTGACCTTTTGCTTTGCGGGACAACGCCCAACCAACTGAGCCACACCAGTCAGGGCCCGTATATTCTTGATGTAAGGAACCATACTGTTAGCCTCAAAATCAAAAACCAAAACAAAGCATGATTATAGAAACAAATATTTTAACAAAGACAAGGCAGTATAGGCAGAAAAATATCATCCAAATAACCCAGTACCATAAATCTGCCTTTTGTAAACAGAGTTAGCAAATGAGGGACCCAAGGAAAAGTTCTAATACATAATACATAAGCATCACACTGTTTTTCCCTGCTTACAATCAGAACAGAGCATAAATCAGCCCTCGGGTAAAATTTTTCTTAAAGATAAAGCAATGAAGCTTACCTGGAGATGTAACCATTCCGCAGTAAGCTATACATTTCACTACGATATGAGTCAAGGGCCTCAAAATACTGTGAGCGGAACTGTTAGAAATAATGTTTGACTATAATCTTCTCACCAAATGACCGAATCCCATCCATTGTGGTGGTTTATCACGTGACTTATGTGCGATAAGTACTTATCAACATTTACTTTATTCTTTATTTTCCTAAAAACATTGTAAGTATCTAGAAAAAATCCGGTAATGGGAATACGCTTAACATTCCTGATTTCTGTCGCAGCTTGCACTTCACTTCCGGGTTTGCTCATCTGATGACAGGAGGCGCAGCTGGTGCCAAGCCCTGTTCTGAGCCCTGGGATGCAGCTGCGAGCCCACGGAGCACGTATTCTAGAGGGAAGGGATAACCGGTCCACGAGATGAAAATGCGCGCTGTGTGCCGCGTTAGGTGGCCAACGGTGCCGAGGAGAAGGGGAGGGCAAGGACGGGGAGAGGTCACGCTGGACAGGCACGGGCTGTGGAGGGGAGACAGGAAAGGCATCTCTGAGAAACTAGCTTCTGAGTCAAGGGCCACTGGGCTCTTCGGGAGAGTAAAACAGAGCAATGAAAAGGCCCAGAGCAGCAAGAGTCGGGAGACCAGTGTAGGCAGACTGAAACCAACCAGGGGAAAATAAAAGGAGATGAGGTCTGTGGACTAATAGGAAGATAAAGCACATACAATTACAAGGTCTTTTCCCCTTGCTTAGAAGGCAAGCGCTGAGATAGGAGTGATTCGTTAGGCCTTACTTCTTCTTTGCACAAGAGCTTTATTAAAATATAATTCGCACACCATAAAATCCACCCATGTAGTTGTGCAACCACCACTATGATCTGATTCCAGAACACGTTGGTCACCTCGGACAGAAACCCTGTACCCGTGAGCAGCTACTCGCCATTGCTCCCAACTGCCAAGCACCTGGCAACTGCTAATTTAATTTGTTCCTCTAGTGATTCGCATACTCTGGACATTTCGTGTAACTAAAATCGTATTGCACATGGCCTTTTGTACTTGGTCTCTTCCCTTCAGTTTTATCCATGCGGTAGCATGTGTCAAGCACTTCGTTCCTTTTTATGGCCCAAGACTATTCCACTGACAGACATTTGGGTTGTTCCTACTTTTTAACGCTATTGGCAGTGCTGCTGTGAACATTCACGTACAATCTTTTGTGTGAAAGCCTTACACTTTTAAAGGATACCCAAATAAGGTGGAACAAGTAATGTGCTGTTAATCCATAGAATTTTAAAATGCTACAGCAGAAAGAGTTATTTTCCAGTTTTACAAGTACCGTATTTTTCTCCTACTTCATCTGGGATTTCCCAACTTCTTCAAGAAACCAAAACTACTGACTCGGTCTCTTTTCTCCTGCTCTACCATTTTTGCACGAGGGAAAGATTAATACTAGACACTCAGGAATAACAAAGGCAGACGGTTATGTGACAAAAGATCTCTTCCTAAATTGATAACTAAGGTTGGTAAAGTTGGTGGGGATTTTGCGGGAGATAATTTTACATTGTGATACAGTTTCGAACTTACCATAAAGGTACGAGAAAAGTACAAGGAACTCACATGTGTGTACACACAGACACACACACCCTTTATCTCTATTCACCAGATGTTTACATTTTGCTACCTTTGTTTAATCATCCTTTCTGTATTTATTATTATTATTATTATTATTATATGCATTTTAAAAAATCATTTGAGAAACGTGGGAACATTATGTCCATTACTGCCAACACCTTTCAGAGTGTATTTTCTAAAACAAAGGACATTCTTATATATAACTAAGAACAATGATCAAAATCAAGAAATTTAACACTGATGTTGGTTAATATTTTAAGGATAAAAATAAATATATCATTATGTGCAAAGTCCACTATACAAATTCTATTTCAATATCACACAAAGTCCTTTACTTGAAAAACAAATTGTCTTCAAGTAATGCTGACTGATAAATCATAAGTACTAATTAATTGCAAGTATAATTCAAAATAATAGCCTATGTTATATTAAAATGTCTATTAAATTTTTGAAGAATTACTATTGAACTTATTAACATTCAATATGCTGTTATAATAAAGAATTGGAAGAAAGAATAACCAGTTTTCAGAAAGGCAATTAAAGGACAAGTAAAGCGAATTCATTTCCATCTTGACATTCTTTCATATACGACTCTTTACCTCAAAGGAGTTTAACGTGGGTGTCAAACTATAACTTCCTTATATTTTGGTGAGGATATATTTAGCTGTAATAGGAGTAGAGTTAAATCCTATGAAATCTATAGTTCAGCACTTTAAATAGTGCCCTAAATACATATGTAAACATCACATCACTTACATACAAATTATATAACAATGAATTCACGCCCACGCTGTTTTTACTTGCCAGAAATGTTACCATATGTGATTAGAGCTGAAGAATCGAACGAAGCTAGGCTGAATTTTCTTGCATTTGGATTTACAAAGCAATACTTTTGACATGTGAAGCCACCAAATACCAAAGATATTAATATTAATAAGAGGCATTCCTTTATGTGATTATTTAAACTACATAGTAGGTGTTTTGATATCTTCCAGTGAAAAGGGGTACCAAAATGTAAAGTAGGTAAAATAAAAAGGTAGTAACACTATCATAAAACAGATGCTCAGAAATAATGTGCCAAAGACTAACAGTAGAGTCTGCTTAAGGAAGTTGATAGCTATCTAGAATTAAAGGTAATCAGGTTCCTTAAACACTAAAGCTATTCTTTCACTAAAAAATGTAAATCAAGTGATAACTGTGGTAAATGAACAGGATATTTTTCAAAAAGATCCAGAAAGTGGCTAATGTATAATTATCCTTGAAAGAATTACTTTTCCCCTACAATAAAGTTCAACTTTACAACTAATTTTACGCTAAGTATATGCAATTCTTGGAGTCTATTTAGCACCTACCACAATATCAAGCAAATAGCAGCTATTCCATACTCACTGCGGGGATAGACGGGTGGGCGAACCTACACATCTAAGGTAAGCACTGCCGTGTGCGCAAGCTGAGCACCATCAGGCTACCTCCTCTAATCTGTCCCTAGCACCAGCAATCGTTTAAACATTTCTGTCAAGAAAAATAAAAGATCGAAAAAGAGTAATAAAGCCAAGTACATTATATACTTCTATAAGGTGCTACGTAGCACACAAAGTGTGCCACGTGTTCAATTCCACGTCCTGCTCATAACAACCCTGTCCGGTGGCAGGAACGCCTTCCCCACTTTACAGCTGGGAAAACCAAGCTTTGGAGACGTGTCAAGGTCACACCGCCAGTAAGCAGTTAAGGGCGAGACACCAGGACTCAGGTATGCCTGTTCCAGAGTGGGCACTTTTAACCACATTCCATGTTAGAATTTCTTCTATAAAATTTTTAGGTATTTTGGCAGAGGTTTGGGGATGAAGGTAAACAGTCATAAAGAGGGAATTAAAATTGTTTTGTTTCCTCAGTGATCTGAGATTCTACGACAAGGTTAAATAGATTATGTAGGAATCCAAAGATCCCTATGACGAAGTCAGGAGGCCAGACCCTATGAAAAAATCAACGGGGATTTCAAAGTAGAGACATTTGTTTCATTATATTATACCAATAAATGATTCTGATGGCCTGTTTTCACAAATATCTCCTCACAAAAGGATTTCATCAAACAGTGCAAATCTTGGCACATAGTAGAGTGTTCAATATTGGTTAAATGAATGCATAAATAAAAGTATTTCCCCACGTATCCTTACGTTTCAGCAGTGATGCATTTAGTCAGCATGAAGAGAGACCAATTTTCTGCAGATAATTAATAAATAATAAAACTTTAAATTTCTTGGGAAATTCATTGATGATGTTTTGTCAAGTACAATCAGATAACTGAATAAAAGGATAAATACAAGGTCAGTATGCTGGGTAACGAACCATGTAAACAGCCTAAGGATTTTAGAAAATGCTGGAAAGGACAATGTTTATATTATTAATGACTTGCTGGACTTAAGTTTCCCGGCTTTACATCTGTGACTTGGGGGAAATGAATAAACATCTTAATACTTATTGAACATCTTATTATTATGATAGATTGAAAAATAAAAACCAAATAATCATCTCAAGAGATGCTAAAAAGGCGACTAATAATATCCAGTACCACTTCCAATAAGGAACTTTAAAAAGATTGGAACAGATGGTCACTTTCCTAACTTAATAAAGGACGCCAGAAACCAACAGCAATATAATGTACAAATTTAAAACACTGACGATTTTTATTATAGTCAGTGTTTTAAATTTGTACATTATATGCTGCTTTTAAGGTTAAAAGCAACATAAAGATATCCATTAGCACCATCATTTTTCAACAGGATGTGGGTTCACCAGGGTCTGGTTATGTGTTACTGGTAGGTTCTAGCCAGCGTGGTAAGACAAGGCAAACAATGAAGACTATGGGCGTTGGCAAGAAAGATAAACAATAAATCTTCGCAGAAAGTAAGATGTTTCCCTAACGGAGGATGGCAGCAGAGGACAAGAGTATTTAGTAAGAAGATAACTATACAGAAATTAAGAGTTTTCCTGTTTATCAGCAATTACCAATTATATAAATTAATGGGAGAAAAGATTCCATTTAAGAAAAGTATACACTAACAGTAAGCTTAATAAAAGTATGGATAATGGAGCGGGGACAGACTGTGGGGGTGGTGGGGGGACTGACTGTGGGGGTGCTGGAGGCACAGGCAGGGGAGAGCAATGGGGGAAAAGGCAGGACTACTGTAACTGCACAACAATAAAAAAAAAACCAGACCCGTGGGGGGGCAGACTTTGTGAAGCACATGATTGTCTAACCACTACGCTGTACACCTGAAACTATGCAAAACAATACTGAACATCAAATGCAACTGAAAAATAAAAATAAAGTAATTTAAGATATTTGCGGAAAAATATGAAACCGTATACACGACAGGTATCGCGCCACTAGATCCGTGGGGGAAAGAAGTACTGCTCAATCAATACAGCGGGAAAAGTCACAAAAGTCATCAGCATGAAAAAAGTGTCAAAACCAACTCCTGATGGATTAAGGACTCGCATATACAGAAAAAAATTTAAAACTTCTAATAAAACGTATTTTGAAACCTTGGGGTGGGAAATGATTCTGTAAACAAGAAATAAAAAATACTGTGTATAAATGATTGGTAGGCGTCTATGCAAAATTAGAAACTCTTGAATATCCAGTGACCTTAAAAAATGAAAAGACGAGCTACAAACTGAGAACATATTCACAATACGCGCATGGTCAAAGGTCACTGCCAAGAACGCAGAAAGAACTCCTGTGTAGGGAGGGGGGTGGGGAGGACTGGCGGGTGGGCTGGGCTGGGAGTAAAAGACAGAAAAGTGTACTTGAACAACAATTAAAATAAAAAAATAAAAAATAAAGAACTCCTGTGTATTAATGGAAAGAGCACAGCTCAATAAAAAAGGGGCAAGAGATAAAAAAAAAAAAACTTCACCAAAGTACTAACACATGTAGCCACAACCTACGAAAAACGTTCACTATCACTGATAATCACATCTGCACGTTAACTGTTTTATCTTCATTACATCACAAAACTAAAAATTCTGACAATACCAAGTATTAGACAAAATGTGGATCCCTTAGGATTCCATACGTATTGTTGATGGGAAAACAGTTTGCCATTATTTGCTAAAATTGAACCCAAGACCCCGAAATTCCACTCTGGGGAAGATCGTGAAGAGGAGCCCCTGAGAGTGGATAAATGCAGGTGCACACAAGAACAGCCCTAGAGCACGCTGACAACCAACAGCAAAACTCCGCTAACAAATCCAATACCCTTCAACGTGAGATTGAATCCCAATACCAAACCCAACCCAAATTCCACCTCTGAATTAATCTGGTACATTCCAACAATGTAAAAATCATACCGCAGTCAAATAACCAACCCCAACAACAATATGGAAAGATATTAGTACGTAATATTTAAGTGAAAAAATAAGTCCCAAAAGAATATCTACAACTTGCCCTTTTTTTTGTAGTTAAAAATAAGTGAAACTTAGAAATGTGTATGCAAGTTAATTCTCCACCCAAAAATTTGTAGTCATTGAAATTCCAGTTGAAATATCAACACACATTTTTCTTTTTTTGGCTGGGAGTAGAGTAAATGCTTAAGTAAAAAGCCCAACATATTCTGAAAGGAAGAACTAATTAGAGGGAATTTGCTTTACCAGCAAGAGAGACATTAAAATCTGTGGCTATTAAAACATTGTGATATTGATGTAGGAATAGAACAATAGGTCCTTGGAACAGAAAAAGAATCCAGAAGAAGACATATAGACATTTAGTAGATAATAAAGGGTACTTTCAAACCAGCGTGGAAAGAATAGACCATTCAATAAAAGGTACTGAGATTAACTGGCTATACAGCTGAAAAAAATCTCATTTCACAAAACCAAAAATAAATGTCAAAAAAAGGCCTAATCTTAAATTGAAAAAGGCCTCTCTAGGCCTGACACAAAACCCACAAATTACAATGGACAAGAGAGGCAAGACTGAAAAATCAAAAAATTTAAAGCCTCAAATAGCAAAAAAGACACCCTGGACAAATCTGCAAGGCCATTTAAGAGCACCTATCAACACATGAAATGCAAACCACCTTCTGATCTATTTCTAGTAACCGATCCTACAGAAATATCAGCACAAACCATTGGACCTAGAACTATGTACGAAGATGTTCAAGGCAACGTTGGCAATGGCTCAGAAACACCACAGGGAGGGAACCAGATCTACAATGAAATGATCGGCAGCCTTTTAGGGTCCGCTGGTAGAGATGTAACGAAATACAAGTTGTCCGCAGTCTAAAAATTCAAGGAAGAAGAGAGGCCCAGGTTGGGGAGAACTCAGAGGCGATCCATGGCCGGCCTTTGGGGAGGTCGGCGGTGAGGAGGCAGCTTTGAAAGCGGGCAGAGAACCGTCAGGGCAGCAAGGATGCGCAACATCCTCCAGGGCCTGGGGCCTCCCTAGGGTTCGGACCACGCTTTGACAGCCAAGTAACTCGAGAATGGGTAGGTCTTCAACTTTTAACTCAATATTTTTAAAAATCCAGGACTGTGATTCATCAGTTGATGACAAATGTGAGGTGGGGTCACAGGTTCATCCGCAGTTAATGTGGCGTTAGGATTTGTTCATCGTCGTTAACACGCTTTATAGTGTTTTCCATTATTTTAATAAAAACAGGTGGAGGGTTGAAAATGCAAATGATGACGTCACAGAAAAAGCACAGGCCTCATAAAACGAATACTAATTTAATTGACACAAAGATGAGAGCTGCTAAGCATGCCCTATTTAGAACGTCATGGGCTTCAAGAGAAAATAGTCTACATTCAAATGTGACGGGGGAGGGGAAGGGCGAGCCCACTTAAGGACGGAGTACAAAGGCCTGGGGTTTACGACATGGGTCTGTGTACAGCCCCTTGTACACGCCCCTGCCCTGAGTGTGGGTGGGGCCTGGGCCCCGTTACTGCGGCGGGATATGCGGCGAAGGTGAGGACACAGTCGCTCTTGGGATGACGTGGTGCGACACCACACTCCTCTCAGCAGACTTGAGTAGATTCCCCCTCCGGCTGCGAAGAGCTGACTGCCACGTTCTGGAAGGGCTACAGGGATGGAGCCCGAGGCGGTCTCTAGGGGCTGAGAACAACCCCCGGCCCGCAGCCAGCCAGCGAGTGAGCAGGGGTCTCAGTCCTGCAACTGCAAGAGGAGCCCGAGCTCCAGAGGACAATGCAGCCTGGATGCTTCCTTGGTTTTGACCTTGGTCCTCCGAAGGGACCACCAGCTACACTTTGCCTGGACGTCAGATCTACAGAAACTGCAGTGACAAAGAGGTGTTACTGTAAGTCACGCAGCGTGTGGGCACGCAGCGGTACGAAACTAATGTGGTCTGCTACCATGAAAACACCGAGTGCGAGTAAACGGGAGCGGTGAGGATTCCAGCGGAGAAGGCTGCCCCGAACCGTCCGGATGGAACTCAGCCCGGTAACCAGCCCCCGGGCGGAACAAAACGGAGCGTGCCGCAGCCAAAGCACCCCTTATACACCCTGTCCCGTCCCCACCCCAGAAGGGCTGCCACTGTCCTGACCGCTGTCACCTCAGACGACTGTGAATCACACACAAACGGAATCACTAGTACGGACAGTCATTCGAGACCAACTTTTGACGCTCGACACACATTTCCGCGATGGATCCATCCGGGGGCACGAAGCAGTGGTCTGTCCATACCGCATGGAGTGCCACTGTGTAAGGAAATAAAACTTAACCACTGTACTGCTGGTGAGCATCTGGGGCGTTTCGAGTGTCAGCTGTCACCAACGCCATGGCGCAGGTCTCTCGGGGAACCTGGGGATGCAGCTGTCTGGCGCACATCAACTGCAGCGGCGTGGCTGGGCTTCGGCGGAGCCTGCCGCGGAGCTCTCGACCGCAGCGGCACCAAGTCCTGCTCCCACCAGAGGCGCACAGAAATTCCTTTCGTGCTGGGTCCTCGTCGACATTGGGCAGTTTCTGTTCTTCTCCTTTTAGACATTCTGATGCGCGTGTCGTTGCATGTTGGTTTGAATTTGCATTGCTCTGATGACTGATGAAATCGAGCACCCTTTTCACACACTGCATGGCCATTTGGATCACCTTTCATGTAAAACGGGCATTCGCATCTTCCCCTTTTCTCACTGATGTGTTGAAGTTCATTGCATATTATGGCTGGATATCAAAACTTGAAATTTTCTCTTATTGAATGATTATCAGAGAAAAATATAGTATAAGCAACATCTAGACTGGACACATAGAGCCTTAAAACAGTTTCTATTCTCTTGTAACACAGGTTTGATCAGAGAAACACAGAAATAAAAGGTCTACCTTAAAATATTTAATTCAAAACCTAAGCAAAATGAAAATGGGTTTATAACTTCTGCCACCGAGAGAAACCAACGGGGAAGCAGTCATAAATCATGGCCATTTACAGCAAGAACATCGCCGCACCCGGAAGCTCACTGCTTCTCACTAATGAGAATTTCATTGTCAGAGAGTTCACAGTTTGTTCACAGGAAGATGTGCTTCTGTAAAAACTGGTAGATAATTGGTCCCCTTTTAAAGGGGACTGGACAGAAGACTGACTTCTGGTTTAAAAAAACTACCATGGGAAAACAAAACAGATAAACAAATACCCTCTCCTGCAAAAAACCTCCTAAAATACAGAGGTGGCACCAAGGATTGGTCCAAACAGTTCTGAGGCACAGGGGACAAGATGATATACTTCCACTAACTTTCTGCCTCTCGTATTATAATAAACTCCTCTGTAGCGCCCTGTACCTTTTTAAAAAAATTTAAGCTAAAAAACATCCCCAAGAGAAATTGGTTTTCATTTTTTGTAATGACAGCAATAACTTCTAGGATTTCTTCTTTATACCACATTTTTGGTTCTGTTAATAAAAATGGTCAACACTGACTCCAGTTTTTTAAAAAAGCTACTTTTTTTGGAAAATTCACCCTTAAAAGTTGATCATCAATCAAATATTTACTCAGTGCTACACTTATAAGTCAAGGAAATGGATAAAACTACTAAAATACCTTTCAAAATTTTAGCAATGTGGCTGTGCAAATATTTACAAGTAAAATGATGGCACTCGTAAAATAGGGTGACATTTATTATTTTAGGAAACCACCATTCCATTTCACTAAGCTTCAAATGGAGGCAAAAGGCTTCAAGGAAAATCTCAGAATGTACATTAGCAAATTATCTGGATGATAAAAATTTTAATTTGTTAGAAATTTCCTTAAATTTCAGCTGTGTAATAGAAACTCACAAAAAGTACACCAAACACTGTAGGATATAATTCCTCTACCATAGGGAAAAAGCAGTAAGATAATCTATTTCTCTTTCTTTGAGTAATTAGTTTCTCATACTTGGAGAAAATTCTAATAAGAAATACTGGACAACCATACGGGGCCAACTCTTAGAAATGAGGTCTTCACAACGAGCTGCTGGCACGCAGAAGGTGACTGTCCGTCCCCATTAATAGACTCACTGCACCATGTCCTGTCTTTTAACTCACAAACCCAATTCTGTGTTTGCGGTCACACGGGCCAGATTTTTTTTTTTTTTTTTTGGTAGCTCTTCCTGCTCTCACTTTGACACATCATTCCTTTTTTAAAACAACGATATAAATTATTTCATTCATTTATCTGACACTATATTCAAGGTGTTCTTGGGGGAGGGGGAAAGGAGCTACTGAAGTAGGGCCCTTAAGATTCTAACCTCCTCCTGATTCAAGAGACCAGAAATCAAATCAACCACACATAATGCATTTGAAGTATAATTTAGCAAAAAAAATTCCAAAGGAAATATTAACAAGTGAAAGAATATCCAGTTTGTTCTAGTCTTCGTATGAACTAAAGGTAGTGTATCTCTGAATAGTTAACCACACAAGTACTGAGAAGTTCTTCAAAGATATTCCATCGCCTTTGGAATTAGATGCAAGACATAGAGTCAGCAACATATCCCACCAACAGGTGCGCCTGATCCCGACTGACACCTGCCTGACCCTGCAGCGCAAGCCACTTCCCTTCTCAACACTCTGCCCTAAGAACGAGCACAGAACCTGCCACCTTCTTCTTCAGAGAACAGGACTACGCTAATCTAAACTTAGAGTTGCTGTTTCAGCAATTCATTCACTCATCAAATACTATAAACCTGAGAATGACAGAAGTGTGCAGTTAGCCTCAGATTATTGAAAAGAACTCCTCATTGGCCCCCTCTCCATGCGTTAAGTTCATGGGGCTCCTAATTCAGCCTAGTGGTCAAGTCTGAGTAGGGGTAAGGAGGGCCCCAGAGGAGACAGGCTTCCATCCGAATTTTAAAGACTGACTCAGTAAGCCTCTCATACTTGTCAAGTACGTACAAAGAAAGTATTCTCCGTGGAGATGTGTAAGGCTTCCAGACACAAGCTGAGATCATACCCATAATTAAATGTGGAATTTCGATGGACTGAATCTCCATCAGCACTAAAAAAAAAAAAAAAAAGACTACTCTAAGGGTTCATATTGCTGAGTCATGAGTCATTTTCTTGAATTGCTGTCCCTAGGAAACGACAGGACATAGTCAGTTTTTTTCCTTCTCTGCAATCGAGAATTCAGTATGTTAAGGAAGTTTATGCAACTGAAGTGTAAGAATCTGATGAACTTATTTCATAATAGTCACCTGCTTCTTCACCAAAACGGCCCTATGGGAAAGTGAAAACAAGAGTTACCACTAGAGGGCGTGCAAGAACGGACAGGAACGGAAAGAACAAACCCAGCCTGGAAGGTCGCCTCTTTATTAGCCTTTGGAGGTCGGGACTGGAACGGAGAGGGAAGCGCAACCGTGTCGTCTGCATGAGAAGATTCCGAGTTTCGAGTGACCTGCCAGGTAATTTTTATGAGTCATGGGACAGCTCAGAGCGTTTTACATGCCCAGCTTCAAGCTCCTGTCCCTGGCTGGACTTGTCCTCATTTTTGTATGAAAAGATTTCATTCTGATGGTTTTAACTGGGATGCAAAAGACAGAATTATACCCAGGAGATAAAAAGAAACTGCAGTGGGAGATAGAACAACTCCTTTGAGTGAGACTAATGTTTGGACCAACGGCAGCCAAACTGTTACCACAAAAACGTCGTAACCATATGGTGGAGTTCTTTACCTTCTTTGAAAATTTAATATATAAACTACATTTATGTGGCTATAGATGTATGTATTTCGTGAAAGATTTAAAGGAACTAATATCACGAAGAAAATCTTAAGTAGTGAAAGCAGGCCTGCCTCCCAGAAAAACACTGGTCACAAGAAAATGACTTCGCACGTGTACGGCAGCTTCTTTTCTCGGGGC